>CM077886.1:7670000-10297500 GCA_039720435.1 Amazona ochrocephala | reverse complement strand
GTATCCTAAGTGGAACTAAAGAAGCAGCATTTCTAGTTTGTCCATTATAGCTCTGTTTTATGCTTCATGCTAATGAAAACACTGTTTGAAACCCTGTGGATGTTCTCTTACTTTCTACAGAGGACTTGCAGGGTAATTCTAGAGGATGCACTTGCTCTGTGATGAAGACTGCTCAGCGTGTGGGGTTAGTGGTCTTTTCTGTGTCAGCATGTTTTCTGGCATGTTTGTAAGGGGGGAATATGCCTCTTGGGAATTATTTGTGGTGCTTTGGGCAGATCGCTCTATGGAAGGAGACTCAGCCAATGTTCCTTATAGCTCTTGTAAAACCAAAAGGGAAATTCAGTTTATTGTTTTGTAATGGCTTTTCTTGTAGGCACTGTAGAGGGGACTAGAACTTGTCTTCAGCTCCTATTAGACAAAAAGGATGTTTTATTCTTATGGCAAGAAGAGATTTTGGCTTGTATGCCTACTTTGTTTGCTATATTACCATCACTGAAACCCACAATTGTCACAAAAGCTGTCAGCAGTGGGGTTAATCTCTGTATTACCAGTTGGCTCACTTTGCTGTGGCAAGCATAAAATGTCACGTATAGTAACTCTTGAAGTCTTGGGCAGAATGGTGCGTAACTCACAGGAAGCTTATAAAAGCAGAAGTGTTTTATACCAGACTAATATTTCTTGGTGAGGCTCCACAATGTATGTACCCTACTTAACTGTGGCATTGTTTGTGGGGCTGTTCATAATAAAGCAAATAGTTGCTAATAGACGCACTTTGTCACTCTATTGCTGCTCATTTTCTACTAGTCCCCTTTTTTTGCTGAGAGTATTTGTCTCATACGTAAGTCATGTTCAGCCTGGAGAAGGGAAGCCGCGTGGAGACCTCATAGCAGCTTTTCAGTATCTGAAGGGGGGCCTACAAGGATGCCAGAAAGGGGCTCTTCATCAGGGACTGTAGTGATAGGACAAGGGGTGATGGGTTCAGACTTAAACAGGGGAGATTCAGGTTAGATGTAAAGAAGTTCTTCCCTGTGAGGGTGGTGAGGCACTGGGATGGGTTGCCCAGGGAGGTGGTGAATGCTCCATCCCTGGCGGTGTTCAAGGCCAGGTTGGAGAGAGCCTTGGGTGACGTGGTCTAGTGTGAGGTGTCCCTGGCCACACAGGGGGGTTGGAGCTAAGGTCCTTTCCAAACCTGACTGTTCTGTGAGTCCATGTTAGGTAGAATCTGTGCTGTATCACCATCCCATCCATCTTTCCTACCAGCAGAATTGCTTTGACTTTGATGTGGACTAATTAAGTTCACATATTTTTATGGCCGTCTTAGAGTAGTTAAAGAAAAGATAGGTGCAATAGCTGGGATTGTCTCAGTGAGGCTCTAGTGCTCTTTAGGGCTTTGATCCTATGCATCCTGAAGTTCCTTTTATTTCTGAAAGGATGCTATCCAGAGTAGTTCCATGGCAAACTTCCCAAGAGCTGTTTTCACATGAAGGATCTGATCTCTTAGTTTTATGCAGGGCAAAATACAATCTCTGCAGCACGGGCAGGTTGTAGTAAGAGTCTGCCCAGCATCAGGCAGGTTTGTCTGTTTAACTTGCTCTTTGAATTGCTTCCCAAGTCATGTGCTGCCAGATTAGATCAATACATTACCTAATAGGACAGTTAAAAACACTTCCACAATTTGCTGACAACGGGGGAATGGTGAAGTAAAGGAATAGATTTTGTAGATCTCGGAATACATTACTGCGGTATTGGCAAGCCCCTTGTTCTCCTGTGAAATTCCCTACTGCAGTGGTGCATTGCAGGAAATAGATAAAAATCAACACACAGAACACAGCCATGCATCGTATTCAGGGAGAGAGACATGCATTTGAACTTGAAGCAGCTGATGTGCTTTCACAAGGCAAAGACGCTTTCCGCTCGTAAAGGGATCTTGCTGTAGAAGGACATGCAATTCAATTGGAACAAGCTTCGTTATAGCAATGATTTAAAAGCACAATAGACTCTTAAATACATTTTTTATAGAGTACTTGAGAACTCAGTTAGGTTTGTAAATGCTGGGGGTGGGGGCTGAGCACCTACCAAAGAAGCAGCAAATAAGCAATTTCAGCATAGTCATTTGAATACCGGAGAGTGGCTTTGTTCTTGTTGAAATACAGCTTACTACTATGGCTGTGCATGGGGAAACCAAAATTGCATCTTTAGAGCATCTGTCTGTTTTGTCCTCTAGCTCGTCCTGTCTGTCTTTTTAAATAGTGCAACTTTTTTTTCTTCCAAGTTTCATTTCAGCCTGTACCTGCTGTGGAATTTTGTGTGAAACAAATTGGAAAACGTTGGGGTTTTTTATATATATATATATATATATATATATATATATATATATATATATATATATATATATATAATCATAGCATAGTTAGGGTTGGAAAGGACCTTATGGTCATCCAGTTCTAGCCCCCTGCCATGGGCAGGGACACCTCGCACTAAACTATGCCACCTAAGGCTCCATCCAGCATGGCTTTGAACACTGCCAGGGATGGAGCATTCACCACTTCCTTGGGCAACCTGTTCCTGTGCCTCACCACCAAGGCACTGTAAGGGTGTATATGTACATACACCTTGTGAAGTATTCATAAGTACATATGAATCTATATACTTATATATAAGTATAGTATGCATTTTATTGTATATATAAAATTCAGAGTAAGGAGAGCAGGAAACAATCTGTAATAGAGGCTAAATGATAACTAGTCAGGTCTCTAATGCAATTAACAATTGTATTTGGGGGTGAACCACATTTCTCTAGTTTTATATTGACTTGCACTGTGCTCTTTTGAGAAGATCCCTTGGCCCAAAGCTGTGGTTTTGGAGCTTGGGTAGAGTTTGGCTACAGCATCATTCTCATTTAAGAACACATGTTCATGTCAGAGTTGATTGAGAAGAATGCATTGTCTCTCTTCTGAATATTGTCCGTAGGTTTAATCCCTTAACTTCATCATGTTGGAGCTTCAGCTGTGATTCCCTTCTGGGCAGACACATTCCAAGTTGAATGGAGCCCAGGTTGGCGCTAGAAGCAGCTCTCCAGCTGCGGATGTCACTTGTTTTAGAGCAGGCAGATGTGATCACTGCTCAAACCGCTGCTGTTGCCCCAGATTTATGTTGCTGCTCCTAGTTTGGCGATGGTCCCACCTGCAGTTGAGCCAGTGGACCAAAGCATGTGAGTGCTCCTCCTCAGCATGAAGTCACCTGCCTTAGCTGAGAAACATACCTGTAAGTGCAGGTGTATGAGCTGAAGCAGAACAGTGTAAACCAGTCTCTTCCAGTAGGAAGGAGGCAAAAAAGGATAAGTTTAGAGATGTTCTTTATCCTGCATTTAGTGCAGAGCTTCACTGGAGCTTTGAACTTATAAAATGAAAGACCACATCAAAACCAAATAATTACTCTTGTTCTGAGTCCTTGGGGAAAAAACTTACTTGAGGTAGATTACTTAAGAATGGGAAGGGTTGCTTTAGGTTAGGGTGATCCTGGCATATAACAGCGTGTGATGTGAGCAACTACTAGATCAACTTTAGTGATGAGGACTAAAGTATCTGTCCTCAAGAGGTCTGGTCCTTTCTGGAGGCAGGGCTCCAGGAAGGCTTTTCAGGCTCCTATAGGTCAATCTTTGCGTGTGTTAATCCAGTATTTGTGGATGAGGAAAGAAGGTTGGCTTTTCTGAGGTAACTTTCAGTGGCTTCTGTTATTCTCTCTCCCCTTTGCTGGTCTCAGAGCAGCTGTAGCATGTTTGGACACGGTGGAAAAGGGCCTTTAGCACTGTTGTCTAAATTAATGCCCTCAGTTCAGAAAGGCATGTGGGGCCATAAAACCTTACTGTAGTACCTGGATAGAAGCATTTTCTAAAGGATTTTTGTGTGGAACCTCTGTGCTCTCAATTTCTTTTTCTAATGGACTCAAAGCTATTTCAAACGTGCTTATTTCAGTTCAGATCAGTGACTCCTTATTTTATACTGCACCTTTTTCCAGTTGCTGCTCAGTGAAAAGTTATTCCTGTTTTCTTTAAGCAGGGATAGGGAATGTAATTAATTAATTTAGTCCCAGCTAATCTAAGGCTGGGACAGTACTGCCATGCCACATGAGTTATTAGTGTAACTACTCACTGTGCTCTAGCACTGCTTAGTACTCTCCCATCTTGTGCACTATGGAGAAGGAAAGTGAATGCTCTGACTATGGATTCCTAAGTCAGTGGAAGCTGGGATTTTGCCTGCTCAGTGAAAGCCTGTGGGATAACTTAATTGAGGTGTTTCATCCTTCAGAATAGATAGTGTTATTTCAGAAGATGTTTGTGGTCCTTTCTGTATGTCGTTGCTTCCAGTTCATGTGTGCAGAAGATGCTTTTACCGATGCCTTCTTTTCTCATGTGCTATGGAACAGATCCTGTGCCCCATGAACTTGAGGGGTTTACCAGCATGTTCCTCTTGTACCTTGTCTTTGGATCAGTGTTCTTTCTGCCTTGTCTTTAGATCCATGTTCTTTCTTTGTTACTAACAATGCTCTTTTTGTAGAGCGTTTTTCTGGTGTTCAGCTGCCTCTTGAAAGCACGGACCTGTCTTGTCATCTTCCCACCGTTTGAGCAGAGAATAAAACTAACTGCTTACTACGTCCAAAGGCACGAGACAAGATGCTGACAGGCTTCCACAGTCATTTTTGTGGTTAATTTTGCACCCGAAAGACCTGTTCAGGAACTGGAAACAACATTAAGTGGTCTCTTTATTTCCTTTTCCTCCTTCATCTCAATTCAATTCTGCTGTTATTGTTTCTGTGGATGTGGATTCTGGTCTAGTCAACTGTGCTTTGGTTCCTAGTGGGTTGGCCTAGTGGGTTGCTGTTATGACAAACCCATCACTCCTGCAGAAGGTAGCTCAGGCTGCTTTATGAATTAGGATAAGCTCCCATAGACTTTGTCAGCCTTTGGCGTCAGAACACTTGGCAGAGGTTTACCATTGCCAGCTGAGGCCATGGAGATAATTTGTTGAAATCAAAAAACACAACTGAAAAAGGAATAGGATTAATGTGCTTTTAAAACTCTTAGACCATAAAGTATTAATTAAGCAGCAGATCATTCAAAGTACTCTGGTATTGGCCTCAAAACCTGCAAGTCTGGTTCTCTTGTGTGGTTCCTTATGTGTCCTCCATGAAGAGAGGAGGGGGAAAAAGAACCCTGAAAAAATAAAGGGAGCAAAGGGAAAATCACCTTCAGACTTGGAATTGCAGAAGATATTTAATCGTTCTTTCTCTGATTCTGAGTTTCTCCCAGGTGAGCTTAATGTACATGTACATTAATGTACATGTTATTTTGCCTTATCAAAAGGCAGGTAGTTTGTGCCTTTACTGGGATTCAGCCTCGTGAATAAGGGGTGATGGAATAGTTTGATCAGTTTGGAAGGGAAAGAAATTGCCTCAAGTTGCTTTTAGCGTCTTCTGTAACATGTTCCGTACTTCCGTTTTTCCTTCTTTCACAGTGTTTCTTCTCTTATAGGCAGAAGTAGGATTCATGGGCTTAATCTAATCTACAGAAGGACAGGAGGCTGCCCAGATGTTCAGAATGGTATATTTTTATTTACACTCAGCTTGAGAACTGTGATGTTATTTAACACCTTAGGCTACTTCATCTTTAATTATAAATGGTGATATCATTGTTTTGAACTTGTGCTTAGATAGTTTGAGCCAAACATTCTGTTCACAGGTGAGGAAAGCTGTGCGGACATCTTTGCTGCACCTGATGGTAATATGGGAGCCAGCAAATACACTGGTGCAGAGCAAGGACCTTAGATTTAATGTTTGCTGTCAAACAGAGCTGAAAACTGTCTTTTTCTGCTGCTGGCTAAAACATGTATCACAGAATCACAGAACGGTTGGAAGAGACCTTAAAGCTCATCCAGCTCCAACCCCCTGCCATGGGCAGGGACACCTTCCACTGGAGCAGCTTGCTCCAAGCCCCTGTGTCCAACCTGGCCTTGAACACTGCCAGGGATGGGGCAGCCACAGCTTCTCTGGGCACCCTGTGCCAGCGCCTCAGCACCCTCACAGGGAAGAGCTTCTGCCTAAGGGCTCATCTCAATCTCCCCTCTGGCAGGTTAAAGCCATTCCCCTTGTCCTGTCCCTACATGCACCAGGAAAAGTCCATCCCCAGATTTCATGTAACCCCCTTGAGGTATTTATTAGACTGTAGGTATTTATTTAGAATAACCCAGTTTAAGAAGTTACCTGTACTTGGCTTTTTTCTTTTTAAGGTGACTTCCTGAGCACTTCCCAAACCACCAGATCTTGTAACTAGTACAGTTTGCCTCATCTTAATAAAACCTTTACTAGTAGTGGAGCTGGAACCACGATTTACACTGTGGATCACCTTCTTTATAACAAATAACTGACACTTGTAATTAGACAAGCTCATAATTAAAACTTGGTTGCAGGAAGTAAGTGCAGAATACTAAAGTTGATCTTTCAATTTCTTTAAAGCTGATGTGTCAGAAATGTGCACTGACTCAGAGCAACTCTGAATCATCCTATCAGCGTGTGGAGGAGTGATGTGTACGCTATACCACTGGGAACTGTGGAATCAATTCCCATTTCTTACTTCTTGATGCCTGAGAATAGGGCTCTAAAGTTTCAAGTATTTAAATATATGCAGTATCCCAGCCACTCTGCTAATGGATGGTGGGTCTGTGGCACCAATGAATCTTGAAGTTGATGGGAACTAAGAAGGGATAGAAATGTCATAAGGCAAATTTGACCTAAATTTGTTACTCTTGTTGTGCAAAGAGTACTGGAGAGTAATAAATCTTGTCAGCTGTGGTTTAATATTGGCTTTCTCCTCCCACAAGGCAGAAGAAATGCTGCTGTTGGAATAGCTATAGGGTCTCCATCTTCAGCAAGGAAAGAAACAGTGATCAGCTATATGACCTTTTGTGATTATCTGTCCTATTTTCCTTTGAACAATAGGTGAAGGGAAGCATGCTGTTTGTCACTCTGTGTGAGCTGCTGTGTCTGTGTTACACTTGGACAAGAGTTGTTTGCAGCATGGATGGATAAGGATAAAAACAAGTCTGTGCCCCGGCTGTGGTGTGGACATCCAAAGGGAATAGCAGAGGCAAAAATGGAGAGAGAGGACTGACTAGCTAAAATGTGCATATTATGGCTATTTAGGGAACTCTGAGTATGTGAGGAAATGTTTAAATTTCCCTTAAATGTCTTGATCTGTGTGGCCCAGCGAGGGTATTTGCGCGTCTTATCTGACCTTTCTCTTTGGGGATTTGTTTGTTTGTTTTCCCCTATTCTGCTCTTAATCTAGTGAATGGTGCAAACTTAAATTGGTCTCTTCGTGTGTCTGTAAGGGATTAATTGTTCAAGAAAGCAGAGGTCTGTTTCAGGAGCTGTCACAGGTTCCTGAGGCTCCAGGCAAGTGGACCCTCATCTGTTGCTTTCTACTACTTCCCTCTTCCACCAGCCTGTGGAAGCATCACCAGGAAAAGGGGATGGGATTTAAAGGATGCATTTGTTTATCTTGTAATACTTGGTGCAAGTCAAGTCTGGCCTTGAACACTGCCAGGGATGGGGCAGCCGCAGCTTCTCTGGGCCCCCTGTGCCAGCGCCTCAGCACCCTCACAGGGAAGAACTTGAGCTCATCTCAGTCTCCCCTCTGTCGGTTTAAAGCCATTCCCCCTTGTCCTGTTGCTACAGGTCCTTGTCAAAAGTCCCTTTCCAGGCTTCTTGTAGGCTCCATTTAGGTATTGGCTGGACATTTCACTCCCGCAACACAGACAGACTGTTAGTTACTGTTCATACTGTGCAAGATCATTCTTTCCAGTTTTCTGTCATTGATAAAAATAGTTATAGTGTTCCATAAAGAAAATGCTTGGAGCCTCTACTGGATCCGGTGTGCAGTTTGTTAGAGTATCAGGGCAAAATTAAGGGGGAGAGTCTGGCTGGGGATAAAAGGAACTGAGTGTGGAAAGAGAGAATAAGGGTAAAGATGGAGAGTGGAATACTTGAGGGACAGAAGAATAAAGGAGAAGGGCAAGCAGGGAGTAGGATAATAATGGGAGAGGGTATGGAGGAAGGAGAAGAGTCCACACTTACACCTTAGGATAAGAAAGGGGTGTTCTTTTGTCTAGGAGGGACGTACCAGAGAAAAGAAGTGACAAGTTGATTCTGCAGCCAAAATGCTGTTTGGTTTCCTAAAGCATCTAGACCATAAGCAAGACCTAACTTGCTGTTTGCAAAACTTGAGTTGCGTTTTAAAGCCTTTGTGGATCAGGCTGATTTTTGATTACTCATTTGCAGGATTCTGTTTCATCTTGGACTGTAGCCTCAAGAGATGGGAGCAGGGGTGGGAGTATTATGAAACAAAGTGATTTGATTATTTGGGGGGGGGGGGGTGGGAGGGTGGCAGCTTTACTTTAACTTGGCAAATTGTTTAAAAGCACAGGCAGATGAAAAGGAGACAGCTAATCCAGTTAAGAACAGCCACCATGGGTTTGGATATTGACTTCTTCCCTCACTCTGTTGTCTTTTAACCTTGTTTTCTTACAATTTTAGGAAAACTGTCTTGAGCTCTACTGAGCAAATAGAGGGTTATGAACAAAATCGCTTCCTTTAAAGAAGCGGTTGAACTCCTCTTTTAACTTGCCCACTAAGTTTTCTTTTTTCCATTGTTCAATTTCTCTTAATCTTCATTGAAATAGAAACTCAGTTAGGAATGACTTTTCTGCCTTTTAGCCTAAAATGATTGGGTTCTTTTTTACATACTTGTTATCTGTTTACAATGCATCTAATGCTAAAAGGTGTATTTTTAGCTGGCTCAGTAAAATAGCTGCTTGCTCGAGGAGTTGTCATAGCAGCAATCTTAACAGATAGGCCGATCCTATTTAGCTTTTGCAGCCAAAGAGCGACCGTTAGGCACCAGTTTGACAGTTCTGCTGTGTTTTTGCTAAAGATGGAAATTGTGCTGGTGGTGGGGAATATGTTTTTTTGGTCCTGCTTTAAAATATTGCCTTCTGTAGGTGTGTGGAGTTTGATTCAAGCCGTCTATTTTCATCTAACAGAACTTGGGGAGAACTTTGAACGCACACACACACAGCATGCGAGATCCGGGATTTGAGGCTTAATTTGTAAAAGCTTGGAAATAAATGGCACAGTGCAGCATATTGCAAAGCTGCTTTGATTCTTTTAACAGCCGTGAGTGTTCTGAAAGAGGAATGCCAGACTAGGGGAGCAGGCTCGTGCATCCTTTATTCAGCTCTGGTTTTAAGTTCTGATAGACTGGGTGGATAGAAGAGCTTTAGGGGTTAGTTTCGAGGGCTGCACTGCCTGGGTTAGGCGATAGCTTAGTATTTTGCTAATTCGAATTCTTATTGTAATATGAAGAAAGAAGGTGCTTCTATATTGTCAAGCAAAGGAATGGTATTTTCAGGTGAGTCTGTAAGATGACTCTGTAAGGGATCGCTGTAGCTCTGAGCTGTTAACAAGTTCAGTTCCTCTTAATTTACTGTGAGGAACTCCTACTGTCTGTATCTTCCAACCAGATGGTTTTGGGCCTGAATTGTTGTGGGGCAGGAGGTTTATCCCTCAAACTCTCAAGGCTTTTACTAGGCTTATGCTTTTTCTAAAGATTCATCGAAGTACCTGAGCTTAATGCTGACAGAAGGTTTTGGGTGTTGTTGGCTTCGAGTGCTTGAACTGTGATTGAGAGTCAAAAAGTCTATTTAGCCTTCTAATTGCTTGTTTCTTTCTCCAGTCCTACTTGTTAAGATGTATTGTTATCATAGGAGTGCAAACCATCATGTCAGGCTTACACACTCATTTCCAGGGAATCCTGGTAACTTTCATCACATACCTCCCCATTTGGGTTGCTCTGGGGTATACTCAGCACATCACTTTCCACACTTCGTTCAAAGCCAGGCTGAGGCTGGCAAAAATGACTTCTGTAACTCTGGTGTGGATTCAGTGTTGCACCGCTGCTTATGGACTGGTAAAGGGAAATCTAATGCATGAATCTGGCAGAATCTCCCAGCAGAGAGCTAAAACGCTGACTACCAACAGCCATTTCAATGTTCAAGTTATATTACAGCTTTTGAGTGGTTTAAGGAGCTTGGTGCAGTTCTTGTTGTGGTCCCACCACCCAAAACTCCTGCCTCTTCACCTTTTGACCTTGTTACCAGGCATGTGCTTTTCCTGAGCGCTGGTGTTCATCCAGGTCTACTCATCCCCTCAAATCTGTTAACCTAACCAAAGATTGGTTTTAGTCAAGCTTCAGCTTCCAGGGTAGCAAGTTGAACCAGCTCAGCGAAGGGGTTGTTGAGCAGCAAAGCCCATTGCTTCAAGGTGGAGACTGTAAGTAGGGGGTAAGTAGATCTGGATGAAGAACTGAACAGGACCAAAGGCATCGAGACCTGGCTGTGTAGGTCCTTCTGCTAGTGCGTGGTTGGTAGGGAACATAAAAGGTGGAGTGAGGGAACGGTAGGATTGTATGCTTTTAGCACTGCCTGCTTATCCTGCTTGAAGTGTTCCCTTAAGCCACAGACTGAGAGTTGTAAATGGGTTGACTGTTGTCTGCTCTTAGATGAGACCTGTTCCCTATCAAGACTTGGAAATAAATGTATTGGACAAATGAAACAGCTTTCTCTGTTAATACATCTAATTGGTGGGTTTGTCACATGGGGCAGGACCTGTTTCCCTGCTGGTTTGCAGCATTCAAAAGGGAAGGCAAGCAGTTAGATGTAGGTCCCTCTGTTCAGATGGACCCGGAGATCTGTTTCTGTCACTCATACTCTGTCTCTGTTTTGTTATTTCAGGCAAAGTCGTGCATTTGTCATATGTGTGGTGCCCACCTGAACAGACTCCACTCTTGCCTCTACTGTGTCTTCTTTGGCTGTTTTACAAAGAAACATATTCACGAGCACGCAAAGACAAAGCGACACAATTTAGGTAAGCTGTCATCCTGGTGCTTTTAACTCACCCTGTTATCCCTGTCACTTCCAGGCCAGTGAGGTGATATGGCAGGGGGTTGGAACTGGGATTGTCTCAAGGTCCTTTCCAGCCCAACCCATTCTATGAGTCTATATTTTCTTGTAGACAGAGAGATCAATTTTGTTTGTATTTTACATTAGTTTGGTGGTATTATTTTCAACTTGGTGCTCAAGCTTTCACTTCATCAAAGTTTAAGTTCACAACATTAATGTGAGTTATTACTGTTTAGTATTTATGAATTAATGTCATATATAGGGAAAAAGAATGAAATTGGGTTGGTTCCCCCCCCCAGGTGTGAAAACTGGTGGGTTTAGTGCCTTGAACTGAAATGTTCATTTCAGAGAAGTTTATTTCAGGAGGTTGTGTTCACTTTCTTGTTCTTGCGGAGGTAAAAGCCATCATTCCTATCACAAAGAAGAATAAGCGAGTAACAATCAAATTTGTGGCTTTTTTTGTGGGTGGGTTTGTTTTATGCTTTATCTTGGGGTCTTTTTGGGGGGAGAGGAGGGAAAGAGGGTTGTGAGGGGTTTATTTCTGTCTTCTTGTTTCCAGTGGGGTTAATAACTGAAGTAATAAAGGAACAGCTTAATTCAAAAACGTATATTCAGAAGCTTTCTAGATGTGGTCCTGGGCAACCTGCTGTAAGTGCTTGAGCAGGAGGCTTGGACAAAGTGAGCTCCAGATACCTCTGCCAACCTCAGCTGTTCTGTGAACAATGAAGAACCCCAAACCAGCCCTGTGTGACCATGTTTGATTGGCTTTTACAGGGTGTAATCTCAAGGAGCTTTTGAAATCAATTCATGAGGTGAAGTTACTTAGGAACCTTTTCCAATGCAGAAGTACAAATTATTCTAGGTAAAATCTGTGAAAGGATTTCCAGTAAAGTGTATATAAAGGTGTATTAAACCCCCTTTTGTTCCCCTCTAAGCTTATGGCTAGGTTTAAGATGTAAAAATTGACACCATAGACAGTATTTGCCTGTTTCTCTGTGGGTACCGTATAAGCACTGTAATATTTTTACCACTTAATGTGCCATATTGATGGAGAACCTTTTAAAAGAGCTGTAAAATTGCACATGTTGTGAGTTGCTGTTTATGTATTTAGGAAGCCTCAATTCTTGAAGTCAATTTCTGTGCAAGGTGTCTGTTGTAGTGAAATATCTTCTGTTTCCTTAAAGGAGAAAACCACCCTGGGTGGAGGAGGGAGGTTCTTTGAAGATGCTCTCTTGTTTAAAGACCGTTGTAGTTATTGCCACGGTACTAGACAATTAAGAACATGTCAGATAAGGTACTTCCCAAAAGGAATAGCCTTTAGATAAAAAGGGCAGAAGTTAATTATACCCATTGACGCAGAGAATAAAGTCTTGTATCATCCCCAAAAGGATTCTTTTGCAGCTAAATATAGTGTACTCTGCAGAAATCCATGTAATATGAAGATTGTACAACTGCCTGCTTGACTTCTAGTTTTGGAGATTCCTTTCGTCTGTATTCTTAATGTATGTTTTGGTGTTTAATTTCCAGCTGAATGTGAAATGAGCTGTAAAAATATCTCGATGGCTTTGTCTAGTGCTTTGGGTTGCTTTTACTGCTGCAGTTTTCATTGGCGGGGGGGAAATAACATCTGATAGGCAAAACCAAGTGAAGTGCTTTGAGATTTCAAAACGGACAGGGATTATTTTAAAACACTTGGTGACTTTTTGCTGAGCCAACATCGGTCTCCATGGAGACCAGCAGGAACTGCACACTTAATCACAGCTCGAAGAAATACCATTGATTTCAGCTCTAACAGCTGTCTGAGCGCTGGAAGTGATGGTTTTGCAGCTAACTGGCTCTGTTTCAAGAGGCTTCAGGATCAGAGTCCAGTGTGGTTTTAAAAGACATCTCTTGTCCTCTCTGCTCCCCTGAGCGATAGACACATGCTGAGCCTACAGAAATACCCGTGCTCTTGCATCTGCTTGCCTATTCGGTGTCTATTAATAATGCTGTACTTTTAGTGTGTTCTTTGATGTGGGTGACAGGTAGGTGAAGATCCAGCTATATGAGCTGCTGGTTTTAATCTCTGCATTGCACAGTCTCCGTTAGTCGATCACTGCGAGAAGTTGATTATTTCCACTGGGTTGGGAATCCTTAATGCAATGAAATGTCTTTATACAGGTGTGATATGCTTTAGGAAGAGGTAATAAGCATGACCTTTCCAGGACTTTGAAGATTTGGGACTGTTCAAACTGGCATTTTCCTGTTCTGTTTCAGTGCTGTTCTTTTACTTGTGTAGGCATCCTTTATCCCCACCAAATACATGAAAAATGCTATCAGTTGTAAACACCCCTGGGTATATCCTAGGATTGCTCAGAGAAGATCTGTGTCAAAATACTTTCTAGTACTTGAAGAGAAGGAGTTATGTCTGTATGAAGCTTATGACAGGCAGAAGGTTCAGAGACATTGCTTATACTGAGGAGCGCTAGGTAGTCCTGTGATAAGAATTAAATAACCCCGTTGAGTGCAAGAAGAAAAATGAGATGAAATTTGATAATAGCAAGTTGTCCTGGGTTCAGCAGTAGCAGTCATTTTTCTCTTAGTAGCTGGTGCTACTGAAACAAAGAAATAAACCCTTTATAGTGCAAGAAATAATATCCTTGTGATGGCAACCAGAGGATCATTGATTGGAAGCAGAGGAAGAGGAGGAGGAGGAAAGCATTTAGGGTATACACATCAGCCATTCCTCATAGCCTTTAAAAATACCTGCTGTTCTAGGAAGTGGTGTGCAAAGTATTGCAGGCAAATTCTCATTTGTTTCATGATGTGCATTCTTATAGCTTAGCTCGAACTTGGAGCCAGACTGGTCTTGTAAGAAGGCAGCAGGTATTTGTTCATCACCATTGTTTGCTGCTAGAGCTGCTCTGGTAAGTGCAGATAGTTGTGAGCTCCTCTTGGTATCAGAAATGACTCCTGAAGAGTTCTCTGTATGTCTGGAATACTCTTAGCTCTCAGCAAGCCAGCCTCCTGTACATTACCTGCTCATTGCCAGCTCTTCTTGCCTCAGACTCAACCAGTAACTTCTGTGCAGTTCTGGATCTTACTGCTGCTCTTATTGAAAACAGTGTTTTGAGGTAAGTCTCCTGTTGATGAGATGAGAATATGTAGATGAGTATTAGCAGTTTGCATCATGTCATATGGAGCAGCACAAAACTTGGTGTCTGTGATTTGGGGATCCTGCCCCCAGATTTCTGGCAAAAAAGACCCAAACCAGAAGGCAAACAAAACAAACTGAAACAAAAACCCAGCAGGATTAAATAGGGGGTATTTAACAGCTTTTCTTCTTTAAACCTGAATAATATTTTGTACTATCAAGAGAAGGTGCTTTAGGCAGGAGGATTTCACTCCTTTCAGTTTTCAAAGGTTTACTGCAACGAGGGAAGCTCTTGAAGGTTGTAGGGTTAGAGAAGGGCAGGGACAATACTTAAAAGGCAAAACGTAATAGGAAGCAAAGGGTAACCTGAGTATAGGCATGCCCTGGAGTATGCCGGATGTGTGCACATGTAGTAAGTAGTGTGTGTGTATATGATACATATATTTCTGAATGAGGTCAAAGAGCTGGAGCTAATATGCTGCCCATGATAAATGAACATAAAATGTTTGGGCAAACCATGGTTCCTCTGAATTCCAAGTCTGGATGGGGTCAATGGGTATCTTGGAGGCTTTAGAGCACAACCCACAAAAACACTTCTTATCTGTTGGCTGATGGTTTAAAAATAGAAAAAGAAGTACACAGAGTAGAACAGTTTTATCTCAAGTATTAGGAGAAGAAAATACCCTTTCTCTTAGGTATTGCTGACCTGTGCCCATTGATTTAGGGCCATTAGAAGGGTGGGTATTCGATGCTTCATTTTTGGCAACAAAAGGAAGCTTGGCTTGTGTTTGGGTTTGTTTCGGTTTTCCTTTCTTCCTCTCTGAAACGAAGTACGTGCAGTTCTCAGTGGTTTCCGTGGCAGGTAGGCTGGACAGCGTTTAGAGGGATCAGCCTTGCTTTTTCTTCCTTTTTTCTTTTCTCACAGTTTTTTCTTGCCATACCTCCTTTTTATTTTTCCTTAAAAACCTGTGACTAGGCATGCTGGTAAGACTGTTGTCACCTTGATAGAGACTGAGAGGATAAGGGAGGAGAATGAATTCCCTTTAATGTGTCTGCTCACTAGTTCCTGGCAAAATCCAATATACGTGTTGGTTGATGCATCAGATGAGTCTGGTGTGTTTGGGGCTCTTTTGGTTGTTTTGGGTTTCTTGGGGTGTATTTTTTGTAAAGACTTTCTCACTGTTATCAGTAGACCTTGGTATCAGTTTAGGTATTCTGAGCTGTGACGCAGGTTCCATATGCCAGGAAGACAGGAGGGAAACAATCGGCTGCTTGTATTAATACATCAGGTACAGGAACAAGTGAAGAGCTGAAGTTTAGCAAATCACTTCTTGTGAACTTAAGGCTATTGTCTTAAACTGGTTTAATATTTAATGTTTAAGGTGAGAAATTAGGGAGCATGAATTAGTTTAGGATGTTTACTTAAAACACTGTCTGAAAGAATTACTGACGTATTACAGAAGTAGAGTAAAGCGCAGGTGACTTGCATAGAATGAGTTGCTGTCAAGTTGACAACATGCCAAGATTGAGTCACAGAAACTCCCAATGGAGCTAACTTCAATACAGGTAACAACTGACCTGAATTGTGAGTTGCTGTATGTTTCATTCTACTTCAACGCAACCAGTGTTCTAAAGAAGATGATACCAAAACATGATTCACAGATCTGTCATATCTGATGGCTGCCATGTATTATGGTAAAGTATCCTCTTTTCATCTGAGCAACATTGGTTCTGTTCGTCTGGGTTGTTCGTAACTGGATGAGACATGTACACGCTGGATGTGGTGCATTTCCCTGCTTTCTTACATGTTGTTAAGTTCCCGTCATCTCTGGTCTCTTAACGTTTTCGCAAGGATGTCAGTGCTTATATTTGGCAAAGTAAAGCACTTGGGCTTAAAATAAAACACTTTCCTTGGCTCCCAGATAGAGTTTGAAGACCTTTTGCTGCCTGAATTTCAACTTTCACCCCTGAGCTGTTGTCTTTCCAAACATACTGTCACTTACACCAGTGGATAATGTTGCTCTCGTGCCCACATGAGCTTCTGTGATGCCACCTTGTTTCTCCATAGGCTGATATCTTTATTTTTAAATGAATATTGAGGTATCTTTTGACTTTCTCTCGTGTTGCAACTGCTTAGAATTCTGTGTATGAAGAGGTATGAGGAGATCTGACTTGGAAGATCAGGATTGTCAGCATAGAAAGCATAAAAGCAAACTTCCTGTGAATTTGAGGCCCGTTCCTGTTAGGTTTGCGATCCCAAATCCTAATACAGCTGAGATTTTGTTCTATGTGCATTCTCATCCTTTATTGTCATAGTGGTTTGTACTGAATTCTCTGGTTAAGGTGCCTCAGTTCTGAGTAGAGCTTCACGGCAATTTAGTTTTGACAAACCTGCTGATAACAATGAGGTGAAATCTGTTGGTTTAGATGGACTTTGTCCTTTTGGTGTGGTGTAGTTTCTGCTAGTTGTAACGAGTTGCTCACTTTGGAAGAGTATCTGTCAGTAAGACTGTCCCTTCTGTGGTTCCTTCATTGGGGACCCTCTGCTCAGCACCCACCAGGCCCTGTGGACTGGCTCCATGCACATGGTGCTCATCACAGTGACTTGGTAGTGAGTATTTTGCACTTTGCCCTAAAGAAAACATCCTTTTTCACCTCAACATGACCAGAATAAGAAAATTAAAGTATATTTCAAGGGGAAAACTCAATTTATACTGATTGGAAACAATCAACTTACACACTTTACTAGGATCCTGAAATTGAGCAGCCGTGTTTTGGCTCTCATGAGAAGCTCCTGCCCTTCCTTTGTGCTGTAACCAGGCCTGTACAGCTAGCTGCCTTGTCACTGGTGCTTGAGGTAATTTGTCCAAAACCTATTGCAGTCTTTTTAATGACATTGAAAGCATTGGCATATATACAACTCTATTGTTCACTTAAGTATGCTGGAAAGAGGACGTTTGCTCAAGAGTCCTTAATCAGGCTCTGGACAATTACAGCTCTTACTCCACCAGTGTTTGTGTTAGACTTTCTGGTTCTTTATAGCAGAAATTCATTCTGCTCTGCACAAGTGGTTTGGGTAGGGTGGTCGCTTGTTGGTTTTGATCTTGACAGCTATACTTCATCATTCGTGCATGTAAATTCAGAAAGCTGAGAAGGAATCCTCTGAGCACAGTGTACACCTCCCCTTTCTTATGGTGGATTGAAAGCATTAGCACTCACAGAGTTTATGTTTAACATTCTGCTAGTCCTGTTCTGTTTGGAGAGGAGAGGGGCTGTTTGTGGGATCTTTTAAAAGAATATGTGGGGAACAATATTAGACTTCTGTCTTTCAAGACCAATATTTTGGATTTCCAGCAGTTATTCTTTGCTGAAAACTGTGTATAACTGGTAGTGCAGTAGATAATGGAGTAAATAGCTCTATAACTCTAAAACTACATAGCTTGTGAGATCCCACACACACACATGCAATTGCACAGTGTTCTGATGCTGATCTTCACTGCAGCCAAGGTTCTTATCCCCTTCTGTAGTATTCTGCTAAAGAAGCAGAATTCTGAGCATAAGGGTGGAAATTGCAGTGTCTGGACATTACACCAGGTGACACTTGATAGTCCTTATCCTCTTCCACGAACTGATGGTGGTCCAGATAGATGGAACAAAAGAATGAAGTACATAAGCAAGATAACAGACATTCTGCAAAGTTGAGTACAGTAATTGTTCTGTAGTGACTTTATATAGTCATTGAAAAGGTGATTTAGAAAGAGGAGGAAGAGGAAAAACCAAGGCACACAGGACTGAAGGAGAGCGGTAGGAAACTGAGAGGGGTTTAGAGGCTGTGAAGGATGGACAAAACATGGTTAGAAAGAAACCTTACCGCAAGCACTGGCCCACTAATGGGGGAGCACAAAAGACTTCACCTTTGTTTGCCTGGTGAGACCAACAGCAAAATTCCAGCTGCATGGCATGTGGTTTGGCTTGCTTATGACTTCAAAGCAATTCAGTGCTGTTTCTTGCAGGCCACCTAATGTGCTAATGGTTTCCTTTGTTTAATGCAAGTTTCCACTGTGGAGGGATTATTTTAATAATGCTGTTTATCTGGAAATAAAAGGAATTTGGAAATAAATGGGGCTATACTCTTGAGGGGGAATAGTGATGTGTTTCTCAGTTGGCTGCTAGATGCAGAGTGTTTTAGTAGCTGGCTGAGAATTTGTTAGTGCCCACTGAATTGGTTTTGGTTTACTTTGTGGCTTTTTTCCGTATCTATCTGATGTGGAAATACTGAAAATCAGCAATTTGCTATGAGTAGTTTGCACTTCCTTCTTCCTCAGTATATATTGAAGCAAAATATTTCCCAGTTAGCTGATCCATGTAATTTCTTGGCTTTTGTTTCTTTAGGGTTGTGTAAGAAAACTACTTTGAACAATGGACAAAATTCTTATGTCTATTCTAATAGGGTGTGTGTAACGAGAGTGAGCCATGTAACCTGTGGAATAAACTACTCTGGAAAAACATTCCCCTGCACAAGCATCTTTGAGTTTTCAGCTCTGTCTTCTATTCAAGCCTTCATTTGGGTTTTAAATAGGTGTTTTCTAAGTATTTTAATGGCTTTGAATAGGAATTACTGAAGTCTTATAAAAAGACAATTCAAACTTACGTATCGAGTCTTACGCTGGTAGTTCTGCACTGTTGTAGTCAGTCACTGTAATTATGCCTTTTGGTTACTTGCATCTTCAAGAGTTATGTTGTGAGTTACAACCAACTTGAAGGCAGTGAATGATTTGTTGTCTTGCACAGTTTTCTTGCTGTACCAGAAGCAGTTGAATAACTCATACTGTAACTGGAGAAGAAATCAGGTTTTTAATGTATCTTTTTTCTTTATCCTTCAGATTCTAAGGTACAGATTTTACTCTTTGTGAACTACTGAGAAGAAAGTGCCTGACTTGGAAACCTGCTTTAAAATGTCTTCTAGATTATAAACTCACATCTTTTTTTCCTTCCTCCCCAACTTCCCTTCTGTTTTGCAGCCATAGACCTTTTGTATGGGGGTATATACTGCTTTATGTGTCAAGATTACATATACGACAAAGACATGGAACAAATTGCCAAAGAAGAACAACGAAAAGCTTGGAAATTACAAGGTTTGGTTTTCCTGCCTGAATTTCTTGTTTCTGGCTTTAATCATACCTATCCCTCCCATTTGTCAATGGCAAAAACCAGTAAGGGGAAGAAAGAGCTCTTTAGAGACAGTAGTGCAGGCCATGGGAGAGAGAGGGATGTCTAGCTGTTGCTTTCCAGGAGTTAGACTGTTAGTTTAATATGTGCGCCACACCTAAGTGTAGCCAAACTATTTCCTTTTTAATGGCAAGAAGAGATAAAAATACCTAACATTAATCCTGCCAAACATGAGAGTCAGATCTGTATTAGGTAGAAAATGTACCAGTCTGCTCTTTTAGGCTTATATAGGGAATAAATCTGTTCCCCTCACATGAATTTCCACCCTTGTGTGTGATTTTTTTTTTTTAATGACTTCTTTTTTTTCTAATAGAACGTGCCAGCTTACTTACACACGCTGTGCTTTCATGGTACACGCACCGTATCTATGTAGAAATATTGACACACAAAATATCTGTACCCACATTTGTTTTATTCAGTTTGCTTTCCCTAATTTTTTCTTTTTTAGCCTTCACCCCAACAGTGGTTTCTCACTACCAGTGTACAATGACAGGTAAGAGGCGTGGGCTGGCGACGCACTTCACTAACAAGCGTCCCTTTGCTGGTTATCCTGCCATTATAGACATGAATCACAGTTACAAATGCCAGTTTTATCATGCCAATTGTTTTCCTCTTGTTTGGATATGTTCCAGTGATTGAATAATTACAGCAGACTTGATTTCATATGCCCTTTCCTTGATAGAACTACTCCAAACCAAACCTTTTCTCCCTTTGTTTTTTTGGAAAGGAAGTAGCATTTGTCTTAACCTGAGTAGTTTCTAAGCATCAGTTATAAAAGCTTGTCATCTTCCATTTCCAGTGGCCTCCAGGGGGTATGTTTTCTTAAAGTGGGAAAGTGTGTATTGGAAGACAGATGACTTCTGTCTAGTAATGTCTCTTACCGAATCCATGGCATCCTGTTTCCATGTGACAGCCTTAGTCAGGGCTGATATGACTTCAAACCATTCTTAACCTCATTTCCCATTTTAAAAATAGCAGCTAACATGGTACTAAATAGAGTTTTTGTGATGGCATATCAAAAGTATAACTGCTGTTATTTAGTTCCTGCTACAGATCCCGTTCTGCTTCCTGCTTATTCCCATTTTGAGGGAGTTAAGGCACCAAATTAATAAACGACAGCAACATAACACTTCTGCATGATGCTATAGAAGGGGAAGGGCCCTGGTTCCATATTTTTGAATGTATAAATTCGAAGACTAATTTCTTAATTATGTTATTCTTGACAAATGATGTATTTGTGCCTTCTGGACTGAGATGCAGCCACTTGTCCTCCAGGAGACCTCAGGCTGCTCTAGCTTATGTTCTAGGGAAATAACAGCTACAAAATAGTTCATCTTCTTGTCTTGGACCAGAGATTTGTGTGGTGAAGGGAAGAATCACCTTCTCTGTACTGGTTAACTGACTAATAAATGGCGTACTATATATATATAATATAGATATGAATGTATATTCATATAAACATGCACACTGCATCTTCTGTCTCCATAGACCAAATCTGTGGTGATCAGTGAAGCTATAAAACGAAGGACTAGACAATCTGCTTTAAATGATTGAAGTACACCGTATAGATAGTGTTTTCTTCCAAGTCACGGCATAACACCTTTTGTTTTGTGGTTTTTCATCATGAAACCATGTGTTTCCCCACAAATGTATCTAAGAAATAAGAAGGGGGGATACATAAGGGAAATAATGGAGAATTATGTCTCTTTTTCTCTCCTCCTTCTCCATTGCATCAATCCATCCGCTCCTTCCCATAGTGACTCAAGTTATATGAAAGATTATAAAGGGGGAGGAAGCACTTCTTCCTCCGAACAGTGTCAAGATTAGTACAATCCACAGACTGAGTGTCTTGGTTTTATATTTCTATCACAGTTAGTTAACCTCAGATAGCGTTGGCAACTTCAGAAGTGAATCCAGTCTGCAAAAACTGAGATTGGCTTAAAAACTGAAGTGTGAATGCTGTGTATTTTCAAACTTGGATCCACAGTGCTTGACGGGTGTTAGTATATACTTTAATAGATGCTCACATAACAACATGATGCCTGGAGAAAAAAAGCTTTAAGAAAAACCCCAAATATCATGATTCATTTCATCCTCCTGTAATATTAACACTTAGTGTGATGAGTCCCCATGTCTAGCTGTAGTTCAGGGTTATGTGATATAACTCTGAACAAGTTGCAACTCTACCATTGTTTTTTTCCCCCTCTAATATTGATTCTCTTTTAATAATGAGGGAGGTGCGAATACACAGAGCCCTTCATTCTGATGAATGCTTGGATTTTGGGGAGGGGAAAAGGGGGGATTTGCTCAAGTCCAGCAAAGTAACCGATCAGTAGTAATGATTACTTGCAAAACTGTGACCCATATAAACTAGAACCTTCATCGCCTTTTTCTTCCCTCATCCATATGTTCCTGAGAAATGGCAATTTGTGTATTTGACCTAACAAAATGAATCCTTGGATGGAGATTTCACATGCTGACTTGAATCTCTGGCTATTTTAGAGCATCATTTTCAAAATGATGGATTTTGACTCTTAGAACGCTACTTTTCTTTAGTTGTAAATGGTAACCTGCGCATGTTTTGTTTAAGGTAGATTATGGTGGAGTTTCTGGCATGTTTGTGGCTGGTGTTAAACCTTTCATTAAACCTTTTTCCTTCTTTGTGGTGTTTAGTTGTGTGTTGCTTTCGTTTTAAACACCGAACCACTCCTAATAAATGGTTCTGTCTTTTCTCACCTGTTTTCAGGAGTAATGAAACCTCAATATTCGTGTTAAATTACACAGCTGGAACAAACACTTTAATATCTGTCTCTTATTTAACTTGTGCTCTTTCTAATGAAAGGCTTCTGTAAGAAAGTTTTCTGTTGTGCTCTGTGTGTGTTGTGGCATTAGCTTTATCCGGTTTTCTGTTTGATTTCCTTCCATTTTAATTGAGCAATATTTGATTCACCCAGAATTCTGCAAAGTAACCCAGGCTGTCATGTTTAACTTGACTTGAAGAGTTACTCTTGCAAAATGCTTTGATCCCCATCCTCTTTAAGCTATATAATGATATATAGATATATATAAATATGTATGAATAGTCCCGCTGACATATGCGGAACTGTTGCATGCCTAAAGTTGAGTGCAGATGTGTTTCTGCGTGTGAATTTCATTACATTTGATTTAAACCAGAATTTAACCATATCCAAGGGTTTTTACTACAAGGTTTCATCCCACTGTCAGATAATACTGTGTGTTTGGCCACACTTCAACTCCAGTGAACCCACATGCCAGAGTTGGGATTTTACAGCTGGCCAGTGTAATAGCTGGTACTGTCACTGTGTTGAGAATGATGTTGAGCTTTCTTTGCCATCCAATTCATATAAATTCCTAAGGGAGCATTACAAACACGAAAAGGGTTGCTGCAGACGTCTAATCCAAAACTTGTTGCCAGCCAATGTTCTGTCATATGTGAACTGTCCATATGTGTATCTCTGAAGTTACTTCATTCGTTTGCCTATGCCTACTGTATAGTGTATTCAAAGCATTGCAGCTGTTTTATCTCATCAATCGGTTGCACAGTAATTAGTTTCCTTTTCTGTTTTCCTGGGTGTGGAGCTTGATGCTGAACCTTGGATAAAGGAAAGGGACTATATGATTCTGGTATTCTCTCTTATGCTTCTTGCATAATCTCTTGCTGAATCAAACCAAGTGAGAGATGGGTGCATCCGTGTGAATAAGACTTTGCTAGCCCTCCTGAGTGTGAAAATGAGACCTTTTCTTACTAGAAGCTCGAGGGTCAGTAGTAACTATGAATTGAACATTTTTGGGTGGGTAGCTTCTGACAAGCAGAGCTATTTCTGAAAATGAAGATCAAAGAGCTATTAAAATTTCATGCACATTATGCAGAATGTGTAAGCCTCTAGCTATGTTTTCTGCTCTCCCTCTTTTCATATGTATGATTTATATTTTCTGTAGCACAGCACTGTTTCTGCTCCATGCTTTCTGTGAAAAATAACTCCTAATTGACTTTAATCCTCAGTTTTAGAATAGATTGCTTGTCATCTTATTATTCTTTAGTTTTAATGCCAAGATGCTTTTGTGACTTGCTACAATTGACCCTGCATAGTAATTCCTCTGTGCTACGTAGGATGCTGCAGCAGTACTTAACTGGTCAGCACTTGTATCTTCACTGTTGTGTTGTTCTTGTATCAGGTTAACACTGAACACAACTCTGTGCTTACTCCAGATCTATTTTCCATGCTACTAATCTGACTCATTTTTACTGCACTTTCCTTTGAACAAAATTAATGTATTGGAAATCAGTGTTGATGTTTAAAGGGAATGATGACAGATTTTAGCTGCAGCTCATGAGAAATAGTAAAGTAATTGGAGAGTTTTGGTTGGTTGGTGGGGGGGGGTTTGTATTTAAACCTACTACTAATTGCATTTGTAGGTGATCTTTGATCTGTCAGTAGAGTGAATCTCAAGTGCTAGAACTTGCTAATGTCTAATCCTATGACAGTGGTTATAAGGAAAGGTCATACTTTGTAACGGTAAATTCTAAGACATCTAACAACTGTTTAGGATATCAAATTACTAAATTCTGCTATTAATCTGTAAGGATTAAGCCTGTATCTGTCCATTAAGTTGGGTCAGTTTTGATCTATTTAATAACCTGTCAAAGCTTTGGAGAGGAGATTTCTTGGTTATCCTGTATCTTCTCCTAAAATCATGTGGTGGTTCTGTCACTTGACCTCCTGAGCACAAAAAAATGCATTTTTGTGTCATAGTGGATTCATTCTTGTGCTGGAATTTCCTTTTAACTGAAAGGAGGATTATAATCCAATAATGCGAAACTTATTTGGGCTAGGTGTTCCTTATAGGTAAAGAACAGCTTCTCTTTTCTCCTTTGAGTTCTTACTTGTTGGAAGATTGGTTGCTATCTTTCAGAAGGGCTAAAAAGAAATCAGCCTCTTGTAGTTGTGCATAGATTGACTCTAACCTAATGGACAGGATGTTGAAAGATTTTACCTGAGCTGAGTTTTTAATCCTTTTACTAAACAACTTCCTGAAACTTTCTTTTCATCTGCTTAGGCATTGGAGAGAAGTATTCAACATGGGAGCCAACCAAACGAGAGTTAGAATTGCTACGACACAACCCCAAGCGGAGAAAAATAACCACCAACTGCACCATAGGTAAGTTGTAGACATCCTCTCTGAAGCTGATCCTCAGGGGCTTGTATGGGCAAAATTCCATGATGGTGTTTTCTCCATAAAGGTTTTTACCCCGAGGTTATCGTAGTGGATTTCCTTAATATAAGGGTAGCAAAATGAGTTCATTTCACACTACCTTGTTGTCACTGGAGAAGGATATCGACTCTGTCACTTCAGGTACTGATGGTGAATCACGTGTGGAACAAGTGTGAAGCAGAATTGGGTTTTTTTTACAATATGCCTTTAAAGACTTCAGCAGAAATCAGTGCTATTATTTCAGCTCAGAGATCCCATGCAAGTGTATGAAGGGAGCTCCTATAGTTGAGATGTATCCTTACCTATAACAGTCTATTGGGAGATCTGGTTTTAGAAGACAGTAAGCGCAATGATGTCTTTCTGCTTCATGTTCTGACTCTAAATGGAGTCTCTTCAACATCATATTGACTCTGAAAAGATGTAATTTATTCTCCAGTGTGTGTGTCAAACAGCAGTTTTGGAATGTTCATCAAACATTTAATGTTTATACAGTTCAGTAGTCTGGAGCGAAGACCTCTCTGAAATGGTAACGTACATCAACTTATGGCTCGAGAGTACTTGGGTGAGGATGATGAAAATGAACGGTGTTTTCCAGTCTTTTTCTGCTGTCTTTAGGGATTAGGGGGTTAAAAGTAACTTCCTGATAAGCGCTAAAGGTATTTCCCTATACTGTTAAATGCACAGTGACATTTTAATGGGGAAGGTACAAGGTTGAAAATGTAGCTATAGACATTGGAAGCAGGAAACTGTTTAAAAAGCTTATTCCTATTTTTTTAAGCCACTAACTGGTACAAGAACACGTCATGCTTTCAGCACATTCGCTGTTGTCCAAATACACTGACCCATAATTGCTACAACTTCCTAATGCCATGTTGCTAATACAATAAGTCATATTTAATCCAAAATGTGTGTATATTTATTTGGAACAATAGACTGAGCAGTGCAGAGTAAGTTGTAGTAACTTAAAAATGCATCTCAAATGGTGATTTTAAAGGGACCTATGCATTTGCCATAGTGAAACAGGAAAGACGGTTGGAAAAACATCTGGACATTGAAAACAAGCAGCCTAGGAAAAAGCTCTCTAGGCAAAGATTGCTTGCATCGTGTTCACACTGTGTTTTATGAGACTCCAGTATATGCTGTAAAGACTGTTACCAATTCTTTAAGATAATAGAACTGTACAGGGGAAAACAAGAAGTTTGATAGAATTTTGAAGGTGAACGTGACCTTTCTGAAGAAATGAGGCCCATTTCTGTGTTTCCTTTTGCAACTGAAGGGAATGCTCTGCCTACCCTTAAAGGATTTCACATTTTCCAGTCTGTTTCAAAAGGCCACGTCTGGTTGCGTGTAATCTCATACAACGCCGCACGGGCGGGGGAACGCTCATGGAACACAGGGGACAAGGGAAGTGACTGATCTCTTTCCTTCTGCCGGCATGCTTTTAAGTATCATTCCTCCTGAGCCCTCGAGCTGTCTATGTGCTGAGATTTAGAAAGAGGGGAGAAAAAAAATCAAAGCACCCAAGAGACATAATACAGTTTGGGCTACAGTTAAAAGCGGAAGAGTAGCTTTCTTTCACAAAAATACATTGGGGGTTTAGCTGAAGGAAGAAAAGGCTTGCCATTGTCCTTGAGCCTTTTCTCTCCATCTAACCTGCTGTAAATATATATCTGCTTCAGAGTCTTTTTCCCTTCGCTTTCCTCACATTGACTTGTCTGTTTGCAGTTTCAGATCAGTGAAGAGCCTATATGCAGACTGAAATGCTGCAATTATCTGGACATGCCCATTTCTCTCTTTTTCTAATACTCAATTCTTTTGACATCAAGTTTTTATCAATCCCATAGCAGATATTAGGGAATCCAGTGTATCTTCTGAGGTAGGTAAATGGCTCAGAGAATAGGCATAATGTCCAGTTTTATTGGTTCTGAAAATGAAGCTGATGTTGATAACCATCTGTAATAAGCATTGCACATCTGTTGATCAGTTCTGTTTACAGAAGAGTCTGTTAAAACATAACCAGCTGCCTTTTCTGTTGTATAAAATGCTCTCTGCAAAGCTGTTTCAAGAGGAAGGCTGGGGTGTTTGCTGCTTTATCTCTGAGATAAGACTGCTGTCAGATGGGAGGTGGCGTGTTCAACTGCTCTGTAATGACCTGAAATGGTTATTGTGCCGATGCCTGTTTCAGCATTTGTGTATGACAAGTGTAATAGTGTTATAACTGAAGTAGATGGGACAGCACTTTGAAACTTGGACAGATATGACCTTGAAAGGGTGTATTTAACCTGTATGTGCAATGTTTGCATGTGATGTTAAGCCTGTTAAACTTTGTTCGTATCTGGAACATGTAGTGCAATATGTTTTGTTGCAGTTTCCTGTTACATCTGTTACATGTTATTTGCATGACACTTATTTGTGTGAATGTTTTACTCTATGGCAGAGCCTTCTTTGTACCTAAAAGGATATTTTAATTCCAAATTTGTAGCAATGTCTTGATGCTTCTCAAACAGCTGGATGTGTCTGCTCTTTTTGAGTTGCTTGAACATATATATTACAGCTGCAGGATCATTCGTCTTTCATTGGCACCATAAATTACATCCGAAGAATACTCAGTCATGAAATCAGTGTGTTATAACGGAGGATTGAACTGGTAGTTCATTAGAGGAAATACTGTGCAAAACTCTTGAGCTTTTGGTGTTTCCACTTGAGTGATAATTTGAAATGCATTGAAGAAGGAACTTCTTGGTCACATCCTCAGACAAACCCACAAACCCGAAAAACTCAACAAAAACCACATAGATTTTGCTTGGTTCTCTTTTGAAACAATGTGTGTTTCCATCTCAGACTTATCTTTCCAACTAGGAAGAAGATAAAATAGGTTGAAGATTCAAGATTTGCTTCGGTCACTGTTTTGCCATTGAGCAAACTGCTGTTCAAATGAAATCCCTTGTCAGGCTGTAAAAACTGTGCTGATTGCTGCCTTTTGGGATATAAAGGGCTATTCCCACTGTTGCACATAAACATCTTAACAGTGTCACCCAAGTTACTCTGAACCACATGGAAACATTGAGCTGTCTCCATGCAAGAAGCTGGGATGAAAAATCCTCATGGTGTGAGTTTTGTGGGACATTTCATATCCTCATGTCCTAGCAGGCTTGAAATGTCAATGGAGTTTCTGTGTTTCAAGACATTCAAGAAGACTGTGTAATCTACTTGGACCATAAGCATGCACCCTTTGGAAGCAGTATTGGCTCAAGACACTCTCAGGCCTTGATGCTCCATCTGCTACAGCATGCTGCCTTGCTCATTTCTTCAGCTGAGCTGGATCAGGCTGAAGAGGTGGTGTATTATGGGAAATGTAGAGTGGTAGTGGAAAGCAGAAACTGTCTAAGTTATTGTATGTTGTTCTCAGCAGCAGTTCTGCATCATGGCCTAGACTACTCAAGTCATGGAATGTTCCTGTTCATCGCAGTGCTCATCTTGATTTTGGGTTGAAGCTTTCAAGCATCCCCTAAACACCAAAACTTTTATATGGAAAATTAGGTAAGGCTTAAATTAGATTAAATCAGCTTAAAAGGAAAGTGATTTTTTCAGTTTCTTGTCTGTGAGGAGGCTGCCCTTAACAGGTGAGTGTAGTGACCAAACCCCACGTTCACAAGCGGAGCGGTTTTGTGATGAGGTTGGAATACCACTGAAAGTGGTACACCATCTTTTGGGAACTATTTTCCAAAGCTCGTCTTCTCTGCTGTCATTAATACCCCCAGCAGATCAGTTCTCCTGAGTACATGAACTATTAGCTTGGGATCAGCTGGTCTCCGATTACCATATGAAGTGACTTTGTGGCTAAAGATTGGTGTAGTAACAATAGGAAGAATTAGACTCTGGAGGCACGTGAGTAATTAGCAGGAGCCATCTGGGATTCCCATTTGCTGCCTTGCAAAAAGGCAGAGGGGATAGCCTTTAGAGGGATATGGAACAAATCCTTTCAGAAGGAATGATGATGTGGGAGTGGAGATGGCAAAAACAATAGCTACATGGGAGAAGCAGGTGGGTTTTGTGGCTGTGCAGCGCTAAGCAGCACGATGTGATAAAGAGCAGCATGAGTGGAATAAATATTGCAGCAGAGCTCTCATGTAAAGGTAGCAAGAGAAGAGGAACAGCAGCCTGGAAAATACTTCTGGTTCTCTAAACAAGGTACCAGGAGCATTCCTACTTCTGCAGAAGCACCTTCAACACTTAAAGGTGGTGAAGGCTACATCGGTACCTGAGAGTTCTCTTTGTGAATCTACTAGCTTTCTGGCGTACTTTTTCTAGTTAAGTGCTACTTAAGGCAGCTGAAAAGGAAAAGTGGAATGGAAAACATGGTTTGGTACAGCGCCGAGGTTTTAGCTGTAACTTAAATTGAAAAGTGATTGATTTATAAGCAGAATACTTCTGTATTTGAAATCATGAGCACACAAAGTGCACCTGGAATAGAAGCCTTTGATTCTTCATTGGTTTTGACTGCTGTGTGATGGTGGAAAGGAAAACCACCTTTGAGGCTGCTCAGGTGCATGTTTCCTCTGTGACTGTTTTCATCTAATTTCACAACTGGAATGGTTACCTGGCTGTAAAACCGTTTCCTCAAAGGTTGGGTTAGTAAGTTCCTGTCTTACCTTGTCATGATCCCTGACTGTTGGCCTGAGTTGTGTGATTTCTTGGTCTCGCATTGGTAAACCTGATAGTAAAACTAAATTTAAAACCCCCTTTTCCTCTCAAAGCTCCAAGGGAAGAAATATTAAAGGAGTTGTGATTTCCTTGCTGAGGTTTTTAGAGATGTGCTTTCAGGAAGTCTTGTATAGATGTTTGAAATTGACCTCTTAGCAGTATAAAATACAAAGCTTTCCTCTGCAAAAGGCTTTTCAAAAAGAAATTGCAGATTTGGTGTTTCACTTGTCTTTTTATGTATTGATTGATAGTTTTTGTGTATTGATTGATGGTTTTCCAAGGCAGAAAGCTGTTTGCATCCCTGCTTTAATGTCAGACAGTTCAACTCCCGTGAAGGTATCTATGATTTAATTGCTCCTGGATAAGCTTAGGGATAACCGCACTAGCGCTGAAGTCCCTGCAGCATTTACGTGCTTGGAGTGAGCAAACTTCTGTTATAGAAGCTTTTGTTATAGAAGGGTAAGTAATCTTACCTTCACATTTGAAGAGTTTACTAATGAGCAGTACTTCTTCAGAAAGCTTATTTGGTCTCTGGCTAGCTTCACAGGAACCGAGGGTTTTTTCTGCTCTTACCATCTCCATATTTAATTGAATCAAGAATCAAGGAAATGATGATTTCTTTCTGAATATGAGTTATCCTGTTTGTTTTCATTTCGTGTCATGGTTTTGCAGGGATGTACTCTTTAATGAGCATCAAGAGAACCATACTTTAAAAGCATTTCTGATTAAATCAATAAGACTTCATTATCTATCTCTCTCCCCTTCTGCCATGTCTTAAGCAAAAGAACTAGCAGTATACTTCTAATACCTGCTAAGGGTGAAGACGTAATGCTACAACTGAGGCAGACAGCTTTCTTACATCAGAGGGCAGTCCTTTTCACCCTTATGTATGCTTCCCCCTTAATTCCAGCCACGTGGTCCCATCCTCTCCTGGGCATTCGCTCTTGAGCAGTCAAGCTGGTTGCAGAGTCTGTTCAGTTCATTAAGCTGGCAGAAAACATTGTGTTTTTTGTTGGTGGTGGTTTTGCAAGAGCAGTGTTCTTCTGTGTTACTGCACTCGACAGCTTGACAAAGGTTTTGACACAAGCACAAAGCTGGCGTGAGGAGGGGACGGCACAGGGACGGGATGCCTGACTGGGAGTGAAGGGGAACCTCCTTCTGCTGGCAGCAAGCCACACTGCATCCAGGCTGTGGTTTTCATTTGTCTACAGCAAAGCCAGCAAAGATTGACTACTCTTGGATCATAGAATAAGCTGGGAAGTCAGTTTTAAACAGAAAACAAACTTTTCAGGCTTTGTAAAATTCCATATGAAGATGACAAGTTCTGTGAGAAGCTGACATCGGTGATAATGTGGCCTATATTGTGGCATGGTTTGCTTAATGTTTTTAAAGTAAATGTGTAATTAAATTAATTCCTTTTTATATTGTAAGATTCTAAAATAATTTATCTTTTATTTATCAATTTATTTCGTTTTTAAAGCGATCAGTAGTAAGGCTGAAATCCAAATGAACTTCTTGCATTATGCCATGTTCCTCCTGTGCTGTGCATGCATAACCTCGAAGTTTGTGGCTCTCCCTTTTCAGCCTTTATACACAGTCCCCCCATCCCAAGAGAAACAAAAGCTCTTTGGAAGTAACTAATATACAGTGTTTGCCTGTCTTGTGCTTGATGATTGAAGGAGCAGTTGAAACTTGCAGGGCTTGTTTTGCAGCTTGTAAAGAATAATGAAAGGAGGATACCGATTCCCTTTGCAAAGAGCTACTTTTCCCCAAGGGCTTAGTCCTACTTTCAAGTTGAAATGCTGTAACAAGTTGAAGTATAAACCAGTTACCATCTCTGGGAAGTATCAGGCAACAGCAATGGGATAACTTGGGAAATAATGTATTCTAGGAAATCACGGCTAGTTGTGTAAGGTCTCCCAGTATTTTTTGGTTGATCTTCTTGCAGTCGGATGTGGATTATTGAAGAAACCACCAGACCTGACTTTTGAGGATCAGGAATATTAGCAGCTCTTAGAAATAGGAGACTTAAAGGTTGGTTTTTGCAGTATCTGTGTACAGAATAAATCCCATGCTTTTGCTTTGTTTCCAGTAAACATTAACAAAATGTCAAGAACATCTTTGAGAAGATACCTTCAAGCTTGGCGGTAGGCTGGCATTGGAAACAGCTTTTGCAGTGATGCGCTAATTGTGTTCTGAAGGAGCTTCTTAGGCTCAGGGGGCTACTTGGAGGTTTTAGTTTGCATGGCTTTATGTGGGAGCAGTTTAGTTTAAAACAGAACAGGAAGCTGAGTAGAAGCTTTGGGTATATTTGGTGTCTGAGGAGCAGTGGGTTTTCGTCCAAGTTTTAGAGTTCTTCACAAAATGTATATATAAAAACCTGTGAATGGCTTGACTTTTCCCCTTCCATTTAAAGCTTGTTTTACGTGTTTTGTTAGTGGGGAAATAAGAGCAAAGAGAGGCACCAGGGTATAGGTGTGTGCACAGCTACAATAGCATGAAGTATTGCACATTAAGACGTGTTGATGTGAGCATCTAAATTTGTAAAGCTGGAATTCTAATCTCCAGAGGTATTTACCTCAAAACTGTTCCAAGTTAAAACTATTTGTGTGTGAAATAAGCAGATTGCCGTTGGGATTGAAGTTTTCTGTTGCCCTGTCTTGGAATATTGCTGTTCATGTTACTTACATAGAACATACTTCAGTATTGTAACTGTAGGTGGCTCTTGGGGATTTGAGACAAAAGAAGATAACGCTGCGTGTGTTCACAATGTGCAGTTCCTTGGAAAACGGAGTTCTTAATCCAGGGCTTGGATCGTGTTCCAGATTTCCAACTCAAACCTGATTTTCCTCCTCTGGACTCTTTTAAAAGTGGATCTGTGGTTGTTACGGATCCATACGCATCGTTTTTAGTTAAGACAGCATTTCAATTTGACTTCTTCAGGTGAAACTTCATCATCGGATCCAGCTAGGTAGCAGCGCAAAACCATTTGTCTCCCTTCTAGATGCTCATTGGACTTTCAAGTGCCAGATGTTTGCTGCCTCCATTATTTCTCTTACCTATTTCTCTCTAATGGTAGGTTTTTTCCTGTGTACTTTCTTCACTAAGTCATTATGGAACTTCATCATGCAGTCAAAACACTAGGCTTTTAGCATGAAAAATGCAGTAAATATTAGTTACTTGTCATCATCTGCTTGAACAGGTTTTTATGGGAATGGGAGTTTTCTTGTCAAGAAGAAGCCCAACAGCAATATATAGCCAGAACTTCATTCTGGCCTTCTTGAGCAAGATACCTTTATTTAGATCAAGTATTGGTTGTTTAAAATTAAAGGAAATTTGTCAGGGAATTGTTTAACTTGCTAAAAATTACATCAAAATAGTGGATACAGAAGAAGTTGTTCCAGAAGTGCTTGGCTTTGTGTCAGTCAGAGCAAACAGCAGACCTTGTTCTTCAACAGCAAACCCTGAGGTTAGCAGCAGGTATGACCACACAATGCCAAGCTAGAGACTGTTGCTGTTCTTGTCCATATCATGCGGTGATCCTCTACAAACCAAATCCTTTCTTGAAACGGAAGGTATGTTTTTGCTGTTCAGTGCTGCAGTCAGTGCAAAGGTAATTTCATAATCTCTAAATCAAGAGCCAAATGAGGAAGTTCAGAGTTAGCCCTTGTAGATACAGTGGTTGCAGCCTTAATATGGGCAGAGGTGCACCCATACATAGCATGACAAGTTTCTTCTTCTTCCTACTCTTAAACCCAGCCTCAAGAAACAAACTGATTTACCACTGGGATTTAACCTGATTAACTCTGTGTCATGAGAGCATGGCCTTTTCAACAAGGCCAGTAATGTTCATCTCAGTTTTGTTCTTTTGTGGATAGCTTTTGGAGTATATTTACTATGACCTTCCATTCTGCTCTTTCCTGTCTGCTTCTAGAGCTGGGCTTTGTGTGGACAGAAGGTAGATACAGTATATACTGAAACTAGGAATATGCATAAACAGCATGTGGCATGGTTTGTGTGTTGTGGATTGTAGGAATAGCTCGGTGCCAGTTCATCAACAAGAATTTGTGCATATTAATCTATTTGGATGCAGTTAATTTCATTGGCTGTTAGCCTACTCCTCAAGTTATTAATTTGTGAAATCTGTTTTGAGGAAGGGGAGAAAACTTGGAGGCAGCATATGGTGTGATATTGGGGGGAAAGGACGGCCGCGGGTGTGAATCTTAGTTTGTCAGTTTAGTGGGAGTACCTCTTGTTCTTTAAAGATGCCATCTGCACAGGATTCTCACTGCAAGTCTTGCGCTTCTGTGCAGATCATGCAAGAGCTCACCAAGTTTTGAAGTTGGGCTGCTTTGGGGGAGGGCAACATGAATATTTTATTCTATGCCACCTTTTGGTGTATTTTATTTTGTATGAAGGCTTTTTTTGGGTTGCTATTTAAAAATACCTTGAGGGGTCTACAGCTGGATTAACGGGCTAGTTGTCATAATGCTCTGTATCGATGCTTTAGGAGCCCTTTTAACAAACACAGTTCCTGGTCTTTGCCTCCTGATGTTGTGTGTCTCCTCTCTGTTCCCCCTTCCTGCAATTATCTGATTGTTATTTTCATCCTCTGGTTTATAGGGCTTTAATGCCTTGAACTGCGCTTTGTGGGGTGGGTGAGACAGGGCAGCTCCTGCTTCGGTTATGTGGTTGCTTTAGGAGCCTCCCCATACCGCTATTCAACTTCTTTAAATCCATTCATCTCTGTGTATCTGAGTGTACAACGAGCATGATAGTTGTAAGGGGCCTGGCTTCATTGTTAAACTAAGGCATTTTGTGCAATGCAGATACCTAAATGTGGCATTTCATGTCATGTTTTCTGCTGTGCAGAAGTAGGCACCTTTCTGTTTCTCTGGCTCTTGACGCGACATGTGCTTGGAGAGCATCATGTTCCATCTTTCTCCTCCAGCCAACTGCTCTTCAAGCGTTACAGGAATCAGATAATCAAATCTATTACCAAGTTTCAAAGCATTATGTGTTTATTTCCAGTGCCATATAGGAAAGATGTTTTCTTCTACTGTATGTTCTGAGAATCCGAGATCCAGATTGTATGTATGCTTTCCCCAGTGTGTTCACTCCCTGCTAAGAGACCCTGACAGAGATTGGATCAGATTGAAGCTCAACAGACAAAATTTGTTCAGTGGGTCTTGATATGCCAAGATAGGGATTCAGAGGAGTTTGGTACAAGTTCTGCTGCAGAACTTAATGTCTTTTTCAGTCTTACTCATTTCAGCTGAGAGAACCTAATAGAGAGGAATAATTGCCGTGGGTGATAACATGCTGTATAGCTTTCTGGTTTTGAGAACATGATGCATTGGTTTCTTCTGGAGACACCTGAGAGAGAAAAACAATTTGGCAATGCAGATGGTGGGTTAAAATGCTGAAGATGAGAAATTACAGATATAAAACCTGACATTTCCCATACTGCTGAAACAAAGACCTTTTTGCAGAGTGCTCACGGGTCTTCCTTCTGTTAGTAGGTAGTTCTGTTATCAAAAGGTTCAAAACTCATCCTGCATACTGCAGAGGTCCTTGGCTTTAGCTCCCATATCTCTTCCTGCCCCACCCTTAATTTAAACATATGCTTGCTGTGGGAGACAGTAAATTCATGCAGATGCTCATTATGTGTGTATTTTAAAGCCTGGTTTTAGGTGTGGATTTAACTGTCTCACAACAGCTTACGAAAAGGCCTTTCCCTGCCTTTTTCTTTTACTTCAAGTTATTCTTCTCACAAGGCAGCCATTGCTATAACAGGAAGAACAATTCAGCTTTACGTCCTGGCCAGGAGAAATTGCTCCTGGAATAGTTTTTGTATCCTACGTAGGTGAAAACCCAACCCTTGCGGACTTGTCACATGGAACTCTGTGTGGTTCTATAAGGATTGTTGTCTTGCTCTGCTGCTACAAGACAGCAAAGTATTTACTCTATAAGGAAGTATTGTTTGTATTCTGATCTGTTTCTTTTTATTCTGTGATCAATTTGGGGTCATCTTGTCTAGGTTAGGCCCACAGAAGGCTTCTGTCTGGCTGTTATCATTTCCTCCTTGTGGGGACACATAAGAGGAAATAAAATGGCTCGTGCCATACCCACTGAGGTACACAGAGAATCAGTGATACTTCAGTAACTTGGACGGGTTGTCTCTTCCCTCATTTCAGTAGCTTTTCTAAAGCTGTTGCTATTGAGGTATTAAAGAACTTACTTAGAAGCTCAGATACTAGTAATAGAGAAGCTTATCTGGATTTGTGCAAAGCATTTGACACTGTCCCACATGACATCCTTGTCTCTAAGTTGGAGAGACATCAATTTGATAGGTGGACCACTCGGTGGATAAAGATCTGGCTGGATGGCCACACGCAAAGAGTAGTGCTCAGTGGCTCAATGTCCAGCTGGAGACCAGTAACGAGTGGTGTCCCCCAGGGATCGGTGTTGGGACCGGTCTTGTTCAACATCTTTGTGGGTGACATGGACAGTGGGATTGAGTGCGCCCTCAGCAAGTTTGCTGATGACACCAAGCTGTGTGGTTCGGGTGATACATTGGAGGGAAGGAATGCCATGCAGAGGGACCTTGACACGCTTGTTGAGGTGGGCTGATGCCAACCTGATGAAGTTTAACCATTCCAAGTGCAAGATCCTCCACCTGGGTCAGAGCAATCCCAGGCCCAGCTACAGGTTGGGCAGAGAAGAGATTCAGAGCAGCCCTGCAGAGAAGGACTTGGGGGTGTTGGTCGATGAGAAAATGAACATGAGCCGGCTGCAGTGTGCGCTTGCAGCCCAGAAAGCCAACCGTATCCTGGGCTGCATCAAAAGGAGAGTGACCAGCAGGTCGAGGGAGGTGATCCTGCCCCTTGACTCTGCTCTCGTGAGACCTCACTTGGAGTATTGCGTGCGGTTCTGGTGTCCTCAACATAAAAAGGACATGGAACTATTGGAACAAGTGCAGAGGAGGGCCACGAGGATGATCAGGGGACTGGAGCACCTCCTGTATGAAGATAGGATGAGAAAGTTGGGGCTGTTCAGCCTGGAGAAGAGAAGGCTGCGTGGAGACCTCATAGCAGGCTCCCAGTATCTGAAGGGGGCCTCTAGGGATGCTGGGGAGGGACTCTTCATTAGGGACTGTAGTGAGAGGACAAGGGGTAACGGGTTCAAACTTAAACAGGGGAAGTTTAGATTGGATATGAGGATACTGTAAGGGTGGTGAGGCACTGGCATGGGTTGCTCAGGGAAGGTGTGAACGTTCCATCCCTGTTGGTGTTCAAGTTCAGGTTGGACAGAGCTTTGGGTGGCATGGTTTAGTGGGTGGTGTCCCTGCACATGGCAGGGGGTTGGAACTGGATGACCTTAAGGTCCTTTCCAACCCTAACTATTCTATGATTCTGTGATTTCATAGTGGATGTGTATCTTCCATATTAATGTTGTTGCGTTTCTTAAGCTCTGCGTTATTGAACAAGGTGACCCTGGGACACTTCAGAATACAGGTGCATCAGGAGATATTGCAGGATTTCAACTGTGAAGAGTTTTAAGAATCATTCGTGGAAGCATTTGTCAGGAATAATACAGGTAGCGTTAATCCTGCCTTGAAGTAGAGGGCTAGACCAGGTCACTTCTCATCATCTTTTACAGCTGTGTTTTCCTGTGATTTTAATGGAAGACACAATACCCCTTTTGGTGATTTGCTCAAAACCACTCCCTGTGTTTGGTTTTGGAAGCATTTCTTGCATTTAGTTTCACAGAGGAGAGATCCTTGCAGTCCCTTGACTTGCTTGAAACAGCTTCTCTATTTACATGTCTTGTATGAAAAGTTAACCTCAAGAGGTTGGTTTGTTTGTATCGCCAGATATTTTAGGCCTGCTGACTCATTTTACCAGGCCAAGGGTGTGCGCTTGTGAGCCAAGTACCATCAAATCAGAAGGATGAGAACTTAAAGGACATGGAGTGCTCCTTCCTTGTCCATGTGCTTGGTCACAACAAGCATACAGTTACTGTGAAGGAAATGACAGACTGTAACCTCACAGCCTGGCTTACCATGCCCACACTGTTATAAGAGAGCACTGACCTTGTTTTGAAGTGCTTTAAGCCGGGGAAACAGAAATACAAGTAAGGGTAATTGGCCAGAACTCTTTTGGAGAGTCGGGCACACAGTGCTTGAGCACCACAAAGTATCTACAGGTAATGTAAATCATAGGGAGCGTGCCCTAAGGCAAATAACAAACTCCTCTGGGCTGTGGAGTGGCTCATGGTTTGGCATCATTAGTTTGTGAGTTGATGCCAAAGGCATACAAGCTGTGGGTATAGTATAGAGAGTACTTTCTGTGTCTGGCACAGTGTGTACACTCAGGAATCACTGTCTGGCTTGGGGATTTTGTTTCATCTCCGCAGTAGTAATATAAACCGCTGCACTTCCTGTGTTTGATCATACTCTTGGTAACTTGTTTGATCCATTTGCTCTTGCCCTTGGGTTCTTCCAACAATCTATGTCCAAGTGGCACGTGTGGAAAGGCTGATCCGTTGCCCTATAGCAAAGCCTTCTATGGTAGTCATTGCTTAGAGATGTGCGTTGTCTCCCAAATCTGGCGAAGTAAAGAAGAACCTTTCTTGAATCTCATTGCCATTTGTTGCTGATTATTTCTGTATCATTACTAGAAATTCTTTATTTAAATGAGTCACAAGCATGTAGCTCCTATGCTGTATCTTCAGCCCAGTGTTTTTGGCAGTTACTGCTTTTAACTGAAGGTGCAACATGATACAGGAGTACTCCTCCAGTTTTGATTTATAGCACCTCTCATAGCTGCAAATGTATTTATCTTGACACACACTAGCAGGTATGACACAGAGGAAATGAACTGAAATAGCAGATCCAGGCGACCTCTCTGTGTTACCCTGTGACTGTTTTTGCGCTGCTGAAGTGAGTGAATGATGCATTGAGCCACAGATGCAGAAGCTCATACGCAGAATACCTATGCAGTCTCAAAATGACATTGTGGATAGTTAGCAGCCCTGATGCTAGCAGCAGCTGTTACCTGTTCTCCAGCCCTTCCTGGAGGAGGGCAGTTCATTTTGGTTTCCAAAGCCATGTATGGGTAAGGCTACAGACATAAGGGCTATGGCTATCTGCTACCCTGCCTGTGGCTTTTAGACAAAAGCCTGTGCTGGAAGCTTGTGACAGTAGAAGTGATAGGAGGCTGTCCCTGCAAGAGACCAACAGCTCCTGCATCCCTCTGACATTCTGGCACTGGTATTTTGTCCTGACCCATGTTGAGCTCTGTGAACCTGCTCAGACAGGTCAAAGGCTCATTGCTGCTAATGATGAACTCATCCCCTCAAGGTGAGACTGCTTCCCCTGCGAGGCAGGCAAGGTGACCCGTTTCACCATGGAGTCAAGCAGATGCAGCTCAGTGCAGGGGGAACATCTGTTTTGACATCAGTGAGCTGTTAGATGGGCTTAGCTGTTGGGTGCAGATGCCCCTCACCTTGCCCCTCCCTGTCAAAGGTGGTTTGTATCACACTGTTATATTAATGTGTGAACAGTCACAGGGTGACAGAAAGAGGGGGTATCTCACACCTTTCCTGAGTCAGGATCAATGCTATGCACCATTCCTGCTGGAGCAGCGTTTGGAACCACTCCAACAACTGGGAGTCCCAGACTCCCTCGTTGCAATGTTTCCTAACGGTGAGACAATTATTCTTAAGATCTAATTAAATTTCTTGTGAGCTCAATCTTTTATTATAGCTTTGGCAGGGCACAAGAGTTAATTACTGTCCTCTTTGCCGTGGCCTGTAACGTACTTGGGAACTGTCAGTGTGGCTCTTCCTCCATCAGCACTATCTCCTTTAATTAATTAAACTCAACCAGTGGGTTCTTCAGTTGTTTCTCCAGTGTCAAATATTCGTTTAATGGAAACTTTCACTCATGTTCTCCACTTCTCTGCAGTTTCCATAGAACTAAAACGTGTGCTCAATTCCAGCTGAGGTTTTCTTGTCACCAAGGCACAGTAACAACCTCACAGGCCTTCTCATAGTCCCATGAAGCTTCAAAATGCTGTTTGTCTCAGCGCTATAGCGCAGCATTAAGTCATTTCGGTTGAGTTGCTGCAGCCATCATTCCTCGTTTTGTGTTTGTCCACTTAATTTTCTTGTTTCCTACTTCACAATTGCTTTTATTGAATGTAATTGATTTCAGATAGTTTCTCCTATTTAACAAGTTGCCCCTGAGTTATTGTCCTGTCTTGCAGTTACATTTGCACTATCTTGATGTAGTTTGTACCTTCTCTAAGTGTATGTTATGTGATGTCACTGACGCTGTTGAATAAAACCAGTGAATGCAATAAATTCCCTGTTAACTAAGAGGGATAGGGACAAACTAAATACTGGAAAAACATTATTGGTGTCTCAGTCCATGCTAAGTCAATGCAAATTCAGCTTAGGCTCAGAGCAGCGTGAATGTGCACTGTGGCAGTATGAGCATGTTCACGTGGTGCTGTGCCTAAGGTAAGGATCCTTCCAGGAATGCAGTGCAAAGGCACTAAAGCTTGTTGCAGAAAGAACATAACCACATTGGCTTGGTTTGGACTTCTTAGTTTTGCCTGTACAGAGCCACTGCTGCTGGTTTTATGTTGTGGTGTGGGTGAACTCAGTCGTTCTCATAGACAGGGTAGAAAGTGTGTTCATCTCTACTGCTGGACGGATGCTACAGACATCACCATGTATATACCATTGAATCATGGAATGGTTTGGGTTGGAGGAGACTTCAAAGCGCATCCAATTCCAGCCCCCTGCCGTGGGCAGGGACACCTTCCATTAGAGCAGCTTGCTCCAAGCCCGTCCAGCCTGGCCTGACAATTTAATGTAGGTAGGTTGTTACCTATTGGTAACTTTTCATGGGGGTTATAGACATAAGATAAAACCAATGACTTGTGAATGGTAATCCTAACACAGCATAAACCTGGATCAATCTGGGAAGTTTCCTGTGAATGTTGAAGTCACTCCAGAACTGCCCATTTGCACACAGATGTGCCTGAAATTACCACAAGGAAAAGGCTTCAAGTTGTCATGTGAACCTGAATGAAGTACTTGAGCTTGCATTTAAGTCATAACACTTCTCTTGGAGGCAGCAAAGCTGGGAAATGTGAACTGACATGTTGTCTTGGTAGTTTTGAACCACTTCTTCATTGTCTTATAGTGACTGGTTCTGTTTTCATTGTCTTCCTTGTTTAAACTTGGTTTTCTTGTGCACCTTGGATCTTACATTTGAGTTTCCCAGGGGAGAACATGCCAACATCAGGTCAGCATCTGTGAGGAACAAGCCCCACCTCACTCTTCTTGTGTGTTTGGATAGGGTAAGCAGTTGCAATGAATACAGATAAACTTACCTTCTGTTCTAATCCCAATATTCTACTGAATGGACTTAACGTATGGTTCTCCGAAATGATGCGTGTGCAGGTCAGATATTTAAACTAAAGAATGTGTTCTCCAGCTGCACCAGAGTGCATATTTATGTATACTGGGGCTTCTGGATGGAAGGGGCTGGCTTTATATTTGACTCCTGTCAGTGCCAAATGGAAATACTTGTTAAATCCATATCTGTATACCAATATTGTCTAACTACAGTGCGCTCTGTCATCCTCCCAACCTCCCAGAAGTGCAGGACTCAGTGTGGATGATGACTCTTGATGCGCACACATATGCATGATATTTGATGGGTGTTTTTAGGTAATGGAATAGTATAATATAGGCAAATATATAGAATATAACAGATACAGAAAAATCTAAAACATCAGTATCAGATATCTCTAAGTTAAGAAACACTGTTCTAGAACTCTGTTCTGACTTGGGATTTAAAAGGCTTTGCTTTGGAGTGAACTGGAGCAGAAGAGTGAAGTTCTCCAGGTGATTCTCCATGCCTGTTGATGACTGAGCAGCTTGAGGGGGCTAGACAGAGGGTGGGTGGTGGTAGTGATATAGCTCCAGAAAGGTGGCTTGGTTCAGAAAGGACTTACAGTGATTCAGAATGAGCAGTGACTAGCCTGGCACCCGTGAATAACTGGAGAAGGGGAGCTAAGTCAGGAAAGTAGACGCAGGGAGCTTCATTTTCACCTCGTTCAGCAGTAACTGGAAGAGGGAAGATTATTGCCATGAGTGTTCATTTCCTTGATCTGTCATGTAATCCCTTGCTAACCGTGTGTGTCAAAACACTCCCTTTAAAAGAATCTACTGATAAACCAATATGAATCAATGAATCAGCTTGGAGCGCGCTTCCTCAGGCAGCTGCCCCAGCTAATCTGCTGAGGATCCTGAAGTACCAATGTAAAGGGTGGTAATAAGTCTAGTTGGTAGATTGCACGTTGTGTGTTTGCTGGAGGTAGAAGCGTTCAATTGTGAAGTCAGGTTTTAAGATCATGTGGTTGAATTTTCTTCATTTAACTTGTCTGTGGCAAAAGTTTCTGGAGCTTTTTCTGAACCTGTTGTTAAAATAATGTGATACCCGAGTGTGTCCTCAGCAAGTCTGTAAAATGGGCTCTAACACCTGAAACAACCTTTGCGATTACATTCCACTCCTGCTTCTGCAGTTCCTTGTGGGTTTCGTGCAGCCACTGAGAAAAGGATGCTTCAGCTGAAGTGGTGTGGAATAAATTGACCAAAGCAGCGTGGTTGCCTTCTCTGATAGCTCACACCATCACCAGTGTCACGATGTCTGGCTTTTCCCCACGTAGATTTGCAATTCCATATATCTACATATTGCTGCTTTCTGAAATGTCGGAGGTTTTTCTTACTGCTGTTTCAAAAGGGATTATCTATTGCCAATAATTGCTGTCACTAACCCCATTAGCAAAACCGTGCTGCTTCTGGTGCGCAGGTGCAACAAGGATGTATTGGGCTGGCTAGGGCTGGTGCTTGTGACAGGTACATTCTGGTGATGGGTGGGATGGTCTGCACCTGAAACTTAAGAGCTGAGAGGGAATTTGGGTTTAGCTTTAGGTGCTAAGAAGTAAGGCAGCTCTCCCTTGAAATACCTTTCCACAAGGATGCTCTTCAATGGTGGTGTAATTCCTGCTGTATGAACATGGGATGAAAGCCTAATATTGGTCTGGAGATCTTCATTGCCATCGTACACTGCATGTTTTCCAAGGATAATGTGGAACTCTGTTAATATTTCAGTGAGCTCTTCCCCAGCTTCTGGTACTGTGATGGAGCTTCAGGGAAGCATCAACACCAAATGGGGAGCTGGGAGGGCTGGGATACAGGGGCAAAAATGCCTCTAGCGTGTTGTCAACTTGTGTTTAATGTGAAAAGGATCTCAGGCTGGCTGTGTTTTAGTGCATCTGAGTGATTTCCTGATTGTCTCATGAATTGCATTATATAGTGACCTATGTTCTTGCTTCTGCAACCTTCATTCAAATAAATCACAGGTTTCTATGCCGTAGTATTTGTTCAGACTGGTTTATCTGCTGTCATTCATATCCTAGCACAAAGCTCTACTTTTAGAGATAAACAGACCCTGTTCCAGCAGAAAAAGATAGGCAGCTGGTTGGTTTTTCTGTATGTTGTATTCATGTGTGGTCCTCTCATTTCCCTGCTTTCCCACCTTTCATATACAGTTGCCTTTAACAGAGACGTGGAATTTCCTTACCTTGTTTTGGTTTTTCCATCTCGCCTGTGTGGGTGGACTTGCAGAACCAGTGTTCTGGATCTCGCAGCATCGCAACAAGCCTTGTTGCCCAGTATTGCGCATCTATTACTTTGAGCATCTGAAGAAGCCTGTTACTGGAAGAAGATTGAAGAACTGAAGCTGACAAAGGTAAGCGAGGGGCTTAGAACCTGGGTTTGACATTGAATGTGAAAGGAATTTCCCACGTAGATTCACTTGTGCTCAGGGCATTGCAGAAGTAGATTTTTAGTTTGCTTATGCCCTGCCTGTCCAGCGTGTGACAGAATGAGAGTAGTGGGTGTGCACCATGCATGATGTGTTTGCTTTAGGGACTGCGTAACAAGTCCAGAGGAGGCCACGAGGATGATCAGGGGACTGGAGCACCTCTTGTATGGAGATAGGATGAGAAAGTTGAGGCTGCTCAGCCTGGAGAAGAGAAGGCTGAGTGGAGACCTCATGGCAGCCTTCCAGTATCCGAAGGGGGCCTATAGGGATGATGGGGAGGGACTCTTCATTAGGGACTGTAGTGAGAGGACAAGGGGTAACGGGTTCAAACTTAAACAGGGGAAGTTTAGATTGGATGTGAGGAAGAAATTCTTTACTGTGAGGGTGGTGAGGCACTGGCATGGGTTGCCCAGGGAAGTTGTGAATGCGGCATCGCTGGCAGTGTTGAAGGCTGGGTTGGACATAGCCTTGGGTGACACGGTTTAGTGTGAGGTGTCCCTGCCCATGGCAGGGGGTTGGAACTTTGATCATCTTAAAGTCCTTTCCAACCCTAACTATTCCATGATTCTATGAGTCTATTGTACAATGGAGGTCAACTTTGTCTTGACAGCAGTACTAATTCCAGTATTCCCATTTACATTGGCAAGGTTCACAAGTGAATCAGTACTTTTCTAACTGTACTTGCCATGAGAGCACATGTGTGTAGAATATGTTGAGAGTCTCGCTGGTTGCTCTTGCTTATTTCAGAACAGTTCATAAGTAACAGAAAGGAAACACTATGAGCACAGCAGAAGTTTGCAAAATACCCTGACTTTTTGGGGCGTTTTATAAGAGTAAGTAGTGATAGGACAAAGGGGAGTGGCTTTAAACTGACAGAGGGAAGATTTGGATTAGACATTAGGCAGAAGTTCTTCCCTGTGAGGGTGCAGAGGCGCCGGCACAGGGCGCCCAGAGAAGCGGTGGTTGCTCCATTCCTGGCAGTGTTCAAGGCCAGGTTGGACTGGGCTTGGAGCAACCTGCTTAGTGGAAGGTGTCCCTGCCCTGGCAGGGGTTGGAGCTGGATGAGCTTTAAGGTCCTTTCCAACCCAAACCATTGCATGATTTATTACTAGAGGTAAGATAATGTTGGCAATCCTTAGTTAGCCCCATTCCTCTGCACAAATGGCGAGTTGTCTCCACTAGCATCTCACCAGTGCACTCCTGCATCTGAGGTTTTGGCACATCGTTATTGTGTTATGACTCAAGTGTTGCAATGTTTGACTCTTACAGTTAAATTGTGCCAGACTTTATTAATGTGGAGGGAATAGGTGTGGCAGACAGAAGTGGTTTACATTCTTAGTGTTTCAATGACTGGAATTCTGTACAGGCTTTCAGTTTTAGCTATATTTTTTTTCCAACAAAATCCGCTTTTTCCCATAAAAGTTAAGCACAAGAGGATGTGTTGTTCTGAGCTCTGTCAGCTCTTTATGTACATCAGGTTTTTATGTTTTCCAGTGCGCTACAATTAGTTATGCAGTACATAGCTGTAGTTCACTGCATCATACCTGGTTCGTTTCAAACGTCAGTTTAAGAGATGGTATAGCAGCTGCAGTCATTGCTCCCTCGAGGATAGGACTGATATATGCTCCTTGATATTTTTCCCTTTTCAGCCAAGTAAGTTCTCATGTTTTGCTGCATTCACCACTTTCTTATTTTATTAGGGTTTGGAGTACTCACATTTCAGCCTTGTCTGTTTTGCAGGTTACTTTGTCTGCGTTCAGTCAAGTGAAGTCCGGATGTATGAAGCACTCCATTTAGACCCAGGAAAAAACTGACACCAAAAGACCAAGCAAGTAGAGTAAACCAAGAGGACCTTCTGAATTTGATGCCTGTAACTAGTCTTCTGGTGGCAGCTTTAAGGAAGAGTTGATTCTTGTGGTCACAGGGAAAGAAGGTCCAGCCACAGGCATGTAATAAATGATGCTTAATAAATGATTCCAAAAAAGCTGCCTTTATGTGTTTGCTTTTACTTGTGATTGCTCAATTGGATATCAAAAAGAAAAGCACTAGGGTGAGTCTCTAGATGTGCCCCTGGTTTTCCAGCAGTCTTCTGTGCTTGGAGGCTGATTTTGTGTTCTGGAGCTAACCAGAGGGACTGGGTTTTCCAGGCACAAACAGGGAGAGACTCTTCTGCTCATCAAAATACCCTGGTGCGTCTCAGGCATGTCCAGGGGTTTGTGATCTGTGACTTAAATAAACCCAGTAAGCTTTAAATGGAAAATACAGGAGAGAGGTAGGCAAGAGGTACCAACCTACTACTATTTCTCCACTTGCACAGCATGAACACACTTCTGTTGTGACAGTGTTTGCAGAGACGTGCAGGCTGGGGAATGAAATAGGATGGTGTTCAAAGCTGAAGCATCACACTGTATTTCAAGCTGCTGTATCAAATTAACTATTTAACACTTGGCCAATGTGCATACACTTGTTGCCTCCCAGCATGAAAACAAAGCAATTGCAATAAGCTTTCTGCTCAGTAGAAGTTACTAGAATATAATGAGAAACTTTATCCTGCACTTTTGAGTAAATGGAGGCACCAGGAAGCTGTTGGAAGGAGGATGATGCTCCCTTAGATAGAGGACAATAACTTCGAGGGCTCTGTGTCCATCGCTTGCAGCTCAGTAGTGCAGTTCAAACTGATGTAGTGCAGCTCAAGCTGATGTAGTGCCGTTGCTCTCTGGTAACATAGCAACTGGACCGCGCCTCCTCCTGCTGAAAGATGCTAGAGAGCCCTTTGAGCACTATCTGGTGTACTGCAAGGGAACTGCACCAGTTTTAATTGCCTCAGCATTGCCAGCTGATTTTTTTTTTCCCGTCATGGATGGCAAGGAAATTCTTTGTTCTCTGTCGAGTAATCCTGTTTTTTCATTCACTGTTTGTGTAGTAATCACATTTATATTGCAGAGAAGGACTCTGTTAATTAAAAATTAATACCAGAACTGTATCTGTCAGTGCATTTAATCTTGTTTCAAAGTAAGTTTTTGATTACAAATAAGCACTCTTGTCCAACTGATGCTCTTCTCATGTAGCACTCCCGTATGGTTAGTGTTATGGTAACCTTTTGGAAGAATACTCAAGGATTTGAGCATGTTTTTCTTCTCGCTTAGACTTTGCAAATGACTGAAAAGCTTTCCCCACTCCTAACCTCTCTTCTGTTGTGCAACAAAAGAGCTTTCCTTTAAGCATCTTGGGTTCCAAGAACAAGAAATCGTCTCTGGGCATTACTGAACGTTTGACTTAAGGTGTGATGAATTCTCTTATGTCAAGTTGAATGATGTATCCTGTAGATTAATGTTTAACTTAGCTAAAACAAGTGTGGAATAGTGTTGGTCAGAGTTTCTCTTTTAAGGTTGTTTGGATCTTGGGTTTTGAACATAAAAAGGATATGCTAAGTCTGCACTGGATGTCGCAGCCTGACTTGGTTTTATCAGGGCTGTTTCCTTTGCTGTCTGTCTTAGAAAGATGATTGTTACATTAGAACAGTACAAAACCCTTACTCTGGCTCCATGACTTGCGTTAGGGAAGGCCTTTTAAACTATCTGAAAACTTACTATTTAAATGTATTGGTTTCTTACTATAGTGATTTACCAGTTCTTGTATTTGCACTTCGATACCAGCTCGGGGAGGAGGGGGTGCTTTGGTCACACATGGCAAAACAGCCACTGGAAAATAATGCTATTGGTGTTGCTGTACTGGAAGGTTTCCTGTTTTCCTGAGAATTTTAAACCCAAATCTAGTGTAGAAAGTGGCAGCTTGTGACTTGGGTGCATCAAAACCAGTAGCGTACCTAAAGCAATATAAAACTGCGTACTTGGAGCTGTGCATATACAGTAAATCTGTGGCAATATCGTGAAAACTATATAAAAATGCAAATATACCAGTATGTTAACTTGATAATGCTTACGCATCCCCTCCCCCTTCTGTCTTTATAGGTCTACGAGGGCTAATCAATCTTGGGAACACATGTTTTATGAACTGTATTGTCCAGGCACTTACCCACACTCCACTGCTGCGAGATTTCTTCCTCTCCGACAGGCACAAATGTGAAATGCAAAGCCCCAGCTCATGTCTGGTCTGTGAAATGTCTACGCTTTTTCAGGAGGTGAGTGCTGTTTGCCACAAGCACATTGCCTTTCCCCAGATGCTGGCTGTTTCCTAACCCAAAGGGGTTATGTTCTGTTTGCAAATAGAAAGGGAATCAAATTACATTTCCCCGCAAGGTGTAAAAGAGCAGTAAAGATTGAGTTGAGACCCTACTGTCACTAATACCCAAGTGCTGAAAAGGAAACTATTGTCCCTTTAAGTCCTATTCTTAAGTCACCCTTGTTTAGGCAAAGCTGGTATTGGAAATAATTACAGTGCTGCCTGCTCTTCTGAGACTGATCTGCAAGGCTTCAGTCTTAGAGATGAATGTGTGCTTTAATTAAAGGTACAAGTTGTAACTGGAAAATATGTCATAGGCTCTTTGGGTGCTAATGGGAGTGAGAATAAAGCAATGGTATCTAGCCTGGTGGTTTAAAGCACTGGGTTATATAGGTCTGTATAAATATTTTAAAGATCTTGATTCAGTGCTTTCTAGCAGGGAGAAACATCTTCGCTATCATCTCTTACATGGCAACCCATTAATGACCAGGAGGACGTAGAGAAGTGAATGTGTTGGTACAGTTTGTACCATCCATATAGGAGCTACTCTTCTTTCTCTTCCTCACTTGGGTGATTGGCTTTGCAGTGTGCCTATCTCCATAGGTCTAGTCTGTGCTGCATGAGACAGGCACAGTCTTTGTAGTCAAAGAGCTTTATTAACTATCTTAATCTCACATCAGTAATGTAAGGACTGTGGCTAGACACGGGCTCCGAGTTTTAAGATGTGTCTTTGAAAACAAACAAACCCAGTCTGTGCCTTTCCTTCAGTGACAGATCTGCTTTCTTGGGAAGTAAAAAAAACCCCAAAACCAAACCCCAGACAAAGCAAGCCAAGCAAAACCCCAAAAAAGCTTTAGTACATGCTGTCACAGAGCACTTAAAATAGCTGGAGATGTCTGTACGCAGAGCATGTCTTTGTGTATGTGCTGTCATGAAAGCTCGTTCAAGCTGAGCCCAACCTAAAATAACTTTACCTTTATCTTGTGATTTTCAGTTTGATTTTACTTCTGTGCTTTCTTTGCCAGAGAAGATTACTTTTGTTATTGCAGGCGAGTTGTATAGGGGAGGCAAAGTGTCCCTTTAACCATTCCGGTATAAAGTTGTTTCAGTGAATTTGCACCTTTTCATGCTGCTTCTCAGTCATTCGTTGTATGTTATACTTCTTCTTTTTGGTTTATTTTTCAGTTACTCATGAGTCTGTCAGGAAAGGAGGTAAAACCAAAAAGCAGGAATACCAATAGGTAGCAGCTGCAGGATTATTGAAAGCAGATGTGCAGTTAAAGGGGGAAATGCCACTCTGCCTAGATAAAAAAATTCAGTCATGGTCTAGAAATACACTTTCTATATACACTGTTAACATAGAAAGCTTACTTGCTTGTTTAAAAATAAAAGATACCATTAAAATCTTGATATCCTTTCATCAAGCTGTGGTCTAAAGTCTCATTTTGAATATCACCACTTTCTGTTGACACACGTAAATCCCTTGGGAAAGGGGGAATGAGTGTTACATTACAGATTGGGGTGCTGGAGGAAAGATCAAGACTGTCTAGGTAATGATTTTGTATTTGCATTGATATATGTGGAGACCTGTCAATGGCCTGGGATGCCTTTTGCCAGGCTAAGTAAGTACAAGCATGTAACAAAGGACAGGCTTCTTATCCAAAATGGGGCTTAAATGCAGCGTTCACGTTAGTTTCAGTTGTAATCAAGTTTAATTTCACACACAGCTTTGGGAATCTCAACCTTCATTTTCCCCAATCAAAATTCATGCCTAAACTTGCATTAGTTCTAATGACTGATGTGCTGCAACATGAGGGCATGTGAATGAGGGAAGAGCTATAGCTGTGATATCAGACTGTGAAGATAGCAGGACAGCATCTCTGTCCTTATCTCACGTTGAAGTTCTGCAGACCTATGCTGTGGGAGGACAACAAAAAGTGGCTCAACCACCTCGAAGTAAAACTAGAGCTTAGTCCTTCACAAGCAAAACTGTAGTGTCTGCAACCATCTCAGTGTATTTTCACTTGCAAGCAGTAAATACCATGTTATATTTGTAGCTCTGTCAGTACTCATTTGTTTGCCAGTGAGTTTTAATTTCTCTACATTCAGAATTAAAACCAAAGCCTTGCGTTTTTTGAGCAGACTGGTTATCTTTCATGTCCCAACTATATGGATGATGATCCTGCACTCCGCAGAGATAAGGGCTCAATGGAGGAAAGCTAATGAGTGGAGATTTCAGTGCTGTGGTTAAGAATTCCTTTGTAATTGAATTACTGGGAAAACTTTGGTTCAGGTTGTGTCTTGTTTTCATGTAGCTTTCCCACCAGGATTAACTGATGTACTTATCCCAAGGCATTTTACCCAGTGACAGACCATCAGGGCAAGGGTTAACTTCCATCTCCCCTCCACCCTTCTTTTCTGAAGGTGTGATCTTAGGCAAAAGGAATGCCAGGGGATCTGGTGAATGCTTGCCAGTAAGAACTCTCCAGGAGAAAAAAGAGACTCTTTGGAGCACTAAATGAAACTTACTCTACATAAAAAACAAGTTTTGCTTCTCGAACAAAAAACACTTGTTCCTTTCTTTCTGGTTTAAGACATTTGATCATAATGGGGTATGTGATTTCTCTGCGATAAATAGGAAGCTACAAAGTTCTTGCACCTTGAAGTACGTTGGTGGTGAGTAATGAGTATCAGATGGTTCTCAGAACTGAGGGTTTTTTTCCTGGTAGCTTTTCTTGCAAACATGCCAAGCATTGATCTCTGTTTGTTTTAAAAATATCTGACTGCATCAATTAACATTCTCATTTTTGCTACTTGAAACGTATTTCTCAATAGAATCATGGCATGAATTACACTGCATAAGAAAAGAAATAAAAAGGATTTGGGAATAACAGATAGTGGTGAAACTGGATGGAGGGAAGATAGAACACACAGAATCCGTTCATTGAGCCTTTGGGCTGAAAGGGTTTGTGCACTACTTTTTACTTACTGGTATGTGTGTTTTGCTTCAATGAAAGTTAAGATACTCCATACTCTAAGGTGTATCTGAATTGTTTAAGAATGACCATTTAGGAAGGTCGGAGTAGTAGATCCTGGTATGCTCTGACTGAAAACCTGGGAACATAGCAGAATGCAGGGCGTCTACTCAGAGGTGTGAAGAACATCATCTTCCCATCATTCCTCATTCTCATGAGCCTATCAAAGTGCACAGCACAGCTACAGGGAGAGTTGAGAAGTGAGGATGACAAGGAAAATCAATGATAAGGCTTTAGTATGTTAAGATGGCACTTTGTTGCAATGGCTGTGTATAAAATAAGTTATAACAAAGGTACAAGAGACAAAAAGTAAGTAAGTCTTTACACAGACACCTTGCAGTTTAGTGCCCAGTTAGTAAGATCTTTGATATAATCATAGAGCATACAGTGTGTATGCAAGGAAAACGGTGTTTCTGTCTCCTTGAACCATTGCTCTTTGGGAAAGCTCCAGGAGGTGTTAAAGGCACATGTATTACCCACTCCCATTATCCACTGTAAACTTTCAGGATGTTTAAAGTCTTGATTGAGAACCAGTTTCTAAGAGGTGGTTTCCACTTTTCGAATTGGACTGAAGCCTGGTACAGGATTTATGCCTATAAATTCTTGATTACGAGGCTTGGAGACTGTTCAGTTGATCCTTATGCAGCATAGATCAAATGTATTTGTTCACATAATTGGGAAACTTCCATGCATGACTTTTTGGCAGGAGGAGGAGAGAACAGTACAGATGTGTGTGGTTGTGGTTGGTTTGGTTTGGTTTAAAACCTGACTGGTATCTGTATATTTTTGGTAACAAGAATGCAAAATGTAAAGCTTAGAATCCTCAAAATCCTATAGATTCGTCATTCTATGGTCCAAAAGCAAGTGTTTTAAGTACAAAAAATGAAAGTTATTGTTTCTTGGTTTCTATGTAAGAATGGAGGCTTTGAATCCTGGGTTGGGTTTTTCCTTTTTTTCCCTTTTGTTTTCCCCTCTTTCCCTTGGAATAGCCATTAAACAGCGTATTTTCAAATACACTGTTTAATGCGCAGGCATTTTCCAGTGGTTTGAACTGGTTCTTTCCAATATAAACAACTGATACTGCTGAATTGGAAGCAAATTTAAACACAAATCACTTTAAGTTACGGTTGGAAGAATTGTGCCATTAAAGCATTTTAAAGGTGACTTGCAAAACACCATCATTATTTCTGTTTGCATGCTTTAATGAAAAGGTTTGTATAACAGTGATTGAATCAGACTTTACATGGACTTCTTTCCCTTTTGTGTGTTGGAACAGCTCTGATAGGCTGCTTTTCCCAGCAGCAAGGAAATGACAGAGAGGGGATGGCTGTTTTATACATTCCGGTTAAAATGCTGTTATTGAATGTGCTCAGATTCCTTTGTTTCATGATGATTTATAACAGTGATGCTTCCCTCCACACACAGTCACCAGGTTTTCCTAGGTGCATTTCTAGCTTCTCTGTGATAATACCTAATAATTTGGTAAAGCTTCTTGTTACATCCTTCCCATCCTAATGAAGCACCAGAGAATGTAAAATCTGGCAGGTCTAGTGACTGCAGTGGAGCAATTACGGGAAGTGCTGTTGGTTAAAATGACCGGTGAGAGCGCTGGGACTAATTGTAAGGCGGGACAGAACAGAGAAGTTTTATTGCTGCAGTTCCCTGAATTATGTTGAGCAGCAGCTGCGTCAGCAGATTTCAATTACTCTACTACTGCTCCAGTCCCTTGGTGTCATTCTTGTTGGCATCAGAGTTTATCTATTGATCTTCGTATTTATAGAAGCATTCTGTGGTGTTCGGGTGCAGAGGTATATCTTCTTGTTGGGAAGAAGCAGAGCTTGCAGTAACATCTCTTTGCAAGGAAACGCACTAAAGCCATTTAGAAAAGCCTACAAATATGAGGCCTAGATGAGAAGACTGTATTCCTTTTTGCCTGTCTGTCCTTTAAAATACAGTGTGTTTTATCTTGGCAGGTTTGTAGCACAATGCCTGTGCTTGCACTGATGCAAAGTACTCAGAGGCTGGGCAGGAAGCAACTTAGGGCTGGGGAAGGAAGGCTGCTTTTCCAATGAGAGTGAGACATTATGCACTGCTGGGGTTTCAAATCTTATTCAGTGTTTTTGCCGCTTACTATCTTCTGTTTGGGAAGAGTAACTGAAAATAAACCACGACTGATTCAGTTGGATGTGGGCAAAACATAATTGTGGTGTTGCAGAAACCCTTTTATTGGCAAATACCTTTCCCAAAGGTTAGGGAAAGCAAAAGGACTTGCAGATTTTCACTTGTTAAAACTAAAATGTTAACTACGTTAAACACAGCCTGAAGACCAAGCAAATAAACTCATTTTGGGCCTTTCCTGGCTCTCTAAAGGGATACCACAAGCATCTATGCTTTGCTTTTGAAACTGTTATCATGGTGCAGGAGCTCTCCAACAGGTACAGAAGTCAGCTTGCTCAAGAAGGGGCTGTTAGCTTTGGTCTCAGATTCTGGATGCTGGAATTGGCACCAGCAGAAGTGAAGACCCAGGAAGATTAAAGTTGCGGCAGTAGCACTTGAATATCAATGGGGAAGGTGAAGGAAGGAGTTGAACCTTGACTCAGAGAAGCACAGACCCTTACTAGGAGGGTTTTGGAGAGGTTTTTAAGGGGGACCTGGCTGGCTTTTATTACCAAAAAGCAAGCATGAACTTCTGTAGGCAGTTCCCTGTTCTCTTCTGTGCTGATGTACCTCACCAGCTGTGTGCCACCACTCAGCAGCAGTGTTTCACATCATGGTTTTGCTGACCGAATGATTTAACTGTGCACTCTAATATGTTTTTGGCAAACTCACCTGGGGCAATTGCAGTGACTCCTGTAGCCAGCTCATCAAATTTGGACTGAAGCTGACTAAGAAGCAGATGCAGGAGCTGGTCCAGAACCAGATCTCCAGGCAGTGGCACCCTGCAGGAGCAATAATGGGTGGCTGACTTCAGGTACAGGAGAATGAAGTGGTACCTTCAGCTCTGCAAGCAGCTGTGCTGAATAAAGTTGTTTCTAAAGCCTTGTGCTGCTATAGCAATACAGTGAAAGGCCAATGCTGGCATGAGGCTGCCATGCTGCTTATAAATCTTTTCCCTAAGATAGGACTGTGCAAAGCCATTGGGTGCTGTGCATCCAATACATTGATAGAACATAGAGAGTTACTATGGTTTGGTTCAGGGGCAGGCTGACAGTTGGCATCTAATATTCTCAGTTCAGTGTTTGTCCTGATTTTGGGGGAGATACAGTTTGTGGATGAAATCCCTGATCTCTTGTGATCATAGGATACTTCTTCCTTCCTCTCCCCAGCTATTTTAATAAACCCCAGTGGTGCCAATAAGGACTCTTGGAGTGTGGTTTGTATCCATCCCCTGCCTGGTTTTGGCTAATTCATTACAAAACTATGGAATTTCAAGGGAGAAAGCTGAGGTGCTCGATTTCTGCACTTTTTCAGTAGTCTGTGATAAAAAGCTGTCTCTGTCTCTAATTATTAAGACCATTAAAATTAAATGGTTTAAATATATTTGACTAACTGCACTCATTTAAGTTTTTAATAATTAAATGCACTGAGGCTGTGTAACTTGTTAACAGTCATGTCCTTTTCTTTGCTTTGAGCAGTTTTACTCTGGGCACCGATCTCCTCACATTCCATATAGGTTATTGCACCTGGTATGGACTCATGCACGGCATTTAGCAGGGTACGAGCAACAAGATGCACACGAGTTCCTCATTGCTGCATTAGATGTGCTACACAGACACTGCAAAGGTAAGGCTTGTCCTGAGTCTTCAATCAACAAGGAATATTGGATCAAAAGGAGGTAGAACAATCTCTTCTTAAATCAAGTTTAGTGTCTCCCAACAGCAGTTTTAGCAAATTCCCTTTAGAATGTTTGGTGGATTTAAAGGCAGAGACTTTATAAATAAACCATAACTGTTGAAACTTAACTAGAGTTAGAAGCAGACAAGCCTGTGCATTGCCTTCAATCACCATCGTGGGGTTCTCTTATTGGTTGTGAGTCATTGTCTTTTCTTTTCAATTGCCATTCTGATTCTATTTATACTTGAGGTAGTTAGAACTCTTACTCAGTGTGTCATGAGACTGATGGAAATAACACAGGGGAGGCTATGGCTGTTCTGCTTAAATATTATTCTACTGTATTTATGATGCCTGATTGCGTATAGAAATACGAATAAAAAAAGTAATATTTGGGTTTGATATCTTGTTTTGTTAGTCTCTATATAAAATGTGTGCTCATGCAACTATTCTACAGTAGTAGACCTATTCATTGATATGCTTTTAGGGATGAAGTGTTAAAGTGTTGAACTGATTTGGTAATACCATATGTAATGATGTATTTCATGTTGGTTAGCTGAACTAAATCCGAGCTGAAGATTTCCCAAGCTGCTAATGTTTGATGTAGTTTGGTTCACTTGTTTAAGTGCAGAAATTCTTCCCATTCTTGTAAGGTGGAAAACCCTAGGGTTGCTACTAGGAGAACAAGCAACAAAGTCCTTACTCACTAAAAAATCAGCTTTAAAGCGCTCAGCTTTCTTGTAATGCTCTTAGAAAAAGCACCTAGAGGTTAGGGTTTTGGCTTATCAAAGGACTATCAAAGGGAAGGCTGCTGCTGCTTCTTTGAAGCATTTTGAAGTCTTGCTGTTATCTTTGAGATAGTCATACCTTGTAGCAGATGTGCTCGTTCAGCTTCATAATAGGTGTCCTCCAAAAGAGGCTTCTCCAAGAGAGTGCTCCTAAGGGCAGGATTACACAGAACAGGTCTCTTGTAATAATTAGCTGTCATTTGATAATCACTAACTGAAATGCAACAAGCCTGATGAAACTAGTGTTGAGGTGCTTTGAGGAACAGCCTCTACCCAGACCCTGACCTCTTGCTTCTTGACACTGAATAAACTCAGCTGCAGACAGAAATACTTCTTGCTTCCTATGAAGTTTCTGAATCATTGATCTAACGAATCTTGAAGCTTTTTCTTCATCTTTGATATAAAATGATGTTTGTATTTCTTCTATACCATAGAATCATAGGATGGTTTGGGTTGGAAAGGAACTTAAGATTTTCCAGTTCCAACCGTCTGCCATGGGCAGGAACACCTCGCGCTAGACCATGTCTCCCAAGGCTGTGTCCACCCTGGTCTTGAACACTGCCAGGGATGGAGCATTTACCACTTCTCTGAGCACTCTGTGCTGGCGCCTCACTACCCTCAAAGGGAACAGCTTCTTCCTTCTATCTAACCTGAACTTCCCCTGTTTCAGTTTAAACCCATCACCCTTTGTCCTATCACTGCAGTCCCTGATGAAGAGTCCCTCTCTGGCATCCACATACCTCCTGATTAGTTCATGAGGTACGAGTGTCTTCTTCTTGGAATTGTAAAGAAAAAACATGCAACAATAAAGGTCCCTGTGTTCTTTTCAAACTGATGAATCTGTAAAGCCTTCTTTTGGCTTGGTTTTAAATGAAGAAGCTATTTGCTCTGTCTTCTGGAATTACCCGAAAACAAGTTTTCTCAACAATTTCTTTACTCTTGGTTCTGTTTGGCCTCCATGCAGAATGAAGATGAAACTGTGATCTGTCCTAAAGCTAGGAATAGTTATATGTTGGATATTCTTTGTTGGAAAGAGTGAGTGCATGTGTATGGATTCTGTTACTACTTGTTGGGTTTTATAGATGTGTTGAAAACACTGACTTCTGAATTGGTACCCAGTTTAATCATGGTTTCAGCCAGCTTGAGTTGAATTAGGGAGTTTTGCACTTTTAGTACTGAGCTTGGGTTGTTGGAAAGGTGCCACTTGCAAGAACTGAAACTCAGGTATTTAATGGCTATCCTTAAGTTTGAGCCTACCTGCATGGACGTAACTAAGGTGTTACAGGGCTGCAAGTGGGAAGGCGTTGGCACTAAATCCTTTACATCTCTGCATCCAGGATTTTCCATTTCTGTTTCTGAATAAATTTGGAGCCTTTTATTAAACTATGGTAAATAATCCATACCACATCAAGGTAATTTAAAAGAAGCGGTTGAGCAGTTGTGTGGGAACCAAACAAGTTAATCTAAACCAGAGTTTCAAGTTTGGTCATGATGAACCACTTTTGGAATGAACTAGTTTGCTGTGTATGAGAACATTTTCCCACTTACATGCTTGTGTATTTACATAGACACACACAAGTGAAGTATCCATATGAAAAAATATCATTACTAACAGAATGTGTCCTAAAGCTGCAATAAGCAAATAAGACCTCCCCTGCTAATATTACATATTTATTTTACTGACTAAAACCACCTTTTAAAGCTTCCAGTCAATAGCAGTCAAATTCTATGATTAACACACCGTGAAGTAAAATAGTCATGGTGACAACTTTGACAAAAAGCCCTATGGAGGACATTATTCATGATCACCAAGGCTTGAGACACTAAAGTAAATGGAAGCGTTCCTTAAGTTAAGAACTGTATAGCTATCTAGTGAGACTTGTTTGGCTGACATTGGTCATTTATATCCTTTTTTATCCTATTGACTCTTGTTTCTTGGTATGAAAGTCAGGAAAGCTGTGAACGCTTGTTACTGATACCTGCCACTGCTTAAATTAGGGAAATGATACGATTTTTGTCATTTAAAGATTAGTTTTGTAATGCTGCATCCTACGAAGCATATGTAATCAACTGCTCTGAGATGATTATATGGATGGCCCAGGTAGTTGCTTGGTTGGTTTGGTTGTTTGGGTGGTTTTAAATGCTGGTTGAATATATACTTTATTTTAGTGCATCTGAGAAGTTTGGCAGCCTAGGGATACCTGCATGATCACCCATGTAAATCATGTCTCAGGGTGAGAGCTCTCCTTGTGCCAGCACTGCTGTGTTGAGCTGTGACATCTGCAAGGCATGTTCTGAACACTTAACAGGGCTCCTCTGTGGTGCTGGAGCAGTATAAAATGGTTCTGAATAAAAGGGATTGAGTCTGTCATACCTGTGAATCACTGCTTTTCATTCCAACAGCTGGAGAAAGATGGTCTAACTGGAAAGTAGTATTTTGGTGAGTGGAAAAATAAAACTAAGATATGAGTTACTCCTATTTCTCTATTTCTCTACCCAAAGTATGATACACAAGGTCTGCCCTTAAACATACACTCCAAGTCAAAAAGTGGGACCTTTCTGGAAACTGGATTCCAACATTGCTACTCTAAATGACATTTAAAGTTGTACCTGTGTTTTGTGCTATTCTGGTCTCTCTTGCTGGTTTGATAGTACTCAGCATTCTGCACTGTCCTTGTGTATTGGTATTTGTGGGCCTTCTCACCACAAAAGCTTCCAGATGAGCTTCAGAGCTCATTTTACATTGGATAATACCTTCTTTACCAGAGTAATGCTATGAATAGCCTGGCTGTATAGATAATGGTCACTTTCTTTGTACTGAAGTCTAACCATTCACCTGGACTTTGGCATGTATTGCCTTGAGGCTTTCAAATTCACAACTGCTTTGATGTATGCTTGGTTTATAGAAGATGCTGAAAATGATCAGATATTGATCTGTGCTTTTTGTATGTTTTCTTAGACTCTTTCTATGAAGAACAAATGCAAAGTATTCCCCATTCTTCATGTGGGATCTTTCAGGACTCCCAGGGCTCTTCATTTGTAGAGGAATATAAATAATGGCTATTTCTGCAAGCTCCCTTGACAGTGAGGTCCCTATCATCCTGGCGCTTTGTAGCTGAGTAACTTTGTCTCAGACATAGTCAAACTTGGAGATACTGAGACCAGAATTGTTATTTTCTTATATGGAGGAAGACTGCAGTTCACAAGTTAATGTTCAGCCCAGTGAAATCACTGGCGGTGATTTGGCTCTCTTTATTATTGCAAGAGCCACAGCAATCAAGCAGCAGAGAGTGGCTGAGATGGGCCCTTGTGGACAAAGGTTCAAAAAGCAAGATTAAAAATTGAGGTAATCCAGTGTTTTTATCCCAAGCTTCATTCAGCCAATGTTACTCACTTGTCTAACAAAAATAGAGTAGCGCTTTAAAGCTGATTATTCCTCATTTATCTGGTTTTCATGAAGCATTCTGCATTCATCTTCAACAAGGACTGCTACAAAGCAAATGTGAAGCTAGGTATCGTAACAAAGAACGCTGTGCTGAGGTTTGGGGGTAAGACACCACCGTGCTCTCTCAATGCTGCGTGATATTCTTAGGAGCTGATAAAGCATATGCTTGTGGAACATGTCATCTGCTATGATCCATCTAAATCTATGTGTACCCCGCTTTGTCATAAAGAACAAGCGCTTGTTCAGAACGCTGGGGGCCAAAGGAAAGCAGAAAAGTTAGCATTAATGTCTTCTTTTGATAAATGTCCCTTTAAAATCTGGCAATTTTCAATTCCTTTCTCATTTAAAACATATAATAGAAGTTGGAGGCATAACTTCTGTGTTTCAAAGCAAAAGCAATGTTAAAAAGTGATCTATAGCTGTTACATATGATTTACCTTTAGTAGTATATTAAATATTGTCCTGGTTTCAGCTGGGATGGAGTTCATGTTTTTCCTATGTATTTGAACACAAGTTAATATACTTGGTTATTGCAGAGATGTAGTAACTTCTGTTTGTTTTGGTTTAAAAGAGTGATATTTAATTTGAATCCAAACTTCCAAACTCCATTTTCTGCCATTCTCATAATCACTTTATACATTGATGTGTTTTCAAGCTTGGTTTTAGGCTTGCGCTGGCCAATCTCTCACTGATTTCCCTAATAGCAAATTACGAGCAGCTTTACAAACAAAATATGCGTTAAACTAAAACCTGCTTTGTAAGACACAAACGTTGAAGGGAGCCTTAACTTGAGCACAACAATCTAGCAGCTTCTAGTTCTCAGCTGCATAATATACCTCCTCTCAGCATCTGTTCCATATTGACAAGTGTGAGTAGGTGGTAATCTAACTCTTTTTCTTTCTCCTTCTCTCCAACCAAATGTCATGGGAAATAATGTTGAGTGGGTAATACCCTTCTGTTTTGCTGGGAACAAGCTTGCCGGAGCCTCTTTGGAGACCCTCTCGTCACTGATCCTAATTGACTTGTGTAATTGGAAAGGGAGTATTCGCTCTCTCCCGCAGGCGGAAATGGCTGTCTATTAACAGTGTCCAATGGGGATGATACCTGTGGTCCAGGGGAAATATCTCGATGCTGTTTCTCTGCTTCTGCCCCCCTTGAAACAAACCAGAGGGAAAATAATGTTTCAAATGGTGAGATTACCAGAATGCGACAGGTCCTTTTTTTCTTTAAAAGCGGAGTTCTGGAAACAGGGATAAAAAGCAATAAATTCATTTCTTAAAAATCCACCTGTAGTCTTTAAAGCTTATATGTGATCTTTTTCCAAAGGTGAAGAATGCCTTGTACAGCTTCTATACCTCCATTCATTAGCTTAGCATAATTGAGACCTTCTAAAGATCTTCAGTTCGGTAAGATTTAGCTGAAATTCCCATCTAGAACTGCCTGAGACTGGGTCTGATAACCCCGGACTTGAGCTTCATACATTTGAAATCCAATTTTAGTGCTTTTCGTTCAAGAGCCATTTTCAGGACACAATGTGCTTTTCTTGACAATTCAAACAAGATTCTCAAGCAGGCAGCTGAGTGAGAACTTCTCAGAAGCATTTAGGATTGAATTAACCGAAGTGGCCCATTGCAGCTTGGTTGGCATCACCTACATCTGCTTTTCTCAGCGAACTGCTGAAGCTTCATTGGGAAAGAAGTCGCATTCCTTCTTCTGAAGAACACTGCAGCTAGTGCACCTTAGACACAAAGTGGTGGGCTTTACCCTATGCTGTTAGGGTCTTCAGCTGAGGTTTCACTGCATACTTGACTAGAAATTAATCCCTTTTGAGTAATAGCTGTGATTTGGGGAATCAGCATCTTGATGTTTCAGGTATTAAATGCTTCCTAGGAAGTTAAAGATACTAGAAAACCTGGTGAAACTTTCTTGGTTTCTGTTGTAAGAGACTGGGAGACATCTGAAGATGTACTTTACAAAATAATCAGGTGATGCTGTGTTTGTGTGTGCATCTCTGTGTACTAAGCAAATCCAATTGCATCTGTCCTACCCAAGGAAAACAAGCACTGTACAGTCTTGGAAATCAAAGCAGTGTATCATCTATGGGGAACGGAAAGAGTATGCTTCAAAGCTGAGAACTGTGCCAAGAAATTTTTGGTTATTTTATGTTCTGGATAGTCTGAGAGCTGAATTGGCCTAATCTCAGCACTCAAAATGAGCTGCTGTGTTCCTGCAGTGATAGTTGATAATGGCTATAAGATGGGTATGAGTTCATTGTGCCCCCTGGGAACTTAGCAAATTGCTGTGTCTCTGAAGAAGATGGAGGAAGACACAGCCCTTGTCCTTATCTGAAGCAGGAAGATATCTTTCATTTTCTCACTGGTGGAAACTTGCATGGAAAGTCCACGTTGACGGTGAAAGGACAGGATGCAGACAGCAGGCTGGAGATGGATGGGTCTTAGCAAACCTCCCCTTGCTCTACTCTCAGAAGTTGACTGGCATAGAATTAAAGAGTAGCATTTGCTGATGGTTCCTTTCTCTGTTCATTTAGGAAAATATTGTGCTATTGAATACTCTGCCTAAGCAGAAACCTTTGCTTCTGTAGTGAAGAGCTGGCCACTTGCTCAGGTACAAGTGTTTTATGGTGGCACTCTGAAATGTAACTTAAATATTCATTTTCATGAACCACCTTGACAGCCCGTTCATCTTGGGAACTGATCTTTATACTGGATAGGACAAAGCAAATCTCTCTAAAGGGGGTTAGGGCTATACCTCCAAAAGGGTTTGACTGACAGTTGATAATGGCTTTAAAGCGTCACCTCTACAGAAGTTAACTGCATTTAATCACCTTCTGACTGTCTTTTAGATTTTCTAGGAGTTCTCTTCTTGTTTTCTTGATTTTCCTTCAAAGCACAACGTTTTCAGGGTTCTATGTTGCCTATGTGAGCTTGAAGTGTGTTTGTTAAGTTATAGAGTTACTGAAGGCACAGTTCAAGACAACCACTGTTCCCTCAGAGGATTTTTGACTTCTGAGTCTGTGTTTGCATTCCTCCAGGTGATGATAATGGGAAGAAGGCCAACAACCCCAACCACTGTAACTGCATCATAGACCAAATCTTCACAGGCGGACTGCAGTCTGATGTTACCTGTCAAGTCTGCCAGTAAGTACTTCTTTTTCTGGTTCTGAACTCTGATTTGAATCTTTACACCCTCCAGTGCAACTGAATCTTTTCTTTCTTGTGTACCAATAAAATACTAGCAAAATTCCAGCAAGACAAAAACTGTTTTAAGTACAGCATCAGCTAAATGCAATCAGTTACCAGTTAACTGATATCCATTAAGACATCTCACAAAAGCTACCTGGAGAGTACCACAGGCTTCTTTGACCTTTTACTAGCCTGTAAAAGGTTGTTCTTCTCCAAGTTTGTTAGGAAAAGACTTATTTGGGTTTCCAAGTATGTAACTGCCACTATGTTTGAAGAAAATTCTGATATGAAACCATATTTTCCTTCAGTCAGGAGCCTTATGTATCATCAGGAGAGGTTTCAAAGAGGCTGATATCTCCTGTAATCTTGGGTACCAGCAATTGAACATTTGACAAGAGTAAGGAAAAACGTGTCTGTTGTTCTACTCTGTGTACTGGAGCAAGTTGACTTCCCATTCAAGATGTTTGATATTGCCATAGTGCAGAAGTCGGAGTTTTTGGGTTTTGTTCTGTCTTGCATTCTTTATAATTACATACTCTGTCCTGCAGATGGACTTGGTCTGTGCTTGTTTGAATCTGCTTTTATACTTAGTTGCCTGAAGAGATTTGCAGAAGATTTACTGTAAGGGAAACGTAGGAAATCATGTTTTTTGCCTGGTAGAGCCACAGAATCCTTGTATGATAATGAAAAGCTCTGTGTGTTATGACACAATATTAGCATTGATGAAACTTGAACAAAAGAAGTTTTCTTTTGAAAATTGACAACCTTTGCACAAATGAAGCTGAAAGAAAAGGCAGCGTATTGCAGGCTGAATGAGATTGCAGAGTGAGAGACACTAGTTTGAGAGGAAGAGAGAACTCGAAGAGTAAGGAGTGCAAACAGGCAGTACTTCCAAATAGGAGCTTAGACTCCTGAAGTTCTCTTAACCATGTAAATGCTGAAAGGTTTAATTCAATCCAAGTTAACATTTTGAGAAGCTTCTTCCATAGTTGAGCTATTGGCTTGTCTTCAACTGTCTCGTAGAGAAATCTGGTTGAGAACACACACTGCTTCTTTGGTCTCTCAAATTCCAGACACTGTAGGAGATGCTAACAGGAACAGCAAAGCTTAATTCAGTTCGCTACTCTATAGCAAAATTTGGCTCTGTCTTTATCAGAGTAACCTTAAACACAGTCTTCTATGTCATGACCAGACACCTCTGCTTCTAAACTAGTTGGATTGCAAATAGCTATCATCATAGGTGATTTATACCCATCAGTGGTATGAGTGGTACCTCTATCTCCAAGTAACCCTGCTTGTTCGCTTTGAGTCACAGGCCTTCAGTGAGTGGGAGAATGTATTAAGTGCATACATCTTGCATTGAGTACATCACAGACGTTTCCTAAAGCCATATGGCTCTTAAATATTCAGAAAACCAATCAGCTGTGGGAAAATACTCTGGAGCAACTCTGTTTTCTGTCATCTTTGAGTGCCCTCTAGGGGTGATGTAGATCCCATGGTTCTTCAAAGTATCTGATGTGCTGTTAATTTGACTTCCTTTAAACGTGTTTAAAACTGCTTTCTTTTTCATAGTGGCGTTTCCACAACGATAGACCCGTTTTGGGACATCAGTTTGGATTTGCCAGGCTCCTCCACCCCGTTCTGGCCGCTGAGTCCAGGGAGTGATGGCAGTGTCGTGAATGGGGAAAGCCATGTATCAGGCACCACCACTCTCACAGACTGCTTGCGAAGGTAGGAAATGAGACAAATACAATGTGGTGGGGTAAAGAAGCACTTTTTATACAGGTTTTAGTATATAAGAAAAAGCAATAAAGCAGGGAAGGCTCAGAGCAACAGTTGGCCTCACAATAAGCGATCATAACCAGTTGCCATGCGATGCAAGAAGAAAACAGATTCTACATTGGCTGCTGCCAGGCAATGTGAGTTGAATTAATCAAAACCACTGGTGTCTGTCTCCATGTTCTTGATTGTGTCAGCAATGCAAGCACATAAAGAGTTCACAATGCAGTTAACATTTATCTGAATTACAACACCAAGTATGAATCTGATTTCTGCTCTAAGCAGAGCTGAGGGTCAGCTACTGCTAGAGTGTAGTTGTGAGGATCACATTAAGAATTAAAGGAATTTAGCTTTCAAAAAGGAAAGATAATTCTGAGCAGGAAGTTTGGGCATCTTGGAAATAGGTAGCTGGGGAGAATGTTATGGCTTCATATACAGTTGACTTAGATCTTTTAACAGATCTGGAATTCATTCTCCTGTGGCAAATGCAGATATCTGTAGAAGATATTTGTCTGAGGAAGAGGTTAACTGTAGCCTGGGGCAAAGCTAATCCTCCTAAAGTAAAAGATAATGGCCTCTGACATCTGATTTCTAACCTTGTTGATACTTACAAGATCAATAATTTTAAGAGAAGAAGGGAATTAGTACAAATGAGAAAATGCTGATGCAGGAATGCATCAAGAGGCCAAAAGGGTTGAATTTTGGTGGTTTTCTTCAAGATGGGGATGAGTAGGATCAGAGAGAGATGGGAAGGGAAAACCTCCAGGTTCAAAGGTACTCTCAAAGAGTATGGATTTTGATAAGAAGTTGAACTGTAATGGATAAAGAGGATGGCTCTAGATTTTAATACAAAAGCTAAAAAGCAGGTGAGATTCAAACAAGGAAGGTGTGTAACCTCACGTCAACCAGTGTGTCCATGCAACTTGGACGCTGGCTTGAAGAAGAAAGGATTGAGCAGGAATATGACAAAAACTAGCAAGATATAGGCACTCCCTAACAGTTACACCAAATTTGTAAGCCTATTTACAGGCTTCAGAGAGAAGAAAAAGAAGTAAATCACAAGCAAAGTCAAACCCAGAGAATGATGGTGGTAAACACTCCATCCCTGGTGGTGTTAAAGGCTAGGTTGTACAGAGTCTTGGGTGACATGGTCTAGTGTGAGGCATCCCTGCCCAGGGCAGGGGGGTTGGAACTGGATGATCTTAAGGTCCTTTCCAACCCAAACTCTTGTGTGATTCTATGGTACCTAGGCTAGGTAAAGGAAATCATGTTAATCAAACAAGAGGGGAGACCAGGAGGTTGTGATCATCATTTAATGCAGGAGGCTGCGTTGGCCATCAACAGAATGAGGCAAGGTAGGGTTAGTGATGAGCTGATACCATGTTGCCCTCACGTGCTTAGTGTGTGCATTAATGTAAAACATTCAGTTCTTCACACCTAGTTGCAAAGCAGCCTCTGAGATGATTTATTTGCCCCATGGAAGTCTAAACTTGGAGGAAAAGACTCAACAATCCATTCTCTGAGCCTTTTCTGTGCTGACAGTTTCTGAAGAAGAGGGCTTTTCCTTTAGTGTGTTGTGAGAACATAGAAGTCATATTTTCTCTAAGCAGTTCCCTGCTCTGTAATGGTCTCTTCCTATAGCTCCCTTGAGCAGTTCTGTCTGAACATTTTGAAAGAGATTTTTCTAGTTGTCAACACTTGGGTTTCCTTGGAAGATGTCTGTGTTTTGAAAAGAACTTTGTGTTTACAGCCCTTTCCATCTCAGAACTTTGATCCTAGCCCTAGAGGGCTACAAGGCAGAAGAGTGTCTTGCAGCTGAGCCCACAAGTCGTGTCATCTCGCTTCAGAACTTTCATATCAATGTTTTTGGTTTTGAAGAGGAAAGATCTTTGTTTTCCATATGAAAATCAGCTGTTCTGTTGTAGGAGATGAACCAACATTTGGCTCCTTTCTCAGACACCGATGCATTCCAGTGCAGTGTTCCCAAGCAGAGCAATGATAAATGTCAGGTTTGAATATCTGAACCCTAGCACTTTGTGTTATTATAGATGCTGGGCTCTTTCAAAATGACAGCTAAAAGCCATGAACAGTTTCTTGTGGTGCCAGTGACCCATAAGGAAAAGCAAGAGAAGTATTGTCAGCATATGTGGAAAATCATCTGATTGTTTTGTGCTTCCCTTTGCTTTTCAATGTTTTTTTCAGGTTTACAAGGCCAGAACATCTAGGAAGCAGTGCCAAAATCAAATGTAGTGGTTGCCATAGCTACCAGGAATCTACCAAACAACTCACTATGAAGAAGTTACCCATTGTGGCCTGTTTTCATCTCAAAGTAAGTTCACAGGGGGCAGACGGAGCAGAGGATGTGTATTTCTCTCTGAGAAGATGATCTAAATTCCTGGGCATCTCTTCTGGCTTTGACTGACTAGTATCTTATTAGTGATTATTACTATTATCTTATTATTATCTTATATAAATTAATATAAAGAACAGCTTGCATGCCCGGCTAGATTTCTATTAAGATAGGATTACATTATCTATAATGTAGCTTTGCAGTATGTCTGTGGAATCCAACTAAGCAGAATTTAGAAACGAAGTGAAAGGCCAGTGCAATACCTGAACCAGCATAGAAACCAGTCTGCAGAAACACTTACTCATCCTGCATGCTAACATTTTTACCCTACTCTTCTCCTGGAAGAGTGCCACAGAGGAACTCTGTGTGGAAGGAAGAGCATGAAAGAGTTATCACTATGGAGAAGCTTCTTGTATCTTCCCAGCTGTGATACAGTTTTCAACATTTCCATTCCAGATTGTCAGGTGCAGTGATAGGGAGATAATGTCATAACTGGTACCCTCAGATAGTTTAGTCCAGTACAATTAATCTTAAATATTAAGAGTGACTGTGGTGCAAAGTAGGCGGCTACAGCAGATGATGAAGGTCATTCTGTTTCGGAGGGTCCTTGCAAAGTGATGCCACAGGCCTTTGTAGAAGCAGCCACCATGGTAATTTAACTGCGTCTATGATCTGCTCGAGCTGTTCAGATGCAGGCTTCCAAGGTCCTGAGTGTCTCCTGGGGCAGAGTGACAAAGACCTCTCGTTGCTAAAATAATCCCGTAGCTCTTACTGTGACCAGTGTTTCAAGAAACTGCTTACCTGATGATGATGCTAATGTCAGATGAGCTATGTGAAGGAAAACAGCATTTTACCTGCAACTGTGGTGACTGGAAACAGACACGTAAAACAGCAGCCTGTATGCTCTGTATAAATGAAGTCTTCTGTTGCTTCTCTTTCTATTCGGGCAATGGTAGATTGAAAGAATACACACTCCAGCCATTTACTCCAGAGACTTCATTTAGTTGTTCAATTTTTACATGGTTTCTAGGCTTTGAACTTCTGTAAAACACCTGAATGACTTTTAATAGGATTGGAATGAGACCTTTTTATCTTGTAGCTGTCATGGCAAAGTGCATGCTAAACTTTGCTGTAGCATCTAAGCTAGGTCAGTATGTTCATACTGAAAAATCTAATGATGTGTGTAACTAGGGTCATGGTCCCAGTGAGCAAGTCATGGACTGTATGCAAGAAGTGGTTGTCGTTTGGAATTGTTAAATTCCATAGGAACTCCATATACAACATAGCAGTGATATAAAATTTGGTTTCAAAGTCTGGCTTGTCAAGAAGCTTGTTAATGAAACGAGGTCTTGACATGAAAACCGAACGCCATAGGTCTGTATTCTGCTTTCTACTGGAAAAAGGTGTTACAGGTCAAAAGAATTCCCTCTCCTGTAATTTGCAGACTGTTTGGGCCAGTCATGCTTTCAGATGGTCACCCCCATATACTATATAATATCTTGAGTATTAACCAAGATGCTGTGCAATGTTACATGCCAAAGATGTTAGCCAAACTGGAAGAGATAGTAGCACAATTCCTTTGTTGGTTTTTTTTGGCTGTGATCTTCCTGGAAAGCATTCTTGTGTGAGTAACTAGAGGTTTCAGGAGTGCTTGGCTGGCTGCTTGGCTTTCGGAGGGAATTCTGGGGGTGTTGGGCTCTTGGGTCTATCTTCTATTTATTATTGCAGAGAAGTTGGCAAGATACACCCAGGAGATGCCGCTGTCTCTGGGCAAGGCACTGTGAATGTGCTCAACCCCTTCCCTACGCTCAGTTCAGTGTTTGTATTATCCAAAGTGACTGAAGATTTTATGTTCCGTGGGGAAATGAATGGGTTTTCCTCGGTGATTGTGTTGTCCTGTCCATGCAAAATGCAAATTTAACTTCTTGGGTTACAGTAAAAGAAGAAACACGGATGATAAGGATTCCGGAAGTCTCAGCTTTTCACGGCTGGATCTGTTGCTAGGGAATTGTTATGGCACCACAATTGGAAAATAATTAACTTGAAGTGTAAATAGAGTAGAATTTCTGAGAAACGGGGAGAGAAGCTGCCTTTAAATAGAAACTCATTCATCTCTCTCTGGTATTTGTTCCTGTTTCCATTTAATGTTCAATGGAGAAGATGAGGAGAGGATGGTGGGGATTGCAGGCTCCTTTGGCAGAGGGACAAGGCTTTTTTCTTCTCATATGCCATTTTTGCCTGAATTTGCATTGGTTTTCCTATGTAGGCTTGACTCCAGTCACTTGAGATGATTGGATGGGTGGATTAAGCGTGTGAATCTGATGGCAAGCTCTCATTGTCACCAGTTCTCTGTGCTTGCGTAGGCAGCAGCCATCTATTTGAATAGCGCGTAGTACAAATGAACACTGGTTTGGGTAAAGGCTGTGTATGCTCTGTTTAATGTATTTTAATGTCAGTTTGGAATAAGTTTATATTTATAAATATGAAGGTAAACAATCTAATACTGTATTTTCTCCCCAACAAATTGTGATTTATTTTCCTGGTAGAAATATGTTAGCGTTTGCATAGGGGTTCCCAGTCCATATAGTTGATAGGAAAGATCTGGGGATATCCCTGGACTCCTGCCTGCTAATCTGTTTTCGTGTTGTTGTTCCTAAGCTTAGGATGTGTGTAAATAAGACAGAAAATGTTGCCTTTCTCTAAAGATAAATTCATTCCTCCACTTTGTCTCCAGCGGTTTGAACACTCAGCCAAACTGAGGCGAAAGATCACTACGTATGTTTCGTTTCCGCTGGAGCTGGACATGACACCATTCATGGCTTCCAGGTGTGTACCAAGTTCAAAATCCCCCAAAGACCTGGACAGAACTGTTTACCAGTTCATACATGTGCAGCATGAAACATGGAACCTCCTTGAATCAAGGTTATAGAACAGTATGTATAATGATCCTTCTGCTGTAAGCTTCACATTGAAATTTGTTATCTTTTCTGAACTCATTTTTAGATAAAATACTAAGTTTTATGTGCTGGAAAAGGCTTGATGTTTAAACTTTTAATATATATTTATGTATTATGTGTTCTGTTTCTGACTGCACGTTGAATTGAGAATTCAGATCCATGATGCCTTCAGATCTCTGCTTCTGTCCCACTACTTGAATGCCCACCCACCAATCACCATATGTAATCAGGCAGACTAGACATAACCTAAAGCCGAACCCTGTATTTCCGAAGTTACAAAACCCCTTCCTCTTTATTCCTGCACTCATGAAAATTGGAGGGTTTTTTGGTTTGTGCCTTCAGCTTCTGTTCAGAGAATGCTGCAAGAAATAAAAACATGGTCTAGATAAAAATAGCTGTTTCAAATTGGTATTTAAACAAACAGGAAGACTTCTCCCACCCCCGTGTGAAAGACCTGACATTTAATATCAATATATCTTTATGAAAGGAATTGAATAAGCTAAGTTAATGAGTGTTTGACAGGTATTCCATTCAGATATACAAGAGGATATTCAGATTTCATTTATATCTGAAGCAATAAGGAAAGCCCCAAAATGTGGCATCTCTTAACACAGGGGGGCTGTGTTTGGTGCTAAAACCTTACTAATCATTTTAAGCTTTACCCACCCTCACTCCACCCAGAGCAAAAGTAGATGCTTCTGTGAGGAGAGAAAAGAGAGCCCTGAAGCTCTGTTAAACAGTGTTATATTAAGAATACATGGTTTATTCCAGTATATTCTGGAGATTCTAATACTTCCCTGTTCCTCTGTAGTGAATTCTCCGTGGATAGAACAGGCTGTGCTGATGAAAGGTATCAAGCATAATGGAATATAGATGGGAATAATCAGCAGGCATAACTCAGTAGTCTGAATTTCATCGGCTGTGAAATCAACAGCATAATCCTATTGCTGCTGCCAGAACACAAAATGAATTTACAAGTCAGAGCCAGGGTGATTGATCCATCGCAGGATAAAGGATTGATGTAATTAGGTATTTTTTCCAGATTTAAAATACAGATCTTTCCTTAACCTCTTCTTAAGCTTTTTTTGGATAGGGCGTTTGACATAAAAAAATCTGTATTTGCAGCACTGAAGCCTTGACCGGGAGCAGAAATGATGTTTCTCATGTAGCACTGCTGTGAGAACAAGTAAAGCATCGTTAGCATCCTAATCAACCCTTCTCTGCTACTGAGCAGCATTGTGCTTTTGAATAAGGACCTGCATTCTGCAAGGGGCTCTGTCATGTAAAGCCTGTTTCTTTGGTTTGGGAAGCCACTGCTTTAAGTGACTGGATTTTTGTGTGTGTATGTGTTGCAGTAAAGAGAGCAGAATGAACGGGCAATACCAGCAGCCGACGGATAGTCTAAACAATGATAATAAGTAAGTGGTACATTCCATGACTCCTATTGTGAAAGGTAGTTGGCTTCTAGAAGGGAGATAGAGAGTCTGCGATATATCCTGTAGTGTGAAGTGCATTATCATATTTGACAGCACAGTAAGTCTGAACTGTTGTGAAATAAAGCTTCATTCATGACAACTGCCTACCCTTTGGTGGGTTTGTGGCAGCTGCCTTCCAGATCCAGAGGTGATAACCCCAGCAGTGGGTCTATGAGCAGAATTAAAAGCTGTGGTTACAATAACAGTATTAAAGGGGATGGGTGTTTCCTTTAAATAATCCTGTTTCCATTGCAACAGCAAAGGGAGTTCCAGAGGACTGAATGAAAGTTTATAGAACACTGACACTCAAAGTCCCAAGCGAACTCCAGTAATTGTGGGGTCTCTTGGTCAGGTATTGATTCCAGTTGGAATAAATGATGGGTTGATACAGGACTGGCTCAAGAGTGTAAAGGGTGTGTAATTGAAACAAATATCCACAGCTTTATGGGAATAGAGATGGTCACACAAACCTTATTAAAAAAGAAAGAAGTTTGCTACAGTCGTGAGCTGGTGTTATGTGTTAAAATTAGTCAGTGCACTTCATTTGCCACTAAATGTTTCACTAAGAAACAGGAATCACACGATAGATGGATTTAAAAGCTACCTAACCAGGTCTTGGTGCAGTTGTCATACCAACAGATACCAGTCTGATGTTATGGGTGGTCCTACAGCAATTGGTTCATTAGATGTATGGTGTTTAGTAGTGCCAGCAAAAGTCTGACAGAAAACACAACAGAGCACTGTTGAGGTTTGCACATGTCTTAAATTGGAGAAGTTGTTAACAGTGAAGAGGATTAGGTAATAATTGCAGAGGCCCAGGAGCTGTAGCAACCTTAGAACCCTCCACCTAGGACTAAAGAGCAGTGTCCATCCTAGTTAGATTAAAGGATTCAACTAGGAAGAGGGTGACTTTGTACATCACTGGCTCTGTAGAGTCAACTGAATGGGTGCCTTGTGGCACCACAGTGGCAAAAGAGCTCTGGATTTTGAGCAGAAGTAGGACAATATCAAGTGAGGTTATTTTACAGGGTTTCTATCCCAGTGTGAGAATAGCATTTTAAGAAAGAGTTGAGAATGGAGAACATGTGAAAAAGAGCCAGTCGACACATAATCTTACCTTAGAACAAAATGGCCCAGGACTTCAGTAGCCTTCTTTGGAACAGAGATGTGTGTGCTGGTTTTCAGGCCAGCAGGCATCTGAAAGCTGGAAGTTGATGCTGAATATATTCAGTGTTTCAAAATAGGTAGAGACTTTCCAGGTTAGGGACAATTAAACCAGTACAGCAATTTATCACTAGAAACATCTCAGGTTAGCTATATTTGAAGTTATCACCTTCCCCATCCCCAAACAAACTTGTTTTCTGGTTCACTCGAGTAGCTAATTAGGGGACATAGAAGGTGAGACCAGATAGTCAGTGTTCCTCTTCAGGACTGCATCAATATTGATCTATTTTGGAACAAAAATCCTTGGTAGCCAGTACTTGGATAGCCAGTGGCTGTCATCAGCCTGGAGTTGTTGCAGTAGTACAGGGCAGAAAAGAAAAAAACATGGGGTTTGTCTCTGGGCAAGGATGTCCTCTTCCCAGTAAGTGTTAAGAGCTGGTGTTTTATTGATGGATCACATCCTTTACTATTGCTACGCATGCTTATGAACATAAGCTTTTGCCTGTCTTTTCCCCCTTTTGATCCACGTATTCATTAACTCTTTCCTGTACCAGGTATTCCTTGTTTGCAGTAGTAAATCACCAGGGAACCTTGGAGAGCGGGCACTATACCAGCTTTATCCGGCAGCACAAGGACCAGTGGTTCAAGTGTGATGATGCCATTATCACCAAGGCTAGCATTAAGGATGTGCTAGACAGTGAAGGGTAAGTTGAGAACTCGAAAGGGGAAAGAAAGGGAAACTTTGTTAGGTTTTCCTTACTTTCAGTCAAAAAAACCTTTCAGCATAGAGAAGACATAACTTCTGTCTTTGAATATCTAATGTCTGTCTCTGTATGTATCAGTGCTTCAGAGAGTTGCTTTATAATCCGGGATCTGTGGAAAGAAGAGTGGAAGGATGAGGGACATTGTTCTGATATTCAAATGGTGGCTACAAAGATGGAGACTCCCTTTTTACAGGGAAAAAGATGAGGGGTAATGGGCGCAAGTTACTCCTGGAGAGATTCCAACTGGACACGAGCTAAATATTTCCTAATGAGAACAATCAGCCACTGGAATAATCTCCTAGGGAAGTGGTGGACACCCCAAAATTGGACGCTTAAGATCTAGCTGGACAGGGTGCTGGAACATCTAGTCTGGGTCATGCTTTGCCTAGGAAGGATGGAACAGATGATCCTTGAAGTCCCTTCCAGCCTGGTGTGCTGTGATTCTATGATTGATCAACTGACTCTCCAGTGTCTGTAACTGCATTAGGCAAGGATTGGGAGTGCAGAGCAGTAGCTTGCACAGGGAGCATCCTGATATTATGTGTGGGAAGCACTGGGGACTGGTGCTTGTTTCCAGAATAAGGTAACTTAAAATCAAAGGTCTTCATTCTGCATTTTCAGCTACGGACCTGGTACTAGAAAGAGAAGCATGCATAGTTGGTCAGTTATTCCTGACATTTCCATGGATTGCTGCAGGCACAGATGCTCAGTTTGTCATACTTTTTTAAACAGATTTCCCTATTGATTTTCAATATTTAAAATTCAATCTGCCCATGGCAGGGAGTTGGAACTGGATGATGTTAAGTTCTTTTCCAACCCAAACCATTCTATGATTCTATGACGTAAATCCTGTCCTATAATATCTGAATTTTAGTGCTAAAGGATTTGACAGGAGTTTGTTTTTCTTCACTACCAAGCGGCCAGTTCTGGTCCTCAGGTGGGGTATGGGTATGTCTGTGGAAGAAATTGCCATAGGCAAGGAGGAGATGATACGCCACACAACTGTTGCCCATCCATCTCATCCGGCTGGTTTGAGCTCTGGTCCATTTCCCCTGGTTAAGCTCCGGGCTGGCACTAAGGAGATCTGCATTGTACAAGGGAAGCTCTATAGGGCACGAGATGGAATGATAATAATTGGAAAGTCTCCAAAGAGCTTTGAAGCATTTTAAGAGGGTCAGGCAGTGACCCTGTTGGGGTGTGGTGTGTGTAGAGATGAGTCCACTTCCCTCTGGTGTGTAGCTGCTTGAGGACTCTGCTCCCTTGTGTAGCAGTACACGTAAAGTAATTAAGGACAGGAAGAATTCCATCCTGTTAAAACACCAGATTTGAGTACAGATTGAGACATGAGATATTTGACTGGGACACGTGAGTCTTCCTCCACATGCCTGGTTCTTCATTCCGCTTCTGGAACAGTAAATGGCAGACAGTTTGCAATAATCCAAAGCGTCTGATGCTTTGGTAATGTGACTCCAAAGCAACAGTTAAAGCACCTCTGTTGTGTTTGTGTCATGATACTGTTAAATGGATGCTCCCTGTCTGGGCACCAACGCATCCAATCTTCCAGAGCTTTCAGGCTCTAAGAGGATTCTGTACAAGAAGGTTTGACTGATGTACAACTGTTCAGCTTCCCGAGTTGCTGGTGAAATTATGTCAGCTGGCTTTCCTCCTCCTCATCCATGGCTACTGTAGGGAGCTGGCATGTCCCTGGAATCCCTTCAAATTGAAAAGCAAACCAAAATTAATAGCCTTCATTTCTTATGATTTCGTGAATGGAAACTCTCATCTGCTGTGGTGCATAGCAGAGAGCTGAAATTGTACCTCTGCTTTCTTGCAGGTATTTGCTGTTCTATCACAAACAGTTCCTGGAGTATGAATAGCCTTATCCAGCAGCTTGGCAGATCCAAACAAGGAAGAAAATAAGCAAGCCTTCTGAATCGACACACAAACCTACCTGAAATGAAAAGACGCATTACAAACCAACTAGCACTGAGCTGTAACAGGACCTACTTGACACTGACTGAAAGCCTGGCGGAGTAAGGAATGAACAATGTCCAACGTGTGTGCAGGCCTGCAAGGACAGAAAGGGGGAAAAAAGAGGCTACAGTCAGTCACTTAACAGAGGAAATATAAAATGAAAGGAATGCTCTGGGTGGGGGAAATGGGAGCAGAGGAGTCCGGGCGCTGGTACATCTCCTGTGTTCCTCCAACATGTGTGTGGGAAGGCAAAGGGTTCTACCCTCATCTCCATAAAACATCTTCTCCATTTGGTGCTTCAGCTCCAACGACCAATCATGTAACAGTTAAAGGTTAAATCCAAGCCCATTTTTTATGCATATGGGTCTGAAAGCAGTAGAGTGGAGGAGGAGGGGATGACACAACTAAAGGACTTTGCAAGTATCTTTTTATTTGTGAATTTTAGTTATTAAATAAATACAGTATGAAACTATTAGGCTCTTTCTTTTCCAACAACCATAAAAGAAACCCTGGATTGTGGAACTGAAGCTACAGCACTCAAAACAGGTTTTCAAGCATGCCTGCTTGCACAGGTAATGGTTAATGCCATCGGACTGCTCATCGAAAGCATCAGCACAGATTCTTTTCTGTTTGAGCCCTTACTTTTGGTTTTGTTTTCTATAAATAGCTATTTTCTTAATTTTTTTTTCCTTTTATTCCCTTTTTTCTTTTTTCCATGAGAATGAAATTCATAAATGCAACCCTCAGTAAAGATGAATGAATTGGCGTGTTTATACTGTAAGAGTGGTCTTGGTTCTTTTTCCCCTAAATCTTGTGAAGAAGTTTGAAGTTCTCAAAACTGCTTGTTCTGTTGTTGCTGGTTTTGGTTTGGGGTTGGGTTTTTTCCTGTTCCCTTGCCGTCTTCCAAAGGTTTCTATGTGCCACAGGAGACAACTTGAGCATCGAAAACTGTACCATCTGTTGGAACCGGCTGCTGCTGGGGGCAGCACTGAGCGGTGGAGCTGCTGCTATTGAGCACTTCTGCAGTGCACTCGGGTTTTAAGTAAACACCACATTTTCCTGCTCTGTGCTAGGCAGGTTTTGGTTCCTTGTATCCTCCCACATGTATTAACTCCTCACATACTCCTCCGTGCAGAATCACAGCCTCCATATCTGTAACTTGCAGCACTCGGTGCACCAGCTCACTCTTGCTTTGTCACAAGCATGGGTTTGCTACTGTTCTGCTCCATCACCGTGGTGGCTTGACAAGATAGCAGCAGTATCCACCCCTGTGCTGTGTCTTGCTCTCAGGAGGCTGGGCTCGAATAGCAGAAATCCTTAAGAGCTGAAAAGAGCGAAAATAGCTTTGTTCTGCCTTCTTATGGAACCTGTAGAGAGCTGTGTGTAAGAGGCACTGTATTGATGGGTGTAAGAGCCGCACCAAAAAGGTCATTGAGCTCCAGGCAAGCCTTAAACTTTACCACTATGGTTAAAACAAAGGATGTGCCTTAAGCTTTTCAATTCTGTGCTCTAGAAATGAGTGAGAGGTGTTCAACCTGCCCACGACAGAGGAGGAAAACAGCTTAATAAACACAAGAAACAGGAGGAAAAATAAGGGAAAGGAGTTTGGTTTTTAAATGAGCATCTTACAAGAGCTGTGTTTGATCTATACACACACTGGAAGAGGACTGGAAGAGATCTCTGCGACAGCTTGCACCAGGGAAGGAAGAAGAGACAGCGAATTGAAGCACCTTGAATACCAAATGAGACATGGAAAAGGTTCCGTATGGTGCGGGAGGTACCTAAGGCTGCACGATTCCTGCAGGAGCAATCCCATCCTCTCATTTGTAACCCATCTTTCCCTATCGTCACGCTTGAAATCATGTTCGGTTGTAATTGGGTGCTGCAGGATTTAACCTGAGCCTTCCCATGGAAAAATGAAATACGGCTGGAGAAATGCAGATGGAGGAACGTGCTCCCATGGGAAGGGGGGGCCCTGCACTATAGCGTGCAGATGCTCAACGCTTTCTGCTCCCTTTGAATAATGCAGCAAGCTTGCAGGGGAAGACAAGAATCAGCTTTTTATCATTCCAGGGCTGCTCCCACCTTGTCCTGTGCCGGAGGAGGAGTGCCACCGCGCGGCAGATGGGCTTCGCCGTGCCGGGGATGCTGCTTGCTTTGTGACACCCTGCTCAGCCTTCTCCTGCTCTGTGTGATGCTGGAGCCTGAGCTAATGAATCCTGCTTCCCACTAACACATGCGTAGCCACCGGAGCTAATGCAGCCTGCTTTATTAATCCTTTAGGAACAAATCGTTTAGGGATGAGGCCAGCCATACAAATCAGTCCTCTGTTTTTTTTCTCCCAGGGCTGTGATCTGTGTCACTGCACTGGCACAGATGGGTTTGGGTGGGAGATTTCAGTGCTATGTTTTTGCTTTCAAAAGCAGAATTCCTAGTGTATTAAAAGCTCTTTTTCTTCTTTTCCCTGCTCCATCATCCCACCGTCCCTCCCTGGATCGCACCAGGCGTGTTTCTATTTCTAGTGGCAGTAAATCAGTGCAGGTTGCTAAAGGAGGAGAGAGAATATTCCCTCCTCTTCCTATAGAAATGGAAGAAGAGCTGCTGTCACAGCAGCAGCACTAACCCTGGTGATGCTGCTTCTCAGACAGTCTCCTCTTACCCTTCCTCTCTTCCAAGCAGCTTCATACACTGGTTTATGCCCTGCAGAACCAGTTCTTGCTGTGCAGCAGTACACTAGCGAAGGGCTGATGGAGTTCTGCCTCCCCAGTGCAGAGAGCACAGGGGAAGGCTGCTGCCCAGTGACTGCAGCTCCAGCTGCTGCCCCTCTTCATCTCAGGGAGTGGTTTGGGGTTGACTTGTGAGTGTTGAGGTTTGGTTTTACACCAGCACAGCTGGGGCTGTTGTGAGGAAGCATCTGCAGAAATGACTGAAAACAAAGGCACATGTGGTGATGCAGGCTCATGTTGTCGTACTGTTAGCAGCAGTGAATGGGCAAATGGGACACAGAAATAGCCGGAAAGTTGCTTTAGTTACAGTATTTTCTTGTCCCTCAGCCACTTGACTAGAGATGAAGCTTTATGTGATGCTGGTGCCTAATGAAAGCCCAAGCAAAAGCTGAGATGGGGAATTGGTTTTACCCCCTGGGGGACGCTCTTGCTGAAAATCAGTGCCCTTCATTCCATGTATTTTAACTCATCCTAGCTTGTGTCCTATACTTGCAGCGTCCCTCTAATATTGGAAGTGGTGGCTCCAGGTGTGCTCCGTCAGTGGTGTTGGCCAGTGGCTGCGTATGTGATACCAAATCCATGGATTCCTTTTGGTTTTCCAGCATCTAAGGGTTGTAGGCAGGACCCTGTTTGTTCAAGTTGCTCCATGTTACCTTTTACACGCTAATAACAGTATGGTTACATTCTCTGAAGGAGGGGTGGGCATGGCTGTGGGGGGAAGGAACTCTCCCCTCTTGTGTATTGGGGCTGGAGGGAAGGACTGCCCCATCCCTGGCAGTGTTCAAGGCCAGGTTGGACACAGGGGCTTGGAGCAACCTGCTCCAGTGGAAGGTGTCTCTGCCTGTGGCAGAGGTTGGAGCTGGAGGAGCTTTAAGGTCCCTTCCAGCCCAAACCAGTCTGGGATTCTGTGATTTGGTTTCTGACGGCAGCCCCATCCCACCGTGGTGCAGAAGGCGAGTGGCGCTGCTGGTTGCCAGTGCCACGCAGGGTGAGCATGGAGCTGGCTGCATAATGGCTTTCCTAAAAGCTTTCTCGTTTGAATAATTGATGTCTCTAGATCCTCAGGAGATGCTCTAATGGCAGAGCTGGTGGCACACAGTCACTTACTTCTGTGCTATTTTTAACTAAGGTTCTGAATCTCCTTGCACAAGCAGCGCTGCTGGGAGTTCCCACTGGTGACGAGCGCCTGTCCCTGGAGGTGACACTGAATCCACAGGATGCCGGCGCTGAGATGAAGCTGTGTGTCCCTGCAGGAGCTCTGCTGGGAAGGGGCAGCGTGACAAGGCACCACATCTGCTTATGAGGGTTTTCCTTCTGGAACCCCTGTCCTCGCTGGGAAGGAGCAGAGGCTGAGCAAGAATGCAAGTGGAGACTAAAGCATGTAAGAGATGAAAGGCAGAGGAAGAGCAGATGCCAAAAGATGGTGGCAGGGGAAGAAAGAGTAAAGCTGAGTGGAACAGAGACTGAGAGGCTGGGGGAAGCTGCAGTAGAGATGAGTGTACAAAGGTGCAGGTTGAAGAAGAGTTGAGGCTGAGCAGGAGTGGGAGGATGAGGAGGAATTGAGGCTGGGCATGCATGTAGGCCAGGGTGGCTTCTGGGCTGAAAGGCTTTCAGAGGTGTAGAGGAATTGGGATGCTGATGATGCTGCACTATTTGGGGCCATGGTGTTGGAGATACAAGAGCCGAGGCTGTGGGGCCGGAGGCTACAGGACCAGAGACCACAGAAACAGATGCCTTGAGACCAGGGCCACATTGATTATGTGAGAGGAGGGAGTGGGAGACCATGAAGGGTCTTCAGGTTTAGAGGGTGCGAGGTAGGGCAGGTATGGAGGGTGAGAGTCCCATTGACTGAAGGTAGGAGATGGTGGGTGTGAGGCTCAGCCCGTGGAAGCTGTTGCTGTACTCTACCAGCAGCTTGCTTATGACCGGGGTCTGCATTATGTTCTCTCTCTTGCTCTCCCCCTCGCACTGTGGGCTGGTGGCTTTCAGGGCTCACCCATCGCATTCAGGAGACCCACCTGAGTGAAGCAGGGTTGCAGGTTTGACAGGGCTTATTTTCTGCCCTGGATGCAAACGCAGCACGATACAAAACTCATCCCTTGTGCTCCGTGGGATAAGGACTGTGCTAAACAGAGGGGAAAAGTGAAAAGCGATGCACAAAGACAACACAATGGAGGATTGCTAGGCTGGTTCCTGGAGCATTTTGCCTCATGTACCAATTGTTGGACCAACACATGGCCTCTTAAACCTCACCCTAAACCACCTCCTGCTCTGTCTTGTTTAGTGGGTTTCATGTGGTCCTAACGTCTTTCGGCTTTGTGATAGCGCCTTCTTGTCATGGTGCTTTCTTTAGTGATAAAACATTGATGTTTAAACAAGTACATAATATGGAGGGGACAGGTCTATATGACTTCAATCTGCTCATGCTTTCTCCAGCATTGATTTGTGCATGTATTGGCTCATGTTTATTCTTCCAAGTTGGAAGCTCTGGTTTTAGACAGCGGAGGGGCTGAGCTCCTACCAGGGGTGATTTCTCACCAAGCAAAGCATTCCTATGCTCGTTAGTGAAAATGAGAACTTCAAGTTACATATGGAAACCCATGGTCTTCCGCAATAGCTTCCAAAGCCAGGTCAGATAGAGCCTTCCCTCAAAGCAACTGTGTCTGGAGCTGGTTCATCTCTTTTACCAGCTATTTTGGGTAACCCAAACCAGACAGACATAAATCCCGTCTCTCAGGAAGTTCTCAGCCTTGGATGAGTTTTCCGTTAAACCCAATTCCATCAGGGATTTGGTGCCTGTCCCATGGAGCATCGTGCCCTGTTGCAAGGCAAAGCCTCACCGTCACCCATGGCCTGTCCTCCCCTCCCAAGCAGTGTTGAGAGGTGGCAGTGGGGCTTTCAGTGTTGTGTCTTAGCAAATACAATGTCCTATAAAGAAACTCGTATTAAAGTCAGAGCGGTACTCTTGAGAGCATGGCAGCGGCATTCCATGGGCATTGTAACTTCCATGAGTAACTTCTTGGGTGTGAATCCATGTTTGAGGTGCTTACAGCTCTGCTTGCAATCGCTTGGGTTGCACAGTGGAGTTCTCAAGCAGGGGAAGGTGTGATTTCCATGGGGACACCCCAGTCTGGCCCTGACCCTTTGCAGAGACAAAGTGATGCTGGTGGTGGAACCAGGATGAAAAGCCCCAATTAGACATCACTCCCAGTGAATGGGCTGCATGGAGGGGTCTGCAGAGGTCAAGTCAGAGGATGAAGGCACTGCTAAATGGGAAAAGACTTCTTTCTCTGGGAATATATAAGGAGAATTCCTGAGTGGAGGAAGACACCACTGTCTGTAACCTACAGCCCTTGGGCAAAGACTGTACCGGTCCTGGAAGAAGCTCTTAGAGTCACTGGAAACGGAGGGTGAAGCAGCTGTGTCTTGGGCGCAGAGGGAGCATCCTTCCTTCCTGACCCCCTGCAGGAACACCCACTATGGGCATCACACCATGGGCGTCTTCTCTTGTGAAGGAGAACATATGATTTTGAAGTGGCCATCGTCAGGGCTGGGAATGGCCCCAGCGCTTCCCGTGCTGCAGATCCCGCTGTGAGAGGGAACAGCTCTTTCCCCAGTGTGACAGGAGGTGCTGTGGCATGATTTGGTCTCTTGTACTGCAGAGCCTTGTCCAGGGAAGCAGAAGCCGCAGGTTTCCACTGGCTCCGGGACCCTGCTGCCGGTGGATCCATCAGCAACGCTGCCTGCTTCCACCAGATGATCTGCAAACGAAGTGTGTATTAGATTAAAGGGGTTTAGGAGCATGTTTTCCCTATGGAATGCTATGCAGAGCTGCAATAGAGCTGCTCCTGGGGCTGGAGAGGCCATCCACCTCCCACCACTCCAATGATGCCTGTAATGCATCACCTCCATGCCCGCACCTAGTCCTGCCGCCTGGATTATTCCTGGAAATAGGGAAGTGCCTTGAACAAGGAAGCTGCAGATTCAGCGTTAAGCATTTGTAATATTTATAACAACATATGTAAATTGTGTGTTCGTTAAAAGCTGCTCTTGTAGCACATGCAAATGCAACAGTGAGAGGTGCTGGAGCTCCAGCAATGGGACAGGCTGGCTCCAGGGACCCACCGTGCTCTGTGAGCTGGTCAAAGGACTCTGCTCCATCCTCTGGGACGTGACAAGCAGGAGCATGGAAAAGCACACAGTGAATCTCTTTGAACCTGGGGCTTTCCTTCAGAGCGAATGCTCAGTGCCAGCGTGTCCTTGGACCAGAGCAGACCGGAATGGCTTGAACTGCAGTTCTGCTGGAGGGGGGCTCCAAGCAACACAATGGCTCCGGGGCTTCTCTGTGGTTTCCAACATCCCGCAGGACTGGCTTTGGGCTGTACGTGTGTGAACACGGGGTGTGTGTGCAGGCATGGGTGAGTAGACAAAGTCTTTTTGTAAAGGCAGGGGAGAAGAGGAGGAGGGAGAATAAAAGCATCTCTCTTGATGTTGTGGCTGCCCCATCCCTGCGATGCTCAAGGCCAGGTTGGACGGGGCTTGGAGCAACCCGGTCGAGTGGAAGGAGGGTTGGAAATAGATGAGTTTTAAGGTCCCTTCCAACCCAAACCGTTTTGTGATTCTATGATCTCGGTTTGCTCCACATTATCCCCTCCCTGTCTGTTCTCTTTCACGCAAAGACTCGTGACTGGAGCCTGCGCTGCGCGCTCCCCATCCTCTCCCATTGCCCGCAGCGCATCCAGCGCTCACCTTTGGAGGAGTCCTCCCTGCGGTGGCAGGTCCCGGTGCTGTCTTGGCAGGAGACCCCCTCTCCCTTCCTCCGCAGGTGGGTCCAGCCCAGGAGCAGGGAGCAGAGCAGGGCGCAGAGGCAGAGCCCCAGCAGCAGGTACACCACCAGCCATGGCTCCTGCTCCGCGTACGTCTTCTGCTCCAGCATAGGTGCTGAGGCCGGCACCGGGGTGGCCCCCAGGGCACTCGCTGTGGGCCAGGCAGAGATGGGTGAGCTGAGATACCCCTTCGGGTCCATGCTTCATGCTATGGGCTTTCCAATAGGGAATGTGCTAATAGAGGCACTCTGCACCCACACGCTGCCTCCATTCACTCACATTCCTTGCTTATGGCGAGGTAAAGGAGATCCCTTCCCACACCCCATTCCCAGCTTCCTTCCTTCTCCACTGATCGTGTCTCAAGACTGATGTGGGACTTGGAGAGCTGAGGGACAATAACCCATTCCCTCCCCAAGGGCTGGAGGCAGCTCCGCAGAGTGGAAAACACCATTGCTGGCCCTGCCCCTGGCTGAAAGAGCCCAAGGATGGGAAAACACTCTGTATGATGAGAAAATGGGAGAGGGATGCAGTGAAACGGCAGCACACAAACACATCACCCCAGGGTGAAAAGAGGGGGATTTGCTGCCCCTTCCCTGCCTTCAGTCCCATAACCTGGCTCCTCTTCCAGCCCGGCTCCGGGGGTCCTGCCCCACATCCCCTGCCCTCCGCACATCCCTACCTTCGCAGGACGGGACGCACTGCTTGGGATGCTGCCCGCAAACCGTGCTGCAGTTGATGCAGTTTTTCAGGAGCTTGTCGTAGTAGAAGCCGGGTTTCCTGTTGCAGTCCATGGACTCTGCGCATGGGAGGGAGACAAACACGGAATCCTGAGCACATCCTCCTCCTTCTCCCCTGCCGTGTGAGCACGAGGCTCCCAAACCACCCTCCCACTGCTCCCAGCGCTTGGCTCCATGTGAGGATGAGCCTGAGGCAGCTCTGAACAAGCTCTGATGGACGCTGCTGGTGTTGACAGCAGCTCCAAGGCTTCTAGGGGACAGATCTGTGGTGCTTTTGGCCGTATAATGGATGCTGGGGTGATGCAGCTGCATGGGAAAGGGGATGGATGCAGGCAGACATGGAGCTGTCCCACCTGCAGCACACAGCTCCTGCTCGCTCCTCTTAGACCTGGCATCTCCTATCCTCAATGAGAAGACGTGGCTTGTCACCACGCATAGGGCTGGTCCCCTCTGCCCTAGGACAGGGCGCAGCGCTCCCACACTGTGTCTGGCTGGGTTGGGAAGGGGCCATGCACAGGGCTGTGCTCACGGCTTGGGTGCAAAGTGCATCCGTCTTGTCCCTTCCTCCCTCCCTGTTATCATTACACCTTGGTGCCTGCCCCAGCACAGCTTTGCAAACCTACAGCTTGGGTTTATCATTATCCACATCAACCCAGCCTGCTGTGTCTTGAGCTCAAAGAATGGTTTGGGTTGGATGGGACCTTTACCATTATCTAGTTCCAAGCCCTGAAGTCCTGCCTTTGGAGTGCGCAGTGTTCCTGATGGGGGATGCGAGCGTTGCTGCAGCTCTGGGAAGCCTCCCTGTGACCCCAGATAGGGGCAACCAGAACCTGCTCTGTGCTGAGCTGTTGCATTCCCATCGCTGGGAACCCGTCAAACCTCAGCAGTTTGGACTCAAGGCTCCGTTAAGCTGAGCTCCGAGCCTGCCCCGTGGTTCATCCCAGGGCTGGATCCCCAATCCCATCAGTGCCCTGGGTGCAGGGGGGGCCGCACTCACCGCACAGAGCCGCGCACCTCCTCACAGCGGGGCGCCCGCACACGAGGCTGCAGGGGATGCACTGGCAGACGAGCGTGTCCCAGTACTGCTGATCCGTGCAGTTGTTCATGGCATCCCCCCCGGCGCGTGGCCCATCCATGGCTGCGGAATGGGAGGCACATAGGTGGGTACAGGGTGGTCACCGCAGCGCTGTCCTCATCCCTGCGCAGGGACCCGCTCTGCTCTCACACCCCAAAATGCACTTCAGGCTTGGCAAGCTCTTCTATCAAGTGATAACCCTGCATGGGCGCATCCTGTGCCAGCCCCAGGGGACACGCAGGGAGAGCACGCTGGCTTGGAGATGGTTTATAGGCTGTGGTCTGAGGGTCTGGGGATGGACACCTCTGCCTGTGGGTGTATGGGGTGGGATCTGCTCCTTTTACCTGCTCCTCTGACAGTCCCAGCAGCGCCAGAATGATCACTGGGAATGTCTTCTGGGACAACGTTTGATTCTGGAAACTTCTGAGCTCCTCTGTGGCATCAGGGTGATCTGTGTCACCCCGTGTGTCATTTCTGCCACCTCTCGCTGGTGTTCAGGCCTCATAATGAAAGCCCTTTTTGATGTGTGAAACTCCCCAAAGCAGAAGGAGGGACGTGTCTCCGTGACAGCTGTAAGCACTGGGTTAACCACCCCCAACTGCAGTGCAAGAGATGGACAAACCCTTGTCCCTGTGGGGAGCCATTGTCCCTGTGCCCACGTGGCCGGGGTGCGATGCCAAAGGCACGGGAGAGGAGCGGCAGCAAAACCCAGCCAACAACTTCCACTTGGAAGAATCATTTTCCTATTAAGCATTCCCTTGTTATCAGCTGCAGTATCTCTGTGTGTCCCCATCTTTGGGTGCTGCTTCTGTCTGTGTGAGGCCTCCCCTCCACCTCTGCAGGTACAGCGCCAGTGTTGACCCCTGCTGATGCCAGCTGCCCATGGGTCCTGCTGCCATGCCATGCCATGCACGAGGTCTGTGGCAAACACAACCAAGCAGCTTCAGGAAGCCCTAACCCGGTGGCAATGTGCTGTTTGCCAAGCGAGGGGGCTCGTGGGTCACCACATCCCTCCCCAGAGCCGGGAGCCGCAGCTGTTTCCTGCTGCGGTGGATGATGCTGGTGCTGATGGGGAGCAGAAGGTTTCAGGCTCCCCCAGCACTGCAGCAGGGTCCGGGCAGCGCTGCCTTTGCAAAGCCAGGCTTTGAGGGTTACATGGAGAAGCCTCCATGCTCTGATGGGGATCAATCCTTCTCTCTTGGGAGCATGCAGCATCGTCACTTTGCACGTCCCTCTGTTCTGCACAGCACCTTCCCTGCGCAGGGGCTGCGGATGGGCTTCCTCCATTGCCTGCTGTGACCTGGCTCCTATCCAGGGCAGCACCTCACATCCTCAGGGATAAATCCGGGATGCCGGCCTTACAGTCCCAGCTGTTCAATTAACACTGCCATAACAGCCAGTAATCGCTTTCTATTGGGCTCACTGAAGACATTCCCCAGGGCATAGCTGGTGCTCTCCTTGGATGCTCTTTGAAGGTGTTTTGTACCCAAGGAGAGGAATGAGAAGCCCCAGGTGAGCCCATCCTCAATCTACAGTGGGGTTTCACATGGCATTAGGGAGGTTTAGGGCTGTGTCTAAGCTGTGGATCTGCGGCTGAGCAGCTCCTTCCCTGCTGCTGCTCCAAGGTTACATCCAAGGTGGTTTATGGCCTCATCTAGGAAATTCCTGCCCAATGGCTGAACTCCCTTCCCCAGGGAGCCTCAAGGTACCTGTGGTGCTCCCGGTACGGAGTAGCCGGGCTTTGTAGCCATGCATGTTCCAGCAGAGCTGGGTGCATCTCCCCTCTGCCCCTGCACCCCACTGGGATGAGCACCCCAAGCTCCCCTATAGACCCCCATCCAAAGCATTAAGCACCCATTCCACCTCCAGCCCCACGGCACTCACTGCCTTCAGCAGTGGCGGCTGGAGCTGGGGAGACCCCCTGCTCCCTGCCAGCACTGTGGACATGCCACCGTGTCCCCTCACCCCTCTGTCCCCATGCAGCCCCTCCATGGGGTAACTCACGTCTGACGGTGTCTAATCCCCCTCGGCTCCTGCCATGGCACTGGGAGCTCCAACCCTGAGCCCCTGCATCGCTCGAGAGGTTTATTATTAGAGGTTGATTTGGTTAATGCCTGGGCCATGCATTTCCGGGGGGGTTCCCCTTATCCCTTCCATGCAAATGGGCTGCATGCACAGTGCCTCGCATTGGGGGTCCAGGCACCCCATGGGGATGTGTCGCTGGGGGTCCTGGGCCATGCAGCCACGCTGCAGAGGGGCTCGCAGGGGTGAGGGATCTGCTCTTGCGTTGCTTGGCTGCAGTGGGGGGTTTTCTTCTGTAGAGGAGGGAGCTCGCTGGGTCAGGAGAGGTGGTGGTGACCCTGGGGGTTATTGCTTTAATGAGGAGCAGCTATGTCAGAGCAAAGGGACCCCATCAGGGACGGGAGCCATAGCACAAGGGGTGATGGGTTTAGGCTGAAACAGGGGAAGGTCAGGTTGGAGATAAGGAAGAAGTTCTTTGCTGTGAGGGTGGTGAGGCACTGGTAAAGGGTGCCCAGGGAAGCGGTGAATGCTCCATCCCTGGTGGTGTTCAAGGCCAGGTTGGACAGAGCCTTGGGTGACATGGCTTAGGATGAGGCATCCCTGCCCATGGCACGGGGTTGGAGCTGGATGATCTTAAGTTCCTTTCCAGCCCAAACCATTCTATGGTTCTATGACATGCAGCCATAGGGCTTTCTGTGCTCTGTTGTGGCACACAGCCCCATGAGTAGCATCCCACTGATGGCTTGGTGCTGGTCATCCTCTCCTACTTGCCGCTCACCCTGCCTCTGGTCGGGACCAAGGCATCACCTTGTGCACCCACCCTTTCGCTGTCCACAGGGGATGGGCAGCCCATGCCGCTGGCCTGTCTCATGGCATGTGAAGCATCTCATGGGGCTCAATAAGACACTTTAACCACTGCTTTTCTCTAGTGCACCCATGTCTCAGGGGCAGGAGGGTTGCAGGAGGCTGTGCTGCTCCATCCTCGCTGCAGGCAGTGGAGGTGCACGAAGCATTAAGGCACAGCTTGGTTTTCACAGTGTATTTGTAGATCCCACCTCACCCTGCATGAGGAATGGGTGCAATTAGCAAAGGAGCAGCCGAGCACATCCGTTCCTGGAGGTTTTCCCCTTTGCTATGCTGTGGCATTGGGAAGGAGTGATTGGGGCTGGGAGCAGGGCAGGGCAGTGACTCAGCACAGAAGCAGCCAAAGGAGGAAGGAAGGAGCAAATACCTGTTACTGTCCATCAGCATCAGTGGGGAAGCCTCAAGGCTTTTCCATTCAGTTCAGAAACTCCTACTTTGTGCCCATCGTGGGGATCTGCAGCCGAGAGACCAAGAGGATGCTACGTGTCCATGGCAGGGATATCGGAGCCTGAACCTGCTCCCAGGGAGCAAAGCTTGAAGTGGAGAAACCCAGCGCTTCATAGCTGCTCGGCTCCAGGGTCGCTGGATGTGGCCCATCATGTCCCAGCTCCTGCAGGAAGGAGGGAACCAGCACTGGCATCATCCCATGGACATGGGTTGGGAGAGGAGGCACAGCATGGCCACAGGGACACTGCAGCACTGATGCTGCGCCTCGTGTTGTGTCTCTGCACACGCATCTGGTGCAAAGGATGGGATCACCAGGGCTTGAGTCTCCCACTGGAAAAACCTGTGGAGGGTGTCAGGAGGGAGCAGGAAGGCGGAGACGTGGCTGGGAGCGCGGTTTGGGGAGGAAAAGGCACCTTTGACCACCCATAGCCAGTCCATGGATGGCTTCATCCCACTCTTGCTGTGCCCTGGGCAGGCAGCAGAGCCTGCGGCAAAGGGGATCGTGCCCTCAGCATTGCCTGTGCTGCCGGAGCGTGGCCCTGGAGTGAGAGCCCCCGGCTCCAGCTCTTGGGGTTTTGCAGGGGAAACCTGCCTCTGTAAATAGCACGGGGCCACTTGCAGTTTCCACCCCGGAGCGCAGCGAGGGGGAAGTGAGAAGCACTTGGGGGTGGTTTTGTCCCCCCTCGCTGAGCACATCACGCAGGGCGATTGCAGCTTTGCGATGCTTGGGCTGTGCTGGGCACCCCAGCGGCATCACCCTCGGTGCCCTCGGAGGCATCACCCCCTGTCACGGCCTCCAAGGGCGGCGTGTGGCTCTTAAGCACCCCTGGGCACGGTGGTAGCCGCCATCCTGCCCTGCCTGGGGTCATCCCTGTGCTCTGGGATACAGGCAGGGATGAGGCAGCACCATCCAAGCTACACCCTCCCTTTGCTGTGTGCCACTGGTGGGACAGCCTCCATCAGCAGTTCCCCATGCAGCTTCCCAGCACGGTGCATCCCTCTGCATGACTTCGCATCCCCTCTCATTCCCACTGCACCCCCAGTATGGTTTTGCATCCTTCAGCTCCCATCTGCCACGGCCTATTTGGGGCGATGGCGACCAGTTTTGTCCTGACAATGGAATCTTTTCCTTTCCTGGGCTCTTTCCCCAGGGGCATTGCTGCAAGGAGGGCTGCAGTAACACGCAGACAGGATGGATGATGTTTGGCTCCAAACAGCCTCTTTGGGATGCTTCGCTTTCCCCTGGAGCAGCTTTGCTGGGGTATTTTCTTCCCAACCTCTCCTTTTGCAGTCCCTGTGCTCAGACAGGGCCGGGCTTTGGCGGAGGCACATGTGCTCCCTTCGGGACCTGAAAGAAGGGGCCAGGGAGAGGAGAAGAGGAAGAGGAGTCATTTTAGGTCGAAACCAGCAACGGAGCACAGATGGCTCCGGGGCGGCTGCTGAGGACTCGTTTCTTTCACCCTATTCCCTGCGGACGGGTGCTCTCGGAGGCGCTGGGGTCAGGATGTGCCCCTCGCTGTGCACTGCCTGGGGCTCTCCGTGCGCTGCCACCATCACCAGTTCTTTATGGCAGAGCTCAGAGCTGCTGCGTGGCCAAAGCCTCGCGGTTGCTGGTGCACAGCACCCACTGGTGCCGCCTGGTTTCAGTGCACACGGGGTGTCTGTGCAGGACCTGCACCCGTACGTGGCTGCAGAGCCATGGCCATCCCGTTCCTGAAGACCCGCAGTGTGCTTGTGGCCACGTCTCAAGCATCCCTGGCTGCCCACGACCCATCCATGAGCTAAGGGCAGTAACGGTGTGATTTGGGGCGGTTGGAGAGCCTCGGGGGGCAGCTCCAGCTCCTCACTGCCCTGGGGTCCCATCCTGCGCCTGGTTGTGTGGGTGTCTCTCCAGGAGATGGCACCCTTGGCTAGCCCAGCCCGCCTCCCGCTGGCTGCATCCGGACATCCTCCAACCGGCCCCTCCAGCCCTGCCTCCCCTGTGCCAAGCTGCGTGCTGCCCACACTGGCTCCAGCCGGACCCCAGCGCCTCCGTTTGCACCAGCCCCTGGTACAAAGCGGGGTTCGGATGCCCCCATCCACCCCACATTGCTTCGTTCCTCCCTTTTGCACCACGGCCTCATCCTGCCACCTCCCCATGGGGCTGCAGTGGGGCATCGTCCCAAGGATGCTCAGCACCCACCAGCGTCCAGACAACCCTGTACCTGTCCTCTCACAGTGGCTGTGTCGGAGGGCTGCAGGGGAGCCATGGGGTGATCAAGGCTCCAGAGGTGCCCGCAGGAGCTATTTGCCAAACCCGGCACATACGCGAAGAGGGAAGCGTTACCATAAACCAGGCTGTGTTCAGAGTCAGCTCCCCAAACCTGGTACCCAGCTGGAGATCAAGGACCTGGAATGGGGATAGACCTGGCTTGGCTGAGGATTGGCATGGAAGCAAGGATAAAACTCTATCAATGCAGAGCAGAGAAGCAGGGAAAGGTGACTTCAGTGCCAGGGATTAGGGAAAGGAGTCAAAGAACGGCCTTTGGCCAGAGTGGCTCATCAGGTAACCTGAGCGGGACCAAGGCCCCATTCCCAGCTCCAGCATCCCTGGATTCGCTCAGGACAAGGGTGTTTCTGGCAGGACCCTCCAGAAGGGGGCTCGGAGGCTGCTGAGGAGGTGAGCTGTTGATCCTTAACACTATAAACCCTGGATGAAAGGGCTGACCCTGGGAATGATGGACCAGGAAGGTGATGGCAGTCACAGGGCATATTATGGGCTGGGTAATTGGGGATGGAGACAGCCAAAAACGAAGCTTAAAGTGCAATGCAGGTGGTTGGGGGGTTCATGGATGGCGGCTCCAGTCAGTGGCAGGCTCTGGTCCCTGGTGATGGGCTGGGTGATGGAGCCGCTTGTGTCGCTGCGTTATGGTGGGTTCTCCATCAAAACCCATCTAAAGGGGTTGGTTTATGGCCATGGGATGCTCGTTGGTGTGAGGAGTTGGATGGAGGCAGCAGAGACCAGAGGCTGCGGATGCACAGGGAAAGGGGATGGGGATGGGGGAAGTTGGGGCTGGGACAGGGATTGCAGCAGCGATGCTGAGGCTGGGGTGGGAGGCAGCAGAATGGGACGAACTGGACTGGAGCTGGGCTAAACTGGGCTGGGCTATGATGGGCTGGGCTAAACTGGGCTGAACTGGACTAAATTGGGCTGGACTGGACTGAACTGGGCTGAAGTGGGCTGAACAGGGCTAAACTGGGCTGGAATGGTCTGAACTGGGCTAAACAGGGCTGAACTGGGCTAAACTGGGCTGGGCTTGGCTTGGCTGAGCTAAACTGGTCCAAACTATGCTGGGCTGGGCTACGTTGTTTTGAACTGGGCTAAATCAGACTTGGCTAAGCTGGGCTGAACTGGGTTAAACTGGCTGGACTGAGCTAAACTGGCTGAACTGGACTAAATTGGGCTGGACTGGTCTGAAATGGGCTAACATGGGCTGAAAAGGGCTTAACTGGGCTGAATTGGGCTAAACTGGTATGGACAGGGCTAAACTGGGCTGGACAGGGCTAAACTGGGCTAAACTGGGCTGGGCAGGGCTAAACTGGGCTGGGCTGGGCTAAACTGATCCAAACTATGCTGGGCTGGTCTACGTTGGTCTGAACTGTGCTAAACCGAACTTAACTGGGCTGAAGTGGGCTAAGCTGGGCTGAACTGGACTAAATTGGGCTGGACTGGTCTGAAATGGGCTAAAGTGGGCTGAATTGGGCTAAACCAGTATGGACAGGGCTAAACTGGGTTGAATTCGGCTCAACTGGTGTGGACAGAGCTTAACTGGGCTGGGCAGGGTTAAAATGGGCTAAACTGGGCTAGAATGGTCTGAACTGGGCTAAACAGGGGCGAACTGGTCTAAACTGGGCTGGGCTGGGCTTGGCTGGGCTAAACTGGGCTGGACTGGTTTAAACTGGGCTATACTGGGCTAAGCCGGTCTACACTGCTGGCTAACTAAGCTGGGCTGGCTACATTGGTCTGAACTGGGCTAAACCGGGCTTAGCTGGGCTAAACTGGGCTAAACTGGGTTACACTGGGCTGAACTGGGCTGAACTGGGCTAAGCAAGGCTGAACTGGGCTAAACTGAGCTGGACTGGTGTGAACTGGGCTAAACTGGTCTGGGTTGGGCTGGGCTGGGCTAAACTGTGCTAAATCGGACTTGACTGGGCTAAACTGGGCTGGACTGGGCTAAACTGGTCTCAACTAGGCTAAACTGGACTTAACTGTGCTAAACTGGGCTAAGCCGGGCTAAACTGGTCTGAACTGTGCTAAACTGGATGTAACTGAGCAAACCTGGGCTAAACTGCCCTAAACTGGGCTGAACTGGGCTAAACTGTGCTGGACTGGGCTGAACTGGGCTAAACTGGGCTGGGTTGGGCTGGGCTGGGCTAAGCTGATCTGAACTGGGCTAAACCGGACATAACTGGGCTAAGCTGCCCAGAGCAGAACTCCCTCGTTCAGCAATTCCCAAATGAAAGGAGCCCCCCGTCATCCAAAGCCTGAATTCCATTAAATACAAACTCCTCTCCCAGGAATGCTGCGAACGACGGCTCGGGAGCTGCTGAGAGGAGCGCCCGGCTCTGCGGGGCGCGGGTACGCAGTAGCCAGGGCATGGGCTCCTCTTGCCATTGGAGGCGGTGACGCTGAGCGGCCGCGGGGAGCGCGAGTGCCTCCTGCGGGAGGGATGGGAAGGGGAGCACGGTCCCCGCTGCCCCCCGGGACAGCAGCTCCGCCCAGCCGCGACTCCCCCCTCCCGGGCTGCCCCAGACCCGCTCTGTGCCACGGTTCCTCGGTTCTCCCCCGTGCGGACCCGAGCCAGGCCGTGCCGAGCCGAGCCGAGCCGCTGAGTCGAGCCATGCCGAGGTGCCGAGCCGAGCCCCGAACGTGGTGCTGAAGGGACAGCTCCGCTCCGGCCGTGCAGGGGATGGGCAGGGGTGGGCAGGACCAGGCTGGGATCCCCCAAGGAAGAGGGAATAGTCAGGGCAGGGCAGGGACCAGGCGGGCGGAGGCATACATCTTCCCTGATGTTCCCTTCTCTTTCTCCTCTCCAGTGGCTCCCTGGGCTCAGCTCATCAAGGATGAATCATAGGGTGGTTTGGGTTGGAAGGGACCTCAAAGCTCATCCAGTTCCACCCCTTGCCACAGGCAGGGACACCCTTCACTAGAGCAGGTTGCTCTACTTCAAGTTGACAAGTGTGAAATGAGCTGAACTGGGCTAAACCTCTGTGGCCCGGGCTAAACGGGCTGGAGTGAGCTGGGATGGAGTGGGCTGAGCAGGGTAATGTGTGCTGAAGTGAGCTGGGCTGGGCTGGACTGAGCTAAAGTGGGCTGAGATGTTGTTGGGTGGGCTTGGCTGGGCTTAGTGTGTGTGGAGTGGGCTAAAGTGGACTGGACAGGTGTGAAGTGGGCTAAAATGCACTGGAGTGGGCTAAAGTGTTGTTGACTGGTCTTAATTGTGCTGAACTGGGCTAAAGTGGTCTGGAGTGGTGTGAACTGGGCCAAACTAGGCTTAAGTGGGCTAAAAGAGGGTGGTGTGGGCTAAAGTGGTCTGGGGAAGTCTAAACTGGGCTGAACTGGGCTAAATGGGTCTGGTCTGGGCTGAACTTGGCTACACTGGTCTAAACGGGGCTAAAGTGGATTGGAGTGGTGTGAAGAGGGCTAAAGTGAGCTGAACTTGGTTAAATGGAGCTGGGCTTTGCTTGGGTGGGCTGAACTGGGCTGGAGTGGAGTAAACCGGGTTAAAGTGGTCTACAGGGGTCTGAAGTAGGCTCAAGGGGTCTGAACTGGGGTGAAGTGTGCAGAAGTGGGCTGAAGTGGGCTGGGGTGAGCTAAATTGGTTTGTACAGCTGTGAGTTGGGGTGAAGTGATCTGGTCTGAACTAGGCTAAAGTGGGCTGGATGGATGTGAAGTGGGATAAAGTGGTCTGAATTGGGCTAAAGTGGGCAGCAGTGGGCTAAAGTGGGCTGGGCCCGGCTAAATTGGTCTGCACAGGTGTTAATTGGGGTAAAGTGGTCTGAACTGGGCTAAAGTGGGCAAAAGTGGGCTAAAGTGGGCTGGGATGGGCTAAAGTGCTCTGGTCTGGTGTGAACTGGGCTAAAGTGGGCAGCAGTGGGCTAAAGCGGGCTGGGCTGAGGTTTATCGGTCTGGACAGGTGTGTATTGGGCTAAATTTGTCTGTTCTGAACTGGGCCAAAGTGGGCTGGGCTGGGCTAAATTGTTCTAGACAGGTGTGAATTGGGGTAAAGTGGTCTGCTCTGGTCTCAACTGGGCTAAAGTGGGCAGAAGTGGGTTAAAGTGTGCTGGGCTGACCTAAAGTGTTCTGGTCTGGTGTGAATTGGGCTAAAGTGGTCTGAACTGGGCTAAAGTCCTCAGAAGTGGGCTAAACCGGTCTGGTCTGAACTGGGCTAAAGTGGAGACCAGTGGGCTAAAGTGGTCTGGTCTTTTCTGAACTGGGCTATAGTGGGCAGAAGTGGGCTAAAGTGGCCTGAACTGGGCTAAGGTGATCTGGACTGGTGTGAATTGTACTAAAGTTGTCTGCTCTGGTCTGCACTGGGCTAAAGCGGGCAGAAGTGGGCTAAAGTGGGTAGCAGTGGGGTAAGGTGGTCTGGTCTGAACTGGGCCATAGCAGGCAGAAGTGTGTTAAAGTGTGCTGGGCTGATCTAAAGTGTTTTGGTCTGATGTGAATTGGGCTAAAGTGGTCTGAACTGTGCTAAAGTGGGCTGGGCTGGGCTGAACTGGGCTAAAGTGATCTGAAGTGGGCTGAAGTGGGCTGGACAGGTGTGAATTGGGCCAAAGTGGTGTGGTCTGGTCTGAACTGGGCTAAAGTGGTCAGGTGTGGTCTGAACTGGGCTATAGCAGGCAGAAGTGGGTTAAAGTGTGCTGGGCTGATCTAAAGTGTTCTGGTCTGGTGTGAATTGGACTAAAGTGGTTTGGACTGAATTGGAGTAAAGCAGGCAGAAGTGGGCTAAAGTGATCTGGTCTGGACTGGTCTGAAGTGAGCAGAAGTGGGCTAAAGTGGTCTGGTCTGTGCTAAGCTGTCCTGGGCTGGTCTAAACTAGGCTGTTCAGGGGTAAAATGGCCTGGAGTGTTGTGAGCTGGGCTGGACTAATCTAAAGTGAGCTGGGCTCTATTGGGCTAAAGGGAGCTGTAGTGGATTGAAGTGGGCTGGACTGGACTAAAATGGGCTGGGATAGGCTGAACTGGGCTGGCCTTGGCTAGATTGGGCTGAAGTGTGCTGTAGGTGTGTGAGCCTGGCTGGACAAGTGTGAAATGAGCTGAAGTGGTCTAAACTTGCGTGGACTGGGCTAAATGGACTGTCCTGAACTGGGCTAAAGTGGGCTGGAGTGAGCTGGGGGGAGTGGGCTGAGCAGGGTAATGTGTGCTAAAGTGAGCTGGGCTGGGCTGGACTGAGCTAAAGTGGGCTGAGATGTTGTTGGGTGGGCTTGGCTGGGCTTAGTGTGTGTGGAGTGGGCTGAAGTGGGCTGGACAGGTGTGAAGTGGGCTAAAATGCACTGGAGTGGGCTAAAGTGCTGTTGGCTGGGCTTAATTGGGGTAAACTGGGCTAAAGTGTGAAGAGATGAGTGGTGTGAAGAGGGCTGAAGCGTGCTGAATTGGTTTAAACTGAGCTGGGCTTTGCTTGGGTGGGCTGGAGTGAAGTAAGCTGTGTTAAAGTGGTCTACAGGGGTCTGAAGTAGGCTAAAGTGGTCTGAATTGGGCTAAACTTGTCTTGGCTGGGCTAATCTGTGCTGAATTGGCTAAACTTGTCTGGGCTAAGATTGACTGGGCTGGGCTGGGGTAAATGGGCTGGGTTGGTCTGAGAAGGGCTAAACTGGGCTGGAGTGGTGTGAAGTGCACTGAAGTGGGCCAAACTGGGCTAAAGTGTCCTGAAATGTGTTGAACACATCTGAAGTTGTCTAAATGGGGCTGGAGTGGGCTGAATTGGACTAAATTTTGCCGGGCTGTGCTGAACTGGGCTAAACTGGGCTTGAATTGGCTAAACAGGTGTTGGCTGGGCTGGGCTGAGCTGAGCTACAGAGGGCTGAATTGTGCAAAACTGGGCCTAAATGGGCTGAAGTTGTCTGGGCTGAGCTGGAGTGGTCTGGGCTGTAAACTGGGCTGAGCTGGGTTGGGATAGGCTGGAGTGAGCTGAACTGAGCTGGACTGGGCTGGCCTAAAGTGTGCTACATTGGGTTGGGAAGGGCTGAAGTGGGCTGAAGTGTAGTGGTCTGTGCTGCGTTGGGCTAAAGTGGTCTGGAGTGGTGTAAATGGGGCTTAACTGTGCTCAAGTGATGTGGAGAGGTGTGAATAGGGCTAAAGTGGGCTGAAGTGGTGTAAACTGGGCTGGGTTGTGCTGAACTGAGCTGAACTGCTGTAAACTGGGCTCAGGATGGCTAAGGTGTGCCGGAGTGGTGTGAACTGGGCTAAAGCCTGGTGAGCTGTGCTAAATTGGTCTGGACAGGCGTTAATTGGTGTAAAGTGGTCTGTTCTGGTCTGAACTGGGCTAAAGGGGGCAGAAGTCAGCTAAAGTGGTCTGGTGTGGTCTGAACTGGGCTAAAGGGGGCTTGGCTGGGCTAAAGTGGTCTAGATGGATGTGAATTGGGATAAAGTGGTCTGAACAGGCCTCAAGTGGTCTGGGCTTGGCTAAAGTGGTCTTGTCTGGTCTGAACTGAGCTAAAGTGGGCAGAAGTCAGCTAAAGTGGTCTGGTGTGGTCTGAACTGGGCTAAAGTGGGCAGCAGTGGGGTAAAGGGTGCTGGGCTGGACTAAAGTGGTCTGGAGAGGTGTGAACTGGGCTAAAGTGGTCTGGTCTGGTCTGAACTTGGCTAAAGCGGGCAGAAATGGTCTGGTCTGGTCTGAACTGAGCTATAGTGGGCATGAATGTGCTAAAGTGGGCAGAAGTGGGCTAAATTGGTCTGTACAGGGCTAAACTGGTCTGAATTGGGCTAAACTGGGCTGGGGTAAAGTGGAATGGACTGTGCTGAAGTTGGCTGCGCTGGGCTACCGTGGGTTAAACAGGCTGGGATGAGCTGGAATGGGCTGAACTGGGCTAAAGTGGTCTGGGCCGGACTGAACTAGGGTCAAGGGTCTGAACTGAGATCAATTGGGCTGGACTGGTGTGCACTGGGCTAAACTGGTCTGGTCTGGTCTGAGCTGCAGTTGAGCTCCGAGGATTTCCTCCTGTGGGTGATTTGGGAGCTTTTACTTTTCCCAATGGGAACACTGGGCTCAGAGCCAGCTCTGGGGATTTTCCCTGCACCCAGGAGTGTGCTTTTCACCCCACATCCCAGGGTCTAACCCGAGGGTCACCCCTGTCAGGTGCAGGGTGGCTTGAGGGGTACCCAAACCTTCCCTGGCCACTGCTTCCCCAGGCAGGGCTGTGCTGGGGGCTGTGGACCCCACAACCAGCCTGGTTTGCTTCAGGGGCCTCATTCAGCCCCTATGGCTGGGACTCCACTGGGTGCAGGGCAGGAGGAGGGGAGCCCTCGCAGGCGCCACTCAGTCCCAGCCTCAATCCATGGAGGATCCTAAGGCTTGCCTGGGATCCTGCCCTCTCCCCTGGGCATCCACCCGTCTGGCTCCACCGTAATGACAGTGAGGTGGTGGCGCAGAGACATTAAATGGGTTGCCCAAGGTCCTGTGGGAGTGATGGACACCCCAGGGAGAGCACCCAGCTGCAAAACAGGGCACGGCCACATGTACCACATCCTTATGGATGCTCCATCCCTGGCAGTGTTCAAGGCCAGGTTGGACGAGGTTTAGAGCAACCTGCTCTAGTGGAAGGTGTCCCTGCCCATGGCAGGGGTTGGGACTGAATGAGGTTTAAGGTCCCTTCCAACCCAAACCATTCCTTGATGCTATGATTCTATCCCGGTGATGTCCTTGCAGGAGGAGGTGGTGGATGGTGCTGGCAGCACTTCCATGCTATAACAGGGAGTTGGTGCTGCTGTCACCAGTGGGGCTTGGTGCTGCCTGGAACAGGAGGGCTCTGTGATGCCCTTTCCCAGCAGAGCCAGAACCAGTGACTATCATGGGTTTGCAGCCTGTTTACTTGGCACTGGACTCCAGTTTGGATCCCTGACTCACTTCAGAGCCTTCCACTGCAGCTCCCTGACAAACACTTTCATTTTCCCATCCCTTTAATTGCTCTCATTTGAGGAAACCAAACATCCTGGCTCTGGGCTGAACCTGTTAGGCACAGTATCCTAACAAGTGTCCCCATGGTGGAGACACATGGGGGACCTCTGTGGCTGTGCCATGGCCATGCATGGCGCATGCAAGGAGAGGTTTTGGCATCCCCACGAGCTGCACACACTGAATGCGGCACAGGGCTGCTGAATGCAGCCCGGCAGGTTTGTGGAGAGGCCTGTCCCGTTCAGCTGGATTCTTGGAGAGGCTGAAGCCGCTTCCTAAGAGGTGCTGCTGGCTCCGGCGGGGCCGTGCGTGGCGCCAGGTCGCGGCCCCAAGCCATGGTGCAGCTTGGCTGCATCTCAGGGCATGGGAGCCGCCAGCCCTGGCCCCTGCTCCATGCTCTGTGCCAACGCTGTGCCCTATGTGGTGCTGGGGAAAGAGCAGCCCCATTGCTCCTGGAGGGACCCCCCCCCAGCCTGTGAGGTCCTTGTGCCATCTCTGTGCACATCAATGGGAGACTTGCGCTGGTTACTCCCATTCCCTCTCCCCCTGCTCCTCACCTCAAGTGCTTTTGGAGGCATGTCCTGCCTCACTTGGGCAGTGCAGGAGGATGCTGTGTGCAGGGGACCTTGCATCAGCCATGGGTACCATGCCTCTGCACCAAGGAAGTGGCAAAGAGCTGGGGACCATGAGGATGCCACATAGGGGTGTCCAGGGAGTTGCAGAGGGGATTTTTGATGGATAAAAAACATCTCTGGGACCTGCGGGATGCAGAGCATCAGTAGGGGATGTGGTGGGGAAGAATCCGACAACAGGGATGGAGGGAGGGAGGAAAAGGAGGTTGTGGCAGGAGGATGGTTTGGAAAACTGCCCATCCTTCTCTGCAGAGCAGGAATTCTGCAGTCATGTGCCAGGTGAACCCTGGACCCACAGCGAGGGCGCCAGGGCCTGTGAATCCCAGGGGAAAATCCTCCCTTCCCTGGGGAAGGGCTGTGCTGCTTTCACAACATCAGGCTCAAGGGAAAGGAGAGAAAACCCATCTAAACTGGAGGGTACCCCCAGCCCTGTGTATCCCTCCTGGGAGCACCCCATGGGCTCAGGGCCACCTGCGATGAGAGTGCAGCTGTCCCATCCTAACCCATGGCATTGCGCGCTGCGAGTGGCGATGGCAGGAGGGAGAGAGATGATTAAAGCAGCCTTTGATGAAGCAAAAGTTAATAAACAAGCAGGCAATTGTGCCGGGCTTTATTTACTCCGGGATGACAGCGTGGAGCCGGCGTGGCGAGGCCGCCGAGGCCGGGCCCCACATCAAACAGTGGGGCAGCGCCGGGCGTGAGGGGACCGCGCCACCACCTCTTCTCCAACGGGTTTTTCCTGGTTCCAACAATCCCAGGAAGGTCCATGAGGCTGTTCCTTAAAGCAGGGCCCCATCCCATGCCAGTGGGGGGATGTTTGGGTGAGTGGGAGACACTGTGTGCCATTGCAGCATCCGAATGTGGCAGGACGGGTCGGGCTGAGGTGTGCTTTGGATGTGCTGCTTAGCATCTCTTGCCCTATCCCCCTGCTCCAGGGCTGGCGTTCCCACCTTTCTCCTACCCTGGTGGTGATCCACAGGCACTGAGGTCCCTGTTCTGATCCATACCTGGCTGTTGTGCAGAGTTAGGGCTGGGAGGGTAAAACCAGACGTGGCACGTGGAGGCCAAACTCCGCACCCTTGTGCTGGGTCCTTATCTCCTGGTTGAGTGTATTTACCTGCCGCTGCTGCCGATTCCCACCAGATAAAAGCACACTGGACAAACAGGAGTTCCCTGCCGGCCACGGGGTGGTGGCACAGTGGACAAGGAAGGACGTGCACCCCTGTTCCTGCTTCATTCCTGGTGAGTCCCCAGAGCTGGAGGGGCCACATTGCCCCCCACCAGATTGAGGTGTTCAAATGGGTGGTGAGCCCTCCATGTGCCCAAGGCTGGGGATGGGGACAGTGCCCCTCTGCAAGGGTTTGGCAGCCTGGGTCTGTGCCACCCACGGGACCATGGCACCATAGAATGGGTTGGGTTGGAAGGGGCCTTCAAAGCTCATCCTGTTCCAACCCCCAGCAATGACAGGGACACCTTCCACTAGAGCAGGTTGCCCAGAACCACATCCAGCCTAGTCTGAAATGCACTGCCCAAGCACAGTGTGAGGCTGCACCCCAGAGCACCCCTGTATCTGGGGGATGGTTCTGGGGGTGCAAGCCCCACACATTGCACCCCACGGCTGGGTGGCCACGTGGGTCCTGGGATATGACACGGGGCTGTATAGTGGGGTGTCACTGCACGATATGGGGGATCTGCACACAACGTGCGTGGCGCAGAGGGTTGGGTATGACGGGGGGGCAGTGCATGGCATAGGGGTCACAACACGATGGGTCAGTGCATGAAGGGGCCTGTGCGAGAAGACGGCTCTGCTGCACAATGGGGGGGTCTGTGCACTGCAGGGACAGGGTGAGGGGGCCCCACGCAACCCCTCCCGCGGGGGCCGAGCCGAGCGGAGCCGAGCGGAGCCGAACCCGCTCCCGGCTCCCCGCCCCTTCGCGACAGCCGAACGGGTCCGAAGCGGCTCCGCCGCGCCCACCCCTCTCCTTGCACCCCATTGGCCAGAGAGCGCTTTTGTTAGAGTCGTAGCCCCGTTTCTATTGGCCAGAGGGGCTGCCCGTCAGCGCCGAGGCCCCGCCCTTCTTTCCGCCTTGGCTCCGCGGCGCTGGAAACTTTGCGGGCGGCGTAGTCGGTGGCGGCGGCTCCCGCAGCGCTGAGCACCCCCCGGGACTCCCCGGTGTCCCCCGACAGCAGCGCGGCCCCGCACCCGGCCCCGCACCGCGGCAGCGCGCATCCCCGCAGCTCTGGGGCACCGCGGCCTTTGCGCGCCCGTCGGCGCCATGCGCGCCCGCTGAGCCGCGGCGGAGGCGGCCGCGCTGCGTCGGGCTCCGGTCTCGCCGGTTCTTAATCTCTTCCATTGAGCGGGGCCGTTGTTGGCGGTGTCGGTCCGTGTTTTTCCTGCCGCTCCGCAGGCGCCAGGCGGAGGCCGCGGCCCGCGTTGAGGGCGGGCGCGGGGCGGCGATGGGCGCGGCGGCGGGCGGGCGCTCCGCGGGGCGCTGAGCGGGCGCTGAGCGGGCGCGGGGCCGCGCCATGGCCGCCAAGGACAACCCCTGCAGGAAGTTCCAGGCTAACATCTTCAACAAGAGCAAGTGCCAGAACTGCTTCAAGCCCCGCGAGTCGCACCTGCTCAACGACGAGGACCTCAACCAGGTGGGAACTGACCCCGAAACACGCTGGTTTACCCCCAAAATCCGACCCGGGGCCACGCCCCCTGCCCGCCCCTACGTGTCCGGAGTCAGGGCCTTGTGGGGTGTTTGCTGGCCCCCATCTGTGGGTTGTGTAAAGCCCCGTAGGTGCCTGATGGCCCCATGGGTACCTCGGGGTCCACTGGGTAGCTTGGAGTGCCTGGGGTGGCCCATGGGTAACCTATGGGTAGTATAGGGTCCCGTCGATAGCACAAGGGCCCATGGGTGCCTGCTTGCCGCTCTGGTTAGCATGGGTTCCTGTAGGATCTCCAGGGGTCCCATGGGGTGCCTGCTGCTCACATAGATATCATAGGGCTCCGTGGGTGCCTGTTGCTCCCATGGGTACTGTGGACTGTTGGGGTGTGTGTAGCCCTGTGGGGTGCCTGCTGACCCCACTTATAGCATAGGGACCCGCAGGTGTCCATGATCCCCATGGGGTGTTCAGGAGCCCCGTGTGTGCTCTTTGGTCCCATAGGTTGTCCAGTGATCCCATGGGGTGCCTGCTGACCCCGTGGATGCCCAGGTGTCCTATGGGGGACCCAGCATTCCCACAGTGCCCACTGGTCCCTCAGTGCTTCACCCCTTTCCTAAGACCATTTGGGGCCAGCCCCAGTGCTTTGGGTGATCCCAGCCCCTCTTGGGGTGCATGGCAGCAGCTGGGGGGTATCCTGTAGGCTTTATCCTGAAAGTCCTGGGAAAAACTCGGTTGTAAACAAAGCATCCCCTCCTGGATGTGCTGGATACATCCCCCCCATCTTACAGCCCCCCCATTCCCAGGGGGACAAGGAGGCGATCCCAGCTCCTTCCCAGCGTGGGATCTGCCATGTCCAGGCCTTCCTCCTCTTCTTCCCAGGCCTGACACAGGCCTGGAGGCTTGGGGGGGGGGGTGTTTAGGGTTGTGGGGACCCATCCATGGTGTTGGGGTGCGGGAAGCAGAGCCACCCTCTCTTCTTCCACACTTTTCTGTGCCGGGACTGACATCCCCGCTCCCGATCCTATTATGGCAATGAGATCAGACATATTGCTGCTCTCGCTGGGGGGGCCGGGCCGGGGGGGGGGGGGGGGGGGGATAATGAAATCTGAGGGCTAATATGGAAAAAATGTAACTGGAAAAAATGCCGTGGTGTGTGCGGGAAGGGGCGGGCGGCCGGGAGCGTCACGGCCGTGCCCAAGACAAAGGAGCCATCCCAAAGGGGGCTTAGGAAGAGCCCCCCGCTCCCAGTCGGCTCCTTCCCACTGCCCTGCTTGGGGTATTGCTGCCTGTTTTAGTGCAGTGCTTTGATTTCAAGTGGGGAGGGGGGGCCTCAAAGCATTGCACGGTGCCTACTTCTGCCATGGGGAACCAGGGCTGTGTTTTGGACAGCCCCCCCCTGTTTGCTTTGTCCCTGTCAGGGTGGTTGGTGACCCCATGGAGCTCCGGCTCCAATGGGGATAGGGTCGGCCCCGCAGCCGGATCCAGGCCCCCCATGCAGGGGCTCGGGTTGGGAAAACCAATCCTGCTGTCGGCTTCTCCCTTTGCAGCTGGGGTGAAGTAATCCCGCTTCCCAGATAAGATGGTGGCTCTGGTAGCGTGTGATGCAGGCACGCACCCTCCCGCCTTGCCGAGGAGCCCCCGGCCGCGGCATTCCCAGCGCTTCCTTGCCACCCATCCGAATTCACGCTGCTGCGAGGAGCCTGGATGCGAGGGTGTGCTCCGGCAGGAATAACGGTTCATTGAACAGCTCGGGGTTATTCTTCCTCGTGAATTTCAGTTCTCTTTAAGCTTGGTTTGGGCAGGGGGGGATCCCACGCCGCTGTGTTAGGGCTCTGCGCTCAGTACATCCCACTCAGCCCGTGAGTAGGGATCGGGTTGGTGATTACCTAGAGTCAGGCTGGAAAAGGCTTTTTGAGTCATCTGACCTTTCCTCTTGGCTTGCAGGAAAGGTGAAGGTTCTTCACGCTTACGTACTCAGGTCTCTTTTGGCTTTTTATTGCATCAAAATACCTGTGTTGGTGTCAGGAGCTGCTTCTCCGAGTGCTGGAGCCCAGTGTGTGTTTGTCACCGATGTTTAGTGGGAGTAATGGATTCCTGTTGTACTTGGGAACTGAATTAGGAATGGGGCTGGAAGGGGGGGGTGGAAATCCAGCTCCAAACATCAGGATTAATGAGCTGGAGCTCTCTAATAATAATCAGACTTAGCACTTCCAACTTCAAAGGGCTGTGTGGACGCTAAGTCCCTAATCCCAGGAGCGCTGCGTTCACGAGTTGTTTTTGTGTGTGGCTGTGCTGCTGTTTGTTTGCTGTGTGACTTAGGGCAGCTACGTGTGGTCCTGCTACCTGTTGGAGCTCGGGTTGTCCCCCATGGGCTGTAGGTGGGAGGTGATGTGCCCTCGATCCCCCCCCCAACCTGTGTTTCACCTCCTGGGGGTACCTGCTTGGCGTGGGAAAAACTGGGTCAGGCACTGTGTCTGCTTCCCCTTTGGGACAATCTGTTGCTGTGGTTGTAGGAACAACCCCTGATGTTCCTATGGGTCTGATTTGTGTGCTCAGAGCCCTGTGCAGTGGCAGGATCTGGCCTGTGGTCCCTGGTAGATACAGCGCTGTTAATGGCTCTGTGGCTGCTTCACTGACCTGTCGCCAGCTCACCTTGTGCTGCCCCTTTCCCGGCAAGGGAGAAATTCCCTGTTCCTGGGAATTCCCTCTTTTCCTGGCAAGGTGTGCCTGTGCTGGCACCGCACAGTCCCCTTTAACATCCTGCAGACCTCATGGGGAGGTCAGCTTTCCAGAGCCTGCCCTGGGAATAGAGATGGTTCCCTGGAACCCCCTTCTGCTTCCAGATGAAAGCCGTTCCATTGGGACCCTCTTCCCGAGGAAGCCACCCATGGCTCTGCAGGTCCATGGGGGTCCCCGAGGGGTCCCCACTCTTCACACCAGGTGGCCTGGTCCTGTGTGCGTATGCCTTTGGCTCATCAGGGAGATGAAGCCCCCCCCCCAACAGAAGCAGGCTGGGAATTAACCTCCAAACTGCGCTTGGCCTGGATTGGAAGAGGAGCAGAGTGTAAAGCAGTTGCTTTTAATTTTCTCCATGCATGTGCTCTCTCGGGGCATAGGGACTGGCACAGATAGAGGAATGTGGGGACGTCTTTCCAGCTACCAGTGCCTTTCTTTTCTCCCTTCCTTTTGGAGATCATGGCATGGATGCCCAGAGGACCACCCAGTTAGAAAATGGAGCTTGCAGACTTTTCCCGCTGCCTCTTCCCAGTCCGTGATGCCCCTGCTCAGTGCTGGGGGTGGTTATTTCCATCTCTCCTCCATTGGACATTATCACTTTCCTACTGTTCTGGATGCTGAGCAGCCCTGAGGCTGGAGAGTGTCGGCTCTGGGGTATTGCATCCATGGGGCTGTGATGCCCTGGGCTGGGGTCTTACCCTGGCTATGAGCATTGTCCAGAGGGCAGCAGGGTGAGGGATCATGTCCCGGGCATGCTTTTGGTTCTATTCCCTGCCCTTGGGAAGGAAAAGCCCCCTCTTTGCTGGAAGCAGCCCCCGCTCTTGCATTCCCTGCTCCCTGTTGTATCATGCTGCAAAAATCCGCCTGTACTTGACTGATTATTAGGACCAAACAGGGGGAGATTCTCTGCAAATGTCAGACCCGCCTCCCTTGGGGACTTGGGGGGCATGGCCAGAGGGTTTGGGGTGGGAAGAGTCCTGGGGAATGGGCAGCATTCCACCCTTGGAGGGTGCTCTGAGGGCAGGGATGTCACGTTGGATGCCAGGCTGGGCTTTGGATGCACTTAACCCTCCCCGTGACCCAAGGGAAGGGACATGGTGGTGCCTTTGGGTGCTGGAGAACCGTCTCCTTCGTGCACTTACTTGCTGCTGTTCTTCTGCATGGCGCCGCACCTTATCTGCTCTGGCACCCGAGGAAGTGATAAATCCCCTCTCCAGCGCTCCAGAGAGATGTTGTGGCTTCTCGCAGGCGCTGCGGGAGCCCGTCGTGGGAGGTGGTTCGATACGCCTGCTCGCTGCGGGGCACGCTGGGCCGTGGGGCTGCTCCAGGAGTGGGGAGCTGGGATTGCAGAGCCTGTTCCTTCCTCCTTCCATCTTGCTGCTGCTGCTTGACAAATTGCCTGTGCACGCTGCAGCTGGCCTCTTCCAGCTCTGACTCCCAGCTTCCCAAGCTCATGGCAGCGCTCAGACCCAAGCACAGCCCCAGGGCCAGGGCCAAGGTGTTTGCTGGAGACTGGTTGTTTGCACAGAGGGTGAATTCAACCTTTCCCCTTCCTGTTCCTCCGGTCAGTCGGTCTCTGCTGCTGCCCACACGCTGCCCAGGCAGCTCCTTTCCTTTGGGGTTTGCTGATGGCAGGGTGAGGGTTGTTGGGGTGCCAAGAGGGCTGTGCTGTGCATGATGCCCATCAGCCACCCTATGGCAGTGTCACCTTGTGCTGCTCGCACCCCAGGTCCAGCCTGTCCGGTCTGGTTTGGGCTCTTCCTGCACATTGAGGTGGAAGCCTGACCTGGTGATTTGCAGCTGCAGCAGCAGCCAGCTCATGCCCTCACTTGTGCTGTGTAAATGTGGCTTTGCAGGAGAGCAGGAGGTGGATGGAGAGGGCCTTCAGGGTACTGGGGCTCCAGTGGTCCATGTGGCATCCTGCTGGGAGCATGCAAGGCCTGTCTCTCAATTCCTAGAAGCTGTGCTGTGAGCAGGAAAGCCTGCTTGGGTATGGCATCCCATTCCCTCCCTAAGCACCGCGTCACCTTCCCCATTCGTGCTAGGTGACAGCAGCTCCGACTCACCCATCAGCGATGTTCTCTCTGGCTCCAAGGTGTGCAAAACAGAGAGCGGAGCGGAAATGTCCCACATTTCCTCTTTTGAGGATGCAGCCACAGTGTTTGCAGTGAACTTTCCCTTTGAGCTGTGCCACAAACAGGTCCCTACCTCTGGGGAGACCTGAGTAGTTCAGGAGATGGTGCACAAGGGACTGTGACCTTATTGTCCCCCACTCTATACCAATGCTTTCCTATGGGTCTGGCTGAGAGCTGTGACCCCGCTGTGGTGCAGGGAGCAGTGGGCTGCTTTCAGAAAGGTTCCTTTGGTGACTATTGGGACTGAAGCCACAAAGGTGGTGGGATGGGAGTCACGATGTGCTCACCCACAGCCCGGGCACCTCATTTTCTTGTGGGGGTACTGCTTCCCAGTGCCCAGGGCTCTCTGCATTCAGTGCTGGGAGGCAGAGGCTGCTGCAGTCCATTTCCCCCCTCCTCTTCCCACTCCCTTGCCAAGCCTGAACAAAACAAGCCCTGCCTCCACCCGAGACGGGCTCATTACGTCTGCCGGCAGCCTAAACAGATTATCCCTCCTGCCACGCGCTCCCAGCCAGGACTCGCTCCCGACCATGGATGTGGACTTTCCTCACAGCACATTGGGATGGGTGAGGAGCAGACCCAGACTCCTAACAGGGATGTGGGTGCTCTGCCATGGGGCTGAATCTGGACCCTAAACTAGATGATCTTGAGGTCCTTTCCAACCCTAACTATCCACTGATTCTGTGTGGACGTCAGTAAAGCTTTCCTGGTCTGCCTTGTGCAGTGAGCTGTTGCAGGGCATTGTATGGCCAGCTGGTGTACGTGAAGGAGGGAAGAGGTGAAGGTACCACCTGCAAGCACAGCAGATGTGAAAGCCTGTCCAGTGATGCTGGTTGGTGTCACAGCCCACCTCTGGCCCCCTGTGGGCTGTCATGCTCCTGTGACCCATCCTGCCCACTGGAAGGAGGTGATGGTCCCTTTTCTGCCCTGGGGATGTGCAGGCGCTCCTGCATCACCCTGTGCTTTGGGAAGTGCTGTGTGGCTCTGCATATCCTTTAAGCCCAGACCCCCAGGTGCTGGGAATCACGTTCCCAGTGCTGGTGGAGCTGGCTGCGGTGGTTTGTCCATGCCTGGGCAGCATCAACACAGCAGCCTGACAGCTTTGTGTAAACTGAGCTGGGGCCGCTTCCTTCTCTGCTTCCTTCCCTGCTTCCTCCCACCCTCCATGCTCCAGCACCAGCCTGGGGTGCTCAGCTGGAGGCAGCATCTTCCCCTTGATGCAGCATGGGCCGTGGTGGGGCAGTGACGTGAGGGGCTGCAGAGCATCAGAATGGTGGCACATCCCAAAGCTGAGCAGGGCCAGGCAGGATCAGAGGCAGGATGGAATACCTGGGCGTTCCCAGAGGTGCGACAGGAAGCGGAGCAGTGGCGAAAGGGTGTTTCTGTCTGAGTCAGCCTCTGCTGATCCCATAGGGTAGGACACAACCGGGCACTGTGGGACACCAAGCTCTCCTCCCACCTGCTGCTCTCCCTGCCTCGTGCGGTGCCTGTATCACTCTTCCGGGTGGCAGGAGGTGCAGATCTCTCCCAGCGCAGAGAGGCAGCGGCTCCATCACCTCCCGGCCCAGGCCATGGTGGGTGGTTGGCTTCGTCACCGCGAGCTGTGCCAGAGGAACCGGCTCTCCTCTTCCTGCCCGCCCTGCGAGCGTCACCCCACCCCAGTGGATGCTCCGCACCGCCGGCAGCTGCCCTCTGCTCTGCTTTCCATGTCGGAATGTGGCTCACCCCTTGGCCAGGTACAGTCTGGATAAAGGCAAAGCTGTCTGAGCATCCCATGTGGTTGCGGGAAAACCGCCTGGGATTGCTCTTTGGACATCACTGTAGCTTGTGGTAGGTGGATGGGGCTCTGTTGTCAAAGAGCCTTGGGGTTGCTCTGATGCTGTCACACAGCGTGAGGTCAGACGGATCTGCTTGGACAAGGGAAGTTTTTCCTCTGTGCTCTTAGTGCTGAGCATTGCATTTTCCTCCTCTTGCTGAGCTCTCTGGTGTGAAGCGCTGCGAGGCTCCAGCTCCAGCCTGGTGCAGTAACACCCCCCTGGACCTGCCTCCCACAGCCGCTTCAAGCAGGTTTATTTTAAGCCTCACTTCAGCGAGGCCATTCCAATGCAGGTGCGATGGGTTTATTTCAGATATCCCTTTTATTTAGGCTTGTACCTCTCTGGGCATTTGCTTGGTTTTAGCAGGAGCTTGTTTTGGGTTGGCTTTAAAAAGCACTGCTGTGTGTTCATGTGTTGGTGGGTGGAACTGGGCTGCCCACGCTGCCTGGCTCAAATTCCTACCTTTCAGCTATTCTGGTTTCAATATCTGAAATTGGACTCTTCTGCTGAAATAAGTATAGCCCACTGGTGCTTTTTTATGGCATCGAAAAGGAAATGACTGTGCTTGATGTTAAGGGCATGGATTTCAGGTGTTCAGTGCTTTATATACAGTCACTTGAGCCAAAATTGGAGTGGTTGAGGGTAAAATAGTGTTTGCTGAGGGGTGTGAGCCATGCGGAGGTAGCACAGGGTTTCACACCTGCAGTATTGGGTTAAGGCTGCTTGCTGCTGACCCAGTTTGGTGTCCCCTGTTTGGGTTTCACTGGTATTTGTCCCTGGCCAGGCACTTGGATTCGACTGCTGCCTGTCACACTGGGGAGGGATGGTGCTGGGATGCAGTGGGATGCTTGGGATGGTCCTGCCGGGAGGGCTGCAGTGCTGTGGCTTATGTTGGAAAGAGATTTTGCTTGTGAATTGAGTGTTTGGCTGTGCACAGAGGAGAAAATAGGGGGACAGGGAAGGTCTGAGTACTACGGGCAGCTTGGCTGCCCATAGCATCCCCACTGAGGGTGATGCCTTGGTGTGGCAGTGCCAAGCATTGGGAATGCTGTGTCCTGCTTGCATTGTCATCCTCTTCCTTGTTCTTGAGTGGTGGAGACTACTTACAATATCTTCTCAAGCATCAGAGCTGGTTGCTCAGGGCTTACTGTATGTGCCCCACGTAGGAGTTTGGGGACCCCTTTTCCTGCTACAGTGACCCACTGAAGGTACTTCCCGCCTCTCTGCTGGGTCACCTTTAGTTAGTTACTTGGAATTCTGCCTTTTCCCTTATAAACCAGGAGGGAAATCAGGGCAAGGCCATTGTAGGTGTCCCTGCCAAGGCCACACAAGTGACCGTGGCCACATCGCTGCACCATGGGGAGCAGTGGGAGCCTCAGCTCCAAAGTCCTCCCCTTGCGTGGGCATGGGGTGCGTCACGGGCAGCTTTGGGTGGGGGCACAGGGCGGGTGGATGCTGGGGTGTGCCGGGGGAGTGGCGGAGCATGGCTCATCCCACCGGACACGGTCGGGCACAGAGCCGGTGCCGGGGCGCCATGGGGGCCATGGGCGAGCAGGGCATCAGCACCCAGGTGAGCAGTGGGGTGACACCAAACCCAGGGAGGGCTTTGGGGTGTCAGCAAAGCCCCTGGTGTGGGTGAGGCTGGTGCTGGTTGTGGGAGCAGGAGGGTGCAGGGATGCCTCAGGCCAACTCCTCCAAACTTGATCCCATTCCCAGCACTCCATTGTTTTTAATCCCCTTTAAAGCGAGGGGGAAGGAAGGAAGATCTTCTCAAATCATGTTTTCCCAGCTGCGGGCAGAGCAACACCTAAAGCTGAGATATCCCATTGTGGAGGGGGAGAAGAGATTTTGTTGCTTCTTTTCACTTGATAAACACTAAAAGGGCTCCTCCGGCTTGTTTCCAGTTTGCTTACTCAGTGCTTCATGGGTTTGACAGTTTTTGGTGCATAGGCACTTTCTTCTATTGTTTGCAGGGATTTTTCCAGGGGGGAAACTTTTGAACGTTACAAAACCACAGAAAGTGGCAGGAGGAACCTCAGGGAGGTACCGGATTGGGAATGGTGCGATCCTTTAAGGAAAAACCAAAGAAAGCAACCAGATTAACCAAATCATTCCAAGAGGAGCTGGGAACGTGGGTCCTTGTTGCTGGGTGCGCATGGATGTTTCATGGTGGAAAGCAGCGTCCCGGCTCCTAAAGCTGGGTCTGCCCTTGGTTTCCTCACTCCTGGTGCCTCAGCGGTGTGGCAATGCCTTGCCACTCTTGCACCAGGATTTGGCCCCAGCCCTTGCCAGGAACGAGGTTGGCTAATAGTTTGCAGCAGGAGTGATGCCTATAGGATTTCGAGGGGAGAACATGCCTGGTGCCCATCCCACCGCTCACCATAGTGCGGGTCTGCTTTGTGCTGACTTCTGTGTGTACTTCTATGCCCAAGCCACCGGCGGAAAGAGCCTGGCTATTTTGTTCCACTGATAAATGGTGCTGGAAGGCATTCCTTTCCGGGTATTCTTTCTCTTTCTCTTCCCGGCTGCACTGAATGGGCTGTTTTTCCCTCTGCCTGGCTCTGACCTTCCTGCGTGCTGGGCCCTGGGCTGATGGGGAGGAGCGGGCTGGCAGGGGTGCGGGATGTGCAGCCCAAGGGAAGCGGCTGCGAGCTGGAGAACTGCCAGCAATGGGTAGTTTTTCCTCTCTTAATTAACAGAAGGAAAACATGGAGCTCTCCTTTGGAGTGTGTTTTTGCTGTGGAGTAGAGGCACGCTGCTGATGGCTTGGGGGAGAGTTGTCAGTGAGGATGAGCTCTGCAGTGCTAGGGAGATTGATGCTCTTGGTACGATGCAGAAGCAGCTGAGATTGGAAGTTGTGGTCGGGGTTTTACCTCATCCCGAGTCCTCATTTCAGTTCTGTCTGCAAATAGGGTATATAAGACCACGGGTTGCCATCAAGCATCAGTGTCAGGGCTCAGTTTGCTGTGAACTCCTGTAGCTGCCTTCACGCCAGGGTCTGGTACCATTTCCTGTCAGTCTGCCGTGGTGCTGGTCCATGGTGAGCTGGTTTGCTCTGTGCCTGACGTGTTTCTCTGCTGTTTCTTTGCAGGCCAAACCCATTTATGGTGGCTGGCTGCTGCTGGCCCCAGAAGGAACAGACTTTGACAACCCTGTCCATCGCTCCCGGGTAAGCCAAGCCAAACACTCTCTCCCTGTGCCGCGGGTAGGGATGGCAGGAGGAGCAGTGAGGGCCTGTCCTTGCCCCAGGAGTGCTGCAGGCACCTCCATGCATCCGTCCTCTTGTGCAAACCAGGAAGCTGGGAGAGGTTTCCTGCAGCAAGGTTCAAATGCCTGCTCTGGAGTGCAATGTCTCCTGTGCTGGGCAGCAGGATGGGGCACTGCAGTGCTGGGCAGGCTCAGTCTGTGTAGTTTAACTGCTTGCTGCTGTTGTTTTTTGATGCTTGATGATGCTCTGGTTGGCTGGATATGTGCCGTGCTGATTGGGAAGGCTCTCAGGCCAGCAGAGTGTGGGCTGTGAGGCTCTGAGCTGTGCTGGGACCACCAGCAAGGCACCCAGTTTCCCTTTACAACTACTTTATTTACTGCAGCTCATCGTGGCTGTGCCCAAAGCCTTGGAGAGAGGCTGCATCCCATCCCCTAATGTGGATACCTCTGTGTCAGGTCCTGCAGCAAGGAAGGGGCTGAGATGTGATTCCCATTTGCTGTAACCCTTTGGAGCTCTGAAGCTGAGTGCATTGGCAGCAGAGTGGAGCACACTCAGCTCCTGCCCAAAGGGGTTTGCTTGTGCCTTGCAGAAGCAGCATCACGATGTGGGGTCAGAGCATCCCCCGCTTTCCTGCCCTAGGGGGATATGAGGCCAGGCTGAAATCCTTTCATCGCTGGCTTGTGACAAGGACTCCCAGCTTATCCCCAAACTGCTCTTTCAGGGAACTTGCTGCCGAGGCCACCAGGACAGGGCTGTTTTGAGCATGGGAGCGATGGCAATGGCCCGTGAACCCTCTGTCACGCAGCCAAAATGTTCTCAGAGCTGAACTCAGGGTTCTGATTCAGCCTGGAGTATGTGGGGCATGGTTTGCAGTCACAGCTAGTAGTAGGCTTGGTGGCCCAGCAGTAAGGAGACACGGGACTCTGGTCCACACTAGAGCAGAGGCTTGTGGAAGTCTGCAGGGTCCTGGGGAGTTCTGCTTGTCCCTGAGCAGCTTGGACTTTGCCTGAAGGGCTGAGAAAAGCAAGATAAGAATTGCTGCACTGGGGCTATGAATCTGGGGCCTTTTTCCTTCCAGCCTGTTCAACCAGTTTGTGCTCTTGGCCGCAAACAACCTGGCACATAAGGGGAAAAAAAAAGCAGTTTTCCAGCCAGATCAGTTCTCCAATCTGCTCTGCTGCAGAAGCAGCAGTGCCAAGGGAGGCAGGGCCTGGGCAAAGCCACCCCTGGAGGGGCAGTCACCATCCAAATTGAGCTCATGCCCTGCTGGGGGACGTGTAATATGCCAGCCTGTCCCCCTGCAGCGCTGGGTGATGGAGTAGATGTCACAGGGTGAAGCTGAGGGCTGGGAGCACTTAGTTGGGGATCCTTCTGGTGTTCTGCAGGTCTCTTGGAGAGCGGTGACAGGGCTTGTGAGCATCCTTTGGGAGAGGAGGAAATGCCTGGTTCCAGCTTAGAAGCTGCTGGGTTTTGCCTCCTGTATGGTTAAACAAGGCCAGCTTGGGGTCTGTGAGACCTGAGCTTGTGCCCTGTTGTCACAATTCCAGGCCACAAAGGGCTTTTAGTGCCCTTTCTCTGCCCTGGCTCTCTGGTGTGCAGCTCTGGTGCCCCTGGCGAGGCCCAGGGCTTGGTGGGCGCTGCTGTGACCTCTGTTGTGCTCTCTTGCAGAAATGGCAGCGTCGGTTCTTCATCCTCTACGAGCATGGGCTGCTGCGCTATGCCCTGGACGAGATGGTGAGTGCTGCCGTGGAGGTGCATGGCCACCTTCAGGCTGTGGGGATCAACCAGGGCCACCTCTGCTGCTCATGGAGCAGCCCTGGGTGATGCTTCTGGCACAGGGTATGGGGAGGTCTCTTCAAACCAGGGGAGAGTTGTGCTTGCTGGGCTTGACTCAACGCCTGGCTGGGTTTGCATGGATGGTCTGTCGGGTTTTGGAGCCATGCGGATCCCACTTGGCATGGAATTGGGATCCCATTGCTGAGAGATCCCACACTGATAGGGAGCAATAAGGGCCTCCTCAAGGTTGTCCTCCCTCTTTTCTGCCTTGATCCCTGGTGCCAGCTGGGGATTGGTGGTGGTGAATCACCTTGGCAGTGATGATGCCCATGGAAAGTAGGTCAGCTGGAATACCTTCCTGCTGCCTGCTCTGGAGCTGCCGCATGCCACCGGCACTGTTCCCCTATGTAAAACAGAGCAGGGAGCTGAAAGGAAGGGAACCCCATCTGCTGCAAGCTGCAAAGCACGGCCCATGATCCCAGCTGGGTCAATCCTGCCGTGACCACCCAGAGCTGCTGTTTTATCCTCCTGACTACAACAAACCCATGGGAGGTTGCCTATGTTTGCGTGTGCCAGCACACATCATGTGCTGGGATGTGCCTGGGCGGGAGGCTCGGGAAGCCAGGCGTGCTGGGATGTGGGGCAGGGACGTGTGGGGACCTGTGTCTGCGGTGGGGAGGTGCCTTGGTCCTCCTCTGATGCCTTTGGGAGGGCACTGTGTGATGGGGCACAGCAGCACAGCGAGCGTTGCTCGAGTTTCGTGCTTTGGTGCTTTGTATTTATTCCTTGGGGCTGATCCAAGTGTCCTAAATAATTGAAATGGCTCAGGAAGGAGCAGCGGAGGCTTTTAATATGTTTTTAGTGTCTCAGGAATCTGGTGTTTCATGTCCGATAAGGAGAGCTCTGTGTGACTGGTTGGAGCAGGGAGATGCCCCAATTTAAGGCAGAGGTGTAAGGATGTTGGGAAGCATAGTTTGTGATATTGGTGCTTTGCATCCTGAGGAGGTTGATCTGCCCCAGGGCTGGAGCAGATGGGGAGTGATCCAGCCTTGTTGGCAGCACAGGGGATCATTGCTGAGAGCATACAAAGGAGAAAGGAAGCATCCTGCAGTTCTCCAGGCACCTCTTGGGCTTTTTTCCCTTTGAGAAGAGAAAAGTGGGAAACCCCAAACAAAAAGGGAGCATGCACATGTGCAGTGTGGGTCGGTGTCCTTAGCAGTGTGATGTGCATCTCCATGCTGGACTTCTCCTTGGCTGCTGCTCTGCACCCCTCCAGCCTTGTGATGTAGCTCTGACCCAGCAGAGCGCTGCTGGGATGGGGCACTGGGGCTCCCTGTGGTCCCCCTGGAGGAGGGCAGGAGAGCTCGGTCTGGCCTTGCTATAGCCATAGATGGAGGAGATGGTCTCAGCTCCTTCCTCCTCTTCCTTGGGGTCTGACACATGGTGTAAAAATACCTTCCTGACCTTTCTTCAAAGCACATCTCTGCATGGGATCCACACTGCTGTGGGCACCAGCTCTGTTGAAGGTGTTGCCTGGCCATAGCTGGGCACAGCCTGCCCCAGCCCCTTCCATCTGCTTCGGAGCATCCCTAAACATGGAAGCTGGGCTGGGGCAGGAGGAAAAGCCTCTGAACAGGAGGAAGGGGTTCTGTCGCTGCTCAGCCCATGCAGGAGCAGGGCTGGGGTTTAGGGGCTGAGGAATGCCAGAGACAGGGACCATCTTCGGCATGTGGGAACTTGTCCTGGGGCATGTCCTGTGCTTGACCTTGGGGAAGTTGTTTTCTGCCAAACCACCAGGCCCTGATCCCTGTGCATCGGGTGCCAGCATGGCTTGGCTGGCAGGACCAGGGCCCCTTCCAGCAGCCCGTGATGCCCTCGCTCTGTCCATTGTGGCAGGGCTGGGCTCGCTCCCTGTGTGCCAGGAGTTGAGCACATTGGCTTCCTACCAGGCAGGGCAAGAGCATGGCTCAGGGTACCACAGCTCAGGGTTTGGGACCCACTGCCATCATCCCACAGCACTAGCTTATGATGGCTGAATGCTGGGGGTCACTGGAGGGGATTGATGGTACCCAGGTGAGGCTGTCAGCAAGCACATCCCTATGGGATGGAGAATGAGGGATCCCACGGGGGTTTCTGCACAGGGGCAGCCTCCTCAGCGTGATGGGAGCCAGGCAGGAGTTGGCTGGAGACCTCCCAGGCAGTTACAGGGATGGGATTGCTGTGCCTTGAACCCCTCAGACATGGATGTTGTGGGTTTGGCAATTTCTGCTCCTATTAAAAGCAGGAGGGGTGGGCTCAGGAGGGGAGCCCCAGTCCCTTCCAACCCAGACTTACTCATGTTTGGTGTTGGAGTGTTTTGGGTACAGAAAGCCTTAGTAAAAGGTGGGACAAGCGGGCACCAGCCGCTCTACTGGCACCCAGCTTCCTCTTGAGAACTACCCATGTCCCCAAGCCAGCCCTCAGTCTGTTCTCCTGCTTGGCCACCTTCTCTGTGTATGTCCATCCTTCCACCCATCCATCGTATTTCCAGTCTGAAAACTCAGACCAGTTCTGCACTGTGGTTGGAATGGGGAGGCCATGCACAGGCTGTGGACCCCCATCCCCTTGGACCCACACTGAGCTGCCAGATGCACCCCCCGAGGTCTCCCTCTTTCACTCTGGGTGCTGTTCCTCCCTGGGAATGCCAGGCAGAGCGCATCCCATCCCTTTCCCGTCTGCAGGGCGCATGCCAGGAGCCCTTCCCAGCTCTGTGGAGCCCTGGTTAAGCCGAGCTTGCTCAGACGTGCAGAAATTCCTCCCTCCCAACCACGGCTGGATGTGGATAGTGTGATTGCTTGGGGTTGCCTTCCCATGCTGAGCTGCTGCAATTACCCCTCGGTGCTGGCTTTTTCCTGCCCTCCACGCAGGGCCAGGTGATGTACAGGGGCTTCTGCTGGGGGATGGCAAACCCATTCCTGCATTGAGTTGAGGGAAGGCAGGGAAGAAGGTGACAGGGAGTCAAGGACAGGCTCATGCATTGCGAGTGTGTGAGGACGTTTACCTCTGTGTGTTCCCCGGTCCTGTGGCACTCCCTTGGTTTTCCCCATGTTCCCTTATTCCCTATTGCATGGCGAGTGAGGTTAAAGCCTGCCAAAACACATAAGCCAAGCCAAATACACCCTGAGACTTGTTATGGAGGGGGAAGAGTCATCTTTGATACTTCATATTTGATACTAAACCTCTCTGGAGTCTTCAGCCCATGGAGGAGCAGCCTGGGCTGGGAGGGATGGTGCTGTCACTTGAGGGGATGAAGGGAAACCCCTGCCAGGATGATGAGCAAAACCAGTGCTGGGGTGGTTTGGGAGGCTTTTGGTATGGGAGCTGCCATAAATCCAGGGCTGGGATGAGGGGATGGAGCCAGAGAGTGGCAAGTGCAGAGCGTTTGCCTCTCTTTGTTTTGATTGCTGGGCTATACTTAGTGGCTGAGATCTCTATAAATAGAGCCCTGCTGCATGGGAACGCAGTGGAGAGGCAGAGGCTGTGCAGGAGGGGTTTGCAGGGATGCAGAGTGCTGTCCCATCCCTCCCTGGACCTCCCAGATCCAGCCCTGGATGGATAGATCCAGTCGTGTGGCTGGAGCAGGTCAGAGAAGAGGGTTTGGATCTCCAGCCCAGCATCTTAATGACTTCATGTCCATAGGCTGATCTCTGTGCCTGTTTACCCCGCTGCCACTTCCCTTGGGTTAGGATGGCATTTGTGCTCAGCACCCTGGAGGTGTTCTCCCATCACACCAGAGTGCTTTTGCTGGCTGTCTGGGACTGTTTGTTCCTCTTTTCCTTTGTGGATATGTTGGTTGAAGGCAGGACAGGATTCAGGCTCGCTTGGGAGCATCTCAGACATTGCTGTTGTGGATAACTAACACCAAGGTTATGGATATATGTGAATAACTAGCACAAAGAAGAGAGCATCTTTTGGATGGGCTTTCCCAGCTCCCCTGCAGCGGATCAGGAGGAGCATCCCTGTGCACAACGTGACCTTATCCCATCAAACTGGCCTTGCTCCATGCCTGGCACCGTTCAGTGTGGCAGGGAAGTGTGAGGATGGGCTGTGAGCTCTGCTTATACCATGCCCCTTACTTGCTGGAGTCAAATGGCTGTCTAAAATGGGGGGGTGGGGTGGGTATTAAGACTTCCGCTTCTAAGAGGATGCTTAAACCAGTAGTCAGCCACCTCCATGCCAGAGTTTGCTCATGCATATGGGGTTGGGTGGTTGTATCCTCTGCAGAGATCCTTGCAGCACCATAGTCCTGTTCTTCATACAGGAACTACACAGATTCCAACAGTATTAACTCCACAATGCTCCAGCCTGGAATGGCTGGGAGGGAGGTCAGGAGGGAGCTGGAAGCTGATGAAACTGGGGTGGGATCAAGAGTGAGACCAGATGGCATCTGGCAATGGTTAGGGAGCACCAGGACCCCTGGGCTGGGTGTATAAACAGGAGGAGAGAGGCCAGCTCAGAGCTGGGAGGTCTGGCACTGCACAGGGGGCTGCAGGGTCACATCTGGAGCCCTGCACAGCCCCAAGCCCTGCTCCTGGCCATGGAAACCTGTGGAGCTGATAAATGGGTGAATAGAGAATGGTGTAAAGCATCAGTGGCTGCTTGGGGGGGGGGGATCAGAGGGAGGGCGGGATGAGTGCCCAGTGGTGCTGTGATGCATAGATGTGTGTGATTATTGTTTCCTCATTGACCCCCCCCTCTTTATTTGGCATTTTGAAATGTCACCATCAGCAGAGCTAATTTTCACTGTAGTTCCCTCCTTTGTCATCTATATTGTTTGAAGAAGCCAAGAATCTGTGCCTGTGTTTTTCTCCTCCTTTTTAGATCAAAGCCGTTTACTTCAGTTTTGGCACCGGACGGGAATTCATTGGCAGGGATTAAAAACAAACCTTAAACATCCTGGCCTCTCTGTCCGTCCTTTTTCCACCGTTTTTGCCATTTAAGTGTTTCCAAGCTCTCCCTGCCCCCTCCTCCGTGGGAGCACCAGGCTTTCCAAACCCCGCTATTCCCTTCATCCCCAGCGTTTTCCCTTCAAGGCCATGATTTTGCCAGTGCCTCTGTTTGCCAGCTCTTCAAGACTTTCAGTTTCTGTTTAGCATAAAAGGCTTTTGGCTCGAATCAAAGTGTGTTTCCAATTTAGAGCAAGCTGAAACAGAAAGGCTGGGATGGATGGCAGCAGGGACTCCCATCCCCGATTTCTCCAGCGTGTGGGTCTGATTTGGTCTTGCAATGGGAAGACTTTGTTCCTGCCTCCTCTGGTTTTCAGTTTGATCCCAATGGAGGGGAGAAAGCAACACATCCTGCATCTTGTCACCTTGGTAAATGCTGGCGATGGTGCCCTGCCAGTCCCACCACTTTATGCAGTGTCCTCCTGGATTCATAGCTGTGGTGTGGATAGGAAGTGATGTAGGATGTGAGCTGGTTGGGATGGGAGTGATGGGCAGCAGAGCTGGGGGAGTAACTGGTTTGGTGGGGAGTGGGGTGGAAGATGATCTGTAGGGAGGTTTCACCTGGGATGTTTAGTGCATATCCCAGAAGTGATGCAGCAGGAATTAGGGAATGTTGGAAATAATTGGGAAGCAGTGATTCTTTCTTACCCAGGGCAGCTGGGCAGCAGAGTGACACCTGAAATCAGGGTGCAAGGGAGAAGGGTGCATAGCACATCCTTGTGATTGCCCTGTAGGAGACGTAGAGACAGCACAAGTGCTGGTGGTTCCCACCCAACAGAGCTCAGAGATCTCTGATGGATTCGTTGTGTTTAGTGTTCAGCACTGCTTTGAGGGAAAGGAACTACTGAACCTCCATGAATGATTCCTTTTCCTCTTCTGTTTCACCTCTTTCAGTGCTGTTTAATGCAGTGCTTGGGGAAGTAAAACTGCTGAGCTGCAGTAGGGCAGTTCATGGGGGCTGAGAGAGCAAGGAACAGGGAAGGGCTCCTCAGGGATGGCTCCAACACCACTCCTGGCACTTGGTCCATGGCCAGAACCATCACTGGGGCCCTGAAAGTGCCTGGGTTTACTGTTTAGGTGGATTAAGCTGGTTCTTCTTGTTTGTGTCGTCTTGAGCATGGATGGAGGACACTGATGTGGATCCAAGCCCTCCCAGAAGGGTGTTTGGTGCTTGCAGGACCCACTCAGAAGAGGCCCCAGTATGAAGCAGTCCGTGGTGGGAGGTTTGGGAGTTAACAGATGGCGAGAGGATGAAAGCAGAGTTGGGAATGCTCCACAGAGCCAGCGACCTCCTATTGAACGAGCGGCTTTGATGACCTGGCCCAGGTGCTTCCTTCCTGGAAACAACACAGGCCCTATTGTCTTCTGCAGGGCGAGCTGCAAAGCTGGAATTGCTCTTATGTTGGGAACAGGTTCAAGTGGCTCTGTCCTTTCTGCTTTTACCCTAATCCTCCATCTCTTGAGCCCTAGCAAAGATGCTTGTGCAGAAGAAGAAGGGAAATGAGCTGGGTTTTAAACTGTGTTTATCTAGTACATCAGAGGCAGAGTAATAGAGTAACAGAGGAGCTCGCAGCAGCTGGAGTTTCTTCTTCATGCCTTGTGGAAAGCTGGGCTCTGTACCCATGGCCTCCAGCCTGGCTGCAGGCTCTTGGTGAAAGAAAACCCATGATCTGGTGTAAAACACTAATGCAGAAATCAAACCCTCCTCCAACAGTGTTTAGCAGTGAGGATGGCAGAGCTGGGGCTGAAAGGACACAGCTGATGGCTGGGCACAGGAATCCCCTCACGCAACCCCTTTGGGCTGTGTTGGCATTCCTGCCCTCTGCCTCAGACCTGCCTTTCCTCTGCATCCCACCACACTGTAATGTCTAACGCCACGCAGCACTCAGTCAGTGGCCCCAGACAACGTGGTGGTGAATTGAGTGACAGATGGTAGCGCTGGTGTTTACTACAGACAGTTGCTCCAGTTGTGCTTCCCTTTTTCCTTTCCTGGTGGTAGAACTGGAGGCAGTGGGAGCTCTGCTGTAGTCCCTGCAGGCTGCAGCAGTGGGTGCCTGATCCCATCTCCCTGCAAGCCAGGGCAGTGCTGGGCTCCCAAGCATCCCCCCATCACTGGGTGGCCGTATCCATCCACAGACAAAAGCAACCCACCCAAAGAACCAGCAAACCCAGAGGGTTTTGCCCCATTGTTGCTTGGTGCCAGTTAGGGATGTGAAATGAGGTGCCTGTGGTACCTGCCAGCAACGCCACATGGGGATAGGGCTGCATTTAATTCTTTCCAGCCCTGTTATGGGCCACCGGCTGAGATCGGTGAGGACCACCAGTGGGTTGGTTTATGCTGGGCAATAGCATCCCTTGTTGCATAAAGAAATCCCTAGCAGTGGCATTCTGGTGGCTGGCACATCCCTGATCCCATTGAAGGTGTCAAAGAGGTATCCTGGCCTCTCCTGATGAGGTGTGGTGCTGCAAACCCCTCGGTGACAGCTCGAAGAGGAGAGACCAAAGCCGTGTATGAAACAAGGCACCGAAGCTGCTCCACAAAATCAAAGCTCATTCCCCTTTATTCCCCGGCAGAGACCCTGTGTTCATTGATTGTTGACATGACATATGTGGCTTGGAGAAAGGCAGCAGCGGCTTCTGGCAGGGGAGGAAGGGGCCGGGGGGGCTCGGAAAGCAGAGATGCTGATTACCAGGGGCAGCAAATAGCTTGCAGCTGCCTCTGCTCAACACGCTCTTTGTGGCTCTTTGCAGCCACTCTTTGGATGCAGCTATTTTTAAGCAAAGGGGGTGGGTGATGCCTCCAGCATCCCCCCTTCCTGCTCCCACCCCTTTCCTGGCCAGTGCTTCCCGGTTTCCTCTTGGGAATAGGGGGAAAGCTGCACCCCCACTCCCCCCTTGGGGTTTATTTTGGGGTCTGCCCTGGGAGCCGGCCTTGGCTTTCCCCCTGCACCAGTGTGTGTGCGGGGAGCTGGGAAAAGGCAGGGATAAATAAATAGACAATTAGGCAGACATCCAGCTATGGAGGGGGTGTGCTGCAGAAAGAGGCTCCGGCCGGATTTTGGAATGCCTGAGAAAGCGGCTGGAGCTGTGGGCTTCCCACCATCGCTCTTATCCCGATGGGATGGAAAAGGGGAGGCTGCGGCTCTCAAGGAGGAGGAAAAAGGAGGGTGGCAGCTCCCAGCTTTGTTTTCAGGGGGGTTTCCTTCTGTTAGCATCTCCTAAAGGCCAGGACAAGCCTTGTTTGTGTGATGAGAGCGGGGGGGGGGTCTCAGCCAGCCCTTAGCATGCTCATTCCACGCTCCAGAGCAAACTCCACTGGTGTTTTTGGGGCTGAAAGCTGAGGTGTTCGCTCTGTTCAAGCAGCAGCACGGTTTGGGGTTAATAAATGACTTATTAGCAGGCCTTGTTGCTCTGTTAGGGTAAGCATTAGTGGATATTATATTCCTGCTTTATCCCGGCCATGCATTATTCATCAGGTTTGGAGGCTGTAAAAGGGACATTGTCAGGTTAAAACTTGCGTGGAGGCAAGCCGAGGGCTGCAGTGTGGTTTTGTAAAGGGCTTTTCTCAGCGCTGCTGAATGCAGGGTTTTCACTGGAGTCTTCCCCCTTTTGTCTGTGGGGTTTTTGAGGCATTCCTGGTGGGAAAAAAGGAGAATTCCCAGGCAGGTTTTGTTATCATGGGTTATAAGATAGAGAAGATAGGGAAAATATGGCAGCAAAACACTGCTTTCCCCTCATGTTGATCAGGTAATGAATGTGCTTTTGGTAATTCCTATTTCCTAAGACCTTTTTGTTTCCCTTTGTCCCTTAAAGCTGCAGTAGAGTCTTCCCTGCAGTCACTGAAGTCAGATTCTAAGTAGGCAACAAGATAAAGCAGTCGGCCTTGCTGCAGGTTAAACTTACCATAGGTACATCACGTGCGTAGCAGCTCCACGTTACCCTTCGCCTCCTTCCCATTGGATCCAGGAGTGGATTTGTCTGTATATTAACACGGCTTCCCTGTGACCTCTTCTGCAGGGAGAGCAGGGGCAGAGGTGCTGCTCCCGGAGCCATGGGAGAGATTGGGAAGGTTCCCACCTTCCAGTGAGGGATTTTTCCTGATGTTTTCCTGGCACGCACTCCAGGGCCATGCCCTATTGCACTGCATGCTATGGAGCCGCAGGGCTGTGGATGTGGGTGCTTGCTCTTGCACATCCCATGTGTTGGAGCTAGAGATTCCATAGCTGTGGCTTTCCATGATTTTATGGCCTGGGGATCTGCAGGTGAGGTCATGGGATGCTCTCCCACTGTGGTCCATGGTGATCATTGCTCTCCTCCCATTCCCTATACAGTGGCACTCAGTGTTCCCTTTGCTGCAGGATCCCTGTGGAGGGGATGGGTGCACAGGCTGGTTTTAGATGTGTCCCAGCAGCACCTTGAGCTTACTAAGAGGTTTCTACCAGTTGTGATGCTGTGGCTGGGGAGAAGGGGTGGGTTTTTGGAGTACACCCATCCTCATCCCTTTCTTCCTTGTTCCACCAGTAACTGCATCAGTAACTGCATCAGTAACTGCATCAGTAAAGTCACAGCAGATCACCAGGGCACTGGGGAGCTACTGGGATATAATTAGGCCTTTGGTTCACTTTTCTGGCTGCTTTCCCATTAGGGGAGGGACAGTGGGGATTATGGAAGGAGCAGATGTGTGGAGGAAGGGGACGTTTGGCTTGCACGGGTGGTTAATGCCTTGAAGGCTGATGCTGTGCAGTCTGTAGTCCCAGGCATGGAGGATGGAGAAGCCTCTTGGGGCTCATTCTCCTTTGGGTGCACCAGACCCATAGTTCTCCTCTCTGCTGGGGCCAAATGAGAGGTTTTGGGGAGCTCATGGTTGTGAATCTGCTCTTTTCCCTGTGCAAGTGCAGGAGCCAGATGTGAGCAGTTGGTTTAGGGAGAAAACGCTGCTCCCCTGGGACACAGGCTCCGGCATCCTGGTGCGTTATTCCCACCTTTATTCCTAAACGTGCTGGGTACTCACAGCACTTTTCCCCCTCTGAGTGCTGTTTGCAGTGGCCACAACAGCTCTTTGCCGTCTGCATCAGTGCCTCCATTGCACCATGCAAAGCCTAGCTTGTGTTGCTGGCTGGCCATTCTCGTTGCCCTATAACAGCCATGTGTGCCCATTGGAACCTTTTCTGCTTGGAACTGCCTTTCTTGGCCAAAAAGCTTCCCATTTTATGCCATTTGGTGGAATGGATGCAGGTCAAAGGTTGGAAAAACGCTTTCCAGCCACTGCCTCGGCTTCTGGGAAGGTCGGGAAAGTCCAGGCTTGTCTGGAAGCTGCTGGGAGCCCCGGAGAGCAGAGCAGATATGGGGTTTTATATAGGATTGAGGTGCAGGATGTGACTGCTGCTTGGTTGGCCAGCCCAACACAACCCAACCTCTTCTTCTTGGGTTGGCCTCTAGCTGCAGCGCCCTGGGAGCCCGCCTGCGTGGTATTCCCAGCCCAGCAGGAAGCTCTGCAAAGCTCATAAGAGCAGTGCTGGGAAGTAATGAGATTTCCAGAGTCATTTGGCTGGATTCAAGAGCTTCCACTGAAGCATCTGCACTGGTGGGAGTTGTCCAAGCTTCCTGCGGATCTGGTGCTGCCCTTCCCTAGGGTTTTCCTCACCTCCTTATCATTGAGTGCTTGGTGCAAGGAGCTGGATTGATTGTCCTTAGGGGTTAAAGTGGGGGCTTGGGGAAACCCCACCACATGGGGTGTAGTGCTTGGCTCTAGCAGGAGATATGTAGTGTGGGATGCAACTGGTGTTGCTTTGCTGCATCCATACTAGAGCCTGCTGCTTCCCCATAGAAGGATGCTGGGTGACCCGTGTCTGTGTGGTGGGGTGGGAAGAGCATTGACCACCCATAAATTGCCTTTATCCACTGTAAAGCAAAACCTGCTGGGCCCAAAATAAGCCCAACTGGGGAGAAACCACATCTATGGCCCTGCAGTACAGCATTGGGTCAGCATAGAGTTGGCTTGAGTGGGTCTAACGCTATGTCTTGTGAGTGTGCAGCTAAGAGGCGTCTGCTGACTTGGTCCCTCATGAGGTGGTGCTTTCCTTTTAGTTTTGTGTTTTAGTGGAAAAAAAGAAGGAAAACGTCTGGTTGCTATGGGATGGGAAGGTTTTTCTGGTACCGAGACACCAGGAAGTGTGTTGCCATTTTATGTGCTCTTTTATCGTGGGAAGCGCTTGGTGTTTTTTCTCTGTGTGCAGTTCACTGCTTCCTTGAGCTGGTGTAATGCAGGGCCTTAAATTATCCAGAGCTCAAGCTGATGGCTGTCAGAGGTGGCTTTGCAGGGCTGGGGTGATGCTGATGGTGTGTGTCTGCTCTGATTCCTCTGCTCTGGTTTGCTTGCAGGAGAGGTTGTGGGATGGCTGGAGACCAGGAGACCCGTCCCTCCTTCCCCTCTAGGCTGGAGGGGGGATGGAGTCACTTAGGGAGGTGCAGGGCTTTGGTTGATTTAATTTGCTGCTTTCCTTTGATGGCTTTTACCTTGGCCATGCCCATCCTTGCTGGTTCAGAGGAGGCAGAAGGAGCAGCTCATTCACAGCCCCTTCTCTCCTCTCTGATTTCTAGTCCGCATCTTCCCAAGTCTCCAAACAGTCTGATATGATGCCGCATCCTTGGAAGCGTTCAAGGCCAGGTTAGACAGGGCTTGGAGCAACCTGGTCTGGTGTAAGGTATCCTTGTGTATGGCAAGGGGGATGGAACTGTGTGAGCTTTAAGCAGCCTCAGCACTGGTGTGACTGGTTTGCAGAGCCAGCCTGGGCTGTTGGGCAGAGCCTGCCCCAGTTTGGCCTCTGCTCTCCAGCACAACCAGTGCCCAGGTGGATGCTCAATCCAAGTCTAGGTGCGGTCGGACAGGGTTTGGATGACTGGCCAGCATGGGTGGAGATCATCCAACCTCGATCCAAGCTTCCCACCTCCCGAGCTGTCTCCAAAGCTGGCGTCACCGTGTCTGTGACCATCTCTGTGCACAGGTGACCTGACGAGCCCTGCAATGGGGACGTGGTATCTGGTGTTGCTTTGGTGGAGCCCTTTTGCTGCTGGGGAGGGATGTGTGAGCTGGCGTGCATGGAGGTGATGCTGTGTGCATGGAGGTGATGCTGTGTGCCTGGCAGCACGAGGTGCAGGGGACCACTTGGGACTTGTCTCCTACACCGAGGGGGTGGAGAACAAAGCTCACAAGGCCAATTTGGAACACTGCAATTTAAAACTCAACTATCAAGATGCAAATGATGCCCTCCTTTCCTTCCCACCCCCAAACGACTGCGTTTCCCTCTCCAGGCAATTCAACCCTGCACCAAACTCTGGTCCATCACTGCCTGTACAGTCAGTCCCCAGGCCCATGGTCTCACCATGCTTTTGCCATCAGGCTGATTACCATGACAACTCATTGGAATGCTGGTTATTTGCTTCCCCTTTGGCTGGGTAACCGTTGTAGCTGTGTGCCTGCGTGTGGGGAAGCAGGAAGCAGGGAAGATGCCACGCTGGCAGCTGTGAGCAGATGGGGTCGGATCCGTTATCATCTATTCCTCCCACCCCATTCTAGGAGGGGAGGAGGACATTTTGCATTCGAAATGCATTTAAATCCCAGAGAGCAAGAGGGAAGAATAAGCCCTTGAGTTTGTAGGGCTGCAAGATGGTGACTTCAGCGTGGCAGGGCTGGCAAGTGCCTGTGCGCTTTGTTTGGTCCCCAAAGAGCCAGGATATAGGTTCAGCAGCTGCTCCAAGCTCTTTGTACAATGCTGGGCTTTGCTTGGGTCCTCTTGGCTTGATCCCAGTGGGACCTGGCCCTTGTTCCCATCGCAGTGCCGATGTTCTCTGCATCTTCTGTCCTTCTTCCCCTCCAGCTGGACATGGAGTGTGCATGTGCGTGGATGCAAGTTTCCCTGAAGGGCTCCCTGGATGTGGGGATGCTGCAGAGGACCCAGAGGGTCAGACGCCAGCACTGAGGGATGTTGCCACCCACTTGGTGACCCTCCCTGCCTGGCATGGGTGACTGTCAGGACAGGATCTGGCTGTTCCCATCACACAGGGACCCCTCGGATGCCGTTCAGCAGGAAAGAGGTTAACAGGAAGGAGGCAGGCTAAGCGCTGGCTGCCAGCTCCCGACCCCGCTTTGGGCTGGGAGCAGCTGGGAGCTGCAACACTGGTGCGAAAATCCCCATATAAGGCCAAGAGGAGCTGGCTCCAGCCTCTCCGGCACAGCTCCGGCCGGGATCACGCCGCTCCAGTGCCGGCTCCCCGGATGGGCACCCATTGGGATGGATGCAGATGGGATGCCTGGACCCAAACTTGCTGCCTGGGCACCCCCAGGGTGGGTGCTGCTTCTGCTTCATTGAGGTGGCACGGGCTGGGAGAGGAGCTCCAGCGTGGCTGTGGCCAGCCCATGGCCTCACTCAGTGTTTAGACTCGCTGTCTGTGGACATAAACACCAACTCTGCTTAAAAGCGGCCCCTGGCTGAACCCTCCTGCCCAGCCCCTGCACTTCACCCCCTCCCCAAACTGCTCCCAAAGAGCAAATTCCTTCCCCATGCTGAAAGTGGAGCTGATGTTGTTTTAGCTCCTGGTAGAGGCTCAGGAAGGCTCTACAGGGCTTGGCATACAGGGACAGGCGGGCATGGGGCTAACGCATCTTCCAAGTCTGCCTCCCTGAGCTGGTTCCTTGGGGTACCTCCATTCAGTTCCCTTCCCCATGGTAAAAACCCCAGGTTTTATTGCTTGCTGTGCAATGGATGGAAATGAGGGACTCTTACAGATTAAACCCTTTTGACTTACAGCATCAGCCCCTTTGCCCAGGAGCTCATTGCCCACAGAGCAGCCAGCGCTGTGCATCCTCTTGCCACAGCATCTGGGTCTCCCCAGTAATGTCCTGCTTGGGGTTTCTTCCTTTGGGCTTATAAAAGGTCCCCATTCTTTCTTTCCGTCCTTTCCACTGTCTAGGGTGGGGGCTGCTGCAGTTGCTGGGCTCTGCATCCTGTGAGCATCGTGTCTGGAGGTTGCTGGGGTTGTGGATGTGAAGAGCATGGCATGGCCCAAGCAAGCCAGAGGTTTCTCAGTGGCTTCACTGAGCAGTAGCCGTTGATAGAAGGCCTCTGTGGATGGGAAGCGTGTGCTCAGGTGGCCAAGAAAGGCTGCCTGCCTCCTGCTAGGGTGGCACAGGGAGAGCAGAGAGCTGTGTGGGGATAGAGGAGCACAACCTTCTGCTCCCCTTCGATGGGTGGCTGCTCCGGTCCATCTTTTTGCAGAGCTCGTTTTCAAGAGCCTTTGTCTAATCTAATAAATCCAGGATGCTCAGCCTGTTAGATGATCTATAAGTGTAATAAAATCTGCCTGCCGCAGAGCTCCGCTCGCGTTGTGGCCGTATCAATAACCTCATTCCTGATGGCAGGAAGCCTGAAAGGCTCATTAAAGCCCTGCTGCTGTGCCAGCCCGGCGCCTGGGCAGCGCAGGGCGCACTATGGCTACTGCATCGGCACTGCCAGGCTTAGCACCCCAGGAGCAGGATGAGGCATCCCCGGTGCTGGTGCATCCCTACGTGGGATTTAGGGATGCTGTACATAGCTGATGAGGGAGCTCTCTGTGACTTTAGTTGGTGCTTTCTTGCTGGTGGGAATGGTGGATGTGGCTCTGGTGTGGTTTCCCTGTGCCGGGAGCAGCCTGTCCAAGCTGCGTTGCTGCCCTTGCCCAAGGCATGGTTGTCTCCACATTGCTCTGGTGCCATGGGGCAGTGTTTTGCTACCTCTCACACCACAGCAACGCTCCTGCTTGCATCCCTGCTCGAGCACCACAGTCGGTAACACTGCACACTGGGGATGGATGAAGCTTTTAGCATCCAACCCTAACTTGTTCTGTGGTCCTGTGTTCAGCAGCTGCCTTTGCAGAGCGCTGAGGAGCGCTGCGAATGAGCAACGCGCTCTCAGCAGCCACCTTCATGAATATTTTAGCTCAGAGAATTAACATTTGTCAAGAAGCATTTATGGAGGCAGTGTAGATGTATCTCCCCCAACCAGTGCTGGGAGCCAGGGCAGAGCCAGTCCAAGTCCTTCCCATGCAGCATCGCAATGGAACAGGACAGCAGAGCCATGATCTCCCGCCGGGACAGCCCCCGGTGCCAAGGCAACCATCCCGCCATGCGGGATAGACAAATGGTGGTGGGGTTTTTCTTTCCCTTCCCCTCCTGGTTCTTGGCAGAAAGTAAAATGTGCCTTTTGTTTGGTTGCCTCCTCCCCCTGCCCCGTCGCCTTGCTTTAAAGGTTGTGTTCCAGATTTCATCAACCCACGTTGTGTAAGAGCCCTGGAGAGCGGCGTGGGCATTGGCCGTGTCCCACCAGGGCTATGGCAGGAGCTTGACCCTGGGGTTACTGCTCAGAAAACATCTTGTGTACAGTTGCTGAGCAAAGCTCTGTTGTGTTTTTGGATCGAGCGCCTACGATGTGTTAGAAATGATGGTGAAAGGACTCGGGGAAAATCTGGACTTTCTGGACCTAAATAATCCTCTGTTTCTACCTCAGCCCTTCAAAACTGTATGGAAATGAGGGGCTTTTGCAGATAAACCCTGTTGAATTACAGGATGCCTGGGAGTTCATCACCCACAGAGCATCCAGCGCTGTGCATCTTCCTGCCACAGCATTTGTGTCTCCCCCATTAATGTGCCACTTGGAATGTCTTCCTTTGGGCTTAGGATAGGTCCCCATATTCTCCTTCCTTTCCACTGTATAAAGTGGGGGTTGCTGCAGTTGCTGGGCTCTGCATCCAAAGAGCATCTTGTCTAGAGGCTGCTGGGGTTGTGGATGGGGAGAGCATGGCGTGACTCACTTCCTGGGTGCCTGGTGAAGGGAGAGGAGGAGGAGAGCGTACTATAGGCTTTGTGTACTATGGAGAAGGACACTGCAAGCACGTGTGTGTGTAAATATGGATCTGTCATACCAGCGGGAAACAACAACCCCATTGTTTCTTGGCTCTGGTTCCTGTGCCGATACTGGCAGCGTGGAGAGCTGTAGCTGCTCAGGTGGTGCAAGTGCTGCCTGCATGTGGCAGGGGCTGTGCTAGGCTGGAGGCACCCAGAGATGCTGCTTGTCATGATGCCCGCACTGGTGTCCTGTGCTGGTGCACTCTGCTGGGCTTCCAGGCACTAGATCCAGTTGTGGGGTAGCTGTGTGCTCCATCCCATTGGCTGCAGCAATGGGAATAGCAGAGGAAGGGTCAGTGCCTGGGGACGGGGCTGTCCCCAAGGTGGGGATCAGCAGAAGCCGGAGCTGAGCCTGAGCATCCGCTCCTGCCTCACCCTGACGCGAAGCCTCCCTATGGCCCTGGGGTCTGATGCTGGGTTCAGGCTTGTATCAAAGCATCTGCTCTTCAGAAGGCTGGGTCAGGTCCCAGCCTTGTTGTTTTGGTGTCTCTGCTGTATAAAACCTCCCTGCTTTTGCCTTTATTTATTCCCTTCCAGTTGCTGGGGCCATGCAGTCCTCACCTGAACTGGGTCCAGCCTGGGGACCAGCTCTGCTCATCCTTCCCTGGGGATCCCCAGCCCTGAGCAACCCCCCAGCACACAAATAGGTGCTCATAGGTGGGGAAGGAGTCTGTATGTCTTTGTCCCGTGCTTCGGAGCCTCTCCCATCTCCCCTGTTTCCACCCCACTACCACAACCTCAGCATGCAGGGGCTGTCCCTGTTCTCTGGGTTCCTTGGGGAGAGCAGCCGTGTGCCATGGCCAGCTCCTCCATTGGGATCCTGGGTGATTTCAGGATGCTCCCGGAGATCAGTGCTGCCCCAGCTCCATCCTTTTGCTCCGTGGAGGTTGTGTGTGCGTGCACATTTCCACCTGATGCCATTTGCATTTCTCTTTGCTTCGAAGTGCCTGCGCTGCCTCCAAGGAAGGAAGAGAATGGTGTGAAGGAATTTACATCCCAAGTGAGCCAGGCTGCTGGTCTGTCAGGTTGCATCTGCTGCTGAGAGCTGTGGGGATGCTGGGGAGTGGTGGGTTTATCCCTGGTACTGGTGCCGTCCCTGGCCACAGGCACGAGGAGGGCTAGAACCAGCTTTGCTTGCAGCCCCTTGGAGGTGCAGCAGTGGATGGGGATGGGTTGGGCTGTGCAAGATGCCAGCGTTCACCCTCGCAAGGAGTGTGGCAAAACCACTTCATGGGCTGGTCCGGTGGTGATGGGGCCCCAAACCGGCTCCTCCGCTCCGGGCACGCTGGGGTTGGGTGTGAGCTCTGGGGAAGCCGCCCTGAACACTGCCATGGGGTTAAAGAAGGCGGAGAGCAGGGAGGCTTCTCCTCCTTTCCTGTGCCAGCTCCCTGCAGGGCCTGCCTGGGAGTTGAGGGGTGAAAGAGGGACCAAGTGGAGAGATCCCCTTTTTCTCCTCTCCTGGTTGCATTCGCTGATGCTCTGGGTGGGGTAGGAGGTTGGACCCAGGCCTTACAGTCCTGGAGGCCTTGGCTGTGCTGAGTGAGACAAAAAGGTTTCTAAGGCTCCGTTTGGAGCAGAAGAAAGTTTTTCCATTGGGTTTTTATAGCTTCCAGTTTTATTTTTGTTGTCTTAAGACAAGAAATCCTCTTAGGAGGTGACTCCCCACAGCGGTGCCTGCGCAGTGCCAGGGTCTGGGCTTGGCTTTGCTCTCCTTCCTTTTCCTTCCACCCCTTGGGGTCTGTGAATGCTGATTTCCATGAAGGAAAAGAGGAGGTTTTGGTGTCACTGATGTACAACTGGTCCTGTTCTCTGCTGTGCTGGGCATTGATGCTGTAGCACCCTTGATAACTCCATGCAGCCCCTGGGCTGTCATAGGATGCTCCTGGGGCAGGGAAAGCCCTTTTCCTGGGGAATGGGGTTATTTCCCACAGCCTGCAGATGGGTAAACCAGGGCCTTAGGGGGCTGATCTGAATTTCATGGGGTCATAGGCTGGGATCATCACATTCTCCCCAGTCACCCCTTCTTTGGTGCAGGCTGCTTTTGGAAGGGGTTTTCTGGCAGGGGAGCCATGGTTTCATGGTAGAAACCTTAACAGCATCCTTAAATCCATCCCCACCTTGGTCTGGCTATCTGGAGGGCACAAAGAGGCTTTGGTGGGCTAAGTTGATGGCTATGAGCTGATTTGGATGCTCCTTTGGTGCTGTTGGCCACTCAGAGGGGTCCCTCTGCCTGGTTATTGATGTCCCAGGTGCAGGCTCACAGCAGGATGCAGTGCAGAGCTCAGTGTCACTGAGCCGGGTGACACCGAGCACCATGCACCCGGAGCGGGTTCCACGCTGTAATCGGATGAGCCAGCACCACTCCAGATGGACCTGTCACCTCTTGTCAGTGCTGACACCTCTCTGGGCCCCTTCACGTCCCAGGGGGCCACAGCCAGTCCGACTGTGCTGTGTCTCCTTGGAGCAAGTGAGCTGGGAGGTGACACTGTGTTGTGAAGCCCATTAGACAAGCTAGATCCCTTCCATGCTGTGGTCCCTCCATGGTTTTAATGGGGAAAAGCCTGGCATGTGTGTCTATCTATAGTGCTGCCCTGCACTGAGGGCAGGGGGACACTGCTGCTTTGCCACCCCTTGTCCCCAGCTGCCACCCCACCACCCCAAATGGTTCATAGCTGCAAACTCAAAGCCGACCACTTGCTGCTTTGTCTTGCATCTTGCTGGTAGCAGTGGACTGGACTGGGCTGGCAGGAGTTGTACCTGCTGGTCTGTGTGCCAGCACTGCACATGGTTGGGTTTGGATACTCATGGGCAGAGCATCTTGGTGTGTAGGATCCTGGTGTCCACCAGCAGAGGTTTTAGGGCTCAACTCTGCACTCATCTGCTCTTCCCTCCTTAACCATTGCTCCTTTCTCCTTCCCCTCGCAGCCAACAACCCTCCCGCAGGGCACCATCAACATGAACCAGTGCACAGATGTGGTGGATGGGGAGAGCCGCACAGGACAGAAGTTCTCCTTGTGCATCCTGACGCCAGAGAAGGAGCACTTCATCCGGGCTGAGAACAAGGAGATCATCAGCGGGTCAGTGCTGGGCCAAGTCACTGCAGGGCTCTTAGCCAGGAGGAAGAGGAGGGTGGGTAGGACCTTGCTCAAGACTGGGTGCTGTGGCAGTGCATACCCAGTAAGTCCTTCCTCCATACCTAGTGCATGTGCTCGGCCGTGCCATGCTGGAGCCTGAGGCTTCCCAGCATGCTGGACACCTTTCAGAGCCACTGCTCAAGGAAGCTCAGGCTCTGCGGGGAGCCTTGGCCAGGCCCCAGAGCTTAGATGCTCCTGAGTCACTCATTACTTACAAAGGCCACTGTTTCCAGGTCAGTTTGGTTGTCTGCCGTTGGGCAATATCCTGCTTCCTGCTGCAGAGCAACATTCCCGGGGGCATTTACCCCTGGGAGCAAGCTGAGATACACTGGAGCATCTGTGGGATGCTCAGAGGGTGCATCTGATGGAGGGTGCTCCTGGGCTGGCCATGGCAGCTTGAGCCTCAGCAGAGAGCAGCTATGTGCTGGCCAGGGGAAGAAGCTTGGCTGCAGGATGAACACCAGAATGGGGATGGAGCCTGTGAGGATGGGTGCAGCCTATTCCCCTGGTCCCGATGGAGCATCTGACCTCTGAGGGTGATGAAAATACAATTGCTCATAGGAACGCCTGCCGCTGGGATGCAGTTGCTCAGCAACGCTGCTGATTAGGCCACTAAAATGAGCAAATTGTGGTAGATTACCCAACTCCAGGTGTTGGATGGTGACCTAGAAATGTCCTTATCCATCGCTCACATGCTGGGTTGAAGGGTGCAGAGCTGCAGGAGAGCTGAGCTTCGAGCACGCAGCGATGGGACTGTGAGGGTGCTGCTGCTCCTCTGTGAGCATTTCCCATGTGAAGTGTCTGGAGCTCAGTGCTCACTCCCAAAATTTGTTGACATTTGAAACCGGAGCAGAAGGTTGAAGGGATGAAGTGCTCACTTTTTCCCACTCTTACAATCATGGAATGGTTTGGGTTGGAAAGGACCTTAAAGCTCATCCAGTTCCAACCCCTGTCACGGGTAGGGTCACCTCCCACTAGAGCAGGTTGCTCCAAGCCCCATCCATCCTGGCCTTGAACACCGCCAGGGATGGGACATAACTTCCTGAGGTACCGCACCTTCTGCTTGCCCACGCCCTGGCAGCAGCAGTCAGTGCTTTCTGTTGAGATGATTTCTATTCCCAAGCATTTTCTTTGGTCGTGACTCCCCCCATTTTGGTAAATACTGGCTGAAATTGGCATTTTTCTACCAAGAGCTTGGGAATTTGATCAGGTTCATGTTTCCATGTGTTGAAACTTCCCTCCTCTACTCAGACATGTGAGCATGGGTGATTCCCCCTCTGTGCACTGCCTTGGTGTGCCCTGGCAGCACGACCACCCTCCTGTCCCTGTTTACAGCGGTGGGATTGCAGCTGCTTCATAGCCAGGGGAACTGTGGCACAGGGGAGCCATCTCCTCTCCTCTAACCAAGGCAGACACAATAGTTATACCCCAAACCACAGCCAATCCCCTTGACAAGCCTTGCTCTTGTCTTCTTTTCCCTTCACCTTGGTTCACAGCTCAGCCTGTTGTTGCTGGTCCTGCTCTCCCTGCACAGGAGGGAGAGGCCTTGCAGAGCAAGGTGGGGCTGATTTATTGTTCATTGGCCCTGCACTGGATTTTGCAGCAGCTCATTTGCTCCTGACTGCAAGCATTAATCATCCCCAAAGAGTCCTGCTCTGACTGGGAGCCAGGCGGGTTCCGTCTGCACTTGCAGCACGACAGGAAGATTCCTGCAGCCGGGGGAGAGTTTGGTTTACGTTCATTCCATGCTTCTGGCACTTACTGCTTAACCAAACCCCACTTGATGTGGTCATCCCAAAACGCTTTACAGCAGTGTGTGAAGTGCGGGGAACAGGAGAGGGAAGCAGGGACAGCTGAAGCAGGAACGTTTCCCAGTGATCCGTGGATCCCTGTGATGTTCAGAGATGCAGGGGCAGGTTGTCAGGCTGTGATGGGAGGGTCCCCCGAACAGGCAGCTTATGCAGGGCATGGGCTTCTCAATGCCAAGTTCATGCTGCTTTTTCTTGGACAAAAGCACTTTGTGTGCAGTGTGCTGGTGTTGGCATCGCTGAAGGGGGAAGGTCCTGCTGGAGGCTTTGTCCCTCTCAGGATCCTTGAATCACTGTCCCATGTCGGCCTCAGCCATAGCCTCACTCTTGCAGTGAGTGCAGTTAGAGCCAAAGCAGCCAGGGGTCATCCCTCCTCCCCTCCTATCCTGCCTCATTGTCCCCCAGTAGGTGGTTGGGATGATTTCTGGGTCCTGTTTACCATGCTGACCAGGTTGAGAAGCAGAGCTCCTCTGTGTGCCCAGCACCAGCTTGGGGTTGTGCTTATGGTCAAGTTATAAACCCCACAAGGCTGGGATTAGGGGTGAAATGCAGATGCTCTGTTTCTGGATCTTGCAGGGAGCCTGCCCTGGAGGCAGGATGGGGAAGCATCCCTTCAGCCAGTGTGATCAGAGCTCCCCTTGGTGGGCTTTGAGATCCACAGCCTGAGGGAAGCTGTGTTACAGGAGCATGAGCATCACTCCCGTCCCTGCGCGATGCCCTTCAGCACACCTCACCTTCTGCTTTCTCTGCCTGCAGGTGGCTGGAGATGCTGATAGTCTATCCAAGGACAAACAAGCAGAATCAGAAGAAGAAGAGGAAGGTAGAGCCCCCAACTCCCCAGGTAACCCCAGGGGGGGACACGCCAGTCCCTTGCCTCCCTCTCAGGACCGTGGCATTACTCTGCTGCTGGGGAAGATGCCCCCAAACCCACTGGTCCAGCGGGCTGATGCTGCCTGTGCACAGAGTGAGAGCCAGGGTGGTGTGGGTTCGTTCCTGTCATCGCTTCCCAGGCTCACACGCTGCTGCTTTCTGCCTGCTTCGGGGCCACGTTTTGCCCCCTTGGGTGTTGTTTAGTGGCACCAGCCCCACACACGCTGCCCTGGGTGGCCCACACAAATCCATGTGGTCCCCATGGGGGACCAAGGAGAGGTGCTGCCCCTTCCCGGGCCATTTTGGCAGAAACAGCCTGAAATTCCATCAGGCTCCGATTACCCCCTTTGAGATGACCCCGGAGATAATGGGAATGAAAGGAAAATACTAAAGGCCAGGGCCAGGCTGGGAGCTCCGGGGGCTGGAGCTGGGCTCTCCAGGGACTCAGCAGTGGCTTCGTGCTCAATTTGACTATAAATGGTAATGAGTGGGGCCTGGCCGTGACTCACTTGTTCCTGCTGGGCTCCCACGTGGCCAGAATGGGGGAGAATCCCACAGATGGGGAACGTGACCCCAGGGCCACCCTGGTCCCTCGCTGGGGCTGAGAACAGCCGCGTCCCTGAGGCTGCCTGACCTCCGGGTGTGTGTTCCACCGCTGCAGGGGACCGGCTGGGAGGGCTCCTGTGACTGAGCCATGGGGCTGAAAACAGCATCCTTGAGCCCCCAGTCTTAAAGTGCCCTTTGGTGAAGACCTCAGAGTGGTCCTGGTACAACGCGGGCCATGGGGGGTTTGATACGGTGTTTGTTTGAGTCAAGTTTCCATCACTCCGGTTGATAAAGAGGTTTTGGGCAGTGGGAAAAGAAAGTAGGGGGGAGATGATGTTATGTTGCACATCAAGCTGGAATTCTTCTCCTGGGATCGTCACAGCCCCTCGAGCACTGGCTCTGGTGATGCTCGAGGGAAGATGCCTGCCCTCTCCATGGCTAAGAACTAATGTGTGATGAGTTGCTCATCCTCAAGCCCCATGGAGGGGGCTGCCACGTTCAGAGCACCCCGGCAAGCTGATGGAGCAGGGCAGGGATGCTCCCCCCATCCCTGGCACAACACTAAACCCAGGCTGGGTTCAGGAGGGGGACGGGGTGGAAAGGAGAGGAGGCGCAGAGCCAGAAAAACATCATTCTGGGTTACGTTTCATCACCATGGAAACTTCTTGGAAACCGTACAGGATCTGAGCTCCTGAGCACCAAATAAGGGAAGCGGCTGTGGGAAGGATGCTGGCTCCCTGTGGGCAGACGGGCTTCCCAGGTGCTTGGGGATGGGGTGAGCATAGAGTTTGGTGGCACTCACCACCTCCTTGGCTTGGGGTGATCCACTCCAAGCCCCATCCCACTTGTTACCCTCCTTCCACTCTCTCCATCCCATTGGCATTGGAAAAAGGCTCAAATTCACTTGCAAAACCAGCCTCTGTGTGCGACCTGCAGCCAGAGGGATGTTGCGTTGTGTTGGGTACTCCAGAGCAACCTGCAAAGCATCGTTCTGCTGTGTCCTGGCCCATGCCCATGCAGGCAGCTGGTCCGTGGAAGGAGAGAGGATGCTGGGGAGAAAAGCAGCACCAAATCCCCCTCTGTGAAATGGCTTCTCCTGGAGCTGGCTGCTGTTCAGCTCCCTCTCTGTGTGTTGGCGGAGAAAGCCTGATTTCTTTCTAAGACAGCAGCGCACTAATCCAGCAGCAGATCCTGTCTGAGAGCTGCTCAGGGAGGGATGGACACCTTTAGGAGTTGAAAAAGCATTGAAACGGTGGATATTGGTGCTTTTTCTCACTCCCATATAGCTTTTCCTTGGCTGCAGCCTGGCACGCCTGGGGCATCAGGGCTATTTCCAGCTCCCCCCATCATTTTGCTTCTTCCCCCTGTAACATCAATGGGGTGGGAGCAATGCGGGTGAAGCAGGGAGTATCACTCCAGCTACAGATCATTGGACAGGGATTGTTTGGTTCAATCCTAGAGGCATTTTCACCTTTGCTTTGCAAGCAGGGTTGCAGTTTTGGGGCAAAAAGGGCAGGTTTCTCTTGCAGCTTTTGCTTTACTCCAGTGCAGGCAGCAGGAGAGGCTAGGCTGCCTTTGCCTGCAGATTTGGGGCTGAAATGTGGGATTTGAGGTGCTGCTCTCTGCTTGCACAGAGGTGTGGCAGGTTCAGGTAAGCAGAGCGTGCCCAGACACATTTCATGCAGCTGGAGGCCTGTTTTAGGTCTGTTTGGCTGATTTTGGTTACTGCTTCTCTTTGGAGCTGTTCATCCACGGAGTTAATTTCTTTGCTTGCCTGTAGACTGCTTTTTGGCCCTCATCTCTGTCTAATTCAGTACATATCTACAAATAATTATATGGGGGTGGAAGGGATATATAAGAATATATGTGCTGAGCTGGTGATGAGCTTTGGGCTTTTGGATCAATGAATGAGCGTGGTTGAGGGTGAAGGGGACCTTGGAGCTTGTTCTCAAGGAGGGTTCCCTGGAGCAGGATGCCCATGAATCGTTTACCTCCAACACTGCATTCCTTCAGAGTGACATTTCCAAGGGGATTTTGCTTAAATCGAGGTTATTTGCTGCTTGTTGTGGCTGTGAACGAAGCCAGCACCCGTTCCCTGGGAGATCCCCAAATGCTGATTTGGAGACGCAGAGCTAAAACCCACCGGAGACTGCTGATGTGGAGAGGATGCTCTTTGCAAGCCCTGTCCCCAGCCCTTGTTCGCTGGCTCAGGCACTCCTGGATTCCCCCTGCTCTGTGGGAAGGGAACAAGCAGCTGGGAAACTTCCCACAATCAGGAGTCTTTGAAGGGGGGGTTAATTGCCGTTGATTTATTGGTGGCTTTAAGGAAAATAGTCTGCTAATGGAGGAGTTTAATACAACAACAGCAAAACATCTGCTAAAGAGCAAAGCCATCCCCTGTTGTGAAAGCTGCTGCCTCTTCTGGGGCATGCACCCAGCCTGGGCTGCCCGGGCAGTGGCCACCAAGCTGCCATCATCATCTGATGGACTCCAGAGCCCCTTGAGATCGGTTAAGATGATGGGTATTGTTTTAAAGCATAAAGCTCAATGTGGTGGTGTATTTCCTTTGTCAAACAAGCAGCCTGTTAACAAAGCACCCAGGAGGAGGCCAGCACTGGTTGGGTTTTACTCTTTATCAGTGGCCTGTAGCAAACCAGCTGTGACAAACAACACAGCTGCTGGAGGCAGGGGATTCATTTTCTACTCCATCCTGTGTCCTTAAGCTTGATTCCTTTTGGGGATTTTGGTGATGCTAGTTATAACACTGAGCAAATTCAGTCCTGGCAAATGGGTCCCAGGAGACAAGCCTTGTGTTGGTCTGTGTTTGTGAAAGGCTGGGAAACAGCTTGCAGGAGGACTGGGGATGTGTGGAGGGTAATGAGGAATTGCTGTGTTCGTTTGCATCAATGATGGAGGGTGCAGTGTCACCCCAGACTGGGGTTTGGCAGAGGTGAGGGGAGCATTCCCAGGTTCACCATGAGTCAGGACCTGACAGACCGGTTTCTCTGTGGGTCTGTGGTGCTGCACATGAATATGGGTGCCGAGCCCCATGCTCGCACCACGCAGCTTTTGGGAGAGCTGGAGTGTATGTGGAATGGCGAAGGACCTTGCGTGCTGTGTGAGCATCAGATGAGCTTTTCCCAAGGAGTTACATGTTGGTAACCAGAGCATCCTGTGTGCCATGCTGGGAGGAGCAGTTCCTATCCCAAACAAAGCCAGGTGCTGCTGCAGCATTGGCTGAAGCAGTCATTGGCTTGTCTTTGTTCTGGATTTGTTTCCAGCTGGATGCATGGGGAAGTGCGGATGGTTTTGGAAGCCCTTCCTGGCAAGGGATGTTTCCTGTCTCATTTTGAAAGCAGTGATGGGCGCTTTGTCCTGACCTGTCCCCCACCACACTGTTCTCAGGCAGGGTTTCCGCCTTGGGACTGTGGTGGTGGCACATGGCTGAGCATCAAAGGCAGCATTCAGGCCATGTGGGACACACACCTCTAAGGACAACCCCATGGGGACTCTGGGTGTGGAGCTGGGGCAACCCCTGTAACCCTGCTATGTCCCTTGTTCTCTTTAGGAGCCCGGTCCTGCTAAGGTGGCCGTGACCAGCAGCAACATCCCCAGTGCCGAGAAGGTCCCTGCCACCAAGTCCACGCTTTGGCAGGAGGAAATGAGGGGCAAAGACCAAGCAGATGGAGGCAGCGGCATCAGCCCAGCGCAGAGCCCGGTGCAAGGCCAGGCCGGGGCTGCCAGCTCCCTGAAGGATTCTGTGCTGGACAGCAAGGAAGGTGAGGGATGGGGATGGTGTGGTGCTGCTGTGACCTGGTTTGAGCAGCTGAGCTGGCTGAAAACCACCACAGAGGGAAGCGTTTTCCGTGTGTTTGGTACCTGGAGCATCCCAGCAAGGAGAAAGAGGCAGACCTCATCCTTGCTGGGTAGGGACCGGATCAAGGCATTGCGGGCTGGAGTTTAAGAAGGAAAAAATGGGCATCACATGCTGGAAAACCACATTGTGGAGTCCAGTCCTGCCCCAGCAGGAAGATGGGGCTGCCTGCCCTCAAAGGTGATGTTACCCTCGTGCTGGGGGCAAAAGGAAGGAGAAAATGCCTTTTCTACCCCCTCCACATCCCAGCCTGGGCCTGGCTGCTGGGGCTGCCAAACTCTATGCGCTGCTTCCTCCTTGAGGGCCCTGTTTACATCTGGTCTGCCAATTGAGTCCCTGGAAGGCACTGAGGCCCTGACATTGTTCTCCCTGGAACAATAGGGGCCGGGGACTCTTTTCTTCCGGGGCTGGGGACAGGTCCCATGGGCTGGGGATGTTTCTTTCATCTCTCCGCTCGGATGGGGGATGCTTCCTGCCCCCTCCCAGCTGTCATGATTGAGGTGTCCATTGCCTTGTGCCCATGGAGCTGGTTGGTGCCACGCTGGAAAGGACAGGGATGGAAATGAGTGCGGAGCTGTGATTGCAGCCGTGCGTTTCTTGGTTTGAAGGTTTAGGTTGTGTAGTGATAGGACAATGGGGAATGGTTGTAAACTGAAAGAGGATAGGTTTAGATGAGATATTAGGAAGAAATTCTTTAGTATGAGGGTGGTGAGACACTGGAACAGCTTGCCTGAAGAAGTTGGGCTCCATCCCTGTGTTTAAGGCCAGGTTGGATGGAGCTTTGAGCAGCCTGGTCTAGTGGAAGCCGTCCCTGCCCATGGAAGGGGGTTGGAACTGGATGAGCTCTCAGGTCCCTTTAAACCCAGACCATTCTGTAATTGTATGATTCATCTGTGCAAGCCTGACCCAAGGGTTGGACCAGCATCCCCACCTCCCTGCAGACCATCCCACCACCACCATGGGCATGAAGGGTGGTGAGGGTGGAAAAGCCAAGAGTGCAAGAGGTGACACAGTGTGGGGCTGGGGCTCTTGTTTCCTGTCCCTGTCCTGGGTGGAATCAGGGTGATTTTAAAAGCAGAATCCAACTTGGAACCAAGTTGGACTTGAAACCAAGCTCGATGCCTTCTGTGTCCCTTAGACGAGAGCTCCATGAATGGAGACCGGATAGACTGCGGGCGGAAGACTCGTGTCGAGAGCGGATACTTTTCCTTGGAGAAGACCAAGCAAGACTCGAAGCTGGAAGAGCAGCAGCTGCCGCCCCCACCGAGCCCCCCCAGCCCCAGCACCCCAAACAACAGGTACAGTTATCCCAAATCGCCCTCACAGGAGCATGCCCAGCCCTTTCCTTCCCCAGGTACCCGAGCAGGCGACCGAATGAGTCACAGCTTCTCTCTGAACTCCTTGGATTCGAAGAGCAGTTGCCCCACGCACAAGGACTCCAGCAGCAGAGATGTAGGAAGGGGAGCTGAAAAATCGGGGCGTCCCCTTTCTTTTAAAGCCAGCCGGCAGTACACCACCCTGGCCGACGTTCCCAAGGCCATTAGGATCAGTAATCGGGAGGCCTTCCAGGTGGAGAGGAAGAGGCTAGAGCGGAGAACCCGGGCCCGTAGCCCTGGGAGAGAAGAAGTGGCCCGGCTCTTTGGCAATGAGAGAAGGTAAGGGATGAGTGGCTTATCTCCTCCTTGTATGCTTGCAACAGCAGTGAGGCTGCATCCCTGCCGCAGCCCTGGGTGGAATCCCTTTGTATTCAGTGCTCCTGGGTTTAAGGATGCTCATCCACACCGACTAGGCGGTGGGATGTCTTTAGTAGTGCCAACAGGCAGGTATCACCCTGCCTGGCTGCTCTGGGGGTGCTTGGCTGAGGTGGGTGATGCTCAGTGGCTGTATTTGCAAGCAAGCCCACCCTTCCTTGTCCCCTCCCCAGCATGGCACACGCTGGCAGCTGGCACCATTAACTAGGTTAGCTCTCTTAAATGGTGTTAGTGCCAGGTGCCTTATGCAACTGCCTAATGAGCTGAGAGAGGTTGCAGAATGTCAGGGCATTAATCTGGGAGAGGGGAGGCGGGTGCAGTGCCAAAGCAGGGCTGCAGAACAGCTTAGTGTGGAGGAGGACAGGGAAGGAGAGCATCCACACACACGCCTGCTCCACGCTCCGGCATGTTCCATGCTCTCCGGGCGAGGGACAGGCTCGTCTTGCCCTGGAAGAGATGGATTTGTGCAGGGAGGGCAGCAGAGCAAACCAGGAGACAGGCCCCGGGCGAGAGGGCCGCCTGCCAGTCTGATTCCTCTGCCCTGGTTTTCCTCCGGGCATGTTCTCTCTCGCAGGGTTTCAGCAGGCTCTTCTCCTCTGTTTCTTCCCAGCCCCTAAAGGATTGTTTTCCAGCCTGGCTTCTGAGAGCTGGAAGTGGGTCTGGGAAGTATGGCACAACTTTGTGCCGGTCGGCAGGAGGATCCCAAACCCAGCCCAGCCCTGGCAGAGTGCACAGCAAGTGCTGTATTGAGAATAAAGGAGAAGAACACAGGTTTGGCTTTCTCTGCCTCGGGAATTAGGCTTTCCCCAGGATGGAGAAGGATGCCACACGGGTCCCGTGGCCACTTTGGCTGGGGGCAGGGCTGAGAGAAGGCTGGTGACTGCTGGTTTGCTGGCTGTGCAGCATGTTGGCTCAGGTGTGGGTGGGAGCATGGGTTTGCTTGCACAGGACGCCCTGGCCAGTGCCTGTCCCAGTGTGAGAGGGCAGCGTGTTCCTTTGGTGCTGACAGTTCCTTGCTCCAGGCCTGGGGTATGCTGCAGCACTGGGATCCAGCATGGAGCTGGGATGTACCAGCCAAGGGCAGGGAGAAACAGATTTACAGGCAGATAATGGGCCTAGGAGAGGATGCTGCTGGCATAGACTGTCCTTTTTTAATGTCAGCCCCATTCAGTGCCTCCTGGAGGGTGCCTTTTCCCAAGGGCAGCTGGGCTCCTGGAGCTGTTAACAGCTTTTTGGTGCCTTATCAGTAGGGCCTTTTATCAGAGCAGGATGGGTGTAGGGAGAGGAGCAGGCGCTGCACCAGGTCTTCAGGTCTTGCTGCCCACAGGGCTGACCCTTGACCAGTGTTTGGGAGGGGAATGATGGCAGAGAGCAGGTCCAGCATCGCACCAGGGAATGACCATTCACCAGCACCCTGCTCAGCTTGGCTTGGCTGCTTCCTGAATTTGAATTTCCGTAGTCCACATATCCCTCTCATTTTGTTCCTCCAAGCTCAGGCTGTGCTCTTGGAGGTTGAGCAAATACAATAACTCACTTCCATGCTGTTGGGGTCAGCTTTTCCCTTGGAGTTTAACACCATTTCTCATAATCCTTCTCAGTAACCCACTAACACATCCAGGAACGCTTGCCTGAAGTCACTTGCCCTTAGTGCCAACCCCATAGGCGCCAGCCAGGCATGGTTCAGATCTGCCTTTCATCCCTCAGTGCAGCCAAATGAACTTGCTTTGATTTTGGTGGCATTTTTGGTTCTTTCTCCCGTTTTTCCTTTGTTTACCCACCGTAAATCAGCGCGAGTGTCAGAGCTACGGGTGGGAAAGGATTATTTTAGGTACCCTGTGACACACCTGCCGGCTTAGCTCCAGATAAAGCCGTTTCCAAGGCTTCTTGTCCCGTTCCCTTACAGTAAGAGATATTACGTGACTTAAATCCAGGATTGGGGTGGAAGTTTTCCATGTGGACCATTTATACCTGAGGCTGCCTCCCCGCCCCGTCTGAGCTCGCAACCGCTCAGAGCCAGGAATCTGAAAGCAGGAGATCATCTCCAGGATTTTGGCGCAGCGGCAGAGTGCGAGTTCCCTCTGCTGGCACATGGCAGGACAGGGCTGCTGTGCCTCCAGATTCCCATCTCAGACCCATCCCTAGGGAGAAAAGAGCAGGGGCAGCTCCTGGGAAACCCCATGGATGAATCTTGAAGCCTGTTTGGCACAGAGAGCTTCAGGGATGTCCCCAGACATTGGTCCCTGTATCCCAGTGGGACTTTGCAGCTGCAGGGATAAATCCCGGCACATCCCAGGAGGGTGGGAAGGAGACCACCATCAGGTGGGGAGTCCTTGGGGTGCAAAGACCTGGAGCCCTTTCCTCACGCAGCTTCCTGGGAAGCGTTGGGATTTCTGGTTGGCGAACTCGGCTTTTCTTGCACACTTTCAGGGGTGCAGCCTCTAAACCTGTGGTTTTTCCTGGTTGACCCCATGCTCTGCTCATGCTGGCAAGAGTCCACTGTGGCATCTGCTGTAGGAGCATGGTCAGGGGGCTGAGGGTCTATTTCTAGCCTTGATAAATAGCTGCCTGAAATCGCTTAAAAGGCTTTCCTTTCTCATATCCCTTCTCTGGAGCTTCTGGATATGGCAGGCTCTGCTCTGAATGCTGCTTCTACGCATAGAGGAGCGCCTGCTTTCCCAAGTATATATATATATATTTCCTTGTAAAACTATCTTCTTCATTTTTGTGGATCTTTTGGGAGAATTCCTCTTCCTTTCCCTGACACTCACTGTCTTTCTTGCTGCTCAATAATGTATGAATCCAATAAAAACAAGCCCGCTCTTCCAATCAAAGAAAATCACTTTAATGATAGCTCGTGCTGGTCCTTATAGCTTTCGTTCCCCCCCCACGCACCCCTCCACCTCACAGCCCAGATCTGCAGCTCAGGTTTAATGGCCTGGAAAAGATTAACAGCGTGCATGGCCGAGGAACGACTTGGGATGAGCTTTGGAGTTGAGAAAGCACTGAATGGCACTGCAGCTTTTCAAATGCTTCTTGGTACCTGCCCGCAGCCTTGTTTTGGCAACGCAGAGCTGCTGTTCAGAGGGAGCAGCTCTCCCCTTGTGGTGGGGAGGAGAGGACCGCCCTTCCCCTCCCCATTCCTTCAGGATCTCTAGCAGTAACCTCTCTGAAATGAGCTAATGGGAAATAACGACGATTCTTTCCTGTCACCCGGATGATTTTAACCCTTGGGGCTGTGATTTGGTCGCAGTGATTTATTTTTTCCTCCTCCCTTTTTCAATGATGAATTACTGGAATGATTTTGATTTTGTTTTATATGTAGATGCAGAGATATAATTTCCTCTTCTGTTCATTCATTTTCCAGCCTTATTTTCTTCCAGGTCTTGTTGCTCTCCACCTTCTCCTGCTGTGTTGCTGTGTGACGTGTCCACCTTTACTTCGCCTGCTTCGCTACCATCTCATCTCAATCTCAAGCCGTAGAACAACCTGGTGGTGCAGCCCCTTTCATGAGAAATCAACCTGCTTTTGATTTTGTTTTATGGTTTTATTTGGTTGTTTTGGTTTGGTTTTATTTTCCTCCTGATTTTGTTTTTCTTCAGGCCTTCACCTAAATAGGGCACAGACAATGTTAATTCATGGAGCTCTTACTCCCTCCTAAACTGAAACTCAGAGAAGGCTGGGCCAGTGTGAAAAAGGTTCAAATACCGTGTTTCCAAAGCAGTTCCCCATTTGGTGGTGAATGGGGGATGTGGATTTATGCTTCATAGTCTGGCTTATGTGAATGGACATCTCATGAACAGAGCATCCCAGGGGGATTGGGAGCTCTGTGTAAGCCTGGAGTCTCCCCGCTCACAGTCTGCAAACTGGGAGGCAGCAGGAGCTGAAAAGATGTCCCATATAAACGTTATAGAGGTGTTTGGATTTACAAAGCAATGTTTCCCATAACCGATTTTGTCGCTTACTCTTTGGCTGTGGGCTTCAGCACCCAGTCCTGGCAGCCTGGCTCTGAGCAGCAGTGGGGGTCCCCAGCTCCCTGGGGGATGGGATACGCTCAGACTGTTGGTTTCATTGATGGAATTTGGTGCAAATGTTGGTTAAAAACTGAATGTTTCCCGGGTTTGGAGCCCTTAATCCGCTGTTCTTTCTCTGGGAAGTGTTAAAAATGTTACTTTTGACAACGTGTTTCCCCTCCTGTGGTTGCCATTGTGGTTTTCATGCACATTGGAGGTTCACACGGAGCGAGCAGCCCTGAGTTGACGTGCGGCACGAGTGGGTCCCGATTTTGTGTCCAGAACCCACCTGAACCGAGCATTTGGGGAGGTTCAAAACTGAGCTTTAAACCCCACAGCTTGGAGCTCAGTTGGCATATGTGGTGGTGGTGGGTTATTGCGTCGTGTTCCCATGTTGTGGTCAAAGGCCTGAGGTTGTTACAGAGACCTGGGCATGCAAACTTAGACACCAGCAGGTCCTTTGAAAACTCCAGTATTTCCTGTGGGTCAGCAAGCAGCTTTTCATGCTGAAATGGTGCTTTAATTCCACCTGCAAAGTCTCTTTCTTAGGAGCATCCCATTTAGGTTTGGTCTGGGGTTGGCTCCTGCTCTATCCACATTTCTTCATAGTTCTCCTCCATCCTCAGAGACATAAGTGCCACAGTGCAGTGAGTCACCAAGGCAGTGTCTGAGAGCCCAAGTCGTGCTCCCTGCTGTCCATACGGGATTTGCAGACCAGTTTGAGAGGAGGGTTGAGCCCCATGGTTTTACAGGGGATGCCCTGCTGTGCCTGCACAGGGTGCTCCTCATCTCATGCCTCTTCAACTGGTACAACCTGCAAGTCAGACCTGTTGTCTGGAAGCACCTATGGACCCTCCTCACACAGTGCAGCCCTTTGGGTGTTACCTATGTGGGGCTGTTTTTACAGGCTGTCTGTTGCAGTGAACACAGAGCCACCCATTACCTCTGCACCCGGCTCGGTCTCATGTGTCTCTGCTCTGTGGCCTGGGGGGGCTGTTGATAGCTACAGGACTGGAGAGTAGAGACAAAGCTTGAGCCAAAGCTCCATCCTGGCCTCTCAAAGGGCTGTAAAATTCACAAGTAAAAAGCTGTTGCTGGTTTTGCAAGGGGTTTCTAGGGATTTAAGAGGATACTAGGGAGGTTTTGTCCCCACTTTCAATGATGCATTGTCAGATTGGGGTGTTTTACCCTGGATTGATGCACACTGGGGCATGCGGAGAAATGGGGACCAAAAGCCCGGTGTCCGTGAACACTGGGTCAAGCATTTGTGGGGTTGTAAAGCTCAGCTCAGTTCTGAGATTTAAACCGGCTCTGGTTTCCCTTTTCCTGTCTGTTTTCCAGGAGATCCCAGGTAATTGAAAAATTTGAGGCATTAGATATTGAGAACGCAGAGCACATGGAAACGAACGTGTCAGCCGGTGCTGCCCTCTCCAGTGAGACACGGCAGGGCAGGAGTGAGAAGAGGGTTTTCCCAAGGAAACGGGTAAGCTGCTCATCCAATGTCTTACAGGGTTTGGAAGATGAGATCTGGCAGGTTGAGCTATAGGCTTAGCTCTACAGGGTTTGTCCCCAGGTGGAGCAGGGGATCTGGATCACAGGCAGGTTCACACAGGAGCCAGACCACTCTGTGCGCTCAATCTGTGCAGGTTTGCTGCTCTGCTCCTATGGCCCAGCTGCAGAGTGGACAATCAGGCTGTCTTTCCTCCTTCCTCCGAAATAGAAACAGGGAAACTTCAGATCTGCCATGGCAGGACGCAGCAGGATGGGGTGAGGTAACAAAAGAAATGGGTGGTGTTGAGAGTCCCAGATACACTTAGATATATTGGGAACAAATTAATGCCTGAGAGGACAAAAATGTGTTGCCAGTGCAATGACACTTGTTCTGAGCCTGAGATGCCCCTTAAATAACAGGGATTTTTATGCCATGAGCCAAGAGAGCAGGGCTCTGTCCTAGTTCCTGCACTGATCTGGGCTAACGCTGTTCACACAGGACTTCACTTGTGAAGCTGCAGCTGTGGGCTCCATCCTGGATGTGTCTGCATCTCCTCTGTCCCCACACCGTCGGGCCAAGTCACTGGACAGAAGGTCCACGGAGTCCTCTATGACGGTGAGGCACCAGGGCCGTGTCCTCTGCCTTGGGGATGATGTGAGGGCCTTTCCCAGGCAGGTCCAGTGAAAACTGGGCTGTCTGCTGCTTTCCTCAGAAGCAGGATGTAGGATATAGGATACACGCAGATTTGGAGCAGGTTTCAGTGACTGATCTTGAGAGTCATAGGGGCTCAGCTGGAGAGAGCTGCACTTCTTGCCTGTTTCCATCTGCTGTTTAAAACAGAGTCTTGCAAGGAGTCCTTTTCCTTCACGTACCGCAGCAGCTTGGAAATCAGCCGTTTTGGTTGTTATTTTTCCCTGGAATACCCTGTTTCCTCAATGCTTTGCTCGATGTGTTGGACACTGATGCTGTAGGTCACCCCTGAGGTGCTGGGGTCGCCGGCCAGAGCTCCTCTTTGCCTGTGCTGTCTCTGGGTCCTGACTGATGGATCTTCAGGCAGAGCTAACACATGGCCCAGTTTTCTAATGCCACTACCTTGATGTTTGTGCAGTTGCAGGTGAGTGCGAGCGAGATGAAGGCTGTGAGGAAGGGCCGAACCTCCCTCCTGAGCTTTCCTCCCTTTGCATATTTCAGATGCTCACCAGACCTGAAGGCAAACAGTACAGAGCAAACACGGAATGCTTTCCTCTCACTCACCACCCTTCTGGCTGAGCAGAATAAATACACTTGCTAATCTCTCACAAAGATTACAGAGCCACTGTAAATACAAGCTGCATTTTTTGTGGATGGGCAACTTCCATTCGAGGACTTGCAGACAAATGCAGTGGCTGAGTCCTCCTGTAGACTTGTACAGCCGTAAGAGTGATTGTAAATTCTTGGTGGTAAGAAAAAGGTGTAAGAAGCACACATGATGTGGCAATACACAGCATGCAGGGAAGGCAAGGAAAGCAGTGGGAAGAAAACCTTTTGCTTGCATTAAATACACCTTTGTTGTGCTACTCCTGCTATAAAAGTAGCAACATAAAGACCTGCATGCCTGCTTGGCTCGCAACCAGGATTGCAAGACTCTCCCCTACCCGTGAAGGTCACTGTGTCAGATCAGATTGATTATCCATCAGGATAAAAGCCAAGGGAGAGTTCATCCCTTGTTAGACTCTATGAGTTCAGCAGAGCTGTGGCTTTGCTGCATTGGGTATCTCTTCCATCAAGTGCTTCATCTGAGTTTGGTTTCTAAAGTCTACACCCTTCAGTGGCAGCTGGTCCCAGACACTTCATGCTGGAGCAGCTTTGCAGCTTCAGGCACAGTCTGTGCGCTCCTGTCTGCCCTGAGCACTCAGGAAAGCAAAGGGATTTCCATGTGGAGCAGGACCTACAGGAGAAACCTTCTGGTCCTGGTGTTTCTGTAGTATCTCACTGCAGCCTGCTCTGAAACATGCATATACTGCTTAGCAGCATCGCTCCTCTCCGGCTGCTTCTACAGCTTTGCTTAAGTTTTAGGGAAACTAAGAGATGCAGTATGAGTGATGCTGAGGAGAGATTGGTCTGCTCTTCCAGAAGGTTCTGGTTATTCCCAGTTGATAAATAACAAGTGAAAACTAACTCTTGTAGTCCTTCTGTTTTCCTTCTCTGCAAAGTGCATAGTTGGGAGCCAGTTATCTTTGATCCAAATACAGATTCTTTTCCTGATGCTCTCCTGTAGTACAAGAAAGGGCCTCAACAGGCTCCAGACCCTAAGAGCACGATCCCACTTGCACTTTGGCAGAGAAGTGGTGGTGTTGCTTTCAGGGTAAATCAGGTCTGAGATCAGGATAGCCAGCTTTCAGCCTGCTTTAGAGATGGATGTAGTCATGGCCAATGCAATATCTTCCACACTTTGTCCGTGACTTATTGCTGCATCATCAGCAGGTCCTGGTAGGGCTCAGTGGGTTTATTGCCTGCAGCCACATCCCAGCCAGGGCTGCTCCAGCTGGTGTCTGTCTGTTCCATCATCCTGTTCCATAGTCATTCATGAAGGGCAGCATGGCATTTACTTCCCCCTGTTTTTGTGGGATGAGGCTGGGTTCCCACCACGATGGGAGCACACAGATACACGTGCTTCACAGCATCAGTTTGATTGAGCAGCCTTCCAGACCCCTGTTTTCCATTGATCCCATTGCTGTACACTGTTTCAGGCACCACAGCTGCACTTCACACGCTGCTGTCCTTTCCTCCTCCGCTCTGCAGCACATGGAGCAGCTGGAAGAGCTCAGCCTCGAGGGAGTGAAAGCATTTCCACCACATCCTTCCCGGCACATGGGCAGGGCTGGGAATGAGGGCTGGCAGGAGTTATCCCGCGCTGCCTCGATTGCTTTTCTCAGGGCTTCAACATCCCAATGCATCCTCTTTGGAGGAAAGTGCTGGTGTCATTTGGGTGATGCAGTGCTTGGGTTCCCTGGATTTCCAGCCTTGTTTTGAACCCTGCAGCCTTGCATCCATAGCACATTGTTTTTCTTTCGTAATATATAATAGAAGGACAAAACTGCCTGCAGTCTTGCGAATTCCTTGCTTCTCCTTCCGCTGTAATGCTGGTGCAGCAGCAGGAAATTGCCAAGGGGAGCGCTAGGAAGAGAACAGCCTGAATAAACCATACAGCAGGTCTTTGTTCCTCCTGGGAGCGGACATTTAGCCACCACACAGTATAATCATCCAGTCTGGACTAGATGACCTTTAAAAAGGTCCCTTCCAATGCAGACTGTTCTGTGGATTTCTGAATTTAACTGTTGCTGGCCTCTTATTGCTGTACTGTGTTTTACCAAGCTGCTGCTGTTGCTTCTGGGTGCAACTGCTTTTGCCCTCCCCTCTGATCACCCTTCTCCTTCCTTGCAGCCTGACCTGCTGAACTTCAAGAAGGGCTGGTTGACAAAGCAGTATGAGGATGGGCAGGTGAGTCTGGGGGAAGCCCTGCCCTTCACATGGGTCTTTTGGTACCATGGTCAATCCTGATTCCTAGCAGCCAGCTCTCACTTGGATGTCCTGGCTGCGCATGGACTGCTTTTGGCACTGACAAAGCTCCAGTGTCCTTACAGGGTGGATGAGTATTGGGCCATGCTCAAGATGGGAGAAACCAGTTGCAGGTGCAGGGCAGTGACAGGGAATTTGTACAACGCTGGAGCCAGGCAGCGGTGGTTATGTGCAAGCCCTGTGCAAATGGTGTTTGTCTTGGAGTGGGAATATCTGGTTCTCTGTCCTGGGGACGTTTCAAAGCCCCACAGTGGGATATCATGTTGTGGGGAGCTGGGGCAACTTGGATAACAGGACTGGTTTACTGTTCCCATTCTCTATTAGTCGTGAGACTGGGAGCAACCGGCTCCCTTGTGACCCAGCAACCTCTTTGGCGTCAGTAATGAGGCTCAGATAAGGCCTTCGGAGCACTGGGGAAATGGCAGGGCCAAGGAATAAATAAATGCCTCTGAGCTGGCTCTGAGGGAAGCAGCCACTGCTGCCTTCGTCCTGTCCATTCCCAGAGGGATGCAGGATGCGCTGCTCTGTCACAGCCTTAGAGGCGGGCACTGATGCCAACATGGGTGTGCTGGTTGTTAGCAATCCCGTTCCCTGGTTTTTCTTACCTTCCATTCATCCTGTTGAGGGGAAATGAGGGTGTCTCTGCTGGGTGGCTGTGACAAGCTGCCTGGGCCCTACTGGTGGGGAAGGAGCAGGAGTGTAACTGCCTCATCTTCATTGTTCCCTAGTGGAAGAAGCACTGGTTTGTGCTGACCGACCAGAGCCTGAGATACTACCGGGATTCAGTGGCCGAGGAGGTAAGTGTGTTCTCCATCAGCATTCAATCCATTGCTCTGCACCCAGGTGCTCCCAGACCAACCCCAGACAGGTTGTCTTCCCAGATGCCAGGGTCTTTGAGCATCGCTCTTCAGAGCTTTGTGCTTATCAAGGACCTGCACGCCGTGAGCCCACCACACGTTGGGCTGGTAAAGTGTTGCGTCTTATTTCACCTTTTCCCTCTCCAGGCAGCTGACCTGGATGGAGAAATCGACTTATCCACGTGCTATGATGTTACTGAGTACCCAGTTCAGCGAAACTACGGCTTCCAAATCCATGTAAGGAAAACACGGGAAGGAGGAAGTCTGGCTGTGGGACAGCCAATGGGGTTGCTTATGCTGTGTTACTGCTTGGGGATGCTCATCTGAGGCAAAGGAAACTTCTCCCCAGACACATAAGAGAGGCTACGCAGCACCCCCAAAGTGCTCCAGGGATTTATGGCCTAATTTCCACTGTGAGCATGGGGATGGAGGGGCTGGATGCGACCTCCACGCAGCCAGGCAGCAATGCCCCAGCACTGGGTGTAGGGTGGTATTGGGGCATGTGGGATGATCCTGATGGGTCCCGTCAGCTGCTCTGAGCCCATTCTCCTCCTTCCCTAGACAAAGGAAGGGGAGTTCACCCTGTCTGCCATGACAACGGGCATTCGCCGCAACTGGATCCAGACCATCATGAAGCACGTTCGCCCCACCACTGCTCCAGATGTGACAAGGTAAAGGGGGGAGTTTAGCAGCGCCTGCAGTTGTCTGGTTTGCTATGCAGGAATAACTCTTCCCTTATCCCTTTTCTTTCCTCTTTCTGAGCCTGTCCGTTCCTGGAAGCAGCGGCTCTTTCTCACATCCCTCTCTCTGGGCTTATTTTGGATACACTTTATGGGGATGCTGATATGCTGAGTTACTCTTTTAACGCGTGCACGTTTCAAAGAGGGTTGAAAATGTGGCTTTAATTTGTGCGTAGGAATATGCAATACTGTTCCTATATCAAGGCTCCTCTGGATTCTTACCAGGTATTGTGAAACCACTTGGATTCAGTTGTGTGAAAGGGTTCCCCCTTTCCTCTGGCTACTGTTCAGCACGAGCTGCCCATCCCCTTCATGGGTCACAGCAGCACAAGCCCAGGGTTCAGTTTAGAGGCTGTTTGGCTCAGTTGTGTTTCAAACTGCAGCCAGCAAATCTTCCCCTCCTCTTTTGGTCTTCCAGAGCTCATTCCCCTGTAGTAACACTTGCATCTCCTCCTGCCACCAGTGCCAGAGGAAGGGACCCCCTCACTTCACAGAGTTCCTTCTGTGGGCGCTTGTGGCTGTGGCCAAAGGGTGTTTGACCTCCTCACAGCTAACTGTGCCAGCCACACTCGTATGGGCCACCTCTTCCAGGCTTCGTGGACACGGACACACCATTAACTCCGTCTCCTGTCCTTACTGTAGCTGAAACAAGCAGGTTTTTGCCAGGTTTGTCCCTGCATTGATGGAATGGCTCTTCTCACCCGGTGCTGTTGACATGGAGATGCTCCAGCCTCTCCTTCCCCATCCCGCTTGGCACTTGGCCACTGTTTCCCAGCCCTGCCCGAGCTCTGGTGGATCTCGCGGGGGTCTCGGGGAAGCCGCCTCTCTCCTCATTCCTGTGTGTGTTTGATTTCCATGCAATCCCAGGAAAAACTTCTCTTTGAAACTATCCGTGCTGAAGCCCAGGTTGGAAAACTGTGTTCTCTCCTGTATTAACGTTCTGTGGTTTGTATTATCTCGTGATTCACTGCATGCTCCTTTTCTGCACCTCGGATGGGAAGTCCTGCAGTTTCCATTTAGTTTTCTTTCTCCCCCCCCGCCCCCTTATTATTTTATCCATTAAATAAAAGCCAGAGAGAAGGGAAGAAGCAACCTGGTCTTGACACTTGATTTGCCCACGCTGGTATCTTCCGATGTGACTATAGATGAAGAAGAAGACCAAGGAAATTGGAGGGGATCTCTCTTTCTTTTAAGAGCCATATATAGCCCAACAGGTTACTGCAGTGCAGCAGTCCTATGCTTGCTGCCTTTGCATCTGCTCCAAGCCCATGCAGAGTGGTTTGGCTTGGCTTACCCTCATGAGAGGGCCGAAGCGCAGGTACCAGTTGGGCAGTAACTTGTTACACTGCATTAATAGACCATGAATCACAGTCCTGAGCCTGGGGAAAAGGGAATTATAGGTGCACTCCTGTCGTTTTGCACTGGTTTGGATGGGGTACGTGGGTTAGTCATGTTGCTGTGGGCTAAAGGGCTGCTCCATGTGTGTAGCAGGGCTGTGTTCATCGGTGCCTGATGACAAGCCCTTTGCTATGGTGTGGGATATCCCATCCCATCCCTCCTGGCTTCAGGCCCATCATTAACACCTGCACCCACCTTGTGAACAGGGCTGCTGGAAAGCCAAAAGCTCGTGATGGAGAGGTGGCCAGTGTCTGCACAGCATGACTGGGGTGCAAGAGGGATGTTAGCCTGGATGCTAGGCTGTGCTGGGATGGTGGTGGTGTTCACTCCATCCCTAGGGCTGGTCTGACTCCCTACACTCCTGCAGCCCTGTCTCTCATTAACCCACTGCCATGTCTCCACTGAGCCAAACACACTCGTTACTCAAGTCCTAATTACTGTTTAGATTGCTGCATGTGTCAGCCCCTGGCAGGAGGGGCAGATGCTGCTCTGCTCCCTGCCCTCAGCACTGCCCTGCAGTCTTCAGAGACACTAATTATCCTTTGCTAATGATCACCATGCAGATATAATATACCCACAAGCAAGAAGGTGGCTGCTTCAATGGGGGGGCACTGGTTCCCCAGTGAGGGTGAGCTCCCCAGAGCTCCCCCAGTTGCCTGCAGCTTCTTGAGCACACCATTCCCACAGCCACATGTATTAAACTCCCAACTTCTCATTTTGACCTATAAATACCATTTCAAGGCAAAGATCCCCCCCCCACACACACACGTGCTGTGAATTAATGTGAGATGGGGGAGATGTGAGATGTGTGAGCAGAATTAATAGCCATGGGCGCTTGCGGGAGATAAGACGAAAATCTTTGGGTCAGTCTGATGAGTGTCTTAACTCAGTCCCCAGTGGCTGCTCCCTGACACACATCCCATGCCCTTTGGAAAGCAGCAGAGGAGAAATGAGCTTGGAGGATGTGTCACCTCCAGAAATACCAAGATTATTCCATGTGGTATTCAGAGCAGCATCATTTCTGTCTCTCAACAGCATCCAAGGGGCCCCAAGACCCCATCCATAGTGCTCTTCTCCAGTTTCAGACTCAATCTCATCCCTGTTGTACCGATTTTAAACGCAGCTGTAATCACTGACTCCTGGCTTTGGAGTTGTGCGGTATCTTCTCATGGTTAAGGAGCGAGGAGGTTTCATCATGGTGCCTTTTGGGTTTATTCTATCAGCTGCAAGTGACAGAGCTGAAAAAGGAGTTATCTCTTGAGCTGCCTTTAGCCTGTGTGTCTTGCAACCCAGCTCTACTGAGCCTGTGGTTTGGTGGTGGTTGAAAGTGCATCGGAAGATACTAGCCCCGGACCCATGCAGAGTCATCTCTTCTGCTCCATCCTTTGTTTTGGGTGTGTGCACATACATGAGGTTGTTGGCTGCTGGGGTGTGTTTCCAAGGCTGGGGGAGAAGCTGTGCTGCTCCCTCCCAGTCACTGCAGTCTCAGTGCATGTAGTCCCATGGGTCAGAGCCCCGGTAGCAGTGATTTACCTGCAGCAAAGGGCCTGGGGAGCTGCTTTCCAGCTCTTCCCACTGCGTCCTTCTAGAAAGCTTATTGAAGCTATGCTGGAGGCTGGAGCCTGCAGGGAGGCCGTGGTTGTGCTGGAAGCAGGGAGAGCCAGGAGTCAGCCTGAGCAAGCGGGGCTGTGCCTCAGGAGGCATCTCAGAGGCTGATAGCAAAGAGGGTTCAGCTCATGGCTGCTGCTCCCTCGGGATGGCTTCCTCTGCAGACTTATCACACTGCTGTTTTCTGTTTTGATTTTGATCTGCATGTGACAAGGCTGGCATGTATTAATAAGCTAATCCCGCATTATGGATTACCCATAGGTTGGAAACGGTGTTACCTTCCCCTGTTAACTTCTCCCTGCTTGACAAGTGTGTCTCCCCTCCCAACCCACCACTTCAGCACTCAAAATGATTCCTTGCTTGAGAAATGGGCATTTGTTGAATAACTCTTGCTCTCCTTTGCTGCACTGACAACTGCTCATACAGCGTGCAGACCCCATGCTGCCCTCAAGGCTGGTTCCCCAGGGGAGATCTGTGCCTTCAGTGCAGATAGTGGCACGGAGAAGTTTTCAACCCATTAATACCCCGACTTTGCCAAGCTCAAGGAGAACTTTCCCCCCTGTTACCCAAGACCTTTGGGAGCTGCTCTGTGCTTCTCCGCCCCGCAGCTCTGAAGCCAGACTGACTTTAGTGGGACTGGTGGCATCCTCCTCCTTGCAAGTACATGACTATGGCTGCATCAACCAACGTGTGTGCATGGAACCCTGCAACCAGGGTGGTGGGCACTGAGCCAGCCACCGGATGCTGGAGGAGCTTTGGAAGCCTTTTCCCTGCCTGGCAGGGTGGTTTGGGGTGGCTGCCTCGGCCACAGGCTGCTGCTGGGTCGTGGTCACCAGCCATGGGGCGGCTGCTGAGGAGGAGCGAGGTTGGGATCAGCTGCAGAGCAGCCGGGGTTGCTTGCACCAAAGCTTTGCACACCAGTGTGACCCCGGGGAAAGGCAGCAGCAGCTCCTGCACCTGAGAGGCGATGGGAGATGGAGGGGCAGGGGGGCACCCACGTGGCATTGGCTTGGGCTTCCAGCAGCCCCTTTCCACCCAGCTCTTCAAGGCATGCATGGGAGCGCCTGGCTGTCTCAAGCACCCATTGACACTTCCCTTCACCCTCTCTGTGTCCTCACAGCTCTCTGCCGGAAGAGAAAAGCAAAACAAGCTCTTCCTTCGAGACTGGTCCAAAGCCGAGCGAGAAGCCAGATGCGGAACAAGCTGAGCTGGACCCGGAGCAGAAGCGGAGCCGTGCCCGGGAGCGCCGGCGAGAAGGGCGGTCCAAGACCTTTGACTGGGCTGAATTTCGCCCCATCCAGCAAGCCCTGGTGCAGGAACGTGCAAACGCTGCCGACTCCTCCAGCAGCGGCTCTGCCGCCTTCCCCAGGGACACCGGTGCCACCGACGCCGACACGGGAGAGCTGGAACGGGAGAGGGCCCGGCGGCGGGAGGAACGGCGCAAGCGCTTCGAGATGATCGATGCTGTGGATGGGGCAGGGTCGGAAGAGGCGCTGAGGATGGAAGTGGATCGGATCCTGCCCGTCCCGGCAGATATCAAGCCGCAGAACGTCCACGTGGAGATCGAGCAGCGCTGGCACCAAGTGGAGACCACGCCACTGCGGGAGGAGAAGCAGATCCCCATCGCGCCGCTGCATCTGGCAAATGCTGAGGACCGGGATGAGGGGCTGTCGAAGCAGCACTTGACCACGTTGCTGGAGAAGGAGGTAAAGCAGGGTGTGTGGGGTGCTGAAACAGGGCACTGGGGTAACTATAAGAAGTCTGAGCGAGGCTTTAAAAAGCTGCTTTTATCCCTGCTTTGCAGTGACAAGGGGTGGGGATGCTGTAGGGTCCCCTGGGGAGCTGGCAGGGCACAGATCCGTGTCCAGTCCCATTCAGCTCTGCCAGCAGCTTTCAGGTTCCCACGGCTGCAGACAGGGCTGTTCTTGAGTAGCACTTTGTTACCCCTCCCAGCCAATGCAGCCTGCACTCATGTTGGTTGTTGGCCAGCCTGGCACTGATGAGGTGGACACAACTGGTGTGTATCAGCCAGACCCTGACATCAGGCTCCTGCTTGTGCATGGCTCTGCAGCTGTAGGGATTTGTGTCTATGGTTATGCCCACAGAACTATAACTGGCTTCAGCTGTAGCACACACCACAGAGGTTCCCTTTCTGTGGGGCCTACATCAAACAATCTTAGATTTTAGGAAGAGAAAGGAGGAGACTCAGCTCACTTTGAAGAGATCCATGCCTGGGATAACAAAGGTTGTTGATAGTTGGGATTGAGGTGTATTAGGGGTACAGGCATGGAGTAACAAGGAGTATCTCCGATCCGAACTGGGCTGGGATTTGCCAGGGTCATGCCTGGCACAAGCTGGTGCCATTCAGCCTTTGCTGCAGTGAGCTTTAGGAACTAAACTAACACATAATGTAGTTCTTTCAGTGGGGAGGGATTTTGCCTGGCAAAATGAAACGCAGATCCCAGAGCAGAGCAAAGCAGCGGTGCCATCAGAAGCCCCATTCATACTGTTCTATATCCCCTCCAAACCCCTTGCTCCTTATGACTGACCCCCTGCTCAACTCTCTGGACTCTATGTCCCTCCAGCTGGAGCAGAAGCAGAAGGAGGCCCTGGAGCTCCTGGAGCAGAACCGGCACCTGCAGGACCAGCTGAAAGTGGCACTGGGCCGGGAGCAGAGCGCCCGGGAGGGCTACGTGTTGCAGGTAGGAGAGGAGAGTGAAACCATCCTCTTCTCTATGTGTGCCCGAGGGGGACCCTGGTGGGCTTTGGTCTGGGGTGTTTGTGGTTGCATCCTGGTTGATGCAGAGATGTGAACCACTAAGTGGGCTCCAGGAGCTTTGACCTTCTGCAAACACTGCTGATTCTGCAGCCTTGCAGAATCATTGCTTAACAAAACCCCTCATCTGGGATGCAACGGGCAGCAGAGAGCATTGCCTGTTAGCATCCCTGAGGGAAAACAAAACACAGCCGTGGTAGGCAGGTGGGATCTCAGCAAAGTCCACCTCTGATCTATCCTGTGTTTGCCTATGCAACCACTGTTCTCCTCTTTCTGTGCCCCAGATATTCCCCTCAGGCTGCGGGAACAAGGCTTTCTAAGCATTGTGTAGCCCAGTGTGCTCCTGGATGGGGAGCCGGTGTGGTGGTTGTATGGGCAAACACAGCACGTGCAGGCGTATCTCCTGGACACATTCCCTGCAGCCAGAGCAGGATTTGCACCAGGACAGCCTGTTGTCTTGGATCCTGGTGGTTTCTTCTGTTACAAGATGCTTTTCCTCAGCAAAGCCTTGAATTGTGTTTTGGGGGTCCTGGCAAAAGAGATGGGAGAGTCTCTTGGGAAGGCTTTCCTCCTCGCCTCCAAACAAAGCGGACTTTTCCCAGCCCTTCTGGGAGCATCCGTGCCTGGAGGAGCCGTGGCGCCTGCAGGGCAGCTCCTGGCTGCTCTCATGGGTCCCTAGTCCTGTTTTATGCAGGGGCAGCATTTTGACCTGCTCAGATCTGCTTGGCCAGTTTGGCTCTGGATGGAAGTGGCCACACACTGAGCTCCCATGGCAGCAAACCTGGTGTTGATGCTGGATCTTGTGTCCTTATTTCCCATGGGAGGAATCTCCCCTGAAGGAGTTCCGTAGGCAGTAGAGCCAGCCCAGGTAGGGGAGGATCTTGCCTTACTTCCCAGTGATCTCCTTGAAGGAATTCGTAATACATTTACTTCTGAGTCCCCAGGCTGACAGTGCTTGCTTGGAGGAGTTCCATGTTCAATTGGCAGTGTTGGAAGAGTAACTAACTCCCGCTTCCCTGGGGCAAAGGCATCCAGCCTTCCTTTGCCTGGAGCCTGGAAAAAAACAGGGAATGGGGCTAAAAGCTGGATGCTGAATCCATCATCAGATTGGCTGTGTTGAAGTTGGCCATAGGAAACAAGGAGAGGGAAGGCTGCAGAAGGGCTGAGAAGTCATCACTGCAGTGCAAAGTGACCCAAGCTGTGACTGAGAAGTTGGAGGGGGGTTTTTGGAAGGGCTGGAGGCTTTTGCTTGCTCCAGTTCCATTGTTCTGGGGATTTCCCTTGTGTTTCCCTGGGAGCAGAGAGATTAAAATCCTGTTGCAGAAGGGAGTAACCCCACCAAACCCTGCTGGGGTGGAGGAATGGAATCCCTGGGGTGTTTCTGCAGCCCCACACTGTGGGCAGACATCTTTTTGGATGGACCCTCTGAACTGTGGTCCCCACCTCCATCCTGCCTAGTTTTGGAGAGGTTCCCATGTTCTCTATGGGGGGGGATGATGGAGGAGCCTGATTGCTGCCAACCCATCCCTCCTGAGCGGCCTGAAGGGAGCCAACCCCTCCTCGGCAGCATCACCAGCCCCATACGAAACCCCAGTCACTGCCCTGACATAAAAGATGCTGCACGTTCCATAAGGCAGCCACTGAGATCCCCCACCCTGCTGCATGTGCCATGCACCGGAGCCTCTCCGGCCTCGTGTAACTCCTCTCTTGCTCTGAGCTTCCTTGGGATGGGACACCCCTACTGGGAGAAAGAGTGGGAGCTCCTGCTCCTCACAAACAGACTGGAGATGCCCCCAGGCTCCAGGTGTGGTGGGTGGGAAGGGTCACGTACTAACCTGTCCCGGGCGGATGTTCTTGCATGTTTTTGGTGTAAAGCATGAAATATAACTTAACATAACTGAGTGTCACATCTGTGGGCTTTCCTTATCAGCAATCAGAGTACAGCAAAGGCAGGCCAAATTCCTAGGCTTCACGCTGTGCTTCTCTCACCTCTTCCTGTCTGTGTATTTTGTTTCAAGATACATCATTTCTGTCGCCTTTATGCATGAGTTCTCTCTCTGTGAGTTTTCTCGTTGCATGCTACATTGCTTCGGTTTGACTCTCACAAAGGTTGGTTTCTTTCAGTTTGCATTCTCATCACACCTTTTTCCCCTCCCTTCACTTGTCGGGCTCTTTTATTTTGTCCTTCGTTGGGTTTTGGGTTTGTATTTTTGCAGGTAGAGGAATTAGATCTTCCTTAGGCTTAACCTTTACCATAACAGCATCTCTGTCATGCGGTGAGCAGCCACTAAGTCCTGTTCGGCAGGCACAGACATGACATCGCCACGCCGCTGTCCTGCCTTGGGGTGGGATGTGATGTCATTGCTGTCCCCTCACTTTCTGTTGTTGCTTTGGGTCGGTAGGACTGTGTTACCTGAACTGTGCACTTGTTGTCCCACAACAACCCGAACAAACACGCTCAGAAAGCACTTTCTCCTCAGCCTGTTACCATCCCGCCTTCCGTCTCACGCTGTTTTCCTCTCGTCTGTCTCTGTTTTACTGCTGGTGTTCCTTTTCCATCGTGCGTTTTTTGGTTCCGTTTGAGTTTTGGTTGGGTTGTTTTGTTTTCCTTTGAGCCTGTTACTGTAGAGCTGTTTGGATGTTGTGGTCCGTGTTTTCTGTTACTGGAAAGCAGTTGTCGCTCATTCAAAAAAATCACAAAAAGGTTAAACCAAACTATACAAATTATGCCAAGAACAAATCATCTCAATTGGAGCATGTGGGTAGCAGCCAAATCACTGCGAGGAGCTTTTTCCATGGCCTGCCTGGCCAGAGGTGTGACACTCAGAAGGGAGAGCCAAGAGTGTTACTAATCTAGTATTTAATCAATCTTTTTAAGACCGAGGTGGCCGCCTCGCCATCAGGTGCCTGGCAGAGGCTCCACAAAGTCAACCAAGACCTCCAAAGTGAGCTGGAAGCCCAATGCCAGCGCCAAGAGCTGATCAATCAGCAGATTCAGTCGCTGAAGCGCAGCTACGCCGAGGCCAAGGATGTGATCCGGCACCACGAAGCCGAGATTCAGAGCCTGCAGGCGAGGCTCAGTAACGCAGCAGCCGAGCTTTCCATCAAGGAGCAGACCCTGGCCAAGCTCAAGAGCGACCTGAGGAGCGAAAAGGAGAAAGCCAAAGAGCAGTTGGAGGAGTGGCAGCACGGTGAGGCCGCGCTCAGCTCCCAGCTAAAGGCCAGCGAGCAGAAGCTGAAGAGCGCAGAGGCTTTGCTCCTGGAGAAGACCCAGGAGCTGCGGGACCTGGAAATGCAGCAGGCTCTGCAGAGGGACCATCAGAAGGAGGTGCAGCGGCTCCAAGATAGGATCGCGGACCTGAGCAGGCAGCTGAACGCCAGCGAGCAAGCGCGGATGCTCATGGAGGAGAAGCTGCAGAAGAATTACGAGGCTTTGCTGGAGAGTTGTGAGAGGGAGAAGCAGGTTTTAATACGGAGCCTGAAGGAGGTGGAGGATAAAGCCAATGAGTATGAGATCCAGCTGCAGAATAGCGAGCAGCAAATGGAGATCCTGCAGAAGGAGAAGCTGAGTGCCAAGTTCGAAGGCAGCGAGCTTGTCCACCAGTTGGAGGAGCAGCTGCTGATGAAGGAGGCCAGCATCCAGAAACTGGCAGAGCACATCAAGGAGCTCGAAAGAGAGAGAGATCAGATCAAGTGTCGGTTCCATGAGCTCATGAACCAGGTCGCCGAGTCGGATAACGAAGTGGCAAAGCTGCAAGTGAAGTTGAAAATGGAAGAGACCAACTACCACAACCTGGAGCAGTCGTTCGAGGAGGTGTCGGATCGGTTCCAGGGGGTGCAGGAGGTGCTGAAGGAGAAGGAAGAAGAGCTGAGACACGTTAAGGAAATGCACTTGAGAATCGTGGAGAAGAAAGATCAAGATCTCAGTGAGGCTTTGGCTAGAATGGTTGCTTTAGATAGCAGCCTGGAGGAGGCTAAAATAAAGCTAAAGGCCAAGGAGGAGGCTTTAAAGAAATTGGCTAGTGTAGGCACAGGTCCGTGTGCTGAGGAAGCAGAAGAGCTTGGCCACAATCTTGAGGCTGATGAAAGTCATCCGTCCCAGCTCGGGCAGCCTCTGCCATCTCAGGACGTCCTCCCAGCTCTGACCTACGCACTGAAGGAGGAGGAGGATGAGGTTCTTGAGACCAGCCAGAGGCAAACGGAGGAATTCGACTCCCCATCCAAAGCTGTAGAGCTCCAGGACCAAGAGCTGGTTCAGAAAGCCTTAACAAAGCCCGAGGTAGGAATCATGGGGGCCAAGAGGCAAAGAATCCGTTTCTCGAGCATCCAGTGCCAGAAATACATCCATCCGGATGGATCGGAGAAGAACTGGACGAGCAGCACCTCGTCAGACACGAGCCAAGACAGGTCGCTGTCTGAAGAAAGCATGTCATCGGAGCCAGCTCTTGGTTACCCATCATCGGGGACCAGTGACTCTGAGACCTATCTCTCCATTATCCATTCCCTGGAAACCAAACTGTATATCACAGAGGAAAAGCTCAAAGATGTAACGATGAAGCTCGAGAGCCAGCACGGCCATAACCAGGAGACCCTCATTGCCCTCCACCATCAGTGGGCCAGCACTGAGTCTCAGCTGCGGGAACAGCTTCAGACCAGCTTATCCCAAGTCAGTGCTTTGATCTCACAGCTCGAGAATGAGAGGCAGGAGAAGTTCAAGCTCATAGAAAGCCACGTTAGCGAGCTGGGAGGTTTCCAACTGAGAAATGATCAAGCTCTGACTTGCTTAGAGAAGTGCAGGGAGCAACTGAGATCTTTACCCACATCCGACAAGGAGACAGAGGGTGATTTGTTCCTTGTTACTCTCTCCAGCATGGAAACAACCTTATCAGACGCAATCCAAGCCTTGAGAGGGGCACCATGCGAGTATCAGCAGAGTGAAAGGCTTATCACGGATAGCCCTGCTCCAGAAGGAGGGGTTTTGGGAGAAGAGGAGCGTGTCTCCAAGGAGCAGCGAGTGGAGGTGTTTGACATGGGCCAACTGAGGTGGCTTTCAGAGAGAGTGGCCTTTGAGGCCTCTCTCATCAGCCAAATAGCAGAGTCATTGAAAAATGCCAGCTCTGAGATATCCCAGCTTCTGAGAGAGATCCAGGGAACGGCTGAGGCGGTGTTGTTGGAGCCAGCGAACGTTTCTCATACAGCCATCAGTTTGGCCAGCGTCCTATCTAAGAAGCTGCTGCTGGAAGGGGAGTTCTGGAGCCAAGTGGAGGAGCTGAGAGTGCACTTGGGCACCAGAGAAGGAGAAGCAGAGGGCAAACCAGAAACAACAGGTTTGGGCTTTGCTCCGTGTTTTCTCAGTGCCGTAGCAGATGCTGCGTTGGTCAAGGCAGAACTTGGGTTTGTTGCACAGAAAATGAGAGAATCTTTTCATCAGAGGTTAAAAACCATTGAAGAAGACCTCCATAATACCAAAACAGCTCTCCAGCAGCATAAGTGCATGTTGGAGGAGATCATCAAAGCGTACAGGACTCCTGATTTTGACAGAGTTATGCACCAGATTACCGAAGCACTCGAGATTCAGCAAGATGCTTCGGAAAGAACCCAGATCTCTTGGGATGGGAGCCGTCTCCAAGTGGGGCCGTGTCAGGAATTAGCCAAGAGGGAGCAGGCTGGCAGCTTGCAGGACTGTAGTGGTGAAGCCCTTGTTTCCATTCAGGAAGATCTTGCCCAGCAACTAAAGGACAAAGCTCATGTTCTGAAGGAGATATCTGTTGCCTTACTCTCTCTGCCTCCTGAGGAGGCAACGAGAGACTGTCAGAAGCTCCTGAAGATATCGCAGAGTCTTTCGTATCATTCGTGCATGGGAGACCTTGGAAAGTATTCCTCTTTGTTAGTCCACGATGCAATTGTCCAGGCTCAGGTTTGTTACGCCGCTTGCAAAGTGCGGCTGGAGTACGAAAAAGAGATGAAGTCCTACAAGGAGTCCTTGCAGAGCATGGATGCTCTCTGCCAAGAGCGCGTAAAGACGGTCTCTCTCCTTCGGGATGAGTATGAGGACTTGCTCAGGAAGCAGCAGGGTGAGTACAGCGAGGTGATTGCCATGCTTGAAAGGGAGAATGCTGATCTCAAAGCGAAGGTGGCCCAGCTCAATGCTCAGAGGAGGCTCCTGGAGGAAGAAGAGCATAAACACAGCAAGAGCTTGAGTGAGTTACAAGGCCGGTACGAAGAGGAGATCCGAAACGTGATAGAGCAGCTGAACAGGACAGAGGATGCTCTGAAGACTGAGAGGACAGAAGGGCTCAACCAGCTGGATGCCGTTGTCCGTGACAAGCAGAACATGGAGCGGTACCACCTGGAGCAGATGCAGATGCTGGAGGACAAGTTCCAGGCTAAGATTAAGGAGCTGCAGGTTATCCATGGCGAGGAGCTGCAGGCGCTGCAGGAGCACTACAGCCAGAACCTGCAGCGCCTGCAGGAGACCCTGGACGAGTACCAGAGGCAGCACCCCGAGGTGTCCTCCGCCATGGACCCAGGTGATGGGGATGCCTGGGTGGCCACTGAGGCTGGTGGCACCGGGCAGGACCCTGGGAGTGACCTGGACTCCATGCACGACCTGAGGGAACGCATCCAGGAGCTGGAGGCCCAGATGAACGTCATGAGGGATGAGCTGGAGAACAAGCACCTAGAGGGGAACGCTTCCACCTTGAGGGAGAAATACCAGAAAGACTTTGAAAACTTAAAGGTTTTGATACATTTAACACTTTTTCTGCTGCTGAGTGACCGGGAGGGTGTGTTTGGTCCTGGGGTTTGCTTGTTGAACCAAGGGGCATCTGCCTAAAGAGCCAGCCCCAAGGTCTCTATAAAGCATCGTATTCTCCTGTTCCCCATTCTTGGGTATTCTAAATGCATTGCTGAAGGTTTGGTCTCAGTCGGGGAGTTAATACTTGGAGGTGGTCTCTGTGTATAGAGCGGGAGAGTGACAAAGTAGCTTGATAACATCACGCTCTCCTTCATTATGAAGACCATAGTGTTTCTCCTCATACTTGAGGCATACATTTTATTCATGACTTCCCTTTAAAAGCATTCCTCAACTCTGTCTTTCTCAACCTGATCAAATCTCCAGTCCGTCCCTGCTGCCCTCCAAAGCGCAGGATGAAATGGACACTTAATGTATGTTCCTGGGAAAAGTCGCTGCAACCATGCCAAATTCCATAGCAAAGCACGAGGCTGTGAGGAGAGCCACCCTGGTGATGCTCACAGCAAGTCTTTACACAGCAAACAGTGCACAGTTACAGGCAACCCCAGGCGAGGTGCAGAGAAACCCATTGGCAATGAAACGCCATCGTTCGCGTTGCTCCTCCTGTACTGACTGGCTGTAAAACTGGCCTGAGATGCTGCAGCATCTAAAATAACCTCTTGGCTTTGGTGTTTTGCTTTTGATGGGAGAGCATTTCCAGTTGGGAAGTGGGTTTAGGGGGGCAGAGGGCTCTTGGCAGCACCAGGTTGAAAGGGCGGTGTGCAGGGTGTGCGCAGAGGCGATGCTGGTGCGGCTTCCATGGAGCAGTCGTTCTTCAGTCAGCAGAAATACAGGATAGCTTCCTTCCAGCCAGGAGATCCTCAGTGGATGGGGGTAAAGTGTGGCTCAGCTCCAGCCAAAAGCTGGCTTTAACCTAGGGAGAGCAGGAGTTCCGCTGCATCCCATCATATGAATCAGAGAGAACTGCTGGGGAGGTCAGAATGAAGCAGTGGTGCTCACTCAATGCCATCTCCTCCATCTAAACCCTTAGGAAGTGAAAGTTCTTCTTGAACCCCTCACTCAGGTCAGCAGGACACAGGGATAACCTTGTCCTCTGAGCCAGGCACCAAACAGGGTGCTGGTACCCAGGGATGTTCTTGCTTTGGAAGAAGGCAAAAGGCATCTTCCAAGCAGAGGTGTCCAGGAGGAGAGCAGAGTGAGCCAGCTTCTCTGTGCACCTTGGTAGGAAGCAGAGGGACTGCCTTTGGCTAGAGAGCTAACCAGGCGATGGCAAACCTGTCCAATTTACAGGCTTAAATGTGCTTGATTTTTCTCATCTGAACCTGATGGAGAATGTAGCATCAGTAACACGAGGTGCTGGGTTGTACATGTTCAAATGTCCTGGATTTATAGCAATGCATTTACAATACATTAAATACTGCACCTACAGCCAGACCTATGGAGAAGGATTTTCCTCCAGCATTAGAGGTGCAATGGAGAACTCTGCAAGGCTCCTTCATGCCACTCCAAGACGAGTCCAGGCAGGTTCTGGCTCTGAGTTATGAGTGCCAAAAGCAAGTAAGGCTGAGAAAGTGAACAGTGCCTCGGGTTTGAAACTTAAAGGGGAGGAAAAAAAGCACCAGAGCTGAAAATAGGGAATGAGAATGGGCATAGGTTACAAAGCATTGGACAAAAAGCGATGCTGAGGAGGGTATGTGAGTGTAGGTCAATGGTATGAGACTGTCATGAGCATTGTGGTCACTGCGGGGGGGTGAATTTGTCCACCTTAAATCTCCCCTGGAAAACACAGTTGTGAATCAAGAAGGAATCCACCAGGAAATAAAGGCAGTCTGTAGCATTAAGAGGGAGAAAAGCTCAGTGCAGTGCTCAGCATCGGGTTTGCCCCCCAGCTGTCTGATGGGGCTCACGCACCTTGTCCTCAGTGCGTGCCCCTTCCCAGCTCACAGCTTGAGCCTGCCTGTGGCTTTGCTGTCCTGCCTTTGTCCTGCAGCTGTGTGTCCATGCGGGATGCCAGAGCCCTCAGTGGGGTGGCCAGGCTGCTGGCTGAGCTGGAAAGAGGCGTCTGAGGCAGAAGGACCATGCTGGAATGCAGGATCTCACCCCTGGTGACTCCTGACTCCCCAGAGCAGTGCTCCATGTCCTGGCCTAAGTTCACTCCTTTTAATTCCATTAGCAGATAATTGCCCATGCAGCATTTGAAGCAATGCACAGTGGTAATTAAGGTCCTGTTGCTGTCAGGAGTCACCTGCTGTCCGGCCCAGAGCTGGCTTTATGAAATCAGACAGTGCAGAAGGAGCACAGTAGGGTCTAGTGACTGCAGGACAAGCCGTGACCTTGTGAGGTCCATCCCCATGATGGAGCATCCCCATGGTGGAACTTGAGTGCCAACCTGCCCGCTGCAGTGTGGCTCCTGGTGGTCTCACCACCACTGTAATGCCAGCCCCACACAGGCCAACCCCTTCCCCTTGTCCCTCTTGCAGGCAACATGTGAAAGGGGCTTTGCAGCCATGGAGGAGACACACCAGAAGAAGATTGAGGACCTGCAGCGGCAGCACCAGCGGGAGCTGGAGAAGCTGCGGGAGGAGAAGGACCGCCTGCTGGCAGAGGAGACGGCTGCCACCATTTCAGGTATGGGGACATGCCACAGGGCCCCCTGTGACGGGGCAGCTCTGTGTTGATGAGGACACAGGGATGGTGTTTGCTCCAGGAGAGAGGAGCAGAGCATGGGATGGGAGAGGATCACAGAGGGATGGGAAAGGGCTGGTGGGAGAGATGTTGTGGATGGAGGCCCCTCTCCTGGTCCTTCTCCAGGCTTGGTACCCTTCTTCTCTTGCTCTGATCTGTTTTCTGTTCCATCTCATAAAGGCGTTGGCCATTCCTGTGGTTCATTTATTGCCGATTTCACACTGAATTCATTCTTCAGTGCCCCAGGGAGCTTGAAAGCACTGGAGCCCAGGGCTCTGCATTAGGAGTGCCACAGCTGAGGGAAAAACATGTGAATAGGACAATTGTTAGGACTTCATTAAAACTGGCAGAAGCCAGGGACACAGACTGAAGCTGTGAAGCAGTGGGAGGTTCATGGGGATGACTCGGGTTTTGTTCCTTTAAAAGCCAAACTAAAGCTCTAATAGAATGCCCTTGGGTGGAGCGGTGCTGATGCTGTGCTGGGTGATGATGCTGTGCTGGGTACCAGCACTGTGCTGGGTGCTGATGCTGTGCTGTCCCCCGCAGCCATTGAAGCCATGAAGAACGCGCACCGGGAGGAGCTGGAGCGAGAGCTGGAGAAGTCCCAGCGCTCCCAGATCAGCAGCGTCAATGCTGACATCGAGGCCCTTCGAAGGCAATACCTGTAAGACCATCGTCATCCTCTGTCGTTGTGTCTCGTAAGGAGATCACAGTGTGGGACACCCTTTTCTCCCCTTTGATTTTGGCTTATCCCTTATGGGAGCTGAGCAAAACAGCCAAGCAGCTTTATTAACCTCGATGCATCTATGTGGGATGTGTAGGTGTGCAAATACTCCGGTCCCAAGTGCCCTGAGCAAGCTTAGAATCATGGAATGGTTTGGATTGGAAGGGGCCTTAAAGCTCATCCAGTTCCAACCCCCTGCTGTGGGCAGGGACACCTTCCACTGGAGCAGCTTGCTCCAAGCTCCATCCAACGTGGCCTTGAACACTGCCAGGGATGGGGCAGCCACAGCTCCTCTGGGCGCCCTGTGCCAGTGTTTAGATCCCGTTTGTGTTGTCCCGGGTGCTGGCAGCAGAGTGTGTGCGCAGGGAGGGCACTGCCCATGTGTGTTTCACAGGGAGGAGCTGCAGTCAGTGCAGCGGGAGCTGGAGGTGCTTTCGGAGCAGTATTCCCAGAAGTGCTTGGAGAACGCTCACCTGGCGCAGGCGCTGGAGGCTGAGAGGCAGGCCCTCCGCCAGTGCCAGCGCGAGAACCAGGAGCTCAATGCCCACAACCAGGTGAGGTCCCCGCTGTGCCCAGGGCAGGGGGTGACAGCCCAACGGGCAGCACGGTGGGTGCCAAGCCGTGGCCGTGCTCCCCATTCCCGCATGGTTCTCCTTCTCTTCCCAGGAGCTGAATAACCGCCTGGCTGCGGAGATCACGCGATTGCGGACCCTGCTGACCGGGGAGGGCGGGGGAGAGGCTGCTGGGTCGCCTCTTACACAGGGCAAGGATGCCTACGAGCTGGAGGTGAGTGAGCTCTGCTGTGCCTGAGGGGCAGCACAAGTGCCTTTGGAGCCCTGAGAGCATGCCACAGCCATCCATCACTCCATGCAGTGGGTCTGTGCGGCTGCTCAGTGCTGTGCATCACGGGGTGCAGTGGGGACATGAGGTTATGGAGTCCTGATGTTCCCTTGTCACACACACCTTTCTGAGCCTGTTTGTCCCCTGGGATTCAATTCATACAAAGCAATGGGGACAGAAAACAAGGGGTGTGCAGGGAGCTTGGGCAAGTTTCCAAGAGACCCAGGGCTCACTCTGTTGGTGAGCCAGAAGACAGGTGAACCAGCAGCCTTATGGAGCAGGTTGTGCCCCTGTGTCACCAGGCACAGCAGGAGAGCATCTCGGGATCATGCTGCATCTCCTAGGTGGGAATACGGGCTGCTTTTGTTCCCACAGGTGCTGCTGCGGGTCAAAGAGTCAGAAATCCAGTACCTGAAGCAGGAGATCAGCTCCCTCAAGGACGAGCTGCAGACAGCACTGAGGGTAATGCCGGGGATGGGTCTGCCATCCTCTTATGTGCTCTGCTCCTCTGCGCGCTTACATTTCAGCTCACTTAGAGCCAGACTTGAAGCAATAGTTAATGTTTCCCCTGCATGGAGTTGAATACCCATTTGGTGTCATCAGTAAAGCACTCCACAACCGTGTCAGTTTAGGACTTACCCACAAGGGAGACCATATGGGAGACATCCCTTCAGTGCTTTTCCCCTATTCCTATCTCATCAGATCAGATTTAAATGGTAAATGCAATCAGTGTTAGGGATCTGCCCAGCCTCCCAGCATTGGATCTGGTTTGTCCGGGGTGGCCTCTGTGCCAAGGCTATTTCTGGGAATCCTGCTGGATTTCTGTGTCTTTGCTGAAGCACAAACAAGTAATCCTGTAACGAAGGGGCTACGTGCATGGGCAGTGCTGTATGCTCTTCCCCGTTAAGGTCTTTCAGGGTATTTTAAGGTCCCTTCCAACCCTCACCATTCCATGATTCCACACTCACCACTGGAAGAGCTTTGTGCCTCTCCCAACCCCTGTCCCACTGTTAGAGGCAGCTTTGAGGGTGTGTATGAAACGTGTGCGTGGCCCCGGCCAAGCCTTTCTCCCTGTTGCCGGCTCTTCTTCCGTGGGCATTTGCCAAGCTCCAATTCAGTGCATTCGCAACCTCCTTGGCTCCAGCTGCGTGTCTGACTCCATTGGGTTGCTCTTGTTCCTTCGCCAGGATAAGAAATACGCCAGCGACAAGTACAAGGACATCTACACGGAGCTGAGCATCGTGAAGGCCAAGGCAGACTGCGACATCAGCAGGTTGAAAGAGCAGCTGAAAGCAGCCACAGAAGCTCAGGGAGAGAAATCCCCTGTGAACACCACTGTATCGGGATATGGTCAGTGCTCCTCCATGGGTTTCCTGAGCTAACACATGCACACTGGCATACAAACCCTTGTGTAGTGATAGGTACCAAGTATAGGACTTGCCATGAGGCTGGTTTTGCTGTTTCATGCTGCCTCCCACCTCCACTCCTTGCGGTGGAGCTGCCCTCCTGTGGCAGTTCCTCCTTCCAGCCCACAGATGGGAAGCTGATGGGATTTGAAAGCCTTCTGGCACTTTGCATTGGGAAAACCTCATGGTACAGGGGGACGGAGACCCCTGGGAGCCCCCTCTGACCATACAGCAGCACTGCTTGAGTTGGGCACAGCAAGGCACTTGCTTGGGATGGGAGGGCAGAAGAGCCCCAGCCCCGCTCCTTGCAGGGATGCAGTGGACACCACGTGAACACCATTTCTTCTGCTTCTTCCCAGATATAATGAAATCAAAAAGCAACCCTGATTTCTTGAAGAAAGACAGATCCAGTGTTAGCCGGCAACTAAGGAATATCAGGTCAAAGGTGAGCACAGACCTCCTGCCCCATGTGATGGGAATACCTGGTGTTACCCTCCAGTGGGGGTGCTAGGTGGGAAGGAATGGAAGGGGAAGAAAACTGGGAATTTCCCAGTCACTAGTGCTAGTCACTGGGAAGAAAAGTGAGCTTTTGACTGCAGAATGGTTGGCTGAGCAGCCCCCATGGTACCCACACACTCCTGACCCTTCTGAGATGGAGGGGTGAAGGTGCTCCTCACTTGAAGGATGAAGCTCACCCTGTTCTTTGGTCTTTCACAGGAGGACTCTGCCAGTATTTGCTCGTTTTCAGTTGAAATTTAGGGGGAAACACACACATCATTCTAGGGTTTAGTGCTCATCACTGCAAGGTTTTTGGTCTTTATGTGCAACAATGATGCCTTGGTCCTGGGTGTATTTAACACACACTTTGCTTGTGTGTTAACATGGTCCATATGGCCCTGTGTTGCTCTGGCTGTTGGTCCCAAAGCCCAGTGATGCTGTGCCAAGCTCTCCTGCTTGGCCTGCTGACAGCCACAGTTACATCGCGTTCCACACTGGCTGTTGCTTTGGGACCACAGCGATGAAAAGGGCAAATAAATCTGCTCAAGTCATCGTTAACCATAGGTCAGTTGAAGGAAGATCAGCATGGGCAAAGCCTGCTTTGCCTTCACCACCGGATACCTGGTGTCTCATGCTGATGTTTGAAGTGGTTGGGACCTTGTGTGGAGCGAGAAGCCAGGCAGGCAGAAGGCTTCTAGCTCAGTGCCCGTGCAGGGGATGCAGGCTGTGCTGCACTGGGTAAATGCAGAGAGCATCCTTGTGCATTTCAGGGCAGCCCAGACCTGCTGGGCCAGGTCTGATGTTGGGTTGCCCTTCACCACTTCGACTCATACCCCTTATGGAGTGGTGCCTGCTGTGTGTGTTGCTTGGTGGGGAAGGAGGAGAGGAGAGCAAGCATGGGCTCTGCCTGCTCCCGTCGCTGGGGGGCTGGGGCTGTACCGATGCGTTCAGGATTGATGAGCTGCTTGTTCTGTTTCTGTTTCTCTTTGTTTCGCCTCTTCCTTCAACAGTCTGTTATTGAGCAGGTCTCATGGGATAACTGAAATGAACCCGAGTCCAGGTTCCCTGCCACGTAGGTAAACAGACCGGCACCCACCAAGACCATCACCACCACTGGAGCGGCCACCCTTGCATGCACATGGCAAAACAGAGCCCTTCTGCTCTTAATGACTGTGGTTTATTTATGGCTAATTACTGGGGGAGGGGGAAGGGGAGCAGTCAGGGTCCCCAAGGCCCATATGAAATGCAGCTCTTTTCCATGGGGAATACGGCTTTCTTGTCTTCCTGCTCCTCCCACCCTCACCAACACAGCTGCCCATCACGGAGGGGATTTGGACACGGTTCCTGTTGGCTGTGTTGGGAGCGTGGGACACTGAGTGTGCATGCTTGGGTGACTCTGCATGCCTCAGACTAAACTTCAGCAGCATCCAGGGCTTGCAGGAAAACAGCCGTTTGCTGTTAGCCAGGATGAGGAGTGGGTTGGGGATGCCTGGAAATGCCTTTCCCACATAGGCCTGGAGCATGTAACGTGGCCCCGGTCTCAGCTGCAGAGGGGATGTCCTGGGCTGCCCTAAATTTCCTTTACCTATAGTTGCTGCTGCCTGAGGTTGATCTGTGCCTGAGCAAAAAGAGTCTTCCTTATGCAGTAACCTCCTCTTCCTGCTTCCTGGTGTCCACTCTACTGCTCTCCATCCCTTTGGCATTGCACCTCCATCCCTCTGGCCTGAGGCTTCCGAGCTCATCCAGCAAAAGGAGGGAGCTATGAGGCAGATCTCAATGACCCTTGAGTAACTGGAGCAATAGTTGATTTACTGACCCATGGTAAAGACTGAAGTTAGAGCAGCTGCAGAGGGAGGTTAGGGAAGAGGGGGGGAGCTCCCCAGCTCGCTGAGAGCCCCAGGAAGTCTGATGAAGGATGCCTTTATCACGGATATCATCCTACATTAGTCTCCCTCCATCAGGCTCCCCTCCTCAGCAACTTGAATGGGTTGTGAGAGTGCCTGTGGGGTGGATTTGCTGGGATTTGTACCATCAGGCAGATGGTTTCTGTTGTCTCCTTCCATCTCACTGGAAATCAGATGCACAAACTGGAATCCATGGGTTGCTGCCCGTTTAAAGAGGCCCAAAGTAAACTTCCTTTAGGAAGTGTGTGTTCAGATACATCCCAAGAGACTCTGCTGCCCTTTGAAAAGAGAGCACACAGCATTTGGGAATTCAGCCCAATCCCTTTCAGTGCTTTCATTTCCGTGCTGCTTCGTTCTGTATCTGTGGGGCTGTGGGAGGAGGAACATGTAAAGCAGTACAGTAACCATGGGAATCTGCACAGCCTCGGGGCAAGTTCATCCTGGATTCCTGCCTCGATAAACACACATTAAAGAAACCCAGCCCAGAAGTCTTAACCTGTGCTAAGAGTGTACATAGGGAAGCACAAGCGAAAGGAGAGCTGGTTGCCTGTTAACAGAAGGGACTTTGCGTTCAGGGCAGTGCCTTTTGAACCTGCCGTGTCATGGTCTCTAAAGCACATCATGACCCAGCCTAGGCCACAGCTTTGGGGCTGCAGGATGGAGTGAAGGTTGGTGTTAGGCTTGTGCATCTGCTTGGGGTAGTGTCAGGTTAAAGCTGTTGTAGCGGGATCAAGCAGTTTGCTTCTGGGTTTCTGCCCCTCTCGTAACTGTTCTGGGTGCCCACGTGCAGTGAGAGCTCCCAAATCCAAATGCTGAGGACTAGTGGGATGGGCTTTTCTGGTGTCCATCTGAGTGATGTGCCTTGCAATGTGGATGCTGCATCCGAGTTGGATCAGCCATCACATCCTGCTAGACCTGAAGCAGGCGTTTAGAGCGTCCTCTGTCTAACCCTGTGCAGTAGAGGCAGCTTTGGCTTGGGAGAGCCCCCAGATGGGCTTAGAGAAAGAGTGGGATTGTCTCTGGCAGTAAAAACACAGTTACAGGCCTGCTTGAACAGAGCCCACACATTGCCTGGAGCCAGGAGTGTCCCACATGGACGCACATCCAGTCGATGCCGCAGTGATGGGGGCAGCACCCGGCTGCAGGTCCCGCTCAGCAGCACGGTGCTTTAGCATAGCAGGTCCGAGCTGAGCTGCCCTGGGCTCCACTGAAATCACCCCCTTCACCACGGCGGGCTCCGGGTCATTTTCCATGTGGAGCTAATCCCGCTTGCAGCGTGCCCCTCATCCGCAATCTCACCCTGTCTCTAAGCTCCCTTCACCAATAACCACAAATAACCAAAACCCTGTGTCCTCTCTTCGCCTGTCCCACTAATCCCTCCCCTACGAGGCCACTCTCCCGCTGCCCACATCTTTGCCTGCGCATCGCACCCTTTCCCTGTACCACGTCCCCACCACCCGTGTCCCAACGCCGTGTGTCTTTTGTCTCTCCCAGAGTCTGAAGGAAGGCCTGACTGTGCAAGAACGCCTGAAGCTTTTTGAATCCAGGGACTTGAAGAATGCCTAGTTCTCCCCGCTCCGCTTGACCACGCGCACCTCCCAGCTTGAGGCAGCACAGCACCAGCACCGTTTGTCTTCTCCTTCCTTACGACTGTCCTTTCGCTGTCGTTCGTCTCGATGCCCCCGACGGGACCCGGCGCCGCGGTGGTGGTGCCACCCCTTTGCCTCCCCAACTCCTTTCCTTTGCTTGTGAGATGCTTCAGAGACTCTTGAGAGGGAGAGGGAAGGGATTGGAGTGGTTTTCCCCACTCCTCTCTTTGGCGCTTTGTAGGAGAATCCTTCCTTTACTGTAAACCATTACACTAAGTGTCAGTATTAAGGCTCAGTAGCCTGTTAATAAGCTAGCTCTGTCGTACCAACCGTTTTGGTATGCAAGCAGGGCCTGGGTGGTGGTATCAGCCGTACCCAGCCCTTACTGCTGTCAAGAGACCCAGTGCTCAGAGCACGCCAGGAGCCTAATCTTAACCATTGGATCTCGACTGCATTACTTGCACCTACAAGGAGGGGAAAGCCTGGGGGAAGCTGTCGGGGAGCGCAGGTCTGTGCCAGTGTACGCAGCCTGGAGGTACAAACACTGACATCCCGCTGGACAAGGATGCAAGAAGTGATTCTCCTGCCCCGTGACTCTGCCGTATCCTGAATGTAGGCGATGCCGGAGCCTGGTGGAGCATTGGTGGCTGCAGTGATTGTGGAGGGGGAGCTGCAGATGCTCCAGGGCACCATCGAGCCTGCCCCAGCGGTGTGTCTTTGCCTCCCGTCTTGCTGGTGGTTGGAGTTGGTGTTCGGGGGCCCGAGCTGTAAGATCACTTCTTCGCCTCTGTTAGATCAAGCCCAGCACTCTCTTTTATTGCTGTTACTCCCTTCCTCTCATTGAGTCCCGTGTATCCCAGGGTCTGTGCGCATGTGAAACTCCCTTTTCCTAGTCAAAGGAAAGTAGAGTAGAAAAGTAGAGCCGATACTGAGTGAAAATGCACAGTGCTCAATGCATATAATGCTCCTTTTTTATCAGCTTCTTGAACTCAAACTCTTCTTGTCAGCAGGGCAGCTCCTATTTTAATTCCTTAATCTTTTTTTTTTTCCTGAAATAAAGATCTCAAAACCATTATGTGCTTCAGACCTTCAGTCCTGATGGCTTCTGTGTTGAAAGAGCATACAGCTCCGCACCGTGAGGCTGATCGATGGATGCAAGCCGACGGAGCTGGTAGGACTAGATGCGGCACATGAGGTTGTCTTCCTAGAGGAAAGCTGTGCTGCTTCATCCTGGGCTGAGTTTAAAGGTGCCACTTGGTCCTGCTTCACCAGGCAGAGCTAAAGCAGTGCTCTGGCACATTGGCTTCCCGGCCCTGTTTAGTCGCTGGTTGACCCACATCACGTTGAGCTGGGCTGTTAAAGATGCACCTGAGCCTTCACATGGAGCAAAGCTTCCTCTTGTCTATCAGGTGCTTAACACGCAGTTGAGGCAGCTCTATGTGCTTTCATGGCTGATTCTGGGGCTGTTAGGTGATTGTACAAGCACAGCCCATAGAGCAAACTCTCACTGCAGCCCTGGAGCAGTGAGCACCATGGTGTTGGTTCCAGGCACCTCCAGTCCTGCCGGGTTGGACCATGCTGGAGTGTTCACCATCATCCTTCCATCAGAGCAGCAAGTTTCTGTCTCGGACCCTCAGCAGGAGATGGCCTCATCTAACCATGGATCAGGCTCTCATCCAGCTTGTGTGGCCTTGCCATGGCCAAGTGCTCAGCCTGGCACCTCGTGGCAGCATTCTGGTCCTGCCCATAGGAGCCCCACTTGTCCCCAGCCAAGATGCCAGCGCTGAGCAGTGAGCAGAGCATGTACAAGGATGCTCTCCCATTGCGATGCTCTGTAATCTCTGCCCGGGTGTGCATGGAAGACCTGGAGACAGGAGCAGGGCAGGAAAGATGCTCAACCGCTCAGATACAAAGGCTCTTCCCTCATCAGCAGGCATGTGCCCTTGGATGGACCCAGCCATGACCCACATGGACCACACTGGATCAGCCACCAGCTGCCTCCAGGAGTCTCAGTGCTGCTGCTCACATTGTGTTTGCTTTAACCCATCAGCCAGCAGCTGCCTTAGTCCTCCTCCCATCGCACCATGGAGGAGCATGGCCTGTGCTCTTCCCTTCCAAGACATCACTGGCTCCAGGATGCCTTTCTTTTCCTCTTCTCTCAAGACATACAATGGGACTTTGTCGTTTTTAGCCAACCAAGGACACGTGCTGGTCTCCTCCTCGCCATGCGAACCCCGACCTTTCCTACATCCCCTAGCAAATCCTGCCTTTTCTTGGCATACTTATTTGCTCAGGAGCACTTATTTGAAGTACGAGGATTAGAAGTTACGTGCTTGCTATCTGCATTGGCACTTCGGTGGTGTGGGTAACGCAAGATGGACCTTTTCTGATCCGGGATCATGCCACGGAGCAGCTTGAGGCTCTCCATGGCAGGGATGATTTCATACCAAGCAGTCCTTTCTTGGTGTCCTGGGTATTAAGTAGGAGCCCTTGATTTCTTTGCCGGTGCTCCTGCTTGAAGCCGTAATACTTAACCTAGGGAACAGAAGGGAGTGAACAGGCAGAGGCATCAGGTGAAGCTCTTGTGTACATACACTGATGGGATTTGGGTGTTAAGGAGGGGTGAGGAAGGTGCTGCAGTGCGTTAGCAAAGGTGGCAGCACTTTGGTGGTGGATGGGGCAGGAAGGCGGAAGAAGGTGGGATCAAAACAGGGATAGGGAAGGTGCAGAGATGCGCTTTCTGCTTGGGCTCTGGCTCTCCATTACCCTACGAAGAGAGGCTGGGGGTGCAGTGTTCTTATTTATAGACACATAATGTTTATGGGGCAGAGTCATTCAGGACCACTTGCACAGCTCTTGCCCCTTCCTACGGATGTGCCCCAGTGAGGTGCTGCAGGGATGCAGCTGTTTTCTTCTCTCTTTCCTGTGCTTTTACCTTATTGTACAGAAAATACCAGTTCTCCCATCACTGCCCACCTTTCTGTGGTCACCCTGAAGCATCTGTACAGGGATTTGAATTGAGGTTTGCTAGGACCATTGTATGGACAGGATCAGACCTGGAGGATCAGCTGCTCCGAGGTTTGCTGTCAGGATGCTTTCATTTAACACTGGCAGCTTCTCTGGACCTGCAGATGGCTGAGGACAGCAGAGCAGGCAGGTTTGCTAGGGATAAATGGTATAAACTGGCACCAACAACAGACGTGGCTGACATAAACCAGGAGGGCAGCGCAGGGAATGTGGTGTGCGAGGGACCAGAGGGACTGGCCACCTTTGCCATGGCTTTAGCAATGTTTAATAAATCAGTGAATCTTATTGCTGGATGTTGTGGGTTTAAAGTGTTTATTCCTAAGCAGAGGGGTCTCTCATGAACGTGGTGGTGGTTTCGTGCTGTAGTGTACAGGAGCAGCCGCCTTCCACTGTGGACTTAAGTTCCTTTGAAAGCTAAGAGAGAACCTGGCTGTGCTGTGCCAAGGGGGCATCGGGGCCTTTTGGCATCCTCAGGATCATCTGCACCCTTTGGCACAGCACATACTCGGTGGGAATGCTGTACGTGATGTCCTATGGTGGTAGCTATGAGTTCTGAGGGTACCAGAGAAAGCGAGGAGATGAGAGGATGCTGTGGGATGGAGATAGCTGCTGTGAATGGTGGCTGCAAGCTCCACGCTTCAGGCTATGCTTCACTTGTAGCCTGGCAAGTATCTAAGCATCTCTCCAAAGCAAGAGGCATTATAGAGACAGAACCTGCAGCACCAATAAACAGCTGAAACCAGAAATATTTCTGCTTTAAATAAGGGGAAACAAGGCAGAAAGCCAACTGGGAAGCTTTTTACCCATAGCAATGTGCCGTAGTTATCCTGTTGCTGCTTCCTGCTTCCCCCATCTTTCAAGATAAATCAGTGATGACTTAAATTAGGGTATGGAGAAGGGGAAAGCAGCAGGGGGATAGAGTTCCCTGCCTGCGCTGGAGGCTTTCAAAGTCCACCTGCATCATCCCACTGCCCAGCATCACCCTTTGGGTGTGCGGTACCACTGCAGGTACCTGCTTCGGGTGCTCTCCAGGGCACCACCTCTACACAGCAATGCGTGAAACACAAGCTGCTGCATCTTGCACAGTTCTACGCTGCTGACAGCATTGAAATGTGAGGTGTAGGAAGAGTCGAGTGCGAGGATGGTGCAAACGCAGCCTCTGAGTCATGATTTTCCTGGGTAAGGTTTTCCTACCATTTGTCTCCCCTGAAACAGGCTGAATCCTTCTTTGAATGTGACCTTTTGCTTTGCCCACATATAAGCAGCAGCAAATCGTGTTCATTTACTTCAAACCCAGAATCTTGCAGCCCAGGAAGGTCTCTGTATCGATAGCACTGTCCCCAGCACTGTAAAGTGTCTCCCTCCTGTACCAGCTCTGCACTTCCACTAATCCCTTGCCTTTTCCCCTGGTTGGATGCGGTACCTGGATTGTGAGCACTGAAGCACTCACTCGCTGCAGCTTGCCTTTGCTCTGTAATCTTCACCCCCTTTTTTTAGGGAAAACCCCAAGTTTGGTTATTCTTGTCTTTCAAAAGATTAATTTAAAGGCTGTGTCACAGTATCCAGAGCACGCACTGTACCTATTTATTACTCAGCAGTCAGTGGAGGGGCCTCTTTTTGTGCCTACATTGTGGGGTTTGAGGTTTAAACCCTGGTCTAACCCAGATGTCCCGCTTTGGGAGAAGAGCAATGAGTGTGACGTGTCCAACCCCCCCTATAAACTGACCTGGTTTGGTTTTAATGACTGTTATAAATGTCTTTACAAACCTTTCCTGCTGATCTCTACCTTTAGTTTTGAAGAGCCTTGTCCAAAGATCATGCACAGTGGGTTTATAGTTTATAAACTTAGGTTGGTTTTGTTCCATACGGATTGCTCCATAATGTCGTGTTTGGTACATCACACACGTGCAGACTGTTACCGAGTGGTGTGCTACTATAGAGCTACTCGGTGATGGAGCGCACCTTGCGCAGTGGGTTCGGGCCCATGAGGCACTGCCGTAGTGCTGGACCTCACATGTGCAGCACGTTCCAGGTCCTCTTGGATGTCCCAAGGGGACAGACACACGTTCTCCGGCAGGAAGGAAGCATGCTGTAACTCAGTGTGTAACTTCAGACATAACTTGCAGTACAACACACTTACTCCTGAGTTGCACTTCGGTGATCCTGCAGTAGAAGTCACTTCTCACCAGAGGATCCAGTGTACAGGAGCAGGCTGGAAGCAATGGGCTCGCCCTGATCAGCCTGTGACTACTAAAGGAAACCAAGAGTGTGGGATGTACTAGCAGAAACAAGAGACAAGTTGGTACCAACTGAACAAAGCCATGAACTCCTCAATGATGAGTGCCATCACTCTCGTGTTCTTCATGCTTTCTTCATGTGCTGCCTGTGTGATACTGACGAGAACACTCTTTGTTCTAAACTAGAGATGGCAAAGCACGTTGTAAGATGCTAGAGACTATGGGAAGTGGGAAGCAGGTATGAATACAGAGGCTTTGACCCGTGCCCACTCTCCTGGGATGATGACGTTGAGATTTTAAGGAATCATTTAAAAGACTCGGATTTATGGGAAAGGATGAAGTTTTGGGGAGGGAAAGGGCAGTTCTGCAAGTCTGCGGTGGTACCTGCAGTGGTACTGGCCATCCTCCTCCTTCATCTGAACAGGAACAGGCAGCTTGCCTTGGTTCTGCCTGAACACAGTGGCTCAAACCCAGGCAGGCTCACACCGAGGAGAGGAGGGAACACAGTTGTCCTCAAGCTCTGTCCATCCATAGGGCAGAACAGTCTCTTCTAAGGGGATTTTCCACATGGATCAGTCCTGGAAATGGTGTCCCACGTGTCATTTTTTCCCTCTGGAAAGAGGAGCGGGTGTTGGAGGCTCCTGTTCCTCAGTATGTGCGAGCTCCTCTCTGCTTCCCTTCTCCCTTCCACTCCAGTTTATTCCAGAGCTTAAGAGCCACCATTCCCCACCAACTGCTCACCGTATTTATTCCTTACAGCCTGTGTGACATGCTAGGTGCCCATGGATGTAGCTGATCCTTTTTATTTTGTAAATAGAATTGCCTAACTTTACATTAACTATCCTAATAAACTATTTTTGCACCACCCTTTGCATGCCGTGGACTGAGGTGTGTTCTTCCAAAGAGGAGGATGCTACAGAAGAGCAGAGGCCAGAGCCTGAAAGTAAGGGAGCGGTTTGCCTTCACAGTCACTACTGCTACTGAACCAGGTAGTATTTAATAGCAGTAATAGGGTTTAAGTAGTGTAAATCTAATGCTGTTGAAGGGGATTTAATAGAGAACCACCTTCCTCAGCTCCTTCCATTGGTGCTCTTTAATAGCGATGCTTTTTCCCCCCAGACCCATGCCAGCTTTCTCCAACAGAACCAACCTCTCTGATGAGGTTATTCCATGTATCCTAAATGACACTTAAGGATCCACAGGAGTTCTTAATGATCTGGATCTTTGGAACAACCAACCCGCAGGGATCGCCTGGAGCACAAACACCAGATGATGCTGGTGAGGTTCTCTGTGATAGTGCCCATCACGGCACTGCTGTATTGAAGCAAAATTGGTGGCAAAACATTAAAACGAATGAAAGTGGCAGATTTTGAGGCACTTTATCCTCAGGATTAAGCAATTCTTACACAGGTGGTAGTGAGAGGGTTAAGTCTCAATTGCACCCATCTGCGTTCCACCCTGAGCTGCAGGGACAGGGATCTCACCTCCCTCCCTCTTACTTGTGCCCCATCCTGCGCTGCACTCGAGACCGACTGATCCCAAAGAACATCTTGTGTCTTCCCAGATATCCCAACACTTCCTTGCTGGAAGATGAGGGCTCTTTAGTACCTGCGACCTCAGGCTTTTACAGTGGAGCTCTGCTCATCTCAAAGCCTCATCTTAAACCAAAGGAACCCTGTTCTCAATCAAAACATACTGCTAGTCTCTGCTGCCTTATCTATAGATTTTCTTTACAAACTTTCAGCAACTAATGCCAACGAGAAACAGAACAAAGAAACATAACTAAGGTGCTGAACTCCCTATACAAACTCCTATCTTTGCTGTAGCCCTCTTAACTCTTTGTGTTGGGCCACAATTCCTTCTGGGAATATCCAGTTAGAAAACACCCATTTCACCACTGAACACCTACCAGCACCGTGTGAACATACCTGCACCAAGGCACAGCAATGAGCCTGCCTGCTTTAAGCCCTACAAGGGCAGCCTTGCCACAGCTATCCTCAACACAACCCCCTATATAGCTGTGTTGTTCCCTCTAGCATGGGAATGACCCACAGCAAAGTGGGTCATTCAGGGCAGAGAGAACCTTCCTTCTCAGGAGGAGCTTACCTAAATTACACCCAAGTGGCTACTACAGCAATGTCTGTATAGTCTGTGAATGCTCTCATCTGTGAATGCTCCACCAGCTGTATGAGGCAGCTCAGTCACTGTCCCTGGACTAAAACCCTGTAGTTGGTGGGATTGTACTGCTCCCAGATCCTCTCAAACTCATCCAGGTACAGCTTCACGTACTCAGCATCCTCCACCACCAGCACGTTCTCCCGGTTGGTCTGGATGGCCTGCGTGGTCCAGTTGAGGGACCCCGTGATGAGCATCCTCCGGTCCACGATGGCGAACTTGTGGTGCATGTACCCGTGGCCCTGGTCGTGGCGCACCTGGATCCCTACAACGACACAACCGCGTCCTCAGCGGGACTCGAACCCAAGGCTATAACCACCCCCCCCACCACCCCTGCAGCACTCCGCTGTCCCGTCCCCCCGCCCAGGCCTCACCGTCGTGCCGGAGGAGGCCGATCTGCGACCCCCGCAGCCCCATGTACTGCGCGTCGGTGACCACCCGGACGCGGACGCCGCGGCGGTGCAGGAGCCGCACGGCGCGGCCGAGCTGCGGGCAGGAGAAAGCGAAGAGGCAGAGCTCGAGGGAGCGTCGGGCGGACAGGAGCCGCCGCAGCAGGCGGCTGAGGGAGCAGTCTGTGCGCGGCAGCGGGCAGGGGCAGGGCCGGGCCGGAGCGCCGGGCCCCGCCGCCTCGGCCAGCAGCGCCTCGGTGCAGCTGGGCGGCGAGGGGAAGAACAGCACCTCCCGGACCGGGCGGCGCCGCCAGCGCCGCGCCGCCATGGCCAGGGCTAAACCGGCCGCGGCCGCCGCCATAGCCACGGCAAAGACCGGCCGCCGCGGGGCACCCGGCACCCACATGGCCCCCCACCCACCCGCGCATGCGCGGGTGGGCCGGAGGGAGGGTACCGCAGGGATGGGATGGGGAAGCGCGGGAGAGATGCTCCAAGCATCCTGCATCCGCTCCCCCCGCCCTCGTCGGTACTCCCGGAACGGCACATGGAATAAAGGGGCATCTTGGCTCAATGAGCGCTGCAGTGCGTGGTGCTGGTGTGCCCAGCGCAAGGAGATGGAGCTGTCGGGGCAAGGCCGGAGGAGCAACGAGGGTAGTAAAGGGGATGGAGCACAGGCTGAAACATTGGGGCTGTTCAGCCTGGAGAAGAGAAGCTGTGTGGAGAGCTTAGAGCAGCTTCCAGTGACTAAAGGCGCTACAAGGATGCTGGAGAGGGACTCTTCATCAGGGACTGTAGCAATAGGACAAGGGGTGATGGGTTCAAACTGAAATAGGGCAAGTTCAGGTTGGAGATAAGGCAGAAGCTCTTCCCTGTGAGGGTGCTGAGGTGCTGGCACAGGGTGCCCGGAGAAGCTGTGGCTCCCCCATCCCTGGCAGTGTTCAAGGCCACGTTGGATGGGGCTTGGAGCAACCTGCTCTAGTGGAAGGTGTCCCTGCCCATGGCAGGGGTTGGAACTGGATGAGCTTTAAGGTCCAAAACCATTCTATGCTTCTATGATTCAATCAGTTTGCCTTCAAGGCGTAGCGTTTCGAGGGCAGGAGAGTGGTGAAAGATGGCTGCAGACATGCTTTCTGGTTAATTAAGTTGTGCACATTCCAGCTCTCACTGACGGCAAAAGAAGCGCCCGCAGGATCATCTGGGAGCTGCAGGAACTTGCCCAGGCAATTACTTGGTAATCCCATGTATGGATCTGTTCTGGCAGGCAAAAGCATCTGCTTTATGTGTTCACAGACTTAGCAGCTCTCTCCCTTTCTTTTCTGTGGGCATTTTAGAAGCACTAAGTTAGCGGTTTCCTTGCCCTGGCTCAAAACTGATGCATTACCCAGTCTGGGATACAACTCACCCTTTACACAAGCACGAGGAAGAAGAAGATGAAGTCTCAGGCTTGACCTTGCGCCCACCTATTTGCTGCTTCAGAAGAAACCACACTTCTGTTCCGAAACACAGAGTGCTCATGCACCAGCGGCGGGTTTGATGGACACTAGGTATTAACATCGGGGTGCTTGGGAGAGCTGAAACCAGTTCAGCAATCAAACAACGCCAAGTAATGTCTTACCTGCTGTGTTACACAGCTCTGGACTGGACCAGAATAGCTTTCAAGTGCCAAAAGATCTCATAAAGGATTGCTACAAGAGCAAGCACTGGAAATTGATTTACTAATCTGTGCTTTCCTAATTACTTCTGTTGCTTTCACCCCACTGACAGTGGCTTTGCTCTCCCCTCATGACTAGCACATAGGAAACAAGATGCATGTATTACTCAAAGCTTCATCTCCTGTTTCCTTACTCACAATGGGGAAATGGCAGCTTCTTTCCAAAGCCTGAACTTAAAGAAGTGCTTTGGTTTTAAGTAACAGAGTAATGCCTTTGCCCAAGCACGTTTGCTGCTTGAATATCCTGCAGTTGGTTTATGTCCAGTCAAGCAGTGTTAGTTAGCGTATCGGAGCATCTCTTGCTCCAGATGTACTAGAAACTAATACAAAGCTAAGAGGAAAAGGCCTATTAAATCAGATTTGGGCTAAGACACAGACCTACTGCTGCTTCCATCACAGCAACACACATCAACAATGAACACAAACCCAGGCTTTGTCCATTTACAAAAATAGCTCTTAATGAGATTTAATGCCTGTCTCCATTTTACAGAGGTTCCAGACACAGAAAAAACCCACCTGCCTATGTTATATATATATATATAAAATATACGTATTTTATATATATATATATAAGAACAGAACTCAAGACAAGCTGGAACATCGCCTCTGAGCTCGAGTCTGGTTTGAATGAGTGTAGAAGGTCACCTGGGTAAAACCTGCCTTTAGCTTGGTACAAACGTCTGTGGTAATGTCAAGTTTTCCCAACGTTGATCCAGAGGAAACAACAAAACAAAGACTTCACAACAGGAACAGTAATTCCTTACAATACAGATAAGGAAAAGTCTGCTTTAGGTCATTAAAAAATGCACCAATGTTTCCGTGAACTATTAAGCAAAACCGGCTACTATAAAGTTAGATAAGGGAGCACCTACAGGTTGGATCTTTCCTGCTTAACTTCACTAGGAAGCTAGAAAACTCTTTCTGGAGATAGGAAACCACCAGCAACCGGATCCTGACGAGGTAATCTTCATTACCTGGAAGTTTTGCAACTGCAGGCAAAACAAGGCGAGTGTTTTATCCTCTAGAGAGGCAAGCAGGCTGCTTTTAGAGACTCCTTATGGTACAATTCTCCCTCCTCAACAAGGTTTCCAAAGCAAATGCTGGAACTGTCTCAAGTTAAGATATCAATAAATAAAGTGGAGTGACAGGACTCCAATGGGATATCCTGGCTTATGCTACAGCAGAAAAGAAGTCTCTTGGAAATCCAAACGCAAAGTGGTTTGAGATAATTTACACGTGGATCCAGACCCTGTGACGCTGTCGCTTGGTTTTGGTTCTTGTTTTCTCAGGTATTCAGGAGATTGACGTGGGATTTGGAGAGATGAACTATGTCCATTCCCGGGAGATCTGGATGTGGTCACAGGTAGCCAAGTGTTGCCAACAAAAGCTAAAACTGAGCTCTACCGCCACACCACAGTGCTTAGTGAGGCAGGATGGGATCTGAATCAATTCACACCGATTCTGTGAGTGTCACTTTAGTCTCGAGTGTGCAGGTCTAGGTTTAGAGCTGAGTTTAGGACAGACAGCAGCACTATTTATTAGCACATATTAGTCCAGTCTCACAGCAATTAGAAAAGACTCAAGTGGCTCTTCAAGTTAGTCTGAGGACCAGGAGAACAGTGATGAAGCGGCACTATCCACCTGATGCACATGCTGCGGGGCTCAGCAGCGGTAACTCAGGGTCTCTGCGGTTATCTGAAGGCAGCAAGTGAGGTTGGGCACCTTTTAGTTCCTGGACTCGGAGGATGTGGGGCTGCGAACTGTTGACATCAGGTGGGACTTGTATGTCTTGCTCAAGCCAGTCATCCAGAACTTGAGAAGCTTGACGTTGTCCTCCTCAGCAGCTCCCAGGATGCTCAGCAGTTTTTGGGTATCCTCCTTGGGTCTGCTGTCCACTTTAGTGAACTTGAAGAGGACCTTCACTTTACTATGGGAACAAGAAACTCCTGTTATTACAATGGATCTGCACACGTCAAAGAGGGAACGAGCAGTAACTGCAGCTTCTCTCAATACCTATTGCAACACAATGTTAATAACAGCTTCAAACAGGAGTCTGGAAACTTCTCATGCTTTGAATGAAGAAGAGTACAAGAAAAGGGGGATTACTTTTTTCCACTCGTAACATGGAATCATAGAATAGTAAGGGTTGGAAAGGACCTTAAGATCATCCAGTTCCAACCCCCTGCCATGGGCAAGGACACCTCCCGCTAAACCATGCCACCCAAGGCTATGTCCAACCCGGCCTCGGACACCGCCAGCAATGGAGCATTCACAACTTCCCTGGGCAACCCATTCCAGTGCCTCACCACCCTCACAGTAAAGAATTTCTTCCTCATATCCAATCTAAACTTCCCCTGTTTCAGTTTGAACCCATTATCCCTTGTCCTCTCACTACAGTCCCTAATGAAGAGTCCCTCCCCAGCATCCCTACAGGCCCCCTTCAGATACTGAAAGGCTGCTATGAGGTCTCCACGCAGCCTTCTCTTCTCCAGGCTGAACAGCCCCAATGCTCTCAGCCTGTCTTCACATACAATTCTAGTTTGTTTCTTCATTCTAGTGGAAGGTAAAACAACTCATTGTGACAACTGGGAATCTCCCTAGAAGAAACATCCAGTGCCAATCAGGCCCTAAGGTAAATCCACAGAGTCTTAACGTTCCCTGAATTATTCCACATGACTGTCTGGTCTTCCTTTATACTTGCACCCTTAAAACATAGTGCCTCAAGGCACAATCGTGACATCTGTTTGGCACGTTATCTGCACCGGAATATAGCACACATGGACAGGCATATATGGATTTGCAGACTTAATCCTCGTAACGTGTATCGGGCAGACAAGTAGTGTCATGTAGGTAACCTACAGATGTGTGAACTGAAGCATAAAGGTTAAGAACTGCTGACAGCCAAAATCAGAGCAAGGGCTACTCTTTAAGGTACTTCCGGTACCTAAACAGGGCTACAAGAAAGCTGGAGAGGGGCTTCTGGCAAGGGCCTGTAGGGACAGGGCAAGGGGAATGGCTTTATACTGAAAGAGGGGAGATGTGGATAAGATAATGGGCAGAAGTTCTTCCCTGTGAGGGTGCTGAGGGACAGGGTGCCCAGAGAAGCTGTGACTGCCCCATCCCTGGTAGTGTTCAAGGCCAGCTTGGACACAGGGGCTTGGAGCAAGCTGCTCTAGTGGAAGGCGTCCCTGCCCATGGCTGGGGGTTGCAACTGGATGAGCTTTAGAGTAGAACAACTCGGATTTTCTTAGCTCCTAACAGCAAAGCCAACTACTGTCAATACTACAGCAGAAGTTACCTGACTACGAGTCTGTCCCGTACTCTGCTGTAACCGTTCTGGGATTAGCACCAAAGCTGTTTCTCTGAAAGCAATGTAGTCACACTTACTTCATCCACTCCTCCTTCAGGCAGACAAGGCACTGATCCACAACGTCTACAGAAAGGTTCTGGTTGGTCAGGGCAGCTTCGATCTTGTTCAAGATTGTAGGGCCAACTATAGCATCAGAAAGAGGGGGAAAAGGGTGAGAGAACACATAAACTATAGTTACCTGCTTACGCCTTTACTAGTCATTGTTAGCAAGGACTAGTCCACTTATTCTATGGCCTGGACACCTGCTGGAATTACAGACAAGAATACCCATTTGTTCCACCTCTTATTCTGCTTAGGTCCACACTCATTTTCCACCAGTGCTTTGGCCTGGTGCATTAATGCAGCTTCCTCTGTTTGGAGAAAGCTACACTATTAGTAACAGCACAGCCAACTTCAACATAGGATTTGGCTCTATTAGTTCATAGATAGTAATCTTCTTTGAGTCCAGAAGAAACCTGCATATTCTATAAGGAGGAAAATGTTCCCCCCAGTGGCCTGTCTTGATTCCACTTCCATGCAAGAGGAGCTAAAGATCATCCCACTAGAGCAACACCTGATCTAAGAAGCAACATGGAATTCCGTGAACGAACGGGACCTGCAACAAAGGGGCCTTTGCTTTCTTCAGACCCATTTTAAACTGTTGTTTAGATTTTGTTGGTTCTAGTTCCATATCAAAAGCTCATTAAAAAATGCAAAGTTATGAAAAGTCTTCATACTTTGTATAATATACATAAAAATATAACCGCTCCGTCTTGAAGTCTCTGCTTACTCGATTTAACGTTCCTCTTCTTAAGGGCAGTTCCAGGATACTCAGTAAAAACCCAAACCAACAACCATCCCAAGGCATTCCCCTCCCCAGCCACTTTCTGGAATTCCCTAGGAGGCTTTTCTCCCAGCCGTCCACAGCCTAATAACTTTGATGCTGTAGTGGAGACATGACGTTTCAGTGACTATTCCAGACCAGAAGCTGCTGGACATGCCACTGGTTGGATGGGAAGTAGACTATGGTAATTATACTGTAAGTATGTATTACAGAGAGCAAATCTCTGCTTTGCATTGCACCTGTACTTCCAGAGGACAGAGCAGGAAGGATTTAGCCATCTGCCATGTGGAACGTGGGAGATGAGTAATGTCACAGTTCTTGTAAGCTAGACATGCTCAAAATAAACAGCCAGTACTCCAGGATATACAGTGTTCACTGGGGGCTACACAAGAATTCCCCTACAAGTACTGCTATTTTTAATTAAGCAAAATGCTGATCTGGTAAAACAAACCCTTTAGAATTCAACAAACAGTGGTAAACCTCATCTCAGTATTCAACCCAGTTGTTTTCTGACCCGGCTTCTACTCAGACTTCCATAAGGGCTAGCACATGAATAGCATAAAAAGCAGTTATTAGATCAAGATGGTGTTTCATCTCAGTGACACAGGTTCTTTCTGCTTTCAGATCACCCACCTCGATCTGCTGCCACAGGGCTACCGCTGGTGACGACAAACTCATACTTGTTGAGGGACTGCTCCTCATCAAACAGCGTTGGGTAGAGGCTGGACCGGGTTGCAGCACGAACTTCCACAAGCACCGCAAACTCTGGAGGGACAAGAATCCAAAAGAACATTAACTGAACCAGCCCAGGTTCTAAACTGCAGCTCCGCACCCTGCTTGCAGAAAGCACAGCTCTGCCAGTGTTTGGTCCAGCATCAGCCTTTCCCCAATAGGAACCAAGACTGTTGGCTATGTATGATCAGCGATTAAAGCAGGTGTCACACCTCTCCACTACTGATCAGGCAGGGATATAGAAACAAAATGATGTGGTACGAGTTGTAGTTCATGCAGCACTGTTAGACTATCTGCCAATACTTCATAACTAAAATAAGAATCTTGTGTCTTTTAACATGGCAGGGAAAGGAAAGGGCTCTGCACCAGGTTCTTACCAGATGATAGGATGTGGGATGGGATTTGGACGTGGGGGCTAAGCCCTAGGAAGTTACACCGATACGCCTCTTCATACTGGTCACTGTAGGGGATGATCCGCACACAACCAACAGGCAGCATAGTCTAGAGAAGGAAGGAAACACGTCAGGAGAAACACTGGAACTAAAGGAGTACAGTACAATTTTCTTCCCGACTTCCAGGGAAAAAGACTTGGAGCACTGCTTTGGGGAAGCTCCTGATTTGGGGGATCAGAAATATCCCCTGACATCAGCTTGAAAGTTGTTGAGGATGACCAAAACATCCAAAGGTTGAGTCTTCTTTATTTGGTGGGTCTTTGGTGGTGGTGGTTTTGTGTTTTCAAACCCATGTAACGCAGAACACATTCTCCATGAGATTACATGTCAGAGACAGGCCATTATGAAGAAATACATGTAAAAATATGCAGCCAGGAAATACAAGGAAAAAGCTTTTACCCGTAGCACATCAAAAGCAGACTGGACAAGATCCGTATCTCGAGCTTTCCAGATGACCTGGTTCCCCATCAGAACATGCCAAGCCAGCATGCGGAATGCTGATGCCCCCAGAACCTGGAAAGAAACCCCAAACCATTCTGCATTGGTTATGAAAATCAGTGAAATGTCCACTAAAAACATGATTGCCACGTAAGAACATGGCTAGGTCTTGTACACAGAGTAGTAGCTCTAAACCACAGCACCAAATCAAGTGTTTTGGGGCAGGACTGAACAACTTCTCATAGATGATAAAAACTTTCAGGCATTTCTCTGATTTGGGTTATGTACAGAGGTGAAACAATGTTCTTGGACAAGCCTCCAAATGCACACATTTGCAATACAGTGGTGCAGTTCAACAGCTTCAAGCCTTCTAAACTGGGAGACAGCAGAATAAAAGGAGGCTGAAGACATAAAGCAGGTACTTGTCCAGGAAAACAAGCTGGTGTGATAGAGACTGTGGATCAAATGCACTGAACCTTCCCCCTCAGCCAGTTAACTGGAAGCACTGGAGAGAAGACTGATCTGTACGGAACCACTTGCTTTGCTTGTAAATGGTTTTTTTTCCTTCTGAAATACTTTTGTTTCAAGCAAATAATACTTGGCTTTGGGGATGCTGCACGACCTCTGTGTTAAATTACTGTCACTGCTTTTGGGAAGAAGAGGAGTGCGGAATTTGATGGAAATCATATGATCCCATCCCACATGACTGATGATCACTAGATGCCCACATGATCTAGATGCAGTTAACACTGTGTTATGAGCTGTGCAGGCTCTGTGTTGAACACAGAACCAGGGAAGAAGCGCAGAGTGCAGGAAATAAATGTATCTTTTAAAGAACAATCAGGAGAGAAGAGGTTATTAGCTTGGGAATTCAGCATCTGTAACACGCTCCTCTCTTACCTGCCTCATGTGCCTGAGAGAGCGAAAGACAGACAACCTTCTGTGAGCTACATTCCAGCTGTTGCAATCTGGCATCAGGGATGTTTCAGGCGAGCATCTAGATAGTTCCTGCCCTTCCACAGCATCTGGCTGGGAAGAAGGCTTCTCTTCTTCCTCAGAACCATCCCAGCCTTCTGACTCTTCCTTCAGATCTAGCAAAAGAAGGGCAGAGAGGTCATAAGAATTGCTGCTCTCTAGGAACGGGAACTGCCTACACATGCTGCAGCCAATTGATTTTGGCTGGATGTAGGAAGAGAGAGTTCAGAACACAGCAACTGGAAGTACTGGCACCACAGACACACCCCAAGTCTTAACAGAGTGTATGCGTTCAGATAGAAGATAAGCACTGAAGCTTCAGGAAGGAATTTTCAGCTTCTACAGAACACAAAATCACATCTTTTGACCAATTCTCTATTCTTGTTTTAAAGGGCACGGCCAAAGCTTTGAGGCAGGTTTTGGACATTCTAAGCTAAGTGGATTAATAAAATAATTCAATGCAATAAATAAATTGTGATCCTTTAGAAATGCTGTAGAAAAAGGAGCAAGAAGCCCATATGTTGTGACTGCAAATTCTTCTGGTTGTAAACATGCATTGGAGAGGCCAACCCAGCCAGAGAGAACAATAATCATGATGATGCAACACTTCTACTCAAGTAACCAAGATCATGTGTGCATGCAGAGAGTCTATGAGGACAAGGGCCTTGATTTCACGCTGTCAGTCATCTCTACATGGGAGAGCACATCAGCTACTGCAGAGACTGCCACTAAAGTTGATGGGATATGGCTGTGCTTACAATGCTGATGAGATGAAAGAATTTGGTGTTTTACCATCCAAAGAGGGTCTTCCAGCTCTGGAAATCTCTCTCTCACCTGCAAGTTTTTCCATCTGAACAAGGGTGTCTTCTGTTGGTGCTCCCTCCAGAAGCTTCTCTGTAAGTCGGCTACCACAAGCTTTCAAAAGCCTGGAAACATTGAAAGAAACATAAGCAGCATTCATTAAACCTGCAAAAGCCTAACAAAACACGTGGTGTGATGAGCTCAACAAAAATCCAACAGCTAACCAATAGGTATTTGCTTTCAACACATCTCTGTACCCTCCTCAGTGTGGTAACTATCAGTGCATCTTACAACCACTGTCACACAGAGTCACCAAAAGGACTACCATTCTGCAAAGCACTTATCCCCCACCCAAGTCACATGCCGGTGTTGCAACACTTTCTGTGGCATCTTTCCAGGGAAGTCTGATGAGGAAGTCAGGTACTGGAGCAACTGCACTGCCACAGACATGCTACTGTGCCAAGCGGCTGCACCTCCCACACTGCCTATCACAATACTCTGGCACTTCCAGGTGAACAATCACTGTACTTCAAGTGCAAATCCAAGGTACAACACACTGAGGGTAGGAGCATCTTTCCATGCTTTCTTCCATACCTACTTTTATACTGCAGAGGTTTTCCATCTAGATACATATGGCTTCCACTAGCTGTCACATTAGTAGGTTTATTTCATCTCTAGCATGACCAGCAGATCAAGGGAGGGGATTCTCCACCTCTACTCTGCTCCCGTAAGACCCACCAACAGCACTGCATCCAGGTCTGGGGCCCTCAACACAAGAGGGACATGGAGCTGTTGGAGTGAGTCCAGAGGAGGCCATGGAGATGCTGAGAGGGCTGGAGCAGCTCTGCTCTGGAGACAGGCTGAGGGAGCTGGGCTGGGTCAGCCTGGAGAAGAGCAGGCTCCTTAAGGGGAGACCTTACAGCAGCTAAGAGGGAAGAGTCAGACTGGATATTAGGAATAAAATTCTTCCCTGTGAGGGTGCTGAGGCACTGGCACAGGGTGCCCAGAGAAGCTGTGGCTGCCCCATCCCTGGCAGTGTTCAAGGCCACGTTGGATGGGGCTTGGAGCAACCTGCTCTAGTGGAAGATGGCCCTGCCCATGGCAGTGGGTTGGAACTGGATGAGCTTTAAGGTCCCTTCCAACCCAGACCATTCCATGATTATTTCACAGTAACAAGGAGATTTTATTGTCCTAAAGTCATCAGCAGGCTGCCACCGTCTTGTGCTTAGGTCCTTCCAATTCAGAGACTACTTAGCAAAGTCCAACTTATAGAATCATAGAATCATAGAATAGTAAGGGTTGGAAAGGACCTCAAGATCATCGAGTTCCAACCCCCCTGCCATGGGCAGGGACACCTCCCACTAAACCATGCCATCCAAGGCTATGTCCAACCCCACCTTGAACGCTGCCAGGGATGGAGCATTCACAACTTCCTTGGGCAACCCATTCCAGGGCCTCACCACCCTTACAGGAAAGAATTTCTTCCTCATATCCAATCTAAACTTCCCCTGTTTAAGTTTAAACCCATTACCCCTTGTCCTCTCATCACAGTCCCTAATGAAGAGTCCCTCCCCAGCATCCTTCAAGAAGAAAAATAACAGCCAAACACTCAAATCGCATTTCCATCCTTTCAGAACATGCCAGTATTCTCTTAATGAAGAAGGTGTAGAAGCTAGAAACACAAGTGGCATTACCAAGCAAAGGACGTATGCAAACATGCCCAGAGGTTTTCATCGTTGGTCAGTGATGTTAAGGACCGGGCTGCGTTGCCGTTCCGCTGGTGCAGGAAGGGAGTGAAGGCTGTGTTCATCCGCTGCGCACGCTGAGGGCATCCGTACTGCTCTGCTTCAAACACCTACACCATGGAAGAAGGGCAGTGTAAGAGACTGAAAGAGATGTTTATGTAGAGCTGAGCCAAAAAATACCCAATAGAAGTACAAAGTGAAAAGGTGCATCACACACAATCATCCAAAATACACTGTAAATTATGGGAAAAGAGACGGAAGGGACAGCTTATTCTTAGATTAACTAAAATTACCATTAAGCGCTCCAAAAGCATGGTCCTTCTCAGCTTTAGTTCCTTAAATTTCTAACAGAGCTACTGTCTAGCAGCTATGTTGGTGAAGTGTGTTACAACTGGTCTAACATGTCAGAGGCACCCTGTTCGCTCCCTCCTACACCCCAGATACACACCATCCTCTTGTCCCTCGTGTCAACTTGAATGTCCACCCTGACTGCAATGACCTGGATCAGCTTCTTGACTCAGCTGCACATTAGCTATTGTAATGTTTTACTAACGTTGAGTCAAACAGGCTCTGTGCACTGACCTACCTTAAGTGCTTTGCCCTGAAGCTCATCAATGATGCCTCTGATTTTTCCCAGCAAGAAAGGCCAGGAGTTGATGAGGTAAATCCGGTCCATCATGATGGTGATGATGCTGTACCAGCGCTGGAAGCCTCGAGCCAGGCTGTCTTTGATAAAGAAGGTGTGGCTGAAAACAAAACCATGCTGTTCATCTCCAAAAAAAATAGGGCCTTCACGTCCTGGGCAGACCTGAAGGGCAAGGACACATACACCAAAGCAGTTAAGCAGATCACACGGCTGAAATGGTAATAAACTGCACAAAGCTTCCTACTCTGAGTGAATAAAACAAGCCTTTTTTAGGCTGCTATCCAAAACATGCGGTCAAACAGACCTCCAGAGATATCCTACGAACACTACAAAAGCTTCATTTTAACTGTTTTAAGAACTCAGCTCTATTCAATGACAATACTGTTGAGAATCCCCACGGGATTTTGCTGATCCTGACACATAAAGGCTCACTAATCTGAATGGTTCTCCCTTCATTTCCATGAGATGTTGAATGTTAATGGTCTACAAAGATCAAATATTCCTTGGCACTAAACAACAGATTCCAATGTTCTTACAAAACCAGTTCATCTTACAAAGGAAAACAATAAACATCAAGGAGCAAAATCAAGAAAGGGAAGCTTTTAGTCACATAGGTGAGAGGAAGGAACCCTCAAAGTTATCAAAGATCAACCTTAAAAACTACCATCAAACCTGGAATGGACAGACTTGTGTGTCTGCCTTTGCATGTCCATTCTCTCCTTGCTTCAGGCTGCACAGAGCAGGTAGGATGAGCAAAGTGCTGACACCTAAAGCCAGGACCAGGTTTTCTCCCTGTTCTCCCAGACAGTTACCTCACAGCTCAGGCTGCGAACACAGGCCTGGCGCACGATGCTGAAGAGCTGGGGGTGATTTGGGTGCTGGTGACTGACATATTTGATTGATGTTTCCTTGTCGTGGCTGACGTATCCAGGATGTCCTCCTGCAAGAGAGCGGCAACCCTGAAGACAGAAAAGCAAATCCAGCCATAAATGAGCATGCAGTTGTCTAAGGTTTCCAAAGGCCTCTGCATATTCCCTTCAAAACATAGGGAGATGTTACTTACACCTATTGATAACAACACAAACTACTCAGAAGACAAGAAATAGGAGGCAGGGTGAGGATTTGGATCCAGCTCCTCACACAGAACTTTGTGTGATATACTTCCTCTGTCCTTATGTTCATTTTCCACTATTTAATTTCATTGTGAATTTGGTGCTGGCTCTACAAGTGGTAAAATTCAGTTAACAGCGGCTCTGAGACCAACTGATCTACCAAAATGGGCCAAAACCTAAAGGAAACTAAAACAAACACATATGAACAAGCGCTAATAGGAGACAAGGACAGGAATGACTAAGAACATACGCTTACTCTATTCTTTTAATGTCTTTTACCTTTTCTTTCCCATTTCCTAATCAACACTGCTCTTAAAATGACTATTAATAAATGATCGGACCCTATAAAATACCTGCTCTTCAAGCATAAGGAAAGCATTTCTCAGCCACAAGAGATTCACAGAACACAAGGCTTACAGAGACCTCAAGACATCATCTTGTCAAGGTCTATACACTCAACAACAGTTCCTTATCCTCTTGTCATGGACCATTAGGACTCAGAGATCTTCTGGCACCAGCAGTCACATACAAAACAAGCGCAGATCACTTTTTTCCCTCTCTTAAACAACTGGATTTGCATTAGAGAATTCAGGAGCCCTTTAGTTAAGCCAAAGGACACTGATGTCCGCACACAGATCTTCACACTTACCTCACACATGTCTGACTTCTTGGGCCCTGGGCTGCTGGAGTCAGCGCTGGCACCTTCTGCTGGGCTGTGCGAGCGGATGCGGCTGCTCATCTGAATGCCGCCTTCTTCCTCTTCTGCCTGCTCATTCTGCCCGGAGATGTCCCCGCTGCTCGCGCCTTGGGGGAGCGGTGAGTGTAGAACCTCAGTACAAAAGAGGGTGCGAGGGCCGTGGAGCTCACAGAAGTGGCAGAGGGCAACAATAGCATTCATAGTGAGAGCTCAGCACATGCGTCAGGCCTCCTGCAGGTAAGGGAGAAAGCACACAACATCAGAACAACAGATATTCAAGTATCTCCTGGGCCTGGTCATCATAGGGCCTGTTCTGTATCCCTACAGGAGCAGCTGCCCTTAAACTCAGCCTAAGGGACCAGCGCAGCTCCACCACGGGGTAACCTGAGCAAAGCCCAGCCCTTCGCACCATGACAGGGTGGGACTAGCGCTGATCTAGCCCGGGTCAACGACAATAAGCCGGTACACCGCAAGTAGCAGTGGGGAGCCGGGCTGGACCGGACCCTCCGTGAGCGGATACCTCTGCTCTTACCGGGACAGGCTGGGGTCTGTCAGATCAGACCTCCGTGCCCGGACACCACCAGCGCAGCTTCCCCGTGCCCGGAGGCCCTCATGGGGTAACCGGCTCTGCTCAGCGCCCCCGGACCCGAACGCCTCAGGCCCGGCCGGACCCGGACCTGCCCCCTCTTCCAGGCCCCGGCCACCCCGGCCTCCCCGGTCCCGGACACCCGCGGCCCGGCCCCGGCCGCTCTCACCGCGGCTCCGGCTCCCCCGCCCCGGCCCGTCCCGTCCCGTGCCGTGCCGTGCCAGCAGGCGCCTGACACTGACTGACCCACCGGCTCGTACCATCCCTACCGGCAGCTAGGGGGGGAAGAGGAGCCGGCAGTTTATCGGCTGCACACCCGCCGCAGTCGAGGAGCGGCGAGGAGAGGGAGCGGGAAGCGGGAGACAGGAAGGAGGAGTCGGTTCCTACCGCGGCACCGAGCCGGGCCTCCCCGCCGCCCTCCACACGATCCCCCGCTCCCCCCCGGGGCGGCAGTGACTCGGCCCACGGCCGCCCTCTCCACAGGGGCTGGGCAAAACCATTACTAAGAGAGGGGGAGGATGAGAAGGTCCGGAACACTCCTCCTTGCTTCCCTCACTATCCCGTGTCTCGCTGTCGCATCGCAGGCAGCTTACAACAGTGCCCGCTCCTCAGGAGCCCAGAGGGGACGAGACGCCTCCTGCCACCCCGGAGGGGCTGCACTCGGAGGGGGGGTCAGGTCCCCCCCTCCTCGCACCACATGGTGCGGGCCGCATGGCTGATGACGGGCGGGGTCGCGCAGGCGCCGTGCCGTGCAGGGGCCGAGCTGAGGTGATTGGGGGCGCCCGCGGGGGCCGAGTCTGGGTTCTGTCAAACCACGCGATGGGTACGAATTCATTAAACTATTAACATTGTAGGGTATTAAGCTATTAACATTGTAGGGTTAGGGCAGGGTAGAACGTGGAAGAAGGGAGCAGGCACAGTTAAACATGCTTGTTGCAGGCTCTTCGATGCCAGTTCTCCATTAAACTACCCCAGTTCCTCTTCAGCATATCGAGTTTTATCGCTATCACTAGAAAACTGATGGAAAGATAAACCTAAATCCCATGTGAACTATTAATCCTTTCAGGCTTCAAAATGACTTAAGTACTGGAGCCCCCCACCATTCACTGTACGTTGGAGTTGACCCCTTTAAACACCCAATTTGGAACAGAAGCAGTAAGTCTTCCACAAGGTAACAGGATAGATCATTCCACTGAGTTAAATGCACTTATATCCCAAGAAAGACCAGCTATTACCGATACAACATTTGCCTCTGAATCCATCGTGTGTGTACTAAATTCTGCCTCTGGAGAATTGTCACACAAAGATATCAAAGTAAGTGCTTGATCCAACATCTAATCCTGGATCCCATCCTGGACGCTGGTAGCATCACTTCCCAAGGAAAACACACTGCACAAGAACAACTAGTTTCTACGCAAGATAATTTCATAGAGCTTGGACAAGCCACCGGAGGGCCTTGAACCAGCCCTGAGAGAGGACACTGCTGCACTAGCAGCCAGTCAGCCAAAATCACACATCCTGAGAAGCAACAAGAGCAAAAGACCCCCCCAAAAAAACCCTATGGCAAAGCCCAATATAAAAGAGCTACTGTCTCATTTAAGACAAACTGAGAACGACTTGTTTGTTAGCTTTATTTGCCAATGGTACATTTAAACAACTGCTCAGCACTAACCTCTTCAGCCGGGGTGGAAAACATCTCCTAGGTTATACAGAGCACCTATGACAGCACATGGTGGTTGTTCTGGAGAAGAGCTGTGTAGCAGAAGGCAGTTGGAGTTAGGCAGAAGTTAGCAGAGGTCACCAACCAAGGCTCCTCAGTGGCACAAAACCAGGAGGGGTGGTTGCACACAGAGAGCTTCTAATATCTCTTCTTGAATACATCTTAATGCCTGCTAATAGTCACTGAATCAGACACCCCTCCTGTGGCTAAGAAGTGTAGCTGCACATTCAATGCTACCTTCACAACTGCGTTTTCTCTTTGCTGATTACATGGAAAGAAGAATCAGAGATCAAGGCATGCGCTCAGTATCTCATGAACACATCTTGTGTCCATGCACGATGGGAAGCGCCAGACACAGGACCGCAGAGAGCCTCAGCTCAGAGGAGCACAGCACACAGTGTTCTTGCACTTGATCAAAAGCCCTTCCCTGCAATAAATACAGATTAAAACCAGAAAGCTCAAGCGTTCTCAATGCGGCTCAGCTGACCACAACCCATGAAATCAGTTCCAAGACTTGAATGAGCTACTTCATTAAAAATCTGACTTAATTTCAACAGTATCTCCAGACACGCAGATGCCAGACTCTTCATCAAACTCTTACTTAAAAGCCCTTGCCTGAAGCACTTTCGGTGAATGCTTTATCTATGGATTCTACAGGTGGGACCTGACTTTGCATCCTCAACAGCACAACTACCCACAGCAGAAAAGGAACCTTAAAAAATCAGGTTAAGAAATATAGTGTAATACATCATTTCATCCATTCCATTGCTATTTCTACCATCCTTTTGATGTGAGCATGGATTTATTTTAGTTACTTCAGGCAAGAATAAAAAGAAGAGGAAAATGTAGCTGCTATTTGCCAACTGCATCTATTAGCTTCCTTCTAATTCCACGGCCACAAAGCCATCCTGCAGCCCTGAGATTTCAAGTCCACACTCCCAAGTAACAACTGGTGGTGTAAAAGCCTGGCCACTGCAACATGGACAGTTCTGGTTGTCACATTCCAAGCCCTGGGCAATGAAAGACAAGCCATCCACATTCTTTTAGAGGTAGTAGTTTGGGGTTAGTCATTTGCAGCCCTTTCAATGGCTGCCACCCAGTTGTGAACACTTTGACAATCCAGCTCTGTGCTTCAACCTGCAGCACTAGTGATTACTAATTTAACACTTCCAAGGTACCAGAGAGGAGATTGCATAAGTATGTTCAGCACTGAAGTCACTGCAGGATTAACCAGGAAAAACACACCTTCACAAATGACAAATATCTGTAGTTACAAGACCAGTAAGGCAAGTGATGCAAAAACCTAAGGTGTAAAAGTTGCCTTTAAATATGGAAGTGTCTATGACAGGAAGCACCAGTACTCAGCGGTGATCTGCTAACACTAGGGATTATGTTGTGTTTGATACTAACCTGCAGTTTTAAACTTTAAAAGACATCTTTCACCATGCAGACAAGCACCTGGGGACATATCCCTTCTACTAGAAAGCACCCGTTGTCACAGAGGCTCTGCTGGGATTAAGACACCAATTCCAAGTGAAAATCCCAGTGGTTCTGTATCAGCGCTGGAAGCACAAATGGGCTATTTTCAACCATGGGTGACCTCAATACATACAAGCTGCACATGGCAACAGCCACAAAAGCTCAGCTCCTGCTTCAGCACCTGAAACAAAGCTGGCAGGTTAACAGCAGCAAGCAGCTCTTAGTCAGGCGTTTCAGTAGGAAGCACTGGGTGCTGAGCTTCTCATGTTCTGACTTGATGACAGATTTATGCCTGATAGTAGGAGATTTGCACCTACATGAAGTGTGCCAAAGGTGTCTGAACAGCGAGAATCATCAGATACATGAGAACTACAGAAAAAGAGCCCACTGATTTAAGGGGTGAAGCGTCCAAAACCCAAACTTTTGTGTTTAAAATAGTGAATTAAAACCCAGGTAGGATTCCAGCATGTTATTTCCAAATAATATCCTGACTTTTGAGAGCTCTAAAGAATAATTCTGTTTATGTTCCATGGAGAATTATTTTCTTTGGAAACAAAGATCGACAGCATCACCTTCACTTGAACTGGTTTCCAGCCTGTTGAATACTTTCATGCCAACTGGATAGAAACAAAGATTTAAATGTCTTTCAGCATAAACAACATCCTATCTAGAATTCTTCAGGACACTGAGCTCTTCCAAATATCCTTCTGTTTAGGTCTAATAAGTTAGACCCAAGAGGAAATATTAAGAGACATTCTGTACCAGAAATTTAACACCATCAACAGCTGTCATGTCCAGATTCCCTGCAGTGATTTGGGTTTTTCAGCACATCCACCTCCCAAGGACTCATTAATATGCTCATCCTTCTGGGAAGAACACAGGTCTTAGTTCATCCTTTAATAGACAGCAGCCAGCTACGCTGGGCATAGGCAAATCATCATGTAGAGAGTGAAACTCCAGCTCTCTCCCCCCACCGTACATACACATCTGCACTTTGAGCCGACTTTCAATACAGAGTAAAGAACGAGGAATTATCTTGGATGTGACCCAACACTAGTTTGTATTCTTCCCTGAATAACACTTTTCTTTTGCAGAAGGGAAATAAAGGACTGCTACAGAAACACAGCGACATTCAAACCCTTTAAAACAAAAGGTAGATTATTTAATGCATTAACGATGTTAAATCTGAAGATAAATAAATCCACAACAGACTTTTACGTTTCTTTTTGAGATTTCCTTTTTCTTTGCAGAGAATATTTCTGATATTATACAGTACTGAGAGGGTGTTCTTTTATTTTCTTAATGTCCAGGTGAAAAGCAAAGCTCAGTTCTCTCTGCTCTCTTCGTGGAACTCCTCAAAGGCCTCTTCCAGGCGTGATTCTTTCATAAGCTTTTACTTGAAAGCGGAGTGGTGAGCAACATTAATTTCAAGAATAACTGGATGGTTTGGTCCCTGAGTCATCCTCTTGAGAGCCCATACTCTGCAAGGGAGAGAGTTAGTTTGTTTCACAAACAGGTCTGAGGTTTACCTCTGAGACAGACAGGTCTTTGAAGTTAGCAGGTAGGAAAATAAAGTGCGTCTCAGGTAACATGTGCTTCATTTGTGTTTTAAAGCATGATGTTTATGCACGTATTAATATGTAATTAACACTGCAAATACTGACATTCAGTGCGACACACACTGCACTGAATCTCTTGCAAGACATTAAATCACTTACCTTCTGCACAAACTGAGGGTTCACAGTGATCTCTTGATCCATGGCTTTCAGTCGTTCATCAAGCTCTATACATTTCAGCATCTTAAAAATACATATTAATTACTTAGTCTAGCTTGCTCAAGATACTTCATGGCTGTGCTGTGTAGAACCAATAACTTTTGCCATCACCAAAGTTCCATGTCAAAGTGTTCTAATCCCTTATCTCTCAGAAGTGTCCCATTATCTCTTATTCCCTTATTTTGATTCATGTCTTTCTAACAATCCTTTCCAAGGCCACTGACAGACAGCCCCATGAGGGACAATCACCTCAGCTTACAGGCAGGTTACTGACAGCCAGCGGAAGTGATCCTTGAAGGCTAAAACTCTAAACCCAATCTTTCCAATCCATTCAGTTCAAGTAACTTCACATCAACATCGAGCAGTCAATCTGCTGAAACATCTCAAACTGTACAGAGGATACAACAGGGAACGTGTTGACAGTAACTGACTATCAATCTAAACCCCCTTTAAATACCACTACTGTGAAATAGTCTAATAATGATTCACAGTCCTCAATCTCTTCATGTAAGTCACCTACACTGGCTTCTCACAGGAGCTCTCTGATTACCGGCTAAGGTACTCTGGTGGCAATTCCAAACGCAGTTAAGATCTTAAAGATTTACCTCCTGATCAATGTTATGGAGCATAGCTGGATTGTTGTATTTTTCAGGATTATCATGGAAACAGACCATACCATCTTTCTGATTAATACTTGCAAAGATTTCACCATCTTCTATCTGAAATGAGAAAAGGTTTACCGTAAGGCATCACCAAGAAGAGAATTTTGAGTAACTACAACACATAGGCTCCTTGTGGAATCATCTTGTTTGCTTATTTCCTAACAGCTTCCCAAAGACAAATGCTGCATGGTGGAGAATCCTGTTATGACTCTGTGAGAACAGCCGAAACACCACAGCAGACTGACGGTATTTTCTTCACCCTGAAAGGGAACCATTCTTCACCCACTCAGAACACCCACCACCAACCCAGACACTTAAATACACTGGATCAAGTTTTAAGTGAGGATAGTTCAGCCAAGTCTCAGGTCTCACCATGTGGAGGACGTATTTTTCTGCTTCCTGGGGCCCCGACAACTGCACTCGACTTGCCATGTCTTGTAATGACAATGTTAAAAACGTCTGAAATATAGAAAGTATCAAACCGTTAAAGCTAGATGTGAAGAACTTTTCTAATCTGATTTGTGAAGCGCAATGGGAAAAAACAAGTGGACACAGTTATTACTTATAAAAGCCCCACGAGAGAGAAGTCAGTTCTTCCTCTGAAGACGCGAATCTTACACTGTTCACATGCACAGACAAAACTAATGGAGTCATTACTCCGTTTCTGCTCTTCCTTTTTACCCCAAGCACAGCCCTGACCATGCCCAACCTCTTCCCTCACCTTTTCACATGAATAAGGTGGCTGTCCATCCCTTGAATCTCCTTCAACAGATGCATGTATTGCATTCCTTCTGAGGTTAGTTCTATTGCAGCAAACATCATTTGCGCTTGCCATAAGAGAGCTTTCCCCTGATCATCTTTAAGGATTAATCTGACCTCTCGGATGAAGGAGCACATTGCTCCACTGCTTCTGGTTTTCCCCTTACTTCAGATACTTCCAAAATCTGTCCTATCCACTCACTCTTCTCTATTCAAGCAGCCTGTAAAGTTCGGGTTTCCTATCTTCTGAACACAGATGAAGGTCACTGGGTCGCTGCGCTCTCAACTTCTTTGAATATGTATGAAAATCCCATGGGCAAACCCCTTTGATAGACACACACATTTAACCACCTCTTAAATAAAGCATAAGTAGCCACCTGAAGTGGTTTTCCACATAGAGCATTTTAGCCTCATTTGTTTCAGAGACACAAATCTCAGCTTTACTCATTTCTCCATGACATTACTGCAATATCATTGTGCTCTCAATTGAATACATTCCAGTGATCCTCTGTGAGAAAAACTAATCACAGTTCCTCAGCAAAACCACCGCCTTCATCTTACCTTGGTTAGCCTCTGAATATTCTTTTTGTAGAGAGATGACAAGCATTGCTTAACCAACCCCATATTGTTATCCCTTGTGAATGTTTCACTGTGTTTGTTCACCAGGTTTCGAAGCTCCGAGGGTTTATTGGTTGAATAAACTTGTGCTAGTTCATGGTAAGCATTGCTAAGGGGCTGAAATTAGAAAAACGAGAATCCTTTATAAAGAACATGGTGCTCAACCAGCCTCTATTCACTACTTCAACATTAGAAGCCATGCAGGCATAAAAGCAGATTTTAAGTAGTTCGAACATCTCTCATAACAGAATAGATGATGCCAGTACCTGGCATTAGAGCAGTGTAAGATCCTCATATGCTAAATCTGTATTACTACAATATAAGATTTAATAAACTTCATTCAGGGACCTCTGTATGACAGTTTCTGGCAGTGCAAGGAAAAGGCCATTAGCCAAACAGTGTATGAAGCGAGCTGAATTCAAGTACGTAGTCACTGCCCATCGATTATAAGACACTGTCATCCTTGACCACACTACATCACAGCAGGGCCAACAGAGAATCAGAGGGTGAAGATTTGTCCACTTTAAAGTAGCAACTGTTTGAGTTTGCTTATTAATATCTGGCGTTACAAGAAGATTTTGGGAATTCTACAATTTTGGTCACAAATCAATAAACTCAGTGTTAAATGGGAACTAACTAAAAGCATGTTATTTATTGAGGATCGGAAGTCTCTCACTATCAGTTTTCTCTTCCACCCTATACCTCCTAATCTCAATGCTTACAGACTCCAAACTTGCAGCTTTTTCAGAAGCTTTTATTCTTTATAAAGCTGGAGTTCTGGAATAAACCATTTAGCATTTCATACTTCAACTAGATGAAGTCACAGGCTAAATATTCTTACAAGGACACTGAAAGCCAAATGAAAGCAGAGTCTTGTTTGAGTTCTAACATAAAATGCTATCAAGGGATGTGCAGCAACAGTGAAAAGAATAGTGGTAAGTACTACTCAACCCTGAAGTTCCTCCAAATTTATGTGTAAAAACCTATATCCCCAATATGAACAATGAAGTTTGTAACAGACACTCCTTAGCTATTGCACACTAGAAAGGCAGCAGGAGGTTGTCCTCTGGCACATTATTCCCCTGATCTGCAATGTTAAACAGTACCATCAAATGAGGGCAGGAAAAATAAACTCAGCTTTATTGCTCTATTATTTAACTGTATTCACAAAGACTTACCTTAATGAATCTACCAACTATCTGGGAAGTGTATTTTGGTAGCTGCTGAACTTTGCCAAGTAGTATCAAAGAAACTAGAATATACTTTTTATACGATTCCAACATAATATGACTGACTGCCATGGCTGGAGTAGTTATTGCCTAAGCAAGAAAGAAAGAAATGGAATAGGAATTTAATATACTTACTGACAGGTCCTGGTAGCTATTGCATTAAGACAAATCTCAGTTTCAAGCTGCATGTGGAAGGGATACAATGACATGAAATACACCTTTGAGCATTAAAGCTTTAAACTACCTTCTGTCAAAACTAATCATCCAAAATATATTAAATTCTATGCAAGCTGCTCAAAATGCATCATGTTACAGTGGTGCCTACCTTCAAACAACCCTGTTAAGATCAAATCTAAATGTCCTTCCTTGGTCTATATCAAAAGTTGTACTAGAAATCACCTGCAGCTACTTGTTACCAGGAGTGATTATACACTTCTTTAGAACCTGGATTCACACAGATCCCTAAAGAGGTTTTATAAAGCTATTACACCATCAGATCTCACATTTAATTATGCTGAAAGAGGCCTGCAGAATCAGGAAAAGGGATTTCAGTTTACTGTGATGCTGCTAAGCTACTCAAGGGCTGACACTTGCATACAGGAACTGCCACATATTTGACAGCATTTTTCTCTCATATGCACACTAAGTTTTCCCAATTTGGAAATTTGATCTTCTTTCACAGAGAAAAAGAAAGCAACACTGTAATAACCTTGAAGTGTAACTCTCCTCATAAAATTAGCAAAGGTCTTAGCAAACCCACTGCATTAGCTTTGCTTTGAGAACACACAATCGTGTGTGTCAGTCTGGGAGCCGTTGCTATGCCAGCAGCAATAAACAAGCATCTGAAAAATATTTATAGTGAGATAAATTTAACATCAACCTTTGAGATGCATAGTTTTATGGTGCAATAGTTACTTGGCTGGAAGAGACCTTCTTAAAGGAAAACACCTCTAAGGACAGCTTGCTTGTTACTTCACTATATGCTGAGTACCACCGTTCAGGCTGTACCTGTCCTAAAAGAGCTAGTAGTGAACGCAAACCCAGCTCGGGTTGTATGTATTACTATGATGAACGCAGACACTAAACCAAACCCCATGTAAATGATGAGCAGCAATATAGATCTGTCAGTAGAATCATATCTTTAAGGTTAAGAATGAGAATTATCGGTGGCTGCTTGTGCCTTATGTTGGGTTCACAGCTCTTCCTGCTCTCCTTGGTGGCAATTCAAAGATATGTTGTCTCAGCACTACTCCACATGCTACTGTAGTAGTGCTACAATACACTACTAGTTCCTTTCAACAGGTCACACTTGAGACTTACCATTTGATTTCAAGTTACCTGTTCATAAAAGTAGAGTGCTCTTTCAAAGTTCTTTAGCCCAGTGTATATCATCCCACCATAGTAGTAGTAACATAAAAAGTGCTTCGCATCATATGCCCCATTCTCTTTACAAATATCCACCATGTCCACATCTAGATACGGGAGGGCAGGTTTAAAGCATTTTGCTAACAAACAGAGCTATAAGAAAATAAATCAGGTTGTCATAAATTAGCCATTTCCATTCAAATTTCCAGGAGGAAGAAGCTGAAACTAAATTCATCTGGTACCAGTCAATAAATCTCACTCCTCCAAGAGTGACATAACGGTATGTAGTAGTGCTGTAACACAGATTATTCTTTAACACACATTGTGAGCTGTTATAAATGATCTGAATCCTAAAGAAAATAGAGACAAAGCTGTTTGAAATTCCAGGCCTTCCAGACTGCCTGCACTAAATATTGCACTGAACATTCCTGTCCAACCCTAAGTCCCAGGAGCCAAGAAATGAGACAGAAGAGCAAATTCAGGCCAAAGACACTGAGACAAACTGGCTTTTTGTCAAATCTGAGCAAACAGTATCTGGGTATTACACTTACACTGCCTGTGTGTGACTTTCAGCCCAGAGAGAAGAGATGGCAAAGGACTTTCAAGAGTCATCAACAAAACCAAAGATCTGGGGACATGCACTGCACATTTAAAATGCATAGAAGGGCGTTTTATTTCAGTGTATCACTATTTATGACTGGAGACCAGTTAAAAGGCATTTTTACATTGCAGTACGTGAACATGCATCTCCTCAAAAGGTTCTACTTATAAAATACGCTTTTACTCTCACCAAAAGCCCTCATAGCTCCCCTTACCTGGCAGAGATCTGCGTGTATTGAGGTCAGCTGGTTTGTGTTCATCTGCATCTTGTCTATGGCTTGTCTGAGAATGCTAATTCCTCGCAGGGGCTGTCAGAAATTACATCTCTTTCAGACAATTTCTCATAGATGGCAGCACATTGGATCTTATGTTGGCACTTACAAATGAAAAATAACACTAATTGACAGGTTCCATTCAGTAATAGTTAACTTGAGGTTCCCTTTGTGTAGGATACTGCAGTCTCTCACACAATAAAATTAACCTGGGCTATACAACTTCTCCTGCGAAGCTAAATGAAGTCATAAATTCTGCTCCATAAAGCCAACCTCATCAGGAATACAGGAATCTGTATTGATACAAAAGCCTTTCTTGACTCCATGACATGACCCCCACCAAGTAATAAAGGCAAGGCTCTTGCTTTGCTCTGCTTCTACTTCAGGTTAGATTTCACTGAAGTAGCCTGAAAAAAACAGTGTCTTAGCAACAGAAACATTGGTCAACTATTTCTTAATCAAGTTTCCTTTACATTTTGAGGCATTTCATTACGAACATTATATAACACTGGTGAGAATAACACTGAAACCGGTATCACTGACTCACCAGTGCTAATAATTGTTGCAGCTCGCTCCTACTCATGCACACGTTGTCTGAAGAACATTCTAGCTACCACAGATTCCGTACTTTGTGTGAGAGAGCACGATTTTAGGTGACTCTCCCCCTAAAAAGTCATCTTCCTATGTTTTCCTTAAAGAAAACTGGAAAATCTTGGCTTAGGTTCATTTCCTCTGAGTAAACTTAACAAATAAGGAGTTGCACAAAAATACATAAAGTGAAGTTTGTGGCAAATCTTTATGAAGCAAGTAAGGGGCTGTAATCATAGAACAGTTAGGGATGGAAATAACCTCAAGATCATCTAGTTCCAACCCCCTGCCAAGGGCTGTGATACCTCACACTAGACGATGTTGCCCAAGGCATGTCCCTTTTAAGAGCTTGGATGTGTAGGTAGCTTATATGTACTAGATGATAATCGCTCACCTGTTTTCTCTCCACAAGGGCATTTGTTAACTGGTGGCACAGGCCAGCAACTAAATACAATAAAAAAAACACAAAGAAAAAAACAGCACAGTGAAAAATCAGTACAAAACTATCAAAAAACCCATATAAAGTCTGAAAGTCAGCTTAACTTACAAGTGTCTGTTGCATATCTGATGTGTTCTCCATTACAAGTGCTGATAAAGAGCTGCACCTGCGAGAATAACGTTTCGAAGTCAGGGATGCTGGGCATAGAAAACTTCACAAACCTAAACCAAGCAAACAAACAAAAGGGTTAGCACTTCGCATTTGGAGTTTCATTAAAATAAGCTCTGTAGATGCATGTAGATGCTTGCAAACAAATCCGAAGTGTTTATGACAGATGGCAGATGAGCTACACAACGTTTGAAAATACGCTTTCCCTGCACACCCCCATTCTCAATGTAGTGCAAACTGCAATTTAGAACAAAGTATGGCAAACAAAGATCACTTTGTCTGCTACAATAGTTAGAATAGAAACACTGGCTAATGATGATGAGTTGTAATACTCAGCCACATAAACCTCTCTGGCCACTTCTGCCTCCCCTGCAGCCACCTCCTCTCCTGCAGCCACCTCCTCTCCTGCAGCCACCTCCTCTCCTGCAGCCACCTCCTCTCCTGCAGCCACCTCCTCTCCTGCAGCCACCTCCTCTCCTGCAGCCACCTCCTGCTTGAATGTGCTCAAGGTTATCACAGCTATTACATCATTAGATGTGTATCTCTTGTTAGGAGCATCTTCTTTTCACTGTCTGGTGGCTCCTTAGCACCATATAGGCTTGCACATGGCTGCTTCTGTAGGATAAGCCATGATTATGCTCACCTCAGGGCAATGAATCCCTGTGCATCCAAGAAATGCCACAAAAACCAGCAGGAAAACCCCTCTGTTCCATGCTATCAGTACACTCTGCTGATACCATCTCTTCAAACAATCCATTTTACATATTATTGCCCCATCCCTGGCAGCGTTCAAGGCCAGGCTGGACAGGGCTTGGAGCAACCTGGTCTACTGGAAGGTGTCCCTGCCCGTGGCAGGAAGCTGGAACTGGATGAGCTTTAAGGTCCCTTCCAACCCAAACCAGTCTATGATTCTCTTTCCTATAAACACTTATCTCCTTCCTCTACCCATTTTAATGACTGTTTCCATGTACTCCATGACACAATTCTGCTAACACAGTACTGATGTCCTGCTTGCTGTAAAGTCCATAATGCATTTTTATGAGATGCTAAGTTGTAATATTAAACTGCATTATCTCTATGTATTCCAGTAATTTTGTTTCAAAAGGGTAGCAGAACGAGTACCAGGATTCTGATCTTTCCTTTAAAAAGAGAACTGTTCAGTAATAGTGAAACCTGTAGATGCTCCATTTATAGTTAGGTACAGCTAGAAACAACAGTTGGAGCTTTAAGGCCAAATATCTTAACCACAGCATCACCAATTCAAGTATTATCTTAAACTACAGACAACAGAAGAGCTTCAGTGCTGTCCAGAGACAAACAGCCAAGAACTGTCAGAAGAACCCTTGGAAAAAAGCCTGTGGCTTCACACTTACAGTCTTAAAAGTCAGTTTTATACCTTTTTGCTGAACGCATATGGAAAAATACTTATAGATACAGCCATAAGGAAAACAACCCCTAATATTAACACTTGACAGTAGTGGCATTTACAGCCTCCAGAGGTTTCCTTTGGACAACATAAGTTTGAGGTGTTTTTATTACTAAATGCACATCACTAAGCGCCATTCTAACAAACACAGAATGAAAACATGCAAAAGAAAAACATTTGGGTGACAACTCAGTATTAAAACTCCAGGCAGCATACTCAAGATATTTAACTGAAAGAAAGCACCACTTACAAGACAGCCAGAACACCTAATGAGTGCTCCTGCACATCCAGGGCACCAAGCACTGTATCCAGATGGGAAAGGTTTTTTGCCAGCAGCTCTCCACTCTTATTGATCAACTCACAAAGCTGGGTCATTTGCCCTGAAACACAGAACACGTTGTTAGACTAACTGGAGAACACTCATATTCCCATACTTCATTACACTCCTCCTGCCCTATATGAGCGGAGGAAAAAGCAGCATCGCCCAGAGAAATTACCTTTCTTTAATACAATGGGCATTAGTTTTCAACAGTGAGGTACCCACCATATGTGACAGCGAAGCTTCTGGCCTTTGGGATTGCAAAGGAAGCCCTTAGAACACAAACCCAGCAGGAAAACCAGCATCAGCTCACCTCAAAGAGATGGGCTGCGGGGTCTTGTATCACCACCAGGCTCCACCTAAGCCAAGCCTACCAAACTCTGACCAGTGTACTGCCATGCAGTATTTTGCCTGGTGGATAAATTTATCTCCACTTGTACCTTCTGGGTGTTGTAAAGGGAAAAGAACAGAATAAAACAGGACCAAAACCAGCCTCCTCCCCTCTCTAAAAAATCCCAATGCCACAGCTTGTTCCTTGCTGCTTCTCAACTGCCCTATGTACCACTTTCCAGCTCTGCTCATAACCATGTTTCTCTGAAGCAGACATTAATGTTACAACTAAGTGCCTACAAGAAAAGGCTTTAAAGGTCTGTTCTTCAATCTGGTTTGTGTAATTAAAACTACAGTGGTGTTCTCTTTGTTGTGAGCCATGAACACAGCATGAAAGGCAACTACCCTGAATTAGGAAGGTATAGTAAGCCCAGAAACCTTCCAAAGAAAGCAGATTAATTGTCACAAACTGCTTTCAAACTCTTCCCCCACCATTACTTGAATTAAAATTATTCTTTGCTGAAGCAGAGGCTTGTTTGAACGTTCAATCCTTGCAGATTAGAGAGAAAAAGCAGAGGCTCTCTCCCCCCTACAAAAACCTTCATAAGAAGAGGAATAGTGCCTCCATTCATAAATACACATTATCCTCAACTCTCTTGACCTGGGAAGCCCTAGCAATGAAATGTTGGATTTGAAGCAATAGAGGGATCAAAAGTTCCAAACAGGGGCCGAGAGCCCTCACCCCTAAATCACTCTCTCCATATGGAATTCAAATTCCAGCCATAAACACCGGAAGAGATAGGGTTTGCAGAATGCTCTGCAGTTTGATAACAGGTTGAAAACCTTCATTCAAGTGGGCTCCCTGGTAAGAAATCCTCCCATATTACAGCTATCAGCTGGCATTCCCCTATAAACCAAAGCCAAACCCCTCCTGAATAGCCCTCTACCCACCAACACCGCTGAACAACTTGCAGTGTATGCAGACATACCCACACCAGGCCCAACTAACCCATTAATGTCACTCCCCATGCAGCCAAATGCCGAGAACCAGAAACCAACACCACCACCGTGAGCACACAGACTTCTCCCATGGGCTCTCTCAGCCTCCAGCAGCTTCCCTGGATTTACTTCTTCAAGGGAATGCCTGGTTTATCCCTAATGGAAGAACTTGCATCAAGTCAACCAGACCCCTTTTTGCATCCACAAAACCTTGTAGTAAAACGTGCCCCAGGTAAACACAGAATCATCTTTGTACCCACACCTTTTAGGTATAATTTGTGTCTTGTATCTGATACACCCCTGCAAAAACACTCTATGTTCAATAAATTAAACCAATATAAGAGAAAGTTGGGGCTCCATCCAGGGATAAAGCCTGGGGACACAGAGGAAAGCATCCACTCGTGACCAGTTCCAAGGAGGAAACATGCCATGCAGAGCAACCTTCCAAACACATCCTAGGAAGTATCAACATAGAAAGTTCAAGAACCGGGAACCGCTGTGCCCACGCACAGGGAAAGCAGGAGTTTGGCAAAGGAACGAAAGGATTCTAACTATGGTTATTAAAACCTTTCCTAAGCGCTTGGGTTACGGTAACTCTGAACTGAAGTCTCAGCCTTCCCCCCATACACTTCTATGGTTCTGGTCATGCCCTACTTTATCCCCAGGGACCACCGCTCGTGAAATGCATTTTAAAGCCCGCATGCCGCAGCCTGCAGGCTCAGCACTGAGGTGACAGATCGGGCCGCCGAACCCTCGTTAAAGCCCCTGCGGTGCCCGCTCCTCCCCTTCGCCTTTCAAGCCTCAGACTCAGTGCCGGCTTCACTGCACTCTGACGGGACCTCTCTCTCATCGCTACCATCGGCACCCGGCCCCTCGAACACTGTCCGACCCCACCTGGACCCCTCTGAGGCCACAGCCGGTAAAGGCCCCACAGGACAGGAGCCTGAGGGGGGAGCCGTGAGGCAGCGGGAGGGGGGAAGGCCGCGGCCCGCCCCCTCAGCCGCGCAGGCTCCCGCGGCCTCCACCCCGCGCTGGAAGCGCCGCTGCGCGCCCGCCGCCCCCCGGGGCCCGGCCCGCGGTCACCTTGGGCCGAGAGCTGCCGGACGCTGTTGACGAACTGCTCCAGGGCCGACGCCATCTTGGCGGCTGGCGGCGCGGCCGCGCGCGGGGCTGGCGGGAGCGCGCACGGGGAAGGAGGCACCGCTCACGGCCGCCGCCGCCGCCGCCGACCTGCCCGCCAGCCAATCAGCGGCCGCCGCCGCGCGTCACTTCCGCCGCTTCACCGCCTCTCGCGGGAAATCAGGTTGCTATGGCAACCACCGCCTTTCCCCCCCTCCCGCCTTCAGAGTGAGGGAGGAGCGGGAAGCCGTGACTCAGCAGGGCTGCGTGATGACGTCACGGCGGCGTCACCCCGCCGCGGGGCACGTGGGGTGGGTGTTTGTTGTCCACCCCTGAGGGCGTGATCGGAAGATAAAGTCGGGGTTCGCCCCTCTGAAATGTCCCTATGGGATACTATGGGATAATAATATCATCCCTATGGTGAGGACTGGGGCTGCTCAGCCTGAAGGAGGCCTCATTCAGCCTGCTGGTGTCTGAGTGAGGCTGCAGGGATGCTGGGGGTCGGGGGGGCTCTGCGTCAGGGACAGTAGGGACGGGACAAGAAGTGATGGGTTCAAACTGAAACAGACTTAGGTCAGATATAAGGCAGAAGCTCTTCCGTGTGAGGGTGCTGAGGTGCTGGCACAGAGTGCCTGGAGAAGCTGTGGCTGTCCCATCCCTGGCAGTGTTCAAGGCCAGGTTGGACACAGGGGCTTGGAGCAGCTTGCTGTAGTGCAAGGTGTCCCTGCCCATGGCAGGGGTTGGAGCTAGAGGAGCTTTAAGGTCCCTTCCAACCCAAACCAGGATTCTGTGTGTGCTCCATCGCTGCGGGAGCTGATGGGCAGGGAAGAACCCTTCAGTCCTTCACAAGGAAGGACTCACTGTGGGATGTGCCCGTGTTCTCTCACTGCTTCCTCAGACACATCAAAGTGTGTTGAAACCCCGTTCCTCACCGTACACAAATGCCTCTGGCACAAGGGAAAGCAGAATCCAGCCTTAAAACCTCGAATTTTCCTGCCCTGCCAACACTCACCGCCGTGTACAGCCCGGCTGCCACTTCTCCACGCCATGACCTTTCCCAAACCACCTGATCTCTCGTTTGCCCTTTCTGTGGAGCAAGGACGATGCCTTCTACTGGAACACCCTCTGGAATTAAAAGATGAAATACTTTGCAACCGCTAAAGCTGTATTATTGCCACCGATCGAGATCTTTCCCAGCTCAGCGGTTGCCTAATCCCGTTAGTCACACTCAGAGGCTTCCCCCTCCTTTAGCAGCTCAAATCCCTGCAGCGTTTTGTGACTGCAGTGATCCACGGTCCTGTGTTCAGAATACACAGACCATGATGTGCCCCCAGAACTCCTTTTTGGGGCCAGTTTTGTATTTTAAAGGTTCCAGCTCTCACCCGTGAGGACAGATCTGTGTCACATCGAGCCAGATCCTGGGCAGAGCATGAATTGGTTGAAATTGGTCTATTTTAGGTCAAATTCGCTGCAGAAATCACTGTGTTATGTGCGCCCCAGCACCCGCTCGCAGGGACGGGGGTTGGAGGGGTCGTTATGGGTACCCCCAGGCTGGGACTCGGGTAAACTGAGGCAGGGGCTCAGTGGAGCCCCCGTTGCGGGGAAGGGGCGGGCGGATGCGATCGGCGCCGTCGCACCGCGTTTGTGCCGCTTTAAGGCGGCGCCGCCGCTCCGGGCTCGGTCGGGCACCGGGAAGAGGAACTGGGCTTTGCACTGCCGGGTCGGGGCGAACGCACCGCCGAGCACCGGGTCCCGCTGCCGCTTGCTGCGCTGCAAGGGAGGGATGGGGCGGGGAGGAGGCGAGCACCGGTCTTTGCATCCCCCCCTTGCAGCCCCTCTGCTCCCTGATGCATCCCCCTTGTACCCTCCCGCTCCTCCCTTCTGCTGCAAGGGGCCGTGCTTGAAATAAAGCCCCCCCCCCCCCCAGCCCGGAGAACCCCCTAATCCCCTGCTTAAGCCCCTTTCCATCATGATCTTGCTGAGCAGCTTCTTGCACCTCCGGCCTCGGCGCTGCGGCCCCTTCGCAGGGCTGGGCAGGGGTCCCGGCCCCGCAGCGGGGTCCCGCAGGGCGCTGCGGGTGCTGGTGGACATGGATGGGGTGCTGGCTGACTTCGAAGGAGGCTTCCTCAAGAAGTTCAGAGCCAGGTATCCCGACAAGCCCTACATTGCCCTGGAGGACCGGAGGGGCTTCTGGGTGTCGGAGCAATACGGGCGCCTGGGACCTGAGCTGAGTGTGAGTTTATGCATCCCCGGCTCCGCGCGTGGCTCTTGGTTTGCTCTGTGCTGTGTGGTTGGAGCTCTGGCCCCTATGGGACCCCCCCATTAACTCCTCCATCTCTGAGGTGCAGCGCTGTGGGTGCTGGATGGAGCTCCCATTGAAAACACAGGGCTGCATGCAGGAGGGCTTCCAGAGGGGCTCTGCTCCTGGAAATCCAGTGTTTTCCATGCACATCTCTGTTTCCCTGCATGCATGGATGGAGATGGATGCAAGGAGAGGAGAGCTGGTTTAATTGCATAGCTGGGGTTTTATAGCTCTGATATGGCCAAGCTGCATGGATTGATAATGTTCCTGGATGGATTATTTAGTTCCTCAGCAGCAATGTGAGGAGTGGGACACAGAGAAGTTGAGAGCAAACCATGCAATTGATGCTTCATGTGAGGGCTTCCTTAATATTAAATCAACCCCAAGCCCTCCCATGCTTCAGAATTATTGTGCTGCCTTTAATAATTAAAGCCTAAAACCAGAAGCTGTTGTTATGCTGTGCTTTATCATTAACAAAGGGCTGAGTGCTGCAGAAAGGTGGTTTCTGCCTCTGCCAGTTTCCCGTCTCAATGGGATGTCTCTGGTCTCACCTGCAGATTGCAGTTGTGGTAGCTGAATGGTGTTAGAGCAAATGAAAGTACTCATCATTAGAGCTATGGTGGCTACAAGGAAAGGACAAGAGTGAATAAGGGCCAAGGCTCTGCCACTGGCAAAGACCTAAACAGCTTGATGAGCTGAAGGAATAACGCGTCCTCTCTAGCCGATGAGAGGGAAATAGAGGACATCATTCATGCAGGAAAGCAGATGCTGGAAGTTTGACTGGAGCGTGATAACCCTTTTGTTTCTCCTTGATCTTAACTACTTTGGATGTGTTAAATGAAGTGAGCTCTTTTTGTGTCTGCTGTGATCATGTAAAGCCATTAAAACCTTGCGCTGAACAAGCAGCAAAACCTCCCCAGACTGACATCAGGGCAGCTCTGATTTCATCCGTGATTTCAGACCAGGGATAAAGAGAGCAGGAGCTGCTCTGTGGCTGCAGGGCCATGGACCATTCCAGACATCAGACAGCACCACTGAACTGCTGTAGGAGACTGTAAAATAGAAGCCAAAGAGCTGGAGGTCCCAGCTCTGAGAGGGAGGACAACAGCTCAGCAATGCGTTGAGCATACAGACCTGAAAGGATGGGGGAGCCTTGGATGGGTAGGAAAATGGCTCATGGGGAGACATAGGAAATTGAGGGTCTGTCCTGCCTGGCACGGGGTGGGATTCCCAGCCTGGGGATTTTTCCATCTCTGCTGGCTGTGGTGCCACAGGGAATTCTTCCGGCTCTGGGAGCCAAGCAGGTCTTTCCTTCAAGATGCGCTGAGCTCTTCCCCCATCAAACTTGATTGCAAAATGCTTTTTGACATAAGTGGAAGCCAAACAGCTACGGAAGTCCTTGCTGCAGGAAAACCCTTGGGAGCAGTTTGAAGTGCTCTGCTGCATAGGGCCTCACTTCCCACACGGCTCTTGTGCAACTACAGTCAGTATCTTTAAAGTAAAGCAGCACTGCTCACTGGCCTAAAGCAGAGCATGGGGTGTTTGCCTGGCCCCATGGCGCTGTTAGGGTAGCTGTTCTTGTCCTGGTGCCAGGAGGCATTTCTGCTGGCTCCCTTGCACCGAATCAGAGTGCATACATACATATATATGTATGTATCATTATACGTATTTAACATGCATGAAGAAGCTTTTCTTCCTTCCTCCGAACCGCCGAGGTTTGCTGCTGCTCAGGCAAAGGGGAAGAGCGCAAGAGCTGATGTGTGTAGTCTCTTTTAAGTTTCTTCCCCGAGTAATGGATTAAAGGCAAAACATGGTGGTTACCCCCTAGGTTCCCACTTAGCAGGAGGAGGGAGCTGCCAGCGTGACCAACCAGCCTATTTGTTCCTATGAGCATTAAGAACCAGCACTGGAGCACCACTGAGGCTGCTCCTACTCTGATGCTCTGCTGGCTCCTCCATCCCCTTGCAACACAAGAAGGCTGGGATAGGCTTAAACTTCCTTTTGTCCCTATTTTCCTACCTCAAATACAGAAGCAGAGCTGCTTAAAATGAAGATCAGTCCTACAGGGCATGGCTCCCTTCAAACCCTCTCCGAGCTGCATTTACAGTTACTTGGCTGCATTGCAACACAGGACAGGGCTGCTTCTGCTCCCTACAGCCATACTGCAGCACAACCAAGCTCTCTCCTCCCTGAGGACCCAGTGTCTGTGCTTGGCAGCTAAGTTCTAACCTGCTTGAGGGAGTGCAGGGCATGGATGCTGTTGCATAGAGCTGGAACCCATCACGTGCAGCCCCTGGTCTCTGCCCTGGTCCCAAGGTTTTGATCCCTGTAGTCTCTCTGCTCTGTGCCATGTGCAGCCTGGCTGCTGGCCTGGATGTTAAGTGTCTCAAACCCTTGCCTGGAGGTGCTCTGTTTGCCTGAGAGACCTTGCCCAGACATCCCTGAGGATGAGCACCTGCATTCATCCTCACACGTAGTTCATCCTACAATACGTGTTCTCTTCTGAGAGCAGCCCAGCTGCTATTTTAAGTGATCTGACTGAGACAGATAGGCCAGACAGCATCTGTGGCTGAATAGCACCACCTTACAGCAGGGCTACCAGGGCACATCAGCCAGATCTCTTGTGTTCTGATAAGAAGGAGCATGCTGCTCCCTCTGTGTTTGGGGCAGCACAGGCAAAACCAAGCTGCTCCAGAGGATCTCCAGTCTAAATGGTATGGAATGGGTGCAGGCTGGCCGGTGGGGAACAGAGGCACCCACAGAGGCAAGGCAGGTTAGCAGGAGGCGACTGGAGCCAACGCTCCCACCTTTCTCACTGTCACCATCCTCCGTCCTAGCAAAGGGTGAGGAAGGTGCATGTGCAAGAGTAAGCAAGGAGCCCTGTGCAGTAACTGCTCTCTTCTCCCTGCCAGGAGAAAGCCATCAGCATCTGGGAATCCAAGAACTTCTTCATCGAGCTGGACCCACTGCCCGGGGCTGTGGAAGCTGTGAAGCAAATGGCAAACTTGGCAGAGTGAGTAGGAACCTGCCCGCGGTGTTTGGGATGGATGGGGGTGAAGCAATGGCTGCCAATAACACTCTGCCCCCGCTTTTCTCCTCCTGGCAGCACTGATGTGTTCATCTGCACGAGCCCCATCAAGAAGTATCGCTACTGCCCTTACGAGAAGGTGAGCAGGTCCAAATCCCAGCCCCTCTTCCACACAGTGCTGCCCAGTGAAAGCCAGCTGACCCCTGCATGCCTCCAGCTGTAAAACAGCAGCAGCAGCATTTCCCTGCTCCACCAGATATGTTCTTAAGCATCTTCAAAAAGCCCCACTGTTGGCCAGCCTGTACCATTTGCATGCGCTGAGGTGCTTGGTCTTAGTAGCTCATCACAACATCAAAAGCTGCTTGGCTTTAAAAGAACTTGTGCTCCAGCAGCATCCGAATCCTTCCCACTCATGAACTTAATGAGAGAGACGTCCTCCGTGTGGGGGACTTGTGCTGTGCTCTGCTGCCGCTCCACTGAGCAGCCTTGTCCCATCAGCCTGCCTTGGGCTCACTGCTCACCTCTCACCTTCCAGTATGCCTGGGTGGAGAAGCACTTTGGCCCCGAGTTTCTGGAGCAGATCGTTTTGACACGAGACAAGACGGTGGTTTCTGCTGACCTGCTTATAGACGACAGACCTGATATAACAGGTAAGGGAGGGACAGCGTGGGAGGAGTGACCAGAGACAGCCCCAAGGGGCAGACAGCATCCAGGGGTGTGATGGGTGCTGGTCCCTCCCTGCTTGATTAAGCTCTTGTGTCCACAGGCTCCTTGTGTTGGAGTAAGGTCACCCTTTGTGTCTCCTGGAGGAGCTGTCCAGAGAACCAACCTCTGTCCTTGCTTTGCAGGGGCCGAGCTGAACCCGAGCTGGGAGCACGTGCTCTTCACAGCCTGCCACAACAAGCACCTGCAGCTGAAGCCGCCCAGCCGCAGGCTGCAGTCCTGGACCGATGACTGGAAGGCCATCCTGGACAGCAAACGCCTGCCACCCGGCCAGGCCACCTAAACACCAGCAGCCCACAGCCACCCGGTGCTGCAGCCACTCCGGCTGAAGGGTGAAACCACGGGCGGACAGACAGACACTGTCCCTGCTGCGGAGAGGAAGAGGAGGGGGAGCTGAAGCACCCCAGCCCAGCTGTGCTGCAGAAGCAGGATTGCACCTTGGAGCCAACAGGAGCAAATGCCACTGGTTCTTGGGGTCCATATGCTGCATCTGCACCCTCTGTGAGGCCATCCTGGTGTTTCTGATGGACAAGGTCACCCTCAGCTCTCCATCCTCCTCTGTGTTACAGTCAGGGATCACACGGGTGGTTTGTTTGGTCCTCACAGGGCTCCATACTTGGATATTGGGATAAGGGGGCTGGAAGGGCAGGGGGAGCAGGCAGATGCTGCCCAGGCTCCCTGCACCAGCTCAGTTGAAGCAACAGGACAGCTATGTGCTTCTCTGCAGGAAGAGACCCTGCAGTGCGATACAGGGACAGTACCACTCCTCTGTGGATCTGGCCATGGAAAGAGAATCCTGAGGCATCTTCCAGTTGATGGGAGGGATCCCTGCTTGCCCTCATCCCTGAGGAGCGCCACAGCTTTAGAGCTGATTTGGGATGAAGAGAAGGACTCTTCTCCCAGCTGCTCATTGCCCGTGGGCTGCTCATCCAGGGAATCTTTGGGACAGTGAGCAGGCAGCAGCAGTGCCAGCACCAGCCCTTCCTGGGAGCCAGGCAGCTCATGGCTCACCCTGACAGACATTGATCTAATGGTAGCTCCATGGATTTCAAAGCCAGGAAGGTCTGCACATGCTGGCTGCATGCTCACATCATTCCATCTCCCTCCTCCTGGCAGCGTCTGACACCAGGAAAGCTCTGGGTGTGCACTCACCAAGCACACTGCTTCCGTGCAGAAGGTCCTGGGTGCTGCACCCCACCATGGTCAGGCAACTGGGACATTAATGCCACCGAGCATCCTAAAGCCTTCAGTGCAGAGCCACTGGGAAGATGCTGCTGAACAAAGCAGGGCTGGTGGAGAAGCTACAGCATCACTGGGAAGTGGGTAAAGCAGAGGCACCACAAGTGTCCAAAGGGCAGGTTGAGGGTTGCGTGGTGGAGGACTGTCATGGCCACACGCGTGGTTACCATTCTTTACCTACCACAAGGGCAGAAGTTGGGGGAACACTGCTGCTAAAGGCTGGGGGGCCCATCAGAGGTGCCCATGAGGCTGCAGCATGTACAGTGTGTGTGCCAGGCACACAGCCAGGGGAGCTGCAGCTGGGTACCATAAAGGGACCATTTGGATGAAGGAGCAGCTCCAAGAAGGATGCTTTGTGCATAGCAGTGCCCACAGCTTCTTCCTCCCCTGCCTGGCTCATTCCTGCCTCGCTGACTCCGCACCAATCCAGCCTTGAACTGCAGTGGCTGAGCTGGCACCAGCATCACCAGAAAGCAGCCGCCTGGTCCCAGAAGAGACATATCCCAGCTACTGAGGAGAGCCGGGTGTCCCATCCCTGCCCATGGCACTGCCATAGTGCAGAACACAGCCTGGCTTTACCAAATGGGAACTGGTGCCCCATGCAATGCCCTAGGGATGCACTGGCTGCATCATGGCTCATGTGCGTCACTGCTGACACTGCAGAGCCCATGATCCTGTGGCCATCCGGGATCCCACCATGTGCTCCTGCTCTCCTGGTCCAAGGACTTGCTGCCTGCAGGAGTGGAATTCCCCACTGGGACACGTAGCCCCATGGGCAGGGGCAGTAGCCCCATGGGCAGGGGCAGTAGCCAGGGCTTGGCTGGGGTTAGCCACCCTGTGCTGCTTGCTCATGCCTTCAGCTTGCCTCTCCTCTCTCCTACAGCCCTCACCAGCTAAAAGCTACGTGAACTGAGAGCTACGTAGCCAACAAATACCGTTTTGGCAGCAGCAGCCAACCCATCACATCCTGAGGGGTTACTGAAGTTGGTGCTGTTGAACCTGGTGCCTTCCCTGGCTGCTGCAGGGCCAGGGATGAAGCCTGCATCATCTGGGTCTTTCTGCTGCCCCATATCTTGGGATGGGGCAGGTGCGTGAAGACAGCACGGTTGGCCCACGGTGGTGGGTTACGTACCATAGGGATGTTCTTTCTTTCCTGTTTAAACCACTGTGTGCATCTCCCGGTAATGGGTTTGGTGCAGGGGGTGTTTGCAATGCACTGCCCCAAAGCAACCATCTTCCCCCATAGCTGGGGCGGACCCAAGGGCTGTGGGTCTGCAGGGCCAGCTGGTGTCTTCCCCTTGGTAGCACATGTGATGCTGGAGAGACCACACGCATTCACACCGAATACACTTGAAAGCAGAGCTGGGGTTTCTCATCCATGAGGCACTGGATACACAGAAATCCCAAGCAGGAAGCTGGTCTGTTCACTGCTGCCAAGCTCGGGACCAGGAGGTGGCTTTGCATTGCCCAAGGATCAGCCCGTTCCCCATCCAAGCCCTTGTGTGGCCAGCCGAGACGCACAGAGCTTTTGGTTTCAAATGCACCTCTGTAAAGCTGAGGACGATGAGGGGCACTGCAATAGACACTGGGGTTCATCAGCACCCAGCTCCCCAGGAATGGAGTTTGGGTTTTGCAGATTCTCTGTCTTCTGCATGGGGATGGGGTGCAAAAAGCCTGGAAGCAGCCCCGCTGTGCTGCTACCCCATCAGACAGAGTCCCTACTGGCAGAACTAAGCCCAAGGGGTGGTTTTAGGCAGCGGTCAGCTTCCTAAAGATGTTTTATAATAAATAAAGCTGTAAAGTGTGTCTTGTGTTGCGCCAGAAGCTATAAAAGGGGCTGGCTCCTCCCTGGGCCTGCCAGGCGGTGGCACTGGGACCATGGCCATGTTTCGCAGTAAAGGATGGAACGAGGTGGAGGGATCACGTCCCTCCGACGGAGCATCACAACCCACTGATGCACACTAACCTGTGGGTCTGAAGCTGCATCCACTCCTCTGTGCTTTCCCGTGTGCCTTATTCTCCCTTGCAAAGCCTCAGGATATCACATACCTTCCAGGTGACCAGCACAGTTTCCAAGGCAGGTGGAGATGGAGAGGAGTGGGAAGGAGATGGTGGTGACCTGGACCTGGCCCTGTACACAGAGCACCACTGCAGGCTGGTGGTGGTGGGATCCCTGACATCCCAGGTATGGGCTGGGGGTGCGAGCATCCAATCCTTAGGGAATTCACCCCAAAAGCAGCCCATTTCACCTCGGTCCAAGCTTGCAGGACCCGGCAGGGTGGGAGCAAGCGATGCTCGTGCCTGGATCCCTCAGAAGCTGTCACCATGTGGGTATTCATTAGTTCTTTATCATGTTGGTTGATGCCCAAATAACTCCAAGCCAGTGTGAAGCCTGGATAAAGGGGAGAGTAAGAGCTGCAGGGTCCAGCCCTGCCTGAGGGGCAGCAGGTGATGTGGGATGGAGCTGGGACAGGGACAGCAGGAGGTACAGTCACCCAAATACACAGATGGAGATGGAGCAGCAGCAGCAATGGCTCAGCCCATGGTGGTGACCGGATCCAGCTTTGCTTCCACCATGCCCACTTTCGGGAGAGGAGCAGGATGATGCCCTGTGATCATTGCTTGGGGTCAGGGTCTGGGGCCCAGCGCTCCCCATGCATGGAGAGCAGGAGAGCAGTGTGATGCAGGAAAAGCATCCACTAGAGGGGACTGTGCGATCGCGTGTGGGAGCGCGCTGCCTCCAAAGGGACCGCAAGAGCAACGTTTGGCTCCCCTGCCTGCAAAGAGCCATCCTCCTCCAGCCCTCAGCCCTCCCGGTTATCCCAGTCCGGGTTTCCAATGCCCTCCGCATCCCTCCCGCTGGGCACTGCAGCCAGGAAGCAGTTCACCCGGGGCAAATAGAGCTCTGTGGGGTAGTGGGAATGCAGCTGCAGAGCCCCCTCGCAGCAACTTGCTTCCCCCAGCAGGATGGGGCAGAGAATGAGATGGGCATAAGCATGAAAGCCTGTGGGTTAGAAGGGGAACGAGGGGTTTACAGGGTCCATATAGGAAATGCCCCCAACAGCTCAGAGCATCCTCCAGTCTCCTCCATGCCTCCTGGTCCCTGCATTCCCCCCATGACCACACAACTCTCCCAGGGCTGAAACTGTTCATTCTATCCCTCCAAGCCCAAAATCCAACAAGGATCAAGGCTGTTCCTTGGCTTTTTCCTCCTGCTTACCCTGAAGCCAGAGCCTGTTGGGGGGGGGGGGCAGAACCTTGTGTACCAATGGAGGGCAGAACTGGGGTAATTTGTGTTGGTCTCTCTTCTTGCCCTCTCCTTCTCCCCCAGCACCACGGTATCATTGCCCTCCTGGTCGGATTAATGCTGCTCTATTTGTACACAAGGACTTAAGTAATGCACTCCCCAGAGGGTCCAGCAGTGCTGGGGAGGCCAGATCAGAGCCCACAGCCATAGGCTGCATCAGCTTTCCTCATGTCCTTCGAGGCTCCACACATGAAGCCCATTCTCCTGGCAAACATCCTGCAAAGTGTTTGTTTGTGACCGTGTTACAACAAACACTTATGGAACATGGTGTGTTTAGACATGAGCAATGCCACCTCCTCCTCCCTGCCTCCCCAGGGCCAGGCCCATGGGCAACACAGGGCTTCAAGCTGCCAAAACCTGGCTGCTGATGCTGCATTTGTGGGCACCACTGGGACCCGCAACCCCGAGCACAAGGCCACCTCGCCTGCTGTTCCCACCAACCATCAACCACCCCATCCACAGCTCTTTCCTGGAGGTGCCCAGTTCATGGTCCTGGAGCAGGGATGCAAGCAGGGGAAGGGTCTGACCATGGCCTCATACAGACACTGGGGCATGGACACAAGGGCTCCAGGGATGCCTTCCAGCTCCATAAGTGGCCATCATAGGGGAGGACGCTGATCTCCATAAATACCCATCATAGGGGAGGACGCTGATCTCCATAAATACCCATCATAGGGGAGGATGCTGATCTCCATAAATACCCATCATAGGGGAGGACGCTGATCTCCATAAATACCCATCATAGGGGAGGATGCTGATCTCCATAAATACCCATCATAGGGGAGGACGCTGATCTCCATAAATACCCATCATAGGGGCAGACACTGATCTCAGGCCACTCCATGTGCAGACACCCATTTCTTCATTGCTGCTTCACCTGGCATGGCCTTGGGGCATGATGCTGAACTCCAGCATCCCCTTCTCATCAGACCCCTGTGCATTTACAACAGTTCTTGTGGGCTAAAACCATTTCAGAAGCACCCAAACCTTTAGGGATGTGGTTCCAAGAAGCCATAAACCTGCATCTCTCCTCTCCATTTCCAGCACTGAAACCCCAGCAGTAACCCAGCAGCCATCCAGCCCTAGGGACTCCGATGTTTTCCATGCTTCCCAGCTTTGTATGTGTCTATCGAACACATCAAGCGTGCCTGCAGGAGTGTTTCTGATCCAGCACCTGCCTTCACCATGCATTGTTTCCCCAAAGCCCATGAGAACAGCAGCAGCTCAATGCGCTCTGACCCAGTCAGACCCAACCAGCTCCATCCTGCTCGGAGGCGGTTGCTTCATCCCAAACTAGCTAAGTCTTGCTGCTTTCTCTGTTCTTGCTTTTGAAGGAGGGAAGGGAGAACAAAACAGCCCTCGGGGTGCAGTTACCTTCTTAATTAACGAGGCAGAGAGCTTTGCAGATACAGTGCAGGAGGAGCGAGAAAGAGCAGGAAAGCTGGGCAAAACCAGAAAGGATTGGGTTCAGTTGTCAGCCCAATTAACCTAGATCCCTGCTCTCCCTCTGGATGAATAGCTCCTTCAATGTAATTGCTCGGGCCCAGCTCCTGATTGAGAGAAATTAGGATCAGACACTTAACAAGACAACCTGGTGTTGAGATGGGATGCGGGAGCTGCCCGGGGAAGCATCCATAAGGCAGAACTGAGCGAGAGCCTGAGCTTAGGCCTGGCTTAGGAGATCTTGCTGAAATCAGCATTATCCGCATCATTGGCACCTTTCTGGACCCAAAACGTGGCTGGGCTGGGGGATAACTTGGAAAGGCACTGGAGATGGTGAGCGATTGGGAAGCTCTGATTTAGCCAAGCATTTAAGCATCTGTGTAATTGCAATGTAAAGGCAAGTCCAGCTGAGCTCAGCAAGGGATTTAGGTGTGCTCAAAGTGATTCAGGAGCTCTTTTGTCTGGAGAAGAAATGAAATCCATTGTAAGCCCGACTTGCCCCTTTCCTCCATGCTCTGTGTTAGCACCCATCCGCCCAGAGAGGAGGAACAATCCCTGCATTACAGGCTTTTAAATCCATACCTAATAGAAAAAGCCACTAATCCTAATAGCTGAGAGAACTGAGCAGTGCTGTGTCTGAGCACACTTCTCCATCTGTAGGGCTGATAGGTCCAGATGCAGTGGGAAATCGAAATGCAGTGTTTGGGAAAGGACTGCAGGTTTCAATGTTAGCTTAAGAGTAGACAAACATTTTTGTTGCTGAAGCGGGTCTCCTTGCAGAAGATCCCCTCTGCTTTTATCTGCCTCTTTTCCTGCCTGCAAATGATCCATGGAGAGAGGGAAGAAGTACAGGGAACACCACCCACAGCTGCGTGCCCCATACGCTGCTTGTGCTCTGTCTCAAGGTGGGATAGCAGCTTTGCTTCCATCTGAGCTGGCTGCTGCCCTCAGCTTCCCATCCTCCTGCAATGCCTGCACTTCCCAAAGGGCTTTTTGGGGTCCTGGCTCATGCTGGTGGTGTTCAATTTGTTTCCAGCCCCTTGGTTGAGCCTCTAACCCTGACCCCATCCTTAGCCAACCCTCACTGCAGCGTGCATTGCAGGGATGTTTGCTGTGCAATACAAAGTAGGCATCTTTAAAGAAATAAGCACTGAATACCTTAAATTAAGCAGTTTTGGCTCATCCTGGTTGCAGGGCATCTTCAGCTGCTGTGTCCTATACCTGTAATACCAAAAGTGAACCAACTCTTCCATGAACCCTGACTACAGCTTTAACCCTCCTGCCTCATCCCAATCATTCCTGGCAGCTGCTTTAACATTTGCTAATGAACTGGGTGTCCTGAGAGGTCCAAAACCTGCCCCAAATCAAGCAGAAACCAGCAAAAGGTGAGAGGAGCCCAAACCAACCCCAAAGGCTCCAGCAACACAACGTGTCCTGAGGGAAACCACCAGCACCCTGCCTACACCTGTGTGTTTATTGACATGGAAAACAGATGCCCTGTGTTTTCCAGGTCCATACTTGGGCACAATCCAAGCCACCAACACCCTTCACAACATCCTTCTTCCAAGACGCTCAGCGTTCTGAGAGGGTCTGAAGGGTCCATGTGTGGTTTCACCCGATGCTGAAATGGGCTCAGGGTTTTCCTATGATGTCCCAAGATTAAATTAGAAAGGATTTAAGCAGATGGTCGATTCTCTGCTCTTCACAGTTGGCAAAATGGGCACCATCTCTCTGACCTGCCTACCAGCACTAATTAATGTTTGTAAAGCACTCTGCTCTGCAAGCTCCTGCCTATGTGCTAAGTGCTTGCATTAGTGTTATTACTGAGCTACGTACGCCTGTTCCAGTGCTTTCTCTTCCTTGTCCCAAAGGGCTTTCCCTCCTCCCTGTGCAGATGTAGGGGGCTGGGAAGAGGAATCATCTCTCCCAAGCTCTGTCTGGCTCTAGCACAGGCTTAGATCTCCGGTTTGCCATCTAAACCCTCTGGCTGTGCCAGCACCACTGGGATGGAGTCACTGGTTCCATGGCGAGGGCAGGAGGAGGCAAGGACTGCCCGGCGATGGGGTTTAGCATCATCATACCCAGCTATGGGTGAGAGGGTTATTTCTCTGCCCCTCCTGATTATGGAATGGACATGATGCTGCTTTGTGTTCCCATAGGGAAAAGCTTTCTTGTGCTTGCAGGGGCTATTTGCATCCTTCTCACTGTCACTGCACAGCAAAGGGCTTTGCAAGGAAAGGGAGAGATCACTCATCCTTCCTAATGACCTAAGAGGGGACCGAGGCACAGAGGAGGTGCAGTGATGGATGATCTCAGCCACAGTCCATGACAGACCCTTGTCCCCATGCAACAGCCAGGCAATGACGTCTGCTGCCACCGGCAGATGGGACGATCATTCCCTACAAATAACCATCCTTGTATTCTGAAGGTGAAGCCTTCATCAGAGAAGCAGCTCACAGGAAACTGTGGATGCTGCCTCTGTGTGAGGCAATGATGCGCTTGTGGGCACACAGAGCCCACAAATGCTTCTCCCATCCCATGCCAAAACTGCAGAGCACAAGATCAATGTTTCTGCTTTGAAATCCTGTGCTCAATAAAGTTAACCAGGCAGGACATCCCTGAACATCCCGCTGGCATCTTTTGGGCTTCATCGCTCGGTGGGGAAAGAAATGACCCAAGACAAGAAACTGGGGCAGCATCCAAGAGTGACCAAGTGAAACAGAGAATGCACTGAGTGAGGTAGCCAGCGTGCTACAGGGAGACAGCAGCAGCATCCTCACCCCTGGTAATGTGCAGTGAGGAGGGCTCCTTCACTACAGTCACCTGCAAACTAACAGGGTTGAGGAGTGATGCCGTGCTTCCAACGGGAGCATGACTAATCCCTTTTCCTCCCCTGTGCAAGTGCATGTGATAAAACAAGACCCAGGATGCAGGATGCAGACAGCTCCCGGAGCAGGAGCAGAGGTAACACTGACCCCCTATTGCCCTGGGCCAGGGTGCATTCGCTTTGCAGAGGTTGTTTGGGCACCAACAAGGAATAGCAGTTAAAAAACAGCTCCAACAAGCATGAGATCCACATTTTCTGCGTGGTTTGAATTATCCATGACTTTTGACCCAAGATTAAGTCTAGTGTGTAACTCCTGGTTATATATTGAGTCATATGAGCGGCTAATCGCAGGAACCCTATGTTCTCCAAACACCCTGAGCCACGCTCACGTTTCCCAGCCGGAGCCCCCTCTGGCTTTGGAATCATCCTTTGATGCTTCCAAAGCATTTTGTTGTCTGACCACTATCTCGAACCCAGAACCAAACAAACCCCATCGATGCCATGAGCAGGCAGCCCAAGGCAGCCTGATTTCCCATGAAGTTTGGCTGCTCTGGTGTCTAGTAAAGGGTTGGGCTCCCACTGCAGTGTGTTTCTCAGCAGGAGCTGTTTCTCCATCAGCAATTCTCTTGCCATGCATAGAAATAGCCTTTTGACTTCTGCCTCTGTGTGTAATTTGGGTGGAAATGAGCTCTGGAGTCAGAAAGTATTGGTGGGGGGTAAGTGGCAGGTAAATGGGCTCTCCCAGCGTGTGATGCCTGCCTTGATACCCACCGGGAAGCAGAAGGGATTGGCTCTGGCTCTCCACAAACTCCCTTTTAGCTCAATGCACCTCCCTTCTCTCTCCTTAGGGCTCTGGACTGATTCACCTCTCCCAGAGAGCCCAGGTAAGAGCTGTAAAAGGCTGTTATCAGCAACAGCAATCAGGTAAATACTGCTGTGAGTACAATCCTGTGGCTCACCAGCGCCAGGGACCTGGATGGGGCTGGCACAGCCTCTGTGTGCTGGAGCCCTTTGCCTTCCCTCTGCCCAGGGTTAGCCTGGAGAGGACCCAAAATGGGGCTAATCCGGGGTTTGCCAAGTCCCTGAAAGGCTCCAGTGAATGGGAATTGTATTGGAAGTTGTTATCATCCTGCAGGGGGTCCCCATGGGTTCACACATGGCAGTAGGGACCTCGCAGGAGCAAGACAGCGAGGGATGCGCAGAGACATGGATCCCATCACCATGGATCCACACGGGTTTGGGGCTATGGAGAGAGACACCAGCTCTTTACCTCAACGATGAATTAAGGCTAAATCATCTCTTTCCTCCCGCAATAAGTCACTGGCGGGTAGAAACCCAGCAGGAAGAGCGTGAGCTGGGCACAGGCCGGTTGTGTGTCTGACTGCAGGGGTACAGAGCTGCTCAAGAGGCATTTCATCACCAAAAGCTCTCTGGGAGGGCAGCCACTGTCCCCAGCTGTCCCAAGAGGGATGCTGGTGACGTGGGAGGTGGGAACACTCCAGCCCTGGGTTCAGAACAGGGACAGCCCCATCCTGGTGGTCTCAGCTCCCTCCTGAGGTCCCCAGAGGATGGTGGTCCCCAGTGCTGGCTTTGGTGTGAGCCCTCCATACCCCAGCAAGCGTCCTGCAGCTCATGGCATCTCCAATCCTGCACACCCCATCCCACCACAGGGACCTCTCCACATCCCCTCATGCTCCATCCCAACCGCCAGCAGGATACCCAGTTCCTTACTGGTCTGAACTGGTGCAGGCACCAGCACTGGGCTTTCACCTGCTCTCAGCCAAAGCGGTTCTGCATCGCTTTGCAATGAAAACAAAGAACCATCTGGAAGGGAAACAAATCCATGGTTAGAAAACAGAGCTGAGCAACCACAGACCTCTCACCCAGGAGAGGAGGAGGGCAGGGAGAGCAGAGCTGCCTGGGGGCACCCAGGGTTGGATTTCAACACCCTGTGGAAGACACGATGCCTTCATTTCATCGTCTGGGTCCCTTTGCTGCTCCATGTGTATGGGGGGTGCTTGGTCTGGCCACAGAGCCCTGCACTGATAAGGTGGGAATGGAGCAGCAACAGCAAAGGGAAGTGGTTGGGGTTTGGGGTCAGCTACCAGGACCTACTCTGCCCTCTTCCCTTCTTGCTCCCCAGGCCCTGATTACTCAGTAGCCCCTTATTTCTACAGCCCCTTTGCTCTGCTCTATCTCTAAGCTGATCTCTCTTAGTACACCACCACGTTTGCTGCCACTCACCCTGCTTCTTATTGCCTTTGGGTCTCCTTGGGTCCCTTCTGGACAGGGGCAGAGAGGCAAACAGCTGAAATAGAGGCAAAAATGCACATTTGAACACTTCACATCTGTTTTTTTCCAACCCATGTACCCTGTCACCCACCCCATGGATGCCACCGCTGTCCTCAGATGACACTTGTAAGTCCCTAGGGCTTTGAACTGCGTGGCCACATAAAGGTCATGCCAGGACGGTCCTGATGTTGGGGTTCCTTTGATGCTGGCTCCGTCCTGCTCCACCTCCACCATAAATCACAGCACGTTGTAAATCCCTGCCAGCGCTCAGGGACCCATCCTTGGGGAGGGCAATGGTTCAGTCCTGAGGCAGCAAAACCAAAGATCATGTGTTTCACATGGATGATATTCCCTGTGGGCACAAAAGGGAGCTGGGAGCAAGGGGGTGCTGGCACCATGGCACCGATCCAGCCGGACCTGTGCAGGGACAACCCAGGGCACAAACCTTTGGCAGGACTGATGCTTCCAGCTGGATGCACTCCCTGACCCGGCTCCTGCGTGAATCCTTGTGCCAGCACAAGGAAAAGGGACTGATGAGGGCAATAGGGGCACAGGGCAGGAATAAACAGCACTGGAGGGTGATGCTGGAGGGGCTGTGGTCAAAGGCAACAGTGATGGAGCTGTCCCAGACGGCCCCCACTCCTTCCCCAGCCCCACATTTACAAAGCCTCCTATTCCCAGCTCCATAGTAGCTCCTGGCCTATGGGGACCTGTCCTCACCCAGCCTCGGCTTAGCTCTGCCAGCAGGATTTGGGGAGATCTGGGACCACAGGCACACAAACAGCCTCACAGCAGCTTTCTGTGGCAGTGCAGAACAGTGAAGTGCTGCCATTACCCAGGAAGCTTGATTTGCTCTTAGCAAATCCTGTTTCCTTGCTGCGACGGCTGCTGCAGACAGCCTGAGCGCAGGGTGGCTGCATTTGTCACTCGATAGGATCAAACAGGCTCTTGGCACACGAGAGGGGCAGCGCTGGTGGCTCCCGGGCAGTTATCAGCCCCATCCCAGGGATCTGCCGGGAAGTGCCGGAGGAGCAGCGGTGCCAGCAGCGATTGCTGCGAGCACCGGCGTGGCAGAGCCCGTGTCATTTCCCATCACCGCCTGGCTCTGCAATCTCACCTACAGGAACCCAGCAGATTACTTCTCCACTTGTGTGTGGGAGGTCGATAAGGAGCCGGGAAGCAGGGAGACGCTGAGGTTTTGTCCTTGGGGCTGCTCCGGGGCAGGTAGTGGGTGACAGCGCTAGGCCAGGTCCCTATTGGCTATCAGAGGGGTGCAGTGATTTGCTTCTTCTTCTAGAAATAGCTCTTCCCACGCTAGAAGGGAAAACCACCTTCGTCATCCTCTGCCTGCATCATGGCAGGATGGGCTGCCTAGGGGCATCCTCTTCATTTTGGGGGGTCCACATTGTCCCTGATTTCCATAACTCGAAGGTCCCCTGGGTAAGAACCAGCCCACTCTTTCCATGACTCGATGTGAGGCTCAACTCCATGTTATAGATACAATGAGCATGGCCTTGCTGCAAGCCACATCCCTGGTTGTGTCCCCACAGCACAGTCCACGGTTGCTGGCCACAAGCTGGGTTTTAGGGGTGAGACAAGGTGGGGGGCACCCACATTCCTGGTACGCTGGTTTTCCAGTTCAGTGCCCTGTGCCACTGAGGGCAACAGTCACGTTTTGCATGGAGCGGTGGCACAGACTCCCTGACCCCTCTGGGGCTCACCGGGCACAGGAGCTGCAGCGAGAGCCGATGGGGTCTCCACATCAGAGCTGGTCCTTCACTAGAGCTGCTCGGCCCTGATGGTGGCCCTGGGTTAATGGAGAGGATGGGGAGAGCTTTGGGCTGCGGCGCCGAAGGACGGGATGGGAACAAGCGCAAGGGTGCCGCAAGGCTGCCTGTGGTGTTGGGGCGCAGCAGCCGGGATGCTGGAACAGCCGAAGGTCCCGTTCCAGCTCCTGAGCTGGAAACAAAAGCGTGTCTTGTTCCCGTCCTGTTTTCAAAGCAGGAAAGGTCGGGGCCGTGCGAGCCCGGCCAGGCTGGGCAGTACTGCCAGCTCCACCGGCCTCGGAATACACAGGGAATGACGTTCCTGCCTGGCTGAGGAGAGCCAGGGGCCTTCCCCAACCTCCTGCTTGGAGCATCCTGCACCCACATTCACGCCTCATCCCTTCTCCTTGCACTGCATGGGGAGAGGGAAAGGAAGATGCATGGGAATGATGTGACCGCACCATGGACCCCCTGTACCCACCATGGCCACAAAGCCTCCAAAATGTCATCAGCTCCTGGGATCTGTGCTGCCACCAAGGGATTTCCTAATTCACCTCTAAATCCCCCAAGCCTCAGCAAGGCTTTGCTCTCATTAGACAGGGCCGTCATTAGAGGAGCTGCTGCTGCCAGCACTGGGGGCTTCATAAGCACCCCTCTTGCTGGGATGAAATGCAAAGGGTCCTTAAGCCAGCAGAGCAGCATGGCCTTGCCACCACCACATCACGCTCTGAACTGTCCTGCTGTCCCCATGCTCGGTGCCTGCATGTGCTGCTGCAGTGACCATAACAGGGAAAACCATTAGGCACAGGGCTGGGAGCTCAAGGGACACCTGGAAATCAACCCCAGCTCTCTGCCCAAGCCCAGCCCAGCTTGAAGTGACAGCAGTTTCTCTCCATCCTGGAGGAAAAGGAGGTCTGATGGGAATGGATGCTGGTCCTGAGCCAGCCTGGCTCCCCAAAGGCTCCAAGGGACTCACTGCCCTCCAGAACCCAGAGCTGTGTTTTGCCCAGCCTCCGTGGAGGGAGGAAAATCCTGCACCAGAGTCGTGGGGAGGAGGCAGGGCTGGGATTCAGAGCCAGGAACATGGGACCCAATGCCTATTGTGCAGGGAGCAGTGTACCCGACTGCCAAGGCTGTTCCTCCGAGCACCCTGTGTCCCCAAGGCAGCTTTGGCATTCTTAGTGCCTCAAGCTGACAGGGTATTGACATTCATTTTGACCTTTCCAATCACAAGGATGTTCTGTCCTTCCCAGCCAAGTACAGCCTGGATACCCTGTGGGTGGATCAGACTGTATATACAGTGGCTGCAAATACAGAGCTGGCAGGGAAGAAGAGGTTTTGTGTGCTTGCAGGGTGGTTGGATGCGAGAGAGGAGCTGCCGCCAGGGCCTGCTTTTCCTCCTGGGATGCCCAAGTGGATGCAGCCCATCAAGGGAGGACAGTGACGGCAGCAATGCCAGGGGCTGGTTTGGTTGGAAGGAGAAGGGATCCAGCTCCGGAGGCCGCTCCCGGCTCCCCACGTTTCCCATCCTCCAGCTAATTGCATCTTTGGCTTTGAGAGAACACGAAGAACCGTAATTAGGAGACAACGTGAGGAAGCAGCCACGAGGGCCCAGCTGGTGCCTGAGGATGGTCCTTCCCTTCTCAGCCATCAAAACCCCCTCTGGACAGGCTGTTTCGGTGCAAAACCTACCCCAACCCAAAAGCTTGAGCTGATATGAAAGGCAGCACGTTCCTGGTCCCAAGGTACGATATATAGTTATAGTACAAGCTCATTGACTTAAATCAGCATCCTCCCCACCTCAAGCACGGCACATGCCCCACAAAGGCAACCCTGGCTAGGAGTGGGGTGCAGGCTGCATGGGGCTGGGGGCAGCCATCCCCATCACCCCATCCCCTCACAGTCCTTGGAAGCCGGAGCATGTCCCTGGATAGAGCTGCCTCCTCCCTGCTCTCTGCAGCACGGGGTTTGGCACAGGGCTCCCCCACGGCTCTCCTTGAGCCCTGGCAGCACGCAGGCTCTGCCAAATGGCCGGCTCCATCCAAGGCTGTCAGGGCAGCGATCCGGCCACCCCGCAGCCCCATGGCGCCAGGGAGGCGGGAAGCTTCGTGCTTCCAGCCCGGATTCATCGCTTATCTCTTCCCCTCTCTTGCCCTTACACATCTTTTCCTCTCTGCTTTCCCAGCCAGCTCATAGGGTTCTTATCTCGAGCCCCAATCACCCTTTCCCCAAGGCAAGCTCAGCAGCATCCTCTGCAAACCCATTTCCAGGGGGCTGTGAAGCACAGGAGGAGCACAAGTGAAAACCTGGCAGCCAAACCTCTTGCCTTACCTCTTTATGCCACACTGATGCCCTGAAACCCCTTCCAGCACCCATGGCAGGGATGGTGAAGGCAGCTTGGCTGCAGTCACAGAGAATAGACCCCAATGCCCAGCATTGCCTCCTCACTGCTGGGCTGTGGCTCCAACCTCTGGAGCAGGGGAAGGGGAAAAGGTGTTTATAAGCTTCTGCAAGCCCAAAGAGCCCAGAGGGTTAACACAGTGCTCAAGGCCAGGCTGGACAGGGCTTGGAGCAAGCTGCTCTAGTGGAAGGTGTCCCTGCCCATGGCAGGGGATGGAGCTGGATGAGCTTTAAAGTCTCTTCCAACCCAAACCATTCTATGAGCAGACTGGGGATGCTGCAGCTGCTACTCAACACATCCTGCATCACGGAGCAAGCAGCAGCAGCCATGCAGGTGCTGGATGGGAGCAGAGAGCAAAGCGCTGTGCTTCCAGCTCGCTCTAACACTCTCCAAGCAAGCCTTGTGCATCAGATCAGCCTTTGCTGTGGTCAGCCCCGCTTAGGAGGCAGCAGGCTCCTGGGTCTTGCAGAGAGCTTGGTGGTGGAGCAGAAATCAATGCCCAGGCAGGAGGTTCTGCCTTGCTCATCCTCCCCATTGCTCAGAGTGATGCTCACTGCGGTCCGAGCCCCAGCCATGTGTCTCACCAGCATGGAGCAGGCCTGCCCAGTGCAACAGCACGAGGAGGTTATGGCAAGCCCTGCTGCCTGCAACAGCATCACCCAAAATGAGGGGCGCCACCACACCGAGAGCAACGTGGTGTGTATGAGAACATTACGCTGTGCACTTTAAAGGCAATTCCTCTGTTTCTAGGGGGAGGAGGTTTCTGCCTTGCTCCCCACTGCAACTGCCTGGATTATGAGCCTGGTAGTTTAAAACATCACAAAATTTAGCAAAGGGATCAAAGAGGGACCTCAGAGATCCCTCATCCTAAAGAGCTCATGGATACAGCACCTGTGCAAAGGAGAGGCCCAAATTGCAGCCCTCCATTGGGAGGCTGGAGCAGGAACACACTGGGTCAGCACAGAAACAGGCCCATGGGCTCCTGGTGTGGGAGTGGCTTTGTGCATCCACGTATGTCCATATCCATGTATGTGCACATGCACTTGCAGCCCTCTGCATCCCATTGGAACAAGGATGTGTCTGGGTGAGACATGACTCCCTGCGGACTTGGCTCTGTTTCAGCACATTGATGAGGTTTGCACATCCTCACGTCCAGGCTGCCTCTTGGGAATAGTCCCTGACCCACATCTTACCCCAAAGCACATCACAAACCAATGCTGCTGTCAGCTTCAGGTGGCCGCGTTCAGCCTGGACCAGCCTTTCCCAGTTCAGAGGAGCCGCTTTCCACCCCTGAAATAGCAACTCAGATGATGCTCTCTGCAGCTGGGGATGATGATGCAGACTGCTCGTTATCCAGCAGGAACAATTAGACTTATGGCAATTAGCTCTGCAGTTGCTGAGAGACACTGGAACGGGCCAGCTGGCAGCCAGCTCCCTGTGTCACCCCCAGGTAGGAGGGATGTGGCACCCAGCTTTGCCAGGGGCCACCATGACCACGGAGCAAGAGCAAAACGCAGCGGGAGCATCCAAAGAGCCTCCTGCAGTGCCAAGGGGGCTGGTTTTGTGTGGGAGTAAAAGCAAGGACAGGCAAGTGCTTATCTGAGAGCCAAATGCCCTCTAATGACGTTTGTTTGCCTTCAGATTAATGATGAAATGGGCTGAGCCACGCAAGGGTTAGAAGATGCTGTTATGAACTAAGTTGTTTCACGTGATGCTCTGGGCTCCCTCGGATGCAGGAGAAGCCAGGCTGGGCTCCGCTTTATCCACAAGGTAAAATGGGTAAAAGCTGGCTCCAGGCTGGATCAAGCCACAGGCACCTGATGGTCACTGAGCCTGAGCTGGGCTTCAGGCACCATTCCTCTAAGGTAAAAAGTCAGGCTTCTGGTTGAGAAATGCCCATGGGGTAAAGGCGTAAAGGACAACTTCACTCATTTCACAAGTCAGAACAAGAAGAAGGGTTCTTCTTTCCCCCTTGATGTTGCTTGAAAACCTCATTTTGAGTCTGAAGCAAGCAAGCCCCAACAGCCAAAACCCCAAACCAATCCCAGCCCGAGAAACAGCTCCTCCTTGGATAAACCAGAGTGGCAAGAAGGCTTTTGGGATACAGCTGAGTTCCACATCACCAGCTGATACCCAAGGGGAGCAAGGGAACAGGAGCTGGAGGGATGTGGGGAGCCTGTTCTAGGAAGCCCTAGGCCATTTTCCATGGAGAACTTTATCGGAAGCAAGCAGATCACCGCATCCTGGCCTTGTTTGTGCTGCAAGAGCCAGCAAAATTCCCAGGAAACTTTCGCTACCTGGTCAGCAAAACCTCCCTGATACACTTTATCAGTGGCTAAACATTAAACCCTTGGCAAACTGGGTTCCTTGGGGCCAGGGACGTGTGACCGTGAACAGCCACCCTGCCAGCCCCAAACATAGGGTGAGAGCTGCTGGTGTGGCCAAGGAGGGGGACGGGATGATCCAGGCAGGAAAAGGATTAAATGGGGTCTTACTGAAGCTGGATGCAGCCTTCCCCATCTCCCAGTGCCTTGATTTGCAAGAGGGATTCACCTCCCACACTGCCGGTGCTGCCCCAGAAACCCAGTGCTCTGGCACATAAACTGCATTCTTCGAGGACACCCAGTTTATCTTGCAAAGCCCCTATAAAATGTGTCTATTTGCAGGAATTAGGCCAATTGTAGCGAAATGGCAATTGCTAAAACCTTCCCCTGATGCCATTTTACAGGTGCCAAAACAAAGTCCAAACAAAGCTCCTTGCATTAAATAACCAAAGAGCACCATTTTGCAACGCTCCAACATCAGGTAATGGCTTTTCCTGCCACACTTTGAAGGGAACCTGACAAACACACAAAGCCTGACCCACTTTAGCAGAATAAGCACACCACCAAGAAAGGGAGCAGGGATTTCAACAAAGCCCTTAATGCAACCCCATTAGCAAGTCTGCTACAAGCAGCCAGATAAAGTCATCTTGGTAAGTCTGCCCTCTGAACAGTGGGAGCCACAGATGCATGAGCACACGGATGCACACAGGGATGCACACGCATGTGTTGTCCCACTCCATCACCTTCCCAACATGCAGGATGTGCATCCAGGAGGTTGGGGCACTGGTGCAGGCTCTTGCCGTAATGCTTCAAGCACAAATGCCGCTGCCTCATGTGTTTTGTGGCTCATTTGTAAGTAATGGCAGGGATGTTGTTGTCACGGTGCTGCAGCCGACAGCCAGCAGGGAGGACGCTGGTTTTACCCAGTGCTACCAAGGGCACTTCCCTCTGCAGGGGTAGGTATCCTCAGGGGCACCCCAAAGCGACTTGCTCCTCTTAGCACTCGGTGGGAGCAACCTCAGCTTGCGATGATCTCATGGGACCCTGCAAGGAATTGGTGGCTCCAAAGCCCCAACACCCCACGCTGCCCACGGGCACAGAATGGCCCAACAAAGGCAGTGAGCTTCAAAGACGGAGATGGGCCAGGCTGCAGCTAATCCAGCTGTGTGCTGTCCTGGATCCACGCTTCTGCGTAGCTGCCCTTGCGCAAGCAGCCCTGTGTTCCCCTTGCCTGCACACTGGTTTACGTGCCTTTCCAGGGGTGGCAAGCAGCCTGGGCCAGCCCCTGTGTTTGCTCAATGGTGGCATCAGTGAACATCACCAGATCCCTGGCCACTCCCGGTGCCTTCATCCCCACTCTCCCCCCTTAGGCTCAGTGCATCAAAGCACTGACCTTCACGGCCAGGCCAATGCCCTGCAGTTCCAGCAACAAGCAGGCTCTATCCTGTGCACTGCAGGATGTCACTCTCCTGGAAGACGGCACCTCACTGGCCATGGGATGACATTCCTTCTCTCCATTGAAGGAGTTTCCCCAGCAGCTCTGCTAAAGCATAGAGAGCTCCAGAAGGTACCGGGGTGGGTTTGGATGCATTTGGCGCTACTTGTTCACACCAGATGGATCTTGAACCCCAATGGTAGTCGGGGCACCAGCAGCTTTGGGAGCACGTGGTGGTTTAGGGCCGAGTGTCTGGGGAAGCCAGAACTCCACGGCCTTAAGTCCCTCTGGTTAAAACATTGCTTCAATGGATGAAACTCAGCATATGACCACCAAAAAGCTTGGGACAGCACGGCCCTGAAATGGTCCCTAAATGACACCAAGACTCAGGGCAGAGCCCAATACCAAATTCCCACCTGGTCAAAATTAAGGGGATCCTGGCCAGGAACCTGAGCAATTGCCATGACCTAAGGAAAAGCCCCAGTGTTCCTGCGCTGCCGGAGCTGTAACTTCTCATTCCTATCACCCCACCCCAGGGGGCCCCCAACCCTGACACCACCTCCCAGCTGAGCAATACAGACTTATCCCAGCACAGCAGCTTAGCGAGGCTTAAACAGAAAACTCGGTGCAGGAGGAAGAGATAAAGTTCAACCTGGTGATAGCCACATATTAAAAATGATAACAGAGCTGATGGCAACAGCACAAGCTCCAGATGGTCGGGCAGCGAGAACGCAGTGAAATGCCAGCCCATCAATATAAAAACATGGAGCCATTGCAAGGAAAAGGTGAAAGGCAGAGTTACCTGGCACTGAATGAAGGAACTGGGGGTAAATCCCTCACAAGTTACCTCTGGAAGCAGACGAGAGGCACAATTCGTACAGAAGTGATGGCAAAAGAACAACATTGGTATCGCAGAGGAAACAGGCACCAAGAGAAGAGGCTCCAGACAGAGGTTATTTGCTCAGCTGGGTTTTAGGATAATGGGTTAACCAAATGTTTGGATGAGCAATGAGTGCACATGATGGCTTCAAGATGTGGAAGATAAGAGGGTTCGGAGACATTTGCACACTTAGAAACTGGCTGTCCAGGGAGTGAATTACACAAAGAGCCACAATCAAATGAGAGGAGCAGGTCGATCATTTGCTCTTCACGTTTATTACCAAATCCAGAGGGAAATTATTCTTCTCATTCAACACTAAGTGTCTTTGTTCATGTTTTAGCTGCCTCACTAGGAGCTTTTATAGGCTGCTCATTCAAACCCCTCTGCTGAGGAACTGATGGTGGTTGGAAAAATCCCAGCTTTCCTGCTTAGAAAATTAGGGAGACTTTCAAACCACCACCAGCTCCATATGAGAAGAGCGGACAGTCAGACACAGCCCTTCCACCCGAGGTAGAGATGCCAACAGGATTACAAAGTGATATGGAAGGGGAAGACCACGTTGTTGACGATACCTGTTAGGACCAGCATTACAAGGATGTGACCCAGATCATCAGGTAAGTGATCCCACGGGGACAAGGGCCTCACAGATTGGAGATCCATGCAGGCAGGTGAAGATTAGGGTCCACCAGCACAGCTCCTCAGAGGTCAATGCTTGCCTGCACCCCTAAAATCACATCTTCTCTTTCTTGCAGACCTGTCAGCAGGGTGTCTCCTTACCCCACAGTCCTCACCAGCGACATGGACACACTGTCATGGTACACACAACAGCTTTACTGTGGCCCTTGTGCAGGCTGACGCTCAGATGGTGACCACAGGATCTCACCCAACCCATTCACCAGCATCTTCAGTGCTGGAGGAGCCTGTTGAACCACAACCCTACCGCAAACATCTTTCCTCTCCCCTGGGTTTGCCACAAGACATGACAAGCCCCAAAGGGTAGAGATGGGTCACTTAAGGGAGCTGTTCCTCACCAGAAAGAGGTGATAGGAAGGAACACAACCTAGATAAAGCTGTGCTCCAGCTGCTGTGGGAACACAAACCCCCAAATGAGAACTGAATGGCACAAAGAAAGCCTGATTGACAGTGCTTTAGGTACAGCTGAATGGTATCTGCACGTTGTCACCTGCTCCAATGACTGCCTGACTCACCCCTCAGAGGCACGCACCAGCAATTAACCACCCTCTCCATCAAGACAACGGGAGCATTAAACCCAGCACAGTGCAGAGGGAAGAGTTCCCCATGGAGCCTGAATCAAGCCTTGCTTTAGAAACAGCCCATAAAGAGTGACAGAAATGAACCTCTCAGCTCAGCCCCACGCGAAGGACGCAGCATCCTGCGCTCCTGCTTGGCTCAGGGAAGGACCATAAATGCCACCAGCCTCTCCGCAGGGACCTGGGCTCCTTCTTGACACATTCCAGCATCAGCGCCCTAGCCGGGATCTATTCCTGACAATAGGAACAAAGTGAGCGATTGCATCTGCTATATTTAGAGCAAAGAGTCAATACTCCTTGTGGTTAAATGGTTACCAGCATTCCCATTTGATATATAAATAGCTTCTGTTTGCCTTTTCAAAAGAAGTTGGTTTAAAGAAGGAAACTGCCTTCCCAGCCCATGACTGTTGAGCAGGGAGGGCTATTTCCAATGAAACATGAAGTTACGCATTTTCTCCTCCACATTCCAAGTCAGGCTTTCAGCAAACGCTCCAGCTTGCTTTCCTTAAACCAATGCCCACTACGCTTCCACCCTTGGGCACAAAGCCTGCTCCCACATTAACATCCATCTTCAAGGCATTACAAAGACCACGTCCCCACCACTCAGCTCCCTCGACATCTTGTCCCCTGTGAAGGCAAACTAAGGACACCAGCTAATGAAAAACCACACTGGGAAGCTGGGACGTAAAAGAGACAAAAAATCCCTGCTGCGGTGACTGATTTAACACCAGACAGGGAGATTTCCCCCCTAAGCTCCGGGTCGAAAGGGAGGGATGCGCACAGCGCCGGCACACACCTGAGCACATCAGGGGGTGCTGGTGCAGGGTGGATCCCAGCACCCCTTCTCCTCTCACTGCCCTTGGGGTGCACAAGGGGGCGCACCGAGGGGGCAGCAGCGGCACTGCCCGCGCTCAGGCCCGAGCCCAGCGCAAGCCCCAGGCTCGGCTCAGACCCGGACCCGAACCTGCGCCGGGCCAGACCCAAGCTGGGGTCCACTCGCTGCCAGACCATGCCCAGGCCAAAGCCCAAGAAAGGCCCAGGCCAGGCCGCGGCGCAGGCTCCGTCCCAAGCCCAGGCCCAACCTTGGAGGTTGACCCGGTGCCGGCCCATGGCCACACCAGCCCCCGGGGAAGGCCCAAGAGAGGCCCCAGCGCAGGCTCCGTCCCAAACCCATCCTCAGAGGCTGACGCGCTCCCGGCCCATGCCCACGCCAGCACCCGGGAAAGGCGCAGGCGAGGCCCCGGCGCAGATCCAACCTCAGGGGTCGGCCCGCGCCCGGCCCATGCCCACGCCAGTGCCCGGGGAAGGCCCAGCCCAGGCTCGGGCGCAGGCTCAGGCCCAACCTCGGAGGTCGACCCGGTGCCGGTTCATGCCCACGCCAGTGCCCAGAGAAGGCCCACGCGAGGCCCCAGCGCAGGCTCCGTCCCAGGCGCAAGCCCGAGCCTCAGGCCGCTGCGGGCCCAGGCCGAGGCCGGGGGCAGGCCCACCCCAGCCGGTCGCAGGCGCCGGGCGGGGCTCTGCGGCGGGGCCGAGCTCCGAACTCCGCCCGCCCCGCTCCGTCACTACGCGGCGCCGCGGCGGCCGGCCGGGGTTCGCGATGGCCTCGGCGGCGGGGGGGGCCGCGGCCCGCAGCGCCGAGGAGCCGCCGCCATCCGAGCCGCCCACCGAGCAGAAGCCGCCGCCCCAGCCGCCGCCCGCGCAGGAGTTCTCCTTCCTGCCGCTCGTCCACGACATCATCAAATGGTAACGGCGGGCACCGGGCCTCGCCCCTCCCCGGCACTTCACCCCCCCCCCAGTGATGCTGTGGGGCAATGGCGATGCTTTCCCACCTTCAGCGCCCCTGAGCAGGGAGCAGGGTGCAGGGTGGTGGGCTCCCCCTCCAGTGATGTTTTCCAGACCCCAGCATCCTCAGGGTGCCATGGACAGGGAATGGGAATGGAGTCCCCCCCTCAAATGATGCTTTACCTCTCCCAGGATCCTCAGACATACCCTGAGTGGGAAGCAGGGCTGTGGGGTCCCCCTTTTAACGATGCTTTAGCACCCTCAGGGTGCCCTTGGACAGGGTTGAGGGCAATGGGATCGCCCTCTAATGATGCTCTCCAGCCCCCTGCATCCTTGGGGTGCCATGGATGAGGAGCAGGACAATGGGATCTCCCTTCTAATTATACTCTCCAACCACCAACATCCTCAGGTGCCCTGGATGAGTCACGGGACAATGAGGTCACCCCTCCCAGCATCTCCTTTGCCCTTTTCCTCCCCCCTGGAATTCCTGGGAAGAGCTGGCACAGCCCCAAGTGCATCTCTGCTCTGAGTCATGGCAGTACCTGGGTGGTGTTTGGGTCACCCAAGCAGTGCAGGTGCTCCCATGGCCCAGGGACACTGCCCCGCCATTAACAGCCAGGAGCAGGAGTGTTGTACTTGCACTGGGTTATTGCTGCAGATAACAGTCTTATGTGGCTGATAACAGCCTCAGAAAGTACAGGCGGTGCTGGGGCAGGAATACAGCCCATTTCTGGGGAGCTGTAAGGAGGAGGATGGCTTCTGTGGTGGTACAAGGTAAATTGTTCTCATCCTGGTTCAAGATAAGCACTGTAAGATCAAAGGTACTTGTACTAGGGTTCGGGACCTGTGCTCTGTATGGCCCAGGATAACCCCTTCAGAGATGCTGAAGGTTCTAGTAAGGTCATGGTTCTGCCGTGGAAATCCATCCAGGCCAGCTCCAGGCTTTCACCTGTACGCTATGGAGTGAGGCAGAGGGAATGGGAAGCATGCATTGCTGGTTGTGGTCCTGGCTGTCCTTTCCCTGTGCGCTTAGTTAGAGGCTGAGGCTGGTTTGTGTCCTGCTGATGTTTCACTTACATCAGGCGTGTCTGAAAGGTGAGAGAGGTTCACCCTTAATGGCTCCACAAGTTGAGTTGTGGCAAGGAAAGGCTGCACACCCCCTGACACATTGGTGCAGGTACGGAATGGCTGTGAGAACACAAACCCTCTGATTGCCTCAGTTTCCCCATTGTGTCGGGGGTGCAACCTCAATCCTGCCTGTTCTATCCAGACCACCCAAGTGAGGCTAAACCCATTGCTGGTGCATGCAGGTGCATAAGGGAGCAATAACCATGAGCTGAGACCTCCCAGGTTCCTGTATGTCATGGAGCAAGTCATGGTGACCCATAGATAACAGTCCTTAGGCTATCTTGTGCCCTGTCTCCTTGAGTCACCCACTATTAGCAGCCATCCCACTAACCACCTGCCTTCCTTGGCTTCACACACAGCATTTCCTGCTGGAGCAGATGTAGGTACACTGAACAGTGCTGCAGACAGGTAGGACCTCAGAGGTGATGGGATGTGTCCCTGACAGATGGCAGATGTATTCTCCTTTAACACCGCCGCTAGCCACAGAGCCCAGCCCTGCTGTTTTGACACATCTCCAAGGTGACTCTGCTTGGGAGCGAGGATATATCACATCAGTTTGCTTACACTCAAGGACATGTGCTCTTTCCTGTTGTTTAGGTCTGGAGAAAGTTCTCCCAAGCAGGGCTTGTTGGTGTTTTCAACCTTGTGCGGTCAAATGGCATCACCGCTGAGGTCCCAGCACATGGCTCCACCAGTGGTGGGCTGTGGTGCGGTCATGAAGAGCACTGTGCCTTAAGGCAGGTTTTATGCTCAGTCCATCAGCCCAGGCTGTGGTTGGATGCTGTGTTCAACCCTGTGTTACTGCAGGCAGCCTCTTCCCACACTTCCTCACCCCTGCCTGTCCATGCCCTCAGAGGAGGAGTCATTTCAGTGGCTTGATCCAGCAGGAAAACCACCCAGCAGGGTAAAAACCTGATTCCTTTGGATCAACCACGCAGCCAGCCACCATCTCCCCACCTGTGGGGAAGGGAACAAGACTTGGGGACGCCTGGATGGAGAAGAACATCCCCCTCAAAGCCAGCCTGCAGCTATGATAGATCAAAGGCACCGTCAACCCATCCATCCCCAGATGTGCCACAGGGCTCTGTGTGTGTGTGTGCCTGTACTTTTCCACTGCCATCCTGACTGGGAATGCCTGCATAATGGGGCTCCATTCTAGTACCAGCTGCAGTTTCCTTTAGGAGGGGGTAATGACTGTTTTGTTCCAGCAGGCTTTCTGAAACAAGCGGCCAGCATCTGGTTAAAAGCTTTGCTCTCAGCCATGGCACGGTTCCCCAAAGTCTATAATCGAGCCCGTCTCTACCCTGGTCATGCCAAGCAGGCTTATTTTTAGATCTGGCTACAGAACAGGCTCCGAGTTGTCAAAGACCATCAGAATCCCTCTCTCCTTATTAACAGGCGCCCTGGAAGCGGGGACTTGCTTTTGCCTGGAATCAGGGAAACTGCTCGCTGGTGCTAACAAAGCTGAGGCAGATACTAATGAGGGTTTGAGGGCAGACACTGCCTCAGACGACGCTGATGCTTGAAAAGCCCAGAGCTGGCTGTAGAACCGATTGTGCTGCTCTTAAAGGACAAGAAAAATAAGCTGTCGCTTCTCTTTTATGAGGTATACATCCCCAGAGAGTCGTTTGAAAGCTCCAAAGTGCCATTTTCTCTGCCATTGGGTACTGTCGGATACTTTGGGGAGCAGTTTCTGTTTTCTGCTGTCAAGCTGTTTGACTGCATTGATATTTTTCGTTGTGTTACAGCAAGCAACAGGTCATGGGTGAGACAGAGAGCGTTGTTTCCAGGGGCCTACACACAGCACACGTATGCAATCTTACCTTCCCCAAAGAGAGAGATGGGAGTTCAGACAGAGGGAGAATTTAGCCTGCTCCGTGGTAACGTTTTAAAGCTGCAGACCAGCTCCTGACCTCATTGATGGGTCCTGGGGTAACTGGAAATCAGCAGGAACCCAGTTTGCTCCAGAGGTTACCCAGTCTGTGTATCTATCTGTGTCCGTTTGATTGGGATGGATGAATTAGGTGTGTATAGCTAGGAACCAAGAGCAAAATTCGCCCAGTGAGTTCCAGTTTAAGCCCTGGTTATACTGGAAATAACAGTCACCCCCACAGGCTGAAGGGGTGTTTCCAATAGGAGAATTCAATGGTGTCTTGGTTTTCTCTCTTCTGCAGCATGGACAAGGACAGCCAGGATGTTCACCAGGTGCTGAATGAGCTCAAGAACAAGTTCCAGGAGATGAGGAAGCTGATCAGCTCCATGCCCGGCATCAGTGTGAGCCCAGAGCAGCAGCAACAGCAGCTGCAGAGCCTGCGGGAGCAGGTCCGGACCAAGAATGAGCTGCTGCAGAAGTACAAGAGCCTTTGTATGTTTGAAATCCCCAAGGAGTAGGAAGGGTGCAGCTCTGCTGTCAGGGCTCAGATACTGAGGTACCTCTATCCTGGCTGAACAGGAGAAATAAAGGTGGCAGAAGTTTACTTCTCTTTCTTGTATGCTTCCTTTTGGTGGCCTTGCTCTGAAGTTGTGCCTGTGTGGATCAAAGGCATGTGGCACTGGATGAGAACACTGTGTTTCACATATGATGATGACAGTGGTATGTTCACTTTGATCTGCTGTAGGACTGTATATTTATATGTCTTCTGTTTCTTCTCTGAGTGGGGGAGGTTTGTTTTCTTTACATTGAAGCAAGCAGGAGACATGATGTTTTCTCCTCACTATGGGTCAAAATACCTGCTGGTTACCCTCAGCAAGAAATAAGGAGCATTTTCTGCTTTGGGAGCTTCATTACACTTAAAACATAAGAGGGAAGCATGAGCCATTTGGCCCTGCTCCTGGAAAGGGTCTCTGGAACACTTTCCAGTCTGTGTGTCGAAAGAGGAACGATTGCTTTCAATTGCTTCTGTATTTCTCTCTTTTTAAACAAGTGGTGGTTGTGTCTGAGATGAAGCAAGCAGAGATTTAGAAATGCCAGACTGCCTCTCTTGTGTATTCACTGAGTGGATGTGGACTGGGCAGGACTTTGGCAGCACAGAGGACATGCGTAGGCCTGGGCCCAGCTCCTGGGTCTTTTCCTCTTCGAGGAAGGGCAAGCAGAATCAAAACAGAGGGCAGAAGTGATAAGAGCTTTCAGCTACTCCACACGTGCCAGAAGTCAGGCTCAACAGGACGGGTCAGTTCCACATCCAAAGTGCTCCGGAGGCTTCCCACAAACACGAGCATTTGGGCAGTAGAACAGTTGCCAGTGGCTGATGGAAAGCCCTTGAGTGTTGTATCACCTTCAGATGGATATTGGGGCTCCCTGCCTCTGTCCTCCTGCTGTTGGCTCTCACAGTGGCAGAGGACAACAAGCATCACTATGTCTTGTTGACTATAGATGTGATGGGACCTTGACTGTCATGGTTCTCTGAGAGGTGGTGCAGGTTGGTAGTGGAAGAGGTGAAAAAGCAGCTGGAGAAATAGAGTATCGATTGAGAACCAGTGTCAGAGGGTAGGTAACATGCCTCCATTAGCAGAGAAGCAAGGTGTGTTTGTGTATGGTTTTCCTTTCCCAGCCCAAAACACAAGCAGTTCTGCTCGCCAAATGGTTGCAGCTCACCTGGAACCTAGAGATTACTGTGTCTCCACTCTACTAGCACTTTCGTTGTGAAGGTGCCAGCGTGTAAACTCTGAGTAAAGCAGAACACCAAGATAAACACAGCACAATGTACACTGTTTTTATTACTGGAATTGCCTTTCTGTCAACCATTGCCTGTCCCAGCTCAATAAATTCTCCTGTCTCACTCCTGGATGGGGGTTTGCCTTTTGTTGCCAGTTGCTGTTCCTATGAAATCAGGGCATATGCAGAGCTGGAAGAAACAGCGTGCTTCCAAAGAACTGTCTGGCACTTAGCACAGGAACAAGTTAACTCCGGCAACTTGAATCCAAGTCTCAACCGAAATTGAGGCAGGTTCAGTTTGCATCTCACTCACCCACCTTCGGTTTATGGCTTCAGTAGAATCTTTTTGCCATTAATATGTATTTGTTCTGCTGCTCGAAGGGGCTGGAAATGAACCGCAGCAGAAGTCGGAGCCAGGAAGAGCTGTTCTTTGAAGAGCTTTCCCCTTTTCCTTCTAGCAATGCCTACTAATTCCTTCAGAAGAGATTAAACCCCATCAAACGCAAAGGTGACCTTTGGAGCAAAGCACTTCCTTCGCTCATATTGCAACATGAAAACAATACCCCAACCAGGGTGCAAGTGACTCACTCTCTGTTGACATCATTAAAGCGTGCTTAGTTAATGGGGGGGAAAAGCATGAAACACAAGCAGCTCTTTCTAACGATGTGATGTCAGGCTGCTGGGTTGCTGCACTGAATGACATGCCAATGGCCAGCACAGCATGGGGCCGGTGCCATCGTCACTTGGCCTTAGTGGAGTGAGGAAAGAGTCTTGGCTCAGAGACGCATTTGAGTAACTAACTCTGTGTGCGTGGCCTCTTGTTACCCTGACTGCTTGCGGAGGCGGAAACCTTTGCACTGGGAGAAGAGGGGGTAATAAAGGGGTTGAATTGAGAGGGGTTTAGCGCCTTAGCGCGGGGTTTGGGCTCTGTTGAGCGGGATTTGGGTCAAAGGGAAAGGAGCCACAAATGTCCTTTGAAAAAGATTTTATTCATTTGTAGAAAAAATAAAACATCAAAGTCTCACCCACGGTAGAAACACGAAGGGATTTTTGTTCATGTCAATGCCAAACAAGACCTACATAAAGTGCTATTCGTTTATGACTTAAAAAACCCCTTTCCTGTCCCCCCCCACCCCACCCCAGAATCTTGCAAATCGGACAAGACAAATGTAAACAGGAGTCAGCGTTCTGGTCCATCGGGACTGTAACTCTGCAATGCCTCTGCAACAGCTTCGGAGTGTCTTCTGCACGTGTTCCATAGACACAGACCCACACGGGACACAGGGCCGGAGTCCGTGCACGGCTTCTCAAGGTAAGAAAACAAAGCAAGCCAACAGGAACCAACCCCAAACCCCCCCAGCAGGCGCTGGCAGGTCCCTGCCCTCCCTCCTGAAGGCTGGGTGGTTTAGGAGGGAAAGAAACACCAAAGTCCGTGCCCTCCCCACTAATCCTCCCATCTGGCTGCCCAGCAGCTCACCCTTTCCCTGTCTCTCTGCCTGGAGGAGGCTGCTCCCAATGAGATCCCCATCCTGCCCTTCCTAAGCCTCCCCCTTTGCATCCCTTCCTCCCAAAATCCCCCCAGAGGGAAGGGAGATGGTGAAAGCAATGCCTTGGGATAAGGGGAGCTGGGGAAGAGGCGAACCCCTCTCTGGGTGGGTGCCTGCCCAAACTCAATTCGGAAACAAGCATCTTTCCCCCCCTCCAGTCTTTCCTTCCTTCCTTCCCATGGTGGGGAATGCTCCTAACTGATCACACAGCGATCCTTCTCCTTGCTGTGCCCACCACCGATGGCTTTCTCCCTGATGTACATGAGGTCGCTGTGGACACTGGGGCGCCGGGCGAAGGGGGCCACGATGCCAAACGCCTCCTCCGAGCTGCCCCGGCCCCCCTCCTTCAGCAGCTTCTTGCCTTTCAGCGCCTTCTTATGCAGGATGTCGCAGTACTGGACCGAGACCTTGCGGTGCAGGTCGGGGCTCATCTCACTGGGCAGCTTGGCCATGGCGAAGAGAGCCTGGAACATCTGGTCCAGGCTGCTGTTCTTCTTGGCCGAGATCTCAAAGTAAGCGCATTTCTTGGGGTCCCCTCCTACCAGCTGCTCGATCTCCCGGGGCTGCACCTCCCGGTAAAAGTCACGGTCACCTTTGTTGCCGCAGATGACCAGGGGCACCTCGATGTTCTCCTTGGTTTTGTTCTTCAGGCATGACTTGGTCTCTAGGATTTGCTGCTTCAGGCGCTGCACCTCCTCAAAGGAGTCCCGGTTGTCCAGGCTGAACACGAGGATGAACACGTCTCCTGGGGACAAAGAGGGAACGTGAGATGGTCGCAGGGATGGGGACACTCTGCCTAAGCTAGGTACTTGGGGAGGGAAGGAGCGGCCAGCACTTGGGTCCTGCATCCTCCCATCCACCCCATGCAGGGACCAAAGTTGCCCACACCACACACACACAAAACCCCAGCTCCCAGGACGGGAGGAACACCCCCAAACTGTGCAAGAACAGCCAAAATCTGCTATGGGGACCCCCCTCTTTCCTCCTGGCGCTCCCCACCCAAGTACCTGTGAGGATGGAGAGGCGGCGCATGGCGGGGAAGGGGTGGTTGCCCGACGTGTCCAAGATGTCGAGCTGATAGACCTCCCCACGGATGCTGTAGAACTTGCGGTGGAAGTCCTCGATGGTGGGTGTGTATTGCTCCTCGAAGCGGCCGGTGAGGAAGCGGGAGACGATGGCGGTCTTGCCCACCTTGGAGGAGCCCAGGATGACCATGCGGTAGCAGTTCTTGGCAGGGATGCTCAGCTCGGCCTCGCTGGGACACATCTTCTTGATCATCGCTGCCAGTTTCATTGAAGCGAAGTGCAGCTTGCGCCGAGGAAGGAGGAGGAGGAGGAGGAGGAGGAAGGCGACGCGTGCCCGGCTGCTCAATCCCCTCCCCTCGCAGGAAAGGCCGCTGTGAGCTCCGCACGGCCGCTGCCGCGTTATATGGAGGAGGCAGAGACCGCCCCTCGGCGCGTCACGGCCCGGGGCGGCGGCGGCTGAATCAGTGCCCGGCTCCGCGCAGCGCAGTCCCCGTTACAGCCCGGTCCTGTTCGCGGCTCTGTTTGGGCTCCCGGTGCTGCCCCGTCCGCAGCCTGATTCGCACTCCGGGTACTTGGGAGCCCCGTCCCGTTCGCAGCCCGGTTTGGGCTGCCCGGTGCTGCGCAGCCCCGTCCCGTTTGCAACCCAGTTCCTATTCCCCGTACTTAAGAGTCCCGTCCCGTCCGCAGCCCGACCCCATTCGCAGCCCGGTTCGCACTCTCGGTACTTGGGAGCCCCTTCCCGTTCGCAGCCCGGTTTGGGCTGCCCGGTGCTGCGCAGCCCCGTCCTATTTGCAGCCCGGTTCGTACACCCGGCGCTTGGGAGCCCCGTCCCTTTTGCAGCCCAGTGTGGACTCTCGATGCTACACAGCCCGGTTCTCACTGCCAGCGCTTGGCAGCCCTGTCCCGCTCGCAGCCAAGTTAAGGCTTCCCAGCGCCGCACAGCCCCGTCCTATTTGCAGCCCGGTTCCTACACCCGGTGCTTGGGAGCCCCGTCCCGTTCGCACTCCGGTTCTACACAGCCCGGTTCCTATACCCGGTCCTATTTGCAAGCCGCCCCCTTTGCGGCTCAGCCCCAGCGTCCCGTTCGCACCCAAGTGCGGGCTCCCCGAGCCTTGCAGCCAGCCTGGGCCTCCAGAGGCCGGACCTAGCGGGTTCCCTCTACCCGGTGGGGAGCCCCCGGAGCTGGGGGGGGGCTGGGGGTCCCAACCCGCTCCCCGGAGCGGTTTCGCTGCTGTTTATGCCCTTGGTCCCAGGGCAGGAGCCGGTCCCAGGAGCGCGCCTCGCACCGCCGCTAGGGGGCAGGCAAGGGCCCGGCAGGCAGCGCAGCGGCAGCACTGCCCCGGGCAGCGGTTTGGGAGCTCGGCTTTGGGGTACGAGCAGCAGCATCGGGCCCTGCAGCCCTGTGGGGCAGGGGGAGCTGCCCAGAGGAGGAGGAGGAAGGATGCTGACAGGATGCAGTGCAGGCAGCAGGGTGGCTCCCGGCGGCAGGCAGGGTGCATTACCTGTAAGATGCTGGGTCTTGCTGGAGCTGGATGCCAAGGCAGGCTCCACAGGCTATAATGTGCCTGAAGAGGTGCTGGGTTCAACCAGCATCACCCCGAGACAGCAGCAGCCAAGCAATAGTCCTCAGAGAAGCAGGAGTGTTGTTCTACCAACACATGGGCTACCCATGAGAGATAGGGCCTGGGGAAGCCAAGCTCCTCTTTTTAGCATCAGGCTGATGAGCAAGTGTGAATTAGAAACACTTGTGAGGATCCATTAGGAAAAACACCCACCAAACTTAGCAACGGGGTCAGGGGAGCAGGAACCTCACCTACAGCACTGAGAGGGATCTCGGGGACAGCTGGAACACAGGAATCAGTGCAGCTCAGTGCATCTCATCAGCACCGCCTGGGAAGCGGATGGTGCTGAGCTCTTCACCTCCCCCGAGTGTGGTCTCACACATGGATATCAGCTTAATCCCTGTCCAAACGTTTGTGAAGGAGTTGCAGTTGTCTGTGGGATGGAAGGGAAAAGCATCCTGGTTCTGCTTCCCCTGCAGCCCCATTCCTGCCTGCAGGGGAACATCCTGCCCGCAGCAAGGCACAAGGACACTTTGGGAAGGGAAAGTGGGACAATTTCCCATGTTTATCCATCTGTGTGTGAGACCCCAACAGGGAAAACAATGGGGGGGGGGGGGACGGACAGGAAGTGCTGACCTCTGGGAGACAGACAAATCCAATATCTTGACTGGCATTTATTGTCAAGTGAACAGCTATTAATAGTGCCAGGAATGGGTAAAAATAGCCCTCTCGAAGCCTTCTCCTGGGTTAGCAGCAATGGAAAATCCATTTGCTTCCTCTGAAGCTCCTCTCAGAGTCACGCAGAGCCTCAGGACAGCAGCAGTGCGAGGCATTAGGCTGAGTCCCCCCCCAAACCATCTTGAAACTCATCCCAGGGCACATTTCCTGGGGGCTGATGGATGATAACGGATCCACCTCAATGCGAGGCAATGGCTGTTAAAAATGACTCCCTGGTTCTGACCTGGCTGCAAATAGCCCGAGTCTGAAGCAGGTGGAATATCACATCCCCCCCATGGGTGCCTATGCGGAGCTGGACCTGTCCCTTATGGGGTGCTTTGCTGCTCATCCTGCTTTGAAGGAGCCAGGCTCTTGCTATGCAGCTGCTTGGTACAGCAAGAGCTGCAGGCACCACCCTCAGTGACCACAGACACCCTCAATGGCACTGAGCATCAGCACGGATCAATCCCTGCTTTCTCGCTTCTTCTCCCCCTGTTTGCACCCTCCTGGGTTTACCAAGGGATAATCCCACCCAGAGGCCATGGGGGAGTGCCTGGGGAAAGGAAATTCCATGAAAGCCACACGAACATCCCAATGACAGAACATGCGGCTCCCCAGGGTCCGGCTTGGACGAGCTGTGCAGGCAGCAGCAGCCTCTGCACAATGTGGGAAGCAAAATGTACCAGGAGGTGGGATTGGGATGCGTCGGCCCAGGGCAGGAGCATGGGGGGATACTCGGACGAGAGCAATTACATCAGAACATGGCTTTGGTTTCTGGGTGTGCTGCAGAGCCAGGAAGCAGCATCGGTGCAGGGCGAAGCTGGGTCATGGATGGGAACTCTGGGTCCAAGTGATGGAAAAGTAAAGAAGGGACAGCAATCGATGCCTTTTCCACCCCGGCACATCCAGACCCTGCGGGCCATGGAGAGAGCACATCCAACATGAGCTCCTTAGCACTGCTGTTAAGAGGCTTCATGTCCTACCAAGGGCTTATCCCTGTGCAGCAGCACACAGCATTCCCTGGCTCCAGGCTGGCGCTTTGCACCCGGATACAAGTCCACAGCCTGGCTTTTCTGGCTCCCCACTTCCTGCTTTTCTGCCCCAGGATAGGGCCCTGTTCTTCAATAGGACCCCTCTCCCTGTTTGGTGTATGACATCCCTGTGTGCTCCTCGTGACCCTGTGCATCAGTCACCACCATGGGCTGTTTCCCAGTGTCTGGGATCTTATGGGCCCACAAATCCTGTCGGCTGCTCCCCTGGGATGGGAGAAGGAGCGAGGAGCTGCAGGAAGCGGGGGTAGGGAAGGGAAGGGAGGCTTTAGCTATAGCTCTTGCTTGTTCCCCTGGGGAAAAGCATCTGATTAGCTCAAGCTGCAGCATCCCGGGATGCTCTTCATTCCCTATGTTATTGTCTCATTTGATTAGCTCTCCTTTAAGGCTGTTCAAAAGCAGCACGTAATTCACAACACAGAGGTGAGATACGATGCAGGAGTGGGCTGCTCTGTCACTGGTGACCGGGGGGGGGTTTATCCGTTTCCTTCCCCCACCCCCTGCTTCTTTAGCAACACTTTTTGTGTCTCTCGGTTCCTTTTAGCCTTTGGGATCTGATTAAGAGGGAATTTGGAAGCCGGAGACGTGCCTCAGATCCCCGCTTCCTTGAGTCACCCAGGCAAGGGGGGGTGAGAGCTCCCTTGGGGATGCTGTCCCTGTGCCTGGAATGATGCAGCTCTCACAGCAACTTGTGCCATGCCGTGGCCTTTGGACTTTCTGCATCTCCTTCTCTTCTCCCATCTCTGCTGCAGAGGCCATGGATAACCATGGGATAAGAGCTCCATACAGAGCAGAACTGAGGTTCCCCAAAGCCAGGGACACCCCAGGAATCCTCTGCTCCCACTTTCCATCCCATCTCATCCCATCCTTTCACCTATGGCTCCTTCAGAGGCAGCAGCATCCGGCCAGCATCTGGCGTGGACAAAGGTGTTTGCATGTCCTGGACATGTCCCCAAACTCCGGCACCTTCTGCTCCCTTCCAAAGAGCGCCAGATCCCTGGGATTAGAGGGAAATGTCACCTGTAACCAGAGATGGGCTCGGAATACAAGGCAGAGGGGAGAGGGATGCTGAGTGTCCCCAGCGGATGCATTGCTACGGATTTAAGGAGGGTTCCCATGGAAATAGTGATGGCTGCCAGGGTTATAGGACGGAAACAAGAGCCCAAGAGGAGGCTGGAGCCGGCACAGGGATGCAGCTGGTGGTGAGGGCTTGGAGCGTGGAAGTGTTTGATGTCCAGGTGCTGCATCTGCTCCCATGGCTTTGGCTGCGGGGTCTGCTGATGCTGATGCTGTGATTGGAGGTGTTGGGGATGAGCTGCGTGAGGGCTGAGCCCCAGTCAAGGACTCTCAAGGCTTCCTGCCCTGATGCAGCAGCACAGAACTGCAGGCTCTGGGGTCTCCTTCCCAGGGGGCTCTGGCTCCCTCCTGTGACCCCCATTTACTTGTGGCTGCCCCATCCCAAGGCCAGGCTGGACCGCGCCTGGAGCAAGCTGCTCAAGCGGAGGTGTCCCTGCCCATGGCAGGGGCTGGGATTGGATGAGCTTTAAGGTGCCTTCAATCCAAAGCATTCCATGATCCTGCGCTCCTTTCACCGAAGCCATCTGGATGCTGAGGACATCAGGACCAGGGACACGTCCCCAGAGGACCTGCGCTCGGTTGTGACCACAAGTAACCCCGCTTCTGTTTGCTTTCACCAGGGGGAGGGACGGCCACTGGCCCTTGTGTGACAAACAAACCCCATAGCCACGAACAGGGATAAACACATGGCGCAATTGAGGCAGCCGCGCTGAGTCTGCACTTCTGCTATAGGGGAAGATGGAAGGGAACGGGGGGCTCCGGGGCTCCTGCACCCATCCCAGGGCTGAGACTGAGCCCACACACAGCCACTGGCGGGCAGGGCAGGCGCTTGTCTGCCTACAGCTGGGATTTGGTGCAACAGCAAAGAGGAGCTTTGGGCATTCAGGGACAATGGCACTGGAAGGGGCAGTTTGGGCACTGACTTGCCCAGAGAAGCTGTGGCTGCCCCATCCCTGGCAGTGTTCAAGGCCGGGTTGGACACAGGGGCTTGGAGCAACCTGCTCTAGTGGTAGGGGTCCCTGCTTGGAGCTGGATGAGCTCTAAGGTCCCTTCCCACCCAAACCAGGCTGGGATTCCATGGTTCCATGACTGTTTTATCAGGGACCCCTTAATCCAGAGAAGGCAGACAGGAGACACGACAGGACTTACCTTTACAGGGGAATAAACCACTCCTCCCTATCCCTGCAGCGCAGGGAAAGCAGTCTGAGCTTTAAATACTCACAAACGCAATGGGAAGAACACCCCAATAAGAAGCTGTTTCCAGGCAGGAAACCACCAGTGTTGGAGCCCAAATCAATGCCTGGGGCAGGACCGGGATTTGTCCCTCCTCAGCAGCGCAGGGATTGAGCCACATGGCAGGCTCCTGCTCTGGGCTCCGTGGCTGCAGGCACCCCCCATGGATGCTCAGAGGATGCTTCAGAACGTCCCCAGTGCCGGGAGAGCAGCAGCACCCCATGTCCAACATTCCCACTGCCCTTCACATCATGGTCAGGGACAGCGCAGGGATGACATCCACCCTCCACCCCGGGGCCTTTACGCATGGAGCTCCCACCACGGGCCAGAGGACAAGTTCCGAGGCTGTTTTCTTTAGCTTGCACACCAAAAGGCCGCCGGGCAGCCCGGAGTGCAGCCACGCTGCGCCGCTTCCTCCTTGGAGCTCAGCTCCAAACAGGAATCACAGGAATGCGCTGCTTTTTCCATGTCGCGGTTTCTTCCAGTGGGGAGCTGTTTACGGAGCCCGGCTCCTCCCTGAATCAATCACAGCCTGGGTTGGGTTGAACGGACCTTAAAGCTCATCCAGCTCCAAGCAGGGATCCCTTCCACTGGAGCAGGGTGCTCCAAGCCCCTGTGTCCAACCTGGCCTTGAACACTGCCAGGGATGGGGCAGCTTCTCTGGGCACCCTGTGCCAGCGCCTCAACACCCTCACGGGGAAGAACTTCTGCCTCAGAGCTCATCTCAGTCTCCCCTCTGGCAGGTTAAAGCCATTCCCATTGTCCTGTCCCTGCAGGCCCTTGGCCAAAGCCCCTCTCCGGGTTTCCTGGAGCCCCTTTAGGCACTGGAGCTGCTCTAAGGTCTCCCTTGAGTGCGGTGCTGGCCCCTCACCATGTTCCTATCACTGGGGCCGTTTGGGTTTGTATGGGTGATCCCTCACCCCCCAGAACACATCACATGCAGCTCACGGAGGGGAGACACGTGGAGCACGATGGTGGCAGAGCCGCCCTGGGGGCTGTGGGACAGGGTGATCCGAGGCAGTGCGGTGCACAGGACTCACTGACCCATCCATTGCTGCCAGGCTCAGTTGTGATTTAACCAGATCCTCCTGTCCCGGTGTTTGCTCTGGAGAAATGGCTCAAACATCAAGGGAGTTTTATCTGCACCCGGCCTCACGTGTGGCATCTCCCAAGGCTGCAAACAACCTCCCTGCCAAGCGCACAGGGACCCACTAATGCATTTTGAAGCCATGAAGTTACACAAACACTTCCCATGACCACGTTTCCTAGGACCCCGTTGCTGCTTGATGCCTCTCCAAGAGCCAGAGGGATGATCCCCCCTGTGCCAGCACGGCATTGGGACTGCAGCCGGCTGGTCCAGGGGGTCTGGTGGCATAGAGAGCCCTTTGGAAGCAGCAGGAGTCTCGCATCCTGACCCAGAGACCATGATGTCCATCCCTGCATTACTGGTCCTGCGACACCACTGATGGTGGTGCTCAGCCTGAAGGGTTCATCCCCATCCTCTGTAATCTCAAATTCTTCGAGCTATCAGGTAACTGGAGATGAATCAATGTTGTTTTCCTTATAACCCTTAATCCCTCATTGATAAATACCATAAAGCAGTATAAGTAACTGTCTCTGTGTTCTTCTCCTCCCAACCCTAGTGAGCAGCACAGCACTGCCAAAGACAGAGCCAACAGCCCCCCCTGAGGGAGGAATTTGGGCTTGGACCCCATGAGATGGGCTGAACATCACCTTCCAGCTCCTTGGATCTGCCTTAGGAACAGAGCAGATGCCTCTGAAACGTCAAACTCCGGCTTTACAGCAGCCAGAACTGGTGCTGTGAAGGCAGAGACACGTTAATCCCTGCCGGCTGCTGCAGGAAGAGCTACTGAAAATGGGGATGTATCTGGCACAGCCCCAGCAAAAACCCTTGTGTGATGCAGAGCCGACCTGGAATGGTTGGGAAGTGGGAATGGTTGGGTTGGAACTGGGTTTGAAAAAGAAGGAAGGAGTCCATGAAGCAAGTCCTGATGCTTTTGGGATGCTGCGGGAACAGGAGAGGAAGCAGCTCCATCACTGGGGTTTACGGTGACAAACACCATGGAGGCTGATGTGGGCTGAGGATGGGAATGGTACAAATGGGGACCCCGAGCCTTGTGATATGGATAGGGAAAAGTATACGTGGTCCCAGAGTGGGAATGAGACAGCACAAACACAGCCCTTGCTGCGTTCTCATTACGAGTAATCCTTCCCAAACAAGCACGTGTCTCTCTGGTTAAATACTGATTTCACCTATCAACAAAGCCAAGTTTATTTACATCAGAGACTATGAGCCAGGATGAGCAACTCTGACATAAACTGCCTGGCTAATGCAACGTATCCTCGCCGTGCTTGTTGCTATGGGCACTGGGCTGTTTAAACCCAGTCTATAAACATCAGTTGTGAAGGGGATGAGGAAACTTACCTAAAAATAAAACACTATGCCCCAGTCTTTAAGAGGAAGGTTGAGGAGATGGTGATTAAAACAGATCCTTGTGTAATGGTGATGAAACGCACACACAGCATCCGTGCGCTTGGCTGAAGGAAACAGAGCCTGGACTGAAAAGAAACCAACACTTTTAATTCCTGCTGAGCAATGCCCGAAAGGTGAATTACAACATGCAAAAGCAAGAGGAAACTGGACTGTGAGGTGACACTGAGAAAAGGGAGGACCCTCTGTGGAGGGGACAACGTGATGCTGAGATGCGGTACCGCATCCCGGTGAGCCGGCAGCAGCGCGGGGGGTGCTTCACACTGCCTCTTTTTTGGTCATTTACAGCTTGTTTCTCCAACTGTTCTGGGAATCTGTAAACACTGAGCCTGAGGGTCTGGAGCATCACCCCTGGGATGCATTCATTCAGGGCAGGATCCAGCACTGGGCTCTTTGGGACTTGCAGAGGCTGCTGGTAGGGATGGAGGGGCAGATCCATACCTGGCTGCTGTGCAGCACCAAAGGCAGAAGCAGCCCTTTCCCTCCCTCCAATCCACTGCCCCTGCAAGGCGGTGGGAAACAGCTGGAAGGCACTGGGTGGTGGGGAAGGCAAGGCAGGACCCTCATGTGGGAAAAGGAAGGAGCCAGGGCAGGGACACAGCCAAGAATGGGGTCTCTGCAGGGCACGGATGGGGACTGACTCTTCCCTTTGGTCTTCTCCATGCTGCAGTTTCCCCATGGACAGCCGCCAGCCCTTCATCACCCCTGCGTGGTGGTTCAGGTTGCTCTCCACTTCTCCATGCTTTGCAGTCACCTTTCTCAGAGCTTTTCCAAATAGTGTGGAGATGCTACAGGGGGGAAACCACAGCTCTGGATGGGGACGTTCCCCTCTCTCAGAAGAGAGGGGTTTGTTGTTGGGTTTACAGCAGGTTTTGGGTTTACAGCAGTTTCCTTTCTTCCTTCCCCAGCCGTGTCTGAACATCTCAGGAGCTCCTGAGCCCTCCCCATTGCTTCAAATGAGCCTTTTTCCTCCCTTGGCTCTTCAACAGCATCTTCAGATGATCTCCAGATCAGCTGGAGTTGGTGCTTCTCCACTCTCAGAGGTTACTTACAGAAGGGTCCCAGTGTCTCCATCACCTCTTGCCCTCCAGTCCATGGCTGGTGCTGAATTGCTTTTTCCCCTGCAGATCCCCAGCAACTGGTGCAGAAGAAGTGGGGAGGTCCCATGCCATGGTACCACCTTCACGACAGGAGCTGCAGTGACCCGGCGATGGGGACAGGCACCTGGGGACAGGGACCTCCGGCTCCTGCAGCGAGGAGGTGCTCCTCTCCTTGCTTCCAATCCTGCGGGGTGCTCAGTTGGCTCATGAAGGGTTGCTGGGCTAATTACAGGATACATCTCAGTAGGAAAACGGGCAAACGGGCCAGCGTGGGGACCGCAGAGGCACGCTGTGCGAGGTACCCAAGACACAGCTTTGCAACAGGCAGAGAGACAAGAGTTTGTTAGAGGCCTCACCTACAGCATCTCACCTATGTGCTACAGCATCTTTGGTTGAGGCAGAGGCTATGGGGCTGCCACAACCTCAGCTGTGATGGTCCTTGTGCTTGTCCAGCCCCTCCAACCAAAGGAAGCCCGAGCTGAGTTCCTGGGGTGCACTGGTGCAAACCCATGTGCAGAAATGCTCCTGGCTGTGGCAAGGGGCAGCCTGGAGCAGGGATGCTCTATTTCCCTGTGGGGTAACGCCCCACATGCCCTCTCACACCATCCTCGTTGGAGCACCTACCATGGGCAATAGCTGCTTTTCCTGCCTGATTTAGACTAAGCTGGAGGCTCAAAGCTCCCCAGCATCCTGCCCTCGCACTCTCAAGTATATAATCAAAGCAATTTGGGGGTTGAGTGCCAAGAGGCAGCCACGATCGCTGCTGTGCAAAGCCTCCCTGTATGGGTTTTTGTGGAGGTCTGAAGCTCAAACCCATGGGGAAGCGCGGGAAGGGCTCTGGAGGAGCTGGGAAAGGCAGGGCTGGGCAGGGATGCACAGGGAAGGGGTGAGGGGGTGCTCCCATCCTCATCTAACGTGCCCGTAGGTGTGAAGCAGCCCCTCTTGCTGCAACTCTCATTGGCAAACATACCTCTTGCTACTTGCTCTTCACTCCCTTCTGTTTCTGCCGATATATTTCCTCTGTGAAAGGCCTGAAGTTGGGAAGTTGGGAATTTGGGGGGAGAGGGGGCAGAGACACAAGAGAGGGGCAAAAGAAGGGGGGGAAGAATTAGCATAAAGATTACTGCATGCTCTCTGTTGGACCCAGAAACTCTGCCCTTGGCAGGTTGGCCTGTGACTACCTCTATGGCAACCCCTGGCTCCATCCCTCTGGACCACAGAGCAGCTGCAAGCTGGGATCATCCCTGCACCAAGCAGCACGAGGCTCAGCACACGCTCAGACTCCTCGTGCGCGCAGAGCAGGCTCACGGCCCTTTGCATCTCCTCCTCCATTGCAAACACAAAAGGCTCTTCATGCTCAAGTACAACTGCTGCTTCTGGGGATCATTCAGGGCTGCTCTGTCCTGGGCTGCTGAGCTATTGTGGCACCAAATGAGAGAAGCCCATCCAAGGAGCTACAGAATACAAGCTCTTCTTGCAGGGTCTCTTGAGATGACAGAATGAATCCTCTCACTCCCTTCCTTATTGCTCTTGTATAGACAGAAACAGGCACCAGAATGGAAAAGATCATCTCGTTTTGATAGGAATAAACCCCAGCATCAACGTTCCCAGAACTCAGCACACAGTTGCAGGGTGCAATCTGCCCATTGTGAAAACAACCAAGAAACAATCCCCTTGTTTTCCTTCTTCCCTGCTGAATTCATTGGAAAAATCCATCTCTGCTCGTGCTGCTCCCCGAAACCTCACGAGTTAAAGCTGGCTGGGATAATTGGAAGCTCTTCAGTGGCACAGAGCTACTCACCCCTCATAGAGCGTGGCGATTGTGTAGGAAATTGCCACTACTGCTGTCAGCAAAAGGCCAGCTGGGCTTGCATGCCTGTTTTGAAAGAGAAGAGCAGGTAAGTACATGGGCTTATGCAAGACTGGTTTAGAAAGTGAAATGAGAGCCTGGGCTCCCTCTTCCTCATTAAGCAGATGTGAATAAAAGGGCTGGGTTTTTATACCTAACATTAACCGTCTCAGACAGATGTTACTTGGCAAAGCCTCTTCCCCAGCCTTCTTTGGTGCCTCCTTTTAAGTCTGATCCCTGCACATCTCTGCTAAGAGAGCTTCTGCTTTGATGCTAAACCCTGAGCTTATAAAGCTGTTGAATAGCTGAGCAGCTGCTTACATATGGCCCTGGCTTCTATCCAGCGTGCTATAAGGGCAGTGCCTGATGCGCACAGGAAGATGGGCCACCAAGGGCGCAGGAGATACCTGGCAGATGGAGCAGTGTATGGTACCGTTACATCCCAAAGGCACAGAGCCATCGCAGGGATGGAGATGGAGAGGTCCATACCTGCCCCATGAAGAGTGTTAGGGTGGGTGCTGCGTTGGGGCTGGGGGCTTGGATCATGTTTAAATCCATTCCAAGATGTTTAGGGACAGGAACATGTCCTACACCTCCCAAGGCCAGGCATAGGGGACCGATGCCACCTGCTGCACTGTCTGGTTATGGGCAGAGGTACTCAAGGGCTGTGGCTCTGAGTGGTTCACCACAGGCACCACATCCCCCAGACATCCCTTCTGCATCCTGCACCTACTGGCTGTAAGCGTTGCCCTTAATTAGGATGCTGCTGATTGCCTTCAATTGCTGGTTGCAGCTCAGAGGGGGACAAGGGCTGGCTGTCAGCACTAAAAGGTACTTAGCTGGTCCTTGGTGAGGATAAACACCCTGCAAGCCTTGTGAAAACACATGCCTTCAGAGAGGCTAACCTAAACCTCAGCTTGGACCTGCTTTCAGGTACCGCTTGGTCTAATCAGCTCCTGGAGAGACAGACACAAATCTTCCCTTTTGCACTAAGTTTTTTCCCTCATTAGGAAGCATTGGACAACTTCTTCCTCTCCCAGCCCCCTGCTATTACATGCTTAGTCATGTCTCCTCCTTGATTCCTATCAGAGAGAACAAATTTGCATGATTGTTTGTTGACAGCAAGACCTCTAATTGCATCATTTGGCTGCAGCTCCAGCTCTGATTTACACAGCCTGTTGCCATGAGTTAAAACACTTCCCTACCAGAGATACACAAAGCTGTCCCCAACCAGCTAATGCTCCATTTGTCTTGCAGGAGAAATGAGGCTGCTCGACACGGGCAATGAGAAGCATTTGGGTGAGTTGTTTCTCTCCTCTTAGGAGCAAGACCCACTTACTGGGCAACGGCTCAGTGTTGTAGCAGTGCTGACAATGAATCAGCCAGAAAGATGTCATGGCCTTAGTAGGGCTGTTTTGGGCTAAGAAGTCTGTTCCCAGTCCTGCTGCAGCTCTCCATGGCTGTGGGTTGTCTGTAAAAGCAATGGGAGGGATTTGCATCCTTCCCCATCAGCCTTACAGGTCCTGGGTATTGGATGTGGGACATCTGCTTTGTCCTTTCCTCCTGGAGCTCTTGTTTTCATGGTGACCTCCTCCAGTGGATGCAGTGGACATGTTTTGGTGCGGTTAGTTGAGCCGGGGATAGCTGCAGCATCCTGCAGGGGAGAAACCAGCTGCTCTCACCCCATGAGATGCTTCTAAGGCTGGACTGGAGTAGGAAGGCAGGCTGCCTGGTGCGCTGCCAGGCTCGCTTACGTATTGTGCTATGTGCCCTTACGGAGGAAAATGAATCAATCCTTTGGGCTCCGATGGTACGATATCGAGTGTGATACATCACCAAAGGAGGACAGATATGCTCTATGTGTCAGGTCTGACCGGAGCCAGGCAGCAGACTCATGCCTCCAGTGTCCCTCCCACTGCCACGGAGCTGGGACATCAGCTCAGGCACCTTCTTCTGAGAGCTCTGGGACCTCAGAAGAGACCTGGACTCCCCAGTGAACCTCAGCATCCTGAGCTGGAGCATGTCCGAAGGACAATGGAGCCGGTGAAGGGTCTCACGGACCCTTGGACACAACTCTTATGAGGAGCAGCTGAGGGAACCGGGGTAGTTTAGTGCGGAGAAAAGGCGGCTGAGGGAGACCTTACGCTCTCTACAACTACCCAAAGGAGGGTGTAGCGAGGAGGGGATCAGCCTCTCCTCCCAAGTAACAAGGGATAGGAGAAGAGGAAATGGCTTCAAGCTGCAGCAGGGGAGGTTTAGACTGGATATTAGGAAGAATTTCTTCACCCAAAGGGTCGTCAAGCATTGGAATAGGCTGCCCAGGGCAGTGGTGGAGGCGCCATCCCTGGAGGTATTTAAAAGACATGGAGATGGGGCACTCACGGGCATGGTTTAGTGGCAGAATGATGTTAATGGTTGGACTCTGCGATGTCAAAGGTCTTTTCCAGCCTCGGTAACCGTGATTCCATAAGCTGAGACTCCAAACCACACCATGGGAAGGGTTGCGCAGAGCTTCCCCAGGGCAGGCGGGCGCTGTCCTGCTGCCACTTTGCACAGCTCCAGCAATTTAACAGCAATTATTTATCATGCCTCGCTGCCCTTTATTGTGGCAGCCTTTGAACAAGGAAAAGGAGGCAATCACAGCGGGGTCTCAAGCTGCTTTTGCCCCTGATTGCAGCGGAAGACCAAGCACCACGCAAGGCTGCTCTCTCGCAGGAGTGTGTCATAAACGGCTCAGGAGAGTTCAGTTGGTTCCACAAAGGCTCTAGGAAATAATATGATGCTGATCTTAAATAAAACTCTCTTGATAATTCCTCCTGGTCTAATTCTTCCTTCTGCATTGTTTTAGGGTGGTGGTGCTGGTTGTGGTGTGGTATGGGGGGGCTCATCCTGCCCCAGCTCTGCCCCATTCCTTTCTTCCCTGTGAGGGTGCTGAGGCGCTGGCACAGGGTGCCCAGAGAAGCTGTGGCTGCCCCATCCCTGGCAGTGTTCAAGGCCAGGTTGGACACAGGGGCTTGGAGCAACCTGCCCTAGTGGAAGGTGTCCCTGCTTGGAGCTGGATGAGCTTTCAGGTCCCTTCCAACCTAAACCATTCCATGATTCTATGATAATGGCCCACAATGCTCTACAGGCTCCCAAGAGAACACAACCAGGGTTTGTTTTTCCTCCTGGGCAAATACATAAAATGTGATATCAAATGAAAACCACATAAAACTTGTTACACAGAATAGAATATATTGCTCGTTTGCTGCTAAATTACAGCCTATTCATTTCCTTGTAAGCAGGCTATTAAGCTGTGTTGTATCACATGAGGAGTGTTTCGGAAGCGTTATCACCGTGCGGTGGGGGAAAGGGTGCATTGGCTTGTTTTGCTTTTCTCAGAGGTAATTACAGGGTCTCACTGATCCCTGGTATCAGCGCCCTGCCCCTGCTGAGTGACACCCGGCATGACTCTGGCCCTGACTGTTGGTTTTTCCACGTGCAGAGCCTGCCAAGGACCTCACTGCGCTGCGGCGCCTTTGCTGATGCTTCCTTTCCCCTTTCAGCACTTGGCTGTTATTTGTTTCCCTACAATTAACGCCGTGAGCCTTTTATGGCAGCAGCAGATTTTGCATGCACAGAAATAGTCAGGAAGTGACAAGTCCTGGCATGGGGCACCTTCCCTGCCATGTTTTTGCTGGCTGCCATCGCTAAGTGGTTCTCTGCCCCCTGATGCTGCCCGTGCACAGACCCCACAGTGGTGCCTGCATGTACTCACACGAGAGACCAGCCCAGGTAGATGGCTGTGCTGCCCCAGTACATGGGATTATCCAGGACGCTGAAGGGGAAGCTGGTCACTTTTGCCTCCATCAGGATGCCAAAGTAATCACCTAGAGAGCAAACAGAGGGGTTCTGGTTAGGCACCATGGAGCTGGGAGGTGCAAGCGGAGTGCTGGCACACTGGTACCCTCCTTGTGCCACAGGGCATCCCTGGCAGGGATACAGAGCAAAGGCAAAGGAGGGTTTTGCTGCTGATTTCCAGGCTGAGGGAACAGCAACAAATAAGTTGGCTGTTTGCTCTGTGCCTATCAGCTCTTCCAGGAATGGCTCTTTGCCCACGAGGGAGCTCTGTGCATTGCAATGAGGTTATGGGAGCCACGTCCCTCATCAGCAGGCAGCTCTCGAGGTCCCAACTGGCTGATTCTGGCTTTCTCATTTGAAAACTGCCTGTCTGATGCCACTTGACGAGGAAGCAAGTGCATGGGATCAAATCCATTTAATGGGGCAATAAGCCCAGCGCACCGTAATGGTCCCTCGAGATGCCCTAATCATGACCAGCACCACCACCCAATGCCCTCATTCAGTGTCACCCTTTGCTCACAGCGCAGAGAATTTCTCAGAATGTCAGAAAATAGCACCTCTGCCCACAAAACACTCAATTATCGACACGATGATGATGATAATAGGGGATTGTCAACTGCAATGAGGAAAGCTTTCAGAGCTGTCAGCACCCAGCCAGCTTCCTACCTACCTCGGAGCAATCCTTCCACCCTCCTGAAAGCAGCCTGGAAAAGGAATGACAAGCAAGGAGATGCTGTGCAGCTTGGGAGCAGCATTTTGGGGACAGAAAGGACCAGGCTGCACATCTCTGACTCCTGTTGGTCTCACAAGCAGGACCACAAAGGACTTTGCTCCACGTCCATTGTACGAGATCCAGGGTCAGTGAGGAGCGGTGCTGATCCATCAGCCCAGCAGCTGCCATCACCCTGGGTCGTGTTCCAGGTTTGCTGCCAGCCTGCTCCTGACCTTAGGCAAATTTCCTCCATCCCTCCCAGTGCTATTGTGCACCGATCATCATATCAGTCTTTCTTATAGCGCAGAGGGTGGTGAGGATTAATGTATGGTGAGAAAGTGCTTGGAAATCCAGATAAAAGGCATTACAGAGTGCAAACTACTCAAGGTTATTATTATTACCTGGATCGTGGTGTAATTTCTTTGACCTCACATGGTGCAAAAACATTTCTTTCTAAGGATAAACAGCGCCTGCCCAATTAGACAATGCTTTGGGGCTTTAACTACAGGCCACTAAGTGAGATAATTGCCTAGTATTCATACTATATGTTCTCACAGTTACTTGGCAATGCATCTCTGAGATTGTTCCGGGAGAAAGAACACATCACCCCCTGCCACAGCCCATTTCTATGCTTTTTTATGTGTCAAAATGCTTCATTATCCCCTGCCTGCCCTCGCCTTTGGGCTGAACGCCTTGCTCCCCAAATGATGCTGGCACTGGAGAGGGTTGCACAAAGCTCTGGATCCATGGCGCTTATCTGTATCCTGCACCAGTGGGGCTGTGGATCCTCTGGGCAAGCTCCCTGCAAGTAAGAGCACACAGCAGCTGGGGGGAGCAGGCTGCTTTCCAGCTTTTCCAATGTAAACCCTACCTCTAAACCCACACGATTAAAAGGACACGAGCACCAGAGAGGACCTGCAATGGTTTTACATTCAGGCAGGTGCTAAGGGAAAGGGCTGTGGGTTGCTTTGCACAGCATCAGTCTGGGCATCTCCTGTGCCATCATTAAGCCCTCAACCAGGAATCAGCTCCTTGTCAGGCTGAGGGACTTTGGCATCTAATTTGAGTTATTCTTTGCTGGAGGTGAGTGCAACCACATCACTGCTCAGCATAGACAGCAGCAAAAAGCCATCTGAAGCACTCTGCAAGCTACCCAGAGCTGGACCTGGGCTGAAGCATCACCTCTGCTTCTCCACCAGCTTCACCATAGCCCAATAACAGACTTCGATCAAGTCAGCACTGGAAGAAACCATGCTTGGAAGTGAGATGTGGGCTCAGACAGCCAGAGCCACCTCTCAGTGCCCTCCAGGGAGCTAAGCCCATGTTTGTCAGGAAATGGGGCACAGAGTGAACTGATGCCCCATGCAGCCACCGCAAACAGAGGCTGGGTTGGGTGCTGCTGCACAGGAGATGGGGTGGCACAGAAAGGTCTGACTAACATGGCTCCTGCTGCATGGTTTAGCCCACACTCAAGAGACAAAGGCTCTGCAGCCTTCCCAAAGCTTAAATGTGCTGTTAAAGAGGAATGTAACAGGCAGCCCTGATGGCAGTGTCTGTGCCCTGCCTGGTTCAGCCCTCACTGCTGTAGGAAAACCCAGAAAGAAAGGGTCAGCTGCTGTTCAGTAAGGTCTGGAAGTGCTTGGCTGTCCAAGGGGCTCCCATAACTTCTCTTGAGCTCAGATATCAACTGTGAGAAGCAGCTGGATGCTCCCTCCTTGCCAAAGCAGGTGCCCCTGCTCCTCCTGCAGTGCCAGTACATCCCTAAAATCCTGTGTGCAGGAAGACATTGGAAGCACCAGTCCCAACAGAGTCCTGAGCAAGAGAACATCCAAGAAGATCATAGAATCACGGAGTCACAGAATGGTTGGAAGGGACCTTAAAGCTCATCCAGTTCCAACCCCTTGCCGCGGGCAGCGACACCTTCCACTAGAGCAGGTTGCTCCAAGCCCCATCCAGCCTTGAATCTTCAGAGAACCTTGGATACCTGCAGAACCTTCGGCTTCCCCATGGCTGGGTAAGAAACCATCCTGAAGAGCACTGTCCATTCAAAGTTTGCTAACTTGGACTCGTGGGGGCTTACATGGAGCTGGGAAGCCATTATCAATCCAAGGATGGATGCTCTGTGGTGCTCCAGCTTGGGCATGCCTCTGTGGCACAGAGATCTCAAGCCAGCCAGGGTCTTGGCATCAACCTACCCTGACTCAGCTCTGCCCTGCTGCCGTCATGCCTCAGTTAGCACAAAGAGCTGGCCTCACTCCCTGCTGCATCATGCAAGGCTTGGAGCCAGGCAGCCCCAGCCCAGCGCACTGGTGACAGGGAGAGCAGGGAGGATGAAGAGGCAGTGCCCGATATGGACCACTGACACCTTCCTCTTCCCTGCCGCAGGGGACATGGGAGCCACCAGCCATGCAGAGCAGAGAACAGAGCCACTCTCCCTGCTTACGCTGAGCCTGACTCACTTGTGTGTGGCTTTTCCCAGCGGTTCAAGTCCAGTGGATCCTCCTGGTGGGATGAATCAGGCTTTACGCAAGCAAGCCCAGTCCTGGCTGAACTTCAGGAGCATGGAAGCAGCTCTTGCTGGCGGATACTCCTGTGCCCAGCCCCTCTGGACAGATCTTCAGGCATAGCATCACTCCTTTGGGGGTTGCAGGCAGAGGATGCCAGTGCCTGGTAGCTGGGGGACAGGGATGCAACAAGTGGCTGTACAACTGAAGGCTGAGGACACGCATTCGGGAGTGCTGAGCTCTATTTCTGGGAGCAGGATCTTGGCCAACTCACCCCATTTCTCTGCAGGTCCACTCGAAACCAGGAAGGATTATTACCTCCCTCCCTTCTTCCTGCCACCGCTGCAGGAGCTAATTGAATTTGGTTTGTAAAGCACTTGCAAAAGCACAGCCTAAATGCGGTGTCAAAGTGGGGCTGTCATTATTTGAGCCAGCGGGAGCTGCCCCTTTCCTCATCTGTTTATTGTTGCTGTCTCTATTCTATTTTGATGAATTCCACACATACTGGCATGTTTTTAAAGTCAAGAGCGCCAACAGAATGACTCTATATGAGAAACAGGCGCAGTGGAAAACGTCTTCTGCCATAAAGTGGTAGATAAAAGAATCTGTCAACCCACGGCAGGTTTACTGCAGAAGGAACAGCAAATGAGGTCCTGCTTCTGTGCATGTGTCGCTGTATAAAGCCAGTAATGGCATGGTTAGATCACGCTTTGGTATGATAAAGCCAACACCAAAACTAACAGCCCTGAAGGCAACAGTGAGGGAATTCTGAAGGACTTTGCCCTACCAAACAACCCCTGCAAGGATGAAATGCACTTTCTGGTTAAGCTGATGAGTTTTCAGTGCTTACCTAGGAACGTCCCAGTGAACCCCAGTGCTAAGAAGCTGGTGGTGACAAACAAGGTCCCTACAGCCATGATGATCAAGCCCAAGTAATAGGCCCAGTGGCAGTCCAAGCCCTCCAGCTTTGGTTGGCTCTTCATGGCTTCTGTGAAGCTGTTGGGGAGACACAAAGGCCTGTTAAAACCAGCAACTCATTACTAACATCACCCACCTCTCCCTGGGAGCTCTGGGAGCGGATGCTGCCGAGGACGATGCTTCACCAGGTCTCTGTACCTACTCAACTTCCCAATGGGAGAAGCAAGGAGCCAAAGCCTTGTGAGCAGCCAGGGCTTGACGTGAGGCTGCTATATCTACGTGCAACCCTTGCTCACTCCTGAAAACACCAACCCCACTGAACCGCTTTGCCTTGCTCGCCAAACCCCAGGTTTCATCCTAACCAGAAGCTCTGGAAAGACCCCCATGCCAATGCTGGAGGCTGTGATGCCTGGGCACGGGACTCGGAAGCGCTGGGAACAATTGGCTGGGTTACCTCGTGCTCCCACCCCCGTTCCTCTCCATCCAAATATTTTGCAGTGTTCACGTGTTATCCACGTGCCCAGGAGTGATTCATGGCTGCAGTCTGACACATCAGGGGGAGGACTGGAACAGCGATAGGAAAATACTAGAGAAGCACATTTCCAAGTGAGAACACAGCTTCTCGGCTCCAGGCTTGTGCAGGCATTTCAGCTCTGACCTTCCAAATACCCATTTAAGAGCGGAATAACTGTGACCCCCTTCCTCCCTTCAGCCCCTTGAACTTTGCCTGGAGCAGGGCTCCACATCCCGCACAGCACCGATGCTAACAGATGACTACAAAGGAGCCGATGCTGTGATTAACAATGCCCATTAACAACAGTGTGAGGAGGTAACAGCCCCGCAGAGCTGCCCACAGTGTTTCTCCACACGATGCTGACACATGAGGTAGGAAACTTGGAGCCTTTTTTTAATGAGCACCCAGGAGGCTGAGATTCAAGTGGAATAACAGATCTGCTGCACTCCCAACCACGGCACAGGCAATGAGAGCTGCTCCCGGGCTCCTTGGCTGCAAAATGCTTCCATGATGTTACCTGCAGGGCTTGGGATAGTTTCCCCCCCCCCCCCCTAATGCCCAGCAAATCCCTGGATTTTCTCTATTGCCCAAATGAAAGCTGAGACAGTCCCTGCCTGGGTAATGGACAAGCGGATGGAAATGCAGCTTTTCAGGGCTCAAAGGCCAGATAACAAGTTGCATGCACCAAGCAAGGCTCAGGATGATTTCAACTCCATGGGTTAGGGACCTGGATGAGATTTTCCTGAGTTATTCCTACTGGATTTTCTATTGTTGGGGAATTTTTAGGACCTTGGAGCAAGCTGTTTAATCTTTGCTTTGGACTGGAGCAAGGAAACCAAACACAGCATAAACGTAATGTGCTTGGGAGTGAGCAAGAACACAGCACCTCGGTGATTTACACTCTGCCCCCCATGCTGGAAACCACAGGGAAATTCCCGTTTCCAGGGAGCTGAGCACAGGCAGAGGAATGGCCCATGTCCCTGGGGCTGGCCCTCCTCCAGCACCCATCACACCTCCCTGCGCTCACCGGGCTCGCGCTGGTTTGGCTTGAAATCATTCCTGATGGGAACACACAAATCTGGCTGGAAGATGAAGCAGCAGCAGCTGCACAGCCCTTTACATCATCTCCCTGCTATTTGTTTTGAAGTGACACAAGTCCCCCCTATGAGGAAGCCCAAATCCACATCCCTGCCACCAGTGATGCTTGGGTTTGGGAGGAAAGCGACTCTGCAGGGATGTGACCATCTGCCTGAGCAATGCTGGCCTGGCTGTGCTCTCAAAGTATCCCCAGGGATGCTCCGGAGCTCTCTGCTCCCATAAAAGATGATGCTAATGCCTTTTCACAGCACTGGGGCTTTGATTCTGCATCTGGCCTGGACCTTCCCATAGGGCACCAGCACAGGGAAGGGATCTCACAGCAATTAAAAACCACTGCTGATGATCCCTTGGAGAAGCAGGGAAAGCAGCACTCAGCTGGTCCTTGGATCCCAGCTCCCAGCAATGTCAGAGCAGAGAGATACAGTGACATCACAGCGCTCGGAGGCTGCTTATAACTATCTCACCTTCTTGAGGCTCCTCTGCCCTATGCCAGTGACCTGACTTTGCCTCTGAGCATGAGAAGAGCAAAGGTGGCTTTGGGAGCAGGAACTGGTTGTCTGCGAATCAGCCTCTGAGGTTCTGCAAGCAGCACATGACGTGGTTTGTTCTGGCAAAGCCGTCTCCCCTGTTCCAGATGATCCCATCCTTCCCTTTCATGGTCGGATAGGTCTGCATTAGTTATTCTCATCAGCATGTCTTGTTCAGTCCCCTGCCGTTTGGCTTACAGCTAGAGAGGGAAGTGTTTGCATGGAGATAATGGACTGCCTTTCCCTCTAGTAATGTTTTATATCTTCCTAAACACACTCTCTATTTGCATTAAACATGATGCGTGCAGGAGTCTTGGTAAATAAACCTTGCCAGCGTTTGTGATGCTGGGCCATGACAAGCAGCACGGAGCCATCAATTATTCCAGCATCCTCCGCTGCTCCTTGGTGGTGGGGGAACATCTCACCCTCCCTGGCAGGGGGAGGACAAGGTGTTGGCCATCTCCCTCGCGAAGGGAGCTACTCATGCAGGCAATCTGTCATGAAACCAGTCCCTTCCACCATGTGCCTCTGAATCACGTTTGTCACAGCACTTATTTCTGGCTGCATGATAAGGCACCCAAGAGGACACCAATTAAAGCCGCGCTTTGTCCCAATACCTGGAAATGCTTTATGCGCTGAACACAGCCATTGCCATGGTGAGGAGCATCCCTCTTCCCAGCGCAGCAACGGCTGGGTAGGCTGCGACCTACTTTAATTGCATCCCTGGCTGCTATCACGAGGACATCTGACAGTGGGGAAAGGGGGGACTGGAAGGTGCCTTCAGCAAATGGAAATTGGGGAAACAGGGCTTCCCCTGCCATCTCCCCACCTTGCCAATGTGAAGCATGACACCAGAGGTGTCCATTCTCCACCCCAGCCCAAATCATCAGCTCTGCCCTAGCCAAACTGGCATATTTGGCCAGCTCCCAGCGGGGTGGGAGCAGCCAGGGTGGTTGCACAACTGACACAGCATGCAGCAAGGTTGTGGGAGCCAAGGCAGTGGGCAATGTTCTGCCCACCCTTCCCAAAACAGAGATGCGCTTGCTCAGACACTGAGCCATCACTATACATGCATCACCTCTTCCTTTCATAGCCCTTTTGGGTCGGAAGGGACCTGTAAAGGTCACCTAGTCCAACCCTCTGCAATTAGCAAGGACATCCTCAACTATACCACGCAGCTCAGAGCCCTGTCCAACCTGACCATGGACGTTTCCAAGTATGGACCATTTACCACCTCCCTGGACAACCTGATCCGGTGTTTCCCCATCCTCATCGTAAAGAGTTTCTTCCTTGTCTCATCTGAATCTCTTTTAATTTACCGCGTAATAAACCACATGAACTGGAAGAAACACTCAAAATGGTCCTGAAGTACAGAGATGGAGATGTCACACAGGAAGAGGGTGGGAGTGAGGGAAATGGGCTGTAGGTCCTCTCTCTGGGACACAGGGAGGACATGTACTGATTTATTCAACCAGACAAAGCGATTACACCACCAGAAAACTTACCAAACCTGCAGCCCAAAACACATTCCCAAAGGCTGCATGGAACATAAAGAAAACATGGAAACACAAAGAAGCTGAGTCTTTTAGGTCCACGGCAAGCCTATTTTGTCATCCCTTTCCCACAAAGGAGGGCAAAGACCTCATCCAGCAAACCGGGTCGCTGCTGGGAGCAGCCCAGCAGTGCTCCCTTTGCCTAATCCCCAAAATCAGCCTGGAAACCGGGGCTGGCAAACACAATTGAGGCAGAATTGGGCCAGGAGCTGGCAGGCAGCGAGGAAGCAGTGGTGGTGGATGTCACCAGGGTTTCAGTGCGCAGTGCCACGCTCCCCATGTGCGATGTCGGTCCATCCCCTCCCATGAGGTTTTGTTCCTGTCAGCAATAAGGAGGCAACGGGGGTAAAACCATCCAGTGGTGCTCAGCAGCACACGCTGCAACAAAAGATCTTGTTTACCTGTAAAAAGCAACCCCAGCAACACTAAAACCACCCTGCGGGTACCACCGGCAATCGTTACCTTGGTCATCATCTTCACAGCTTCTGCTGCCAATAATGACTTTGCTTTTCTGCCAGCACCAGGGCGTGTGTGTGTTATTTAGGTCAGTTGGGGGCTGTGGCAGCTTCGCTTCTGCCTTGTATCTCAGCTGCCTGTTTTCCTCATCCCGATGCCTGGAAGCGGTGCCGGTGGGAAGAGGAGGTGCTGTTGGCCACATGGGGCTCTTCCCGGACAGCCATCAGAGGTGGCTCAGAGGTGACATCAGCTCCTTCAGGCCACGCTTGATTCCCATCATTGAACTCAGTCGCTTGTGCACAAAAGGCCATGTGGTTCTTGGATCAATACCATTTACACCAGGCTTATTTCATGGTACCACTGAGCGCAAAGCTGAGAGGCACTACCAGGCAATGATAAACAACCCCTTCCCTGCGCAAAATCCCATCTTAGGGTGGATCCATCTTCTTGGAAGCATCATAGCCCTTCCATAGAGGAGGCAATAGCCGGTGGGTGGCATCAGTAAAGGATTTCATCTCAGCTGAGCGTGTTGCCAAAGGTCCTGCCCTCACTCTGCCTCTGTGGGGTTCATTCCCACTGGCCCCAGGTACTCCAAGGCATCAGCAAACCCCCCATTCAGGTGAGCACATGGGTGTTGCTTTTACAGCTCAAACACCCCAAACCCCTTAAAGTGGGAAGTTCATAAGGTCCCAAAACCCAAAGGTCCCAATCTCCCAAGACTGGGAGCTGGCCAGGATGTGCAAAAGGGAGCGCAGGAGGGTTTGGAGCCAGCACCAGTGGCTCATTGCAGAGCTGATGCAGGGGAAGTTATCAACAACGTGGTAAGCTAGGAGAGAGCCACGCTGGAGGCCAGTGAAGGTTGTCACGTCCCATGTCACCCAGATAATGGTCATAAACCATTGGGGTAGTGCTCACAATGCGAATAGTTCAGAAGTTCAGGGATTGTTTTCATAGATAAGAGCTCCAGGGATGGAAGTTCCCTGCTCCTTGCTTGAAGAACAGGGCTGTAAGGAAAACAATCGTTGCACCAACGCAATTAAGGATGCTTGTCCTGTGCCACTGACTAAGCAGGTCCCCCCTGGTCACAGGTCATTCTGGATTGCTTCTCAGAAGCCAGCCAAGCCTGATAATGAATCTCTGAGCTGGGAAATACCTAATTGCTTAATTGAGCACAAGACATTCCTCCCCTTTGACCCAAGGTACCCCTTTGGAGCAAAGCTCACATGAGAGCATCACAGTGCTGCACTGGGGACAGGACCATGCAGGCATCCCTGCATGGGGCAAGCAGTGAAGCAGCCACACGGGTCCTGGATGCTTTCAGCCACAATGCCAACCCTCTCACAGTGTCTCTGCCCTCTCCTCCTCTGCCCCCAGCGTGGAGCCTTTCAAAACACAGCTGCAAAAAGGAAGCTGGTTTTTAAACCCAAGAAACATCCTGCAGCTCCTCAATTGCTCCTTGGCAGCCCACACACACACAAAAGGTCCCCAGAGCATGCAGAGAGGAGCTTTAAAGGTTGGATTACAGCACTGGGGGTGCAGGGACCCCCCCAAGGCGGCCTTTCTGATTCCTAGCAGCAGCCAGCTCTGCACAAGCAACACCTACCATCACATGCAGCCACAGTGTAGGGCACAGTCTGTGCCTCTGTGGGGCTGAGGGTTGGAAAACCGGCCCACATCGAGTACAGGAGACTTGGAAGATAAAAGGGAAGGCAAAACAGCAAGAATGGGTAAGACACATCCCTCCTGGCATCGCTGGCCACTGAGACGACAGTGCCCATGCTGTATGACCAGTGAACCCCCCTCTGGCCAGCCAACCCCAAGCGGCAGGATGGGTCCTTCCCAAACAGCACAACCTCTCAAGGCTTGAATATTAAGCCCTGGGTAGCTCTGGAGGGTTGGCTGAGCTGGGAACGGAGGCAGCGAGTCTGCCATGCACACCTCAGGGCAACTCCAGCACTGACCACCCTAAAACCATCCCATCGCTCCCATTGTTCGGGGCTTGCCTTGCTTGAACAGCATCCAAAGCCTGCTAGCCACCACTCAGGCCAACTTCTGTGCCAAGGAAAAGCAAGGGAATAACCCAACCATGTCAAAACACCCGAGCAAAAAAGCCCTTCACACTGGCATTGGCCCATTGGTGTGGGCTGGCATCCCATCAGCGCCCTGATGGGGGTGAGCTGCCCCATCTTCTAGAGCCTCTCCCCCAAAACCAGGGTCCAAAAGAGGCTCTTCCAGCCCCCTGGGTTGATCTTGTGGTTTCCTTCCGGGTCTGCGCAGGCAGAGGCGCCCCAAGAGCACTCACAAACTCATGACATAGAGCACAGGCAGTGATGCTGGGGCTGGCAGAGCACTGAAGGGTCTGCAGGGGGAAAGCATGGTGTAGTGCTGGAACAAATGAGGTCTCTTTGGCTCTCCCAGCACCTCCCCATCAGTGCCTTGCTGTGGCTCAGGCAGCTTTGGGGACCCAGCATCCAGCAAGACCACTGGGAACCAAGACTGTCCCCTCCATTAGCTGGGCTTTTAAAGGCAGTCACAAGGCTTTGCATTGGCTTCCCAGACAACAAGTGACCATGTAATTTGTGCAAGAGACTGCCGAGACATTCCCTAACGAAATCCAAGCCTGTTGTATCCCTCAGACATCAGCAGCACACACACATGCCCTCTGCAATTGCCTGCATTCAATTACAGCCCTATTCACTGCAAGCCTTCCCACAGGTTCTGCTATAAGCTGTAGCTGGGGCAAACGCAGCAGGACAAGGGCAGGTCTTGGTGTCCCTTCCAGGAAGGCAAAGCTCTTAAATACATGTGCAAATTCCAACCCGAGATCTCTGAGCCTGGGAAATTACCCAAAGCACTGAACAACACATGAGCTCTGACCCTGGCATAATTGAATCTGGGAATTCAGGGAGAGAGCCCATCTCTCCTAACAGCACTGAGGATAAAGCCTACCGGATCTCAGCTAAATTGCTGGCACTGAGGAAAGCTTCTGCAGTGAAACCTCTCTGCCGCACTCAGGATGTCAAAGGACCTATTTCCATGGTGTATCAGTCATATAATGCTATTAGTTAGCACAGGTAGCATTTAAAGAGATCACAGATAAGAGTTTGGAGACGCAGCTTGCTAAGTGTACACATAATCCTGCTCTTCTACAAAGGAAATTGCAGCTTCTTATAAACAGGTTTAATTTGGTTTATGAGAAAATGAAGAGTTTCTGCTGCTCTGCCTGATCCACGCTGTACAAACAGCCCTGCTCTCACCTTGGCTGGAGAAAGCACCCCAGAGAGCAAAGCAAGGAAACCTGAAGCACTCAATAGCTGTTGACACCGATGGGCACTCTGCCGCATCCCTCCTCTTCATTACAAACCCTGGGACAAATCTGCCATTTCCTGAAGGCATCCAGCCATGCAGCAGCAATACATTGGGGCTGCATCCCAACGCTGCAGAGCAAACATCCCTCATCCCTCCCAAGCCCTGGAGGGGCATTGCTTTGCATGCAGGGTTAGCTCCTTACCAGTGGCTCCGCACACAGTTAAGCAGCAGGATAACAGCACCCAGGCAGTAGCAGGCAGCATGTGGAGAGCCAAAGACTCGGCTGAGCGCTCGTGTGTTGTGCTCCCATCTGGCTACCTGGAGAGACAAGAGAAAACAAAGAGGGTGGATGGAGGGACACGGGCACATCCCAAAGCCTTGACCCCCTATGGAGTGGAAAACACCATCTATAGGGCTTTGAACAGGAAGCAGGAATAGGTCACTGATGGGACATAGCTTAAACCAAGCCTGGCAATGAAAGCTCCTTCTCCTACCCATGCCAGCCCCTGCTTCCATTGCATATGCACTAAGGCACAGGCTCATAGGATAATCCCCAAACCACACTACCCATCAGTTTTGGGGACCACAGAGCTTGGACAACACGTGTCCAACACGCCTGAGAGTACTGCTAAGACTGTCCCCAGGCCATCAAAGTCCCTGCCATAGAGCCTAGCATTGCTCTCCTGGAAGGAAAACAGGCCCCTAAGTAGGGGATGGAAGACAGGAACACTCAGCTCTCACCTTCAGGGTTCTATCATCTCCTACATCCAGCCCTAGGCATCATACCTGCCAGAAACAACCCATGCACATCCGGAAAAGCCTGCAAGCTCTCCCCAGACAAGATATACCACTTTGCCTGAGAGCTGCTTCCATTTGTGCAGGCTGAACCAGCTGCCCTTCGTTAGCACTCAGCAATTGCAGACATTAAGGACCCATCTGCACTCCCCACACATCCCCACATGCCTTTCTCATTACAACCCATACAGCACATCAGTGACAGCCCAGGACTCCCATGTGCACAGGCAGCATCTCCAGGGAAGCATTAGCATCCTTCACAGCACGCTTTGGCTGCAATTGTGAGCTCTGTGTTGTGCTGATGGGCCCCTGCCCAAAGCACCTTGCTCTCACTCTGGGAGGCTGCTGCATGTAGGTGGTTGAAGCTGCTCCCAAAATCTATAGGGCTGGATCCACCCAAGTCACCAAATGCAGGACCCTCCCTCCCAAGCTGATGGCAATCCTTACAGCTCCTCTTTTCCACCTTTCCTGCATCCCTCAGAAAGCTGTCACTGCATCTATCACCTCTTTTAAGGCTCCATTTTCAGGCACCAAGCCGGGGGTTTGCATCAGCCCCTAAGTTCAAGCCAAGCAGAGCACACCTGGGCAATGAAGAGGGAGGTGGGAGTCAGCAGAACATCTCACCACCAATTTGCTTCTCAGACACGGCGGGCACTTCATTAGCTTTAAATGCACTTCACTCCATCACATGGAGCCCGGGCAGCGCTGGGGAGAGGCACTCGCAACCCAGCTATTGATGTGCTCTGAATGCATTTGTTGATCTATTGGCTCTATTTAAGCAGAGAAAGGCAGTTTAGCAGGTCCTGCTTCCTTCCTAGGCTGATGGAGAAGCACAAAGTGCTGCTGGCGGAGGGGGAACTGCTGGCTTCAAGGAGGGGAGAACGATACGAACCTCCGATAAGCAGGGCACTGATTTCACATGCTGGGAGCTGATTCAATTAGTTATGCAATGATTGCTCTGAAATTACAAATCCACTCATGACAGGGAGAGCTGCTCCGCTGCCTTTTCCTGGCTGGTATAAATAGTTTGTATTCTAAATTGAATTTGAACCACCGTGCGTCACGCTGCTGCTAAAACAGGAGCTGCTGATTGAGCGCTGAGAGGGGGGAAAAGGGAAATATAAGGGTGAGTTACCACCTTTGGGAAGTAAAACAGAAGTGACCGAACAGGAGACTTGAGGCACAGAGAGGAAAAACGCAGCCACACGCCACTTATCCCTACCCAAGTCCCTAATTCCTTGGATAGGATGCTGGTGGTGAATGGCAGCTCCTGGCTTGTGTGGAGAGCGTCACAACGCACCTCGGAGCTGAAGCTGAAAGAGAAGGGAATGCTGCTGGGATCAGAGGGGAGGCAGCCTCATAATTACCCTCGCCTTTAGAAAGGCACATCTGGGCAGCGGTGGGACAAAGGGATGCATTGGGATCACTCCCAGCGCATCCCAGCTAATGCTGCATCCTGCTGCTGCCAACTCCCTGCCTGGGACCGAGATCCAACTTGTATTTAACTGCCAAAGCCTTCAGATGGGACCCCAGGCTCCTTCCCGAGCCCATGCGGGAGCCATCCGGAGCAAAGCAGCGCAGGAGGCTGTGTGGGGCTGGAAGCAGCGGCACCCGCCAGGCCCCCCTGGTGGTACTTCACTACCAATTAATTTGTTCCGGGTCTGGTTCTGTTCCTCCAACAACCAATTAGCTCTGGCTCGGTTCTAATTTCAGTCATTTCTAGCTAATATTAGCTCTTGCTCACCCCACAGCTCCGCAGCTGCCTTCGTGGTTTCATGAAATGCGTTGTTATTTACTGCAGGATAGATTGGGATGAGATCTGAGGAAGTCTTTCACTATGAAGGTGCTGAGACGCTGGCACAGGGTGCCCAGAGGAGCTGTGGCTGCCCCATCCCTGGCAGTGCTCAAGGCCAGGTTGGACACAGGGGCTTGGAGCAACCTGCTCTGGTGGAAGGTGTCCCTGCCTGTGGCAGAGGTTGGAGCTGGAGGAGCTTTAAGGTCCCTTCCAACCCAAACCAGGCTGTGAACGATTCTATGATGCTGCATGCAAAATGCAGGGCTGAGACTGGCAGACTCCCAGCAAAGGCTGCAGCCATTCCCAGTGCGCCGTTTGCCCTCCCAACCAAGGCCAGCACCGTGCTGCCCATGGGTGAGCACAGCATCGGGCAGAAAGAGCCCCCCACCACGGCTGCATGTGCTGCTGATGGAGAGAAGGGAGCATCCTTGCCTTCCTTCCAATCTCTAAGTTTGGGAATGGAGTTAATACAAACTTTCCCTACTTACCCAAGGGTCAAAGCAATAGAAAACCATCAAGGCTCCTTTTCCAAAGCTCCCAGCCCTCTGCTTTCACTTTAGGATACTCGGTGAGGGCTGCAAGTAATGTTCTTAACATCCCCCTCGGTGCTCATTACTGAAATAAATCAATGGGAGGATGTGGCTGCAAAGCCAGGGAGTGCTCCTGGGCCCCATGTTCTGCCTTTGGCAGGCTGGGTCAGTGCTTGTTGGGGCCTGATATTCCCAAGGAATCACCTCCTTCCTGACATAAATCCAGGGCTGATTTCCGGATCCATCTCCCCAACTGCTCAGGCAAACGCGTAAGCAGCAATGAAAGCACCAGCATGCGTTCCCAGCGCCCGCTCTGATGCAAAACGGAAGTGCTCTGAGTTCACCCAATCTGGGGCAGCAAAACCTTCCCAAAGCACCTCGAGAAGGGCCACAAATAAGCAATTTCACCTCACAAACCTCTCTCTGTAGCTGATCAATGGGAATTGCTCCATAGAGCTCTGTGTGCACGGCAGACCATTGCCTCTCATTAATATTTAGTGTTTGTTCCAAGGAAATTGATTCTTTCTGTCTGCCATCCAGGAAAGCTGCCTCTGGAACACGCTGCATGTTCATTTGCTCAACCCCAGCTCTGAAAGAGAGACCTTGTGCTATTTCACATCACTCCAGTTCTATATCTGGCTCACCCCAGAGATGGGGAATGAAACCAGACAGCCCCAAGGCTCGGGTCTGGGGGATGTTTTGCATCTCGATGCTCACCAGCTGGTCCATGTCCTCATGTTGCCCCATCACCATAGCATCTGAAGACCATGCGGGTGCTGTTAAACCCTGTGGCATGCCTGGGAGGCTGGGATGGATCAGCAGCTTCCTTCAATCCAAGGGAGGGTTGCAGTGAATGGCTGCTTCCCAGCTCTCCAGGGAGCAGGACAGAGGAGATGCTCAGCCCACTTATGGGAATGCTCTTCCTTGGCCAAACCATTGGCATGAAAATGTTCAGTACCCAAGTCTGGGCTGGAGAAAGGATGACTGAATAGGAGGTGCTACCGTCACCATTCCTGTCTCACAGTATTTGCCAGCATGAAGGGTTTTGCCCCATCACATGGGTCTGGGAAGCAGCCTGCTGAGCGGCCCCAAAATCAGAAATTCCATTAAAAGTCCAGAGGAAAAACTATCCCAGTGTGGGATATGGGATGGGGCACATCCCAAGAGGATGCACGTGCATGGGATGAGCCCTGGATGCTTCAGCCCTAACTCAGGAAAACCCATCAGACAAAACCAACCTGGGTGAATCTTTGAACTTCCTCCTCCAGTTTGGCCTCTCCTGGCCATGGGCACATCCTCCTGTGGGTGCTGGGACAGGAAAACCCTGACTCAGGACTTTGGTGGCTCCACGTGAGCATCTCCCATCAGGGCGGATGTGCCTCTGCTAGCTCCTAATCTGGTGAAAGGACAGGAAAGCTGATGTTACCCTTATTTCACTTATGGCGACTGGAGGAACCGACCTGCTCCGTTTTCCTTTCTCACTCCCTGGAATCCCTCATTTTTAAGGGATAACGACAGCGAGGAAAAAGATACACCTGAGCAGCCAAACTCTGCCTGTGGTGCTGCCAGGAGCAAGCAGGGGAGCAGAGCCAACACATTAAACACAGCAGAGCAGGCTGCATTGCAAATGCACATCCACTGCTTGCCTGTGAGCAGTGGGGCTGGCTGACCTTTGCTGGATTCCAGAGGAACCAGCCTTTCTGGCTGTCCCATGGGACCCGGGAGGAAATGAGGGTGGCCTGACCTTATCCTTCCCAACAACGCTCCCTTGCACTTAGTGCGGATGGTTTATTGCCTATGTGCTGGTAGGGAAGCACCGACAGCACTGGGCAGGCTGAAAGCTCCAGCCCGGGCTCCTGTGGCCACTCAAGGGAAATGTCCAAGTGCTTGTGCTGCTCCTAAGTGAGAAAACCCCTGCTTAGCTAAGAGACTGCAAACCTCAGGAGAGATGGAGGGGGAACTGCGGGGCTGGTCCCAGGGAGGCTCATGCACAGCAGCCCCAAGGGGTGCACAGGGGCTTACCCTTACCTGCGCTGAGCCCCTGGCATAAGAACCCCACCAGCCAAGGCTGACACGTTTCCACGTGCAGCCTCATCCTGAACACCATCCCAGCACCAGGCACCAGCGCAGGTTTTCCGAAGGCATGTGCAGCCCCCACCCCGGGGACTGGCGTGCCACTGGCAGCAAGAACATGATTAGCAGGAGCTCTGGGCAGCGAAGGCAGGAGAAGAAGAACAGAACAAACCACGGTTTAATTTGTACAAGCTGGTAATTATAGTTGCTATCTGTCTGAAATCTCTATTGAGTTTATTTAAATATGTTCTCTGCAAGGCCATTCAGACAGGAATTATCAAGGTGTTGCAGCAGAGGAGATAATGCCATGCAGTTTTCAACAGATCAAGGGCTGATTAGGAGGAATTAATTAGCTGCTTAAACAGTCCTTGACTCGCTGCAGCAATTAGCCATCACCTCCCTGCAGTCACGTTCCCACTGCAGCAGTGGCGGCGATACCAAGTGCCCATCACCACAACTGCCTTCCCTGTGCTGCTGCTGAGCCCAGGGAGGGTGCACGGCCTTGGGAAGGTGCCCTACACCCTTAAGGTTTAGCCCATGGGCAGGGCTTGGCAGACAGGCAGCAGTGCAATGGGATGCGGTGACTCACCTGCACTCACTGTGATGCCTGCTGGTACATGTGCATCCACTGTGACTCCCCACAGGAGGCAGACAATGGATGTCTTCCCTTTTCAGCCTTTACCAGGCCAGTCCCTCCTGCATCCCTCACCCATCATCTCTTATATGCTATGCGCCACCAGTTCTCAGCTGTGTTGCACCATCAGTGCCAGCTGATTATCCAGCAGCCTTAATCCCATGTGCTGTCACCCGCTTGTTCCTTTGGCAGGGCAGGAGCATTGCCCCCACCTCTGCCCATCCGAGCTATCACCCAGCCTCTCCAAAGCCTTCATCCCACCCATCCCTGCCTGTCTCAGCACTGCTCAGGGTCCCTTACTGCTCACCCCTAACCTTCCTGGCACAGGACCCATCTGTAGGGTGCAGCTGAGATGGGCACCAGCTCCACGGATGGATGGGAGACCACTCTGTCCCTCCTGCCAGCACCACAATAGGCTCCACTTTGTCTAATGGCTCCCTGCCTGCACTGGGAAAAGCTGTGGCAGCTCTGGATTACCCAATCTAAAGACTGAGTTACTTCCCTGAAAGCTTCTCAACTTGCAGGCACTCAATTACAGAGAGCCATGAGATGGTAATGGAGCCCGAAAGCTTTTAGCAAATGATTAAAGCCCCGCAAAGTTCCCTCACTAAGTACTGGAGCAGCAGCCTTCAGTTCATGCAATTAAAACACTGAAGTGATATTAGAAGTGACAGGCACCATCCTAATGGTTTCACATGAGCTGTAAGGCAATGCAGGCCAGAGACTGCCCACACAGATTGTAAAGCTCTTTCTTATGGTAATACCCCAAGAAAAGATGCACCCAGAGATGGACTGATGCTGATGGGGACAATGGGTGACAGGAGCCAGAGCAGGGCAGGGACTCCCATCAGAGCCTGAAGGCTCCAAGCACCCTCATCTGATGGGCAGAGACCTGATGCACATCCCAAGAGATGGGAATGGGCTGTCTCAGCCACAGAAGGTCTCTCCAAGAGGCTACACCAGTTAGTTTCTCTTATTTCCCCACTGGTATGATGGCAATAACAGCTGCCAGCAAGCCACAGCCGAGCAGGCCGGCTAAGCTCATCCGTGTCTGCCAAGGGCTTTTGGTTTGGAAAGGAAGGTGTCCATTTGACTCAAGGATGACTTTTCCATTGCCTTTCATGGGTTCTGGATGGGGGGTTTGTTGTTTATTCTGGCCAAAAGAAACAGCAGTGGGGTTTTGGAGAGACAAGGCAGTGTGGAGACTGGCCATGCAAGGATCCTGCGGCATGGAACAGCCAGCTGGAACAGTGGGGATGTATACCCAGGTGACAGAGGGGTTCACAGAGGGGAGAAACACACGTTTACAGCATCTCACGATGGATCCAGAGGCTTGGAAAGCCCAAAGGGCTGCAAGAATATGTGAACATCCAAGGGGCTGAAGGAGAGAACCATTTACATGTGGAAAGCAGGGAGGGTTCCTCTCCAAACCCAAGGGGCTGGTTGTGGAGCTGCAGTGACAACCCCTCGCTGCCTGCTATGCCCATCACCTAGAAGAGTGAGTTAGAGAACAAAACACAAGCTGGAATGCCTCTTCTTGCGACTTCTTCCCGATGAATGCCACCGCTGAGGGGATCAACAGGGTCCGGTCTGAGCACTTCAACACGGGGAGAAGAGGAAAGCGACTCTATGTCTTTAACAGTGGAAAGAGGGCTGTTAAAGAACCCCAGCCTGCCTTCCCCATGTCTGAATTCAGCCTGATAAAGGAACCTCACTGCATCCATCCCCAGTGAAGGTAACTGGACTGAAATGGCACAGGTCACCTCAGCTAACAGCCCGGAGTTGGGGAACCAGAATAAGCCAGCAGGTAAACGCATAAGGGTTTCGTAAGGACTGGGTACACTTTACCTCACAGCCATCCCTTGAGATTACCTCCACACAAGCCTTTACCTTGAATCCACTCATGATAAGCACCTAGATAATACATTTCATTTCTCTAATAGTGTTTATGTGATTTGTCCAAGTGCGAGCTCATTAGCTGCTTGCAATGAAAACAAGCCCCTGCTTAACGCAGGCCAAGGTAGCCTGGGTCCAGTGATGTTCCATGAGCCACATCCTCTCCTCTTCCATAAAAACAAACAGGACACGGAATCTGGGCTGTATTTGCTAGCAATTTCCAACACAAAATCTGAACAGCTTCTCCTCAAGGCAAGGAGCTCATGATTTATGTCTGAAGGGCTGTGATTTCAAGTAACCCGGAATAAGCCGTTCATTTTGAGAGGGCATAGGGAGCCCTTATGAGCAGCTCCCTGAGAGCAAAGGGTGAAGAAGGGTGATGCGCTCCAGCCACAGGCAATCAGGCTGCATGGTCCAAACCGCCTCTTCCAGCCAAAAAACCCCATGGAAAAAGTATTTGGGAACTAATGATTTCTCCAGAGCACAGCATGGGATGGGGAAGGGCCTTTCCATGTCTGGGATGTGGTGGGGACGGCCAAGGGCTGCATGGGGGAACAGGGAGCAGCCAGGATCCACTCAGCTTCCTCTCCATTTCATTATTAACCTATGCATTAAATGAGATGAAAGAGGCAGAGGATGCTCTGACACAAGTATCTGCGGCATTGCAGAGGGAAGGCAAGCGCTGCCAGATGAGCATCTCGCGCGCAGGATGGCCAAGTGTTTTGCCTGGGTTTTGCTGGATTTACGTTCATCTTCCCTGCGCAGATGACTTGGCCCGCACTCAGCTTCCCATTCATTGCACACAGCTCCCATCCAGAAACCCACGAACCTCCTATTTTCATACATTCTTCTAAGCCTCAGAGCACTTTTCTCTGAGCAAAGAACAGTTCAGGCAGCCCATAGCAGGCGCCTTCCCAAACCAACCAGGAGCGAAGGTGTGCGTTTCTCGAGTGATGGAGAACATTCTGCCCGTCTCACATCCTGTATTTGCTTCTTTTTCCCCCCTTCCTGCTGCTCATACTCATACAACACCAAAAAAAGCAAAGCAAGGGAAGGGGGCTGGAGTGCTGTACACAGCTGCTGCACCGAAACAGGATGTCCACCCCAAAGACCCATTTCCAAACAAAGCCTTTCCAACAATAGCACTGACGATGTTTGAACTGGCATCGATTTAGAAAGGCAAGCTCTTTGCTGCACCTCCCTGTCAGCAAGCGCTCAGTACAAATGCCACGTTACAAGACAAACGTGCCTCTCTTTATGACTTCCCTTCTCTTTTCACGCCTCTGCTCCATTGCGCCCCTTCCAAATCAAGCCCGGGATCCCAATGGATCCATAGTGCTGAGGTCAAGCCCCTCTGAATTCGTTGCACACTTAACACCTTGGGTTTGGTATTAAATGTGGGGACAAAGCTCTTTACCTTCATCACAAAGCATCTACCCTGCTCTTGAAAGCTCTCCGATGATTGCTCCAAACCTGTAGCTCAAATTGCTATCGCTTTAGCAAATAAGGTCGGTCTGATTAAACCCCAGTTATTCTAGCTGCAATAGAAAGGGCCAGTCTTCAGCAAGTACATCCCATGTAAGAAATATCCTTGTACTGCACTGAGACAAGCCTTCACTGGCTCCAGGTAATAGGAGACTGAGGTCACCTAATGACTGTGACATTTCTTCAGCCTCTGATTCACTGCAGAGAGACGGTATAAAGCTCTACTGGAGATGTCAGCTAATGCAAGTGCTTTTCTGCTCTCCTGTACGACCCATATTCAGTTGCAATACGTGGTTGGGTACCAGTGTGAGCACCCAGCTGCGGCACCGTGCCCCCAACCAGCTAGACCTGCAGTTGTGCCCCTGCCTACAACTGAAAACTGGGGCTGGATGCCTCAGTATTCCAAGTTAGGCAATTCTTCAAGTTGATGTAACCCATGGGAATGGAAATACTTTGGTTCTGCTGGCTTAAAGACTGAATCAGAAGCTCCAGTTCACCCAATGAATGAGTAAGAGCTGCCTGGAGAGAAGGGGATGGAGAAAGGCTTGGGGGTGATCAGCAAGCAGAAGCCCCTCGAGATGCAAACACATCAGCACACATCCACACGTCGAGGAAGAAGATGAAGCAGCAGCCAAGGCATCACAGCGCTGCCTGGCATCCTGTGTTTGATGTGAGGGGTTTCAGACTCAGGCATCATCATTGCAGTCTGCTCCTGTTAATAGGTCTGCCTGGATTCCAGCTCAGCCCAGCTCATTAGGCACCCCACGGAATCTGACACTAATTTTGGATCACTTCTATTGCTACAAACAAATACCACAATTGCCTCCATGCAGGGGTTGTTTTCCTCCTCTCTCCCCCTAATGCAGGGCTGGTAGCATCTCATGTATCCGTTAATGAAGTCCATTATACCCAGAGTTTCTCAGCAAGGAAAAATTACAATCATTAGCCAGTGAGTGATGAGAGACAGAAACACCATTTCTGCCCAGGCTGGCAATAACAGGACGCCAAGTACACGTCCCAGCGAGTCGAGCCTTGCTCTCCTGTAACGTGGTACCCAATGTTCTTCATTAGCATCTCTCTTTTTAATAGAGCAAGACAGCGTCCTGCAGCAGGTCGCAATTACACACAATGAATACAGGGAGAAACAATGACGGGTGCCGCAGAGGCACATTTTGCAGCGGGGTTGTGGAAGGGTGAAGTGGAAGATGATTAGGAACATTTTACAGCCCTATCTAAAAGGGAACGGGAGATGCGGCTGTTTTCCCCATGCACTACTTTGTAATTTTTGGTTTAAATAGTAAAGAAACACAGCAATTACTCTTTTGGTTGCAATGCCCCAATGGCCAGGACTGGTAGTCTCAGACCAGGACTTCTTGTGCCATTTGCAAAGAGCACACAAAGCCAGCTTGCCTTCTTCCAGAGCTGCATTGAGCAGATCCCTAGCTCCTCGGGCTGCCCTTTGTGAAACTAGGGTTTAATTCTCTGGAATAAGTCTGCTAATAAGGACTCCCAACACACCCATCCTCTGGACAGCGTGTTCTCGCTCATCGCACCCCCAGGGGCAGCGACAGGAGGGAGACAGGGAAAGGGGGGGAGAAAAGACATGAATACGCCTCAGGGAGCACAAAATGCAAGAGAAATCCAATACCCCTTCACAGCATAGTGAGAGTTGGGTGGAAAAGAGGTACTGGTTGCACCAATGGAGCACCGATTCCAGCTGGAGGGCCTCCAGTCCTCTCCTTGCTCCTACATATCACGTTCCGTGTTAAGCCTCCCCTGGGAACACTTCCCACAGCGCTGAGGACACTCCTGTTTGTGATGCTGCTGTCGTCCTGGTGGCCAACAATAGAGAGGGACAATTTGATCTCTCTGTAATGCTCTCTGTTCCCCTCTGCTTGGGGATGAGATGTTCGAACCGAGCGGCACAACAACAGCCTGAAGGGTTAAACACGACCATCCAACCCCTCAGCGTTAGCACTGGGGCTCCTCTGGGTGTAGCCATGTGCCCCACGGGATCTGTTCAATGCAAGAAATGAAAACCCAAAAGCTGAGGGAATGATCCATCATCCCTATACCCAGTGATCTGCACCCCAGGGATGCTCCTTCCCACTTCTGCAGCTTCAAAACTGAACACTGGGACGCACATACAAGCCCTGCATACAGTGCTCAAACCCTCTTAGTCTTCAGCTCCATAGCCCAGCACAGAGAGGGGTGTGGGAGGCTGAGCATGTCATAGCATCACAGAACAGTTTAGCTTGGAAGGGACCTTAAAGATCATCTAGTTCCAACCCCCTGCCACGGGCAGGATCCAGGCACATCCACACCAGGGACCACAGCCTGAACAGGAACAGGCAGGAAAGTCATGTTCCTCAGTTGGGCAATGCATTTGCTTTGGCTGAGTACATCTTGAATAGGACTGCATGACCAAGTCTCAAAATGAAACTAATTCATTGCTGCTCCCCAGCCTTGGGAATCAAATGAGTAACTCTGCAGTCATTAAAACGATGTCCTGGTAAAAATAAACAGGAAAGGGTATTTAATAGGAATGCTTCAGAGTTAGAAATATTGGCTCTGGTCTGAGGTCATTCAGTTTTTAATAGGAACAGCTACGCATGCCCCAAGGTGATGTGATTTGGTACCGCTCCAGTCCTGCTAGGAGTGCACACTGTATCACACACAGACAGATGGGGTTTTTTCTTCCCAATTCAAAATTCTTCCTGGAATTTTGCAGATTGGGCATCTGCTGGTGGACTCAGTGCAGAAAACACAGCTCTGAGGGAAGAGGCAGGAATGGGAACATCCGTCTGCATGGGGGGGATTCAGGGTTCCTTTGCTCTTCACCCAACAACACTGATGAGGAGGATGCTCGAGCTTTTCATTCTGAAAGGGGCATTTCTATGGCAAAAGAGAGGCTCGAGCCAGAGGCAGTCACGCTGAGCACCAGGCAGGCACAGAGCTGAAGGCAAGAGGCGAGCAAAGTAGGCAGAAGGAGTACTATAAAGGCTCATAAAAGCTGCATGTACATTTCCCTTCCCTGAAAATGCCTTTGTGCTTTCATGGCAAGGAGCTGCTACAATTACAGCTTCTTTTATAAGCGAAGCACAAGCCAGATAATGAGCAAACCTCCCACCGCACAAAGGAGGTGACGAAGGCGTTCTGTAAGCCCTGACGGTCAGGCTTCCCCACCACAGCTGAAGGCAGAGAGAGCTGCTAAAACCCATCTCCATTTCACCCACTTCAGGGCTGTGAGCTGCTTCTTCTTCCCCAAAGCACAAAAAGGATCACACCAAAAGCGCCCGTACCCACATAGACAGCGAGCGAAAACCCTTCAGCCAGGCAAGGCAGCAGCTTGCGTGGCCTCACCTGCGGAACGAGCCCACGGCTGCATCATCCCTGGTCTGGAGGAGGAAAGAGAAGGGACAAAAGAGGGGTTGCAAGGGGAAAAAGCCAAGCATGATATTGCCAAATCCAGGTGACTGTTATGTACTGTGGAGGTTCATGATTTCAATGACACATGGGATCACACCGGCCTTCCTCTCCCTGACCCCATCATCCGCTGGGAGATCGGGAGGATTGGATGAAGCCACATGTACAAGCCTGGGGCTCCCAGCTCTTCTGGAATCTTCTAAAGGAGTTGCTGTTCCTTCCCTGCACATGAGCCAGCACAGAGGTTTGGATGGCTTGGCAGGGAAAAGGAAAACCAGGCAATGGCTTGCTGGGTAGGGCTGCTTCATCCCACTCCTCCTTTCGCCTCCAAAATCAAAGCCCCTCACTCTGAACAGCCAGAGCGCTGCTGCTCCCATCCCTCTGCAATGGATCAACCAAAGCTACTGCTAATGGCATGCTTGATGTGCACAGCTCGTGTCCTCCATCAATGTAATACATCAGCACCAGCTTCCAAAACTCAACTTTGGTGTAGAGGGGTTGTAAAGCTTTGCCATTAGAAAGGGGAATGCAAGGGAGCTGAATAGGGCAGGCAGATACTCGTTTGCTTTAACTGAGATAAGGCTCCTAATATCTACTAGGAACCAGCGTCCATCAAGCACTGCTGTGATCAGGCCGCTGAGCAATCTGGTTTCCCACTCAAGAGAGCAGGGATGTGGGATGCTCCTGCCATTTCCAGCTCCATGTCTCACTGGGATCACAACACAGGTGGAAAAGGAGGGGACTGCTTTACTGATTTACTAACCTCCTTTACTCCCCATTTACTCCTGCCATGGGAGCAACTGGAGATAAGTGTCCCCTTGGAGTTCACTAAGGAGGGGGAGAAAACAGAGGAAATGAGGAAGGATTTTCTTTGGGATGCCATTCCTGTGTCCCAACAGCGTGCCTGAGCCACATCCAGCACCCCCAGAAGGAAACCCCAACGCCTCCCTCCCCAGTGTGAGTCTCCAGGAGATGGATTTGCATCACGATGGAAGGCGGGCAGCAGGTCTTACAGAAATAACCTCCCAAGAGCACCCAGCAGACTGCGTCTGTCTGCAGTTCCTCGTCAAAGCAGCCTATTTTGGGAGATCCCATCCTTCTGGGAATGGGACAGGCTTCTGCTAAACGTCTGCGCCAGGGCACAGACGGGAAACACCCAGCTCCGGTCTGCAGGCAGGCACGCAATCTGGGAAGCCCTCATACAGCCCCCGGATAGAGATGTCCCAGGGGAGGTGATGGAGTTCCCTTCTCCAGGTTCCAGCAGCTCCCAGCCCCAGGGCTACACATAAATGATGCCAAAGCCTAAGGCTATGCAGGAAAAGCTGCCGTCTTCCACGCCTCCCAGTCTGGGTAGATCCTACTACTTTCTATCTTGCCTCCAGCACCACTTTTTGCCTTGTTCCATGGGATGTAGGTGGTCACAGACATGCCATTTCCCACACTAACATCTTTCAGCAGCATGGCACAATAGGGATGGAGTGGGACAGACAGGAACTATAGAATCATAGAATGGTTAGGGTTGGAAAGGACCTTAAGCTCATCCAGTTCCAACCCCCCTGCCATGGGCAGGGACACCTTGCACTAAACCATGCCATCCAAGGCCCTGTACAACCTGGCCTTGAACACTGCCAGCAATGGAGCATTCACAACTTCCCTGGGCAACCCATTCCAGTGCCTCACCACCCTTACAGGAAAGAATTTCTTCCTCATATCCAATCTAAACTTCCCCTGTTTAAGTTTAAACCCATTACCCCTTGTCCTCTCACTACAGTCCCTAATGAAGAGTCCCTCCCCAGCATCCCTATAGGCCCCCTTCAGATATTGGAAGGCTGCTATGAGGTCTCCATGCAGCCTTCTCTTCTCCAGGCTCAACAGCCCCAACTTTCTCATCCTATCTCCATACGAGAGGTGCTCCAGTCCCCTGATCATCCTCATGGCCTCCTCTGGACTTGTTCTAACAGTTCCATGTCCTTTTTATGTTGAGGACACCAGAACTGCACACAATACTCCAAGTGAGGTCTCACGAGGGCAGAGTAAAGGGGCAGGATCACCTCCCTCGACCTGCTGGTCACACTCCTTTTGATGCAGCCCAGGATACGGTTGGCCTTCTGGGCTGCAAACTACCCTCTTCCTAACTTCTAGGGTGCACAGTTAATCCTCTGATGCATATGAAAACAAGACTCTTGGCTGAAATCCATTCTTTTCCACCTTTTGTGCGTGTTCTGGCTTATTCCAGCAGGGCTGCCAGCAGCCCACGGGTTATTTTTAAACCAGCAAACAAGAAAAGTCCAGTTTATACAACAAACACCCTGGGTCTCTAGAAAAACATGCTACAGAAGCCTAAAAAAAGGAGGAGGCTGCTTTTTGGGTCAGCCTGACCATGATCTATAGGGGACTGTGAGGTAAGAGGCAGCTTCTGACCTTGGTTTAGAGACATGCGTGGTAGCTAGGCAGCTGCTCAAAGGATTACCACCATTCTCTTGCAGCCCTGAAGGCTGAGACCGTGCCTGGCTTGACACACAGATGAAGCAGCTCAGCTCAGCCAAGCTGAACTCCCCGTTTCCCCCCACCACAGGCAGCTCAGCCTGCAAGGATATCATAGAAAGACATTGCACAGCTTCTTAAAAGAGGATTCAGATGCAAACACCACCCTCCCTCGCTGGGAGGCTGCAGGGAAGCAGCAGTGGGACGAAGGATGTGGCTCTCCCTCAAGGTGACAGCGCCCCTAATTGTGTCACTCCAGCCAGCAGGCACGAGGACGCGACCCAGTTTTGGTTCCTGTTATGCGGCTCGCAGCGGTGCCGAGATGCTGCAAGAGCTAAATTTAGGAGCCAAACAGGCACAGTGTCATACACCCAGCCAGGACTCACCCGTTACAAGACGGCTGGAGAATCGATGCGGTCCATCCGCTCACCACATGCGTTACAGCATCACTGCAAAGGCCTCGTTGCCTGAGTGAGAAGTATTACCAAGTCACTCGGAATTAAATTGCCACTAAATGCTGTTTGGGGGGAGGAAAAATAGAAAGCAAGCAAATCCTTGCTCTTTCTCAGGCATTGTAGGGAATGAAAACGGCGACTGCTGCCTGGTAGAGAGCCCAATTACGAATAATGTGCGTCCTCTCCCTGCACAAAGGATGAAAGGCATCAGAGCTGGTGGTGACATTTTAAGACCAGATATGTAAGAGCGAATCCAAGCCTCATTGCAAGCCCAGCTTTATCCCAATAAAGAAGCACTTTCCGCAGTCAATTGCCTTGCAGCATAGCTTGAAGCCCCGCTATTGATCTAGCATCTGTTATAAGCAGATAATCATTGTCAATGTGCTGGGGCTTCTGCAATGGGGTCTAAAAGCAGCTTCCAGAAGATGGCTGAGGGCTGTTTTTCTGCCAAGCCCACAAAACCCTTGAGGTCTGCAGAATCTGAAGGCCAGAAAAGACCATTATATCACTCCAACTCATTCATCTCCCAACCCCATAAACTTCAGCTAACCAGCCCTCGCACAGCCATTTCACACCCTGCAATTCCTTTTCCCCAGCCAGGTGCTAACACACCGCCATCAATCCACTGCTCAACCCTTCCCTTCTGTAAGACAGACAGTGATTGCTGCTGAAACCCCCCAGCATCAAGCAGGTCTCTCCTGTCCCCAGGAGGCTTGCTGAGGTCTGAATCCTGACACATCCAAGCTCCCGGCCCCTTCCCAGCGATGTGGGGAGGGTTTGGGGCCAGGCACCTTCCTCTGAGTTTAGCAAGAAGTGGTCAGAGGTAGATGAAATCAGGCTGCAAACATCCCCTTCCCGCCAGCACAAGCACTTCTTATCCACTTGGCTGATTCCTGCAGTCTCCAAAGAAGGAGAAAAGGATGGGAAATTAAAAAGAAATGAACCAAGAGATCCACATCCATCAGGAGCCAGGCGCTGTCAGCCCAGCTCCCTGCGCAACTGCTCCCATAATGAAAACCTCATGCAGTTTAAGCACTTGACAGAAGTCTCGAACTGAGATCTTGTTACCCTCAACAGGAAAAGCTGCAACCTTGAAGGAGAGAAGCACGTTTGTCTAATGGGGTCTATTTAAAACCATGCTAAATTACACCAAGCCTGATCCCAGCTGCGACATGCGAGGGTTTGCTCCGTGAGAGGATGGGTGTCTCAGGGGGTCGCCGGAGGTGAGGGGAGGAGCAAGCTGAAGATGTGCCATTTCTAAATCGGTCCATGACGCCAGACATGAGTTTTTAAGAGGCTCAATCCAAGAAAAGGATTGCTGATGGATGCGCTTCCCACTTGAAACTCACTCGTGTGGTGGCAGACGTCAGCCTCCCTGCCTCATGGCTCTGCCACTTGCCTGTTTGCTATGGAGAGGGTCAGAAACCTTCCAGCTTTCTAGCAACTCTGCATGTGCCACAGCTCAGTGAGCTCTTTAAAGCCTCCCCCACGCAGGTTATCTGCCTCTCCTGGCCTGAAAGTGTTTGTCCCCAAGGAGCTGTTATTTAATGCCTTCCTTAGTTACCAAGGGATGGGAAGTTTCCTCCATCGTTCCACGGCTTTCCAAACACAGATGGGATTTATTGGAGTTTCTGCTGCCTTGACCCCATTAATGTTTTACAGCCCAGACCAGCAATGCGCCTGCTACAGCCCCACAGCTCAGGTCTCCCAGTGCATGGAACATCTTTGGGGAATTCGCAGTGATTTCATTCCCAAAACAGCTCTGCTCCTGCCTCACCTGCACCCTGACTGATGCGGGATGATGGCTCCCAGCAGCTCCTCTCATAACAGCCACAGTGAGAGGGACAGCACAGACAGCACGAGGAGGAGAGAGGGGGAAAGAAAACAAGGACAAAAACAGAGCAGAGGGACAAATCCAAGCTGTGCCATGGACAGCATAACCCGGGAGCCACCGATGGACAGGCAGGATTCTAATTGACATAGAGGGGTGGAAGCAGAAGAGTGGGGGAGAGCCCTGGGTTCGGTGGGGAAAGGCAGAGGTGACCATGGAGTGACATTCATGGTACCCACTGGGAATGGCTGCAGGGAGGAAAGGTGAGAACTGGGAGTCCTGAGGCCTTTTGGAGAGCTTTACTCCCTTGAGGAGAACAGGAGGGAGCATCCAGCCTGGCTGGAGTCCTTCAAAGGACTAAGTCCTGAGTCCTGCACTTAGGCTCTGGTCCTCTAAATTGCTCTGAACAGAAGTACACACATTGACTCCATGAGCATCAAGGTCTTCTCTGGAGCTCCTCTACAGCCTTCAGAGTCTGTGCTTCATCCCCAAACCCTGCAGGGTTTATCCCTGGTGCTTTCCAGGGCAGACACCTCGGGATGCTCGAGGCCTCAAGATGTGCCTCTCCATCAGCCAAGCACTGCATGGAGCTGGGGTTTCCCCACCACATACTTATTCAGAGGCTCTGCACAGTAAGGACAACCCGGCGCCAAACTTCGCAAGAGGCAGATCTGGCCAGAGCTCAGCAGAAACGGGGAATTAAGACACTGAACTGAACCAATGCATCCCCACCCAACTTCTCCCCAAACCAGGAATTTCACGCTCAGAAGGGTTTTGGACCAGGATCCTGTATTACTTACAAAGCACAGAGAGCAGAGAGTGCTTGGCACTGCACAGCAATCCAGTCTTTGCACTAAAGCTCTTGCAAGCCCGAAGTAATTCGGATGCAGAAGCAATCTCAGCTGCTGGGAAGGAACTCAAATTGCAGAAGACAAAGGGAGCCTGTGCAGGGATGCAGAAGAAGAAGAGCTGCTGGCTGGGGACACACATGGATAAAAGGATGGTGGAGGAGGTAAAGGAAGCAGGGTAGGGAAAATCCAAGGATGGCTGTGGCCACTGCTGCTAAAACGCACCCGACAGCAAGGGCTTGTCCAGTGCTGCAGGTCCCGCATCCCCCTTGCAAGAGCCTTCCAGCAGTGCCTGCTGTGAGCCACACATGGAGCCTGAAGGCAGCAGGGAGATGCTGGGGCACAGCAAGCGTATGGATGGAGGCACACGGACTGCGAGAGCCACCCTACAGCCGGGGCAACGCTTAGTGCCACGCTCACCTCCCCAGAGCCTTCCACCACCACACCAGCTCGGGTTGGTCACTGCAAAGCCATGCAGAGATGCCTTCTGCTCCCAGGCGCAGGCCCTGCACGTCTTGCTTGCAGTGCCACCTGCCGCCAACAGCAATGCTCTTCAGACACTGGAAGGGGACAACAGCAACGCAGTGAACTTCCTGCTGTTACATCAGCTCTCCCTGTCCTTTAACAGCAGCCAAACTCCTGATCCAGAAAAGCCACGCTCTTTCCCCAAGCTGCAGGCATCCCACGAGGCGCAGGCGTAGCAGCAGACGTTAATAAAGGCCTTTTTCTTCCCCCCCCTCCCTTTTATGCAGCTTTGTCGCTGAAGCCAGTCTCTTTCCCCCAGAGACCACATCCTGAAGCTCGCTCATTGATTCTTTATGCTAAAGGATGACTCTGCAGTCGAAATAATGTGGCAGGTTCTAGCTCGCGTTTCAGACACCGTGAGGCTTCTTAATAATGACTTGCATGAGAAATTAGGGAGGCTGCAACAAAGAGCTCCGACGGAGGCTTCCAAAGTGACTCAGAGCCAAGAGAGCCTCGCTTTTCCAAAGCCCAGCATGAGACAATCTCTAAAGCCCCCGCGCTCAGAGAGAGCCGAATCCTCCCCCTCTGCAAAAACAAGGCCTTTTCTAAGGAGACTTCCCCCAGGGTGAAAATCCCTGCGTTTGGTGGGCGGGTTTGGGAATCTTGGCTGAAATGACATCCCCTTTCCATGAGAAGGTCTCATCCCCACCTTGGCTTGTGCAGGGTGGGAGCCCCTCTGCTGCAGCAGGCCTGGGCTTCCTATTTGGCTCGGCCATGCTCCAAAATGGGGCTGGGCATGATTATTCCTTGCTGGTGCAGGGAAGCAGCAAAACCCCAGTGGTGAAGGGCAGTGAAGACTCTTCTGGTCTCAGCTCCTGAAGCACTATGGCACCCACATAGACAGCGAGCCATCACTGTACAGGAGCATCCCTGCTCCTGCTCAGGGCTGCTGCCAACCCTCTTTGCAGCATGATCAAGGGAGAATTGCTTCAGGTTAATTTTTGGCTGGTTTTACTTCCTGCCATCCACACAACCAACACATTTCAGGGGGAAGCAGCAGGGAATGCCTCCGGTGCAGAGGGTTAATGCCATTTACCCTCAGTCCCAATGGTGACCTGCTGGGGAGGGAGATGCAGCAGGAGATAGGTTTGATTCCTCTGCTCCATCTCCCAAGCTCAGCTCCTAATTCCTTCTGCATCCCACATTGAGTCCCCCCTTCACCTCATCCAGGACACACATCACAGACACCTCCAGCCCCAGGAGTTCTCCCTGCAGCACAGCTCCACTTCTAATAACTGAGGACCATTCACCCCACAAGCCCAGCAGACATCCCCAGAAGGGGTTTATCCTCCAGTGTGGCCAAAAGGAGACCCCCCTGTAGCTGGCAAAGGAAGGCTAAAAACAACAAGGCAGCCATGCACGGGCAGCTCTTACCATATTCCAGAAGAGAGGATTGAAGGCGATGGAGACGGCGGCCACAATGAAGGCAGAGTCAGTCACATCCACGTAGCCGAAGAGCCACGCCATGACTGTCACATCCACCTGGGGAGGGAAGGACAGTTACTGGGGGCGCAGGATCCGGCGGGGACAGCAGGTGCTGCACCCGAATAGGGGGTGCTTCATCTCCAACCAAGCTGCCCTGCTAGAGCAGATGAACCTTTCCATAGCCCCAAGCAATGCGTTGTTCAGGGTGCAAAGAGGAAGGATGGGGGCTCCTCCAAGCTGTATCCCCACACACCTCAGGGATATGGGGCTCTTAGGAAGCACTCAGAAAGACATGAGCGCATTGAGGACACTGTGGGGACAAGCACCAGCCCCTATGGGGCAGCCGCCAACCTGAGCGTGTTCACAGCGCTTTGGCATCCCCAGGGATGGATTTGTGTCCCAGGGATGCTGGTCTGTGCGGCAACTCCAAGCAATGAACTGCGGCAGCCTCAAACTTGCCTCCCATAAAGTAAGAGCAACGCAAACCCCTTCCACAGTGAAGGGAGATGCAGCTGCACTGTAAGCCACAAAAGACTTTCCTGCCTTCCTTAATGGCAACAACAAAGAGCCCTTAAAGCTCAGAGTTTTTCCCCCTTTCTCCATTTAAGAAAGAGCTATTTTTCCCAGGAGGGCTCCCTGACACTGTCAGCAGGTTTGGGTGCAATAAGCCCTGCTGCTTCTCCTCCCTGCAGCGGGATTGAGATGAAAAACACTCAGCACCTTCTTTTATTCCTATGTTTTCTTCCCCAAAACTTGGAAAACAAAGGACAAACCAGCCCAGCCCGAGCCCTTCCCTCGCTTGAACCAAAACCAAGACAACAGAGGGAGGTGGAAGGTTTCTGCTTCCTAAATACAGCTGTGTTTGCAAGGCCTTTGGATGCTAGGGAACAGGAAAGGTTTGAAAAGGCATCAGCTCCACCTTGCTAGCCCAGGAGAGAAATTCCCGCTGGCTCCTCATAGGTTCATAGAAGGAACCGGAGATTCATGGAGAGGGGCTGCTAAATCTGGTGCCTCTCATAGCTAAGAGCAAAGGAGCTGGGAATGGATCCTGTGCTGTCCCAGCGCATGTCCGGCTGCCTCCTGCCCAGCCAGTGAGAACGATTCTAGGATGGGAACAGCCCTTAGGGCCTGATCCTGACCCAACTCTTCCTATTCTTCCCTTCACGGCTGAGCAGCCCTTTAGCCATCAGATCCCTCCAAACCCAGCCAGGCACCCAGGCTGGCAGCGGGGCCGAGCTCTCTGGTCCTGCTCCAACTGTAATCCCGTGATCAGGACTTCTTGCCTCTCGCTTTGTACAGCACTGAGAGCACCGCCAGCACGGGCTGAACAAAAGCTTCTTGACCTACTACCTCCTGGCTGGCAGCATCGTTAACACACTCACCTGCTTTCCTCCTCAACAACCCAATCCGCGGCTGCCAGCGGGAGGCAGATTGGCCTGTGCCTGCTGTGTGCTTGCAGGGATAGAAGGGGAACCCCTTGGGATGAGCTGTCCCTACAGGCTGGGACAGCCACGGACAAGTAGAGAACAGTCAACTTTGTCCACTCCTCCCCAACGGGTGATCGACAACTGCGGCAAACGCTGCCTGCCTGCTTGTAACCCCAAAGCTGGGGAGGGTGAGAGCGGCACGGATACCTAATGAGAGACACATAGGCACCCAGTGAGAGCCACAGAGGCAACTGGACCAGAGCCACATGGGCACCCAGTGAGAGCCACAAAGGCAACTGGGTAAGAGCCACATGGGCAACTGGGTAAGAGCCATATGGGCAACTGGGTAAGAGCCATATGGGCAACTGGGTAAGAGCCATATGGGCAACTGGGTAAGAGCCATATGGGCACTCAGAGAGCCATAGGCAGAATGGGGTGAGAGCTACATGGGCACCCAGTGAGAGCCACAAAGGCAACTGGACCAGAGCCACAGGGGCATCTGAGTAAGAGCCACATAGGCACCCAGTGAAAGCCACAGGGGCAACTGGGTGAGTGCCATATGGACACCTGATGGCAGCCACACGGGCACCCAGTAAGGGCCACATGGGCACCCAGAGAGCCACAGGGGAAACTGGGCGAGAGCCACATGGGTATCTCAGTAAAAGCCACATGGGCACCCGGAGAGAGCCACATCCAGAATAAGCCACGCAGGCACCCAATGGGAGCCACATGGGCACCCAAGAGCCAGATGAACACCCGGTGAGAGCCACATGGGCACCCGGGTGAGAACCACACGAGCACCCACCGAGAGCTGCAGGGGCACCCACTGCCGCAGCCTCAGCACCCACCGAGAGCTGCAGGGGCACCCACTGCCGCAGCCTCAGCACCCACAGTCTCCCGCTCGGTGCAGCACAGGCAGTGGCTCACGGCCGCCGTCGCGCCTCGGGTGGCATCGTGCTGCGGCGTGCAGCGGGTACCGCGCATCCCGGGGCCTGAGGCCGGGGATGGGGAGGGGGAGGGAACCGGGCCCGGGCCGCCCCCCTGTGCCGAGCGGCAGCGCGCCGGGCCGGGCCGTGCCCCGGTGCCGCCCGCCGTTACCTGCCCGTACTCCAGGCCGCCCAGCCCTTCGCAGCACTCCCGCGGGAACGGCCGGCCCCAACCCGGCCCAGGCCCCCCCGCCATGGCGGTGCGGGGCCGCGGCCGCCGCCGCCGCCGCCTCCGCGGCGGAGCCCCTCGCGTTGGCGCTGCCGGGAAGCGTAGTCCCGCCTCCGGAGCCCCGGCACGGCGCAAGCGGGGAGCCGGGGCGGGCGGCGCGGCCTGCGGCGGCCCGGGGGAAGCACTGACCTGGGTGCGGGCCCCGCCACCGCCTCCGTTGTGGGCTGTGTCCGGCTGCGGGAGCGCGCTGCCGGCGCGTGGACTTCGACCCTGCCCCGGTGAAGCAACGGGGCCCGGCGCGGGTCGGCCCCCACCACCCACAGCCCCCCCCCCCCCCGAGCGGGCGGGATGGGCCCCCCGGGGAGCGAGCTTCGCCCCACCGGGCAGCCGGTGTGAGGCCTAGGGGGGGAGCGGGTGGAACAGGCCGGAGGGGCAGGAACCCGGCACTGAGACCCCTGCGTGTGTGTCCCTGCCTGTGCTGATCCCTATTAAGGGCTCGCACCACGGGCAGAGACCAGGAACCAGCTCCAGTGGGCTTCTAGCACCGGGCAGGCTGTGGAAATTAAATGTTGCTTACCCAATATTACTCATTCCAGGCCAAAACATGAAGCCATCAAGTCTGGATGTATTTTAAGGGCAATTCATTGCAGATGACTCCCATCAGCAGGTGTAGTATTGGCTTTATAATTGCTGTTGTTATTATGACTAATGGAATTTATCTTCTTCACTCTCTCTAGGATGTTTCTGGTTGATGCACCACATGGGATGCAGTTCGGAGCTGCCTGTGCATCCCCTCTGAGGGTCTGTGCAGGGATCATCCCCTTCCGCAGGCCCTCTTTTGAGGGGAGATACATTCTAGTCAAAAAGGAAAGGATTTGAAGGAAACTTCCTGGATGAGCTGCAAAGCGGCCATCCCAGAGTGTCATGGGAGTGGGGAAGGGATGGGATGTCCTAGTGCTTGTGCCCTGGCACTGAACATGTGAGTGATGGCTCACATGAAGCCCTTCACAGTAACATGGCATCCTTGGAGGATGTGCTTCAGCAGACCCAGAGCATCCCAGCTATAACTCTTGGCTCCATGGGGATCCAGCTTTCCTTACTCCAGACTTGCTGCAGGGTCAGCCCTTGGGGTGTGTATATGGGGCTGGACCCATCCATTCCCAGTATAACTTGCAGCACCAGTTTGGGATGCAGGAGCTGTGGGTGGGAGCAGCATTCCCCACGGATGCTCTCCAGCTGCTTCCAGCCTCTTCTCCCTCGCACTGGATAATTCTGCTGTGCCGAGTGTGTAATTATCCCTGTGTCATCTCCGCGGCTGGGGTGCCGGAGCAGATGGGAGGATGTTTGTTCTGTGAGTCCCACCAGCTGGGTGCTTGGGGCAGCAGGGATGTGAAGGGGATGCAGTGGGGACAGCAGTGATGGCTGTGTTCAGAGGGGAGGAAATGGTCCCCCAGGGAGGGAATTAGCAGGGAGAAACCTCTTCCCTGCAGCAAGGGCAAGGACAAGGATGATGTGGCAGGCTGGGAGGAGGAATAGGTCTGGATGAGGGACATGGAGGGATGAAGGGAGGGATGGACAATGAGGAGGTGCAGAGGGGTGCTAGCTCCCCAGTCAAGGCCAGCAGAGCGAGGCTGTCACATACACATCTGTCTGTCACCCCATATTGTAAGCACCCAGTAAAGGCATGTGCTGCAGTGCCCTACCTGTGCTCAGCTGTGTTTGGGGCAGGGAATCACACCCACACCGTTCCCGCTGCCGAATCCCCTGTCCAGGGAACATTTTCCACCTAAGGACAGGGGGTGTTTGCTCCACGCTGGTCTCCATCCTGCCTTGGAAACATCCAGCAGCTGTAAAGGAGACAAAGAGAGCTTTCTGCAGGGCTTTTCTTTGTGTCCCCATCCCTCCCCTTGTCCGCATGACGTGCCTTTTATCCAGGTCCCTGTTTCCGAGCACCAAGCTGAGGGAGAGGGCATTGCCCTTGGCTTTCCCAAGTCCCTTCCCAGCTGCCAGCGCCCTTTGAAGTCCCACTATGGCCCCAAGAGTTCATTGATGAATACTGAGTTGCAGATGTCTCCGTGGGCAGAAAGCACTTAAATGAAGCCATTCATAATGGAGCATCCGTGTTGGGTGAGGACCAGGATCCAGCTTGCTGGTTGGGAAATGGGATGCAGTGGGGAGCTAACAAGGATCATGCAGCCACCACTGCTTCTGTTGGCATCTCCTGCAGCAGCACCGGAGGGTTTCCATGTGCTTCACGTGTTCATATGTTCCTAGTGGTGAATGCTCCATCCCTGGCAGTGTTCAAGGCCAGGTTGGACAGAGCCTTGGATGACATGGTCTGATGTGAGGGGTTGGAACTGAATGATCCTGAGATCATTTCCAACCCAATCCCTTCTGTTATTCCACGGTTCTATGATCAGCAATGCATGTGTGTGTCAGGCCATGAAGGATTCTCGCTGCCTGCGAGTTAGCAAGCTGCAGTTTCAAACTCAAGGAGAGCCAGGGGACTGCACACGTGGAAATCCAGGGCAGGGAATGCTGTTGGGTGAGTTTCCCATATAAATGGGATATTGGCTGGAAAACTGCAGCTGGGTCAGCTTCAGCACAGAGGGACATCTCTTCTTACCAGCCATAGAGAAAGCTTCCAGGCTAAAGGATTCGTTTTCTTGCTGAGATAAAGGGAAAAAGGGGATATAAAGCACCCACAGCTTCCACATGATGGTGGTCCCCAGCAAGCCTCAATGATCACCAGCAAGGGCTGCTTTTCGCTTAGAATCATGGAATAGTTAGAGTTGGAAAGGACCTTAAGATCATCCAGTTCCAACCCCCTGCCGTGGGCAAGGACACCTCACACTAAACCATGCCACCCAAGGCTCTGTCCAACCCGGCCTTGGACACTGCCAGCAATGGAGCATTCACAACTTCCCTGGGCAACCCATTCCAGTGCCTCACCACCCTTACAGTAAAGAACTTCTTGCTTATATCCAATCTAAACTTCCCCTGTTTCAGTTTGAACCCATTACCCCTTGTCCTATCACTACAGTCCCTAATGAAGAGTCCCTCCCCAGCATCCCTATAGGCCCCCTTCAAATACTGGAAGGCTGCTATGAGGTCTCCACGCAGCCTTCTCTTCTCCAGGCTCAACAGCCCCAACTTTCTCATCCTATCTCCATATGGGAGGTGCTCCAGTCCCCTGATCATCCTCGTGGCCTCCTCTGGACTTGTTCCAACAGTTCCATGTCCTTTTTATGTTGAGGACACCGGAACTTGTGGGCTTGGCTTCTTGTAGCTGAGCTTGCAACCTGGTCCCACCATGGCACCATCCCTTGCTGATAGCGGTCCCGTTTGTCCCCTTCCCTGAAGGCTGTGTCACGGTCCACATGTCCAAACCTGCCCTGAAATAAACCCTGTTGGTTTAACCCTTGCAAACGTGCAAGGGCTTGGGCTGAGGGGTCATGGAGATCAAGGATGGAACATGGAATCACATGGTAAAGGGCAGCGCTGCAAACCTAGAGAGAAGCAAACAACGCTGGTGCATGGAGCTGAAACCTGGGGCAGCAGAACTCACAGATACTCTTCAGTCCTCCATGAGATAAACATGTTGTCACCAGTGGTGCAATGCTGCAATCCAGACCTGCAATCCTAGTGGAAATCCTCTAGTGTTTGTGCTGGAAGTGAGCTCTATTTATATTCTGATGAATGATTTACTCCAGTAATTGGCACACAGCTCCCCTATTACAGATCATAAAGAATTAATCACGAGACTTTCAATGCTCCCCTATCAATTTTATTAGGCTTGATTGAACGCGGTGCATTGGGAACATATGGGATGTGAGTCAGACTCTGCTCCCAGTTCCACCCTGCTCAATGCTGGGGACTCGCTCGGATGCTGATCCCTGTAAATCCAAAGAGGCAGCTGCTCCTTCCCTTCTTTCCATGCCCAGATGCTCCTAGAGTTCCCTTAAATGCCCAGGGATGCAGAAAGCTCCATACATATAAAAAGGGAAGTTTAGATTGGATATAAGCAAGAAGTTCTTTACTGTAAGGGTGGTGAGGCACTGGAATGGGTTGCCCAAGGATGCTGTGACTGCTCCATCGCTGGCGGTGTTCAAGGCCAGGTTGGACTTCGCCTTGGGTGGCATGGTTTAGTGTGAGGTATCCCTACCCACGGCAGGGGGTTGGAACTGGATGATCTTCAGGTCCTTTCCAACCTAAACCATTCTATGATTCAACCAAACCTGAGATGCTCCCAAACCAAGAGCCAGGCTGGGGAGAGGATGCTTTGCTTCCAGATCCACCGTGTGCCAGCGTGAGCCAGAAACAGGAGCCAAATGCCTGGGAGCTCGAGATCTGCCCCAAGAGCAGTTGTTGAACAACAGCCCCTGCGAAGGGGATGTGTCACAGGGTGGGATGCTCGTTGCTGTTGACAGCAGAGGATGCCTGTGTTGGCATCGGGGCGTCCTGCCAGGCAGGTTTGCCCACGGGAGATGCTTTCCTGAAGGGATTAGCAGCAAGAAGCCCTGACACCCACCAGAGCAGGATGACACATCCCTGCCCCAAACCTGCGGCGCAGCGTGATTCAATGGAGCAGATCCTTAAACCCCATGTGTCCCCTCACACCGAGAACCAGGAAAACCTCCAGGAAAGTCTCTATGTTGAAGGCTCGCAGTCCTTCCCTTGCTTTTCCACCTGTGGGTGTTGTTACCGTGATGTGCCGAGTCGTGATGCAGGGAAGGGGATGGTACAGGGCCCTGTTCCAGCTCGTGCGCAATGCTCAACCCTAGTGATGCTCTTCCCGCTGTACTCCCATTAATGACACCAGTATCACAACAGGTCTCTCAATAGCAGCTCGATGATCCTTGATGTCCCTTCCAACCTGGTGTTCGGTGATTTCCAGAAGGGAATGGGAACTTTGGGTGTAGATGGAGCTGCTCGCATAAGCCCAGCTTATCCTGCAGCAGGCTTTGCAGAGCAACCAGCCTGGCACAGCTACAACCCACATCTCCATCTGCTGCCTTGAGCAGCTGCACTGAAGGGCATTGAGAAGTTATTGCCAGTGACTGTTTGCAGGAGGCAGTGAGGAAACCTCCCTCTGGAGAGAGCTGACCTGGGGAGGGCAAATAAGAGACAGAGGACAGGGCAGGATCTGTCCTTCCTGCAGGAAAAGGGGAACATTCCACTTTACATTCACCACGCTGCATGCACAAGGTTGGTTCAGGGCAGGACCTTGCATAAGCCTCTTGCCAAACACCACCGTGCCCCAATGGCCCGGGGCTGCCTCTTCTCTGCCCTGCTTTGTGCTGCCTGCACCCAGACCAGCTCTCCTAAGGCTTTGCTTATGGATGAACATCCCTTGCAAACACCCTGGATGCTGGAACCCCTCCAGCACTTCACATTGGTTGTCTTGCCCCAGTGCTCTGTCTTGGCAAGAGCCACAGCTTGTATTGCTTTAACCCAGGGCATCATGCCCTTGCCATGCATCAGTGGGGAGAAGCACAGCAGGAGGGGACAGACACAGGCCTAGAGTGCATCTTTCCAGCCTCAGCCTATTCCCCGAGCCACAAGTGTGATGGGTACTGCAGCAAGGAGCAGGCAAAGCCACACTGTCAGAGGAGCTTCCCAGCATCAGTGCTCTGAACCCAATGGAAACAGCACTTAGGGAAGGATTCATAACAGCTTCCCTGTTCCCCGAGGCTGCGTTCATCACCAGCGTGTCTCTAATGAAGCAGAGGCTTTGCTTTCTGGGATCAATGAATCCACCACTCGTGACCTGTCTGCTAAGTGGGAACTCAGGTCTCTCCCTCCCCGACCTCGTCTGAGCTGGGATCTAACAGCAGGTTCTGTCCCCGGGGTACTTGCGATGCTTAATTGCAAAGCCCGTGTCTGATTAGAGAGCAGCAGTGAGGGTGAGCAGCTACTGCAGCGGCTGCTGCTCATCCAGCCCGGGAGATGCTGCAAGGAGGGATGAGGTTTTGGGGCTCCAGGAGGGTGGAAATCCCTCTGCAAGGAGGTTTTGGGATGGAAATCCCTTTCTCTTCTGCAAAGGTCCTGACTCTGCACAGCTTTATTGCCAGTCTGCTCTCCCGCAAAGCCCTAAATCCCCTGAACCATTCAAATCCCTCCAAAGTATCTTTCATGGGGACAGATGCTTTAAGAGAGGCTGAGGCTTCCCAAAGCAGGAGGCAGTTGAAAGAGCACTGCTACCACATCCCCTGGTTGCAAGATGTCCCATGCTGGAGGTGGGAAACAACCCCTATTGCCCCATGGGTCCATCCTAAGAGGTTGGGCAGCTTTCCCTAATGCTGCCTGTACCTCCTGGTCCTCTCTGCACCTATAACCCTCCCTGTATGCCCCAAGCACCTTTACCTGTATGGTTCAAGGTATAGAGGACTGAACCAGCCCCCAGAAGACTTCCCTGCACATCATCAGCCCAGGAATATGGGGCATTGCTCCAGATACATATGATGAGCCAAGCAGCCAGGCTTTGGATGCTGAGCTATCCAGACACTCCCCGCAGCAGGGATGATGGAGGGAGCTGAGTCACAGTGCCCAGCATCACCTCCATGGCCATTGCTCATCCCTCGCTCTGTCTATTCCCAAGCAATCAGCCTTGCTCTCAGATGTGACACCCAGGAGGGATGCAGAGAGAAAAGAACCCTCATTGAGGACTCAATGGGAGGCAAAGCCTGGTGATGGGAGCTGCTTCGTGCCATGTGTGATGGCCACCGCAGCAGGAGCCCGGCCCTGGTGCTCAGCAAAGAGCTGGGATTGGAGCCTATCGGGGGCAGCAGCCCTGCCAGGTGTCTGAAAGCTGTAGGGATGTGCTCTGCCTCCCGGCTTGAACCACCTGGGATCACCCCTAAGGAAGGGCTGACATGCAGGTCTTGGACAGACACACTCTTGCATGGGCCAGGGAAGAAACTTCCATGGGGGCACACGGGATTATCCCATGGAAGCACAGAGGCAGCTATAAATACCCCCACAGAGCATCGCTCTCCCTCCTCTTTGATGCGTTGCTGTTGTTTATTTCAAACCCACTCCTGATGCTGTTTATTTTTATCTTCTTTCTCCTCTCTTTCATGGCTGTTTATGGACTGCATCACAGAAGCATCCCAAAAGGAAGATGGGAGGAAGGTTGGGAAGCTCAGGAAGGAGGCTGAGGGCCCCTGTAAGGCAGAGGCCCTGCGGTCAGCAGGTCTTGTCCCTGTGTCTCACTGGCAAGGGGCACAGCAGCCCCCCAAGCAGGGAGACTTTGCTTTGGGTATCATACTCACCCTGGGCTAGATTGATATTGAAAGCAGAACGGGTGCAGAATTCCAGCAGAGCCTTTTCCTGAGTGTATCCCAAGGGCCATCTCCTCCACTTCCACCCACAGGAATGGGTTTCCACTTTTCTCCCTAAGGATAAACTGGTCCTGCTTGGCTGAACCCTGGTACCAAGCATTGCCAGCTCCCTGTGCCAGCCATGAAAGGGGAGTCTTGAGGCAGAAGGTCCCCATAGGACTAATGTGGGCAACCAGAAGTACCCCCCACCATGGGGAGGGGGTGAATGGGGTCTTCTGCTCCTCTCCAGCCCCTGGCATTTGTGGAATTGCAGGAAATGGGTCTCCCTCTAATGCCAAATCTCTTCCAGAGCAAAGGGAAACCATGTGAGCAGCTCAGGCATTAATGGAAGTGGAGGCGATGGGAGTAGCCACACAGATGAGCTTAATTCCCTTAAATGAATTGAACATACATTGCTCTTCACCACCACCGGCCTTAAGCTCTGAATCACAGCAGCAGGAGGGGAGCATCACCAACCATCTCTCTATGGGGACCCCCCAAATCAAGCAATCAGGTTTTGCTGCTACAACCCTCCCTATAGGCAGAGCGGGAGCTGGTGCCATTGCTGGGGGCTGATTGGAGTTTGAGCAAAAAGAAGCAGCTGGAGCCGATTTCTTACTTCTCTTCCTTTACTTTTTATAAGATGAGGGACATCCGAGCACCAACCGATCTCTGCACTGTCAAAAACAGGGCCTGAAAGGAAAGGGCAGGGGTTTATCCACCTGAACCAGGCTGTTTAACCTGCTTAAGGTGTTTGATGCCTTTATTCCTAAGGACGAGATGCTGTAACCGTCCTCCCTCCGTGCATCCCTCCTTCTTCCCACACCCAGAGAAGCCCTAAACCATCTGGGAGTCACAACCCCACATATCCCCTTGCCAGAACCCCTGCCTGCAGCCTGCCCATGCCAAGGACTGGGATTTGCTTGCAGATCCCCATAAAAAGGGCATCCGTCGGGGCTGTGGGTCACTGCGCGGGCAGTGGGGCTGTCGGGATGGATGTTTGCTGCTCTGGTTTGTTGTTGCTGGTGGGGAGCCCCTTGGGGCCCCATTTGGACATTGGCAGCCAAGGGGAGAAATTGAAGCCAAAGGGCAGAAGGGGAAGGAGGAGAGACTGGAGCAGGGAGCTCAGGATGGACAAAGCACCCGCTGGCTGCATCCCCGTGGCATGGATGCGGGCACGGAGGGGGTGTGAGGATGGTGATCCATTCGGAAGCATGGATAAGGAGGCTTTGCCAGCAGATGGGTTCAGCAGGGGCTGACATGAGGTTTTCAGTATAGGGAAAACTTGAAATCCCAACAGGCTGCTTCCCTCCAAGGTCTGCTCCAGCCCAGACAGGCAGGCGTCCAGGGAGCCTCCTGGCCTGGATTGCATAGGAGGTCATGGCTATCCCTACAGGCTCTGCAGCGAGGAGGGACGCCGGGTGATGGGAAACAGCTCAGGGGCTGTTCGGAGTGGAGTGGAGTCAGTGGCTCCAAGCCAGGGCACAGGGACCCTGAATGAGGACACCCAAAGAGCTGCTCCCCCTCCAGCTGCCGGGATGCCGTGATGGGAAGCATCTGCCTTGGGCTGGGAATGGGTGGGCTGTGGACATGGATGAGCTGCTCCTGTGCCACCAGAGCCGGGTTCCCCTTGGATGGAGGGGACATGGGTGCATGTGCAGAAGGAGGCAGGGTCCAGCCACTTTGCAGCCCATCAATGCACAGCAGCCAGGCATCGCTTCCATGGTGCAGGACACTGAGTTGTGCTGCATCCACTGCAAGCGTCTGGCTTCATTTTCACCCCCCATGTTGGTTATTCCGCACGTGGTCACTTCCGGATGCTTTCCCGTTGCTCCATCAGCTTGCGGCATGAAGGGACAGCGCAAGCAGGCTCACAAAGCTTCAAGCACAGGACCAGGGGTGCAGGGATGGAGCACGAGGCCATGGCAGAGCTGAAGCAGCCAAAAAGCATCTCAGGGTCTCATGATCAGCCCCAAATCCGGCCCCAGGAGGTGGAAGGGAAGCTGCCTGCAATCTCTCACCTCCCCACCAAGGAGAACAGGCTTGGGGCACACATGGGTCTGGACCACGCTCTCTCTGCTTGGCTTAGATGACACTAATTAAGCCCCTTGCAGCTCCCAAAAGCCATTCCTACAGGGGACACAATTAACCTTGAAACTGGGCTTTTAGTGCTCGGAGGGGAGTGAGTTTTCATCCTGTTATTTCCCTGTGCTATTAAGCTAATCCCAGGGACCACGAGGGAGGAGCGGTGTTACATGCCTGCAGCTCACAGCCTTGCCAGGAGCACAGTGTGTGGCCGGCAGCATCCTGCTCCATCCCTCCATCACACTTACATTCCCCCCCCCGCACCTCCAAACAGCATCACCATCATCACTAGGGAATGTGGGATGTGGCCAAGGGCACACGGCAAGGCTGTGGCATTATGAGTGTGATAGAGGTAAATCCTGGATGCGCTACCAGCCTGGCCTTGACTTTTCAGGGAGTCTCTCCAGAGGGACAGCGTGTCCCTGGGTCTTCAAGGTTGCTGGCACAGCTCAGGCACTGTGGGAAATGAGCCACTGGAGTGGGAGATGAGACATTGGGGTTTTGCTTTCAAACAGGGAAGGATGAGGGAGGTGGGGAAAGATTCGGTCCATGCAGGTCAAACCATACCTGGGATGCTGGGGATGTGCATGGGCTGCTTTTGTCCCCCATAGAGCTCACAGCTTCCATCTCACCCCTTAAAACACAGCTGATGACAGTGCTGAGCAAGGGGACAGCTCAACCTGATGTGCCATCAGCAGAGGCAAGGAGGAAGGGAGGACGGATAACCCTCAGGCACAGCAGCATGTATATAATGTGTTTAATCATTAAAAAACAACCTGAGGGCATTTGTTACAACAAGCTGCAGAAAGGAACTGAAATGTCACTAAATTACCCCAAAAAGAGAGTGCTGGGAGGGCACCGCCATGGTGCAGGCACCCATGGCTGTGTCCCTGCAGGCCTGGGGAAGGGGGATGTGGGGATGAGGGGGACCCCAAAGCCTTGAAACACAGAGGGGAGAAGCCAAGGGAACGGCTGGGAAAAACTCTCCACATCTTCCCAGCGTCTCATTGTTCTTTGGGACAGAGGAAATAGGTAAAAGCCATTGGGAAGGGAAATGGGAGCGTGTTTTGGGGTGTGATACCAGGCAAGCTCAATGCTGGCCACGAGCCCAAGTCAAGTAGTGGCTTGTGCGCAAACTGCACCCGGGGTGATGAGCAGCAAGTGATTGATTTGGCAAACGCAAATCTTCTCCTCGCAGCTCAATTTATCTCAATTAACACTTGCACAGAAAAGCCTTTTCCCTGCTGTCGGTCCTGGGTTAAAACCTCCTTTTCCCCCCATCAGCTGTCTCTGAGCAGCTCTTCTTTAGCTGTGAGGTGGAGCAGTGATGGGGAAGGGGTGGTCCTGTGGATCCCCCACCTCCAGGGATGAGGATGGAGCACCTGGTGATGCAAGGGAAGATGTGCAGGATGTGCTGCTCGCGGAGGCAATGGTGCCATAAGAAAGCCGACCAGCCTTTGGGGATGCCCAGGTGAGATGGAGAAGGCTGTGCTTGGTGGGACCTGGCTCTTTGCTGGGGCAGTGCAGCAGGAACCTTCCCCCAAAGTGCATGGAGAAGCACACACCATTGAGGCCATCGAGACGAACAAGGCACAGGCAGAAAGTTGGTCCTCTGCTAGCTGGTGTTATCTGTTACCAAACCACCCCACATCCAGATGTTCTCCAGGTGTTCCTCAATGAGGCCTCTCAGCATCCAGCCCAGGAGCTGCAACCAGTGCTCATCTCCCCCAGCTGCATCCTCCAGAGAGGTCTTCCTCCTCTTCAGCATCCCTTTCTCACCAGAGGGACCTGCAGAGCTCCCTGTGACCCCTTCACCAAGCTGAGCCCTGTCTGCTCCCATCCTCAGCACCCCAAACCAGCAGCAAACCTCCTACCTGAGCACCACTTTGCCATCCTCCTGCGCTAATTGCTTGGCCTTTAAATCAGAGCGTGGAGAGCTACAGCAGCCCTCAAGGAGCTGTTTTTGCATGTGGGTGCTCTTTGAAACGGCCTGGGGTTTAACTGCTTTCCTCTTTTCCTTGAGGGGGTGGTACATGATGGAGGCTGCATAAAGCGGCTGGAGGCAGAGCTGCACGGTGAAAGCCAGTCTGCTGCTAAATCTGTTGAGAAACTGATGCTGCAAAGTGCCTTTGCTGTTGTTTAGCCATTTGTTAGCCTGGCCGAGGGGTGATTTGTGTGGCTGCGCTCTGCACCAAAGCATCGTGTAGGGTAAGATGCCCTTAGCGCAAATGGGAATCGGGGAAGGATTGGGAAAGGCGGATGAGGGAGCACCAAGAGATTTTCTTCCCTTTGGGTGACTTTTATGGCTTGTTTGCCTCACTCTCCCTTTATGCAAAGTGATGCTCATCTTCTCCATGGAGGTAGATTCAGCTCCCACCACCTTGCAGCCTTCGCCTCCCCATGAAAGCCACTTCTCCTGCAGCTCCGTTGTTTCCCACTGTTAGCTGTCATGCTTTAATATAAAAGAGAGAGTAGGTGCCTGGGGTAGCAGATGGGACCGGCTCCTCCTGCCTGCTATAAATCATAGAGAAGGCTTTACCTCCCCAGGATGAAGCCGTGCTCTCTGAGCACTGATCCAGGGAACGGCTGCTCCCTGCTCATCACTGCATCCTCCTCTCCGGGAGCAGAAGACAAACCGACCTGCTCCCCCTCTGCTGCAGAAGTGGCAGGGTCCTAATGGGATTCCTAAATCACGGCTGTACTTTGGAGTGTCCTTTTGCCGGTGTAAATCAGCACGGCTGGAATGGGCTGCACTGTGCTGATTTACACCGGGGAGGACGGTAGAGATGCTGAGTGGTTCATCTGAGCATCACTGTCCTCTGCGCCCAGGCGGGCGGCCACAAATCCTCTGGTGGTGATGGAAATGGCTCAGCAGCCTGAGCTGGGGCATGGGGTGAGGGAGATGGGTAAAGGCAAGGGGGGGTTGAGGTGGTTGTGGGAATGAGTTTCAAAGGATAGGAATGGGTGGGATGGGATGGGATAGGATAGAATGGAATGGAAAATGGAATAGAATGGGATAGGATGGGATAGGGCAGGATGGAATGGAAAATGGAATAGAATGGAATGGAAAATGGAATTGAATGGGATGGGATAGGATGGAATGGAATGGAGTAGAATAGACTGTTTCCACCGGCAGGGCTCTACAACGACCACCCAGACCCACTTCAGGCCTGCCCAACAGTTAAATTATATGTTGTAAAGGGCATTGTCCAGATGCTCTTAACCGCTGACAGGCTCAGGGCATCAACACCTCTCTAAGGAGCCTGGTCCAGTGTTTGACCACCCTCTGTATAGAAGTGCTTCCTAACATCCAAACTAAACCTCCCCTGGTGCAGCTTTAAGCCATTCCCATGAGTGCTATTACTGGATGCCAGGGAGAAGAGGTTTCCCTGGAGCCCTCCCATGCCTGCTGGAGGCTGGGTTCCTCCAGGACTTTGCGAGGTGATTCAGCAGGTATCCCATTTGCCTTATAGGGGATGCAGGTGATGCCGGATGGGATGAGCAGGCAGCGAGCGCCGTTTGCAGTGGGGTGAATGGTGATGAGCAGCTGGAAGCTCTGGAATTGGAAGGGATGAATGTGGAGCGGAACGTATGCCAACCGACTCAGTGGTGCTGAGCCTGGTGTGAGCACCTAGCTGTGATGGAGCAGCAGCACCGAGGGGTTTACATGTGTGTGAGCTGGCGGGCAGCAAGCAGAGCCTTGTTTTATCATTGCCTGTGTCCTGCCCAAAGCCACCGCATCCTTGGGTGACCATCGCTGTCCCTGTCCCCAGCACAGGGATAAACCTGTTGGCTGCATGTACCCCCCTTAGATGGCCACAGAATTGAGGTGTATGTATAATGTAGCCTGCTATGATTTGTAAGGTACACACAGGATTGTAGCAGGTGTATATGCTGGGGGAGACCAGGGCTCGGGACATCCTGACCTCCCATCATCATTATTCAAGGCTAGGCCGGATGGGGCTTGGAGTAACCTGGTTTAGCGGAAGGTTAGGGTTAGGGTTTGGAACTGGATGAGCTTTAAGCTCCCTTCCAACCCAAACCATTCTATGGTTCTATGACACCATGTCCTGACGGTACAGAACAGGCTGCAGGACCTTGCTCAGTGTGGCACTGAGGCTTTCTGTGCTGCAGAGAATCCAAAGCAGCATTTCCCCACGTATCAGCACTGTATACAGCACAAGACCCACAGATGTGGACACGCAGGCAGGATACACCTCTCAGCACTCATTTCTATCCCTTGCTCTTCTTTAGAGCCCTGCAAACCCCCACGGCGGGTTCCCAGGTCAATACCTGCAGCAGAAACCCCTCCTTGCCTTCAGCAGCACGGTTCTGTCCCAAGACGCTATTTGCTTAGCGCATTGTGATTCTGATGCAGCAGATGGTACCAACAGCTGCCAACCCTGCTTCTTATCTCCCTCCTAGCAGGCGGCACTGCCCCGCTCTGACCCCGAGCAGCGCTGTCACCGTGGCTGTGCCGGGTAAGGGCATCCCCTGCCAGGACCCGCAGTGTCACCCAGGTTGGGTATCAGGGAACCCAGAGGGTGCTGGATGCCCCCCACCAAGGGTGCTGCTGCCCCATAGCCGGGCAGAGGCTGCCACTTAGTGTTGGGAAGGAGCACGGCGCCTGCAGCTGGGCGCAAGCCACCCGTTTGCTCCTAGGGGGGGTCCGCAAGCTCCTGCTCGCACCACTGAGCTCCCCACCATGCCCTGGGTGCGGGTGATCCCGTTTCGGGGTGACCCCGCTAATTACTGCTAATGGGGACACCCATGAAGTCCTATACCCCCCTGCCCTGCCCCTTGGGATGCTGGCAGACCTCACCCCTGCCAGCCCTGCATCCCCAGGCAGCTGAGGCGCATCCTCATCCATCTGCTATCAGCGCCCACATCAGCCGTCATCCTGGTTTCCATAGGCATGGACATCAGTCAAGCATCCTTCATCCCATGCTGCTCCCCAGTCTGCACCCCATGTTTGAGTGATCCAGCTCCAGCCACCCCCCTGAACACCATCTATTTAAACAAGATGCCTCATGCTCCTTTTTCCTAGGGAATGTGGTACCCAGGGGATGCAGGATGCTGCTGCTGTCCTTGCTCTGTGTGGCTCGGGCAGACCTGCTCCTCAGTTTCCCAGCTCGCAGGGTCTCCTGGTTCCTGGAGCAGAGCTCATTGCCCCTTGGCCACATGAGGAACCTGAGGCAGGGCACAGCAAAGCATGGATGTGTGGTGCTGAGCTGCTCTGTGCTCTCACCGCCCAAGCACTGTCATCTGCTGCTCCTTGCCCTCATCACAGCCTGATTACAGGCAGAACGTCCTTCCCCGTGATGTTCTATTAGCTTAATAGCATTTTTCCACTCCATTTGAGAGGGGAATTTACAGTGATCTCCAATCAGGACTGCCTTGGCTGTGCCACATGGATCATCCAGGCTCACCCTGCCCTGCACCGGGTCCAAGGGCTGTGGGTGCCAACTGCCCTTTGGCTGCTCATCACCCCAAAGTGCAAACCCCTCCATCTCCCTGCATCCTGTTTCTGACTCACTAAAGAGCTCGGAGCAGGAAGCATGGCTATTCCCATTCCCATGGCTCTTTCTGCCCATACATCTCACCCTGGTGATGTTTGTGAAGCAGCTTGGGAAGAGATCCTGCGAATCCTGCTTGTGCCTGCAAACCCTGCTCATGCTTGGAAACCTCACTCATGGCCCTGTTTGCAATGCCCACAGGCAGCAGGGCAGGCAAAGCCCCTGCTGTGGGCAGCCCCAACCCATTCCTGCCCTCCGGAATGCCGCGGGCTGCGGCTCCCTCCTCATCCAGAGCTGCTCTTCCCTTGCCTCTGCCACAGATGGTTCTGGGATCACTTACCAATTAGTGTGGCCTGCTCATTAAAGCTCATTATCTGCCAGTGTGAACTTGGACGGGATCGTGCGGGCTTGGCGGGGGATCAAAATCTTCCTTCTTTCCAATAGCATCCTGCTCAGCTCCCCCCTGCTCTGGGAGCAGCCTTGTGGATGCACCAGAAGGCTGGAGGATGAGATGCTGCTGCCTTTTAGAAGGGATGAAAAGCACCCAACAAATTAAGCCAACCCCTCCCCATGGCAGGGATGGGTCCCTGCGCTGCACTGATGCTGCGATGGAGCAGGATGATGCCTGGATTCACCATCTTCCATGGTTTTCTGGGAAAACACAGCGGGATAAACAGCTGGATGCACTGTCAAACTCCACATCTCACTGTCAAGCTTACAGCCCAGCAAGCCCAGACCAGTGATTTTGGAGCTGGGAGGCAGCTGCAGGTACTGGCATGCTGCAAGGTCACGCTTGCCAACTGGCCATGGCTTATCCTTGTGATGGTTCCCTGCCTATCCACGGAAATCAGCAGGTCCTGATCCAGCAGCTCCAGCTGCCCCCGGGGGGTGCCTGATCCCTCAGCATCTCTGGGCATCTTTGTGTATCTTTGAGCATCTCTGGGGATCTTTGAGCATCTCTGGGCATCTTTGGGCATCTTTGAGCATCTTTGGGCATCTTTGAGCATCTCTGGGCATCTTTGGGCATCTTTGAGCATCTTTGTGCATCTTTGAGCATCTTTGGGCATATTTGAGCATCTCTGGGCATCTTTGAGCATCTCTGGGCATCTTTCCGCATATTTGAGCATCTTTGAGCATCTTTGGGCATCTTTGAGCATCTTTAGGCAGCCCCAGCACTGTGTCACATCAAGCTCAGCTCTGCTCCAGGGCACAGAACCAGCAGCAATAGGGAAATACCAGCTGCCAACTTCAGAAATTAGGCTTCTTCTCCACGTGCTATGTTGTGGGAAGGGGATGGTCTTGGGGGTGTCTTGGCTATTTTCTCTTTTCAATTGCAAGGATAGATGGAAAAACACAAAACTGACCCAAATTGTCCTTCTCCCATCGCCTTGGTGTATGTTTTGGTTAAATAAGGATGAGAAAACCCAATAGAGTACATGGTTTGGATGGAAAGGTCCCCAGCGTTTCCACTTACGGAAGGAGATGTCACTGCGCTCAGCTGTGGTCGAGCTGGAGGGCAAAGCCCTGTGCCTCCATCCTCACACACATCTGGGGGCATATCTGGCTTTGCTGTCATTGCCCACATCCCAGCCTCTGGCTGACATTGGGACGCCAGTGCCTGTTGGCGTGACATGTACCCACGGGAAGGGATGGAGCCGTTGCTTTGCTGCCATGGGGGCTGGTCCTGTGCATCCCGCACCTAAAGGCAAACAAGCCAAAGCCTTTCCGTGCTGGGAAAATCAACCCCAAATGCAGCCTGGTTTCATAAGAACCAGAGCATGGGAGAGGCAGCCACGGCTTTCCCAGTGCTTCCTTCCCCTGTTTCCCAAAGCCGCCCTTCCCCAGGGAGCCCCAGGTCTGGCTTTCATTAGCGACTGAGCCTGTTTTGGTGAATGGCTCTTGTCAATATTGATTAAATTCCCTCTTCCCATGTGCTGACGAATCCCATTTCGATCCCTTCTGTGCTACCATCCTAAAATAACCGAGTAACAGGACCCGGTTTAACCCTTCCCTCCTCACCCCAAGGTGAAATCACCCTCTAACTGCTCCTTTGTTCATGGAGCCACCCAGTAACAAGACGCAAACCCAACCAGCCAGCAGAAAGCAGCTGGTCTAAGTGCAAGCCAAACAGGCTGAGCTTGCTGGAGCCAGGGCTTTAGCACAAGGCCAAGCTGGGAAGGCAGCTCCTGCATCATTAACAAAATCCCCAGCAAATGCTCCCCGTGGCACCCAACCAAGCTCTCCAGGGCCGCAAATTGTGCCCAGGAGCATCTTCTTCCCCAGCTCCTCCTTGCCAGGGTGCCTTTCACCGCAGGCATCAATGTGCATCGCATCCCACGCTGGCCTGGATTAACTGCTTCTTTTATTGCTGCCAATTACTGGCAGCAGGAATGCCGCAGGGATGGAGCGTGCGGGATGGGTTACCACCTCCCCAGTCCTGATGATGCGAGGCTTTGCCAGCCTCGGCTCCCTATGGAAGTGGGGGATCAACCCACACCCTGCTTCCCTGCACACCCACCCCTTGCACTCCACTGCTGCAGATGGTACTGTGGGAGAGCTGTATCCCTGTGCTCTGGCATGGGTTAAGGGATGTGAAGGGGATGCCCATCCATAGTGACCTGAGCGGGAGCAGAGGCGGCATGGAGCTGCACGCAGCAGGACCACACTTGGATGCTGCTGAATGCTCTGAGGCTTCACACTGCGAGAAGAATGAGCAGATAATGGGATTTTCCATCTCTTCAAAGTGTGTGCGAGCCAGAAGAGCATTGCAATGCTCTGGGAAGAGCTGCCGGGAACATCCCACCGCAGCCACAGGAATGCTCCAAGCCACAGAGCATCCCTGCATGCAAATAGGGACCGGGGGATATGATGTTTGTGAGGGCACAAGGCTGGTGAGCACCGTTGCTCCCAAGGGAAGGCAAGAGGAAGCCAAACCCTGGTGATGCCGCTCCAGAAGCCAAGGGGAAGTTCAGCTGCCTCCATCATGATGTGTTTTCAGTAGGAACAGGGAAGCTGTGAGAGCAGGCAGCGGGCTTCCACTTCATGCTTATAACAAGCAGAGTGTGCACACATCCCCACACCAAAGGCATGAAACACACCTCCTCTTCTGCACACCTACACTGGCACCAGCCTGGGGCAGAGCATCCATCCCCAGCGCATGGTCCCTCAGCTGAGGGGGCAGCAGAGGGACCATCTGGCAGCTCGTCTGAGGAGCTCCCGCATCCCTACATCCCCGCTCCATTTCTCCTCGGATGGCTTATCAGCAGTGACTTTCCCGACAGCAATCGATAGAAAACATTTTATCACCTTCCCAGGCGGCAGGATCCTTGGAGTGGGTCTGATTTCTGTTTCTATGGTGACATCTTCCGGGCTTGTGAAAGATCTTGCCTTTCTTGGTTGTTGTTGGGTGATGGAGACGGGGGGGTGGAGGGCGGCTGGTGCTATATTTTGTTGTTGTTGTAGGGTTTTGCCTTGTTCCTATTATATAGCTGTATATTTAACACCGTTTTCAGTGTAACAAGGAAGTCGACAGCCAGACAAACACAGTGCCTGCAGCTTACTCAGAGCGCTGCTGCTTGCTGGGAGGGGCCCCAGGGCAGCTTTCATCCCCATAACATGCTGCAGCCTCTGAAACCTATTGAGGCTCAAGTACACGTTGGTTTGGACCATTTCCTTCCTTCTCTCACCCCACTTTCCCTTCCCATCCCTCCAGGCTTCTCCTGCCAGGCCTGGAAAAAGCCACTCACCACACAGCAGGGATGGCCTCAAGCACAAGTGACTGTAGCACAGCTTAGTTTGCTTCTCAGCTCTGTTCCTTCCTCCTTCCCCTTCCTTTCTCCCTGCCACCTCCTGCTTTGGTGGCAAGGAAGAGGGTTTGTCCTGCAGCCCCTGTCCTGTTGGCTACGGTGGCCCTGGGACCGTAGCATCATCACGAAGTGATGCTGTGGGGTTCACTTCATATCTCTGATCACTTCCCATCTCTCCCATGTAAATGCCCTGGTGCTTTTGCTGAGTTATCTGCACCTGAGGGTCACACCGGCTGCCTGATTAATGTCATCATGCTTCCCTCTCATTGCAGCTCCCTTTGCCCTGTGAATGGCACCAGGTCCTGCTGCCTGTCCCTGCTGAAACAGCCCAAGTACTCCGGATGGACACAGCAACCCAAAGAGGTCAGGAAACGTGAAAGAGCACTACCCAGTGTGACACTGGAATGTACCACGGGAGCTGGCACAAGAGCAGGGACCAGCGCTGAGCAACTGGGAGAGCCGAGATGCTGCTGGATGCTCTGGTCCAGGTTGCCAGAGGTAGGTTTGAACAGCATCACCAGCTTGGCAACACTCTGCCCTCACTTTCCCATAACCATCAAGCTGCACTGCTCTGTGTAGTTAATGTTTGCCAACGGCACAGCCTTCTGCATGCAGGAAAATAAATAAACAGACTAAACCAGAGGTTTCTTCTTTGTTTTATAATAGGAAACGCCAAAGCTCAGAAAGCTGGAACCGCGTTCTGCATCAGGCACGCACCCAAAGCACTTAAAAGCAGGGCAGGAACGGCTAATGCAGGGCTGCCACCGCTGTCCCCAGCACAGAGGAGCGTGCTGCCTGTGACACGAATCACCCCCCGGTGTGTTTCATCTCCACACAATGCCCTTCTCTTTGACCCCAAATCACAGTTATTCCTTGTTCAGCGATCTCGAAATACTGCATGATCCATGTGCGCATTAATGCCACGTATCAATCAACTTCCGATGCGAAGCCAGGGAATGTTGATCCCTAATTTTACCATAAAAGGATGCCGAGCACCTCGCTTGACATTATCCTAGGGAACAGCAGCTACGATCAGCAAATCCTCTCCTGCCCATTGACAAATACTTGGATCCTCAGCTTCTCCTAATGGAAACAATCTGGCCGGCTCCTGAGAGAGGGCAAAGCGCGGAGGCCGGGAATGAGAGCAGCACGTTCCCTTCTCTCCTCCTCTCCCAAAAATCCCCTCTGCTTTGGGAGAGCCTGCAACCCATCCCTGCTGACAGCAGCGCTGCTCAAAGGGAAGCGTGTTTGCTAGGAGGAGTGGAAGGTAATTAGGGATTTGCAAGGCTGGGCATATCCTGCATGTCTTTTTCTTCCTTTGGAGCGGAATGGGGGAGCGTTGGTGGTAAAACCAAGGAAGGAAAGGAAAACACAAGGAAGCGTTTAAAGGAATGGATCAAACCCAGACCGCGTTAAATGTCTTTCCAGGTTACTGCGAGGTGGGGGGGGTGTGTGTGTATGGACAGACAGCTTCCACAGTGCCACAAGAAACAGCATCAAGAGCTCTGGAAAGGCTAAAAGCCCCTTGGGTACATGCCATGCTGCAGCTGTGAGGAGCAACAAGGGTTATCCCACTGCCATGGAATTAGTGCGTTCCCATCCCGATCAGCTCCTGCATCCTGCTCATGGGATCGGTGTCACACAACGGGTCCATCCAACTTTCCACCCTGCGCACACAAGGAACAATGGCCCGTGTGTCCCTCGGAGGCTCCTCCTGCCGCCCTCCGAACACACTCCTTGTTTTCCTTGGCGGGGAAGCGCTGGAGCAGCAGGTATTTCCTGCTGTCATCATCCACCATTCCCGCCTGGCTGGCCCCCATGGGGGACATCCCCCAAGGGACCTGGCTAAGCAGGGATGCACAGGGGTTTTGCTGTCCCTCGCAGGCAGGTGGCCCCGCTCCAAAGGGACGCCAGGAGCTCCACGCATTCCCCTCCTGCTGCGCACATCCTGCTGGAAAAGCTTTCCAAGCCCCAGCTAAAATGAGGCTAAAAAACGTGCAAAACGCTGTTTTCGTTTCGTTTCCTTTGTGCGTTTCACAGGGTGTTCTGCAAACAGAGCACTTCCGCAGAGTTTCGCTTTGGCTCTCACGTTTGGGAATAAGAGAGAGGCTTTTCTTTTCATAGGAAAACAGGATTATAGATTAGCAGCCGGGCCGGGAGAGCCCTGAATCATGGAATGGTTTGGGTTGGAAGGGACCATAAAGCTCATCTGGTTCCAGCTGACCTGCACGCATTGCCCATGGTCAAACCTGGGTGTTAGCGCTGGGGACACAAGGAAGGAGGGGTCCTGGGTGCCACCCCTCTTGGTGCTGGTGGCACATCTGAGATGCAAGCAGTTAACCAGCCACAACAAGGGCTTATACCAGGTACCTGATGGAGAGGAAAATCCCAAGCAAGCATCAGGCAGCATCGGCTGCAGCCAATTTTCCTCGCTTAATGTGTTTCCTGCACTCATCCCCCTCCCTGACCTCAGCTCCTCCTTGGAGCACGTTCAGCCCCAGAGCTGAGCAACAGCCAAGGAACCAGCAGGACCGCTGCCATTTTGTCCCTCCCATGGTTCGGATCCGGAGCTCCGGCCATGGCTGCTGCAGATTCCAGTGCTCCCCATGCTGCCCGGGGCAGGGTGAGCAGGGAGCACCCTTGGGATGGGGTGCTCTGTGCACCCAGTGGGGCTGCTGCGGGTTCGGATGTGCCACCTCCATCCTTTGCAAAGGATGCGTGTTCCAGATGGAGATGGAAACGCAGATCCAGCTGAGGATCTGAATCCAGCTCCAAATGCAAATCCAGATGTGGGTCCCAATCCCTATCCAAATCCTAGTCTAAATCCAGACCCAGATCCAAGTGCAGACCCACACAGGCTCCAACCCTGACCCAAAGTGGATCCAAATCCTGGTGTAAACCAAAACCCAGATCCAAGTGCAGACCCACACAGGCTCCAACCCGGACCCAAAGTGGATCCAAATCCTGGTGTAAACCGAAACCCAGATCCAAGCGCAGACCCACATGGGCTCCAACCCGGATCCAATGTGGATCCAAATCCTAGTCCAAATCCAGACCTAGATCCAAGCGCAGACCCACACGGGCTCCAACCCTGACCCAAAGTGGATCCAAATCCTGCTCTTAACCTGGGCCCAGATTCAGGCGCAGACCCGCCTGCCCTCCCACCCAGACCCGGAGTGCGTCCAAACGCCGCTCCCAATCCACATCCAAGTCCTGACACATTCACGGTCCCCAGCACACAACACTCCACCACGGAGCCTGGGACCTCCCCCCGGTGCCCCGCACCCTGCCCTGACCCCGCTACCGGCGCCCACCGCGCAGTGCCCGGTCCCCAGCCATGCGCTGGGGTCCCGGTGGCGCTCGGCAGCGCTCGGCAGCGCTCGGCTCTCTCCGGCGGCGCTCGGCTCTCCCCGGCAGTGCTCGGGCGCGGCCGGCAGGTGTCGCCGCCGTCGCGGGCAGGGCCCCGGGCGCGCTCGCACTTCCGACGGCGCTCGGTCATGCCCCCGACTTTCCTCCCCTCCCTCCCGGCGCCGCGCGGGGCTCCCGCCCGCTGACACCGCCGAGGCGGCTGCACGGCGCGGCGGAGAGCGGCGGGGCCGCCCGGGGATGGCCGCCGGGGCCGCCCCCGCCCAGCGCCGCCGCTGAGACCCCAGCGGGGCCCGGCCGCGCAGGTAAGAGAGCTCCGGGTAACGGCTCCGGGCGGGCCGCGCCGCCGCCGCTGAGGCGGGCCCCGAGGGGAGGCCGGTGGCTGTGAGCGGGGCGGGGGGGGGGAAGCGGGGTCTGTGACAGCCGTTGTGCGGTGCGGGTGACCGGTGGGGACATGGGGGGACATGGGGGGGAGCCCTCGGTGCTCCGGTTGTGTGCGGGTGGGGGGCTCTGCCCGCGTTACCTCCCCGCCTGCTTCGCGTCGCAACGGCGGCGCCGGCGGCAGCTCCCGCCGAGCCCGCTGCATTCCTGCTGCCGCTGTGGAGCTGTGGTGGCCGCCCCGCTTCCCCGCCGCGCTGCCGGCATCCCCCTTCCCTTCCCTTCCCTTCCCTTCCCTTCCCTTCCCTTCCCTTCCCTTCCCTTCCCTTCCCTTCCCTTCCCTTCCCTTCCCTTCCCTTCCCTTCCCTTCCCCTCTCTTGCCCTCTCTTCCCTTCCCTCCCCTCTCGCTGCCCAGCGCCGCGTTTCCCCCGCGCTCCCATCCCACCGCGCTCCCATTTACAACCCAGAGCCCATCTCCGGCTCCGTGTCCGTCCCCCCCCCACACTTCGGTGTCGTGTGTGGTTCCGTGTCCCCCCCCACAGCTCGACCACCCCATCCCGGTGACGTCACGGGGGGCAGCGAGGGGCCCCCCGGTCCCCCGGGTGCGCACACCCCATGTGCGGGGATCGAAAGGGGGGAACTCTTTGGATCTGACCCCCCCCCCAATGGATAAGCCAGGCTTGGGAGCCAGGAGCCTCCCGAGGCTCTGGTGCAGCTGCTGAATTCCAGCAAAATTCCAATGTGTGTGTGTCCCCCATTCCCACCACCCCCTGGAAACAACAGAAGCCGGAGCACCATGAGAACCCCAACATCCCAATGGAGATGCTGCATCCCCCAGCCCAGGGGCTGGCATCCCCAGAGGGCTTTGTTGATGTCAGAGCGGGGAGATGTTGGGGTTTGATCCCCACCACCTTTGATGGGGCTCGATGCCATCCCTTAGACGTGACAGAAGCTCTTGTGGCCACCGGCTCCTGCTTGCTGGCCCCTTGGCTGTGAGTAGAGCGGTGCCAGGGCTGGCTGCCCTCAGGTGACCTCCCAAAGTGATGTTTTGGAGGCACAAACACAACAGTGTGGGTTTTGCATGGCAGAGCGTGCCCGGGGCCCTATGCAAGCGCAGGGAAGGCATCTCTGGTGGTACCGGCACCCTCTGAGGGCTCAGCCCCGGGTTCTGGGCATCCTTGAGGGTCCACAGATGGTTCTCTGCAGTGTGTGTCTTCCCTCGGGTGGCAGCTTGTGTTGGCCAGATGGGTGAGCAGCGCCGTAGTGGCTCTACGGATGTGGGTGCTGTCACTGGGAGAAGGTGGGGGGACCCACAGGGTTGGCTGTGTATGGTGCGGTCGGATGCGCAGCCGGCGATGAGAGCACATCGCCTGGTGGCTGTCACCAGCTGATGAAAATGGACCTCGAGCTGCGGGGGGATGGAGTAGAGAAAGACGGGAAGAGACCAAGGACGCGTTCCCCCCGAGTGCGCTTCCCTCCCTGTTCCCTATGGGATTGAGGCATGGCGATGGGGGGGGGGGGGTTCGGTGTGGGCTCAGAGCCTGTGCTGGGGACACCCGCATGCTGAGCAGCAGCTCTGCAGCTTGGGAGCTGTGTGAAGTTCAAGGCAGGAAGTGAGAAACACACACGAAAAGCACAAATAAATACTGTGCCTGGTCGAAACTGCCGGGGGGATGTAGGGAAGCGGCACATTTTGGTACTGTGGAGCATCCAGAAGCGTGTATCCTCATGCTGGGGACCGCAGACCCACCTCTCCTCTTGCCGGCTCTGTCTCCTCTGCAAGCCCCAGGGAGCAATTGCATACAGAGTGCTTCGTTTCAGAGCCGCCACAGTCATTTCAGAGACCTTTTAGGCAGGAAAAGTGCTCTGTAGCGTGTAATTTGAAGGCTCTGCTCTGAACCTTCACTGTCGCTCTGCTAAATGATCCTCTGCTCTTCCAAACGTTTGCTGCCTAGAAACCAGCGGCAGTGACCTGGTTCCTGGCCTCGCTCGGTCCCTGCTCTCCCTTCGGCCCCGTGCTAAGGTGAGGGGAGGTGCGGGTTGCAAAGAGCAGCCCAGGGTTTTATTCTGCCTTGCATAGGGCCTCTCACATGTCAGAGTCCCGTGAGATTTCAGCCAGTCTTAATCATCTCTCGCCTCTGCCTGAGCTGCAGAGGTTGTCACAGCTTGCTAAAGGGTTTTCCAGCCTGGAGGGTTGAATCTTGTGAAGGCTCGGTAGGAAAATCTAGGAACCCCAATGGATTCCTCCCAAAATGGGAGGGGGAGATGCAGAACTGTGTTCTGAGGCACCCCTCAGGCTCAGCAGCTCGTGGTGGGGAAGGAGAGTTTGTTCTGCCATCAGAGGAAATGGCACAACTTTGGTTTAACTGATGGGGCCACACCGAGCTGAGCCTGGAGGTGATGGGCTATCAGTTAACCGAGGAGCGTGGTATCACCCAGGGGGTTCCTCGCCCTCATCTTTCCTCTCCTGCCCATCCCAGCACGAGCTGCCCTAAAACTGCTGTCAGTTAAAGGCGCACCCGCAGGAACAGAGCGAGCTGTGGGTTTCCTCTTGCCATGGGCACTGCTACCCCTCCAGATACAGGCAGGGCTTTGGGTTCCGAGTTGCGCAGCGAAAGGGAAAGGACGGGGAGAAGGAGAAACGTTTGCACATGAAGGGTTTGGCTGTCCCCCTTCGGCCTGGTCCCATGGCACAGGGATGAGCACCGGGCTGGCACCGCGCAGGCATGTGCACGTCTCCTCTTGCCTTGCTTTGGATTTGCTCCTGGTTTCCATCGAGGCAGGGAGAGTCCCGGTGACGGGGGATTTATGCACGTCACCAAGTCAGACACGCGGCCAGGCTGGAAGAAACTGTCTTGAATCCATCCTAACGGTCTGGATCTGCAGGGCCAGGCGGATACCTGGATCTAACCTGCTCTTAAAAAGAGCCGTGCTGGTAAAAACCACCCTGTCCCCAGGCGATTGCTGCCACTCACTAATGACAGACTTCCAGGGATGCTTCCGCTTTGCATCCTGTTCCCTGCAGCTGGGCATGAGGCAGAGGAAGGGCCGTTTCCCTTTCCCTTTTTCACCTCTCAGAGGGATGCTCCAAAGCTACATCCCTTCTGAAGACCAGGCAGGATGCATCCAAGCTGGGGTGGAGCGGGCAGACCCATACATCATCCTGCCATCATCTTGTCCCATTGCCTGCTTGGAAACACGCTCAAAATCCACCTGCGTTGCATCGTGTGGATTTGGAATTTCCCTCCGGCGCTGCTTGGGGATGGCTTCCACCCTGGATCTGGTACGGAGGAGGAGGAAGAGGAGAAGAAGTAGAGGAGGAGGAGCAGGAGGCAAAGCAGAGAAGGAGGAGAAGAAGGGAGGCAGATGCTGGGGTGCTGGTGTCACAACTTAGTGCTTAGAGCTGGCTTGGAGCATCCCCCAGCCAGTAAAACCTCCACATCCCAGCAAGCCAAGGGCCAGCACCATCCATGCAAGACAGAGAGGAGCTTCCCGGAGCTGGTGGTCACCCCTGGTCCCCACAGCCGGAGGGTGGGCATCGCTGTGGGGAGGCGTCCGCTTGGTTTCTGCCTGCGTTGCGTGGCCTAGTTTTGTGAGCTGGAAGATGCTCAAAGCTGGGCTTTCTGAGTTGCTTTTTTTGGTTGTGTTTTGTTTTAAATGACAGCATTTCCCCTTTAAATTTACATCTCTAGCAGGGGAACACAGAGCCTGCTGAGAGAGGGAGTGTGAGACTTTTATAAAAAGAACGAGTCGGGTTTTATTATCCCTTTGAGACGAGCAGGGAAAATCTATACTGAAGGCATGAAATAGCAATAAAAATGGACTTTTTGCCAAAGCAAAATTAATTGAGTGAATCTCAGTCCTCCAGCCTGAGCTCTGAGAGGCTTATGAGCTGGATATGAACCACGCTGCCCCCCTCCCAAGGCTCTCATCCCCTGCGGAAGGGAGGCAAATCCTCCCTCTGGTCCTCGGCGCTGAACAACGAAGCATGATGCGATCAGGACCCAGGAGCAAAGGAGGAATGATTGGGATAAGGGCTTCCCCACCACTTGCAAGGCTGGGGTTGCCCTTGATGGTCCCTGGAGTGAGGACCTTCTCCAGGTCAGTTGGCTTGGAGGCCTGCTCTGATGGTGTGAATACGATGCTGTGATCGTTCAATGGTCATCACTCCAGCGGCTCTATCACTATGTCATTGCATCTGGATTGTGGATTTGGGGGAGTCCAACAGGAGAAAGGAGGAAGGCTGGGCACAAGCTCCTTGAACCCACTTTAGAAGCAAGGAGAGGAACCTGCTGTCTTATCCGGCGCTGAGCTCCAGCTCTCCTGAGATGCTTCTTGGGCAAAACCTTCATAGGAAATGAGCCCCGCTCCTGGGTTTTGTTCATCTGGATGTACACGCGTGGTGGCACCAACTCTGCTCCCTTCTTTTTTGGGGATAGGATAACAGGAGGAGCCTCCAGACAGAGCGGCAGGGGGAAAGACAGATTCTTTTCAGCAGATGGTGCAGGGAGGACGAAGCTGTATAAACCTCCTGAGTCCACCAGAGAGATGGAGATTAAATAGCGAGAGGGCTGAGAGGCAGCTCCAGGCGGGAGAAGGAAGGAGGAAAAAGGAAAATGGGGGTGGAAATAGGATTGGAGAGTGGAACTGGGGAGAGGAGCGTTGGTTTGAACATGAATCCTTCTCCCACTTGATGTCTCCCCTCCAATTCGGAGGGCCTAGATTCCGTGCCATAAAAATATAGCCCTTTTCAATCCCTTATCTTGCAGGAGCAGAAACAATTGGCCTGCAAAGAAGGAGAAAACAATCTGCTTGACTGACAAACAAAACCATGTTTCTGCACAAAAGGAGGAGGAGGAAGAGGCAGCTGTCTGGCTGCTGCTTCGGCTTTTTTCCTTTCCCCTCCCCTCTCCTGTCCCCTTGCTGATGGTGTCGGAGCGCAGCCGCTACCCTTGCCAGCAAAACACCCGCCGTTCTGACTGGCTGGGTTCAATGTCAGGCTCCTGCAGCAAATGTCATTGTCCGCCCTGCTGTCACCAGATGTGCTGGAGATGCTCAAGCCCTGCCAGGATGCTCTCCTGGGGATGGCGTGGGGAAAGGTGGTACCCTGAGCATCAGTGGGGCAGAGCCTGGCTGCTGGGAGAGGTGCCGTTGGGTACCAGAGACAAGAGAGAGGGACCAAGGCTGGTGGCTCGTGGTGGCTGAGTTGGAGACAGAGAGGATGCAGGACATCCCTCACTGGGGAAGTTCAGCTGGGTTGTGGGTGATAGGATGATATTGCAGCACTTGGGAAGCATCACTGGAGAACCCAAATGCAATTGGGGATACTGCTGGAGCCATCTCAGAGTCAGGTCTGTGCCTTGGTTTCTCTGGCAGTCAGTGAGATAACATGCAAGCGCTGTAAGAGAACTGGGGGATAGAAGTGTCCTGTGCACCTCAAGTTGTTATCCCAGCAGGTTGTTATTGCTATCCCTAAACAGTCATTATGGGAATCACTGTACTAGCCAGGTTGGTGCTGGGGGGAATCTTGGACAGGCAGGAGCAGAGCCTGTGGGATCTCGGCAGTTCTCCATCTCTCCAGAAGAAACTCCTCACTTGGAGACTTTTCTAAAGGAAAGAGAAACTGATGTTTCCCATGCAATTCCCCAACCAGGAGCAGCAGCAGTTTCCTGCCTGGAACAGCCTTCCAAAGGGACTCTGCTCTAACGGGATATCTGAAACCAGGCGAATACCGTACCCACAAACCTGGGAAAGCAGGAGGCAGGAGTAGGGTGATCAGTGCAGGGGCTGGTTCCCGTAGAGGGAATCCATGGTAAATAAAGGGGCACAAGAAGAAAACCCTGAAGCTACCAGGGCCGTCATAGTTCCTGTTGATCCAGTTGCTGGTTCCCTGCTAGAATCCACTGGAAAGATGATCCCATGCTGGTGGATGGTTCACTTTTCCCTGTGTTTTTTAGGAGCTGTTTCACTCCGCAGCCAAATAACATGTAAGAAATCACAGATGCCGGGTGAGTTAATAACAAATAATGACTCTCAGTTCCTGAGTGCTTCTCTTGATGCCTCAGTCCAGGCGTCTCGCAGCCAGGCTTGCCTGTGCGTACTCAGCCAGGCTTGTTGAAATGCTGCTAGGGATTGAAAGAAACATCCTGAATTCAAGTGAATTCAAGAGATCCAGGCTCTGCTTTCTTACTGTAGCACTAGAGAAGCTTTGGGGAATATTTGACCTGAGACATTGGAACAATTTGTTTGGGTTTTTTTTCATTCTTGCACCTAAAAGGCAGCATTTTCTGCGTTTTCCTTTCCTCTTTCATCTCAAAGGAAGATGAGGGGATCCATCTCTCCGCACGTCAAACTGCAGGCAGAGGAAGATACGAAAGATGGCTGGGCTCCTTCCGCAACTTTGGGGCTTGACTTTCCTTCCCGGAAGGGGAAGATGCATTGTCAGCCTGTCTTGTAATGGAGCCGTACCCTTTTGTTACCCTCATAACTGTCAGATGACCAGGCTGGGTTGTAAAAAAGCTCCGTCTCTACCATTGCTGCACTGCCTTGCGCACTGTATTTGGGCAGGAAGAGGCCCAGCATCTCCCTGCCTGTGTGCCAGAGAGGAAAAAGGTGTTATTGAAGTGGCACGGCTGGACCCTTCCATCAGTGCTGCTCAGGGACACTTGTTCCCTTCTCAGCAGTGTCACCGTGCTGCATCCTCAGCATCACCTGCCCAGCTTCCCTTTGCTGGTGCCTTCTCTCAGCTCCTCCATGCTCTGTTCTGGTCCCCAAGGTCCTCCAGCATCCTCTCTCCTCTACTTACTCCTGCCTTCCAAACTCTCCCTGCCTTCTCCCTTCAACTCCTTCCTTGCAGATGAATCCTGTTGGCCGAAAAGGAAGCCTGGTGAGGGTTTGGCCCCCATGCTCCATGCTGGTAGATGCAAAGCAAACCTGATGCTGTGATAAAGTAAATCTAACCAAGATGTGGAGTTTGGCTCCCAGGCAAGAAAGACCATTCAGGTTTTAGCAGATGCCTGCTTCTCTGGTCTTGCTTGCTCCAAGCATCCAAGATGGCCATAGGGAGCAGCTCTTGGGGTGAAGACAGAGTTTGGCTTAGCCTAGGGTTTGAGGAGAGGTGCCCAAGACAGAGTGGGATCTGGTGAGGCCCTGGCTCTCAGCTTCAGACCCTGCAGATGTCTGGATGCTCACAGTCTCTGGCTGGTATTTCTCATTGCAGAGCCAGCATTCGGTGAAGCATCACCCCCCCATGTTTTATCCAGACCCTGACCCTCTCCTTCCCTTTGTGCTGCCCCCCTGCTCACTGGCCATGCACAGGAGGGGAGCAGGCATCTCCCACCCCTTCTACCAGCCGCAGTCACACCATGCAGAAGCTCATCCTCTGTCTTACTCTGCGCTAGCACCCCTTGGGATTTGGCCAGCGTGTGTCAGGGTTATGCGCCTCTTCCTCTCCAGCTGCTCTCTGCTCGGCTGCATCACCCAGAGCATCCCTTCCTCCTGCCTGGGGTTGCTTTATGCATCTGAGTTATTTTGCCCTGATTTATACTAGGTCACGGGCTTGTGGGTCCCTTGCTTGGCCATGGTAGCACAGCCTCTTCGATTAGGTGTATTTCCAAGCATGACTTCCATCTGTCCATCAGTCACTGTAGCTAATTTCTGCTGCATTTACAGCCGTACAGGGGCATCCTTCGTATGTAATAATTGCTGGTGGTGGCAGGAGTGGGAGAAGGGATCTACTCCGTGCGTTTCACCTCTTCTCCGGTCACAAATAGTTTGGGATTTTTGGTAGTTGCATTAAGTATTCCAAGTGACTTCCATTTCCCCCATTGCATTCATTATCCCAAATTGTTCTCCAGATGATTTCTGCAAAGAAGACACAGGTCTTTGCTCTTTGGTGAATACTCAGGCTCAAGAACAGGAGTCGTTTTAATTGGGATCTTACCTCACATGATGGAGTTTGGCTTCCTGATTGGGCAAGGCTTCCTTTTTAGGCTTAAGCTATGGGGAGGGCACTGTTGCAATTAAGAATTGGGAATTCACTTTCTTCCCATCTCTTCTGCCACTTAAAATTAACAGTTTGTCTTGTCTTTTTTTCCCCCCCTTTTCCTGGCCAAACAAATCCCTGCCGGTAACTTGTTGGCAAGAAACACGCTTGGAGACTATAAACAAAAAGGTGGCACCAAAACAGCTAAATTTAACATATCTAAAACCTGGAGCGATGATTCACGGGGGTTTGTTTTATATTCTTCGCCTTGCTCCGGTTAAAATAATGACCAAAATAATTTAGCATCCTAAGAAGTCACGGAGCAAAGGAACATTTTTAGCCCCTGGTTTCATAATGTCTGCCGTCGGCGGCTCCCTGCGTGCCCAAGGAGCATCCTGTGGGCTGGCCCGTGTGTGGCAGTGAGGTGGTACCCTGCGCCGGGCTGAGGTTTGGGGGAGGGAAGGACCGTGCCTCCAGCCTGGCTCCACACACTGCCTCCATCTGCACCTGCAGCAGACAAGACTCCGATAGTCTCGCTCCAGGCAGAGAGTGACCGTAAGTGACTTGCCCAAGGTCGCACTCCAGCTCCTTGGTTCAGCTGGAAATAGCTCCAAGGTCTCCCATTCCCCCTCCTTCAGCATCCCCCTCCCAGCGAGGAGAGACGGAAAGGTGCAGAGTTCAGATGTTCTCTCTAACTGACAGCCTGGCTCCTGCCACCTCTTGTAAAACCTCCTTGGCTTTATCCTCTGCCCCTCGCCATCAGGCTGAGTCAGTAGAGCCCCCCCTTCTATAACACGGGCTGCCATGGCATATTTATGCTTCCAAAGTGGAGCGTTGCTGTTCGTGCAGCACCCGCACACCCCGGCTGCTCGCTTGCACCAGCTGCTGCTGCCCATTTCCCTTCAAAATAAACCCCCTCTAAAGGTACAGCAGGGACACCTTAAATGCAGAGCTGTGGCGTGCAGTTAATCATATCCTCTTAACGGGTTTATTCGCTCATTAAATATTTAAGACTCGTTTCTCTTTATCAATAGTGTGGAGGCGTGCAGGCCCCGCTGCAAAGATTGATGCACACAATAGGATCGGTGCATTTGGATTTGTTTGAAGAGATCCAAGAGCCATTGGAAACTCAACCGAGGAGGGATGGTTGCTGCTGATGCTGGTGTCCTCCGGTGAGGTTTCTGCCTCCTGACTGCAATCGGGAGATGGTAGGAGGGGAGATTTGAGGGGCACGAGCTGATGGCTGCCTCCAAATACCCCCTTGGTTTGCTTTTGTAATAGATATACCCCTTTTTGAGGGATGCTGAGGGCTTGGAAAGGGCCTGCTTGTGCCTGGCATGGGTATCCTATAGTGATGAGGGTGGTCCATTGTGGAGGCAGGACCTGGCGCTGGGAGCTTGGTTGTGGAAGTGGTGTTTTGATCCCTGCTTCCCTCCGCTGTCTGTGGGAAGAGCTTTGCTGTTGCGGCTCAGATGTGAATTCCAGCTCATCTGGCACTGTTCAGGAGCCCTCATGCAGGTGCAACATCTGTTCTCTTCTTATTACCTGGGCTCTGCTCTTCACGCAGGTGTAAGAGCAGTGGTGGCCTCTTTGGTTCGTAGGAAGGGGTAACCAATGCCACACCATCACCTTGATCCTGCCTCCCCATCCTTCCCGTCGTCTACCTCTTTCCCAGCGCAGCTCACCAGCCCGCATCACCATCCAGAGCATCATCCAGCACCCCCTGCTCCCCACCCTGCCCCATGCCTGACACCGTGCCCTATGTAGGGGCTGCTGCCAGATGTGTTGCTCACCCTCAGTGCAGGGAGGTGATTCCTCCTGCTGTTGTGCACCCCTCTAACGTGTATTCCCCAAGCTCTGCAGATTGTCATCTTCTGCTGGAGCAATGGGGGGCCTGAGATGGGGCAGAGGGAGCTTGATGGTGTGTCTGATTCAGTTGCACAATGGGATCTGTACCCATCCTTTCATTGCCGGAGCTTGCAGGGACAGCAGGTCCTGGCACGCAGGACTCTATCACCATCTCAGCGGCCTCTGCTTAGATCAGGAGGGAGCATCTCATGCCAAGACCTGTCCTTTCCAGCCTGCAGCTCAGTGTCGGAGATGGCAGCAGCTGACGCCCTTCTTTCTGCCCTCCCTATGGCATCCTGGCAGGCTCTTCCTTTCCTTTCCATACAGGCAGACGTGCCCATTCCTAAAGCCTTCCAGAGGCGCTGGGGTGGATAAGGGAGGGCCAGTGGCCGCAGTGGCAATGGGCAGAGGTGGCAGCTCCATCTTGGAGGTGTGAGAAATACCCCGGCTGGCTCATTGACAGCGCAGAGCTCGGGAAGAGCTTGCATGCGTCACATATTTGCCCAAACCTCTCCTGCTTTGCAACGTGCCCGCTAAAGGAAAACATGGATCTGACAGCAATAAAACTGTCGGGCGGCTGCTGCTGCTGCTGCTTTTAAAAGTTCCATGATAGCTTCTTCCCCCCCCCCTTCCCCATCCCTTTATTTGTAATAGCTAATGCATCTGTCACTACTTCCCTAATGAGCTTTCCGAAAAGGGCCTTAGGGACCTCTACGTACCCATGCGGGCCTGGGGAGGCGCTTACTCAAGGGAGGCAGAGGGAATTCAGCTCCCTCTTTCGCCCCCATCTCCTGCCCGCACTCTCGGAGGGCAGGTTGTCCAGAGGGAGGGGAAAGGCAGCAATATCTCAGCACTCGGCGAGCTGGCGTGCACCCCCTGCAATCACAGCCAATAATGACAAAAAGACGGGGCTGCTGCCAGAGATAGAGAGCTGAGCTCCAAGCGTTACAGCAATGTCACAGCCTTGGGACTGCTGCTGGCTGCTACTGGAAAGAGATTTCCTCACAACAGGCAGAGTTATAGGAAGGAGCCATTGATTGCATTAAAAAACACTCTCCCCACCTCTCTTTTTTTGGCATGGATTTTCAAGGCTGCTTTTTCCCCCCCTCTCTTTCCACCCCCCCTCTTCCCTCTCCATTTGCCATTGAAGTTGCGTTCAATAAAACCCATCGCCCGAGAGCGTCTGTTCGCATGTTCTCAGCAGTACAATGGGCAGAGGACTGCAGTGTGCGGAGGCTCAGCCAGCCTCACGCAGACAATGAGGGGTGGCAGCGGGGCAAGGAGGGGGCTTTTACTTGACGTTGGTTTATTCCCCCCCCCCCCACCTGCCAGCCCCCACTGCTAATTGTAATCACAAAAGGCAAATGGGAAGGGACTTGGGGGAGCAAGGCTGTGGTTCACCGGGGTCATGGTCTCCATCAGTCATCCTCCCAGCCTGTTGCTGGGTAAAAGCCTCCCTCCTTGGTTTAGCAAAACGGCCGTGCACTGAAAGCCTCTTCACCCTCCCCAAAACCTCCCAAAAGCTGTTCCAGATGACTCAAAAAGCATCAATTCCCCATTGCTATCCATAGGAGACTTCCCGTTGGCTCCTGTAGGCGCAGAAGGGAAAACAGTGGGTTTGGTGACTCAGGCACAAACCTGGGATCTCTTCCTCTCGCTGACGCTGTTGGCAGATCATTTGGGGGCTGATGGAACATGGATTCAGCACGGAGCTGAGCGCCACCATCCCTTGTGCCATGCGATGGGGTACCGGAGGATGCACCACTTGGCTGTGCTGTGCCTGAGTTCCCTTCAGCCGTAAACTGTAACGGCGCTAACCCTACATTGCATAGAAGCTAATAACTATTAATGCCAGGGAGATGCTTCCAGAGCTCTAGATAAAAGGTGCTCAAGGAGGGAAAATTATTACCAACGTGGGCCAAATAGCTACAGGGGATTCGAAATCTGTTTGTGTTTGTAGGATGTAACCACTAAGGAGGGAGAGACTGGGACAATGGAGCATGCACAGCGCTAATGGAATGAGCGTAGGAAAGAGGGTATCTCGGGAGACCCTTAGAAACCATTTCCCAGTGGTAGGTTCTGCTTGGGTTGTTTGTTCAGCTTCCCAGATGAGAGCTGCAGTCGTGGACGCTTTTATCACTTAGGAACTGGACTAGATGGAAGGCCAGAGAGGATATTGTAGGGATGAGCTTGCGTGGCTCTCCAGTGGGTGGGTCTATGGATTTAACTGGGCTCAGCTTCCATTCCTCTCTCTCAGAGCTGTGCTTTATAGCAGAGTCATCCGGAATGGACACTTCCGATCTGGTTTTCAGTCCTCTGGGGTGCAGCTTTGAGCTCTCCAAGGGCATGACTTGGGCATCGTGAGGCTGCAGCAGAAGGGTTGTTCAGGGTGGGTACCTCCCCATCCCAGCCTGGGATGGAGCCTCGGGATACGGTTTGGGCTGAGGAGCGGATTTGCAGCAGCCCCGTGGTAGCACGTGAGCCTGGTGGCTCCTTGAAGCCGTTTCACTCGGAGAGTCACTTTTCCCAGCTGATTCACTTCCTGCTGCAAGCCATTGCTCTGAGCCTGGTGATGCCAGGAGCTGTACAACCCCAGGTCGTTCCCTGGAGATTAAACCCAAGTCAGACAAGCTGTTTGCTCTCTGTGGTCTGGCAGTGCTCAGGGACCTGTGCAAAGCATTGGGCAAGGATGTCAGGGACAGGCAGTATCCATCGCGGGTCCCTTGGAGCAGGCATCTTCCTTACCCACAGTTCTGTGCACTGCTCCCACATCACATCCCCTTACCCTTGCACCCTGAGACAGCCCCATTTTGTGCTGCCTTTCTCACCGCTGAAGACCTGCAGCACACCATGCTCTTTTCTTTCTTTTCCCCTCTTTTATGTTTTTTTCTCTCCTGGACACTTTACTTAGGTTCTTTCTTCCCTCTCATTTTCTCTACCATCAAATGAAAGCCATTCAGACCAAAACGGTTCAGTCTGCTCTTTGTGTCTGGAAAACAGAACACCAAAGACAGCTGGACCTACCCGAGATGGCCACGGCCGTGGCAACAGTGGCTCTTTGTTAGCGCTGTTGTCTCTGCCCCTATCTCCAGTGTCTGGGGCCCTGTCTCTTTAAAGCTTTAGTGTGCTGTGTCAAAGCCAACAGAGAGTTCAGCTTATTAATGGATTCGCTAGGTTAATATCCCAACAGTTTGGTGGGTTGTTGGGGTTTTTTTCTTTCCACCAGCATAATTTAGATCGAGGGGGATGGGGAGAGAAAGATAACCCAGTCCCATTTGTGGGGAGGAGGGCACGGCATGGCTCATTGCTTTGGAGAAATGGAGCTGGAATGGGTGGTGGGGCCAGGAGGAGGTGGTGGCCCAGCCCTTCGCCTTGCTGTCTGTCTGTACATCTCTCTCTATCTCCTTCTCCTGCGGGGTTCCCTGCATCAAAGCTTCTTCCAGTTCTTATGCTAATGAGGTGCATTAATGCTTAATGACTGTGAACAGGCTTGTTTAATTGCACCTATCTGAGCAGGAGGCACGTTGCTGTATAAGAGGGAACGACCATGTAAGCAGCTGCATGCCCTCCTGGACAGTCTTAATTACATGTAAAACTGATGTGATCTAAACCACCAGGCTGGTGATTAGTTTAGTGAGGCAGGTGGTACTTTGCAATTCAGTGCCTCAGAAACTCTAGAGCGAGTGAGATCAGATTCTTTCGGAGGCTATGGAGGGTAAGGCAGGCCCTGATCATCCTTGGATTTGATGTTGGGTGGGGACGAGCGCAGCAGAGTAGATTAATTTAATTAATTTATTGCAGTTAGTTTGCAAAGACATTATCCGCCGGCGTCTGTGCGGAATACTGAGCAGTGCCATTAATGCAATGCTATTTTGCCTCTAAATCCTCTCCCCCCGCCCCTTACAGGAGGAATGAGCTGCGATGGTCTCAGCTTTCCGCAGTGTTATCTCGCGCTGTTTGAATACAACTGATTGTCTGAACTACAAAGGGGCCCGGCGCTAATGCAAAGCCATCCCTATTGGCACTAGACCTAGATTAATGACTCTGCATGCATTGACTTGGCTCGAAACTGGATTTCCCTAAAGCAGCTCACGGTGCTGCTGTCTGCCCTCCCGTATCCGTGCCTCAAGCCGGGCTGCGATTGTGCCGCCGGCGGATCTGGGAGCACCTCCAAGTGGGAGGCTCTTAGGTAGGGGTGCACAGGTCTGACGGTACCTGTTATCGCAAGCCATCTGCTGCTAATGGCCCGCCCTGGCTTCTTGTGGTTATTTGTTTTGCTGTTGTACGCCGGAGGGGGGGGATTTTGCAGTGAAAAAAGAGCCTCTTTTATAACCTGCTTTGGGGAATGAACCGAACCCAGCCGTGCTTGGTGCTCCCGTCACACCCTGCTCACCGCTATCCCCGCACCAGACCCTTCCCCACGACCTCCTCATCCTCAAGCGCTTCCTCCCCATCCCCATCCCATGAACTCTCTGCTCTTCCCCTCTCCCTGCCCGCGTGGGCCCCAGCGGAGGCTCTTCCTGACGTTACTCCCACAACAGCCACTTCCTTCCCGTCCTGGCAGACCCCGGCTCCGCAACCGTCCCTGCGCAGTCCTGGATAGCCCCTTGCTATCTCCTCGAGACCCCTCCTCTGCTCCCCCACTTCCAAACACCACTGTTTACCTTGTTAAAGGGCTCATCTTGGAGGCTCTTTCTGCATGGGGCTGCAGGGCTGCTAGGTGAGTGATTTGGGATCCTGCTCACACCATCAACCCCTTCTCCTGGTGTCCGCGACATCCATGGGGTTTTGGGATTAGAAACCCACCATGTAGGACATGTTTTAGCTGATCTTCAGGAACCAGCTCCCCAGAATGCTTCCTGGCAGGAGAAGGTGCATGGCCATGGTGGGGAGGCAGCAAGAGAGAAGGTGAGGAGACGGGATGGAAGGGGGAGACACAGGGTGGAGAGCAGAGTCCTGCCTGCACCTGCATGGATCTGCCTGGTTTAGGGTGGGGGCTTTCCCTCCATGGGAGTGAGCCCCACTCCAAGGGTCCAGAGGGGCTCGCTGGGCAGGAAGACAGAAGCTTTGCCACTGTCTGCCTTCTTGCTCACCCCATCATGGAATCATAGAGGAGTTAGGGTTGGAAAGGACCTTAAAGTTGCTATTCCTTGTCCCACCAATGCCAAACCTTATCCTTTCAATGGCCATACGGCAGACTTTGGGTGGAAATGACAACTTTTCCTCTGGGAAAAGCCACCCATGGTGATGGCACTGAGACAACCCCTGAGCATCATAGCATTGGTGCCACGCTCCTTGGTGTATCACCACCGCACCATACCTCGCTGCCCCATCATGGCCATCCCCTCGAGCGGACCAAGCACCCCAAAACTCTCCATCCCTATGGAATCACAGGGATACAGCGAACCATGATGGGGTGCATCCTCCAAGGGGGCGGGGGGGTGCTCAGCCTTGCTTTGTCTGTGGGTGAAACACCCTCAAGCCTGAGCAAACCCTTTTTATAGCACTCCCCTATTTGCCAAGCGTACTTCCTTTCTTTTGATTCTTACCACCTACAGACAGTCTGACTGCAACGGCAAGGGGAGAAAAAAGCATTGCAACATTCAGTCGAAGGCTTTTCTGTCTAATGACGTTAAATTTATTAACCAAAACTCCAGCTGCACCAGCCTGGGATCTAATAATATTCAGGCTATGGAGACATCACGTAGAAAGAAGCTTAAAGCCCTTTTTATTTCACAGTAAAACTGTCAGTAAATAACTGGATTGTCTTGAGACGCAGGAAATGGGGATTTATCTTCCTGAACATGAAAAGTGTGCTTATGTGGTTTTCTTCCCCCTCTCGTCAGCATCAAAAAGCCCCAGCAACCTTGATTTTCCTTCCCCCCTGTCCTCAGCAGCTCCGCCAAGCCCCAAAACCACACACATCAAGAGGCAGGCTCGAAAAGATATTTTTAATTCAATTAATTCCTTTTCCTTCCTTCCCCATTTCTCCCTTGTCCCCTCCTCCATCCTCCCTTTCTCTCTCCCTGTGTCCCCAGCTAATGACTTCTAAGCACTGTGACATTTCAGCACTGGCTGTCACTAGCACCACACCTCCGTGCTGGTTATAAATTGGGCACAGAGACATCAAATTCCCTGCAGAAGGTCCCCGTTTGATGATATTCTCCGAGGTAAATCTCCAATAGCTCCCTGTTTTCTTTAATAATGCTAATAGGCATAGATTAATTAAACTGTTATATTACTTCCTTCTTTCTACCAGCACCAGTTAGAAATCTTATTACCTGCTCCTCTCCGCTTGCCTTTTTGTCCCCAAGGTGCTTATATTCCAACCAGTTACCAAGGTTTCTCAGTGGCTGTAGCGCAAGGTGAAGCAGCAGACAAGGCTGGATCCTGTTCCCAGCCCTTGGCTCCTAAACCCCACCGACCTCAACAGGGTCCATGCGGGCGTAAGCAGGGTCAGGATTAAGCCCGGTTTGTCTGAAGAGGTTCTGTCTTGAAAGCAACAGCGGGGCTATTGTTGAGGTTGGATGCCCCCTTCTCAAAGGGACCACAGCTGTAGGAAAGGGAATTGTATACATCCATCAACTGCCCCAGGGCCCCAGGATGTATGAGTTAAGATTGCAGGATAGCATGCCTCGGCTCCTCTGAAGGGGTCCTTTGAATGACACGTTGGATATACTGTTGCACATCTGGCCGCTGGATGATTGAATTGCTCTACGGTTGCATTTTCCAGACCGCGGGAATGTGTTGGTCCAAGGAAAGGGGGGGGGGGATGAAGGGGATGACATGTGGGAAAATTAGAGGGATGCATCCCGCAGGGTGGGGTGGGTTTGGATGGAGCGGTGGAGGCAGGGAGGGAAAGCGGGGGAGCGAAGGCAGTGCTTTCACACAAAACGCCGTGTTGCCATTTGAAATCCACTCCAGAGCTTCCTGCTCTAATTAAATTTGTCACCATCGTTACTCTAATGCCTACCATTCCTCCGGTGCTTTTTTGTTCCCAGGGATCCCAAAACGCCACAGAGGCAAGGGCGGAATGTCCAGGTCCTCCGGGTTGCCTCTGTGGGAGCGAAGCCAGGCAAACGCGGTTGTAAGAGCGCTTTTGGGTTGAGGAAGGGACACTGAGGCTGAGGAATCTGTGCACTCACACACAAGGTATCTCCTAGGACTGCTAACGTGCAGGAGCTTTGGTGCGCATCCTGGGATGGCCCATTGGGCTCCCACTTGGCTCCTGTTGCTCTCAACCCCGCTGGACCCACACGGAAGCCGAGCATCCCTATAACCACTGCTTCACCTCCGCTCTTGGCACCGCGTATGGCCAACCTGCCCATGCCAACCCGACATGAGGAGCCGTGTACAGGGCTGTGCAGGGGCAGGAGGAATTCACTCAGTACTTGTGGCTCTGAATATGGCCCCTGAACGCTGCCAGAGCGGCGCGAAGGGCTCGGAGCAGGAGGCACAACCTTGCTCCATCGTGTCTTGTGTGTCAGCTCGCAGCCAACTGAATGCAAAGAGGCCGTCTGAGCTGCGAACAGCAGAGCCCTTGGAAATTTAAAGGTGCAGAGCCTGGAAAACAAAGGCGCTGCTGAATATTCATCCCGGCGTCTGATCCTGCCGGGAGCAAAGCCCGCACAGCCCCTGTGAAAGCTGATGGGAGGGGACCTTGGTTTGAACCTCATCTTTGGGCTCCAGCCCAAATGTGAGGGGGGGAGAGCAAATTAGTCCTTAATGCACATGTATCTTAGACTAAAACCTGAGAAGGGAACTCTCCTATGTTAATTCACCTGGGTTATTTACTATCCTGATTGCTGAAGGTACTCTGATTAGCGCATGAAATATTTCTATACCTTCGGTCTGATTAACCCATATCTGCAAAATAAATATTTGTCTCATTATAGTTATGCGATCGTGCAATCAAAAGGCCCTATCAGAATGGGAAAGGGAGAGCGTATCCGTGTGGAAAAGGCAGGGAATGGCGACATGGGAAGATGAAAAGCGGGGGCATAGCTGGAGTGTGGAGGGGAGGCTTCATGGTCACACAGAGGGGTTGGGATGCCGGGGAGGGCATGGTTCTCCTCCCGTTTCACCGGTGCTAATTGGGACTAATCCCATTTGCCTCTGCAGCCTTGCGCCAGTCCCAGTGAGAGGAGGGTCAGACCTTGGGAATCACAAGGGTGAGTCCCAGCAGGCTCCCAGCCTCCAGTCTTGTCTGAAACAGAAGCAGGGAGTTCCCGGCAGCGCGGTGTGTGTGTGTGCCAGTCTACCAGACGAGCTCCTAAAATAGCCCAGCGCACCAGGCTGTGGCACCGGGGGAGAGCGCAGGGGATGGAGTGTTCTTCCTGGCCCAGATCCGGGCAGAGGGAAGGCTGGCAGCTCCCTGCGCGAGGAGAAGGTGGCTTCAGGTGTGGTCAAGGGAGGAGGGCAGGCAGCTATGCTGCGCTGCCACGCGTGATGGGCATCCTCCCTCGGCGATGGGAGCTGTAAGTCATCTGGAGGAGATGATCCCCCCCCCTTTCCTCTGCTGTTTTGCATATGCTCCATAAGGAAAAAGAGAGGAGTTTTATTGTGGCTGTACAGAAGAGCTAAGTCAAGAGGTTGCTTTATGGCTCGTGGATCCCGGCGTAGAGAGGAAGGCGTCCCAGATGCAGCATATAGGAAGGCTGGCAGTGCTGTATAGCACTGCTGCATCGCGGAGCGGCTGCGAGCATCGTGCTTGCAAAAGAGCTGAAGTCATTTTTCTTCTAAGGGCAGGGGGTAGTGGGGAGGAAATACGAACAGGCAGCCCTGTTGCTAAGGAAATCTGCTCTTTGTATGGTCGTACATTTAGGTAATGCTAATGAAAGGCCATATAGTAGCGAGGTGCAGATGTCAGCACTGTGCACTCTTGGATATTTGATTAGCATTTCTTTGACTTTGCCTCCTCTAACAGCAATACCTGAGTACGTGGATGTTAGGAGGATAAAATCCCCCTTCTCCTCTGCTGACAGCCCAACAGCAGGGAAAAAGGAAAAGGAAGCCTTACCAAAACAAGACACTCCATAATGAATGTGTGTTTTTGCCCCCCCAAACACACACCCTGGAGAGGATGAGAGCAAACATGTGATGAGAACAGAAATAGTCGCATCACTTAATGCATTGCTGGATGGTACCCAGCCGGCACAGTGATGAACCTGGCGGAAGACCCGATAGCAGCAAACCAGCATAGCATCCTATTTAATGGCTGGTGGCCCACAGATGTTTTTAACCTCGAGGCTGCATCTCTCAAAGGTTTCCCTTTTGACTCGGCTGCTTTTGGAAGCAAAGGCTGCGGATGCTCTATCCAAGGACCCAGCGCATCCGTAGATTAGCTGGTGCGTGTGTACGTGCAGGGTGTCCAAGCCTGGTGATCTGGCTTCCAAAGCTCCAGAGCACCGTGTCCTGCTCTTGAGCATCTCTGGAGGAATGAGTCAGCCGTTTCCCTTCACACGGGGGTCGAGTGGATGCCCCTGTCTGAGTGCCACTAAGAAAAGCACCCAGAAATGTGCCTCTGTGCTTGCTTGTCGTGCTTGCGACTGTCTTCAAGACCAGCTGCTCTGCGTGAGACTTCCAGAGAGCGACAGAGCGCTTGAATGAAGCCCTTGTATCTCTCTCCTTTTCTTTTGCCCTCTGTTTCCTTGCCACACAGCGCACCGTGGGCTCTGTTCCTCCTCTCCTTTTGCTCTTGCTCCCTGGGGCAGCGCGCTGTGTCTCAGAGGCATCCATCAGGATCGAGTCCTCTGGGGAGTCCTCCTGCTCGGCTGAGGAATGGCCCCTTGAGGGCTCAATCCAGCAGCAGGGTGGCAGAGATGTCCCCGCAGCAGCACCGAGGGTCTCCCCTCGATGACAACAGAGGTTTGCATGGCTTTTGGTGCAGCAGTGGGGACGTTTCCCTCCCTGCCAGCACTACCCCTCCCTCTCGTTGTGCAACATCCCAAGGGCAATTACAGCAGTGCTTACGTGGAGGAGCGATATTGGGAAAGCATTTAAGTCATTTTAACTGTGCTGCTGGAGGCTCCCCTCCCTTAAGGTGGTTCCTGTTGCTGCTTCTCCCTCTCTCAACCTTGTGGCAACTCCTCACTGTCCCAGTGACCCTTCTTGGTGAATCCTGGGGTTCCTCTTGGCAAGGGGGAGTCTACATTCCTGCACAAGAGCCACATTCCCATCGGACAACTCTTTTCCTTTCCTTTCCCCATCCCTCCCATGCTTACTACAGTGATTTTAAAGTTCCCAGGCCTTGACAGCGATGTGAGGGTTGTGGCTTTGAAAGCAAAAGTAAAAGGCAGGAGGAGGCAGAACTCTCAGGCTTCCGGATGCTTCTCCATCTCCATCCATCTCCCTGGGCCCAGTGTAGACAAGGCAATCAGTCTGAGTGTTACTGCACAAACATCCCGTCAGCCCCTGGCCCCACCGCAGGCTCTCTCTGCTCCTTCTCTTCCTGCTGCTGTGGAGCATTCATGTGGCATAGGGGTTATGGGGCACTTCTCTGTACGCAGGAGAGACCTCCGAGCATCCATGGGTGAGGAAGGCTCTGGAGGGAGCTGGCATCAGGTCTATAACAGTCCCATGGCTGTGCTGGATGTCTCATGCTGGTCCAGGGAAGTTTAGGGCCACTGATGTGCTCTCAAGGAGGGATATGGAAGGGTCAGGCTGTTATTTACCCTGGAAAGATGGTGAAAAGAGGAAGCCGTGGTAAAAGAAGATAACCTCATATGCGTAGTAAAACAACACCTCAATATACACGATGGGGGTTACAAAGTCAGGCACTGAGGGTGTAAGACATGCCGGTATTAAGGCCACCTGAGCAGCTTACACCCAGCAGTGGTGTGCGTTCCTTAGGGCACAGTCTTAATTCCGTGGTCACAAGCTATTTCTTCTGCAGGGAGTGTGTGGGATGGATGGAGCGCCATTAAAAGCAGCTCAGTGTCCGTCCCCCTGCTATTGAGTCTGCAACCCCAGTGCCTCGTTCGCTGTGTATCATGCACATCCTGCGTGGAGGAGGAAATTGTTCCTCCTGGACTATCCTAAACCGCTCAATCTGCTCTCATCTATTGCTTTCCCTTCCTTCCCTCTTGTCTCTTCCACCTCCATGCTGCTGAGTGGGTGGCAGGGGGGAATAGCAAGATACCCCCATCAGTAGGCCTTTTGGGGAAGGCTGGTTTTGCCCTGGGACCCCGGAGCAGGAGGGAATACGCTCTGCAGCTCCAGGAGGGCTGCTGCAAGTGCAGCCCACATGCTTCCCGCTGCCAGCGTTGGATATTTCCATCTGTTTTGTGTTTTGGTTCAGTGAAAGGCAGGGAGGAGAGGTGGATTTTGGTGTGAACCTCCTGTCTGGCTGCGTGCGGTGTGTGGGACAAAGGCAGCTTAGCGTGGAAGGCCCCAGAAGCAGCCAGGAGTGGGCTGGGGACTTAGAAGACATCATTGCTTCTGGAGCTGCTGGAGAGGCTTTAGACATGGAAGCAGGCTCGCAGCCTGCTGCATGCATCCACCGGGTGAGAGCCGAGCCTGGAGGGGACAGATGGAGGAGTTAAGGACATCGCAGCTGGGGAGTGGGACCGAGGGATGCTTCGCAGGGGAGCTGGCTCCCATACCTGAGCCACTTTGGAGACCAAGGCTGTGAGTTATCACGGCTTTCCTTAGCAAGAGAGCCCTCCACCGGAATAATGTGATGTGGACATAAAAGGAGATGTGGAGAGGGAATATTTTCACCCTGGAAGCTGCTAAGGAACTTGCATTTAGCTGCTAGCAATGTGTTTCAGACTGGGGTTCTGTCCCAGGAAAGAGCAGGCAGAACAATCTCGCTGTGCTGCCCGGCTGTAAATTCTTTCCTGGCTTTAGCTGGGGAAGAACAATGCTCTCTCAGTGCAAACCTCCCAGAAATCCAGGGTATTTTCTATGTCAGCCTTTTACCGCGTTGGAGAGAGCAGCCAAGGAGACCAGTCAAGTTGATCCCCTGCCTTTTATTTACCGACGAGTCAGTGGAGTGCCTGGTGAAGGATGGAGATGCTGCAGGTCACGGTGACACCCGCGTGACTGAGGCAGAGAGGCCGGGAAGCTGTTCCTAAGAGGAGATTCAAGAGGGATGTATGGGTAGCAGAGCACAAAAGGCAAAAAGCCATGGTGGAACTTTGTCTTTAGGTGCCTGCAGCAGCAAACCAGGGAGCTTTCCGTGAGGACTGATGCGTTTCCTGCCTCACAGCGTTTGCTTAAAGAGTATTCATAACTATGCCTGCCACTGCTAACCATCCTCTTCTGCTGGGAGTTGACATTAGCGGCTAAATTCAGCGGTTTACATATGAAAAGCACTGAGGTTTAATTCTGTGCGATGCTGTCTTCAAATTCCTCATAGAAGAGGTGGCTCCAAGCAGGGTTTTGACTGAGTTACAATGAGGCGTTGGGTAGCGGGGATTGGAACGCTGCTTAGTGTGTGATTGCAGCACCCAGGAGGTGCACGTGGTGCAGTCAAGATGAGATGCTGCAGGGTAATCAGGTGCTATAGGGTGGTGAGATGCCATGGGGTGATGAGGTACCATGGGGTGATGAGATGCCATGGGGTGTGCTCCCCAAAGATGGACCTGTCAGACCTGTGAGGTGCTGCAGATGGCAGTAGCCTCTATCAAGCATCCACAGGTGACACTTATTCGGAGGCCAGAAATAGGCAGGATTTCCTGGATGCAGCAAGAAGCGCATCACTGATGCTAATTATCCCATTGTATGTGAATCCCTGCTGCAGAATGGGGGCTGCATGAGGTGTTCAGCCTTCTGAATGGGGAGGGAGAAAGGATGCTGACAGAGAGGAGATGGGAGATGAGCTCTGAGGCAGAAGCTCTTCCCTGTGAGGGTGCTGAGGCGCTGGCACAGGGTGCCCAGAGAAGCTGTGGCTGCCCCATCGCTGGCAGTGTTCAAGGCCAGGTTGGACACAGGGGCTTGGAGCAATCTCCTCTAGTGGAAGGTGTCCCTGCCCATGGCAGGAGTTGAAACTGGATGGGCTTTAAGGTCCCTTCTAACCCAAACCATTCCCTGATTCCTGTGCCTTCAGCCACTTCCTCAGAAGTACCTGGGCTCTCCCAGCTGATGTGCCCATGCTGAAAGAAGCCTGGAGCGAAGGTCCCCATGGAATTGCTGTTTTGGAAAGGAGATACAGCCTCATGCTCCATTCCGTGGAGGAGTTTCCAAACGCAGGGAATTAGGATGGGATTTCATCAGAAGCGGATTATCCCATTTCTCTCTTCTCTGAGCACATTTCTCCCTCCGAAGCAGCACATGCCAAGCAAGGCAGCAGCGGGGCATCTCCCGTGCGTACCAGAGGGGACTGAGCATCGCTCCGGATGGTTCCGTGTGTTCCCAGTGCAGCTGGAGCAGGAGCAGGGATGTCAGGAGCAGGATGGCGGGGGACCAGCCGGCTGCGGTGCTGAAGGGGCAGCACAAAGCACTGTCAGAACAGCAGGGGCTTGCGCTGGCGACGGCTGCAAATGGAGATGGAAAGGGCTGGGAAGGAAAAGACATGGCACAGCTGGTCCCCTTCGGCTTTGATCTGGAAAGCACAGGGGTGTTGGCCACAGAGCAGGAGGGAGGGAGAAAGGGGGGGAATGACTCATAAAAATATTGGTGTTTCCATGAGGATGCAGTTACCTGAGGACAGGAAGGAGGAGGGAACATCCCTGGAAGGAAAGAGTCCCGCTTGTGCAGGAATTGCCAGCCCACTGAGGAACACAAAGCTGTTGGCTTTGGAGCCCGGCGGGTTGGTTATTTGCTGTGAGTTGGTGGTTATGTGCAGAGCAGGAGGTGGTTTGTGTGCTTGTTGCTTCCGGGCAAAGAAAATGAGATGGGGGGGGAAAGAACCAGGAAGAGCTGGTTTTCCTGGGAGATGTGTTTGGGAAAGAGATCTGCTTCCCATTGCTGGGTGAGGGAGCAGAGAAGGGGGATAATCCAGCCCTGGGTAGTCAGGCACACCCCGGGATCTTCATTTGGAGGCTCTGGCCATGGGAGGGCTGAGGTTTCACCTTCCTGACCACCATGGGCTGTGTGCTTTACTCCCAGGCATGTAGATTTGCTCTGCATACTCATCCCTTCCCATGACAAGCACAGGAGGACATGAGAAGGATGGGAGGACATGGCCAACACTGCCCTGCACCAAAGCACGCTCAAACTTTATCTCATTGCTCCCTCTGTGAGCCTCGGGGGGATTCCAACCTTCTCTACAGCATACAACCAGCTCTGATTCTCATCCTGGAGGCAAAAGCACTGCAGATAAGTCTCCCCCTCACTCCGAAGGCCCTGCCACCACCGTGAACCACCGCACCACGAACCGTCCCGTCGCAGCGGCGATCCAACCTCTCCCCGCAGCTAAAAGCTGCTCCACAAGCACCTTTTGTACTAAACCACGGAGCCTTTAAAACGTGGAACAAGGAAATGTAGGACGCCGCACAAAGCTGACCCACTGGGGACCGGATGGGGGGGTAAAAACCCGCAAGGAGGAGGGCTCGACACACAAAAATTGTTTTGTTAACAAAGCATCATTGTTCCCCTCTGAATCGGTTGGATTGGAGTGGTAGAAACACCCCATCTGGAGACAGATGGAGAGTTTTCCTGGCTAAAGAGACGGTGGGAGGAGGGTCGGCTGACAGCCCTGCAGATAGCATTGTCTGCTGCTACCTTGGCAATGGAGAGGAGAAAGGGCTGGTGGCAGATTAGGCGTCCCCTTTGCAACCCAGCCGGCTCCTTCTGGGCCCTGTGCCTGGAGGGAGGTGTGCGCTCAGGGTGGCAGCTTGCACCCCGGTGTAATCCCCCCTCTCTTCCTAGGGGGTTGGTTGGCTCATAGGGACAACTGAGGTCTATGGGGAGGTATGAGCAAGCACACCCCCTTTACAAAGTGATTTTGCAGAGAGATGGTCCCGTACCACTTTGCATGCTGTGCCAGGGCTTTGTGGGCTGGAAACAGCATCCCAAAGGCTTGCAATTGGTTTTGCCACTAACTTCCATAAGAGCGGGATTTGGGATGAGAGGAAACCAGCACGGTCAGAGCTGCAGGGAATAGAACTGGTGGAAGCAACAGTGCCGCAATACCCAGGGATGGGTGACCCGGCAGATCTGCAGGACACCTGAGGATCAGCGCTTGGAATTCCCTTGGCCACCTTGCTGAGGTTGGGAATGAGTGGGGGAAAACCTATGCTTGAATGCCTGGGGCTTCCTAGCTACAGCACACACTGAGCGTGAGATGCTTTATGGCAGCAGGCTCTGCTGGCACAGGGTCTGCTCTGCTCACCAACAGCCCCTGCTCCCTCTGCTGCCTTCCATGCCTGATGGGGAACTCCAGGATGGGTTTTGCTCCTGCCAGAGCTTTGAGGGATGGTATCCTGCCCACCCTATCTGAATCCCTGATTACTTGCTAATAGCTTGACACACTCTACTTGCGATGCAGGAGACAGGCTCACGTCATCCTCTGTGGTTTGCCAGGGGAGAGTGTGAACCTCTTTGGCTTGCCTTGAAATAGATGATGAAAAAGAACAGAGCTCGATATGATTAATGTGGAAACTTCAGCCTGGTTCCCCGCCTTGGCATCCGGGCCTCGGCTGTCTTAGCATCACTGTGTCTTTGAGGGGGCATCTGGGAGCTGTTGGTGGCCTGGGGGCTCCTCTGTAAGGTCTATCCATAATCCCCAGCCGCTGGAGACATTCCGGGTCTGTGCAGCAGTCACGGAAGGATTCAGGTGGTTGCCTCGAGGCACTGCTGAGATAATACCTCGAGGGCTCCTATTCAAACCCACTGGGGCCTTTACAGTTGCATGGTGGAAATCTATTCAGATGCACCATGGCTTTTCAGTGAGGCAGATGAACAGGCCAGCTCCATGCAGGGGGGAGCAGGGGACCAGCGCCACTCGGATACAGCCCTGCAAAAAGGATGGAAGCGATCAAGTAAAAGGTAGCTTTGGGGTTTGAGCCTTGCAGCTGCAGATGCAGCACCATGGCAGGGGCAAGGATGCTTCAGATGATGATGCTTCAGACCCAGCGTGTGCCTGTGAGCTTAAGTACTGCCTTCCCTACCTGGCTCACCAGGTTTACCTCCTGCATCACCCATTCTGGGGCAGATCCTGCCTGGTCCAAGCAGTGCTGAGGTTGCCCAGAGGGATGTGGCATGGGGGTGACAGGAAGGTCTGTGCTGTTCAGTGCATGGGGTTCCAAAGGGTTTGCATCCGTCATGGCACCGCAGGTGGCTTTGGGATGAAGCGTGGCCTCGGGGCAAAGTGAAGGGGGACTGGACACTTATGATGGAGTAAATCGTGTCGGATCCATGTACCTGAGCTCTTGTGCGAGGTGTCGTGATTGTCCCAGAGGGAAGGGAGCTGGACTGTGGAGAAGCAGGGTGCTTGGACATCCAGCTCCTACTTCTGCCGCCCTTTGCCTGCCCTGGGCTGCTGGGAACACCATCCCCACAGCCTGCCCTGGAAAAGCATCGTTCTGCTGTCTCTGATTTCAGGCACGCTGGCAGGAGGGAGGAGGTGAGACAGGGTGGGCAGGTTCAGCTCTTGCCAACTGCACAGTACCCTTGATGTGGCTGTTGATGCCCAGAGCCCACCACAGGCTCTGGAAGGAGGAGGCAGGACCCACATTGCTGGTGATGCAGCAAAGCATCCGTGAGCACTGACACACGCACAGCAGCAGGTCAGGGTGCTGTTTGCTTTGCCCTGCCACTTGCAAATCAAAGTAGTCCCCTGGGGACCCATTCCACCCACCTCCTGCGCCGCTCCATCCCCATCCCGGCTATCCCAGCATCACACATATGGCGTGAAATCTTCCACCCTGTGCTGAAAGCGGAGAGAAATCAGCGTCAGATCTCTCATGGGGGGAGCGGAGGGGGTGAATTCACCTTGCTGAGAGGCTGGAATGAAGCCGAGTAGATGAATCTGCTGTCGCTCATCACCGCCGTAGCAGCGCCCGGGGAGGTCGGATGCTTTCGGGTGCTGATGTGCTCTGCTCCTCTCTCTGCTTCCCGCACCGGGCTCTGTGAATCAGCATTTCTGCACTCGAAACCAGACAGGAGGGGCGAGGGGAGCCTGGAGGGGAGGAGGATGGAAGGGGGGGGGGAACCTCGTTAAAAAGGAGCAGCCTGTTTGCTGGGGGTGGTCTCATGCCGCGGATCCGCAATCTGCTCCCTCTGGGTTCTTCCTCATTACCACCATCCACCCCTCGTGCGCGGCGGGGAGGTAAACAAGCGCGGCGAGGTGATGCTTCCCCTTCTCCCTCCCTCCATCCCTTCCCACCCCTCGGCGACAGGGGAATGTGACAAGCTGGCACCGGGAAGAAGGCATGAAAGCGAATGTGATCCGGCTGCGGCTCCCAAGCCGGGAACCTGGGAGATCCAGTTACAGCAACGGGGGTTAGAACAAAAGAGATTTGCCTCCGGGATCAATTCCTCTCCCATTTTCCGGGCTGTGCACGTGCACGCGGGGAGCAGCCTCTGTCTCCGGCTCTTAGAGCCGCTGGCTCTGCAGCAAGAGCAGCCCCAGGGCCCATTGAGCACCAGACACAGGTTCTTCTCCATAGGGCTCCACAATGCTTCCTTTTTCCCAAAACGAGGAGAGCAGGGGGATCCCCTGGGACAAGCCTGGAAATAGCAAGGCCAAGCTTTGCAGTGCTTGAGAACCATGGTGGTGGTTGTTGGAGTTCCGGCCTTTCTGCTGCCATGGGCTGACCCATAGGTCTGGGACCAAGATGCTTGTGGTCCCCGTGGATCATTCCCTGTTCCCCAGGTGTTTTGAGGTGACATCTCCACCCTCCATCACAAGGGAGCAAAAACCTAACCCCTAAAACGCCTTTCCTATAACGTTATGGCTGTGCCAACACCATGTTAACCAAGATGCTTTTAACCCAGAACCATGATAGGGCTGGGGGCACAGTGAGTGCTTCACACATGCCTCAGGGCTTGAGGAATTAGCAGGGTCCTGCCCCATGGGATGCTTGGATGCGCTATTTGGGAAGGGATTGGGCTTATTTGGGGTTGGTTGGGGGGGTTTAATTTTGCCGTATTGCCTTCTCCCAAATGCTGCTGGGGATGAGCTGTGGAGAGCACAGATGTGCATCCCGAGCATACCGCAACAAGGTTCCTGATTTAAGGACTGTGATTAACCTCTTCCCAGCAGTTGCTAACCAGGTGCAGCACTGGAACGGGAAGGGGAGGAATCTCAGTGAGAACAGCCAGTTTTCCTCCATCACCTGGAGAGATGCGCGTGAATGCCATTTTCTGCTTGGAAATCAGGCAGGATTTAGGAGCTATAAAGGGTGCAGGGACACCCCTTTTGTACCAGCATTGCCCTGTAGCTGCTTTGAGAGCCCACCTCCTCCTTTCCAGCTTGGAATCCTTCAAAGAAGGCGTTGATGCAGTGTGAATCCGGTGCAGAGCGTGCCAGTGTGTGGGATGATGGGCTGTGGAGCGTGCCCCACTCGGGAATGTGGATGAAGGGATGCTAATGAGAAACGAGGTGGAAAATCACCCTGGATTTCCTGCCTTTGTCTCATGAGTCTGAGCTGGAAGAGCAGCATCCCTTGTGCAGAAAGTGCTGTGGTATCTCCTAGGCATTCCTGCCATGTGTGGCCGTGCACATGGATGTGACCAGTGTGGGTTTCTATGGGACTTTGCTATTTGGAAAGCTGGGTATCAGGAAAGAAGAGTGGTTTTCCATGGTTAGCATGAAAAGGGGGAGCTATTGAGGCTTATGTTTAAACCAGGAGATGCCAAACTTACTCAGTTTAGGAGATCTATGGGAATCAGGGCTCCTCCAGGACTGTCATTGGCTCCCAGGTCTGGTTTTCATGTGTGACACAAGTGCTGTATCATAGAACCCCAAACTGGTTTGGGTTGGAAGGGACCTTAAATCCCATCCAGCTCCAACCCCTGCCCGGGGCAGGGACACCTTCCACTAGAGCAGCTTGCTCCAAGCCCCATCCAACCTGGCCTCACCCCAAACACTGCTCTGGCATCAGGGTTGGGTTTAGATCAGCTTCGAAGGTGCCCACTTGTGGCACTGCGATGCATGTGTGTGCATGGGCTTCTGCTCCTTGGCTTTTGAAGCGCTGGGTTCTTACTGCTGTTCCAGCCACTGTCTGGCTGGTTTTGGGATTCCCCCATCGTACCTCTTCCCATTTGCGTCTCCCCATCTCTTAACTGCAGCCAAATCCCTCTATTTCCCCCCAAAGAGGAGGCTGCAGGCTGTATTTCACACTGGAGCATCCCTAGGCAAGGAATAACAGGCGCTGTGCTCTAGATACTTGGTGGAGTCAAGAGCTGTTGTATCCCTTGGGAGAATAACAGGGAGAGAATGGGAAGGGGACCAGGAAATAGGGGAACCCCCAAAGCGAGCGGAAGATGGGCTTGGGAAACATGAAAAGACAGGAAAATGTATTAAAACCAATTAAAAGCTGCTCCAACCAAGGATTTCAACTGAAACCAAAGCCTTGGGGAGGGAGGAAATGAATCGATTGCTATTTTATTGCTTAATATTGTATTTTTGCTACAGCTATGATATGTTAAATGCAAATAAAGGGGTTTGAGCGAGCAGGATGGGGGGAGATGGAAGACAAGCGAGTGGGATCTGGGTTTTGCATCGCTCGCTGCGTTACTGGCAGGTCTTTTGTAACATCTGTTCGATATAAACCAAGCATCATTTCCATCACTCGTCGCCTGAGATGGCTCCTGCAAAAACAACTCCAACCTGTCCAGGAATTTGCCTTGGAAGTTGCCCTCCCCTCTCCGCACGCCTCCTCTTCTCCAGGGGAGATTTCCTTCCTGGACTTCCCAGGGGCTCCATTAGCCCCACATTAAAGCCTTTTCTATTTTGCTCTCAAACTCTCCATCGGAGTAAAAGGAATTCTAATAAACCGCTGGGAAGACTCTGCTATTCACTCTTTCCATGGAAACACGGCGCTGCCTCAGAGCAGAGCTCCTCTCCACGGAGCTTGGGTCATGGCAGGAGGAGACCAAGGAGGGATGGAGAGATGGTTTCCATTATAAGAGACCTTTTGAGAGGAATAATCACTGCTCTCCCACTGAGGAAAGCCTTGGAGATGACAGGGGCCTCGGCGCGCTGCGGGAGCAGGGCTGGCCTCTGAGGAGGTAGCAGTGGGAAGTGGTGATGTGCTGGGCATTAAACCATCTGGTTAGTAGAAATCAAGTCACCCAGGGCCCATTCCCTCCTCTCAATGGAAGGGATGGGTCCAGGAGGGATGAGAGCGGTCCATTGGACCTGGTGCTGCAGGTGGAGGCTACATAGGGGGTTTGGGGCTGAGGACATGGGGACAGGGTCTCAGGAGGACATTGGTGGCTTCTTAACCAGAGCAGAACATCAGACCAGGCCAATACATTCCTCAAAGCCATGTTTGCTTTGGGAGGGTGTTTCTGGCTGTTCCTATATCCTGGTCCAAGGAGGTCAGTGCGACACCCCCCTACCTAAAGGGAGTGGATATCATTAATTCCTCCCCTTGCAGGCACAGTTGTCCTGAGTGTTGCTGCTGCAAGATGAAGGATTTATATATATATATATATATATATTTTAAGCGTGAGGAAGCTCGTTAGAAATAGCCCGAAGGGCAGAGTTAGGAAATGAAAATCCATCGGATCCACTTGGAGCCGGTGCACGGAGCTTGATGAGAGCTGAGGCAGGGCTGCCTGCTCCCTGCCTGCGAGAAGCCACGAGTGTGGCGTGTGTGGCACTGGGTGTGAGGGGATGAGAGCAATCCATTGGGAAAATCAACCAGGAAGAGGGATGAGAGGAAGGGGAATGAGGAAGAGCTGCCTCAGAGCATCCTGTGGGTGCTGGGGAGGTCCCAGGCACCCCAGGCCGGTGGAGCGTGGCAAGAGCAGGCAGAAGGGGATGCTGGTGGGGCAAAGCTCATTCTTAGCACTGAGGATGGTTCCTTATCATTGTAGGTCACAGTGGTGAGACACCGAGGAGCATCTTTGCTTTAGCAGCTCCAGAAGTGACAGTGCAATGAGTCCTTATTTTGTATATACCTGGGGCAGGAGGTGTGGGTTGGGGTACTTTCAGGGAAGCTTCTGACTTTGTTTGGCAAGTTAAGCCCTGCTCTTGCAATGGGGAAGATGGGAAGAGGCTTTTTGATGCTGGTTGTGATGAGTTTGTGGTAGTGAGATCTGCTCCATGGAGGTAGGCAGTGAATACAGGGGGCATGGGGATGTATCAGCACCCATGGTAGGGGCTGTGTGCCACGCATGGGGATGCTCCGGAGCCAGATTACATCAAGAGGATGGGAACTCTCCCATCCACACAACTGCTCGTCAGCATCTTCTTCAAGCTCAGAGGCTTTAATGAGTAAAGTTAATTGCTGTCATAGGTGATGGTCTCCCACCCAGCCAGTGGTTGGGTTGAGGTAGACACAGCTGTGTTATGTAAATGGAGGTGATGTGGATGCTGGCACCTCAGAGGTACCGCGGAGTCAGGAAATCAGCCTTTGTGAGCCCATAAATTGCAGTTGCAGACTATAAATGGCTGGAAAAATCACAGCGTTTAATAAATAAAGTGCTTGGCAGTGATTTAATTTGGATATGGGGCTCTCCAGGGTTTGTGGTTTCAACATTGCTCCTCACCACGGTGAGGTCAGGGTTCAAGGAGAGGAGAGCTGAGGTTCTCCTGAAATCGCAGCACTCCCAGAGGTGGGAATTTCCGACATTCCAATCCGGATGGACCAGATTGATGAAGTTATGGAATTGCAGTGTAAAAATAACAAATCCTTTAGTCTTTTCTCAGTCCCGTAGGAGGTGATGCCCGTTGGGTGTATGTCCCACCTTGGCTTTACTAAGGCGGCAGTCAAAGCCCATGGTGCCAAACGGAGAAAGAGCTCTTCCCTATGAAGGGCAGGAGGGATCAGTGGTTATGGGGGATAAATACAGGGTCCCTGGAGAGCCATGAGGTCCCGGCTCACTTTACCATCCTACAGAGAGACACGTGTGAAGTCGGAGCGTGTTGTGGTGTATTAGCTATAAACAGCCAGGCTGGGATGGCAATGGGGAGAAAAGGGATGGGGGGAAGCAAGAGCTGAGCGCTTTGCTTTGGCAGATGCCGGTTCCCCTTATGAGGTTGAGTCTGTTTTGCAGCTCGATGCCTCCTATCTCAAGTAATTAACAGGGAAAAGAGAGGGCCTGGTTATCCATCCTTCAAGAGCAAGGGGTTGAATTGAAAGGCAGCGCCTTGGAAGTGGATCAAATAGCTCTCCAGCCCCCCGCGTTCGGCTCGGGAACTTGCCGCCGTGCTGCGTTATCAAGGTGAACAGCTTTAGTTCAATTAAAGAGCGGCTCAGAGCGGCGTGGGAGGAGGCAGGGATGGGCGTTTGCACCCTCCGGGCAGGAGCTGGTGCGCAGGGAACCACACGGCAGCGGCCCCGGTTTGAGCCAGGGCTACCAAAGCGATGCTTCGCCTGTGCAAAGGGACCACCTCCTTTATCCTCGCCTCTGTGCCGGGTTTTATCCATGGAAAAGCAGTGTGTGGGGAAGGATTGCTCTTTGTTACCGTCTCTCTTTACCCCCTCTCATTGCTTCTGAAATAACCCCCCCATTCACAGCGATGAGCTCCTATCACCACGCACCTAAATCCCTGCAGATGCACGGTGCTGGGAAGCCTGTATTTTCCCTGCCGGTTCCTGCCTGGGTTGCAGCTGGCTATGGCACACAGAGAGAGAAAGCTGCAGGTGTGATTTGTTCATTTGCCTCCACCCCCCAGCGCTGCCTCCCTCTTGCGTTCCCATCCTCTGTGAGCCCACCTTGCTCATCCCACCCCAGCACATCACTGTGCGGCGAGACCCGCATCCCACCCGGGATGCAGCGCCAGTGGAGGGCTGGGATGGCTGGGGTTGGCTTCTGTGTGTATATAGTGGGGAATGGGGGGGTTAATCTGATCCCTTGGAAGGGGGGGGGGAAATCACAACTATAAAGAAGGCATCAGCCTCCTCCTTTTCCTTCTCCCCCGCTCCAGAGGATTAAGCCTAAGGGAAAAAAAACGGGGGGGGGGGGGGGGGGAAATGTCTGCAGCTTTCTGTTGACCCTGCATGATGGCATTTTTGCGCTCTGTGTGCTGCCTCTGCTGATTGCTATTCCTGGCACAAACACACACACACAGCTCACACACACACACACACACACACACACTCTAGCACGGCTCACACAGCGAGCCCACTCCAAATAACACCCCCCCTCCCCAACCATCCCCTCCAACCCCAAAAGCGTTGCCCCTTCATCCCCTATGGTGTGCGCGGGGCGAGCATCCAGCACCCGGTGCCGCTCGCCCTCTCCTCCACCCCACTTCTCACCTCGTCCCCAGCTCCAAGCGAGCACTTTCTGCCGGAGCCGCCCGCAGCCAGAGCCCTCCACCACTCCTACCGCTGGCATTACATTTTCAGGCTGGATGCTATAGGGCCGTTTCTAATTACCTTATATCCCCTAGTGGTCTATGAATAATGGTTAGTGAAGGAGCTCAGAAGGGCTGCTGAGAAGGGAAAGGAAAAAAAAAAGGCAAGAAAAAAAGAGGAGAATTGTGCTATTTCTCACATTTTTTTTCCTAAGGATCTAATCTGGCTACTGTGCTCTGGAAGAGGAGGAGAGCGAGCCAGCGGGAGCGATCTGGAGAGCGCGAGGACCATCGCAGGTATTGTTGCAAGCTGCATCTTTGTGTCTTTTTTACCCCCCCCCCCCCTTTTTCCCCCTGCTTTTCCTTATGGAAGAATTGATGGGAGGGGGGAATGTGGATGGAGCTTTATCCCAGATTTATTTTCCTCTCTCGCAACTCGTGTGCCGCTGTGATTGAAGGGATGCACGGCGGCGGGAGCGCGGAGTTTGGGAAGCGGGGGGGGGGGGTGTTGTACGTATATGTGTGTGTGTGTCCTATGGAGGAAGGAGGAGGAGGAGGAATGGGGGGGGAATTGTTTTGCTTTTCTGGAAGTAATAAAGGAATCTGCAACCGGTCCACAAAAATCCTCCTGACTTGCCGATTGATGGGTGTCTGAACAAAGATACAGCTGAGACTTGGAGTATATGTGGAAGGGATGGATTCATCCCGCCTTGTCCTGACTCCTACTTTCCCCAAAGTTCAAATCCTCATAGGCGCGGGGCTGCTGAAGCCCTCCGTAGTGGGAATCTTCCATGGGAAGCGGGTTGAATGGAGGAGTTATGAATGTGCAGGGGGGTTTCTACTTACAAAAGTTGCGGCGGTCGGGCGCCTGGCTCTCCCTGCCGTTGTCTGCACATGAGGACGCTGGCTTGATGGATTCCCTTTCTGTTATTCGGTGGCTGGATGGTGGGGAAGGGAAAACAGAGCTGGATGGAGCGGATAACCCATGGAATCGTTGGGCTTGCACATCTGGCTGCGCCTTTGCAAAGCCCCTCGCTGGGACTTTCGCCTCCCGCTTCCTTTTTCTCCCACGGCACATTTCCCCCCCCCTTCCCAAATCCACATTAATAAACAAACAAACCGGGGAATAACGGGGGAGCTTGGAGCCGTGCTGCTGGAAAAGGAGGGGAAAAGGGGGGGTTGGGGGGAGCTGCGTGTGCTTTTGTTTTAAATAACGAAAGGGCGATGATTGGAAACATATGAATAGGATGCAATGCAGAGCGGGTGTGTTACGGAGCAGGGGGGAGATGGAAAACTGCTTATACGACACAAGCAGAGCTTGAATGAGTGTGGTGAGATGAAAGGAGAGGGGTTGGTCCCTCAACCCGGCTGTGGCGGTGGAGGGGAGGGGGGGGGGGCATTCCCAAAGGCAAAGGAATGCTCTCGGGGAGGGGGAACTCACTGGGGAGGAATAAAACCCAAACCTGGAGTGAAGCATGCGGTTATATCCCATCCAACTTTGCCGGCTGCGGCGTTAATGAAGCTAATTGGAATCATAAAATCCAAGGAAAAAACGGCTGCGTGTGGAGGGGGGGGTCCCAAAACCCCGTTTCCCCCCCAAAAAAAAGCCGATATTGTGTTTATTTGGGTGGAAATAAGGATGGAACAACTGCCCTGGGGAGGGCTGTGTTCCCCCTGGGAATGGCTCCCAAACCACGCCGGTGCTGCCCTTCGCTGCCTGCCCTTCTCTGCCTGCCCTGCCTGGCCTTGCTTTTGTGTTTGTTTGCTTCCAAGGATGGAGGTTGGGGGGGGGGCGGGAAGAGAAGGGAGCCAGGGGGGGTGTGAGAAGGCGGGGAGAAGCCGTGAGGGCGGAGAGCCGATTTAAATTGGACTTAATGGATTCCCAGGGCAGCTCTTTTAGATGAAAGTCAAAATAAGAGCCAAAGTGAATCTCAGCAGACCTGTCTGTTGCATTAGAGATGCAGCCTTCCTCTCCCTCCCTCCCTTTCTCCCTCCCTTCCCTTTCATTCTTTAAAGGAGAAGGGGGGAAAAAAGTGTTATCCATACAGAAGACAGTGTGGAGTTTCTCGTTCCTATAATGTGAGCTCTAATTGAAGAACTTGCAGCCTCCTGGGAGAGTCTTTACTGATCGCTGCTTTTGTTATTCACGCCGTGCTCTGTTTTATCGAGGGTTTAAAGGGGGGCTTTGACACAGACACACTGGCTGTGCTACGGGTGTGATGCTGTGTGTGTGTCCCCCCCCAAGCTGGCTCCATGGGCTGCTGGTAGGGGAGTCCCTCCGGGGGGGCTGTGTTGTGTTGAGGAGGAGATGTGCAGCTCAAAGCACCCCGGGAGCTGCTGGGGAGATGCTGCAGTGGGGCTCTTGTCCTCGCAGGACCCCCTGCGCAGTGGGATGGATCCTGTCCACTGGGGATTTGGGGTGCCCTTTGGGCCCCATATGGTGTCAGGGTACCATAAACCTGCATGGTGCACAGGGCACAATGCAGCCCCACTGTCACAGCTCTCCTGGCTCATCGGGGTCTGCGGTGGCTCTCTACATCCGGAGTGTTACCCGGATGGGACAGGCATCGTGCCAAAGCCACGTGGATCCTCTGCCTGCTCAGGGGACACGGGCAGCGAATGGCAGGACCTGTGCCAGGTCCTCCTGCCTTTTCTGTTGCCCAGCAATTTGGGATGGGGATGGGAAGGGGACTGGTAGATGGGGCTCCCCTTCACAGGGGTCTCATCATTCCAATTCTCCCTTCCAGGCCCCCTCAGGTGGCCACAATGTCTCTGTGACCATGGGCCCTGTGTCCCCATGTGGTCTCACGATGATGCTGTGCTGGTTTGGTGCAGATCCCTGTTGCCCCCGTGTCCCTCTCCAAACCCTTTTGCAGCTATACTTAAGCTCTACATGGATGAAAACAAGAGCCACGAGCCCTGATGATGCTCTTGGTGGCACTTGGTGGCTGTGGGACTGAGTCTGGCTTTGGATGACGATGTGTGAGCAGGATGAGGCTCCGCCAGCCCATCGGCTTAGCGCGGAGGCAAAGCAGTTAACCTGGACGTCTGATCTCCCCGAGAGCTGTGTATTGACCCTGACAGCGATGCATCAGGAGCGACAGACTCTCCATCATCGATCCCTCTCCTCCCATCACCAGGTGTCGACACTGACGGTCGCAGAGCCAGCTTTCATTTCAGGCCTTCTGGCTCCAGCGTGTAACACTTAGCCGTGCTCCCAAGGTGCCACCAGGCTTTGCAAACAAACACCTCCACAACCAGCTTGATGTCCCTGTTTTGTGGCAGGGATGGAGATGGGGCTCACAGAGGACCCAGGATCCCTGGCTTCCATCATCCATCCCCGGCAGCCTTTAGTGGAGGATGCACTTGGAGCTCCTTTGCTAGGAAAACCCTGTTGTCTGGTCCCCTTGTGCCATCAGTGCTGAGCACCAGAGGATGCTCCTGAGCTGGGGAGTCCTCATCCTTGTGCAGCCTTTGCGTTGTGACCTTATCAGGCCAGGATACCTCTTACCCTCTCTGCCTCTGCAACAGCCATTGCCCAATCTGATGGGCACGTGGAGATGTGATGGGGATGGTGGCGTTTTATGTTGATGCCTTCATCTTGGGCAGTTCGAAGGCGCTGGCACGCCGCCTCTCCTCCTTCCCAGCATCTTGAGACTTCCGAGACACACGCAGCCAAGCTGAGGCTGAAAAAGCTGCTTGTGGTTCAAGAGCATCTCCTCGACGGAGGAGAGAGGAAAGCTTTTCATTCCTCCCTTTCCTTTGGAGCTCGCCAAGCTCCACTCGCCGGCGCAGGGGCTCTTCCTTCTTCCCCTCCCTGCAAGGGAACGTTAAAAGCCAGGGGCAGTGGATATCTTGACACCCCGTCAATCTAAGCCTTTTACAGCAGCAGTCTCTGAAGGCTGGCACTCTGCTGCACAGAAGAAAACAAGAGAGAAGAGGCGGGGAGGCGAGAGCAAGCCTTTGCAGCCGGCAATCGATAATTGCAGTGTCAGTCACTGCCTAGGAAGTTCCTGCATCCCCACCGCTGCTGATGGAGAGGGGAGAAGGGAAGGGCTCTGCCCCACACAGCATCGGTTGTGGGGCAGGGAGTGATGGAGGGTGAGAGCCTGGCCCCGAGCAGGAGCCTCCGGCTGCATTACTCACCACTTGATGTAGTGTGAACCTTTCAACTCCCTCCCCTTGGGGATGGAGCGGGCTGGGCAGAAGGTGTCGATGGAAAACGCTTTGCTCTCTTACATCGGAGGGGTTTGTTTTTCCCTTTTCCTTCTATTTTTACCTTCCCCACCAGCTCTGAGCATTTTGAGCTCAAATATTCCCCCAAACCCATCAAAGAAGCCCCCAAAACACCCCCAACCCAGCTCCCCCCCATGTGCATCCCTTAAGATGAGGCAAAAGATCAAGGAATTCTTCCTTTTGTGCAGCTTTCAAGACCAAAGATGCACCAGTGAAAAGGGGAGGCTCAGAGTACCAGGCGCACACAAGTGTTAAAGGAGAGGCTTCCCTTTTGTCTCCAAGGCAATCAGCCGGCGAAGGGATCCACAAATTAATTAACAATTGCTCTGTCTTGATTGAGTTATTCCTGCTCTCATCCCACCTGCCTATCAAAAGACTGGGAATGGCAGGAGGAAATTCCTGTTTCTTTCCCAAACAGCTCAGGCATGTAGTATAGAGCATCTCTCTCGCCTTTCATCCCAGGCACCAAAGGAAATACAACAAGGGAGGGCTGGCGCTGTATCCAAAGGGATCTCTCCCGAAGAATGCATCCCCCTCTGCCACACTAACAAATGCTGCAGTATTTGGACAGTTGGGAAGAGAAATGACGGGATTTACGTGGCACACATGGGCCATATAGTGGTTGCAACTCCATGAAGTTGATGGAGATCCATTGGAGGTTAATTTGGCTCAAGGGCTGGCTCTTGGTCCATGGGGAATAGGCTGGATCTCTGCCTCGGTTGAAACAAGAGGTATTCAAATGGGTTTGTTGTGGCTATGCCCAAGTGGTAGAGCCGAGCAAAAATCCCAACTGGTTGTATCCCTGGTGCCAAAACACCATAAATATACCTCGATCTGTCAAGCTGTGCATGTTCTCTACCGCATTTACCACCGAGGACATTTAAAGGGGGTAGATTTATATGCAGGGGCTGTACAGAAGCCTCCCTATGTGCTTTGCTAAGAGGTTTGAACTCCATCCCAGCATCCTGGTGCGGGGAAGCCTTTCTCCCCTCCTCCTTATGGGATTTCAACCCACACTGAGCCTGTGCCAGGGCTGAGCTGAGCCTGAGCCCGAGAAAACCCAACTCCTTGTCGCTGGCTCAGTTCTGGGCTCTGTTGTGGTTTGGGGGAGCAGCACCAGTCAGTGCCTGCGAGCTGGATTCGGGGGGTTGGTTTTGCTGCTTTGCAGTCAGCCCTTGCTTCTTCCTCTGCTTTATTGTCATCTCCGCTCTTAGTCACCGCTCGATGCCTCACCAGGGGACACCGCTCCTGCTGCATTTATGGCAGCCACTAAAATTGGCTCTCGGTGCTTGTGTTCCGATGGGGAGGGACATTGAGCATCAGGGAGGCTTTGCCCATCTCCATTATAGCCCTCGATGTCGTGTGGGGCGTGCAGAGGAGCTGCAGGGCAGGTCGGTCGCTGTGTTGATCCTCCATCTCTGCTGGGTACCATCCGGGGGGGATACAGGAGCAGTGGTGGGATGCAGCATCACCAGACACGTTCTCAGATGGAGATGCCCGGTGTGTAAATGAAAATGAGATGCTCCATAAAGTAGGAAAGAGCAATTAAAGAGACGTGGGCACTCGCTGATCCAGAGACACAAACCCCCCCATCACCGTGTATCCAAGCTTGGCTGTCGCTGGGTAACTCCCCACATTGCCTCATCCTGTAATAGCGTGTCCTTCACCCTGCCTGTCGCTGTATGATCTATAGGACGGGGCTGGCCTCTTCATACCACTGCCTTTCCCCATCCCGGAGACTGGATTCTCCGGAGGAGGCTCTAGTCCTATCATAGCATGTCCTTCACCGTGACTGCTGCTGGAGGAGACACGGCAGCATGGGGCTCTAATGCCTTGTAATTCACTGTGACTGCTGTGGCAGGACCTGCACCGCGTTGCGCTGCGGCAGCCCTTTGGCTTTCACATCTGCTCTCTTGCTCTGGAGCAAGGGCTGGGTGGGAAGGATGCGTGGAGGGGGGATGTTGGAGGAACCCCAAGGTTGGAGCCTGGTCCCCTTATCGCGGTTGTTATGGGGAAGGTGCTGCGCATCCCTGGGGCATGGTCACATCCTTCCTTCTGGGTGGTTTGTAGGATGAAGTCCCTATGGGGAAGGGATGCTGAGGGCCAGATCCTTCCTTGAATAGGGGAGAAATCCCTGTCTGAGCATGTCAGGGTGAGAAATGGCCCTTGGATGCAGGAAAAGCATCCTTCCTCTGTGCGGTTCTCAGGCAGCATAGTAAATGTCAAACAACTGGCGCAGACAAAGGAGAAGGGGACATTTGGCTACTGAACACGTTTGTTCCCTTTGAAGACTTAAAGGGTTCTCTGATGCTTCCCTCTTTGCTGGTTAACCCAGTTCCTTTCCCAGTTAGATAGAAATGGTTTATTGATGGCTGCCGTCAATAAAGCCCTGCTGGAGGCTTCGCTATGGACATTGGCTGTGCTGTTCTGGTCCCCTCAGGAGCCAGGTTTGCGGCTGTTGCTTTGCCTTAGAATCCCAGCGTGGTTTGGGTTGGAAGAGACCTTAAAGCTCATCCAGCTCCAGCCCCTGCCACGGGCAGGGACACCTTCCATAGAGCAGGTTGCTCCAAGCCCCTGTGTCCAACCTGGCCTTGAACACTGCCAGGGATGGGGCAGCCACAGCTTCTCTGGGCACCCTGTGCCAGCACCTCAGCACCCTCACAGGGAAGAGCTTCTGCCTCAGAGCTCATCTCAGTCTCCCCTGTGGCAGGTTAAAGCCATTCCCCTTGCCCTGTCCCTACAGGCCCTTGTCCAAAGCCTCTCTCCAGGTTTCCTGCAGCCCCTTTAGGCACTGGGAGCTGCTGTGCTCACTCCAACAGCTCCACGTCCCTCTCATGTTGTGGCCCCAGGGCTGGATGCAGGACTGCAGCGGGGGGGTCTCATGAAAGCAGGACCTTGCTGGCTTTTATTGCAGGGTAGGCAATGCAAACCCATGCCAGGAGCTTACAGGAAGAGTGAGGATGAAGGAGAGTGTCCTCAGAGGGCTCCTGTGCTGGGAGAAGGGCACGTTTGGTGGTGAAAACAGGCAAAGGGACAGGTTTTTGGAGCCAGCACTTCCCTGCAGCACAGTGCTCAGCCCCATTGCCAGAGGAGCCATCAGCTTCCTGACAGGAGCCCGTGCTCCGGCTTTCCGAATGACAGGGGTTGGCATCTCCCATTTCCCTCCCTTGTAAACGGGCAGCGATGCTGCTGCTCCCACTTGCATTGAGGAAGGAGAACCTTGGCCTGGTGGCCTTTCCTTCCTGCCAGCATCCTGGGTTACATCTCTGCAAACAGCTGTAAGAGGAGCAGGGATCATTGGCTGGAAGCATCGGATGAGATAGTTTCCTAAAAGGATTGTCTGATTTCTCTATTGATCAGCCTGATTTAAAAGGGGGAGCTGGGTCAGGGGGCATAAATTATCCTTGAAGGGGGGGGTGAAGGCCTCAGGGGCTGCGCTGCACTTAGCTGCAGTGCTGAGGAATGTGTCTCTCAGTAGGGACGTGCATAGCCGAGCGCCGTGGCCGACAGCCAACTTGGGTCTCCTCTACGCTGAACTGGGAACCAAGTCAAGGGAAGTGCATTTAAACTTGGTTATAAAGCCTCTCTCTGCCAAACTGGTTTCTGCAGCCCCCGCTGGTACTGCAGGGGGCTGTGCTTGGGGCTGTATAGGGGGAATGGGTGGCCCCGCATGAGGTGCAGGGTACCGCTGGCTTCAAGCTCCCTCCATCCCCATGGAGAGGATGCTCTCACCCCGCAGGGACCTGTGACCTCTCGCTGGCTTTCCCCAGGCTCCCTGTGTGGTCTCTGGTGAGATGCTGGATCACGGGAGGTTTCTGCCTCCCTGCCTATAGGATGAAGCTAATCTGCAACCTGAGGTTGCTGCTTTCCTTGTTCTTGTGATCGCTGCATCTCCTGCCGCCGGAGTCACGGGGCTCACAGCCTTTGCTGCAGCCCCCCCTGGCCTTATGGCTTATGGGAAAAGGAATGGGAAAATGAGACACCGTCCCCACTGGTGGCAGAGTCTGGTTTTGGGGACACATCACATTCCAACGCTAACCAGCTTGTTCTGCATCAGCGTGGATCCTTGCAGCGTCCACAGAGCTCCCTGGGCAGCCGGAGCTGTAATGACTTCACTCCAGGTACAGCTCCTGTAGCACACAGTGGCAAAAGGCAATTACTGCAGTGTATTTGTACCTGTCAGAGTGCAAGGAGCACCCATCTCATAGGATCATGGAATCATGGAATGGTTTGGGTTGGAAAGGGCCTTAAGATCATCCAGTTCCAGCCCTCTGCCACAGGCAGGGGCACCTCATAGTAGACCATGTCCTTCTCGCTCCTGTGGCTCTTGTCTCAGCACCCACCACCTGAATATGGCATCTCCTGAGTTAAGGAGATGCTCCTTGTTTCCTCATCTTCATCCTCATCCTCATGATGAGGGAGCCTCCTGTGTCCTGGTCAGTGTCCGTCTCTGCCTTCTCCTGTGGTTTGCCTCTGGCTGCACTGGCTGGGGATGAACCATAGGGATCTGTGATGGGATCGTGTCACCCCAATGGGGCATGAACTGGAGCCAGGACAGGCTGGCTGGTGAGGAGAAGCTGCAGGAGCACTTGTGGAATCCCACAGCATCCTCCGATCGGGGTTTGTGCCTTTTCCAACCCTGATGGGGTTTGTTCCTCTTATTTCTGGCTGTGCTAAAGCAAAAGGATGTAAGAGATGTGGTTTCTGGAACGTAATGGGGTGAACAGGAGCAGAGACATTCCAGGGGCTTGGAGCAGGTCTGAGGTGCCCTGGTGAGCTCCGGGTTGAGCCTGAGCAGTGCCATACCACACCACTGGTGTCCCCAAACCAGGGACATAGCCCAGAGGTGGAGGTCTTTCCCCATTGGTGCCCCACACTCCTCCAGTGCCACCACTGCAGCTGAAACTGCTGCTCATCCTCTCACTCCTTCTCTCCCATGCACCCTGTGCACAGGGGATGTCAGGAATGGCACAACAGTTCCCTGTGGCATATGGCTTGGGATTGGGAGGAGGAGGACCAAGTCATTGCCATGGTCACCTGCCAGGCAGCAAGTAGGGGACCACCCCCAGCCCAGGGCACGGTGATGGGCAGAGGGTTCAGAGCCAGCCCAAGGTCGAGCCGGGCTATGGAGCTCCCAGCATCAGTGAGCATCAGTCCCCATTATCCATGCGGCATTGGCCTCCTGGCACGGCTGCGGTGGGAGCCAGTGGCAAGTGGCTGTGCCTGGAAATGCCACTGGAATGCCAGGACACGGCGGGAGGCGGTGGCTGGGCTTGGCTACCATCTTAGAGGGAATGTGGAGCGGCGGGTAATTATTTCTCTTCCTTAATTGAAATTTCAGCCTCAGTGGTTTGCGGGAGCGGGCGGGAGAAGGAGCACAGGGAAGCATGACTCGAACATGGAGCTCATTGCGGGGCGAGGGGGTGGCAAAGCATCACGCAGGGTCTGGCATTGATGGGAAGAGATTGCCACATCCCACCGCAGGATCAAACCAAGCCCCAAACCGCAGAGATTTCCCTGTTTTTAGAGGGGGGGAAAGATGCTTTCTTGTGTCTTTATTCCTCTATTTCTGTTTTGCTTGGGATGGAGGGGCCAATTAAATGAAATTAGGCGCTGCAGCCTGGCCCCCCGCGTGGGCTCGGAGCAATCAGGTGTAACGCAGCGTGGCTGATGAGAACCAATCAAGATGTATAAATGAGGTGTTGACATTCAAGCAGCAGGTACCGCGCCGCCCAGCCGCAGCCACGCTCATGGGCTGCTGAGCCCACGCCGTGGATTCAGGCACAGGGATGTGACAGGCAGCAGAAGGGATGGTGCCCAGTGGGGCTCTGCTTCAGCTCCAAAGCATCTCGTGTTAAGGGTGATAGTGGGGACACACTGAGCATCAGCCATGAGAGGGTGATGGGCACAAGGGTAGGTGTGGGTATCACTGCTGGGGTCTGTTTGATGGCAGCACAAGTGCTTGATGCATCGATGCGGTGTGTGGTCAAGGAGATCCAGGAGCCACCGAGCCCTTTGCAGTGCTATGGGGCGCTGTTGCTGTGGGGAAACTGAGGCATGGGGCAAGCTGGGGAGCAAGGGCTGTAATGCCAGGGCTCAGTTTAACCCTCCATGTTTTGTATTTCCATTGCTGGGGTCATCATAGAATGGTTTGTGTTGGAAGGGACCTTACAGCTCATCCAGCTGCAGGCAGGGACACCTTCCACTGGAGCAGCTTGCTCCAAGCCCCTGTGTCCAACCTGGCCTTGAACACTGCCAGGGATGGGGCAGCCACAGCTTCTCTGAGCACCCTGTGCCAGCGCCTCAGCACCCTCACAGGGAAGAGCTTCTGCCTAAGAGCTCATCTCAGTCTCCCCTCTGGCAGGTTAAAGCCATTCCCTTGTCCTATCCCTACAGGCCCTTGTCCAAAGCCCCTCTCCAGGTTTCCTGCAGCCCCTTTAGGCCTTGGAGCTGCTCTAAGGTCTCCCTGGAGCCTTCTCTTCTCCAGGCTGAACAAACAGGACACATCCATCCTTGCATGGAGATCCCCACTGAGAGAGACCATGGACGGGGACCTCACTGCGATCAGGAGCCAGGGGACCACCCTCGGACACTTTGCCACCCTTGGCTCTCCAGCTTGCCATAGCCGTTGCCACAGGACACGATCCCATTGCTGTGAGGTGATGAGGGCTGGGAGCTCATGGCCTGGCAGCACCACGCACATCAGAGGAGCTCAGAGGCCATCCGGGGAGGAGAAACCATCTCCGTGGCGAAGAACCTCATCAGCGTTTCCTGTCTCACGATGGAGAAATCGCATGTGGTGAAGAGGCTCTAAAAATAGGCTCAGGCAAACTTTTAACCACATTTGCAGATGTTAAAGGTAAAGCCAGAGCTGCCCTAAGGGGAAAACACATCCCCAGCGTTAACCCTAAGCACTGGTGGAGCCGGCTCAGAGGGCAGCAAGCCCCGGATGGGCAGCATGACCGAGATGCTGTCTTGTCTGCTCCGTGTCCCCATGCAGCGTGCAGGGGAGGACATTAGGAGCAGGAGCACGTAGCAGCAGGCTCTGTCTAACAGCACTGCCGCCTGACCCTGATTTGTAGCAGGGCTGAGTGGGGAGGTTTGCTCTAGCGTTACAGCTCTTCCTGTGGTAATAGCCAGCACGGCGCTGGGATGGGGATGGGATGGGAAGGAAAAGCTGGGTCATGGTGCACTTGTTGGTGAGGGGAAGGAGAGGGTGCATGGGGATGCTCCATCCCGTGGTACAAGTGGGGTTGCTGCTCCCCGTGGTGTTGTTGCTGGCGCAGGGATGGAGGGATGTTGGATGCTGCCTGTCCCTATCCCCATCAGCGCTGTGGCCCTGTGGTGGCTTGTCCTGCACTGCATTGTTGCCTGCCCCTGTGTCACATCACCAGGGATGGAGTCATATGGGGACAGTGGCCAGGGCTGATGAGGCATCTTCCAGCCGAGGCATCATCCCCCTGATGGCACCCAGGGGATGCTGCACCTTCCCAGTCTCCACCATGCCAAGGGTGACAAGCTGCTAGCAAAGTCCCTGTGCATCATCGCTGCGGTCATCCCTGCGTGGAGATGGATTCATCCCTCTGGTGTCCATCCCCAGGGATTTGCAGAGGCAAAGCTGACTGAGTGGAAATACAAATCCTGGAGGGTTGAGCTGGGCCTTGGCTGTGGAAGGGCTGGCGAAGGGCGTTCTGCCCGTGGGAGATGGAAGGGGCAGCACTGCCTGCGAGCATCACTCCATGGTGCAGCGGTCCCATGCTGGCTCTGCAAGCCCAAGTGGGACAGACCCAAACCCAACCTTTAACCAGACCTGGAAGATGGCTCGGACCGTAGGGAAGACAAAAGAGCTGGAATGATTAAAGGGAAGTAAATGAGAATCCCCCCATTACCTGAGCTGCCTGATGCTGGCCTCGCACACAGCTCAGTGCTGGTGTGACTTTATCCTTGGGAGCAGGCTTCCCAATAGGTTTTCCTTGTTGCTGTTTGTGCAATGGCTGCAGGGAATCCATCACTTCTTGTCTGCCATTGCCTGGCTTCACCTCTCCTCCTGCCTGCAACTGCTGCATCCTCACGGGATGGGTTCGGGGTGATGGTTTGGATCATCCTCAGCCTTTACCTGCAACAGTGGAGGGGAAAACTGACCCTTGGAGTTTTATTTAGCGAAGAAAATCCCCCCAAACAGCCCTGGAACAAGCTGTGCGGTGCCTGGTGGCCACATTGGCATCAGTGTTTTGGCAAAAGGCATCACCTTGTCGGTGGGAATAATAACCAGGAGGGGGAAGGGCCGGGGCAGGCAGACAGGCAGATCCATTTTATCCGACGCCGCATGTTTTATGAAGGCACATTTCAGCTCTTCAGCCTTGGAAAGCTTTTCATACCCTTTAATTTTCTAATAAAAAGGAATTACGTTTGCTGAAAAGCCAGTAACAAGATTCACTGTCATTGTCTTTTGTACAGGCCATAATTCCTGCCTCGGGGCTGCCTGCAGCCCCGTTGTGTGGTCCTAGGTGTGGGTCTGGAGAGCTTTGCCAATGGGATGCACCGGGGGTGATGGGGATGAAGGCGAGCGCCGTGTTCAGCCTCTTGGTGCTGTGCATTGAATGTGGCTCCCTCTGAAAGCAGTGTCTGGTTTGAGGTGCACCGAGGTGGTTCCCACTGGCTGTGTGTGATAGGTGGGATGGCTCAGGAACCGGAAAACAGGGAGTCTCAATTGCCTGGTTGTTGGCCTTGTAACCGTGAGCTCAAGAGCGGTGTGAGGTCTGGTGGCTGCAGGAGAGCTTGCTTGCTCTTTGATGCGGATGGAGCAGGTCGTGGTTATACACGAGTCAGAGCAACCGGGTGCTGAGGACAGACAGTGCCCCCTGCTCTGTGCCAGCGCCACCATCACATCCCACGTCCCACCAGCGCATCCCAGTGATGCTCACAGCATCAGGAACCCTTCAAGGCTCACCTTGCTCCCTGCTTTCCTCTGGGGATGCGCCTCTCTCCAAGCACAGCTCTGCCTTTGCCGGTGCCACGTGGCACCGGAGCCGCGATGCCGCCGGCGCTCCGTCTCCCTCCGAGTTGCTCATTTGAAGTTGCTGCTCAGCAGCCTCTTTTCATGCAGGGGGGATGCAAAAGCAGCCGCAAACACCAGTAAATATCTTCTACATCCTTCCCCCCCCCTTTTCCAATCCTTGTTTTCATTCTTACTTCCCAGCTGGTTCTTTTTCTTTTGGGGGGGGGGGGGGGGAAAGGGTTTTCAAAGCTTTCCTTAACCATGTGTAACAATAGGAAGCGTTGCCTTTTAGCCTGCGGCCGGCACAGTTTTAAATGAGGTCCCAGGTAGTCATGGTTACCTCTCCTCTTCAGTAAGAGATGACTTTTATTTCCTGCCTTTTGTATTTGCACATCTCAGATATACATTCTCCTAAACCATAATTGGTATTCACGGATAGACGGGGACACGGGAGGGAGCTGCCGCAAGAGGGGAAAGGAGCCAGATGGATGCAGGGGGTGTCAAGGTCTCTAAGCCCCCAAACATCAGGAAATCTTAATTTCAAGTCATTTTTCCTCCCCTGGCAAGACAGGGAGGCAGACCTGCCTCTCTGCTGCCTCAGGGCTTGTCCTGATCCCACCTCCTGGATGCTGTCCTGGGATTCGGGATTCACCCCACTTGACAGCAGCAAGCCTCTCCTTGCGGAAGGGTTCCCCAGCATCCTGCATCCCTCAGTCACGATGACATAGGATGGTGGCAGAGGGTCCACCCTGTGCCCCCCCCCCATTCCCAAGCAGGATCCTTGACCCTATGGGCACTGAGGGGATCAACGCTGCGCCCTGTTTGGGAAACGCTGGCAACGGGCACAGCCCAGGGAGCGAAGCGCTCAGGCAGTGATTGATGAAAGATCATCGCCTCATTCCACAGGATCATTGCTCAGAGTGTGGGCAAAGCTGCGCGTCCCAGGGGGACCGAGCGATGCGCGCCTGCGTTTCAGGGCAGAGGGGATGGAAAGCCGCCTGTTTTGCACCTCTGTTTCTTTTCTCCCCTCTCTAAAAGCACCAGGAAAACACCCCCCCACCCCACCCCCCCCAGCTTGTCTAATCAGAGGCAAGCAGATTCCACCCACTTCCTTTTGGACAACTGGCATACGTTAGGCTATCATCTAGAGCTGCCTTTACAGCAAGCAGAGTGCCCCAGCGGTGGCTCCTGCCTTTCTGGCAGGATGATAACCGGTGCTGCACAATCACTGCGCCGGAGCCGCAGACATATTGGCTTTTCTCAGCCAGCAGGAAGGAATTTGCACAACTAAGCAGGCGACGGGAGCAGCTCGGGATTTGCGGCTCTGGATGTGCCCGTGCTGTTTGCTGGTGGCAGCATATCAGGGGCTCACACACTGCATGCACCTGAGCTCCATGGGGGGTGCTTTAAAGGGATGGTCTGGGGAGAAGTCGTTTGCTGCTTTATGTTTCCCAACCCTTTTAATGAGAAGAATGTGTTCTTGTCAAGGAGGTTTGTCCTTAGAATATAGAGGAAAGGCAGCGGCGCTGTGACATTTACCTCTGCGGGGCCAGGATGGATGTGCTGCATCCCGGAGCATCATCGGGAGGAGCAGGGTCAGTCCTGGGGTTCCTCATGGGGTAAAACCCAAATCCTCACTCAGGGCAATGCTTCTTTGCTGGGTTTTAACTCCAGATGGGGATATATGGGATTGTTGGAGCAACTCCCATCCTGCAGCGGCTTTTGGTCCTTCTCCAGGCAAAACTCCCCCTGGTTGCAGGTCCCATGTTTGCCCTTAGCATGGGTGAAGCAAAGAGATCACTTCTCTATAGGTTTGTCAGGTTGGGAGCTAGAGTCTGGCCCTGTTTCCGTCACAGCAATCCCCTTCCCAGCTGGAGCATTTCCAAACAGGATGCTCCAATGTGGAAAAGCGGCATGGCAGAGTGGATTCAAACCCTGCTCCCACTGTGGGTGCTGCCTGGTAGGGTCAGAGCCTGACCTGGGCTATGGTACCCAGCCCCATTTATGGATGCAAAGTGCACATCAGTCGCAACAGCAGCTGATGGACACTCCAGTATATTAGCAGCATTAATTAAGTTACAAAAATTATGCATGTTATCAGTTATGAGACGACCTTTCATAAACTCAGTTATTAAAGCAATAAAGCATGACCCGCTGGTCCTAACCAGTTTAATGGCTGTCTAGGAGTGTGTTTTTTCACATAATACTTTTAGCAGGTCATTAGCTGGGCAATAAGAGACCATGGAGAGCCCAAGTGATGTGAAGGAGTGGCAGCAAGAGGCAGACACATTGCTGGGGCTGGGGGTCACCATCATCCCCTGCTGCTTACATGCATGGGCTGTGATGGGTGATGGTGTGGTGGTTGCTGCCAAGGATGCTCCCAGCTTGTCTGTGCCATGCTGAAATCCTGGTGGTGTGGGGCAAATCCATCCCTGGGTTGCTGTGGGACAGGTTTGGGACTGGTGTACATCTCTCTGCAGCCCCGGTATTGCCTGTGCTGCAGAAGGGAGATGGGATATGGTGATGTGGCCACCCCAGGGCTCCTGGTTGTATCCCTGGTGCTGCTGTAGGATGGAGACTTTGACCTTCTGCAGGGCTGGAGGAGGTCTGGAGGGACCGGGGTTCTCCCTGCCTGCTGGTCTCGGTGTATGGACAGTGCTGGTCTGGGTGTATGGGTAGTGTTGGTCTTGGTGTATGGACAACGCTGGTCCTGGAGCATGGACAATGCTGGTCTCGGTGTATGGACAGTGCTGGTCTCGGGGTGTGGATGGTCCTGATCTCAGTGTATGGATGGTCCTGGTCTCGGGGTATGGATGGTGCTGGTCTTGGTGTATGGACAGTGCTGATCTCTCCAGGCTGAGACCCCAGTTCAGAGGTGTTGGGTTGGTCCTTGCCTCCCCACAGTACCCACCACAGCACCCATGGGGACATGCCACATACCCAGGGCCAAGTGGAAGAAGCCACCGAGCCCTGGCCGCCAGCTCCTGCCCCCTTCACGTCCCATTGCCATTACCAGCGCATCCCAGCTGGGTTCGATGCCCTCCCTACCCATGGCTACACCACAATACCCAGAGATACTGAGATGTGCACTGCGCCACCGGTGCCCCCAGCACCCCCAAAGCGCCTTTCCCAGTCCCCGCCAGCCGTTTCCAAGCACTGACCCTCTCCATAAACAAAGGAGAGGGAGAGGGAGGGTGGCTGGCATGTTAATATACTCTCCCCCCCTCTTTTCCTCCCTTCATCCCTCTGGGAAAGGCCTTTGCAGATATAAGCAAACCTTGATTAAAAGCTGCCTGACAGGCAACGGCAGCAGCAAGCAGCAGGCAAGGAAGCTCTCCAAGTCCAAAGGGAGCTGCTTCTGCTGCTGCTGCCTCCATTCTCAGATGTCCCTGATCCTTTAATCAATCACAGCCGCGGAAGAGAAGAGCAAACACCCGTGCCGGGGCAGAGGTATGTGCTTGCATTCGTTCCAGCCGCAGCCCAGGCAAGCAGGGCGGCCGCACGCCTTCTGCTGCAGGCACAGAGCCGTCCCCCGGCTTGGAGCTGCTCTTTCATCTCCAGGAGGGAGCAGGGGCTGTGCTCCTGCTGGTCCTTCCATGGAGGATGGTGCCCCACGGGCAGTGGGATGGATGCAGGCATCTGCCCCCTTCCCGCTGCTCCAGTGCAAAATGCATCCCGAGGGAGGAGGATGCTCCAGCTCCTATCCCATGGGCTGTGGCGTGCTGGATGAGTGGGGAAAATGGGGTGTTTGTAGATGGATCCCCCACTTGGGAGCTGCTGGGATGGGGATGGCCACAGGGCACCAGCCTGGATGTTACATCTAACAGAGCGCTGGCCAAACCCATCCAAACCACGGCTGGGCACGTGGCGCTGCGCCCGCGGTTCGTGACCCCCAGAGATGGCCCCATTGGGTGGGCAAAGGGTCTGTTCCAGCCCCAGGGCTGAGCACCCGCCGTGGCCATGCCCTGAGCCACCAGCGTGCAGAGAAACCGCCCACCCCGGGGATGATTTGTCACCGAGCGCTGTGTGTCACCGCGGGGCCCCTCGCTGAGGCTGGCGATGGAGGCGGAGGGAGAGGAAAAACGCTTCAATCCCAGCAAAATCCTCTCTTTCCTGTCGTGTTCCCCACCTCGCGTGCGGCGCTGGGGGGGCTCTGCCCACCGGGGCGGGCAGGGACTGTGGTTTCCTTCCTTATTTCATTGCTGGTGCTTATTTTTAGCACCGTGTGGTAATAGGTAGTGACAGTGCCCTGGGACGTACCGCGCCTCCGGTCCTGTGAGAAGGTGTCTGGGGCAGAGCTGCTCGATGCTGCAAGCAGAGTTCAGCCAACTGCTGGCTAACGAGGCAATGGAGCTGGGGAACACACATCCAGGGGTTGGTGTTTGGAGCAGGGGCTCTGTGGGGAGCAGGGATGCTGGATCGTGCCGGCCTCAGTATCCCATCCTGGAGCTGCTTTGTGGGAAGGGTTGAACGGGTTTGTGAGGCACAGGGGTGTTGGGGTCTTGCTGCTACTGGTGCCAGCCCCGCTGGGGGTGCAAATCCAGCGAGGATGCTGTGGCCAAGGAGAGACAGGCATGTTATGGTGCTGGTTTTGCTGCTCCAAAGCCCATTAGTAATGGATCTTTGTGGAATAACCCTCCCTCAGTAAGGCAAGCTGCCCCCTCTGCTTTAGAAACACTCAGCTCCAGCCAGGCTGTGCATGTGTAAATGGGGCAGTGAACAAACCCCGACTGAGACATCAGGGGGCAGCTCTGGGACCCCCGGGAATCCCCAGTCCTGGAGGGCAATGGGGGCCTCTGGAAGGGCTGGAGGGTGCCAGTGGTTGGGGACAAGCCCCAGGCACATCCTTAGGTCCGGCACTGCAGGGCCTGAGACAGGGCCATGGATCTGTTTCAGGCTGGGATGTGTCAGGGTGTCGGAGGCCCCAGCATCCCAGTTCCAGCCACCACATCCTCCCAACAGCACTGGGATGTAGCTCCTGCCCTCTGCACTGTGGTTTGGGGCAGCAAAGGGGGAATTCCTTCTCATCCATCCTTCCCCCTCCTGATTTTATCAAGACATCACTTGCATGCCCAGCACTGGTAGCAGAGGTGTGGGGTCCTCCTCGTGCCTGAGCTGAAGTCCTGCTGAGATGGGATTAAATCCTCCTCGTCACCCACATCTGGGATGTTGGGATACTCCATGGCTTGGAAGAAGCTGGAATAAGGTGCTGGAGCTGAAACCATCCCAAGCATTGGGCAGCTTTGGATGTTGGGATGCTCCAAGGATTTGAAAGAAGCCGGAACAAGGTGCCAGAGTTGAAGCCCACCGAAGGACCTTGAGGGACACCAAGGGATGCCAAAGGATGCTGAGGTCCCTCCTGCACTCACTGCTGCTGGAAAGGAGAGCTCAGACCCAGCATGGATACAGCCTCCCTGGATCCATCCCCTTCATCCCCACATGCCAGGGCCTCGGCACCTCTTCGTGCCAGCCCGGCAGCAGCTCGGCAGGGGAATAAGACCCTTCCATGTTTTGGCAGTGTGTTGCTAATCAGCACGACGCAGCGTGCACCACCGCGGGCTCGCTGCTATTTAAGGAGCCTACTTGAAATACACCTGCAAGAGGGGAGAGGAGCGCCAGCAAGTAAATAACCCTGGAATCAAAGCGCCGGCGGGGGCAGGAGGAAGAGAGATGCAGAGATTTAAGGACAGAAAAGCAAGCAATAAAAGAGAAAAATGAGGTGCAATCTGGCAATTGAAGAGCTCGGGCATAATTGTGAAGGGATGCTCTGCGGTCCTGGTGCTTGGTGGGGAGATTCCATCACCATGGCCATGGTGGGGGATCTCACCTGCATCCCTGGTGCAGGCGGAGGGATGGATGGAGCCTTCCACTCGCCTCCCTGCTTGGCGTGCTTATCACATGCTGCCATTCAGCTCCTGCCTTCTTTTCCTCCCCTTTCTCCCCTCCTTTTCTGTAACATTATAAATCAAACAGCTTAAAATGTAAAGCATCAAAAATTCTAAAACCTTCATCTATTATTAACTGTGACAGTAAATTCCACCTCTGAATGTTTCACATAGCAACTGTTACCAGGACTCAGCATCCGAAGCTGATGTTCCAGCAACTTTCCATCATGCTGCCGCCACTCCGGTGATGCCGAGACTGGTCCAGTGAGACGCTGTTGCTCCCAGCGCCTTGCTATGGGATTGGGATGCCAAAGAGAAACCCATGGTTCATTTAGTGAGGGGATAGGAAAGGAGCTTGGTGCCTGTGTTGGGATGCAGTGGTTGGGTTCTTTGTTACAGTCCTACCTCCACGATGGTCATGTAACCCACCAGACTTCATCACTTTCTCCATCACATTATGGAGCACCGCAAGTAGCAAGGATGGGGATGGATAGAGATGGCTTGGCTCCAGTGCTGGCTGTAGCGGTGACGCCAGCATGGGCAATGGGTCTTGATGCTCTGAGCATTGGGCTTGCAGTGTGCTGGGTGTCCATAGGGATTGGTGTCCATAGGGAGCTGGGCATTCCCCACCGGTGCTTATTCACCTTCCCTGTGCAGCATCATGGCTCCGCTTTGTGTTTTGCCCCTGCTTAGAGGCTGGGGTGGCTTTGGCTGCTGTTGGCTCATGTGGAGCTGGGTTGGGGTGGTTTGGGTTGGGTTTGGGAGCCCTGGCTCTGCAGCCCTATGGAATGCTGAGCCTGGTCCAGTGCGAGCCCAGCCATCACACCAGCATCCCTGATGCGGAGCCATGACCATGGCAGGGCTCCCAGCAGCATTCCCAAGCACCCAAAAACCACCCATCACCCCTCCGCAGCACCCTTCATACCATGCCCAGTGTCCCCATGCCCTGTCACAGGCATCCCTGCTTCACCATCCCACAAATCCCAGTGGCTTCCCGCGTGCCGCTGTGATCAATTCCATGCCGTGCCGGCTGCAGGCCAGGCAGCAGCGGCTGCTCCAACGCCTCCCTAGGGAGAGGCAGCAATTTTCCTGCTCTGAAGAAGCTTGTGAAGGTTTGAGTGAATCTGGGAAGCAAATCTAATTGGCAACCTGGTAATTCCTCGGGGGGGACATGTACTTTGGTCATATCTAAGTACATTCCAAGCCAGTGTTTAAGACACGCCGAATCCAAACTTGGACAGTCAAATACCAGCAGCTCTAAGCTCCTTATCTATTTCAGGCAGATTAACTCCTTAATCATCCCTTTTGGAAGTTCCCTGCCCCAAATTCCTCTCCCCACCTCTTCCTCCCACCCTGTTTTTCAGCAGGAACAAAAGGAGCGGATTTTGTGGGGTGCCAAAGGTGGGGATGGTGCCTGCAGTGATTGACAGAGTCAATAACCGGGAAGCAGGAGAAGGCCTGTGGAAATCTGCTTTTCCAGCTCACCTGCCCTCGTATTTGTCTTTGGGATTTGGATGGGGAGAATGTATAATACCCAAATAATTCATCACATGACACCGAACCTTGATTTATTATTTCCAACCCTCTTCTATTCTGTTTTTAACCTTTCCCAAGCCCCTTTTATCCTTATTTTTCCCTTTACCCAAGGGGATTCCTGCTCAGCATCCCCCTAGCAGAGGTCCCAGCTCCCACCATGCCCCCAGCCCCACTCCTGGCAAGGAGATGCTCATTTTTCCCCCTGTTTACCCCCCTGGCAGGCCAAGCTGAGCCGCTGGGATGCAGCCAGTGCTGGGCACTGTCACTCAGGCGAGTGTCGGAGCATTGCGCTTCATTATGGAGCTGTCTGCTGTTGGCAGGAGATGACTTAGAGGGCAGAGCCTGGCAGCGGCATGTCGGGATTCACCTCCGATGGGCAGACCTGTGTGCAGGGGGATGCTGAGGAGCAGCATCCATGGGGTGTGCAGGACTAGGAGGGTTTGGTGGTGGTGAGCTGGTGATGGAATTCAGCACGGTGGAGCCCCAAAGGCAAAGGCAGGAGGTGCTGTGGAACAGGAATGCGGGAAGGCAAAGGGGGGACAGGGTATCGCCCCCCGTTACTGTGGGTCCCAGTGAAGGGGTCTCGTAGGACCACTGGTAGTATTTAATGATGCTCGTTTCAAACATACGTATGATGTCCTCATGGCCAAGCTCTGGAGCAGGAGCAGGAGTGTGGGAGGGGGATGGATGGGGGTACCAGGGTCTGTCCTTTGCCTTTCCATGGTCCAGTTTCTTGGCATTGCAGTGTGAATTGGCTGGAAGTTTTCCCAGTAGAACACCTGGTTGTGGCCGGAGCAGAGCCTGAGTTGTTGAAGCCAGAGGGGACTTACCCAGTTTGGGAGAACTGGAAATGGCCTGGGGTGATGGTCATCCTATGGGGTCTCCAGTCCTGCTGGGGATGGAGACATGCTGAGAAGATCCAGGACACCGACATGGGGCTGGGGCACGAGCCTGCTCCATCCCTATGCTCCTGGTCTGACAGGGAATGGGCCCACCAACACCATACACAAACCTGGCCCATGCCAGAGGTGGGGAAACTGAGGCATGGTTGGAGAGTGGTCCTGGTTCCAAGTTGCGGCCCCAGGCACAGCTTGTGGACCATGAGCCATCCTCATCACATTCCTCAGGGAGCGCAGCCTCATGTATTCAACCGCATCCACTTGCAGCAGCCGGCTTGCACGACAGGCACGTGCAGGGCAGATCTGGGATCAGGATAAGGATCCATTCCTTCTCCCATTCTTTTATGTGCTTTTAGTGTTGTTGCATGAGATGGGAGCCCCCACAGGGCCTGAGCATCATTAAGGTGCAGGGCATCCTGGTTTTCTTGTCCGGTAAAGGGGGTCCAGCGCCACCTGAGCATCCAGCACTCATGGATGGGAGAGACTGCACTTCATCATCAGCATCGCTCCGGTGGCTCTGCTCTCCATCCCATTCCTTACAGGGATACAGTTTCTGCCTTGCTTCAAGGGGAAACTGAGGCAGGGAGCAAAACAGCATAGGAGAGGGAAGGAGGTTAATATTAGTGGTCGCGATTATGATTGGAATGGTTCGTTATTAATGGAATTGCAGTGAGTGTGGCCAAGAGCAGGAGAGGAGGGAGGAAGGAAGAGGGATCCTGACCTGTCAGGATGAGTGAAGAAGATAAAAGGAGCATGCTGAGACCTGGCCAGGCTGGTGCTTGGCTGAAGGTCACCACGGTGGTGAATGGCCGCCCCATGACCATGGTTGTGCCCATCGGTGCCATGCTCCCCAGCACCCAGGTCTGCAGCAGGATTGGGTGCGGATGTGGAGGAGCTGTGTCCCTCCTCATCCTCATCCTGAGGCCAGGCTGGTTCTGCTCCCCCCATCCGTGCCTCAAGGTTGATGTCAGCCCCGTGCTGGGCGGGGAGCACGCGGTGCTTCCCTCCGTGTCACACCAGGTGATGGATCGGTGATGGATCCGTGATGGATCCGAGCGCGCTTCCCACTGGAGAGGGGATTTACCTGGGAAGAGCGGGGCTGAGCATCTGCTCTGCAGCCAGCTCCAGGCTCTGGGGTTCATCTCCTGCTTTGTTGGTCCCATTTTTTCCCCTTTTTTTTCTTTTATTTCCTTTTATTTCTTTATTTCCTTCCCTTTTCCCCTGTTTTTTTTTTTTCCAATTTTTTTCCTTCCCCCCTATTTTTATTTTTTTCCTCTTTTCCCTCTTTCTTTTATTTTTTTTCTTTTTATTTTTCTTTTTCCTTTTCCTTTTTCTCTTCTTCTTTTCCTCCTTTTCTTTTTCCTTTTCCTTTTTTCTTATCTTTTTCTTTTTTCCTTCTTTTTTCTCATTTTTTCTCTTTTTCCCCTTTCTCTTTTCTTTTTCTTTTCTTTTCTTTTCTTTTCTTTTCTTTTCTTTTCTTTTCTTTTTCCCCTTTTCTTTTCTTTTCTTTTCTTTTCTTTTCTTTTCTTTTCTTTTCTTTTCTTTTCTTTTCTTTTCTTTTCTCGTCTCTTCTTCTTTTCTTTTTTCTTTTCTTTTCTTTTCTTTTCTTTTCTTTTCTTTTCTTTTCTTTTCTTTTCTTTTCTTTTCTTTTCTTTTCTTTTCTTTTCTTTTTTCTTTCTTTTCTTTTTTCTTTCCTTTTTTTCTTTCCTTTTTTTCTTTTCTCTTTTTCTTTTCCCTTTCCTTTCCTTTCCTTTCCTTTCCTTTCCTTTCCTTTCCTTTCCTTTCCTTTCCTTTCCTTTCCTTTCCTTTCCTTTCCTTTCCTTTCCTTTCCTTTCCTTTCCTTTCCTTCCCTTCCCTTCCCTTCCCTTCCCTTCCCTTCCCTTCCTTCTTCCCTTCCCTTCCCTTCCCTTCCCTTCCCTTCCCTTCCCTTCCCCTCTTTGCTTTCCCAACCCTTTCCTCCCAGCCAACATTTCCCAGCACCAGCAAAACCCACCCCACACCAGCAAATCTCTGCCTCTCACTGCCTCCCCCCATCCTCCCCATCCCAACCCTCCCGGCAAACCCCGGCACCAAGCACCCAAACCCCTCCACAATAAAGGAGGAAGACCCAAAGCGGGGGGAGAGGATGGGGCTGGCGGATGAGCTGGATTTCCATGCGCGGGGATGAGGTTGGGGAGGCCACGGGCTTCCCCTGGCAAGGGATGGATGAACCGGAGCCAGCAGAAACGTTGAGTCATGAGCGCGGTTCTCAGGCCGTGTTTTTATTCCCGAGTAAAATTCCTTGCTGGGGAGGAGCAGCACTGGGGGGGGGGGGGGGGGATCTGAACTGAAGGATCGTGCCCCACAAATAGGGTGTTAATGGGCACGCACCCCATTGCGATGGGAATTCCCTGCTCCTGGAAGGAGGTTTGGAGAGGGGGGGATCTGCCCAGGGAATTCCCCAGCAGCTGGATGGGAGGAGCAGCGTGATGTGGGGGGGCTGCAGGAGATGGGGACCCCATCCCTCCTCCTCCTCCTCCTTCTCCCAGCCCATGCAATGGGCGGCGCAGCCCCGGCTCCATTTATCATCATCTGCGGGCAAGTGAAGTGTGCAGGGAGCAGCTGCTCCGGTGGCTGAGCGCCGAAATGGGGCGGGACGTGGTCATGGGGGGGCGCGGGGGGCCACCCGCTGGGTACCAGCATCCCCCCAGTCACTGCACTGGGATGGAGCGTTGGTGATGCAGGAGATGGTGATGCTGATGGGGAGCATTGGGGAGGGGGTGTGTTAAAGGGGATTCATTGGGGAGAGTGAGCGTTAAGGGGGTGCAGTGGGGAGAGGGTGTGTTGAAGGGGTTCATTAAAGGAGGGGAGCATTAAAAGGGTGCAGTGGGGAGAGGGTGTATTAAAGGGGCTCATTGGGTGAGAGTGTGCTAATGGGGAGCACTGAGGAGAGGGTGCATTAAAGGAGATGCATTTGGGAGAGAGTGTTACTAAAGCAGTGCATTGGGATAAGGGTGTATTAAAGGGGTTCATTGTGAAGAGGGTGTGTTAATGGGGTGCACAGGGGAGAAGTTGCATTATGGGGGTGCATTAAAAGGGCCAGTGCTTTGACAAGTGGGAACAGCCAAAGCTAGTGCAGGCACCACAGGAACATCCGTGGGGTGCAGAGACAGACGGACAGAGCCGCCTCCAAACAGCCTGGAGGGTTTGACCCAGTCCCAGGGGTCCCTTTGCACTGCTTGGGGGAGGTCCATCCCATTCCCAGCTCCTGGAGCACGATGCCTTTTCCCACACACCCTTCCCCTCCCTGTTTCCCCCCTCCTCAACCTCCCCTTCTCTCTCCTCCCTTAATAACCAAGTTCTCCAGAGCAGTTTGCGGTGTGGCAGGCGGCCAGAAAGGGTTTCTTTAACCTCCACCAGCTCACAATTAAAGAAATCCGGGGCTGAGGCGCTTATTCCCCCCTCGAGAGCCACCAAAGGGGGGGCCGGAGGCTGGGTCCTGTCCCTTCTGTCCCCCGCTTTTGATGCCTCACGGCGCGGGGATGCACCCCAGGGCTGGGAATGGGTTTGGTGATCGCGTTTGGGGTCTGGTGCCAGCGCTGCTCCGATGCTGAAGCATCCCCCTGTGAGAGCACGCTGCTATTTATAGTCCTTGAGTCCTTGCTGATGGCGCAGCAGCAAAGGCGAGGAGGGAGCAGGTGGAGCAGCAGGGCTGGATCAGGCCCCGTGGGATGAGCAGCAGCTGGGAAGCAAGGCTGGGATGCAGGGAACAGGGGGGTGCCTGCTGTCCCCAGTGCTGTGGCACTGGGGGTCTTGGGCGCTCACCAATGGTCCCTGGCCATGGGAAGTCCTGGGCTGCCTTCAGAGGGCTCCGGATCCGGCCCTGCCATTATCCCGGCCAGGCAGAGGGATGAGGGGAAGAAAAGGGAAGGAAAGAGGGATTGAGGGGAGGAAAATAGCACCAAAGCCAACCAGGCAGCACAAATCCTCCTGAGCAGCAGGCAGGCTGCAGCGGCTGAGCTGGCAGTGGTGCCCCAGCTCCTGGCATCATCCCCATGCACTGTATCAGCCCCTGGCACCACATCACCCCGTGCACCACGTCAGCCCCACGGGTCCGTGTGTGTCCCCAAAGGGTGATGCTGGGAGCTGTGGGGCTGGCTGTGTGTCCATAGGGGATGGGGTGATCCAGGGTGGATGCAGCCAGAGGGGACAGTGTCACGCTGGCTCTGGGCACCGTGATGCTCATCTTCCCATGCATGCCCTGGATATCCCTTCCAGGGGTCCCACACCATGAGCCCCGCCTGCAGCAGTGGCTTTGCCAGGCACTGATGGCCCCATATCAATTCCCATCGCTGGGGCAGTGGGAGCCAGACTGGAAACTTCTCCAGGGCCAGGAAAGCAGGAACGTGGCAGGGGGAATGAGCGTGCAGGGCCCCCGGGATGTGGCTGTGGCCACTCCCCCTCCCAGGAAGGGCCATAACCTTGCTGCTGTTGACAGCTTGATTTGATGCCATTAAAGCCTTTGCTCGGAAACAGCCTACATCAGGCAGCAACATCTGCTACAGCCCTTCTCTGGCAAGGCTGCGGCAGGGAGCCGGCCTCTGGTGCTGCCGATGGATCCGGTGCTGCTGAGGATGGGGGTGGCCCATTCCTGGTCCAGAATGGCAGCATCCGAACCGGGGCAGAGCCAAATGATGGGATGGCCTATGGGGAGATGGGGCTGTGGCTCAGCACTGATTTCAGCTCATCTCGAATGGGGTGCAATGGGCAGCCCATGCTGCATCTCCTGCCTGATGGGCCTCATCCAGCCCCTCATGGTGTGATCCCCATAAGAAGATACCCAGGGTGCTGGATGAGCTCCAGGCTTTGCTATGCGCCAGGATGTGGCTGAGGCTGGGGTTATGGCCATGGCCTTATCCTGCTCCAGGGCTTCCTCCACACTCTGCATGTATGCACACTCTGCATGTATGCATACCTTGCACACATGCGTGCATGCACATCCTGCACGCGTGCTCCCTCCATGCATCCCCGCCTCTGTATGGCAGTGAGCGACCCATCCCCTTGCACCGTGCGCTCCTGCCCATCCTGGCATGGTCCCAGCTGCTTGGAAAATCAACACTAATTAATTAATAACACTAATTAATAATACAAGAGAAGAGAGGAGGGAAAAGCTGCCCTTAAAGCGCCAGCCCAAGGTCTTCTCAAGCCCATTTCAGTTGTCAAACCTGGAGCCGGAGGGGCCCTTTCCTCCCTTTAATTTCCTCACTGCTCCCCAGGGCTGTCCCAGAGACCTGGCTTTGATTTTGCTGCCTTTGTTCCGGCAGCCCTGGCACAGGACAGGGCAGGGCTGTGGTCGGGGCTTCCACAGTGGCCTTCCTGGGTTTGTAATTGACCCATCCTTTCGCTGGGGTCTAAGCTTTAACCACAGCCTGTGAGATGCAGCTGCAGTGGGGGGGAGCGATGTGGGAAGCATCCAGAAAGATGGGGATGAAGGGGATGGGGTGTTGGGCTGGGCTGGATGGGACCCAGCCTGGTTCCATTGGCGCCAGAGGGCACAGTGTGATTGTTGCATCCCTAAGCCACCAGTGGGTATGGAAGTACAACTGAGTAACACCCCATATAGACCCCTGAGACGTTATTGGTATCGGTGTGAGGAAGTGAGGCCGAGCTGGTGCTGATCCACAGCCAGAGCCGCTGGCAAGGGAGCACATTGTGGCACAGGAGTGGCAGGGGGACACATAGGAACACACATGCATTATCCCTGCAGCTGCAGCCCCTTGGGGCTGCCCTGACCCAGGCTCCCAAATCTCAAACCGCTCCAAAACACACTCGCGTGCATCCCAGCACCTCCAGCCCACTGGGGATGGGGATGGGCAGGATGCGATCCCCCACCACCACCACCACCACCACTCAGCCCTTCATTAGTCCCCACAAGGCACTCAGCTGCCTCTTGAGATCAAATCAGTGACCCAGGTGCTTCCCTGCACCTAATGCAAGCTGGGGTAGGAAATGGGGAGCTTTACTAATAGCTGTCTGCTGGTGGGAGCAGACAGCTTCCAGATGGTACCACGCTGGGGCAGGGGGATCGGCTGGGGCCGAGGGCTGCGGCAGGCAGCAGCAGGCAGCATGAGTTGAAATGGCTGTTTCTTGCAGCAGAGCCCTGTGGTTCTGGCCCTCTGGCCCACTGCTGCTTCCAGTCATTAGCACAGTCATTAATAAGGGATGGCAATAAGTGGGGTGTTCGGAGGGGGTTGTAGCATCCTGGTGTGTCTGGGGAGGGTGATAGAGGCAGAGGTGAGGGGCATTGGGTGTGTGGACACAGAGCACCAGGGCTGGGGGACCTGTGACATGCAGGCAGGCAGGGAGGGAGTTGTTTGCCCCGGGGTGGGCAGCAGAGATGGGGAAGGGTCCCATCAGCAGGGTCAGGGGGGCTGGCTGGGCACAGTGCAGGCAGCTGTGCCCCAGCCATCCCCCTGCTCACAGGCACCGTGCTGGGAAGCAGGGCGATGCAGCAAGGAGATGTGATAGAGGATGAGGCAGGGAGATGCAAGGTGAGGTGATGCAGTGCCAAGTGATGTGATGTGGGGCGATGCAGAGCCATGCGAGGTGATGCAAAGCCAGCTGCTGTGATCTAGGGCGATACGGGGCGGTGCAGTGCAAGGTGATGTGATGCGGGGCGATGCGATGTGATGCAAGGGGATGTGATGGGATGTGATGCAAGGGGATGCGATGGGATACGATGCAGGGCAATGTGATGTAGGGCGATACAAGGCGATGAGATGAAAGGCAGTACAATGCAATGCAATGCAATGGATGAGATGTGATGCAAGGCAATGTGATGCAGGGAGATGAAATGCAAAGTGATGTGAACCCAAACCGTTCTATGATGGTATGCAAGGCGATGCAACACAAGGTGCTGTGGTGCAGGGTGATGAATGCAGGACAATGCAATACAAGGCAACGTGATGCAGGGAGATAAATTGCAAGGCAGCGCAATGCAGGTCAATGAATGCAGGGTGATGAATGTGGGGTGATGAATGTAGGGCAATGCAATGCAAGGCAACACAATGCAGGGTGATTAAATGCAAGGCAGTGCAATGAAGGGATGAATGCAGGGTGATGCAATGCAAGGCAACAAGATGCAGGGAGATGAAATGCAGGGCAATACAATGCAGGGCTATGCAGGGCAATGTGCTGCTGGGTGATGCAGGGCAATGTGAGGCAATGTAGGGCAATGCAGGGTGATGTGATGTGATGAAGGGCAATGTGAGGTGATGTAGGGCAATGCAAGGAGATGCAGGGCAATATGAGGTGATACAGGGCAATGTGATGCAGGGCTATGCAAGGTAATGCAGGGTGATGTGAGGTGATGCAGGGCGATGTGATGCAGGGCAAAGTGAGGCGATGCAGGGTGATGCAAGGCGATGCAGGGCAATGTGATGCAGGGCAACGCAAGGTGATGCTATGCAGGCCAGTGTGGGGCAATGCAGGGCAATGTGGTGCAAGGCGATGCAGGGCAGTGTAAGGCGATGCAGCAGCAGTGCAGCTCTGCCCTGGCGGCGGAGGGCGATGCGATGCTTCATTTGAATTCTCGCCTCTCTCTCTTCGCAGATAACGAGCCCGCGCCATGCAGTCCTTTCGAGAAAGGTGTGGTTTCCATGGCAACCAGCAGAGCTACCAGCCGACTTCACAAGATACATCACGCCTGGAGAATTACAGGCATCAAAGTCAGGCAGGGCCGAACTGCGAGCGGCAGAGGCTGGTGGCGAAGGAGTACTACAGTCAGCAGCAACTGCCGTACTCGGGCTACGAGAACAGCGCCGTGGAGAAATACCACCGGGGAAACAAGCAATTAGCAGGGCAGCAGCTGCAAGGCAGGCCGGCCTTTTCCAATTACGCCGTGCAGGAGAACAGCCCCTACCCTGCCCGCTATTCGGGAGACGAGAGCCTGCAGGCGTGGGGTGGCCAACCGCAGGCGCTGCCCGGCGGCGTGGCCAAGTATGAGGACAGCCTGATGAAGAAGACGGCGGCGTTGGCGGGCGGGCGGGCGTACCATGAGCCAGCAGCCACCTCGCTGCCCTTCCGGACTCACTTCCAGCAGCAGCAGCAGCAGCAGCAGCAGCAGCCGCCTGCGCTCCCCTACCCCAAGCTGCAGCGGCAGAAGCTGCCAAACGATGTCTCCTCGCCCATGCCCTTCTCGCAGAGCCCACACTTCGGGCAGCACTCGCAGTCCTTCCCTGCTTCCTCCACCTACTCCTCGGTGCCGGGGGGCAGCCAGCCCGCACACTCCTATAAGAGCTGCACGGCTCCCTCGGGGCAGCCGCCGCTGGAGCGGCCCCTGGGCAGCGCCGCCAGCCTGGCCCCTGGTCCCCGTGTGCCCAACCTGCACGGCTACCAGCCCAACCGCATCGGCTACGAGCAGCCGCCGCAGCCGCCGCCGCAGCCGCCTCAGCCACCGCCGCAGCCACCGCAACCTCCGCAGCCGCCGCAGCCCTTGCAGGGGCGGCACCATGCCCCGGAGACCCTCCACTACCAAAACCTGGCCAAGTACCAACATTACAACCAGCCAGGCCAGACCTATTGCCAGGGCGATGCGCCGCCGGTCCGGACGCCGGAGCAGTACTACCAGACCTTCAGCCCCAGCGCCAGCCACTCACCGGCTCGCTCCGTCGGCAGGTCCCCGTCCTACAGCTCCACTCCTTCCCCGCTGATGCCCAACCTGGAGAACTTCCAGTACAGCCAGCAGCCGCTGAGCACCGGCGCCTTCCCGGCCGGCATCGCCGACCACAGCCACTTCATGCCGCTGCTGAACCCTTCTCCCACCGACGGGACGAGCCCCGATGCTCAATCTGGGAACTGTAAGAACATGCAGAAGGAGAAGCTGCCCGAAAACCTGCTGTCGGACCTGAGCCTGCAGAGCCTGACGGCGCTCACCTCCCAAGTGGAGAACATCTCCAACACCGTCCAGCAGTTGTTGCTCTCCAAAGCGGCCGTGCCACAGAAAAAGGGCATCAAGACACCAGCGAGGACCCCAGAGCAGCTCAAGGGGCAGCATTGCAGTCCTGAGAGCAGCACCTACTCGGCGGAGCAGGTGGGGACCCCACTGTCTGACCCACTGAGCACCCCTCAGTCCGTCCACGCTGAGGCACAGGACACTGACTATCTCAGCGGGTCGGAGGATCAGTTGGAGAGGAGCTTTTTGTACTGCAACCAGAACCGCAGCCCTGCCCGCGTCAACAGCAACTCCAAGGCGAAGCCCGAGTCCGTGTCCACGTGCTCCGTGACCTCCCCGGATGACATGTCCACCAAATCGGATGATTCCTTCCAGAGCATCCACGCCACCCTGCCCCTGGAGTCCTTCACCAAGTACGTGACCAACGAACGGGACTGTCCCCGCCTGCTCCTCAGCGCCCTGTCCCAGGAGGAGCTGGCTTCCGAGATCATCGTCCTGCAGGATGCCATCAATGAGAAGGCGGATAAAGCCTGGGCCAACTTGCCCATGCTCAATAAAGAGGCCACCAAGTCCCCCTTCCAGCTGGAGAACCACCGGCCCTGCCTGGACTCCATGGTGAAGGGCGCCTGGCCCAGCCAAGGTGACTCCAGCACTCTCACCGAACCCCTTAAGATGGACAAGGCTTCAGGAGCCAACGCAGGGAAGGAATTCAGTGAGGAGGTGTACGAGGGTCCGCAGGTAGAGTTCGCAGCCACCGAAACCAAGGACTCATTGAAGGATGCTGCTCCACTTGCTTTCAACTCCAAACCCAACATCCCGGCGGCAACGTCGAGTGCGGGAGCCCCCGGCTATAGCTGCTACTCAAACACCACTGCCAACTCAGTGGGGTCTGAGAACACCATGGAGAACTTCGAGTGGCCGGAGGAGAGCCTGGGTGATGCGTGCCTGCGGTGGAAGGAGCTGCAAGCCACCGACCTCCCCAAGGCCTTGTTCCCCAATAAACTGGTGGGATCCTGCAAGGAGAAAAAAAATGCCTGTGGCTTGGATCTGTGTGATGGAGAGCAGCCGGCCAAGAGCAAGCCGGACAGGGACTTCGGTCAGCAGGAGGAGGAGGAGGAGACACTGACCTACGATGAAGCAGCGAAGGCAGACAGCGAGAGGTGGCTGCAGGACACCCGGCACTGCTGCTCGGCCGGGGACTTCAGTGAGATCCCCATCATCTCCTCGCCAGAGCTGAAGGAGTCGGACCTGGAGGCAGAGGAGTACTCGTCGCTGTGCGAGCTGGCCGGCTCGGAGCAGAAGTCGGTGGCATACGTTGCCTCGCCACCCAAGCCCCCCGAGATGCCTGCGGTGCTGTCCTCCAGTGAGGTGCCCGTGTCCGCCGAGGAGACCGTGAGCACGGTGGAGAAGGAGAACTCAGCTCCTGCTGCACGTCTGTCCGGTCAGTCCGTCATCCTGCTGGGCCCCGCTGTGGGCACAGAGACCAAGGTGAAGAGCTGGTTCAAGTCCTCCCTGCCGCACATCCAGCCTGAGGAGGAGAGCAGCGCCGGAGACGCATCCCACCCGGAGGCAGCTGATGCTGAATCCACCCCATCGGTCGCAGTGAAGCAGCAGCTCACTCCTGAAAACGCATTGGGGAAGACAGAGCCCATCTCACGGGGCAAAAGCCTCCGCAACAAGAGGGTCCATTGCCGGCTGCCCGAAGGGGATGGTCCCGGCAGCGCCGTGCTGAGCCCCTTTGATGATGGGCCAGCAAGTGGTGGCGTGGCCAGCGCTTGCCTCGGACCAGACAGCCAAGCAGAGGTACCAACCAAGAGCACCCACAGCCAGACACCCCGGTTCCCAGCCGAGGGCTTGCCAGCACGCATGTGCACCCGTTCCTTCACCGCCCTCGCTGAGCCCCGTGCCCCAGCCCCATTGGAAGGGCTGAAAGCCCCCATGCACCAGGAGAAGCTGGGCAAGAAGCCGGCTTGCGGCGCGAAGCAGAGGGTGGCCTTCAAAGCCAGGAAGCGCAGCAGCCAGCCGGCCCCCAAAGTGGTCCAGAGCACCGGGGACACCACGCTGCTAGTGCCCGGCTTGGTGGTGGCGGAGGAGGTGGTGGGGCCGACACCGTTGGAGGGGGATGCGGTGGATGCCGGGGAGAGGGACCAGCGGTCGATGATCCTGCGCTCGCGGACCAAGGCGCAGGAGGTGTTCTACACCAAGAGGCAACGGGGCAAGCGGGCGGCTGATGTGCGGCTCAAGAACTGCAAGGTGCCCAAGAAGCTCATCTCCAACAACCACCTCCCGCCCGCGCTCAAGCTGGCGGCCCCGGGCAGCCCGCATAAGGAGGGCAAGGTGGGTGCCCGGATGAAGCTGCCCAAAGCGGGGCCGGGCGTCGGGGCCAAGTTGTCCGAGCGGCCCCTGCACTCGCTGAAGAGGAAATCCACCTTCATGTCCCCCATCCCTGCCAAGAAGAGGAACCTGGTCCTGCGGAGCAACAGCGGTGGCGTGAAGGAGGAGAAGCCGGAGGCCCCCCCCAGCCTCTTCAAGAAGATGCCGGTGGCCAAGAAGGTGAAAACCAAGCTGCCCCCCAAGACCTCCGGCGAAGCCATCCCAAAGCCCCCTCCTCCAAAGGAGGCCCCTGATGTCTGCATCAAGATCACGTCGCGGGCGGCCTTCCAGGAGGCCACCAAGACCAAAGTGCTGCCTCCCCGCAAGGGCCGTGGCCTCAAGCTGGAGGCCATCGTGCAGAAGATCACCTCTCCCAACCTGAAGAAGTTCTCCTGCAAACCGGTGGTGGCGGCGGCCACAGCCTATGGCACCTCACTGAGCCCTATGGAGCGGGTGAAGCACACCGGGGTGGCCGCGGCAGCGGGTGACGTGCGGTTGCCCAAGCCGGCATCGGCACAGAAGGCACCGGCTGTGCCGGGGGCAGAGCAGCTCTGCCGCAACCCCAACGGCCGAGCGCCCAAGGGGAAGCTGGGCGGTGGGAAGAAGCTCTCTGCTGATAACTGCCATGGCGAGGCATGCGCGCCGGCACCGGCGGCTCAGCCTGGCTCCACCGTGGTGGCCAAGAGCCTGGGGCTGCTGCCCAAGAAGAGGAACCGCAAGGGCAAAGCGGCGGCGCTGGGCATGGCCAAGATGCCCTTCGTCCCCGCGCTGTGCCCGCTGCGTGCGGGCGGCGGGGAGGAGGCACCGTGCGAGGGCAAGAAACCAAAGAGCGAGGAGAAGGAGATGGGTGAGGGCTCCCCCGAGGGACGCGCCGCGGCCGGGCCAGCGCGGGGGCCTAAGCCACGGGCCAACCACTCCAACTACAATGGCTACTCCAAGCGGCAGCGCAAGCGCCTGGGTCACGGCAAAGCCAAGGCGGTGCCGGCGCGGTGCAAGAGCCGCGGCAAGCGGCGGCGGCAGCCCCAGCAAGCCCCATTGCTGCATCCCGCCGAGCCCGAGATCCGGCTCAAGTACATCTCCTGCAAGCGGCTGCGTGCGGACAGCCGCGCTCCCCCTTTTGCTCCCTATGTCCGTGTGGAGCGGCGCGGTGAGTTCACCACCGCCTGCACCGTCATCAACACACCCGGGGAGGAGGCACGGCTGCAACGGGGACCGGCCGGGCCGGCGCCGCGGCCGCGGGCAGCGCTGCCCGCCTCCTCCACCATGCACATGGGGCCGGTGGTGTCGAAGGCGCTGAGCGCTGCCTGCTTGGTGTGCTGCTTGTGCCGCAACCCCGCCAACTATAAGGACCTGGGGGACCTCTGCGGGCCCTACTACCCCGAGGACTGCCTGCCCAAGAAGAAGTCGCGGCTGAAGGAGAAGGCGCGCGCGGATGAGGATGCTCTCGCTGCCGAGCGGGCATCCCGAGGGATGGAGGGCGGCTGCGGTGCCGGCACGAAGGCGGCGCGGCCGGAGGGTGGTGCCGAGGCGGGCAAGCAGAGCTTGCTGCGCTCCAGCCCGCGGGGCATGTTCCGTAGGCTGCAGAGCTGCTACTGCTGTGACGAGAGGACAGAGGGCGAGGAGGCGGCCGAAAAGCCCCGGCGGCACGAATGTCACAAGGCTGAGTCCCCGCCGCAGGAGCCGGTGGGAGACACGCAGGAGCATTGGCTGCACGAGGCTTGTGCCGTATGGACCGCTGGGGTTTTCCTGGTGGCGGGGAAGCTCTACGGGCTGCAGGAGGCTGTCAAGGCGGCCGCCGACCTGGTAAGAGCTCGCCTGCCTGTCCGGTGTGGTGCTGCACCAGCCGCCTTCAGCTGGAGCTGATCCCACCAGCATGGAGTATATAGGGTTGGCCCCGACGGGCTGCCTTGGGAGGGGAAGTGGGTGTTCGGGCACCGCTGGCTTCCCGTGGGATTTGGGCTGCTGTGTCTCTGATAGCACCTAAACACCCCCTTTTAGGCATAGAGATGTGCTTGTGGTGTTACGGTGTGGGAGGGTGACGGGACATCCCCAGCACCGTGAGGATGCTGAGCCTGGTGGGTCTCATCCCCCAGCCCAGCCGTGTGTTACATGGGGTGGCTTGGTTGTAGCCTGGCAAAGGCAGGATGGGAGATGAAAATGGGCACGATGTGGCCGGATGCCACAGTGATGGGCAGCAGGGGAAGGGGACAGGCACCCTGCAGAGCCTGGGCAGGGGGGTCTCCAGCTAGCCCCACAGTACCATGTTTGGGGCTGGCTGTATTCCCAGGCCTGTGTGTTCACAGCATGGCTGCCTGGAGGCTGCTGCCCTCTCCCTGCCCATGCCATGGGGCTGGGTGCTCCCATCTGCAGCATCCACTGGGGATGGGGTAGGAGATGAGGGACACCATGAACCATGGCACATCCCATGTCCATGCCCCATGGAGGATGGCTGAGGGCTCGGTGCCATCCAGAGGATTGGTACTGTGTGTAGAAACCTTGTGTGTGGTTGTTAACGGCCGAGTGAGAGGCACAGCATCACCCGTGGTGTGCCAGCACAGCAGGAAGGATGCTGCTGGGGCGGGAGGCACAGGGATGCTCCGGGATGCATTGCTCCTGCGCTGGGCTCTGACGCTGGGCTCTCTATGTCTCTCCACATCTCTCCCTGCCCGCTATGAATCCCCGGGTGCGTTTAAAGAAGTGCTCGAGCTGCCAGCAAGCGGGAGCAACCGTGGGCTGCTGCCAGAAGGGGTGTCCCCACACCTACCACTACGCATGTGCCATCGACACAGGTGAGCCCATGCGGGGACGGGGGCATGGGGTCCCCTGGCACTCTGCAGTGCTCAAGCCCAACCCAGGTGATAGAATCAGGGGGTGGTTTGGGTTGGAAGGGGCCTTAAAGCTCATCCAGTACCAGTCCCTGCCATGTGCAGGGACACCTTCCACTACAGCAGGTTGCTCCAAGCCCCTGTGTCCAACCTGGCCTTGAACACTGCCAGGGATGGGGCAGCCACAGCTCCTATGGCCACCCTGTGCCAGCGCCTCAGCACCCTCACAGGGAACAGCTTCTGCCTAAGGGCTCATCTCAGTCTCCCCTCTGGCAGGTTAAAGCCATTCCCCTTGTCCTATCCCTACAGATCCTTGTCCAAAGCCCCTCTCCAGGTTTCCTGGAGCCCCTTTAGGTACTGGAAGACTTTGGGTGGGATTGCTGGATGGCAATGCCCCCTGCACCAACAGTGCTGACTGATGTCCCGGGTTTGTGTGGCCTCAGCTGACCCCTTCATTCAGGGGACATTAAATGAATGTCCCCTTCATTCAGGCTCTGTGGCTGGTGCACACAGTGCGGGAGGTCATGGGCTGGGGAGGACACTGTGTCCCCATCACCTGGGGACATCCCTCTCGCAGCACAGGGGCCCTCTGACCTGACCTTCTCCTCTCCTCACAGGTTGCTTCTTAACTGAAGAGAGCTTCTCTCTGAGATGTCCCAAACACAAGGTAAGTCCAGGCCCCTGTGTGCCCCTCAATGCTCTGCATCCACCCTGGGGTGCGGGCACCCACCTTTGGACCACAGACCCATGGGGACACCCTGCTCAGTGTCAACCCCATGTACCACTGGGGAACTGCGGTCCTGGGGTTACCAAGCCACCAAGGGGACAGGTGATGGGGATGCCAGGCCCGGGACCCCCAACCAGGCTCAGCTGGGTTATCCCCCTTCCCTAAGCACTGACAAGGTGGGTGAGGGTGGACCCCATGGGTGGGAGCCCCATTCACCATCAGGGTGGCTGCTGATGGGGACCAGACCCCCCATACCCATCCATCGGGACCACCGGGCTGACACCCCCCTTCTCCCTGCAGAGGCAGCCGGTGTAGCGCCCCGCGGGCACCCGCCCTGGCCGCCAGCGAGGGACCGGCGGAGGAGGCAGCGCCCAGGGAGCGGGGCCCGGATGTACCGGGATGCACTGGGGTGCACCGGGCTGTACCAGGCAGTACCGGGCTATACCAGGCAGTACTGGTCTGTACCGAGCCGTACCGGGCTGTACTGGGCTCTACCGGGCTATACCTGGCAGTACCGGGCTGTACCGGTCTGAACCGGGACGTACCGGGCTGTACTGGGCTGTACCGGGCCGTACCGGTCTGTATCGGGCAGTACCGGGGCGTACCGGATATGCGCAGCGCTGCCGCCCCGTTCCCCCCCACAGCCCGTTCCGAGCGGGCAGAGCCAGCGCCGGGTTTTCCCCCTCGCCGGGCCCCGGCAAAACCCGGCCTGGCCGTAGGGGATTCGGAACGGGATCCCCCGGCCCGCGATCGCTGCACAGGGGGGAGGGGGGAGGGATGCGAGGAGAAAAGGGGGGGTTCCAAGGGGGGGTCCCGGCGATGTTGTCTTACTGTGGGGCCGCCGGGCCCCCTGTGGGTCCCGGCTCTCCATATCTCACACTGATCTGATCTGAGATGTTGCCTTCAGCAAACCTCACGGTGTCTGTCTGTATATACGTGCAGAGAAAAAGAGTCAAAAATAGACAAAAAAAGACAAAAAAAAGGACAAAAACCGATAAAAAAGGATAAAAAAATAGAGCCCAACCAACGGCCTGCTGTTTGAAACACCACCGCTTTATCCGTTCCCTTCTTCCGGCTCCTGTCTGCCCCAAACCATCCCTGGGGGCCAGACCCTGTGTTGGGGTGATGGGCGCTTGGCTTGGGCTGGGGGGCACCCACTGGGTCACCTCCCTCCGAACCCTGGCCCATTGCAGCCATCACCCTCCCGCTCCGTGGGGCGCTGGCACTGATGGGATGGGGATACAGGTCCTGCTCTGTGGGACCCCCAGAACCATCCTTCTCGCTCTGCTTTGGCGACGACAGCATCTTCTCATGGTGCTGGGCTTTGCTCCCTTTGCTTGTGCGGAACCCCAGGCTCCGGATGCTGAACCCCACGATTCTGGGGGCAAACCCCAGGGTTTTAGCCTGATGCAAGGTACAAATGGCTTCCAGCTGGCAGCAGGGTCCTTATGGGAGGAGGAGGAGGCTTTTGCTTCCTCCCTCTGCATAGCCCTGGCTCAGCAAACCCTGGCTCTGGGTTTGCTGCACTCCCTTGGCTTTCACTTCCCTTCCTGGCCATCGTAATGGAGCGGGGGGGGGGCTGCCCAGCACTGGGGTCACCCCCTGCCCATATCCCCCCGTTCTGCACCACTCCAGTAGCAAATACCCAACCTGGGGTGAATCAACCCCAAATCCCATCCTAAAACTAGAGCCACCAGCCACCCCCTAGCTGCAGAGCATCCTGCAATGGGGACCACAGTGCTAGCCCCATCCATCCCTCCATCCCTCCATCCCTCCATCCCTCCATCCATCCATCCATCCATCCATCCATCCATCCCCTCATCCCAACCCCTCAGAGCCAGTGCCCCCCTTGCTGCCACATCCCCTCCATCCCAGCCAGCCCTCACCCTCCAGGTTTGCTGGCCACACAATGTCTGTTGTTTCAGCAGCTTTGCCTTGGACACGGGAGCGAAAGACACAAAAAAAGAGGGGAAAAAGGGAAAAAAAAAAGAGGCAGAAGAATAAAAATGAGTAATTTAAAGCAGGAAACCCGAGGAAGCTCCCGGTGTCCCTGGCAGCATTGCCTGAAATCTGGCTATTTTTAGTGACATCTTGTACATATGACTGTAAAATGGTAAACCGTGTGTATTATATATTGCCTCATTATATAGTGTATATATATGTATACATATACATATATATAATATATATGAAGACTGTAAATGTTAAGACTAGTGTTCTTATTAGTATATTGCTTCACACTGAAGATTGTGTGTAACAAGCTGTTTCTAAAAGATGTTTATTTTCCTTAAGAGTAAAAACCAGGTCATTGCATTCAGAGCGTCAATAAAGATACAACGATTGTTTTGGAAGTACGTGGCGCCCTGCTCGTGGCCTCTCTTTATCTTAGGGGTGCCCCCCCGCCTATTCTATGCCAGCCCCTGAAAGGATGGAGGCGATGCTGCAGCATCCTTGGGATGAGGAAGGGCGGTTCGGGGCCTGTTGGTACCCACTAGCCCCATCCCTCCCACCCTTGTCCCCTCTATCCCATGCAGTGCAGGACCACAACCATCGGTCCCGTGCCCCAACCCGGCTCTGTGTGCCCCCCAGCTTCAGTGTCGCCCCCCCAGTCCAGCACACACCAGTATAAATAATCAGCTTTAATTTGTCTGTACAAAACTCTCCGACTATGAAAATACCATTTAAAAAGGCAAGGCGGGGGGCAATGGGGGGGGCTATGTACAAGAGGGGGTGAAGCAAAGGGATGGGGGTACCCACAGCCCCCGCCCCAGGAGCCCTGTTGCATCCTGACATCCCTTCTCCTAAAGGCAGCTCCTAACTGGGGGGACTGGTCAGTGCTGGGGTTAGGAACAGGCTGGGGGTCCCCTTTTAGCTACCATGGGTATGGATGGATGGAGGGAAATGAGGAGGGGGCCACCGTGGGGTTTAACCTGCTCCCCCCCCATCATGGGGGCAAACCGAGGTGCCCCCAAGCCCCCCTGCAGCAATGGGGCCGGGTAAGGGATAGCAGGAGATGGGGATGAGGACGGGCACGCCGTGTGTCAGGGCACTGGGGGGTACTGGGTGGCACTTGGGCCAGGCTGCCCACGCATCCCAGTGCCATGCAATACTGCGACAGTGTCACTAGAGGTCCCCACGTCCCACCGCCCACGTTGGGCAGGGGACAAGGGCAGAGCCATGGGAGGGGGACAAGCGCACCCGGGCTACCCCCATGTGTGTGTATCCCACACCAGGACCCTCCACCCCTATCCCCGGTGTCCCCTGCCCCTCCTCACCCACCCCTTCACCTTAAAACCCCATCCCATAGAAGGGGGTCCTGTAACAGGGGAAACTGAGGCACGCGCCTCCCCGCATCCCGGCCCCGCAGTGGGCAGCAGGGATGCTGTGCCCCCCCCATTCCCATCTATCCCGATGTGACAGTGGTGCCGCTGCCCAGCTTGATGATCATCTGCTGGCAGTCGTGCAGGGTGCGCTTGTCCCCCAGCTTCTCCAGCGTGCGGGCGGCCTCGGCCAGCATTCCCACCCGTTGTCCCGGGCCCGAGAGGAAGCTGGGTGGGAGATAGCAGCAGGCAAGGAGCAGGGCCTCGGCGTGCTCCCGTGGGGAAGGGTGGCTCTCCGGCTCTCCAGCTGTGAGGGGGAGAATGGGATCAGACCCAAAGGTGACGATGGAAGACATTGACCCTCCCTTGGGTGCTCTGGTGCGGTGATGGGGCCATTCGCCCACCCCATGTACCACCATGGGCAGGAAGAGCCATGCCCATCACCCAGGTAACGCGGTGATGTGGGATTGGTCCCAGCCCATGTCCCACCTGGAATCATGGAATGGTTTGGGTTGCAGAGGACCTTAAAGCCCATCCAGCTCCAACCCCTGCCATGGGCAGGGACACCTTCCATTGGAGCAGCTTGCTCCAAGCCCCTGTGTCCAACCTGGCCTTGAACACTGCCAGGGATGGGGCAGCCACAGCTTCTGTGGGCACCCTGTGCCAGCGCCTCAGCACCCTCACAGAGCTTCCTTACATCCAACCCAAATCCCCCCTGCTCCAGTTCGCACCCATCACCCCCTGCCCTATCACTCCAGTCCCTGATGAAGAGCCCCTCTCCAGCATCCCTGTAGCCTCTCCAGGCACTGGAAGCTGCTCTGAGCTCTCCACTCTCCACCCGAACACCCCCAGTGCCTCACCCTGTAAGCACGCTGCCCACCTGCTTTGCTGCCTTGCCCCCCTCTCCTCCGCAGGCTGCGGTCCAGCAGCTGATGGGTGCGCGTGGGGCTGGCCCGGGCCATGAGGCGCGCGGTGGCTTCGTGCAGGAAGACCTGGATGGGGATGGGGACCGTGAGCGCAGGCGGGCACTGCGGGCGCGGGGACAGGCCAGGAGCAGGGGTGAGGGTCTCACCCGGCGCATGGCGGGGCGCAGGGTCTGCGCCAGGCGCCGCAGGCTGCTGAGGTCCTGCTGGAAGCCGCGGAGCTCGAGGGCAGACGCCTGGTAGAGGCAGGTGCGCTGCTGGCTGGCGCTCATCTGCTGCTGCCACAGGTTGGTGCGGGTCACCAGGAGCAGGTCACACAGCAGGAGCTGGACAGCCTGGGGAGGAGAGGGGAGAGGGGTGAGCAGGGGGGTGCAGCGAGGGAGAGAGGGAGGGATGGAGGGAAATATAGAGGGAGGGATGGATGGAGGGATGGATGGATGGATGGATGGATGGATGGATGGATGGATGGATGGATGGGTGGATGGATGGGTGGAAGAAGGTATGGATGGAAGGATGGAGGGATGATGGATGGAGGGATGGATAGAGGGATGGAGGGATGGAGGAAGGGATGAAGGAAAGGATGGAGGGATGGATGGATGGATGGATGGATGGATGGATGGATGGATGGAAGAAGGTATGGATGGAAGGATGGAGGGATGATGGATGGAGGGATGGATAGAGGGATGGAGGAAGGGATGAAGGAAAGGATGGAGGGATGGATGGATGGATGGATGGAAGAAGGTATGGATGGAAGGATGGAGGGATGGATGAAAGGATGAAGGAAGGGACAGATGGAAGGGATGGATGGTGGATGGATGGATGGATGGATGGATGGATGGATGATAGGATGAAGGGATGAAGGAAGAGATGGATGATGGATGGACGGAGGAATTGATGATGGACGCATGGACGGATGCTGAGGTCCCTGCGGGCAGGCGCTGCTGCGCGGGGCCGCCGCCGGGCTGCATGGCAGGGGCATTGCACTCCCAGTCTGACACATGCAATGCAACTACAATGCACCCCTGCGAGGGCCAGGGGCACCTCCCGCAAGGGCCGGGGGCTCCCCAGGGTGGGTGCCACCTTCTGCCCCCCCCAACCCCAGCTCACCTTGTCAATGGTGGCCTTGGGGGGGCTGCCAAGCTCCAGGCTCTCCCGCAGGCAGCCGCTCGCCTTCTCGCAGTGGCTCAGGCTGGCCTGGCTCCCATCCTGCTTGCTCAGCATGGCACGGACGGCGCGGAAGGAGTGAAGGGCAGCGCGGGGCAGGGGTTTACTGCAAGGGGGGTGACACGCGGTGACCATGGGCCCTGCGCTGGGCATGGCTGCGCCCCTCTGCAGAGCGTGCTGCAGGGGCTGTGCCGGCCCATCAGGGATGGGAGGTGTGTGACGAAGCTGCCACCACCCTGTCCCGGGGTCCCCCACACTCACTCTGAGCTCTGCAGTGCCCGGGGCATGGTCTCCACCAGCGGGTACAGGCGCTCGGCCCCCTCCTCATCTCCCCGCAGCCAGTGAATGATGGTGCCGATGAGGGATGCCCACCACTTGGACACGGGGTCGGTGCCTGTGGGGCGGGAAGGACACAGGAGAGGGGTGTCCACCTCTCTGGTGGCCCCCTTCATGTATTGTCCCCATGAGGGGGACACACCAGCCTTTACCTGTGACAGCGGCCAAGCCGGAGCTGATGGAGGGAGCGGGGCCGGTTGCGCCGCTGACATTGGAGCAACCATTGAGGAGCTGGAGGTACTCGAGGGCATCGGAGAAGCGCCTGTGGGAGGGCGGCCGTCAGTGGGGCTGGCCCCACGGTGGGCGCAGGGAGCGGGATGCTCATCCCGGCACTCACCCCTCTCCCTGGGCAGCGGGGCGGCCATGCTCGGGCACAGCCACGCAGCACAGCGCCTTCTCCAGGAGGTGCTCACGGAAGAGCTGGGTCACCTGCGCCAGCGGATCCACTGCAGCACAAAGGGGCGATGAGCAGGGGTACCCCAACCCCAAAACGGGGGTGCTCAGGGGATGATGGGGTTACCTGGGTTGCCGGCAGAGCTGTAAATGGTCTCCCTTGGGACACCCTTAACAGCCCAGTCCCCATCCACGAAGAAGCGGTGGCCCAAGGGGTGGCAGAGCCACTGCATGGCGGGGGGCACGGCCCCACCATGGGACAGAGCCACGCGCCGGGCGCTGCAGAGGAAGGGGCGCTGTGGGGAGAGCAGGGGCTCAGGATGGGACCCCAAGACTGGGTCTTATGGGGCACACAGGACCCCCGTCCCACGGCAGCGGGATCTGCCCTGCTCTCACCGCCAAGAAGTGGAAGCAGCGGTGCAGGCTGGCCTTGACCCTCAGCGCAGCCGCCACGTAGATCTCAGCCAGGGCAGCCACGGATACAGCATCACCGGCGCACTCAGCCAGGTTGACAGCACTCAGAGCCAGGTTGATGGCCAGGAGGTGCCCCCCCGCCTGCTTCCCTGCAGGAATTGGGGTGGGGGGGGGTTCAGCAGGGCGCAGGGTGGGACGTGAGCGTCCCTCATCCCTTGCACCGCACGGCCGTACCGGCGAGGTGGAGCTGGTGCAGGCGGTGGTACGCCATGGCGGCGTCGCGGGCGCTCTGCCGGACGTGTGCGGGCGGCGGGGGGTCCGGGCGCAGCCCCCCAGCGCGGGCGGCCAGCCAGCGGCCCACCCAGAGGCGCTGCAGGAGGTGCCGCAGCAGGGTCCAGAGCAGGCTGCAGGCCAGGTCCCCGTGCGAGGCGGGCAGCGGCCGGCCCAGCGCCGCCAGCGCCGTGCGCAGGTGCTGAGCGCCCTGAGCGAAGTCACCCTGCGGCGCGGGGACGGCAGTGAATGGGTTCATTCGGCGCCGCAGGGCGGGGTGAGAAAAGGGGCGGGGCTACAGAACGTGGGGGGGGCGGTGGGCGGGGCTATTGTGTCAGGGTGGGACTGGATTGGCTGAGCTTAGAGTGGGTGGGCAGGGCTAGATCAGGAGGCGGAGCCTCACGTAATGGTAGGGGTTGAGGTGTGAAAAGTGGGCGGAGTCAGAGCCAGATGGGGCGGCTGGGTGGGGGCCACATGTGGTGTCATGGTGGGACTCGATTGGCTGAGCTTAGAGCAGGTGGGCGGGGCTAATCACAGGGGGCGTGGCTTCACGTGGTGCTATAGGCAGGGTGTGAAAAGTGGGTGGAGTCAGAGTAGGTGGGAGAGGAGGGGTACGGGCAGGTGGGCGGGGCCACTTGCATCAGGGTGGGACTGGATTGGCTGAGCTTAGAGCAGGTGGGTGGGGTTATATAGGGGGGCGGAGCCTCATGTAATGGTAGGGGGCAAGGTGTGGAAAAGTGGGCGGAGTCAGAGTGGGCGGGGGCCACTCGTGGTGTCATGGTGGGACCCGATTGGCTGAGCTTAGAGCGGGTGGGCAGGGCTAATGGCAGAAGGGGTGGGGCTAATGCAGAGGGACAGCACATGGCGTGCCAAGAGAGGAATGGTCGTCGCATGTGATGTCACATATGGGCGTGTCCCCCGAGGGGCGGGGCTTACCCGGTCGAGGTCGAGGTCCGCCTGGCGGCGGTGGCGCCAGAAGAGGACGGAGGGCGCGGAGTGGGGCCGGGTCACGGGCTCCCCGCACACGAAGAGCCGCACCACAGCCCCCAGCACCAGCGCCACGTTCAGCGCCCAGAAGGCCATCGTGGGCCACAGCCACTGCGACCAGCCCCACGGCTCCTCTGTGCGGGGAGGGGGTCAGTGCCAGGCCGCCATCCCGGGGACTGGCACCCAGTGCCCAGCAATGGGGGTCTCTGTCCCGGTGGTGTTCATCCCATGATCACTCCCAAGAGGCTCCATTCCAATGGTGTCCAACCCAACAGCCTCCACCCAATGGCTTCTGCCCCGTGGCCACCTCAGCATCCTCCGTCCCAATCATCTCCCATCTCGTACCTACCCCAACACCCCCCTGCTGATGGCCTTCATCCCACATCCACCATGGCCACCTCCATTCTGACCACTTCACTGGTCTCTATCTCAGTGGCCTTCACCCCATTCCAACCCCAACAGCCTCCACTCCAACCACTCCAACCCAAGTAGCCTCCAACCCAACATCCAGCTCCCAATGATCTTCAACAGCCTCCATCCCAAAGCTCTTTACCCCATGCCCACCCTGCCATCCCAACAGCCTCCATCCCAAAGCTCTTTACCCCATGCCCACCCTGCCATCCCAACAGCCTCCATCCCCATGTCCTCCACCCCACGAGCTCCCATTGCAGCCCTTACCCACAGCACCCGACTCGGCCATGATGCTCCTGCTGGATCCAGCGGGACCCGGGCTCCTGACAGGGGCCGGGGCCCCCCCAGACCCCCGCAGGAGGGAGGCCAGGGGGTTGAAGGAGAGGCAGAGGAACACGAAGGCGCAGAGGGCCATGCGGGACCGGTCCAGCATGCCCTGGCTGCTGGGCGAGGGGGGCGGCTGCTCCTGCTTCACCTGCATGGGCAGAGCTGCTGTGAGCCTAGGGCATGGGGTGCAGGGCACACCTGGGTACAGGGCATGAGGGATGGGCATGGGGCTTGGGTGCAGCCCAGAAAGCACCCTTCCTCCAGCCCAAAATGGGGCGAGAAGCAGCCTCATAGAGCAAGAGCCAGGCTCTGGGCTCCTTTCCCCATCTGGTTCACTTTGCTCTTGGCTCCCTGGTGGGATCCATGTTGGATGCAGGGATCCCCCCCCCCCATACCTTGCCATGGTCGCAGAGGGGACTCTCAGGCTCTGAGTCGCTGCTGCTGTTGCTGCTGCTGTGGTTGGGAGAGCCCGCGTCCGACGGCGGCGGCGTCAGCATCTCCATCACCTCCGCCTTCACCACCTCCATGGGGGCCTCCGCCTTGGCCCCCCCGCTGCACGAGGACACCAGCTCCTTCAGGGACTCTGCGGGGAGCGGAGCGAGATGAGAGGTGATGGGGGGGATACAGCTGAGCCCCCCCCAGGACCTTCCCATCAGCTCACTGTTCTTCTGCATGGCCATCTTCAGGGCCAGGTTCTCCTGCTTCAGCTTCTGGTTGTTCTGCTGCAGGAAGCGGATGTACTCAATGGCCTTCCTCAGGATTGCTGACTTATTGAGCTGGGGATGGGAAGCGATGGCTCAGAACAACACCGGGTGAAGAACCCCCTTATCCACCCCTTATCCCAACCACCCCTCAGCTCCCACCTTGGCCTCGGTGCCCACCACCAGGTCCTTGAGCTCCACGATCTTGTCGTTGATGGAGGAGCGGTACCGCTTCTCGATGGCGTTGTGCGCCGTCCGCTTCTCCCCCCTGCTCTGCGCCGGCGCCGGCTTCCCGCTCGGTGCCAGCCGGTTGATGGGCAGCTTCTCCGTGTCCACCACCAGCGGCACCGTGGCCAGGATGGTCCCTCCGCTCACCAGCGCCTATGGGGATGGGGGATAACATCAGTGCAGGTCCCAGAGCATCCCCTCATCCCAGAGATCCCCAATGGTGGGACCTACCGGCACCTGCAGTGGGGCAGCGGAGCCGCTGGTGCTGGTGGCCAAGGAGGTGATGCTGGAGGTCTTGGCGCTGCCAGCATCCGTCTTGACGGCCGTCAGCAGCAGGGAGTCAGCCTTGATGAAATGGGGCTGCAGCAGGACCTGGGGGGCAATAGGAGGTCAGTGGGGCTGGGGGAGGCCAATGGGACCCCTCCATCCCTATCCCTGTGCTTACCGGCACCGGCTGGATGTGGGGTGAGACGGGCTGGGCCGTGGGGGCAGCGGGGGCCAGGAGCTGCTGGGGTGCCACGTTCTGCACTGCCAGGGGCTGGCCAGGCTGTGGGGCGGGCAGGGGGCTGGACAGGGTCTGCCCCACAGCCCCGGGCTGCACGGCTGGGCAGGGAGCAGAGCACAGCATTACCCACATCACCCCAACCCTCCAGCAGGAGCTCCCCATCACAAACCCCCTCCAATCCCCCCCCCCCATGCACCCCTTATTATATCCTCACCGGAGAAGCCGTGCTGGCTCTGGTAGCCCACCACGGGCTGGGGGCTGAAGGTGGGGGTCAGCATCACGCCGGGCTGGGGCTGGCTGCTGGGCACGGCCACCGGCTCCTCCTTCACACCCGGTGCTGGTGCCGGGAGGAGCGGGGCCGGGGGCTGCGGGGTGAATGGGACCATCCCGGGGGGCCCCGGGTAGACGCTGCTGGTGGCGGGGGGAGCCTTGGAGGGAGGCAGGAAGGTGCTGAGGGTGCCCGGGGTGGGCGGCAGCCCCGGGGACACAGCGCCATCGGGGACACCGAATGAGGAGTCAAAGAGCCCCGGGAAGTCGGTGTCGGGTGCGTTGATCAGCTGGAGCATGTCTGCAAAACAGCCCCCCCAATGCCATCAATGCATCCGCCCCCCGAAGGTGCTCACAGCTCAGCACGATGGGGATGGATTCCCATTATCCAGAGGCAGAATTCCCTGAGAGCCAAAGGATCTGCTGTGCCCTGCTCCATGCAGTCTCCCCAGTAGGGAAACTGAGGCACGGCGCATCCAATGGCCACCAGCAACCAGCGGTTTCCAACCCATGTGGGGGTGCCAGGGTGGATCTCTGCTTCCGAGGTGGAGGGGGGCAGAGATGGGTTTGTGCCATCCCACACTGAGAACAACCCTATGGGAAGGGGAAGGGGTGCTGGGACACCCGGGATGCGCCAGACCCCTGTGCCAGCCCATGGCACCTCCAGCAGGGCAAGTGCGGGGTTAAACAGCCTCGGGGGGTGCAGGGTGCTCAGTGGGGTGTCCCCATCCACACCCGCAACATCGGGGTGTCCCAGGATGCTCCCACCGAAGCATCCCCCATGGTACCCTGTGGTGCACCCCGCCACAGAGCATCACCCCAAGACCATCCACAGCAGTGACCCCAATGGGGAAGAGGATGAGGACGGCGATGGGGGGGGGTACCTCCAAGGTGCCCTCCATGCCCGCGGGTGTGGGGGGGTCCCCGCCGGAGATCCCCGCCCCTAGCGGGGCCGCAATGAGGCACCGGGAGGCGTCGGAGCCTTCCCCGCGCCTCCTCCCTGCGCTGCCCGCGCCAGGCCGGCAGCGGGGCGGCCATGGGGTGATGCGACTCCGCCAATCGCCGCCCGCCACCCCCAGACAGCCCCGGGGCCGCGCCGAGGTGAGCCCGGCCGCGGGGCACCCGCGGGCACCCGCCGCGGTTACTCAGGGTCAGGCTCCATTAACTCCATCCTGCATCCCGCCGGGGCGAGGGGATGCTCCGTGCCGGGTGCTCAGCACACAGAGGGGATACCCCGCAAGGAGACACCCCATAAGGACCAAGAAGGTCTTTGTACAGCCCCATTTCCCCCCATTAAAAGACATCCAGCCCTGGGTACCCCCTTCTGCACTGATGTGTTCCAGTGGGGCTCCCATCCTCCCTCCACAAGGACCAGGGTCTTTGTACAGCCCCATTTCCCCCCATTAAAAGACATCCAGCCCTGGGTACCCCCTTCTGCACTGATGTGTTCCAGTGGGGCTCCCATCCTCCCTCCACAAGGACCAAGGTCTTTGTGCAGCCCCATTTCCCCCCTAAAAGACATCCATCCATGGCATCCATGGTGTGTTTCCTTCCAGGGGGGCTCCCCATCCCATTCAAGAGACCCCCCCCAAAGCTGCCCCATAGTCCACAAAGACTTGGTGTGCAGAGAGGGGGTGCTCCATCCTGTATCCCCCTTCTAAACACCCAGCACCTCCTATACGCTGTGGCACCCATGTCATGGGCACCCGGTACTACCACCCTGGCCATGGGTGCCCATGGGGCAGAGCAATTGGCTGTGAGTCCTGGAAGACCACACTGGGATGACCCACGGCCGCCCATGGCTCAGACAGGGTCAAGCCATGTGGGTGAAGCGTGGTGCAATTCCCACCCTTCTCTATCCATGCCAAAAGCAGATCTGCTCCCATTGGGATGAGTTTCCACCTCCATCCTGGATCCCGGAGGAGAGACCCCATAATGGGGCAGGAGATGGAGAGCTTGGACAGCACCATGCCCACCTCGATGCATGCTCCACCGGCTCTGCCGGTCCATGCCGAATGGCATGGACCGGCAGAGCCGGTGGAGCATGCATCGAGGCAAGAGCAGGGCTGGCCAAAGGCCAAAAAACCCCATTTTGGGTTAAAATCAAGTTAATATCGCACCCAGCACCCATTAGACCTCATTGCCATGGTGGTGGAGACCTGCTCCTCACCAGCATCCCCATCCCATTGCTCCCATCCGGGCAGGAGATGGGTTCTAATGGATCCCAGTCGCTGGGATGCTCCATTTAACCCGGTATAGAGCTTATCCCTCCCCTCCGGCTCCTTCCCCTCCCCGCCTCCTCTTCCCTTCACCCCATCCCGGTTGGATGGCTCAGGGAATCCTGGAGGGAATGACCGCGAGTAACCCCGCCGGTGACGTCATGGAGGGGCGGGGTTACACGCGACACGATGCTGAGACCGTACAGAGGGGGGGGCCCCGTCGGGGCTGTCCCGGTACCGGTACCTTCAGCTTTGGGGGGTCCCGGTGTCCTGAACCCCTCTGATTCCCATTGGGATCCCGCTTCTCCCCCATTATCAGAGCCCTGCACTGGCTCCACGCTCCAGCAGCTCCGTGTTCCCTGCACACCGGGCCCGGTACCCAGCCCGCTTGTGTCCCAGCGCACCGAACCCGCCGCCTCCAGCCCCGGTACCGCACCGGCCATGCACAGAGCCCCTTTAATGCACTGACACCGCTGCCGAGGTCACGTCCCGGTACCCGGCTCTCTGACCGTGCCCCGAGCCTCGTCCTCCCGGCCCCGGCCGTGCAGCGAGCCCGATCCCGACCGTCCTCCGACCTCCGCTATCACAGCGGCCCCCGGTACCGCACCGAGCGCGGTCCCAGCCGTGCCCCAGCCCCGGTCCCGCCCGTGCCCGGACTCACCGTCGATGTCGCTGAGCAGGGCCGTGTCGATGTCGCTGGCCCCGGAGAGGCCGAGGGACGGCGTCAGCCCCTCCAGGGCCGCGTCGTCGAAGGCGAGCGCGCTCATCGCGGCGGCGGCGGCGGCTCCCGGTAGCGGCTCTAGGAGCGGCGGGGCCGCCCGGCCGCCACGGCCATGGCCCGGGAGAGGCAGGAGGGAGGAAGGGGACGAGAGCCGCCAAGTTGCGAACCGTGCCCAGACCTGATACCGGCGGGGGAGGGACGGGCGCACGGAGGGAGGGAGGGAGGGAGCGGGTGGAGGCGGATCCGCAGCCGCGGCCCGCCCCGCGGCCGCCCGCCAGCCCCGCTCCGCTGCACCGGGACCCCCGGCGGCACCGGGACGTGATGGAGCGGGTGCAGAGGAGGGCGCGGGGATGCTGCGAGGAGCCGGGCTGAGGGACCTGGGCTGGGTCAGCGTGGAGAGGAGAAGGCTCCTGAAGGGGAGACCTTAGAGCAGCTCCAGCGCCTGAAGGGGCTCCAGGAAACCTGGAGAGGGGCTTTGGACAAGGGCCTGCAGGGACAGGACAAGGGGAATGGCTTTAACCTGCCAGAGGGGAGACTGCGATGAGCTCTGAGGCAGAAGCTCTTCCCTGTGAGGGTGCTGAGGCGCTGGCACAGAGTGCCCACAGAAGCTGTGGCTGCCCCATCCCTGGCAGTGTTCAAGGCCAGGTTGGACACAGGGGCTTGGAGCAAGCTGCTCCAGTGGAAGGTGTCCCTGCCCGTGGCAGGGGTTGGAGCTGGATGAGCTTTAAGGTCCCTTCCAACACAAACCAGTCCATGATTCCATGACCAGGGCAGGCAGTGAGGCTGCATCCCCCACACAGGGCAGCAGTCCCCTGGGAAAGGCGCCAAGCCCTGGGGACAGACACCAGGTACCTGGGCTGGGCTCTACATACCAGGGCTGGGCATTAAATACAGCTTAGCCCTGGCTCGGGGCACATGTGGGAGCAGGCAGGAGGGCTTGTGGGGAGGAGAAGGTGGTGGCAGTGGCTGCAGGAGCCCTCAGCGCCTCATGGAGGCCACGGGCTGGGGTGAGCTTGGACCACTCCATCACCTCTTGAGGCTGCTGTGGACATCTGCCTTCCCCTCCCGGTCTGGGGTCCAGAGCATATCCCAGTGCTGCTGCCCGAAAGTGGCATTGCCCTGGGTGGGAGAAGCTCCCCCCACCTTGGTCAGGGGATGCTGAAGGGGTGATGCTGCCCTGTGAGAAGCAGGGAAACCATTGGTGCCACTGGGATCAGACCCATGGCTGCCCATGGGTGGCGGAGCTCAGTGTGGGGGCCTCAGGGTAAGCTCATGCTGTGCCCTGGATCATTGTCCCCCTGGAAGTTTGCCCTCTCCTCATGTGCCATGGATCTGAGGTTACCTGTGGCTTCATTAAACCTGGCTGCACCATAACCATGGGGCTTGGAACTGGATGACCATAAAGCCCTTTCCAGCCCAAAGTATTCTATGATTCTATTGGCTTCCATCATTGCCTTCCATGTGTCAGCACAGCGGGCACCCCTGTGCAATACGGGCACACCCCAGTGCATCGGGGCTCACTGGGGACCACACCGAGCACCCCATGTGCACCCATGGTGGTGGCAGAGCTGTGGGTTCACAGCCCAGCAGGGCCCCTCTGCACCCGCACCCTGCTCGAGCCTCCTCAGCCTGGGACATCAACTTGTGCCCGAGCTGGGGGCGAGCCCAGGAGCCCTGGCTCAGCTCCATGCTGATGGCAGCGGTACCCACACACAGAGCATTGGCAGTGGTGTGGACATCTCTCACCCTTAGAAAAACCCTCGAGACCCACAGTGTGCCATGGGGTGAGCAGGGGGGTTCTGTGCTGCCCCCCACGACTCTGTTCAGGTCACCAAGGAGAAGCCAGGCTCACAGGGTGGAGGTTTCCCTTGCTCTGCACACTGCATGGATGTGACGGGTCCCCACAAAGCTTTAGAGCATCACGAACATGGGGGTCACACAGCTTCAACAACCCCCACAACACCCAGGACACGGCTTGCCCTATGGAGACACAGATTGGAGTAAGGAATCACACGCACAAACACAGCTCTATCTTCACACAAAGCCGCATTTTGCAGTGCCCCATCCCTGACCCCATGAGCCAGAGCATCCCCGCACCCCAAAGCCGCCCTATAGAGCGCTTTGCTTCGTTTTCCCCCCAGCTCCATGGGACCACGGCCGCATCCCTGCTCCACGGGGAGGAATGAAGCCGTCGGGATGGGGCGGGTGCGTTCGGAGGGCGATGGATGCAGTCGGGGTGGGGCTCCCCGTGGTTGCGGGGTAGGGAAAACCCCGCCTGTAGGACCAGGCCCGCGCAGCCAATAGGCGCGGCGGCCCGGAGTGGAGTGATTCTGCATCACGGCTCAGCGCCCGGGATTACATCATGTGGGTCCTGCGGGGATGGCAGCGGGGCCACGTGGTTGCTCCGGAGGCGCTGGGAAGCTTTTCCTGGGAGGAAACCGCAGGGATGAGACGGGAGAACAGCGGCCGGGAGATGGACGGGGTCTGGGCGATGGGCTCGGGAAGCCGCGTTGGGCTCAGCATCAGCATGGAGCATCATCGCCCTGAGCTGCCCTGCTGGCGGTGGCGGGCTCCGGGATGTGCTGTGCTTCAGCTGCATCCCCAGGTGCCTGCATGGGGCATCCCGCATCCCGCTTCCCTAAAGCGCTGTGTCCAGCCCCGGGGTGTTTGCTCCAGCCCCATTCCCAGCCCTCACATCCCTCATGCTCCAGGCGTTGCTTTGCTACAGCAGAGCCCGGCGTTAATCATTAATCCAGGTTGTAAACAGATTCAAAGCCTCTTCTCTCCTTCACTGCCTGTAACTCTGCTCTGTCAACTGTCCCTTCCTGAGCCACGGCTTGGGTAAACAGGCTCCGGATGCTGCAGAGCCATTGCTTGGGGTTCATTTACCCAGAGGTGAATTCACCTGTGGTCACTTCCCATTGGCACCAGGGTCCAAACTTGGTGCCTGACACTGAAAAGCAGCACCCATGTCCGTGCTCCATGCTCGGTTTGCGGGTCTGGGGGCATCTATGGGGGCACACATGCAAAACGTCCCCATGTTCTTGTCCTGCTCTTACTCTTCCCTTTGCACCCACTTTGGCTCCTGTTGGAGTTTGTGTAGCTGTGGGGCAGACCCTGCTCTCCCTGCACAGCACTGGGAGCTGATGACCCAGTGCTCTGTGTGTGGTTCTGCTCCTTTCCCAACAGAGCCATGAACCTACCCGAAGGTACCCAACAGGGAGCCAGGCACATGATCAGCGTGGTGGTAAACAAGCTGGGGCAGAGCTGGATTGAACACATGCTAATCTGCAGCTACAGGGAGGAGAAACCCATCTTTCAAGCTGCTCCACACACACCCTGTCCCCACAGCAGCTTTAAACCACAGGCCACGAAGGTTTGATCCCCATGTGCAAGAGGAGATCGAATCGGTTCGGTTCTGGCTGAAGTGATGCTGTATCACTTGTTCAGGGCTCCAAACGACTGCTCGTCCTCCTCCTGTGCCCATCAAAATGACAGCCGTAAGTGAAGATGCTGGAACAAATTCCTGGTGGATGAGTCAGGGAGTCGCATGTTGCATGGGCTGGGAACATCACCTGCATTGCAGTGCGCAACAGCTCCTTACCCGTCACTTTCTAGGTCACCAAGGACAGTGAACTGATGTTACCCTCCTAGGACTATCAAGCCCTGTGAGATGGGCAAGTGACAGCAATCAGGTCCCCTCTGCACCTTCTCTTCTCCATCTGAACCCCCCAGGTCCCTCAGCCGTCCCCATCACACTGTGCTCCAGGCCCTGCACCAGCTCCGTTACCCTTCTCCAGCCCCACTCCAGCACCTCAATGTCCCTCCTGCAGTGTGGGGCTCAGAGCTGAACACAGGATTGGAGGTGCAGCCTCACCAGTGCCCAGTGCAGGGGCACAATCACTGCCCTGGCCCTGCTGCCACACTGGTGCTGATCCAGGCCAGGATGCCATTGAAGACCCAGGGCTCTGTCATTTGGATGAAACTATGGATTCCCCAAAGCCCACGTTGTGTTTTAACGTCGGATGGGCACCCAACAGCAGCTACAGACCATGTGCATCTCCCACCTTGCCCATCCCTTGTGTGGTCCAGGCTGGGCAGTGAAGCAGAGCGAGACACCACGTGAGAGACAGATGGACACCATCCTCCCAGTCACACCAGTAGTGTATTTATTGGAGTAGCTCACATGCAGGAACCAAAGTAGAGATGATTTCTGGAGCAAGTTAAACAATGGCAGATTAAATACAGTTGTATCGTCCTTAACGGCAACACTTGCTACGTGAATACAGCAACATTTTAGTGTTGGGTTTGTCTTTTGTTTCCCTTTACAATCTCTTTAAACAGTTATTCCCCCCCCCCCCATTCCCAAACAAAAAAATATCCAGTATCTTCAGTAAATAAATATTATCCACTTTCATCTGGAAAGCCTACAGCTGTAATATACAGAGAAGCTATGACACAGGTTACATCTGGAGGGTTAACGACAGCTCATGATACCATGTACAGAATGAGGAGCTCGTACTCATAAAAACACAAGAGCAGGGTGGGAAGTTTGCTGTAAGGTTTGCCATGGGCTAAAGAGAACCAGTACCACTGGAAACTCAACCTCAGCATGAAGCAGCGACCTGCTACCAGTGCCTGCGGCATGGAGGGATGCGGTGGGATGAGCGGATGGGTACCAGCATCGCCTCTGGGTGCTTGGGAAGGGGGTTCCTACCTCCTCTGCTGTGCTGCTGGGCTGGGTGCCCCCCCCCAGCAGCTGAAGGGTGACCTCTAAGGCAGCTCTAAGTCCACTCACTGTTTGCCTGCTTCATTATTTCCATGAAAAGCACTGTCCTGAGCTGGATTTTTCCAGGATGGGCTCCTCAAGGCTTGTGGTTAGCACTGAGGAGGTAAACAGTGACTGAGCTGTATGGAGATAGCACGAGCAGTTCCCACTCCACTGCAATCCCGCAAGCTGACAACTCACCGGATGAACAAGACTGGTGGAAGCGCTGCTGTTTGCTCTCCTGGTCTGCATGTCCCATCCTCATGGGGGAAAGCAGGAGAGCAGTGAATGCAGAGGAGGAGGAACAGGCTGTGTTAGCCAGGGCCCACATCTGTAACAGCTTGCTTACGGGGCCCATCACCCCTGCCTCGGGTCTGAAACCATGGCCTGGATCTGTTCTTCCACCACTGGAGGGAAACATCTCGCCACCGCAGCCAGCTCTGCTGAGTCCTCCATTTAAAAGGGGGAACAACCGTTTGTATCCCATGAAAGAGAAGGCAAACGCATGGAAACCCCCATTAAAATCCTTCTGCAGCTTGGAGGTGTGGAAATGGCAGAGCTGACTCGATCAGCGTGTTTCAGACATGGAGGCTGTGATCACCCGAAGGGCAAAGGTATGTTGGAGGCTACCAGAGGGTCCCAGTTAAGGACCAGTCTGCATCAGTGCTGTTCCCTTTAAGAGACACCGTGCTACGTTGTTATGAGCAGTTCTCCTATGAGCCTTACCTACACGCTAAACACCCTGAGCATCTGTACAGCACATGGTTATCTATTACACCTGCCAAGGATGCAGCTGAAATCGACACATAACAATTAAAAACCCGCCCCAAAGGATGTATTTAAATAGAAACCACTGATTTCTTACATCTCAGCACGTGAAGGGTTAACAGAAGAGGTTAAAAAACACACTGGGAAGAGAAAATATACTGACAAAAATAAATACGTGGAGCTAGAAGAAGGTAGGGTTAGAACTTACAAAGGACCCCGATAATAACTTAGTGTCATCGAGAGTCAAGCTGTGATTCCTAATGCGCCTAGAAAGCGCTGGGATGTTATCGCCTATGGAAAGCGGATCAGGCTGTGGCTCCATCCCTCTTCTCATAAGCATCGGAGCCACGCGAGCCCTCTGCCCACTTGTACAGAGGAAGCGCTTGGAGTGAAAGCAAAAGGAAGAATAAATCAAGAGGTCGGTCTCTGAAGTGAAAACCCCCTTCCCTTTGCCTCACAGTTTCCACTGCTCAGGTTTTCCGCAGACCACAAGAGGATGGGGAAGATGGGAGATCCTGATACAGGACATTAGGGAAGCTCTACTAAAGGAGGTTTGGGCTCAGCTATCCATTCTGCTGCACACTCTGGCCTCTTCCAGCCCTGCTGTGCTCAGCCCCTGTGAGCCAGGTCTGGTGGATCCAGGCTTCAAATATAACCCAGGGCAGGGCTGTGCTTTCAGCAGATCCATAAGGGTATCACCAAAAGGCTCTTCAGCCATTGCCCCAGGCTGAGCACACACCTCCCAAGGAAGTGCCCCACTTCCAGCAAAGGCACTGCTTGTCCCGAGCACCCCCTGCAAACAGGGCCCTGTTTCCCTATGGATAATACAGAGTGTCAGTGGGGACCACAGAGTGCCTGAGGGTGCAAGCACTGTACCAACACACGCTCCCTATGTCCCCTCAGCGCCTCTTCTTAGCTCACGTCTTTTCCACCCCAGGGGGAGGGAGCAGCCACTGACAGCTCCAAAAGGGACCCGAATCTCTCTAAAACAACAACCCGAAGTCCCAGTTCAGGTTCAGTGTGACAGCAAGCAGCAGCATTAACAGCACACACCTCCCCATCCCTTTCTGCTTAGGGGTGAGGGCAGCAGGGCCAGCAAATCCGCAGCAGTGGGGCTCTGCAGGGGACTTGGTGACAGCGCTGGTGACATCCTTGCCACTCAGCATCATCTGACAATGTCCCCAAGCTTGAGCAATGCGATTATCTCCTCCGGCTTGGCAGGGAAGCTGGATTAACATGCTTAGAATCACCTGATGTGGCCATTTACAGGGTCAATGTGTTTCAAGGATTTAGAAGAGAAAATACGCACTTAAAACGCCCACAGAGCTTTTTGCATCGACAGGAAGGGCACCAATTCATCCTGCGCCGGTAACACTGCTCAGGCAATCACCAGACACAGCCTGAAATCAGATCAGCATCACAACAGAAGCTTGTGGCCACGTCTGACATGTCACAGCAAGGCAGGAGTTGGCAGCCGGTGTCTGAGCATTGGGCTCAGCTTGTGTTACACAGCAAGGGCAGTTACACAGCAGCGCATGGGTGCAATCAAGGCAGATAGTCCTGGTGCTTTCTATTAGCCATGGAGAAAATAAAACAGAGAGAAACATGGAAAGGAGAGAGCCAGCAAGTGGGGAGAAGAGGCAGCTTGATCCCTAAGCTATCTCCATCCTCACGGCGATCTTCCCCCAACCCCTTGCAAGCCATGCTATGTTCTGCATAGGGAGCTATGGAGCAGTGGGGAGGTGCCAAGTCAGTGCTGGGGGTGGCTACACACAGAGGGATCCTGGAAGAGGATGCAGGCAGGGGAGGAGAGAGGAGAGACAAGCAGGGACAGCACAGAGCGACATCTGATCTGGGACAACCTGGGAATCCTGCACCAAACACTTCCCACCAAAGGTTAATGTGACCTCCCAAAGACCATCAGTGCTGCAGCCAGGCCCTTGGGTAAGAGGTTTTATGTGTCACAGCCCACCAAAGTGTGCTGTACCCTAGAGAATATGAGCTGAAATAACTATGCTCTGATAAAAGCTTCTATCACGTTCACCTCAGCTGTTTATAGCACAGCTTCTTGGTGCAGAACAACTTCCGAGAGAGCTCGGCACACGTCAGCATCCCGGGAAGCTCAGACATACTGAGCCTGGGCACAGTGGCCGCTTGCCCAAAATGAGTGCCCTGAGGAAGAGGGGGCTGGAGCACTGCTGCCTGCACAAGCGTTCATCTGATAAAGTGCCTCTGTCAGGACAGGAGGCTCTCCCTGCCATGCCGTGTTCAGCTCTCCCTTTGATCCTGCCATCCTGCACCACTGGCTCCCTACCAAGGAACATGCTGGGGGACGCAGCGATGGCTGCAGCTGCCTGCTCCAGCTCTGCCTGTCAGCCCAGCAAGGCAGGCACACATGCTGGAATCTCTTCTGGCAGCGCTGGGAAGAGCAGCACTCTCAGCCCTGCCTCTGGCAAAGCAAGGGAATACACTTGTTTGCACAAGGAGGAGGGAGACTGCAGCCTCACAGGAGCTGGGAGTTAATAAAGGAGCAGAGGTATCAAAAGACACTCCAATACAAGCAACATGGCCACAATCATCCAACACTTTCTCAGGCCCAAACCTAGAAGGAGGTGAGGATTTTCACCTCCAGCACAGGCAGGCACAGCCAATCCCTCCATGGTAACCATCTCCCTCAGCATTTTCCTACAAGCTTCTGTGAGGTTTGCCTCCTTTTCTCATGCCTACCAAGACCCAGCATGTCTATCCTAGCAGGCATGGCAGGGAATCCAGGAACCTCTCCCAGTCCATGAACAAGTCCCATCCATCTGCAGGGATGTTATTTACAGCGGCTGAGGCAGTTCTACAGTCACTGAAGGAGGAATCCAAGGTAAGGAAAAAACCAACCTGGCTATTCTCAAGGGCAAACACAGTAGGAAAAAGCCCTCACGTGAGAATGCTCTCCCAAAGAGCAAACTGCTTCATGCACCAACCTTCCAGCATCCTTATAGCTGGGTTTCTCATTCTCACCCACTGCCAGAGCTACTGGACATGGCCAACAGACTGCTTTCAAACGAAAGCAAGCCCAGATAAAACACAAGGAGGGGGGGAAATACACCCTGTGAGATTGAGAATACGAAGCGCCACCCAAAGTGGGGGAAAGCGACCACCATATGGTACCAAGGGATGTGTGAGTGGGAGAGTAAAGGATTTTCACTTGTGAAGCACATGTTGAAAGGGGGAACAGTTGTTCCTTGCTGTCAAATCCGACACGGAAGCCAATCCATTACCATTTTATCTAAAAATAAAGACACACTCCTCCTGAACATTCCAGCTCAGTCAATTACATGCTGATCGACAGAGCAGCCTACTTGGCAGGACCTGCCTACAGAAGAGGATGATCCCTACATAAATTGAAGGGCAAGGCTGCTCTCTCCCCTCTGGGCTTTTGTTTCACCACAGTGTGACGTACTCATGCATTCTAAAGGGGTTTTCAGCATCAGGAGCTGGTTTTGTGCAGCTGGGATAGGAAGGAGGGGATTAAGCGAGTGCTGGAGAATCGTGGTCTGGCAGGAATAGTGTTGGACTTAAATAGAAAGAGTCAGCTCGTGTGGGTGGGTTGTTTGGGGAGGAAAAGGAGGGGGGGAAAGAGAAGCAATCTATGAAATCAGGAGGAAGGAGGTCGTTGTTATTGTGGGAGGACAGAGTGGCCGCACAGAGCCATTCCCCTGCAGAGCACAGGGGTGGGAGGGTGGCAAAGAGCGATCTTCACAGTGCAAAGAGGGCATCCTCGGAGCGCTCCTGCTTTTTCCTGCTGGAAGGATTTGTTGGGGGGGTGGGGGTTTCCTGGGGAGGGGAGGGCAGATTGGGAACCATCTCCGCAGCTTTGGCTCGCTCTTCTAGGAATTTGTCGAACTCTGCAAGGCAAAACGAGAGAAGGGGAAACAGGTAAGAACCAGACACAGGTCAGCAGGGACCCAAATCCCAATGCCTGGCATTGGTAGGCACACATTCTTGTACAGCCTGACTTCCTCAGGAAAGGGTTCGGTGTCCTCTGAGACACCCCAGCTCAGGCAGCAGAGGGAATCAATCCCACGCTATGCCATCGGCTGCGACAGAAGCAGGCAAACATCATTCCAAAGGGCCGAGCAGCTTGGGGACGCGTTCCTGCTGGCACACACACAGTGCACAGCCAAGGGAGATGGCTTGAAAGCACTTACAGCCAGGAGGGCTCTTCACACCATTTCATTTGCTCTGCAATGCTTTCCTCCTGCCTTTCCAAGTGCAGAAGCATTTGCTGGGGAACATCAGGCTGGGAGAAGTCAGCATCTCAGCAGGGATCAAAGCAGACAACTCGGGCTGTGCACATAACTCACAGCCACGAGCATCTCTGCTTACCTTCACTGGTCACTCCTTCTTCTGGCTCGTTTCCTTTCTGCAATGGGAACAAAAAGGTGTGTGAGCACACAGGCTGCACCCTCACTGTTATCCTCTACACACACTCAATGCAACTGGACAGCTTCCACCACTTGTTTCCATATGGTAACTATCTGAGCAAGGTGACCTGGGGAAATCACACATCTCCCACATCGGGAGGCCAATGGTGTCACATTTCCCTGTGCTGGAGAGCAAGAGGATGAGCACTAGAGATGCTACTGAACACTGCTGGTGGATAGCTAACCTTCCCTGTTGGACCAGTGCTGTTTCCACTTCGGACAGTAAGGTCTGGTCAAGAACTGAGCTGTGTGAGTCACACAAACCCTGTACAAGATGACATCTCTGTCACAGAGTCAGGACCGTGGTTTGCATTGTCTCTTCAAATCAAATGCACTTTTAGCTGACAAAGGACACGTGTCACAGAATGGTTTGAGGCCAATGCTGCTCCTGTGGGAGCTCATTTTAGATTTCATACAAGATCCAGCAGCATTCCTGGTGCTCATGCTGTACAAAGACAAGCCTAGGGTGGGCTGGATGAAGGATGCTGTCCATGAGCTATGAATGGGATGCCAGGGGGTCCGAGCATTTCTACCACCTGGGTGCATTTCAACAGTGCTTCAATAAGGAAATGAAGAGTCCAAGGATGTGGCATCCCTGTCACTCCATCGGGATGTTAAAGATGGATGAAAATACTAATTGAAAACCTGCTTTGAAAGAAAAAAGTACTTCTCCATACCCTGGTTTCACAAAGGTTTTTAATGCCTTCAGCATCACAGCCACCTAGAATTTACTGGCTTTCTATTGCAGAGGTTTCCAGAGGAACATGCAGCAGCCACTGCTTCACGTGCAGAGGTACTGTTTGTCCCCATGTACCCCCAAAAGGGTAAGGAAATAAGGAATAATTAGACAACCTAATGTGTAACTTCCTCAGCTGAAATGAACCATGAACAGAAACAGGACGGGGGGAGCCCAGAGTGAAACCCAAAACTCCGGCCCAAACTTTGCCTGCTTTGCTCTTTTTGAGCAGGAGTACCTGGGGGACGCTACCTTGAGATCTCTCCATAAGACCTTTTCTCTTGCTAAACCCATTTAAATGGTAAAGATAAGAGTGTACTATTTAAGCAGAGGGGACATGCTACATTTCCTGCGTTCCTTTAACAAAACGAGGCCAGTTGGTAACTCAATTTGAAAATGACTTCCTGGACCCAGGCCTGAACAAACTACCTGCAGCTGAACACCAGGGACATTCAACCGGTGCCAAGCTCAAACACGGAAACCCAGAGTCTGCTGAAGCACTTCAGGAGGCTTTGGAGAGAAGAAGGCTCTTTCTTCCCCTCAGTACAGTCAGCTCCTCTGGTCTGACGTGCTGGAGCGTGCCTGCAGCTCTGCTGCCAGAGCCAGGGAGCGGAGCCTGAACTCCCAGCTCTCAGGAGCTGAGCAGGCAACAGCAAGGGGCTGGGGGAGGCCTTAAGGAGGGGACAATATCTGAAGTTGGAAGAATGGAAGGAGATGATCTGCCAGAGGGGAGATTGAGATGAGCTCTGAGGCAGAAGCTCTTCCCTGTGAGGGTGCCCAGAGAAGCTGTGGCTGCCCCATCCCTGGCAGTGTTCAAGGCCAGGTTGGACACAGGGGCTTGGAGCAAGCTGCTCCAGTGGAAGGTGTCCCTGCCCATGGCAGGGGTTGGAGCTGGATGAGCTTTAAGGTCCTTTCCAACCAAAACCATTCTGGGACCCTGTGACCCTAAGGGTTATGGTGAGCACAAGGAAACAGTTCAGTTCATTAAAACCATGTTTAAAGGAAGTCTCAAACGTGATCCACCACCCGTCTCCAAAATGCACTTGGTTAATTTGAGTCAGATGCTTGCATTAACAAAGAGACCAAAATAAACGTGTGCTAGCTGTACCACTGCTTAAACCACTGTGTTGGAACAGCAAAACAACCTCCAGAATGAGGGAAAAGCTACTTTTAGTTCTGTGTTCTGTTTGTTTAATAATACCAGACAATAATCAGCCAGGAGAAACTGAAAGTTATAAACACTGAAGAAAGTGATAATAAAGTCTATTATGAACCACGTCATTACTGCTTGCCAATTTAACAGAGACATCTTGATCTGAAAGGGGGCTAAGCCCTGATCCAGCATCTTTCAGAATCAGGCCTCCACATAAGCAGGTACTTACCGTCCAAGCTTAAACATGTGCTTTAAGTCATGGAGAACAGAGGCAAACTTCAGCACATGTTTAAATGCTTTTCTGTCAGGGGACCAGAAACACATCATTTCTGGTGTGTGTGTTGTTAACATGGAGAAGTGAGAGGAAACAACTCAGAAATGAAAGAAACAACATTTTGATTGAGTTCCTGAAGACAACCCTATCTCCTCCTGCTTGGATATTCCTTTCCATGGGAAATGATCTGGAAGTTTCCCTGCCTCCTATTAAGAGAAGTACCAGCAATGCATTTATAGTTATGAGTACAAGTGCCCATGTGAAAAATGAAAATATAAAGAGTCTCACCAAGTCGGTACTGAGCCACTCCTCAATGTCATCCATGACAGAGGACTGTGCAACAGGGATCTAGGGAGTGCAGCGAGAGAACAGCAAGGCAGGCAAAAACCAAAACACATCCACAATCATGGCCACAGAGCGATGGAAAACGCCAGAAATAAGAGTCAAAAACAAAACAAAAACAAAGATGTGAGATGGGCTGGAAGAAAAAAAAGGGGAAAAAAAAAGAAAAGGCAACAAAATATAAATGGCATTTTAAATAAAGAAACACTTGGGGAAGGAAATGATGAACAACAAGGCTAAATAAAACAACCCAAGAGAAGATTATGGGCAATGACGTGACTTGATGCCAGCGTGACTTCTCGACCACGTATTAAAACCATCGAGATGGACTGATGGTTCTAATCTTGATGGTGAAAAGCTCTTAAGGGTAGAATACTGGATCTCAGTTAGGTTTTGAAAGGTTAAATTTGCACCTTTTGTTTTGGACAATGGGTATTAGGCACAGTGAAGGGTTAGCAAAATGAAGGGCTCAAAGTCTTCAGGCAGCACTCCTATGAAGACAGTCTGCCTTTCTCTGCAGGTGGAGGCAGTCAGAGCTCAGGGTACACAGTCCTGTTTCCTTCCAGTTCCTCCTCCCTCCACACTGCTGAGCCTTGGCACACTGCATGGAAGCAAAACTGTCCCAGCTCTATATTCTCTATATTCTATGGCCGTCTCCCAGCAGATCCCAACCTGCACCAGCGTAAAGTGTGGACTCTCAAAGGTGAAGGTGAGGAGGAGGAGGATGGGGCAGCAGCTCCTGGTGTGCGCATAGGAGGAAAGCACAGCACAGCACTCTCAACTCCTTGTCAGGCCTCTATGGACGGTGTAATGAAAAGGCATAGAAGGTTTGCATCTCCCCCTGTGATAAACCCACTCACATTTCACTGTGTGACAGTGACAGCAGCATGCTGAATGCTGAAGTTATCTCACAAAGTGCTACAGGCAACAGGGTCAGCGGAGGGAAATTACTGCCTATTAGGTGTAGAGTTTCCTGACTTAACTACACTGCTTCAGTACAACTGAGGGCTGCAGGAGTAAACAGGAAAACTGCACAATAGATCTCGTGAGGACACTCTGGAAAACACTGGGAAAGCCAAATCAGACACGCAGGTTCCAGGCCAGAGCACAGCAGTGGTCCTGGAGACCTTTCACTAGACCAGGCTGCTCCCAGCCCCATCCAACCTCACCTTTTTCTTCTAATCAAGTGGCCCTTTGTACTAAGGAGGTCAGTTAAGCCCTTGCTTGAGGTGAGGTCTGTGAAGCTGGGCTAGCTGTGTCTAAGTAGTGGAAATCCAGGGATCAGCCCCAAGCGTCTCCCACCAAGAGGCACTGGGAAGATGGCCTGGCTCTGACTCTGCACGCTGCTGGACAAAGGGCACGGGACAGATCCAAGAAGGGTGAGAGGTGCAAGTCATCATTTTGCTTTCAGCTAATACATGAAGATCCCAAACAGAAAAGAATTTCCTGTACTTTCCTTTGGAATGGGCCAGATTAAGGATTAATTGCTCCTTTTTAACTTGCAATACAGAGCTGAATCATGCACATACTGCAAGGAGGCCATTAAGAAGAGGCGGGATCTGTAGACATCTTCCGACACATTCCTTCCCAAAGACAAGTTGCATCTTGTAGGACTGGCTTGTTAGTTTAACAGCTTTGGAGAAGACAGGCTTTAGAGATACAAAGCAATGAAATTATTCAGCCTACAGCAACCTAAAAACTCCAGCAAAAGTTTCCCTGCTGTCTCTCTCCTGCATTGCTTAACATCACACACAGTAAGAGATGCTCTGGGAGGTGCTATGAAAGGTACCTGGAGGTTTCTTTAAGGATAAGAAAATGTGTATGGAGGGAAGAAAATAGCAGGGTTTTCTGCTTTTCTGTGAATAAGAGCAGCTGTTGTAAAAGGTATATTATGCAGTCCCTGTGCTGGAAGAAACACAGTTCAAATCTTTGTTATCCTGAAAACAGGACAGCTGACTGAGCAAGGAGTGGACACTTGGGCTTGCAGGAGTCCTGGAAGAGCAGCTCAGCAGTACAGGAGTCAGTGCTGCTGTGCTCTGTAAGGCTTAAAGAAAGGAATTCCACTTTCAGACAGACCTATTTTATAACAAACACAAACCTCACAAGTGCAAGAACACTTCTCACACAGGTCATATATAAGCCTCAGAGAGAACTGCAGGATAAACATTTGAGCGTGTCAGCCTTTTGCTATTCAGAACTGACCTTTTAAAATGCTTCCCTTACCTTCCAGCGTGCCCCAGAAGTGCCAAGGGTTTGTATCTATCGCTCCTTCCCTCCTCAAAGCCTCCTCAAACACAATTTATTGTGTCAGTCGGAGCCCCAGCTCCCCCATAAAACATGGGTTCAACGTATCAGGTTTAATTTGTTCGAGAATAAAGAAGGGGGGGAAACTCTCCAGAGGAAGTGGAAGTTTTAAAATGCTTTAACTCAAGATTGCACCGTTTCTATTCCAGTTGAAAGTGGCCACACGCAGAAGTTTGGCTTTCGCCAGTCTCTTGCGGATTTGGCAAGTTTCCCCTTTCCAGAAGCCCTGAACTGAAAAGTGTGGATGGGAGTTTTGTTCAAACTAATCCCCTACAACACAACAGCAGCAATGGAAAACTCAATGAGCTGGTTTACACATTAAAAAGAAACAACAGTTGCTGGGAACAAACGGCAGTGGCAGCCACAGACTACATGGAAATGGCTCCAGAGTGGGATACCCTCTTGTTAATACTTTGATTATGCAAACACACACGGTCTAGTGAAGCTCTGAGTCTTGGCAAGACAGTTCCCTCGATAGTCATTGTTGGCTGCAAGAGCTGTTTTTATACCAATATTGTGATTTCTTTGAGTCTATACTCAAAGTAAATGGAAGTTAAGTCACAAAAGAGTTTTGGGCCCTTTACGTAACTGGCTTGAATTAAACGCTGGGCTCAATGTTCAAATTCCTTTTTTATTTAGTCTTCGGAAAATCCTACTAATGGGATCATCTCAACAATCCCAAAAGGGAAATGGAAAAGGAGGGCTGGGAGAACAAAAGGAAGCACTCAATCCCACAAAACCCATAGGAACCTGGAATTCAAGGTCTTATTTCAGTCTAAGTTAGATCGTGTTGGTGTTCTCACTAGCAATCAAAAGCCAAAGAGTATTGCCAATAGATTCCCTCAGAAGTCACATAATCCAATATTCTACCCTTAAAAAGACAGTTTAAGGTTATTATCATCACATTTTATTTCTATTAAAGATGATCCCACTGGAAAAGAAGCAGGTATGAAATGACAATTCAGGTTTCTAGGTGAGCTCATTAATGTTCCTTCAAATGTTTAACAAGGTTCATGCTAATTGTTGCTAGACTACCGTCTTGTAGTAGCTTAGTTAATTCCACCTCTTTCTAGGTGTTTAACAACGCTGACACCAACACTTGGTTAGTTGCTATTCACTCCCCCCCATTAGTTAGCAATAGTACAGAGAGGTCTGTAGCTCCTACAGCAGCAGAATGAGCACTAAGATGCGTACTAGCAGTCTACTCCAGCTTATTACTACAATCTTACCACCTATTGAAAGCTGTTGTAATCTTGAAATAGCTGCCTGGCCTCAATATTAGAACATGTTTGACTTTACATGTAAGGGTTTAATTAACTACTTGATTACTTGGAACTGTGTTTGCACATTGCACAGACAGGGAAAGCAAGAGCTCAGGTGCGGTACGCTCCCCTACACAGCCTGTTGTGCCCGTACAACAACCAGCCCATCTGGATCTGATGGCATGTCCAGGCACTGAAAGCCTTCATTCACGTGTGCGTCCCTGTAGAGTGGCTCCATAAAATGCCATGGCTGGACAGGGAATGAAATCCATGTGGTCTTCAGAAGAAGGGAACACGCCTGCTTGCCTTCAAAAGGGAGAGGGGCCTTACCGCATTGAAGAAATGCGATCTTCCTGTGTTTATTTCTCTATCTGCCCACAGCTCAGGGACTTCAGTCCCCAAGAAGATGATGTACTTCAACAGTCTCATGTTACCCAAGGCATTTCCACATCTTAGATCCTATCTCTCTACTGAAGGCACATAGTGGCATCCCACTTTGTTACCGATCAACAGCACCTCAGCAAAGGTTTCATTTACTCTTTATTCACATATCTTCATCTCCTCTCCAGCCAGGCATGCTGCTGGTGGTCAAGATGCAATGCTGGAAGCTGTTCCTATCACTTTCTGTGACCTCTGGTTCAGTTGTCTTCTTCCCCTGCCACTCTCCCAAATAACATCTGCCCCGATGTGGTGGCTTAAGCAACACCTACTTCTCACTTTCATTACAAACATCTATTTGGCATGTGAGTGGGATGACAGATGATTCCAACAATTAGATCTCAATAGCTGCCCAAACTCATGAGAAGGGAACTGGAATTACCTGCACTAAAATGTGGTGGCCTTATGCTCAAGTCTGTGCCTATGAACTGCTGATACAAACCCCTGTATGACACCTACCTTGCAAAAACCCAGACCTTACCCTGCAAACAGACCCATCACTGGAACAGCTCAGCTGCCACCCCGAAATCACATTTGAATCACAAACTTTTCTGCAGGTATCACTTTGTCTACGTTAGCTGGAATGGATAAAGGTGTGGTTTGTGTCTCCGTGGTGCTGGCATCCCTTTGTCAGCAGAACTGAGCTGTATGTGAAGCTGAAACAGAAGCAACACTGCCAAATTCACTGGGAGAGTACACAAAGCCCTGAGTGCGCCTTCCTCTGCAAAGGTGTGTTGGTAGAACGGGGATGCACAGAAATGGAGTGAGAAGAACTCAACCCTAACCTAAACCTCACAGTTTGGGATATAAAACATACCACGAGGGATACTCTGGCATGGGGAGGATGCCCTTTCAGTGGTCACAGTGTTGTACAGGCACAGCTAATGGCAACGTCAGCTCACCCCTCTTCTCCAAGTACAAAAAGCTACCAAGGAATGCGCACATCAAGTTCGTACCTGGGATGCTAATTATTCCACTGGTATTGCATATGCTACAAAGTCATATTAATAAATATGGTTAAGAACTACAGCCAGTTAAGAGGAAAACAGTTAATCATTAGTTCTGGTTTAGGCGTTTCTCTCTCATATTTAGCATACAAACAAGGTGCCAGGTTGGTAAGAGCAGCGACTGGCTGGACAGCCAGATCCCTTTCCCTCCCCAGATCCATATGCCTCCATGAATGCTGCAGTATCCTTTTTCCAGGCTGAATAACCACAAGCCAATGAAGGAATATTGTCTTTGTTTTCTTAATAAAGCAGTGGTGAGAGTGGTGTGAACAGCAGGGGGGCTGATTTCATGCTTCCCCGCTCTTGTAAACAGTGGAAAGGCAAAGAAGAGGAACTAACTAAATCACTGGGTTATTCATTATGGATGAACATCTCACAGTGGCACAGCGCATCTCAGGCTGCAACAAGCCACCGAACAGCAAGCGCCTCTGTGAACTACAGTCAACACTATCAGAGGTGAAGCAAACGCTGCACACTTCACAGCTTTTCACTCTGGTGTTGAGCTGGGGGTCTCTGACAAGCACCAAACTGAAATGCTGGCTCCCAAGGACAGGTACCTACAGTTTGGGTTTACCCGTGGGTGCTTGCATGGGCAGGTAGATACAACTGGATAGATGCACGTGTCCAATGGCATGCAAACTCCTGGCAAATTCATAACCTGTCCCTCAGAAATAACCTGGATTAGCCCTAAATCTAAAAGAACAAATACAAAGTGTTTCACAGAGTATTTGATATTGGGATTTTCTCAACCTTACACTCTCTGGAATGTTTCTCTTCATAAACACTGGGCAGCTCAGTTTGGGATATTCAAGGCTCTCCCTGCAGTGAGGCATTCTTGCCCCATGGGCCTCCTGACAGTGCACCCCAGCCCAAAGGGAATTCTATACTGTGCCTTACTTACAGTCACATCATTGGCACTAATCTCAAACACTTCAAATGATGGATTATGGCTTCCAAAACCACAAAATTGGTCTTAGAACTTGGCTTTAAGGCATAGCTGAGGCTATTTTTTACCTACCTCTGACTTCTGCACTTAAAGCAGGCTTTTGAACTGCTCTCTGCCAGCCTGTTGATGAAGGACAACTTCAAACAAGGCCAACATGTGCAGAGACTCCGTGATGTTCAGAAGCCGGCTTTATCAGAGCACTGGCATCACCAGACATGGGAATTAAATCCTTCAAGCAAGAAACGCTCTTGTACCTTTTGGAGTCTGAATCCCAATGCCAGTGGGGCGCAAGAAGTCAACCTGGGGAGCAGTTCTCCCATTCCTTTCATACAGAACTATCCCTGCATTATTCATTCCATTAGGTATGATCCTGCAACTTCCATATGCTTATTCTAGACCACAAAGTTAAGCACTACCAGAAAAGGCTGCTTTAAAGACACATAGGAACTGTCCTCTTTATGGACAAGATCCAGGAGACTTGTGTTTATCCCTCGAAAAGTGGATACTGCATAAATAAATCAAGACAGTATAAGGAACCAAATGGATCCCCAGGCTTCTTCCGAAGGGGATCCTACAACGGATTCAGTTGGTTACAGGCCTGTATAAACCAGGAATTGGTGAAAATCTTTCCCTTTGCCCCAGGAAATGATTTAGGTGGGAAATAAAGTCCTTGTACTGTCTGATTTCAAGCGGTTCAGTAGGGCAGGAGAGGAGGTGAATAGAGGATGGTTATTCTAGGTGAAGGGACTGGGGTGGGCAATAGGAATTGCTTCACTGGTGAAGTCCTCACCATTCCTTGTGTAATTAGCCACTTGTCTATAGGCTCCATGTCTGAGTTCCCACCTTTACCTCTCCTCTGTGTTGAGAACAGAAAGGTCCATAAAGAAAGACACCACAGCAACAACCCATGACAAAGTAACAGAAGAGCAGCAAGTTAAAAACTTCACATACACGTAATGCACACACAGAGATGCATCCCCCTCTGCTCCCTGCCAGCTCTGGAGGGACAGACCTCCCCCTGACCTCTGCACTTCCTACAGACAGCTCATGATATTTTAGCACTTCCTCCCCACTGATATTAAAACCCAAGTCACGGACTAGTAGTGAGGCTGATGTTTATCATCTTAGAAGAAAGATGCAGGCTACCCAACCTACTAAGATCAGACTTACTGGGAACACCTGTATTACACACTGTGGAGTTTCCCCTGTTGATGAAACTGGGAGTTGCAGCACGCCCTAGTTACCTCCTTGATCTCAGCAGACACACTCAGCCCCAAATTCCAAGTGTGACAGCTCTACTGATGGCATTGAGCAGGAGGGTAAGTAAAGCAGTTTGCTGCAGTGCTCTGGCAGCCTTTCAAAGTGCCCCTCTTGACAAGCAGCAGAGGTTAAAAGGACTACAGTTCAGTTGCAGACTGCATGGCACAGCAACACAAAGACTCCCAAGATGGTTCCTCGTCCTTCAGCATCTCATCCCTGTGCCAGGGCATGGGTGCAGTGTCATCTCCAGCTCCAGAGGGGCTTGCCTGGGACAGAGCACAGTGATTCCAGCCCACCAGCCCTGGTAGAGCTGGGCCAGCTCAGCAGAGCCACTGGTGCGGTTATGTACGACACCCATATACAGGGGACACATCTCCTGTCCTCATTCCATGCGTAATGGAGAATCAGCTGTAACCTTTTCCATCTCCTTTCAGTACTTGTGCTGCGAAAGAAGGGGGGACAAAATCACTCCAACCTCATCTCCTCTCTGGGTAACACCAGAGGATTGTTTCTTGGCCACCTCTCCTCCCGGTCGTGATCACGCAACAACTCTGCGGCACCAAAAGCAATTCCCAACATGGAAAAGCAATATTAAGAAAACTGTTGTTTTTAGCTCCTCTCGTTTCCAGCTGCTAAATCATATGAAAAGCTAGGCCGTGCCACGTGAGCAGCCGTCTCCCTACAGACCGCGCTGAGAACGACTGCATTAGAAACGTCGGATGTGCTGGATTTTACCCCTGGAACTAGACATGTGTGAAGAATGTGTTGTGAACCTCTTGGCTCCTCCCTAGAGCTGCTCTTAAATTAGCTCCCTACCCAAATGAATGTGTGCCGTTTGTTTCCTGAGCGCTGCCAGGGGGTTTTGACACACATAACTTTAGGAGGGTTTAATTTCCTTGAAGAAGAGACACCCACAAGCCTCACAAACACTTGACGCAAAGTAGTGTTTACCCATGAAGGGCTGCGTTTCAAAACAAGCTATTCTGATGACACGATGCACTCAGCAGGACCTTTGAAAAGAGGCTGAAAGGCTCTGCAACATCTCAGAGCCCAAAGTTCCACCTCCCGTAAAGCGTATGCCTCAGAAAAATACTTTGACCATCAGATTAGCTCCGACACGGCCCTTTGAACTGACACCACTTGGGACAGAGCTGGTGTGAATGACATGTCCCATCAGGGCCTCAAGCAGAAGTGGCTGAGAACAAAAGTGTTAATAACTAAGGACACGACCTTGTGGCCACCAAGGGGAATACGGCCCCTTGACCAGTAGCTAAACGCAGGCCCCTTTGCTTTTCCAGGAACAAAGAGGAGAGGCTCAAATCCTTTCCCAGGTTGATAAACTCAGCTCAGCGATACTGAGGGCTTGGGTTGTCACATTGGCTTCAGGAATTCCCCTCTCATCCCTCCCTTAACATACTTCTGCCTTCCCATGCTTCCCCCTTTTCCGTCAGTGCTGCCATGAGTTTTTATGGGGCTGAGCCTGAACTGGTCACGGGGCTGACCTGGGTTATAAATTACCCTTTCTGCAGCAGGACAGGGACAGGAACAGGAACAAGCAGCTGGATTTGTGGAGTGGGGGGGATGCTCCATAAGGAATCATTGCTGAAGCCCTGCCACCACTGAACTATGGCCCAAGCAGGCAGGCAGCTGGGATCTGATCCCAGCTGGCTCCCAAAGCAAATTCTCCCTGGCTCAGAGCACAGGCTGCCAGGCATGCCAGCTGCCCTGAGCGCTCCCGTTTCAACTTAGGAAAGAATTAGGGCGGGATCAGCCCAGGCATGGGGAGACAATTCTCCATGGAGGGAGGCGTGTGTGCTACACTGGCTCTGCCGTGCTCCCTAGTGGTCAGCACAGGCTGGAAAGGGCTCTGACCTTGCTCCATCATCTCCAGACTGACAGCTGAGTACAAAAGAGCAGGGCAGGTTTAAGAAGCAGGGTGGTAGGAAGGGGTTGAGGGATGATGTGAAAGCTCTTTTCACTTCTGCCTTCACCAACGCACGCAGGCAAAGCTGGCCAAGCTCAATCTCTCAAACACGTTTCTAGCATCAGCTGCTGGGAGGTGACAGCACACAGGCCTCCTCTGCCCACACAACAGAGCAGGAGCCTGCCTTGGGACAGACAGAACAGACTGCATGCAAGGGCATTTATAGCAAGGCATGTGAAGCACTAAGTCTCTCCCTGTAACTTGCTCTTGTTTCCATGCACTTAGAGCAAAGTCTAACAGATTAAGACTGCATCATCTTTCCTAAGCAAACCCAAACCAAATTCACACCAGTGTTCACAAGACATTCCCCACTTATTCTTTTCAGCAGTGATTCCAGCCAAAGAGCTGAACCCCTGCAGGCAAGCTGCAAGAACACAGGAGAGTTTACCCACTCTGATTATGATCTCTTCTAGGCTGGTGTGCTAAGTAGCAGCTCTTTAGAGATCATTACTGCGCAAGTACTTGCTCCTAGATATCAATTTCAAAATAGCCAGTGCTAGCATGTTGCTGGAATACAGAATGAGAAGTCTCAAGCAAAAGCAGCTGCCTACAGCTTGGATTCCATGCACGGCTCCAGATAACGAAACACAGAGCAACCACCTACCCCTCCTGTGTTCTGTTTTCGAACATCCAGGGCAGACGCTAGTCCTTTGACAGCCTGTGGATCCTCATATGTCACGCTGCAAGAAAGGAACAAACCATAGAAATAGAAGGAAGTCCAGCAGTCACCCATGAGGAATACACTTGCTACTCTGATTTACACCCCTGGAAATCAGAAAGCATGTTCTTTTTCTTAACAAGACTTCAAACATACAAAGTGTATTCCAAGAGGAGGAGCATGCGCTGTATAAAGACCATCCATTGGTTTCAATAAGCATGTTGAAGCAAAGAGAGTAAGACCAGCACTATGAAAGGAAGGCAAATAGGTTATGAGACACCATAAGTGTGTCCAAGAGCTAGAAGAAGACTATGAAAAGAGGCCAGATTACAGACTATGCTTTGCAAAGCTCTGAAGATGACATTTGGAAGCCTGACCTTGGTACATGCATGGGGGGAGGCAGGAGAGGGGGGCTCGAAGGCAGATGAAACAACTAAGGAACTACAGTGAAGCATACAAAATAAATGCACTGCTTGCAGAGCACATAAAAAGAGCTTCTTAAATTGCTATGCAAAAGGGCCATGTCGCAGTCAGGCGACAGAGGCAAGAGCACCATTTCTCAGAGCACAGTGGTGAGCCATAAGCTGAAGCAGATGCTAAGACCTGCCCGTAAATCAGCCCCTGGGAGGAGCTGCATGGCTGAGCAGGAGGAGCCTTTCCTCCTCCAGCCTGCTGGCTTCTCCCAGGCTCTGAGCACAGCACCCAAAGGCTCTCACCTACACAGCACAGCAAGTCACGCTCACATCTTCTCTGCCTTGCTGCTGCTCCATTTATACAACATACAACCCAAGGAAGATAGAGCAATCCTCCCTTGTGAAATCAAGGACTGATATGTGCTCCTTGTTCCATTAGCTCGCAGAATGAGACAGAGGTGCAGTGTGGGAAGACTAGTTTCGTGCTTCATTTAGCACAAGAGACAGAGGGACCTCTATTAGATCTCTCTGCAATGCATCTCCTTTCCGACTACACATTAGGGCTCTCAGCCTGAAATCTCCAGTGGTAACGCACGCCTCTACAGCAGAGCATGTCTTCTCAACACTGATATTACAGCTGAGGCAGGACCAATAGCTATAGCGATAACTGCAAATAAAAGATCCTGATAAATTTGCTGGCTCAAGCTGGCATGTTTTGGCCAATTTGCTAAGGTCTGAGCTAAGCCATTTAACACTAGTTCTTAGTTTGAGACAAGATATTGATGATGTTCTAACTGCTTGGAGCTACTACATCCTCTAGAAACTGAAACCAGGAGGCAAAGAAATAATATCTGAAAGAAAAATACCCAAGTGCGTCTTTTACTGAATCTCACTTAACAGGGATCTAAGGATTTCTTGGTAAGTGCCTAGATTTATATCCCATTAAAATAGTTTGACCTGTTAAATGCCCTTGAAAGTGCCAGCTTTGCAGCTCTGGAGACGTGAGCCCTATGCATATAAACAAATTAGAAATAGCATGGCAGCCAGGCAAGCTGCACTGCCTTGACAGCCTGCAAGAGTCTGACTGCTGGGCCAAAGGGAGACTTTAACTGGATGGTAATTCTGTCTCCAAGCCCTTGATGACAGTAATTCAGTCACCAAAGCATATCCATGACCTTCAGGTGAAGGACCCTTATGCTCCTGTATCTCAAGCACTGGCTGGGTGGATGGAACGACAAGCCTTTATGAGAGGAAGCATCTGCAGAAATAAAGGCAAGTACATTTCCAGGTTTCCAGTGAGCTCATTAACTGTGACAGTCAAATAACGTTTCTCAGCTGGCCTGTTCTGCCCACAGCAGCAGGAACTTCTCCACTTGCTCATCCTAATAATGACCAACAGGATAAGGATTGGATGGGAAGCACAAAAACATAAACCAAAACTACTTTTTCACTCTGGAACAAAGTCAAGAAGCTTCAGATTTATGCCCTTAGAAAACAGCAGCCCCATGACTCAACCAGTGCTAAAGACAAACTCCACTTACTTCTTCCGCTGCTCAGCCAAGGAACTGCCTCTCGTCTGTGCAAACATGTCGAAGTCATCACGAGGATTCGAGTGCTGGAGAGAGCTGAGTGTGCCGCTGACGCTGTTTGTACCCAAGTCTGCAACCAGAGGCACAAAAGGGAAAGCAGTGAAACAGCAAACTATATGCAAGCCCCACTGCCATGACTATGTAGGGTACAGAGGATGTCATTAACAACACAGGACAGCTATAGATAGAATCATAGAATAGTTAGGGTTGGAAAGGACCTTAAGATCATCCAGTTCCAACCCCCGTCCCATGGGCAGGGACACCTTGCACTAAACCATGCCACCCAAGGCTCTGTCCAGCCTGGCCTTGAACATCACCAGGGATGGAGCATTCACAACTTCCCTGGGCAACCCATTCCAGTGCCTCACCACCCTTACAGGAAAGAATTTCTTCCTCATATGCAGTCTAAACTTCCCCTGTTTAAGTTTAAACTCATTACCCCTTGTCCTCTCACTACAGTCCCTAACGAAGAGTCCCTCCCCAGCATCCCTAGAGGCCCCCTTCAGGTACTGGAAGGCTGCTATGAGGTCTCCACGCAGCCTTCTCTTCTGCAGGCTGAACAGCCCCAACTTTCTCAGCCTATCTTCATACAGGAGGTGCTCCAGTCCCCTGATCATCCTCGTGGCCTCCTCTGGACTTGTTCCAGCAGTTCCATGTCCTTTTTATGTTGAGGACACCAGAACTGCACACAATACTCCAAGTGAGGTCTTACGAGAGCAGAGTAGAGGGGCAGGATCACCTCCCTCGACCTGTTGGTCATGCTCCTTTTGATGCAGCCCAGGATACGGTTGGCTTTCTGGGCTGCGAGCCCACACTGCCGGCTCACGTTCATTTTCTCATTGACCAACACCCCCAAGTCCTTCTCTGCAGGGCTGCTCTCAACCTCTTCCCTGCCCAACCTGTAGCTGTGCCTGGGATTGCTCCGACCCAGCTGTAGGACCTTGCACTTGGCATGGTTAAACTTCATCAGGTTGGCATCAGCCCACCTCACAAGCGTGCCAAGGTCCCTCTGCATGGCATTCCTTCCCTCCAATGTATCAACAGTAATACCATCTAGTCTACAGCTGCAGCACTCAAGTTCTGTCCAGAAGAGGCTGGAGGCTGCTGATCATGCAGCTCTTAAAAGACAAATGTAGCGACTGCCATATTCCTCCTGGAAGCACCACAGCATAAGTATTCCTCATTGAGAGGCCAGCATTTGGGAATTGGTGTGCATCTGCTGCCCATCTCATCTTGAATAGGCCCATCCCATTCACTAACATGGTCCAAGATTTTGGGTATGGATATTAAATCTTCTCCACAATGTTCTCAGCTACTGACTGCGAAACCAACAGTTTCAAGTCAAGTGATAGGATATTGGTGCAGTGCTGAAAGAGGCGGAGAACCCTCAGTCAAATCAAGTGATCCTATCAAGCAATCTTCGGTTTGATTTAATGTAAAACACTTAATAGTTTCATAAAGCCTTTCATCCAAAGATTTCAAGTATTATTTGTAGGAGAGGAATCAAGGACATTCACCACACAGATTTCATGGAGCTATAGCTAAGCAGAAATAAAACTACAGTATAAGTTTTATCATGATCAGGAGCCTGCACCTTTTCCTTCAGTCTTCTCTCTGGTTAATAAACCCCTCCCTTTGTGCCACACTGGTTCTCAAATACAGTTTTCTACAGCACATGGGAGCACAAAAGCCTTCCTAATGCTGCAACCACATACCCAAACCTTCCAGAGAACACATGGCAACAGTTATCAGGTAATGGAAAGCCAAAAGGAACAGAAATTCCTTGACCCACAAGTGAAAATGGCTCCTTGTAAACCCCAACAGCCCACTGCAATAATGGTTTGCACTGGGTGTTCAGACTGATCACAGGGACCTCAGCAACTGCCAGACTTGCTCCTGCAATCACACACATGGATTGCCCAGCAGCCTGGACATGATGTTCAAGGCCCACAGACCTGTTAGGTTTGGAAAAGTCCATGCTCATCAGCACTCTCCAGATCAGGTACTCACCAAGCCCTGCAAGCTGTGAGGAAAGTGAAGACGGGGGAGCTGAGTTTCCAACCATTGGGCTCACTACAGCTGGAGAGCCAGGACCCAGATCTATTAAGTTATCTTCTGTCACCTCATTCAGTACCTGTTGGGACCCGAGAAACAAAGCAAGTCGCACATGGCAGAGGGTTCTTCCTGCAGTGAACACCAAAGCATAATGGGTGCTTCCTTGCACACTGCCAAATGGACCAGTCTCTTGGATACTACAGTGATAAATGCAGAATAAGGAGGGTCAGCCACCAAAAAACCCCTCAGCACAGCCAGAAACTCTCCTGGAGGTCATCAACACCTCTTCAGATTTAGTTGATATAATAACACAGAGGTGTTCTCCACCTCTTTCAGGACCACACCAGCAACATATCGAAGGCAAAGTGAATTTGCTGCCATCTTCCACATTAGGTACAAACTGCTTTCAGAAGCAAAACTTCTTTGTTGTGGCTGAAGTTACCATGCAGAACCTGTGCTGGAGTTTGCATCACACTGCAGTGGAACAGCCATCAAACAGGCAAAGTAAATGGAGGAAATGGTTAGAAGAATGCAGAACAGTAACTGTAATAGTGACACATAAGAATGCATCACAAACTCAGATCTTGAACATTGAATGAATAAGAAGAACAGTAATTTTTCAGCTTGGAAAGAGGCTGCTGAAAAAGGAGAGGTTCCTAAGCTTATGAGTAGCACTAAGAAAATTAACCTGCACAGTGGTATTGTAAGACACAGTGATCAAATGTAAGCAAAATAATTATTAAATACCCACACAAGTACATAAAAATGTATAGTGAATCTGTGGAATTCACTACTTAAGGATATTATGAACGCCTAAAGTCCACATGGACTCAAAAGCAACCATAAAACTTAGAGGAAAGAAAACCCAATGAGGATTGTAAATAGAGATGTTTTAGTGCAGTTGCTCCCTAAGCTAAAAGCTGTCATTTGTAGTTGCACATCCTTAGGCTCTTTTGCCTGTATCCACTTCACCACTACAGGCAGAAGAGAGGGGTGGAGAGGTAAAAGGTCTGATTCCCAGTGATACTAGCATGGTGTAACTGCTGATATAATAAATGGAGTTAGGTACTTACTCCATTGCTGGCATTTTGTGTTGAACGTCCCGATCTGTATCGCTCAAATCTGTTCAGAAAACAACCAAAAACCAACACAGATTATCAAACCCACCAATCAACAGTGAAAAACACAAGTTTAACAAAGCCACGACACTGAGCTCGGCTTTTGCTGGCTCAAGAAGGAGCCCTGAAAGTGTTAACTCCAAGCCAGGACAAAGGGAGGATAGACGCAGAAGTCGCATTCTTGGCAAATGTGGATATTAAACTGACTAATCTCATCTTGCTGCACACACAAGCCTGGAAAACACTGTAGGATTTGTCTTTGGTTTGGGTTGTTTTTCTTCCATTAAGTGCTTCATGACAGCCTATTCTGTTAGCCAAGGGACAGGAGGAACTGCAGCAAGATTGATGCTCCCTGCTAAATAAGCTAAGCACAGCAGCAAGTCTGACTCCCACTTAACAGCTCCCTCTTGCTGCAATCGATGTAAATGAGAAGCCATAGGCAGGTTAGGGCACAGCCCAGCCCAGGCAGCACATGGCAAGAGAAACAATAATGAGCAGATTCATTTCTTAAAAGTGTTCTAGGTCAAAGCCTGTCAAAACCTACGTGCAGATAGGTTGGTCCTTTCCAAGAGTGAAAAGTAATGATGCTGCATGAAAATCCTCATACAACTCAGGGGAAGAAGTCAAGATCTGGTCTCTTCTCCACTCCTTCCCCAACCAGATGGGCATTTGGGGCTGCAAACCTGACCCCAGCTTTCACGAAGTCAGAAAGCAGGAGGAATGCCTCCTCCCAAGGCCTGTCTGAGGCCATTTCAATCTCCTTCCTTACCAGGAAAAGCATCATGATGACTCTAAGACATTAGACGTGTCCCTCATTTAAAAGCAGTTTCACATGTAACCTCTCTTCACTAAAAACATGATATTAATATAATCCCGTAGGTTTTCTCCCAGATGGACAAAATACAACAGGGAATCTCAAGCAAACTAAAATCTTTTCTTGATGTAACAGAGGGAAATGCAGACTTCAAAGGCAGCAAAACCAAACTGAAGCCCAATTTTCAATTTTAGGAAACTGTGGGTGTCTACTATTACTGGAAATCCAGCTCCCTTAGCTGGAGACCTGAGACACCTCCCACCTCATACTTCTCACCAAAAGGCTTATGAACCACACATTGGTTTACATCCAAAGCTTCCCCAGTGAAGGCCAGAGCTCCTGCTTGAGTCACTGACAGAGCTTGGTGCCCAGACTAGAAATCAGCGTGATAAATGTGGAGTCATTGGAATGGCAGAGGAGGAACTGGGATTTATGGAAACATTCAGACCAGTGCAGGTATCCCAGCACAAACGGCTTGCTAACATCACTCAGCTCACCTTCCAGTGTATAATTACTACAAACACATTAGCCCCAGTCAGCAAAGGCACAGATGGAGGAGAATAAGGGTGAACAGTCTAAGCCTTAGTGACAGCTACACTTTGCCACTTGTAGAATCATGCTCATGCATGAAACACACACCATTTCACTTGAAAAGCCAGCATTTGTTTCAAAGTTTGCCCTGATCTCCTCTGAGCAACTAAATCAAAGACAAGAATCGAGGCCACTGAAGTCTCCTCTGCAGCCTTCGCCGTGACAGCACAGCTTCACAGATCTAGAGTCTCATTTATTTTTAAAGGCTTCAGAAACAAAGCCCTGTGCTAAGAGCAAGGAACAAAGGGTGCTCTTTAGTGCCTCACACCCCAGGCCTGTCATTAAGGGGAAGATTAAACTTTCCCAAGCCTGCTCTATCACGTGTCACTACTGCAGCAGATGTGGCTGACAGCGCCTTTGTCTAATGTGTCCCAAGTCCTGTGACCCATGGGGGTGATTCCTGTAGCCTTGCTCTTCTAAACCTCAGCTCTGCCCAATCTTTTCTCTGAGGCTTGAAGTGTTAACTTAAAACCTAAACCCTTACGTGCATGAAGGTCAGGCCCACCTCAGACAGCCCCCCTTGCACCAGCGCTGGAACTAGAAAGCTCAGAGATCAGAAGACAGAGAGCTCATGGGAGCCTCCCTAAGCAGCACAAGCATTCATGCAGAGCCCAAGCTAGCAAGTAGAACTAGTGACTGCAACTGTGCTGTTTTGGGTCCCACATCCCTACATCTGCACAGCACTGCACAACAGGGACTTGCAGACCCAAGTCTCTGCTAGTTCAGAGAGTTTTGCACAAGGTTGCCTTGCATCTTATGGATACACCCCACACAAATACAGTGGCCAGGACAAAAAACCCAAATCACAGTATTAAAGGAAACAACTGAAATGGGAATTTTACCATAAAAGACCATGAAAAGACTTTGTTAATGCCTCCTGTGGCTTGGTTCTCTGCATTCTGTTATATTGGACCATTGGCCCTGTTGGCCAACCCTTGTCAACTGATCTATTTCACACATGGTGAAGCCTCAGAATGAATGTAAATGGTTGCTGGAAAAGGTGCCCACCTTTCATATCGGAGGAAAACGTTATTTAAATCATCATTCACATGCAGCAGCTCCTCTGTGACTTCTTCATTGGACACTCGTGAGATAAGCTCCACAATTCTCTGCTGCATAGCTCTACAGGTCCGGTTCAGTTCCTAGGAGCAATGCATTGTGCACACACATTCTGATAAACAGCTACCAATAAGCTCTGTTCACAGCCAAACATGTCCCCCAGCTGCGAAACACTAAGACAAGTTTATCTTTGCATGATTAAATGTCACCCAAAAGCACATCTAATCAAACACCCTTCAAGAGCCGATGGCATAAAACCTTGAGAGCCTATTTACAATTCAACATCCTGATTCTTCTTGAACTCTGAGCACTTCAGGAAATAAATATCTGTATTTTAGTGATGTGGTTTAAGAATAAAACATGTTAATACAACAGCTTTCCAGAAGAGAGCTTTCAAGGAAAATTCAGTCTGCCTTTTTTTGGCAATAGCATCCTTAGAAACTGAAAGATGGACATGTAGGGAAAGTCACTTGTAGTAGCCCTGAGTGTTGGGGCCAAAGAATCTACCAACCACTGAGACCACGAGGGTGAACATAAAGCAAGGAGCAGGAGCACGAAAAGATGAGGCCTCCACACACACTTTGTTGCTGAACTACATAAGGAAACGCTCCCTTCAACTGAGCAAATCCCCAGACAAGAGACTGCAAAGAGGCAGTGGGGAGTTTCAGAAGAAAATCTTAAAGGACATACAGTAAGGGTGTTTATTTCAGAAGTCTCTCATGCCAAGAAATGTAGATTTGAGTTTGCCCAAACCATGAGCTCTCCTGCCTCCAGGACGCCTCTTCCATCACAAATCATAGACTCACAGAACAGGTAGGGTTGGAAAGGACCTTAAGATCATCCAGTTCCAACCCCCCTGCCATGGGCAGGGACACCTCGCACTAAACCATGCCACCCAAGGCTCTGTCCAACCGGGCCTTGAACATCACCAGGGATGGAGCATTCACAACTTCCCTGGGCAACCCATTCCAGTGCCTCACCACCCTTACAGGAAAGAATTTCTTCCTCATATGCAGTCTAAACTTCCCCTGTTTAAGTTTAAACCCATTACCCCTTGTCCTCTCACTACAGTCCCTAATGAAGAGTCCCTCCCAGCATCCCTAGAGGCCCCCTTCAGGTACTGGAAGGCTGCTATGAGGTCTCCACGCAGCCTTCTCTTCTGCAGGCTGAACAGCCCCAACTTTCTCAGCCTATCTTCATTCGGGAGGTGCTCCAGCCCCTGCTCATCCTCGTGGCCTCCTCTGGACTTGCTCCAACAGTTCCATGTCCTTTTTATGTTGAGGACCCCAGAACTGCACACAATGCTCCAAGTGAGGTCTCACGAGAGCAGAGCAGAGGGGCAGGATCTCTTAGCAGAATTCTTTACTCCTGAAAGTCCTCAAGACCAAAGATCAAAACTGGTCTGTAGAGGAGGAACTACAAGAAGAAACGTGCCATATGGCATGGCACCACTGATTAGGCCCATGGTTTTACTTCAATAAGCACTGACATTCCAAATGAAGCATGTCCCTCTGTCACCTTCTACCCCCTCCCAGCCTCTCTTCACAGCAAAAACGCAGCCCTAACCAAGGATGACTTGTTGGTACACAACCTCGGGGATGAAAGCAAAAACGTGTTTGTTTTCCTTACTTGGTCTGACATCCTAAGCTCTGGATAAATTTCACCTAGTGCAATCCAGCTGCCTTAACAGCTTGAGGAATGTGTTCTCCAATGTCAGTTTTGATCCCATCACTTGCGAAGCAGATTGTGACATTTCAGAGGTTTGTTTGCTGCCTTTCCGAGCGGGCTGACAGTACCTATCTATTCGGCTCAGAGCTGGCTCTCCAGCAAGCTGTTTACATTTGATTGTAGGAGAAATGTCAGGAATTATTTAAGGAGGAGAGGGCTATATAAACCTCAAAGCAAGGGCTCCTCGCATGCAGCACCCAGCTTATGGCTTTCAAAAGACTAACCAGCCTTTGTTAGCAAAGCCAGGTTCTCCCCAGCTCTGTGATTCAGATTTAGGATGATTTCAGCCAAAGGAGGGAAGCAGTTGGAATAAAGAATCCTTGCTGTCACTCCGTTTTATGATCAAGGTCTTTCACCTTAAAGCTATGCTGTAAGGTTACGCTGTCAAGATGTTAGTAGCTGTTCCTGAATGTAAGCAAACTGCTCTCTGCTGCTCTGTCTGTCATGGTTTCCTGGAAGCTTCTTTTGTTTTGAGCAGCCCAACCCAAATGGGCAGTAGCTGAAAGGCTCTTTATTGCAAAGCCTCTCATCAGCTGCCATCATGGCTCTAAGACAAACGCACAATACCGCTGCATGGGAGAGACCAGTTTTTGGATGGATTTCAAACACTGATGTATCACAGAGAGCAATTCCCTGCCTTCCTCCAAACGTACTGCTGTGGGAGCCCATCCTCCCTGCCGGAGGCTCAAAACAGAAGCCTATTTCTGAAGCTATGGAAAAGCAAATACCATGGTAAGGGCAGCAGCTGGAATGCTAGCTCACAGTATTCCTCATCTGTGTTGCACGTGCTACCACATTACTTTCTTCAGCCAACAGACCATCCCACTACCACTGGCGTAGGGAAACATGCACAAAGCCTGAGACATGAGCTCAGTTCATGCTGGTTTTCCTCCTGAGATGCTAAATGCTGCACTGGACTGAGCCTTTCCACTGAAGAAATCCATCTGATTCCCCAGGCAACCCTTTGGACAGTACGAAGCTTCATCCAAGCACGTGTCTTAAGACACTACCTTCAGGAGAAGCTGCAGCACATCTTCTGGAAAGACATTTAGTTCATATGTAAGATTTCAAGTGGCAGAGAATCCGCAGACCCTTGGGTAATGTTTAGTCCAGCTGGAAACATGGAATGCTTTTTTCCTGTGTAGTGACTTGGAATGTTTTGACACTCTCTGAGTGATGATAGAAGATGTAAGAGAGGCAGAAATGTTCAGGGCTTACAGGGCTTATGGCAATTCTAAGCTGTTTTCTGGTAAAGGAGACCTGATACTCAACACTGGGAAGGATATCTAGCCACACAAAGAAAGCACTGGACCAAATTCCAAGGGGAATTAGGAAATCCTTGTCACTGGAATCTTTAACAAATGAAGACCATCGAGCGATGAGTCTAACCGGGGTCAAGCACAGCCCACATTCATTATGTAAACCAGGCAAACCAAGGCAGTGAAGTAAACTACAATAAAACACACCCCCAGATCAAGCACAGAAAGATGAGAATTGTATTTCCTAGGAAACTCTTACCTGGAGTAACTCAAGGTCTGAGGAATCCTCTTGTCCAGGTACCATTTCTGTCAGCATTTCAGACATCACTTTTGTGTTCCCACGGACGATATCCAGCTCACTGCGCAGCCGGGCAATCTGAATTGGGGTAAAAAGACAGCAGAATGCTGCATAATCACTTGGTTTAAGCAGATCGCTTTCATTAACTGACTTCGTGATACCCCTGCTTCTGTCTGACTTGATATCTGAGGCTCCAGGCATTCTAGCTGGGGAAAAACTGTAAAGATGAGAAGTTCACCAGAAGAGTTATAGAAAAGCAACCGAAAACACAGAGAACTTTGCAGAACCACTCATTGTCATTACAGCCCCAGATGTGCTATTTGTATGGAGGGGAAGCAATTGAAACCAGCTAAAACCAGACCCTGTTTGTAGCACTTCATTCAGGTATGGGGAAAGATGCACAACTTTGAGCAGGATCTTGGGCTCTGAAGTTATTTTTGCAGAGGGAAAAGGAAATCCTGTATCAGGGCATTCGCAAGGGTTTTATGGATGCAGACTTAACTCCCATTAGATGTCCTGCATCTGCAAGACATTCTGTGCCTTTAAAGGAAGGGGGGGTAAGAAGAATAACTGCTAACCTACAGCACAACTGCTGAGTGGAGTGGTTTATCAGATTGGGAGGTTTTGTAACTGCTGCCATTAGCCACACATCCCAACTGAAAGCCTAGATTTCACAGTATAACAGGAGGAAAGATTACAAAGTAGAACCCGAGCTAGGAGGCAATCAAAGTCAAAAGAGTTAAAATGAAGGTTCCTCTGCAAATTGGTTTCTATTTTGATCTGCTGAGAGTCTCACTCCAAAAAATCATCATCCCAATACCTGTTCGGAATTAGCAGTGATGGGACCAGTCACATTCAAAGCTGGGGCCTGAGGAGAATACGCTGTCGGAGAAGATGATGAATAAGAACTGGTGCTCATCCTTTGCTGAGGCTGGGAATTGTGCATGTTTGCTGCAGGATCAACTTCAGGAACACTCTGCCACATCAGAAAGACAGGAGTTCAAAAGCTGAATTGTGACAGCACTTGCTTTGTCAGCAACCTCAGGCCAACTATGCTCAAATATAGAACATAATTGCACCTTGTGGAAAAGGTCAGTGGAGCTTCCAGAACAGACTGGCAGGCCAGCCCATAAACAGGCAGCTGCAACAAAACCCTGTGCCTGTACTTTTTAACCCAACCCACATGGCTTTAAGTCAATTCAGCTTTACAAGTGAGAAGCAAAATAAAAACAAGAGCCAAAGAGAAATAATTACAAATCCTTTTAAACCCGGAGTTGCTTATAAAACATGATGTGTAGACACTGACTGTAATTAATCTTGACACAAGAATTGTAATCTTTCAGTCCTTGATCACTTGCATTTACCACTTCAAAGATTCATTAACTTCAGCTTTCAGAGTGAATAATCAGAACACCTGTGATCATTAAGTTACTTCCTAACAGCACTTCTGTCAACTTTCCAGACCCAACTTTTCAGAGTGCAAAGATCTCACATTACCATAGGATCAGTGAGAGATTCTGACTCGGTACTTCTGTAGCAGCCAGGCTGGCCCTGGTTCAGGGTTATCACCAGCAGAAATAACCATACTTTAGGGCGAAAGAAGGAAATCACAACCATATATCCTGCTGGAATCTCCCTGAACAAATTAGTTGCGTTTGTCTGGTGGCTTTGTGGTATAAAAGAGATGTACAAACCTCTCTTTTCTCATCTTAGACCCATGTGTGACTCAAGGGAGGAGATACCACTAGCTCATCAGCCTCTCAAATGCAGCTGTTATTATGCTTCTCCTGCATAACCTTTGACTATCGAAAGGGTCCTTTCAGGAATGAGTAAATGAGCCAAATTTGCAAAACAGGAGGGGGAAGAAGAGGAATTATCCAATTATTTAGACATCCTGGGAAAATACCCCTGGAATTGCAAAGCTGCAGCTTACCCTCTGCGGTGTGTGTATTGGAGACAGAGCATCAAGATCTGCCATGGGAAACTCGATGCCTTTCCTCTTGAGTTCTTCATAAATATGCACTACTCCAGTTAAATCAGGGCTACTTCGAAAGGCATCAGCCCAAGCCTGGAAAACATGAGGGATTATCCATACACCTTCCAAACGAAGTTCCAGCTCCACCCTCACCTCAGATACCGACTATAAAAGCTTTTAAGTATATTTCAGCTTCAAAGGGAAGCTGTAACCATTGGACCTGGTCTAAAAGATCCCACAAACATTAAGACAGTCACGTACACATTTCGTTCAAACATAAATAGGAACCCAGTGGCTGTGTCTAGCCCCTGACATCATCAGAATCTGTAAATGCAAACGAAAGCCTCTTCCAATCTCCTCTACTGTGCGACTGCATGCTGATCTCTTCTTGCACCTTCTATGGCCAATGACTCACCAGAAAAAGCCTGTGTGAAAGATTAAATGGATCTAAGCATAATTCATAACGTTATCCAATAATCTGAGGTCAGTAATCGCTTCATGGAACATCCTCATTTGGTGTCAAACGCAAATCAGAGCTGTCAAGTTTTCTTCAGTATTTCATCTGGACCAAATTTAGATTCAAAAAGGTAGTTTCTGAGGTTCTTACATTGGGAAACATACAGCCCCATGAGCAGCAGAGATAATGAAGCCTGGGTTCTTACAGAGCACATCCAACACTCAGACACCCCAGCGTGTCAGAAAGAACAAGTTTAAAGCAGAGTCGTATCATCCCTCCTGCATGAACTCTCTGGTGTCTAAAGGGACTTGAATTCATATTGGAGCTTTTCCTTCAGTGGGAGTACTAAGTGCTCCTCTTCCCTAGCCAGCCTCCCATACTCATGGAGCAGCTAGGAGCACAATACCTTGCAAACCTCTCCCCCCTTTCACTTGATCTGGAAATTAGCCAGGTATTAAAAATGGAGAGGAAGGAAAAATTGCAATATTATGACTCAACTCAAAACAAAGTAGTCCACAAACCCCCACATATGTGAGGCAGAGTATCAGTTCTGGATCCAGAACTGCTGCGAGACGCGTGTGTGGGCTCTGAACTTAATTCATTTAGTCATCACTTTTGCACTAGTTCTTTGGACTATTTTTACTTTAAAAGCTGTATTTAACCACTTTTTCTACCTAAGAGGAGAGAAATCAAAGATAGCAAAGCAAGCAAAGAAATAATATTAATATCTAGGAATAGGTATTCTATTCCTATCCAGTTCAATTCTAAGAAAGAGCATTTCCTATCCTATGTGCCCAGGAGGCAATCCATTATCAGTCGCAAGCTAATAATTCTGGGCTTGCTTCACAGCTTTGTTAAGGGTAAATTAAGTGCATCAAGTGTTCTGCTGCAGCGCATGTCCAAACAGCACTACTTGAGCCAGAAAAAACAGCAGTGACTGCAAAGAGCCATTCTGTTTCCTTGGAGCTGACCTTCCAAGCCATCCCTAATTCTGATGGAGATATCGACTGCAAGAGTAACTCTACCCTGGCACTCTCTCTGCATTTTCAATTTACATAAGAAGTCATCTGAGTGATGCTTCTACATAATGTGTCCCCCACTTCAACTCTATTTGCAGGTAAGAGGGAAAAATGTTAGGCAAGGGATGCTTTAGTCAGTAATCACTCAAAAGAAACTTAAAGGCAAGAGTACACTGGGTTGCTGCACCCTACTTTTAATGAGCTTTGTTTGTCCAGGATGCACTGATGTGCTCTCTCTTTCACTGCCTTCCTATAGATTTTGTAGGCACAAATGACAGTGAACTCGCTTCATTTGCACTCTACCTGTTCAATATATTCTCTCTTCTGCAGCTCTCTTCCCTGGAGAAAGGAGACACTGTCATTTGTATTCTTCTTCGCCTGCACTGGGAGCATTATCTACTTTAGGGTGTCTCTCAGAGGTCACGAGCAGGACTGGGTACTGTTGTCCTAAGCGCTGTCTACACACATTGTAAGACAATCCCTGTCCTAGACAGCTTATAATTCAACTAGGCAACAGTAATATTAGCTTTACTTTGCAGATAAGGAGCTACACACAGAGCTTAGGAGACTTGCCCATTGTCCAAACAAGCATATGACAGAGGTGAGAATGAATTCAGACCTTCTAAGACTTTAGGCCAGACTATCAGGGGTAGATATATAAGGATGCTGCTGTATAAATCTCACTTGGCACCTCACTGTGCCCAAACAGGTTCAATAAATACCATTGCAAATCTGGCCCTTAAATCAGTGACCATTCCAAGGCAAAAGGTGTTTGACACTGGAAAAAGTAACACAGGTACCCTCAAAAGTCTCCCCATATTTCATCTTTGATGACAGTGCTCAGCTATGGGCAGTAAGGTAGAACTCTGAGGTGACACTCAAGTTCTTACCAGAGGTACAGCAATAAGGAGTATATCCAAGGCCTTTTAACAAGGTGAAGAAGGCTAAATAAGCAGCATCTAATACATGCTAATTCATGTCGCTGGCACTGTTCAAGGCTGGGTTGGACAGAGCCTTGGATGGCATGGTTTAGTGGGAGGTGTCCCTGCCCATGGCAGGGGGGTTGGAACTGGATGATCTTAAGGTCCTTTCCAACCCTAACTATTCTATGGTTCTGTGATTCTATGTACATTGGGAAATGGGTTGAGAAAATGAGACACAAGCTGCTCAATATCTCAGTCTCTAGATAAGGAATTGGATGGCAGTCTATCTACCCTTGCTATGGAAAGGCCCAGGAGCACAAGAGCTGCATGGCTGGAGACATGCCGTTTATACAAGTGTGCGCTGTTGATCCTCTCATCTCTGTTCTTATTAATTCCCTGATATCAAATTGTAAAAGAAGGGAATAAATGTAATGTCAGTGGAGCAGAGCACAGAGGAGATCGGGCCCCTGGAGTGGGGTTGGAGCTCTGAAGAGCAAAGTCTAAGCTAAGGGTATTTTGGATGTGTGCATCCACAGGGCACCCGGGATGAGTGATTGCAGTCACTGTTCCTAACTTGTCAGGCAAAGTCCCACCACCTCCAGTTAGAGACACTAACAGAACCCACACAGGCAGCTTCCATCATTCTCAGGCTTTTTATACCAAAAGGTATTTAGAGCCCATAGTGAGGCTTTTAGCTCTGCTGCACTGAGTCTACACAGATAAAGCTCTGTTTAATACGCTGAGACAACAACTGGGGCTTCTAGGTTATGTTACAAACACTTCAATCTCAGTCACACTGATGACTGGGAATCCACTTAAATCCAGGATGCAGCATAACCAGCATTCTTTAAAACACTAACAGGGCAAATAGTAGGGAAACATGCACAGTGTCTCTTTATGGGGCAGTATTTAACCCCATCTCCTAGTCACTGCATGCATCAGCTCTCCCACTAACAGGCAGACACCCGAGAGCTCTGTCAGATGCACAAGAACTGCTTGTAATAATCATTAATTTTGTGCCATTTCTTTAGAAAGCCTTGAGATCAGACACCAGAAATACAAGGACAGACACAGACCCCAACGCAATACCCACCTAATTCCCCCTCTCAGCCTATTTCCTGCTTGGAAATCACTTATTTAGATTGTCATGCTCCAACAACGTCCTATCTGGGTATCCAAATAACAAATAACCCAGCAGAAATTCAACTGCATGCTTTGCCACAAAAATCAGAAGTATATTGGGAAAATTATGCTATGCATTTGTAAATACCTCCTCCCAAGAAACTGCAGCAGGTTTAAATCATTTTAAATACACAGCATCTTTTAGTCTCTGGAGTATGCAATAGTCTGTAGAAGCTTAGTGATAAAGCTTCCTATAATTGTCAGATTTCCTCCAGGCAGGCACCAATGTTCCCTCATGTGTTGCTAATGGGTTGTGGAATCAACATGGCTGTTTATTGTTATGCTGCACAGAAGGAGAAGTGGCAGACAGGACTATGCCTGAACTTCCCCACTGCAGGCAAGGATCAGACAGTGCACTTTTACTGCACAATAACCAGAGAAAAGACACCAGAACCCATTTCAACTCCTATATGGTCATTTACTTTTCTATAGCCATCATGAAAAGGGATTCCGAATGCTTTCTAATGGAGGGAAAGAACTCCATTTTACGGTCAGGGGAACAGACACAGAAAGGTTCCACAACTGACAGCACAGACATGATCCTCTAAGATTTCCCAGCCTTAAGAGGACGAGAAGCAAGTCTCTATCTTCTAGATGGGACTGTTAAATTGCCAATCTATCCACTGATCTTTTATTAAGTCCTCTTGCTTTACAGTTCTCTAATCAGAACCCAAACACTTCTCCCTCAATGAAGAAGCTATGCATGTGCACGTCTGCTCTTTCTGCCAATCTGGATATATTGCCTTTACATGTAAAAACCTTGCCACATTTTTAATGATAACAGCGTGTTTAGCACTAGAACAGACAGTCCTCATTTCAGGCAGCAATATATGGAAGCTGTGTACCTGAATCAGCGCTAATACTTTATCCTGGACAATCGTGGGGGGGTTATTCTTGGGTGAGATGATTTTCACCAGAACACCATCGATGAAGTCACGGTTTGCCACCAAGACATGAAAGCGATGGCCACAGTTCTTCACACAGGTCTCCAACACCTACACACACAGAGGAAAACATCCATTGTTGATGCACAGCTTGATCTCATGCACAGCAACACTGAGGTTTGTTTCTGATTTTGGGGGGGTTCTCCCTTTTTTAAAGCTTTTGAAGGGAGCAAAGAAGACAGAAGAGAAATTATAGGCTTAATTCTTCTCCAGTTATACCAGAAAGCTTGCTCTTTACACACACATTTAGATGTACTTCACTCACCATTAACATACCGGCCACTTCTGTGATCTACCTTCTTTTCAAGGTAAAGAAACTTAAAGCTTCTCCCTCTTCAAAGCAGAACTTCCCAACCTGCACAGCTGTACAGCTAAGTACACAGCATCACATCAAGAGCAGGTAAGACGGAGGACATCCTGTCAGTGAGATATTACCTTGCTGTGGCACTCCACTATTGTCTATGCACCCAGAACACAGCTGGGCCCAGTTGCTCTGAGCTACAAACCATGTTTCAGAGCTGGGAATTCAGGTGAATGATCTTCACTCACTCAAAACACCCCCTTGCGAATGCTCTGACAGGTTATACTTTGACACATTTTCCCCCTGCAACCTAGCTGGAGGCACCTTCCACTTGCCATTCAACTGCCATGGAAGAACAGCTGTTGGTTTTTCTCTGAAGAACATGATTAGCATGGAGATAAATCCAATGTGTCACTTCTTACAGCCATGCCTAATAACCACTGCGACTCTGTAGCTGAGGAAGCTGCAATTACTCCCCTACTTCAGCTACTTTCATCAGCCATGATGATACAGACTCATTCCTGATGAATTTCACTCTTCCCTGCACAATGGATAAGCTCATGGCTTGGGCTTTGGTAATCTGTCAAAATGACAATCCAGGAGAGGAAAGGGCAAGAAGACTGAAAGTACAGTTATGCTTTGTCAGGGAGATGTAACGAGCTCTGAGATAGAATCACACAGGTCCCCTACCCACAGCAGTGTAACTCCATGTAGTTACTGCTGCAGCAGTGCCTGCCCAGCACTATGCATTCAGGAGTGCTGCACTGCTCAGCAAACCCCTGGCAAAAGCCATCAGCAGGAAAGGTCACTGGCAAAATACCTCACACCTTCCCAGGGCTGCCTAAATGCTCAGAATGCAATTTACACTTTATTGAGTGAAATTAGATCAGCATAAATGAGTGTGAGGCTCCTACAGGGATCCATTCACAAGGGAAATTGTGCATCAGCTCCTTAGGAAGCTGGAAATCTGGCAAGTTCATCATCCTCACTTGCAGATATGCCCATAGCTGCTGGAGTGGAGAAACAGCCGGACACAGGGTGATGAGAGTAGAAGGGGAAGCCCCAAAGGGTACACAGGCCCATTTGGGCTACTTTAACTTTCCTCAGTCAGTACTTGCGATGAGTAAGAGCCCTGAAAAAACCCAGAAATCAATTGAGTCAGAAAAACGCTATGCAAAGCTGCCAGGAACAGTCCCCAGGGAACAGAGGAGGCAATTGGAGAGAAGAAAAGGGCAGAGCAGTGGCTGTTCAAGCAAATAGTGTGTATATTGAAGAGATTGCCAGGGAGAGCAAAATGACAAAAGAGGAGGGTTCTGCCCTTTCGAGGCATTCCAGCCTGCCCCCACTCACCGTCAGCGCCAGCATGACCTCTCTGTAGTTCTTGTTTCCATTCAGCCTCTTCTTCAGTGCTCGAATGGCATCCTTGGGGCTGAAGGAGAAACACATCAGTTTCAAAACAGCTCAGACACGCTTTTCACACAGCATTTATTGTGGGGAAAGGAATCCTTTCCCATTTCCAGCTGCACATAAGCATAGGTGGTAACTTCAGATTGCTCGACTACCAACTAGGGTCATGTAGAATTATGGGAAGAGACAAGCTATCACAGAAGTCATGACCAGAGCGACATCTGAGGCCTCCAAAAAGGCAGGATGTTGATCGAGCAGGAAAGACCATCAGCTACCCAAAGGCCTAGGGTGTAAGACCAGTGACCAGTTCTGCAAGCAGCACAGCTTTGCTGACATTAAGGGAGGTGTACCAGAAAAGGTCTCCATGCAAATGGCTGGAATTAATGGCACTGCAAAGAGATACAGCTGCTGAAAACAAGAATCCCAAAAGCATAAGCTCAGTACCCTCTCTAACAATGTGCTTTTCAAGCCAAGCAGAGGCTGACCACAAAGTGCTGCATCACACAGCAGCTTTCTGAAATGGCTAAGGAGAAGGAAAACTGAGCAATCCATGCAACCACATTCATCACAGAATGGTTTGGGCTGGAAGGGACCTTAAAGTTCATCCAATTCCAATCCCCTGCCACAGGCAGGGACACGTTCCACTAAAGCAGGCTGCTCACATTATGAGCATCTGCCCCAGACTCACTCCTCTCCTGCTGAGTACAACAGGATGAAGATCACGGTCATGAATCTTTCAAAGCTTGCTGAAATAGCACATACCCTTCTTCTGTCTCGTTGATAATGTCACAGATCTCCATGTTCAGTGTCCAGTCTTCGCTCTGCAGAGACCCATCTGTGGCCTTTTCTGCAAAGTAAAGAAAAATCAATCTTTTCACATCTTCCTCATTAGACTTCAATCTATCTTCAGTTACTCGGAGCTTAAACCACCCAGTAGAAGAAAGATAGGGGGGAAAAAGAAGTCCCCAGTGACAGTAAGCAATGTCAAACCTTTCCTCCTGGTTTTAGGGATCAGCACAGAGGTTTCCAGACAGAATCCATTATCCCCCAAGCTCACTACCTTCAGCCCGCATAGATGGGCTGTTCTTCAAAGACTCCTGAATTCCTGGGAGAGCAAGCAAATGTCAGCTAATTCCAACTTAAACTTCTCAAATTCTGCACTGTAGGCAAGTTATGAGGTAGGAAAATCTCCCCCAAATCAACATGACCTCCTCTCTGGTTCAGTACATAATACCTCCACATGGATTGAGCGAGGTAAGACAGCGACTTGGAGACAGAATTCAAGGAAGTCCAGAATTCCAGTGTGAAAAGAGCATTTAGCACATGAAAACATTGAGTATGTGATAGCTCAAGGCATGGTATCATTCACAGGCATCCCTTTTCGGCCAGGAGCCTCTTACTCCTTCCTGTATGTGCTTGCCAGTGAGCTGGGACCTGCTTCCCCCTGCTCCACACTGTGTTCCCTGTTTCCTCTCCATGCTAGGGCTCCCAAGCACAATCTGCCTTCCTCCTGACTCCCAAATGCTCCGTCACTCTCTGCATGGCAGCTAAGTCACTTCAGCATCAGCCTAAATGCAAGGGGAAGGATGACCTACAGCACCGTGACAGTGGCAGATGCCGACTGTTGGCAGTGTAATTTATAGACACCTGCAAGAGTAGCATAACCATAACTTCAAGTAATCAGTTGACAAGAACTATTTCCTCCTTGGGATTTCCTCCTAAATCAATATAGTTCTGTCTCGTGGTGCCTAGAACAGCCCCTGAAATTTTCACACTTCTCTCTTGCAGCATTCAAACCCTATCTGCATTACACTCCGCAATGCTATCAAGTTGAACATAAACCCTGTCACCAGAGAGACCTAAGAAGGGGACCTTTGAGCTGAACACAACCTTCTCCTCTACATTAGTCTGAGTCTGTCTACATTCCATGTCAGAAGGCAAACAAAAAGCATATTTAAGATGTGAAATAAAGCAAGACAAAACAAACCATCAAGCTTTTCAATGTCTGAAAGCAGAAACAAAGCCACAGGTCCCATCTTCTCCATCTATCCTTCTGTCTCCACATCAGCCCCCAGTCTGACCCGAGAACAAGGCAAATCCTGTTTGAGGACATGAGGCTTCAAGGACTTCACACGTCTAAGTTTACCAAGGATGCTTTTCCCATTAACATTTCTAGCACTGCGATTGAGGATACAGATGCCCACAGGCCATAATTACGGGACATTAATGGAGATAGTCTCTTGTGTCTGGGTAATTCAAGTTTCAGTGACTTGTCTACACCACAATAGTGCTTAACAGTGGACAGCAACTACAGGAGACTAAGACAGAGCCAGACAGCTATGCAAAATCCAAGCAGAGAGTGCTGAAAAGAAGCCATCTAACTCCAGAATGGAGAGGACACCATGGCAAAGGAGATTATGGAACAGGAGACCATTCTTTGCAGGCTCACTTCCCATTCAGAGGCAGTGCAGATCACTGCACAGGATCTCGCCTATAGGGGAGCAAAGAGAGGGTGCAGAATTCCCAGTTCCAGGTCTTTTTCAGCCATCGCCCCCCATGGGAAAGTTCACTTTGATGACAACTCTCCTTGAGGAGGAGCCTCAGAGAGTTGCATGGCTTCCAAATGTCCCAGTAAATCCTGGACAGGTTATTGAGTACTCTGAATTTACTGCACTTACGCTATGCTAGGCAGGGATTCTCTTAAGGAAGAGTGCAGGCAGAGCTGTTTAATGCTTTCTGGGATACAGGAATCCATTATTCATCCCGGATTTCATTTATTCCAGTATCTAAAGGGTGGCTACAAAGATGACAAAGACTCCCTTTTGACCAGGAGTCACATGGAAAAGACAAGAGGTAATAGGTACAAGTTACTGCTGGGGAGATTCCAGCTGGACACAAGAGGAAAATAATTCCCAGTGAGAACAACCAACCATTGGGATAATATCCCCAGAGAAGTGGTGGATTCCCCAGTGCTGGATCCTGTTAAGATTCAGCTGGACAGGGTGCTGGGACATCTAGTCTGGGTAATGCTTCGTGTGGAAAGGTTGGACCAGATGATCCTTGAGGTCCCTTCCAGCCTCTTGTGCTGTGATTCTACAATAGATCTTTGTGCGCAGCTACTTGCAACAATCACTTTCATTGGCTGCATTTTGGTCTTATACTCTACATAAGACTATTTTATATGTGATCTGCCTTCATGTCCATGTAGTACCTGTTCCCTAGGAAAACATTTCATTTACCATTAGGGAAAAAACCTTTAATATCCAGAGATATGAAAGAAAAATCCCTCCATCTGCTCTGCTGGGAAAGGTGAGCCCCAAAGCTGCAAAGGATTTAGAGCTGCAAAATGACAGATTACACCTTAAATATAGAGTATTCCTTTAGCTGGTCTCATGATTTGTTTTCTTAATCTAGAACTACATTAATGAATTGGTGTGTTCTTGACAGCATCAGGCAGCAACTTCGCACTGCTCATACTCTGCTCTGCTATAAATGGCTGTTGAAAGTGCTGCTGCTGCACAAAGCTCACAGCCCATTCATTCACTGCTCTGGTAAAACCCATGCAGTGAAGGTTCATTTTGGGTATATGGCAGCACTCCACAGCTAAAAACTGCGGTGGTTTGGAGATGGAGCGCAGGGATGCTGCTGCAGCGCTGTGCAGATGTAGCACAGGAATGCTCCTTAGGGGGCCCAAATAGCCTCATTGTATTTCCCTTCTGAGATGCACTAAGGAAAACCAAATCCCCTTTTCCCAGAGTGTTTGGTTACCACCTTTTTGTGTCTGTTCTTCAGCTGGGTTAATGCATGGTTGAATCTGGGGTAACCCAGATTTGCCACTGCAGAGCTCTCTCTGCTGTTACAAACGAGTTAACTCACTGTAGAGAGGGCACATGAGGTGGTGTGTGATTGGGTTGAAGAACAGTACTACACTGCAATAAACTGACAGCCTGGAGAACTCTTCCAGAACCGAAAGCAGCAGGCTGTAGTTCTGGATCTCTGTTGGAACAGCTCTTCCTGCACTCATCTGTAAGAGAATCCCTGCCCCACAGATCCAAAATGCAGGAAATTAAACACACGCAATAACCTGCCAGGATTTAATGGCTTCTTTGGAAGACATGCATCTCTCTGATGCAAAATAGATATGACTGTCACGTATCTATGGCTGCCCCATCCCTGGCAGTGTTCAAGGCCAGGTTGGATGGGGCTTGGTGCAACCTGCTCTAGTGGAAGGTGTCCCTGCCTATGGCAGGGGGTTGGAACCGGATGAGCTTTAAAGTCCCTTCCAACACAAACCAGGCTGGGATTCTGTTATTCCATGATTTTATGACTAGGATTAAACAGATTTTGGAAGCCATCACAACTGCAAAGGAATGGCATGCAAATCGTGCCCATACCCTTTTAAAAGTCACCAGTTCCTCAACCTCATTAAAAGGCATCTAAATGGCACTGGTTCACACCAGGCCTCTGGATCACCACCAAAGGATTCCAGGCTGATAAGAAATGTGAAATCAGACAAGGAACAAGGCAATGAGCAGGAGTCCCTCCTGCCCCTCCCTTGCTGAACTAAAGAGTTTATGGCATGGTTTAATGGCACAACAAAAGGGCTGGCACCTCCCAGCCTGGGGCCAAAGGCACCTTACACAGCTCCTGACCCCAGAGCAGCTCCTGGTGCTGTGTCAGTGCTGATCTAGTCCCTGCAGGAGCTGGGGTCTCGCACAGAGCCGGGATACCAGCAGCAAGATGGTCAGAAACAAGATGCTATCGGTTCCCACCACGTCCCCCAAATTAGAGCAGAAATGTTCTGGTAGAAAGAAAGACAATCCGGCACCCTGTGCCTGACACTCCACAGACCTTGGACACTGCATATGCACACACAAGCATTAGCTCATCTTCAGCCTGCAAAGAAAAAGGAGGAAAAAAATGGCGCTATTTTTCCACTTCACACCTTCCTTCTGAGATTTAACTCTTGTGGCTGCATTTCCCTGCTTTGCCAAATGGCAGGATCAGTATTTCCCTGCTCACACTGACGTCCTGCACATTTGCAGGCATTCGGTAGTGTACAGTTTGCAGTGTACACAGGCTCAGGGCGCACACCAGCCCCGCCAAGCCTCTTGCTCTGACCTGAGAGATGCTGCCACACGGAAATCCAAGTCAGGAACGCCTGTGGAACCAGCAGGTAATAAAGAGGCAGGGCAGGAATGCAGGAAGAAAACAGCAGAACTTTTACCACCCATCTTGAACCAGCTCAAAAGTCACCTAACAAACCAATGCTAAGACTGGCTGTCCTCAAGAAGTTCATTCTCAATCCACATTCCTTGTGTTTCTAAGTTACAGCCCAATGCTGGTGACACTTAACTTGCCTACAGTTGCGATAAAGCAGAATTCCTCACTCTTCCCTGCTTCCCCCATTCGACACTCATCTCTGACCATTCCACTGAACCTACCAATGGAGACAGCCTCAAGATTTCATTAGGATGGGGACTGCACACGTTGGAGTGTGGATGCTCTTTCACTCACATGACATATGTGTGCTGATGCAGCAGAGACTGAGCGCTGGAAGCATTGAGAACTGCTCCCGTGGCTGAATGATGACAGGAAGCACAACCAGGGTGGAAATCTCCCTAGGAAGATCCATCTCTCAGTACCAGTAAGTGACTGCAGTGCTGGATAACATCCGTGGAAGAAAAGGAAGAAGTGAAATCTGAATGCTACACTAACAAGAAATCACACCGAATGAAAGTGGGAGAACTGCGCTGTTTTCTGCCTGAATCCCAGAGCCTGGTGCATGAACAGATCTTTGTGCTCAGAGAAAGCACAGGTTTCTCTTGGGGCTTCTCCAGATGTTGCTTCAGAGACTCTCGATTCATACGTTTAGGAAAAATGAAACACAAAAATCACCTTCTGTTTACACAAGAAGCATTCACACCATAACAGAGAGATCCAAGAGCAAGTTCCAATTCCAAATCCCTCCCATTCCCTCCAACAGCGTTCTTCAGGCAGCGTAAAACATCTTGTTCGGGGTTTTCTTCTGCTTGGAAGTTCAGAAGATTGTGGCTCTTAGATCTCTGTCTTGCCTCTTAACAGTCCAGCTGCCTGCCAGCTGTGCTCCAAGCCTCACATTAGCAAATCAAACAGTCAGATGCGCTCTATTTCACTGTGTGATACGCGACAGGGAACAGAAGAAGCCGCAGCAATAGCGGGCTTTTACTTCCATCCTACTGGTCCCCCTCTTGTGGGTGCAGGAAAAGCCTCTCAGACCAAAGGCTATCACTAAGGTCAAATGCAAAATGCTTTTACAGCAGGGACAAAGGTCTTTGAGGGGAAAACAGATGCAAGGCAATGCAGAAGAGGCAGCATAGCTCACAAGGGAAGATAAGCTATTGACTGAGGCAGCGGCATCTCTTCGTTGAGCTGTAGCTTACAGAATTGTGTTGCTTTAAAGCATCATTACATTTTGTGGCTGCAGTTTCTCTCAGATTCAACAAATCAGCAGTGACCTGCACAGCACCATCAGTAAGACCACGGGAAAGACCATACAGAGGCCATGGCAACAGATTTCAGCTGTCCAAGCAAAATGAAGATAAGACTAAAGATCCTCAGCATTCAAATAGCTGCCGAGTCCAAGATAACCTCACTTGGAAGATGGAGATAACCAGAATAACACACTTGGATACACCTGGACTTCACAGTCTTGCTTTCTCTCTATTTTCTTTCAGAAAGACAGTCACAGGCACTTAGACATTATGGTACCAACAGGAGGGGTTTTGCCTTTTTATCAGAATGCTGCTATTAAAGAAAATAAATGGGACTTATTCAGGATGCCAGATCAAAACTCAGCTCCTGAAGTGACTTAGTCCAAAACCCCTGCCAGTTTCTTTGTTTGAAAGCACAGCTCCAATAGCAGTTTTCAATTAGCCACCTCACTGCTCCGAGTCCTTTTTCTACATTCCTTATTTCACACTGCTCTGAAAATGCTGAGCTTCACACTTCCAAAGGAAAAGGCAGTCAGCTTGAACAAACGGGCTCAATCGGAACTGCAGCGCATTACAGAGAACGTGAGCTGGGTTGTACTGCTCAGCACTGGTCACCCACTTTGACCGTTGTGATTCTGCAATTGATTTTAACTACGCTTATGTTGAAACGCTTTGGGATGAAGTCATTTATCCTCCACTCCTTGTTCTGCCCAAGTTTCTCATGCTGAATAAATGAATAATCGTGGTTTGGGTTGGAAGGGACCTTAAAGCTCATCCAGCTCCAACCCCTGCCACAGGCAGGGACACCTTCCACTGGAGCAGTTTGCTCCAAGCCCCCGTGTCCAACCTGGCCTTGAGCACTGCCAGGGATGGGGCAGCCACAGCTTCTCTGGGCACCCTGTGCCAGAGCCTCAGCACCCTCACAGGGAAGAGCTTCTGCCGAAGAGCTCATCTCAGTCTCCCCTCTGGCAGGTTAAAGCCATTCCCCTTGTCCTATCCCTACAGGCCCTTGTCCAAAGCCCCTCTCCAGGTTTCCTGGAGCCCCTTCAGGCACTGGAATCTACTCTCAGGTCTCCCTGGATCCTTTGCTTTCAGCCTAAAAATAACAAGAGAAGCTGTGGACAAGTACATGTGCAATCAGAGTGAGGGTTTAGCTCCAATGCTGTTTGAAGGCCCAGTGGTAAACTGGGAACTGTCATTTTCCCCGAATTAACTTTCAGGTTTTCCTCTTTCTGAAGGTGCTGCCCAAATGCCAAACTTCTCCAAACCTTTCTGAATCACACTTACCTGCAACCATGACAAAGCAATATGCAATTACTGGGCCTTTTTAAGGACCACATGATACTCAGAGTTGTGCTACAGCATTCCTGTGATTTAGATATGCTATAGGAAAGGCATCACCCCCCAAATTCTCTGGAGCAGGAAGCTATAACTGATTGACTGAGCATCTTACAGCAGTTTCAGCAGCAGAGCAAGGTGAATGGATTAACACATATTAAATATTAACAGTTGTACAACAAAGATGGCTTTCCTTTCATGCTCAGAGCTTCTCCTGAACAAAACCAAAACAGCAATCCTTATAATAACATCAGAGGAGGCAAGGGAGTGTATCAGTTCAGTTTATCACATCTCATAGGTCTCAATGCATTTACAGGTTGTAAAACCAGATGGACCTCCCAGTACTATACTATTACATTGTGCAGAAATGGCCTGACAGGGTAACCTAGACCAGGCAGTTTCTGTACTCAGATGTCATTCATCTCAGGCACAAATGATGCTTTAGTCATAGCCTTTAAGAGCATTTGGAATGCGGATCCGCAGCGGAACGGTGTGTTTCTGTATGATAAAGACTTCTGTTATGAATCTTCTCACTGAAGCTCCGCCATCAGCAGAAATTGTTGCTGCTGACAGCATGCTCTGCTGAATGACACGTATAGAAGTCGCTCCCTTTCAAAACAGATGGCAGAAAGAGACTACTGCTTCTTTAAACCCAAGTGAAATCCCTCCCACTTCTTCATTCTCCCCAGCTTTAAAAGCAACACACAACCCCCCGCCTCCCTCCTCTGTGCTGTACACTCATTAAAGCAAGCGTGTTGACCCATGTACTGTAAATAGCTGTCCTTCAGAGCTAGGTCACACAGCAGCAGCTCAGAGAGCCATTCGTGTGATTCACAGGCACTTGTCCCCAAAACTCTGCTTGCACTGCACGTCTCCTCACCTCTTTCAGCAGTGACCTTGGCCAGATTCCCATCTCTCTGCAAAGCCACAATACTCATCCTCTGGTGCCACTTTACAAGTGACAAACAAGGACCTGCTCGCTTCAATACGCTAAAGCCTTCAATCAGGAATGTCAAAGCAGTTTGAAAATATACACCCTGTATTAATGGATCTGAATGGAGGTGTTTGCTGTGTGATTTACTGTAGGGAAGCAACAACCCAGCTACTCCTTCGTGACATGCCACATCTCATGACAGACTGTCCCCTTGCATGGTTGTATAGGTGGAAATGATGGCTCTGCTTGGCAAACATCCGTGATCTATGAGGCCATGCTTCCAGTAGGGCGATATTATCACACTCCATGTGTCCATCTTTCCTCTCTAGATGAGAGGCACGAAAGCATACATTAAAACCTTCCAGGTGATAAAATGCACCCCCTTGGATTTGCCACGTCTGAATCCGACGGCTAGGACTTGTCCATATGACTGTATAGGAGAATTAATCAGTGCTGCGCTACTCTAACAGGTCAGTGCGTTGGGATGGTGACACAAACCTCCTCCTCCTTTGGCCACAGTAAGCTGCACGTCAAATCACACCAACATTTAATCACTTCCATAGGCAGAACTCAGCTTGCCAAAGAGCTTTCGCCAATGAATTTGGATGACTGGGGGGAGCTCCTTGTTCCTTAACGGGGGCTACCAGGCCACTAACTGAAATCTCAGCTAATAAACCACTTATCAGATGAGTAACTCCTGTGCACCAACACTCAAATACAACATTTCCTAATAGCTGAGTCTTTGGCTGTCCCCCACCCCAAAAAACCCTACATTAAACTAGAAAAAGCTGAAAATAGAGTCTTTTTCCAAGCACCCCTCAGCAGCCAAGGCACTTTTCTCACCAGAAAGAAAACTCACTACAGACAACCCCAATACTGCATGAAAGCCCTTAAACAACTCACACATAGACATGAATTTGTCCTAATGCCAAAAAGCATTTGCTAAAAGAGGGGAGGGGGGGAAAAATGCATTTTATCAGCCTTAACTTAAGAACTCTGAGAGCAGGGGCAGCTGAAAGTACTGGTTTCCTTCTCAAGTTCTTTGCTAACATGCCTAAAGGCTCTATTTTCCAAGAGTCACACAGAGCACCAGGATGACAGCTCCTTAAATAAACTGCTGCAAATGGCTTTTTAAAACATTACCCCCCCGAACTGCAGGAGAACACCACCACAATACAAAGCAGAATGTATCTGACAGTGAAGTACTACCAGGAGGTAAGAGGGAGGGAGAAAGGAGTATTCTGTGCACCCAGAGGCAGTTTTACCACCCAGAACTGCTGGCAGAGAGGTGTCCCAACCTGATAGCTCAGCTGCACAAGATGTTAAAGCAGCATCAAGAGCAAGGAGGTGGCCTAATGTGTGACTTACTGCCCTGTTCAGGACATCAGCAGCATCCAGTCATTACAGGCACAACCAAAAGGAATATCTTTATGGAAAGTTGCGGCTGATCAGAGTGGCAGTGAGCTCTATTTGAAATTTATCAGCTCTTGATGGCTAATTTTGTACTACATGAGTAAAGCAAGTTCTAATAACTCACTTGGGACTTCACTCCAGTACTTACAATCTACGTGCTTTTCATATTCATAAAACAAACCTAATTGCCTTTCATGGATGAAATGTTTGAGGAATTTTTAATCCACGTCAGCTGCACACTCTGAAAATCCGGCCCCATATATTTAAACCTCTCCCTCCCACCCACTCCCTTGGAACATGTTTGCTGCAAACAGACTCTAAGGCAAAGAGAATCCATCAGGCTCCTACATTAGTATTATTTAGATCAGTTTTACAGGTTACTCAAGTCAATTGCCCACATTCTCATATGCTTAAAATAAACTGAAAACACTGATTACATTTAATGAGGGGCCAAAAAAAAGGCAGAATCTTTCCATCCTACAAAGGAAGGAGCTGTAAGAACAAGTTTACTCCTTAGCTGCAGTGTGCTACAGGAGATTCTGTGTTAAGAATGAATTGAAGCAGCTCCTACAGTGACCACTGCATGTGCATGTTCCCTTACCCAGCTCTATTACTGTGAAGGCGAGAGCTGTGTCCTCTGGAGAGCCATGATTATCCCACATGTAGAAGTAGGCAGTGAGGAGCCTCCCCTCACAGTGCTCTATAAGATGACAGCAGACCTGAGCACGAGGCAGCTTGCTCCCATCCCATTCAAGCACTCCATGGCCTGAAGATCAGTGTCTGCAATACGCTAAGTATTCTCACCACAGGAAAAGGGGAGAGCTGGCTCTTGCTCCTCTAGGTACCGGGAATGACTCCTGCCAATTCTCATTGAAGGGCTCTATTGCCAGCTGCCCGTTCCAATGAGCCAAGCTTCCTATGCCTGCTGAAGCTTCCAAACAGTCTTCCCAGGAAAGCTGAGTGCAAATCAGGTGACATTAACACAATGCATGTGTGCAATTCCAGCCTGTCCAGGCTGAGAAACGCAGGTTTCTTGGTCTCTAATAACCCCACTAAAAACACTGCTCCATTTCTACAGCCCTGCTTCTCGAGTGCATTGCCACAGATAACCCTGAAAAAGACTGATAAATAGAAAGTGTCAGTACCACAAGTCCAGATCAAGTATGCAAATGCCTATTTCTGAGGTTGCCATTTTAATTTTCCCTTAAGTCCCCATTCCCCAACTGGTGTTATTGAGCCATGTAACTTCTTCACGTCAGGAACTGTCCCGACACATCACGTTGCACTGCAACTGCCTGTTATACATGATACTATTACTGTGCTAAAAGTAAACCCAGTGTAAATGTGCACGGGATTGCAGCATACTTTGGGAAAAGACCTATACTGGTCCTTGGGCAGTTAAAATTCTAAGTAGAACACAGGGTTTGAGCATGGCTTACAAAGAGTTTGGCTCAAAGTGAACCCTAGCGAATGAAAAGGGCTGATCTGAAGAAAGGGCACTCAGAAAACTGAGGAGCAGGGATGGGAAGGGAACTTTCCCAGTGTGAACATATACAACCTCCTGGAATCCACAGAGAACCAGCTCCCCAGTCCTTGCTGCTTACAGCCTGTTGATCAGTATGGGAGATTAGACAGGATACTGAGTAACAAATACAAACCTCACTGGCAGCACGACACTGATAGATGTTGGGGTCACTGCTCCTGCTTGGGAAAGCAATGGGTGCCAGCACCAGCCTAGTCCTGTTTGCTGGTGACCCACTCAGTGACTGAGCTTCACCAGCTGCAGCTGAGATTAAGCCTCTTCTGAGCATCCCTAATGTTTGAGTGAATCAAGACTTTCTCAGCATCTTCTGGCTTTAATGCTCCTGTACACTGTGCACGTCCTTCCTCAGCCCAGCAGCAGCTTCCTAAGCAACCAACAACAATATAATGAAACAGCCTTTATGAGAGGGTGCCCTTTAGAGGTGGAAAGCTTGCCTGAGAGAGGTGGCACCATTTCAGCTCTCTCCTGGTGACCAGCAACAGCCAGCATGCAGACTAAGGATTCCTTTAAGGGATGCTACATGTGAAATACCTCACTAGCTGCACCAAGACTCAAGGCTGATACCCTTTCAGGAACTTAGCTGGAAGAGGGATTTCTTGCTCACTGGCTATGCCAAGTCATTGGTGTCGATGAGCATTTTAAAGGTGGTTTTAATGATAGGAGGTAAAACCCACGCATGACCCAGCATCCGAACTGACCACTGACCCGTTTGGGATGTCTGCTGAACTTTGATCACGTCAAGTCTGACAGCTGCTCAAACTGAACTGCTCATTACACTTGTAAATACAAACTGATCTCACGCTGCCATTAGGCAGCCACCGTCGAGTTGCCATAACAACTTCTCGTCTAACAAGTGATTTCAGATTTCCCATTCTTTGCACTAACAGAACATTTCACAAAGGTCTGAGATGGCTCTTTTCATTAAAATACCCCTCTAATTAGAAGAACCCCAAATCAGGAGAGAAAGAGCAGCTCAAAGATAATGAAAATCAAGCCATTTACTACAGCTTAACCATTAGATAGAGTAACCCAAACCCAAATACAAGCTGGATCCTACTTAACCTCTGCTTCTCATTCTCAATCATCTCCATACCCCATAATAATTGCTTGGAAAAAGACTAGGCAGAGTTCAGGGAATAACTGGTCACAATGTGGAGACTGATTCCCAGATGAAATATCCCAAATGTTCTAATAAAGGTTGCCTGTTTTCTCTACTAATATCTTACACTAGGAACCTATGAACCGGTTAAATTCCTTAACACTGTCAGAGCTGCTCAAGGTAGCTTTCTGTGGTTACAGGCAGGATGCCCTTTTCCTTCCAAAAGGAAAGGAAAGGTAGAAAACTAGAACCGAGACAAAACTGAAGTTAAAAACTGCAGAATAATCAGGAAATACAAGGTTTTAAGAGGGATTTTCTGCATTTACTCATCTACACAAGATCTGTGAATGCTTTGCTATTTGGGACAAATAGAAAGCTGGGCACACTTGCAGGAGATGCATCCTACACAAAAATAAAGATGATGCAATATGTCCACGTTAACAATATCCTCATCCTTCCTGAGCACATTTGGAAAGTAACAAAGTCTCTTGCTTTCAGAATAAGAAGCCAAGGCTCTGCAAAGCTCCTGGGGTTCAAGCACAGTTTAACACACCAATCTGTGCCTCCACTTGTGTACATTTGCTCTGATCTAAATTTGAACAAAGGATCTCTTCCCAAAGTAATGGAAGCCAGAAGGTTGCTGAGGACCAGCTGGGGAACAGCCTGCCTCCCCCTGCAAGAGGAAAGCAAGATTAAGAACCACACAAATGATTCAACAGGTTTCTTCTATCTTCTCATCTTTGAGACTCCTAATGCTCTGAGACTACGTGGCAAACACTGAGCTGCCAAAGGGTTTCTGTGAACGGAGAGATACTGAAGCATGGGTACACAAGTCTATACATAACCCTGCCAGGAATTGCCCAAACACAGGCAGGGTATACACATAAAGGGACTTTTCTCCCCTAATCCCTGATTTTGAAATGAGTTACTACATTATGGGCCCTACTTTATAATTCTGACACGTACAGAACAATCACAGAACGTGTATTTAAATATAAAGACAGTGCTGCCAATAACAGACTGGCTGGATTTATATGCATCTTCTCTTGAGCAATGGGAAGAACACCTACAGATTGGAAGATGTGCTTCCATAAGTTATGTAAAGACATGTTTACCTGCAGCAAAGGACCTGCTCCTAAAGGAAAAGAGAAGAAAAGGCAAAGCTTTTAGATCAGTGAGGCTTTGTTCTCAATTTTAAGAGTCCTTTCCCATTGATAACAAAGAAGTTGAGCAAAGCAACTGGGGAGAACCATCAGCAGAATGACTAAGCAAGCAGAGAAGATGAGGCTTGTCCATCCTAGATAGGATCTGTATCCTCAGCAACAAGTTTCTTCCATGTAAAAACCTAACAATGCCCCAGACAGATGCAGAAATGGAAAAGTCATTCTGGATGATCTGTGCAGACTCATCATAGCGAGGAGGAAGACGGTGCTCTGCAGGTTGGCCTTCAGGTCACTTCCAAACTTCTCAGGGCTCCTACAACGCTTCCTTCTCCCCTGTGTTCTCCAAACATTTATGCTTTTTATCGCCTGTGCATTGCATGGATTTTGAAGCCAAACAGGGTGAGAGACGATTTACCCAATACAAAATACCGTATGAGGAAGGAGATTGCCAGGAGAAGCCTGAGGAGCACCAACCCTGCAGCAACCATGCAGCATCTTTCCCCACAAAGGATCATCATAGAATGGTTTGGGTTGAAAAGGACCTTAAGATCATCCAGTTCCAACCCCACTGATCATCAGCACCGAGCATGCTACCAAATGCCTCCATCCTCTTCAAGGGATGCTTACTTAAACCTCAACATAGTTCATGAAATCAAAGAGAAGTCTCACTGATTTAAACCTGTTCTTAATCCAGCCAAAGAAAACACACAATGCTGCTATTTCTGGTGAGAATACTTTTGGCTCAAATCTGAAATCAGTTGGAAGGGTCTGTGGGGATTTTCTAACTGTGCTTTTAGTCAAGCACATATGAAATATGCAGTTTAAAGACACAGTATGTGAATGGAGAAGCAAACTGGGAACGAGCTGTCCTCACACTGCAACCTCTCACATTGAGGTCTCTATTAGAAGCATATGGAGTATATATTTAAGTATCTTGTGCTGGAAGAGATAAAACTGCATTACTCAAAAATACATGTTCTAATACCTTCATGAACTACAATCTGCTTTTGTGCCTATAAAATAAATCCAGTCTCAGAGCCCTAGTATTAAATGGCATTATACTAATTACCCAGCTTCACACACGTATGTAGTTTCTCCAAGTTGCCAGATCCATGACTCAGGAGTTAGTTGCTCCTTGAAAAACCAAAGAGATCCATTTTCATATTCCATGGGGATTTGCCTTACAACAGAATCCATTGTCACAAAGTGAAAGCAGATCCAAATAATCTTATAAAACTAAAAGCACTTTATCAGACTCTCTTTTGCATGACTAGCACTAAATGAACAGCAGGGGGCTGGATCCTGCCCAACTGACAAGCTACAGGAATACCTATAAAAGCATTTAAACTCTGAGGAGAGAACTTCTTGCGCTCTCTTCACTGCAGGAAAACACAAAAGTTCATCTTTCTAATATCATACAGCATACACTGTGGGCATCTAGTTACTGCTACCTTGTCCTGAGAGAAGCTTCCCATAGAACAGGGCACAATACTTCAGTGGTTGTTGTTTTATTTCATCATAATGCAATGAATGAAAGGAGAGATGATTCAGACCCCAGCAGCACGCTGCAAACACATCATTTTAGTGGTACCAGATCCTAAGATTATGCTGTGCACATTAAACACTGACTTCTGGTGCTGGGGAAAGGTTTGTCTTTAAAAACGTGGTTTACTTACAGCATAGCAAAGTAGCAAGTTTACTCTGAAGGGAACGTGTGTATGTGGACAAGAAAGGCTGGGTTAATTCCTCCTGTGGGATTACCATGGGCTGCTGGCTGCGATACATTCCTCAATTCCTGCACGTAGCCATCAACTCATTCATTTAGGAACCACTTTTATTCCAAGACTCATAAAAATCATAAGATAGAAAAAAAACTGAAGAAAGGCCTTAAGTGCTTCTTAGGGAAAGGAAAATAAAATGATGTTTATGCACCTCCCAAGCTGAGGCATTTTCTCATTAAAGGGAAGGGAACAAACCAGCAGCTCTGGAAACAGGCTCTGTTCACCACATTTATTATCAATTTAACAGCCCTGAATGGAAACTGCAAGTGCTTTTGATAAAAATCAATTGCAAAGCTGTCTGCCTCACTGGTGCTTCAATAAAGTGCCTCGGTATCTTTTGCTGAAGCCTTGTTTTTGTAGCCTCCTTAAACAATACTCTCTATTAAATCACTGTATTATTCCTCCTCTGAAAACAGACTGGAAGGCAAGCGTCTGAACCAGCACCCTTCATTCAGACCTCCCTTCATCAGCAGGGAAAAGGGGGGTAAACCCTGATCAACACCCCCAGTTATGCAGAACACCTTCATTCCTACTATATAGTTTAAAATTACCTTTCAGCCCTCTGTGCATGTAACTCTGGTGCTGGACCTCCCTGAAGTCTTAAGCTCCAAGTCAAGCAGGCTTTGGGCTTGAATGGCTGACTTCAGCACCACACAAAGCCCTGACCACAGCCCTTCCCAAACCGGACCTGGATGCGCCCATCCATCGCCCCATTTCACACATCATTGCCCCGACTCAGCCCTTCAGCCCTAATGGTGCTGGGTGGGGGGACAGCAGCAGGATTTGGTTTAGATTCAAACACATCAGCACCCTCCTGAAGCCTTTGTAAAGCCTCCAGAGGTAAAAAAAAACAACACCCAAAACACTACAAAATGGAACTGGTTTTCCTGTGTCCTCATGTGGAAGCCATATGGTCTATATCAAGTAAGCAAAAATGAAGGCACCAGTACTCCCCATTCTTGTAATTCAATCAGCTTTAATCATCTGAGATGTTTCTGCTAACCGATGGCAAGGGTATTTGTTCTAATAACCTTGAATCGAGTGGTGACACTTTAAAGATGGCTCCCTTGAACAAAGAGAGATAAAACACAATTTATGGCAGGATGTTCAATCTCAAGGCAAATTCCCACTACTGTAAATTGCTGCTTTTTCCCCCAGGCCAGCCCCTCGCCATACAGCAGGCAGTCTGTCTTTGCTGGTTTACTACCCATCCTCCTGCACTTCTCCTCCTCACTGCTCTGGAGGACTGTTCACAATAATCCTTCTCTAAAGATTTAGTCCATTGTATTTACAGCACTAAGTGGGAAAAATCAACAGCTCAGTTATAAGAACCAGGCCAACACCCAGAGCCACAAAGGATCAGAAACCTGACATACTCAGCAGCCTACGGAGCCCACAGCACCCAGTTCCACCCTCCAGACCCGTGCCAGCTTCTCCAGGGCTGGTGGCACAACCACACCTCAGCTTGCCAGTGACACCAGCATAAGCTGCCAATGAAAGCTCCAGTGCCCTCCAGGCTCCTTGCGCAGCACCACCAACAGTTGCTGGGTTCAATGCATGCTGCGCACGCAGCACCGGTTAAAAACCACTCACAGTACACCAGGAACAACACACAAGCCCTAGATCTTCCCAAGGGAGCCTGCTAGGAAGCACTGACCACCAACGTTGTGATGGGCTGAAGGGACCAGGAAGACTTCTAAGTGCCTTGGGATGCTGAAGAGCATCATTAGCTCACACAGCCTTTGGGGAGCACTGGATTCTGCTACAAAGTCCTGGGTGAGGTTTTCAGTTTATATGCAAAGTGATGCTATTACCTCCCTCCAGGTAAAAGGCAATATGGAATGAACAAGATAAGTTCAGGAATCCCTCCGGCAGCAGCTGAGCACCTTCCACACAACAGCTCCATCAAAAGCTACCTCCCCCACTCAGGAGAGGACCTTGCTGGAGGCATAAAGGCAGTTCAGTGTCCACAGGTCAATCAAAGCATCAAAGCAAAATTAAGTGTGGCTTGTAATTACTGACCATGGTCATGATTTATACAGTTTTGGTTATGCCACCACTGGAAATTAAATAGAGGTTATTATAAAGCCAGTTCAAAAATCAGGTAGCTTTCAGTCATGAGGAACCTGGCTGCTGTTTAAACCGGCACTTTAGATGCAGCAGACTCCATCCATCTCCATTACAAATCCTCCGAGCTCATCCTTGCATTACTTTCCCACATTAAGCAAAAGAGTTCACATAAAAAGCCTGTCTAGCTTCAGACATTACCCAGCTAAAGAGGAGGAAAAGAGAAAATCCCTCGCATTACCTCTCTGAGCTCTCCCCAAACCTTCTCCCACATCTTTGTTCCTTCAGACCTGGCATTTCTCTGAAGACATTGTGTAGCCCTAATTAAATCTTCATGTGAACTCACTGCTACTTCCTGGCAGAGCACACACATTCTTGGTGTGCTGATGGACCTACAGGATTTGCTGCACTCCTCCCTTCTGGTGAGTGTTAGGCCTTGCTTGAAAACATCACCACTGTGTTCAACACAATATGTTGAAACAGAAATACAAAATCATTCAGTTCCTTTGAAAGGATGAAGAGGAACATAAGTGAAAATCAGATTCCACAAGCTCATTGAAAAAAAAAGCCTGTGGAAACAGTGGGCAAATAGCACTGTCTGAGAACAAGGCATGCTTTTGTTTTCCTGTTGTCTCAGAGAAGGGATAACTGGCAGGGATACGAGAAGCAGAAATATGTTCCTTCCAAAATAAGATCTGCAGCTCCCTCTTCTTCCCCCTGGAATGAAAATTCATCCTTAAAGTGCAGCTGAATTTTGCATTAAGGGAAGCTGCATTAGAAGCCCCTCATGCCCCCCCAACCTTAGCTGATGAAAGCAGCTCCTTTGGAGCTTTGTGTTCAAAGCCTTCAAGTTGGAAGCAACTGCTCAAAGAGGGGATGGAAGAGCTGTGAAAACCTTTGCAGAGGCTGGAATGCAGAAGGTTAGAAAAGCAGATTTTAGTGCTAAACACCCCCCCAGCAATTCTTAAGCAAGACCATTAAAACCACTTACTGATGCTAAAAGGAACTGACAATAAATAGATGAGAAATTATTGCCTTCCCTTTAACAGCACTCACTGTAGGCCTGTCCAAGCAGCGATCAGCCAGCTGTCCTGGCAGATGTGGTCAGATGGCCAAACACAAAGCAAAGGCACTTTAAAATCATGCTTAACTTTCCCTGTTCCCATTATTACCCTCAGCACTTCTCTCCCTAAGCAGAGGAAATAACCACCCCAGATGGCTAAAGCAAACCAGCAAGCAATACAGATGCTCCATAGAGTCTGACAAAGCAGAGTCCAGCCATTTTCAATGCATGCTGTGAGACTTACCCATATAAGGGCCTTTCACCTCTGTAAGGCGGTATATCCGCATGTGTGGGTGAGGAAACTACTATAGAAGAACCTCTGGGCTTTAAGGCCATGACCAGGTCCTCTTCCAAACGTTGCCACTTTAATTTCCAATTGGAAATTAAAGGAACAAGTTGACCAAGATCGCATAAATCAACGCGGAATACCTATAGACTAGGATATACATAGCTCTACGCTCTGCTATATATAACCCCTAAATAAGGCATTAGAATTCCTGTTGTTTTGAAACTCAGAGCACTCAACTGCACATGGCCTTGGCTCCTGGGACCCCTCACTGCAGGAACGCGAGCTGCTCTGTTGGTCCTTCCCAATGTAAGAGAACTTCTGTTTCTTCAAGGTCTAAGAGAAGACAGCAGGAGGCAAAGCCAGGCCAGCCATCCATGGGCAAGGCATCAAACTGCACACAAGTGGTGCCCAGGCCTTCTCCCATGGTCCTGGCTGTGGCAACCCAGCCCAAAACCAGCCCTGCCACAGCTGAGAGTGAACACATCTGCGGGAGGACAGGAAGGAGGAGCAGCCACAGCAGCCCGGGAAGGCCTTGGTCAGTCCCAATAACCTGCCTGATGTCCACAAAGCATTAGCAAAGCACAGTTTAAGCTCTGGGCTGAAAACAGAGCACGTACTTGTATCCTTAAACCACAGCACCCTCCCTGCACACGCACGGGACCAGGGGGGTTCCACACTATGGGTTGAAGGCAGCAGAACCCCAGTGCTGCTCTGTAACCAGGCAAACAGAGGGAGGAGAAGGAAGTGGGGAAGGAGGGCAACAACTTCCCTTCATCCCCCAACCATACTGAAGTGCTGTTGCCCCTTCTCTACGGCAAACAGCCTATCCAAAGCCACCCCCCCACTGCAGCCCACAGACCCCTCTGTGACCCACACTGCGGCAGACAGCACCCACCAAACCCAAACCCCTGCACGTCCAGAGCCCCCCCCAAACCCTACTGCCCCCATTAGACCCTCCCATACCCCCCATTACCCCCACAGAGGCCTCATCTCCAATTAACCCCCAGTTAATACGAGTACCTCCAATTAACTCCACAGACGCCCCCCCTCCCCTCAGGCCCTCACTGACCTCCTCACAGCCTCCTCACAGCCTCCACACCACCTCACCGGCCCCCCCCCGCCCGGAGGCCCATAGCCTGTCCGTACCCCGCTATCCCTCCAGCCCCCCCTTACCGAGGCTCTGCCCCACCGGGGTGCTGAAGGGGTTCCCCAGCAGAAACTCCATCTTGGGATGACAACAAACAGCGACCGGCCCCCCCCCCTTCCCCGTCCCTCACCCCGCCCTAACTGACAGCCCCACGGACCAATCACAGCCTGCTTTATCGCGTGAGCCCCGCCTCCTCGCAGTTGACTGGATAATGGCTGGACGCCTCGTGGGCTCATAGGCTGAGAAGGATGTCCATCACTGTCAAGCGAAGGGCGCGCCCCTGCGGTAGTCCCGCCCCCCTGTGGATGGACGCCGCTGCCGTCATTCCCCATTGGGCAGCGGCCAAGCCGTTCTCTAATATTATTGGACAAAAGGAACGTCAATCAAGACAGCCTCCTCCCGCCCCTGGGGCACGGTAAGGGCGCTGATTGGCTGACACGGATTTCTCGCGCTGTGATTAGCAACCGGCCTTCCCACCCGCTCCCTGACTATTGGTGGAGGAGCCTGTCACGTGGCCGCCCTTAGCAACGCGCAGGGGCTTCCTTAGCAACCGGCGGCAAGGCGCGGGTGAGGGCCGGGCAGGGCCGCGGGCTCGGGGGAGCGGGGCTGAGAGCCCCGGAGGGCCGCGGTCTGGAGCCGGGTGGGACCCGGGGAAGGCGGCAGCAGCCCGGGGTCAGACACCGTGACAGGCAGGGGCAGGGATCGTACTGTGCCGGGGACATGGCGCTCGTCCCAGGCCCGGGGTCCAGTGGGCCGCAGTTTCCAGCCCAGAGGCTGGGCCATTGCTGGCACAGACACCCGTGATGTTCCCTGCCATGTCCTGGGCTGCATCAAAAGGAGCGCGAGCAGCAGGTCCTGGGAGGTGATTCTGTTCCTCTGCTCGGCTCTGGTGAGACCTCACCTGTGTGTAGGTCTGGTGGCCTCAGCATCAAAAGGACGTGGAGCTGTTGGAGCAAGTCCAAAGGAGGGCCACGAGTATGATCAGAGGCTGGAGCACCTCCCCTATGAAGATAGGCTGAGAAAGTTGGGGCTGTTCAGCCTGGAGAAGAGAAGGCTGCGTGGAGACCTCATAGCAGGCTCCCAGTATCTGAAGGGGACCTATAGGGATGCTGGGGAGGGACTCTTCATTAGGGACTGTAGTGATAGGACAAGGGGTAATGGGTTAAAGGAGAGAACTCTCTAAGCCCATGCATTTATCCTTCCTGTCCTGTGCCAAATATCAGCAGAACTTGCTCCATAGCTACAGACACCTCATGCAAGCAGGAGTTGGATGATTCATGTCCCTCAGACTGATTCATTAACTGGGCACAGCTTTAGGAAGATAAGAAGTCTCCTTGCTTCCTGGGCAACAGTAGGGATATTTAAATGACAAAGAGCAGAAGGGTTTGGCTGACGGAATTGTCTATATCCCAAAAGGAAACATGCTTCCTTAATGAAGGTGGGTTTCAGCAGCAAGCGACTGCCATGCAATGGACTGGTGCTCTTCAGCGGTGCTGCACGGGGCCTCCTTTCCTGGTCTATTTATTTGGCCAAATCCTGGTATTCTTCACAGAAAACACCCAAAACTCATTGGAAATTCACACATGATCATGCCTGCCTTGCACTTCGAGCCAAATCAGTGACTCCATGATACAAGTTAAGTCTTTGATACGAACTGGGAGGCGTTAGATCTTAACGCTCAGCTGTGCTCTTAATTCCTTGGTATTGTCACCCCTCTTCAGTGGATGCTGCAAGTAGCCGGGCAGTCATTTTATTCCTCTTTCTTTTCTCTCCTTTAAGGCTGATACCGTCTAAAAATGAGTCACTTGTATGAGAACATCGAGCCAAACGTTATTGATGATGAACTGGTTCAGAAAGTTCTTGAAGAGGAGTGCACTGAGGACATAGGAAAGATTGTCAGAAGGGAAGGCTTTAACTTCAAGGATGTGAAGGAGCTACAGCTTAGTTTTAGAAGTGAGTATCAGAACATACACTGGGTTTTCTTCTTTTGTTCGAGGGTAACGGAATCAAGCATGAGCAGAATCATGGCAATGAAACACTCATGGTTCGCTTGGATTTGATATGTGAAAAACAACATTTGCACTTCCATTTTCAGTCAGAGCCGTATGAAGCAGCTTCGTTGGAGCGAGCTGGCTGAGTAACATTAAACCTGCTTAACCCGATGCTATTGTCACCGCTGTTCTTATTTAACATTTATATTGTGGTGACACCTACAGGCCACAGGCCTGTTGGGCCCTTCTGTGGACAACTCCAACCCTGGGCAGGCTCTGCCATCGCTGGTGATGATGTGAGAGCTATTTGGTCGATTATGGTGATTACTGGCCAATTCAGTGGCTTCCTCCTGTCATCGGTAGCATTATCACAGCTTGCCTCTGACTGTCCAACCAGGCTTAAACTTACATTCTAAAAGTGAAAAGGAAGAACATTTGACCCGATATTTGAGTGTTCTGGGGGGTATGTAATTTGATGGGCAAAAATCTGCCTTCGATTACTCCTCCCGTGCTCCAGGGTGTGTGTTAGTTGGTTTCCTTAGAGCAGGCTCCCTGATCCTGCATGTGTTTCTTTGCAAATACCAAATATAGAACTATGTGAGTATTTTGTGCATTAAATTCCTTCCTTTAATCTGCACTAAACACTGACAGCAGCAAAGCAGCCACCAAAAATCTTTTGTGAAGCCATTGCGGAGGGAAGGAGACCCAGGAGTGGGAATATTCTGTATCTTCTTGGTCCCAGGGTTTTGCTGTAGTGCCTAACAACCTGCCCTTGCGATTCTGTTTTGGGAGCAAACTAAATGCAGGGATATTGATTAGCTCTAAACTGCAGCCTTCACAGAAAGAGTAGACCCCAACTTGCACTCCTACGGTGAGAATCCCAGGAGCACAGGAGCCATTTACGAAAGCAGTTGCTGGCCACCTCTAACCTGCAAATGCAGAGAAAAGCAGAATCTCATCCCAAATCTCCCTCTTGGAGCTGGAAAGGAAAGTGAAGGTCAAGGTCTCCTAGTAGTGGATTCATAAAGCTGCTTCTGCAGGGCCATAGTCAGCATCCCCTCAGCGGCTCGTTGGCATCGCTGATGAGCAGTGTGCGCTGGGGCAGGACACTGAGGTTAACTGGGCTGCTTCACTGAAATCTCATCCAGCCAGTGGAGCTCTCAGCTCTCTGGAGCAGTCATCACACGCTCTTGTAATCTGCTGAAAATCATTTTGGAGGTAAGACTGGGCATGTTTGCCTTGTGCAAGATAGCGTGGCTGCTGCACTGAGAGCTGTCTCACATGAAAAGCAATTCTCTTTGATTCATTTTGGGTGTTTTTCTGTGGTTTTAGACATCCTGCAGATTGCTAATCTGTGGCAGTTTGAGAATCTGACTAAACTGCAGCTGGACAACAACATCATTGAGAAGATAGAAGGCCTGGAGAGTCTTGTTCACCTTGTATGGCTCGGTAAGATACAGGCAGACGAGGCTGGGTGCCTTCACACAATGTGCGATAAAGCCAGGGTGTCACATTCCTTCTCAAACATGACTGATAGGACCTTTCCCAGGAAAGGCTGTCAGCTGTCTGTGTGTTTCCTCGTTTGACTGTCAAATGTCAAAATGCCTGAATATCAGAGCTGCAAAACAATCCTTCAGATGTTTCAGAACTGGGTTTAATGCATTCAGGGTGGCAGGAACAGGAAGCTGAGATGTTAAGGTTGTTTCCAGGGTTTGGAGGTGACTTTCAGGGGTATTTATGGAAACATCTCTGTGGTTTAGAAGCCTGTGTTCTGTATTCTGTCTTCAAAGCTAATACACGCATTTCAAAGCCTAGAACCCACTGTCCTTACCCCTCCTTGCTTACGGGCTTGTTATCATTGTTGTCCCAAGAAGCGCCCATCTTCGTGGTCTTATGTGACTCCTTTCAAACTCAGGATGATGAGAGTGGCATCACACAGTGGTGCAGGTTTTGATGCTGGGCAGACTGGGGAGCTTGCTGCTACAGATGCATCACTTAGAGTGCTGGCTGGCAGTGGAAATATACCCTCAACTGTCTTTAGGAACACCATGCAGGGCTGCAGCTCATAGGGACAACTTAAGATGTCTAATAGGCTCTGTGGTTCACGCTGTTCTACTGCACAGTGACTGACTAACACGCTGGTGAATCAACAGCTGATCACCACAACGTAAGCACAGTGTTCTGAAGCACACTTACATGGGTTGGTTTGCCCAAAGGCTGCAGTGCTTCAGCAGCTGCTGCGTAAGTGTCTTATCCCTCCAAGGCCTGGAGCGATGCAGACACTTCATCAGCCATCTTTGGGCTCCTGAATGGCTCAGTACTGGCCTGAGGAGAAATACTGCCCCTATGACGAATGTAGGTGTTATAATAGATGCTCTGACAGGAGAAGAGGAAATTTCAATGAGTGAAATAGCTAAAGTGAATATACGCCTTTGCATGCCTCCAGGGTGATTGGTCCTATGGGAATGACCCTGACAGTGGGCACTGGTGTGGCAGGCCGGAGTCTGCAAGAAACAAGGCAGGGAGGGTCAGATTTCTCAGAGAAATACCCCCTTTGGGGCATTTCCCCACCTCTTTCCTTGTATTTTGGGTTTCCCCATAAGGTAGAAATCCCTTTCAGGCGGGCTCTGCATGGAATACCTTCAACTGTGGAAGGACATGTGCATGGACCATTGCAAGGGGGAGATGTGAACAAATGATGGTTTAATGCAGTCTTTTCTGTGGAACACTGAACACCCCTGAAGAAAATACTGCCCATCAACTCCTAATTCAAGAACCAGGCTAAATGCAAGGTCTGCATCAAGGTGTTCTGCTAGAAATAACTGAACTTCCTAAACTCTTTCTCAGACTTGTCCTTCAACAACATTGAAGTAATCGAGGGCCTGGATACCCTCGTCAAACTGCAGGACCTCAGTCTCTACAGTAACAGGATATCTAAGATCGAGAACATGGACACGTTGCAAGAGCTGCAGATCTTCTCCATAGGAAAGAATAACTTGACCACTCTGGAAGATGTGAGTGCTCCCTGGTTTCGTAAATGTTCCCTGTCAAAGGATCACATATTCTGAGGCTGACATTTGCCACTGTGTCTGAGCCCCTCCTTAGGGGAGGAAATTCTCCTTAGGGTTTCACTGCCTCTATAGCGTAAGTTATGGTTTTGGTAAGCTCTGTTGGTGTTAAGTGCTTACTACAGCTATTTCTCTTTTAGACTATTGACTCATGGGGGCCTGGTTCTGTTACTGCTATCAGCCATGGCAGAATCCCTATGGGATCCCATGAAAGCTAGAAAAGGAATAAGTAGCTACCGATGAGAAAAGGATGGAGTGGAGACTAGGATGTCTTTGGGGTTCTTTTAAGGTTGGCTGACTAATCTAAGACCCATGATCTGTATCTACCCCATCCCCCTTCTCTCTACACCCAACATTTATATATTCACAGTATAAATTTAAGTATTTCCTTTCCTGAAAGGATTAGAAACTCCTAATTTGATGTTGTCTGTGTTTGGCAGCAGAGCACCATATGTATCGCAACATTAAACTGACAGGGGGTGGATTTAGATTAGTCATTAAGAAGAAGCTCTTCCGTGTGAGGGTGCTGAGGCGCTGGCACAGGGTGCTCAGAGAAGCTGTGGCTGCCCCATCCCTGGCAGTGTTCAAGGCCAGGTTGGACACAGGGGCTTGGAGCAAGCTGCTCTAGTGGAAGGGGTCCCTGTCCATGGCAGGGGCTGGAACTGGATGAGCTTTAAGGTCCTTTCCAACCCAAACCATTCTATGATTCTATAACTGTATTAAGAACAACGAATTTCAAGGCTGTGTGTTTCCCAGCACTGGGATGAGCATCCTCTTTTTCCCCTTGGCACAGGTGGTCTATTTCAGGAGGTTTAAACACTTACGGACGCTGAACCTCGCTGGGAACCCTCTCTGCGATGACGAGCGGTACATGCTCTATGTCGTTGCTTATGTTCCCAACCTGGTGTATTTGGACTTCAAGCTCGTGAGAGACTCCACAGTAAGCATTTCTACATTCCCTGCTTGTGAAATCCAGCAACAGCGTCTCACGGAGCATTTGCTTTGTTGGTGTGCCAGCAATATCCTAGCGCTGGGGGCAGGTTCCCTGCAGAAATGAGGCTCACAGAAACATGCAGTGTTGATTCTGCCTCCACCTAACAGCTGTGAACCTGTAGGCCAAATTCTATCAAATCTGACAGGGAGGCAGAGGTGTCAGAGTCATGATGTCTTCACAGATTCTATGAAGATCAGCAGCTGTGTGTGGGAGGGGGGCCTGGTTAATGTTGCCACAGAGAGGCTGCAGTGTAAGCAGAAGCCTTCTTAGAGATCAGAAATATCTTAGAGGAAATCAGTCTTGAGATGTGGAACCAGGGGGAAGAAGCCTTGGTGGTCCTGCTGCTCAGTGAGCAATTACAGAGTCAACTGACTCTGTATCCAGGCAAGCAGGTACCATGAAATGCACTTCCCACTCTTGGTTCTGACAGTGCAGCTGCACTGGTGACCTGTGGGGCTGCTTTTTGATCCCAGGGCTCAAAGGAACAAAGAAGGGGTTTTTGTTTGGGGTTTTTTTTAGGAACCAAAGAACATGATTCATTGCAAATTTGCTTGGCACAGAGCAGGGCCTGTACTTGGAATATCTATTACCCTTACCCTAGGACTGAAAGGGTTTTCCAGGTCACTGAGTCCAGTCCCTGCTCGTACAGACAGTACGTCATAGACCTGCAGACTTAAATTTGTCAAGCTTCAGTTTCAAGCTAATGAGGTTCTTGCCCCTGCCACTACTTTGCCATCCACTCCTCCAAAGAGCCTTCTCCTCCCTAGTAAATGTATTGAACTCTCCAGCTGATCAAATCAGACCTCAAATCCAGGAAGTCAAAACAGGGCTTCCTGCTGAAAAAGAGAAACAACCCTAAAGATGAGGAAATGGGGAGAGAAAAGTTTCCTGGGGCTGAATCCGCTCAGATGCACTGAGTGCAGAGTCCGAGGAACTTGGCAACCACAGACGGGATGAGGAACGGATTAGAAACTTCCTAAGTAGTTTAATTCAAAGCCCACAGAGAAATGGAGATGCACATGTCACTCAGGTGCATGTTCTAGAAAGTTCTAGGGCTGATGCCCACGTTTTGTGAGCAATGCTGGATAATCTAATAACAAGCTGTTCTTTGTTCTCATTTCTCAGCGAGAAGAGGCAGTTTTGCAGTATCAATATCATATAGAGCCATTGGAACAGGAGGAGGCTGAGGCCCTGGCTCAGCTGGAGGACAAACAGGCAAAGCAGAAGGAGCTGGAGTACCACAGGGTATGCTTTCTTTGGCTGGCTGTGTATTGTCTCAGGAGAAAGAAGCGCAACACATACTGCCTTCTCCTTTACCTGCTTGAAGATTTAATGAGAGGTTAACATCGACTGTGCTAAAACTAAGGCCTGGATTAATCTCTGTGATCTCTGAATCTCATCTTCAGAGTGCAACCAGGAACTGCTGTGGAATACACATGATGTGGGGAACATAATTCTTCTGGCTGAACAATGAAACTCCAGATACAGACCCTGCAAAGCTAAATAATAAATCATACCCAAGGGTCTTAACAGCCTGACATGAGATTAAGAACATTACAGGTCTGAGGGAGCTCTCAGCATCATCATAGTGCAGTGACTTTTTTTTCTCCTTCAGACTAAGTTAATGCTTTTCATTAGTTTTATGGTTAAACTCTTCCAGGCTTACAGAGATCACTGTAGTCCTGTGAACAGACTGAAAACAAGCCCAGGCAGAATGGTGCTGTCAGTCTGGCTTTGTTTTCCTCACCTCCGAAAGATCAGACTGGCTGGAGAACAGGAGCTGGTTTAGTTACAGGGAGGGCATCTTCGGCTCTTCCCTCTATCCCTCCCCAAAGTCCATTGGCTCCTTATCTGAAAGGCTTAGCAGCCTTGTAATATGTGGTTGAGTGTGATAATTTCTTCTATAAGACTAAACAGTGTTTTCTATCCTCAGGCTAGAGTGTTCTAGCAGCAAAAGCACCAGGGCGGTTGTCAGTCCAGTTGCAGGGTGCTTTCCTCACTTGGTGTATCTTTTGTGTTGGTATAACTCTGTCTGCACCAGTGTTCCTTTGCTTATAGGGGAGACACATGCTGAGCACTGGCAGCAGGTTGGCAGTCTTCATTTTACTTAAATTGCTCTGATTCTCTTCAAAGACAGCCTTTGTTGAGTACCTGAATGGATCATTCCTGTTTGACAGTATGTTTGCAGAGGATACAGAAGCTGCCAAACTGGCTTGCCTCCCTGGAGTGGATGACCTGCTGCAGGCATATCCTTCCTGGGTTTAGAATACCTACAGCTAGAATGTAATGCCTCGAGTTAAGAAGGAGGTGCATCCACAGGGACTCTTCATCCATTGCTTTTGTCCAGGGCTGAAAGCTCCATTGATCCAAGATCTGAAACAGTCTGTGTTCAACTTTCGAATGTTATCAAAAAATCCACTGCAAGACTCTGAGACCACTGACAGCTTTAAGGCTTGATGCCTTGTGAAATACGAGGGCTAAAACCAAATGGTTTCTATGCCTGGCAAGCTGGCCAGCCCAGCTTGAAACAGCCCATTTGTAAAACCACTTGTTTCTGTCAGCAACAGGTCATGGGATTCCAGCATTCCGAATCCTCACTGTTGTAATTACCATATTCCTTTTCCTTCCCTCGAATCCAACACCTTCTTTTGTGACCCTTCAAGAATCAAGGCTTTGTACTTTTTCTAAGTCAGGAATCCACTTACAGTTTAAAATGAGCTGCAAGATAAATCTCTGTCAGCCTGTGAGAGCACAGCCACTGAAATCATGTTGAAATGGAGGTGGTAGGAGATAGGAACAAACTAATCAGAATGATATGAGTCGCGTATCTCACAGCCTGCCAGAGCTGGCAACATGAAGTTTTGAGGCCAGCACATTTTTCTGATCATTGCTGCTACATGGAGGATCAGAAAGCAGACACTTCTTCTTTTCTCTTTTCTCATTCAGATTAATAGAGCATTGTCAAGGCCAGTAACTTGACCTTCCTTAAGATTGCATTACACTGTTGGGGGGGAAAAATGCATCATGGCTTAACTACAAGAGACTCCACAAACAATTCCGTTGCCAAGATAATAGCAGAAGAAAAATTGATGTTATTTCTGTGATGCTACCAAGTCAGGAGTTTATTCTCTGCTCTGGCTGTAGGCTCCAGAGCTGTATTTATTAACTACTCTGGCACTGTATTCACGCTTGTGAAGATTGATAGTGTTGTATGCTTCATTCTGCTGCTGTGTCAGAAAAGAGTCAGAGAAGCTTATGCATTTCCTTTCCTTCAAGGCCTTTTCCCCCTCAAGTTGCCACAGCTTTCTCCATACCCTTAAGGCAGCAAAATCCTAGGTATAAAACATGAATGGGTGACCCAGCCCTGCCACAGACAGTACTTGGCAGCCTTCTCCCTGCAAGAACCACGGGGTTTATAGAACGGTAGCTTGTAACTCCTGTTGCTTCAATCTGCAGAGGTAGAAGGAACGTAGCGCGTTGCTCCACTGAACAAGCAAAATACCTTGACTCTGGTGTCACGTACAGGGAGGAGTTTGTCTCAGTTTGTGAGAGCCTTTTTAACTATGGGCTGAAGGAGCATGAAAACCGAGAAGCTGAAGTCTCCCATTTCCATGAATACCTTAATGAAGTGTTGACAGCCAACCAGCAAGAAGGCAGGAAAAGAATCCTAGAGTTTGAAAATCAGAGCAAAAAGGTAATGTGGCTATACTTTTATTTGTTTCATACATGATTTGTGCTCTCGTGAGACCTCACTTGGAGCACTGTGTGCAGTTCTGGGGTCCTCAGCATAAAAAGGACATGGAACTGTTGGAGCAAGTCCAGAGGAGGCCGCGAGAATGATCAGGGACTGGAGCACCTCCTGTATGAAGATAGGATGAGAAAGTTGGGGCTGTTGAGCCTGGAGAAGAGAAGGCTGCATGGAGACCTCATAGCAGCCTTCCAGTATCTGAAGGGGGCTATAGGGATGCTGGGGAGGGACTCTTCATTAGGGACTGTAGTGAGAGGACAAGGGGTAATGGGTTCAAACTTAAACAGGGGAAGTTGAGATTGGATATGAGGAAAAAGTTCTTTACTGTAAGGGTGGTGAGGCCCTGGAATGGGTTGCCCAGGGAAGTTGTGAATTCTCCATCGCTGGCAGTGTTCAAGGCCAGGTTGGACAGAGCCTTGGGTGGCATGGTTTAGTGGGAGGTGTCCCTGCCCATGGCAGGGGGGTTGGAACTGGATGATCTTAAGGTCCTTTCCAACCCTGACTATTCTATGATTCTATGATATTATATCTATATCACGTGCCAGCTTTTAGTCTGACTGAAAACAAGGATAACTCCATGAAAATTAGTTCTATTATTCTGGATTTACACCGCTGTAATAGGAATCTGTACTGGATCCCTAATGGTAGAATCACAGAGTGGTTGTTGAGGTTGGCAGGGACCTCTGGAACAGTCGTCTGCTCCAACCCTGCTCAAGCAGGGCCACCACAGCAGGCTGCCCGTGTTCATGCAGCTACTGAGTAAAGGATGGAGACTCCACGACCTCAGGGGGCAGCCTCTTCCAGGGCTCACTCCCTGATCTATCCATAAGATTTTCTTACAGGATAGGTCTGTACCAAGAAAAGAGGTTGTATTCTCAATACAATGTCATTAACTAACATAATGTTAAAAGGTTTTTACTGCTTTATGTAGGAAAAGAATTTGGGGATTGAAGTTTCAACCCTTTGGGCAAACCACAATTGGCTATCACTGACGGCCCTTGTCTATACTGGAAAGTCAGTGTAGGACACAATTAACATGTCACCAGGTTATTTTACTGTTCACAAAGGTAAAGGTCCTTCAAGGCTTTACAGAAATAAAGTAGCTAAGTGTGATTTTAATTTGCCCTCCAGAAAAGTGACCAGTCTTTAACAAAACGGAAATGCTCAGCCTTTCTTTCAGCTAAAGTATTTCTGATGAAGTTGATTTAAAATCTATATAGGTTTATCAGATTTAATGCCAATCCCCTTTGCTTTGAGGCCTCCAATAGCTCTTCCTTCATTGAAAAATGGGGAAGAAAAGGAAGGAGATTGCAGGGGATTCTGATTGATTTCAAGTCATTTTCTGCTTTGGTTCGTTTCATCAACAACAGCTCAAAGAACTTTAACAAAATAGATCAAGTTACTGTAATGTATTTCTAGTCTTTTTTAAGCAGAAACTATCTTTTCTCATTCTCAACTCACTGTGGCTGCTAAGGGTGCAGCTTCTAGCTGGATCCCTTTCTAACCATGTAGAATAGATGGATCATTACTGTGTTTCCACAAGAATAATCAGAAGAGGGGATGCTAAAGCCTGGTGACCCTGTCAGCTGAGCAGAGCAACTGACACCAGGCAGAGTCACAAGCCCTGGCTCCCTTTGGAAACCAGGGCACTTCTATTTAGGTGCCTTGTCGCTGCTGCTGAGTCACTCTGCCCCCAGGTCCTTGAACCTTGCTGACTCATGCTGGCACACCGGCTCCATGCACTCTAGTTGGGATATGAGACTGCAGCCTTATCAGAAGGCAACATGGAAAGATGGAGATACTGCGAGGGCTGGAGCAGCTCTGCTCTGGAGCCAGGCTCAGAGAGCTGGGTTGGGTCAGCCTGGAGAGAGGACGACTTCTTAAGGGGAGACCTTAGAGCAGCTCCAGTGCCTAAAGGGGCTGCAGGAAACCTGGAGAGGGGCTTTGGACAAGGGCCTGCAGGGACAGGACAAGGGGAATGGCTTTAACCTGCCAGAGGGGAGACTGAGATGAGCTCTGAGGCAGAAGCTCTTCCCTGTGAGGGTGCTGAGGTGCTGGCACAGGGTGCCCATAGGAGCTGTGGCTGCCACATCCCTGGCAGTGTTCAAGGCCAGGTTGGACACAGGGGCTTGGAGCAACCCGCTCTAGTGGAAGGTGTCCCTGCCCGTGGCAGGGGTTGGAACTGGATGAGCTTTAAGGTCCCTTCCAACACAAACCAGTCTGGAATTCCAGGATTCTATGGCAATGCATACTCCATTAACTTTCACTTGAATTCCCAGTATATCTTCCATTAAAAACCAAAACCAAAACCCCTAAACCAACCAGCCAAGCAAAACCCCCAACAAAACCCCCATAATCAAACCCAAAGAAACACGGCTAAGGCCACATTTTGGCCCTCCACCTTTGTGTGATGAACTGCAGGCTCAGCTATAATTGAGCTGCAAGAACAGGACACAGCGATCAGTGGGATGGTTTTCATCTAAATACTGGAGAAGTCGGCATCAAAACTGAACACCGCATGTTGACAGAATTTCCCCCTTCATTTCAAACTGCCAGAGGAGTTCAAAGGCTGCAGAGGCCCCAGCAGACTGGAGTCTGTAAGCCTTTCTTAGGGGCTGTTTGTCTCGCTGTAATCCTTTCATGTAAACTTGGGTAACCTGTAGAATAACTGCTCTCTGAAGTTGCTAAAGGAGCAAAGCAGCATTAAAAGCCTTGAACTTTGAAGTTACTGCTCCCAGAGGTGTGTCTTGAATGGCTGCAGAGCTTTTGGAGCCTCCTGACTTCTTTACATTAGAAAAGAAGATTCCTTGCTCTCCCCCCCTTTTAGCACTGCAGAGTTTGGGTAACCCGGTTTGTTTTCAGACACAAGCCTTGGCAATGGTTTTCAGCAAAAGTCCCTATTTCAGCCCATTCCGTTCCCTCTCAGAAGTGGATTAGACATCCTGAACCATGTATATCTTTTCCTTCCTTTTTTTAACATCTGATTGTTAACTCCTTTGGAACAGGCTTGGAAATAACACATTGGAGGAGGACATGGTTTTGATCCAAGGAATCGGAAATCATCTCTGATACAAACCTGACATCAGTATTTCCTTCTGAAGGGCAATAAATCCTTGCTGTAAGAGGAAGGCAGGCCATGAGAGGTATTCCTTATTCAGAATACTAAATCCTGACCCCACAGAAGTCAATCAGGATTCTCCTTGACATGAAGGGGATCAGGATTTAGGCCTGCGTTTCTTCCTACCAAGGTATTGTTAATCTCTTCTTCATGGCCAGCAATGTCAAGACTCTCATTAGTTTTGACTTGCAATGTGTCAGAAGGGGAACCAAAGTTGGAGGCATTGAAGGAGCAAAGTCTTCTGCTGACTGGAGGATGGGGAAGCGTTTTCACTGACTCCACTGCATTGCCCCTAGTGCAGCAGCATACCTCAGCAGTGTTGACTACCCAGTATGTAAATGCAGAGACTTCCTGAATCATCACATTTCATTTCAGCTAATCAGCAGCAGGAACTTTCCTCACATCTCTAACAAGTTAATTAAATTGCAGTGGAGTGCTGAACACAAACGACAAGTAATTTATGTACCTGTGTGTTTAGAGGCTGGAGGAGATTCATAATGCCACTAGTTATGATATTGCTGAGTCGAAACGAGCCCGGTACAGGGAGGACATCCTTCAGCTGTCTGAAGCACTCATGGGCTTGGAAATACTGATAACTGACCAGCTGGAGGTAAGAATCAGACACATACCTGGGAGACCTCACATCCACAACGTGGGGGGGGTCACTTTTCTGTCACTGCACCCCTCTGTTTAGTAACTCATAGCACAAAGAGTGGGGCATAGGTCTCCATCTTACTCCTTTTCTACTCAGAGTTGATGTGGATGAGATCAGGCCCTGGACATCAATACATTGCAATAGATTTCTGTTTCTCAGAGCAGAGCATAGTATGTCCTTTACATTTATCCAAGCTGATTTCCTAGACTTTTGAGAAAGGGTCATTCAGTCATTTTCTAGGTCTGCGTGCAGAAGTGGCTGCCTAGCATGGGCTGTGCATTTGGGATTCTAGAGGTGTAATGCTTTGAAGCTCATCTTTGCAGTGAACAAGATTACATGCATTCCCGCTCAGCTTACTGCATTTGCTTGCATAATAGCTGCCTTTTTTCTCCCCAGACTTCTCCTCAAAAAGTAGGGCAGGGCTGCTAATGTGCATCTTCATTTGAAAGGGAAGAAATCTGTCTCCAAATTAGCAGGCAGGAGCAAGCAGCTGCAGCAGGTCAGTGCTGTGAATGTGCATGACAGAAAGCAGCTCAAAATGGATTCCTCACCGCAGCAGGATTGTGCCTTTTGGTGTTTTCTCAATTGGTCCTCGTGTATCTGCAGTCAGTGATGGAACAGAACTCAGGTGGCTGTATTGGAACTGCTGTATCGAGGCATTTAGGTGCAACACCTCACAGTCGATTTTGAGAGGGGTACTAGGCAGCAATCTTAATTCCTGAGGACTAAATCAAAAGCTGCACTAAGCCTTGGCATTGGTTATGCTTCCAATAAGAGGCTCTTCATGCATACAAGGAGACTGTGGCATTGCAGGATATAGGAATACTGCACTCTCCATGCACTACTTAAGTGAGGGTAAAAAGGGATCGGCTGTCTTGACACCGGCTATAGAAATCATTCAGTCTCCTTCCCTCCCATAACCTGATTGTGATGTTCTGGCCCCAAAGGAGGAGAGAAAATCTTGCAACACTTTCAAAGCACTTTAAATGCATGAGGCAGTTCAGTTTCTGACGGCTGGGAACAGCAGTGAGTCCAAATGATAATCAGATGTAGATTCTTCCGAGGCTTCCCAGCTTGATTTTATGTTTATGCAAGTTCACATGGTAATATCTCCTCTTTTCCCCTCTGTTAAGGAAATACTAGAGGAATTTAAAAGAAACATTGCTGCTGTAGCATCAACATTCATTGAAAACGTTAAAGGGATATATCCTTTGGGCAGTTGGTTGGCCTGGACCTCCCAGTCATGTATGTATATCTCACCTATAGGTTCAGAAATGAGCCATCAGTATAGAACGTGGTGGGTTGTTTGGTTTGGTTGGGGTTTCTTTTAATCAACAGGAAAGGTCTTTTCCCAGGAATGGTCATTTGAGGTGCTCAGCTTCTTTCTGTTGAGACTCTGGAGAGCATGAAAGGATCTAAGTTCTGTGTCTGTAGGACTCTTGCAGCTTTCTTCCCCTTGGGAATCTTCCTTTCTTCCACAGCAGGGACAAAGCCCTGGGAAGATCTGGTTAGGCAGATTCCTATGCACATTCCTGCTATAGCAGCCAGCGGAATACCTACAGTTCTTGCTGAAGTTTCTTTAAATGGCTTCCATTTGGGGTTGTTGATGTCTTCTGGAACAAAGTGAGATGAGAATAACAAAGTGCTTCAGTGACAGGTTACACTAAATATAGAGATCTCTTGGCCTGGTGCGGATTAACTGCATCATATTCAGAGCTTAGCTTCTATCCCGGGAGGCCTCTTTCAATTCCCTTTGCAAACTTAGGTCCGCTCTCAGTTCTGTGTAATGTATAGCAGTGAGGATGAGACCTAATGTGTGATTAAGAGCACTAAGAGCATATCCTGACATCACAGCAGCTTCTGGCAGCAGCGAGGCCCTTTCCTGCAGAAATCCACTCAGTCTCTAGTTACAGGAGCTCATTTAATCCCTGTAAGTGAATGGTGTGCTCAGCTTTTTCCTTAAGCATCTTCTATACGATGAACCAGTGCCGGGAGCTGGAAAACCATCACCATGAAAAGCTGCTGGAGATCTCCATCACCACGCTGGAGAAATCACTCAAGAATGAGCTCGATGTGGATTTGCCAGCTGATGTTCAAAAGGTGAGGGCACCAAAACAATGCATCTCTGCTAGGGAGGTGGCGAGAAGAGGCCACAGCCCCTTCTCTGAAGAGACAGGGTTTCCAGGAGGCTCAGCACTGCTAGAGCCATGCCTAGAGCAGAGCATCACCTCCTAAGTGGTCCCAGCCCCAGCGCTGCCGGACATCTCTGCTGACCAGGATAAAGGATAACTGCACTGCAGGTTTCCCTGGGTGCTGCCAGAGCTGGTGGCAGCAGCCCAAGTGCTGAGGGAATCTCTCTCCTGCTTCCAGCACAACTCACGGCCCTGGCTGATTTCCAGACAGCCCCAACCCAGCAGGCACTTAGGCAGCATCTCTGCTGCACTCAGAGCTGGGTTTGTTCAGATTCTCCCTGCTCCCCCAGGAGAACCCAAACACTGCTCTTTCTTTCACCGCAGCTCTGTTTGCATTGGTGATTTCAAATCTCCCCCCTCTCAGAGCTCCCCAGCCCATGCTTTGGAGGTGGGACATGACATTTCAAATGGAGCCTTCCACCGAGCCCTCAGTCGTGCTGTGATAGCAAGGAGCCTTTCAGAGAGCACAAAGGTCTCTGCAGAGCTCCAGTCAGCAGCACTGCCAACCTTTTTGCCTCCACTCTCCCTTCATTTAGTGGCTAAAGGCCTCCAGTTTTGCATTCACTGTGGTTTTCCTGTCTAGATTATCCTCCTGTTACTCCAGGTAATCAAGAGCTGACAGACACAAACCAGACCCCTCAGCCCCCCTCCCGGGGGGGAGCTCCCTGCTTTATGGCCTGTGCAGATGGCTGCAGTTCCGCACCATTGCTGTGCACCCATTTTGCCTCGCTGCCATCCATTTCCACAGAGAAGCAATCTTCATTTGTTCAGCAGCTGCACTTGGCTGCAGGAGGAGTCATTATGGCTGAGTGAAGCCACCCTCCATTGAGAGCCCCGGGGGGAAGTCACCGCTTCCATTAGAAACTGGGAATCTCCAAAAATGAAGATTTATGGCCAGTGCCACCAGTCCAAGAGACCTTTCCAGGTGCGATTTTCCACTTCCCGCGCCTGCTGGAGCACAGGCAGCCTTGCTTCTGTACTAGCTGCCCACAGGGGCCTGCCATGTGCTGCAGCAGGGCATTTGCTCCCTGCTCCAGCACACAAGGTGCTGCCTCAGTTTCCCCACCCATAGTGGGACAAATCTCCATTACACCCTAGCGAGGCCCACATGCATCCTTGCGAAGGGATAAAGCTCTGGATTCGGGCTGCTGACTGGGGCTTTGTCTGAGACAGGGGGCTCATTTTCCACCCCCTGAGCTGCTAGTTCTGAGCTCTGCTGCTTTCCCTGCATGCCTGCCCCCCTCCTCTCATCCGGTCACGTTACCTCCAGCTTCTGGTGGACAAAACCACCATTGTCAATGCAGTCAATGCATCCCATGGCACCCGCCTGCAGAGCATTGATAAGCGAGAGAGCGACATCCTCAGCAACATCTACCACTGGCAGAACTCTGTGACAGAGAAGGTAAGAGACCCTCGTGCTCAGGGGGACGGGACACAGGTAGGTCTGGCCCAAATGGCAGCGACACCAGTAGGAAAGATGCTCCCTAACCTTTGCTGGAGCCCTGTGTGTGCTGGGGACCCTGGCCAGGGATGCTGACAAGCCTTGGGTTCAATCTGCACAGGCTTTCCAAAATGAGATCGACAGGAACCGCAACCGTGTCAAAGAGATCATTCTGTTCATTGAGAATCTCCAGGAGGAGCTGGATAGCATCAAGATCCCGGAGGCCACGGAGTAGGTCTGGGGATGCTTTAGCTGGGGGCGCACAGGACAGCCCCCAGCAGCAGCACAGACAGCCAGGGATGCTGCCTGCGACATTTCTTCTTCCACCCCACCATAAACTGCAAATAAAAGATACTTCTTGACTCTGGAAAAGCTCTGTCTCTTCCATCACGTTGGCACGTGCAGACAGAGCTCAGACCTGATCACAGAGGGCTATGGGTCAGCTGTGAGCTGTCTGAACCAGCTCATCGCAGCACATCACGCCTGAAAGCTCTGCTACCTGCAAGCACAGTGCCAGGAACCTGTGAGCCACACACACGTGGCAGCAGTGTGGGAGAGGAGTGCTCTCCATCAAAGCACCCCCGAGGTAACAGCAGGTTTCCAGCTCAGCAAGCACAAGGCTGGCAGGGGCTCTGCATGCCTGGGAGCCTCATCCTCTTCCCCGCCTCTCGCCAAAGCGGCTTTGTGCAGCGTGAACAGAGCAGCCCCCAGCAGCAGGAAGGGAAATCAATGGTTCCAGAGGAGCTCACACGCCGCTGCTCGCAACAGCCAAGCGAGGAGTCATTAATTCCCCTCCTTGCTCCATGACAGCAGCTGCTGCACTCACTTGTGGGCAGCTTCTGAGCAATGATGCTGGCTGGGGTGGTACCACTCGAGGCGAGCAGCAAGGAGAAAGGTGGGAAGGTTAAATGAGAGGGTGGCTGCATACATGCTCTGGGGAGAGACTGGGTCTCTCTGAAAGCCCCATGGTGCTGTCATACACAGGTTTAAGCTCACAGTGCTCTGAAGCCCAGGTTCCCCCCTTGTCTTGCTCCAGGATTGCACAGCCGCCTCCCTGTCACTCCTTGGCTGCAAGAACAGGGCACCTCGCATGGGGAGGCTCAACCAGAGGGAGCAGATCTGTTTGGTAGTCTCTGCTCTGCTCTGTGTCTGCAGGCATCCCAGAGCCTCCAGCACCACGGCTTGGTGATTAAAACAAAGAACTACTCAGCAACACTGGCTTTCAGGATCTAGCAGGGATGTGCCTTTAATCAGAGAGACCCTGGTGTTACATACGGGCACGCTGGGGGATGAAGAACAGATGCAATGGAGCCTGTTTTCAGATTCCCATAACAAGTGTGTGTCAGGAGCTGGCAGCTATGAAGACATGTGGCATATGTTGGGTATGTGTGTGCCGTGCCCTGCCCAGGAAGCTGTTTCCTTCGTGGGGGCTCCTCTGATGTGTTACTGACACCAGCATTGGACAGGGTTGCTGTCCTGGGGACACAGAGGATGCTCACCTTGACCTTCCCTCCTTGTGGGCTCAAAACTGCTGGTGCTGCACTGTGACAGGCAGCCCAAGAGAGGAGCTGCCCACAAAGACACAGCTTCTCAGCATGAGGCTGATACCAGGATAGATGTGATGTCAGGAGGATGATCCCCATCCCTTGGGTCATGTCAGGGATTCAGAGCCAGGCATTTTCCTGCTGTTCCAGCCCAGCAGCCTCAGTCCTGCAGCAGCTTGTGTTTCACAGTCGAGCTCTCAGAACAGAGGTGAACAAAGAGAGTCCCAGCTGCAGCACGGGCACGCAGCTCACACAGGTCATAGTCATGGGCCCACTCCACATTGCCCCACCGCTGGATCTGAAGGAGAGGAGGAACACGAGTCAGTTCAGAACCGGGTTATCCACAGAGCTGCTCAGCAACTCTCCCTTTTCATGTCTGTGAACCAGGAGCTGTGCTGGTCACTAATGCGGCAGGGAGCTCTCCGGATGAGTGGTGGAAGGATGTGCTGCATCTGTAGTGGAGTCTGAGGCAAAGCCCCTTAAAGGGAGGATGAAAAGATTCCCATCAATTTCAGCCACTTTTGGGGTCAGGGATTGCTTCGTGCCAGGCCGGCTTCCAGCAAGCAAGTTATTAGCTTGGTGTCTGCCAAAGCCTCCAGGCTGGATAACCCACAGCAAGAGAAGCCAGCCACGACTTTGCACTTCGCATTAGAGAGGGAGCAAAGCAACCATCTGGGCTCTGCAAAAAGAACCTGGCAGCCCCAGGAGCTCTCTGGGCTTTTGTGCCCATGGTGTTGCTTTACAGCAGCACACTCCAAACTCTCAAACGCAGAGAGTGGCGAGGTGGAAGCTCTCCTGCAATAGCAGGCACTTCCCTTGCCAGTTATTTGTGGTGGGAGATGCATTTGTCACGCTGAGATTATTGCTATTTGAATGATAGGGCTGGTTTGTAACATGATTTACCTGGTATTCTTCCTCCAGGCGAGACAGAAGCACGGCTTTCTCTACTGTAATGTGCCTGTCAATCACACCCATGGACAGGATCAGAGATTTCAGCTGGGTGATGATATATTCTATACCTGGAAGGGGATAACCCAAACCAAACAAGATTCAGGGTTGTTTTCTGCAGCGTTACAGCAGCATCTTCACCTGCTCTGAAGAGACAGGCGGTGTGGAACCTCCTCAGGGAGGTCACAGGGCCACTGATCCTTGTGTCTGGCTACTTCAGTGTCAGATCTGCAGTTAACAGCAGACACACAGCTGTTGTGGCCACTGTCACTGCAGTGACAAAGGTTCTGCCTTGGAAACTGCCTCCTTTTATTGTGCCACAAACCCTCCCTGTGCAAAGTAACCTCTCTCACCTTGCAGGGCCCACATGTTGTAGGATGCCAGATGGCTGACGAAGGTATCCTTGGTGCTGGCTGGGATGTTTGGCCCCAGGATGCTGGTGGAGGAGCCAATTGCTACGTTGTACCTGGAATGATCACCCAGCTCCTTAGAAAAGCACAGGGCTCATGGATCCTGCGGCTCTGACAGCCACAAGCACCAGAGCTCCTGGCCTGGGCAGGGCATAAGCAGATGGGAGCATCTTTGGCCTCTTCTTACCTTTCCTCAGCCCAGGCAACAATGGGATCCCATTCATTCTTCTGCAGCTCTGCCAAGGCAGGTGGCTCCTCCACACGATAGCTGGGCCATTGCAGAACAGAACCACAATGGGTGTTCATTCACCCCCAGGCTGCCCACCAGACCACAGCAAGGGGAATGAAGGCAGTGGCAGCAGTGATCGGGAACAATCCCCCCCCATTCCTGAATTCAGAGCCTTTTGTTATTCCAGCGAGGATAATTCTCACTACGAAACAGAGCAGCAAACCGGCCAAGAGGCAGCCCCACGCCAGGCACAGGATGCACTGAGGTTTAGCAGTTAGAACAGGGGATATATCCCACTGGAACTCTTCATATGGGACCATGCAGCTCCCAGTGGGTATCTCAGAGGCTGGGACTGCGAGACAGAAGCCTGGGCATGAAAGGCTGGATCCTGCAGCCCACTTTAAGGAATGGAGGGCATTTTGCTGCCGGTACAAGTCATATGAGCTGCCTGAACCGGCACAGGAGTACCCGGGACTGGGCTCACAGATACCCCCAGGCCTTCCAAAGGTGCTCTCTTTTCCCCAAGGAAATCTTCATTTCCTGCTGCTCCCACCCTTGCCCAGCATGGAGATGTCCAACCCAGGGTTCAGCAGAGGACCACATCCCCATTCACACCTCTGCCCTTCGGATGCAGGAACTTCCACTAAGTCTGCAGACATAGAACTGGCCTAAGCTACTTCAGACCCTCAGGCCAAACCCCGGAGAGGTCAGAGCCCTGCTGTGACTGAGTTACAACAGACATCTTCCCCTTCCTCCCCCAGCCCCATGGTGCCCAGAGGACCTCACCCTGTGCCCCATCTCATACCAGACAGTGTCAGTCTCCAGGAACTTCACGGCTGCTCGGATCAGCTGCATTTTGCTCCTCTGGGTGGGATTGTCCAGCGCTGTGTTGCACAGTGTGGTCTGTGGGGCAGAGGCAGTTTAAACCACTGTGAGTCACGGCCTGGGGAAGGAGCAGCTTCTATTGCACAAAGCCAAGAAGCAGCAGAGGAATTAGTGTGGGGTGCAGCTAAAGGGGGGTGCAGGGCCAGAAGTGTGCGATAGGAATCATCTCACTGGTCTCAGAAGCCACAGGAATGGGCCCATCAAGCACCAGGGAAGGAAGCTCACCCTTTCCTCCTGCCCTCACAGTCCCCACTAACACTGTCCAGCCCCTTCTCAAGTCCCTCCAGTGACATCCTCTGGAGTCACCCAACCAGTGTCAACCACCCTCACAACTGCAAGGTTCTGACCAGTGCCCTGCCAGACTCCTGACCTCTTATCCCTGTTTCCATGGGCATTAGGACAACATGACCTCTCAGTGTTCTGCATTTGGAGACCATTCTCATGTCTACACGGTCACCCCTGTTCTAAACCAACCTATACCAGTTCCACAGGAAGGCTGGGAAAGGCAGGATACAGAAGGAAGCACTCTCAGAAGATGCTCTGAGAAGGTCTCATGCATCCCAGCATAGGGCTTACACCCCAAAGTGTTTCAACCCTTGCTCTGGAATCCACTCCATACGCTGGCAAAGCCCTCAGCAGGTAGCAGTGGCCTGGCAAACCCATCTTTAACCCCGGGAATTTCAATTCCCTGTCTTTAATCCTGACTTTCCTGACCTGACTGCTCCCAGCACACTGTGTTCTGCCCTCCCAAGGTCCTGGTGCCCCATCCTGCCGTGCTCACCAGATGCATGGTGTAGAACTTGATGGTGTCTTTCTGGGAGTCCCACTCTGTTGCCACTGCAATGGCCAAGGCCTCACTGGGCACAGTGAAGAGCTTGGCCTGGGGGGTTTTCAGCTTTCGGTGGTCCAGGTTGATTTCAAAGCCTCCTGGGGAATCAGAGTAGAAATCCTGGGGAATCAAAGAGGAGCAGGCACTAAGGAACAACAGCCAACCCCACAGATTCAGGGCTGGAGCTGATGGGAGCAAGGCACCAGGGATACTGAAGTCATAGAGTCATAGAATAGTTAGGGTTGGAAAGGACCTTAAGATCATCTAGTTCCAACCCTCCCACCAACACCATCATTTGGACATATTGGGTCTTGGAAGTGGCTTCCCACCCCACAGCTTTGCTATGGATGAGGAAAGGGGACAGCAGGATGGTGACAATACCCAACTCAGGCTGGAACCGGCCCCTCTGCCCTGTCCCAGTGGCTGAACTCACCTTCTCCTTGTGAGATGCTCACGTTCTGGTAAAACCGCTTCCTCTCTGGGGATAAAAACAGCCATTTAGGGGCAGTCAGAGGGAGGTTGGTCCCTTCCCCTGCTCCCCATCACAGCCCAGAAGAGACAGAGCCCTCGGTGCTGTTGTGGTGGCCTGGCCACAGTGTTCCAGCCCATTCATCCACAGCTTCCAAGCACCACAATGAGCTCCACTCAAGCAGGGAAGCGTCAGGACACTGGTGAGAAGCACAGCGTTGCTGTGCACAGCCTGCAAGGCAATGGGAGCAGCTTCACCCTTGGAACCTCGAGCACTGCCAAGGATGGGGCAGCCACAGCTCCTATGGGCACCCTGTGCCAGCGCCTCAGCACCCTCACAGGGAAGAGCTTCTGCCTAAGAGCTCATCTCAGTCTCCCCTCTGGCAGGTTAAAGCCATTCCCCTTGGCCTGTCCCTACAGGCCCTTGTCCAAAGCCCCTCTCCAGGTTTCCTGGAGCCCCTTTAGGCACTGGAGCTGCTCTAAGGTCTGCCCTTAAGAGCATTCTCTTCTCCAGGCTGACCCAGCCCATCTCTCAGCCTGCTGCAGCTTCTCCCACTGCAATCAAAGACAAGGAACCCATCAGAGCCAGGTTAAAGGCAGGACAGGGCACAGCCTCTTCCCACCCCCTGATGACAACGAACCCACCCTCAGTGCTTCTGACTCCTTCCCTGTCTTGACCTGCACACTGCAGAGGTGTACAGGGGCAGGATGCTGTGATGATGGTGCCCGTGGGGGCACACACACAGCCACAGCTGAGTGATGCTGGGGACATGTGGACCACACTGCATTGTATCACTGAGCCACCAAGGGAGGAACCACTTCCTACAGCAGCCTCCAGCCCACACATCCAGCTCCATCCTGTACCAGCAGCAAGGTGAGCTCTGCTTTAAGAGCAGCTCCATTTCCTACCGGCGCTGTTGCACACATCCAACACCTCAGAGCCGGTTAAACCCATTGCAAAGGCTCTTACAGCTCACACAAGGCAGGAGGAATCTGCCACGCTGTAAACCCCAAACCAAATGGACCCTGTGAAGGGTGAAGCAAGAGGCCAGGCTGCAGCTCTGTGATTCGAGGCTAAAGAAAGCTCATTCCCGCTGGGAATGGAAGAGGATGTGCTCAGCCTCAGTGACCTGCAGCTCCAGGGCCTCAGGAAGCAGCACGGCGTGAAGGCACAGCTCTAAAACCACATCAATGCACCCCAGAGGAGACCCAGACCCTGCAGTGAGCCACAGCGGCTGCAGCCTCAGCTCCCACAGAACCACTCCTCATAGTGCCCTCGAAGCCACACAGCAAAGTCTGTGCAGGGGACACGGGGCCCAGAATGTCCCTGAACCCCCCCAAACCCCATCAGAGCACAAATCCAATGGACCAAAGCGGAGCACTGAGGATGTGGCTCCAGACACCCGCTGGCACCAGGCAGAGGGCGCGGGGGGATGCCCATCACCAGGACCATGGTGTCCGAGGTGCTCAGAGGCTGTGGGGAGCCCCCACCCCACATGACTGTGCTTGCGGGGGGGATCTCATGTCCCATTCGGCCCCATGGGGCCCTTCCCTGGCCCGGCGGGGCTGGTCCCGCTGGGGATCCCCCCCCCATGACATCTCTGAAGGTCACACCAGGGACATGGGGGGATACAGGGAGGTATAGGATATGGGGTATGGGTTATGGGGTATGAAGTATGGGATACGGGGTATGGGATATGGGGTATAGGAGAGTATGGGATATGGGGTACGAAATATGGGATACGGGGTATGGGATATGGGGTATGGAATATGGGGTATGAAGTATGGGATACGGGGTATGGGGGGTATGGGATATGGACTATGGGATATGGGGTATGTGAAATGGAATATGGGATATGGGGTATGTGAAATGGAATATGGGATAGAGGGAATAGGATATGGAGTATGGGATATGGAATATGGAATATGGGGTATGTGAAATGGAATACAGGATATAGAATATGGGATATGGGGTATGTGAAATGGAATACAGGATATGGGGAACGGGATATGGACTATGGGATATGGGGTATGTGAAATGGAATATGGGATATGGGGTATGGGGTATGGGACATGGAATAAGGGATATGGGGTATGGAATATGGAATATGGGATATGGGGTATGTGAAATGGAATATGGGATAGAGGGAATAGGATATGGAGTATGGGATATGGAATATGGAATATGGGATATGGGGTATGGGGTATGGGATATGGAATAAGGGATATGGGGTATGGAATATGGAATATGGGATATGGGGTATGTGAAATGGAATATGGGATAGAGGGAATAGGATATGGAGTATGGGATATGGAATATGGAATATGGGGTATGTGAAATGGAATACAGGATATAGAATATGGGATATGGGGTATGTGAAATGGAATACAGGATATGGGGAACGGGATAGGGACTATGGGATATGGGGTATGTGAAATGGAATATGTGATATGGGGTATGGGCTATGGGATATGGAATAAGGGATATGGGGTATGGAATATGGAATATGGGGTCTCTGAAGTGGAATACAGTATATGGGGAATGGGATATGGGCTATGGAATACAGGATAAGGGATATGGAATATGGGCTATGGGGTACGGAATATATGAAATGGAATACGGGATATGTACTATGGAATATAGAATAAGGGATATGGGATAAGGGGTACCGGCACGGGGCCCCCCTCCCCTCACGCGCTGCAGGCGCCCCCTCACCTCCGGGAGGGGCATAGGCCCGGGCGCAGCCGGGCCGCAGCGGGGCGGTGCCGGGCCGGGCGGGAGGCGCGCGGGGCGGCGGGCAGCGAGCGCGGAGCAGCGGGAAGCGGCAGCGACGCCACATGGCGGGAGGGGAGCGGGGGGCGCCGGTCCGACCCTGCTCAGCGCCGCCGCATGGGCGCCGCCATACTGCCGCGGCGTCAGCCAATCAGCGGCGTCGAACGCATTTTTGTCCCTTCTCCCACCCCGTCCCGGCAGCAACGCGCCTGAAACGACATTTCCCAGCAGCGCCCCGCGCTCCCGCAGCCAACCAGCGTCCGGCGCCGCCCCCCCAGCGGCGGCCGCGAGGGCCAATGGGAGCGCGAGTTGGCGCCGACGGGAGCTCCCTCAGTGCGGCAGCGGCCTCGGCGTGACGGGAGCGGAGCCGGGTCCCGGTCCCGGGCTCCCCCCTCGGTCCCCGCCGGGCTCCGGTCCACGCTGGCGCCCGGGGATCCCCCCGAGATGCCGGTGAGGAGCGAGCGGTGCCGCGCGGGCGGGGCGGCGGCCCCGGGCTCGGCCTCGTCCTCCTCCGCTTCGCCGCCGCCGCCGCCGCCCGGAGCGGCCTCCAGCAGCTTGGTGCCGCCGCCCCCCATCAACACGGCGCAGCCCGGGGTGGCCACGTCGCTGCTGTACAGCGGCGCCAAGTTCCGCGGGCAGCAGCGCAGCAAGGGCAATGCCTACGAGGTGGAGGTCGTCATGCAGGTGAGGGGCACGGCCCAGGGCGCTTCCTTCCCCCTCCCCGCTTCCCCGGGCCTCGGTCTCCTCAGGCCGCCGCCGCTCCACCTCGCCTCCTCCCGGCCCTCAGGCCTGCTGCCGCCGGCCTCCATGCCTTCAGGCGCGGCCCCGGCTCCCTCCAAACGCAGCCGCAGTGGGACGTCCCGTCCCCGGAGTCCCACCGAGGCCTGTGGCTGGGGACATGTACACGCACACCCCTCTCTGTCCCCACTCCCTGCAGCCCCAACAGAGGGACCTGTCCCGTCCGACCTGGAGAGTCCCATGGCCCTTCCCGCTTGACCTCCCTGTGGGTCTTCTGGGTGTGTAAAGCCCGGTACCGGCTCTGAGTGCTGAGACTCTGCAGGGATCTCCTGTCACCCTCTGTGCTGCCCTTTCAGGATAAGGGGGAAGGACCTGTACTGTTCCCCTCAGGCCCCAGGAGAGGCTCCATTCCCCCAGGGCCACCACTTTGCTCTCTTGCCCTCAAACCCTGAGCAGAGCTCACTGTGCTCAAGCCTTTATCCTCATCTCTGTGCCCTATTCACCTTGGCCCTGGCAAGGTTCCTCCCTTCCCCATTCACTTCAGGCTGTGGAGTGGCCATGCAGGACAGAGGGATAAGAGCCCAGCTCAGAGTGGGTGGTGTCCTTGGAACCCCTTCCACTGGGATGGCCTGTATTTCAGGCCTGGCTGGGAATAAGCAGGGAGCCAGGTCCCAGTCCCAGGCTGTGGCAGAGCTGGACCCAGGGTCCTCCATCCCTGTGGTGTTGGAGGCTCCCGCAGGGATCATGAGGTGAGGTGCAGTGGTTTGTGACGGGAATGCAACCAGACAGCTGGAGCGTGCTGGAGAATGGGTCCCCTGGCTCCTGTGGCCGTTCCTCCTGCAGTCATTGTCACCCTGCATGCTTTGCTTTCAGTCCTAGGCCCTGGCAGGGTCGCTTTGGGCAGAGCTGTGAGGTGTGGAGTCATTAATACACGGCCAAGCAGCCATCTGAGATGCACTTCCCTACAGAGCACGCTGCTCACAGCTTCATTCCCACTTTGGTGGCACAGGAGCTGTGGCTGAGCATGTAGTGAGGACAGTGCAACGAGGAGCCTCAGGGCTAGCAGATGGGGGAGTGTTTGAACCAGCTCCAGCAGCACCAATGCACCTGGCGAGGTTTGCCGCGGTGGGGACATCCTATGGCTGCTCAGCTCCACTGCACGCAGGGGCTGGCAGTGCCTTTGTGCTAAAAATGCTGCTGTTTTCATGTGTGTCAGCTGAGGAGAGGTGGCTGCTGCTGCTCTCCCGGTGCTGAGCGCAGGGAAATGGCGCTTTCCTCGGAGCACAGGTGGGGAAGATTCATCTCCTCAGTGCCTGCACTTCCCTAAGTAACTCGCTGCTTGTTCTGAGAAGGGAGATGGGAACGTGTTGGGAAAAGCTTGGAAAAATCCCTTTGTTTCAAAGGTTCTTGGAGCCCGTGCAACATCCGAGCCAGTGAGGTGGGGCCCAAAACAGGGGAGCATCAAAGTGCTGGATGTGGGAGAAAGTCCCATGTGCTTTGAAGGAGACCCTCATCTGGTTCCGAGCAGGCCTTGGTGTGGACCCTGCTGTCCGGAGAGACAGAGTGCCCAAAGAAGCTGTGGCTGCCCCATCCCTGGCAGTGTTCAAGGCCAGGTTGGACACAGGGGCTTGGAGCAACCTGCTCTATGGAAGGTGTCCCTGCCCATGTCAGGGCTTGGAGCTGGAGGAGCTTTAAGGTCCCTTCCCATCCAAACCATTCTATGATTCTATGGGAAGTGAGTTAGTGAGGTATGGGTCAGGCCTGTTAAATAAGCAGAGAGCAATGCTCAGGCTGTGCTTTCTTCCTCTAGCCTGGTTTCTCTCCAGTAAATAAGATGCTCTTTACTCTTCTCTCACCTGAACACTTGTTCGCTGCTGGTGGTTGATGGGGAGATGTGGGGCTGCGGGTGTGGTTATGTCAGTGGTGCTTTTACTTGGAGAAAACTGAGTTGGCTTCATCTGGGTGAAAGGAGAACGTTTGCTTCCTATTGGAGACCTGGGCAGAGGCTGCTGCCTCAGTGTAATGGAGCTGGAAGTAGGCAGGGTGCGGTCAGGGATGTCAGAGGTGAGCTGAGCACCTCTAGGTGATTGTTCCAAGTGGTTCCCAGCCATGGGGAAGGGCTGCCAGTGTGAGCACTGGGCAGTGTGCTGGGCTGAAATTAGCCTTGAAGGGGTCAGCAACTGCTTTGAGTTAGTTGGGTGCCTTCCTTCCTGTGCTTACGGTTGGACCTTGCACTCTTTTCTAGCATGTGGATATGGAAAACTCCTATCTCTGTGGATACTTGAAGATTAAAGGCCTTACAGAGGTGAGTGTTGAGTGCAAAACAGCAAGAAAAGATGCATGTAAAGGCTTTGCTTGTTCCTGGTGGGGTGGGAGAAACTGCCATTAGAAGTAGGAAGTGGAGGGATTGAGCATGGAGTAGATTTCACCAGCAAACAGTTTAACAGCTTCAGTCTGTTCTTGGCATGTAGAGCAAGTGCAGTGGGCCTGGATGGGAGTCCTGGGAGTGGGAAGGTCACCTGGCATGCCTTAAGGTTGAGCAGACCCAATCTGACCCTGCACTTCGCTTTAGGCGCTCTACCAGTGGTACTGTGTGGCTGAAAGAAAAGAAATGAGGACCTGAACAGTCAGATCTTCACATATTTCCTTTCCCATCCACCCTCTAAGCTTGCTCATGGTGTGGGACAGTCAGGGAGAGCTGTCTCCCAGGGGTGATGCTTGGAGAAGCTTGCTCACCCCAGCTGAGTCGCTGTTCCCTGCCTGTGCTCTCCTAATTCAGTGCTAAGGCAAAGCTGGGGAGGAGTTTTTCTCCCCTGGGTGGCTTAATCCAGCCCTTGGGCTTTGGAGCAGTCACACAACAAGCGCTGGGTGTCCTCTGGGGAGTTGGCTGTGATTGTCCTGCTAGGAGACTCCCCACAGTCCAGCTGTGGCACAGCTCCTGCTTTCAGGAAGTGAACAGAGTGGCAGAGAGGGGCTGGAATAAGAGGGTGGAGGCTTTGTGTTTGTGTGTGTGTGTACCAGACCTGGAGGTGTGAGGCAGGACCAGTCAGTGATTGGGAAGCTGAGCGCTCCAAGCTTGGATTGCTCAGAGCTCCTGCTGGGAGATGTGGCTTCTTGCTGGGTGCATGTACCCCTGTGTGTGTGTGAGTTTCTGGCTCTAGGTGACAAGTCTGACCTCTCCTCCATCTCTCTTGTCTGCCAGGAATATCCAACCCTCACCACTTTCTTTGAAGGCGAAATAATCAGTAAGAAACATCCTTTCTTAACACGCAAGTGGGATGCTGATGAAGACGTGGATCGGAAACACTGGGTAAATGAACATGGGGGGAGTAGATGGGGGTTCAGTTCAGCTGCTCTGGAGGTGAGGTGCAGCGTGTGCCCATGCCAGAGCTGTCAGAAAGGCCTAGAAACATCTTGGGTGTCTCCCTCCTTCCTTCACTGGGGTCTTTGTAGGTAGAGGTTCCACCAGCAGGCTGGTGGCTGTGATCCATGACAGGGGATGGGGCATCTTGTTTTCTGCTTGCTGACCCTGGGGTTGGAAGGGAGCAGCAACAATCCCCCATCTCTTTACCCCCCTCAACAAAGAGAACATGCTCCTTATTTGAAGGTTTATCACAAAATGGAGTGGAGAAGGAGAAGGTGCCTCTCTAGTATAGGCAGGGCAATTGGTACCTGTGTCTTGGCCACCTCAAGCCTCTGCTCAGGGCCGGGTGTGCCTGTGCTCTGGATCAAGCAGTTCATTGCCTCCCCACCTTGACCTTTGCTGTTGTTTGCCAGACTTTGATGTTTATCATGTTTCTGTCAAAATAGCTTCCTCTGGAAGCATAGGAGCTTCTCCAGCCAGGCCTGGATATGGCTGTGGGTGTCCGGCAATCAGTCCTCTGTGTTCCCCTGTGCTCATCCTGGGGTGTGTGTTTAGCACAGCTCCAAGCGAAGAGCCCCTTTGGTGAGCAGGTCCTGTTCTGTAACAGCTTTTGCTTCCCAAAGAGCAGCTGGCACCAATGAGCTGGAATAAGCATCCTGAATGTCTTCTTCTGTGTTTCAGGGGAAGTTCCAGGCTTTTTACCAGTATGCAAAAACATTTAACTCTGATGACTTTGACTATGAGGATCTGAAAAATGGGGACTATGTCTTCATGAGATGGAAGGTAAACTTCACATGTCTCCTTCTCTGATGAGCTTACAAGCAACAGACAGAGGCTTGTGGTACCTGAAAGCTTTGTCAGCTCTGATTTAATGAAAGGTCTCACTCTCCCAACGTCATAACCCACCACAGCTGCAGATTCCAGCATGACTCCTGTCTAGCCAGCTAATTGCATCCTGAAGGGCTGCAGGCATGGCTCAAAACACAACAGGAAAATCTTGCTCGGTGATGAGAGAATTGGTGTCTTCAGTCCCTGTGTGCGTGACACAGACTGGACAGTCTGCACCTCTTTGTTCTTCACCTGGGTTGATTCCTTCCTCTTTGCATGAGCCTTGTGCAGCTGCAAGGGGAGGAAATAATAGAAACGTGGAGTGGTTCGTGTTGGAAGAGGCTTTTGAAGGTCATTTTGGTACCACTTCCCCTCTGGGGGCCATCTTTTCACCATGGATGTTTCCAGGGATAGGGTGTCTACCACCTCTCTGGGCAGCCTGTGCCAGTGTCTTGCCACCCTCACAGCAAAGAAAGTCTCCCTTATACCCAATATAAATCTACTCTCTTCCAGTTTAAAACTGATACCCCTTCTCCTATCACTAGATGCCCTGGTGAAAAGTCTCTCCATCTTTCTCCTAAGCCCCTAGAAGGCTGTGAGGTCTTCCCAGAGCTTTCTCTTCATCATCAGCTGGCTCTGACTGCTGATTTAGCAATTGGCTTCTGATTTGAGCTGAAACTGATCTCATGCCCTCTTGTTATAAGAGATTCTGTCCTCAGTTGTCTGCTCCCCTGTAAGATGCCTGCAGTGGCAGGTGGTGAAAGAACACACTGGTCTGCTGGCTGGGCTGCTGAGGGTGCAGGGAGTGCCCAGCCAGGAATGCCTTCATGTTAATGGGTGCCAATACTCAGTTTGGGAGGACACATTGAAGGGAGGGGGTTGTATTTGACTGGCATTTTTAAATAGAGTCTGTGTTTTGTGTACAGGAGCAGTTCCTAGTCCCAGATCACACCATCAAAGACATCAGTGGTGCTTCCTTTGCTGGTTTCTATTACATCTGCTTCCAGAAGTCAGCAGCATCTATAGAGGGCTATTACTACCATAGGAGTTCAGAATGGTAAGGAAGCTTCCTCCGTTCTGCTCCTCAAACCTAGGAGTGTCTAGGTGGTGCTTCTCTGGGCTGAGAAGGGGGTTTAGCTTAGTAGCTGGACCTCAGGGCAGAAGGGATGGGGTGTATGCCATGCTTTTGGCTAGTGCAGCCCATTTGTGGGGTATAAAGTGCTGCCCTTTCTGCATGGTGGGGACTAATTGGGTGGTGAGGTGGAGCAGGGGAGGTACAAGGTCTGGAGGCATGCTGTGGCTCAGCAAAGCAATGCCCTGGTCCATGGGCAGGCACATACCGGTTACGGATCGCTAAAAGCATCCCTCCAGAAGCCTTGTCTCCAGTCCAAGTGCTCACAGGGCCCTCCTGTGAGGAAAGATGAGCACAGGGCAGCCTGATCTCATGTGTGGAGATGTGCTCCCTCAGCTTGTGCTTTGCTCAGTGAGTAAAGCTTTGAGCTCTGTGCCTTGCCCCTTCAGAGGATGTCGGAGGGGCTCTGAGAGCGAGCTCAGTGCTTCCTCACATGTAACAGCTTGGCTGTTGCTCCCTTCAGGCGACAGCTTTGTCAGGCCAGTGTGTTGTAGTCCAAGGTCCTTGGGGTGTTGCTGTAAGGCAAAGGAACAGTCAGAGCCAGTTGGTGTCATATTAGAGCCAAGGATCTGACAGTGAGCTGTGGAGAGCTGTTTTCCTCCTGACAGCCTCGAATGTGACACAGACAGCAAGTGAATCTGTAGGGTGGCCAAAGCTCTCAGGGGGAGGGGAAAGTACCTGGGAGGCTTTCAGACAGATCCCCTCAAGCTGAGCTTTGAAAGACCTGAGTGTGATTTGCAGTCACGGCAAACACCGTTTGAACATGAAAGTTGTTGAACTTCAAAAGGTGTCCAGAGCCCACCTCAAACACAGCCTGCCTGCAGGTAGCTCGGGGAATGGAAACGAGGAATGATGCTGAGGGGTTTGGCACTGTGGGTAAGTGGGTGTTGGGTGCCTGAACACCTCGGAGACTGTAAAAGGGGAGAGAAAAGCCACCCACCAGGCTGTGTGCCCTGGGGCCTGCCAAGTGCTAGGAGAGCTCTGTTGCTCTATGTAATCCTCTTCATCCATCTCTCCTTCTCTCCCAGGTATCAGTCATTGAATTTAACTCACGTTCCTGAGCACAGTGCTCCTATCTATGAATTCCGATGACAGCTGTCCGGAACTGGTACCACACAGAAGCAAACTGGGCAGGAGAGCATGGCCTGCCAGGAGAACTGTGTCCCTGTCGGAGCACGGGAATGCTTCTCTCCTGCCCCTCGGACTCGTGAGACAGAGCCTGAATGTAAAACTCACCCAGCCCAAGGAGCGTGGCTGCTGGAGCTTGATTCTCCCTCCTGTCGAGTGGCGATTTGATCTTTAATCTGGTTTTTGAGCTACCTTTAAATGCACTTTCTTATTGCGCAGTTAATTTCTCTATCACTGAAGTTCTTCCTGGCTCTGCTTTGGAAGCTGTTTCCTCAGTAGCTGGAATCAGTGGTTTGCCCTCTGAGTAATAAGAAAATACAAGCTGGGTGCTTTCTGTTTTCATTCTTCCAGCCTGGAGATGGGTTGAAATCGCCAGGACTCAGGTTTGTTGCCCAGATTGCTGCTCCCACAGCCGGGTCCTGTGTGTCTGGGGGGGCTCCGCTCACCTGCAGCGTGTTGGGGAGTGTTGGCTGAGGCAGTTAAGGCTGGAATGAGTCTTGGCTTTGTGCTGGCTGAGGAGGTTAGCCAGGGCTGCAGGTCTTTCAGGAATGCCAGCCCTTTGGAGCTGGGAGCTCTTCCAGTGTCTGGATAAGCCACTGGGAATTAATTTGATGTATGGACTTCCAGGCTCTCAGTAAAGTGGATCTGAACTCTGCTTATAGGTGTATATTTGCTCTTTACTTAAGTTAAGGGTAAAAGACAAAAAAAGAAAAAAAAACCAGACTTTTATTGAAATATATATATATTTTTATGGTTCCTTTTCCAAAGGACCCCAATGCACAAGTACTCAATGGCATTTTACAGTTTTCACATTGAAAACCAGGAATGTTTTGTGTTAGTTTTCCAGACGTGTCTGTAATCAGCCGCCTGCTTCCGAGCAGCACTATAGGGACAGGGCAGCATTTGCACTCGCTCCTTGTGCTTCCCCACCGCTGCTTGATACTTTTCTATGGGGCTAAAAAAACCCCAAGGAAAGGCAAAAATACCCCAACACACCCCCCCCCCCCCAAGTAGCTCTCCTCTGACTTGGAATGTTTCAAGTGATAACTTAAGGCTCCTGTGCCAAAGTGTGTGTGTGTGTGATGCGCGTGTGGTTTGGTTTCTTAAAGACATTTTAACACTCGGCCTTGGTTGTATATTTTATGTGAGTGTCCCAGCCCGTGGGGCTCGTATGGGGGTTTAGTTTGAGCTTTTCTGGCTGGTTTTAAAGCATAAACCCCTCCCAGCAGGTTTGTGTTGGGGGTTAACCAGGTGGGTGTTGAGGAAGTGAAGCCTCCCTGTGCCAAGCACCGAGGTGGATTGGGTTTTCTTTTGAGCTGACCTTGCTTCCTTTGCTTTATTTCAGCAGCTCAATTGCTAGTTTAAGCCTTAAAGAGAAAGTATCCAGGTCTTGGTGAGCCCGTTTCCTTTGTTCCAAGTTGGGATCTTGTGTGGTTTGTGAAGTGGCTGGGCTGGTCTTGGGAAGTGATGCAGGAATCGCCTGCTTTGAGTGTGCTGTTTGCTGCGGATGGCTCCCATTCCCCAGCACAAGTGGGGAGAGACCTGCTTTTGGGAGAAGGGGGGACCTGGCCTTTCCATGGGGCAGGAGCCCTCCATGCCATGAGGAAAGCATGTGCATTGTCTTGGCTGTTGCAGGTGGATTTGGAGAGTAGGGGGAAGTGGAAGAGCGATTCGAGGCACGAAGGGAGAGCGGCTGCGAGCAGAGCAGTTGGGAAGCACATTCCTATTTTATCCTGCTCAAAGAAACTCATCCCTTTAGCAATGGGGAGAGGGGTTTCCTCGCGGGTGGTGCTGGGTTTAGAGGCAGAAGCCTCAGTGGTGCTCTGCTGTGACCAAGCATGGGGTGAAACCTCCTCCTAGGTGCTGTTTGGGCGCAGGGACACAGCTCCAGAGGCTCTTTACAGCCCTCTGGAGCTCTCTGTGCAATACTGGTGGTGACACCAACCTCCTTGTGCTTCGCAGGCTGTGACACTCGGGTTTCTGCTGTGCTTTAGTTGAGTTGTTGGCAGGAGCTGGGTTAGGAAGGGCCCTGGCGTTGTTTAAGGTGTCAGAGTACCCCAGAACCTCTGAAGTGTTTTCTTTGAGACTTGCTATGTCACAAGGATGGGGAAGGAGCATCCTGCTCTCTGCTGTCTCCTTTCTCCCATCCTGAAGCCAACACTTGGGGTGATGCTGATGTGCGTGGTCGGCGCGGAGCAGGTTGTGGAGCTGAGGGAGCTGTTGGTGCTCAGAGCTTCTTCCCCACTATAAACCTTCATTTTGGCGTTCCTTTTCTTTGCCTTGTTTGAGCTCAGGAGAGGTGTTCTGTATGTCCCGATGTGGCGAGAGAGAACCGATGTGGGCTTTGGGGGTCAGAGATGGGGTGTTTGGCTTGGGGAGGGGTTGTGATGTCTCTATAATGTGTTACAGGGGGCGTTTTGCAGAGCGATCAACATCCAAATTAAACATGAACTGTATTTAAGGGCTCTGTGTCCGTGTGTTTGTCAGCCAAAGCGCTTTTCATCCCAGCGGAGAGCTGTGCTTCACCCTCTCCCAATGGGATTTCTCCAGGAGTCCAATTATGGAATCCCAGACTGGTCTGGGTTGGAAAATACCTTAAAGCTCGCCTAATTCCAAACCCCTGCCATGGACAGAGGCACCTTCCACTACAGCAGGTTGCTCCGACCTGGCCTTGAGCACTGCCAGGATGGGGCTGATCGCTTTAAATGCAGGATTTGGCCGTAATTAATGGAGCGGGGGGGCTCCCTCTGCATCCAACCTCCTTCCTTAGAGCTCTCCCTATGATCCCTCTCCATTCACTTCCATCCCTCGTCCCGGTTACCCCGGGATCCCCCCCACCGGCGTCCCCGTGGGTACCACCCCCCGGAACCCGCGCGGCGCGGCGCGGGGGAGCAGCCGGAGCGGCGCGGCGGGAGCACAGCCTCGCTCAACCCGGACGTGGAACGGGGCCCGGCGGCAGTTCCGGAGCGCGGCGTGCGGGCCCCGCGGAGCCGAGCGGGCCGGGCCCCGCCATGGGCATCCTGGAGAAGATCTCGGAGATCGAGAAGGAGATCGCCCGCACGCAGAAGAACAAAGGTGCGGGGGAGGCGAGGGGCTGGAGCGGGGGGGAGCGGGGGTCCTGCCCCTCCTGCAGCCGCTGCTTCCCCGGTGTTAATGACACCCGGTGTTGGTGCAGAGGGTGCTGTTGGAACGCAGTGGCTTGAAGAGGGGACTGGGGAGCAGAGCTCCCCTTGGGGTCTGTCGGAGGGGGTGCCCTGAGCCCCGCTGCGGTGGTGGATAAGGAAATGAAGCTGTGAGGTCCTGGGGTTTGTGCCCTTCTCGTTACAAAGGGATCTGCCTCCTTTTTGGCTGTGTCAGGGGGACATGTGAAGTGTTCTCATGGAATCACAGCCTGGTTTGGGTTGGAAGGGACCTTAAAGCTCCTCCAGCTCCAACCACTGCCACGGGCAGGGACACCTTCCATGGAGCAGGGTGCTCCAAGCCCCATCCAACCTGGTCTTGAACACTGCCAGGGATGGGGTACCCTGTGCCCGTGCCTCAGCACCCTCACAGGAATCAGCTTCCTCCTAATGTCTCATCTCAATCTGTTGGGTTTTGCCACGAATAAGCCCATAAAATACTTGCACACATGAGCTCCAAGTTAAATATTGTTAAAAATTGACAAAAGCAGAGAAAAAAGAAATCTGACATCTTCATAATGTTAAACGTGTCTGGGGGTAAGGAGGGGTCTTGGCCCTGGAGCAGCCATTCCCTTGTGATCTCTCCCTGTTTAACTGGCTTCCCATTCCTGCCTCTGCTCCCCTCCTGGCCTCCTCCTTTTACTAAGGAACTTTTTGGCTGCTTATTCCCCTTGAGTCTGACTTCCTGGGCAGCTTACCAAAGCTTTGCTCTCAGTGCCCAGTGTTTCCAGTGCTACAGAACAGCTCCTGTGCGTGGCAGTGGTTAAGACCTTGACCAGGAACCACAGCATTGTTTGTTGGGAAGGGTCTAGCAGTGAATTATCCGCTCGTGCTCACTGGTTGTTGTGTCCGTGTTCTTCCAGCCACCGAGTATCACCTTGGTCTGCTGAAGGCGAAGCTTGCAAAGTACAGAGCTCAGCTGCTAGAGCCGTCCAAATCCTCGGCTGCCAAAGGAGAAGGCTTCGATGTGATGAAATCCGGAGATGCCCGCGTGGCACTGATCGGTTTTCCTTCCGTGGGTAAGGTCAGTGAGTGCCTCTGCGTTCCCGCTTTGGGTTAGCGGTGCCTAAAGCAGAAACCCATCAGCTCTTCATCTCTCACCTCCTGCCATGAGTTAACAGGAGGGTGTTGTAGAGCTGAAGGTTAGAGCTAGGGAAAACCCTCCTTCGTCTTGTGCCCTATGGCAACAGCCTGAAGCTTGGTCTTGCCCAGCCACAGCATTGCAGAGAACGGAGGTGGGAGCATGGGATTTATCATAGAGTCGTAGAATGGTTTGGGTTGGAAAAGAGCTTGAGCTCATCCAGCTGCAGCCCCCTGCCATGGGCAGGGACACCTTCCACTAGAGCCGGTTGCTCCAAGCCCTGTCTAGCCTGGCCTTGAACACTGCCAGGGATGGAGCATTCACCACTTCTTCGGGCAACCCTTTCCAGTGCCTCACAGTAAAGAACTTCTTCCTTATATCCAACCTGAGCTTCCCCTCTTTCAGTTTAAACCCATCCCCCGTTGTCCTATCACTGCAGTCCCTGATGATTTACCATCATTCAGGAAAGCAATGTCTGTCCCATCACCACTTTAATCCGTGTGCCTGGAGCAGCCCCAACCCAGCTCTTAAGAGATGAGGATCCCTTTGGTGTTGCTTGTTCTGCTTTCCTTGGTGTCTCTTTAGTGATGCCCATCTCTTGCCTTTCAGTCCACGTTTTTGAGTTTAATGACCTCAACCGCCAGCGAAGCTGCCTCTTACGAGTTCACAACCCTGACGTGCATCCCGGGAGTCATAGAAGTGAGTAGGATTCTCCTCCTTTTCACACAGTAGCAGTAGCAAGAAGCCCATCGTCGATGTGTCTGTTTGCACCAGTTACGCTTGTGCTGCCGCTAAAGAACCAGTGATAGCCAAAGGTCTCTGCCGACTTCCGCTTTCAACTCTAGGATGCCGTGAGTGCTTGCAGGTCTTGTGCAACCTGCAGTGCTCATTCAGCACTTCCCTCGCTCCGTAACTCCTCAGCACTGACTGTCTGAGTGGGGTTTCATCTGCTGCTGTTTGACTGACCAGAGCAACGCGGCAGTTCTCAGCTGAGTTTTTAATACCCGCTATTGGCAGCATTGACCAGATGGCTGGAAACCTTGACAGATTTGTTTTTAATGAAGCTTTAAAAGAGGCAATCTGTACTGTGATCAATTTTGGAAGGAAAACACAGCTCCTCCTGTCCTTGAGGAGTTTTATTAGCGGTGGGCTAAGCATCTGTCAGCAAAGCAAATGACAAAGGGCATCAAACTGAAAAGCGTTCGAGAGTAATGAGAAAAGCAGGGTCTGAATTGCAGAGTTAAATAATGAAAGCAACTGTACTGGTGTGAACCCAAACACTAATATTGTGACACATCCACATGCAGTTGCTAAGAGGGCTTTGCTGCAGTAACAACATGGAAGCTGATGCCCCCACAGATCTGATGATGAATGAAAACCTCCCGTTGCTTCCTGCTGCTGTAAGACCTGCAACGCATCCGAGTAACTCTGAGCTCTCTCAGGAGGAGGTGGTGGCACTTGCTTGTTCCTGTGCTTCCTCATTAGAGCAAGAGTAAGGGGTCTCTCCCCTGTCCCTGGTGCTTTGTCCAGCTGCAATCCTGTGGTGCTTTAGGAGTTGAGGGCCTAATGTACGTGGTGTGATGGACACAGCTTCATAGGAAACACTCTGGAGGTGGCTTTGACAAAACAGAGCTGTCAGCACTGTGCAGAGCTGGCCTGCTCTGTCAGGCTCATTCACCTCCGCTCTCTGCAGGCTTTGCACCACGTATTTGGGGCTTTCGAGGCGGCTCAGGTGCCCTGTACAAAGCTTTCAACTTCCCTCCGTTCTGTTTCCTTTCCAGTACAAAGGAGCCAATATTCAGCTGCTGGATCTGCCCGGCATCATCGAAGGAGCAGCACAAGGTTGGCTGATCGATGTGTTCATGTCAAGCAGGGCTTTGCCCTCCGCTGTGTACCTGAGGTGCCTCAAGCATCAGCAGGTTTCCTGGGCCAATGGTTTCCACATTGGTTTTCCACATTTTAAGAGTCCTTGGTCTTATGTGAGGCACGATTTTCATCCCGGAGCCCACGTACGGTTCTATATGTAGCAGAAAGCTGCTTTTCTGGAGGTGGGAGCCAAAGCAAGGCAGGCACTTCTCACCTTCCTGTGCCAGTGTTATCTTGCTCATCTGTTTTGTGGTACAGAGGAAGTCTAAATAAAGATGCTGGAGAGGCGGAGGGGGAAATTACAGCTACGCAGTAACCCCTTTTGACTGAGTGCCTGTCAGTCCTCCCATGACTCCTGACTATGGGAGGGGGTGCTGGCTTTGTCATTGTCCCCGCATTGCCTGTGTCAGAAGATAATCTCCCAGTGGCTTCTTCTTGGAGGAGCATGGCCTGGTTAATCAGGTCTCTGTCTTTTTGGAGCAGAAAATACATTGAACCCTTCTGCACAGGGACCCTAGGCCCATATCTGGAGCTGCTGCCATAGCATGTGTCTGGGGATGTGTGTCCTGCTGTCAGAGATGTCATTGCCACCCATGCGGCTGTACTCCGATAGCTCTGCACACACTAATTCCTGTATCCTGTGGCAGAGCAGCAGCAAAGGGTATTTGTTAGGGTTTGTGCTGGACATAACACAGCATGGATGGACCAGATACAGTCCCTCAGGGCCCTCCAGCAGCAGTCTGCAGCCAGGGCAGCACGGCAGGACCTTTTTCCTTGCTTCCAAGCAGCAGCCCTCCTCTGACATGGAACTCGGAGCTGGTTTTCCTTGCTGATGTGTCCATCTCCTCTCTCCTCAGGGAAGGGCAGAGGCCGGCAGGTGATAGCTGTGGCCAGGACAGCGGATGTGGTTATTATGATGCTGGATGCCACGAAGGGTGAGGTACAGAGGTGAGCATGTGCTGCGGAGCTATGGGGCGGCCAGGTTCAGGGGCTCCCATGTGCCCAGGGCTTTGAACACACCAGCTCTCTCAAGTGTTGTGTTCCCAGCCTATTGGGGAACCAGTGTTAAAGCTATTGAGTATGAGCTGGAGGTTGTGCTGTTAGAAGTGTGCTCGCTAACTGGCTTGGGCTTCCGAGCCGAGGGATTATTCCCACTGGATGGCTGTTTGGAGATGGGGATGTCAGCCTAGATTTCTGCCGCATGCTGTCCTGTGTTAGCTGTGGTTTCTAGGTTGTAGTGAAAGGCTGTATCAATGGGAGAGTCCAAAAGGGAAGGGATGGGTGTCCCCTGACCGTGCTCAGTCTCACAGGTACTAATGCGCAGTGTCCCTGCAGGGCCTTGCTGGAGAAAGAGCTGGAATCTGTAGGAATCCGGCTGAACAAAAGCAAACCAAATATCTACTTCAAGGTGAGGTTTCCTGGGCTGCTGCAAGCACAGATGTGTCTGGCTGCCTGTTCAAAGCTGAGATCCCTGTGTGCTGCCCCTTGTATTGGACAGACTGAAGGAGGGTTGTGGATTTTGCGCTGTTCTTAAGCCTCTTTGTTGCCTCCCTGCAGCCGAAGAAGGGTGGAGGCATCTCCTTCAACTCAACTGTCACGCTGACTCAGTGCTCTGAGAAGCTGGTGCAGCTCATCCTCCATGAATACAGTATCCTTTCCTAACGCGGGAGACCCGTAAGCCATCAGCATCAAGTGGTACCTGCTGGGGGACAGCCTTGCAGTGCCTTTGGTGCTTGCTGGGTCGACAGCCAGCGTTCAGAAGACAGCTCAGGCCACTGGCTCCCAGTGATGTGTGGATGTGTTGGGGTTTGGGCCTTGACAATGTTCACCTCAGAAATCTTCAACGCTGAGGTCCTCTTCAGAGAGGATTGTTCTCCTGATGAGTTCATTGATGTGATTGTAGGCAACAGGGTCTACATGCCGTGCCTCTACGTGAGTATCTCAGGGGCAGCCTGCACACACCATCACCTCCAGCCTGTGCTGGAAGCAAACACTGGATCTTCCCTGTTCCCAAAGCAGTAACGATTTGGGGTTAAGAAGTGGAAAACAGCTCCACCGGGAGCTTTTCCTAAGCTTTCCATGTGTGGCTGCACTCTGTGTGTGTTCTCTGTGCCCTCTTGTGGCTGCCTGCTGTGGAGCAGCATGAGGAGCCGCCTGTCCTGGTGCCATGGGGTTTGTTCCTATGGCACGGAGCCTTCCAGTGCTGCAGGCTCTGTGCTTGGGGTTTCACTACCGGTCCCATGTGCCAGAGGTCACGTAATGGCTCTGGTAGCAACTGGGTCTATGGTGAAATCAAAGGTACTGGAGAACACATTGCAAATCATCCCTAAAGGATGAACTTTCAAAGGCCCAAACTTACATTTAGGCTTCTGGGTTTTACCAGTTTGCTTTACGAAGAGCCTTGGTCTCTCCTCCGGCTCACAGGAGCTGAGTTTCTATTTCAGATGCTGGAAGTACCCTGCGATACCTGCATGTACATGTCTTACTTCCTTGCAGTGTTGCTGAATTGACTTCCTAAGGGGTGTATTGTTTCTTCTTTGACTTAGGTTTATAACAAGATTGACCAGATATCGATGGAGGAAGTGGATCGTCTTGCTCGGCGGCCCCACAGTGTTGTAATCAGGTAGGAGGCTGTGTCACTGCCTGAGGCCCAGATGGTGTGCTGGTTCATTCTGTACCCCTTTCTCCAGCTTCTCCCAGGGAAGGGCTTTTTCCAGGCTTCCTTTCCCTGGAGAGGCAGGCTGCTTGGCTTCTCCACACTGTCTGCAGGCCAAAGTCAGTCTAAGCTGGTTTAGAAGTGCTGATAGATCTGGCTGGGGCTTTGGTGCTCCAAAGCTGCTCACCCTTCTGAAAGCTCTACTTATTTACTTCACCTTGTGCTTTTTCCTTTAGTGTTCTCTTTAAGGACTTTTCCCTTTGTTCCCTAACCCTCAGTAAGGTGTTTCACCGTATTCTCCTGGATCTCTAAATCACAACAGCAATAAACACGGAGATGTTCCTGCTGTTTTGCAGCTGTGGCATGAAACTGAACCTGGATTACTTGCTGGAGAAGCTCTGGGAATACCTGGCACTTACCTGCATCTACACCAAGAAACGAGGACGTAAGTGGCCGTTAGCTGAGCAGGTTTGAAAGGCACAAAGGGTCAGTGCTCAGCCAAGGCAGACAGGCTGCTGGTGGGCGCCAGGCTGTCAATGAGCTCATGTGCCTTGGGAATGCTGCAGTGATGCTCTCCCTAAGCAGCTTTCAGCTCTTGGGAGATGCTTTCTGTTCCACCTGATCCTATCTCTCTACACAAAGAGCTGAACTAAAACAGGGGAAGGTCAGGTTGGATAGAAGGAAGAAGTTCTTTACTGTGGGGGTGGTGAGGCACTGGCAAAGGGTGCCCAGAGAAGTGTTGAATGCTCCATCCCTGGCAGTGCTCAAGGCCAGGTTGGACAGAGCCTTGGGTGACATGGTCTAGGGTGAGACATCCCTGTCCGTAGCAGGGGGTTGGAGCTGGATGAGCTTAAGGTCCTTTCCAACCCAAACCATTCTATGATGATACAAGGAAATAAAGTGTGCAAGTTCACTGCTTTCTTCCTTATTACTTGTGGATACTGGGGTGTCTACAGAACAGATTTGATGCTTTCAATACCTGTTAGTCTGGGCAAGTGTAACGGGAGGATGAACATGGGAGTAGTAAGCACCAGGCAATGTGAGGTTGTGTCAGCGTATTAGAGCACACCTGATGGAAATCAAATGCTTTTTCTTCCCTCCTTCTCCTGCTTCTCCACAGAGAGACCAGACTTTACTGATGCCATTATTCTCCGGAAAGGGGCCTCTGTGGAGCATGTGGTAATTTCTCTGCATCTTTTATGTTTCCTTGCCTTAGAAAGCAGCTTCCTCATGGAGCCTGCTATGATCTGTGCTTCATAAAGCTCTGGATGTGTCACTGTTACTTGGGCTTCTCCTTTTGTCACCTTTCCTGGTTCCAGCTGCCTCAGGTGGCTTTCCTAGCTGCTAGGAAAGGCTAAAAAAGATAACTTAATGCCGTCCAGTGAAGAAGCACTTGGGAGCAGTGGAATTGGGGCTGTATGGCGGCTGGTGATTCCTGTGTGTCTCTTCTGTATTCCAAGTGCCATTAAAGTCACTGTTGTCATTTCTGCCATAGAGTTGAGTTGCTTTTAGTTCCTGGGTATTGAGTAAGTTGTTAGTAAAGGCGAAGTGGTGTCATTGAACTGCCTCACACGGTGTCTCTTGCAGTGCCATCGGATCCACAGGTCGTTAGCCAGCCAGTTCAAATATGCCTTGGTGTGGGTAAGTGCTTAACAGCAAGTGAAATCCATGTCCTCTGCTGTCTCTGGTCTCCTCTTAACCTCTTCCCTTTTTGCTTTGAAGGGGACAAGCACAAAATACAGCCCTCAAAGAGTGGGCTTAACCCATATGATGGAGCACGAAGACGTCATTCAGATCGTAAAGAAGTAACTCATTGCTGGTGCCTGGCCTCGTCTTTGATCACTACAATTGGAACTGACCACATAGAAGCAAAAGCAACCAAACAAAACAAGAAATAAAACAAGAGAAAGAAAAAGGAAAGGGGAGAAGTGTTCCACAGCCAAGAGGGCTTCCGTGAAGCTCCTTCTCTTGGAGAAAGGCCAAAGCTGAGGCTGCTCTACTGTACACGCAGGTGGGGATGGGGAAGATGAGGTTCCATCAGGTGAGGTGTTGTCTCCTATAAATAAGAGCCACTTCCTCTAGGACACAGTTCCCACAGGCAGTGATATCCTGCTCCTAGTAGGGGCAGGTTTGCACATGGATCCATGTGGCTTGCTTAACCAGTGGGTTTGTTAGAGCAGATCTGGCCCTGTGCTTTGGGACAGGGAAGCCAGGCCTGAGGGAGCATTGCTGATGCTTTGCTGCTTATCCATTCACATAAACTAAGCATTGATCTGAAACAAAAACGATGTTCTCCCTCCCCTGCCCACTGGAATCATGGTCTCTGCAGCATGCACCATTGGAGACTTTGGTCTCTGCATCAACCCCTGGTGAATTTATCATGGTCCTACCTGAGTTAACACGAGGACGTGGCACTGTGCCTCTCCTTAGCTCTGCAGTAGGGTTTGTAGGACCCCCTGCTCCAGCTAGTACTGAGAGGGGTGAGGAATGGAGCTTTGCTAATGAATTAACCTGGCCAAACTGCAGCAGGGTCCGACCAAAGAGCCATGGTTGCAGTGAGGAGTCACTTGTGGCTTATTGCTCATTGAGGAGCTCCTTTGCCTTTGTGTCCTTTGCTCGTCCTGCCCATTGGTCCTCAAGAGGCATGCTGGGGATCTCCTCCTTTCTCAGTCATGCCCCTCAATTCCAGTAACAGCTCTCTGAGCTCCAAGTACCACCCCATGCTGTGGGTTTCACCCCAGTCCTGTGACCATTGTTGCTTGTCTGGCTGTTTCCCATCAGAAATCTGGGCTTTTTCTAATCATGCTTTTTTCCTTCAATACTGATGCTAAACAGTTGAGAGTGCCTGATAGAGAGCAGCTCTTTCCTTCTGGGATCAAGAGTTGCCAATAGCTTTTATTTTCTTCCATGGGGGGGGGAAAAGGGGGTTTGGTGTGATGCGGATCCTTAACTGTGAGGACAGGTCTGATGGCAGACTTGTCTGAGCAGGGCTCCTTCCCTCTCTGTGCTCCTCCCCATCCGTCCCCCACTGATGGAGCAGAAATGGAAGGATTATTTTATTTGAGGAAATAAAAGTTGCTGTTTCATGTGACCTGTGGATGTCTGCCTGCAGTGGGCACGTGGTTTGGGGTGGTTTCTACCTCTCTGCTTTACCTGTGGCCACCTGAGGAATGCTGGATGCTGCTGCAGGAGGTTGTAGCAGGGAATGGATTGTGAGGCTGGAGGGTGCTCCGTGAGGAGTGATGGAGATAGCTTAGGTATTGTGTATAACACCTATTGAAGAAGGTGACTTTGAGCTCTGTGAGTTCCCTTCCCTGTTCCTGCCTTTGTTCACAGCTGGAATGCAAAAGCAAATCCAGGCCACGGAGGGAGCAAGTGGAGAATGAGCTCCGGATCAGCCGCATCCTGCCTGAGCTGGCTGTGGAAAGCGGAGCTTCTCTGTGTCAATCGGATGGGGAGCTGTTCCAGCACATTCCCTTCCCGTTTCCCATCAAGGTTGCACAGAGTTACCCACACAAAGACTTCTTTTGGTTTCATTTTGTCCCTGAGTTTCTGACTTTTCAATCCAAGCCCTTGCACAGCAGTGGGCTCCATCCTTAGGCCACATAGTATGTGGAGTTGGGAAGATACCTGGTGCTTGTGTGAGGCTGAAGTGCTCAGTAGTACCTGCTAGAACATGTCCTTGGTTGGTTAGTGCCTGCCTCTCCATGTGTTTGGCTGTCAAAATGACTAATCCACCATTTAAAAACCCTCTGTCTAATTACTTTTCCTTTAGGAAATTGGGCGATTTATCCTGTTCCAGATGAACTCCTGGTAGGTGATTGCATTTGGAATGGGGATGGAGTAAAAACAGTGAAGGCAGAAGAAGCTAACTTCTTTTTTTAGTGAGAGTAGCTCCTCGCAAGGCAGTTTATGGCTGTATTTGAAGACACATTTAATTGCAGCCTTCACTTTTCCAGACGGCTTCCCTAATTGTTCTGCACTGACGTTAAAAGCTGCCAACATTGCAGTCGGGTGCAGGTTTGGCTGATGATGCTGAGAAAGCAAGATCCGAAGGGCAAGGGGGGAATCTGCAGCATTAGGATTGTTCTGGAGCCTCCTGAGGTTTATGGAGTTGGCCAGACCCTCCTCTAGCTTTGAGGGATGCTTGGAGCATCCTTGCTGAGTGTGTTCGGAGAAAGGTTCTGGTGCGAGGATGAGGGGTGGTTGAATAGAATAGAATGGTTTGAGTTGGAAGGGACCTTAAAGCTCATCCAGCTCCGCCCCCTGCCATTGGCAGGGGCACCTTCCACTGGAGCAGCTTGCTCCAAGCCCCTGTATCCAACCTGGCCTTGAACACTGCCAGGGATGGGGCAGCCACAGCTTCTCTGGGCACCCTGTGCCAGCGCCTCAGCACCCTCACAGGGAAGAGCTTATTCCTTATGTCCAACCTAAATCTCCCTGTTTAAGTTTGCCCCCATAGAGCAGCATCTGCCTTTTCGCTGCTGTTTGGGCTTGGGTGATGCTCATAGAGCATCACCCCATAGAGCAATCTGCGCTTAACCATTCCCTGCGCTTTACTCCGCTTTCCTTAGTGCCATACTCTGCTCCCTGTGCCTGGAGCACACCCTGCATCACCGCTGGGCATCACTCCAGGTGGGAAGCGGGGCCGAATCAGCTTCCACACAGCCCATCAGCCACCCTCCATCTCCCCTGGAATCCGCGCCGGCCCGAGGCATGCTCTGCTTCAAGCGCCTGTTCCAGGCAATCGAGCAGCTTGGATTGGCTGAACGCTGGCTTTTAGAGCATAATTTAGTCAGGAATCGCTTTGCAAGGTAATAAAAAGAGCCTCTGCCTCCAAATCCATTCATTTAATTCAATGAGAGACACTTAGTGCAGGCGGGCTCCCCTCAGCCCCATGGCGCTGCCATCCTCAAGTGCTGCTCAGGGCTGTAGATAAGAGTCACGCTCTGCAGTGACAGCTTAATTGTTTCAGATGCTGACAAGGGTCACCCCGAGCAGCCATCGGGAAGCTGCCGAGAGCAGGATTTATGGCTGGCAAATAGGTTTGAATTCCTCTGGTTGCAGCCTGCTAAATGATGGAGCTGCCCCGTGGGGATCGGGGCTATTGATTGTAATTTGCAGTTAAGGCCTCGCTTTCTGAGGAATCAGCATAATAAATACCCACAGCATTCCAGCAGGGATGTGTCTGCATGGAGGAGGAGGGAGCCTGCAGCAGGATGCTGTTCCTGGGTTTGGAGAAGGAGAAAAGGCTCCTTCGCTGCTGGAATATGGTTTCCAGTTTGGTGTGATGCGGGAAGCTGGTGTCAGAGCTTTGAGGCGCTGGGATGCTTTGTGAAGCAAGTAGAGATGCCTTGCTCATCCCAGTGGTATTGTTGGGGTGATGGGTGTCTACATCCCTTCTCCAGCCCTACTTTGGAGAACGATGTGAGGGGGGCTATGTGTGTCCATCCCTGTATTCCTGCGATTCCTCCTCCTAAACTCGCATTGCTTTAGGGCCATTCACCAGCTGTTCACATCTGGGCTCAGTGACAGAGGTGGCTCAGATCTACATCCCAGAAGGAAGGGGCTTTGGGGCTGTCATTGGTAGCAGGAAGAGACAGATGGGACCACAGGAGGACCAGAGCTGCCGCCCTCCTCCCTCATGCTGCTCCCAGCGCTGCAGAGGGAAGATCAGCTCCAGTCCCTGCACTCACGTGTGGAGATGTGAACAATAGCACTCATCAAATATGCATTGGGTGTCAGCTCCTACAGCAACCGTGGTCCTGCGGCTGCCGCGGAGCCGTGGTCCCTGATGGGGAGCGAAGCCAAGAGCAGGACCAGCGCCATGCGGGCGCGTTAGGCTGCCCCAGGTGAGTGCCTGCGACTCCCCTATGGGGCGGTGTGTCCCATGGGATCACAGGTCCTGCCATGGCTTGGCGTTTGTGTGTGATGTTGGTCCTGTGAATGCAGCGCTGTGGGGCTCGGATCCCCTGGTCAGGGCGTACGGTGTCCCCTCATCTCTGTGCTCACTGCCTTCATCCCTCCTTATCCCACCTTTACCTCCCACCTTTCCCAGCTGTCCCCAGAGCAGCGCTTCCTTTCCCAAACACCCCAGAGCCTTTGCCCCATGTCTCCTACCCCCTTTTCCCCAAATTCCTTGTGTCTCGGGGCTGTTTTACCCTGAGAAAGCTGCCTGGTACCATAGCTGAGCCCTGTGGGACCCTGGGCTTGGATCTGGGGCTGAGGTGATGGCACAAGGCTATGACCTGGCTCTGGAGCTGCCAGGCAGCATTCCTGAGTGCATGCCAGGGATGCCTCATAGCCCAGCATTTGCTCCAGCCTCTCTCCTCCCCATAACACCTCCCTTGTGGTAGCACTTGTCATCAGGCAGCATCCAGTGGGCAGGGATGTGATGTGCTGGGTCCCCATCCTCAATTTGGAGCAAGGAACTGGAGGGGATGGGAATGAGCCATTTCAGGGGGGTGATGGGTGCTCAAGGGAGCAAGGAGAGGCCCCCATGCTGCCATGGAGGCTTGCAGGGCTGTGCTGCTGCTACATTCCCCATTACTGGAAGCATCTAGCCTGTCCGTGTGCTCCCAGCATCCCTGTGGCTCATGGCTGGAGCAGCGAGAGCTGTGCCAGGGCTGCACATGGGTGTTTGGAAGTGGATGCGCAGAGATACAGGAGGAGAATATGGGATGTGATGGGGGATGCTCATGTGGAGCAGCTTGCATGGGTGGCTCTCATTTGGATGAGCAGTGATGGGTTGGCATGGCACGGTGTGGTGGCACAGGGTTCCAGCTGTAACTGGAAGCAGGCTGTAAGCAGACCCAGGGCTGGATGGTGACCACAGACCCGGAGCCCCATTGCCCCCAGAGCTCTGTGTGCTGATGCTCCAAAGGTACAGTCCCTTTGTGCCAAGCTGGAGTGGGTAAAGCAGGATTCTGGTCACCAAAGGCTCCATCTCCTTCCTGCACCCAGCCAGGGCCATGTCCCTGGGATGAGGTGGATTTCCTGTCTCAGCCCCGTGGCTGGAGCTGTTCAGGGGTGCCAGGGTCAGAGGATGCTCTGAGCATCCTTTCCCTGGTCCCCATTGCCATGCCAGGGAGCCCCTCACTGCCAGGTGTTGCACCCAGGGTCCTGCTGCTGGATGTGGCCATGCCCAGACACCCTGGGAACAGCCTCCACGTGTGGGTGCCCCATGGTTTGGTGTTCATGACTGTGGGTTCCCCCTCCATCCCACAGCGCATCCCTCTGCGCCTGGGCACAAACGTCCCTTCCACAGCTCTGTGCTGCCCAAGGTGGATGAGCACTGCACCCATGGAGGTGTGGGGGCTCTACTATGGGGTAAAACTGTGGAATGCAGCCCTTGTGGGGATGAATGCCCATAAGTTACTGCAGGAGGATGCCAGATTGTGGCTGATACCCCCTTCGCTGCCAGCATGGCAGGGACCACCCCGGGCATCAGACAGTGCCGTGGCGCAGAGCCCATTGGAGGAAGCCAATGGGTTCGGTCCAGCAGCTGATTCTTGGCCCTGCCAGCTGTGGCACAGCTGGATGCTGCTGCTGCTGCCTCTCCACAGCGCACCCCTGTGAGGCCATGGAGCGGCGCTGGTGCTGCCGCAGGTTCCCATTGCTGCCGCTGCTTAATCTTTGATGAGCCTGCAGCCCGGGCATTAACATTTGATGTGGTTCCCCCGCTCCTGGGCACATGTGTGAGCAAACCCGCTGCCAGCACCGCCATAGGGCACACGTGTGGTACCCTGCACGTACATGTAATGTGCATGGTTCGGGGTGGGGGGTACCACAGTGTGTTCCTGTCCCCTCTGCTTCCCATTGGGGCTGTGGGATTTCTGGTGTTGGGATTCTGCTCTGCATCGCTCCTTTTGGCTGTGCTCATGGTGCCGGTGCACACGTGTGCTTTGGGCTCTGGTCTCCTCTTTCTCTGTCCTGCGGTTTGGCTTTATGGAGTCAAAAGCATCCTTGGGCTTCATCCTTCTTTGTGCTGTGTGGAGGAAGAGGTTGATTCCCCAGTGCAGAGCACAGGGAGTCCGCAGGCATGGGGAGGCGTCTGTTATTGGGCTGGTGACATTGCAGCATCCCATTGTGGGGATGCTCCCATCAGCGGGGGGCCCTTCCCTGCTGCATTGGAAAGCTCTGGTGGCCGGAGCGGCGCATCCCTTACATTATTCATGCCACCACGAGCCGCGGCGCTTGGGTTACAGCCAGAGCCCAGCTCGTGGGGAGGCAGGAGGCAGCTCGCACCGGGGGCTGCACTGGCGCTGCCCCCCCAGCGCCATGCCAAGAGGGGGGCTGCCGGCGGCCGAGGGAGCCACGCACGGGCATGGGCCTCATCGGCACCGGATGCAGGTAATTCCGGGTGACGGGAGCTGCCTCGTGCCGGAGCGGGGCATCGTCCCCCAGTGCCCCGCCGGGGCTGGAGTATGAGCATCCACAACCGCCGGGATGGTCGGGAAGAAGGGGGAGCCCAAAAAGGATGCGGAAGCCAAAGGGAAAGGGGGGAAAGGGAAAGGGAAGGATGGAAAGAAAGGCAAGAAAGAGGCGCCCAACGAGTCCGAGGAGACGTCGGATGCAGAGCTGCTGAAGGAGGAGAGTGAGGAGGCGGTGGTGGAGGAGAAGGAGAAGGATGAGGAGGAGGAGGTGGTGGAGGAGCCCAAGAAGGGGAAGGGGAAGGAGAAGAAGGGGGTGCTCAAGGGGGTGGTGGGGAAGAAGCCAGGCCGGGGGAAGAAAGTGCAGCTGGAGCCGGAGGAGGAGAGCGAGAGCGATGCCGCGCTCACCAAGAAGAACCTGAAGGGCACCTCCAAGCTGGTGATGGGGCTGTCGGTCACCGCCGCCAAGAAGAAGAAAGGAGCCAAAGGGGGTGCAGACACCAAAGCACTCGTGGAGCCCAGCGCGGCTGAGGAAGAGGAGGCAGCGGCGGCGCCGAAGGCCCGGGTGAAGCGGAGCCTCCGCAGCACCTCCAGGCTCTTCCTGGGCTTCAAGAAGCTGGGTTTGCGCCGTCCCAAGAAGGGTCAGTTCAAGAACACGTCGCGCTTCTTCTGGGGGCTGCAGAAGCGCAGCACCAACAAGAGGAAGAAGAAGAAGAACAAAGCGGTGCTCAAGTCCACCTCCAACCTCATGGTGCGCTTCAAGCGCGTGGGCAAGAAGAGGAAGGACGCATCCGGCAGCGCCCTGCCGCCGAAGCCGTCCTTCCTGCTGCTGCGGCGCGGTGCCACCGCCGCTGCCGAGGACGGAGCTTCCCTCTTCCGCCGGCGCCCGGAGAGGAAATTCAAGCCACGGGCACAGGTGCTGAGCAAGGCGGCCGCCGCCACGGGCTGGCTGGCCAAGAAGGTGCTGAACCGGCGCGGGCGGCTGGCGGGGGGCAGCCGTGCGGCCGACACGGCCTGGCTGTCCCGGATCGGTGCCAGGAAGCTGCCGTTCCCTGCGGAAGACGAGATCCTCAGGCACCGGGCCAACATGAAGCGCATCCCCGCTGGCAGCAGCAGGTTGCCGGGCCCCGGCGTTGCGCGGCACGGCAGCATGGCGCGGAGGCCATCCCGGCGGCGTTCCCAGCGCGCATCTGCGGAGGAACCAGTGCTGCGCTATGGGTGGGCAGAGGAGGAGGATGGAGCTTACAGTCGCCGGCGTGGTTACAGCAAGGAGGAGGATGGAGCGTATGGATCCTGCCGGGGCTATGCCAAGAAGGAAGATGGAGCCTATGGCCGCTGGCGTGGCTACAACAAGGAGGAGGATGGAGTCTACGGTCCTCAGCGTGGCTACACTGAGGAGGGTGGAGACTATGGCCCTTGGCGTAGCTACAGTGAGGAGGAGGAGGATGGAGCCTACAGCCCTCAGCATGGCTACGCTGGGGAGGAGGAAGGCTATACCCAAGCCCCAGCCTACCCTGAAGCATATGGCTATGAGGACGTGGGGCCGAGCCCCTACTCTGACTACCCTGGCTATGAGGCAGAGCAGGATTATGGCTTCTATGGGGGGGCTTGGGAGGAGGGAGAACAGCAGGGACCCCCCTATGGCTACGCGGGGCTGGAGGATGAGGGACCATTTGGTGGCGGGTCCCCCCTCGCCCTCTACGATCCTTATGGAAGCGACCAGGAGTACGGCGCGGACACGGTGGGACCTTTTGGCTACAGGGGGGACCCCTACGAGGACTTTGGTGACCCCTTCTCCGGGCGGTACCCTGGGGGCGAACACCCTGAGCACCGCATCCAGTACAGCGAAGGGGGGTGGGCACCGCATGCCCAGTCCTGCAACCCCTATGCCCTGGCCCTGGAGGAGATTGCGGAGGCCGAGGAACCCGAGGAGTGGGATGAAGAGGAGGAGGAGGACAAGGACTATCCCTTCTCCATCCTCAGCGCCTCCTCGCTGCGGGGCATGCGAGAGACGCTCTCCTCCAAGCTCTCCCTCAATAGGAAATTCCGGCTCTTCCCCCGGCCTCAGGTCAAGCTTTTCGGCAGGGACCGCCTCGATGTCCCCCTCCCGCCGTCCCCCCATCTCCCCCCGGCCCGTGATGAGGATGACTACGATGAGTACGAGCCTCCAGCAGCAGCCCCCAGCCCCGCAGCACCCCGGGGCCGCCGCGTTGCGGCGGCGCGGGCCTGCGGGAGCCCCTTGGGGCAGTTCCTGCAGCGCTCCCTCTCGCAGCCCCCCAGCCGCCCTCCGCGGGCTGCAATGGCACTCCGGGACCCCCGCGCCCTACAACCCTCCTATAGACGCTCAGCCCGCAGGGAGGGGGGGATGGAGAGCGCCGGAATGGGGGCTCGGGACCCCCCGCCTCCATCCAGGGACCCTTCCCCACCAGCGGGGCCCTGGGGGCAGCCCCGGCTCCCATCCCTCCGTAACCCCTTTGCCAACGCGGGGCGCTCTCCATCGCCGCCACCGGCCCGGCAGCGCCCCGGCAGCGTGCGGGGGGAGGGCCCGCGGCGCTCCCCTTCCCTCGGTGCCAGCATCCGCCGGTTCGGCCTCGAGCCCCCCTCCCCACCGCCAGGCGCCCCCCGCTCCCCGGGCCCCGCGGGGAGGCGTTTGGGGGTGCCCGCGGTGGGGTCGGGGAGACCCCGGTCCTTGCGGCAGAGCGGCCCCCCCGGGCTGCCGCTCCCCCAGGCCTGGCCCCGGCTTCCAGAGCCCCCCACCAAGGCTGTGAAGCCGCTGCAGAGATCCCCCTTCATGGCATCCACCTCCCGTCCCGGCAGCCGCCGCCTCGGCCCCTCCTGGGATGAGGAGCTGCCCCCCTGGCCGGGCGCTGCTGCTGGGGTGCCCCCCCCGCCCAGCCCCGCTCCTGGTACCCCCAAAACCTTCATCCAGCGCATTGGGCAGCCCCTTGCCGGGATGGCCCCGCGCTCCCCCCCGGCCAGGCCATCCCCTGCCGACGCGAGCAGCCCAATACGCTCCGTGGGGCAATCCCTGGCATCACTGCTTGTGAGGAGCATGGCCCCTTCTGAACCCACCCCATCCCCACCGCCTGCCCGCCGCCCTTCCTCCCGCTCACCCTCCTCTCCCCAGCGCCCACCCCGGCGGGACGGGAGCACCCGCGGGTCACCGAGCCCCCCCCCAGGGCGCCGGGGCTGGACCGACCCCGGGCGCCCCATTGTCCCGTCCATGCCCCGCGGTGACCGCAGCCCCTCACCGCAGCGTCACGCCTCTTTCCCACCACCCCGCGGCAGAGCCCCCGGCTCCCCGGCCACCCCCCGCCGTGGCACTCGTGCCCCGGAGGCCGCCGAGGGTGATGCGTTGTCCGGGGAGGAGGGCGCGGGGCGCTACGCGGTGGTGACGCCGCAGGTGCAGAGGTTGGGCTCCTTCCGACGGGCGTCCCGCATGTACAAGCAGCACTGGTCCACGCAGCACGTCGTGCGGGTGCGGGAGATGCCCGACGCCTGGACGGCAGAGCAGGCCCCCCCCCAGCTGCCCTCCCAGCGCGGCCGGCGGTGGGCGAGCCAGCGGGGAGCCGACATCGCCCGGTACCTGAGCCAGCGCTCGCCGGGGGGCGGCTGGAGGGACCGGCACCCCTGGGCGGACGGGTACCTGGGCAGCAAGCAGCCCTGGCGCAGTAAGGTAACGCCAGCGGGAGGGCAGCGCGGTGCTGGTGATGGGATGGAGCAAAGGGATGAGCCGGCAGCTCCAGGGACTGGGATGGAGGGAGCGCAGTGCGGTGCCTGCGATGGGATGGAGCAAGGGGATGAGCCGGCAGTGCCAGGGACTGGGATGGAGGGATCCCAGTGCTGTGCTGGCGATGGGATGGAGCAAGGGGATGAGCCGGCAGCGCCAGGGACTGGGATGGAGGGAGCCCAGTGCGGTGCTGGCAATGGGATGGAGCAAGGGGATGAGCCAGCAGCACTAGGGACTGGGATGGAGGGATCCCAGTGCTGTGCTGGCGATGGGATGGAGCAAGGGTATGAGCCAGCAGCACTAGGGACTGGGATGGAGGGATCCCAGTGCTGTGCTGGCGATGGGATGGAGCAAGGGGATGAGCCGGCAGCTCCAGAGACCGGGATGGAGGGAGCGCAGTGCGGTGCCTGCGATGGGATGAGCCGGCAGCACCAGGGACTGGGATGAGGGAAGCGGAACGAGGTGCCAGTGATGGGATGGAGCCCGAAGGACTGGGATGGGTGGCGTATTGAGGCTGCCGGCTCCATGGTACATGAAGCCCCTGGAGCCAGGGGGGTTGCAGCACCCAGGGTGGGGTATAAGAGGTGCATTGATGCTGGTGGGGGTCCTGCCATAGGGAGTAGGGTGGAGCGGGGTGGTTATCACCCACTGTGTGTCCCCCCCCCGTGCACGGCCCCGTCGGGGACACTTGATTCTCACGTATGGAAATGCTGAGACCTGATCCCTGCGTGCTGACCCGGAGGGTGTCTGCTTTCCTGCTCCCCCTGGATGGCCGCCAGTGCTGGCTCCTGCATGTCACCCACCCCATGGCACCTCTGTGTGGGGCACAGCAGGGGGAGCAGCCCCCGGCCCCACAGCTTGGCCCCCATCACAGCCCTCTTCCATCATCTCCCTTGGAGATGCTGCCTGCCCATGGTGAACAGGACCAGGCTCTGGGTGTCCCCATGGATGGTCCCCAAGGATGCTTTGGTGGCCTCATGTCCCCATTCCCAGTGCTGCTGCTATCCCCTAACACACTGCCCTCTTGCTGGGGGACCTGTTTTGGGGCCGTGAGATGCTTGTTTGGGGTCCTTGCCATCACTGGCTGTGGGGTCCCCATTTTGGGGTCATAGATGGTGGGTTTGGGGTGGTGGTGGCCTGATAGGACACTGGAGGGGGTTGGCACAGCCCTGCGGTGATGGGGATGCTTTGCTCCATGCAGATGCAGTCTCTGTGCAGCCTGCCCATTGTGCGGTACCAGGAGCCACAGGAGGAGGACGGGCTGGAAGACATGACCCAACTGGAGTGAGTGTTCCTTGTCCCCCATCCATGCACTTACAGCCTCCACTGCTCCCATCCCATCCCATCCCATCCCATCCCAACATAAGGTCTGCTCCATCCTCCTAGGGATGCTGGGGACAAGCCTGGGGACAGTGGACACCTCCTGCCCCCCTGCCGCCCCCTAACACAGCCTCTGTTCCTTGCAGGGACCTCCAGGAGGCCGCGGTGCTGAGCAACATCCGGACACGGTTCGAGCGGCAGCTCATCTATGTAAGCTAAGGGGTGCACAGCATCCGCTGAGGACCCTGCCTGTGGGGTGTTTTGGGGGTCAGCACCCAAACCTGGCTCTCTACAGACCTACATAGGCAGCATCCTGGTGTCGGTGAACCCGTACCGGCTCTACGATATCTACGGCACGGAGCAGGTCCTGCAGTATGAGGGCAGAGCCCTGGGCGAGAACCCACCGTGAGTATTGGGGTGTCCCAAACACCCTGGGGTCAGCGGCACTTCTTACCCGTCATTACCCTCCCCTTGGTCCTACAGCAGCCCCCAGTGGTCCCAGGTCCTCAAGGACCCTCGTGTCGGGGTGCTGTCTGTGCATAGGGATGCTCGGGGTGCTGTCTGTGCATAGGGATGCTCAGGGTGCAATGTGGGTCCCTGTGGCACCAGACCCCGCCAGTTCTGCTTCTCCCCACTCCAGGCACCTCTTTGCCATCGCGAACGTCGCCTACTCCAAAGTTATGGATGCCAAACACAACCAGTGTATCGTCATCAGGTGGGACACGGCTGTCCCCATGCATGACACTCCCTAATCGGTGCTGCTCTAATTGCTGGATGCAGGATGCTGTCACCAGCCCGTCCTGGCAGCATCCCCAATATGGATGGGGTGCTGGGTGGGTTTGGGGTGTGCAGACCCCTTTAACCCCCTCTTTGGTTGGTGATGGCTCCGGCTGTGTCCCCTCTTTGTGTTTCAGTGGGGAGAGTGGCTCAGGAAAGACTGAAGCCACCAAACTGATCCTGCGGTACCTGGCAGCCATCAGCCAGAAGCGCAGCACTGCCCCACAGGTACCTCCCTGTCCCCATTCCCTTGTCCCACCTCCCTGCTCTCTCCTCCATCCCCTGCTCACGGCTCTGCTTCTCCCTCCTTATCCTTTGCTTCCACCTGGACCACGGCAGATAGAGGTACTGGAAGGGATGCATGGGCTGGGATGGTTCAAGGGGACTGAGCATCGTGGTGGCATCTCTGCCGCATCACCCTGGATGCGGGAGGGATGCTGGGATGGATGTGGGAGTGTGGTCCATGCATGTATATGGAGCCCTTGTGCTCTCCTGCATCCTCATGCAACTTGGTCTCGGTGCACACCTTGAATTAAGGTGTCTGCATGGGGCTGAAGGGTGTCGGAGTGGGGGTGTTGGGGTTCTTGGGTTGACCCCCATCTCTCCCCATTGCAGATCCTGGAGGCAACCCCTTTGCTGGAGTCCTTTGGCAATGCCAAAACTGTGAGGAACGATAATTCCAGCAGGTTTGGGAAGTTTGTGGAAATCTTCCTGGAGGAGTAAGTAACAACGAGCGCTGAGCAGCTCCTGCCTGTGATGGGTCCCCTCCATGTGCCCTTGGGGGTGTGCAACCCAGCCCCCAGCCCCGCAGTCCCTTGGCTCTGGGATAGGATGCACACAGGGGTGCTTTTGGGAATAAATGGTAGGGATAAGGTAATGTTGCCTAAAGACAGGCAGCGTTCGCTACTTTTGGGGTAGGGATGCTGTGTACTGGGCCAGCACTGTGACCACTCTTCATCCCTATGATGTCCCCTATTCCTATCCTTGCTCATCCCCACTGATCCCACTGGGGGATGCTCAATTTCACCCTGGGGTGCAGCATCTCCAGCGCTTGCTTGGGAGTTGGAGGCAGGGAACCTTACTCTGCCCACCCATCCCTTTTGGGGGTACCCGGGGACCAGAACCAGCACCCTGCTGCTGCAGGGAGCATCCGGATGGGCACTGGGATGGGAGCACAGCCCCTGCCCACGCTGAGGGTGCAGCCGGGTGCCTGCTCTCACCCCCACAGTGGTTTGATCTGCGGTGCCATAACCTCGCAGTACCTGCTGGAGAAGTCCCGTGTGGTCTTCCAGGTGGGTGTGAGGCTCTGCCCCCTCTCCCTGCCCTCCCCATGGACCCCATCCCACCCCGACCCTCTGCATCCCAGGCCAAGAGCGAGCGCAATTACCACATCTTCTATGAGATGCTGGCAGGGCTGCCCGCGCAGCAGCGGCAGCGGTACTGCCTGCAGGGCGCCGAGACATACTACTACCTGAACCAGGTAGGGTGACCCCAAACCTCCCCATAGCACCTTCCTTTTGGGGGGCTGACCAAGCTTTGGGGTGCTGGTGAGTTCCTGGTTTCAACATGCGGATGGGGAGGGTGTCCCCCTCCACTGCTAGGTGCTGCCCCCCCATGGCATCTGTTGATGGCACTGATGGGGCAATTGCAGGGTGGGAACTGCGAGATTCCCGGGAAGAACGACGCGGAGGATTTCCATCGCCTGCTCAACACCATGGAAGCGCTGAGCTTCAGCGTGGAGGAGCAGAACAGCATCTTCCGCATCCTCTCCTCCGTCCTCCACTTGGGCAACGTCTACTTTGACAAATACGAGGTACCCAAAGGGAGAGCCAAGCTGTGCTCCTTGATTCGGGATGAGGCGGGGGGGGGGGTCACTGCATCCCATCACTGTGTCCCATAGAGCGACTGTCAGGAGGTGGCCATGGTGGTGAGCGCCACGGAGATCCGGACGGTGGCTGAACTGCTGCAGGTGTCCCCCGAGGGCCTGCAGAAAGCCATCACCTTCAAGGTGACGGTGAGTGCAGGGGGACACAGGCAGGGAATGGGGTCCTTGGGGACCATGGTTTGTGACGCTAAAGCTCCATCCCCCCCTTGGGTTTGTGCATCCCAACCAGGAGACGCTGCGGGAGAAGATTTTTACCCCTCTGACTGTTGAAAGCGCCGTGGATGCCAGGTAGAGGGAAAGTGGGGTCCCTGGGGATGGGGCAGGAGGTGGAATGCTGGGATGGGAAAGGGATGGTCAAGTCTCCCAGTGAGGATTAGGCTCTTGGTGAGCAAAACTGCAGCCCTGAGGGATGTCCTGGGCAATGATGGGTGCTGGCCACTATGGTGGTGGTGTATGCCATGCTGTGCCGTGCTGGAGCTCCAGCTCATCCTGCCCATTCAGGGATGCCATTGCCAAGACCCTCTACTCCCTGCTCTTCGGCTGGCTCACGGACCGCATCAACAAGCTGGTGTACCCGCGGCAGGAGGCCCTCTCCATCGCCATCCTGGACATCTATGGCTTTGAGGTGAGCAGGATCCATCCCAGCTCCATCCCACCCAGCCACCAGCCCCGGTGCTGCAGGATCTCAGGTTCCATGGACCTTCCTTCTTGCAGGATCTCAACTTCAACAGCTTTGAGCAGCTCTGCATCAACTACGCCAACGAGTACCTGCAGTTCTTCTTCAACAAGATTGTGTTCCAGGAGGAGCAGGTTGGCCCAGTGAGCTGTGCAGGGCTCTGCCCCACGCTGAGCATCGCCATGGGGCTGACCCAGTGCTGGCCCCATAGGAGGAGTACCTGCGGGAGCAGATCGAGTGGAAGGAGATCCCCTTCAGTGACAACCAGCCCTGCATTGACCTCATCTCCCAGAAGCCCTATGGAATCCTGCGCATCCTGGATGACCAGAGCTGCTTCCCCCAGGTGAGGATGGCAGCACTGGGTGGTCACCACGGTTGGGAATTACCATTCCCCAGGGATGCTCCATTCCTGGATAACCTGGGAGACTTCCCTGGGGTTTTCCAGGCTGGAAACAAGCCCCAAGAGGTCCTAGGTTGGTGCCATTGGAGCAACTTCCCCCCGAGGATTTGCTTTTGCAGGAATTACTGAGAACCCTGTCCTATATGAGAGAAGGATGGTTGTGGGGTCTCTGATGGGGAACCTGAGGCACAGAGGAGCAGATGCCCATGACCAGTGGCAGAGCTGAGATCTGGTCCAGGCATTCCCATCCTGATGCCTACATCCCGGGGGCTGCTGAATGCCCCGATCCATGTCTCACCCCTGCATCCATCCCCAGGCCACCGACCACACGTTCCTCCAGAAGTGTCACTACCACCATGGGACAAACCCGCTGTACACCAAGCCGAAGATGCCACTGCCTGAGTTCACCATCAAGCACTACGCAGGGAAGGTGACCTACCAGGTATGCGGTGGTGGGATGCTCAGCTGGGGTCTTAAGGAGGGTTAAAGAGGAGGTTTATGGGGTTCATCCTGAAAACAAGGGGTGTAGGGCAGCTCAGGGGGTCCATCTATGGGGGCACATCCTGGCCTGGATCTCCCTGCCCCTGTGAGGTTTTGCTCTTTGCCAGGTCCACAAGTTTTTGGATAAGAACTATGACCAGGTCCGTCAGGATGTGCTGGACCTGTTCATCAGCAGCAGGACCAAGGTAGGGCCCTGCTAGCCCCTGGTCCTGGGGACACACCAGGCATGGATAACCCCCTTCCATACACACCACCCTTCGTGTCCCCAAGCATGTGCCCCCACGGCTGGTGAAGCCCAGGGGGACCAGAAGCAGAAGATGCCTCCTGTGCTCTTTTCCCATGGGGTCCTCTGGGCTTTGACCCCTCAAGCATTGGCACAAAGTGGGACACAGCGGCTGCTGTTGCACTTCCCTATCGCTATCCAGGGAATCAAACTGCAAATAAGGGATATGACTGGACAAAAAGGCAGTGGTTGGGCTGGGAAGAGGAGCCAGGATTGCTGCTCCATCCATCCACCTTCCTCCTCCCTAACCCTTCCCATCTCCTCAAGGTGGTGGCCAACCTCTTCTTCGGCCATGCTCAGGTGATGGCGAGGCAGAGGAGCCTCATCAGGAGGAGCAGCACCAGGACACGGCGGTACAAGGCTCCCACTGTGGCCGCCCGGTTCCAGCAGTCGCTCCTGGACCTGGTGGAGAAGATGGAGAGGTCAGGACAGGCAGAGGCAGGGTGGGCAGCCATGCACCGGGATGGTGGGAGAAGGGTGACCATGGACCAAGCTCGAGGTGGCTAGTCTGGCTTTGTCCCCTGTTCTCCATGGCCAATGTGGTCTCTTCAATGCAGGTGCAACCCCTTCTTCGTGCGCTGTCTCAAACCCAACAATAAGAAGGTGAGAGCTTGGTCAGGGCTTTCCTGCCCATGGTGATGCCAATGCTGTGGTGGGCATACATGGGTCTCCCTAATGGCCACTAAAGCTTCTCTCCATCTTCTCCCCAGGAGCCAGGGCTCTTTGAGGCTGATGTGGTCAGCAGCCAGCTGCGGTACTCCGGGATCCTGGAGACCATCCGCATCCGCAAGGAGGGCTTCCCCATCCGCATCCCCTTCCTCGTCTTCATTGACAGGTGCCTGGGGCTGTGGGTTGGGTACCAGCATCCTGGCAAGGGTAGACCACATCATTTGTGGGTGTTTTGAGGGATGCTTTGGTGGGATCCGGAAGCCCCCCCGCTTTGGTCCACAGCAGCAGGAGAAGATGCTTTCCAGGTGTAGAGTAAAAAAATAATAGAATGCTTTGGGTTGGAAGAGACCTTAAAGCTCATCCAGTTCCACCCCCTCCCATGGGTAAAGACACTTCCACTGGAGCAGGTTGCTCCAAGCCCCTGTGTCCAACCTGGCTTTGAACACTGCCAGGGATGGAGCGTTCACCACTTCTTTGGGCAGCCTATTCCAGTGCCTCACCACTCTCATAGTAAAGTTTCTTCCTTATAGCTTATCTGATCTCCCCCTGTTTCAGTTTAAACCCATTCCCCCTTTTCCTGTCGCTACGATCCCTGATGAAGAGTCTCTCTCCAGCATCCTTGTAGCCCCTTTGTAGTCATGGTGATCATCACGCAGGAAGGGTCCACACTGGTGGTGGGATCCGGTGTGGTGATGGTGTCATGGGCTTCCCAGGTACCGCTGCCTTGTTGACATGTGGTCCAACGTCATTCCCAATGGCACCAACTGCGTGGAGATGCTGAGGAACCTCTGCCCCGTCAACCCCAGCATGTACTACGTTGGTGTCAGCAAGGTGCTTGTCCTGGGCAGGGGGTTTAGCTCCGATGATGCCCTCGGGGATGGCAGCCGAGGTGGGGGTCTCACAGCATCACCCCCTTTCCCAGCTCTTCCTGAAGGAGCAGCTGTACCAGGCGCTGGAGAGCAAGCGCGCTCGTGCCCATCACTTGGCCGCGCTCACGCTCCAGCGCTACGCTCGCACCTTCTTCATCAAGAGGCGCTTCTGCTCCCTCCGCAGGAAGATCGTCCTCCTGCAGAGCCGGGCGAGGGGATACCTGGCCAGGTTGGGGTCCCTGGAGGCGGTGGGTGGGCTCTGAGGGGTGGCAGAGGGTGATGGGTGCTCTCCCCATCGCAGGCAGCGGTACCGGCGCATGCGGCACACGCTCATCAAGTTCAGGTCACTGGTGCACATCTATGTGAACCGCCGGCGGTACCTCAAGGTGAGGGTGGGGATGGCACATCCATAAGGGGGTCCTGGGTTTCCTCCCTGCTGCATGCTCGGTGGTGGGTCTGGAGAGGCATCAACAGGCCCTGAGCCCCACCGACCATCTTCACCATCTCCTCCATGCCCCACGGTGCTCTTTGGCATGGAAGCCTGGCGATGCCAGGGGATAAAAGGCTGCCTCTTGGTCTCCTTCATGGCATGGGCTCAATGTGGGTGCTCTGCTTGCAGAGGAAGGAGGATGCCCGCCGGCGGGCGGAGGAGGAGAAGGAAAGGATGAAGCAGGTAAGGGCTGTGCAGCACTGCGGGAAGCACACACGTGATGCTGTGCAGCCCATGTTGCTCTCATCCCTGCCATGTGCTCGCCCATCTCCTTGCTGAGGCTGCCGCGGGTGCCGGGGCGCTGCACCCCTGCGCTGTGCCTGCAGGAGCTGACGAGGAGGGAGGTGGTGGACGTCACCCACCTGGAGATCCCGGCCGAGCTGATGGGGCTGCTGGAGGCCGCCGCAGGTGAGGGTGCCCTGCGGGGCGGCCGGAGCCGCTCCCTGCCCCTTATCCCCATCCATCCCTACGGCAGTGCCGCATCTGCCCGCTCTGCCTCAGCCGCCCGGGAGGTGAACGCCGGCTGCGTGGTCCTGGTGCCGCCGCCGGCGCTGCAGCCCGACTCGCAGCTCACGCTCCCGCTCGACATCAACGACTACCCCATGGCCAAGTACGTGCGGGGCCACTTCCAGGTAAGGTGGGCGCCGGCGGCGGGGAACCTGCCCCGATGGGCAGCCGCGTTATGGGGACTTCTCGGTCGTGAGCGCTCAGGTCCAGGGTCCCCCGCGGAGGGGAGCCCCGAGGCTCCTCCCTCTGCCCCACCGGGCTCTGCCCCGGCTTCGGCCCCGGGGATGCTGCGGGGTGCGAGAGGGGCCGGACCCGGGGGGGCTACGGTGTTGTGGGGAGCCGGCTGCCGCCTCCCTCCCTCCCCGTGGGTTCCTGTCGTCTCCAGAGGCCGGGGGGACCCCGCTGAGTCTATGGAGTGACACCCGCCGAGCCCTCCTGGACGCCCGACGCGGGGCAGATCCGGAAACGCTGGGGCGGGAGACCAGGTCGCTTTGTTCCCGGGATCCCAGCCCCATCCCTGGTCTCTTTACCTCCCTCCTCCTCCTCTCCTCCTGTTTTTGCCGCGTGTTTCCCAGTCCCCAGCATCCCAAACGACAGCGCCGGGGCCAGATCCTGCTCCCAGCCTCACCAAGGTGCCAGCATCTCTGGTGCCACTGAGCCCATCCCAAAAACACTGCTGGGAGGCTGCCGGCCCCGTCCCACACCCCAGCCCTTTTGCAGCCCCATAGTTCCCATCCAGCATCAATCCCATGCTCAGCACCATGGGGGTGGTCCCTCATAGCCTGAGCCTGTCCCCAGGGCTGGGGTAGCCATGGGTGCGGGTGTCACCGCAGGAACCAGCGTTCGGGATGCTGACAGCCCCGTTGACGGCTTCTCTCACCCGGCTGGATGAGGAGCTGTGCCACGAGGCGCTGAGCCTCTTCCAGCTGGTAGGTGGGATGGCACAGGGTCCATCACCGTGGTCCCCTGCCTGCTCCCTGCCCGGTGCCGGAGGGCAGGACCTCGCTGTCCCCACTGCAGATCCTGCGGTTCATGGGGGACCCTGCGCTGGGGGGCTCACAGGAAACCCTCTTTGGCAACTACATCGTGCAGAAGGGGCTGTCGGTGCCGGGGCTGCGGGACGAGCTCCTGGCACAAGCCGCCAACCAGGTCTGGCGCAACACCAACGTCAACAACGAGGAGCGGGGCTGGCTGCTGCTGGCCGCTTGCCTCAGCGCCTTCCCCCCCTCCGCCGCCTTCGACAAGTACCTGCTCAAGTGAGATGGGGATGGGGAGCGGGGCGGGCACTGGGGCTGGCAGGGATCCTTGAGGAGAGGCTGGGGATGCTGCTGGGGAGCTGTGGGATAGCCTGGCACATGTGACTGAGGACGCTGCCCAGGTCAAGCTGGGGATGCTCTGAGGCCCATCCATGGTCTTCAGGGCCAGCCTGGTACATGTGTCTAAAGATGCTGCCCAGGTCAAGCTGGGGATTCTCTGAGGTCCATCCATGGTCTTCAGGGCCAGCCTGGCACACGTGCCGAGGATGCTGCTGAGATCCCTCCAGGGATGCTCTTAGTCCCTCTGTGGTCCCCTAGGGCCAGCCTGGCACATGTGGCACGGGATTATGCTCAGGTCCCTCCAGGATCCCCCTGACCACCTTGGAATATACGTCCAGGATGCTGCTGAGATCCCTCCAGGGATGGTCTTAGTCCTTTTGTGGTCCCCTGGGGCCAGCCTGACACATGTACCCAGGGGTGCCATGCAGGTCCCTTTGGGGATGCTCTGAGGTCCCTCCATGGTCCTTGGGGCCAGCCTGGAATACATGCCCAGTATGCTACCAAGATCCCTTCAGGGATGCTCTTAGTCCCTCTGTGGTCCCTGAGGCCAGCCTGCCACATGTGCTTATGGATGCTGCCCACATCCCTCCTCCTGCAGCATCCTCCCTTGCCCCCAGGTTCGTCTCTGACTACGCCTTCGCTGGCTACAAGCCGGTGTGCCAGCGCAAGCTGATGCACGCCATGGCGCGGTCCCAGCTGGGTGCCGCGGCCGCCCGAGCCTACCCCCCATCACTGCTGGAGTGGACGGCGAACCGGCAGCAGGCCAGCATGGCGCTGGACCTGCACTGCTTCAATGGTGCGGTGATGTGGGGCTGGGGCACGCGGCAGAGAGGGTCAGACCCAGCTTGGGGCAGGGGGGGACTGGTGGGTCCTGCTCACATCCCATCCCTCCCCAGGTGACCAGTTCTCCTGCCCTGTCCACTCCTGGGCCACAGGCGAGGACCTGGCAGGGGATGTCCTGAAGCACAGGTACCCACCAGCTCTGCACCCATCCGTTCCGTGGGGCACAGCATCACCTTGGGTGACCCCAGGATCTTGGACCTGGGATGTCCAGGGTGTCCCCATGGAGCCAGGGCACTGCTGGACTCCCATCCCCATCCTGCTGTTGGCAGGGGGCTGGTGGAGGGCTGGCGTGGCTGGTCCGTGGCCATGAAGGCGGGTGCCCAGTGGGCCGAGCTGGCTGGTCATGACTATGTCCTGGACCTCATCTCCGACCTCGAGATGCTCCGCGGCTTCCCCAAGCAGAAGTCCTGCTTCCTGGTCGCATGGGATGGAGCTGAGAGCCACAGCGGGGACAGCCAGGCGTAGGTACCCGGGCAGGGATGGGTGCCCCACTTGATGGGTGCTGGCAAAGGCATGGGATGGGGTCCTGGTGGTGATCTGGTACCCAGTGGGTGCACAATGAGTGCATCCTCTCCCTCTGCAGGGTGTTGGGACACAGCTTGGATTTGGATGAAGTGCCCCCTCCTCCAGCTGTGAAAGCCCCAACGCTGCCATCCACAGAGGTGTACCACCCCCATGGTAGGGCATCACCCCCTGACCCATGGTGAGACCATGCTGGTGAAGCTCTGCTGCTGACAGCTCATCCCTCCTTGTCCCTCAGGAGATGGGGAATTTGGGGAGCCACGGAGCCAGAAGGGTCTGGACCGATACCTGGACAGCCTCTTTGACCCTGTGCTCTCCTATGGCAATGGGGTGAGAGAGAGTCCAGCATTTTGGGGGTGCAGTTGGCATCCATCCATCCATCCATCCATCCTTCCATCCGTCTGTCCATCCATCCATCCATCCATCCATCCATCCATCCATCCATCCATCCTTCCGTCCGTCCATCCATCTATCCATCCGTCCGTCCGTCCGTCCATCCATCCATCCATCCATCCATCCTTCCGTCCATCCATCCATCCATCCATCCATCCATCCATCCATCCTTCCGTCCATCCATCCATCCTTCCGTCCATCCATCCATCCATCCATCCATCCATCCATCCTTCCGTCCATCCATCCATCCTTCTGTCCATCCATCCATCCATCCATCCACCCGCCCATCCATCCTTCCATCCGTCCATCTTTCCATCCATCCATCTGTCCCATTGTCCCCCAGGAGCTGGAGAAGCCTGCTGCAGTCACACAGAGGATGAAGGGAAGAGGTGGTGCAGGAGGAGGGGGTGGTGATGCTGAGCACAGCAGACCCCCAGTGCCTGCAGAGACACAGCACCCAAGAGGTGAGCACCCTGAGCCAGCTCCCTGCCTCAGTTTCCACTCCTGATCCCTGGTGTGGGGTCATCCCTGCACCCCATAGCCCCAGTTTGGGGGTACACCCTGTCTGAGCTCTGCCCTTTCGGCACCACAGGCACGGAGCCATCCCCATCCTCACTGCACCAGGCAGATGCCAACCAGCCTCCGGTCAGTGGGGCAGAGCTGGGGGTCACTGAGGGATCGGGTCCTGCCCCACAGCTCTCCTGGGCAGCTCTGTGGGGCTGGGGGCAGTGGGGGGGGGGCTCTGGATGCTCACAGTGGGTGTCTCTCTCAGGGTAGAGCAGCAGAGGGGACACCAGCCCGTGCCTCCCAGCCCCGGCCCTACATGCAGAAAGCAGGTAAGGGGTCCCAGTGCAATGGGGTGCCAATGGGGGCTCGTGTTGGCCCCAGGAGTGAGCCCCTGAGCCATGTGCTTGGCCCCACAGCCCCCATGGGCCGGTGGTGGCCAGGAGAGCTGGTGCGGAATTCCCGGCTCAACTCGGAGCACTTCCCGCGGCCCACACACGACATCCGCAACATCATCCGGCAGTGCCAGCCGGCCCCACGGGGATCCCAGCCCCACAGGTACCCCCTGCGCCCCAGCGAGACACCGGCCCCTCCTGCACCTGGCTGCATGTGCTGGCCCTGGTGCCGGGATGCAGGCAATGCTGGGGATGCAGGTGATGCCAGGTAGAGGTGATGCCTGGATGCAGGTGATGCTGGGGATGCAGGTGATGCCAGGTAGAGGTGATGCCTGGATGCAGGTGATGCTGGGGATGCAGGTGATGTGCAGGTAGAGGTGATACCTGGATGCAGGTGATGCTGTGGATGCAGGTGATGTGCAGGTAGAGGTGATACCTGGATGCAGATGATGCTGTGGATGCAGATGATGTGCAGGTAGAGGTGATGCCTGGATGCAGGTGATGCTGGGGATGCAGGTGATGTGCAGGTAGAGGTGATGCCTGGATGCAGGTGATGCTGGGGATGCAGGTGATGCCAGGTAGAGGTGATGCCTGGATGCAGGTGATGCTGGGGTGCAGGTGATGCTGGAGCACAGGTGATGCTGGGGTGCAGGTGATGCTGGAGTACAGGTGATGCTGGGGTGCAGGTGATGCTAGGGGTGCAGGCAATGCCAGGTTGCAGGCAAGGCTGGGATACAGGTGATGTTGGGATACAGGTGGTGCCAGAATGCATCCAGGGTGCAGCTTATACCAGGGTGCATATGATGCCAGGTACCGGTGATGCTGGGTTGCAGCTAATGCTGGGGTGCAGGTGATGGTGGGGTACAGGTGATGGTGGGATGCAGGTGATGCTGGGGTGCAGGTGACGTGAAGTGCTGTCTCCACAGCAAGCTCTTTGGGAAGAAGCAGGATCCCCACGAGGAAGCCATGCAGATCCTGAAGGAGCAGCTCTCAGCATCCCCAGTGCCAGTGGCTGTGGTAGGGATGCAGCCACCCCATGCGCCCCACACCAGGCTGGGGGGGTCACCAAACCCAACCGCAGTGACTCTGCCTCGCAGGGGCCTAAGGAGGTGGTGGCCACAGTGAAGCCGGTCACCAGCAGCAGGTACCCACTGCGACCACCAACGGGGTGTGCAGTGGCCACCCGGCCCACAGGTACTTGGAGGGGTCCAGCTCTACAGCATCCTCATGGGACAACCTCTGTGTCCAGCTAAACCCTCCCTGGCCCCTGTGCCTCAGTTTCCCCTTGTGGAGAGGGGCTATTGGTGATTCCCTCTAGGGATGTGCAGGACTTTCCATCCCATTCCAGTCTCTGTGTCACGGGAGCTCCCATCCGAGGCGCAGCAGGTCCAGACTCAGCTGCACCGGAGCTGCAGTGAGGACTTCTACACCTACCACAACGTGCCCTGGAAAATATACATCCGTAAGGAGGTGCGGGGAGGGGACAGGGATGGGGACAGGATGGTGTGGAAGTGCAACGGGGATAAAGGGGTTTTGTTGCTAAGTTCGGGGTGATGCTGGTCTCCCTCCTGGCAGGTTTTCTACCCCAAGGACAGCATCAACAACCCATTGCTGCTCGACCTCATCTTCAGGCAGGTGAGGCACTGAGCTGGTCCCCTGGGAGCTGGGGTATCCTCTCATATCATTGGGATGATGGTTCACTCACCCCGCTGCATCCATCCCCATGCCAAGCTGCCATGGAGGAGCAGGGGGTCCCTGTTGGTTATCCCAAGCCAGGGAGCAGGCAGTGCAATGGGGCTGGGGGCACACGGAGCCCCACTGCTCCTCACCCCCCTCCCCAGATCTTCAATGATGTGCTCTCCAACACCTGCATCCGGCTCAGCCAGGAGGAGCGGCTCCGCCTGAAATCCCTCTTCGGTAACCTGTGTCCTGCTGCTCCCAGGCTGGGGGGGGACACTTGGGGGGACCCAAACCTGGGGGGGATCACCTCCATCCATCCTCATCTCCTGGGCATCTCCAAGCCACAACCAGCTCTGCTTAAAGCTGGGGTAGTTTTGCTTCCAAATGCAATGAACCCATGTGATACAGGGATGCTGGAGAGGGACCCTTTGTCAGGACTGTAGTGATTGGACAAGGGGTGATGGGTTCAAACTGAAACGGGAAGTTTAGTTTGGAAGTTTAGGTCCCTGTGAGGGTGCTGAGGCGCTGGCACAGGGTGCCCAGAGAAGCTGTGGCTGCCCCATCCCTGGCAGTGTTCAAGGCCAGGTTGGACACAGGGGCTTGGAGCAAGCTGCTCCAGTGGAAGGTGTCTCTGTGCACGGATGACCTTTAGTGTCTCTTCTAACCCAAACCATTCCATGATTCCGTGATTTAGTGCTCCACAAAGTCACGAGTTGGGTCAGGTCTCAGCCACGTTCGCTGCGTTAGGATAACAATGCAGCAGGGGTGGCATCAGGGTCCTGCCAGGCTTGGGGAGGGGATGAGCATCCCCACTCTTGCTGTGAACCCTGCGTCTGGATCCTTCCTGGGGTGTATATATATATATATACACACACACACACATACACTATATATATATATGCTGGGGTGTGTACCATATATAGAGTATATGAGGCTATAGTATATATATAGTATATGATAAATACTCACCAGTGGCTATTTCTCCCTGCAGCGGAAAACAAACTGGACTCCTTCAGCCCCGTGGCCACTGAGAGCGTCAAGAGGGAGATCATCGCTGCAGCCCGGGATGGCTGTGAGGTGTACTTCTCTCGCCTCTTCCCCGCCACGGTGAGGGTCGAGGCATGGGGCAGAGTGGGGGACACCCCATCCCTGCACCCCACACTGAGGACACCCCATCCCTTCCCACAGGGCAGCGTGGGGACGGGTGTGCAGATCCTGGCTGTGTCCCACACTGGTGTCAAGCTGCTGCGGATGGTGAAGGGCACCAATGTGCCCGGGGAGCAGCTGAGGGTGCTGCGGGCGTACGGGTAGGAGCGGGGACCCCCGTGGTCAGGGTGCGATGGGTGCTGTGGGTGCTGGGTGTTTCAGCATCCCCTCGTCCTCCCCAGCTATGCCGATGTGCTGTTCGTGACCACCCCATCCAGGAACATGCTGGAGCTCAACCTGCGCAGTGAGAAGCTCATCCTGTTCTCCCCCAAAGCCCCCCAGGTCAAGGCTATGGTTGACCACTTCATCACGGAGCTCAGGAAGGTGGGGGGGGGGGGTGCCCCAGGGCTGGGGGCATGCATTGTGTGCACACATCTGGGGGGCTCGGGTGGGCACCCTGTGAATGGGACCGTGCCTGGGGTGATGGTGGGTACCCTGGGGTGGGTTTGTGGCTGTGGGTGCTGGGTGGGATGTGATGTACATGCGTGTACACGTGTGTGCATGCATGTGCCTGCGCGCATGGGCTGTGCCAGCCCCCCTGTGCCCAGGACTCCCAGTACGTGGTGGCTGTGAGGAACTACAGCCCAGAGGACAGGGGCCAGCTCAGCTTCCACAAAGGGGACATCATCCACCTGCAGCCACTGAAGCATCCCGAGAGAGGTGAGTGGTCCCCCCATGCCAAAACACCCGTACATGGGGCACAGGGGTGGCAGGACTGATGGATTCTGGATCCTGGATGTGGATACGCCTTGATGACACCCCGTGATGTCCCCACAGACCACTACTATGGCTGCGTGGTCCGCAAGAAGGTGATGTACCTGGAGGAGCTGAAGACGGGCACCCAGGACTTTGGTGGGTGCTCTGCTGTCCTCATGCATGTCCTTGGTGTGGATACACAGCCCTGGGGCTGGGGTATGGGGCAGGATCCTGCCCCTGCCACCCCTTGGCAGGATGGGTTGGGCTCTTTTTGGTACCGATCTGATGCAGGGGGATGCTCCGCTGCGGTTCCCACATTGCCCCACATCCCAGCTAGGATTGGGCTTTGTGGCCCCTTCTCCATCCCTTTACATTGAGCAACATCAGTTTTTCCACCCAAATCCTGCAACCAGACCCCTTGGAAAGGGCTTGGGGTGCAAAGGGGCAGGAGGGAACAGACGGGGGCTTTCTGGAGTTGCCAGCCTGGATCCATCCCCACACCTGCCCATTGCAGGATGGAAGTTCGGTGCCATCCATGGCAGGTTGGGTCTCTTCCCTGCTGAATATGTCCAGCCCGTCGCAGCCCCGGACTTTGTCCATTTGCCAGCGGAGAGGAAAGAGGAGCCCAGGGACAAGCAGGGCAAGGTGGTGGCTTCAGCAGCCGTGGCTGTGGCCGTGGCCTCCACCGCCGTGGCGCAGGAGCTGGACCGCAAAAGCGAGGTGGGTGCTGGTGCGGGGCTGTTGATGCATGGGGCTGGATGTGCCTTGGTACCCATTGCTCTGCTCCACAGGCATCCCTGGCCAGCACAGCGGAGGGTCCAGAGGGTGACAGCAGCGAGAAGCTTGGTGACAGCACAGGGACCTGCTCCATGCTGGCCTTTGCCAGGCAGTATTTCCGTGTGGCACGGCATGGGGAGACAATGTGAGTGCCCAGCGATGGGATGGGGATGCCCTGAATCAGAGGCACCCATTCCCATCTGCTCCTTCATCCCTTTCCCAGGGAACCCTGTGGGATGAAGGCCAAAAGGGATGTGCCCAATGTGCTGGAGATGCTGACATTCAGCAAGGTAAGGGCAAGCGGGGTGTCCCTGCCTTGTTGTCACCTGCAGGTCACCCTGGTGGGCTCGGGGGTCTATGAATGACACCCCAATGTGCCCCATCCCTCTGGTTGCTCCTGGTTGCTGATGCTCTCCCTCCTTAGACCCCCATCCAGGAGTCACTCATTGAATTTGTGGATGGTGGCATCAGCAAACTGGCCACAGAGGCGTTCCAAGGTAGGCAAGCAGCACCAGCACCCTGTTCCATGGCCATCCCTATCCTTGGAGAAGGATGGGAGCGGACCAGGATGGGCAGATGGGGCTGCCCGGAGGGGTCCAGGGTGTTGCCCACACCCAGGGGACCATATCCCTGGGGAAGGGATGGGATGAGCAGTACCAGTGCGTGGCTTTGTCCCCAGCCGTGATGAAGTTCATGGGCGACCACCCCCTGCGAGGGCAGACGGAGCTGGACACCGTCTGCACCATCCTTAAGGTAAATCCCCTGTGTGGGATGGGGGGGGCTGGGGGTGCCCTGGGCAGGGGATGGCAGCTGTGCCTGTCCCCAGCTCTGCGCAGAGCATGAGGTCCTGCGGGACGAGGTGTACTGCCAGGTCGTGAAGCAGATCACCAACAACAGCAGCTCCAAGCCGTGAGTCCCTGCTCCTGTGCCATCCATCATCCCTGCTCCCGCGCCATCCACCATCCCTGCTCCTGTGCCATCCACCGTCCCTGCTCCTGTGCCATCCATCATCCCTGCTCCTGTGCCATCCACCATCCCTGCTCCCGCGCCATCCACCATCCCTGCTCCCGCGCCATCCACCATCCCTGCTGGGACAGCACAGCCTGGCACTGGGGACACTTGTCTGGGGACATGTGTGGACCCCAAGCTTGCAGTGGCTCCATGGGGTCATAGGCATCCTCACCCTTCCCAAGGGCTCAGCCCTGGCTCTTCCCACAGGGACAGCTGCCAGAAGGGCTGGAGGCTGCTCTACATCCTTGCTGCTTACTACAAGTGCTCCGAGGTGCTCAGGCCCTTCCTGCTGGCCTTCCTGCAGGATACTAGCAGGCACCCGGAGCTGCCTTTCCATGGTAGGGGCTGTGCACGCCGCAGGGTGCGGGGTACATGGGGCTCAGCTCCATCCCTCATCCTGGTCCCGGTCCCTGCCAGGGATCGCCAAAGCCTGTGAGCTGAACCTGCAGAAGACCCTGCAGTTCGGTGGCCGCAGGCTCTTCCCCAGCAGCATGGAGCTGAGGGCCATGGTGGTGAGGATGGGTGCTTATGAGTGCATATGGGGTGAAAGGCAGGGATGATGACAGCTTGAGATCACCCCCAGAGGTTCCAGGTCCTCCCATGGGCTTAGGATCTCTCCCCAGACACTGCCCTGGAGCTGAGCTGATGTCCATTTGCTGGTGTGGGGAGCACGGTCTTTTCTGATCTCTCTTTGGGGGTACCTTGAGCATCCCGGTGGGGATGCAGCTCTGTGCATGTGGGGTGAAGGGCACAATGCCTCATGCAGGAAAGATGGGCAAGATACAGGATGATCCCCATGGGATAGTCCCCTGGGATAGTTGAGGGATTCAGGGTGTTCTTTAGGGTCTTCTTGGCAAAGGTCCCCCCCTGCACCCCAATGTGTCCCCCCATGCAGGCTGGACGCAGCGCCAAGCGCCAGCTCTTCCTCCTGCCTGGCGGCATTGAGAGGCACCTCAAGATCAAGACATGCTCGGTGAGTTAGAGGGGGACAAGAGGCTCTGTGTAGCCCAGATACAGAGTGACCCCCCATTTGTGGGTGCCTTGGGGGTGCAGATGTGGGGAGGGCTTCACCCCTTGGCTGTCCATGAGCAGGGGGACTTTGTTCTCCTCTTCCTTGGGGAGCAACATGGGATGAGCCTCAATGCAGGAGATGCTGGTGGCCCTGAGTGTGGCACCAGGACGTGACTGCATCCCAGCCTCCTTGTCCTCACACCCAGGTGGCTCTGGATGTGATTGAGGAGCTGTGCCATGAAATGGGGCTGCAGCACCCAGAGGCTTTTGAGGAGTACATCCTCTTCGTGGTGACTGACAGAGGTGAGGGGCTGGTGGGGACAGGATGGCTGTGCACGGTGGGTACCATGTATGGTGGATACCGTGCATAGTGGGTGCCGTGCATGGTGGATGTCATATATGGTGGGTACACAGAGGATGCTATGCATGGAGGATGCTACTCGTGGTGGGTACCATGCATGGTGGATGCTGTGCATGGAGGATGCTACGCATGGAGGATGCTGTGCATGGAAGATGCTATGCATGGTGGATGCTGTGCATGGTGGATGCTGTGCATGGTGGGTGCTGTGCATGGTGGGTGCTGTGCATGGTGGATGCTGTGCATGGAGGATGCTGTGCATGGTGGATGCTGTGCATGGAGGATGCTGTGCATGGAGGATGCTGTGCATGGAGGATGCTGTGCATGGTGGGTAAGGTGCATGGTGGGTGCTGTGCATGGAGGATGCTGTGCCTGGTGCTCATCTCCTGGGGTGGCGCAGGGCAGAGCGTGCGGCCGCTGACCCGCCGGGAATATGTGCTGGATGTGGCCACCGAGACGGAGCGCTGGGACCCCAGCTACACCTTCTGGTGCCGCCGCGTGGTCTGGGGACAGCCCCTCAAGTTTGACAATGAGCTCTATGTCACCGTCCACTACAACCAGGTTGGGTCCCCCCACCACAGCCATGTCCCTGTCCCCCCACCATGGAGTGTGCTCCATCCCCATGCCTTGCCCCTGTTCCCCATCCGCTCCAGGTCCTCCCTGACTACCTCAAGGGGCTGTTCACTGTCCTGCCGCCTGCCAGGCCGGGAGAGCAGCACTTCCCACACGTGGCCAAGCTGGCCGCCCTCCAGCACCGAGCCAAGGACCACCATCACCTCCCCACCGCGTATGGCAGGGAATGGAGGGTTCAGGTTGTGGGGCGCATCCGATGGGCTGCGGGACCTCCCCAGCCTGACCCCCGGCTCCCTGCAGGAGGGAGGTGCAGGATTATGTCCCACCACAGCTCTTCCGCCTGCTGAAGGCTCAATCTTGGATCCATATGGTGACCCAGCACATGCAGCAAGCGCAGGCGCTCAGCGCCCATCAGGCCAGGGCACAGTTCCTAGGTGAGCAGGAGCGAGATGGAGCCAGGGAGATGATGCTAGTGGGGATGTGATGCTAATTGGGATGTGATGCTAATGAGGATGCAGTGCTGCTGGAGATGCAGTCCTGCTGGGGATGCAAGGCTGCTGGGGTTTTGGTGCTGCTGAGGATGTGATGGAATGATGATGATGATGATGTGGATGCCCAGAAAGTGATGCTGATGAAGATGAGATGCTGCTGGGGTGTGATACTCCAGGTGGCTCATCCGTGGGGAGCCTGGGATGGGCCCTGCATGGAGTCAGGGGTGCTAAACGGCCAGCAGGATGCTGCACATGGAGGGCAGGACCATAGCAGCAAGACAGAGCAGGCTGCTTGGCCACCCACATTCCCATCAGGCTGAAACAGGGCCCCTTGACTGCTCCTGGGTCCAATCCTGATCCTGGTTAAGCACCAGGCTCTGGGAGCCCACCCAGCTCCTACCATGCATGGGGTTGGTTTGGTCCCTCAGCAGACCCAGGCAGGACGGGGTGGCGATGGGCACTGAGACCCCATCCTCCACCCCGCAGGGCTCCTGAGTGCCTACCCCATGTTCGGCTCATCCTTCTTCTACATCCAGAGCTGCAGCAACAATGCCATTGTCTCTCCCTGCATCCTGGCCGTCAACCAGAACGGCCTCAACTTCCTCAGCAAGGAGACCCACGTAGGTGGGGGGCTGTGGGGGGGGGACGACACCCCCTGCTCCTGTCCCCATCCCAGCAGGGACAGAGCCTGTGGCACCATGGGATGTGATGGTGGGAGGCAGTGATGTCCCTCTCCAAAGCAGGGTCCAGGTTTAGCTCCATCAGCCCACCCTGGCATCACTAGCATCCTCTGGTCCTTGCCCCCCTTGGGGGCATGGACCACCCCCCTGTCCCCTTCCTCAGGAGCCCATCGCCAAGTTCTCACTGAAGGAGATCCAGTCGACACGGACACAGCGTCCCACGGCCGGATCCAGCTACCCCTACGTGGAGATCACCCTGGGTGACCTCCTGGCGCAGGGCATCACCCAGCTGCAGCTGGAGCAGGTTGGGGATGCTTGGGGAGCACCCGGGGTGGGGGTGCCATGGTGGTGGCATTGCCACCAATGGTGTGGGCCCCTTCGGCAGGGCCTGGAGCTGTGCCGAGTGGTGGCTGCGCACATGGAGAGGTTGTTGGGAGCACGGGAGAAGAGGCTGACGCTGCCGCCCAGTGAGATCACCCTGCTCTGAGCATGCCATGGACCCTGCTGTGGACCCACCATGGATCCCATCATGGACCCACTATGGGACCCACCATGGATCCCATCATGGACCCACTATGGGACCCGCCATGGATCCCATCATGGACCCACTATGGGACCCGCCATGGATCCCATCATGGACCCACTATGGGACCCGCCATGGATCCCATCATGGACCCTGCTGTGGACCTGCCATGGATCCCATCAGGGACGCACTATGGGACCCACCATGGATCACAACCATGGGACTCACATGCAGCTCACCATGGGACCCACCATGGGACCCACCATGGACCACCACCATGGGACCCACCATGGGACCCACCATGGACCACCACCATGGAACCCAGATGGAACCAACCATGAACCCACCATGGCACCAACCATGGACCATCACCATGGGACCCACCATGGAATCCCACCATGGATGCTGTTCCCTGTCTCCCCTGCACTGTTGTCCTTAGGGTTTTATACACGTCCATGAGCCCGGCCTGACTCGGTGTCCATGGCTTGTGCTGCACCCGCTGCTGCCCCCGTGCCTCAGTTTCCCTGTGCATCACCGACCCCCGGCCCCATTCCCCGATATCCCCCGGGACATTCCCAGCTGCCAGGATGCAGGAATCCCTCTGACGCCTCGGTTAAACCTCCCGTCCCATTCCTCCCGACCGCCAGGGGGCGATGGCGCCGCGCCGCCCACACCCCCTCCCCCGCCAATCCCGGGGACGGGGCGTGGCTACCGGTTACCGGTTACTCCGCTCGTACGTGCGTACGTGCGTGCGTGCGCGCACACGCGGAGCGGGGGGGGGGGCGTGGCCGCCGGTTACCGGTTACTCCGCGCATACGTGCGTACGTGCGTACGTGCGTGCACACGGGGAGGGGGGGAGTGGCAACCGGTTACCGGTTACTCCGTGCGTGCGCGCACACGCGGAGCGGTGGGGGGCGTGGCCTGAGGCGCGCGGGGCGCGTGCGCGGCAGGGGCGGGGCCTGCTCCGGGATGTCGGGCTGGATCCTGGTGACGTAGCGCGCCGCGGGAAGGGCCGCGACAGACCCCGGCGGCCGCCGACCTCGCACCGGGCCCGGCTCCGGTGTCCTCCCCCCATCCCCTTCCTTCTTCCTCTTCCTCCTCGCCCCGCCATGCGCAGCGCCGCGGGAGCGGGCAGCGCCGGGGCCGCCGCTGGGCATGTGCCAGGCCCGGCCGCCGCGTGAGCGCCGCCGCCGGTACCGGCAGTATTGTCCGCGCCGAGCCGTGAGTGTGGCGTCCGGTCGGGCCGCGCTTCCTTCCCGCACTCCCCCTTCGCGATGGGAGGGCGGGAGCTGGGTCCCGTATCCCGGTGATGGGAGGGGGGGGTGTGTGGAACAAGTCACGATATGGCGGGTGGTGGGGGGGGTCGGGTCCCGTTTCTCGCCTCCCCCGGTCCTCACCTCCCCGTCCCTCCGGGGCTCTTCCCGCAGGGCGGCGGGTGCCATGAATAGCAGCTGCGCGTCCCCCGCCGCCGCCCGCCGCCGCCTGCAGCGCCGGGATCGATAGAGGCGGGGGCTGCGGACGCGCCATGGCCGGCACCGGCTACACGGACCTGCGGGAGAAGCTCAAGTCCATGATGCCCTACCGGGACGGCCACAAAGGGAGCGGCGGAGGTCTCACACGGGAACCCCCCGAGCCCCCCCCTTACGATCGCAAGCGGCGGCACCAGGAGGATTCCGGCTCCGAGCCCAGCGACTACGAGGAGCAGAAAGAGGAAGAAGAAGCTCGGAAAGTGAAGAGCGGCATCCGCCAGCTTCGCCTCTTCAGCGCCGAGGAGTGCGCCAAGATCGAAGCTCGCATCGAGGACGTGGTGTCCCGGGCGGAGAAGGGGCTCTATAAGGAGCACACGGTGGATCGGGCCCCGCTGCGGAACAAGTATTTCTTCGGGGAGGGTTATACCTATGGGTCTCAGCTGCAGAGACGAGGCCCCGGGCAGGAGCGCCTGTATCCGAGGGGAGAGGTGGATGCTATCCCTGAGTGGGTGCACGACCTGGTGATCAGGAAGCTGGTGGAGCACCGGGTGATTCCCGAGGGCTTTGTGAACAGTGCCGTCATCAACGACTACCAGCCCGGGGGATGCATTGTCTCCCACGTGGACCCCATCCATATCTTTGAGAGGCCCATCGTCTCTGTCTCCTTCTTCAGCGACTCGGCGCTTTGCTTCGGGTGTAAATTCCAGTTTAAACCCATCAGGGTCTCGGAGCCCGTCCTCTTCCTGCCCGTCAAGAGGGGAAGCGTCACGGTGCTCAGGTAACCCGCCCTCAAGGCCTCCCGTTAACGGTGCTGGGGGCTCGGTTGTGTAATGCTCATCCTGAGGCACGCGGATGCACGGCTCGGGCTTGAGCTCACCTGCCTGAAAGCGTGTGGGGTCTTGCTGGAAGGGGTATAGGAAGGGTTTGGAGGGGATGGGGGTTTTAGGGATGAGGGTGCCCTCTCCATAAGGTTTGAGGTGAGTCCTGGTGGGAGCGAGGCCACTTTTGGAGCTGAGCTTTGCCTGTCAATGGTTAAAATAACACATCGAGACACAAAATGGATCCTGTGCCCATGAGCGGTCAGAGCGGAGCAGCTGGTTGGGATGGGGCTCCTGGGTCTATTCTTAGCTCGGCCATGCCTTCCCGACCTGACCTTAAGCGTGGAGAGGAGGAGGTGTGAATGGCCTCGTCCTCCCAGACCCTAAACTGGGAATACTGAATGCTCTCCTGCCTGATGCCAATGGGGAGATGGGAGAGCCCTGTGGGGACTGTTGCTTGGAAGCGTGGCGGGTCATGGGCACACGGAGGGATTTGACTGTGCGTTCATGCAAGCAAAGGAAGAGCTGTGGAGGTGAAATGACCTGCCCAAGGTCATGCAGCCAGTCGGTGCTAAAGCTGGGATTGACACCGGGAAGCTGTGCTGGGCAGGCAGGTAAAGGGACAGGGACAGGCAGGATTGTGTGGAGCTGGTACATACGGACCCACTGGTGTCCTGGTCTTAGGGAGCGTGTCTCAAAGCCCAGCCCTGGGGCTGCTTAACTCCATGAGCACCAACCATGGTGTCCCTGAAGGTCAGAGTGCTCCCTGCCAGGAGCAGGGATCACCCGGCCTCTGCCAGCAGTGCAGAGCTACCCATGGTATCCCCATTTGAGGTTTTAGGTTTGGGATTGGTGAAGGTCCAGGCCGGTTTTCAGGGCTCCCAAGCAGTAACACAATCCCTTCCATTGGCTTGTAAAGTGATCGCCGCAGGGTTCGGGAAGGAATTCTTCCCCCCACATCCACACAGCCTCAGCCGCTGGCTGGGGCATCAATAATAAATGCTGAGATCTCGCATCGCTTCCCTCTTGGAAAAGCTGCGAGAACATTAACTAATCCATGGTGTACCCCCGGCGTTAGGTAACTCGTGTGGATTAGGGAGGGAAGCGGGAATGGCGCTGAGGACGTTTCCACCCTCGTTTTCCTGCTGGTGATGTGGACCCTTGTGCTGCCATTCCCTGGCAGGCCTGGAGTAAATACTTGTCCTTCCTTTCAGAGCCAGAGGTCCTTTGCTAAGGACAGGGAGAGCGTTTCCTTGCTTAGAAGCACGCTGGCAGAGCTGTTGGTGCAGGGTCTTGCAGGGAAAACCACTAGGAAAACTCCTGGCTTTACATCCAAAGCAGGGTCAGGACTTGCAGTGGAGCAGGAGAGGTGCTTTGCTCTGCTCCATGACCAGGAACTGATGATTTCTTGTCCCATATCCTTACTTTTCCCTCTTCCTGCTTCTGGGAAGAGGCAGCTGACTCAGGGCTCCTGGGATTGGAAGAGGGTGCCTCCCAGGCCTGTGTGTTTGGCTTGTTGGCCAGGTCACCTGGGTGCTGTAATCAGTTTATTAACTGAAGCCATGGTACAAATCAAACCAAGAGAGCTTGTTTTCCTTCCAAACAGAAGGGTTGCTTTCTGACCCTCCGCAGGCATTTATTCCCTAGCTTAATCCCGGGTTAGATGTTCTGCTCTCCAGCAAATAATAGCCTTTAAAACAGGGATTATTTCAATTTTGGTACAGCCGTTAGCAGATACTTAGCACTCACTTAAGAGAGATTTTGCCAAAGTGATTGTTCTGTGATGATATGATCCTGGCTGGATGTGAGTTCCTCGACTCCAATCTTCCCTTCTAACCCTGGCAATTTAGGCAGAGGCGCAGACCCTCGGTAGGCTCTCAGGGGTCTGTATCCCAAACGCAGCCCTTGGTCGTGTTAAAGTCAACTCCCCAAACTTGGCTTTTTCTCCTCTCAGTAAACAGTTCCTGAAGGCAGTTGCCCTGGAGATAGGGAAGCGGCGCAGATAGAAATGGCATGCTTGTAATGTCTGTGATTCCAGTGCTGCTGGGGCAGTGGCTGCTGCCAGCAGCGCAGCCGCATGGCTTTGGTTACCGTGTGGAAGCCGTGAGGGGCTAAAGAAAGCTGTTGGATCTCTCTCTGTGCCCTCACATCGGTCTCAGGCCGTCCCCAGGTCATGTCTGTGCTGTTCCTGCCTGTTCCAAGTTGTCCTCCACCTATCCAGCAGGGAGTATGCAGAGGGGCTTTCCCCGTATCCCTCCCTTGACTCTATTTGCCCACCCTGAAGCAGGCTGTGGTGTTTGCAAGCACCGAACCTGCCCTGAACTCACTGGAGAGCATTCATATCTGAAACAAGAACTTTGTGTTTAAAGGGTGGAAGCGAGATTCTCCTGCCTGGGCTGAGCACCTTTGCCAGCGGGACAAAGGCTGAGCCACTCCACAACCTGCTAATGAGCCCTTTGCCCTTCCAGCAAAGCACTTCTTCCTCTCTTTTCACGTCCTTGGTGAAGATTGGCCCTTGTAGGCTTGACTTAAAGGAGAAGATGACCTCCTCCTTGTCGTTTTTGGCTTACAGAAGACAGCCTCCTCCAGCCCTTGTTGTCTCACAGCACCAAGAAGCAGATGCTCCATCAGGTTTGTCCCGCTGCCAGCCAGGCTAAGAGAAGGTGGCAGGAGCCCCTCGCTCTGTGCTGTGCTCTCAGGCAGAGTTAAGTGGGCTTTCAGTCCTGTGGCCCGTCAGCTGTCTGGACCTTGTTTGTGGGTTTTCTTTTTGTACCTATAATTTGATAAGCATCGATCGATGGAAGCGGTGGGGAGGAGATGGAGGAATTTGCCTGTTCATCTGGAGAACATGTGCTTTGACAAATGCTTAGGCTGGATAAAAGGAAGGGAGCCGGGGTTGGGGGGAGGAGGGTTGCAGAGCTTGTATGATGTCCAGGCTTCTCTTCTGCAGCTGGTGAGTGCTCTGTGTTGTAAGAGCAGTGGCAATGTGATGTTTGTGTCTCCTGTTGTCTCAGGGTAGCGTAACCAGAGCTGGTTGCAGTCTGAGGATGAACCCGCTTTCTTCCCAGCCACAGGAATCTCTCCACAACTGCCTGGATTAGATGCTTTTCCCAGAAAAGTCTGATCCCTCAGGACAGGCTATTGATGCAGAGGAAGTTCTGTGTGTGCCAGTGGTGAGGAGATAAATAGATGTGTTCAAGCTTTGCTTGAGCTGGTTGGTGTCACAGCCATGCTTTGTGGCAGCAGCTTCCCTGAACCACAAGTAAAGCCCTGAGCTGCTCAGCCCTGCCATGGGCCGGTGTGTGAGGTCCTCCTGCCTGTTCTCAGCCCCTGGAAATGCATCCTATTGGATGCAGAGCTCCAGGGCCTCCTTTCGGGTGGTGTTTGTACAGAAACCCCTGCTTTCATCTCCATGCGAATCGGTTGTGTTGTGGCTCAGCAGCAGCTCTTCTGGACTGGAAAGGCTCGGGCAGGAGCTGGGGGTGTGAGATGTGACAGGTTGGTGAGGAGCTGGGGGAGTGTGTGGATAGCACCTGCACCTCCCCATGTTCTTCTGGAACGTGCTTTAGGATGGAGACTGGATGCTTGGTGCTCTCATGGATAGAAGTTTAGGGTTTTCCTTCCCAAGTTGTCTCTTACTGCATGCTTTGGGTTTATTCTGTGGGTGAGACATGTCTGGGTAGACCCTCAATGGCATTCCAGGTGTTTTGTCCCATGTCTGTCCCTTGACACATCAGCAGCATGCGGCAAGGCCAGGCGGAGGGTGAGAAGTTCCTGCTGCCACATAAGTGTGATAGAACCAAATGAGCTTTTACTTCCGTTTCTCTGCCTGGTTTTGCCTGTGCAAACCTCCTTGCTGACATTTCCTAATGGAAAGCACAGGGCTGGAATAGACCTTTTCCTGATGTTCATGGTGTCACCGAGGATGCACCAGGTTGAACATTAACATGGGTGATATTAATGAATTCACTGGAGCTTGACATAGAGGTTCCTGGAACATAATAGAGCATCATTATAAGCCCCTTCTCATAATGCTGCTGTCCTCTGCAGTGCCTCAGAGGACGGGATGGGGGGGATGGACGCCAACCCCTGTATTAACTGATCTGCTCTTAGGCTTTTAACTCCCTTCTCAAAGCAGTAAATCTGTCCTCGAGGTGTGTTTCTCACTGAGTGGGTGGGTTATCTAACCAGATAAAGCAAACCTGGTCCTGTCCTGGCTTGTGTGTGATCTGCTCTGGATAACCTGGAAGCTGCTGAGCCAGTGTAGCAGCCCCTTCATGGTAAAGCCTCATGGGGATGGTGGGCTCTGTGGCTTCTGTTTCAGGTTAAACCAGCGTGGGGTTGTGCTACCTTTGTGTGGCTTCAGGAGCCTTCACCCAAGTCCCTTGAAAGGTATTCCTGTGCTTTTCAAAGGTATTCCTGTGCTTTTCAAAGGTATTCCTGTGCTTTTCAAAGGTATTCCTGTGCTTTTCAAAGGTATTCCCGTGCTTCTCAGCTGTTTCAGGAGGCTCTGAAGGTGTTTAACTTCTCTTTAACCCATCCTGGGCTCTAGAAGGCTCTGTTGTGAGCAGACACCAAGCAGCAGGTAGAGGGCAGGCCCACCTCTTGTTAGCATCCATGGGAGGGACGAGATGTGCTCCTGCAGGAGCAAAACACTCCCACTGAGTACAGCTGCTGTGTGGCCATGTAGCTGCTTGATCCCTCATCCCAGGTCTCTGTCTCTCCCTGTGGCAGGGAGATTTGGGGAGTGCAGCTCTGAATGGGAAGGTTACCCCATGTGCCTTGTGTTGGGGTTGGGCAGTGCTGGTGGGTGATGTTTGTGTCGTGGCTGAGGTTGTGCTGAGATGGCAGCGTCTGTGTCCAGGTGATGGGGGTCAGAGGCTTGGCCACCTCTTTGACTAACAAATCAGGATGTATTTGTGTCTGGGTGTGCTGCACATCTCAGCCGCGTAAGGTGGGTTTCCTTGGGGTATGCATTTGGAGCAGTGTGTGCTGAGTTGATCCTTGAATTGGCTGAACTTGCACTCCATAAACTCCTTTCCTACATGTCTTCTTGCACAGTGTTGTGGCGGGTGGCTGTTTCCTCTGGTATACACAAAGAAATGGAGTAAAGAAAACCCCAAAACAACCTTCTTTCTTGAAGTTTCTTCCTTCTTTTAAGTCTTGCTCCTGTGTGCCTGGGAGGATGGTGTTTGGAGGAGGAATTCCTGATGGAAGTTAGGGAATGCTTGGCCGGACTGAGTTGTTGGAGCTGCGTTCTGCCTGTCGATATCTCACAGTGGCTTTCTGTTTTTGTTGTCAGTGGCTATGCAGCTGATGAAATTACACACTGTATTCGACCACAGGACATCAAGGAGAGAAGAGCTGTCATCATCCTCCGAAAGTAAGTGTTGAAGCCCTCTGGACACCGAGATAAACTCGTGATGTGCTTTAGAGAAACACTTTAAAACTGCCTTACTTGTTAATTTGCTGGCTTGATCTTACATCTTGATTAGCTGTCACTCTCATGCTCACTGATGCCATACCCGTAGTGGAAGTAGGTGGAACTTGTTACTGCGGAGTTAATCACTGCTTGGCTCTGTGCAGCAGTGCTTCATTGTAATGCCGGGTTTGCAAGCCCTGTTTGTGTCCCAACACCTGGCTTTCGTTGCCTGCCTAGCTCCAAACAGCTAGGGTTTCAAACTCTTGTTTGGGGCCATGTATTCAGGTGCCTGATCATATGATACCCACGGCTGTGAGTTACCTGCATGGTCCTTTGGAGCTGATGCTTACGATGAGGAATCAGCTCTAAAGGAGATAAAGTTCTTGGTACATGGCTTTTGTTTCCTGGAGAGGGAGAGGATAACACTGGCTTCGAAAGGAAATGGATGCAGTGGATTTAGTGATCGCTTTACATAGCCTGTCCTTCAAGTCGCTGGTGGGAAGCCAGGCTCTGGAAGCTGTTTAGAAGATACACTGCCTTGATGGCATTTCATCAACCAGTGCTTGTTCCTAAAGCTTCTAAGGAAATGGAGGAAAAAATAAACCAACCCTATCCCAAACTCCCTCAGTTTAACCTTCTTTTGTGCCCAGAAATGTCCTCTCTCCTCAGTTCCTTCTCCTAGGAGATGGAAAAATGTGACTGCCACACACTGACCCGTATTGATTGTGCCTTAGAAGGTGGTAGCAGTAATTCTGCTGTCAGGAAATCTCTCTGCAAGTGAAAACGCACAATTTTGAGTCCTATAAACCCAACTGAAAGCGTGGGCATTGGTGGCAGGGCTGCAGTTGCCCAGGCTAGCATAAGGCTAGCAGGCAAGCGGTCTAGATTCAGACTTGCTGTGAGCTTTTGGATGGCGTAGTTGGTTTCAGAACAAGTTTGGCAACGTTGTAAAGATATGGCCCAGAGCCAGCGGAGTGGAGTTGGACATCTGGTTAGAGAGACCACGAAATGAAGGCAAGGAAAACAGCAGCCTTGAGGCATTAACCAGGCAAAATGAGCCCAGACCCAGGCAGGCAGGATGAGATGTGGCAGGTGATAGAGTGGGATGAACGGCAGGTTAGAGCCAAACCACTCTGTAGCTGGTTATTGCCACATGGGGTTTAAGGGTTATGATAAGAAGGCTGTTGCATTTGTGTTGTTGGTTGCTGCAGTCAGTGAGAAGCAACGTGAGTGCTGATAAACACCAGTGGAAGGCATCTCAGATCTAGTAGTTGGGCTTTGGGATAGAGAAGAGAAGCTTCTGTACGAGGCTGTGGAGCAGTTCCCTCAGAAAGACTTGGCTAAATCAGCTGACGCTGCCCAAATGATGCAGATACCCAACACACTTGTTTAAACTGGCTCTTGCTCTTGGTGTTGCCATCCTCTGTAAGCTGAGGGTGTCGAGTTGTTTCACTCTTGCCTGAATGCCCTCAATGTGCAACTGGGTGAACACGTAGCTGCAGAGAAGCACCCAGCTGACCTGGTGCATGGCTGCTGAAGAGACAAAGCTGTTAGCTCCTAGCAGAGTGTATTGGCTGGTTTTGCTTAGCCATCCTATAGCACCATGTCCTTCTGTCTTCCCCTCATTTCAGGGCCCTGATTTGCTTAGTGTTAGAGCAGAAGTGTGTGCCTGGTCACACACGGACAGCAATGGGAGGCGGAATGAAACCACACCAGGCTTTTCCCTCTTGAGCCAAGTGGAGACCCCCTGGTAATTCTTGATGTGTAATCTCCATAGGGTTTAGCAGCCCTGGTGCTTACATGGCAATCGCCTGGTTGCCAAAGGGTGCATTCTGATGGCTGCTAAATAGAGCTTATTAATTGCTGCTTCTCCCTTGTGACGGCGCGTCTCGTGCATGCGTGCACGCACAGCAGGGCTGCGGTGACCTTCCTCTGCACTCGCATCCCCACGGCATGTATTCCTGCAGCAAATGCCATTCCCCACTCCTGGAAGTCTGAAGTAGTGTGTTATGCAAGCAGGAAAACAGCTACTTCCATTGGTAGCCTGCTGGCATGAGAGGCTTGGAAGCAGCTGACATAAAACTCCTCTTCCTCATCTTGCTGGTAAGGATCAACCCTGAGTTATCCAGTGGGATCAGATCAGTTGGGGTGTAGAGCAGCATAAGCCTCACTGAAGCTGGGATATTTGGCTCTGATTTGACTGCCAGAGCCTGCTGGGTCCCAGACATCTGGATCTGCTCTTGCCTGTACTTGGAGTGTGTGGATCTAGAGATGGTTTGTGCTGGCCGTGGCAGAAGGAAGCTGTGGAAGCTGGAGCAGTGGCCGGGTTTTGCAGGATGCTTGGGAGCGGTATGGTTACCCAGTAGGTCATAAACACTTCAGTGTTGTAGAGTGATGATATTCACAGTGTTTCCTGCCTGCTGGAATGCAGGTCTGCAGGGAACCAGCAAGGGTTGGAAGCCTTTGGAGCAAGAGGCTGGAGTGGGGAGGAACGGTGCTCTCTTTCCTGAGATGCTGAAGGAGGTAACGTGGGAGGTGGGATGGAAATGAGACCTATTGAAATGGGTCTTGAAAGTCATTTGGGAGGGTTGGTGCTGCCATGTGTAAGCAGTTACATCAGAGTGACTCTATTTAACTTGGACTTTGGTAGGTGGTTTGCTCTCCATCTTAGTGTCTTGCTCCTGCAGTTCAGAGCTGCATTGCTCTGTGGACAGAGCGAGCGTGGCTGCTGTTCCTTTGCCCTTGCAGTGCACTTGGTGGTTTGGTTTAATTGCAGGCCTGTAGTTGTTGTGTTTGAGAGGTATTTAAACCACAGAACTTGTTCAGGGCAGGATCCGCAATGCCTTTGGTGTTCTACCTGGGCTGGGTGCAGTCCTGGAGCTGGGAACAGCTCAGGGTGATGGTGGTGTGGACTAGAGCAAGCAGCTGCCTGTGGAGGTGTTCCTTGTTTCTGGCATGCTGGATGGAGCAGGGCTGCTCTGCTCAGTTTCACAAGTGCCAGCATGGCATCACCCTGCTTAACTGGAGAGGCTCTCACAGTAGCAGAGAGGAAGTTTGGCAACTGGATGTACTTCCTAATGGGATTTTAGGTTGGGATTCTTCTGTGGAAACCTCCCTCAGGTGCTGAAGTTCAGCACTAGAGAGCAAGTAGGAATTCTTCTCTTTATATCACCCAAACCCTTTACATTTTCACCTCTCAGCCAAAGGAGGGAGACAGGCTGCGACAACAGTGTCCGGCTGCCTTTCCTGCTGGGAATTGGCTTGCATCCTCCTGGAGGTGGCATTCTGGAGCACCAGCACCACCTCCTAGTGTGTTTTACCCATTCTTAGCCTTCAGTCCGTGTTTTAGCAGAGCTTCCAAGTTGAGATGGTAACTGCTGTGCTTGGAGGTGATGGTAGGGCTGTGATAAACTACACCATCAGGTGTTCATTCCTGCTGCCTCCCTCCCTGTGTGCATGGCTACAGCAGTGCCTGATCCAGCAGCAGCTCTGCTTTGGGACGTGCTGTGCTTGCTCTCTGGTGCAGCTTGAGCGTGTACTGCGCTGCTGGATGTGGGTGCAGCTTCTCTTGGCCAGGCCTTCTCCTGACTCGTACTTCAACTCTTTACACCTCTTAGTCAAGCCGAGAACCGCCTGACCCCATGAGAACTCCGAGCAGGAGGGAGTTTCCGCATGGAAGCAGTTATTACTGATGCAGGTGATGATGAATTTCACAGGTGGCTTAACAGGAGCTGTGAGTTATGGACGAGTCACTGCGATTTCATAGGGTTTCACAAGTGCTCCAGTGCCCCTCTCCCATAACTGGTGTTCCGGTGAGCCCAGCACCATTTGTATTCACCTCACGTATCCCTCTAACCAAGGCAGCAAAGGTTAACGCTGAAGGTTCAAGCGCCGGAAAGCTGCAGCCTGTTCTGCTGTTGAGTGTGAATAGTCCTGACCCTCTTCCTGAGCTGTGTGGCTGGGACTGAAGGCGATTCAGCACACGTAGGGTTGATAACCGCTGCAGCACACTCGTGGTTCTGTAGGAAGCCCTTGCAAATTCTCTTCTCTTTACCTGCAGAACAAGACTAGATGCGCCTCGACTGGAAACTAAATCCCTGAGTAGCTCTGTGTTGCCACCGGGTTATAACTCAGGAAGCAACCGGGACCAGATCCTGAAGCCAAAGCGGTCCCATCGCAAAGCAGATCCTGATGCTGCTCACAGGTAGGATCGTCTCTCCTAAAAGCAATGTTTGGGATGCTATCTCTAGGGCTGTGCGTGTCTGTCCCGGTGTCAGATAAGAGAGGCTGCACAATACACTTTAAAGCACCCTACTTTGCACTTCCCAGGTGCTTTCTGTAGTGTACAGATGTGTTTTATCAGAACACACGTTCCTCCTAGGCTTGTGGAGGCTAAGCTCTGGCTGTAAGCAGCTTACATTGTTTATCCTGTGAGTGGCATAATGAAGAAGCAATAGATTTGGCTGGCTGTTGGTAACGCAGTCATTCCAAACAATAGTTTCCCTGCAGCTAATTATTTTTGACCTCTATTGCCAAGCAACCTGTGCAGCTGCGTTAAACTGCATTATGAAAGCAATCTTGGGAGAGAGAAAGGGAGGGTTTGCTATCTGGGAAAGGTGAAGGTCGTCTTGGGAAGCTTCTCGGACCTGTTTTGGTTCCCGAGCTGCACGCGTGTGTAACCAGACTGTGTGAATGTGTAAGCCTGACCTTCAGGAGAGCTGCTTGCTGAGGTTTCACACAGCCTGAGCTCTGCAGCAGAGCTTCCCTCAAACACCACCTTGCTCTGTGTGAATGTGCTGGGAGCCGTGAGGGATGTTCCTGGTATTCCCAATTCCAAATGCTCCCGAGGACCCAGTGTTCTCTGCATGTCATGTGAAAACCATGGTTTGGGCCTGCGGCTTGGCTGTGTGCTCCCAGCCCGTGTTTCAACCTGTCCTGGAGGGAGGCAGGTGGGGTTGGTGTGTTTATGAGCAGTGTTCATTCACCTGGGCTCTGCCTGGCTGGGGAGGAGCAGCAAGGAGAGAAGGCTGCGGATGAGAGCTCTGAGCACGCAGTGGACTGGTGTGTGGTTAGAGAAGCGGTCATGCAGAACAAATCTGTGCATCTCACAGAGCTGCTCTGCAGCCTGGTGGGAGCGGAGAAGCTGTGGCTGCCCCATCCCTGGCAGTGTTCAAGGCCAGGTTGGACACAGGGGCTTGGAGCAACCTGCTCTAGTGGAAGGTGTCCCTGCCTATGGCAGGGGGTTGGGACTGCATGAGCTTTAAGGTCCCTTCAACCCAAACCATTCTATGACCTTATTGGGGTGTGGTGCATAGGTTCCTGCAGCAGATAGATGGGTGTCAAAAGCCTGTTTTTCCTCTGGCCTCAAAAGCCCAAGTATAACATAGGTAACCAGCACGGATATCATGTAGTGGTGTCTCTTTGTGGAGAGAGGATTACTATTGCCCTGTGCTGATGTTTGAGAGGACAAAGGAGCTCAGAGCCGTGGTTTGATCCTGCACCGCAAGCACCCCAGCAGCTTAAAAAGGAGCTCAGCTCTGTGCTGCGAGTTCCCCTATAGGAGGGGCAGAGCCTTCTTCAAAAGGGATGTTTCTTGAAGCCACAAGCTGCACTTAAAGCGGTGTGACTGGGCTGTTTGGAAGTGTTCCTGGTGGACGTAAGGACCAGAACTTGCTCTGGGAAGGGGGAAGACTTACACCATCGGAAGCACAATTCCCAGCTTCCCTGTGGGAGGTGCAGCGTGGTGATCTGTTCCTGCTCTGCTCAGTGCCCAGGACTGGGAAAGCGATGTGGAAACAGTCTGTCACAGCGCTCAAAGTATGCAAAACTAGCCAGGGAATGCTGAAATCCCGCCGTGGATGTGCTCACGCTCCCTTCTTCTTCTTTTTCCATAGGCCACGGATTCTAGAGATGGATAAAGAGGAGAACAGGCGCTCGGTCCTCTTACCAAAACATCGGAGAAGGAGCAACTTCAGCTCCGAGAACTATTGGCGAAGGTCTTACGAGTACACCGAGGACTGTGACGAGGAAGAGGAGGATGGAAGCCCAGCCAGGAAAGTTAAGATGAGGCGACACTGAGGATTGCGCTTTCCAGGCTCATAGTGGAGCTGATGGGCCTCCAGTCTGTGAAAACTCTCTCTTCCCTCTGGCTATCTTCCATCTAGCTTCAGTTTTGGTTTTTCCTTTCAGGCTGAAGAGTAAACAGGAAGGATCCTAGCGATTTGCTTTTATGAATGGAGGAATGCTGAGACGTACGGAAGGATGGGAACATGTCCAGTGCACATGGTGCCCTGAGTCATGGGGTCAAAGGGGCATCTCTTCCCTTAGGAAACAGATAAAGTTATGGCAGGCTGTCTGTTGGGATTTCTTTTGAGAACACCAAAAAGTTTCCCTGTTTCGTTGTGCAGGATTCAGGAATTGTATTTTTTGGGGTTTTGTTTCTTTTTTGCTTTAACTTTCCTCCTTTCTACATGGTCTGAATATAACGTTTGACCCCAGGAGCTGAAACGCGCTGCGGTGGCCTCGGGTTTGCTTCACCAAAGGGCTCCTTGGTCTGCTCCGAGCTGGTTGGTGTTGGGTTTGTTGTGAGGATGCCCTGCAGTAACTGGAAGTTTGAAGCTTTGCAGACCCCTCTTAGCTGCGGTTGATTTCAAAGGGTTTAGGACGTTTTTGTTGCACTTTAGTACCAGTTTTAACATAGGTTTCCTTTCCAGTCCCTTTTCCCAAGCCAGCGTGGGCTCGCACAGCCGCTGTGCTGCCCTCTCCGAGAGGAATGTACTTGAGCTCTGGTTTCTCAGTGCTGGTCTGATGAGGAGTGTGTTTTGCTCGAGGAAGAAGGAAACGTGGCTGGCTTCAGTGAGGCTGGCCCCAGGTCCGTGTTGGAGCCCTGGGACTGCTGAGGGAGTGATCACATTGAGTACATGCTGCTTCCCAGAGCTGGGGATAGCAAAGAGGAATAGGAGAGTTGCTGTGCTTGTGAAGGACGTTTGCCTTGGGACCCCCTGGGAAGCGCTGTTCTCCATGCCTGGGGGACTGGCTTTCATCCCCCTGCCCCTTTAGGTGGAGAGAGTTGAGGTGATGCAGCATCCCATCCCAAAGGATGCGCTTTGATGGAGCAGGAACAGGCACTTGCCATGGTCTCGGGCAGCTCTGCTGCAGAGTGTCCCCTCCAAGGCTGGCTCTGGGAGCAAGGACACTGCAAGGGTCTAAGCTTGGCCTCAGTTCAGTGCATTCAGCAGTGGTTGCCCGCCTCCTCCTGGCTTTATTCCTGCCTGTATTCCTGGGGCAGGGAGTTTTCTGCTTGCTACAGGGAAGAACCAGGCGGTGGGCCCCATGGAGTTAGTGTTAGATTGCTGCCTTCCTCCTCCTCTCCCTCCCGGCTTGCGTTAGCCCAGACCAAAGCCTCAGTGTGTTTCCAAAGCTTCGGGGCCCAACAGCATCTTTAGAACCGTACTTTTAAGAGGCTTCCTCCGGTTGATTCCTTGAACCCAAGCGTTGGCAGTTGTAAGGAATAGTCTTCTTTCCAAATCCCCACTGCTTTGCCCTCCTTCCAGGTGTAGTTTCTCTTCGTGTCGTGTCCCTTTCACACTTCATGGTCCGCACGCTTGGCAATAAAAAGATGTAATATATTTTGAAACCCGGTTTGCTGCTGTCTTGAGGAGCTCCCGGTCAAAACCCCACCAAGCCAAGTGCTGTTTGCTGACATCTGGGTCTTGGCATCCTTTTCCTTCCCTGCTGACTTCTGTAGCTCCTGCCGCTCTCCTGTTGTTGGGGTTGCTGCTCCGGCTGGATCTAATGGTCGTATTAGTACAAAGGAACTGACTGTCACCTCCAGCACAGAGCTGATCTGTGGAGTGTTACAGGTGAGGTTCTCACTGCCTGTCTCTTGTTAGCAGGTTGGTTTCCTGGTGACAGCCACTGTCGGCTCCATGCGGAGGTACAGGCGCAGAACCTGTGTTGTCTGCCCAGAGATCTGAACGTTCGTGCTTCTGCTGCTTCTGAACCCTTTAAAACCCCATTTCCAGACCACATTTAGCATCCAAAGGGGTCTTCTTCACCCTCCCGGCTTCCTGCAGAGAATCCAGGCCATCTCTTGGCTACAAATCCACTGTTTTGGAAAGCTTGGCATTCCCCTGATAGCAAAACCACACGCAGGGAGCAGTGATTCCTTCTCCTCCTCATGGCTGGTGCACACATCTCTGGCGAGCTGGGGAGCCGCTAGCAGGATGCCTTCGATGCCTGTTTCCAGTTGTCTTCCGGGATTCATCCTGGATGTGCTCCATGCTTTCCTCGGTGTCAGGTCTGATGTGGGTGATGGTGGCAGTGGTCACTGCCAGGCTCTGCATAACCAGCTCTTCCCTACCAGCTCCCAATTGTACACCTACCTCTGCAACAGGGATACCGTACCCTGGTGTCAGCTCGAAGCTGGAGGCAGCCTGGCTTCCCGGGACTGCTTTCCAGAGCAGGAATCCCATGGGATGAGGTGTTGGCTTTGTCTCCACTGAAGGCTGAACAAGATATCCTGAGGTCTTACTCCTCAGCCTTACTTGCATCCTCTAGCCTGGTACCATCACCTCATCCAGTCTGTGTGTGTGCAAGTATCCTTCCTCTCCCACCTTGTTTCGCTATTCCTGCAGCTATGGTTGGGAGCTCCCCCTCTTTCCTTCCTCCCTCCCTGCCCCACATCCCTGCAGTGGTTCTGAGCTGGCAGCTGTGGTTGGAGGGACAAGAGAAGCTCCTCACCACTCCAGCCACTCTTCTCATGTGTTTTCAACCTGCTTGATAGGGGCTTGACACCTTGGAGTGAGAATGGGACACAACCAGTCTGACCTGTAGCATCTCCTGGGTGTCCCCAGCGTGTGGGCAGGCCACCTTCCCCTCTTGTACAGACATTTTCTATAGACACAGATGTATATGTGTAGATAACATCGTTTTTTAACTCTTTTGCACTGAACAACAGCAGAGTGAATCCCTGATTCAAAACACATTTCCATGTGGATCCAGGTGTTTGGATCCCAAACTGCAACCTACCTGGAAAGCTGTAGCTCTAATACTGGTGATGCCCATACATGTTCTCTGTCACTGGCTGTGTTGGGCTTCAGGTCAGGCTGGTGCCGTGGGTCTGGTGTGAAGGATGGAGTGTGCTGAGCTCTGATTTAGAGCCAAAAGTCCTCCCCAGACTCATGCACAGACCTGGCTCCTTTGGCTTTGTTGTATCTGTTCAGTCCGGTCGTGCAGTCCCACCTCCTCTCCATCCACCCACAGTGTGTCATTGGTGTAACCTGCTCATCCCGAAACTGGGAATAAGGCTATGTTCAGTGTGACGATCCCATACACCCACAGCCCAGACCAGAACTGTCTTAAGGAAGGGGGACAAAAGTGGGGTCTATCTCTGCTTTGGAAGGATTCATCCTACTTTGGTGGGTTCCATCCCCTCAGTTCTGCAAAGAGCAGGAGGAATTGGGGTCTGTCACTGTTACCTCCATCTCGAGGAGACTCAGGGATGGAACTGAAGCTCTTACATCCATGGTGTGGGCTCACCGTGTCCATAGGAAGGGCTGTTTGCTGGCGCTAAGAAGCGAGCTGCAGGCAGAGCCCAGCTTGCCACAGCTGGTTCCACACTTGCTGAACCCTCATCCAGATGTTAGCAGAGAGCTGTAACTCCCACAGGCTTGGCTCATCCCAAGGGATCACTCATGGGGATGGTCATCCAGCACCACCATGAGCCACCATCCATTGGGATGAGAGCTCCGACCTCTGCCTTTTGAAGCTGTTGGTACCAGCACTCACCCCTTGGTTCAAAATGCATTGAGGAGGGCACTGAGGGGACCCAGGTCTGGAGCCCACCAGCAGCAGAAAGTCTTTTTCCAGCCCAAAGTGATCCCTTTCCCAGTGGGAAGGAGAAATCCTCAGCTGAGGAGCATCTCAGCTTCCTTTTCCCATCTCCCCTCCTTTTCCCACCCCTGCCCACTCTTTAAGTTCCGACTTTGAATTTTAGGGTTGGTTTTTTCCTTAAAGAATTTAATTTTCCCCCCTTTTTTTTGTTCCAAATAACAAGAAATAAAAAAGAAAAGTGGCAATATTTTTTTCCGGAAGCTTTTCCTAGGAAAAAGCATGGGTTTGTATCAAAGTTGTACAGTTGAGACGTTTGGGATACGAGAAGTACTGTGTGAAACGCTGTAAATGGGGCAGAGATTATTTTCTGTACAGGCTGACAAGGGGGGGAATCGTTGGGATTCCGGTTGGTTTCTTGGGAAGGATTTGGTTCTTGGCTGCTGGGGGTTGGAATTTCACCGTTTCATGGTTATTACTTTGGGGTTTTTTTCCTTGTATAGATTGCTGCATTAATTGAATAAAAGCAGAAAGCATTGCTCGGGCTCTGTGGTGGTGCCGGTGGACGGGAGCCGTGTCCTGCTTCCCGACAGCAGGAACGGGGCTGTGGGAGCTGCTGCTGAATTAAGGGAGTCTCCGTCTCCCCCAGGGATGGGGCGGCCAAATGGGGTCTGTCCCTCCTGTGCTGCCCTAGAAAGTGGGGATGGGGCTTGCTGCCTTCCTTCCCTATTCCTTCCTTTCCTTCTTTCCTCCTTCCTTTGCTCCTTCTGTTCCCTTTCCCTCCTTCCCTCCATTACTCCTTCCTTCTTACTTCCTTTCTTTCTTTCTCCCTTCCCTCCTTCCTTCTTCTCTTCTTTCTTGCTCCCCTCTTCCCTCCTTCCCTTCCTTTCCCTTTCCCTTCTTCCCTCCTTTCCTCCCTTCTCCCTTCGTTCCTTTCCTTTGATTCCTCTTCCCTCCTTTCTTTCCTTCTCTCTTCCCTCCTTTTCTTCCTTTCTCTTTCCCTCCATTCTTCCTCCCCACTTCCCTCCTTTCCTTCCATTCCCCTTCCCTCCTCCCTTCATTCCTCCTTCCTTCTTCCCTCCTTTCTTTCCTTCTCCCTTCCCTCCTTTCCTTCTTTTCCCTTTCTCTCCTTCTTCCCTCCTTTCCTTCCTCCTTCCCTTTTTTCCTTCCTTCCTCTTTACATCCTCTCCTTTCTTCCCACTTCCCTCCCTTCTTTTCTTTCTCCTCCTGTTCTCCCACCTCAGGGGCAGGGAAGCAGATACAGACACTGTCCCCTTGAAGCTCCCGTAGTACTTGGTCCCCAAATACCCCCAGCACCCCTTGGGGGTTGCACCCCCTGTGCTTCATCCTTGCATGGAGCCCTTTGTCCTCCCTGCCCTGTGTCTTCCTCCTGCAAGAGGAAGATGGAGATGGATGTGACGAGCCAGAGAGGGGACGGCATGGCTGGATGGGGTCTGCCCATCCTCTTCCTCCTCCTCTTCCTGAGCTCCTGCCTGATCTATGTCCTTTCCATCACTTGATTTCAAGCCTTGAGGCTGTGAGTGGGGTCAGACCCATCCATCCATCTATGAGCCCATCACCAGGGCATCAGGGCAACTCCCCCCTCAGGCCCTTTTCCACCCCAAAAGCTGTGTCACCTCAATGTGGCATCACCCCAGGACCGACGTTAGTCAGCAGGGAGGGGAAGCCCTGCCCTGCCTTGGGTTGACTCACCCCAAACTGGGGTGCAGGGCATGGTGGGGACAATCGTGGGGATGGGGCATGGATATCAATAGCATGGGCCAGCAGGATGCTGAGCGTGGTCCCTCGGCGCATCCGTGCCGAGAGGGACCACGCTCAGCATCCTGCTGGTCAAAGACCTTATGTTGTTGATGCACCCCATAGTTATAGGCGCTGAATCCGGGGCTCCCTATGGATCAGGGAGCCCTGTGACCATAATAAACACTTTGGGAATACCCTTCCTGTCCCATCCCCATTTTCCTACACGAAAAAGTCGGGAATTTGCTTAACCCCCCCCCAATAGCAATACACAAAGCGCTCATAGAGGGCGCTGCCGCCAAAGAACTACAACTCCCATTACCCCACCCGTCTAACGCATGCCGAACGCCAGTGGGCGGGCCCACGCTCGCGAAGACGCGCTGTGATTGGTTGAGACCCTTGTCCATCTACCCCTTGCGCCCCGCCCCGCCCCGCCGCGGCGGTGCCTGCCCCGGGGCTCGGCGCGCGCGCACCGGGGGACCCGGGATTGGGACCGGGATTGGGATCGGGATCCGGATCAAGCACCGGGGACCGATCCTTATAACCGGTACTGGGGGCCCCCCCCTTGTATCCCACTCCGGTACCGGCCCCCGGCGGGATTCACCGGCCCCGCCCGCCCCTCCCGGTGCCGCCGCCGTGCTCCACCATGATGAAGTTTCGGTTCCGGCGGCAGGGTGCCGACCCGCACCGGGACCGCATCCGGCACGACCTGTTCGCCTTCAGTAAGGTGAGGGCTGCGGCGGCGGCGTTGGACCCCCGGGGGGGGGGTACGGGAGCACCGGGAGCTACCGGGGGAGCGGGGTGCGGGCGGGCAGACCCCGCTCCCATGGGAAGCGGGGAGCACCCCTCGGGAGTGGGAGCACAGCAACGGGATCCCCCCGGTGTACGGATGCAGGCAATGGGGGTATCCCGAGGGGGATGCACCCGCGGGGCGGGTACCGGGACTCCCCGGTGCATGGTTGGGGGGTGCCCGTCTCCCTTGGGGTGCACCACGGGGTGTCCCCCTCCCCGCACCCGGAGAAGGATGCCACCCGCGTATCCAGCCCCTGCCTCTTCCCTATGGATTCCTCCCAGCCTCGCTCATTGGCAGCAGCATTTCGGGGTGCCCCGGAGCATCCCCGGCTGCAGTGGGGGGGCTCAGCCTCTCACCCCGCCCAGGGGTGGGGAATGGGGGGCCGGACCCCTGTGTCAGCAGGAGGAGATGTGGTGGTGATGGCGGGGGCTCCCTTTGCACCCCAAGGATGTGTCTCTGGGGGGATATCCGAGGCCCAGAGCTTGGTTCCCCACTGGCTTCGGGGAGGTTTCCTGCTGGGGGGGCATCAAACACCCGGGGGGGGACGACCCTGAGAGCCCTCGGGTGCCGGACCCTTCCCTTGGTGTATGGGTTGTGCCGGGGGGTGCCCATGGGGGCTCAGTGCACCCCATCCCGGGAGCGCCGTGGTGTTGGGACCACAGCAGTGGCAGCAGCCCCTGGCTGAGCCCAGCCCATGTCCATCCATCCTTTGGCAGCATCCTGGCATCGGACGCTTCCCTAAAGTCACGGTGTGGACTCTGGAGGCACCCCCAGATCACCCTGGGCTGGGATGTGTTGGGATGTGCCACAATGGGGGCGTCAGAGCAGCACCCACCACCCCAACACATCCCTCTCTGCCCCCAAACCCACTGCTATGGGTGAAGGTCTGGCTGGGACACATGGCTCACCCCATCCAGAGCCCCCCAGTTTTGGGGGGAATGATCCCACATCCGCATCCTGCCCAAGCATCCTCCCCATAGGGTCTGCATCCACCGGGGGGGCCGGGATCAGCCCCTCTCCATGCAGCCCAGCGCGGGGGCCGCCGGCTGCCCACCTGCCTCCCATTAGCGGTTGTTTTTCCTCCCGAGCTCCAGCAATCCTGGGATTTGCTGTGATTTGGCCGGGAACGCGCCTTGGCCGGGGCCGGCACAGGCTGCCGGATGCAGCCCCGCTGCCGGCTGGGAGGAAGGGCTGTGTATGGGGGGCTGCCAGCGGGTCCCCCATGGGGATGGGGGTGCAGGGAGGGCAGCGCTTGTGGGGCTTTGCTGTCGTTGTCACAGTGGTGTCCAGCCTAAAGCATCCCTGCTCCTGCCGTCATCCTCCAGTGCAGCGTGCATCCCCATGGGATTTGGGGTGCTGCTGCATGGGGCTGCCACATAGACCCACAAGCACCCACTAACTCGCCCCACCGCCCCAGCCGCGCTGGGATCCTCTGGATGGAACAGGGATGTTGCCACGCTCCTAAAGGTGTCCCTATGGAGGGGAATGGGAGCCAGGAGGTGATGGTGGTGTCCCTATGGAGGGGAATGGGAGCCAGGAGGTGACGGTGGCTGTGCCGGCGGGTGCAAAAAGCCGCCCCGCTGCGCCTCTCAGCCGCCCCAGACAAAGGGAGCAGGTCAGGATCTGGCCAGGCTGGCTCCGGCGGCCTCCCTATCATCCCATCGCGCCATTGCTGCTCAGCCAAGCTGTCCCTGGGGCTGCTCCCCCCACCGGTGCCCTCGCCTTAGGGTGTCCCTTGTGTCCCCCCATTGCCAGGCGCCTCCCAGCTGGCGTGCCCCGGCATGCCATGGATGGCCAGGGCTTCCTTGGGAAGGTGCCTGTGGGCACACGGCTCCGGCAGGGACATCCCCGGCACTGGTGGGTCTTGCTTGCCTGGTTCTGCCGCCCGGCACCGTGGACCCCCGGGGATGTCGTGGTGGGGATGAGCTGGATCCCACTCAGCCTTCTGGGGCGTCCATGCCTTGGGCATGGGGTTAGAGTGGGGGTCCCCTACCCAAAGTGGCGGTGGGTGCAAGCACGGATCGACCCCAGCCCTTGGTTTGGCTGGTTTGTGGGGTGTCAGGTGGGAACTGGGTGAGCAGTGATGTCCCCCTCCCCAAGGACCGCATTGGTGGCATCTTGACAAGGCAGCATCCCTGTGGCCCTCTGTCACGGGGTGAAGCTCTGGCCGGTGTGGGATCAGCCCCATAGGGGTGCAAGGGGGGGTTTGGGCGGCTGTCCCGGCTCTGACCTGCCTGTCCCCCCGGCAGACAGTGGAGCACGGCTTCCCCAGCCAGCCCAGCGCCCTGGCCTACGACCCCGTCCTGCGCGTGATGGCCATCGGCACCAAGGCTGGAGCTGTGAAGCTGTATCCTTTTCCCACCCGGAGGGCAGGAGGTGAGGACCCCCCAGACCTTCCCATCCCGCTGGAAACACGGCCCTGCTGCTCGCCCATCCATCCAACTGGGTCTGCCAGCGAGGGGGTGACTCCAGGACCCCCCCAAATGCCCAAACCACCGTGGGAACCAAGGCGCTCAGCATCCCGGCTGGCATCCCATGCTATGGGGGGGGGGGTGGGGGTGCATCCCGCTGTTATCCCATCGGGCTCCCATCCATCCATGGTGGCTGCGGGGCCTCTGGGCGGCCCTGTGCCGGGGTGAGGGGCTGTGATGGGCGCCGATCCCAGTCCCGGGTGGGGGGCCGGCGTTGGGGGACACCCGAGGACGCGGGGCCCGGCCGGGCTTTGTTGCCGGCGGCGTGCAGGAGACTCGAGAGCGGCGCTGGCCGGCGGCCAGGCTGGATGCGGCCGCGCTCGGGGGCCCCGCGCCGCTGGAATGCGGGGTGGGAGTGCGGGGGGGGGGGGGGCGGCTGCGCCTGCAGCAGGGTCAGCGTGGGGGGGGGCCGTCGCGTTCCCGGCCTCCAGGCTGTGGCTGCTGCCTCCCCAGTGCAAAGATGGCGTGGGGAAGGGGGGGTTTGTGCTGCCGGTGCCAGCGCGGCCGCGATGTCGCCGGCTGCTCCCTTTGGAGGCTTGGCTATGGAGCGCTGGATCCAGCCCTGCCCGTGGTGTTAAACCCCTCCGTGGGCCACAAACACGCTGCGGTGCACTGAGCATCCTCTGTGGGGTGGTTTTGGGGTTCTGACCACCCGGCCCCGCTCTGGTTGCCACCGGGATCATGGAATGGTTTGCGTTGGAAGGGATCTTCAAAGGTCATCGTCTAATCCAACCCGCCTGCAATGAGCAGGGAAGATGCTTATGGAAGTTCCCAGGGCCAGGCAAGGCAGCAGCCGGAGCTGGCCTGACTGGTGCTACTGGTTAGTGGGGGCACCCATGCGTGCTCCCCGAGCTGGGATGGGTGGATCCAGCTGCAGACAAGGGGTTTCCACTGCCTGGGGGATCTTCTGAGGCTTGGACACCCATTGCAGTGAGCCAATGTCCCCGGTGTTCCCTGGATACCTGTGGCACCATTTAGGATGGGAAAAGCCCCCCGGATGAGTGAGGACGGTGCCATCTGCCATCCTTATAGCATCCAGAGCCCTTTGTGTGTGCTGCTTGGTCTCCCCACATCCTTCGCTGGTTTGATGCTGCCAGACAACTCCTGCCTGTTGGTCCAGGCAGAGCCGCTGGGCTGGTTCCTTGTGCCAGGGGCAATGGGGGGCCGCAAGAAGCGATGCCCCCTCTGTACGTGGCATGCCAAGACATAGCAGTGCAATGCACCGGTGACACCGGGATGGGGCAAAGCGCTACCCGGGTAGGGGATGCTGGTGAGGCCGGGGAGCACCGTGTGGGTCCTGCCCCGGTTCCTGCTGAGCGGCGTCGCCGGCAGAGGAGCTGGGACCAGTCTGGTGAGTGAGGCCGTGCCAGCGCATGCCGATCCCCACCCTGCGCCGGGGCTGCCGGGGCTGCCGGCGCCTCTGCTCAGGAACAAGGGAGTGGTGGAGGGCAGGAGCCGACCTGGCCCTCGCACACCCACGGCGGCCTCGTGCCGGCCACATCCTGACCCGCGGCGTTCCGGTCGGAGGCGTTCCGGTGCATGCCAAACAGGGATGGTTTGGATGCCGGAGAGGGAGAATGAATGCATCAGGGACCGGAGCGGTAGCGGAAGGGGTGATGGGTTTAAGCTTAAACAGGGGAGATTCAGGTTGGATATAAGGAAGAAGCTCTTCCCTGTGAGGGTGCTGAGGCGCTGGCACAGGGTGCCCAGAGAAGCTGTGGCTGCCCCATCCCTGGCAGTGTTCAAGGCCAGGTTGGACACAGGGGCTTGGAGCAACCTCCTCTAGTGGAAGGTGTCCCTGCCCATGGCAGGGGTTGGAGGTGGATGAGCTTTAAGGTCCTTTCCTACCCAAACCATTCCATGATTCCCTGGTGGTACCGAGGCATCAGGGATGCTCTGACATGGCTCTTTGCCGGGGCATGAGGCTAAACTGCTGATAGAGCAGTGGCCTGGGGGTGGAATTTAGGGGTCTGTGGGTTCATTTGGGGCAGGGGGGGGTCTCTACCCTCGTTGTTCCTTTAACGGCCCCCCCAGATATGGCGCGCCAGGCGTGGAGCTGACGGGCTTGCACAAGGAGACGGCCACTGTCACCCAGCTGCACTTCCTCCCTGGCCAGGTAGGGGGGGTGTGTGTGTCCGGGGGTCCCGGGGGCAGCTCCCCTTGTCCCCCATCCCACCCCATTGTCACTGTCCCCCCCACAGGGCTGGCTCCTGTCCCTGCTGGATGACAACACGCTGCACCTCTGGGAGGTGTGCCAGAAGGATGGATGCTCCCACCTGGAAGAGACCCGCAGCTTTGGCCTCCCGGGACGCCCAGGGTCCGATAGCACTGAGTACTTGCTTGTGGAGGGGTGTCTCCACTCTCTCCCCCATGGGGCTGCAGCCGGGAGTGATCCTGCTGCTGGCTGGGAATGGCGCGTGGGAGCTCTCAAGGTCCTTCCCTGGCGCTGGTTTATCTGCTGGGATTCTCCTGCAGTTCCAGCCGGGATGCTGTAGTGGGATAACACAGCCCTGAGCTTTTTATAGGTGCTCGCAGGGCACAGGGGGCTGATAACAGCTCTGATTGCTTCAGTGCTGAGGTTCTCCCTGTCCTGGGCTGATGGGGATGCAGCGCCGGGGAAGAGGAGGTTTGGGCTCTGTCTGCTGCTCCCTCATCATAGGGCTGACACAGCCCCCCCGTTCCCCTCTATAGGTGCTCTCCTGGCATCACCCGGGTGACAGTGGTCCTGCCGACATCCTCCTGTGCAGTGGCCTGCCTGGGCACCGAGGGTGGTGCAGTGTATTTCCTCGCCCTGCCCAGCCTGGTGCTCCTGGAGGACAAAACCCTCTTCCCAGATGAGGTCCTGCAGAGGTGAGCCCTGCAAATGCTGCACCCCCTCCTCCCCATCGCTCCCAACACCCCCTGACCCCCAGTGTGTCCCCTCCATGCAGTGTTCCCGATGAATATCGCTGCGGGAAGGCGCTGGGACCCGTGGAGTCCATCCAGGAGCATCCGCACGACAGCAGCCGGCTCCTCATCGGGTACAGCCGGGGGCTGGTGGTCCTCTGGGAGCAGAGCACACGTGTGGTCCAGCACCTCTTCCTTGGGAACCAGGTACTGGAGGTGTCAAGGGGTTAAGGGGGACATGGCCTTGTGTGTGTGCCCCCATCCTGGGTGCTGAGCATCCTTTGTGTGCCCCTGCAGCAGCTGGAGAGCCTGGCTTGGGAGCAGAGCGGGAAGAGCATCGTCAGCTCCCATAGTGATGGGGGGTACATGGTGTGGGCCGTGAGTGGTGCCGGACAGAAGACCCAGCAGCCCATCATGTCCACCATCCCCTATGGTATGGGGTTAATAGGGGAGATTAAAGGGGGTTTGGGGGCTGATGGTCCTGTCCTGGTGTTGCTGCTGCAGCTCAGGATTGGGATCCTTGTCTGCTGGAGGACAGGAGGCTCTGCAGAGGGATGTGGACAAGCTGGACCCATGGGTTGTGGCCAGTGGTGTGAGGTTCCACAAGGCAAAGTGCTGGGTCCTGCCCTTGGTCACAACAACCCCAGGCAATGCTGCAGGCTTGGGGAAGAGTGGCTGGAAACCACTCTTGGAAAAGGAGCTGGGTGTGTTGGTTAATAACAGCTGAGCATGAGCAGCTTGTGCCCAGGCAGCCAAGGACCACCAGCACCCTGGCCTGTATCAGCACCAGGACCAGGGCAGGGATTGTGCCCCTGGGCTGGGCATTGCCTCGAATCCTTTGTTCAGTTCTGGGCCCCTCACTGTAGGAGAGACATTGAGGTGCTGGAGCGGGGCTGGAGAAGGGCAACGGAGCTGGAGCAGGGCCTGGAGCACAGTGTGATGGGGAACGGCTGAGGGAGCTGGGGGGTTCAGATGGAGAAGAGAAGGCTCAGGGGGACCTGATTGCTGCCTGCAACTGCCTGAGGGGAGGATGGAGCCAGGAGGGGGCTGGGCTCTGCTCCCAAGGGATGGGATGAGAGGAAACGGCCTCAAGCTGCACCAGGGCAGGTTTAGATGGAGCTGAGGAACAATTCCTTCCCCAAAGGGTGCTCAGGCATTGGCACAGGCTGCCCAGGGCAGGGCTGGAGCCACCGTCCCTGCAAGTGTTCGCACACCGTGGAGACGAGGCCTCAGTGCCATGGGTCAGCGGTGGCCTTGGCAGTGCTGAGGTCTCAGTTGGACTCCATGATCTGAAAGGTCTTTCCCAGCCTCATGGATTCTATGATTCATTTCAGGTCCATTCCCTTGCAAAGCCATCAGCAAAATCCTCTGGCGGACCTGCGAGTCGGGGTACGTCCCTATGGCACAGGCTGGGGCTGGTGATGGGCACTGGGGATGCAGGTAGGATGTCCTGCAGGGTCTGACGGGTGCTGCTTCATCCCACCCAGGAACCCCTTCATCATCTTCAGCGGGGGGATGCCGCGGGCCAGCTATGGTGACCGGCACTGTGTGAGCGTGCTGCAGGGCCAGACCCTGGCCACGCTCGACTTCACCTCCCGGGTCATCGACTTCTTCACCGTGCAGAGCCCCGAGGTGGCCGAGGGAGGTACGTCCTGATGGGGTGGCCTCGAGTGGGTGACATGGGGGGGGTCTCCATTCGCAGCAGCCGTCTGTGCCCTCCCCAGGCTTTGAGAACCCCCGTGCCCTCGTGGTGCTGGTGGAGGAAGAGCTGGTGGCCATCGACCTGCAGACCCCGGGCTGGCCGACCATCCCTGCCCCGTACCTGGCGCCGCTCCACTCCTCTGCCATCACCTGCTCCTGCCACGTCTCCAATGTGCCCCTCAAGCTTTGGGAGAGGATCATCAGCGCCGGGGAGCAGCAGAGCCCCCGGCTCTCCTCTGCCGTGAGTGATGGGGATGCTGGGATGCCCGAGCCCCACGGGGTGGGCCGATGGGCTCAGTCCCTCCCATCTCTCCCTCCAGGCTTGGCCCATTGATGGAGGGAAGAACCTGGCGCAGGAGCCTACACAAAGGGGGCTTCTCCTCACTGGGTGAGTGGCCTGGCAGGGGGAGGGGGTGGTGGGAAACCCCAAATGTGCCCCTAGAGGAGAGAAGGGGGGGACACACATCCTCACCCCATTCCCGCAGTGGGGGAATGGGATGCGATGTGGGGTCCAGCTGCTGTTGGGCTGCTCCATCTCATTCCACTGCCCCACCGCTCACTGATGGCTGGGCAGGAGTGTGTCACCCTCTGCCCCCCCTTGTTCCCCCAGCACACAGGCAACCCTTGTTAGTGGGCAGATGTCAGGGCTCTGCACTCACAGGGCCCCCCCTGTGCCCCCCCCTTTCCAGGCACGAGGACGGCACGGTGCGGTTCTGGGATGCTTCGGGGGTCTCCCTGAAGCCCCTCTACAAGCTGGGCACCGCCAGCATCTTCCAGACCGACTGCGAGCACAACGACAGCCTCACCCAGGCGAGCGAGGAGGAGTGGCCGCCCTTCCGCAAGGTGAGCGCCCCAGCACCCTGCTCTGCCTCCCTCAGCACCGCAGTGGGGGCACACACGAGCCCATAGACAGGCACAGAGGATGGAGCCATCCCGGCATCGCACCGGGGACGTGTCCCTTCATCTCAGGGCACAGCTGCTGTGTGACTCCCCATGGGGACAACAAGGGATGCTTGTTCCACATGCCCTGCCTTGTGGGTCTGCCCCAGTGTGTGTGGGGGGAGCCGGGGGGCACGTGGGGACAGACGTGTCCCAGGCATCATGCCCAGAGCAGCCCGTGCACTGCAGCCGGTACCCAGCAGCTGGTGGGGGGGACATTGGGGTGCACTGGGGGGGCTGCCCCATAGCGGCGTCAAGGTGCCCAGTCCCACATTCCCTCCTTTCCTGCCATAGGTGGGCTGCTTTGATCCCTACAGTGATGACCCACGCCTGGGGGTGCAGAAGATTGCTCTGTGCAAGTACACGGCCAAGATGGTGGTGGCGGGGACAGCGGGGCAGGTAGGGCAGAGTGGGGTCTGACCGCCCCCCACCAGACCCTGCAGCCCCCCATGAAGGGCTCCTACACGTGGGGTTTAGCCCCTGCCTTGCAGCAGGGTGGCTGTCATAGGGCAGGGGGTTCATCCTGTGTCCCCTGCAGGTGCTGGTGATGGAGCTGAGCGATGAGAAGTCGGAGCACGCGGTGAGCGTGGCCACCGTGGACCTGCTGCAGGACCGAGAGGGCTTCACTTGGAAGGGCCACGACCGGCTGGCCCCAAGGAACGGTCCCTTGCCCTTCGCCCCTGGGTTCCAGCCCAGCGTGCTGGTGCAGTGCGTGCCCCCCGCCGCCGTCACCGCCGTCACCCTCCACTCCGAGTGGAACCTCGTGGCCTTCGGCACCAGCCACGGCTTCGGGCTCTTTGACTATTACCGGCGCAACCCCGTGCTGGCGAGGTATGAGGGGGGTACCGTGGTGCTGGGGACCCCTTTAGAGCGATGCCTTGGGGTCTGGGTGCTGAGCAGCATCGGTGCCCGCAGGTGTACGCTGCACCCCAACGACTCCTTGGCCATGGAGGGGCCCCTGTCCCGCGTGAAGTCCCTCAAGAAGTCCCTGCGGCAGTCGTTCCGCCGCATCCGCAAGAGCCGGGTGTCGGGCAAGAAGAGGCTCAACGCCAGCAGCCCCTCCAGCAAGGTGGGTACGGAGGGAGCGGGGACCGCCACGGCTGCTCCTCGTGCCCGTGGGGCAGGGGCTGATGCTGCGTCCCCTCGGCAGGTCCAAGAGGCCAATGCCCAGCTGGCGGAGCAGGCAGGGCCCCCCGAGGTGGAGATGACGCCGGTGCAGCGGCGCATCGAGCCGCGCTCCGCCGATGATTCGCTGTCCGGGGTCGTGCGGTGCCTTTACTTCGCTGACACCTTCCTCCGAGACGGTGAGGCCCCCGTTCCGTGCACCCCCCACCCCCTGGAGCTGTGGGTCTGGCCCAGGGGAAGGGGCTCTGATGCTGCTCCCGTCCCGCAGCTGCCCACCACGGCCCCACGATGTGGGCAGGGACCAACTCGGGGTCGGTGTTCGCCTACGCCCTGGAGGTGCCGTCGCAGGAGAAGTTCTCGGAGCGGGCGGTGGAAGCGGTGCTGGGGAAGGAGATCCAGCTCATGCACCGTGCGCCCGTGGTGGCCATCGCGGTGCTGGATGGGAGGGGGAACCCCCTGCCCGAGCCCTATGAGGTCTCGAGGGACCTGGCCAAGGCTCCTGACATGCAGGGGAGCCACTCCATGCTCATCTCCTCCGAGGAGCAGTTCAAGGTGAGCATGGGAAGCACCATCCATAACACGTCCCATGTCCTGTCTGGGTACCCCCATCCCTCCGGGTGCAGAGATGGGGATGGAGGTGACCGACTGCATCCTGGGGCACCCCCGTGCTTGTCCTTACGGTGGTGGCTTCAAGGGGATGATGCTGCCCTTTGCTAAGGGCTCCCACGGTGGGAGGCTGCTCAGGCTCCTGTTCCCCCCAGTACCTGTCTCCTCTCACCCCTCAGGTCTTCACCCTGCCCAAAGTGAGCGCCAAGACCAAGTTCAAGCTGACGGCGCACGAAGGGTGCCGGGTGCGGAAGGTGGCCCTGGTGAGCCTGGCGAGCACCGGCTCCGAGGAGCGGCTGGAGAACTGCCTGGCCTGCCTCACCAACCTGGGCGACATCCACATCTTCACCGTGCCCAGCCTGCGGCCGCAGGTGCACTACGGCTGCATCCGCAAGGAGGACATCAGCGGCATCGCCTCCTGCGTCTTCACCAAGCACGGGCAGGGTGAGGGCACCAGCGCTGCGCTGGGGTGATGTCTGTCGTAGGTGGGACTTCACCTCCTGCTGCACCCCGTGGGGTGTTCCTGAGGGTCTTTGGTGTTCCCTTCTCCAGGTTTCTACCTGATTTCACCATCCGAGTTCGAGCGCTTCTCGCTGAGCGCCAGGAATGTGACGGAGCCGCTGTGCCGGCTGGAGGTCGCCCGGCTCCAGGACACCTCCTGCCTTAGGTAGGACGTATCCCAGCATCCGTGTACCTCATCCCGTGCCACCAGCTCCTGCAATTCACTTCTCCCTGTGCTTCCTTCCAGCAACAGCTCAATGGCAACGCCGAAGCTGCCGCAAGCCAACGGTACCCACGTCCCACGCAGCCCCGAGGGACAACACTCCCCCACCAACAGTGACCGTGAGTGATGACGCTGCCCGCACCATGCACACCGCATCCTCCCCGTGTCCCTGCCTTGCACACCGTGTCCCTATGGACCTGACCCCACGTCCCGGCTGCCCCCCCAACCCTCCTATCCCCATGTCCCCAAAGGGTCCCCTGAGGAGCATCCGGCCGCCTTCTCGCCCAGCTCCATTGACTCCCCCAACAGCAGCATGGAGAACCCTCTGGACACCACCGGGGACATCACTGTGGAGGAAGTGAAGGATTTCCTGGCGTGAGTATGATGGGAACGGTGTCACCGGTGCCCATGGTGCTGTCACCGGTGCCGATGGCCCATGGCGGGGTCCATGGGCTGCCTCTCACTCTGCTTTACCCCAGATCCTCGGAGGAGGTGGAGAGGAACCTGAGGAACGCCAGCGAGGACGAGGCCCGGCCCACGGGGATCCTCATCAAGTGAGGTGTGTGAGGGGCCGGGCGGCCCCACACCATGGCTGCAAACCCATGGGCTTCAGAGCTGGGACCCCCCCATCCACCCCAGTGGGGCTGCGATCCCTAAAGGGGGGGCAGGGGAGGGCAGCATCTCCCGGGGGATGCATCTCCATCCCCTTCTCAAGGGCTGTATCCCCCTCAGGCAGCACCAGCCTCCCTGACCCATCTCAGTGCTCGGATTCCCGGGATGCGCGACTCGACTGGACCCCCCCGAGCCCCCTCCCCATGTAACGTAGACTCGTCTCTTCTCTAACACCCGCCGGCTCCGGCCCGCTCCCCCCGGTCCCCCCTGCCCGGCCCCGGTCCCCTCCGGCCCCGAGCGGGCTCCGTGGTGCACAGGACTCTTCCCGGGGAAGATAACGTTCCTTTTTGTACACACTCCATGGCTCCAGAGCCCCCTTCCCGGGGGATGCTGCTGCTTCCCTGGCTTCACGGGGAGGGTTGGGGCTTGTGGACACCCCCCCCCTCATCCCCTGGTTTTGGTCCATTGGGAAAGTGGGGGGCCGGGAGCCCCCGGGCAGGGCTCTCCCATCCCCTGGTCTGTGTTTACATGCCCGGCTCCCTGCAGTTTACAGCCCCATCCTCGGCCTGCAGCAGGCTCCATGGGACACCCCGGGAATGCCCCATTCCCAGGGGATCCCAGTGTGGACCCCATTGCTCCAAGGTGGGCACTGGAAGGCTTAAGCAGCCTGGGGAGGGGGGGGGTCACAGGTGGCCTTTTTCTCTTAGTGACTTCTCCAAGGGCTATTCTCCAGGTTGGGCTCGGTGCCTGCTGCTCCTTTGACACTAATTCCTGCCACGGGTGGGTTTGGGACGGGATCGCGCTGCGGGAACACACCGGCTCCTGGTCCGTGCTGGTGCTGGGAGGGGGGGATACGGATGGAATATGGGGGTACCCCAACCCCTTCCTGCCCCAACCTGGGGGTCTCACTGTGCCAAATCCCCCCTGGGCTGCCCAGCCCGGCCTCATCCTCACAGGGGGCTGCGGTGATGCTGGCTCTGGTCCATAGCACCTGTCCCTATGTGGCTCCGGGGCTCAGCCTGGTACTTCCCCTCTCCTTTAGGGGATGTGGGGCCATTTTGGACCCCCCCCCGGCTCTCTTGCGGTACGTGTGTGGCTGGGGGGGGGGCCGGGAAGGCTCTGTCAGGGCTGTAGTGTCCTTGGTAGAACCCCCCCCCCACCTCATCCTTCTGTTTGTTTTTTTGGTAAGATGAATTTAGCATTGTTTAGTTATTAAAAATACTGGTTTTTAATATTGAAAATAAAGCATTTAATATCAACTGCCCAGGCTGCAGGGAGCTGGGGGGGGGGGTTGGAGCTGGGGGGGTTGATGGGACCCCCTCAACCACAGGGATCAGTGGGGTGAGGACCCCACTTGGGAGTGAGATGGGCACAGTCTTGGGGTGAGAAGTGCAGCGTTTATTGATGTGACACCAAAGGGCTGTCCCCCTGCAAGTGAACAGCCCCCCCCGCCAGTGCTAAAGCAAAGCATCCTCCCACCCAAACCTGGGTACCATCCTCGGCACTGATTTGGGGCAGGGTGTAACATGGACCCACACTGCCCCATCCACCCCTCAGGAGCTGGGCCCGGCGCTGGGAGAAGGAGGGGGGACAGAAGTGGTCCTTAGGCAGGGGGCTTGCGGAAGACGCTCCAGGCATGGAAGCAGCGGGTGAAGGGCCAGGGCTCGTTGCCCTTCCGCACCAGCCGGAGCTTGCGGGGATGCGCGGGGTCCTTCGAGCGCATGTGCTGGATGTAGACCTGGGGCACAGCACAGCCATGGGGGTCTCACCCATCTCAGGCGCTGGAGCAGGGCCCCATGGGATGGAGATGCCCCAATCCTCACCCAGCAGGAGCAAGCCTTACCTGGCATGCCTTGAGGCTCAGCTTGATCTCCACCTGGCTGGTCTGGGTGCCCACCCACATGTAGACCTGGGGGAAGGAATCATGGAATGGTTTGGGTTGGAAGGGACCTTAAAGCTCATCCAGTTCCATGGGCAGGGACACCTTCCATAGAGCAGGTTGCTCCAAGCCCCTGTGTCCAACCTGGCCTTGAACACTGCCAGGGATGGGGCAGCCACAGCTTCTCTGGGCACCCTGTGCCAGCGCCTCAGCACCCTCCCAGGGAAGAGCTTCTGCCTCAGAGCTCATCTCAGTCTCCCCTCTGGCAGGTTAAAGCCATTCCCCTTGGCCTGTCCCTGCATCCCTTATCCAAAGCCCCTCTCCAGGTTTCCTGGAGCCCCTTTAGGTATTAGAAGACTGTTAAAGGCCATGAATCCGGGATCAGCAGATCCAGACCCAAGGGCCCCACATCTCACCTCGCACCCGTTGTCCAGCAGCATGATGTCATCATCGGCCAGGTCATCCTGGCAGAAATCTGAGCACTTCTCTGACACGGAGAAATATCCCTTCTCATTGGAGCACCTGCGGGAAGAGCCGGATGGAAGCACAGCAAGGACGTGAGTCTGTAAGGACTCAGCTCACGCAGAAGGAAGTGATGTGATGGAGCAGCTCTGATTCAGCTGGATGACGGACAAAGCTGGGAGAGGGGTCTGCTTGTCACAGGAGCCATGCCCTGGCTGCTTTAGGAGGACTGAGCCCTTGGCAGCCCCTCCTGCACCAGGACCCACCTGAAGAGCCGGGAGTGCTTCATATATTCAGCATCTTCATCGTAAGGCTTCTGGCTCCCGATGCCCACCCAGAAGAAGTTTTCAGGCTCTTCTCCCTCATTGATCACCTGCAAGGACAGGGACAGGGCTGAGCATCGCCATCCCCTGCTCCAGTGGCTGCTGTCACCCAGGTAAGCTGGTACCAAGCCCCCTTTGCTCTCACCACTCACCTGCTTGCTGTAGGAGTCATCAAACATGTGGTTCATGATGTCCTCGGCCAATTTGGCCTCATCAGGGTCAGCTGCCCTTCCCACCCAGGTATAGACGATGCCCTGGTTGTCTGTGCTCTCAAAGGGCACCTGGGGGAACACAGAGTCAGGGATGCTCAAACAGGCAGGAGGACAAGCAGCCGAGCAACCCTGAGGATGCTCATCCATGGGCAGTACCTTAAGGATGAAGCAGAACTCCGAGTTGAGCAGCCCAGCGTCTGTGTTGATCTGGATGCACCTACAGAAGGAACCCATGGGGTGCAGAGAGCAAGAGATGAGACCACTGTGCCCGTTGGCACCCATGGGTGCTCCATCACGGAGCAGCTCCCCCAGGAGGGCTGACCTGGTGCAGAGGGCCCCGCCGTTGGTGCGGATGTGGTAGAGGCTGGGCTGGGGCGGGCTGGCCCTGTCCTTCCTCTTGCCTCGGTGGATGACGAACCTCCTCTTGAAGTGCGAGAGGAACTTGGGGTTCTCCTGCTGCTGGGTCATGCGCACGACCTGCACAGGAGCCGGGTGTCAGCAGGGACATGGGGACCCCCAACACACAGCCCCAGGCGCCAGCTGCATCCCTCTGCCCATAGCAGCATCACCTCCAGCTTGCCGGGGAAGAGGCTCTCAAACTTCTTCTGCAGGCTGAAGGTGAAGGTGAGCCAGCCCATGTTGGAGGCCTCCCGGCCCTGCCAGAAGTAGACAATGCACTGGAAGTCTTCCTCTGGCTGCCTCTCCTCCTCTTCCTCCTCCCCGTCCTCCTCCCCTTTGCCTTCTCCCTTCTTCTTCTTCTTCTCCTCCTCCTCCTCATACTCCACCGGTACCCAGTACCTGAGGGCAGGAATAGGCGGTGATGTGAGGGACGGGGCAGGTTGGGGGTCTGGGCAGGGAGATGTGGGTCCAGCAGCCCCATAGAGGGGACAAGCCGGGTGTCACCTGCAAAGGAAGACGTAGCAGTCGTGGGTATGGAAGTGGCCAAACTCCTCCTCGGGCAGGCGAGCGAACTTCTTGCCCTCCAGCACGAAGCCCTCCATTCCATCCAGGTCCTCGTTCCACTCCTCCATCAGCTGCTCTGCCTGTGGCCCCGTGTGCTCCATCAGTCCCTCCATCAGCCCAGCACAAGGGGGGGATGCAGGGGACGGTCCCCAGCCCTACCTCGCTCAGGGGCATGGGTGGCTGTCGGGGCAGGAAGAGCGCCGTGAGGTCTGCCTTCATCTGATCCTTCTTCTCAGCATCCTTACGGACCTTCCCAGCGAGACCACCCTCCTGCAGCACTGATTCAGCGTTGCGGGTGTAATCCACGCGCAGGACATCATCCCAGTTCTTGAACTTGGACTTGAACACCTAAATAGAGGAGGTACCGCACCCACAGCACCCTTTTGGCACCCAGTGCCCCATCCGAGGAGCTTCCCCCATCACTGCTGCCCTACCTGGCACTCGGTGCCCTCCAGGTTCCTGGTGACCATGGCGTGCTTGGGCCGGTGCAGCATCCCGCACAGCTCCTGGCTCAGCTTCAGCGCTGCCGCCCGCACCAACCGTGGGGACTTCCTCCCGATCCAGATGAAGACATCGGACCAGCAGTCCAGGATGTACACGCTCTTGGTGTCCAGCAGGCTCTGGAGCTGAGGGCACCGCAGGGAGTAAGGGGTCAGGCATCCATGGGATTCCCTGCCTGATCCCACAAAGCCATCCAGGAAGAGCAGAGCATCCCCACCCGGGTGCTGGTGGCTGAAACCTGCCTCTCCCAGGGCACTGCTGGAGGCAGAGGGGGCATGAAACCAGTCCCACTGGTCAGACTGGGAGAACCCATCCTACCAGGCGCATCTCCGGCATCAGATCGGCCTTCAGCCTCTTCTTGTGCTCCACTGAGAGCTTGTAGTTGATCTGGGGCAGCTCCAGGTAGCCCAGACCCAGGCCAACCTACGGAGAGGGACAGGGACATGGGTGAGGAGTGCTGCAGGGTCCTGGGGACACCAATAGTCCCATGGACAGCAGCTCCTCACCTTGTACAGCTTGGGCTTGTGGGGCTGGAAGTCATCGGGGACACAGGGCTGGATCTCCTCGGGCTGCCCCCCAAGTGCTTCCCAGAAGTCGGGGGTCTCCTGGCCCTGGGTGAGCAGCGTGATCTCCGCCTTGCCCTTCCGCTCGTTCTTGTTGATCTTCTCAGCAAAGAGCCTGTGGGAGGAACGGGTGAGATGGGAAGGGGGGGGGGCTCCTGCACCCCCAGCCCCAGAACCAGCCCTACCTGGCCTTGGTGGTGCTGCTCAGCGTGGCCTGGGCCCCGCGCCACACGAAGAGGTTGAGGCCGTGGTCCAGGAGGAAGACGAACCTGGAGGATGCAGAGATGAGAGGGTAATTGGGAGAGTGGGGTCCGTCAGCATCCTCCCACCCTGGAGTCCTTGTGGAGCAGGGTTTGAACCCACATCCTTGTGGGGAAGTGCTGGAATGGCCGATTTCCACCCCAGAGCTGCAGCTCCGATGTTCTGGGTGTTATCCCAGCACCGAGTCCCTCCATAGGGACCCGCTCCCCTGCTCACCGAGGGTCCAGCGACGTTCCTTTCAGTGCCACCGGCTCCAGCTTGACGTTCTTTTTGCCATAGACACGGTACAGCCTGGAGGAGAAACACCCCCGGTGGGATGTGGGGCACTGCCTGCCCCACGCATCCCGCCAGCCCCTGGCCCCAGTGCTACCTGGTGATGTACTGCGTGTCCTCAACAGTGAAGAACCCGCTGGCTGTGCCACCCTCAATGTAGGAGATGTCGTTGTCAAAGACCTGGGGCCAGGGAAGGGGTGAGGATGGGAGATGCAGCTCTGGGGGCTATGGGGAGCTGGGGGTCAGCCTTACCTGGAGGAACTCATCACTCTCATCCCCCATCTCCTCCCGGATGCTGCGGCACTCGGCCCCCAGGTAGTTGCGGAGGTTGACAGCATGGATGGCAGAACAAGCCTTCTTATCCAGCGTGGCCTCCTGCCCAATCCAGTAGTAGATCTCCCAGTTGAGGGAGCCGTTCTCATCCAGGAAGGTCTGGGGAAGGACAAGGCGTGAGATGGGACCGGGTATAAGACGGGACAGCGAGGCTGGGGACGCGAGGGACCATTGGTCCTCCCCAGGTACCTTGAGCACGATGTAGCAGTCCGCCTCGTAGAACTTCCCATGGAAAGCCTCATCCACCAGCATGGGCACGAAGTTCTCGATCTGCCACACGCAGAGGCCGGGCAGCTGCCCCACATCCTCACTGAAGAACTCCGAGTAATCCAACTGTGGCTTCTCCAAGCCCTGATCCCAGCGGCGCGTCTTCAGGTCAGGAGCCTTCGCCTCCCCGGTCTCCTGTAGGGGGTGGGGACAGGTCACTAAACGGGAGGCAACCGGGTCCCTGATGCTTGGGGTCCCTTTTCCTACCCCAAACCCTACCTCGATCTTCTTGTTCTTCTCCTGGGCCACATCCGACATCCCCTTCAGCACCTGCTTGGCTTGGTCGTCCTGGGCAGAGTCCTTGCGCCGCCGGAGCCGCATCTTGCGCGCCAGGGGGTCCTTGGTGCCGCTCCCTGGGGACACGGGGATGGGGTGAGAGGCAGCTGGGACCCCCATCACCTTGTGTGGGGCACGGCCCCATGGCCCTGCACACGGACCTGCCGCAGCGGCTGCGACCGTGGCCGGGGAGGCTCCAGCCAAGCGGAGCTGGTTCTGGAGGGAGAAGTCGATGTTGTACCACTCCGAGGTCTGATCCAGCGGCTTCGGGGGCATCACCAGGTTGGGGTTCTCGCGCACATCCAGGATCTGGGAAAGAGGGACAGGATTGCTCTGAACAGCAGAGCCCATTCCTTGGGTGATGTGGTCTAGGGTGAGGCGTCCCTGCCCATGGGGTGGAACTGGATGAGCTTCAGGTCCTGTCTGGCCCAAAGCGTTCTATAGGCTCATGGGGACAGCGAGGATGTGGGGTGGGATACTGGTCCTCAGTTTGGTGAGGGGAGCCCCACACCCATCACCTGCCTGGGCTGAACCATGTACCACACTGTGTAGATTGGTCCCAAACACCCCTGTCCTCACCTCATCCCATCCCACCCTACAGATCCCAGGGACACACAGGGGCTGTGATGGACCCAGCTTGAGGTGGAGGAGTGCTGGGCTCTCACCTCCACATCTGTCAGGAAGTGGATGGCCTCTGGCAGCGTCACCAGGCGGTTCTTATTCAGCACCAGTTTCCTCAGCTTGGAGCACCTATGGCACACAGAGATGATGGGGAAGGACCAAGCCAAAGTGACACCGTGTCACCACACAGCCTCCGCGTCCCCTACCTGCACAGGCTCTCAGGGATGAGCTCCAGGTTGTTGTTGGCTGCCATGAACTCCTCAAGGTTGACCAGCTTCCCGATGCCCGAGGGGATCCCATCGAAGTCCAGCTTGTTGGAGTTCAGGTACATCTTCTTCAGCTTGGTCAGCTTACAGATGGCCGACTGGGGAAGGAGGAGATGGTGGGATGAGGGAGAACGCAACGGTTCTGGATGGGCAGGGATGCCATGTGCAGGCAGGGACATACAGGCAAGGAGGTGAGCTGGTTGCGGGACAGGTTGAGGGTCTCCAGTTGGGTCCATTGGTCGATGCAGAGGGATAACTCCATGATCTGGTTGCTGCTGAGGTTGAGGCGCCGCAGGCTCCCCAATGTGTAGAGGCACTCGGGGACACGGCTGAGGTCGTTGCAGGACAGGTCCACATCTGATGGAAGACAATGGGGTGACACCACGGACCCATGGAGAAGGAGGCCCCATGGGGTTGAGTGCCCCATTCCTACCCGCCAGGTTGACCAAGCCCTCGAGGCTGGTGGGCAGGTTGCTTTGTGTGCGCTGCGTGTTCCTCAGGTGCAGGGTCTGCAGGGCCGCCATCGCCGGGAGCTGCCTGTGGACCACAGAACCAGAGACAGCGTCAGGGCTTGGAGCAAGCACCCGGCGTGGCGGGATCCAGCCTGGAATACCGGGACGTACCGGAGCTGCGCGTGCAGGAGGGGGTTGTTGTTGAGGATGAGGGTCTGGAGGTGCACCAGGCGCCGCATCTGCGGAGGGAGGCTCTCCAGCTTGTTGTCGCTCAGGTCCAGGTAGAGCAGGTCCGTCAGGTTGATGAAGAGCTGGTTGGGGATGCTCTCGATGCTGGGGGGAGATGAGGGTCTTTAGGGCTGCCTGGGACCTCCGTTAGGGCTCCCTTAAAGAGAGGCTGAGAGAAGGACATGGAGTGATGGATGGAGGAGGCCACGGCCTGGACCTACCTGTTGTGGCCGAGGTTGAGGACCAGCATGTTCTTGGCGTTCTCCAGCTCCCGGGGACACTCTGTGAGCTGGTTGTAGCTCAGGTCCTGGAGCAACGGGAGAGCAAAGGAGGCATCACCCCCTGCCCACATCCAGCAACCACCACCTGGGGACCAACGGGCATCTTCAGGGGCATCTCCTGCCTACACCACACTGGGCATTGCCCTGGGGATTGGTGCAGGAGCTGGATGAGCACACAGGGAACCCAGGTGCAGCATCAGGCATTGCTATAGGGCTACCTGTGCCATAGGGTTATCTATGCCATAGGGTTATCTATGCCATAGGGTTATCTATGGCCGTAGGGTTATTTGTGCCATAGGGTTATCTGTCCCATAGGGTAATCTGTGCCATAGGGTTATCTGTGCCATAGGGTTATCTATGGCCGTAGGGTTATTTGTGCCATAGGGTTATCTGTCCCACAGGGTAATCTGTGCCATAGGGTTATCTGTGCCATAGGGTTATCTATGGCCATAGGGTTATTTGTGCCATAGGGTTATCTGTCCCATAGGGTAATCTGTGCCATAGGGTAATTTGTCCCATAGGGTTATCTGTCTCATAGAGTTATCTGTGCCATAGTGTTATCTATGCCATAGGGTTATCAGGACTGGTGCTGAAAGGATACAGGAGCTCCTGTGGGGGGTCTAGTTACGGTCTGGGCACCCAAAAGTCAAAGGGAGCCTGATTTACCCCCTGCACCTTTACCCCTCATGGAGCATGAGGGGCCACTGAGGTGCCAGAATGGGACCCAGGAGTCTGAGGTGGCTCCTGCTTTATCCAAGGAGATTCCGCACCTACCAGCACCGAGAGATCATCCAGCTGGAAGATGTCATCAGGGACTCCCGAGTTCTTCAGGCTGTTTGCACGAGCCACGATCGCCTTTAAGGGGAACAAGAGGCACCACTGCAGCCCCCAGCCTGCTGTATGGGTGCTGAACCCCCCTGCGGTGGCCGGGCATGACCCTTGTGTGTCCCCAGAGCCAGGGCCTGGCCGAGAGGTGCAGGGGACACATTGATGCCGGTGGGATGAATGAGGGGGACACTCACACGGAGGCAGGGAAGGCCGGAGAGCTCCCCATGGAGCGTGGTGAGGCTGTTGTGGCTCACGGAGAGGTGTTCCTGGAGGGAAGCATCAGTGAGCACGGAGAGGAACCAGGTCCCCAACACCAATGTGGGGGCTCCTCGATCCCAGGAATGTAGTGGGGGGGCTTGGAAGCATGGGATGAGCTCAGCCCTGCCCCACACAAGGCTGCTGGGATGCTCCCAGCCTCAAACTGGTTGGTACCAATGCACACACAGTTCATTGGGGCAGACCTGAGACACCCCAGCGCTGCTGCAGGGTTATGGGGGCTGTCCCAAACCCTCTCAGTAGCATCCGAAACGGTGACAAGGACCTTCAGCAGCGTTTAAAGGGCTGTGTTTGTCTGACACTGATTTAATGAGGCCTATAATGTGCTGCAGGACACCACCAAAGCAAACCTCAGCCACTGACTCCACCAAGGGCCACCCCAAAAAGCACAGCCAGGCGGCTGCCTGCCATTGCTCTTTATGTCTTCTAGCGAAAGGAGAGGGAAAACAAGCCTCAAAGCCTCAATTTCCCCCTATTAAACCTTCACCCTCCCCTCCTATTAAAGGGCAGAGGATCTGAGCATGGGTTTTCTCCTGGTTTTCTAGGAAAACAAGGTGAAACCGAGCCCAAGCCTGTCTCAACCCTACTCCTACCGGCTCCTGCATCCGATTTCAACCACACACCATTGCTCAGCCCTATTATTAGACACCAGAGCATCCGCGGATGAGCCACGAGGCTGGCAGGCACCAGGCTCCTGGCTCCGCCATGCAGGGCCCCGTCTGACCCTGTGGAGCCCCATTCCCGGCTGGAAAGGAGCCGCTCACCAGCTTCTGGAGGGCAGCGAGCTCCTCGGGCAGGTAGCAGAGCCCCGTGCGGTTCAGCTTCAGCCAGCGCAGGCTCGTCATCGCCTTCACGTGCTCCGGGAAGTATCCGCCCTGAGAGGAAGAGGAGGATGAGGATGGGAATAGCATTCATTCCATAGGGTGAGGATCTGGGAAGCTCAGTCGGAGTGGACCTATGTGGTTGGAGGGTCTGCGATTGCCCGTTTCTATATGCTTGGGAGCTGGATGGTGGGATTGCTCAATCCTATGGGATTGGGAATGGGATTGATTGGTCCTATGGGATTAGGAGCTGGGTGGGGAGTAGGATTGCCCAGTCCTATGGATTTGGGAATGGGGATTGACTGGTCCTATGGGACTGGGAGTGGGGGGCTGGGATTGCTCAATCCTATGGTATTGGGAAGGGGGGGGGCGAGATCACACAGTCCTATGGGATTGGGAACTGGGGAGCCGGGATCACCCGGTTCTATGGGACTGGCAGCTAGGGAGCTGTGATCGCTCAGTCCTATGGCACTGGGAGCTGGGGGAAGCGGGATCACCTAGCCCTACGGGACTGGGAGCTGGGATCGCCTAGTCCTATGGGATGGGCAGCTGCGGGGTGGGATCACTCAGTCCTATGGGATTAGGCATTGGAGAGCTGGGATCGGTTAATCCTATGGGATCGGGAACTGTTCCCCAGGGAACCAGGGCTGGGGGGGGCTGATCTGAGCCGGCGGGGCCGGGCCTGTCAGAGCTCTGCGGTCCCCGGGCTCGCTCGGGGCCTGGGCCTGGGCTGTCCCCGCGGTCCCCCCCGGTGCCCCCGCACCTTGAAGTCGTTGCCGCTGAGGTCGACGCCGCGCACGAAGGGCAGGACCCCGGTGGCCGCCATGGCTGCGCTGCCGGCGGAAGGGCGGAGGGACCCTGGGCCGCCGCGCCCCGCCTGACCACGCCCCCTCCTCCGCCAAGCCCCGCCCCGGCGGTGACGTTCGCGGGACGGTGGCCGGAGCCAGGTTCTGCTTCCGAGCGCGATTGGGCGGAGCCGGGGCCGCGCCGCACTCCTATTGGCTGGGGTTGGAGCTGGGGGGCTCCTAGGGCGCGCCGGCCCGCGCGGGTCGCGGGCAGCGCACGGTGAGTGCGGGCAGCGCCGGGCCAGGGTCGGCAGCGGGGAGCCCGGTGCGAGCCGGTGCTGCCTTTGGGCCCGTCGGGGCTCCGGGCGGACCGGGCCCGCCCGCCCTCGGGGGCCTCCGTCCGGTCCCTCCCGGGGGCTCCCCCCGCGGTACCGGCTCCCCTCGGCCCCTTCCCAACGCTGCTGGTTCCCCCCAGCGCTGGGGCTGGGTGAGGAGCGGGCGGCCCTTTCCCGGTGCCCGCTCCCCGCGGTGACCCTTGCTCCTCCGCCGCACCCAGGCCTCCCGGCAGCGGGAGCCTTTGACCGGAGGTGGAGGTGAGCAGCGGGATGGGCTCCGTGGGGCCGGTGGAATCCTCTCCCTGTTCCCGGGGTTCCTTTACCGTGTCCCACCGGGAGGCAGTTCCCGGTTCAGGGTGACCCCTCGCTGCTTCTCTTTCTCCCTCCATAGGGTCACCATGGGTGACTTCATGCGCCAGCGGAGTAAACGGCAGGAGGACAACGGGCTGGGCAGTGTCCTCGATGTGCTGTTGGCCAATGCCAGGCTGGTGCTGGGTGTCACTGGTGCGGCCGTGCTCGCCATCGCCACGCTGGCCGTCAAGAGGGTAAGGGTGATGTGGGCATCACTGGGGCTCAGGCATGGGGAGGAGAGGGGTGCTTTGCTCCCCAGCTACAAAACTCCTTGGCTCATTCCTTGAGTATGGTAAAAGTGCCATGGGAATGGAGCTGCCTGCTCCCATCCTGCTTGGACACGAACACCCCATTTTCCTGGCGCAGTATCCATTTGGGATATGGTATTCCATCCAGAGAGGCACCTTGGGTTCGATTCATCTTTGGAAACCTGATTGGTTTTCCAGTTGAAATCTACCAGAACCAAACCTGCACCTTTGTTGTTCCCTAAATTATGTGGTTTTGCATATGAGACCGTGTCTCCCTGTGCATGTACTAAAGGGGCAGTTGTCCCCCTTAGTTCAGGCAGTGACAGTGGGGAAGTGGTACAAAGCCAATAACTCATCCCTGTGTGCTTTCCTTCCCTGCAGCTCATAGACCGAGCCACCAGCCCTCGCGACGAGGGCGATCCCAAAGCTGAGCAGAAGACCCTGGAGGAGAGCTGGCAGGACCTGGCCTTGATCAAAGCAGCACCAAAACCCACCAAGAAGCAGCGAAGGGAAGACCTCAGCGAGCCCCTGCTCGCTCCAGCCCTGCCACCAGCACCAGGTGAGGCTCATGGGCTGCGTGCGGCTCCCACCATGGTCGGGAGGTTCACCTTGATGTGCTCTGGGCCGGCCGTGCCCATGGTATGGAAGCTCCATGTTATTTTTAGCTGGGTGTCCGGAAAGCTGAGCCTGCCCTGCTGGGAGGATCCCGAGTCACAGCCCCATTTTAGGCAATGCGGCTCCGATAACATCCCGGGTGTCTCAGCATGGTGGGGGCTTTGTTTCCTCTGGAGCCGTGTTGGTTTCTGGGTCAGCTCTGCCTACAGGAAGGTGCCATCGGGAGCTGCTGCAGACAAAGGCTGCCTTGTCCTGCTGCCTGCAAAGCGTTCCAAGTGGGAAAGCAGATTCCAGACCCGGAGCGGGATTGTTATGAGGATAAGAGCAGGCTGGAGCAGCCTGAGCAGGCTTAGTGGGACTGAGGCTGCAGGGACACTGACAGTGAGCCCCTTGCCTGCTCTATCCATCTCTACCTGGAAACTGTTGGGTTTTGGGGTTAATTTGGGCTCTGCCTTAGCTGAGAAGTGCTTTTAACGTCACAGGACTTGATAGTGGCATCTCAGCCACCCTTATATCCAGAGGGGTGGATGGAAGCTGGGCACCCACTTTGTGCCTCCCCCTTGGCTATGGCGGAAGCTGTTGGTTGCCGATATCTGCTCAGGGTTGTGTCTTCTCCCTCCCCTCTGCCCCATCCCCTTCTCACAGAGCCCAGGGTCTGCTCTGCCCCTCTGGAGCCTCCTCGGGTCGAATCCATCCCTCCACGCTGCCTCACGCTGCAGGAGAAGCTCCTCTCGCACTACCGCAGCTGTCTGGCTGTACCGGAGATGGAAGCATCCCTCGCCCTGCAGCTGGCCAGAAGCATCTGCACCCAGCTCCAGAGGTTCCTGCGGAGCAAGTGCCCGGAGCTGCCCTTTGGAAACCTCTTCCTCAGCGGTGCCCTGCTCGATGGCCTCGGGGCTCTGGCGGCTGATCACATCCACATCATGCTGCCCGTGGTCCTCGACACCGCGCTCTGGAGCCTCATCCCAGGGGAGGACACTGTGGTGGGGAACCCTCAGTATTGGATGATCAAAAGGACTGATCTGGAGTATTTCCCTCGTGGGTGCAGCCCCTGGGACAGGTTCATTGTCGGTCGGTACCTCTCCTCCAACGTGCTCAATGAGACCCTCCACAAGCTGCTGGTGGCCTCCATCAACTGGCCTGCTATAGGCAGCCTGCTGGGGAGCATCATCCACCCGGTTGTGGCATCCCAGGAGCTGAAGCTGGAAGTCAAACATGACCAGGTCGAGCTGAGCATCACCCTCTTCCCAGTGGTGGAAATGGAGGACAAGGTTCTTCTGGCTGCTCCTCCTGAGGGATTGGTGGAGAACCTCTGGCTTGAGAGCTTTTACAAGGCAGAGGTGTCGAAGGTGAAGGAGCTGGATGCTGGTGATGCTGGGGCTCGGCAGCACTGCCTCCGCATCCTCAACGGCATCTGCAAGAGCCATCCCACCCTGCACAAACTGAGTGGCAGCCCCTTGACCCACATCATCCTTCACCTCAGTGCCACCCGTTCAGACTGGGCAGAGGAAAGCCTTGCTGAGAGGTTCCAGGAGGTGCTGGAGGAGCTGGTAGGTTACCTGGAGCAAGGGGTCCTGCCTTCCTATTTCAACCACAGAATCAACCTCTTCTGCGAGCTCTTGGAAGAGGAAATCGATGAGATGGGCTTCATGCTCTACAGAGCCATAGCTGAGCCGGAGCTGCTGCTGAAGGAGAAATGACTCAGTGCGTTGGGAGCTCCCATATGGAGGGTGTTCCTCACCCATGTGCTGCTCCCATGAGAGGGCGGCGATGCTTCTAGTTGACTAGTGAGTAAGAGGCAAAGTTCTTGCACTTTATGAGGAAACAAAGCATTTTCTACCTGAATAAAAGGTGCCTGAGCAGAGGTGGGGGTTGATGTAAGAAGCCTCTTATGGAGGCTCTGCTGAACCTGGGTGAGTGCAGCCCACACCTCGAGTACCTGCAGGTGAGTCCCGTCCCCTGGGCATTGGGAGCCAATGTGCAGCATGTTTGGTCTCTGGTTCCCTGTGTCCTTTGCCTGTTATAGTGGTCAGGCTCCCCTTGTGCTCCAAGACAAGCTGAGCTGGAGGGGAGCAGTTCCTTGCTGCTGCTGTGTCCTGCAGACCCAAAGGTGCAGCATCCTGGGTGCTGCATGGGTCCTTTCCCCAGCACCCAGCTTAGTCTTACTGTGCCATGCTTTTTTGGGGCTGTAGGGTACCACCAATCCAAAATAAGCCCCCAGCCATCACCTCAGTGGTTGCGTGGGCACTCGAAGGTACAACCATAGCAAAGAGGGCTTCTTTGGAAGCCCTTTGAGCTGCCAAAAGGGCAAGCTCAGCCCTACCTCTGCCAGTATTGGAAGCGATGTGCTTCCAGCGCAGTGTTGGGCTTCCTGGCTCTTGTCCCCATGGGTGTTTTGCTGGAAGAGGTGGTGGCAGGAAGCAAGCTGCTGATCCCTTGGTGAGGCTGCAGCAGGGCTCTGCCCCCTCCCCAATGGGTGGGCTGCTGCCGACATCCATCTGCAGGTCCTTGCTGCTCTGCAACCAACCGCAGCAATGAATGTCCCCTTCCCGTCTGTCCAGTGACCTTTTCACTGGCGTGTTGCTGCTGTCTTGAGGTCCTGTTCCCCTGCAGCCCCGTGCTGTGGGGCAGGAAAGGGCAGGAACGGTGCTCTGAGAACTGATTTCTGCTTTTGTATGAAGGAGGTGTTTTGTTTGGGTGTTGTGTTCTGTTTCCTTCCTTCGAGTGGCTGCTGTAGTAGGCTTTGGTTCTGGCTGTAGGCCCGGAGTGAAGGAATACGTTCTCTTTAATGGGAAAAGCTGGTTTTGCACGCTGGTGGAGATGGAGAAATCCTGGGGGCTTCAGTATGAGCAGCTCTTGTGGTTTAGTTCTCTTTACAGCTACATTTATGGCAGGAAAATGAACCAGCTTTTCCTCTTAGTCTGGAGATGATTTTGATTTGTTCCTCCAAACCCCTTCCCAGGTATTAGTGATGAGAATAAACCTTCCTTGTGTACACTGGCTCTTGTGTCAGCTCTGTTCTGTCTCCTTTCCCATTCCAAGGGCTGAAGTGAGCCCTGGGTATGGCGACAGGAGGGTATCCCTCACTGCATGAAGAGCTTGGTGATGCTCAGACCCCATTCTGCAAAGCCTTTCTCCTCCTCTTCCAACCTCCTATGTACCCCTGGCTGCAGTATGAGCCCTCTGGATGTGGAGCTTGTGCCATTTACCCGAGTGCTGACCAGGGTTAGACCAGTAAAGCCAGTAACAGCCAATGCCGTCAGCAACAACCCACTGCCTGGGTGCTGTACCAATGCTTTCTGCTGCTATCAGAGGCTCCCTCCGTGCTCTCACCAGCAGTGATTGCATTACAAACCCTTCTAATCCTGGTATTTTAGCTGGCAGGGATGTATTTTTAGGCTACAGCTGTTAATTGTGGGAGTGAGTGGGACAGCGGAACGCAACCCAAGTTCTCCTCCTCGTACTCCATAAGTTTCAAGCACAATAGTGATGGACTGCTGCGGAGAAAAAGGCTCTTCTCTTTCACGCAGACCTTCATGTGAACGTGTATTGCTATGGTCTGCTTTGAGCAACCCTCTGTAAGTGCTTCAGTTCTGCCCTCCCATGTGCTGCCATCACCTTGGTGCTGACCCCAGGGAGCTCATCCGTGTCCAGGAGCAGCATCAGGGGCCCTGGGGATACACTCCGTGCTATCCTGTGCCAGAAGAGGATGCAGGAATCTTGTGATCTGCTTTCTTTGATGAACAGAGGAAGCTCTCACAGAGAGGAAGGAGGTAGCCTGGCTTCCCAAGGGAGTTCAGGATGGAAACCAGAACCTCCCTTCAGCTCTGTCCTTCCCTGTGCAGCAATGCTGCAGAGCTGGTGAGCTAAACCCACATTCCCTACCCCTCTGCAGCTCACTCCTGAATAACTGTAGGGAGTTTCTCCCAAGCAAGCTTCTGTATTGTTCTGATGAGTGGAAAGAGCAAGATTTGGGTGGGTGCTTTCACAGTAATAGCTTAACTGCTTTGAGTAGGAAGGAATAATAAGGCAGAGTTAAGGTGTCACTGCATCCCATTTAAGAATTAAATAATTTTTAATAAGAAACTTATTAGCTAGATAAATAACTCCCATTAGCTAGCAGCATCCCAGAGGCATGGCTGAGGCTCGGGGAAGAGCTTGCTTTCATATTCAGGAGCTGTTTGAAATGAAGGCTCTTGCTGAGCACTGCAGCTGAGCTTCCCTTCCAAGGCAAGCATCAGATCCAGCTCCTCTGAACCTGGCCCTTCTTCCCTGTGGGGACAACCAAGGTAAGGGGTGCAGCGCTGTGACAAAGAGAAGGGGGAATGTTCTTCAGGGAACATCAACTTAGAAGGGGACTTCAGATAAATTTCCACACTGTGGAAAGCCAGGGACTGAGAGCTAAGTGGCCCCGGTGTGTGTCCTAGTGACAATCCAGCTTTTCCTTGTATAGGGAGGCTGGATACAGCTGCCAGCGTAGCAGGAGCTGTGGGTGGACTCAATTCAGTGTTGGTTTCTCTGCAGATGCAGTTTCCGAATGCCTCCTTGAAATGTTCAGACTATCCCAAGCTGCTCAGCAGAAGAGCAGCTCAGAACAAAGGCTGACTCTAGTAGTGGAGCCACCTTCCTGAGCTCAGGCACGTAATGCATGTGTGAGCATGGAACCCCTTGGCAGGAGCAGCCTGCAGCCAAAGCACTCAACAGGCCTGGTTCTAGGCTCCAGTTCCTTCCACAGCAGCTGCTCCTGTGGCAGCTCCTCACAACCCAGGACCTTACAGGCTCTCAAGGGATGCCCATCCAGGCTCAGTGGTTTTGAGGGCAGGTTTTCCTAGTGTGGCCAGGCTGGTGACAAATGCTGCAGGTCCGTGGTTTCTTGGCAGTGGCTCCTGAGAAGAAGTTGCCTGGTCTCTTAGCTTTGCTTCCCAACCCTCTTGAGAATCCACTGCTGCCAAAATGGTTCACAGAGACATCTCCAGAAGGCCCTAGAGAGAAACAACGTGCATATAAGTACCTTTGAAAGCAGGTAAGAAACAGGTCAGTTCAAAATGGCAGAGCAAGGATTTTACTATCTCAGCCACTTGGATTATACCTGAAACTACACTTATTTAAGCTCTGAACAGTTAAATGTTACCCATTTGTCTTGCAGCATTAGAGGAATGTGGGAACAAAGCAGGGAAACCGATCTGCCTGGTTACATGCTTCGGCCTACAGCTGAAGCAGAAACAACAGAACATCCCAGAGGAAAACTTGGGTTTAAATAGTTTCGAAAGCTTTATTCTATCCCTTTAGGCCCAAATGTCTGAGAAGAAGGAGGAGGAAGGCTTCTCTCAGACAACAGCTCCACCCATCTCCCTGCTTACTGTCCCTTTGTGTGAGTGCTCGTTCTTTTGCAGCCTTATTTTGTGATTGTTTTTAATGGGTATTTTGTGTGCAGCATCTCTCCACAGCAGCCACGCTCAGTTTGTCAGCTCTGATCAAAGCTTCAGAAACACTTGGCTTTTCTCTGCATTCCTAAAGTAGGGCAGAGGGAGCAGCACAGTTTCCCTGCCACGACAGAACGGGGTTTACCACCTCCAAAAGTGGTGCTGCTGCTCCAACTCTGCAGCAAGTTGGTAACAGCTCTCACAAAGCTGAGCTGCAGAATCTGGGAGGACAGATTCCCAAACAGGGGTGGAAAGAGGGATGAGCTTTATCCGCCAGGTCATGGACAGACAGATGCTAAAGATAACCACGTGTAGAAGGAAAGCATCCTGCTTGGAGCTCAGCAGATGTATGGCTGGAAAAGGGAAGCCAGACTCGGTTGTTATGAGCAACATCTGCAGTGCTAGAATGCTGCTGCCAGCTGGTTTGAAGACAAACCTGAAGCCTGTTAAATATGAGTTGCTACAAGAGCTCTTGTGCTGTGGTAGCATGAGAAGTGTGTTCAGTTTAGCATCAAGAACAGCTTCCACCCCTTGTGTTCCATCTCAAGCCTGGCCTTACCTGGACCTGTGTTTTCATCTGCCCACTGAAAGAAGCCACACTGCTGCTCCCGGGGCTTTGAGCACGTGTGGAACTGCCTCCCTTTGTTGGGCCCATCCTTTTGGACAGTGCGTGTGACAGCTGGCTGGTCACAGTTGCACACTGTGCCGCCTCCTGGAGCAGAGCTGCTGCTTCCAAAGAGCTCTGGGCCTCTCCCTCCTCCTCCTGGGCGCCGAAATCCTGCTGGGCCCCTTCCTGCTGAGGGCTGGGGCAAGGCAGAGCCCCTTGGAACCACGTTGTTTCTGGCCTCTGGCTGCTGATCAGCCCAAAGAAAGAAGCTGCAGGTGCTGGCGCTGCATTTGTAGAACTGCCTGCCTTGGTTGGGCCCCTCTTTGCGCACAGTGAGCAGCAGGGCTTCGTTCCCACAGTTGCACACCACTGCGTTGTTCCCATCGTTTGGAGCAGCTGAAGGAGCAGGTCTGGGTATTCTCGTGGAGCTCACAGACAGCAGATGTCTTGGTGCCAGGTCTGTGGTCCCCCTCACGTGCCTGTTTTCTCCACTAGCTCTGTTAAAGGAGTTGTTGACCTGCGAGTGGTTGGTTTCCTGGTTGGCTGATGATGCAGGTTGGGATGATCTGTGTAAGTACTTGAGGTCCAAGAGCTCTTTGAGCATGTCATCACAGCCTCCAATGCAGCCAACAAACTCCAGGGGCATCACGGGTGGAACGCTGCCTCTCTTGAATTTAAACTTCAGTCTAAAAGGAAAAGAAGAACAGAAGTCTCTCAGTTCACATAGCTTCTCATCATAGGATCATAGAATAGTCAGGGTTGGAAAGGACCTTAAGATCATCAAGTTCCAACCCCCTGTCACGGGCAGGGAACACCTCACGCTAAAGTATGTCATCAACAGGGCTCAATTTGGACTTCAGTTTTTACATTGTGGGGTTTCTTCTGAATTCTGCTATAGTATATAGCAGAATATATAGTATATATGTATATACGTGTATATAGATACACATTGTATATACACATATATATATATATATACACACACACACATACAGAATATATACTATCGAGGGGTTTTCCCAACCCCTCTTCTTTCTATCCACAAGCCAAAGCTGCTCCAGCTTTCCAAGACTGCAATGGAAGATTGTTGCTCAGCCCATGAAGCCTCTGGCCCTGATGGTTAACATGGAGTGTCCAAGGGGCTGCATTTTCCCCAAGGGATAACTGGTCTGACCTACCTGTGAACTGGATGTGGTTTACACACAGCACAGATGCTCTCATCCCTGGCCACGTCCAGCACAAAATCAGGAAACCAGACTGCAGTTTTACAAGCTGGATAGCCCATGCAGCTGAGATAGAACCTGCCGCGGGACAAAAGCAATGCATGAGGAAGAGGCAATGTGAAGACAGAGCTCTGTTCTCCTGCCTTCTCACCATCGGAAACTGTCAAACCAACTACTTTTAAGGGAAAACAGGTGTTTGAGAGGTTCAGCTGAATCCACACAGCTTATGCAGCTGGTGGAGTGAAACAGATGCAGCCCAAGTTTTCATGTTGCGGCGGAGGGGAGGCAAATGAACAATACCAAGAACCAACACAGAAAACACCCATGAACACAGGACCACCACCACAAACCAACAGAGAAAGCCACTTCCTACAACAGGGAAGATCACCAACCCGCCGTTCTTCTTGGTCTTCAGCACCATGTCGTTGTTGCACTGCGGACACTTCCGAACGGGAAGAGGCGTTGCTGGATAGACCTCCTCCTGCTCTGCACTTCCTGTGGCTTCTCCAAAGTACTGAGCCAGGGCCTGGTCCAACCTATAAGGAAAGCAGCAGAGCATCCTGTGGGTCTCCCCTGCAAAGAGCAATCGGGCACTGCAGTGAATGAGCGCCTGCTGCCCTCCTCACAGCCCCCCTTGGCTTCTGCACCAGCATGTTGGTTCAGCATCACGCTTCTGGAACAGGCTAGGTGTGGGTACAACCTGACAGAAGTCACTGCATGTTGCTATCTCCTTCCCCCAGCTCTGACTTTAATCTTAAGGGTTTAAACCAAGGTGAGCGTGCAGCTGGCACCAGCTCATGACAGTGTGCCAGGCTGTGAGTCATGCATGCAAATGCCTACACACACTAGGCAGAGCTCCAGGGATGCTGTGACAGGATCCCACTGCAGGCTGAGCCTGGATGAGAAGCCAGCACATCCCAAAACAGCAACCAGAAGAGGGCAAAGACTCACTTGTTGGCTCTGGCCACAGCTTCGATGAAGACTTGCTTGTACTTTTGGACCTGCTGCTGCAACACTACAGACTTGTCTTTTTTCCCCTCACAGATGAGTTTCAGATCAGCCTCCAGCTCAGCTCGAAGGTCAGGCTTGGACATCTCGTAGCCCATGGAATCATAGCCTGAGGAACACACTGCATAGTAAGTGAAAGGAAGGAGCATGTACAGAACCTGCCATGTTCCTAATGGATACTGCCCTTACCTTCCACCAGCCCCATGCCCAGGTGGCCTGGGAGGAACCGCTGATCATCTGTGAGGCCCACGTACATCCGTGTCTTTATCGTCTCGATGTGCTCAGCGTGAGTGGCGTCCGTCCCTGAAAGCAGCAGACAGGTTGTCAGGCAAATCAGGTGCCAAGAAGTGGTTTCCCCGGTGCCTAGTGCAGAGGGCAAGGTGCTAAAGGGACAAGGAGGCAAGTTATGGTCAGGAGCAGCACTGCCCTTGTGTCCCAATGGCACTGAGGCCAACAAGGTGCTGGCAGACACAGCCTGGAGCCCAAATCACACATCTCCCCAGGCACTGGAAGCCCTCTGCAGTCTCCTTAGGATCTCTGGACTTTGCCCACAGGTCTCAACTATCCCTTTGTTCTGTACACTTAAGTGATTTCTTATCTAAAGTAACTTTTAGAGAAGGCCCTATTCTGATGGTGGGACAGAAGAGAACTTGAGAAGAAGCCTATGAACAAAACTCCCCCAAGAATGAGAGGCCACGCTACCAATACTGACCAATGCCATGTTTCTCCATGAGAGCAATGAGATCTGCTTCTGTGAGGAGCAATGGAGGGCTGGTTTCCCCATCCACCATCTCCACTGTAGTGGGCTGAAAGCGAGACCCTTTCTGATACAGTGGGATAACCTGAAAGGAAGGAGAATCTCTTTGAAACTGCCCTCTGGTCCACTCGCTGAAGGCAAAACATTACACTAACAGTGTGTAATACAGCAGCACCCTGGTCTGGAGATCCACCCTCAGGATCAGACAGTAATGAACTGACAGAGGGACCATGGAACAGCAATTGCAGCTTCTCTTGGTGAGTAAAGTCAATCCCACAGCCCTGTATGTTGCGGTGTCAGAAGGAAAAGAATCTGTCCAAAGCTGGCACAATAAAGCAGCAGAGAAACAGCCAGTGGGCCAGATAATTGTCAAAGGGTGTTCTGTAGAGGGGTCTGAAGTTGGCACTGAAATGCTATTTTAAGCTCCAGGTACTTTAGCTTCTCCCATGTATGTTATTCAAGGGCATTACCTTATCACTCCACTTCTCGTAAGGATAGACTTCCAGGTAATTTCGGGCCAGGATCATCAGTCCTTGAGCAACGAATCGCTCACGGGCAATGTCAATCTCCACGGTGGTTTCCTGGCCCTTGGCATCTTGAGAGCAGCAAGCCAAGAAATGGCGCACAATGAACTCATACAGCCTCTGCTCCTTGCCCTAATATCAAACAGTAAGAAAGGGTCAGTGTCTTCCTGTGTTGATGAGGTGTCAAGTGAGATCCCTCTTACTGTGCTAACAACCATCTTATCAAGACTTCATTTATCAACCTCTGCCTTTGTTAAACTCACCTGCAGGTTAGCAGTGTATTTGGTGGGGTGAATGGGAGGGTGAGCCTGATCTGATTTGTTTCCACTCCGGGGGGTTGGCCCACCCTGATCCAAAATCCTCTGTGCAAATGCTCCCCAGTTTGGGTCCTGTGTTTGCTGTTGTACTAAGGCAGAGAGGTTCAGCTCCTTGGGGAAAATGTTGGTCTCTGTTCGGGGGTAGCTAATGAACCTTAAGAAGAAAAGCAGCACTTTAGGAGGTGCTCCAAAATGGTTTTGGACTAAAGACCTTTTACTTTTGAAAGACTTGAGTTTACCAAGCCAAGTCTTGCTTTCTTACCCTTGAGTATAGAGTTTTTCTGATATCCTCATGGTTTCCTTTGCATTTATCTTTAGTTTGCGGGAAGCCAACTTCTCAAGTTCCTGCATTGGGAGGAGCCAGAACAAAACAGAGGCATTGGTGCATAATTCAGTGGTGGGTAAAGTATCGGTTCAGAGCTTCCTTCAGGTAAGTCCTTTCAGCACAGTTCAAACGTACCACAGTGTCCAGGGGCAGAGGCCTCCATCTGTTCTTGGGCCTGCTCCCAACCTCAACGACAGTTGCTACTGGATCCTAAACATGAAGTAAAACACAACATCTCCTTGAAGAGTTTACTCAAACTGTTCTTTCAGTGTGTTCAGCAAGAGCAATGCAGAAGTGTTTGGCTGATACTGGATTGTACAACTATTGACAAGCTTTCCTACCTCCATACACATCTGGTAAAGGACCAGGCATGCTGTGTGATTGAAGAGCCGGTTCCTCTTCCAGTTGAAGACCACGCTGCCATCTTCATGATCATGTGTCACTGTGTTGAACAACAGATCTGAGTGTTACAGTAGTAATGCAATGGAAATACAGCAAGGGAAACAGAGGCACTATTGGGAAGCCTTTCAGTTCTGCTTAGTGGGCATAGCAAAGGAAGAGGAAACCACCTCTGCATCACTGGTTGTTTCTCTGATGTTCTTCCTTTCTATACACATCAAATCCTCTACGACAGAGCCCAGGCCAACTTTTCCCCAAGCATACCTTTTATTTTATAGAATGCTTCAGGAACAAAGGCCTGGATGGCTTTAAAGCGCTCAACTACAAAGCCCAGTGTTGGGAACTGGCAGCTACCATAGCTGATCAGCTGATCTGCTAAGATATCAGGGAAGATCTTCCGCAGCCTCAGTGTCTGGAATCTGGTGAAGGCAGCGCCTTAGAAAAGAGAATAGACACCACAAGTGAATACAACACCACTGACCGATTACCACAACACTTCACATGGTTCTTTTTAATACTCTGGGTATTAATTTCACTCTAATACTCAGCTGCAGACGCCTGCCAGTGCTGCATGGGCTATATCCTTCAAAGAGCATGTTTACAGTAAAACATGAGATGTGGTGTGGTTGTATCTGATCTAATAATCAGATTTACAACACCTCAGAGGGCATTTGTCTTGTGTTGAGGATAAGTAACAGATGATTTCTAAACACCCCTTGCCAGGCTTTAACAATGTGCATTCAATGCGTTAGGCGAGAAATGACAAAGAGCCTGATGGAAGGCTCTTGTTTGTAAAGCAGCCTAAGGGAGTTCAAGTATTTATAGACTACACACTGCTAACAAAGCTGTCCCCTGCCCACCTACCACAGTTGGTCACCTCCTCTTAATAGAGGTGTATGGGAGGGCCTGGCAGCCTGCTCTTCTCTCCAGGGCATGTTTACATACCTATCCTGAGGTCCAGCTCCTGCCTGACATCGACGGCATCACTTGTTTTTTGATCAGGTTGGGTGAGGTTCTCACAGGCTGTTCTGACAGCATGGAGGGTGATCTCTGAGAAACGGGCTCGGAACACACAGAGGTTTGGCTTTACTGTCACAGAAACACAGACAAAAACCCAAAGAGATCAAGGAGTGGCTCAAACACCACTGGAAAGGAGCAATTAATAAACAGCCGTCTTCAAAGGAGCGTGCTGTCAACCTGTTCGACAGCTTTCCAATAGCTGAACATGCTTCTGGACTATCAGAGACACATATTCAACAGTCAACATTTAACCTGGACACAGGAAGGTTGGGAACGTGCCCCTGTTACAAGATCTCTGAGCTGCAATACCTGTCACGTCAGCACTTTAATGGAACTCTGATGAAGAAGCTGCTCTACGCACCAGCTCTGCAAACGTGAATGATCTCAAAGCCGATGTTCTCTCCTTCTCGGTCACAGTCAGTCCAGATCACCAGAGCTTGGCACTGCTGGATTTCTCGTTCAAGGGTTCTCTGAGGTGAAGAAATACCACACACTGAGATATACCAGGCCACTTGCTTCATCATTTAGTTTTAGAATGAAACTGAACAGGAAATACAACGTGTATCCACAGAGATTGTTGAAATAAGGTTTTGTAATTGCGTGTCTCATGAAATCAGGCAGCTTTCAGAAGGGCCGAGTCATTCACTTACATCTGATTCCGTTATAAAGCATGGTTTGGCTCAGATTGTGCCACAATTGTGCTGAAAATGGCATTTTTTGGGTCTAATTGAGAAGCAGTTGCCAATTCCACCTTGTTGGAAAAAGCATTTCTACTTTTAGCAAAGCAGCTGTTCCTTTACTGCTCCAATGTACATGAGCAGGAGACTTTTGATGCCACAAACAACACGCGTATATACATACATATAGTGCTATGACACACAGGAGGAATGTGTTAAACTGCAGAAACTTGAATGTTAAGGACAAAGGTCCAATTGTCCTCCTGTCTGAGGCAATGTTTGCAGAACCTCTGACTTCAAAGAGTTTCAGGGGAAACTTAAAAACAACATACCTTGATATCCAGGTAGTTTTCAGGGCAATACTTCTCAATTTCAGCATCAAAAAGAGCTAGAGGGTTGCAGCTATGCCTGGGAAAGAGATAAAGAGATAAAGAGTGTGCATAACAAAAACTAAAACATCAGTTGTGAGACACTGCTGCTGTCTTGTGAGGAAGTGCTGTTCAAGTACTGGAATTAATAGGTTTTGTTATGGGCCTCGTCTTAGCGTTTCATGTGAACTCTATGTTGTCTGAGTTACACTTATAAAGCAATGGAAACAAAAAGCAACAAGAGAAAACAGCAAATCTGGAAGGCTGCCCTAAACAAGCAGCTTCTCTTATTTCAAGGGCAGGGAACAAAGGGGGAGGAAACCAGAGAAAGTGTCCTGGGGACAACATCTGCTTGAACAAAGAACACAAAAGCATCGATCAGGTTTCAGAATCAGTTTAATTCCTTGGGTCTGCCTTAATGTATTTTAACAGTATGAAGACTTCAGGGGGGTTCAGCAGTCTGAAGACTGTAACTTAAAGTAATATTATATTCTATATTGAATTTGGGACTCATCACCCTGCTCTGCAGCTGTGTCAGAGTCCCTCCAGCTCTGCTTAGCTTCGGGTTGAAAGCAGAAGATGACAGCTCCCTCCTGTGAGGGGTACCATGTACTCACCATTTGCGAAAGGGCATCTTGAAGTCATGAGCCAGTAAATGTCCTGACACAGATGTCATCACCATAGTAACATTCTGCAAGAGACAGAGCAAGGTAATCAGTGCCCATCCTTTGCTAAAAGCTACCCCCAGGCCCAAGATCTTCCTTCAGTTCTCAATTTACACAGTCAGTAACACCTCCCTCCTGCTAATACAAAGCTCTTCTCTCTACTGACAGCCAAATCTATGGCCTTTTCCTCAATTCCTTTAGGAAGCTCCCAGTCTTAAACAGCAACATCTTTTTGACTGGTATAAAGCCAAGTTGAAAGACATAAAGCGATGAAACAGGTCAGTGATTGAGCCAAGAAAAGAACATCTGACTTTTCCTCATCTTTAGACAAAATGTCCCCATCACTTGATATGGTTTTGTTACTTCTAACAAATGGCTTTTAATAATTAGCATTTTGCATCTGCAGTAGTAGAATGAAGGGAAACTCTACCTGGCCAAACATCTGGTAGTCGTATTCGTAGATCTTGTTGAACTTGGAGAACCCTTCTCGCTGGAAGGAAAAGGAAAAGGTCCTGAGTTTGTGGCTGGTGCAGGAAACCAAACTCATTCCACTTCACTTTATACATGTGTTAATACACAGCAGCGCACAGAGAAGTGTGGGGCAAGCGAAAACCATGAACTGTAGCCAATGGAAACTGCCTGTATCATTTATGCAGACACATAAATGGTGCTTTTAAACATAAGAGTATTTAAAACTATATGCAAGAGCACTGTAAACCATGCCTGAGGGGGTGCCAGGGTTATCTCCCCATGGAGAGTGTCAACAGTGAAGCACAGACTTATTTAACGGGGCTGGTCAGTTATATTCCTGACAAACAACTGCCCTGCTCTGGGTATCCAAGGTTATGTTCTGCCTGAGGCTCATGGAAGTTTCTAGATTGCATATTTGCTGCTTTTTCTACAGAAACAGGATGCTGTCTTCCTTGATCTGCACTGTCGCACTCAGGTTCTCAAGAACACCTTTGATTCAAACTACTTGTAGTCTAGAAGCACCTTCTAGCTCTTAGCTTGGAAATACCAAGTGAGTATGCAAACTGTTAGTCACCAAACAAAGCAGCAGAGATCTTTGAACTCCTCGAAACCACAGACCATCTTTGCTTTATTACGTGCACTCCAGTGAACCCCTGACACTTGCTGATGCTGCAGAAGTGGTGTTTTTTGCCTGGGAAACATATGCCAGCAGATGGTTTCAGTTCCTGAAGCCTTTCACATACACTGCAAATGGAGGAGGAGCACAGGAAGCCCCCACTGTGGAGCTCAGGGCCTGGAGAAGGCCGTCCAGACAGAGGAAGCACAGCTGGGGAGCTGAATCCCAACAGGAAAAGGGATCCAAGGCTCCCAAACACATCTGGGCAAAGTTATTCTGTACTCTTTTATGGTCAGAAGCAGCCAGACACAAAAGCAGTGCGAGATGTTGCATGTGCTGATGGGAACTGCCCATGCCAAGCTCTGCTGAACATGTTGGGGCTACCACACAAGACACAGGCTGTGCTGCTGATGCTCTGCACAGGCAGACCCTATGGCAGACCCAGGTACGAGGACTGAGCTGTGGCACATCCCTACCCGCCGCATCCTGCTGTTGGAGAGCAGCTCTGCGATCCCCCGGGCAGCATCGTTCTTCTCGGCCACGCACAGCACCTTCCGGATCCTCTGCAGCGCCGCGTCCTCCGCGGTGCGGGACAAGAGGCGCCAGGGCTGGGGCAGCATCCTGAGCCCGCCGCTGGCGAACAGCCTCGCCCGGGCGCTCATCACCGGGGACGGCGGCAGCTCCGCCGGGGCGCGGGCATCCTGCGGGCCCTGCCGGGGATGGACAGCGAGTGCTGAGACCCCATTCACGGGCCCGTTCCGCCTTTAACAGCCGGGAGGGGGCAAAGGCACCCCCATTGCTGGAGGTGGCTTCTCCCCGCTGTCAGAAGCGGGTCCCGGACCCCCATACCCAGCCCCCTGCCCGCCCTATCCGGGTCAGGACAGCCTCACACATCCCTAACCCTGTCCGGGCTCTCCTCAGCCCCCTCATTGCTGGAGGGGGGTCCTGCCCGGTTCCGGGGCCCCGTACCCGGTCCCAGGGCGCCCTCAGGCCGAGGCTGCCCCGTACCCGGCCCCGGGGTCCCCTCAGGCCGCGGCTGCCCCGTACCCCCGCACCCGGTCACTCCTCACCCTCCGCGCGCTGTCGCAAACAGTGGCGGGACGCGGCGCCGGTTTCCCTCGCTGTGCCGTAAAGCGCTATAGGACTACAAGTCCCATGATGCTCCGCAGCGCTCCCTCAGAGCTGCTGCTTCTCGCCACTCCGTTCCCGGTCGCCGTCCCGCCCCGGTTCACCGGTTCCCTCGCTGTTCCGCCCCGGTTTTCCGTCCCCTCCCGGTTGAGGTAACGCGAAGGGGTGGCGGCGGCTTAAAAACAACGGTAAAGAGCGAAGGGGAAGGCGGTGGCGTCTCCTTCGCTTCCTGCTGGCGGGGTGAGAGGTGGCGGCGTCATGTGATCCCAAGATGGCTGCGGGGCTGCGGTGCCCGTGAGTGCCGGCGGCGGAGCGGGGCCGGCGGGGCCCGGCCATGGCCGAGGCGTGAGGAGGCGGCGGGGCAACGGCGGGGCCTCGGCAGGGCAGCAACGGGGCCTCGGCGGGGCGAGCGGTGGGGCCCGGCGGTGGGACACGGGCTGCGGTGGGGCCTCCCGTAGGGCCCGGTGGCGGCGGCGGCGGGGAGGACCGGACGGGGCCTCGCTGCTCCATGTCGGTCCCGTCCTAAGGGCAATATGATCAGCGCCCCCGATGTGGTGGCGTTCACCCGGGAGGAGGAGCTGGAGGATGAGCTGTACCGCGAGCCGCCGCTGCCGGAGGAGTACTCGGTGCCGCTGTTCCCCTTCGCCGGCCACGGCGCCAACCCCTGGGCCAAGGTCGCCAATTCCAAGTTCAGCCGGGATTTCATCCTCATCTCCGAGTTCTCGGAGCAAGTGGGGCCTCAGCCCCTCCTGACCATCCCCGATGATGCCAAAGTGTCGGGGACTTTCGATCTCAATTACTTCTCCCTGCGGATCATGTCTGTGGATTATCAGGCTTCCTTCGTGGGGCATCCGCCCGGCTCTGCCTACCCGAAGCTGAACTTCGTGGAGGATTCCAAAGTGGTGCTTGGGGACTCGAAGGAGGGAGCCTTTGCCTACGTGCACCACTTGACTCTCTATGACCTGGAAGCCAGGGGGTTCGTGAGGCCCTTCTGCATGGCTTATATTTCTGCTGATGAGCACAAAATCATGCAGCAGTTCCAGGAGCTCTCTGCTGAGTTTTCCAAAGCCTCCGAATGCCTAAAGACAGGGAACCGGAAAGCTTTTGCTAATGAACTGGAGAAGAAGCTGAGAGATCTCGACTACACCAGGACTGTCCTGCACAATGAAACCGAGGTGCAGAAGAAAGCCAACGACAAAGGGTATTACACCACCCAAGCCATTGAGAAAGCCAACGAGCTGGCCAGTGTGGAGAAGTCCATCATCGAGCACCAAGATCTGCTGAAACAAATCAGGTCGTATCCCTACAGGAAGCTGAAGGAATCTGACTTCCACCCCTACGAGCCGGAGTGTGCGCTCCTGGATCAGCCCAACGTGGGCTGCGATCGGGACCCCACTGCCTCCGACCCTGCTGAAACTCCCCTTTACACCCATGTGCCGTCCTATACCCCCAAGCTTATCAAAGCCAAGTCTGCCAAATGCTTTGACAAGAAGCTGAAGACGCTGGAGGAGCTCTGTGATGTGTATTTTTTCACCCAAACCCTTGACCAGTTGCACCAGATCGAGAGGACTTTCAGAGGAGACGTGTGCTACCTCCTGACAGAGCAGATCAGCAGGGCACTGCTAAAGCAACAGACCGTAACTAACTTCCTCTTTGAGGATGTGTCTTGTCTGGATGAAAAACCACCTGAAAAACAATACAGAGGCTGCCAGGGGCACAGCCATGATGCTAGAGATGGAAAGTGTTTGGAAGAGTTCCCTGCTCCTACAGTGGTCATCAGCTTGGGATCCTACAAGTCCAGCGTGGAGTGCGTGCCCATCAAGATGGAGCAGGAAATTGAGGACTCCCAAGAGCCCCAAATGAGTGAGTCTGTGACGTTTGAGCACCAGGAGAACCTGGATTACCTGGATGCAGATCTCAAAGGCAGCATCAGCAGCGGTGAGAGCATCGAGGTTCTGGGGACAGAGAAGTCTGCCTCTGGCTTGCCGAAGTCGGAGAGCCAGGCCAGCCTGCCCGTCAGCCCCAGCCCTCAGGTGGGCAGGAGCAAGGTGGGCAGCAGGAGGACCGTCAGCGAGGACAGCATCGAGGTCCTCAGCACGTGTCCCTCCGAGTCACTCATCCCAGAGGATTTCAAAGCGAGTTACCCAAGTGCCATTAACGAGGAGCCCTACGTGGGTGATGAAGAGGGAGGCCTCCGCTTCACCCCCAAACTGAACCCGGATGATGCTGATGAGCAGGAAGATGTTTCAAACCAGGAAAACTTAATGCAGGTGGATTCTGCTTGTTGTATCGGGAAGGAGAGCCCCAACTTCCTGGAGCCTCTGCCTGACCTGGGACACAAGCCGTGTGATGAGGACGGGGTGGTCAGGATCCCACCACAGCCGTACCGGGCATCCGAGCCGGGGCTGCATGGGACCTTTGGGAGCTTCCCCTCCCACGATGGCATCTCGGGGGGGCTCCTGCCCTACGAGCTTGACTCTCGCTACCTGGCAGGCAGCAGGGAGGTCAGTAAGAGCAGCCTGGATGAGTGCTCGGACTCCACAAGCTATATGAGCAGCGCTGCCTCCACGTGCTCCGACAGGACCCCTTCTCCAGCGCACCCTGCCTGCCAGGGGGCTGACAGGCACAAGAAGAAGGCTGGGCAGAATGCACTGAGGTTCATCAGGCAATACCCCTTTGCCCACCCTGCCATCTACTCCCTGCTCAGCGGCAGGACCCTCATCGTGCTCGGGGAGGAGGAAGCCATAGTCAAGAAGCTTGTGACGGCGCTCTCCATCTTCGTGCCCAGCTGCGGCCTTTATGCCAAGCCTGTGAAGCACTGGGTCAGCTCCCCTCTGCACGTTGTGGATTTCCAGAAGTGGAAGCTGATCGGGCTCCAGAGGTAAATCTGGGATCTGTTTGCTGTGTCATGTTGGGGTGTTTGATGAAAACATCATCTCCTAAGTGGGAATTTCAGAGTGGGAAATTCATGTGCACCCAAAGGTCTCTTCCACCGCTGCTGCCGTGAATTTCTGCTTGTGGGATGTTTTGAAGGGGGGAGATTTGTCTCTTTATATCCAGCCTCACTTAAGCATTGATATTTAGAACATCTGTGTGCTTTCTGACTCATACTAGTGTCGTGGCCTGGAGGTTTCCTTCTATTTTAGGTTTTAGCCTGGCAAAGCAGAGAACAAACATGAGTCCTGCTGGTTTCCAGGAGGATCTAAGAGTGCTCCTGGAGTTCCTTGTGTGCTCTGTGTTCCTGCTGAAACTCCTCTGACACTTCTAGTTGGAATTTGGGGGTTTAAATGGATGCTTTGATACAAGGAGGGTTTTCCTTGTGGACCCTGATGAAGAGATGAGGTGCAGTAAGTCAGAAATAGGACCTTGGGCTGTGTTGGTGAGGGTGTGCAACTGGGTGTCATGGGTTAGGGTGGAGGTGTGGAGCCCGTCGGGGAGTGCAGATGGACAAAGGCTTATTTATAACAAGCTTTAGTGCAGGAAAATAGCTCCAGGGAGCTGTGGTAATGGGATTGCAGGTCAGATGCAAAGGAAACCTCTGCTCATGGTGCCGACCATCACAAAGGCAAGCACCCCTTCCCCACCATCCAGACCTCAAATGTGGCTTCGTGGTTTGTATCAACAAATAGCAATTGCTCAGCTCTCAGGATTTCATCCCTGCCTTCATTATGAAAGGGATTCTTTGTGTGTTACCAGGATGCGTTTGGTGCTTTGGGTGCATGACAGGGAATGGCCATTGCTGTCACAGCATGGAAAACACGAGTCAAAGTGGCAGCCCATTGCCAGAGCCTCCTGAAAGCCTGTTTCTGAGCAGCATGAAAACCAAACAGCAGAGAAACCTCCTCTCTGGGCTGCTGAGAATTGAGTTGCTGGGGGTTGTGGGTGATGAAATGAACTGAAGCTGAGAGTTTCCTCTCATTTCTGTGCTGGGGAGGCAGGATGACAGCTCTGGAACAACCACTACCCAACTTCCCTGTCTGTCGGTGAGGTTTTTTAAAGCCCCAAGTGTTCCCTCCTTGCTCAATGTTTGTGGTTAGCTGCAATTTCTATAAACTAAAGTAATTCTTCTTTTGGAGCACTGCTTGTAATGCTTGTCAGTCATTTCAACGCTCCTCATGGAATGCTAATGGAGTGTTGAGTTTAATGATGGTTGCTCTCAGCAAACCATTTGGACCAGGGCTTTGGGAAGGCTGGATTCATTCCTCTGGTTAAGGACAGTGTGTCTCGAAGGCCAGACAGTGCCTGGGCACAGGAGCAGCCCTGACACCACGAGCTGGGGCTCCTGCTTGGAGGCTGGAGCTGTCTCATGCGAGCCACTTTACCCACGCAGAAGTGAGGAACAGAAGGTAGAGTTGGCGTAGGCTTGTCATTTGCATTTAAATAACATACATTTGGGCTCGTTGGGTAATTGCATGTTGTGAACAGTGCTGTGGGTTGGCACCTGAATGAGAAATGGCCAGGCTCAGCCAGGGAATGTTCTGGTTTAAGGATGGTTCCCTTTGGAAAGGAAGAAGGTTTTGCTGTACTCAGGGCTTTGAGCATCTCAGAGCAGCTCCCTCCCAGAACAGTGATATGGGGGGAAAGTAAAGCTCCTGTCAAGGGGGGGCAGGTTTGGGTTTTGGGTGCTTGTTGTCACATCCGGAAGGAAGATTTGCTTCTGTTCACCAGAGTTGCCCTATTGCTCCCACTCCTGTCACTGTGCCCCGTGATGCGGTGGTTTATGAAGCAGCACATGCACAGTGTGGATCAGGGGATCTGTGAATTGAGGTTTCTTTGGAATCGGGCAGGTTGGAGAGATGATTTGGCTGGTCTTCTCCCTGCTAGGCTCTATTTCCTCACAGAGGCTCGTGCACCATCTCATGAGCTAAGGGAATCAGTGCAACACAGGGGCATGGACACAACCTGCTGCTTACCTGCGGGGTCCCGTCCAGCCATGACCTCTCTCTTTGCTGTTCCAGGACGGTGTCTCCTGCCGGGGTGAATGTGCTGCATGCCCTGAGCCGCTACAGCCGCTACATCAGCATCCTGGATGCTGACAGTAAGACTCTGCGCTGCCCCCTGTACAAAGGCTCCGTGGTGTCCCGGCTGGCGGATCACCGCACGCAGATCAAGCGAGGAAGCACCTACTATATGCACGTCCAAAGCATCCTCACCCAGCTGTGCTCAAAAGCCTTCCTCTTCACCTTCTGCCATCATTTGCACCTTCCCATCAGCGAAAGGGAACCCGAAGAATCCGTTGTGAGTCGCAGGATGAACTTTCTAAAGCTTCAACTGGGTCTGGTCAATGAAGACATCAAGATCGTGCAGTACCTGGCCGAGCTGCTGAAGCTGCAGTACCTTGAGGACCCCGGGCAGGGGGTGAGCCCTCTGCTCCGCTTTGACTATGTGCCCAGCTTTTTGTACAAGATCTAGCCTCCTGGGGGCCGTCTGCACTGGGGTCTGACAGAGCTCATCCCTGCTTCACATCGCTGTCTGCAGTAGCTCTCATACATCAGGAAGGGGTGAAGAAGCTGATGTGTTTGTGAGCGTCTCTGCTCCATAGAAATCCATGTTTCAGGGTCTGGATTTCTGTTCCCTATAGCCAAGAACGTAGATGTTCCATCACCTAAACCACCGGGCACTCTGTTTGTAAACGTTAGAAGGGGCACTGTTAACTTTTCATGGCAGCATCCCAGGAGGAATAGGGCATGGAGAGAGGTGGGCTGTGTCGGGGATCAATACTAGTGCTCAGCCCTCAAAACAACAGTGCTCTGCATGCTTCTGCCAGATCCCTAAATGCTCTTGGTCCCTTCCGTGGGGCCAGGATGGAGATGTGAAGGTTTTAATCCACCAGTGTCCCATGTGAGTGTAGCTTAGCAGCTCCCTGGCAAGGTGGCAGCTTGCAGTTACCCATCTGGATGGTGTTCCTTCCTGTGTTTATCCAAGTTTCCTGGTGTTCCCCCGGACAGGTTGTCCCTGGGAGGGGGAGCACAGTGGAAGCACGTGTGCTTCTCTCCAGAAAGTGTTTTCCAGTTTCTCTCAGCTTTGTTAGGATCTAGAATGCAGAAGGCTTCACCCGCTGCCATGAATGTAGAGCACTGTGCCTTGTAACTTGCCATGTCCTGTTTGCACCTCTGAGGAGGGTGGGAAAGAGCTGGGAATCCTCAGAGCACATGAGGTTGAGGGAGGCCTTTTAAGTAGAGAGAAAGGGGCTGAAATGAGTAGGGGGAGCCTGATTTTTAGGTGCTTTTTGTGATGGGGGGGATGGAACAGTGCAGTGAAGTGATGCTGTGAGGCAGCAGGCTGGTAGAGTAGCTGCCTGGCTGGTGAGATACGAGTGCTCAGGAGAGATCAGGGATGGATGTACCAGGTCCTGTGTCGTATCTGTAATAGCTTATTTTGCTTGGGTTTATTTCTGGCCTGGAGTTGACTTCTGTGCTGTGTGGCACAGCAGGGTCAGTGTCACTGTGTGCTGCTACTGCCCTTTGTCCTGTCTCCACTACCTCTCCTAGGGCGCTCCTGGGTAGCTCTGGATGGGGCAGAACTGCTCTCTGAGCCTGGATGCTGAGGACTTCTGCTTTCAAAGCTTCTGTACTGCTGCCAGTGCCATTAAGGTTGTGCCAACAGCATGGTGACAGCCCCACGTTGTTCCGGTCAGTGTTGGGGGCACAACGCTTCCATATGGAGTCTCAGAGGAGATGCTGCTCCTTGGCCACCTGTACCAGGCTGTGGTCTGCTCTGCCCGGTGCTGTGTGGCCATGGCAGCCTCTGTGGTACTCCTAAGCAAGAAAAGCCTTCCTAGGAAAGGTAGCCTTGGGTTTATTTGTGTTTTAGCACTGATTATGGGAGGGAGAAGAGCTGAGATGGTACAAAACGAGCTGATGCGTTGTTTGCTTTGGGTTTATGTATTTCTTTAAGCCTCTGTTTCTGGGGATGCTGTGGGGCAGTGCTGGAGGTGAAGGTGATGTCCCTTCCGAGCCCAGGGAAGGTTCTGTGTACTGATGTGTCTCAGACCCACCGATACTTGCTGTGAGAACCACATCACTCCAAAACCAGTGTCCTAAAGGCAAGGAGGCTCTTTGGGCACCGGCATCTGCAGCTCAGCACCGCCGCTGCCTCTTTCTTCGTTACATTGAAGGTGTAAAGGCTGTTTCAGATGTCAGTGTTGTTTCTGGTGGTGCACAGCGAGGCCGTGGTACTCTCCAGAGGGATTTCCAAGGCCAGGGATTGCTTGTGCCAGCAGGTTGAGGTCACAGTGGCTGAAGGTGAGCACAGTGCTTGTGGCAGGGCTGACTGCCTTTAAAGCATGTTTAAAGGCCTCTTCCTTTCTGGGTTGTGCCCTCCTGTCGTGCGTGAGCTGGGCCTGCTGTGAAAGACTCCTGTGTCCATCAAAAAGGTGATCCGAGGCATCCCCTGCTCCGTTTGTGTGCACCCAAACGGCTTCCACGCAGAAGCTGAGGCGAGATTCCCCAGGGAAAGAGGCATCTTGGTAAATGAGTAATGCAGGTGACACAAGGGAGTCCAAAGCTCCCGTATCCCTCCTGGAATGTGGCTCTGGGGGAGTGCTCAGTGTGGGAGCTGCTTTCCTGCTGACTCACTCCTGTCTCCCTCCAGGCTGATGGGTGACCAGTGCTGGCTGAGCTCTTGCTCACAGTGGTCTGGACCTCTGGTGTTGAGCTGCACTCATAATCGATAACTCATTGCTCCCTCTGTCAAACCTGATGTTCAAGGCCGTGTTGAGCAATACTTGCACCACTGCCTGCCTGACCTGCTTCAGCTGCGTGCCACGTCTCTGGCTGGGGAGGATGCCCTGGGTACCTGTGTCAGAGCAGGAGCTCTGCGCTATCTGCAGCTCCGCTCTCAAGCAGGAGCTGTGGGGAAACACATCTTGGGGTGTTTGTCCTCCTCAGTCTGGTTTACAGCAGCAACACGGACTCTGGGAGAGGGGGAATTACATGGGGCAGCCGCAGCTCGGGGCTGCCCGTGGTGCCTCAGTGGCAGCAGGAACTGGGGGAAGCCCGAGTGCTTTGGGTGGTTTGGGAGCTCAGTTCCTCTTCACTCAGTAACTTCTCTGTCTGCCCCTTGTTGCTGTGCAGAACAGATCCCTGTACTGGCACTTTAAGACACTTCCCTCATCTTCACTGTGGTACCTCACTAGTTCCCGATAGAAACAGACTTCCAACAAGCTCCACTCCTGGCACTGACAGCTCCCGCAGGGAATCTTGGCATGTGAGTGCAGGTTCCTCCCAGTGCAGTACTGCCCAGCCCTCCCTCAGCTCTGCATGGCCCTCGCTGCTTCCCCGAGCGCTGCCAGCATGTTCCCATCTCCCGCATGGCAGCTCCGGCTCCCTCCTCTCGCTGCTGGCTGTCAGGGAGGGGAGGCCTTGAGCCCGATGGAGCTCCCCTGTTCTATCCCCTCTGCTTGGGAAGCTCCTGTTCTTCCCCTGCTCTGCTCTGGCCCAGCCTGCTGCCTGCAGATCCCACCCCGAGGGTCAGCCATAGCAGGCAATCTCAACCCTACCCAGCACTCACTCCTCAGAGAACAGTGCTCGGATTTACTTCCATCCGGTAGCAATCACTTCTAAGCAGCTCCTAAAAGCTGCCTTGCCTTGCCTAGGGGAAGTACTGCCTATACTCTAGCAATATTCACCATGTTGTACGGGGTGGGAGAGGTGTTTGGGGGTGGGAGTTGGTGATTCCATGTCCCCAGGGCAGTTGTTTGGGTTCTATTGAGCATTGGGGGGCCCGGAGCCCCCCATTCCTGGTGGTGGTTGACAGCCCATGTGGTGAATTTGGTGTCTTGGCATTACAAAGGCTCCTGGAATAAGGTGTGATGGGGAATTCAGAGCTGCTGAGGTGGAGAGCGCCCCAGGAGCACAAGGGCCGAGCAGCACAATGTACCCCCATAATGGAGGGGTCCCTGGGATGTGTTTTAACTGGAAGGCAGAAACAGGGTACCCGGTCCCACCGGCAGCTCGGTGCCAGCACAGGGATGGAGCCGGGCTCAGAGCCGCCTCTGAGGGCTGCGAGGAGGCTGTGCTGAATCCTCTCATCTCATTTGAAAGCACTGTATCCTATTCCTGCATGTGGAGTTCAGTGTGCGCGCGTGTGCCTGTGCCGAGTGCTTGTGGCCATAGTTAGAGCGAGTGTGAGCGGGAGGGATCCGAGCAGCATGTCTCAGTGTCGTGGCTGTAAGCGTTTCAACACCGGGGTTTAACAGATGTTGACACCAAATGAACGCCTCTGAGAAATGGACTTTTAAAAAAAAAAAAAAAAAAACAAAAAAAAAAGAAGAAAATTATTTATTTGGGTTCAGATATTTTTGAAATACAAAAGAAAAAACCAAACACGACCAAGAAATGGCTTGTGGTTTTTAAAGCTCCTGCTCCTGGGCTGTGGCGCCGTTCCTCATCTGAGCGTGCTCATTAAAGAGTGGTTTTCTGATCTCAACTTTGTGCTCGGAGAACTCAGAAGATCCTGGAGACGTGGGATAGGATGGGATGGTGATCCCGGGAAAGCTCCTTGGGGACAAGACCTTGGCCTTGTCCCAGCCTGGAAGGTGCGAATGGAGAGCAGGGAATCCTCGAGGCTGAAAGCAGGGAGGCTTTTAGCAGCGCTGTCAAGTCGAGCACTGCACATGTGGCTTCCATACAGGTGGCCCCCACGTCCCTCCTGCGTGTCCTCATCTGCTGCTCCGTGGCCATGAGAGCTGGATCAGATGTTGGCCATGAGGCAGAACGTGCGTGGTCCCTATTGTAACACTGAGTGGTGATGGGGTTGGTGCCCCCCAAAGGGGTCCTGTGCCCAAATGGGAGGTGAGAAGGAGCCGAACGAGGAGCTGCTGCTGCTGCACCACAGCCAGTGCCAGCGGGGAGGTAGGTGCTGGGAGAAGGCAGCGGGTGTTGGTCTCTGTGCTGCATTCCCGGGTACTTCCAGGAGCGGGGAGGGTGCATCCCTTTACAGGACCGGCAGCCCCGGGAGCGGGAAGGTCCCAGCGAAGGCCTCCACCTCTTCCTTCAGCGCCTTCAGCTCCTTCCGGTATTTCTCCTCCTCCAGTTTCTCCTTGAATTCCTTCAGCGTGGCCTTGGGGCTCACGTCCTTCTGCACCCGCAGCGTCAGCTCGATCCCTGCCAGCGTGGAAGATGCGATGCTCAGTGCTGTGCACCCCACTGCAGGGCTGGGGCTGCTCCCCGGGACACAGGGGAGGGGAGGGAAGGGGCTGGGATGGGAGGGAAAGAGATCTGGGAGAGACTCTGCCCTGGGAAACCAGCGTGAGGACAAATGGAACTGAGAGGTGCTGGCTTTCAGCCCACTGGTGTGCAACAGGGAGGGTTTGGCTGGTCCCAGCTGCAGCCAGATGTCCTCTCCCACATCCAGATGTGCAAGCGGGACAATTGCTCTTAACTTTTGCGTGTGCTCTTTTGCTGGAGAAGCCTGAGCTTGGCTCAGGTGGTGCCTCCTCACCCAGAGGAGCTGCCCTGTGCTGCTGCTTGGAGCTGTGAGCCTGCCCCAGCCTCACCTTTGTGGATGTACTGAGCCACCACGCGGAAATCATCCTGCCGGAAGCCACGGGAGGTGAGAGCTGGAGTCCCAAACCTCAGGCCGCTGGGGCGCAGGGCACTGACATCACCTGCACCACAACAAGCCACGTGTCACCAAACCCACCCCACGCGGGGGTTCAGCCTGGTTCCCAGCAGCCAGGGTGGACCTGGAGCCGGGATCCGTGCACAGCCCACAGGAGATCCCCAGCAGGTGAGGCAGGATAAGGCAGAGCTCGTGGTGTCCCTCACCAGGGCACGTGTTCTTGTTGCAGGCGATGGAGCAGAGCTCCAGCACCCTCTCAGCACAGCTGCCATCTGTGCCTTTGTTGCGCAGGTCCACGAGGATCAGGTGATTGTCAGTGCCCCCTGCAAAGAGAGGGGATGGTGGGGACGTGGGATAGAGGTGGGCTCCGCTGCCATGGGAAACTTCAGCAAGGAAAGGCTTGGGATTGCATGAGGCCCCTGGTTTTGGAGGCAGAAGGAGACCCATCCTCACCAGTGACGATGTCGTAGCCCAGCTCAGTCAGCGCTGTGGAGAGTACCTTGCAGTTCACCACCACTTGCTGCTGGTAGGCTTTGAACTCGGGTGTCATGGCCTGCTGCAGCGCCACAGCAACCCCTGGAGGAAGGCAGAGCAGGGTGAGGTTTTGTCGATCCCACTGGGAGAGCTGATGGGAATGTGTGGCACTGCCTGCAGAAGTCATCTCGGAAGCTGAGCAAACAGGGATAGTCCCTTTCCCTAGGCAGGCTGGTGTCATTGCCGTGAGCACCACACCAGGGGTCAAGGGCATCCTTGCCAACTCCCTTTGCCACCCAAGAGCTGGTGGCCAGCCTGGATGCGTACCTGCAATGGCATGGTTGTGGGGGCCTCCCTGCAGCCCAGGGAACACTGCCTGGTTGATGCGGCTCTCCAGGTCGTAGAGCACCTCCTTGCCTGTCTTGGGGTCCACGCTGCGGGTGCCTGCAGGAGGGGAGGGCAAGGTCACTCATGAGGCAGGGATGGTGGTGGTTCCTCTTCAAATCTGGGCCGCGCTTGGCCCTGGGAAGCTCCCCAGATGCTCCCAGACCTTCCTGCCCCCCTTCTTTCCCAGCTAGAGCAGGAACAGCTTTAACCTGCAGCCCCCCAGCCCGCGGGGAGCGTTTCTCCCTGTTCCTCAGCCAGGTCAGGCACCTTTGCGGTAGAAGATCATGCCGGACCTGCAGCCCCGCAGGGTCTTGTGCGTGGTGGTGGAGACGATGTCGCAGTAGTCGAAGGGAGAGGGCACCACACCGGCAGCCACCAGCCCGCTGATGTGGGCCATGTCGGCCATGAGGTAGGCACTGTTGGCGTCAGCAATCTTCCGCATGCGGGCATAGTCCAGGTTGCGTGAGTAGCAGCTCACACCTGCAGGGAGAGGGGATGGGATGTGGATGGGAGGACAGCCATGGGTCCAGCCCTGCAGTGGGGACAGTCAAGCGGGGAACGCACATAAGCTCCTGGCAGCGTGCTACCAGGGTTTGATCCTTACCTGCTATGATCAGCTTGGGGTGGAAGAGCCGGGCGTTCGCTTCCAGCTGGTCATAGTCGATGTAACCGGTCTTGGGGTTGACCTGGGAGAGGAAGAGGAGGGCTCAGTCACCTTGGTATGGGAGAAGATCAAGCGCAGCACCATAATACAGAAGGGGGTGCTGGGAGCATGACACTTGTGACTTTAAGAGGCACCAACACTTATGACAGTAGCACCCTGGAGCATCTCTCTGTACCTTATAAGGCATGGACTCGAAGAAGACAGAGGTGGCAGAGATCTTCTTCTTTTCCGTCATGAACCCGTGGGTGAGGTGGCCTCCATCGGGCAGGTCCAGCCCCATGATCCGGCCGTGGGGCTCCACCAGGGCCGTGTACACCGCAAAGTTTGCGGGTGCCCCTGCAGCAAGAGCACACCAGGACAGCTATGAGTGCTGGGGCACGTAGAGGTCGGTGCAACTGGGCTGGCTCTCCTAAGCACCCCCTTACCTGAGTAGGGCTGGACGTTGACCCCCCACTTCTGGGGGTCGAGCCGGTATGCCTGCAGGGCTCGCTTCTGGCACAGCCTTTCCAGTTCGTCTATGAACTCTGTCCCACCATAGTACCTGACGGTGAAGCATCGAAGAGGGGTTAAAACCAAACCCATTACTCAGACCCATCCCAGTGATCAAGCTGGGAAGAAACTGGGATGCTGCTGCAGTTGTGGCAGCCACTGGGAGAGCAGCTGCAGCAGATGTGATCCTGCTGAGACTGTCCGACATGTGGCCAAGGACAGAAGCCAAGAGGGCCGGAGCATCCCAGAGGTGAGATCTGGTGGTTCCTCTCCCTTCCTGCACAGATTTGGGTTGGGTTGGACTCAGTTACCTCTGTCCTGGGTACCCCTCGGAGTACTTGTTGTTCAGGCAGGATCCCAGGGCCTCCAGGACTGCTCGGCTCGCAAAGTTCTCTGATGCGATCAATTCCAGCCCAAGCCTCTGCCGCTGCTTCTCCTTCTTGATGATGTTGTGCACCTTTGGGAGAGGAGAGAAACAGCTTTACCCATGCTGGCTCTGCCACGGGGCATGGAGAAAGGCCTGGAAAGGAGCTGCAGAAGGGAGATGAGATCCCTTCTTCCTGATCCCGAACAGTTCCTCCTGTTTTGGGTTTCTACCTGCCAGATAATTCAGCTATCATTTGGGCTTGAGATGCATGGGCAACAGCCACATGGCCTGGCTACTCTGGTGTGGACATCAGAGCTTCAAGCAGAGGGGTGTGAGCCATAGATGTGAAGTTATGACCATACAGATGGTGGGAGGATGTCCTCCCTCTCCCCTCCATGCGAACAAAGCAGCTGCCGGGCAGGGACCAGGAAGGGGCTCTCACCTCTGGGTCATTGCTTTCAAGCGGCTCCATCACCATGTTCCTATGGGAGGCCCAGAGCGCCGCACTGGGGAGGCCCCCGTCGCCCTGCGTTGAGTTTGCCATCCTCCTGCTGGGTCCAAGGTCACCTGCCAGTGGAGAGGGGAGTTTGTGGATGCTTCCGTACCCCATCCCTACATGCTGCCTGCTCCCATCCCACATCTTGCCTGGAATCACGTTCTTCCCTGCTGATTTAAGACCAATTCATTAATCACAGTGCTTTGGTCATATCTGATTCTCTCCCATCACTGCCCTGCCTGGGCTCCCCCCTCCCAGCTCCGCAGTGCCTGATGAAACAATGCAGGCTGTGTAATTTGAAAGGCAGTGAAGTGCTTATACCCACAGACCTCAGTTTTAATGCACGCTGCATCCCCCTAGCACGGTTAAACCTCTCTGCTGCTTTCCCTTGTGCACAGCCATGAGGGCAAAACTCCAGCAGGTCTGAGTCCTGAAGTGAGCATGGCTGGAGCTGCACCCCGAGAGGCAGCAGCTCTGGCTTCCTAGCTTGTGTCATGCCCTGGCCTGGCAGCAGCCCTCTGGCCCCATCAGTGTGACCACTGCCCCTGGGCAGATATGGCAGCCCCCCTACTGCCTTGGCTGAGCACAATGCCTCCTTTTACCCATTAACCATGCAAGGCCAGCAAAGGGCCGTGAGCAGGTTGTTAAGCAACCACACTTAGTTTGCTCATGCCCAGCTGCTAAAGTCTATTCAGCACTGGCCTCGCTGGGCTGCCCTGCTGCGCTCCTACCTGAGCCTGAGGCCTCAATGGCAGGGTGGGAATTCCCACATTGAGGAAAGCTTGGGCTGGGCACAGTGCTCTGGGTTGGAGCAGCATGGCTGGGCCCAGCACATCCCCCAACACAGGTCACGGCAGGGTTTGCACCCAGCGTCTTTGGCAAACTTGCAGAAGGCTCAGGGGAAACAAAGCTCCCCATGCCCTAGCCGGGACAAGCCCCCCGTTTCCGCCCTCTTGGTGGGACACCAGTTTACCCCTGGCAGTGATGAGCCCCAGCCCGGAGGCTCCATCTCCGCCGGGCTCTGTGCCCCCCCGATCCCGGCTCCATCACCTCCCACACCCCTGACAGCGGTGGTTGGAGGCAGCGCTGCCCGCCCTGCTCTCCCGGTCCCTGCCCGCCCCGCACGCCTCCTGCCCGCCCCGCACACCTCCTACCCTCCCGCAGCGCCACGCCGAAGTCCGGTCCCACTCCGCGGCGCCCAGCATAACCCGCTGGGACACGCCCCTGCGCGCATCGGCCAATCAGCGCCCCGCTCCTCCCCGCTAGCCTGGCGGCGGGGCACACCCTCCGGTGTATCTAGACCAATCAGAGCCGCGCTCCTCCCCTTTCCCGCGTCCTATTGGCCCGCGCCGAGGCGGGGATGGCGGCGCTGTCCGCACGCGGTCGGTGGCGCGCGGGTGACCTTGGCCGTGGCGGGGGCTCTGCTGCCGTCAGCCCGGGGCTGGCACCACACTGCTGCCGTGGTGCCACTGCTGCCATGGTCCCACTGCTGCCATGGTGCCACTGCTGCCATGGTCCCACTGCTGCCATGGTGCCACTGCTGCCATGGTGCCACTGCTGCCATGGTGCCACTGCTGCCATGGTCCCACTGCTGCCATGGTGCCACTGCTGCCATGGTCCCACTGCTGCCATGGTGCCACTGCTGCCATGGTCCCACTGCTGCCATTGTCCCACTGCTGCTGTCACCCCATGCTGCTGTCATCCTGCAGGTCCGGCCCTGCTGGGCACCCCAGAGGAGCCCCCACCAGCCCTAGAGTGCTCCCAGTGATCTGGGGGTTCCTCTTGCTTCCCCCATGAACTGGAGGATGGGGCTCCACCACCCTGCCCTTGAGGGCCAGGCCATGCTGCTGGCCATAGCCATGTGTGTGCTATGCCAGGCCATAGCATGGGGGAGCAGAGCTTGTTCCAGCTTCCTCAGTGGCCCCAGTGCCTGGTGGGCATCCTGGTGCTCCGGAGGAAGGAAGCAGCCCTCAGGGGGACGTGTGGTGCAGACAGGAGAGGGGCCATGTGTTCTCTGAGCATCAAATCCGAGTGAGCGGAGGGGCTCAGGCAACCTGTGGCTGCAGGGATTCAGGGGTTAAATCAGTGCAGCAAAAATTGAGGAACAAGATTAGGGAATAAGTGATCCTACTAAATTCCTCGTGATCCCAAGCCATGGGAAAATGGGATGAGGCAGCGTGAGTCACTCTGGAGAGGAGCAGTGCCTCAGTGGGGAGGCAGCCAGGAGGTGAGAGCACCCGCTGTGGGCAGAGTGGTGAAGGAGCAGTGAGAGCTGCCCCCCGGAGCTGCAGAGGTGGGTATGGGAGTGAGGGGAGCGGCGGGTGCGCTGGGAGTGTGGTGTGAGGGGCTGATGGTCACACCAGAACTCACCCTTAGGGTCACCCTGCTGTTGGAGTGCACCTCCCCGGAAGGTACTTGCTGAAGGAGCAATCTTTTGACTTAATCTTTCTCAGCCTTGATGGGTTTTGCTACCTGAATTTGTTACTGGTCATCTAAAGACTCATTACAGTGGCAGGGTTTGGGGTTCCTACAGCTGGCCCGTGTCAGATTGCTGCTGTAGGCTGATTTACTGGCACAGGGTGCCCACAGAAGCTGTGGCTGCTGCATCCCTGGCAGTGTTCAAGACCAGGTTGGACAGGGCTTGGAGCAAGCTGCTCTAGTGGAAGGTGTCCCTGCCCTGCCCAACCCAACCCACTCTGATTCTGTGACTATGGAGGTGTCGTTCTGACAGTGCCGATGCAACAGCAAAACCTGGGTTATTTTCTCTGGTCACAGTGATTTCTGTGATGTGCAGAAGTCACAGAGAAGGGTTTAGATTAATTATATATTGTTACACAACCTGGCTTTGGATACACATGTTGTGTACAGTTACTAGTGAAGATTTTCACCTCTCTGGAGCTGTAGGAGCTGCAGATAATGGTCATGTGTGCTGTTACGATTTCAGGACTGCTTGCTCGCGATGGACAGCGTCTCTTCTTCCCCTCCCTTCTTCTCTGCCAGTTTCCCCACTGACCAGCCTGAGAACACCACTGCCCATGACGAGTACTCCAGCCTCCAGAAGAGCATGCACATCCTCTCCATGGTGGTGTACAGCATTGCCTGTTTGCTGGGGGTGACAGGAAATGGCCTTGTCATCTGGATCACAGGCTTCAAGATGAAGAAGACGGTGAACTCAGTCTGGTTCCTCAACCTGGCCATTGCAGACTTCATCTTCACCTTTTTCCTGCCCCTCAGCATCGCCTACACTGCTCTGGGCTTCCACTGGCCGTTTGGGAAGCTGCTGTGCAAGCTGAACAGCACCACTGCCTTCCTCAACATGTTTGCCAGCGTCTTCCTCCTGACAGTCATCAGCATGGACCGCTGTGTTTCTGTGGCCTTTCCCGTCTGGTCTCACAACCGCCGGAGCCCGGAGCTGGCGGCCAGGATCGCGGTGGGGACGTGGGTCCTGGCGCTGCTCCTCAGCTCCCCATACCTCGTCTTTCGGGACACAGCGCTCAGCCCCAGGAACAGCACCAGCTGCTACAATAACTTTGCACTGTCCGATGACTACTCGTCCGAGGCAACACAGAGGCTGTGGAGGATGAGGCATAAAGCCATGATCATAACGCGATTCTTATGTGGGTTCCTCATCCCTTTCGCGGTGATCCTCATCTGCTACAGCATTGTTGCTGTCAAGCTGAAAAGGCGGCAGTTAGCCAGCTCTGCGAAGCCGTACAGAATCATCATCGCTGTCACAGTCTCATTCTTCCTCTGTTATTTCCCCTATCATGTCTTCTCCTTGCTGGAGCTATCCAAGAACTCTTCCAGTCATGAGATGAAAATGGCCCTTTACATCGGGATCCCCTTGGTTTCCAGCCTTGCTTTCTTCAACAGCTGCATCAACCCCATCCTGTACGTATTTGTGGGGCCAGATTTCAAGGAGAAGTTCCGCCAGTCCATCCTGTCGACCTTCGAAGGGGCCTTCACTGAGGAGTCAGTCCTGAGCAGCTTCACCAGCCGGAGGAAGTCCAGGTCTGCTTCCGAAGTGGAGGTCCCGAGGGTCTGAGCAGGTGCTGGTGTGGAGGGGACAGTTCTTGCTCCGCAATGTCCCCCTGTTTCAGAGCTGTAACCACAGGACTGCGGGCTGCAAAGGGCTGTGCTAGCTAATGAAGGGTGATCTGATGTTTTGGGGTACCTCAAGCACACTGTGACTAAGTGCACTATGGAAAGGAAATAACTCTGTGGAGCTGCAGCAGCGTGGGTCAAAGTAGCATCATTTTACTCCCTTTGCCACTTCCCTAGGGGAGACATCTGGGGACAAATCCTGTTTGCATCTCCGCTGGGTTCACCTGCAGCCTGCCGCACATTTGCACATGGCGAACCGCAGGGCGATTTTCTTCCTTGTCCTTACCAGACTTTCATGGCAGCTCATCTTCACTGGGGTTCCACCAGACGGGAAATCAGGTACAGCTGCATGTGGCCGCACTGGAGATGTATGGCTGCACCAGCATTTCATCTGTCCAGAGGAGAAAAGGAGGAAGGGGAGAGCTATTTTGTAAGTCCCTGGTAATTAAACGCATCTTTTCTCTCCTCAGATATGAGGTAGGATGAAGTATTGGTTGTGCTCCAGTTACTCAGGTTTGACGTACAGTGTAACTGTTTCTGAGCAATGCTTGGCTGTGTTTGTGTTTGACATGTTTCTGGCCCTTAAATAGCAGAGATCTGACATTTTGTACTGGTGGTGAATGAATACTAAATCCCAATAAACTTAGGTAAAATATGCTCGGCCTCCTGTGTTGTGATGAAAGACTTGTTGATCCAACCTGACTGAGCACACTCATCTTCGGTAACAGAACAACTAGATAAAATGATTAAATACCCAGAATTTGGAAAGAAACCACTGGCATTACAGCATATCCCATGACTGAAGCAGACAGGATTTGACCTGGATGTGGAGACTTGGGGCACTCTGTCCTTGTGGATCTCATTGCCAGACCATGGTTATGGCTTATTGCTGGGTTTCAAGGCTTTTGGTACCTTTGAAAACCAGTGGTTCGGGGGAGGAAGAAGAGCCGAGCTGGGCCTGGTCAAGGCCCACATTTGCAAACTGCTCAGGGTAAGATGGAGCTTGATCAGGCTCTGAAACTATTAAGTTGAAAATGATGGTCATGTAAAAAGAGGCGATGGCTGGAAAAGCCTCTGACTCCCAGCCTGAAGAGATGAATGTACACATACCTCGCTACTCTGCATGGATGACGTTACCGAGTGAGAGCTGTCACTTGAATATGCTGGGATTAATTCTGGGTCGGCTGGGCCATGCAGTATTAAATGAAGGCTGTGATCCTACAGGCATGCATGTACTTAACCTTAAATTCATGCATAAACCCACTGAGAACAGGGAGTGTAACAACAGCATCCATATGTCAAGCCTGAGTGAACACAGAGATTTACCCTTTGCCACAAATTGCTGCCTGTCATCCTGATAAGACTGCAATGTTTGCTATGCAGCGTGCAGCTCCGGGGCTATTTACTTGCTCCTGGTGGTAAGCTACAGCATCGATTGCCGCGTCAAGGTTGTGCAAAGCAGTGTTTGCTCTTTGCGGTGCTTCTTAGCTCTTTGCAGAGCTCACGTAATTCCTTGTGACAGGAGTCTCTGAGTGTTGGACCAAGGCCTTGGACTCCTGTCATGCTCCTCGCCCCAGCACCCTCGAAGGGTCAGGACGTGAAGGTAAGAAAGAAAGAATTTTATGGGTCATTTGGACATCCAAGGTGGGTACAGGATTCCCATGGGACAACATCATTTAAGTGAAGCAGAGTGTCCAGGTGATGTAACAAATTACCATTGGAATACCAGCAGGTATCTAACCAGAGCTCCATCTCCTCCTGGCACCCCAGCCAAGCCCAGCGCACCTCCTGAGCAGCAGCTCTGACCTGTTCGACTCCAGACCTGAGACAAAGTTGCTTTCTCTTGCAATATCCCCACCAAGGAAGCTGCTTCCACTCTAAGCAGCATGTTATTCCACCTAAGGAAAACAGCGTGCCTTTGAGGAGATAAATGTCTCCCTGCGTGGTGGGGATGGGATGGAGAAAGCTTTCAGACTGCCATTCCTGAGAACCTGCCAAATTCTGCTGGGAGCAAAAAGGGGGAAGCGAATGTTTCATCAGTGGTAATGACCATTGCTGTATTACTGAGAGAGAGATGGATCTGTCATCTCTGGTCTGATCCCTTTGTGCAGTGAGAAACCATGCTGACATCGGTACGGGGTCAGGCTGCCAAGGGACTGGTTCCAAAGTAAATCTCCTATTGTACTGAGACTATTATATTCAGACTATTTCATTATCACCATGATTATTGCGATTGACAGTCCCTCATTCCCAACTAGGAAGCAGGCTGTTCATTCCCTCTGATCCCTCTGTTTATCATGTGCTCATCTAGAAAAGCTTGGACAAAAAAAAAGGGGGGGGGGAATCTTTTCCAAAGGCATGGAAATAATCCAGAGAGGTTGAACAACTCTTCTGGCAGCTGCGTCCTGCTGTGACGCAGTTCTGCTCTCAAGGCTCTTGTGGATGTGACGGGATGGGTGGAACAGCCTGAACGCCCCAGTATTGGCAGTCATTGAGAAAGGAGCTGAACTCGCTGCCCTGCTGGCATGAGGCCCTCATTGGTCCCATGGAGGGGCTGATCCAACAGCCCCGCTCATACAAATCTGGGGTGTGCAGAGCCATCGGGCCTCAGGGGTTTAGGCATAGCTATTGGGGCCTGTGGGGTTTGACTGTGTACAAGGGAGCCAAGGAGGACATGGCAAATGGTAGTTCAAGAGGAGAAGGTATTTTTTCTTGGGACCTGGATGAAAGCATGGAAATAGAAACTGGGCTCAGAATGGCTAAGAGGAAAGAGGGTGGAAGGAGTGGGAACAAAAACCAGCAGATGACGGTAGGTGTAAGTGAGTGGGAGGGATACTGCAGCAGGTCAGGAAGATCTCGTTAAGGAGAACCTAATGAGACTATAAAAGCCACTGTGAGAGTCAGCAGCTCCCAGGCCTTTCCTCTGGTGAACCCTTCCTGGTGAGTAATGTTTTGAAGTGTCCTACTCTTGAGTTTGGGGAACTGACTTGTTAGATAAGGTCAAGCAAAAGACAGCGCACGGAGGTCTGATAGCAGAGCCTCTTCCAGAGCTTGCTGAAGTCAGGCAGGAAGCAATGTGGAAAATTAGAGGACTGGTACTGGTAAAAAGCTTCTCTGTGAAGGAGAGCTATTGGCAGTGCTGTTAGTCAGTGGTGTAGGCCAAGCCTTACCCAGGTCTCCCAGCCTTTCTGGGTAGCAGATGGGTGGGGGTTCCAGACAGTGGGGGCATTAATCTGCTGATCCAGAGTAGATCCTGGTTGGCACAAACTGGGGAGCATCTGGGGTGCTCTTTGCTGGTTGAAGTTTGCTTATTCCCTGCACCTCTGCCAGCTTCCAATTAGCTGTGTGGGGCAGGGCTGGTACCAAACCTTTCCTCTGTATCCCCCAGTCTCTCTGTGCACCTTCACGTGCAAAGTGCAGCATCTCTTCTGCCCAGAATTCAGCTTCAATTTGTAAGCTTGCTCTGCAGCGACCAGTGACAAACTCAAGCCCTTCCTGTATGTTCACTAAATGTCTATACAGGGTACAATGCTCGTGCTCTGTTTGAAGAGGAGCTGTCACAGTGCAGTAAATGTCAAGTCACGCTAGAACCCAGTAGGTAGGAGAGAGAGGAACAGGCACTAATTAGGGTTTGGCACTCACCATCCCAATTCCTAAAAGGACATGGATTCACTGTCCAGTTCAAACACTTTTTTGTCAGAAGGTGACTCAAAGGGCAAAGCCCATCTGTAAACAGGAGGTGCTGCATGTTACTGGGCAGTTATGCAGACTTTGCAGGACAACTGCCCACCAACACAGGAAAGCAAAGAACACCTGTGACCAAAGCAAGAGGCACTGCTGCCGGTCCTTGTTTCAGGGCACTGTTTGTTCAAACCCTTGCCCTCTCATCCAGGTTGAGCTGTTTGTCTGGGCAGTGACTTGTTAAACAGCAGGTATTCCAACGTGCCTCTCATCCCTCTGTTTGAAGGCTGGTTGGAGATAACCCTGTGCTCATGCTGAAGTGGCAGCTCAGTTACTCATTGCAGACTGAGCCAGAACTAAGAGCGTGGTTAGAAACAGAGGAACAAACAGCTCAGTGAGTCTTTCAGCCAAAGCCTCATGACTCAGGAGGAACAGGATGGTAACAACATGAGCTGGTGCCTATTTCCTGCAGACAGCCAAGCCATGGCTAGGCAGTAATATCTAATACAAAGCAATATGAGAGTGCTCTCTATTTACTCAGACAATATTTGTTCTCTGCTCTGGGGCCTTCTTCTAAGACACTCTGTTTCCCAGATGTGGGGAATGCTATTTTCCGGATCACTCCCAAGAAATGATACTCCTCCTTCCCTTGATTTATAGCTGCTTTGAGTTCTGCCTCCCTAATGGTAATATCCAAACCAGGAAATTAGACATGGTTGCTCCCAAGGTAGTAAAATTGAAGGCACAGGAGGGAGGTGGTGACCTTTAGGCTGTGTGTGGAGGTGCCTGTCCTGCAGATCCTCCCAGTAGGCTCTGAGGGGCTGTGTGGGATAGAGGATGCTTTCGAGATGCCTCATAGGACCAAGCATTGGGTGAGACCAAACCTCTTCACAGGGCGCCGTTAGGATCAGATCAAAGCATGCCTTTGGTGTAGTGTGTGTGATGATTGTTGCTGTCAGGCGGATTGGTAGGTGAACTTTAACATCCACCTTTTGCTACGAAAAACCAACCCAAATCAAACAAAAAGAGCCTACCTGACTGAGCAGTGATGGATGGAGCTCAGGAAACTGGATGGCAGCAGCATTTGTCTTCTCTCAGGTGGTAGACACAGGCTATTACCCAGCCAGCCTTGGCTGGGCAAGGTGCACACCTCTGCTTGCCAGGGCAGCATCTGGATTGAGAGCAACAAATCTCTGTGAGCCAGTATTTCACAGGCAGCAAAGGTTCGGAATTCCTTAGATGACTGCTAATTGAATCCTTGTAAAGGAAATAAAGCCCGGGTGCTCATCTTGGAGCAACTCTCTGTTAAATTCTTAGCATGTGGGTAGCATATTGTAAAATTAACAAATCCCTCTCACTTGGGAGCTGTGATTTAAACTCGCATTGCTCTGGCCAGGAAAACAGAGGTGGGGGAGAAATTGATTCACTCAAAGAAAACAAAGGCAGTAACCCTCTAAAAAGGACCAGAAAGGATCTTTTAGTTCCTGGTCCTGTGGTTTGCTTAAGCAATGTCGGGAATTTGGGGCAGCACAAATCAAACAGTCAGCAACTTCTGGGTGCCCTAGGGTATTGAAAAATGCTTCTGGGGAAGGCTGCTGATTGCATTACGGGTCAGTGCTTTGCCATGTGTTGTTTCCAGCTGTTCTGCCTTAAGATGCTCTGCCATGCTACCCTGTACTGAAACCCTGCGTAAAGACTGATGCCGAGAGGGAAATCTCCGCTGCTCTGTGAAGAGGTTAGCAAAAAGCTTAAAGCTCCTTCCCGTTTGCCCAAAAAGCCCGAAACCAACAAAGAAAATCCCTATTACAGTCAATTACCCTGAATCAACAAAAGGAAAACAGACTGAATAGAACCATACAATGGTTTGGGTTGGAAGGGACCTTACAGATCGTCTAGCCATAAGGTGTTAGGAGAGATCTGTTCTCTGACCCTTCGGTGCAATTCAGAAGAGCCTCTAGGAAAGGCAGAGGATCACTGCTGCCTCCGTGAGGGTACAGAGAGACCCATGGCTTCCCTGCTGACATGGTTCAAACAGACATCTGCTCTCTACATCTGGCAGCAGTGAAGCACGGAATCAGACTCTACAGCTCAAGGAGAGTTATAAAGCAGGTATGTTTATTGTGGCGCCGGGTGCAAGGGGGATCACTCCTCCTAACTTGCACACCGAGGGGTTAAGCAAGCAGATATTTATTACACACAATCATGCCTATTCATCAGGTTCCCCAGAGAGCGGTGGGGATATTACAATTAGTTTAGGTACTCATTATCATAAGTCTCCCTTTTGGTGCTTGTGCACTGCCCTCCCATGGTCGTGGGCAGGGGTCTTCAAGATGAAGTGAGCAGTCTTCCTCGTGTGGGCAGGGGTCTTCAAGATGAAGTAAGCAGTCTTCCTCGTGTGGGCAGGGGTCTTCAAGATGAAGTAAGCAGTCTTCCTCAGGGTGCACTTTTCACCTTTGGCACAGCTGGATGCCCCAGTAATCACAAGTAGCTGAACCCAGCCGTATCTGCAAGGTTCTGAGAGCTGGCAAAGATTTAGAGCAGCGTGACCTCGGCACAAAATGTATTGCAAGCAGGACAGGATGGGCAGACAAGGAGTATCCCGAGCTAGCAGATGCTCGGGAGTCACTGTCTCCAAACTGATAAATTAGAGGGATGGTAAGAAAGAATTCACTCATTAGAAGGATGAAAAGAAATAATTCACTCTCATTAGTACGACTACTGAATTCTGTTATCACACCACAGACTTGCAACACAAACATTGTTCTCTATCTTGGACCTAAGTTAAGTTAACAGTATTTTAACCCTATGTTTTCCAGGCACTTGCTTTCCTTGTATCAGCAGCTCCAGGTATGAATTGCTCTCCTTGCCCCATCGGAGCCTGTTGAAAACACACAAAAGAAGGAGATAAGTAAACAAGCAATAAACAAAAGCTGTGAAATACAGGGAAACACTGCCCCGTGAGTGTTTAATACGGAAAACGCAGCTCATAATGAAACCACAGCTGGAAAACAGGGATGTAAAGGCTGTCCTCTTGCAGGCACACTGGGGGAGCAGTCCTGGCAGCCATGGCTTCTTCCTCTGTCATGGTAAGGGCAGCACAGACAGAGGCATCTGCTGGGTGCGCAGATCATAGAATCACAGTAGTTTGGCTTGGAAAGAACCTGAAGGTTATCTTGTTCCAGCCCTGCTCAAAGCCTTGCTCCAATGCACCCTTCAGCCTAGCAAAAACTAAGTTTAATTGTTACTTGTGGTAAAAGCTGCAGCAGAAAGTACCCGATTCCAGAATCATGGAATGATTTGTACCGTCGTGCTAAAATCTTGATCCATAAAATGCTCTTCCATGGCCACACTGAAAAGTGGGATTTAGAACAGCTTCCAGCTACCCGGTTAGTCAGAAAACGTGGTGCTTGGGGGTTTTATTTCAGCATTGGGATTTGGGTGGAAAAGCTTTATCCTCCTGTGTGGGATGACTTGAACTTCATCACGGCAGTGAAGACAACTTCTATCATGGGTGCTGCTTGTGATAAAGCTGTGCTTTTAAAAGGGGTGGCTAAAATCAGTGTCCTGCTGCTTGAAGATGTGGAATGCATCTTCATCCAGTTTAACCTATGTTGCAAGGATGGCCTTGATACTAACGGGACAAAACACACATGTTCTTTACAGGACTGATAGTTTCTTGTCTTAATTTACTTTCCAGAACAGCTTCCCTCTGCAAACACTGCTGGACACGATGGCAAAGCCCAGCCACCATCCGGTACCTGCAGGGATGGTGAGGACCCGCCGCTGTGGTGCTGGCGCTGAGCAGCCGAAGACCGACCATCCCTGACAGAGATGTCGGCACGGGACCTCCAAAACCGGGCACCTCATGGACATGGCTGGTTTATGCTGTATGGACTCAGCACCGGGGCTCTCCCAGCCCCGGTGGGGACATTACCCACCCATCGCGCTCGCCCTTTATTTGGAAGAAACTCTGAAATGCGCCATTAGTAACGAGGTCCCCCCCGTTACTTCCATCGCGGAGGGACAGCGGAAAGATGGCGGCGGCCCCCGGTCCCCTCGGCGGCGGCGGGAAGCGGGTGGGGGGGTGCAGCGAGGAGGGCGGCGGCTGGTACCCGCCCCTCGCGCGCCCTCCGCCCTCCCTCACGCGGCGCCGCCATCTTGCAAGCGGACAACCGGAGGCGCTGGGGTCCGCTGGTGCCTCTGCCTGTCCCCCCTTTCCTCTCGCCTCCGGCCGGGGCTGCCTTCTCCCGGGGCCGGGGGGCCGGAGCCGGCAGGTAAGGCCTTCAGCAAGGGGGCACGCCGCCCGCTCAGCCCGCTTCAGCCAGCTGTGTGAGCGGCAGGACATCCTTCTTCCCCAGCGCTCTCTTCCCCCATCGCCACGCAGGGTTGAGCCGCCTGAGGAACGGCGGCTTCGTCGCCCTCTCCTCGGGGACCGCGTGGGTAGGGAGGAACCTCCCCCGGGCTGCTGGGGGCTGCCTGCAGGTGAAAGGAGCGGTGTGCCCGGTGCCATGCTGCGGGCTGCGGTGTGCCCGGGCCTCTCCCATGAGGAGGGGAGGGATCCTCAAGTACCCCGGGGTGCCTTGGCTGGCTTCACCCCCACCCCCAGAGTATATGTAAGCCCTCTGGAGCTGAAGGACTTGTAGGGAGGTGTGGGGTGGAGGGGTCAACCCTCTGTCGTTTAGCCCAGGGGTGTCGGTTAGTGTGGAAGGATCTTCTGGAACCTCTGGGGAGATGGGTGAGAGGGTTCAGTTCCCTTCCAGGCCGTGGGCATCAGTTCTTTAGTACCATGGTTATTCCTGCCTCTGTTGCTTTCTGTGTGGGCATCCTCAGTGTAAACCCAGTGGGAACAGGGCGTGATGTGTACCCGGTGATTGTTATCATCATGGTCTGTCTGTGTTAACTGTGTGCAGCCCAAGGGAAAGGGTAGGAGTTCGTGGGATGCAGTCTACTCTGTGATGTATGTGTGCTCCTAAATCTGATGGAGGCTTGAAAGCTTTGTCCACCTCAAGCTGAGAGCCCTGGTCCCATGTGCCCTTGTGGAATCATGTTCTTACACACCTAATAAAGTTCTGTGAGCTTCCTCTCATCCCAACACCTGGTTCAGGGTTGATCCATCAATATTAACTCTACAAATGCAGCTTCCCTGCCCCTATGCACACTAGAGCCCACTTGTTGCTGCTGGAATACATCTACAGGACAGTCCTGGACCTATGGTTATGTGAAGAGCTCTGTTCAGTGTTGCTTGTGAGTATGTCAGTATCTTACTGTGATGTAAAATGCACCCTGAACAATAATCAAGAACCAGCAGCTCTTGTCTTTCAGCTCTTTCACTCCTTAACAGAGAGTAAAGCAGGTAACACAACTGGAAAAAACCTGTGTCTTCAAAACACACTGTGGCTGCTACTAGTAACACTGGCAGTTGTTTCTATGTTGTTCCCATCTAATTGCACAAGCAGGATGCTTTCAGGTGTCCTTCTGAGATGTAGTACATACTCTGGGTCTTTAACACTCGTATGAATATTTGACAGATAATGGCCATTAGTTACCAGCTGCGAGTTACAGGGAGTAAGTGAGCAACACAACAAAGGAAGAAACATTAGCTACGAAATAGGTTTTTCCTTAAATTGATAGGTACTTAGTTTGGGAGGGATATAGCTGTGCTTTAGACTGGATGGCTGTGACCATACTGCCTTCTAGGGTTATTGTTTTTGTTTTCCAATATTCTTGTCTAAAAGCAAAGGCTGAAAGGGGCAGGGTCTTTCTTTAGGGCCCATCAGGTTCACGTAGGGTTGAAACATTCAGGCATTCAAATTCTGTTGCCAGAGTTGTTGCTGTTTATGCTTGTGTTCTGCGCATGTTGGAGGTTTTGATGACAGGCAGGTTTCATTCACAGCAGTTGAGCGTAGCACAGCCTCTGCATGAAGAGAGTCAGGAAATCCCTGACTTTGGCTCTTAGTACAGTTTCTGTGATAAAGTCAAACTGAGCAAGGGTATGTCAAGATGGAAAGTTGGGCTGAATGAGGTTGTGGAGCAAGCCAGCTGTTCTTATGAGTATGGAAGCTTACTTTCCTTTTTGATGCTGTTTTTGAGTACTCAGTAGTACTGGTTATGGTTGATACACCATCAGGTTTTTGTAACATTGCGTTTCTCAGCAGGGCGATGTTTACCAGCAAAAAGGTTACTGCTTTATCCTAAGCTCTGTTTATTTTGCTTTGAATTATATCACTTATTTGGTATTTTCAGCCCCCTTCATAATGCTGAAATGGCTGCTGAAAGGTTGGACTATTTATGCAGCAGGCATCAAGTGTGGTAGCCTTGTGTGTAGCAGTTTTGAGTTGAATGCTACTTCATCAGCAGCTGATCAATGTGATTACTTCTTTTTTCTTTATATGAATAAAATGTTACAGTAGGTTTAGTAATGGGAATGTGATGTTACAAAGAAGAGTCAAAAGTGTGAAGATGGAATCCCATCAAAGCCTTGGCAGGATTAGTGCTTTGTACCTTTGTTTACAAAAAAACCCATAAAGATTGTATAGATTTTCTCTTGATATTTTTCTCCTGTTTCCACAGGAGAGATATTAGTACCAAAGAATGACAAGAACTGCTTCCCCAAGTGGCTGCATCGTGCAAGAGGTCATTATTTACAGCTACCAGCTTTATTGAACTCTTCCTTACATTTCATCCTTCTTTGTAAGTTTATAAGTTGTTTCAAAGTGATGGAAAGATACACAGCTGTGGAAATAGACTCTTCTGGCTAGAGCCAGGAACCATGGGCTCTGTTTAGCTCAATTCTACCTCTTTGTGATCTTGCAAAAGTCAGTAAGTGTTGCTCAGTTCAGGAAAATGAACTGGACAAGCTGGTGGAAGAAGAGAATCTGTGTTACTGATGATAGCCTGAGGAAAACATTTAAGTTAGGAAGTTGTCTTGAGGGATGTTTGGAGACCACAGGGGAAGCATTCTGCTGGAGCGTATAGAGCTCGGGTTAGGAGAAGGAAGGCAGGATGGGCTGAAGGCGCCTTTGTGCCCTATGTTGGGTGTGCTGAGCTAGCTCAGGAATGTTCTGAAGGATACATTTGTGGTACTATTAATGATAGCAAATATTGAGGATGCTGAAAACAGGCTTGCGGGTAACTCTTTCTAAACAGAGAAAATCTGGTTTTTATTTTTAATGTTGTGGCTTTAACAGACCTTTGATCTCTTGCAGTCTTCTAGAAGCGGAAAAACAACTTAGGTTTGATGTTTTGTGTGTCATCAACTGAAATTGGGGCCATCATGAATGTAACCAAGGGTGGACTGGTGCTGTTTTCAGCTAATTCCAACTCGTCATGCATGGAACTGTCCAAGAGGATTGCTGAGTAAGTAGAACCTCCTGCAGGGCCACTCAGGATCTTGGTGTTACTGTGTTGGGGCTTATTTTACTTCAGATTTCTTATTTTAAGGGAAGCTATATGGGAAAACCACCATGGTTTGCAAGGACATGAAGTGTGCACAGTGTATTTCAACAGATCAATAACAAAGAAAATAACTTGTGTTTAAATTGTTAGGTGGCAGGTTGTGATTTGCCGTAGTATGTTATAGAGAACATGTGGAAAAATGAATGTTTGATAACACTAAATCACGGTACAAGTTTTCATCCTATCCTTTTAGCAGGATATTTCTTAGCAAAGCTGCATCTATCCTGCTCACTGTATTTTAGATGGAAACATTAATTTGGCTTTAAGTGCAGGATTACTTTCAGGAGAACTTTCGTGACTTAAGAACGTTTTTACCATGCTACTGTAGAGGTATTGGGTTGCGCAACATGACCAGGTGTACTGCAGGGAATGGTCTTCTTCCTGAGGCTTATGGACCTGAGGTTAGGTACAGACAGGAGGAGAAAGCAGAGTGCAGAGGATCTTGAGTTACATGTGGCAAGGATGTGGGCATGTGTACACAGCACACTCTGGTCTCTAATTTCTTTAGTGATGAGGATCTGGGCTAATACTGAAATGGAATAAATATAGCAGACATTAGTCTCCTGTTGCTCACGGGATGGTGCTTGCTGGTATTTCCTATTCACTCTCACTGAATTCTTTCTATAGAGAGGAATGCTTTAAAAGAGGTCTTTTAAGCATTGCACATGTGATGCTGCCATGTACATATGCGTATATATGTGTTAACATCCATGGAATGTATATAGAAATACATGTTAGAAATTGTTATATTATTTGGTAATTAAGTATTATTCTGCTTGTTCATCCCAGCCTGACTTGAAATGAGTTTAGCTGAGCCTGGGGTGCAGATTCTGGAAAATGGGAAAAGCTTTGTTAAGAGCTTTCCAGTGTAATTACTGGGTTTATGGTTTGGGATATTCTATTTTTGCTTTTCTCCTGTGAAATACAGCCTTTTCAGTGATTGTCGTATCGTATAGACTTTGTTTTGCCCTTCGTTTTCCCATTGACATCTGTTTTTCTTCTGTCCTGCAGGCGCTTAGGAGTTGAGATGGGGAAGGTTCAGGTTTATCAAGAACCAAACAGAGGTGAGCATTTAATTAGCAAAACTAGAAACCTACCTGCCTATGATGTGCGTGTATTGGTTACCTGTTCCTTACACTCTTGTCGGGTTTTGCTATTGAAAATATGACATGTTTCTCTTCTTGGCAGAAACAAGAGTGCAAATCCAGGAGTCTGTGAGAGGAAAGGATGTATTCATCATCCAAACAGTTTCAAAGTGAGTAACTGTTTAAAGACGTTGTGCTGACATTTTGACTGTCCATAGGAATGCTTCTATTTTAATTTTTCTTCTCATTTTACGTATAAGATACAGTATAATAAGCTTAGGTAAACTACATAGAAGCTTCTCTTTTTGATTTTGTTGCTATTGTTTTGGTTTTTGATATGTACACAAAGAAGACTTCAGGGACTCTTCATCAGGGGTAGGGGTAGGACAGGGATGATGGGTTCAAACTGAAACAGGAGAAGTTCAGGTTAGATATAAGGAAGAAGTTTTTTACTGTGGGGGTGGTGAGGCGCTGGCACAGGTTGCCCAAAGAAGTGCTGCCTGCTCCATCCCTGGCAGCGTTCAAGGCCCGGTTGGACAGAGTCTTGGGTGACATGGTCTAGTGTGAGGTGTCACTGCCCATGCCAGGGGGGTTGGAACTAGGTGACCTTAAGGTCCTTTCCAACCCTAACTATTCTATGATTCTATGATAAGATGCTGTTTTATTTTTCAGTTGAATATGAATTCACTGAATATGAAACTATTCATTGAATATGTCAATGAAACTTTCCCCTGGGACTCTGCATTCTTTTGCCAAGCACATTCTTTCGCTTATGTTATTCTTTTAAAATTATTCCCTTCCCAGTTACCTGTCTCTGGCACCATTATAAAGGTCTAAATTTGGAGGAGCATTTCCTAGGCAGTGTCCTGTGATTCAGAAAAGAACTTTACAAATGGTGGACCTTGTTTTAATGGCAACAGAAACAGGAGGTCTCTTACTTGATGACCAGTTCTCATCTAAAAAGATAAACCTATCATCTAGGGCAAAAAATAGATGGCAGTTGTTAAATATTTAGCCTGCTGTTGGCTTGCACAAGTGAGGAACCTGTTGTAAAGTCTGAAACTTAAAAAAAAAGCTTATCTGTATTAAAAATACATCTATATTATTCTGTGCATGATAGAAGGGGATGTTGGAGAATAATTATGGGCTACTTTGTTAGAGCAGCATGGTATAACAAAGCCTGCTGAATTACATCTAATTCAGCTCAAAATAGCTAAGTGAAAAAAAATGGTGAGGTCTAATTCTAGTGAAAGATTCAAATGCTGTGTCCAGGGCACTGTCCATCCTGAGGGGCACAGCTGGGTTCTTAGTGCAGATCACTCAGTCTCAGTACTCTTTACTGCCCTGGAGTAGGTATAAATACTGTGTTAAATACAGGATTTTTTATATACAAAATACAGAACTGGATGCTTTTTCTTCCAGGGATGTGAATACTACAATCATGGAACTCCTAATCATGGTGTATGCTTGTAAAACCTCCTGTGCCAAAAGCATTATTGGAGTGATTCCTTACTTTCCGTACAGCAAACAGTGCAAGATGAGGAAAAGGGGCTCCATTGTCTCTAAGTTACTGGCCTCCATGATGTGCAAAGCTGGTAAGAGTGCAGTTCTTCTGAAATAATCAGGGCAGTGGGGGCTCTTGCTGTCAGTGTACAAGTTGGGACTCTGTTTAAAAAAGAAACTGTTAAATTTGTGTGTTAAAACCCAGGTAGGCAGGAGGATGTCCTTAGAAATGTTTGTGAATGGGTTGATGGAGAAAACCCAAGCTTGTAACAACCATTTTACATTGTGTCCTCCGGAGCTGGCAGAGTGAGGCGACTGGGCTCTGCTGCTCTGGGCAGCGATATCTCTCTCAGAATACTGCTCCTTGCCTTTCTGACACTCTGGAGCAGTTGTGCCTTGTCATTGCTGGCCTGTTTTTTACCTGTTGGATGAATACACTTTGTCCTTTACATTTGACATGAGGTGGGAGTTTTGAGTTTTCATTTTCACAGCCTTCAGCGCATCTGCTGCTCTCCTTTTGCTCCTGTTCCTGGGAAGAATCAGCAGTCCAGTGAACACGGTGTGATCTGTTTTCTTATTTTGAGAGAAGTGTTTTGATCATTAGGATTTGGGCCCATTTTTCAGGACTTCAGAACTTGAGTATTAGTTGTGGGTCTTCTTGTGTGGCACAGACAGTTTATCTCCTTAGTGCTCTCATTTTGTCACATGTAGAATGGAGAAGGGTCTTCCCTGCCACAGTGTGGCACTGCTGAGTCAATTATGGAGCGTTCTGAGGTGTTTTTGGAAAGGGCACTGTAGAAATCTGGGAAGTTACTGAAGGGGGATGGAATTAATGTGCTCTGTGCTTTTACAGAATATAGTAGTATTGTGCTAATGCAGCTTAGAGGTTTTGGTTTGGCCACACTTCAGTGAAACTTAGTAGAGAAATAGAGTGTGGTCGTTCTGCCTTACTTTTCTTGATGTGTTTCTCCATATGTTGTTTCACTTATTTACCTTTTTTAAAGGACTAACTCACCTTATTACCATGGATCTACACCAGAAGGAAATACAGGGCTTCTTCAATATTCCAGTTGATAACCTGAGAGCATCTCCATTTTTACTGCAGTACATCCAGGAGGAGGTGAGGAAGCCCTGCTGTTACACTTGCTTTTTTGAATGATGTTTTGTCATGTCCCAGGGCTTCTGAAACAAATTCCTCTGAAGAAACTTAACTCCTCAAATAGGGTTTTAGAGGGGGAAGGTCATGTTGGGCCAGGGAGTGGTCTTGGACCATTAGTACTTTTCTTCCCCACAGGCTTAACTTTTGCTTTCATGAAGAGCTGGTGGTTTATCCCTGCAGTGATGCTGCTCTGTCTTCTTAGATATATTACCCTAACTGGTATTGACAAAAAAAAAATAGGGTTTTCTTGCTCTTGATATTCTCTTCCTATTTCCAGTTTAGCCACCTATAGGATGGACTGCTTGTGTAGATGTAATTTATATCGTGTTATGAAAACACTTTGGAAGTGAAGCTGTAAACTGAGAGAGCCTATCGATCCTCCTCTGAAAGCAGGAACAGATGACTTCTTGTGTAGAAATCCTCACCTGCTGTTTGTTCAGCATGTCTTGAGCTTTACTTCGAATGTTCTGTGCATCCATTTTTCCATCTTATTTTTATAAGTGCTTTGAAAAATCATACTGGTGGATTCATATCTATAAATTGTGCAAATGATAATTGTAGGTGTGCAAATGATAATTGTAGGTGTGAGATGGGAATAATGCCTCTGACTAATGATAATGTGCAATAAAGTGGGTTTTTCCTAGTGAGAGAAAAGGTTTTGCTCACTCTTCTGAATCATTTCTATAGAGATATAAATGCCTCAATTTAAAGGAAACAAACAACAAAAACAACAAAGCAACATGATTTTGTTATGACAAACATAACATGAGTTATGTTACATGTGGGCAATCAGTTGCCATTTGGTAATCTATCATTATCATTTCATGCAGTAATAGAGTCCAAGAGGATTATAGAACTAGAACTAGATGACGAAGCTCCAAGCTCTGGCTTTCCACATTCATTCACCTTGTATACCAGGAGGGAAGTATTGAATGTTGGAAGCACTTTGTAAGTTAGAAAAAAGGAAAAAGCATGGAAAACCAAATATGCAGAAACAAGACAAGTTGTGCCTTTATATTGCTTGAATGTATGGGGGTTCTGGTCCCTGACAAGAGCATTGTCCTGGTTTAGCCTTGAAGCACGTTTTCATACATGAGCCCTTAATGCTTTACAAAGAATTGTTACAGCTTTGAGTCTGGCACCTCTGTGCAGTCTGTGAAGAAATGAACACTTGTAGAGATCTGCTGGAGTATGTGTAGAGAGGTCTTGAATGACACTTGAAGTTTCTGATTTCTTCATTCCCCCGCACATCCATGAGAGCACTTGCTCAAGCTCGAGTTGACTGAACGTAGCTGATCAGGTGGGATTTGTATGGTTAAGAGTCTTCACAAGCATAATGTCTTTCCTTAGATGTTTCATCCAGTGCTGCTTGGGGGGAATTCAGGATTCAGCTCAGATTCACAGTGGCAGCAGCTTGCTGCATAGTCCCACATTGTGAATGCCAAAGCATGAAGAATGTTTCAAATGGGAGCTGGCATGGGATATATTGAGCAGTACGAAACGGAATCCAGCTTGACTTTAAGAACAGAGGTCTCCTAAAAAGCATTTAACTGAGAGTTAAGAGGATAAGGGCTTGTAGTTGTTCCCTGTGGGGAATTTATGGCTAGGTGCGAAGAGAATTACTTGGTGTTCTGGTGTAAAGACCGTCCAGTGGTATTAAAATAATACAGTTATTTCCTTTGTGTGCCTACCAAATGCTTGACGCTTGGTGTCTTCTCTCTTTGCTATGGGTACATGTTAATCTTAGAGTGACGTAGCTCTTTGTTACAAGGAGTTGTTGATGTCTTTACTATCTTTTGAATGACATTTCTGGTTTTCTGACTTCATCTTTAAAGAGCTGAGAACAAATTTGATAATTTGGCAGGGGAAGAATGAGGCAATGATGTCTGAACAAGATCAAAGCCTTTATTATGTCAAGTGACAGGCCCTGCCTTGTCCATACCTTCCATCATGTTAATCTTTGTAGCCTCTTGTATAACTAAGTGTCTGTAAAGGAGAGAACATGCTGAATTCCCAGTATTACAGGTGGAGTTAGTAACACTGTGGGTTATTAATGTTGCCTGACAGATCCTTAGAAAAGCTCTTGTTTTCAGTTGCTTAGATCCATGCTCAGATTCAGAACTTCATTTTTTCTTTCCCATGCCTGTTCCAGTTAGAGAGCTTTTGGAAGTACACAGTCAGTGTGGCTTGTTGAGGATTAGATTGTGGAAGGCTTTACTTTGCTTGTGTTTGAAAAATAACCCCAAATCAACAGGTATTTCTGTGCTCTGCGTCACAGTCACAGGTACTTGAGATCTTACAGCAAGGCAATGAACTGCATGTCAGGGTGTCACTCCCCAAATTTGTGCAATTACAGCTGTAACAGATCAGTTTGCAGTTAATTTAGTAAAGAGTCTTCTGTCCCTTAACACTGAGATCCTGAGGAGGGGATCTGCTCTGTAGGACTTTGCTGTTGCAGCTGAAAGTGGCTGTGGGCCGCTGCTGATAGAAGGACAGACAGGTTCTCTGTGGGAGATGGATTGGCCTGGGATAGAAGAGTGAAGGAAAGTGCTGAGTTTGCAAGGAAGAGGGTAAGATGAGATGTTAGAGGGAGCATATATTGCTGTTGTAAAGGAGGACTGGAAGCATGAATATTGGAATGCTTGGAAGCTGTGGATGAGGAAAGACAAGTCTCAGTTGGAGTCATTGTTTCCAGGGAAAATGGAGAGAGGATAAGAAACTTTTGAGACATGGGGACTAAAATACTGCCTAAATATAGAGGGGGAATCAGGAGTGAGAAGCCAGTATGGGAATGCTGGGGCAGGGGAGGGGCAGCAAACTTTGGAGTAGATCTTGCTTATGAAGGCTGACTGAATAACCCATGAGGCCTCAAAATGAAACCCAGACTTGGTCTTATCCCTTTGCTGCTGTCAGCATTCGCAGCAGGATCCTCTAGTGCTGATCTGCATAGAAGATGGTTTACAGCAATATTAGACTGTGACACCAGGATGAGTGCAGTGAATGTGGAACTTTTACCTCTTTTGATGCTCCATAGAAAGAGTCTGATGTGATGGAGAGGTGTTACTTTCTGGTGTGCTCTGAAAACCGACAGAAAATAGATGGAACACTGTATTCTCAAGTGGTTGAACTGTCATGTGCACTCACAAGACAAGTTGAACAGGAAACTTTAATTTTGATGGTTTCCTGTTTCTTTTAACACTTGCCCATGTAGCCTTGATGTTTTAAAGCAGATATTTTTATGTCATCCATAATATGTTTATGAAAGGTACAGTTTTTAATACCTGAATTTTCTAAATACCTGTTTTCACTGAGCTCTGAACTCTGATCATGTACCATGGATTCCTGAGGTTGCTTTCGATGCTTAAGATTCTTCTGGCAAAATAAAGTTCTCTTGATTCTTACTGAGTTTAAATTTGTCTAAAGATATGAAGTAGACATTGCTATCTGTTATTTACTACAGATACCAGACTACAGGAATGCTGTAATTGTGGCCAAATCACCTGCGTCTGCAAAGAGGTGGGTAAGATCTGCTCTCTTGTGTTAGAGCAGGAAATCTCGATCGTGATTTTGTGCTTAGGGTCTAGTGAAGGACAGAGATCCCATAATTAGAAGATGCTGCCTTCAAATCCCTCCTAATTCTCCTTTGTAAGATGAGTAGTTTTTACATCATCGCTGTAATTATAATAAATCTAAGGAGAGTAAAAAAGCCAAACAAAAGGATGAGGTGAATCAATGCAATGCTTAGGCTAATGAAAGTTTTTAATCATATTTGATTTGTGTGCATTTGCATCATAAATTTTCTGCTGTAAATGAAAAATGGCTGGAAGTGTAACACCATTAATCCGGAGTAATTGCTAAGCATGGTCATAACCTAGAACATGGTTGATCAGATCCTAAATACAGATGGCTTTTACCCAGCGTGGTGGAAAAGGATTTGATGGTTGAGATGATTTTGATTGTGAAGTCCTTGTTGACTGTTCTTAATCCATGGAGCTCTTTGGTTGACTGAACTCTGGAATGACACCACTCTCAGCGGGTGGTGGAAGAGTTGGGTGGTTTCTGAGATACTTTATTTGCTGTGATGAGACCCCTGGAGTTTCTTGAAAAGTTATTTAGATGGGTCATGATCCTCTTTGTAAGAAAGGTTTCTGTTATTTTTATATAGCAAATCAGACATACTTTTGTTTGTGGCAGTTTAGGGAAGGGTACAAGTTTGGTCACCTTTGTTTTCCAGCGGTACTTTTTATGTGATTTCTTTTGGTTTGGCCAGTTACTTTACATTTGCTTATCTTTGTTTCTTTTACTTGGTGCCAATATTGCCTCTTGTTGGAGCATTTCATGCTTGTCAAGTAACTGTGCATGCCAGCAGATAGTCTCTATGTAGCTTTAGCTGATCAGACAGATAAGTTGCACATGTAACCTGTTTGGGGAGGAGAGGATCCCAGAGCTGTATTGTTTGGCTTCTTCATGTCCACATGTGAGCGTTTAAGAGCAGTGCTTGAGGAGGTACATTGTGTTTGGAAAAGGCTGATGGAATGTTTCAGCCTAATCAAGAAAAACACTTATCAAATGAATGCCAACTTGTGTAAGAGAACCTCTCCTTGATGAAGTCAGAATGTTTCTGTGGTTTCTGAGCTCATTGGAAAATGAATAAATCATTTTACTGTTACTTTGAACTTCATTCAGTTAAATATTACATTTTAAAGTAGTTATTATGGTTTTGTTGATAGGATTAAGCCTTCGAAGACTTAACCCAAAATGTTTGGGGTTATCTGGAATTAACTGCTTGGAAAAACTATCCGAACTGTGTGCTGACCAAAGGGGAGAAGATTCTTCAGTTTGAAGTCACTGAGTAGTTGCAATGGGCACATTATTCTCTCGACTTTGAGTTGTTTGGGTAGTGAAACAGGGCTGAAGTGTGAAGGAGCTGATTCAGGCTATTAGATGGTAATGGGAGAACAAAGTGGCTCACCCTGGGCATATCAGGCCCACTTTGCCCAGGAGTCTGGATGACTGGCTTAGGCTAGATACAGAGTTCTGGGATGTGCAAGGTAAGGTAGGATGAATCTGGTTACTTTTGACTTGCTGCTTCCAGTTTCTGGGATACAGTGTCTGTGGAATTCCTGTTTTCCTGCCTGTGCTGTCCCCACTTCCCCAGCTGACCTCACACTTCTTTACATAAATTACTAATTTTAGTTAAAGAAACTGCACAGTGAAGGAGCTTTATGTAAATCAGTAAAAGTCCAGGCTGTGACTTTGAAGTGCGGTTTGTCAGGCAAAATGATTGTCTGGATTCCCTTTTCTGTGGGGTGTCTGAGGTTGTGTCAGGGATATTGCCTTTATTTAGTGCACATCTTGCTCAAAATAAATCAGTGAACACTTGTTTTCTGTTTTCATGTGAATATATCTATATTTTCCTATTAAATATAGCCAATCCAGGTATCCAGGTTGGTTTTGGTTAGTTAGCTGTGACCTGCTTAAAGCATGGGATCTCAGGAATGCTGAATGCTAGGAAATAGTTTTCTGACTGTTGGGCAAAACAGAAGGGAAGAATCAGAATTATGTGACTTGTAGCATTTATCCTGTTGCGTCAAGGCCACTGTGTGGCTACTTCAAGGTTATTCTGACTTTCAGAGCCTGATGAAATCAAGATTCTAAGGGGCAAGTGGTTTCTTCTCTCCATTTTCCTAAACTTTTAGGATCATTCAGTTTTTCCTCTGAAACATTAGGAACAAAATGGGAATAGATTAGGATTGTACAAATATGGATTGCTGTAAATGTAATGAATTTCTCTTGTTTTTAACCTTTTCCCTACAGGGCCCAGTCCTTTGCTGAGCGCTTACGGTTGGGAATTGCAGTGATTCACGGGGAGGCTCAGGATGCAGAGTCTGACATGGTGGATGGTCGCCACTCACCACCTACAGCCAAAAACGTAGCTGCTATTCATCCCAGTCTGGAGATACCCAGTAAGTAAGTTTGTGTGTGAAGGTGTTGTTTTTTGTGGGTTTGGGAATGGGGCTGGCAGTCATGGGCCATTTTTAGGGGCAAAAAAGAGAGGTTTTTTTCTTACTAATAGGAAAAAAGATTCCTTTTTGATCTTTCTACATGGTTTTAGTGCTAGGCTGTATGAGAGGTGTGTGTAGATGGGGCGGTGGCATTACGGGCAGTCAGAAACCCTGGCAGAGAGGCCTCACTTTCTTTGCCATTTACTTTCCCATTGGAATTTTTCTGGGATACAGATCTAAAAAGCTGAGCTAACACTGGTTTTGTGTGTAGCTGTATAATGTCACAGCCCTCCACACAGTGACCTTGCTGAATGTGGATGTGACCTATAGCTGCACGAGCACAGCTTCATTGCATAAACACAGCTCGGACCTCAGTAGGGTGGTTGAACTGGTTGTGTCTGCAAACCACTCTATTCTCTGGACTAAAATGAAGAATTAATTGACTTTGTTAAGAATTTGGGTGTAAATGAATGTAGTTATTTTCTTAAGCTTAGCCAAAGGATTAGTTTGTATGAAAATCCTGCTGGTTTTCCCCAGTAACTCTGTGATGGTTGAAATAATTGTTGCTTCAGTGCTCTCTATAACAATGGTGATCTATGCGAAGTAGACACTTGAAGTAAATTGTATAAACTTTGTCTCTCCTTTCCACCCCCGTAAAAAAATTTGCTATTGATCAGTGCTGATTCCCAAGGAAAAACCACCCATCACAGTTGTTGGAGATGTAGGAGGAAGAATAGCCATCATCGTGGTAAGTGAGATGCCATCACTTCTGCTGAATTACATTAAACGTGCAAGTTGCAGAAATTAAGTAGATACTCTGCTGTGTCAGCAACTAAACTTGGGTGGATGGTGGACTGTTTATTAAGTGAGGTTCTGCACTCTGGCTGAAGGTGGCCATGTGAGCTGTGAAGAGATCTGTGTTGAAAAGCACCATTTGGACCTTGTGTCTGTGAAGAGGCAGGTAAAATTCTGTTCAAGCGCTTGCCTGAAGGTGGGGAGCTCAACACAGCTGGTTCGGGGAGAATCACCATGTTTCTGTCCTGTGAATTTAGGAATGCTGGTGATGATACAGCCTTCCTTGTGGCTTCTCTAAAGCAGAGTGTAATCTCTGCAGTACTTCTGTTAGTTTGGTTTTTGACTGAATGTCAGTTGTTTTGGTTTTTCCCTCTTTTCCTCATGGAGCAATCCCTCTGCTCCTTGATGCTGCAGTACCTTTAGATGCTCTGCTTTTTGCTCTTTTGCTCTTACCATCCATCTCAGGTGTCTGAATAACTGCATCAATAAAAATGTCCATTTTGTATTGGCTATGAACCGTTGCATTTGTTCAAGGTGTAATGTTGTTTTGGGTGTGCTGCTGGTGGATCTTCACTGGCTTGATCTCCTCTTGCCAGGATGACATCATAGATGACGTTGACAGCTTCCTGGCTGCAGCTGAGACCCTCAAGGAGCGGGGGGCTTATAAGATCTTTGTAATGGCCACACATGGCCTCTTATCTTCGGATGCTCCCAGGCTCATAGAGGAATCTGCAATTGATGAGGTAAGCATGGATCGTGGATTCTGAACTTCTCGTCGGATGGGTTGGGGTTTTAAAAGCAAAGAGCTTTCTCCTGACTTGACTATTAAAATGCACTGGTGTGAAGAATTTAACTGGGAGGTTCCTGGATTTGGGCTTTCTGACTGTGGAATTGTATGCTAGAATATTAACATCTACACATCCTTAAAGTATAGTGACAGGAAGGCAGGGAAGTTGTGAGATGAGGGACTGCCTGTGCTGGTAGTCTTTGTTACCTTCAGTCTGGGGGATATTTTCCTTCCTTCCTTTGGACCTGCATGGCAGAGTGAATGAAGAGAAGGAAGGACAGTGCCATTAGTATCCATGGATACGTGCAACCCTGTGGCAATGCATGGCTCTTCCAGAGGTTTTAACCCTGACAGTAATGTAAAGGGTGGCTTCACAAGATCTGGTGGGTGGACGTTCCCTTCTACAGCTTTCACACAGAAGGTGGAAAAGAGCTACGTCTTTCTGGTTGTTGTTTTTCTTTCTGTAGGTGGTTGTTACAAACACAATCCCACATGAAATACAGAAACTCCAGTGCCCTAAAATCAAGACTGTGGATATCAGCATGATCCTCTCGGAAGCCATTCGCAGGATCCATAATGGGGAGTCCATGTCTTACCTGTTCAGAAATATAGGACTGGATGATTAACGCTTCTTCCTCTAAAGAAATAGAATAAACCCCAAACTGGGCCAAACTGGAAGCAGATACCGCGCTGTGAAGCATCATACTCACCTTAATATTTCTATTGAGCCACTTCTTGTTTTCTCTTGGTTTTAACTATCAAGGTGGAACAGTTTTTAAGAGCATTTTTCTTTGCGGGGTTTCATTTTTTTTTGGGGGGGGGGGTTGGGGTAAGGGAGGTGGGAGGGGAATAAACATTTTCCAGAGAACCTGTTAGTTGCTTTTAGGTTAGTTGCACTATATACATGATGGAAAACAACCCCCAAAACACTTGAGGCAAGAATTTGGCTGCTAAATTAAGCATTCCTCTCCCAAAGCTGCTTGCTACAAGTGCTTTAAAAGATACGAAAATGAAGTGACTGTATAATACTTGCATTTTAAAAGCCAAAAAGGTTGTGCTGTTGTTGGCAATTGAGTGATTTTGTAGGAGTGCTTTTATAGAGAAGCAGATGAAATATGCACCTGTATTTATTTTCTGCCACAAAGAATAAAGACTTGTTTTTGTGTGAGCTTTCTAAAGACGTTCATGTACCAGTCACTTGTCTTCTAAAGTGTGTCCCCTTAAAGTGATCTGCAGGGCAAGAGGTGAAGTGATTGTTTTATCCTTGTGGGTTCCTTTGGAATGTGAATGGGACTCGCACTGCTTGGCAGTATAGAGTGTGATGTATGTTTGGTTGTTGTTATAGTAAAACAGCTGCAGAGGAGGGGGAAAGGCTGCTTTTCCCTGATACTGATCCTCATGGTCATTTATCAAGCCATCTGCTGAGCAGCCTTGTAAAACCCAAAATACAACCTCTCACCTTCCTGGTGCTACCAGAGGGGTTTAGATGGGTTATAATTTGGCCATTCTGGCATGCTTCCAGCAGACTGCTTTGCTTTGGGGAATGTAAGGAGCAAAATCTATGGCTGGATGTCTCAGAACAGGGAGTTGAGGGGCAAAGGTTCCAACTGAAATGCATGGCTGGGCTCACAGATAACGGCTGTAATGCAGAGCTTATCTTGTTGAGGTTTGTTTTCCCAGCCGTCCTTATGGAGGTGTGTGTGGAATGCCTGGCTAGCTGCCCAGCTGAGCTTCCAGTCCTGGAGACCTGACCTTCCTGACCTGTCACAGAGTCAGCTCTTGGAACTGATGAGCATGTAGGGGTTGCTTGGTCTAATCTCTTCATCAGCATCCAACAAAGGAGTATGAAACTTGGCATGTTCAAAACCAGAAGTGAAAATTCACCTTTGTTATCACCGTTTTACTTGAGACAAACTTCCAAGGGCGTTGGAGGTTCATTTGCTTTCAAGGAGAAAACCAGGCTTTTCCTTCCCTTGTCAGTGGTGATGCAGCACTGGGCACAGTGGAGGCCTGTGATGGGAAGACCTCCATACTGCTCAAAGAGCTCCAGCACTTGATCTTGGTGCAGTGAGCCTGAGAGCTCCATTTTATTTCACAACCACTGTTCAGATAACCCTGTTCTTCCTTCTCTGAGCTTAAGTTTTGTCAGATTAGTCCATTTGATTTTTGCAGTCTTCTCCAGAGAGGTACAGAAATGGCCAAACACAAGGCTGCACCTGGTTGTGCTTTAATGACAGTGGGTTATTAAACACTTCAGTAATGTTAATAGATACACCAAGCTGACATACTAACACTTGTACCTACTTTGAATGTGTTAATGCAGTTTAATTCCAGCTGAGCAGTGAGGAAGAACTTCAGTTCCTCTCTTGGAGCACAGACCTGCTCCTGGGTGCGTCAGTGGCTGCTTCAGAGAGAGGAGAAACCCGCTGACCTCTTGGTTATGAGCACTATTAGTTGCAGTGTATTTACTTTATTAGTGAGGCCTTGTGATGTGTGGTTGGAACTTGTGTTGCCACTGGAAAGGGAGCCAGAATCTGGTGCAGCAGGTGGTGTGGTTCCTAAATATCCCAAAACATTAAATCTAAAGGCTGTTTCCTGCTGCTTGAATCTCTTCTGTGCGTGTTTGTGCCGGTTGGCTCTGGCTGGTGTGCTGAAGCTCCACCTTGGACATAAGCATAACTCCTGTGTTTGATGGTCCCTTTAGGTAGAAACCCCTCAAATTTGCCTAGTTTCATGCAGTGCAGTTACTGTATTGACAAGGAGGCAAGGATTTGGTGTCCTGAGGCTGGTTTGCTGGTCCTTTGACATTCCATAGTATTAAACAGTTGAAAGGGTGACTTCACTCAGTTTTCATCCCCCTTTCATTATGGTGTGTAAGTCCAGAGCTCCTTCATCTCTACTTGCTTTTCCCAGAAGCAGAAATCTCACATTGCCAGAAACACCAGCTATTCCTCAAGGTGTTCCCTTGGGATCCTTCAAACGTACGGAACTCTTTAAAAACCTGCTTTATTCAGCAATTCCTACAGCGATTTTTCCATGGAAATTCTTTCCAGACTTCTCCAAGAGCACTGTTGGGTTTGGTTTCTGTTTCCCAGAAGGCAGAAGCAGTTTCTTGTCCAACGATATCCAGATTTAAGCTTGGGAGCTGCTGCGCTGAGACCCTGCATGGCAGAAATGCATCAATTGAGGGGCAGCTTTGTGCTTGAGTCTGCAGCTTCTTCAGGATCAGTGCAGCAGCAGCAGGAATCCCCAAGGAAATGGGGTTGGAGTGGATGCTCCTTTGTGAGACTGAAATCCAGAGGTGCTGTCACTTGGGTGCCAGCAGGAAGGGCCGTGGGAAAATGGGAAGGGGAGGGGGCAGCAGGCAGCCAGGCTGCCCACCCTGTGCCTTTGGAAGTGCAGCTCCTGCTGCCAGTTCCTGTAATGACAAGCCCTCAGGCTCTAATGAGTTACTGGTTCAGTGCCTGCGGTGAGGCTGAGGATGGAGGAGGAGGAATGATGGAGGGCAGCTCCGCTGCTGCACCCTTCAGCCTCTTGCAGCAGTTCAGTGTTGCTGACCTCATTGTCATAACAGCTTATTTCTCCTTAAACACTGCAGTGGGAATATGGGTAGGAATGTTTTCTCCTCTTCCTTTCTGCTTGCTTTATTTGATCAGGTTCTCTTTCAGGTCTGGCTTTTTCGCATGGGATTGGAAAGCCTCTAATTACTGTCAGGTTGGATGGGGCTTGGAGCAAGCTGCTCTAGTGGAAGGTGTCCCTGCCCATGGCAGGGGGTTGGAACTGCATGAGCTTTAAGGTCCCTTCCAACCCAAACCATTCCATGATTTTCTCCTACTTTGCACTTACTCCATGTTCTGTGTGTTGTACAAACCCTCCAGCCCCTATAGAAAGACTCCTACAACCCGAGACAAAGGTGGAATTAACCGCACCATAAACCTCTCCCCTGGCCTCCGGCCTGCTGGATGTAAGCAGATCTGCTGCTTGTCTATTAGAGGGTGTTGAGACAAATACCCTGCTTCACAGAAAAAGCCCTTGGCTACCTGAGCCTTCAGATGAGGCATCTCCAGAGCCATTTATTCTGCCTTGCAGAAAATCCATAGCCAAAACTGGTCCCCATTAGCCAACCTGTCTGCTCGGGATGGCGGAAGCGCAGGCACATCCCCTGTGCTTCCCCATCTCAGGGTGCCTCCTTTGCTGCTCATGGCTCCAGGTACTTGGGGTGCAGCCACCGTTTCGTGTAATTAAACCGGAGTTGCAGAGTTCCCATTAATTATCCCGAGTCTCCTGTCTCTTGGCTTCTTGTCTGGGAGTCTCGGTTCTCGATTCCTCGGTGTTTTGTCTGGGTTTGCAGGGAAAGGGTGCTCTGTGCTGATGTTTTCTCCTCCCAGGCCTCACGCAGGGTGAACAGGAACACCGCCAGTGCCTATTTCCTTGCTGGCAGAGACATGGTGCGGTGGCCAGTGGGTAAGGACTGTCCCTTGGGTGACACCCTGGGACACCCAGCACCACCATCCCTCCCACTGAGTTCCCTCTTTGGTGCCCCTGCTTTCTCCACCACACTTTCCCCTCCCTTGTACCACCACCTCCTGCCAGGACTCATGTCCTAGGAGCTGTGTTTCCCTTCTTATTCCATAAAGGATGTTGGTTCTTCTCCTAAGCTGCTCTGAACTGGGGGTGAGACAATGGAGCCAAATTGGGTGCTTGTGGTGCCTCCAACAAGCCATGGGTGTTCTTCATTACCCCCTCTTTTGGTATGATCTTGACAGACTGGTTGTAGATTGACACTTCCTGTGTCTGGCACTGGCTCCTTGCACAAGGCCACCTCCAGGCAGGGTGTGCAATGCAGACAGTGGCAAATGCAGCAGCACAGAGCTCCTTCTCATCCTCCTGAAGCCAAGAAAGTCCATCCAAAACCCACCTGGGATGCCCAGATGGGTTGAATTGGGAAAGCACTGCTTGCTAGGGCTGAGGGCTCCCTGGAGCAGTCTCTTGGGGGTTACCTTGCAAGTACGTGTATGTCTCTCACAACACATAGAATCCCAGGCTGGTTTGGCTTGGAAGGGACCCTAAAGCTCATCCAGCTTCAATCCCTGCCATGGGCAGGGACACCTTCCCCCAGAGCCCCTGTGTCCAACCTGGCCTTGAACACTGACAGGGATGGGGCAGCCACAGCTCCTATGGGCACCCTGTGCCAGCGCCTCAGCACCCTCACAGGGAACAGCTTCTGCCTCAGAGCTCATCTCAGTCTCCCCTCGGGCAGGTTAAAGCCATTCCCCCTCGTCCTGACACTACCTGCCCTTGGAATAGGTTCTCCAGGTTTCTTGTCAGCCCCTTTAGGCACTGGTTGCTGCTCTGAGGTCTGGCTTTCTGGGATGCGAGTGCACACTCCTGGGTCATGATGGGGCTGCTGTGTCTTTGTCCACACTTTGCTTCTGGAAGTGAGGGGAAATCTGAGCTCTGCTGCTCCTTTTCACACATCATTTTTGCCCCCTCCTCTTACCAAGTTATCCCTTGGGGCTGCACTGCTGGGATGATGCTTATGCCAAGCTGCAGGGAGCCCAAGCACCCACAGCACCTCCTTTGCTCCTCCACAGATGGGTGCCTTCCTCTTTGGAGCAGCGGGGGCTCAGGGCTCTTCATGGGGCTGACTGGGACTGGTGCTGCCAGGGGAATCCTTCGAGTGGAATGTAAGAGCTGTGTTGTGTTAGGAAGGAAACGGGTTCCTCGAGCCCTGTCACTGCAGGTGGCTTCACACAACGTCTGGCAAGGTTGGGAGGAGCAGTGCAGGGGGTAATTAACACAACCCTGCTAACTCAGCTTCTCCAGCCTGTGTCTAACGCACGTACGGGGAGCCTGGAGCCAGCTCAGGTCCACGTGCTCTGAGAAAAGGGCATTTCAGGGCCAGCCCAGCCCCTGCAGACCCCCCTTCCTGACCCAGATCCCTGCTCCCCTGCACGTTGTATCCGAAGTCCTTGGGTTCTGCAGTGAAAAATACAGCATTTGGCTTGCTTGGTGCTCAGGGAGTGAGTGGGAAATGGCTGGGGCTGCCGAGGGGTCTCCAGCATGATCTCATGCACTGCTGTCTGCTGCATGAAGTCATTTGGGGATGTACTTGAGGTGAGCCGGGACCAGGTTAGGAGTGATGGACGAGGGTCTAGCACTGCAGTCAGCGCTGAGCTGCGCCAGGAGCAGTGTCGCCTTTTGGCTGTGCCATGTTCTTCCTTCCCAACCGGCGACTTACGCTCTGCTGGCACTTGCCTGGGTGCTCGTCCTGGTCTACACCTCATCTGGTTGTGCCCCACTGCCCCCAGCCTGCATGGCCTTGGCCATGGCCCCTGCTCCCTGCAGGGCTGTCACCCCTGTGGGACTCTGCTCTGGGAGCGCAGCCTTCCCTGGGACCATCCCCAGAGGAGGTGGCCTGGACAGGGCACTGATTCCTCTCTTTTTCCCATGGCAGACTGCCACCATGGCCAGGTATCTCCGGTGAAGGTTTGGAGGGGAGAGGATCCGGCTGCACCGCTTTGGCCTGTGGCTCCTGCTCTCCATCTAACCAAGACCTCTGTGAGTAGCTCCCACTCAGCTGTGGGACAAAGCTGTGACTGATGTCTGCTGATCCAAAGGCTGTTTTTGGGCTCAAACCTCAAACAAGGGGCAGAGAAGCTGCTGCAGGATTCCGCAGGAGGGAGCAGGACAGGAGGTGGGAATTCACGGGCAGGTGCTGTCTGCAGCACCCTGTGTGTTCATAAGTAGATCCAGCAGTGATGCTTGCGTCCGGGTGGCCCTGATGGATGCACGGCTGCGCGTCAGGATTCCCAGACACACAGTGCACTCACCTTGCAGCAGAGGCTGTGGCTGAAATGTGCTCAGAGGCTGGGTTGCACTGTCTGGGTTTCCTCCGTGCTCTGACAGTGATGCTTTCCAGCATTCCTTATGGAGCTGGCAGAGCCAGGGAAGCTGGGGATGCGCTTGCTGCTGTAGGACGCATGGGTTTTCTAAGGAAAGGGATATCTGCAGCTGTAAGATGACCAAACCCATGCAGACAGTGTTTGATTTCAGGGACTTTTGCTGGTAACTGTGAGAAGAGTTTATCCGAGGTGAAACAGCTCAAGAGGCTGTGACAGGAGGCCTGGGGCAAGCAGGAGGGAGCCTGGCACAGACAGCCCTGGGGGGCTGAGACAGAGAGGCAGAGATCAAGAGCAAACAGCACAGGAAGCATCCGGAGGAGCGATCCTGCGGGCGCGGGCGGCTCTGACCCGGGGTCTGCTGCGTTCTGCATTGCCCTGCCTGACAGGAACAGGCTTTTGTAGATGCCTGGCTGAAAGAACCGTGCTTTTGCATGGGGTGGCTGCGAGCAGGGGCTGAGGAGGGCCCCATGCGTGTTTCCCCACGGCGCGGCGCTCAGCGCCTGGCTCTGTGCTCGCAGCTCCCTGCTCGGCTGCATGCAGCGTCCCTCCCTGCGCGGCATTGCTGCATCCTCCTTCATCCTCGCGGGCTGAGCTCAGGGGGATGCTCTGGGTCTTCGTTAGAGGGATGCGGAGGATGGAGCAGCTCCCAAACAGCTCCTCCATCAGTGCTTAAGGGGAAGGGAGAGGCTGTCCCTGCCTCATCCCAGCGCTGTGGGATGTGATGTTCCCCCCATCTCCGTCCCATGAGCTGCTCTTGGGCAAGGCACAGTGCTTTGGGTTTAAAAAGCAGGTTGCGGGGGAGACAGGAGCCCCATGTCCCTGCTGACACAGGGATGTCAGCGTGGCAGAGGTGATGCTGCTGCAGTTGCCGCTGTATTTCCCTCTGCAAAATCATGTTCTGTTGCTCCGGAGGGAATTCTTCCCATAGAACTGATGTTCCTTATACCCTTATTTATGGCTTGAAAATCCTATCGGATTTCTCCTGAAATCAGCCTGGTGGCTTCTGGAGCATTTGCAAGTTTGGGCAGTGACGCTTTGGTTATTCCCTAATTGTCCTAATGTCCAGTAAACTGCTGTCACTTCCCTCTTTTGTGCTGCTCGGGAGACATCTCTCCCCTGCTCCTGATGAAGACCCGGGAGGAGCTTGAGGGAGATGCTGCAGCATCGTTGTCTGTGGAGTTGGTGCGAATCCCTCCTGGGGTTTCAAGGGAAAGGATGGAAGCTGGGATGGGATTTCTGGTGGGATAGTTTGTTCTTGCTGGTCTAAGTTTAAAGAAAGAAATCAGTGGTAGTTTGAGGGCCGTTGTCTCTGAGACTATCACAGACATCCCCTCTTCCCTGACAAACCAGTGCTCCACCATGCCATGGTGCGATGTACCGCATCCCTTTGGATTCCAGCCTCTCCGTGGCTTTGCCCAGAAGGGACGGATGTCCCATGAGTTCATTCCTAGCTTGGGAGACCGTTGTGGAGTCACCCCTTGCCTAACACAGAGGAACCTGCCGATGACCTCTGCGCGCTGCCTGCACCCATGGGAACCTCTGCGGTTCTCCTGGCCCTTGTCAGCACAACATTGTGTGTGGAGCAGGGTGCACACTCCCTGGTGCCTCTTCCTGGGCCTTTCCTCAGCCAGTGCTCCAGTTGGTTTGGTCTGATGAGTTCGCTCTGCTCTGAGTCACTCAGGATGCAACAGGAGAGCAATCGGCCCAGTGAGGGGATTATCTTGGCTCCATTCATGGTGCATCACACAAACAATGCCTGTTTCCAGCACTGGGTGGGATGAACGTCTGCAGACACGCGGGGTGTTGCCAAACTGTCCCGGTGTCCCATCCCTGGTGGTGACTGCAGCGTGGGATGAGAGTGTGAAACTCAGAGCAGTGCTGCTCCCTTGGCTCTTCCTTTGGGGAAGGGAGATGATGCTCCCTCCTCTCCTGGAGTTTGCCCTTTGGGGGATCCCAACCTCCTGTGTTCCAGGGTGCCGCAGGGAAGCCCAAAGTCCTCCTCAGAGATGGTGTCCCCATTGGCTTGGGACACATAAGGAGAGGCACAGGAGTCCCAGCCTTGGCAAAGAGGCTCCTCCTGGGTAACTTGTCCTGCCGAGGCTTTGGCTGCACCAGTTGTTAAATCCAAGCTGCCTGCAAAGCCGGCTTTCATTGGGAAGGCATTACCCGGTGTTGGGTAAGAACGAGTTTCCAAGTGAGGTCACCGGTGCGGGCAGGGATCTTGCTGGATTATGAGCCCTGACTTCAAAGGCTTCTCCTCTCCTTTTGCAGTTGAAAGGACTTATTTTATGACTAGGTCATGCCTGCTTTTAATGAGCTTGTTGTTGTATTCGGGATGTCTCATTAACCACTCGCTCACATGCGCTTTTCTTCTTTCCCACCCTAAGCAGAATGAGCAGGAAGGGAGGTGGGGACACCTCAGCTTCCTCATAGCAAAGGCTTAGACTCATTTGCAGACGACTGCAAAAATGATTAAGCATTGAGAAAGCCAAGAGCAGCAGTTATGAAACAGCTTCTCCAGGGCTGAGTCTTTGTAGTTGGGCCCTGGGGAAGGGTTGCTGGAGAAGCTCATAGTCTTCTATGGAGGGCTATGGCTTTCTGGCTGGTGCTGAGAGGACAAGTGATGGATCCCTCCAAGAGGGATGCTGGGAGCTCTCGAAGACACCAAGGATACTGGCACTGCCCTAGGGAGGCTTAAGATGTTTTGGGTCCCCACTTTAGGTTGCATTGGGAGGCTGAAGGCCCTTCGTTGGGGCTTTTCTGCCTTGTAGGTGAAGCTTGCATTGCCTGAATGGCTTTGCTGTCCTCTTGTAGGGCTGCTTGGTGGTCTCAGGGGTATCAGGCTTTGGTTGGGTTGTATTTGTGGTACAAAGGCAGCAGAGGAGCCACTGGTAGAGGTTGTGGCATGGTTCCTCTTCAGCAGGACATTCCAGGCCTGAATTGCCGCTCACTATTGGAAAGGGCTCTCCCAAAGACATGGCCAAGCCCAAGTGCAGCTAAGGACCTGTAGTACCTGCCTTGGGACTGCCAGGAATGACTGTGGTGTAAAGCCTGGTCCAGATATTGTGGAACAGTGCCTGAATGAAGATCCTCAAGATCATGGTGTAAGTGCTCTTCTGGTTAGTTAAATGGGTGATTTAATCAGTGTTATGCCTAACGGTGTGGGCTTATCCACTAGGAACAGGCTTTCACGTTGTGCTGGAGCTGGATATGTGCTGGGTTTCATGGCTGATGGAGCCCTCCTGGGTGGGACACAGCTTGGTTCTTCCATTGCATGATCCTGCCTGGCCCCTCTCCATCGCCTGATGATGGTCCTCAGCTCCTGGAGCAGCGCTGGGAGGAGGAAGGGCAGAGGTGTGATACGGGAAATAGCATCAATCCTGCACATTACTAATCCCAAGCCACTGCTCCCGCATGACCAGGCAAGAAAGCTCTGCTGTTTGGGGGGTGGCTTCTGGAAGGTGTGTGAAGACAGACGTCAAACCAGAGCTGATGTCTTGGCTGTGGGAAGCCGTCACGGCTCCGGGCGAGGGTGCGGAGCTGTCTTGCCTCTTCCTGCCCCTTCTGGCCTCGTTTCCTTCTCCAAACAAGGCTTTTGTTGCAGATACCCCAGCAGAGCGCTGGGGATGGCTGGAGCTGAGCTGCAAGTGGAGGCATGGTGGTGGCACAGGCACTACCTGCTTGCCTGGTCCTTTCCTTCCATGGCATCGCTGCTGTCGTTGTGCCCCAGCTCAGTCTCCGCTTTACATCTCACTCCCATACAAGCGTGACAGACCTCCCTGTGGGGGGGCAGCCCTCCCGTGGGTGGGAAATGGTGGTCACTTTGGGGTGTCAATCATCTCAAACAGTGTGGTACCTGAGTGAGCTGCAGGCCTGCGCGTGCCTCTGGCATCCCTATGGGATGTGATGCAGGCACAGGAGATGCTGGGGCTGGTCGAGGCAGCGTGTTGGACATGGGGCTGATGTGCCCTTCTATGGGCAAGCAGAAACCCCAAACCTCCTTCATGGGCTCTGCAACGGGAGCTGCAAAGGTCAGGGGATGTGTTGGAGGATGCATTTGTGCTCTTTCACGTTGGGGTGTAGGACCTTTGGGCTTCTCCCCCAGGGCCAAAAGCATCTCCTGCCACTTGCCCGTGCCTTGATTTCCCCATCTGTGCAAAACCAGGAGGTGCTTTCCCAGAGATGCTCAGCAAAGAGGTGGCTTGTTGTTGGGGAGCAGGTTTTGCGCTCCATGCTGGGGCTGCCCATGTCTGCTCCTCACCATGGAGTGGCTGCAGAGGTTGAAATGCTGCTGCAGCCATCAGGGATCAGGGGAGCACCTTTCTCTGCCTCACCAGCACCCACCTGAGCACCTCTAAATGGCTCAGGTGAGGTGGTGCAAAGCTTCCTTATCCATCAGTAAGGGCATTGCAGGTACAGCAGCGCCTCAAAGTCCCTGCCCCTGGGAAGAGATCCCCTCCTGCCCCAGCAGCATCTTTAGGCTCCTGCCACCCTCCTGACTGATTTGGTGGCCCAGACCATTGAGCTGCAGCTGGGGATGGGGGAGCTGGTCCTTGGCAGCCCCTTGCCAGCAGCACGGGTGCCAGGAGGGTGAATCCTGCCCAGCAGAATGTGAAATTCTAGCTATAGCCACCCCTGGGGTGCAGAACCAGCACAGGGGCGCTGGTACCAGCCCCATCTCCAGGGCTCTGTACAAAGCATGGTGAGATGCCACCTGAGAGCAGGGCACTGGAACTGGAGGTACTCAGGGCAGCAAGGAGGTAGCTCAGGTCAGGGGCTGAGTATCACAGTGCAGGCTGTGGCAGCACTGATGCTCCAAAGCATCCCGTTTCTGACCCTTACAACCCACTGTCTGCTTCCAACTGAGCCCAGTTACTGATGACTGGAGCTGCCTGTGCTGCTCTTTGGAGGTAAGTGGCCTGTGACACCCATCTGCAGCAGTGCCATACGGGTCCCATATGGGACCCCAGCTTGGGGTATCCTATTGGCGCACGCAACACAACATCCTTGCTGTACCCACAGTGTTGATCACTTCCCTGCTGTGCCACTCCTGCAGCAGCCCTTGGGTGCTGTCGAGGAAGTGGATGTCACCTTCCCCAGCCCCTATGTTTCCTCTTCCATGCACAGACTGGCCTGTACTCGGGGGCCCTCTCTGTGCAAGTCTGCCTGGGCTGGGACCTTTACCTCTCCACTGTCCCGGCGCTGGTGGTCATGGAGCTCTACGCCGTTGCAGGCAGGTTACTCAGTGTCTGCTGGCCTCAAATCTTTCTTCTTTGGTTGAACCACTCCACTCACGCTCCTGCTTTTACTTTATTGCCATTACTTTTTGCTCCTGGAAGGTCTTTGGGGGATTTATACTTAATGGGGTTCACATTCCCTGCCCTATACAGGCAGTATCTGAGCATCCTTCTCAAGTGTCAGCTCAAGCAGTGACTCAATACTTGACCTCTGCTTTGTCATTATAGCTTTCCATTTGTAATAACTCCTCCTCCATCACGTAATTAAGTGCTTTCTTGTGCGTGTACCTATTTGTACCAGCAATAATCAAGGCTTCTCCTATTACAGGGCTATTACTATGGAATCTACAGTCTGAGAGCCCTTTACACTGTTTGTTTCCCTCCCAGTCGCCCTGCCTGCAGTACAACTTGCTGCCTTCCCTCTCCAAAGCTCTTGGGACTATTTCTTGCCTATTCCTCTTACGGGGTCAATCCATGTGGTTCCATGGGGATCTGGAAGCAATGATAGTTTGGAGCTGGAGTTGGAAACTGTGGGTTCCTGGCTTTCAGTCCCACTCTTGGACCATGGGACCGTGTATCCCTGCCGGCCCTTTTGGTTATTACTGTAGGTGGGACATTGCCTCCCCCGGTAGTGCCACTGGAGACACCCAGCAGTAGATTCTCCTTCTCCATCTCATCCCAGCCATCAGAACGGGAATCAGTTTAAGCATATCCAAAACACGGTGGGTTTTGCAAGACTTTGGCTTTAAGCAAATCCCATCTCAGGCTTTTTCCTGCCCACAAGGCTTGTCGTGATGCAAGTGCACTGCAGTGTGTGTGTGATCATTGCGTCACCCTCATCCCAAGAACATCCCTCCAAATCCCAGGCATGGCTGGGAGGGTGCAGCCCTGAATTCCTGGGATGTGAGTAGGTGACTGGGGTTGAAGCTGGTTCAGTTTTGGACCCATTTCCTCCAGCTCCACTACTTGTTAATCCTTTTGCTCATGTGCTGAGTAGTTGCTTTCTGGCTACACGAGCAGCTCCTGGCTTTGCAACAGGTCCAGAGAGGGAGCTTGGGATGGAAAGGGAGGGATACTGCTGGCTGGATGGCCAAGGGGACCCCAGTAAGCATCAGCTGGAAAAATAACTGTGGGGCTGGGAGAACTGAGGGGTGTAGGAAGGGGAAACCTCTATAACGGTTGGACGTGATGATCTTAAAGGTCTTTTCCAACCTAACTGGTTCTATGTTGCTGGGGAGAGGTGGGATGAGACCAACATCCTGAATGTGGTTTGCTTGCTGAAGCATTCAAAGAGGCTGGTGGGCATCCTCCTGTCTGCATGGGGATATGGGGCTGCACCCTCCCCTCCTGCCATCCCTTGGCTCCCCTTCCCTTCCCGTGGCTATTGTCTGTCCCCCTCACATCTGTGTGGTGCCGTTCCCCCTCCACACTCCCACTGCGTCCCCAAATGTCACAGCACAATGACAGGCACATCCCTGCCAGCACAGGCAGCTTTATTGGGGCTGGAGGACCGGGCACCGGTGTCTGTGCCTTGCCACGCTGTGCCTTGCTCTCCTGCAGGAGGGCTGGCGGCCGTCATCTACACCGACACGCTGCAGACGCTCATCGTGGTCCTTGGAGCCATTGTGCTGGCTGTGAAAGGTAAGAACTGGGGCATCGTGGACCCCCCCGAGAGGAGAACCCCCCCTCTGCCCACTTTGTGGTCTCAGAAATAAATAAGAAGACTCAGTCTAAGCAGTTCAGTGGCCAAGATGCACAGCAGGGCTTTGGCCTGTAGCAGTTGCCTAAAGGAAGTCTGTGATTCCCCTCTGTCCCCTGTGCTACTGCCATTCCTCTGGGTGAAGATGCCGTGAAGCATCCCCCCTGCTCTCCCGTGTGGTCATCGCTGCTCCACATGTTGGCCTCTAGTCCATGCATCTGAGAGATGGATGGTACCAAGTGTTTGGTGGTGAAGCAGCATTTCCAGTCCTGCGCCAGGAAACTCGCAGTGCTGTTGTGATGGGGGCTTCAGGAAGGATCCCATCGTGGCAGGAGGTGATGCTGGTACAAGGCATTGCTGCAGGGGATTGATTCCATGGGGATGCAGAGCATGGAGCCGTGCCTTCATCCTGGTTGGAGTGAGCATGGCTCATCCCCAGCCCTCTCTGAACACACTCAGCACTGTTGTGTCTCCGTGCATTCACCTGCAGAAAGCTCCCAGCCTCACAAGGGTGCTCATCAGCCTTATTCTGCCATTGGGGCTCTGGGCCCTGAGGAGTAGGAGGCAAAAAGTCAGGTCCCAGCTTCAAAGGCAGGCATTTAACTACAGAGGGCAATTCCAGAGGCACTCCTGAGATGATTCCCACCATTCCCTGCAGCAGTCCGCACCAGCGGGAAGGCTGTGACCCAGTGCCGCATGGGAGCTCTGCTATGGAGGTGGGAGCAGCTCCGGACCTGCAGCCAGCCCGGTCCCAAGGCTGCTCCCCTGTGCAAAAGCAGAGCTTGGTCCTGGGCGAGCCCTGGATGAGCAAGGTCTATGTACACAATACAGATGGGAGGACAGATACTTCCTGGAGAAGGGACAATAACACCAACTACCGCAGCAAGAAGGCAGAGGAGCACCATGCCTGTCCAAGCAGATCCAAGAGGTGGCCGCAGCCTTTGCATTAACCAAGGTGCTTGGGCATCGCTGGTCGTTGTCTGAATCTGTAGTTGGCCATGGGGCTCTCTCTGAAGCCTGTGTCTGGTGAGTTTGGATGCGAAAATCCCCTGCAGTGACTGCAGAGCCCGGCTCTTTTTGGCTTTGCCGACCTCCATGGTGTGTGCAGGGAGCTGAGGGTGCCTGGGGGGGGGACTGGTCCAGGGGAGCCAAAAGATAAGGTGCTGGTCACAGTTCTTGTCCTCAGGTCTCAGGAGACCTCAGGACCTGGAGGCTGTTGTGCTGGGCTTTGTCACCTCTTGTCAAGCTCCTCTAATAAAGGATACTCTTCATGGTCTATGTTCGTGTCTTCAGACCATGGCATCTGCATCAGTGATGCTAATACCCATCTGCTAAGCTGTGAGTCCTCTGGGTCTGCTCTGCCTGGCCCATTGCCTCCCTTATTGCTGCTGAAGGGATAAGAAAACGCATTGCTTGGCTCTGAGGCTGCATCTCACAGGGGAGAGCAGGAGAGCTGTACAAATCCTCTTGGGTGGCTGCTGGGAAGAGCTGGACAACAAGCGGGTGCAGAGCAAGGGGCTATAGGCACCACTTTGCTTTACAGAGAGCTCAGTGGCTGCTTCAGCGCATGATGGCTCCAGCATCACGGATAAGAGAGACCATCCCATCCTGCACCCACTTGGCATTCACATGGGGATGTTAATCCTGGTGGAGCCCATGGGCTGCAGCCTGGCATCCGCAGGCTGAGCTCCCGCTGTCCTGATGCAGGCGTAGGTGTCGTGACTTGCTGGTGAACACCTTTGGGAAGGGAGCAGGCCCGCACCCCCGGGCAGGAATCTCTGCCTCTGGAGAGCCTTTGTTGGTGCCCAACACCCATGTAAAGCTTGGGAGTAGCCGGCGCCTGGGTAAGCCAAGCGCTGGAGGGGGGCCAGGGCTGCTTGCACAAGAGCAGGAGGAGTTTAGCAGTGCTGACTCCCTGGTTTGCAATGGGGGGGGCACGGTGGATAATACCCCTCTGTTAAGTCCCCAACAGCCTCAGGTCAGGGGGATGCCCTGGGATGCGGATGGGGATGCAGGGAAAGGGCTGTCCTCAGGCAGGAGGGGACAATGATGTCTTGGACATTGAGATTTGCTCAAGCTGGCACTTGATGGCGATCCCAGCATCCAGCACCTGATGCCTGAGGGATTTGCTCTTGGTCTAAAGACAGAAGCACTTGTGGGGATGGTCCTGCAGGAGGGTGACTTCCTAGGACCATGTTCCCACACTGGAGGGGGCTGAGCTGAGGGTCCCATAGCCAGGGTGGAAGGGATGCAGGATGTGACAGCTGGACCAGATAAGGGTAAATCCACCAAGGGATGCTCGTGGGTCTTGCTTTGAGTCCCCAGAGCCTCCTGTCTCTTTGATCCTGAGCACCATCTGCTGTGGGTATGGGGGTGCCAACACCTCCCTGCTTATCTCCACACTGCTGCATGGGTGGCCACAGCACATGGGGGCCGGTGCCTCCCATCCCTCCCTCATCCAAAAAGAGATGCCTGTGGCTCTGGAATTCTCCTGCTGGAGGTATTGGAGGCGCTGCAAGGAGCATTCAGCCCCCCAGGAACAGGGAGATGGTGGGGGGCCAGGGCAGAGCCTGGGGCTGCTGGCTATGGAGCAGCAAGGAGGAGCACCAAGGCGGCTGCCAAGGGCTTGGAGGCTGCTTGCTAAGGCTTGTCCATGGCACGTACTCCTCAGTGGGGCTCAGGCCAAGACCCAGACCTTGGGTTCCATTTTATAGGAAAGAAAGCAGTGAAGGTGGCTTTGCTTTGTTCTTGTTTTGTTCTCTTTTCACTGATTGCTGGGGATTTGGGGCTGGAGCTGCACGGGGGGTGCTGGGGAAATGCTCAGAGGGGTTGAAGACATTCGAGCACCTTGAGCTGTAGCACATCAAGTCAAAGGCTGCCTAACCTTGCATTTAATGGTCCTAGGTGAGATTCCCCTGCTCTGGGACAGGGGAGCTTTCACAAACAAGTTGCTTTTACAGTACGAGGTTAAAAGAGGTGGGTCCCTCGAGGCACCTTTGTCCCAGGACATAGGTCACCCTCTGAAGCTGGGCTGCCATGGGACCTGCTGTGCAAAACGATGATAGAAGAGTCTCTTAAACAACTAGAAGCAAACACGATCATGAAGGAGCCCTCTTTGGGCAGCACCTCTGAGTCAAAGGGTTGGGGTGAGCTTTGCCAACTGATCTCAGGCCACTGGGCTTTGCTGGACTCTAACCCAATGATGCTTCCCAGCTTCCAATGAGATCAGAGGTTACCCCAACCTGGAAGAGGCCTATTTAAAAGCTGCGCCATCCAAGATCGTTCCCAACACGACCTGCCACCTGCCCAGAGCCGATGCAATGCATCTCTTCCGAGATCCAGTCTCTGGAGACCTGCCCTGGACCGGGATGTCTTTTGGGCTGTCTATCACAGCCACGTGGTACTGGTGCACCGACCAGGTAAATGTAAACAAGATTCCCCTGCCCCATGTAACACAGCATTGCCTGGGGTCCAGGCACGCTCTACTACCGCTCTCACCATGGAAGTCCACCTTTACCTAGTGCTCCTTCTGGCTGCTGGGCTCAGGAGGCTTCTTTTTGGAGTCAATGGAAGCACCCGGGGCTCCCGCAACCCTGCTCTTGAGGTGCTTGGACTGGGACAGTTTGGAAAGTGGGATGCCAAGGGGCGTCCTCATCTCCTCCGTTGTCTTCTGGCTTTCCGGCAGGGAGGTTAAGCCCTTGCTTGATGTCCTGGGATTGCTGGCTGAGAGGTGGCCGGGCTGCTTGCTGGGGCTGAAGGCTTTGCTCTGCCAATAGGGCTGGCTGCCCGCAATGGTCTTTTTGGGTTCGGCTCCATCCCCTCTGTATTTGGTGGCCCCGGGGGGTTTCTCATGTGTTGGGGAGCGGGAAACCTCCTTGCCTTGTTCTCTGCCTGCGGGATTCCTGGGTCGGTAGCGGTAGATGTGAGTCCCCTGTTTGTTAAAGAGTAGAGAAAGAGATGAGCTACTGGTGTTGTAAGGATGCTGGTGTCTGTGCCATGGACCTGGTCCTCATGGACAAACCCTGTGTCACTTGGTGCACTCCTTTGCTCAAATTCTATTGAGACTGGTGGCAGCTCAAAGCCACTGCTGCTCCTCTGTTTCTTGCTCTGGCAACACATTGTCCTGCACATTGCAGCATCTCATCAGCCCAGGGGCTACCCAGAGCCAAATCACTGCTGCCTGGAGATCCAGAACCAAGGATGCCAGTGGCATCTCAACACCTTCTCCCCAGCAGCAGCCTGAACGCCCGTCTTAATCATCTAAGCCCTCCTTTCAGGCCCAAAGAGCATTCAGTCATCCAGACCCAACCTGTGAGATTAGGTGGCTTCCAAGGTGAGATGAAAGGATGGAGAGGCGGTGGGATGAGGAGACAAGTGAGCTGCAACACCGCTGCGGGGGTGGCTGTGATTACCTGGGTTGAGAGACACGTTTGGATTGGGTCTGAGCATTGTTAATCTCAGTTCTGGCCTGGGTAAAGCCTTAATGCATGGCTGTGGTCACCAGATACTTATCTTCCCCTTTGGGTGTGCCTGCACCGCAATGTGGAGGTGTGATTGCACCCTGTGCAGATGCACCAAGGCAAGATGGAATCTGACAAGCGCAGGTGCTGATGGCAGGATGAGCTGGGGCTGGGAGGCTGCAGAGTTGGCTGCACGGACCTGCCCTGCCTATGCCATGACCCTCACCGTGCTGCTGGCATCACCTCAGTGTTCAGCCATTTAGCACCAGTATCTCAATGGTCCTCGAGCAGATGCCTCCTGCTTTCACCATGGGAGCTGCATTCAAGCAGTTTGCCTTGGGTAATGCTAGATTGATTTAACTAGATTGCTTAAAATCAGTGCTAAGCTTTGAGGTGTCCTCAGGTGGGAAGGACCAAGGGTGATTAAGCTCCTCTCCCTTGGAGGTCATTATGTGCTGATGTGGTGCATGTGGTGCCTGGGCTGGGTGGTGAGTCTTGTGGCTCCTGACATGCTCTGGCCCTCAGGTAGAAGCTAAACCATGGCTTCCCCAAGCGTCCCACCCCAAGAATGGGCACCCCATCCTTTTTGCCCACCACGAGGTCAGGAGTGGCCAAATGCTGCTGGATGCTGAGCACTTCTCTGTAAGACTTTGGGAAGAGTCTGAGCTCTTTTAAAGTCAGCACTTCCTATGGATTTTGCCTATTTAAGGAATTGCCTCAAAGCCCAGGGTTGGCTGTGCTGTGGATGGACATGGTTTGGCCAGAGCTTTGAGGTGCAGTGGTTTGAGCAGTGTGGGTGGTGAGCTGTGGTAGGGGTTGGCTGGACTCTGTGTCCATTTCATTGCGGGCACTCTTTGGGGAGGAGGTTGAATAGAAGGGGCAAGAAGGGAGAGGATGGTGGTGGGGAATGGTTGATACTGGTGGGACACTGTTTTAGTGTGAGGTGTCCCTGCCCACGGCAGGGCGGGTGGAACTGGATGATCTTGAGGTCCTTTCCATCCCTAACTATTCTATGACACACTGCTGTGGTTGCGCTGGGATTTGTGGTGCTATGGCATAACACAAACCCAGTGCTGGTCTGGAGAGGAACCCAGCCAGGGGTTTGGGTACACATCTATGTTTGGAGCTGTGTTTGGGCCCAGTGGCTCCAGCATCTGGAGATGCTTGGGATGCACTTTGGCAGGGAGGAGGCTCACATGGGATAAATGTTGGTGGCTTCTCAGCCATTGCCTGGCTCTCCCACGGTCATCATCCAGCAGTCGCTCTCTGCTAAGAGTCTGAGTGATGCCAAGGCTGGCTCCATCCTGGCCAGCTACCTGAAGATGCTGCCCTTGCTCATTATCATCATGCCAGGGATGATCAGCAGGGTCCTGTACCCAGGTAAGGGCTCTGCTGTGTGGCCATGGAGCTGGCAGGGTGGGTAAACAGGAATGGGGGGGGTTTGTCTGGAACCCTCTGCTGTGCACAGACCTGGGGGCTCTACATGGACAGGAGAAGATGTGTGCATCCCCTGCAGTGCATCAGCCAATGCTACTGTGCTCCATTAACCATGCAGCTGGGTGGGAACAGGGTTGTGTGTATTTGGGCAAGGTGATGCTCCAGGGATAACTCGGGTGCTGTGTTCTCAAAGTGATGGAAAACCCATGATGTTTGCCCTGTGGTTGAGCCTCCACCTGCATTTTGGGTTATGGGCCAGCACAAAAGAAGTGTGGACCCAGAATAAAAGCATTTGGTAGTGGTTGATGGTGATTCTTTTTGGATTCGAGGTTTCTAGAGAGTTAATCGAGGGTTGCCTTGGTTTATTAATTTTACACATGAGAGGAGCTATTCCCTGCACGTTTCCATCAGTTGAGGGCTGGTTTTCCTAATCCTGATGGTGCTGTTAATCACCTCCCTTTCATTAAAGGGCCAGAACAAGCTATTGCAGGAGCACCAATGTACCCGATCACTCTGAGCGAGGTGGCACCAGAGGTCTGGGTGCAGAGCATCAAAGCAGAGCTCCTCACCCTGCACAGCTCCGCAGGGCCCGAGGGGATTTGTGATGTGCGAGGATTAAAACCCTGCTCTGAGCTCTGTGGTGGTGGCTGGGAAGGGAGAAGCGAGTGGATTCGGGGCTTGTAAATTTAATTCCCTGTAAATACAGATTAGATGCTCAGCTCAGGTAACCTCAGGTGGCTTCGGTGATTTCAGCTGCTGATTTAGCCCTGAGGGTTTGAATGCCCTGAAAACAGCGGGTGGGGAGCCTTGAGAAACCAAATGGCTTCACAGTGGTGCAAGAGGCTGCAGTGCTTGGGTGGAAATAGGGGATTGACCCTGCGATCCCTCCTGAGTGGATGGGGTGATGCTCCTGCTATGGTGGGGATGCTGCTGTGCACCCCGAGCTCCAGCAGTGGGATGCTGATGCACACAGACCCTGAGCTCCATCAGTGGGGATGCTGCTGTGCATCCCGAGCTCCAGCACTGGGATGCTGGCGTGCAGCCTGTGGCCATGAACCCCATGGGGTGACAAGGTCTGGTGTCACTTGTGGAGCAGCCACGAAGCTGCTGACTGCAGCGCTCGCCCACAGAGGTTGCCGTCCCTGTTTCTGTCTTGCTCTGCCTAATTATGTGTCCGAGTGCTTTTACTTTGATGTTAATCACCTTTGCGAGGAGCTAGAAAACAAGCCCAAGTAGGACACACCTGCACGCACAGTCTGTCCCTACCTGGGCATGATGCCACTGCTGATGGGCTGTGGGATGGAGCTGTACAGCCCAGAGCCGCTGGGCTCCATCCTGCAGCTCAATGCCATGGGATAATGCTTAACTCCCCCAAACCCTTCCCTTCACCAGTCATTCCTATTGCGGTCCCAGACACAAATGACTGTGTCATGGCCACCACCTTCCTGACCAAGAACACCTTTTGGGTGACTCCTACCATGGCTGCGTGCAGGGCATTATTCTCCTATATGGGAAGCCTGATCTCAGCACGTAGGATGCGACACCGAAGCCAGGGATGACACCACGCCTTGGCTAAGCTGGCTGGGTCACCTCCAGGTTTGCAACCTTTGTAGGGTGGAGAAGCATAGGGAAGGTTATAGCAAGAAGTCTTACCTGCGTGGCACTGCTGGGGTAGGAGCTGTTGCCATCCAGGATGGTGCGGGGCAGCACACACCTAATCTCCACTGCGTTGCTCCTCCTCTTGTTGGCATCCTCCATGCGGACGTGCTTTAGGGATGGGAGGCTCCCCAGGGGACTGAGGAAGGTGCCTCGGCTGATGTGAGGGTCACTGAGCTTCCTCTGTATGGGAAGGATCTCCCCGTTGTGGGTGACATCCGAGTTGGTTCTCCGGAGCGGTCCATAGCGGTCCCGCACCTCGAAGTACTCATCTGAGATGGAGGAGGCATTGGAGCGGCGGTAGCTGTGGTCAGCAGAGCTGCTGGAGTAGCTCTCCTGGTCACTGAGGGTGATGTACTCCTCTTCCTCCTCCTCCTCCTCCTCTCCCAGCCCATTGTGGGCACAGGGAGACGCTTTGTCTTCCTGTGGCCCCGCCATTGACCGATCTGTCTGGAGATGGCAGCCCTCCATTGAGGCTCCGTTGGTGTTCTCCTCCAGTTCCTGCTTTGCACCCACATGGTCGGTCAGTGGTGCTTGTGTGTCACCCTCCAGGGCTGTGCTACTGTCATAGGCTGTGATGACTTTGGTCATGAGGATGCCAACAGGGGTGGTCCTTGGCTTTGGAACCGGAGGTTTGACATCCTCCAGTGTCTCCTCTGATGGCTTCAAGTGGTGACCCAATGGTGAAGTGGCAAACAAGCCTGGTTGCTTCACTGTCCAGCTGGTGCATTCAATGGGGCTGGTTGTGGTGGCTGCAGGAGCTTCCATGGGGATCTGTGGGGTCTGTCTTTGGCAGGGGGACACCAGGAGTTGCTCTTGGTCTGAGTTCTTCTTGGCCTCCATCTCCCTGTTCTTCAGCATCTGCCGGTGCTGAGCGCTGGCCTGGGAGACATCGCACACTTTGATGCGGTTCATCTGGGAGAGCTTCACGTTCTTTATCTTGGGGTCAATGATGTTGATGTAGCCCAAGACTTCGCTCCCAGGCTCGGGGTCGGGCTCAACCCAGGTGGGCAGGTAGTCAAACATGTTGGCTTTCTCCAGGTTCAGGAGGCCAGGGTGGATGAGCAGGGAGAGATCGGCCACATCTCCATGCCTGTCACCCCCCTGGCCCTCAGGCAGGGCTTTGCCTTTGGTGTCCACCTTCTGGTTCTTGTCCTGGTTCTCGGATGAAGTCTTGCTGATCTGGTCAGCGCTCTTGGCCTTCACCAGGGCATATTTAGGGTTTATCAGCTTCTTCACCACAGCATTGGCCGGCGTCACCGGCACAACAGAGGGCAGCGTTACAGGCTCGGGTTCAGGCTCGTCACCCATGGAGATGGATTTGAGGCTCACCCCTTTGGACATGAGGTAGAGCTCCTGGAACTGCTTGTCGAACGCCTCCACCACTTGGCCTGAGAGGACCGTGATGACGTTTCGGTCCGTCCTCGCCGCAGACCAGGTGAAGCTGGAACAGAAACACATCGCAAAGTCACTGCTTGCTGGTAAATAACCCGCCTCTGCCCAGCCCTGGCTTCCCCTGAGGCATTGCTGGTGCTGGCAGGGACATGATCTCACTGTAAACACCAATCATAGTGAGATCGAAGGAACAGCTCTCAACCCAGATGAGAATGAAGGGTTGAAGTCTTGAGCGCATTGGGACTTGAAGTAAAAGTAAGGCGTTTGCAGTGGGCCAGCTGGTTTTTCTCTTCAGTGTTGGCTGCTTTTCCTTCCTCAGTTTGGGTGAGTTAAGAAAAGAGACTCATAAGAGGATGGGCTTTTTGTTGTGGCCCGAAAGCAGGAAACGGTTCAGTTCCATGCTTATAAAACTCATTTTTCAGAGCTGAAAAGGTTACTGAAACGGATCTATTCCTACCTAAGTAAGTCTTCATTTGGGCAAATTGGGAAGGACAAATACATTTGGACAAATTTGGGTAGGAAATGCTTGGCTGGAAAAGCTGAGGTTGATGTGAGAGCTTGGACTGACTGCAATTTGGTGTTTCTGTCCTTCTTTGTGCTCATCACATCCATTGGCAGAAGCACTTGATGTGTTTCACCCCCTCCAAGAAGGAGGGGTGTCCCAGACAGGGCTGTGGGGTGGTGGGGACCCCTTTGGGTCCCACTCCAAATCTCAAGCTGGCCTTGAAAGGTCATCTCCCAGCTTAAGAGGTGGGAAGAAAGTCTGGAATGGGGTCCTGGGGCCATGCTGGGCAAGGACTGGGGCTTGGACTATGTGGGTCTGTGTTGGTCCTTTGACCAATGCCTCCATGGGGTGGGCAAGAGGAGACACCATCGGTCACCTGTAGGATCCACACATGGCGCGATCTCCATCCACAAACATGAACTTCTGGGCCAAAGCCCCTTTGAACTTGGTGGCTGAACGTGTGAAGAACTCTGTTCCCCCTGTGCTCCGGACTCGCAGGTTCTGTAAAGCAAAGGCAGAGGAGTGAGTGGGAACAGGAGCAAAGGGGTGGTCTTGAAGCATCGTGCACCCCTCCACTGATACCCCCGTGGATGCTCCACAGTGGGAAATGCTCTTCATGGCCAGCTCAGAGGCCACAGCGATGGGAAGATAAAATAACTTCCCTGAGGCCATGCAGCAAAGTATGGATTTGGTTTCCAGAATTTCCTGCTTTGCCCATGTATCGGGCAACGTTTTCTACCTCTTGAACCCGGCGCTGCCTGCATCCGTGGGTGAGCAGCCTGTGAGAGTGCTGCCAAGTGCTTCCCATCTTCTGTGATCTATGTAAATGCCACCATGGGAGAGGTTTCTTCACCTTCTCCCCAGTGGGAGACTTACAATGGTTTCAGGGGGAGGTGGTACCCATGGAATGGTCCGTACAGACCTGATGGCAATGGGCTTGTCCTCCATGAAGTTCTCCCATTGCTTGTCCTCTTTAATATGAGCATCTAGCCCTGTTTATAGGAATGGGTAGGGAAAAGATGACAGTGGGGCAGCATCTTTTCACCACTGGAAAGTAAAACCCAGGGATGTGGGCTAAAAGAGCAGGTCCCTGTGGATACAGCCAGGAAGTGAGGTGTCCTTCCCCATGGGAGCCTGGTCATGGAAGAGCAGCTCTAAGAAAACAGCTTTTATCTGCAGTGTGTTTCGTGCCTCTGTGCATCTCCACGGAGGGCACCAGCACGTTTCTGCAGGCGAGCAGATAGCATCTCACTGCAAACGGACTCCCTTGGGTGGAGAGAAAGTGTTTTCTTATGGAAGTACTGCATTCCTCCTGTGCGTGCTGGGATGCTGGTAATGCTGTTGCTGAAGGCACCATGGCGACACGAGGTCGTGCCCTCCATGGCTGTTTTTTGCTGTGTTTTGTTGGTTTCTTTGGTATTTTTTACTAAAGGAATGAGAAGTATTTGTGTTCCCCACCTCCAGCTCTTATCTGCATCCCTGGGGTCTCGTTTCTCCTTGCAGACCATGACCAGGCGCATCCCTAAGCCTGCATTCAAGCTGATCTTGGGCACCCCTGGTCCTTGTGCACCTCATAGGAGGGATGGTGATCCAGTAGTGGATTTACCATGATGCAAAAGCTAAGTCTTTCCTGAGCAGTTTTCCTGGGAAGTTTTACCGGAATGGAGAGATTTGGGATGTTTTTTTGGTGCATTTGAGGTTTTCCTTTCTAGTGTTTGCCTTTTTGCTTGGTGTGGCTGAGTGGTACCAAGGGCTGGCTGGAAGCAGGTTGGGGTGACAATTCATGGAATGGGTTGTGTTGGAAGGGACCTTAAAGCTCATCCAGTTCCAACCCCTGCCACGAGCAGGGACACCTTCCACTACAGCAGGTTGCTCCAAGCCCCTGTATCCAACCTGGCCTTGAACACTGCCAGGGATGGGGCAGCCACAGCTTCTCTGGGCACCCTGTGCCAGCGCCTCAGCACCCTCACAGGGAATTCCCATCCTTGTCCATATTGTCCCTGCGTTGAGAGTGGCTGGGTACTGGGTAACGCTGAGCCCTCTGCCCATTGCCAGCCTGGGCATCCCCTCCCAGCTCTCCCAGGGCATCCCTTTCTCCCATTCGGAATCCAACCTTTGCACAAAGACCCAAAGCAGCCACGGCTTTATCTCAGTAACACAGAGGAGAACGCAGCTCCCTGGGAGCGAGATGCCGGTCGTCCTCCGTTCCCTCCTCGCTCCTCTCTGCTGTTAAGTAAGATCTGTTTATTTAATCTCTCCCAAGAGGAGCGAGCGCCCAGCACCATGGCTGGGACGAGCTGAATCACTCCCCAAGCACTCCCCATTGCTCAACAGAGCGGCCTCCTTGCCCAAGCCAGGCTGCTAATTGCGGCACCGAGATAACGACCTATGTTTCGTTAGCATCTCCCGGCTCACGAAGCAGCTCCCAGACACTGCCCTAGTTTCCTCACAGCCTCCCCATGCCAGCAGAACTGCCTGCAACATGCGGCAGATCCCAACTTCGAGACATTTGCCGAGCTCTGCAGATGCTCTCCTGCTTTTCCAGTCCTGCTGCTCATGCATTATAACAGCGGCGTGCGTCAGCTCTGGCTTTTCTGGTCTCGGAGCAGTCTGCAGGAGACCAGGCTCTGTGGGGAGGTTTGGATGAGGGCAGGAGCTCGGTTGAGTCTGTTTTGATTGTTGTGAGCAGCAATTAAGCAGGGCTGGTGGCTGGGGCAGGCGTGGGGCTCTCCGGGTCGCTGCTTTTGGGGGTCTCTGAGCCCCCTGTTGTATCCCTCAGCCTGGCATGAGGGTGCCTCTGACTCTGACGTGTTCCTGCTCACCATAAGCAGCTGTGGGGAGCTTGCCCGGGCACGGGCCTCGCCGGCAGCTATTTGGCTGATGTCAGGCACAGAAACATCACTTCTCTGCCAAGCAACAGGCGAGGCTGAGTTGGGAAGTACAGGAGAGGGGTGTCTGCAAGCCCTCAAGTGCTGGGCCGCTCCGGCGTGTTTGGATCTGATGGTGGTGACGGGGATGTTGTGCCCGATGGAGAGACGGGGGATGTGTCCTATGGATGGAGCGAGGGTCCCCGATCCCACTGATGCTGATATAACCCCTCACCCCCTCCTCTACCCCTTCCTCTTCCTCTGCATTAAGCACTGTACCAACTGATTTCCTTTGCCCCCTGGCATGCACAGGGATGTGTAAGAGGTTTAGGGCACTTTGGGCAGCGGATGGAGCCCCTGTGCTGCCTGGCATCCCCTGTTCTGCTTTCCCTTCCCTTGCTCCAGCAGGATTTGTGCCATGTGCATCCGCCAGCACCTCCATGGCAGGGTTAACACAGCGCGTGCAGGCAGATCGGTCCTGCTGGTCACTGTTCGGTGTGAGCAGTGAGGGCATCCCTGGCAGCGTGGGTCCCTCCCTGCTCCAATCCTGGCCCCGCACTGGGGCGGAGGCTCCAGAAAAGGGGAAAATCGAGTTCTTCAGTTCCAGCCTCTTGACTTGCAGGAAGGGCCGAAAGGGAGAGAACCGGCCTGCGGCTGCTCCTGCCCCTGGGGAGGGAGCAGGAATGGGGCTGGCGACAGCACGGATCAGCCCTGCGGAGCATCCGCCTCTCCTGTCTTCCCTCTTGCTCGCCAGGAGCATGAAGGTTTGCCCTGGGATTGGCAGTGTCCTGCCTGAGTTGTGCCCTGTGCGGGGACACAGCTCCCTATGTGCACCTATGCTCCATGTGGACTTATGTGTGGCCTTAGCTCCCCGAACACCCCCTGCCCCAAAGCCAGCTCTGCCTGGGTACTAGGAGCTCCTCAGTCTTTCTGCTTTCAGCTTGGCTGCGTGGCAATCTATGTCTCTGTATCTCTTCCATTCCCCTTCCACCCTGCTGCTCCCGGATTTGGGCATCACCTTCAGCTTTGCTGCAGGATAAATGGACTAAACTCATCTAGTTCAGGGGTTGTGGTTTCCCCAAGACAGGAGGGAGCAGGGTCGATAGCTCTGACGACCTCTCTGTACTGAAGGAGGTTACAGGGCCCCTTTGGGCCACCCTTACCTTCAAGTGTCCAGCGTGCATCTGGGCTCGCTCACACATCTGAAGGAAGTGCTTCACGTTGGTCTCATCCAGAATGATGTAAACCCCCACTTTCCTCTTGAACCCTGCATCCAGGAGGTCCTTGAAGATGTCCACATCGGTGAACATGTCCATGACCACTGCGATGACCTGGAGAGGGGAGACGAGAGATGAGCCTGGGTGGCATGGCTGGGTGACACCCCCAAGGTACAGCCAGAGCGTGTTTTGTGAGAGCTGAAGCGATGCGCTTGCTCTAGGAGGTTGGGATTTGGTTTTGGGGGCCAGCCTGAGGGTGAAAAGCAGGAGCCCCCAGTCCCATCCCTTTGCTGTCTCTATGGGAGGTCTGGTCTCAGGTGAAGCCTGTAGCATAACGCACATGTGAATAATTGCTTTCTGAGGGGGAATCTAACTCTCTTGCCTTTAGCAAGCACCATTTGCTTCAGAATCTAGTTCCTGGCTGAGAAGTTTGGTGTCCCTTTGCTATTGGCGCTGCCTGTGGCCCCATCAGTGAGCACTGGAAGGGAGGACCTGTGATGCAATGATACGCCTGCCTGTCTGAGGACACGTCTCACGGGCTGTCTCTGGGTTGTTGTGCATGCTTGTGTTGAGAGAAACAGGATAAAAAATAGCTAAGAATGACTCTAAGCTTGGTAGCAAGTACCTGGATACCCCTGAGGCGCATTCAGGAGCTGAAATGACTTTTAATACCTCTAAAGAACAGGCTGGATGGGGCTGCTTAGAAGCAACCAAGAGCGTGCAGCTCCTGCAACTGCTGCTCCAAGTCCAGGCTGCTGCTAGCAGTGATGTGGTTGGGTTCATGGTCATCTCTCCACTGTGAGACCAAAGCAGAGCATTGGGGACCGGGTTGCTGATGCCTCTCTTGGTCCTGTTTGTGTGAATCGCGCATGGCCATGAGCCTGCCGGGTGCCGCTCCTGCATCCCTTGTTGTCCCAGGCTGGATGAGAGCAGAGCAGAGCCAGGATGACAGTGCCAGCACCTCCTGCAGTGACAGCAGGGTTTGGCACACAGCAGCGTCACTGTCCCTCGTAAGCCAGAGCTGCCTTTGTACCCAGGGCATTTGCTGCCCCGGCAGGACCGGGGCGAGTCCAGTGTGTGATAGGAAGATGCGTCTATATCACATCCAGACAGGCTGGGATGGTGGCCTAAGCACCAAAGTTCACTCCATGCCATGGATTTTGCCTTCCTGAAGATGGCATCACCCCTGATGGTGAGCAGCAGCGGTGCAGCACAAGGGATGTGCAACTGAGCATCTCATCTACCTTATCCCTGGGGTAGCAATAGGGCAGCGTAGCCCCACAGCCTCTCGTCATCCCACATGGGGTGCTAACAGCCTCGCAGGGAAGTGGCTTGTCACTGGGGCACTGTCATTGCCCCATGCTTGGAAACCCATCAGTGTCCCCATCTCTGTGGCTATTCCAGGAAGTTGCCCTGGATCAGGGGAGATGATGCTCTTCACCCTTTGCCCTTCCAGGAAGGCTCTGCTGGCTACAGCGCATGGTCAAACCGGGAAGGATAACATGATGGGAACATACATGCTGTGGGGTGCCACAGGGAGACCCTGGAATCCTCCTCCCTAAGGAAGGAAGGGATAAGGATGGTGCCGGGCGCTTGCACTCTCAGGCACGTCCAGTCCAGGGCTCTCAAAGCGCCAAGCTGCCTTTTAATTAGTTCTGTGCCACAGGAGCTGCAGAGCTCTAATTAAGCAGGGGATTATTGTGCATTATGACACTGCCGGCTCTTCCCTTCCTTCTCTGCAGGCGATGGAGCCAAGATGCGTGGGGAGCCTCAGCCTGCGCTATCTGCAACGCTGCACTGAGCTCCCCAAACCCGGCCACATACAAGTGTCTCAGGAGGTGACAGTGAGAGAGGACCGCTCACTGCCTCTTGGTTCTAATTGAATTCCCATTTATCCTCACCCGAGAACCTCTCCATAGGCTTTGCCATAGATCCTCACTCCCTCGTGCACCCATTCCTGTGCTTTGTCCTGATGGGGAAACTGAGGCAGCAAACCGGGTGCTCACTTTGCATGGGCTGCGCTTGTCTCGCCAGTGATGTAAAGTGGGACAGGTTCAAAGCTCCTCTTCAAGCTCAGGGTTTGGCTTTTCCATGTACAGCAAGGGATTGGGGAGGAGCTGTGCCTTGAGTCCTGGATGAAAGGGCACTGGGATGGCATCTCCCCGGCTTGAGGAGGTGGGTTTGGTGGCAGATCCTTGCTCCTGTCTCTGGAACTGATGCTCCCTGTGGCCATGGTCATGTTGCTTTGCCTGTGAGCCGCATTTTCTGTAGGGGAAGCTGAGCCCTTGTAAATAGGGATGAAAACAGTATTGGCCTTCATTTGGGGAGGTTTCCCACTGTGATCCTGGCATTCCCGAGGTGTTGCCTTGCCGCTCTGGGTCTGAAGATAGGAAGGGATGCAGGCAGGACACGGCCATGTCCTCTATCCCAATCACTGTCCATAGGATGGTGAGCAGGAAGCACACTGCAGGCAGCTGCCCGGGGCAGGAGGCGGCCCGGCTCTCACCCACTTGCCCACATTTTCAACCCAATTCCTCCTGCTCGGCTGGTGCATCCTGCTCAGCGCTGCTGCTTCCCTCCCCACCGCGTCTCGCCTGCAGGACAGGCTCAGCCTTTGTCGGTCACCGGGATCTCAGGCCAGCGTGTCCTGCACAAAATGGGATGGGAGAGTGAGGATGGGGCTGCCAGCACTCCCAATGCAGTGGGAGTGCAGGGACCACAGGGACACAGCCTGCTGCCTGCGCTGGAACCTCAGCTGGGACCGGTTTGGTCTGTACCAAACCCAGGTACAGGGTTTATCTGCAAAGAGCGGAGGTCTGTTTGCTCCAGAGAGGTGAAATCTTGTGCGCTGTTTGCTTCCCATTCCCAGCCCAGGGAATTGGAGTGCCTGAAGCAAACCGTGCCGTCCTGCTGTGGGAAGTGAGCTTGATACCCTTGTCCTTGTCACCTCTGTCAGGGCAGTGCTTGGTGTCCCACATGCTCCATGTCAGGGAGGTCTCCAGCAGCAGGAGAAGCCCCTTTCCTCTGTGTCATCCCAGGAAGACTTGCCATCCCTTTGCCATTCATCTGGAGGATGCAGAGAAGACCAGCCCCAAACCTACAGCCAGATGCTCCCAGCACCCAAGTGGGTGGTGCTTTTCTTCCCAGCAGCTGCCAATATCCATTGATCCATTGGATGGAACAGATGTACTGGTACCGCATCCCAACACCCTGAGCATCACATCCCCTCAGACACCGGGCAAACGATGCTGGGATCCTCCTGATGAGCACGTCAAGTGCAGGATCATGTTTTATAGAGGAAATGACAGCTCTTTATTAGCTCACTCTGACTCATCAGATAATGACTTTTGGGGCACACCACGTGGGCACTTCATACATTAGGCAGGCACCAAGGCACAATTAGAGGAAGCGTGTTGGGATGAGGGAGAGGTGGGACAAGGAACACTAATAATTGCTCTCCCCTGTCGACCCTTTCATCCAGGAATGGCAGAGGGTTTTGTAAACAGTAATTAATAGGGGCCTCCCAACCTTGGCTGGAAGCTGCTCAGGGTAATTATACCACCACAATCCCAACCTGGAACCTCAAGCGCAGGGGAGGTCAGACTCGCTGCTGTCTCAGGTGGCTTTTGGCCAAGGTCATTGTTTGCAGCCTGCTCTGGTTTCTGGGCAGAGAGAGCCAAAATCTAGAGCAGGAGAAAGGAGGGAGATCTTCCTCCCTACCCATCCCATGAGCTTTGCAGCCTCAGGGGATCTACATAAGGAGCCGGACTTGCAAAGGTCTCCAGTGGTGCACCACGTCCCTGACCATCTCTGTTTATTGGCCACAAAGATGGGATTCACTGGGAGACGAGGCCACAGGATCCTGCCTCCCTTCTCTCCCGTTTATTCCCAGAAAGAGGAGTGGATCATTTGCATCCCCTGCTCTGGCTCGTCTGGGTTTGCTTCTCTCTGAGCTCAGCAGCATTTGGCCTTGTTCCTGCAAGCAAGGAGGTGCATCTGCACCATCAAAGGGGCCTCACATCCCAGCTCTTGGCTTCCTCACCCAGCTCTGAGCCTCCCCAGCACCCGCAGCGCTCACACGGGCTCAAAACTCTCCTTGGCCAGGCTGATGTCGGGTGGACTTTGCTCCTCTGGCCACGAGACAGCAGTTGCGTGGCTGTGTTTTGTGTTTGGTATCTGACAGTGTTTCAGACCATGCGCCTTTGACAGCGGCTGGAGCAAGGGTCATCCTCTGCGATGCAATACCCAAACCTGAGCTCCTTTACAGGTGGACGAAGAGCGCTGCCATTGACCAGTGGGATGGGACAATTTGGCAGGGATCTCTGCAGAGCACCATAGGAAGGGCAGGGCATGCGGCCAGCCTACATGACATAGGATGGGTTGGCAGCCGGACCGTCCCTCTGTCTACTTTTGGCTTCCTCAGGCAAACCCTTTCACCTCTGAGCTGCTCTGAAGACCTTAAGCCTTGTCTGGAATCTCTGCATGCTGAAGGGGGTGGTTTAGCGCAGCATCCCATGCTTAGGAGCACTCGCACCAGTGCTCAGCAAGTTCAGCTGCAGTAACTGTGGTCCTCATGTATGGGGTGGGAGACCTCTGGAAGAACCCCACTTGTGAGGTGCTGTGATCCCTGCCATCCCCAGACCCTGTAGACTGCTTAAGCACGCACCCATCTCTATGCTCCATAAGCTCCAAGCAGCCTCCTGCCTGTCACCAGTGGTGTCACCACCTCTCATCCCACCAGGAGGCAAGCCCAGCCCTGCTTATGGAGCACCAAGGAGCTGGTGTCAAGCAGAGCATCATCCACCGCGGCCCCATCCCTGCGGCATGGAGAGGCTCCAAGGAGAGGTGGGGATGGTGCCTGACTCAGCCTCCTGGCTCTGCTGAGCAGGAGGAGGGTGGTGGGATGACTCAGGAGATGCTGTTTATGTGGGGGCAGGTGGGAAGCGGTGAGTAGGCAAAGCCAGGCAGGAGCTGCAAGCCCGGGTCAGAGCGAGCTGGAAAGACCCGAAGATGAGACATTATTTGCTGTGGGGGAGTTCTCCCATCCTCCATCCCTTGGAACTTCAGCCCTCCCTTCCCTTTGTTCTCACTGCAAAGCCCTTTGGAGGGGAAAACATTGCAGGTAAGGACAGGTCAGCTCTGCTCTTGCAAGGTGTTATTGGCCAGAGATGGTTCCTGTCTGCAGCACAGCAGCCCTGGTGTATCCCAAATCCACTGTCCCTGTGAGCCTTGGATGTGTTTTCCTGCCTGAGTCCAGGCTCTTCATGCTCAGATCCTCAGCCCTCTGGCCCTGGAGAGGCTCTTAATGGCTGCATGCCACTAGGATTTGTGAATCCCAACAATGTTCCAGGCCCTGGCATGGGAATCGATACAGCCAGGTAGACCTGATGCATCCTAGCCTGTCTTCCTCTGCTCCATAGCCACCCTGGCAGGGTGTCCCTGTTTTCCTGCTGCAGTATCCTCAGGGTTGGGATGCTCCTCCATTGGAGGTGCATTTCTCAAGGGAGTGGATGCACGGAGCTCAAAGAGCTTCAAAGCGCCATGAAAACAGCAGGTACCAACCCCTCCAGTGCTTCCCAAATGGGACTGGGTCACTGGGAAGTACCAGCAACCTCTGCCCACCACCCCCATCATCTCCCTCCTTTCCTGGTCCTCCTGCCCATGACACCAGCCTGACCCCATCACCCTGCTCTTTGGTTTGGTGCCACAGGTAGGACAAGTCTCAACCCAAATCTTAGCATCAACCCAGCCTTGTCCTGTGCATCAGCTCATCCTTTAACTCTTAAAACCAGGATGAGGCCAGCTTGGGGCACCGCAGCAATCTCAGGCCAGACCTGATGCTTCTATACATCAGCACCAGAGCAGTGGCTCGGGCTGCTTTGCCCCAGGGCTGAGTTTGGCTCCTCCGGTTCCTGCGTGTTGCCACATGCAGTCACACAGGGTTTGGGAATAAGGATCCTGGGGTGCCTGGGACTGTGGGGTCCCTGCTGGGAAGCTGCTCAACCCTCTTTTCTCCCCAGAGGTTTTCCCCACAGCCCCATAAAGACTCAATGATGCTGCCACATGGATCACGGGAAGGGTCGTGTTGCTCTCGGGGGGTGCTGGACCAAGCTAACAGCATCTTCAGCAACATCAGATCCCTAAATACTGATTACACACATTAAAACTCGAGTGCTCGACCGCGATGCCTTTGCTTGGGCAGAGCTCACCACAGAACAGGGATTGCCTTGGCCAAGCAGGACGTTAGGATCTGTCATCAAGACAGCCTGAGGGCAAATCCTGCCCGGATCCCGCAGCGCACCTCACCTTCTGAGCCTGGCAGATCATCTTCCTCACCACCTCCTTGATGTGCGCTTGCCCCTCGATGGGTGGCTGCATGTAGACAGTGGCACGGGTGACACCGCGGTAGGCGATGGTCTCGGGCCAGCCGAGGTCCAGCTGAGGGATGGAGCGGTCGGACCTTTGGGGCCAGTATTCCAGGGATGGGGCCATGTCCTGCTCGTCCCCTTGGCTGTTGTGGTCGCCGTCGCTCTCCCCTGTGCTGCTGCCGTGGCGTGGGATGTACTCGGAGCCGGGGTCGTACGTCTCCAGCGTATCCAGGATCTTCTTTAGCTCCAGCTCGGAGAGGAAGTCCCTGATGTTCTCCTTCTTCAGGACCTCATAGAAAGCATCAGGCCCGCGGGAGGCCAGCGCCTCCAAGGCCAGGCGCTGCTCCTCGCTATAGAAGAACTCAGGCTTGGACTCACTGGACCTCCAGTTGACGTGGCTGTCGTCCAGGCACTGCACTTGGGAGAAAGCCATGGTGACGACGCACGCCGGTCCCCCCTCTCCCAAGGGATCTCTGCACCCTCAGTGAGTGCCGGATGTTGACAATAAATGAGGAATTAATGATTCTCCAGTCTCTAAACACACAACTCGCTTTGCTTTGCCCTCCCCGGCTCAATGTGCAGCCCTGGGAACGCGCCGGTCCCTTCTCCGCCGGCTCCGGCCACTCCAGAGCTCTCCTATGCCGGGGAGGAGGATTCAGTTTCTTGCTCACTCCCGGCTCTGCAGGGCTCCAGGCAAGGAAAACCCGGAGCTTCCCACAGCCGGGGCAGGGGCGTGGGGTCCTCTACCTCCGCGTCCACGCTCTTCTCATCCTCCGCTCTTCCAGGACAATAACACTGGATCAAAGCGGGAAACAAGCAGGAAAACAGCTTAAAGAAGGGCAGAGAGAAGCAGCGTTCCTTGGCCCAAACGCAGTCCCTGCTGGTTGTTCCTGGAGGAGCGGGTCAGCCGATGGGTTTCGTGGCACCGAACGTCCCCATTAGGCTCTGGCGCATCGCCCCGTCTGCCGGGTCCGGTATCCCAGGCTCCTGCCCGCGCGCGGTGCCGGCGCCAGACAGGTAACAGCAAGAAGTGAAAAGAGGAAAAGCAAAAGAGTGATTCATCACTCTCCACCCTGCCCCACCTGCAGTCACATGCTGCCTTCACACATTCCGGCCCTGCCCGCACATTAACCCCTTCGGCTGGTGCTGCCCGCACACCTCTGCCCCGCACTGTGCGGGTGCGGGAGGTCAGGGGGTGGATGGGGATGGGTTGGGTATTTGTCTTAACAATAACAATAATGATTATTATTATTGTAATCAGATCTCTTTTGAAATCTCCTCTTGGTAAGTCAATATCTTCCAGGAAAGCAGCTCTGCCTCGCGCTTAACCCCTCCTGTGCTGAGCGCAAGGACCCTGATGCTAGCGCAGGACCTCAGAGCCCAGGTGGGTCCTGGGGGCAGCACCAGGTTGGGGCTACTGTATAATGCTTCAAAGCTGCAGCACAGCGGGTTTAGACTGGATGTTAAGAAGCATGTCTTTAGCAAAAGGGTGGTCAAGTGCTGAAATGGGCTTCCTGGAGAGGTGGTTGATGCCTTGAGCCTGTCAGCGTTTGAGGTGCATTTAGATAATGCCCCTTATAACATGATTTAACTTTTGGTCAGCCCTGAAGGGCCAGGCAGTGGGATTAGATGATCATTGAAGGGCCAGGCAGTGGGATTAGATGATCATTGTAGGGCCATTTCAGTGGAGATAGTCTGTTCTGTTCTATCTTAGTCTATTCTATTATATTCTAGCCATTCCTATTTCTAGTTTATTCCTATTCTAATATATTCTAGCCATTCCTATTTCTAGTTTATTCCTATTCTAATGTATTCCTATCCTATTCTATACCCTCCTCTGCTTTGGCATGAGGTTTGCAGCATGGACACAAGGTGCTCGACCTTGCTATGGCAGATTGCATTAGTAACTGGGGGGCGGGCAAACAGCCCACTCTGGCTTCATCCACTGGTGCTCCCAAGCCTGAAACGTGGAGCTTTGCGTTTGTAAGCTCGGATAAAGATGAATGTCGGGAATCAGGGTCAGATTCTTGCAATGAAAGGGAAGTGCCAGGGGCTGCGTCTCGCTCCCTCGCGTTGGTGCAGCTCATCTGGATTGGCAGCCGTGTAAATGAGAGCCCCGCTTGAGTCAGGCTCCCCAGGCAAAGCCACCCGTCTGCCCGGGTGCTTGGCCATCAAAGTGCTTCTCCCTGCACAGACGGTGGCCATGGGGCTTCCTGGATGCTCCATCCCTGGCTGAGGCTCATGGGGTGGTGAAGCACCGGGCACAGGGAGGGTTTGGAAGGGAAGATGGGTCAGGAATGCACAGGAAGAGGGGAAACTGCAGCAGGGCTTTCTCAAAGCTAAGATTGTATAAGCTTGGCTTTAAGTTAAAGGGCTGCTTAGGGGAACTGGTGGCTTCTTCCTTTTCCATTGGAGTAAACTGGTTTGTGTGAGTGCGTGGTAAAGGCTGGAAAAATCATCCCATAATGTGGTACCATGCTCCACGTTGTGCCCAGCCCTGGGCTGCTGTGTGCAGGAGGTGGCAGTGGGACACAGGGATGTGGGGATGCGGCAGTGTATGTTGGGATCAGAACGTGGGGAGGAGCGAAGTGTTTGGCTTCCACTGGAGGTGGTTCAGATGGAGCTGATGATTTTATGGAAAGGCTGTGTGACCCCATAGGGATTTCCTCCGCGCATGCCATGTCCTGGCAGCGAGGGGTGCAGTGTGGTATTGGAGCCAAACCCGGTCATTCGAGGTGAAATCTCAGCCTGCTGAGCAAGGGACAGCAAATGTGACAGAGCCAAGCACCTACAGGGATGCTCCAGGGCCTTGTCCCCAGTTATTGTCCTCCCTTGGGTGGCCCAGCCCCCATAGGTTACGAGATGCCCTGGATTTGGGCATTGAGCATGGGTGTGTGCGGCGTGGCTGGAGCGTGCTGCGGTTGTACCCACCTCACAGCCGCCGGTTTTGTTGTGCAAGGAGCTTTATGGTCGCCTTAGCGGGGTGTGTGCGCTTGTGATTTATGACACGGTGGCATAAGTGCAGCATCCCATCGCTCATGCCATGTGCTGGCTCCTACAGCCACAATGGTGGGGGGGATTGGGTCCATAGAGCCCAATGGCTGGAGCATCTCCTGCAGGGCAAAGATCCCTTAGCCCCTTGGGACCTGAATTGCACAGGGCCCCATTGCAGGGACTTGTCCCCATGGAGGAGCAGGCTGGTCCTTGCCATCCGGGGTGTCCCCCTTTGGCCACCCTGGGGTGACCCAGCCGGACAGGCAGCACCCGGCACAGACGCATCCCGCTCCCAGGACCGGCTCCTCCCGACTGCAGTTGGAAGCATTAATTACAAGCTCCTAATTAATTTCCCATCTCTAGCAAAGGGCCTAATGATAAAGCAAAGCAGTGGGGTACGGTGCTGGGGTCTGCTCCCAGCTCGGGGGCTCTGGATGCTCACTGGGCTCAGCTCCTGCTCCCAGGTCCCACTGATGGTTTTGGGGGCAGAGCTGAGCCCTGGGGCAAGCATTTTAGCTGGGCTATGACACCCAGACGCTGCTTTGCCCTCTAGAGCATCTTCCACCCTCCAGCCACCAGTCATTTGCATAGAGCCGAGCACAATGTGCTCTTTTAAGGAGGAGGAAACTGAGGCACTGAGGGGTGATGGCAGCTTTACTCACAGCTGCTGCAGGACAGAGTCACCAGAGCCCCAGCGCTGACTCCAACCCAGGGGAAAGGTGGCTCAGGTTGGGCTTTTTCAGCGTCCTTGGGATGTGCTGAGCATTGGCCTGTGCTCTGCTGCCTGTGCCCTGTGTTGCAGCCCCATCTCACCCCACGTTGCGCCCCATTGTGTCCCATAACTCATTATGTAAAGCCTCAAGGTGTTACCAGCCGGGGTTTGCCTTCCCCATCCACTGCTGCTGGGGGGACCCTGCTTTGGTGAGGGCCACCGTGCAGGAGGACCGGGATGATGCTCCCAGTTGTGTGCAGGGGTTACCCGTGCTCCTGGCTGGGAGGATGCAGACCAGGGATGCGGGCAGCCCGTTCCGCATTGATGCCTGGCGTTCATTTCCATTCATGCCAATATTTTATGAGCATAATAATAAAAAGAGGGCTCAGTGCTCGTTGAGACACAATCAATGGGGCGGTGACGGTGCTGCCGCCCGCGTCCCATGGAGCTGCTGGGTGCTGCCCATGCAGGTAATTGCTGCAGCGGTGCGTGAACCCACCTGGCCCAGTGCACAGGGATGGGCAGCGCCTGCCCATGGGGCTCTGCTGCCTTTAGCCACAGCGCCGGGTCCTGGCGGGGCCCCTGTCACTGCCTTTAATGTGGGGAGGGTTCAATGGGGGTAGATCTGAACAGAGGTGGGTTGGTTGTGGGGCAGTGTAAGGTGAGGGTGATGATGCTGGGCTGAGTCCTTCCTGCCTGTGTTGAGGTGGATCATCCATGTGGGATGTGCTCTTCTCCACCCAGTTCTATGCTTATGGGGCATCGTGGCCATAGCAAAGGGCCAGTATCTACCTCAATGGAACAGGGGATGGAAGGGACCTAGAACATCACCTACTTCTGTCCCCCAGACACCGTGGCCTGCGTGGACCCCGAGGAGTGCACCCGCATGTGTGAGGCCACCGTGGGATGCTCCAGCATCGCCTACCCCAAGCTGGTGATCAAGTGGTAGGTGGATAGGAGGGGGGCACCTCCATCTCTGCCGGGCTTTGCCCTATCCCAGGGCTGCCCATGCAGCCTGTGTTGAGGCTTGGATGCTGGGGGGACCCTGTGCATGGTCGGGGTGGGTTTACCCTATGGATGGATAGCCCACACAGCCTTTCCATGGGTGATTCCAGAAGTGAGGTCAGGGGGTGTGAGTGACCCCATGGCAGTGCAGTGTCCTGCATCCCGGGGTGCAGCTGGGTGCCCCAAGCCCTATCCTTGCTCTAGGGGACATTGCAGCCTGTTCCTGTAGAGGGGGAGGTATTACCCTTGGGTGAAGCATCATGACTGTTACATCCCATCCCATCCCATCCCATCCCATCCCATCCCATCCCATCCCATCCCATCCCATCCCATCCCATCCCATCCCATCCCATCCTCTCTGGTTCAGCCACATCCTAATGGTCCATCTCATCCCTAGGGCTCTGTGGCCTGATGACTGCAGTGACGATGGCCACGCTCATTTCCTCCCTGACCTCCATATTGAACAGCAGCAGCACCCTCTTCACCATGGACATCTGGAGGATGCTGAGGCCGGGGGCTGGCGAGCAGGAGCTGCCCTGGGTGGCCAGGTAGGACTGCGGCTTCCTGGGACCCCCTGGGTTTCAGGGTACTGGTGGAGCCGGTCTGGCCCTCTGTGATCTGCCTTTTGTGCCCGGGAGCCTGCAGAGGGCCTGCGCTCAGCCTGCTTTGTGAATGGAAAACAAGCAATTGGATTAGGTATGGAAGCGCTGGAAAGGCAGATGGGGCGTTCAGAGGGGCCAGGATCCGCTTAGCGCGAAGCCTCTCCCTTCCCTCCTCCAGCCCATTCCCACCAGCCAAGCGCATGGGAGACCTTCCCCATGCTCCCATGGGATGCCGGATGCCGACAGGGAGCCCGGGAACGTGCCCTTGGTGCGGTGCTCGGGGCAGCGGAGTCAGCGCTGGGGAATGCCCCGGTGCGGTGCAGCGGTGCTCGGGGAGTGTCCCCGGCACGGGGAGCGCAATAACAGGGAGGGAATCTGGGTCAGGGCTGCGGGCATGCTCGGCTGGTTCGGCAGCTCCGGGTGCAGCCTTCTGTTGGCATCGTCCATCTCCTCCAGTGTGGGAAGGGGATGGGCAGCGGTGCCGGGGTCCGCGGTCCCGCACGGCTGCTCCATGGGAAGCAGGGTGCATGTCTCCATGGCACTGCTTCAGTTGCAAGGGGTGTAGGAACTGCAGAGAGCTCTCCCAAGGGTGGGCAATGAGCGTTCGCAATGGGTTTGCCCACCGGGGTGGGAATCACTGCCATTGCTTCAGTCCATGCTGGGCTGTTCGATAGCGCATCGGGTGGTTTGTGTGAGCAGAGCGCTGCAGATCCCACAGGGATACAGCAAATGGGAAACGTTGTGGAGGGGGGAAAAAAGGGGTTTCCAGGTGCAAGTCTGAGGGTTTCCTACCTGCAAATCACTTGGGGTGATTTAGGTTGCATCTAAGGAAGCTCTTCCCTGGGAGGGTGCTGAGGCGCTGGCACAGGGTGCCCAGAGAAGCTGTGGCTGCCCCATCCCTGGCAGTGTTCAAGGCCAGGTTGGACACAGGGGCTCGGAGCAAGCTGCTCCAGTGGAAGGTGTCCCTGCCCATGGAACCTGATGGTCTTTGAGGTGCCTTCCAACACAAACCAGTCTGTGACTCCACGATTCTATGATTTCTAATTACCCATTAGGGAGTCCCAAACGCCCCCCGGCCCCATCGGGGTGTGGATGCTCCATTCAGCTTGGCACGGGGGGAGAAGGGATTTGCCTGGGACTGGAGAGAGCTCCCAGTTCCTGGACCTGTGGGGTTGAGCTCCTGCATGGCCATGCTGCCTGGCTGGAAAGCCCCACTGCTGTTTCATGTGAGCTCAGTGCCAAGGCCATAGCGTGGTGATGACAGCATCCATCCAACCCTTCACAAATCCCCCCTGTATCTCCCCAGTGAGCTGTGCCAGGCTCTGCCCTTCATCCCTGCCTGGATCCCCACTTCAGGATGCATATGGACCAGGACACATCCATCCGGCACCCCCAGCTCACTGTGTGCTCACACACTCCAGTGTTTCCCCATGTCCTGTTTGCATCCTCTGTGGGTTAAAGACCAACCAAACACAGGGCGTCTTTTCCTACCCCTTGGGTCAGGGTGTGTGTTTTGCCCTCAGGCTGCTTCCTCTTTGTAAAGCACCCACCAGGCCGTGGGGGCTGCACCTACAGATGCTTTCATGGCTTTCATTTCCTTGTATTTTCTACTTCTGCTTTTCAGGATGAGCAGATGGAGGTGAAGGTAACTCTGGGAGGCCATCAACAAACTGGGCTTGGGAAGGGCTCTTCCACCCAGGATGGAACTGGCATTGGCAAAATTAGCATCCTTTTCATCCCAGGGGATGTCACCATCCTGTATCCCCTGGCCAGCATTGAGACCCTACCTCTGTCCCTGGGTACCGCACACCACCACAGTGATGCTGTGGGTGCAAGGAGATGCAAGTGATACAGGAACATCACCCTGCACCGCATCGCTGCGCTTGCAGGGTGGTGACGGTGGTGCTGGTGGCTCTCAGCGTGCTCTGGATCCCCATCCTGCAGAGCTCCAGCGGTGGCCAGCTCTACGTCTACATCCAGGCTGCCGCCAGCTACCTGGCTCCTCCTGTCACCGCAGTCTTTGTCCTGGCTGTGTTCTGGCCCTGAGCTGACGAGCAGGTACATAAGTCCAGGGTGGTTTTGGGGACGTGAGGTGGTGACAACACCTCTCTGCCCACCCTGCTTCCAGGGACCCAGTGGGACTTCGGTTATGGGAAGAAGAAGGGGGTAAAGCGATGCTGTAGGGGAAGGGGAGAGGAACCGATCCTGGTTGATGTTTCCAAAGGGATGTAGTGGGTGGCTGGGGTGAAGAGGAAGAGGAGGAGGAGGCAGATGCCACCATGCATGGCCACCAAGCACGGGGACGGGCAGGGGACATCCTTTGCCCATGGGGTGCAGGTTTGGGCAGGGTGCAGGCACTGTCCCATCACACAGGAGCCACTCAGCCCTCTCCCAGTGCTGGCTGAAGGGAGCAGCACCCAGTGGGGTTTATCCCCACCATGGGGTGACTCTGTCCCCTCCAACCACCCCCCATGGACCTTTGCTTTGCAGGGAGCTTCCTGGGGCCTGATGGTGGGGCTGGCGCTGGGGCTGGCCAGGATGGGGCTGGAGCTGTGGTACCCCACACCTCACTGCGGGGTCCCTAACCAGCAGCCCCGGCTGCTCTTATGGCATCCCCTCAAGATGTCCATGGATGGCACATCCCATGGATCCTCTGATGGTGAGTGTGTGCTTGGGGTGTCTGGCAGGGGAGGAATCTTCAGTGCCCCCAGTTCCCTGCCTGTAATGGGCAGCATGGACGCTCCATGCCTCAGTTTCCCCATAGTCCTATCCCCTATAGGGGATATCCCCTTCAATCACAGTATTCCTGTGCCAGGCGTCTGCTCAGCCACCCTGGGCAGCCAGCAGCCAGCAAAGGCCGAGGGACCCCCATCCATGGCCCTCAAGGACACCACAGAGCCCCCCTTCTGGTCCCGCATCTGCAGCATCAATGCTGGTATCCTGATATGTGTCAATGTTTTCTGCTATGCCTACTTTGCCTAATGGCCTGCCAGCCCCTGGAGGGGGGAAAGGTGCTGGGAATGGGGGGGGAAATGGGGATTTGGGGGATAGTTTTCATTTGTTGTGTTTGGGACATGGGATGTTTAAACCCATCAGTGCAATGAGCTGGGCGTTCTCAGCCCTGCGGACACTGAGTGCATCCCAAGGGGTTGTGAGGTGTTGGGGGGTATTTGTGGGGTCAGGAAAGGCTTTGGGGGGCAGGTATCGGGGTGGGTGAATGGGGCTGCAGGGAAAGCAAAGCCACGGTGGGGCAGCAGGCACACGGATGCTGCTGTGTGATGGTGGAAAAGGAGCAGCCACACTCGAGGGTGTCACCAAACACGTTTGACCAGCTCCGAATAAAACTAATATGGCAAAAGGTACAATTTGCAGCTATTTACAGCACCCGCAGGACTGAACCCCCTGGATCAGCCTTTCCCAGCATCCCTCCATGGAGTTACTAAGCCTGGCCGCATACCAACTGCCTGCAGCCCTCCTTGGAACCTGGGCTTTGCTTGCCCTGGAGAGGAGCAGAAGTTTGGGGTACCCATTCTCATCCCCTCCATAGCTGCCACCCCATCAGGCTGGGGCTCTGGAGAAGGTTTTGTGGCCGTGGTCCAATGCTCTGTGCTGCTCCCAATGAGAGGCGATGCCCGGGCTGGGGATGATGGAGGTCTCCTGGGCTGGGAGCAGGGAGAGCCGATGCTTCAGGGTGCTGGAAATGATCACCCCTGGATGGGGATCACCATGATCCTGGCCATTACCTCCAGCACAGCCCCCATGGCACTGAGTCCTTGTGTGTTGCCAGCCCGGTGTGGGGACGGGCACCATCCATGGGGACAAAGGGATGTGCAGTCCATGTGCAGGGTCAAAGCAGCTCCGGTGAGTGGGGGGGCAGTGGGGCCGTGGTCCCCCCCCCGCTTGCCCACAGCCGCTCACTTGCAGATGGGGCGCACGTAGCTGCGAGGGAAGAGGCCGATGCGCCCGTAGATCTTCCCCTGCCACCAGTTGGGGTTGGGGCAGTCCAGGACCTCGATGATGTCCCCGCGGAGGAAGGGAAGCTGGGAGCCGTCGTGGGAGGAGAAATCAAACTGAGCCTGCACGAATCTGGGCCTCCTCACCTGGGGGGAAGTCAATGCAGGGGTTGGAGAAGGGAGAGGTGCCCCCTCCGCACCGGGTTGTACTGCCCGAGTCCCCAGTGTGATGGGGATGCTGTGACACCCCGAGGTGAGGACCAGCCTCAGGAGGTGAGAGCATGGGGGTGTGGGGGTGCCTGGGATGCTTGCTTTGAGGACAGGAGATGGGAGCCTTGGGAAGAGCTGGAGTGCTGGGAACAGCCTCTAGTGCAGGGCAGAGCCTGGGGTGCTGGGGAGCACCCTGGGGTGTAGCCAGAGCCTGGGGCACAGGGGAGCACCCCAAGGCATACGGCTGCCTGGGAGAGCCAAGATTGGTGCCCAGGAACCCCTGCTCGGGGCAGGCGGCACCTTTCTCCTTCCTGGGTCCCTGCGGGTCCCTGTGGGTGCCGGAGCCACCCCAGCCCAGCTCCTGGCTTTGCCACCTCCACCATCACCGCCCCAGGGCTTGGCTTTGCTGGAGCTCGCCCGAAGCTGCCTGCGCCCCATCCCGAGCTGGTCGGGCTGTGCCACTGCCCCAGGCATCGCCCCTGGCCTGAGGGAGGGTGCCATGGGCCCAGGGGAGCTGCCCTGCCCTGCCCTGCCCGGCAGAGCTGCGCCGGTGGCTTTCTCCACCCTGCGGCATCCCCATAGCACATCGCCAGCTTCTGCTTGACACCACCTTGATCCCATCCTGAGCACAGGGCCAAGCGCCAGCCAGGCACCTGAGGTGTCCCTGTCCCCCTCTGTGGGGGGACATGAGCCTTGAAGTGGGGGTTATGAAGGGGTCTGGGACTGGACCCAGGATGCTTCACCTAATGGTGATGGGGGAGCCTGTGCCCAGAGGGGTCTGGAGCTGGTGTCTGCTCAGAGCTGGGCCATTTGGTTACATAGAATCACAGAATCCCAGACTGGTTTGGTTTGGGTTGGGAGGGACCTTAAAGCTCATCCAGTTCCAACCCCTGCCATGGGCAGGGACACCTTCCACTGGAGCATCTTGCTCCAAGCCCCTGTGTCCAACCTGGCCTTGAACACTGCCAGGGATGGGGCAGCCACAGCTTCTCTGGGCACCCTGTGCCAGCACCTCAGCACCCTCATAGGGAAGAGCTTTCTTCTAGTGCCTCATCTATCCCAAAGGGCTCCCAGCCCTGTGATGCCATTGCCCCAGCTCTGCACATGCCAACAGCCTCCTCCCCTGATGGTACCTCCTGGCCCTGGTCCTCATCCCGGAGGAAGATCTGCTGCTTTCTGGCTATGGTGGTCATCCTGTAGAAATCCACGAGCTCGTTGAGGGAGTTGAACTTTTCCTCCCAGAGGTAATATTTGCCATTTCTCTCCCTGAGCACCTTGAAGTGCTGGACGTGCTGCCCATAGCTGCGGAAGGAGGATGGACGTTAGCCTGGCCTCGGGATGCTGGCAGCACCCAGACCTAATTCCAGCAGGGATCAAAGAGCAGCCACATCGGAAGGAAATGCGGGGAGAGCTGCAGGTCTCAGCTCAGCACATTCCAGGAGCAGACAGCAAAGGCTGGGGTTGGGCTCCCAAATCCCACATCTCTTGGGACCCCCAAGCTCCAGGTAGGGACTTCTGTTGCCAGCCCCAATTGCTGTCACCCCTCAGTGTGTGCTGGGGTGGCGCATTGGGGTGCCTGCACTGCATAGGGCTGCTGCAGAGACCCACCACTGCCAGGCCCCCGGGCAGGGGCAGGGACCTGGCCTCACTGTAGACGCAGGGCAGAGCGCGGGGCCCTTTCATTATGGGCAAGAACCTCCTTAAATGCTTAATTAGAGATTAGCAGCGTGAGAAAGTGCCTGCCTGGCCCGGGGCTGGCTCCTGCTACACTGGCCCCGGGCAGGGAAGGGGCAGGGAAGGGGCAGCGATGGGGTGAGAGGCCCTGGGGCAGGCTCTGCCCTTTGGCACGCTGCCTTCACACAGCCCTGCTGCCCATGCCATAGTCATCAGCCCCACGGCATTGGGATGCTGCAGCCGTACGTGCTTTGGGATGCTCTGGGCAACATGCTCCTCCAGGCCATGTCCCCTGGGCTGTGCTTGCAGCTTGGCCCGGTGCTGTTGTTACCCACATGGCTGTATTGAGGGGCACCCCAATGAGGGACCCAGATACAGCCCATGGTGCAGGCAGGCAGCAGGAAGCGGTGCGGATGGAGGCGGAGCGTGAAGCTGCAGAGGAGAGGAAGAAGGGGAAGGCCCTGTGTGAGGCTGTGTCTGGATGTGTTGGGGGCATGGCTCTGCAGCCTTAAACCCCTTCAAGGTGACCAGGACAGGGCAGGGTGCTCACCCCATCCCCAGCACTACAGTGGGCACCATGCACAAGGGTGGCCTGATGCCTCTGGTCCCAAAAGCAGGCGCTGTGGGGGGTCCCTGCCCATCCCATTGTGTGTCCGTCCGCATCCCATGGCCACTCACTTGACCGAGACGGAGAACTCCCCGGGAGCGCTCTCGCTGTCTCGGATCAGGAATGCTCCGAGGTGCTTGCGCTGGAGGAGCTGCTCCTCTGCCAGATGCCGGGAGATCCTTCCTGCATACCACCTGCGAGGGACACCGGGATCAGCCACGCTGGCACCCGGGACACCCCAGTGCTCCATCACTTCGGGATGGAAGCACCGAGAGCCCTGGTACTGGAGGGAGCAGAGTCCCCATTTGGCTCCCTATGGGGCTGGGACATCCCTGAAGTGGATGGATCCCTTCCCCCCAGTGCTATCACAGGGTGCTGCGGGTGCAGACGTGTCCCCACGTTCTGCCTTACCCATACGGGGTTAGTGCAGCATCACTGACGGCTGTGACCACATCCTGGCCCCGGCTCATCACATCATGGGCCTCATCCCTACTTCACTGCCTATTACCTCACTCCTCCTCATGTCTCCCTATAGGAACAGCCCTGTCAGAGAGGGTTGTAGGGCAGCAAATCCTCCATGCAGGATGAAACCCTTCCTGCCTGCATTGCAGGCAGCTGCTGAAACAATGTGGAGGAGCACAGTCCCCATCTCCCATCCCTGCCAAGGCTGTGTCTATGCATTTGGGGAGCCCCGGGCCATGCAGACCTTTTGCTACCTGTTAAAGCTGCCCCATGAATGATCACCCATGGACTTTCGCACATCTCCCAGCGCATCCCTCCATGTTCCGCACACAAGAGGCTGTGTCTTGCCCGCCCCAGCTTGTTAACCCAAACCAGAGAGGCAATGGGATGTGCCCTGGGCTGCCTGAGCCCACGCGTTCCTGCAGCCCCAAGCAGGTTTTGCTATGGCATTTACATGTGATGTACCAGGGGATAATGATACATAAAACACAGGTTAAAACAGGGACGGATTACACTGGGCTTTAATAACACGGTAATAGGATTGTGTCTAATGCACTCCTAATCCCATAGCGCTTCGTTGTTCCCCAATTATCATTTATTTAGCGGGCAGCCCGGGGTTGCATTGCTCTGTGTCAGGGGTATGAGGACATGCTGCTGCCTCCTGTCCCCTCTGGCTGTGGTGGCATGGGCACACTGACCTGGCACGCACACCCCATTGCTCTGTGACTCAGTTTCCCCACGTGTGGGACTGCTGTGGCTTGTGCAGGCCGATGGGCATCGGGATGGAGAGTTGGGATCACAGCCTGGGTGGTGGGAGAGGATGTCCTGGCGCTGGTGGGTGCTACCAGAGCAGGGTTTCAAGCTCTGTTTCCATGTGTTGTGGGTGGTACTTACGGGTGAGGCTTGACCTTGATGTAGTTCTTGGGGACGAAGCCCTCGCAGCCATACAGCTCAGCCTTGTACCAGTTCTGGTCATCTTCCATGTTGAGGATCTAAGGTGGGACAGGAGCCCTGGGAGAAGGGCTGAGTGGGACCCCCCCTCACTGCCCCAGACCCCACATTCCCCCCCTAAACTTTCCCTAGTGGAATGCATCCCTGCCCATGGCTGGGTGTTGGAACTGGATGAGCTTTAAGGTCCCATCCAACGCCAACCATTCAATGCACCCTGGTGAAAAGGGGGCTCTGACAGCAGTGATGTGGTCTGGGGGCACCGGTGCAGCCTGGCTGCTCCCCCAGCCCTCCTTAGCTCACAAATGCTGCCAACTGGGGGGTGCCCCAAACCCTCAGCCAAAGAAGAGGGTAAAACCCATCCCTGGAGGTGGCAGCCAGGCCCCTGTGTCCCCCGGGACGGTTGTAGCCGGGTGCTCTGTGGGAGGAAGGGCCCCGGTGCTGCCGGGTGCTGACACCCGCTTCCGTGCCGCACGGTTTTCCAGCCTCCCACGCTGGGGCCGGCACAGCTGAGCAAACAGGATCCGAAACCCGGGCCATGGGGATGGGGAAAACACGCTGGGGAGGCAGGGAGGGCACAGGGGCTCACAACGTGGCCGTGCACGCACCCTCCCCGGGGCTGGCTGTCCCCATGGGGGGCTGCAGGGTGCTGGGTATGGCAGCATCAGCCCCATGGAGAGGGGTGAGTGCTGGGTGGCATGGCAGGATGTGGGTGCCCTCACCCCCATCACAGGGCTGCAGTTCCCTGGGGATGGTTTGAGCCTCCGTGAAGGTTTTTGGGGTTCCCAAGTGGCATCAAAGAGCCCACCCTGATGCGGTGGGTGTTTGAGCACATGCTTCCTGATGTGGGGTTCCTGCAGGCCTCAGTGATTCCATGGGGCAGGGAAAACATGTTCCAGCACTGGGGGGCTGTGGCAGAGCACAGTTGGTGGCCAGGGAGGCCACATGCCAAGTCCCAGTTGGGTTCTTGCTGGAGATGTGACGGGGGGAACAAAGTGGTACCCACCGCTACTGGGGATGCTGCTGCGCATCCCAAAACCTCAAGTATGGCTCCTTATACACCAAGAAAGCCCCATAGAGGCAACAAGAAAGCACCCCCATGTTATGTGCTCACTCTATCCCCCAAAACAGCAGCATCCAACCCCCCCCATGGCTGGTGTCCCCCCTGCCCATGTACCTTCAGGATGTCCCCTTTGTGGAAGGGCAGCTCGTCTTTCTCGGTTGTCTGGAAGCTGTACAGAGCCACCGACTCCATGGCTCTGGCTGTGACAGGATGGTTCTGAGGGGTCCTGTGGGGCGCGGGGTGAGCACAGAGCACAGCGGTGCCAGCGGCAGGAAGCTGTGCTGATGTCAGCACGAGCACCACACAGGCACAGCTGCCCAGATGTGCTGGGGGGGGGGGGGATGTTCCGGCCCACCCGGATGCCAGGGGCAGAAGGATCCGGTCACGCTGGTTGGTGGCATCACCTCTGCCATGGGCCGTGGGCAGCTGTGTTGGGAGGCAATGGGTGCTGGAAGGGAAAAGGATGGTGATGAGCTGGATACACAGGTCATGGATGTGGGTGAAATGTGCCTGGAGAGCATGGCTGGCAGACAATGCTGATAGGGGAGTCTCCGATGTCTTGTAAGGGTTGAGCTGCCTTCATGGACTTGGAAAAGTGCCTTGATGGGAATGGATGACTTGGTAAAAATGGATGGGCAGAGGCGCAGGAAGGAATGGTGGACGCACAACCTAATTTCTTTGGAAATCAGACCATAAACTCCATGTGAGGTCCCAGCTCTCACCAGCAAGGTTTCAGCATCATTGCCATTGACTCTTTGAGTTGTGGCCCTTTGGGGACTGATTTTTTTTCCACCCTTTTTTTTCCACAGAAATAGGGGAAAAAATAATCCCTTTTAGACCAAAACCATTTCCTGCAGCTCTCGTGGGCGTCAGGCACTGAGTCCGCAGGGCTCGCATGCAAGGCGGCGCTCCCAATGGGAAGGTTTCCGATGCCGTGCAGCATTCCCGTTGTGTGTGTGGGCCGGGACATGAAGCACACAGAAAATCCTCCGGATGCTGGTTTTGCTTTGCTCTGAGGAATTAAAGCAGGGACAGCTGCAACTCAATCCCTGCCCATGCACTTGGGCATGTTCCAGTGAGGAGCAGGATGCCGCTGCCATCTGCCCAGGGAAGGATGAGCTGTGGGGCTTGCAAGGCCTTGGTGGGGTTTGGATTTGTCTCTCCAGCCCTTCCCGAGTGCATCCAAGAGGCTTCCCAAGTGCATCCAAAAAGCAAAGATCGTGTAACACCCCATTCAGGCCATTTTCAGTGTGTCGCTTCCTATGGGAATTGGAGAGGGTGGTCCTGGGTGTCCCTATGTGCCCTCATCCCCAGTGGTTATCCCCAGCACGGCCTCAGGACCTGCTGTTCCCAAGGGAAGCGGAAATGCTGGGAAGGCCGTGGGAATAGGCTCGGTGTGTCACAGGGTCAGGACTCAGCAGATCTCCATGGCCTGGCAAGACCCAGGGGACAGGAGTGCAGCAGGAAGAGGCTATCTCAGGGCGGGCTTCCTCTGCTGCTTGGCAAGAGCGGAGCGGGATGCTCCCTGGAGAGCATGGCGGGATGCACCCCCGGCAGAGCCGCTGCTCTAACCCTGCTGCTGGCCAAGGGCTTGATCCTGTCCCTGTGTCCACCAGCACAGATTGGATGATGTTAAATCTGTGCTGCGTACAATAAGGCGATGGTGGGGGTGAGCTGGGCATGGGGGGGTCTGAGTACTGGAAGGGGGTTTGACGTGGGAGAAACCTGCAGTCCAGGGAGCAGGTCAGTGTGGGGTGATGACCACACATGGATACTGTGAGCAGTTTTGGGGTGCAGCTTCATTGGACTCACAGCAGAGAGGTCCTGGGGGGCACCCTAGGGTGTCCATTCGAAGCCAGGCATGGTGCTGCACTGCCCGGTGTGCCTGGGAGCGGGGTGCAGGACAGTGGGATCACAAAGGGGTCCCCAAGGCTTTGGCACAGTGCTTGGACTCAGGACCAGAGCAGGATTGGGTCCTGCCAGCAGATGGCAGCAGTATAAAGGGGGACACTGGGGACACTGGGGACAGTGCCACATGCTCCTCCACTCCTGCTCTAAGGAAGCAGGTAGCCCCTTTGGCATCTCTGTCCTTGCACCCCTACATCACATTTCCTTTTCCCTCACCCTGATCCTTGGTCCCTGCTCAGGGGATGGGTCCTTTCTCCTTGCTGGTCTATAGCCCTGTTTCTGGGTTGGGAGTCAAACACTCCTGCGTTCAGCCAGCTCCTGGGTGCTTCATCCCAATTCACTGCCACGGAGAGGGATGGGGTGCCACTGATCACAGAGCCCAGTGTGTACCACTTCAGCATCATGCCACCTCCAGGGAACCCCTCAAAGGAGCCATGAGCATCCTGGTACTGCAAAACAAGAGATGCCCATCGCATCCCATCCTCCAGCTGCTTCATCCCCTGGGAAAACCCTTCCTTGTGCTCATAAGCAGCCCAAAATCTTCCCCATCCCGTGCTCACCAGAGCCCTGAGAAGAAGCTGGGACCCCTGCAATACCCATTTGACAGCATGAGGCTGTGCTGCAGAGCCCTGCAAGGCAGCCAACGCTGACTAACCACGGGTCTGAGACGTCCAAGAAACATCAAAACAAGGCTGTTGGGTTCCCCCCCTTGCCTCCTGTCCCTTGTCAAGCAGCCACATCTTGCACAGCACACCCTGTACCAGAGCAGGGAAGAGCCTGTCCCTGCAGTGCCAGTCCTGAGCATCCTGGGGGTCTCTCCCCCCATCCCTGCACCCTGTGGGACCCCAGTGTTCAGAGGGACCCACATGGCTGTGTTGGTGGGTGTCACAGCCTGCATCCTGGAGCATGGGGATGATGCTGAACCTGGGGACGGGCAGAGGAGGGTGCAGTCGGCCCTGGCATCACCCATTCCCCTCTGGGTGCTGTTTGCTGCTCCAAGCTCTGCTGACTCCATCGTTGCCCAATCCTCCAAGCCTGTTTCATCAACATCCTGTGTTTACCTGGCTGCAAGCTCCCCATGCGGGAGGGAGGAAGAGGAGGGAGGGAGCCTCTTCCCTTTCTGCTGCAGGCCTGGAGAGCTCTGTTAAGGCTCCTCCTTTCTCCTCTCCATCCAGTGCATTGGGGAGGATGGGAGAGGAGGGGGTGTTCCGAGCCTGGCTTTGCCTCCTATGGAGGGGCTGTAAGCTGGGCCTGGATGGTGAAAGGGCTGGAGAGTGTGTGCTCATGCCACAGCCCCCAGTGTGTACATGGGCTTTGCTTCTGCAGTGGATGTCCTCTGGAGACCACAACAGATGTTCTGCACTGGCACAGCAAGCGCCAGTCACATCACCCATAGCTGCCTGTGTGCCTGGGTGCGGTATTGGCCCAGGCCAGTGCACGGGATGTGATGAGAATCCGGTCTCTTGAGGAAGCGGGTGCCCCACTGAGGCCCCACGCAGAGAGGAAGCAACATCCTGGGTTAGAAAACGCCAAGTCAGTGCCTGTAAACAGGATTTTGGAGTCAGCACTTTCCCCCCGGAGCAGAGGTCACGTCCTGAGCATCAGACTCGTCCTTGTGCATAGCTCTACTGTTCTGCAAAGCCCAGCCCAAACCAAGTAGCTTGTGTCACCATTTACACCTTGGTGTAACTGAACACAGAGAATGGAGAGCACTGGGAGGGTCGTACCCCTTTGAACCTCTCATTGTCCTGCAGGACCCATAGGGAAACATTTACAGGAGGGGCATCCAGCAGACCCAGAGCCAGTTGGCCATGTCCAACATAGCCATGAGAGGCTCCGCTGGCCTGAAGTCATGGAGCCGCATCTCCTCCATCCTCCAAGGATGCCTCCTTGGCATCAACATGGGTGGCTGGGGCTCCTATTAGGGTTTCTGGGCTAGTAAATCAGAGCAGGTCCTGCTTGCCCAATAGTGTGGATGGGGTGGGAAGTGGGACTGTGCTCCCCAGCTCCCATGGGAGAATCATAGAATAGTTGGGGTTGGAAGGGAAGGAATGAAGCCTGGGGGCAGGAGGGGGGTGGTGGGACCTCACTTTGAGCGCTTGGGCCTGATGATGTCTCTGAAAAGGAACTGGAAATCATGAAGCTCAGATATGGAATTCCACCCCAAGCCTGCAGGAAAGGGTCACTGAGGAGGGAGGTCATCCCAAACAGCCTCCTCAGGGGGTGTGCAGCCTTGGATGGAGGCTGGGAACAGCCTCCTGGGCAAGGGCCACACATCACTTTGGTGAGGAGGGAGAGCCCAGACATAACAGTAGCATCCTCAGGAGGAACCGACATCGAGTGCTACCCATGAGGCTCCCAGGACTCAGTTTTGGGGTGATGGAGTGAGCAGAGCTGACGCCTCGCTCTGAGGACAGGCGCTGCCTCTGTTTTGGCCCAGGGGATGGCCAGGATGGAGACTCAGGTGAGGGTCATTTACAGAGATGTAAACCATTAGTGAGTTAATCATCAGGACCAGCAGCAGTCTCAGGCTCTCTAGCTTCCTCGGCCCTGTAAAAGGAAATGGAGGCATGTAGCTGGGCTTGGACTGATGGGGAAGGTATACTCTCTATTGTATCTGTGTCTTTGAGATGCTCATGAGCTCCTGCTGTTCCAAGAGATGGCTTCTCTCAGCAGCCCAGGACACCAGAGCAGAAAGTAGGTTGTCCCTTTGGATGTGGCTTCCTTTTGTGTGGCCCGGAGAGAATGGAGCCGGTCAGTTCTACCTGCATCAGGCTCTACCAAGAGGAAGCAGATCTTGTGTGCTCTATGGCTGTGCTATGCTGGTTGGTGGGCTCTGCCCTTACTGTGGTCACTGACATATCTGGAGGTAACTGAGTGTTGCTGGGTGCCTTCATCCAAGTCAACCCAGGCTCTGCTTTAAGCTGTGAGTGATGTTTCCTGCTGGACCTGCTGAGGGCTGCTCTGGGAATGTCTGATGGAGGCTTCTGGGGTGGGAAACTGCTGTGGCATCTGGCCTCTGATCTTCCTTGGTGTTATGCTGCTTGGGTGTGTTATGGAGGAGGCAAGGTCCTCATACCAGCATTACCTGGGCAGACTGGTGCTGCAGCACCTATGGGAGTGGGGATTTCTCTTCCATCTCTTGTGGATCCTCAGGAGCCATCCCCATGGAGTAGAGGAATGAGACCCACTGTGGTGCGGAGGCGGAGAAGGTCACACCACTGCTTGGGTTTGTATGGAGGAGAAATCAGAAGGGTCCCTTTAACTGCAAGCGCCAAAGAAATCAGACAGAGAGGCTGAGATTTGGGCGTAGAGGCTCTTTGCTGCCAGTGCATGCCATGGAGGAAGGTTCCTCACCCTATGCAGGCAGCATGGGGTGGCAGGAGTGACCATCCATGGGCAGAGGAGCTGTGTGGCCCCTTGTTTAAGGGGAGCTGTGCGTTTGGCCGTGTCCAGGCGCAGCCTGGCGCTTGAACAGGCTCGGGGAAGCTCCCCCTCAACAACAGCATCTGTTATTTTCCCTGGATTTGAGAGAGAGGAGAGCAGCCCCGCAGCCTTGCGGCGTGCGCGTAGGTGAGGACCATGCTGTCACCGCTGTGACTCACAGGGACGTCTGCCGCTTCCGAGAACACAGATCCCGTCGGCAGGAATTGTGAATGATTGCTTGTGGAGGGGTGCCCGAGCTGAAGCAGTCACATTCGGGTTCCTCCTTAGGGCTTGTGAACAAAGGAGTTATTAATAACTGATTAAACCGGAGCTCACGTCATGCCTTTCGCTGGAAGTGTGGCAAGAGCGGCTGTGGTTCCCCCTTCAGCACCCTACCTACCCTGCTGCTTTGGGGCTGTTCTGTGGGGACATGCCTGGGTGATGCTTCCCAGGGATGTGGGGTACCACCAGTGCAGGGGTGATTTGGGACTCAGCCATGGCGCTGCTTTGGCTGAGCTCATAGACTCGCAGGATGGTTTGAGTTGGAAGTGACCTTAAAGCTCATCCAGTTCCAAACCCCTGCAATGAGCAGGGGCATCTTCCACCAGACCAGGTTGCACTCGTGGGCTGTGGGTGCAGACCTGGAGCCCTGTGTGGCAGGGTTTTAGTCAGTGCCAAGGCAGATGGTGCGATCAGCACTGGGGACAACCCAGAGCACTTGGCCAGGGGCTGGAGGGAGGAGGCTTCCTTGGGAGGAGGATGTGCTTGTAACCACATCCCTGGCTGGGCTGGCCATGCGCCGGGCAGTGGGAAGAGGCAGGCAGGCTGCTGGAGCGGGGCCCGCAGGGATAATGCATGGAGCGCCGGATGCGCTGTAAAGCCAGAGAGAATCCGGGCACTGTGCTCCTGAAACCGCCTATTCAGGGCAGAGCTGGGGAAGACAAGAGGGAGGAAGCGGAGGGAAGATGGAGCACTGAAGCCCTCTGTGTCTGGCCAGCGACGGATGCAGGTGCAGCTGCGGATTCCCCGGATGCTCCGGCTGCTCCGAACTGCCCTTTCCTGCAGGGAAGGAGGAGATGCTCTCAGGAGTCCCCCCAGCTCTGCTTTCACTATGATTTATTCCTGCTACTGCAGTGTCTGGTGCAGCATAGAATATAGAGCTGGGCCTTGAAGTGGCATGTCTGTGTGGATTCTCTGAAGGCTGATATAGGGTTGAGCACATTACTATGCCCTCTCTCCCGAGCTGCCCATCTAGAAAATGATTAGAGTTTAAACAACTCTAAAACCTCTGGCCAGCCTGTCGTCAGCTTGGCTTGGAATGAGCAGACAGCCTCAAAGGTTTCAAGGGAGAATTCACATGCGTGGCCTTGCCCATCCCTACCTGCACAGTGCTACTGCATCTGCCTCCCTTTAGAAAACCAAGCTAAATAAAGCTGCTGCTGTTGCTTTGGTGGCACAGCAGTGCCCAGTGCCATTTTCCTAAGTGGTGCTTTTGCCTGTGCAAGAGGAAAGGGTGAGTGAAGACTTCTGGAGTCTACAATGAAACTGATGGGCTCTTCCCTGAGGCGGTGTTGGGCTGTGATTTCTGACACATCAGCTGTGGAAATCCAGGGTAATTTCACTGAAGCCTTTCCAGATATCCATCTGCATGAAGGAGAACATGATCTGGCATGAGTGTTTGAGGGAAACACAGCCCAGGGGTTAGCTCCAAGATGCACGGTCTTGCTTTCTGCCTCTCTTAGCAAGCCCTACATGCAGTGCTCCTACAAGGCAGCTCTTCATTTCCAATGGGAAGTCAAGGTGCTGCTTTCCTTAGAAACGTTCCTGCGGTGCTGGAAACAGCAGCACTTCTTTCAATGAAAGGGTTTGAGATCCCCTGGGACCTGGGCCACCTCCCTGTGAAGCTGATGGCAGAGGAACAGCGTGGCTCTGGCAGTGCTCGTGGGTTGAGCGATGCAAAGCACTAACGTTAGCGCAGGTAATACAAACCTTTCCCATGTAGGCATATGTACATGCATGCATAGAGATGCAATATCCAGCAAAGCATAGAGCAAACCACTTTGTTCTATGTGGTTGTATAAAGCGTTCCTTTCAACATCCCAACTGCAGGTTTGCTGTCTTCCTTCCCTCCTTCCTTCTCTCTCTTCCTCTCTCGGACTGAAAGAGGAACTGGGTTGGGGCTTTGGGGCTTTGCTGGGGAGCTGTGCCTGGCTGAAAGCCTTGGTCTGAAAACCTCACCAACTCATGGAGCTAATGATTAGGCTGCAGCAAGGGTGGACTGTGTGTTATGGACTTGCTTTCCGGTCATTGATGCTACATGATGATGTCCTGCTGCGATGGGAAGGTGTTTGGGAGGGGACTCTTTAGTGCATCAAATTGAATGGCCCTGTCGGTCCTCCCTGCTGCAGGGACTAGGATTTCAGGCTTTCTGGGGGCAGAGGGTTGGGGGCACCACTGGGTTTCCTGCAAAGGCTCAGATGAACTACAGCAAGGGTTTGGTCCTCAAAAACCAGCCTGGGAAAGCACTACATCCCCTCTGCAGCCTGAGCACCTGTGTTTTCTCCCTCTGGAGACAGGAGATTAACTCAAGGACTGCTACCCAAGCTGATATCTGCTTGCTGCTTCCTCAGCTGGGATCAGCAATGCAGCCTCCAGTAGACTGCAGCTGCGCTGTTCTTGGCTCCCCAGGGCAAAGATGTTTACTGGTTCAGTAAATCAGTTTAGCATATGTCTAACTCTACCTGTGCAGGATGGGCTCTGAGCACCCCTGGGTGCTGAAGGCTTAAAAAGCAAAGTGAGCTGCCTACAAGGCTCAGTAGAGGCTTTAGCCTCAAGGGTATAAAACATGATAGTTAATGGAGAGTCTAGGCAAAGGCATCCAGGGATGATGGAGCTTTTGGGAGAAACACATGGCAGCGTGTTGGGATGCTGAGAAACAGCACATGAATGCTGCACTTTTCCCCCAGCACTCACTATTGACCATTACTAGTATTGGGATTATGGACTGGACAGCTTTGATTTTAAGCAGTTCACTACATGTTGACTCTCAGTTCTGTGTTTCAGACCTGCTCATCTTTGAGAGAAGAGGCCAAGCATTGGAAGCGGGTGAGCAGACAGATGTCCTTGTTGTGCTCCCCTAGGACCCAGCAGAGTGGGGCTTGGACACCTCTTGAACCAGAGCTATGTCTGTGAGATGCATCTTGAAAGAGGTGCCTGTGGATGAAGCATCTCCCGTTCCCTGACATCCCTCAGGCTCTGATCTCAGAGCGAAACTGGAGGTCTTGTCTTGCCTGGAGGGAAAACACTGGAGTCTCCTGTTTGCTTCTCATGATAACCAAGCTGGAAAAGCTGATGCAGACCCACTCCTTGCAACGTGCCTGTAATGAAGGATTAGCAGCAGAATAATAGAGAGCAAGGCACACAGGGTGTTTGCATGGAAGCACCTGTCAATTTTCTTTTGAGGGTCAGATTGGTGGCTTCAGCAGAGGAAATCATCTGTAGAGCACAGCCCTTCCTTTGCAAGGGGTTAAGATCCTGCTGAGTGTAAAGCACTTTTAAGCCAAGCTGTGCAGGTGTTGCGAGCTGTTCTTCCAGCCCACTGGGGACAGATGTGAGGTTTTCAATACAAGTTTAAGCTTATTTGGCTTTTACCCTCACTGGTTGGGTTATTCAGTTCACGCATCGCATCGAAGACCGCTTCAGCATTGCTAAAACCTCTTGTGGCTGCACCGTGGCTTACATCCCTTGCTCCCCACAATGCTATGAGCGACACTCAAGTGTTAAAAGGGCTTCTTGAGGGACAGAAGAAACCTGCTGTCTGCAGCAACTTGCTTTGCAGTTATTTTTGGTTGAGGTTGAGGCTGTTGTGGTTTGTGCCCCAGAAGAAACTGGGCTGCGCACAGGCAGTTCCCAGCAGCGCTGGTGTCTGCCTTTCACCTTCTGTGATCACAGAGATGCTTGATTTCTAAACATCAGAAGAGAACGGGCTCCTCTGGCTTCCTCTAATGTTCGCAAGGCTCAGGGAACAGTCCTGGATTTCGGAATCTCATTCAGCCTGTAAAGAATGTGGAAGCTTGTAGGAGTGTTAATTACAGCCAATTATAACCTGTTTGACCGGCCAAGATGCTCCAATGGCTATTGAAACCTGCTGTCCTTGAAGATGGAAGCCTTCTAGTTTTGAGGCGCTTGAACAGCAGTTGTCCAGCAGGACTGATCCATGGAGCAGCTTGGTCAGATAGGGTTAGAACTGAACATGCTCTTGAGAGCTCCTTGCCTGCAGTGCTGTGCAGTTTGTTTGCTTTGTGGAGCCCTGATTGCTTGTCATGAATCTCTTCTAGCCCAGCTGGTGATTTTTCTTCATCTGCTTGTTGAGTACACAGGGATCGTGTATTGAAGATAGGCTGAGAAAATTGGGGCTGTTCAGCCTGGAGAAGAGAAGGCTGTGTGGAGACCTCATAGCAGCCTTCCAATACCTGAAGGGGGGCTATAGGGATGCTGGGGAGGAACTCTTCATTAGGGACTGTGGTGAGAGGACAAGAGGTAATGGGTTTAAACAAACAGGGGAAGTTTAGATTGGATATGAGGAAAAAATTCTTTACTGTGAGGGTGGTGGGGCCCTGGAATGGGTTGCCCAGGGAGGTTGTGAATGCTTCATCCCTGGCGGCGTTCAAGGTGGGGTTGGACATAGCCTTGGGTGGCATGGTTTAGTGGGAGGTGTCCCTGCCCATGGCAGGGTTGTTGGAACTCGATGATCTTGAGGTCCTTTCCAACCCTTACTATTCTATGATTCTATGATTTACAGCTCCGCACTTTCAGGTTGGATGAGATGCTCCTTGTGATGGGGGAGCAGTGACAAGCTCGGAATCAGGACCGTGAATGCAGATGTGAAAGTTGCAAGTGGATTTGTGAGTGTGGGAATGGAGGAAGTCACTTGCAGAAGTGGGAATCAGAAACCTGGAAATTGGGCCAAGTAATTAAGCGACTGGCTGGGTGCTGTGCAAACACAAACCAAACAGCCCGCTGTTTTCAGCTGTCAGGGGGAAAAGCTATCCGCTTTTTAGCTGTGATAATCAGTGATGGGCATCCCGCTGCAATCCAGGGACACGGCAGCACTGTGTTACCAATGCTTTGGTGTAAAAGAGAGCTCAGAATGCCTGCAGCTTCTACTACTTGGTCTGCTTCAGGGGACCTGCGTTTCCTATTGTGACTGAGAGCAATGCTATGACATTTGAGCTAAAATTGTGCTGTACACAGGGTTAGAAGCTGATGTAGCTTTAATGCAGGGTGCTCTGGGAGCAGAACACGCTTGAAGAAAGCTCCTGTGGACCTCAGCTTTCTCAGCCTGCCTTCATAGAAGTGCTTCAGCCCTCGGAGCATCTTCATGTCCCTCCTCTGGGCTTGACCTCATGGTACTTGAAAGTCCTCTGACAGCAGTGAGCCCTCGTTGCCCGCTTGGTTGTAGGTACACTTCACATCTGCCGTGTCCCCTGCTTCTGTTAGTGGACAAAAAGCCTTTTGCCTCCCTCTGCACCCAGATAGGACCAGCCTAAATCGCTGTCTCAGCCCACCATAAAGAAAGGAGACACCATTTGCAGGTGGTGCTCCAGAGACAGCAGCACAGCTCCTCTTGTTATCGTGATACTTTCCTCATCATGAGCTCAACACTGTGGTTTCCCTCACAGTGAGAAACAGCTGGGAGGAGAGAGGATCATTCCTGGCTGTGCATGATATTTGTGCAACAACACAAGTCATTGTGTGGTTTGGCTGTTGTTACGGAGCATCAATTGAGCTGAGGATGGGCCTGGGGCGAAAGGGAGGGCCTGACTCTTCGGATGACATTCCTTGGGTGGCTGCAGCAATGATGAAGAGGAACTCTGATGGGTGACATCCTCCACCAACCCCTTCCTGGCAGGAAGTCCTCTCGTCATGGCATGGAGGAAGTCAAGAGGGATAGTACAAACTGAGCCAACCGCAAGGGAATCCTTGACCTCCAGCATGGGCTTACAGGCTCTAACTTGGTGACTTGCTTTGGGGAACCACATGGTAATGCTAAATGAGGCCATCTTCACTGCAGATAACCTGGTCCTGAGTTTGTGACTCCAAACTACACAGTCCCAATGGGTGAATGCTCCCAGCCTGGGAACAAACAGCAAATCCAGGCTCTTTAGGTTAAATGTGCTGATGTATCATATTAAACCAGAAAAATACCTTCTCGCCTGTCAGTGGGGCCTTGCAGTGGTCCCATCCCCTCCTTTTTGCTGACGTGAGTGTTCATTTGACCTTCTGCTGAGCTGGTTTAGGGAGTTAAACTGGCTGAGAAGTAACCCTCCCCCCAAAAAAGTGATTAGTCTTCACCACAGATGGTATAAGCTGGTGTTGGTGGTAGGGAGGGAATGGGAATGGGTGGTGGAGGAAGGGCAGGAACCACAGCACCCTGACTTAGGTCAATTAAAACTGTTGTGGAATTTCACCCTGAGGCTTTAGTGGGATTTAATATAAGCAGCGCAGTGGCCTTGGCTTCTCAATGTGGCATGGAGAGAAACTGCACCTACAGAGTAGTAAGGAGAAAGGAATGAGGGCAGGTGCCCACAGATGAGAATGGCTTGAGCTTCTAAAGAAACACACCACTCAGTAATTACTAGAACTAAGCACATTGCAAACGTCACTGCCTTTCGCACTGTCAGTGCATATTCATTTTGAGAAACCCAGAATGTGCTGGGCTTGCATTCTCTCTCCTCTTTTCATGAATCTGCTAACGTGTTCAGAAAAGGTCCGTTTTGAAAGCCCATATTAGAGGTGTATTAATTTTGAAAGCCATTTTAGGGCTGTATTACTTTTGAACTTGTCAAAACGAGGGCTTGCATTGGGAACAGTTCTACGGGCTTGTCTGCGTCACAAATGAAACTAAAACCCTCACGCTGGCTGTAAGCATGCTCTGTTCTGATTCAACTTGGGTCGATTCCAGCTGAACTCAGGCACAGGCTTAATGGGCTGCACTCTCCCTCGTTCACCCTCTGATTTTGCTCCTTGTAACTACACTTATTTAAAGATGTTTGAAGAAACCAGGCTAAATATGGGGTAAACTAAACTTCTATTTTGCTTCTTCCTTGGCTTGCAGACAAATCCTGTGTGTGTGCTTAGGGCTGCAGACCCTGGGGATCCATGTGTCTAATGCAAGCAGACGAGACTGTAACTCAGACTTTGCATATGCCAATGAAATATTCATGAATCTAGAAGGGGATAACCTGGGGTGAACATCACTTTGTATGAATCTGAATATATTCTGTGTCACTGTCAGCAACAGAGGGCCTGTGCTTGTTGAGAAATGTTTCTCTCTGCTTTGGCTCTAAGGACAATACTGATTGCATTTGCCCAGATTCTCATTTAATTAAAAGATTTCCATAATGGGCCAGTTAAGGATTTCAGTCCCTATTTACCCCACATGGAAGCATGTGGCTGGGAAATGCCAGCTCCCACTGGAGTCAGCGTGAGTGGAAGGTGCACAACCTCCTGAGACAAGAGGCAGGTTCTTACTTGGCTACTTCATGCAGGCTTAAGTGCTGAACATTAATCACACCTTCATTAGATGATGCTAGCCTCTTTTTTTAATTGATTCCTTCTGAAGCCCTGCAGGTTAGGAGCGGGAAGGAAGATCAGTAATGGAACAAAAATGACCGTGATTTAGAGATCGGATTGCACACAGCTCGAGCCATGCATCAGGATAACGAGATTCAGTCTTGTTTGGTTACAAGCACTGGAGACAGAAGCAGAAAACGGGATCCACCGAGCCAGCTCTCAGGAAATGGGAAACAATAGAGTGAGGAAATCAAATTTCAAACTGCAAGGGATATATTTATCAAGTTCCCCTTTGAATTTCTGCAGAGCTTTTTGCCATTCCCTGCGCAGCTTTCTTCTTTCCCCCTCTATTTTTTCGGTCAGCTGCCATATGGCCAGAGGATTAGATCCCTGTGCAGCACTGTTGTTTGTGACCTATTTGTTAGTGCGGGGCTGGGGTCAGTGAGAAGAGACAAATGGACTTGTCATTGTTTGGTGCTCTTTCAAGTGCTCTTCCCGTTGTCACTCACGCTGTGGCCAGACATTTGGAACAAACTCATTAGGCAATTAGTGGTGTGCTCAGCCCCACGTGGCGGTAGTTGCTGCGTGGGTGACATTCACGTTATGGCTGTGGAACAGGCCCTCCTGTGACTTCCTGGCAGCCACTCTTCACTAGGTTTGTTGGGAGGACAACCATGGCATGCCTTGTCTTTCCTGGGAGAGTCTCTTGCATGCCAGACATGGCCCTGCAGCACTGCTCCTTACCCTCCTCCTCCTCGCCATGCATATCCCTTCCATTCCCACTCGCTGGATTTGCTGCCACCACCTGCTTTCTCCGCATGGACTGCTCTGATGCCAGTGTGGATACCAGGGAGATGCCACAGCTACAGGCTGCTGATGCCAAACTCACGTTGCAAATAATGACCTTAAATGCTGGCTCTGCCAACACAGCTGAAATGTCGTGGGCTGGGAATGATCTGATAGAGCAGCTCAAGTCAACATCCAAGGCGTGGTATGAGAGAGGGATGGGGCATCGCTGGCATGGGAAGTTTTCTACACTAGCTCCTGGGTTTGAAATCAAAGGGCAAATAGCAACAACCTCCTGTTGTTAATACAAAATGAGGGCCATAGATCTGCTGCCGCAAGTCCCCTCTCACTGTGGATGCCCTCAGGGGACCGCCTGAAGGGATTGAGTCTCCTCTCACTGTGGATGTCCTCAGGGAGCCACCCAAAGGGATCATCCCATTGCAGCCTGGGTACATCCCTGCTGGTGCAGCTGCATCCGTCGGGGTCCTTTACCACTGCAGCAGGAACTGTGATTGAAGGCATTAACGGGTGTAATAAAGAGTGCCATTCTGCTTGGCCACCTTGTTTTGCTTGCACTAAGTGGCTTGATCTGGTTGATAGAAGAGACAGCTTGTTGACAGAGACATGCCAGCTCTGCGCTGGGTTTGTGGATTCATACACTTGTGCTGTAGACAGACACACCTGGGATGGAGCTGGGAATGGCGAGGAAGCCGCCTCCTCTTTGGACAGTTGCCTGCCCAGACCTGGGAGGAAGGTGGGCAGGAGGGAAAGCAGCAGGAACAATCTTCTAGTTCCCATTTTCTTTTAACCAAGGCTTTTCTTCTCGTTCTTTAGAGCTGTCAGCACCTAATCATTAGGATTAATAAACGTGCACGGAAACGTTAGGTTTCCATCGCTGCCATTTTCTTCTCGGGAAGAGGGAAGCATCTTTCAGCTCCTGCTGATCCTTTATATTTATCCACCCAGACTTTAATTCTGCCTCGCTCAAGGTTAAAGCTCAGCCAGCATCGCAGCTAACCGCAGAACACTCGCCTTCCCAGCTACCAGATGGCATCCGAAGCATTTCAACTTGCAGCGTTTCTAAACAAGTTGGTTTTAATGCAGTTTCCCATGTGTTTTACTGCAGTCCCCGTTCTTCTGTATTTAAACCCCAATTCCATGGCAGCTTCTCCATGGGAGAAAAGGGCTGGGCTGAGTTTGCAGCGCTCAGCCTGATCTTTCGCTTGAAAGGCAACACCTTATGAACGGGGGTTTTGCTCTGAGTTTCCTTTGTGCTGTTACGCTCTAATAAGGCAAGATTCCTTAGGAGTTGGGGTTTTAAATCACTGGCAGCACTACCCGGAGCCAGCTGTAACAGGAGCAGAGCCCTGCTCACCAGCTTCTCCCCTGCCCCGTGCCAATCCAACCATCTCCCAACAGCGACGTCCCGTTTCCTTCAATTGTCTCACGCTTTTACGATGGGAACACATATATCCATGAGGAACTACAAGGAGACCGCTCACCTCCTCCCACCTGCCAGCCCTGTTTAGTCATTATCCCCAGTGGGAAAGGATGCCTGGCTGCCCTTCCCGTCATCAGAATGCCCCATCCCAAAGCCTTCCCTCATCCATAAACGCTGTTATTTCTTATTGGCAAAGGGGAAAGCTGCTGTAACCAGAGTACGAAGCAACAGAAGCCACTTTGGTGCATGTCAGCCCACCCATGCTTTGGGGGATCCCATTTCCTGCCCATGCTCTCCCCTCAGCATCCCACAGCCGTTCCCTTCCCTCGGCCGCCGCAATGGGCCCGCGGAGGAGCCGGGCGCTCTCCCACCACCCTGCCCGGTCGGGCTGTGAGGAGGGACGGAGGGGACGGAGGGGACGGAGGGGACGGAAGGGACGGGCCGGGCGGTGCAGCACTGCCCGGCCTGAGGCGGAGGCCGCCACCGCGCCGTTCCGTTTCTTCCCGTCCCCCCCCACCCTTCCCGCGCCGCGCCCGGGCCGGGGCCGCGCCTCGGGGCCGCGCGCGGCCGCCGGTTCCGCCTCCTCCGCCACCTCCCCCCGGCCGCCGCCATGTTGGATGGTGCGTGTGGGTGTCAAACGCAGCCAGCGGCGGCGGCGGCCGGGAACCGGGACCCCCACTTCGCGCCTCCCGCGGGCCCGTCCCCGCTCCTCCCGCACGCAGCGCCAGGTCAGGCCGGGAGCCGCGGGGCTGCTCGGGTGCGGGACGGGAATCGCGAACGGACCGGACGGCGGCGGCGGAAGAGCCTCCCCCCGCCTTTCCCCTCAGCAGCGGGGTGCGGGGTGGGAAGGGCCCCCCGGGGCTCGCCTCGGGCGGGGAGCGGGGCCGCCGGGCGGCTGCGGGGTGAGGGCGGCGGCTGGTGGGTCGTGGGGCCGGTGGGGTGGGGGGTGACCGGGGTTGGAGGGTGGCGGGGCAGCCCCGGCGGGGGTCCGGGGTGTCCTTTGTTGTCGCCGTTGGGTGGGCAGCCGGTTACTGCCCATCATGGCAGCCCGGCGGCGGGGCTGTGGAGCGGGGAGCGCGCTTCCGCGGCCCGGTGCTGCCGGCGGCGGCGGGGCCGAAGGGGGGACGCGATCGCCACGGCCGTTCGCCTCAGGGCCGGAAGGGTTTTGGCCGTCAGCCTCCGGCCCGAAGTTTGGGCCTGGCTTCCCGGGGAAGACGATGGGGCCGTCCTGAAGCCGCCGGGGCTGCGGGGATGGCGGCGGCCTGCTCCGGTGGATGGGGGGAACCAGCGGCGGGGGGGTGGCGTCTGGTTCGTCTTGTTGCCCCCAGGTCTTTGCGTTATTAACCTTAATTATGGCGCTGTTTGACTTATTGTATTATTTTCAGTCGTAGAGTCAGTTTGGAGGATGTGTGGTAGTGCTTTTAGTAATTGTTAAGGCTTTATTTTATGTCTCTATGTATTTATTTCATTTCAGTCTTTACCTGCAGTGCCTTTGAATGCTACAGATAGGTCTTGGGGAATCAATGTGCTGCATTACATTAAGCATTATTGTTGCTGGGAACTGTACTGAAACAAGAATTATCACAGGCTATCTAGAATGGAAGTTTCCTATTTTAAAGCCTTAAGGCATATTGGTAATGTTTGGTCTCAGTTTTATTTGGCCCGGGGGTATTAATGCTTCCTGCTTCCCCCTTACGAAGTGCGGTAGCATCACCAATATGAAAAAAGCAAAGTTATATTTAAAATTTAAAGTATTGGACCCGTTTCTTTCTCTTGATCTATTGGGGAAACACCCTGGATTATACACACATACATATTTTCAACAGGAGGCCTGAAATACTTGCTCAGATCATAGAGGTGTGTTGCGGATGTTGTGGACTGTGGAGGCTGACTTTAGGAGTTCAAAATGCAAATCAGGCCGCAAGATTAAGTTTGATTATTCTCGCCACTGAAAGACGTATTTTATGGTAATATGGAACTCTTGCATAATTCCAGTGTGTTACTGTGTTTTGTGCGAGACAAGGTAATGGAAAATTGGATTGTTAGGATGTAAAATGCGGGATGTTAGGATTGTTTTTGATTAGGAATAGAAGTATATTGTAATACCTTTAACAAAATACAGCCTATTTAGGAAGCACTTCTAAATATGTTTGTCTTGGCTGATTCTTGGATCCATTATTTTCAAACAAACTCCTGTAGTGTTTTATTGTGAAGAATTTAAACTTTTTGATACATTTCCTATTATAAACCCAAAGCAGTGGTAAGCTAGCCAGCTAGAATTGCAAAGATAATCTTCCTTATATTAAATATTTAACTGTGTTATCAAAAATTATCAAGTACAAATGCACCATGAGTATGCATTCCTGAAGACAAATTCTGATAAGGCTGAATTGACTCCAAGTTACACATCAGGAAGTTTGACTTACGGGTGCTGATTGTAATTTCCTTGATGCCATAAGTAACTATGTGACATCACCCAGGCATGATGACGGTTCTCCTACGCGATGCCTTGTCTCATACTGATGAATGAAAATGAATATCTGCCTTTAAGAAATGAAATATAACGAGATACTAACAGGATGGACCTCTCTCTTTAGCAGAGGTAATTGACCTGTTCCCTTGGTAGGAGCAAAGTAACATTGGAGAATACTCGGGCAAGAGAAGTCTGTTACGCAAGTTACCTGGGGGTCCTCGCCTAATAGAGGATGTATAGAATGCCAGACCTGGCTGTCAGGTAGCCTTATCTCAGATACACATCACATAGTGGATGTAACACTCACATTGTTTTCACATCCATTATTCTTAGAGTCATTTTTAATGACTAGTTGACAAACATCTGATGTCCAGTGCAAGCAGTGCTGTGTAATGCAATGAGCATAAATGAATTCAGCTTGTAGTGACTGCAGCATTATTTACATAACTAGTTAATCATGCTAATTTTGTTCCAGCTGTCAGCTATTTGATTGCTTTAAAACTTGGAGCTTTTAAGAAGCCTCAAATCTTGGAGCACTGCTGCGAGATGCCAAAAGGCCTAATTTGTTACTTCATAATAATGCTGATAGTCTTTGCTTGATACAGAAATTGGTGTTTTGTTTTTGTGGATGAGTGTTGTTTTTTGAGAGAGAGAAATCATTAAATGATAATCTGGTTTAGGAGAAATACATTACAGGGGAGTTATGATATTCATGATCTTGCTTTTTTTAGGTCTTGTATGTAGGATGGGGAAATGGCTATTGGTTTTGCCTGGTCTAAAGGAATATAAGTTGCTCTAAAGTCTTTATTTAATGACTTGTACTCAGGAAGCAACTTTCAGCTCTTCCAAAGCCATATTTGCAGAGCGCTAAATTGTCTCTTGGGATCTTGCTAATAGAAAATGAAAGGTGTGTGGTTTGCCTGAATATCTGTAATCTGCTTTTTTCCACTTTGCTTTGCTCTGATCTGTGCAGAGAGAGTATCGAAAGGTACCAGTATCCTGCTGTCTGAAGTGCTTCAAAGAACAGCGGGTTTTTATGTGTGTTTCAGTAGCCTGGCTGCTCATTAAGAAGACATGAGATGCTGTGGAGGAGAACAACATGTGTGCTGTCCTCTAGAATAAAACCTGCTAGGTTGAACTGTAGGTCTGCTGGCACTGGTGTACTTCAGTTTGGTTACATACTGGTATGTGCTGAATAGGAGACCATAAAAATCCCAGCATCAGTCAGTTGAGGTGGCTGTTACAGGATTGCTTTCCTATTCTGTGGTGGGGATAAAGATTTAGAGTGCTTGTGTGTCAGAATAAGTGGATTCAGAGGCCGTAAACTTCAGGATGGATCTAGAGCCAGGTGGTTGTAGCAGTTGAGCCTTTTGGTGAGTGGTGCAGGAGGTCGAAAGCTACAGAAAAGCTGGTGTTGCTCGTTTATCATTTTGCAAATCACAGTTTAGTCTTTGGTTTTCAGATTGGGGAACTGGTTGATTTGAAGATGATGCTCCAAACTGCCAATGAAAGGCAGAAGAGGTGGATCAAACAGTTCTAAGGTGTGTTTTATAGGTAGCTAGAGGTTGTAGGCAGGATGTAAGGAGCGAGTAGCTTAAATTAGTGGGATCAGGTTCCTTCAAATTGTAGTAGGTATGTTCAGAATTACCCCCAGCAGTTAAATGCTTGTAAATATGTAATAGTGGAGCTTGTATGAATGATTATGCTAATCAGAAAATGAGTATTGAAGTATTTTATGTTTTCTACTTGCAATGTCACTGCCAACTGAGGTGTTTACCAGAGTTTGGTTTATAAATGTCATTTGTGCATTTTTACATGGAAGTATTACTTTGTGCTTAGTGAAATGCTTTTCTTCTGTGTGGATAATTTGTAGCTTCCTTATTTTTTTGTGTACTGTTAGAAATATTGAACTTAAAAATGGATCACAGCACTACTGCCCTGTACTGCATTAATTGTTAATAGTGTGTATATCTGTTTGCATGTCACCTGGGGCTGTTAACATAAATGCCTCTAACCAGTGCCTGCAGCTTGTGTTCAAGGTCAGACTTGGTCAGCTCACACTGCCTTGGCTTGCAGGCTGGCCTGAACAAGCTCTTTCCAGGTGGGGAAACATGAGTATGGAGCAGAGGAGAGCTGAGGCACGAGCAAGGTCCTCACTGGCTGTGCAAGCACAGTGTGACTGGGCGGAATCCAGCCCAGCCTGGGGCTGGCTGCATCTCCACCTTAGAGACTCCTCTTATCTCGCTTTATGGCGGAGGTGGCTGGGTAAAGTTTTAAAGCATCTCAGATGCAGTATGTTGGGTTGGTCTAGCTGGCCTTTGAAGGGCCCTTCCAACCCGTACTGTTCTATGGTTCGATGTTTCATTGTCCTGAGGCATACACTTTATTTTCAAGTAGTAATTCTTCCCTGGTTAGGAGCAGAGCTCCCTGGGCTGCCTTGAGTAATTAGCTGTAATTTTTACATGAGACCTCTGCAGTTTTCTTCCACACTGTTGACTGCTCCTGTCTTTCCTCCAAGTGCTGTTTTATTAATGTCTACAGTTGCTGAGTCTTCTGTCATGTAACTGTGTAATAAATACTAAATGTATGACGTATGAAAAGTAGAACAGTTTCGGAGGGTGACCATGCAGTCTGCTTCTGTAGATCTGGTACAAATGTGTCTTTTGGCATGTAGACTTCTTTCCACCTCTTCCTACTCTCTTGCTCTCATAATCACTTGTACTTTGCACATGTACTCATCTGTTCCAGTGTGTATTTGAAGAGCAGTCCTGGTTCCTCTCTCCAGTCAGGTCATATACGTGTTTTCTACAGCACAGATCTGATCACCTTTAGACCCCGTGTTTTGTTGAGTGTTCTTTGTGAATGGACATATCTGTTCTTACCCCTTATAGTAAAATATTAATTTGTGAATCATTTTCTCTTTTATACTTATGGTAAAGCACTCAATGAACAAATACTTTTACAAATCAATAATATTTCTTTGACAATGCAAAGCTGTTTATCAGTTTAAAAAGCATGCACCTACAGATGTCTTATGTCTGTCCATGGTTTGAGTGTAGCGCTAGTTATGGCTGATTTGGGGGCCTGTTGTTCTAGAAGTGATGGACAGTGGAGTCCTGGGGTCATGGCTAAAATGCCACATCTGTTTCTCTAGAGAAACTCAACAGCCAGACATTGATTTAATCTCCCTGTGGTGTAATCTTATAGAGACCTCCCTACCATTCTGAAGGTGTCACATAATGTAATGGAACTAAAATGGAACTGGTAGTTTTCCTTATTTAAAAGCTGAAACCCAAACAGGGCTCAGTGCTTCTGTTTATTGAGTCTGTTCTCTTTGAGTTTTGCTACAACATCCATTTGTACTCAGGCTAGTTAAAAATGACAGCACGAGTGACAAAGGTGCTAGGAGAGGGAAGTTATCTTTTTGCTTTATTCATTCTGAAATCATATTAATTTTTAGATCTAACATCAATTTAGTACTTTGTGAACCTTTGCAAGGGCAATGGTGTTTTTGTAGCTTTGCTGGAACAGAGACATTTTAAGAATCTTAATAGAGAGTCGTCTAATCTTATTACAACTGCTCCTGGCTGTTTAAATCACTTCCTTGTACTTAAAGAACAATCTGTCACCAGCTCTTTCTTGATTGTAGTTTTTGTCAGATGCAATTTATCCCCCTCCGTGATTTTGTTCTATATGTTTCTTTTCCTGGTTGTGTAACCCTTAGGTTGGCAGCAGTTTCTTTCCCAAACAGTTCTTCTGACTTCATTGGGATTAACCGCATGAGTAATTGCTCGCTGGTGTAAAGCTTGTACATATCCTTCTTTGTAGGACCTCATGGATAAACCCCACCAAAATAATGGATATATATAGTCCTAAAATTCCTTAGGGAAAGGCAAAAAACAAAGTGTTTTTAAAGGTAACTTCCTCCCCTGAGATTCAGGCATGAAAGACTCCCTCAGGCGTATTTCCTTGTAGATCGGAAATCTGCTCTCAAGTGGCTGGTTGTGAGTTGCTGACAGGGTGAACAGGCCCCAAGCAGCATTTTAGGGTTTTATTTCTTTCTCTTTATTTTTTCTTTCAGTAGTGAAGATTTCTTCAGCCAAAACTGTTGACCCAGTTGCTGCTGTAGCTGCCTTTCTACTTTCAGCTTTGTTTGGACAGAGATGAGGTTTGTGACAGCAGCAGTGAGGTGGAGAGATGTTTGATCTAACCCTGTGAAATCAGCCCAAATGTGAGACCTTTCATTAATCCTTATCCTTCAGTTCTAAATAGGACTGTTTAACATACCTGCTTGTTCTCCGATAGACGGTCAAGAAGAATATGCTCTGGCATGTGGTATATATAGAAGAAAGCACTTCAATTATTATTTAAAAAGCGGAACTTTAATGTTCTTAATTATTCAGTTCCTAATGAATCAGTGAAACACTGACGTTGCTGCAGTGTGACTGGTAGTGTCTGTTTAGAGAGGGATCTGATGTGCATTCCCAGCAGTAGTCAGATCCAGTGAGTCTTTAAATGTCCCTGCCCAGGTATTTCATCATTTGATTAAAAACCTCTTTCTAAATGACTCTTTGAAAGCATACGTCTCACATCTGTTATCTAATGAAATATTTGCCTTCTGAGCCCGTAGTGGCTTATTGCTTGGGTTTATGATTGCTTCTTGTAACATTGTGCTGCTTGCAGTGATTTTCTTTATTATTATTTTATTTAAGGGCTTGAAGTGCTTCTAACTCATGAAGCGCTACTATTTTGCTGCTGTTGTTGAGCAGAGTTCATGAAGTTAAACTTTCGCTACCAATTCAGGAGAGTATTTATCAGCAAGTAAAGGTAGATAATGCCTCTGTTAGAGTGCTTGTAGATAAATAATACAGGTGACACCAAACTCTTTGCTTGGAAGCAAATGCAGATCAAAAATCAATATTTCATATTGTAATTGTAGTTTTTTAGAAGCTCTACATCTTTATGTGTATTTTTAAAGCAGGAATTCCTATCTGCTACTCAGAAGAGCAGGAACTCTGTCATTGCACTGTATTGTAACTATACAGCCCATGGTTTTAATACATTTTCAGCAAAGCAGCTGCTTTCTGGAGACTTTAAGCTGGGTGACTCCTGGAAGATACTTGTGTTTATATGTTTACTGGTTCTCTTGGGAAGATTCCACAAGGAAGTAAGATACAGGAATGTTTAGAATTGGCTTTACTTGGCTTTCAGAAGTCTTATGTTTTAGAGAAGCTGAAGTAGAAAAGCTTTTGTGGCAGCAAAATCACTTTTAGACTAGTTTGTTGCAGAGAAGCATTGAGGTGTGTCATCAGAAGTTCTGTAGTCTGCAAAAGTGCTTCAGTGTTGCATTTCAGATCTACAAATCACTGGCCCCTTTGTGAAGCCCTGAGACAGACTGAAATGAAATATCTGGCTTTATTTTACGTTTGGCTACCTAGTGGATAATCTCCTTTTGCCTCGCCTGCTGCTTCAGGCACACTGAGTGCCATGGTTGACATTTTGATGTCTATCTGCATAGTAGTGTCTGCATCTATTTAATTTCACAATAATACAAACATGAGTATTTGCATCAGCTTTTAAAAGACAGAACATGTTCTGTAACTGAGGTGTGTAATATTGGGGAGCGCTCTGCATGGTGCAACCCCCCTGGAGTGTTGAAGAGGTGAAGAACAGCAGTAGGTTTGTAGGTTGTTTCTAATTTGCTTTGGGAAAGGTTTTCTTTTCCACAGTTCATGCTCTACATCAAGCAAAGTATGTACACATGTACTTCACTTTGAACGTGTGAGGGATCTGTTGCTCTGGGACTGGTCATTGACTTGCAGTTGATGCTGAACACAGCACATCGGGTTTTAGTGCTGTAACTTTCCAGGTGTGAATGCAAGAGACATGCTTGAACATCCTGAATGCACAAATACTTCTGTTATGTATGTGCAGGCATAAAATCCTGCCTGGATGCCTTGGGACAGAGCCAGGTTTTCAGTCTTTATTTCTTTTGCTCTGCTTGGATAGCCTATATAATACTATAATGCATTTTCCTGTCCCTGGAAATGCTGATTTTCAGTTTTATTTTTGGAAGGGATTTCTTTTTCTTATTCAGAAGAAAAATAAACTTTACAGGATGAAAAAGTCTGTGCCCGTTTTTCGTTTCTTCTTTTCAGTTTATTCTTTATAAAGAGGCCTGAAATACACTATGAGACTTTCTCTTCCGTTGCACAAATTCCAACCTTAGAAATTGAGCAGTAGAAAGTGAGTCTTGGGGGCATTGAGGTAAGAGTAGAGGAGAAACACTGGTGTAAGTTGCCTCGGTATTCCACTGTGAGCATGTTGTGCTAGCTTATACTAGGTAGCAGAACTGGTAAATTACATATTGTGCCTATATGTGTGTGTGTGTATATATGTATATATGTAAAGTGGAGCTTTAGCTGACCAAATTTATAATGGCAATGCCCTTGGTACAGGCAAAGCTTTACAATTAAAAACACATTCAGTGCCCATCAAACGTGTGAATTGGATGTGTCTTTGGGTGCCACGAGGCATCTTGTGCTTCCATCAAGCTCCACAAGTCTTGTGTCCAAACTCCTCTTTTAACTATTTTAACATAATATGGTGGCTTTTGCATTTTCTCCTTTCATGGGAATCCAGAGTAAAAGAGAACTAAGCCCTGCCTGCTGCTTACATGCTAAACAGATGCAAATAAGCCCCCTCCCTCCTGGTTGCATCCTCTCCTCATGGGTTTCTACATTGTTTTGATTAAAGCGGTTCTCTTGCCAACTCCCAGCCCCTAGGGCAGGTGGGAGGGGGAGAAAAAACCCCATCCCTGATGGCAGTTTCGTGATTAACATATCTTTTGGAGTTTGTAATGTCATCATTTCAGAGAAAACAAAGTTCCACCAGCTTCACAGGGTCTGGGGTTGTCAGGAAGGCAAACATCAAAGTGGAGAGAAAAGAGGAGTTTATTTAAAATATAGTAGAAAGACTTAAAACAGTCGTGCTAACCTATGAGAGCTATTAAAAATTAAAAACAGCCTTTGAAGCAAAGCATTAAAGATTTAATAGTATTAATTGAATGAAACCGTGGGAGTTAAGGATGTGTAGACACATGTGTATGTGTTCTAAGGCATTAGCTATATTAAGGAAGCTGAGATACGGGGGGGGGGGTGTGTGGGGTGTGTGTTTGAATTAATTGTGCTTCATTTATAAAGGCTACCTTAACAAAACCCTTTGTATTCATGGACTTAATGAGTAGACACCATTATAACAAAGTGTAAACAGAAGTGCAGGGGACTTACTATCATTTTACACACTACAGTGGAGCAAAGAGGACCAGATTTGGCATACCTGAACGAGGCAAAATAAGCACAGAAGTTTCTAATCTATACATTAAAGGTAATCGTATTTCTTTATATTATTAAGTCTGATTTTATTTTCCTTTTAAGACTAAATACCTTTTTCTTTCATTGTTACGAGAATAGTAACTTAATGCTGTTGTGCTCCATAATAAGGTTCCTTTCCTTTTATTACCCAGTGATACTCTGCCTGTAGTCCCACTCTCAGGTATGGATTTTTTTGGGGTAGCTACACTTTAATGCTAGTTCATGATGTATTTTCTCTTAAGACTGACTGATTTTGGTAGCTTTTAGCTTTTACTATGTTTAGAACTTAATCACTGTTGGGAAAACTTCTTGTTAAGAGAAAGAAGGTGGTCTCTCCATAGCTGTGTAAATAAATAACAAAGAAAAATCGGGGTTTTTTCTTTGCATAGTCAAAACTCAAGACTTCATGTGTTTGACCTGGATGTTAAGAAGCAGGGAAAAGCCAGATCCTTATGTCACTTGCAGGAAAATGAGCAATGAAAGCTGCTTGCAAGTGTGCAGGTGGCACAGCAGAGGAAACTGATGTCCAGAGGGGAGCAACATCAGGCATGGAAATACAGGTGTGTAGAGGCACAACCAACCTTGTCAAGAAGGATAACAAAATTGAGGGTGATCTTAATACATTCATTTTTCCCTCCTTCAGGAAGATGGTTGCTGACAGCACAAGGCGGCTATTTGAGCTCTTCTTGCTGCAAATGTAGTTCCTAAATGATTCAGCATGATAGCGTACCCACGCATTATAGCATTATTGATGAATTCGTTACCCTGTGTTAGCTGATGGATGTTAATGGGCTAGAATTTCCTCTGTGCATTTGCACTAGATGGAATGCTCTTAGGAAACAGATAAAGATTACAAAATGGAGTGGGTGAGTTTTAAAGTTGCTTTCTTGTTCTGTTTATGAATCTGAAGACAGAGAATGTTATTAATGACTTACATTAAAGCAGTAGTTAATGATCAACAGTGCAAGGCTATCAGGCAGCTATGGGAGGTGCAAATAGTAGTAGTACTACACAGGGGATTTACTTGCATCTTTTTTCTTTCCCATGTCCCAGGCTATAATCGGCTGCTTCAGAAATATCAGAGGCTTGAGTTTTGGCTTACACGTGGTAGGCATTGTCTTCTATGTGTGGACTCTACAGGGCATGTGTAGTCTCCAGGGCACGTACGGGGCTGCTGGTTGCAGAGCATCAAAGCTGAGAGGGTATAACATGTTCTCTGCAAGAGCTGACTGGAGGAAAATGGCCTTTAATAATGGAACAGGCACAGATGCTTTTGAGTAACAAGTCTTTGTCATCCTCTGTGAGAAGAGCAAGCTAGCTCCCACTCCAATAATTTTTCATCTAAATAGCCAGAAGAGAGAAGGGAGTAGGTAGTATATCCCTGTTGAGGATGGATGCAGAAAACTTGAGGAATTGTTATGCTGCCAGCTGAAAACACCTGTATATCTGCATGGGAGGGTATGGAATTCACAGGCATCATCAAGCCGGATAATTTTTTCCTAATTCCACAAAAATCAACAAAATAATAAAGCAAAATAATAACAAATCTCTGCAGTTGTGAGTAGGGATGAACCTCATTGGTGCCTTAGTGAAGGAATTGGGAAGTTTTAAGTAGCATAATGAGAAAAACCCCTTATATCAAATGTGCTGATTTATTATATTCTTTGGTCTTTTTAGTGAATTACTTCCATCAAAGATGAACTTAAGAATATAGCTCAGAATCAGGAACTGGGGCAGCATAGAAGTAGACCCAAGTGACTAGCAGTATTATTGAGTGCTGTTTCCTGGTAAGCATAACCCAGTCTATGTCCAGGCTGCTGCTGACAGGGTTGTTATGCTTCTCCTCTGCCCAGCAGAGCTCCTTTGGGATGCAATTGCTTTTCCTGCGGTGATATAGGCATGATAGACAGCTCTGTTAGGAAGAGTGAAAAGAGGTAGGGTTGTTTGGAGACGGTGGTATGTAGACTATGAAAAACCACAGGAATAAGGGGGAAAGCTGAACAAGTGTTGCATGACAGATAGTTAAAAATCAGTGCGTGAAAGTGGCAGGAGGCGAGATTTGAAGATGTTGGCCAATTCTGGAAGAGTAGAGGACCACATTTCCTTCTTTCCTGTGGCTGTCTTTAAGCTGAAACAAAATGAATGTGTCACTGTTACTAGCACTAGGTAGTAAAAGGTGATTCCCTAGAAAACTCACCTCTTGCAGTTACCTGCTGAAAGCAAGCTCCAAATCTAAGCCATCATCTAACTTTTACTACCAATATGAGCTTTCAAGGTGCAGCTTTACATTTTGCCTGGTGAAATACAGCTAGATAGCCGTTGAATGTTACTACTCTTACTTGTAGTGTACTTTAAAGTCATTAGAGTGACCTTGGGATTAATCGCTTTGGTGACCTGATCTGTCAGCTCTCCATCTCCCCCTTGCCTGCCTTGGGGTGTCAGATCAGCTCACTGAACTGATTCTATCTCAGGATCTGGTGTGAGGGGCAGGGAGGTGGCATGTGACAGCAGAGCAGGTAGGAGCAGGATGCTGCCTTCAGCAGCAGCCCTCAGCCAGCCAAGAATCAAGTGTAATGTGAAGCCACATCCTGAGTTCCTCTCTGAGCCTGACGGCTGAGCAGTAAAGCCTGGTGTAAAATCCTGGGGTTTGGCCAAATCTTTCCTGCAGTGTGGAACACAGAGGATTTTAGGGATATATAAATTTCCTGCTTTACAGTTTTATAGGAACTTCAGTTAGTCCTGAGCATCCAACTGCATGTGGCTTAATTTCTGAGGGTTAAAGTAACTCTACATTAATTGTTTCCAGTCGTGATAGTTGGATTAAGACCATGTGTTGACTTCTCAAGATGAATGTGCAAATCTGGTGGCTGTGAGGGATAGTGCTTGAAGTTTTCTGCTGTGGATGGGCATTGATGAATGTAGGTAGGATGTTAAAATCAATCTCCATTTTCTGCACAGGCTTGTAGCTTGTGCTAGCAGCCAGTACTGAAGAAAATAGTAGTGTTTGGGACATATGGACAGATACAGCTTTGCAGATCATGCACTGTTCCTTGAACAGTCGTTTTCATTAAAAATTCATGTCCTAAAAGTATTCATTAGGCTCAGCTTCTGTCAGTAGTAACATGGAGAGTTAAACCTTTGTCGTGATGAGCGTTTGCCTTTGGCCTAGTGGATTTATTAATGTGGTTTTGTGTCTGTGGTGTGTAGGTGGGGAGGAGGAACTGCACACAGTGACGTCTGCTTCATAATAGTAAAGTGCGCACTGAATTTGGTTACTGAAGTCATTGGATAATTGTAGGTACCTTCCCAAAGTATCAAGTCTGATATGTGAGCACAGATATATATGGATCCAGTAGTACTTGTCAGCTTTGAGTTTTAAAAGTTGCAATTGTGTAAGAAAACACTGTGACTTAAAGAATGCAGGTAACATTTATTGGTCTTGCACGCTTTTAGGTTGTGTTATTTGCAGTTGCTCCTGTGTTCAGGCTGATCTAATCGGGCTCTGAGCTGTTGGGAGAGAAGATATAACAGCTTCCCTTCAGCAGGTGCCTGTCACCCACTAAGCAGCCTAAGTGACAAGGTTCTAAGACCCGTCTTCTGGCAAGAATATCAGATATCTTCCAGAATGGAAATAGGGAAGGAGAGAAATGTCTCCTACTGTCTTTAATTCAGTTGAAAATGCTACTTAAATATACCCAGTGGGCTGAATTGGTTTCACATTGTTACCTTTTTGTCAAGGCACACATTGGGTGATACCTTTTTTTTCCTACTTCTCTATTTGTGAGAATAAAAAGACAAACTGCTTCCATTCAAGCAGGTAATCCCCAGAGCACAAACTCCTTTTGAGAGTTTGGGAAGGGGTTTTCAGAGCCGTGTTGGATTAACTTGCATTTAGAACTTTAGGTTCAGTGCATAATGGCATGACTTTCCTCTGTCTGTAATTCTGCAATACTCTTACTCATTACAGAGCTGGTACTTGCTGTATTACTACTGAAAAATGGACTGAGATATGCATAAAATACAGGTAGTGCTGTCAGTGCTACTTGACCCAGCCACAGAAGGAGGAATGTGTTATTTTTAAAGGGATGTTGGAAGCTTGTAAGCCTAAAATTAGATCTGCAGTAGTAGGTTGGATTTGGATCCGTTTGTAGTGATCTCCATGGCTCCTGCAGGGGCTGTCCCCTTTTGCAGCACTTCAGAGTATATTTGCAGCTTCTTTCCATGCTGTCAATAATTCCAGCTGCATTACAGGCTGCAAAATGAAATACTACATGATGATATTAAAGGTATTTTCCAGCCTGGTTGATTCTGTGATAGCTGTGTCAAAGCATCAGCAACTCTGGTGTGGTGGGTCCTGAATTAAAGTGACCAGCTAGTGCTGCTGTATTCTCAGCTCTGCGTTTCTGCTCCTTGTCCCCTCTTCATGTAGACTCGGAGTAGTGAGATAAGCTCTCCATTAAGCTCTAATATTGCCTGGGTAATTTAAGTAGACCTGTAGTCAGAAAAGGTGTTGTAGAGAAGAACTGAATTTGTGTCTGTGTATCTATTTTGTGGCTGTACAAGCTGGAGTTACTCTCTGTGAGGCTGAGGCATGACTGTAAAATCAGTGTAGGATCTAACCTTGGGCTTCATGAATATGCATAAATCTGCAGGAGAATTATCTTCCAGCATTAACTCTTTGAATAAAGAAATAATTTGGCCACCTGCTGGCTGTGAAAGCTGACCTTGTTCTCTCATTTGTAAAAGGGAGTGGAAAGCTTCCAACACTTGGAATTTTGAACCATTTCCTCTTCTCAGAAATGATCCTGAAGAAGACAAGCATTTAAGCTGTGAAAAATGGAAATGAAACCTTTCTGCTGGAGTTAACCTTGGTCTCCAACCCATTTGCCAATCTGTATTTGTAACTCGTTTCCTAAATAATGTTGAAGCTTGAGGAAGGGCATTGATGGTAATTTCAGTGTCTTCACTTTACTGTTTTCTTCACATGAATTGATGTTTTCTCTGCCGTACAATGACAAGAGGGAGCTAATAAGTGTGCTACTTGTTGGCTTTTCTGTACAGTGCCAAGCTTCTGCGCTTCTCTTAGTACCCTTCTCCAAGTGACCACAATGTACAGTTGCCCCTCTTCCTGTTTGATTTTGGGAACAGTGTTTGTATTGCAGAAGGGGATCATACTGTAGGCAGTATAATGATACCCTCTGGTCATCCAGTTCTGTAAGAATTATTCATGAATAGGGAAAGGAAAAAGGGAAAGAGAATTAACTGTGTTTGAACATTTCTTTGTGGGATCCACTATAAGGAAGGTCTTTGGTATCCTTTTTTTTCTGGATTATTATATTGAATTTTAAATAAGGGCTTGTGCTTAATTTCTTTTTATCAAATATTTCTGGTTTGTGTAAAATGGGGCTTTCTAAAAGCACAGAGGGTTTGGATTTGTGCAAATGATGAGCTATCACAAGAAAAGTAGGATGTGAATTTACAGTGGGGGCAATGGGAATCCTTTCTCCTTGCCACAAATAGAAGCTGACTTACTATTAGGATTAGGGTCATGTTTGAGTGCATGCTTTTTGCCCTGTGCAGGTGTGGTGTCACTACCTGTCTGTCTTGGGGAACTTCTTCCTTACTCAGCATCTGGCAATGCTTTCCTCTTAGCCTCATTCTTTGCAGACTGGTAAGAAGAGCTCTCCATGCCCTGGCTTCTCCGATTTATGCTGGAATTTATCAGGTCCCTGAGGGATCCCCGCCTCTGTCACTCCAGCCTGATAGCAAAGAGAGCAGATTGGGATGGAAACTTGTAGTCATCTTTTCATATAGTTCATGAAAGGGGGGATAGTTTTATGTAGATCAACGTGTCTGTAGAGATTGCCTCAAAATCACAGAATGAGTGAATTATCTGCTTTCAAAACCCACTTTTTATGCGTGTCACAGTAAATGTCTAACACATGTCTATAATACTGTTAAAATTTTATACAAATTTCTGGTGAACTTGTGTTTAATGCTAATTTTCGCACTTTTTATTGCCCCTTTGATATATATTTCATGTGTTTCTTGTCCATACGTAGCTGGTCTGTGTCTGTATTTACCTTTAGGCTTGATCTAAAGGGCATTTTATCAGTGCAGACAAACCCTGGTTGGGTTTTACATTCCAGAGAGCTGAATGGCTTCTGCTGTCTATAGGTGGATTTATTTGTGTGGCTCTTTCTTTGAACTAAGTTTATGAAGGATTTTGTGGCTTGGCTTCATTTCTGTGTTAGTTTTAGCAAATTAAAGATGGTTTCCTCATATAGATGTTATTTACTGAATTCAGCCTCTTGTGAGAGAGAGCTGTTGAGAGGTTCACTCAAGATTTCGCTCTGTCTCTGTTGTATATAGAAAAGCACCATGGGAATTCATTTGTGTAATGAAACTTGGAATAGGAAAAAAGAAATGGGGCATTCCCTTCCAGGTTACCTGTGGCAGCACAGATGAGCATCACCTTCTTGTCTTATGTCCTTTTCCATCTATTTAAAGATGACAAGATAGTTCGAAACCAGAGAAAATGGCTTGTAGGGACCAAGGAGGAGAAAACAAGGAAGGCTCACCCAAGCTGAGCAAGGCCAACCCCCTCTTCCCCTCTCTGTTGAACCTTTTAAAGAGCTCTGTTCAAGCTGATAGCCCTTTTCCTGTTGTGAGCAAGGAACAGCAGCTTTCATCAAGCAGTTTGCTTTCTGCTTTCTTTGCAACTGTAGCGCTAAAAATGCAAACACACACTTTTGCTGATGTTGCAAGTGCATTGTATGTACTTCCTGGTGGTTTGTTGGGAGAACTTAATTCACTGAGGTCTTTGGGGGGAAAAAAGACTTTCTAGGTAAGTACTGGATCATGTGTTAGAAATGATTTCTCACTTTCATGCAGTCAGGCTGTTTGGTTTTCAGATCTCTTTAATCATAAGATTGGCTGTTACAGTGCTCCAAGACCTGTAATAATCAAGTAAAAGGTATCTTTGGTGTGGAAGCAGAGGGTTTGTAAAGGAGGTACTGAAAGACATACAGGGTTCTTAGTGAGGGTTACTGCTACTAGCAGAACAGTTGCCTTGAATATTGGTACAGCTAGATGGGGGGTAGCTGTCCATCTTTCCACTCCACTTTTAATGGAGTAACATGAAGTTTAGAACAAATTGTCTCCGGTGGGTTAAAAGTAGAATGGGATTAGAAAATATGTCTTTCAACAAAAGGAAAGAATAGGTGTTAGTGGGATCCTCATTAAATGTCTTTGTTTCCATGAATCAAAGACATGAAGGTAAAGAACCACATTGGCACCAATGGGCTGATGGTTTTCAAGTCTGTTACAGGATAACAAGTGAAATCTTTAATTTTCTGGGAGAGTGAAAAATGCTCCTTTCACTTAATCCAGTGTGTTTTCTCCTTGAAATGTGTGCTCTGCAGTTGTTTTCACAAAGCTCTACTCCAGACTTACTCTCTGCTAGTCGCCTTCTTCAGAAGCTTCACCTGAGCAAAGCTTCCAATTTGGGGCATGGTGCTGCCATGAATTTGGCTTCCTGCCCATCTGTGTGCTCCAAGCTCGCTTGCTTTTGGGCTGAAGCTTTGTTGGTAATTAAACTAATAAATCCTAAATGTGAACAAGGTGTTTCCCAAACCCAGGGTTGTGTCCAAACCATTTCTGCACTTATTGAGGATGTTACTTTGCTTCTGCTTCTTGCCTGCGCTTTACAGCTAAATGAAGGAAAAGTATTCATGGCTTTGCTACAGGCTGTGTGGAGAGCACAGCAGGGCCTTGGCTCCTGCCTTTTCATTCGGTTTCTTCTTTGAAACCAGGTGTATGAGTTCCTAGTGTGTGTAGTTGGGCAGGAATGAGAGCTCTTTGCTTTCTCATGCTGGTTTTTGGATCTTGGCAGCTTTATGTCGAACCAGCTCCTTCAAAAGCAAGACCAGGGTTCGATCATTTTTACTCTTCTCATAGCCTGCCTTGCAGCAACACTTGTGACTGTGTTGCTCTGCAGCTTGCTCACCTCTCTGATACAACAGAAAGCAAACCAGTGCTCAAAAGCTCCTTTTCTACCAGACTTTGAGTTGATCAGTTCTCCTGTGCCATTGTGTAAGTGCTAGTTTTGATGCAAGAGGGAGAAAGGGGGAGCGGTTGCAGGGCTGGGAGGCCACTGGGTTTGGTGCTGGCTTACCATGAGCTTGGCATGGCTTGTGACATTGCACCCTGATTGTCTGTGTCCCTGTTTATGTTGTGATTATGATTCATTCCTCAGGTATTTATTTCACTGGCCAAGTTGGAGGTGTTTAGGACTAGTAGGCGTTGCCATGTACTGTAAAATTTACCTTTCCAAACATCGTATGTGGTGTTGAAACGATCTTCTTTCAAAAGCTTCTGAAGTTGGAACATGTAATAAACCAAACTTCTCTATTCTTCTTTGGTTGGCGAGGTACACACAGGTGAGGCATTTGCTTGTATATTTTGATCTCTTAGAGGCCTCTCATCCCTGGCCTCTAAGGAAACAAAACTCCTAAGACAAGAATGGTTTTCAGAGCTTTACAGTGGGTTAAAAGGCAGGAAACGGGGTTAGGAGTAAATGGTTGTTTCGCACAGAGAAAGGTTATTCCAAGTGAAGTGTCCTGCCAAAGATGAGCGCTCGTGCAAACACACCCTTTTCCAGATGATTTCTGAATAATAAGGTGGCCAAATTGAACCAAATTAGTCAAACTTGAAATGAATTTTGAGTTGAAGGATGGAAGATCTGCTGAGTGGTAAAATGTGGTTGAAATGACCTTAAAGCATTTGCGTAGGGAGAGGAAATGACCCTGGTTTCATGTGCAAGAGTAGGGGCACAACTACCGAAAGACAAGTAGACTTTAGAAAGTGTTTGGTAAAGAATAGGAATCCTAAGCAGTAAATGACTATGTTGTGATATGAACTTGTTACTGCCAGCTCTGAAGTGTAGAGTGCTTGGAACAGTGTATATCTCAAGAAATAGAAGTGTAATATGTGCATGGAAAGACATCAGAGATGATCTGAGATACGGAGCAGCTTCTAAAAGAGGGATTGAATTTTGGGAGACCCTCACTTCAGATGGAGCTGGGCAGTTCCCATAAAATAACGAGTGAGATAAAGAAGCTGAAGGTGATTTGTTCTTGCTTATAAAGCATCCCTTCTGTCTACAGCTTGGGAAATAAATGTCCAGGGTTAAAATAAGCTGAAGTACTTGTGCGACGCGACACTGCACTGCTGTTGTGTACTTGCTGAGGGTGAAATGGGAAACAAAAGTGGCTTCTAAAAGGGCTGGAAGTGCCACAGTGCGCCTATTGCTGGCTATAGTGTCTCTGCCACAGGTTGCATCTGAGATGCCCAGGACATCAGGCAAGGGAATATATATGTTCTTACAGTCTTTACATGAGGATTTGTGTCAGAGGATGTTGGGCTTGGTGGACATTTTATCAAACTGATGTAGGAGATTTTGATTCCATGTTGCTCAGTGCTTTTCTGGTCAGGTGACAGATTCAGCCCTTATGGAGGGGGGTTGTATTCTGATCTGGGATACGTATCATCACTACATCAGTGTTGGTATATGCCTTTATGGTGAGAAAGTCATCACAGAGCTGCATGTTGTCCAAGCTGACGCTTAATTCTGCTTTCATTCTAAATGGCACCAGAGCAATTTGAAGAATGATAACAATGTCAGGCTGGAAATCTGTGCTTTGCTTTTCTCCAGTGCCTTTTTGTAAGTGATACTGTTGCTTCTTCAGTGTTTGGAGAAACATTGTTAGAGGATATCTTGACTGTACAATCTCTATTAAACATGGCAAGTTCCCTTACAGGATCAGTGCTTAGTGTTCATGCAACTGGCGAATATCAAAGGCTATTCTGTGTTAATGTAATAGCAAAATCTGCCAGTTCACTCCAGTAATGTATTCTGAAGCTTAATAGGCCTCTGTTTACTTGAAACAGTGACCTTAAATAGCTAACTGAAACAGCTTTCCAGCTCCACAGCTTGCCCTTGGGGGTTCTTGCCAGTCATTTTGGCTTTACAATTCCATTTTCATATAATTAAACCTTCTTCTGTGCTGTATGGAAGACACACAGAGCAGAAGCTGTGGATGTGCTGAGCGTTGTCAAACGTACAAAGTAAATGCATTTGGAAAAATAACTTCTCCTCTAATCTGCTTAGCATTTAAAGGTCACTTTCAGTTGGAGGGTGTTGTTCTGGTGCTCATTTCACTGTGTCTCGACTGAATGCAGAGCCTTCTTCAAGATCTCTGCCCTGATACTGAGTGTGCTTTAAGCTAACCTGAGGTTTCAGGTGTAGCTTGGTTAATTTTGGGGCAGTTTGCTTATTCTCTCAGTACTCAGATTCCTGCAGCAGTGGTGGCAGACTGCAGTTGTCAGCTCCTAGAGGGAAGCTAATAGCTGCTAAGCATGGAATTTGTAATGTAGTTTCGCCTCTCTACAAGCCAGCATGGTAATTTCTGTAATTAAAAATCCTAGGTAGGTTTTACCATGTTGGAAGCTGAATCATTAAGTGATTTCATGGGCTTGGTTTCTGTTTTGCTTGTAGAATTTGGCATTTACATAAGCCTGGACACCTTCTTGCTTTGATTTTGTTCAGGTGTGTAATCTAAAGTGTTTAGTATTACTTGTGAGAAGAATAGTTTCCAAAGTCAAATGTCTAGAAGAAATTCAGGGGGGAAATTCATCAGTTACACTTTTGGGTAATTTTCCTAGAGCTCTGTAGGTCACTTTCCATGTAGGAACAATGAAAGACCCAACTAACGTGCTTTGTTTTCTTTCCTTACGCAGGTCATGATTTTCATTTTCTCGTGTCATTCTCTTGAAGAGAGGAAATGATTGTAGTGGAACGTGTTACAAATAAGCCACTGGTCCGGAGCCTTCTCAGTGCAGAAACACTGATAGAAGAGCAGATATAGCCCTTTTCTTGTTTGTGTTCTGGGATCTGTCTTAAAAAGGGAAATAAAGATGACGACTTCGTCTATTAGGCGGCAGATGAAGAACATCGTGAACAATTATTCAGAGGCCGAAATAAAAGTTAGGGAAGCAACTTCCAATGACCCATGGGGTCCTTCCAGTTCACTCATGACTGAAATAGCAGATCTGACTTACAATGTGGTGGCCTTTTCTGAGATTATGAGCATGATCTGGAAACGACTGAATGACCATGGCAAGAACTGGCGACACGTGTACAAGGCCCTGACTCTCTTAGATTACCTGATCAAAACTGGTTCAGAGCGAGTGGCGCAGCAGTGTAAAGAGAATATTTTTGCTATCCAGACATTGAAAGATTTTCAGTATATTGATCGAGATGGTAAAGACCAGGGCATCAATGTGAGGGAGAAATCCAAGCAGCTGGTCTCTCTTCTGAAGGATGATGAGCGACTCAAGACAGAGAGGGCCCAAGCCCTGAAGACCAAAGAACGCATGGCTCAGGTGGCCACTGGAGTGGGTAGCAATCAGATCACCTTTGGCCGTGGCTCCAGTCAGCCAAACCTATCCACCAGCTACTCGGAGCAAGAATATGGAAAGTCTGGAGGATCCCCAGCATCTTACCATGGCTGTAAGTACAAACACAGAGACAAAAGAGGGTTATCTTTCTTTTCTTTCAAGAGATTTTGTACTCTCTATGACTGCCTGGTGGTGGCTGGTTTCTTCTCCAAAGGAACATGGGATAGCACAAGAGGAAACAGCCTCAAGCTGCACAAGGGGAGGTTTAGGCTGGATGTGAGGAATAATTTCTTTCCCACAGGGTGCTCAGGTATTGGAACAGGCTTGCCAGGGCAGTGGTGGGGTCACCGTCCCTGAAAGTGTTCACAAACTGTGTAGATGAGGCCCTCAGTGACGTGGTTTAGTGGTGGCCTTGGCAGTGCTGCAGTGAAGGTTTGACTTAATGATCTTAAAGGTCTTTTCCAACCCTGTTGATTCTATGATTCCGATTTGCTTTTAGACGTGAGAGTAAATGGTGCCTATTAGGAGGATTAGTGTGCTGACTGCAAGGAGCTTTTTGCACTGGCTGAGTCTCTGTAGATCTGCTCAGTAACACTAATGTCTCTTCAAATGACTGGTTAAATATTTGTTTTGGAGAGGATGTGTGTATCAGTGTGCATCAGTTTAAAAAGCAGTTGTTTATTGTCAGTTCCCCAAGGTAGCATTGTCAAGCTGCTTTTGTGAACACGTTCCAGTGTTTGATGTGATAGACCCCTAGTCTCAGTGGGGAGATTGAGAATTGATTTTGGTTTGGTTGTTTCTGGTTTTAAAAGTACTTGAAACCTTGTTTTGTTGAGTTCTTTAGGTATAATTCAAGAAATGAGAAATACGGAGTATTTCCTGCATCATTTTGCATCTTTCTGTTGCTGCTATTTTACTTTGGGAAGAGTATTGGTGTTTAATTTCCTTTAGTGCTTGCCCAGCAGTTCTTAGAGTAGTAATGCTTTGAATGTGTCTTACGTTTAAATATTTAGACTATCAGCAATTGCTGTGCAAGTATCAGTGCTAAACACTGTATTTCATTCTTAAAAACTTCATACTGTGATGTGGGAAGAATGGATTCTTTATAACACAGCTTGAGGGAACTCCCTGTCATGTTAGGAAGAGGCCTGATTTGGCACTAAATCGTTCTTAATGTAAGTAATGATCTGATGAAAGCTGCTTTGGCTGGAATGTCAGTGGTTGTGGTCTAATTCTGAAGGAAAAATCTTGTCTTTAAATGAATGCTTGTAGTGTGTGGAGGCCTGTAACTGAGCCAGTGTGGTGAATCGATTGAGCACCAGTTGGAAGAACCTGCAGTTTGTCATGTCCGGTGTCCCAAAGAGCTGCTCAAATTATAAATCCCTGGATGGGGTCAGTACCCCCGACGTGGGTTTCTGTGGCAGGCAGTAGGATGTAGTAGGACAAATGAAGCTAGCCATGAAGAAAATCTCTGTCCATGTAAAGCTATGGAGAAGAGCAGGAAAAGTTGGTTCAAAAGGAGATACTTTTAGGATACAGGGTTCCAAAAAAGTGCATCAAAATTTCCAGGTATGAGAATGTTCATTTTAAGGAGCACTGGATTAACAAACATCATAGTTTTTCTGTAATAAATTCTTAATTTAGGAGATGGCTTGAAATAATGTTGCTTTTAACTTACACTGACGGATTGCAATAATAGTCACTAAGGTTTGCTGAGCACACCTTCGGTTTGTTCCACAGGGTTATTTCTTCACCAGGTCTTAACTGTAATTAGTGCATGTAACTATTGTTTGTCATGTTAAATGCTACCAGAGGCTCCAAACTGTTCCTCACAGCAGGGATTAAGCAATGCAGGGTGTGTTCCTTGGATACTGTAAGAATTGTGATGGGGGACAAGATGTCAAGAAGCAAGTATGGTTATTCTTTCAGCACAGGCTGTTGATTTACTGGATACTCTCATTTGCCTGCGGATGACTTTGATGTATATCTCTCTTTGTGGGATTGCTTTTGAGGTAATGATTTCTTAATCTTTCTCCTCCCCCATAGGCATGTACCTAAGAAGCTTTAGAAATCTCAGGGTTGTTCTTCCCCTTTGGGTTCTTCCCCTGTTGTAGGCTCCCCTGGACTGAATTCTCTATCAGCAGAAATACAGATGGTTGTTAGTTTTTATGATCTGTATCTTTTGACATTGTAATGATTCTTCTATGGTTTAATTGAGTTTAGCAAAGCAACCCGGCACCTTACAAAACAGCTCTGCTGAGTGCTTCTGATAATGGGAAACTTTGTCCTTCGTCTGAAGAAACAAGGAAAGGAGTTCCATCAAAATCCAGACCTTTAATCTCTTACTTAAATTCTTGTTATTCTTGTGGCTTCTAAATTTAATGGAAAAGATGCTTTTCATTATTTAAAGTGAAAAAGATTGTGTCTGTCCTGTTTTGTTTTATTCTAGAATGTTAACCTTCTTTTGTTCTGAAAATATGGATTGAGTATAATATGTAAAAGGCATTAAGTTATGCTGAGCTCCTGGGAAATCCTCTCTTTATAACAGTACTAAGATGCGGTTGCTGTACTGTATATTCTGGCAGAATTCTCTTTCATTCCTTTGAGCCTTTGAAGAGGAGATCAGAGGCATTTAGATTTGCAACCTATAGCATGAGATTTGCCTATTAAAAATGTACATCCACCCTCTTTGGTAAATGTTGAGCATGTCTTAGGAACATTCAAATAGAAATGAAGTTTGGGAAAGTTTAACAACAGCCTGTTCACCACCAGAGTGAAATGAATTGTTTCATCTCTCAGTGGTTTGGCATTAGTGTGTTTTACTTCTGTTCCTTGCTGGATGCAATGGGTGGGGATTGCAGGTTTTGGGACTGCATTCCCCTTGCTTGAAAAGGTTGTGTTTGGCTGTAAAATCTCCTCATTTTTGATACTTCCCTGCTGAAGAAAAGCAGCCTGAGCTGGCTGGAAGAGCTTAATAGTTTCTCCAGGACAGATCACTAGGGAAACAAGTAACTTCCAGTGGATAACATGTCTGGATTGTGTGTGAGGGTTCTCTTCCTCCTCCTGTCAGTTACTCAAAGTGCAATATTAGATACATCAGTGGACCCATTTTTATTCCATTTCTTCAGGGTGTTACATTAGCTCACTGTATAGCATTGGCTGTGAACATCAAACTACTGCTCTTCTGGCTTCTTCAGCGTGTGTGTAGGCTGGTGTCTGACAGTGCACATAGGAATGAGGGTTTGTATTTGATGTTGAGCCAGAAAGGTTTTTCTTGTAGAGTTGCTGGTCTTTGTGTCCCAGATTTATCCTTTGTGAGAAAATAAAAGCAGTGTTGATAGCCTGTCCAGAATTCAAGGTGGAGAAGGGTCTCTGACTGATGCGCCATCATCCCACACTGCTGCAGGCAGGACACAGTGGTAAATAAGAACATTTCTCCCTGTCTCCTTTCTGATATTTTCATCTCTAACAATCCTTTAGAATCCATGGAAAGTGAAATGGTGAAGTCTGAGAGGTTTTAATAAAATCCTTTCCCCCAAAGCTTTGCCTTGATGGCTTTGTTGGCCCTGGAGAGCTCTGCGCTGTAAAGCTTGTGTAATTCTAGGGAGTGCTTTATTACTCACTGTCAAGGCAAACATTTGTAAAAGTATCACTTTGGCTTTGCTATCTGGTCTCATAATCTGTGAATTGAAGCCAAGAGAGGGATTGTAAAGCTGAACCAAAATAAAACTCCTCCCAACCTCCATCTTGTCAGCATACTGGGGACAGTTGGCAATCTTCCTGCTTTAACCCAACAGCAATATATATATTTACATTAGGAGCTATTAAATATGCCATCACAAAATACATAGAAGTTTGTATTTCTTTTGGAAAATGTGTAAACTGTATGGAATTGCGTGAAATCTGATAGTAGGTTTTATTTCATGTTAAAGGAATGTTCTTGTGTGGTGCTGAAATGAATCTGTGGGGGACAGGAGGGGATATAAGGTCAGTACTTGAGATCCTTTGGGGGCAGTAGTTCTCTACACTCAATCTGGTTTTGTGTCTAAATATTGTCTTTATGCTAGTCACCCAGTGTTGGAAACCTCTTGTCCTTAGCCTTGTTTCATCTACAGCTGACCACCTAAATAGGATTCTGGATTTATGGCTGCATGGGGAAAAGTAGGGCATTCTTAATATAGACCTCTTGAGTCTGAACTGTGATGCTGTTTCAAGCCTGGAAGTGCATTTGGAGTTTACTGGTCTTGATGAAGTCCTTCATCCTGTTGGAACACTCTCAGTTGTCCCAGTTGGGGTTGCTCAGGAAGCAGCAGTGCATTCTGCTGCAGCTCCCCATGGCTGGGTTGTTGTAGGAGTCAGAAAAAGGATGGAAAAACCCCTCCGCTTGGAGGGAAGCTGCTGACAAAGCCAGTTCCTTGGCATCCCTGCCCCAGAGATAGTGTGCTTCAACGTTGAAGGATCCTTGGGAAATACTGGTCCTCTCCCTGTACTTCATGTTTTAAAACCAAGTTTACTGAAGCTCTGCTTTTTGAAGAGGTCCAATCCTATTATGCCTAAGCCAGGACCTCCCTGTTTTATTTTGGGTCATGCACATGTCCTTTCCGTTCCTTTGGCCATCTGCAGCCTTGGGTTTGGGCTGCACTTAGAAACATTGGCAGAGCAAGATGGGGGTGTGTTTTAATGTCCTGATTCCATTTACACAACTGCAGCAGGGTAGGAACAACGTGCCCAGTGTGACCTGGTTTGAGAGGAGCACTTTGTCCAGAGGTAGGCTGCTTGGCTGGGAAATCAGATCCATTGTACATACAGCCCGCTTGATGAAAGATTAGTGACAGGTGGACTGAAAAGGGCTTTTATGGGTCTTGGGGAATACCAAGTCTGCTCACCTTACCGGTGAAGATTTTGGGAGCAATTTTCTTCAGTAGAAAGAACAAGTTTCAGTATTTCCAACGATTATTCCCATTAAGTTGACTCATTTAAAAACAGCTTTGTGAAACATCAGCAAGTTTGTGTTCATTTATTTCCGCTTTGTCTCCCCTTTGCTTGGGGTCCAAAATAATGCAGAGGAATGGCTTGGGTTCGACGCTGTAGGAAATTCAGAATGCTCTTTTTAAAGCTTTGGTTAGTGTTTTTTTGTGTTCTGTATCTTTGCAGGTTGGAATAGATCTCAGGTCTCCCATTTTAGTTCAGGAATATATGGCATATCATCCAGCAATGAGTCTGGATGTGCCGCGTGGATGATTTCTGTAGTTAGAGGTGTTAAGGGAATGTGGTAGACTTCTGTGTTACCCATCAGACGTCACTTGACAACCTGATTTAATGCTCTCCTCACGCTTCTATTTTTCTGGTGCTCTAAGTAAAGGTGGGAGCTGCCATCCGTGTAACCAGGCTTCTGGAGCTGCAGTGAATTATCTGACTATTAAGAAGAGCACAGGGATCACCGGAGAGAGAAAGTGCTCTTGAACCAAAGCTGAAGGATTTGTTCAGCATTAAATGAGTTTCAGAAATGCTCTGTCTGCTTGAGTGCAATTAGAAATCATGAAGTGAAGCTGATATGCTCCACCTCATCACATTAAGAGGTGCTATTAGTTCTCTTCTTGTGTTTGAAAGTTCTCTTTGATTCCCAGTGGAAGGGTACAGTACACAATTCCCTCTAGATTAAGCAGTTTGCAGGTGCCCTTTCATAATCTGAGAGGTTAGATTGGCTTTTTGGAAGAACCCCATCTTTATTTGCATGTTCTTTCAGTTGAAGACAAATAAATGGGTTCTCCACTTGGTTCCCAAGTGAGTTGCTGTCAGTTTTGAAGTTCTTCCCTTGATATGACTCTATTTTTTCAAGTCAGCTTTGCTTTTGTCTACCTCTGTAGGCGTACCCATTGAGTGAGGAAGCAGCTTTTCTTTGTGAAGAAATGTGACTAAGAACTGAATGCTGTTCCAAAGAAATGCAAATGATAAAGCTTAGTTTGCATGTCACTCTGTGCCATCACCTGGTCTGGAGTGACACAAAAATCCAACAAACCCAAAACGCCAAATGCACACTTGTGAATGAAAATCGTAAGTGTCCAGGTTGGATGGGGCTTGGAGCAACCTGGTCTAGTGGAAGTGTCCCTGCCTGTGGTGGGGGAGTGGAACTGGATGAGCTTTAGGGTCCCTTCCAACCCAAACTGTTCTATGATTCTGAACTACCCAGTCTGATTTTTATGCTGGGATTGGTCTTTATCATTTAAGGTAGGCAACAACTCTGCTTTGTAGCTGTGAACTGTGTATACACTTCAAGTCACTAACTTAACCAAACCTATAGACATCTACAGAGGGCTTTTAATATAGCCAAAAATACAGTAAATTACCGGTAGATATGTCTGAAAGACATCATAGCCTGTGCTAGAGACAGCTGGTGGAGCAGAATCCTGCTTTAGTGATTAACTGGGGTTGGAAACCATTTCCTCGCACTCAGCCAGTGTCCTGAGCAGGCAGCCTGGTGCTGTGGATCCCTGCACAAGCAGATCGCCACACAGTTGCTTCTGAGCAGCCTTGAAGGGTCCAGGATCTCCAGATTCTCCAAGCAGCAACAAAGAGGGCTTAGCAGGTCAGAATTGATCTATTGAGGCCCATCTTACATAAACATCTGAGTTAACTGTCATGTGCTGGGGGATAAGAGATTCTTTGTGCTGCGGCAATACTGTTACTAAGGCAATAACCTTTATGCTAGATCCTTGCAATTAAAACGTTAATGCAGGATGAGGCCAGCATAGGAAGACAGTTATTATACTGTAGGAATTCAGGAGGGAAGTTGCTGGATAAACCAGGTTGCTCTCAAGAGGAGTTTTGAATTTGCCTTAATCCTTTTGCAGAAAGTATGCTGGCAGCTGTTTAATGTAGATGGTTTTATAACCACTGCAGAGGTGTAAATGTAAACCAGCAACATGTTAATCATAGAGTGGTTTGTGTTGGAAGGGACCTTAAAGCTCATCCAGTTCCAACCTCCTGCCACAGGCAGGGACACCTTCCACTGGAGCAGCTTGCTCCAAGCCCCTGTGTCCAACCTGGCCTTGAACACTGCCAGGGATGGGGCAGCCACAGCTTCTCTGGGCACCCTGTGCCAGCGCCTCAGCACCCTCCCAGGGAAGAGCTTCTGCCTAAGGGCTCATCTCAATCTCCCCTCTGGCAGGTTAAAGCCATTCCCCTTGGCCTGTCCCTACATCCCTTGTCCAAAGCCCCTCTCCAGGTTTCCTGCAGCCCCTTTAGGCACTGGAGCTGTTCTAAGGTCCCCCCTTAAGGAGCTTTCTCTTCTCCAGGCTGACCCAGCCCAGCTCTCTCAGCCTGGCTCCATAGGGGAGGTCCTTCAGCCCTGATTAACCCACATCTGATTAATCTGTCAGTGTTTTTTAATGTGAGGCCCAAGGAAGAATTTCAATCTCTGAAGTGCCTTCTAGAGTTAATAAAGCCAAGGAGAATGAATTGCTGAAAAGCCTAGAAGTGAAAAGAAATAAGCTATATCTGTGAGACCCCTTATTATCTGTGTTCAGATCCTGAATGCTGGTCTCTGTTGGGAGCTCTGAGGTAATGTAGCTCTCTGCCAAAGCAAGCCTGCCCTTCCCGTGCACGGCTGGAGGCAAGGACCCACTGTGGGAGGGCAAGTAGAGGCTTGGAGTAGGATGCAGTCCCCTCTTCTCACAGCTTTTTAGAGCAAAAATGCCATGTGCCATTAAAAACTAAAACTGGTGAGCGCTTTAAGTAGTCATGTGTGGAAATGGGAGGAAAATCATCAGAATTAACCTATTTCACATAATTTTGAAGTCATCAGCTTCTTAGTTGTTACTGAATGTAGTTATGTCAGCAGGGATGGAAGAACTCCTATGCAGAAGGGGCAGGAAATCACATTCTTCCCACAAATGCAGCCGAAGAAAGAGGAGAGCAGAAGGCGCCTGCCTGATCACACAGTCCAGTTGCCATCTGCTCTCAGGTGACTGTGACATGTCCCATTTGTATGCTTATCCAGCTTGGGGTTTAAACCAGTTATGGCTCTTCTTCTATAACTCCTGCTGGAAAGCGCCTTCTTTCTATTAGCGTCTCAAATTTATTCATGGTCAGTTTATACTATTAAGTTCTTGCCCCCTTATCCTAAATAGCTTTTCTCCCTCCATGGTGCTATTTAGCAACCTTAAACTGCTCAATCTTCATTTTGCGAAGATAAACACATTAAAATATTCTCTATGCTCAGAAGGGAAGCTTTTCCACATCATTTCTGTTTTGAAATCATCTGTCTTGGACTTCATTTCTGGTATGTCAAATGAAATCTGACTAATGCTTTGATGCAGGAGTGCGCATGTTAGTAATAGCCGTATGGGGTGAGTGGCTGGGAGTTATTGTGTGTGTTTGTACTAAAGTAAGTTCTCTCCATCTCTGTCACTTGCAGTTGATGCCCCCAGTCAGCAGAAGCTGGGCATCAAAGAAATGAGTTTTATTCCTCTCTTAGATCCTTCTGCATTTCTTTATTAGGTAATCTTTATGAAGGTTGGTCTTTCAGTAAGTTCTTGAGAAACTGTTAGTAAGCTTCCTTGGTGATGGGAAGTATGATGAAATCTCTTCTTTAGCTGTTTTTTTACGTGTTTCAGTTCTTGCACTACCCTCTGCTTAACAGTAACATCCTATTCAGCATCAGAAAATGCTTTGCTGTGCCCACACTTAATCCTTTTGACTGACAAATCAGAGAAGGAAATCAGTGTTTCTGTCATGGGCTACTTTTTGGTAACCTTGTGTTTTCTTTTTAATTCTCTTTATTCTCATATTTAAGCATATTCAGATTTTACAAACATTTGAAGGTTGTATTTTCCATGCTGTCGAACATCCTATTATCTGATGCCCTGTTTATTCCTACTTTAAGTTTATAATAGTCCATATAATATATTAGGGAGCCTGTCTGTGGTAGTTGGAGCAAAAGTACTCATTAAGCAGGCTAAATTTAGATACTTTATATGAGCAAGTTTGCAAAAATAATAGAAAAGAGGTATGAGTAATATCTTGAGGTGAAATAAGGAGCTTGTCTGGTTGGAGCTTCAGGATCACCATACTGTGGAAGAATTGGCCTGGGTGATGGGTGAATTTGTCCCTTTAGAAACGGGGTGGGATGGGATGGCACATTGAGTGTATGGTGGAAAGCAAAGGTCAGTCCTCATTTATGGAGAGTCACCTTCCTTCTGGTCTGCTGGATAAGAGAGAAGGTGACACTTCTGGTTTGATAATGTCATTTTGGCCTAAAACCTTGGGGGAGGCAAGACTGGAAGTTAAAATAATGTCTGAAAAACTGGTTTTGGCAGTTTTCACGTGCTCAATAACTGACCTATAAACAAAGAACTTGATTTCTTTGAGCTTGACATCCTAGTTTGAATATATGGTTCCTTTTTCTTAAAAGCCAGTGTACATTTTGTCAAACGAATGAATTATTCCAACCATCAAATACAAACATACAGAAGTAAGAGAAGATTTCTGTGCGAGTCAATGGGATGCTGGAGAATTACCTGAGAGAGCACCAAAAATGTTTAATGACTGTGTAATGACAAACCTACCTGTTTTGTCCCATTGGGATGGGAATTTCTGCATGCTGCTGTGGTGATAACATCAGGAAGAGATGTGTGTATTGAGAAATTAGCTGTCAGGCTTGACTGTTATTTGAGGAGTGGGGGGGATTACCAGCTAGTTCTGAGCTCATAGAGGTCTTCCTCCAAAGAAAAACCAACCAAAACCTACACCACCCACCAATCCATCCAGCAAACTTTCTTTTCTTATCAGAGAATGGTATAGTATTCTTGTGAGTTTGGAGGCTGAATAGCGGGCTTGTTTGCTTGGGAACCTGCTTAGCAGTTAAGAATAGTGCTTTATCTATCCCATTAAGACTGTATTATTTGAAAGAAAAGTGGGTGGTATCCAGTTTTACCCTGCTGTTGGCCAACTCCCAGCAAATCCCTGCTGATGTTGGAAGATGGAAGAAACACCAACAAATGTCTTCTTGAATGATGAATTCTGTAGTTTTTAAGTCAATATGTTGTCTCTCGAAGCTCTGATACGTTGAGACAGGGTGTCCAGCATTCGTTGTTGATACTTCTTGATGTTACAGCCTCACTAACACAAAAAGCCTTTGTTTTCCAGGAACATTGAACCATCTTGGAAAGTTTTCCCAGATTAATTGTTCTGGTTTGTTAATCTCACCCTTGGAGCTTTATCTCTGGTGGTTGAGGGAGCTCATGGTGCTGGGGACCTTTGAGAAGGCTCTATAGGAATGGGGTGCTCTGCTCCCAGAAATGATCCAACCTCTTCTATCTTTATGGTATCTGGCGTGTTAAATATGCTGGCTTTTGTCTCCCAACAGCTACATCCCCTCGAGTTTCCTCAGAGCTCGAGCAGGCCCGGCCTCAGACAAGTGGAGAAGAGGAGCTCCAACTGCAGCTCGCGCTGGCCATGAGCCGGGAAGTCGCGGAGCAGGTCAGTGCCCGTGTAGGTTTCCAAAGTGTCCGTGCTTTTCTAGTTGAGCTACAGTGCTGTTTTTCCTCAATGGCAGCTTGGCTTTGCTCCAGGTGGAATAGGGGGAGAGAAAAAAGCCATTTTGGAAGATGTTACTCTTTTGTGTTCTTTTGAAATCTCTTTTTAAAGTAACTTCTGCCTCCGAGCTGTTGAGACTAGTGGAAGATGACAGTCACTTTGCAAGAAGACTCTGTGTGGGAGGATGTTAATCATCACATTACTGAAGATGTTTTCAGTTAGGAAGAACTGAAAACATGACTAGTCCGGAAAACCTTCATTAATGGGGCCAGCATAAGGAATGTCAGTGAATTCTGATTAGAATGAGATTTTGAACAATCTGTTCATTCGCTAAGATTGGAATAGAAAGGTGACAGAAAGCACTAAAGTATATAAAGAACCTGATTTAAAGTAACATAGCTTCTCATCTATCGGGATATATAGGTATCAGTAACATAATATGTGTTATGTTACTGTGTTAATTCTTAGGAGGTTGGTTCTGAAGTTTGGAATAAATGCTGGAATTGTGGATAAAGTTTACTGCATGTTAATGTATATAACAAAGTTGTTGAATCTCAGCTATGAGTGAAGATTGAAGCTGGCTCTGCTGAGTATCTGTGATATTTTAGTCTTCCTATGACAACTTCAGCTTACTGCTGGATGTTAAGCATTAGTGCCTCTGTGCTTGGAAACTATCACCCAGTAAACTTTGCCATTATGGAGCAATAAAGAGAATAAAAATCGGAACCTGATCAGTTGAAATAGCTTAACGTAATCACAAGGGAAATACCAAGCAGGGAATTAGTCAACTTCTGAAAGTTGTGATGCAAACCAAGATGTTTAAAATGGTTGAATGTGCTCCAAATACGGTAACTGACAGATGTTTAAAACCTACAAAATAGCTGGTTGAATTCACTCAGTGTTCTTTGTAACTGCTGCTTCAGGTGCAGAGGGAAGCTGACAAAAGCCAGGAAGATGAAAGTGTAAATCACTATGTCCTTCAGTGGTGATCTGAATGCTCAGAAGCACCACAATGATTTAGAGATGGAATATTTACTTTAAGTTCTGTGGTGTTCTAGCATTGCAGCTGAATTCTGGGGAGAACATCCAAGTTACAGCTTTCCCATTAGGTGTAAAACAATACAAGGGTAAACTTCAGTCAGCCAAATGGTTATGATCACACTGCTATGCTGGTGTTACAGGGTCGGCATGCTCCTGACCTCTGTTAGAGGCAGGAATCACAAACTCCACTCCCCCATTTGTGTTATGTCCAAGTTAGAGCAAATATTCCCAGTGATCCCACTGTGCGTGCCTGCGCTCCGAGGGTGGCAGGGAATACTGCCCAGGCCTTCCCTGGCAGAGTCCTGCCAGGGGGGCAGGCACTTGGAGGGAGCAAACAGCACAGTCTAGGCTAATGGTCTATATCAACAGTGTTGATTTCCTTTGCAGGAGGAGCGCCTCAGACGCGGAGATGATCTGAGATTACAGATGGCTCTGGAGGAGAGTCGCAGAGACACAATTAAAATTCCCAAAAAGAAGGAGGTAGTGCCTTCAACTAAGAAATTCCCGGTTATGCTGCCAAAAGCTGAAATACAGTAACACAAAAATAGCTTAATACTGAGCTCTTTTATGCTTTTGGGAAATTGCTTTGTTGTATAGCTTAAAGCTTCTTCCATGCGGGTTAAATTTCAAACTACTAGTCAATGCAGGTGTGTAAAAGGAAAAACTAAAGAATTGCTTCTTCACTCTCATGGGTCTGTACTTGGGGTTGCTAATGCTCTTGATTAAAGCTCGGATTATTCCTGCCCTCAGCATACCACTTTGTTGGACCTAATGGATGCCCTGCCCTCGTCGGCACCAGCCCCACAGAAAACAGAGCCTTGGGGACCTCCTGCTGTTGCAAACCAAACTGATCCCTGGGGAGGATCCACAGTTGCAGCTACTGCCTCTGACCCGTGGCAATCATTTGGTAAGAATAACGTGCCAGAAGGAATGCTTAGTGGAGTTTCTTGCTTTTTAATGTTGAGCTTTTTGAAGTTTCTCAATGTACAATGTCATGCTTGATAACAACAGTGTGTTAGTCCATTTTGATTGTTTCCCATACTCTGGAACTAATGTTTCCTTCACTCATTTCCAAGCAGAAAAAAACGGAAGTTGCACTCTTTTGAAGCAGCTGGGTTTTGTGTATGCATTTTGAATCTTAACAAAGAAGAGGGCGAGTGAAGCTTCTGTGTTCTTTGTAAAGCAAAAACAGCTGGAGGGATACTCATGCTTTTCTAGTTGTATCCAGTGTTGTGGGGTTAGGCTCTTGGTGGTATTTAGCGTAGTACTTAGGCTGGGTGCAGTGGCTGGGAAAGACATAGATCTGCATTACTGTGTCTTTAATTGCTCCTAGTGAAATGTGGCGTGTATGCCATCAGAACCAAAGGGATTAAATTGTTTAAATTGAGATTTTTATACCAAAGAAACAAAGAAAGAGATTACCACTTTAAATACTCACTGTTTTATAAGCTTTTTGATACCAAGTTCATGGAATCTGTTTCTCAAGTGGAAGATCCAGTGCTTCGCATCTCAAAGAGCCATTAAGCCCACTGTTTTTGTGTGTCTGCTTTTGTATGTGTGTTCTGCTGCCGTTGTAGTGTGCTGGTTTCTGGTTTAACCAAAATCTGATCAAGGAGTTACATACGTAAGTTTGTAACTCCTTCGCATACGTAAGTTGATGGTTCCTCATAGGATGTATTTAACTTACTACATCTGTGGAATTGGATCTGTTTTTATGGTGGCTTTGGAAGCTTTTCATGAAGACTAACAGCTTAGTTCTGTCACTTTTGCTTCAGGCTGGTGATTCTACAACCTCTGCTCTAAAGTGCTTCAGAGTGCATTAACATTCAGCACACCACCCTCCAGATTCCTGATGAAAAATGTGAAGCTGAATAATAAAATGCATTACTTTTTCTTCCTCTCCTTGTGGTGGCATTAAGGCACCTACATGGTTGCTGGAAGAACTGCACTTCATTGTTTTAAATGTAGCCTGTTTCTCTTATGGTGATAAATTGCAAGCATGAAATCAGAGACAGTCCAAGTTTAGGGCGCTGAGGCTGTTCAGTGTGTTTTCCTATGGTTAAAAACCAAAATCCGCCTTCTTCAAATGCTGTGCTCAATCTGTCATCCTCTGACAAGATTTTCCTTCCTGTAGCATTTCCTCTCAGTGGCTCCCAACTTTATTAATGCCATAGAATGAGGCCTTGTTGCAGCTTGCTGGTGTGTTGGCTCCCAAGGAATAGTCTTGAAGGTGTAAGATTTATGGATTTGCTAGTGAAGGAGTGACTCATTAAACTGTGTTTCTCAAATCCCGCCTGTGCTTTGGCAGTTCAGTGCTAATGGAAGCTACAGGAACGGGTCTTCCCAAGCGCTTTAATTCTCTGCACTCTCTTTATGAAAGAAAAGACATTCCTGAAAGCTTCCATTTATGCAAAGTGCTGTCATTGGCATTTCTTTCATAACTCAGCACTAAGGGCAGATAAAGGAAATGTAAGTACAGGTGTGGGAATAGTTGGGCTTACTTGGAGAATTGTAGCATTTCCTGATCCAAAGCTGTAGCAAGACAGTGCTGCCTGTTGATGAAACAAAGACCAAAGTGGTAAATTGATGAAACAGTTCCAAAGTGGCAAACTGGAATTGTGCCACTGTATGTAGCATTGAATTGGTTTTGAAGAATCTTGTGATGCCAAGGGGGTGATCTTATGTAGTTTTTAAAAATAAACCAATATTCAGTTGGAACTGGAAACCTTCATGGTGATTGAAGATAATAGCTGTGTACTGCAGGCGTAATTCTGGCCTGCTCTTGGGTTATGCAGCTCTCATTTAGTAATTAAACCATGACTGGGAGAGGTTTCGCTGGGAGGGGAAATGTGTTTGCATGTACCATTTGACTTGAAGGGAATTGATCACTGTAGAGTTGTGTATTGTCAGTACTGGCTTCCCGCCCCTCCACTCTGATGGCTGAGGAGGGGCAGCAGCTATGGATGAGGTAGGAACAAAGCAAGAATGATACTTGCCAACATAGACCTGGCCCACCTAAAGTGTGGTTTGCTTTAGCAGCCCTGGGTTAAGCCAGAATAGTCCTGGGTAAGCCAAAATAGTTTCATGTAATGGTAGAAGGAAGAAGAGGTCACCTAAGCTGAAATGTGATTAATAGTGGGAGGAAGAAGATAAAACTGGCAGGAAATTATGTATAGAGAGACAAGTTTTGCTCTCTTTCCTTCCCCTTTTACTGCTTTAATTTGCCGCTTTGCACAAGGAAGCCCTAACCTTGAGCACAACCTGAAGCAGTTTGGTAATGTGAATTTGTAGGAATGAAGAATTGTCAGCATGTCCCAATAAAAATGGGAATCCTGAACCTATAGGCATTAGGTTTAAAATATAGGCACGGATATCAGTGGCCAGCTTAGATCTGTGGCAGGAGGAGTGCTTACAGGGGGGGAATAAAAAGCCACAACTAGTTCAGGGAAGCTCATTATATTTTGGGAAATAACTGTTTGAAAACTATTCCCTTTGAATCTTACAGATGTCTTTGTCCAAGTCTTAATGTTGTACATTTGATACCTTTTACATACAGGCCTTTTAGAAACCTTCTTTCCCATGAGGTCATATAAATATACCCTTTAATTTCCTTCACCTTCAGTCAGATATTTCTGTTGTGGTGGCAGTGTAACAAAAGCAAGTTTATTTTCTTGTTGGAAGTGCAGATTGTTTTATTATGTGTTCAGTTTCAAATGGGAGATTTGTTTTATTCTTCTGCCTTGCACAGAGTTTACTTGTGCTTGTTCAGTATCTGTGACAGATGCTGAGACTCATCAGTATTCCTGATGCTGAACTTATTAATACACTTACTGGTGTCTAGTATTAATTGGCAGGAGTGGTGCATAAAAGAGGTTAATCTCCAAGGGAAGCTTTCCAAACTGGAATGGGACTGACTTGTGTTCCTGCTGCTTCTTCTGCAGGTGCCGAACCAGCTGCTTCTGTTGACCCTTGGGCAGCACCAGCAGCATCCACAGCTCCAACTCTGTCCAAAAATGTTGACCCTTGGGCTCCTGCTCAGCCGCCTTCTACTGCAGCAAAATCTTCAGTGGATCCTTGGGGACCAGCACCCGCAAACAAACCTCTCACTACTTCTGGTGAGAAACAGTCTCATCCCATATCCATATTTGAGTAATGGAGGTGAAATCCAAGTTATTTTCTTGCATGGGATGGTTAAAAGAAGTGATGTGCTGAACAATTTGCAGAACTGGTCTGTAAAATAAATGGCAGTTGTAATAGCTGGCAGCATGAAGAGTTTCAAATGTAATAATTCTGACTTAGAGCTCTGAATTTGTGTTGCTGCTTCATGCTCTGTCCCTTTTACATTCTTTTCTTGGTATCTGTGGACGCGTGCTGAGCACTTGACTGCTGCTGCCATTGGGTTTTGAAATGGATTTTATCTTTAATGAGACAAGGACTTAATTTCTGGAAATGAATGATACTGTAATTTTACCTTTCATCATGATAAATGGCTCTGAGATGGATGTCTCTGCAGATGTAGATTGACAGGTTGAGCATCTCCACATTCTGAGGAGACTTTTAGAGGTACAAATGAGGGTTTGTTACTTCAGAGTGAGGGTGTGAAAGCTATCCCTGTGCCCTTGTGTGGCAAGATGCAGAAGGTGCTGATTTAATTGTCTGTTCATGCTTTGTGACTAATGCAAGCTTGATGATTCCTAATACCTGGTATTTTCATGTTGGCGCTACGGCTGAATGCATCCTGGATGCGTTTTCTGCTGGTCGTTCATCTCAGTGCATAATAGACAAAGGAGATCTGAGGACTGCAGAAGTTGTCTAATCAGCTTTTCACTTGGGCAAAGGGCAATAACTGGATCAGATTTAGAATGATTCTTTAACTATGATGGGTCTTTCTTCTTGATAAGAAGTATGGTTATTACAATCTTCACTTGTGCTCTTGGGGTTTTCTCTTTGTGTTCTTTATGGTGCTAAATTCATACCTCTGTGTGCTTGAAATGTGTTGAAGGTTAAAAGTAAATCAGAAAAACATTTCAAGTAATAATAATTTAAGAACCAAAGCGAACTGTAAAGCCTTTCAGGAGTGTGATTGCTGATGATTTAGGTGTGGGTTTTATAACTCCATTCTGAGGTAAGGATGTGTCCACATTTGGAAAGTGTAATATCTTCACTGGTTGCAAACTATGGGCAAGTTCTGGTGCTTTAGCTAACAGGGCTTTTCCATCTCTACATGGCACAGATAACCTTTGCTATTGCATTCCTCCTCCCTTTAACTTCAGCAGCATATATCAAATCATCACTTAAGTTGTAGCAATGCTACATTTGTCTTTGCAACTGTATTCAGAAGTGTGTTCTACTTGAGGGCTGATAAACACACTTTAGGCTGTAAATTCATTGCTGTTGCCTTCTGCAGTGATGTTTACCTGCCTATACGTCTCTAGTGCAGACACTCAGTAAAGCCCCAGCAAGCTTTGTGTGCCTTACATTAACATTTCAAAGCACACTGCTCTGAATAAGTTGGCTAATACTGTAGGAAAGGACAGTGTTCTCACATTATCCTTCTCCCTGGTCCTGAGTTCAGAGTAGGAGCACTCCAGCTGATCTGAACTGCTGCCCTGGACCCTGACAGAGTGGCTTCTTGGTAACACAAATGGGCTACAAATTGCTTTCAGTAGGATCAGATGTGTGAAACAACTGTAGATCTGTTGATGACAGGGCTGTCTTGTTTTGAACAGGAAGTACATCTTTTGACCTCTTCAGTAATTTGAATGGTACAGTTAAAGATGATTTTTCTGAATTTGACACACTTCGAACTTCCAAAAAGCCAGGTATGAATCAAATTCTCAGCATGTGGACAGTTTGGGTCATAATCTCAGCAACGAATGTCTCTACTCTTAAATCTTACTTCAAACAAAACGCACTTTCACAAAGGAAAAGATTAAAGCTGGTGATAATGCAGCAGTAAAAGCCTGTTGTTAACATTCTGGTCTGTGCATGAACTTATGGGGAATGGGCCTTTTGCACTGTAAGCCACAGAATTCACTCTGTAACCTTTTGCTGCGTTGACCCAGAAACTTGTTGGGTGCTGTAAATTCAGAAGTCAAACATGTTGGAGTATGGCTCAGAGAGTCAAACTGAACAGTGTTGACTGAATTCCTCAAACATGTAAATTCCAGTGTATAACAATAGTAGGAAGATGAGAAAATACACTTCTATGACTGCTTTATTTGTTATTTGCTGATTAGTTACTAAAATAAAAACTGCCAGACCTTAACGTTGAAATGTACTTTCAGGATGGTTCTGCCTGAGAGGATGGTGACTAATTCAAAGCTGGGCTAAGCTTTTTTAACACAAAAGAGACAACCTGGGTGGAATCTAGCTAGGAAGGGTGCAGCAGTGGTGTAGTGCAAGGGCAGAAGCCAAGGCTTTTGAATCTCTTGGAGCCTTAGTCCCATCTGTTGCAGCATAGCTGTGAGGATATCCATCAGGGCAAATCAGGTAGCACCTTCAGTAGCACTGCAACTCTTTTAACTGTAGCTTCTTCATACTCTCCTAAAGAACATTACCTGCTTGCATGCTGTAAGGGTGTAACATGTACTGAAACATTTAAATCTGACTAACACAAACATTAGGTATTAAAACATTCTGCTGTGAGACTTCAGGGTTTTCTTTGCTTAACTGTGTAGATTAATAAGTTTTGTTTTTCTCTTTGTGTTATTTCAGCTGAATCAGGTTCCACTTTGCCATCTCAGCATAGCGGTACCGCAAGTCCTGATCTCTTTGATTCCCAGCACTCGATCATGACATCAGGCAAGCAGAGTGCAGCTCGGAAAACCCCTGAGTCTTTTTTGGGCCCCAATGCTGCTTTGGTGAACCTGGATTCACTGGTATCTAAGCCACCACAACCTGTTACTTCACTGAATCCATTCTTGGCACCAGGTTTGTGTCTGCACATTCCTCCAGTTTTCTGTTTTAACTTTCCCTTCCTATAGGAAAACTCCGCATAACTCAGTCTTCTTTGATTTAATATAGACTGGTTTGGGCTTGTTTTTCTTGATTACTTCAGCCAGCAGATCATGACTGAGAGCAGGAGGGTGAGGCAGGATAGTTTCAAGGTACACTGCCGGACCCTGAAAGCAGTTTCTTCTCTTGCATCTGATCTGCTGGCTGAGCTTGGTTCAAGCAGTTTCTCTTCTGCTTTTGCCCTTGCTCTCTCAAAATGATCTGTGTTAGGAGGCAGCTTTGGTTTATTAAAGATGGCTGAGCTAAAGCTGTGATTGTCAGAACAGGTAAGATGTGAATGTGTGCCAGCAGAGAATCCCTTGGGAAAGTCATAGGTAGTGGGTTCTTGTGGAAGCAGGAAGGAATTGCTCTTTTGTTTGTGCTGCGACTGGCACAGTAACATCTCTGACTGCAGCCTGAGGTTCCAGATAGCAAACTCTGCAGTATAATTTAGTGGGTTTCTGGTTCGGCTGTCTTTAAATTAGCATGGTAAGCCAGTTGTATCATAGAATTGTTTGGGTTGGAAGGGACGTTAAAGCTCATCCAGTTCCAACCCCTGCCATGGGCAGGGACACCTTCCACTAGAGCAGCTTGCTCCAAGCTCCTGTGTCCAGCCTGGCCTTGAGCACTGCCAGGGATGGGGCAACCGCAGCTTCTCTGGGCACCCTTGTGCCAGTGCCTCAGCACCCTCAAAACTCTCAAACCTTTGATCAAAGCACTCTGAAGATAACAGCCTTTGTAGTTCTCCTGTAAATTGCCCCCTGTTAGAAATGGGGCTACTTCACCTGTAGCAGATTTAAATAGTGACACTAAACATATGGGCAATATATGTAAGCTCTCCACATGCACTGAAATTCCTGTGTACCACTCGTGTGATGAAATACTTTAAAACACTAGTTCAGTATATAGTTTCTTCACTTTTCCAGTGGAAAAACCCAACAGTTTACTGAACTCCTTGAGTAGGAACCCCCCCCAGTAATTCTGAACAGCCTTGGCAGTGCTCAGCCAGAGGAAGTCTGTGTATCTGCCATTACCGGTTACTACACAGAGTTTATAAGGGGTCACTGGGCCATCCAAATAACGCTACACATGTACGGTAAAAGGAATTTGTAGTGTTGGCAGCAGTCCAGAGAACCTCAAAGGCTGGGAAGGTTACTCTCTGCTTTTTCTAGCACCGCTGTAATTCGGAAACAACTTGTTTACTTTATGAATTCTTGTCAAATCTCAGTGCCAGAAACATGTACAGCTTCGGAACGGAGCTGATTGGATGGGGTCGCGAAGCGAATGCGCATATCTGCAGTAGCAGATTGCAGTAATGGAGCACAGAGAGCCTGCAGTTCTCATCTGTAAGGCACATTTAATGTCATGGTTAGGCATGTTCCAGGTAACCACATTTGGAACCTCTCTTGCTCCAGTGATGACTATCAGAGGTGGAAACTGCTGATCAGCAAAGGGGTATTTTACGCAGTTATAGGTTCAAGGAAATGGGCTGTAGTCATGCACCAGGGCAGCCCCAGCTTGCTGGATAGCATCTACTCGGGTTTCTCTGCCTGGAGTTTTGAGGCTGGGAGCATGTGGGGGTGTACAGGAGGTGTGCTCTTTACCAGAAAAGCCCATCTCCAGACCTCGTGTTTGCAGAGGTGTGATCTCTTTCCCTCTTCCTCCTTTTTAAAACTAGGCGCTGCTACAGCACCAACTCCAATCAACCCCTTCCAAGTGAATCAGCCTCAGCCACTTACTCTAAATCAGATGAGAGCGAGTCCCGTGATGGGAACCAGCCCTTCTTTTAGTGCCGTGCCACCGATGAGCATGGAGCCAATACCTCTGTCTTCCATGGCCCCAGTGCCTGTGGGAATGGCACCGATACCAGCTATGGGCACTGTGGCATCTCTAACGAGGATGGGCCAGGGGCTGAACATGAGCATTGCAGGACCAATGACCCAACCTCTTCACAGTACAGGAATCCCGCCGTCAGCATCCCAGTCTCCAAATACAACTAACCCTTTTCTCCTATAAAGACCCAATTAAAGGAACTTTCTTTTCATAGTGTTTCCAGGCTGAAGTCTTTACAGCAAAATGAACGTGGCCTGTGTGGACTGAACGGTGTGTAAGAGACTTGGAAGTAGATTTGCAGTTTACAGTTATGATCTTTGAAGAGTTGTCTCTACTTACCAGTTAATCTAAATCTAGTCTTTGCTACAGATGGTACCTTACTTTGGCTTGTTGAGCATTATGTGAAATGTTCAGACTTTTCACCAAAGTTAGATTCTGCCCATTTTGTTACTTTGTTAATCATTTCAATACACTTTCTAGGGAGAACCTGCCATTTTAAAACTCCGTTGGCTATTTTGTAGATGTCAGATGATGTGCTGGATCCTGAGATTACTATTTACCTGCATCTGTCACTTCCTAAGCCCATAAGATAGACCTGAAATTCAGAGTGCTAGTGAATGTTTTGCACATAACTACACACAGTTCTAGACTGTTGGTTCACCCATAGTCCTTACTCTTAGAAGAGAACGATTTCGGAGGGCCCAGGTGGCTGGTTTTTATGCATTAAACATTGCAACGCAAAAACGGCACTGCTTTTGTTTCAGAGGCTTGCCTGAGAAAGCAAGCTTGGCTCAAAAGGAAACAAAAAACCGCAAGGCAAATCCAGACAAACCCCCCCCCAAGAACCTTCTCAAGTTGTCGAGTGTAACGTGTGCTGTCGTATGCAGTGTTGAATTTGTACACTACTCTCTAAGGACTCCTGAGGAACTCTCTGTGAGTGGCATGCTGCACTCGTGCTGAGTGTCCTGCTCTGTGCTTGTCCAGTACCAGCTTCGTTTGGAGGTTTATCATGTGTATTTTGTTTTTCATTTGACTTACAGCGCGAGTCGAAAGAGGTAAAAAACCAACCTAAAAGAGATACAGCGGGACAACTTGGAATCCAATTTCACCGGGGCAAGCTTTAAAACTAATTCAGGCTTAACCTTGCTATATGCAGTTACTCTTGTATACTTTTGCACATATTTTGTTTAGTACAGTTTCATATTTTGAGTTTGCAGAGTTACCTAATAGTCCTTTTTTTGCTAATTTTTATAATGTGGTTCTTATTTAACTGTCTGGTTTTGATAGATTTATCAAGTCTGGCGGAAAAATTAAGATATTGGCAAATGTCATTTTTATGGTTAATGCCCTCTTATTTATGGTTTTAGCTCTTTGTTTCTGTAAAGAGAGTTTAAAAGGGAAGATTAACACTAAAATATTTACTTTAAATGAAGTATTCGTAATGCAAATCGAAGCAAATTCTCGTGACTAATTATTTTTAGATGAATTGAATTTGAGCGTAACATGATTTCCGACTACATTAAAGAGGAAAAAACACTAAAGGCGCCTTTTTCCCTTGATTTGTCGCTGTTTTCCCATCTCCAAACCGGACGTTGGGCCTGTATGAAGATCAGAAGAGAGAGGCTCTTTTTTCTTCTTGTAATACTTGTTGAGATGCTAAAAACTCCTAATGTACAAACACGGCTCCTTAATTTTATTGACTAATATTTCCTTATGGAAGGTGCGCTCCATATTAATAACCGGTTCTATTGACAGCTGTTTATTGTCAAGGCTCAACTATACCTTTTAACTTGCATGTCTGGACTCCTCAGCACTAAACCACACTCAGGTTTCAGCCGGTGTTCCTGGTGGAAACCTTGTGTTCCCAGAGATGACAACGCTTGAGCTCTGCTGTCAGAGCAACACCTATATCCACAGAGCGAGCAGAAAGAGATGCCCCGGTGCTTGCTGCTGCAGTGAGGGCATCTCTGTGAATGAACTGATGCATCTTGGTGGCCTTTCCCTAATTAGAAGGAGGGGAACAAGCGGAACCCCCCCCCCAAAACCAAACAAAGAAGCTGGAAGAAACTAGGGTTGTGTGTTGTGGTGTAATGGTGCTGTGTGTGGCTGTGCCAGTTTAGGGTGCGTGTCCAGCGCAGGGAAGAGGCACTGGTTAACGTGAAAGGGACTGAGTTAAACCTTTTGGTGGGTAGGGGAGGCTGAAAGACTATCAAATGTAGGGTACAATCACAGATTTTAGCTGTGTAGGTCAGTGTAGCTCTGTTAGTGTATGGAATGCTAAACGTGTGGATGTTTGTATGCAGATTGTTCTGTCCTCTTGAGTACTATGGAATTTGCAAGTAGGATTCAGAATATTCATCTGCTCTTGGTTTTATATAGGAGGAAAGAGAATTGCTCTCCACACCCAGTATGTCTTTAAAACAAAAACCCATTCATGTTGCCTTTCAGAATAAGGAAAAATACTTTGCTTTTTTGTGGTGGTGAAGTGACTGAGAAGTGTGGACCAGGAAGGGGGTGATTCTTGTGGATGGGAAGGAAAAGTGGTTCCAATTGATCTGTGGCAAGATTTCTCCATCATCATTTTCCCACTTTAATTTCATCCACAGTGGAATTGAGGTCACTTGATGTCACTTAGTCTGTCACCTGAATGTGTCCGCAACATTTAGATGGGGCTTTGTCTCTTCAGACCTGAAGTTGTAACCCCATCCTGTTGATGAACACTGTTTTTGGTGGCAGGATGGGGTTGGTAGGAAGTATTTATAGGGATGAAGTCATCTGCAGTTCAGAGTTGTGTTCTAATATCAGGAATGGATAAAAATGTGCTGTTTGTCTGGTAGAGCCCTAGTTTAAGGAAACTGGGGAATGGCAAAGGGTTGATTTACAATAAGAGCTGGATTAGTTTTACATCATATATAGATAGATAGATAGACATATATCGCACAATAGACCATGATGGGGCGCTCTGAAGAGTCATTAGCCTGGCCTGTGGTGCTGTAGAGCTTGAGGTGAAGGCTTGACCGTGACCAGACACCCAGCCTGGTGTGAGGGTTGAGGCAGGAGCTGAGTTGCAGAGGTTTGGTAGATCTGCAGCTGCTTTGAGTTCCTGGGCTGGAGCTGTGCCCATGGGCAGCAGTGGGGTCCTGCAGGGGATATCCTGGCCCGGTGATGCTTCAGTTGTGTCCAGAATGGTAAATCTTAATTGCTCTCCAAGGAATTCTTCCTCCCTCCTCACCCTCCCACTTCTATGCATGGAGGACGTGTGCGTATCCCATCCCATCTGCTCTGCTCTATTTCTCCAAATGCATTTCCCTTTCCCCCCCCCTTCTTTTTCTCACTTGCAAAACATACTAAAAGTGCTTTTGGTTTATCCAATGTTAGTAGCCCAAAATAGCCTTACTGGTCAAATTGACCCAAGAGAAAAGTGTGAAATATTTTGTAGAAAAGGAAAGAAAAGGAAAAAAAAAGCCCCACAAACCCTTGGCATAACTTTAAAACACTCCTCCCCCCATAAGCTCAGTTATTTATTCAGTTCTATACTCCAGAGAAACTAAACTCCACGGAGGGGACAGGGAAGGAAAACCGTGGCGGTGGGTTGTGGTGTTTACAGTCTTTCTGAAGCCCTGTAGCTAAGACAACTCTTGTTCACCATCTTCCCTTTTGCTGTTACAGACTCTAACATGTACTGTATGTATTAATATTGCACAGACTCGTGGAGAAAATAGATGGGTTTATTTTTCACAGCAGAGTCTCCCAAGACTTCGCTTCCTTTCCTGTTACAACTGAAGTCATCACTAAACTGGTTTCATAAGCCCGGGAGCCGGCTGCTTGCTATGAATTCGTGCTGACTATTGACATTATTTCCTGTATAAATAATTTATCATTTGTACTATTGTATCATAATGTCTGTATCTTTGTGTCATGGTTTGTTTTCTTTCTTCCCTCCCCCCCCCCCCCAAAGCAGTGTCACAAATGTGATCTTTAATGCCATCAGAACAGTGGAAAGACGAGGGGTTTGTAGGTGACTGGTCAGAATTAAAACTGTATTGCTTATATTCCAGCTGTGTTGCTTTTTCCAGACTCTGCCTAAGTGTTTTATGATCCCATTGGAAAAACTGTCACTGCCATGCTTGAGTTCTCCACAAAGCTCATGGATTGCTTGAGGTGATTTAAGGTTTGTGCTAAAAGGCCTGGGGTGCTTGGAGAAACGGAACAGTTGTGGGGAGTGATGCTTCTTGTACCTTGTCAATGTGATGTCTTGGATGCGTTCAGCGCTGTCCTGGGGCAGGCCTGCTCTTGCTGTGAGAAAAGAGGGTTTCTTATAGATCACTTAAATCGGAATCAGTTGAGACCTTACTAACTCAATAAAAATGAAGACTTGTTGTGTTGCAGGTGACTGAATTGCTTCTTTAAACAGCGCTTCCGGAGGGATGATCGAGTACGGGCTCAGTGGAGGCTTCCGTATGTATGTCAAGGCAGGAGGCTGGGGAAGGAGCGACCTCTAAAGCTCATGGAATAGGGGTTGGGGAGCTGGGACAGAGCTGGCTTTGGGAGTCTTTGCATCCCATTGGCAGCAGTTCAGTCTTGCCCTTCCCATTGAGCCAGTGGCCTTGCGGATGGGGTGGCAGGGAGCCTGTCTCCAGGTGGGAGGTGATTCCAGCTTCTCATTGTGGATGGTTTAAACTGAAGGGCACTTCATTAGAAGGCTGCTTCAAGAGCTACCTCTGCAGAGCCCCTCTGGGCTTCCTGTAGTTCTGGTTTGTTGCCAATTGGACTGACCACTAATCAAACGCTTCACTTAGTGCCAAAACCACAGTGGTGGCAGGGACCTGCTGTCGGAAAAGCAGCCACGGGGGGAAAGCCCATTTGTTTTGGTTTCAGTTTGATTCATTTTGCTTCTGCCTTTGGGCTGGTAAAGAAAGCAAAAACCTCCTTTGCAGGGCCGGCAGCCCAGGTACCTGCTGCTTTTTGTCCCTCTCCTTTTCCAGAAGGAGGCATCTTCTATGCATGTGTGAGTATTGCTCCTCCGGGTGATCCATACTCCGCTGTTTGATTCCGGCCTCATGTTAAAGCAAAGCTGCTCACTACAGGAAGGATTCGGAGTGGAAATGACTCTGATTTTTCATACTCCTCTAGAGGAGGTGGCTGCTGCAAGCCAAGGGGTTGCTGGAGGAGCAGGAGCTGATAAAGCCCATTGGGAGGTGGATCTGGCTGTGGCTGAGCCTTCCTCTGGCCTTGGGTGAGCTGCTCTCCCCCTGTCCTGGGTTTCCTCTTCCTCTCCTGTGAAGTGAGATGGGATTTCCCTGCCTTTGCAGAGGAAAAGGGCTCTCTGGATAAAGTGATCTAGGGGCTTGTCCTCACCTGGACTGGTGCTGCCCACGTGGGTTTGCCGAACACATTCATTGCTGTTACCTGTTGTTTGTGCTGGGCCGAGCGGTGCAGCTCTGCTCCTCTGCTTGTTTCAACTGGGAGACAGTGGTTGGGGCCAGCTCCTGCTATGGCTTTGGCAGGAGTTCTACAGCCACCTGCAAGCTACATTTCAGAGGACCAATGTGATTTATGCAGCCTCATGTTGAAAGCTTCCGCCTTTTCCAGTCATCCACTTCCAGGTAACCTCCTCCCTGTCCTGTGAGCTGGGACATAGGGGTTTGTAAAGGCAGAGGCTTGGGAGCTCAGAATTAGGAAGAGCGAGGAGTTGGTTGTGTATACAGTGGTAGCAATCCTGTCTCTTCATGCTTTGCTGTCAATCCGTCATACCCTGTTATTGTTGGAGATTGGGATATCCATGAGCGGAAGTTCCCTTTGGAACTTTGCTCCTGCCCATTTCCCATGAGGGTGGTTAATCACCAGCAGTCTGATGGGGAGCTTAGAACAAGGAGGACTGGCATCCTATTGGCATCCAGAGGTTGAAGTATTAGTTAGGAATGGGGGAGTGTGGCCATACCTTGGCTGGAGATGGAGCATCCTCTGGCTTCGCTGCGGGGAGTGGGAGCTACACCAAACCTGCCTCAGATCATGGGGCCCTCAGGTGTTGAGTAAAGCTCTTTTAAAGCCCTTGAACGTGTTTGTGGCCACCGACAGCTGCTGTGAGCAGAGCAGGTTCTGGTGCACATCCATGTGTGCAGGCAGGGGGCAGCGTGTGCTGCTAGACCAGAATGGAGCCCTTGGGATGGTGGGAGCTGGTATTCCATGGTATCTGTGGCTGTGACAGGAGCAGCCTGGACACTACCTGGTTGTTCTCAACACTTGTTGAGCGAATGAGTTCCCATTCTCAAGTGAAGGAAAATCAGTGACGTTTCAAATAGGTGAATAAAATGGTAGTAAAGGCGTTTATCTCCTCTGCTCCCTGTGCTGGTACCTGACATGAAATCACATCAGGACATCCGTGCTGCCAGCATTGCAGTTCAATTGCTTACGTACACTCTGGGTGATCCTCGTGAGCGGGTACAGCATCATTGGAGCTCGATGCAGCATCACTGGAGCTCCATCCAGCCCCAGGGTTCTGTTGCTGGCAGCAGAAACCTTCCTGGAGCAAAGACACTGTTTGGTAGCCCCTGGTGCAGCTACCTCATAACTCCTTTGTGGCAGCATGTCCTCTCCTGGCCTTTGAGAGCCATGCAGCTGAGTTAGGGCCTGGAGGAGAGCTTCCTGTAGGCGAGGGCTGAGTGGCCCCATGGGATGCTGACTCAGCATGGACTTGTACCACCAGCCAGCCCATCACTAACCCACATGGGATTCCCTATAGCACTGTACTCTAGTAACTTCTAAGATGGAAAATCATCAGATACCTTCCTTCTGCCCCACTGGGGTGAGCACAGAACCTGTACAAGTCAGGCAGTGGGGTCCATGTTCTCCTTGAAGGGCTTTTCCTTTAGGGAATGAAGTTCAGGGCTGTAACCAAGCTGAAGGGAGCTGTTTCTCCTTGCTGTAACAGCACAGAAGGCTTAGGAGACCGTGGGCTGCCTGGGGTTGTGTTGGGTGATGGGGATGAGGCGGGTTTTGCTTTTTCAGTGTCTTCATTAGCAAGTCTGGCGCTGAATGCAGTGATGTTCTGCGAGGTGAATCTGAGTGCTTGAGTATCGCGGCCTCAACAGAGGCATAGAAATAGAAACCTGCAGCAGTTCCCTGCTCCTGCTGATCTTCCCTCGGAAGGACGGAGGCTGAATCACTGCACCCTGCTGTGGAAGCAGCTTGTGTTGCACCCTCCCTGCTCCGCAGCCTCCCTCCTGCGGGCTCAGGCCTCGCTTTGGTGGCCAAAGGGTGGTTTCTGCCAGGATGCTCACTGGTGCAGAGGGTCCTGGCTGGATGCTGCTCCCTCGATGCTTGTGGTGCTCTCAGGACAAGGGGCAGCACCACTGCGCTCAGCAGTGCCCATGGAGGAACAGGGAGAACTTGGGCATCCTCCACACAACCTTATCCGCAACCTCCAGCATCTTCCTAAAGGTTGAAAACTGCCACGAGAGGGCAGGAACTGATGCTGCTGCTGCTCCTTTTGGTGGAGAGGGCTGCAAGTGCCGGTTCCTAAAGACGAAGGCCAGGGCGACATGGTCTGGTGGGAGGTGTCCCTCCCCATGGCAGGGGGTTGGAAGTGGATGACCTTAAAGGTCCTTTTCAACCCAAACCATTCTGTGATTCTCTGATTCTCTGTATCCAAATGATTTTCCTTCTTCTGGAGGGTTTGGTTCCTAAGCTGCTCTTTGATCCATGTCCTTGGCTGTCTCCTAGAGTGGTTCCTATGATGGCAGCAGAACCTTCCCCAAAGCTGCTCCAGAGCAGGAGAGCAGAGGAGGGCTCCTGCCAAGTTCCCAGCTTCATCTTCACTGTGTTTGGCCTTGAAGCCTCATCCCGTGTCAGGACACAGGTACCGAATAAAGACTTTTCCCCTCCCATTTGCATTAGGAGGTTAATGGGCAATTTCACTGCCTGGGAGAGACTTCAACAGGAGCTGCAGCCCAGCTGAGAGCCCACACCACTGCCTGGGCCACAAGCGGTTGGGAACTGCAGGTTTGAATCCAATGGAGGAGGATCAATGAGTGAGGAGCAGCTGCCTGGAGAGTGGGTGAGAGGGAAGTGCTTTGAGCCTCTGCTATAACAAGGTTGGGATTTGGATGTTCTTGAAGCATGGGCTCTTTTAACTGCAACCAACACTTATGGGTTGTAAATCCCTCCCTTATTAATGTCCTTTTGGCAGCACTGAGTCGTGTGTCTCTGCTCCTCTGTCATGAGCACAGGGATTCTCTGCAGGGTGAAACACTGCAGATGCTCCACCACCCCTCAAACCAGAGCTTCCCAGCAGCTGATGAAGGCAGCAGCAAGGCTGTGCTGGGAGAAGAAAATGGTTATGGGGAAGATCAACAGTTGCCTCTCGGAACAAAGGAGCAGCATTGGGCTCGGGAAGCACTGGAAGCATCACCCGTACGTGTGCCCTTGGGTAAGGAGCAAGCTGAGAAGGTCCTGCAGCAAAGTGTGAAGGCCTTGAAGAAGGTACGTGGGGTTCTTAACATGCTGGAGACACTGAGGAGTCAAGAAACGCCAACCAAACCCAGAGGCAATAGGCAAAGAGCCCCAATAATGCAGGTAGAGGTGTGGGATCTGCTTAGTCCCGTATCTTAAACACTGTTGAATGGAGTTTGGGATTTAAGTATTTTAAACCCTCACTTTTCACTGGTTTAACCTTTGTTTTTCTGAGGGTCCCTGCAGTGTGATGGAGGCCGTGCAAACACATGCATGTGTTTTGATCGGCCTCGTTTGAAACAGGATCCATGCACATCAGTCACAGCAGGACACCACAGAGCTGCCTATGGAGCAGTTCACTGCATCCCTGCGGGCACAAGCCTCGGGCTTTGCCTGGGTTTTAGCGGGTTTCTCATGAGCAGAATCTGTGCTGTGCAGTTGTGCTCTAATTGGAATGGGGGCAGGTGACTGTGCTCAAGGGAAACAAACTATGTGAGCAGTAGCAGGTTCGATGTTTGCCTTTCCAACACCGATGTTACCCTGCTACTGCAGAGAGCCGCTTCCCAAATGCTTGTGGAAAGGAAACAGAATTCCTTGCATCTGCTCCCAGCCAACAGGAAATACTTCTTAGTTTGGATTCCAGCATGACTCAGGCCAGAGATTACAGCAGTTGCCAAAACAACTGGTGGAGGAGCTTACTGGAAGTGGAAAATCAACCAAAGATGGGAAGGAAGAAAGAGCCGGAAAACCATCTGTGAATGTTTGGGAAGTATTTCTAAACAGTCTAAAGGATGCTAAGAATGCTCAGAGCAGAATTACAGTGATCACATCTCAGAGCTTGTATTTATTCCATATATATTGAATGCATTACATTTATTCACTCAGCTATGAAACACTCTCTCTGCATTTGACAGTGTCCTGGCTCTGCAGTTCAATGCTGTGTGTTATCACTTGTATTCTTACAGTCCCAAGGCCTTGGTCGGTCACTTACAGGCTGGTATTGGGTTAAGTCATTCTCGGTCACCTTTTGGTGTTTGCAGTCAAACACAAGAGGTTATATGGCCAAACTGAGATAGGAAAATGAGGAAGTAATGAGTCATTTCATTGTAGCATCCACTTCTTGGTACCTGTAGGAACAGCAGATCTGGGATGATTGAGGACTTGGCAACATCCTGGCACAAACAGGTAACAAAACCTAGCAGGGGAAAGACATACATTGAGACAACTGGGTTTATTCAGCCCAAAAGGAGAGCACCAACATCATCTCAGAGGAGCAGCTCTTCAAACCCAGCTGGCTCTGTGCCCTCATGCTGCAGCATTGGAGCTCCTGAGACACACTAATAACCAACACGGGTCTGGTCCTGCTCTGAGGTTATGCCATGGGAGGAAAGGCTGAGTACAGCACTTGGACATCACTGTGTTGCTGCTTTACCTGCCCTCCTTCTGATAGGCAAACCAGCCAAGGAAAGCCATGGTATGGTGTCTGTGTAAGGCGATGGCTGAAGAACCTACTGAAGAGAAGGTCCTTTCTGCTGCCTCCCTCCCTTCCTGTGCAGCACGATGCAGCTGGTACCCAATTTGGAGCTAAAGCCTGCTCGTGACCACACACAACTCAACTTCCTTTGCAGAGCCTTCTCCAAAGCTTCGGTTTTAATCAATATCTGCACTTGAAATGCAATTTGTCCTACCAGAGGGTAGGATATGTTTAACACCAGGGGCTCTTTAACGCCTCTAACCTAAAACTGCTGCCCTTTTTCATTCCCTTGATGCAGAAAGGAAACCTGGAAGAGGCAGCATCTTGCTCTAGATGCGAAGGCACAAGATGCTTCACTGCCAAACGTGCGGAAGGTTTGTGTCTGCGGTGCACGAAGTACTTGCACAAGCTCTAAAGGTCTGTGTGGGATTATAAAGGGAACTGCTGCTGCCTCTGCAGAGGGAGGCACAAGGCAGAGAGGAGCCTGTGTGCATCTCACGGGACCATTTCCACATTCCTCCCTTTCTGGAAGGGGCAGCAATTTCCATTTCCCATTTCTACCACAAAAAGCATTAGTAAAGAGCCCCGGGTTTGTAATGCTGGTTTAAAGGCAGGAAAACTGATACACCTCTGAACTTTCCTATTCTTTAGGTATATAAAAAGTGTACAAAAGGCTGTTAAAAACAATTCGTACAGGTCTTATTTTGAGCTAGTCTGATACTACATATAAGAAGGCTAAATAGTAGCTGATACATTCATTGACATGCCATTTCAACCTGTATCTTACGGAAAGGATGATGGCAATTGTTCCAAAGCCTCACGGGCTTCTGTTTCTTATGGAATAATGCAGTTATTCCTAACAATGATGACACTTTGATGTCTCCAGTGAGATTTCTCAGTGTAGGCAGATGCTCATTTCATTTTGCCACAAAAAGGCCCCGAGCTCTCTGTCAGCCTTTGAGCCCCTCATGGCCCAGCTCAGTACATGTGCATCCCCTCTGTCAGAGGCCCGAGGGAAGGGTCCTGCATGTCGCTCGGGGTCACATCGTAGCCCATCTTCTTCATGTCCTTGGTCACTACGTTGAAGGAGATGGTCACAAAGCCTTGAGAGCGCACCCTGGTCACTAAGAGGAAGAAGAGGTGAAGGCAGCTGGTCGGGAGAGGGTTCTGGATAGGTGTTGGATGCCCATAGCCCAACAGGAACACCCAGTCTTTCATTAGCACAAGGGGACGGCCAAGCTGTGGCTGGCTGTTGTGCAAGGGCTGCAGTCAGGAGCTCGCAGGGACTTACCTTCTCTTCCTTCTCCCTGTGCTACCACTCTGGGGTCAGTGAATTCCGGACGTCTCCCGGTGAACCAGCTTGGAGAAGAGAAGACAAACTTCGCTGGTGTTTCGGTTTCATACAGCACATTAAATGCATGTCAAAAACACACCCGGGGGCTTAAGGAGAATCCCAGCTTTAGTTCGCAGCACAGTTTTGAAGAGTGATTCCCTTTATTGCTGATCAACTTTTATCACTGGTAAGTTTTGTCTCTCTAAGGAAAGAAACGAATCCATCTTCATACACATCTTAAATCCAGGTTATTTCTGGGTTAGATGGGATCTTTCTATGGCAAAGATGGTTTTGAGACCGACTCAGCTCTTGATCACCCAGAACAACAACAAGGCTTTGGTACTTCAAACACGCAGCTATGCTGGCATACACTCCCCACAGATAGAGTGAGATTTAGGGTTGGACTGCACTGAACCTCCTTAGCACCCAGTGGCAACTAAAACACTGAGTAAAGTCTAAGTAGTACCTCTGCAAGGTGCTACCATCACTGACGCGAATGAGCCCATGGGACGTGGAGCTGCCACTGAGTGCAGGAGCTCACGTCGCAGCCTGCTCTGCTGACACGAGCTCTTTCTAAACCAGCAGCGGTCAAATGTGCAATGAATAAATGGAGTCAGCATCACTGCAAGGAGGGAGCTAGCACGGTGTAAGAGAGCTCTTCAAAGCCATAGACAGCCAAAAGCGTGGTTTGACCTATAAAACTCTGGTTAAGATCCAAATGCGCATCCATGTGTACGCTGCAGGGAGTAGCTGGGTAAACCTTTGTGACCAACAGCAAGGCCTTAAAACCAAAGTCTTTAATCATTACCTTGTAAACTGCTGCAGCCTGGATGTGGACTCTGGAACAAACATAGGGATGGTCCTTGTATGCCTACAACAAACCCAGGACACACAGAACTCAAGAGATGAAGCAAACAGCACTGGGAAGGCTTGCACTCTTTATAAAGGTGTTGGAATTTCAGACTCATGAGACAACTGAACACTCCCCTCCCACAAAGGGAGGTTTGTTATATAGGAGGAGTGTATATAGGTTTGTTGTATAGGAAGAGTGTTATATAGGAAGAGTGTATATATGTTTGTTGTATAGGAAGAGTGTATATATGTTTGTTGTACAGGAAGAGTGTTCTATAGGAAAAGTGTATATATGTTTGTTGTATAGGAAGAGTGTTTGTTGTATAGGAAGAGCGTATATATGTTTGTTGTATAGGAAGAGCGTATATATGTTTGTTGTATAGGAAGAGTGTTATATAGGAAGAGTGTTTGTTATATAGGAAGAGTGTTATACAGGAAGAGTGTATATATGTTTGATATATAGGAAGAGTGTTTGTTGTATAGGAAGAGCGTATATATGTTTGTTGTATAGGAAGAGCGTATATATGTTTGTTGTATAGGAAGAGTGTTTGTTATATAGGAGGAGTGTATATATGTTTGTTATATAGGAAGAGTGTTATATAGGAAGAGTGTTTGTTATATAGGAAGAGTGTTATACAGGAAGAGTGTATATATGTTTGATATATAGGAAGAGTGTTTGTTGTATAGGAAGAGCGTATATATGTTTGTTGTATAGGAAGAGTGTTCTATAGGAAAAGTGTATATATGTTTGATAGATAGGAAGAGTGTTTGTTGTATAGGAAGAGTGTTTGTTGTATAGGAAGAGCGTATATGTTTGTTGTATAGGAAGAGTGTTTGTTATATAGGAGGAGTGTATATATGTTTGTTGTATAGGAAGAGTTATATAGGAAGAGTGTTATATAGGAAGAGTGTTATACAGGAAGAGTGTATATATGTTTGATATATAGGAAGAGTGTTTGTTGTATAGGAAGAGTGTTTGTTGTATAGGAAGAGTGTTTGTTGTATAGGAAGAGTGTCTGTTGTGTAGGAAGAGTGTTTGTTGTATAGGAAGAGTGTGGGAATGAAAGCTTAGCATATGCTGAGCGTGACGATGGAGATGTGCTGCATTTCATACTAAGTTTTCCACATCCCAGCTCTGGCTTCACAGGATGACTAGAGATTCCGTGATATCCTGCTAGCAAATCCCTGTTCTTTGTACCAAAGGGACAAGCCCCGAGAAGGAGACACAGGAACGACCCTGAAACAAGCAGTAACTAAGGAAAACCCCTCTTTGGCTGTGTCCCGAAAGCCAGGTTCTCACCTCACCTTCCGGGGGTGAAGGGGACGTGAACGGCTCCATAACCTCTGACCACATCATGGCCAAAGAAGTCGGGTCCGTAGACGCTCACGACAATCTGTGGCCCTGCAAAGGAAGGGGAAGGTGAGGGGGGAGCTCCCTGAAGGGGCTGCGCCCCACACCCAGCACTCACAGCCCGATGGGTTGGTGCTCTTGAAGGTGATGTCGATGGGGAAGTTCCAGACCAGGGTGGTGGGCGAGACGTCGCTCGTGGAGGTGATCTGGGAGATGCCCTCCTCCAGGCCCTGGGGGGAGAGGGTAAAGGAGGTGACTCCAACCCCCTGCAGCACTGTGTGCGCTTGTGGTGTCTTTAACATAGGGGGGACACGGAGCTGTTGGGGCAAGGCCAGAGGAGGGATACGGGGATGATCAGGGGTTGCAGAAGCTCTTAGACCAAGACAGGCTGAGAAAGTTGGGGCTGTTCAGCCTGGAGAAGAGAAGGCTGCGTGGAGACCTCATAGCAGCCTTCCAGTACCTGAAGGGGGCCTATAGGGATGCTGGGGAGGGACTCTTCATTAGGGACTGTGGTGAGAGGACAAGGGGTAATGGGTTTAAACTTAAACAGGGGAAGTTTAGATTGGATATGAGGCAGAAGCTCTTCCCTGTGAGGGCGCTGAGGCGCTGGCACAGGGTGCCCAGAGAAGCTGTGGCTGCCCCATCCCTGGAAGTGTTCAAGGCCAGGCTGGACACAGGGGCTTGGGGCAAGCTGCTCTATGGAAGGTGTCCCTGCCTGGAACTGGAGGAGCTTTAAGGTCCCTTCCAACCCAACCCCTTCCCTGGTTCTCTGTGGCGTGCACGGGGTGGGGTTTGCACTGCCCCCATCACAGCCACGCAGCGCGATGGGGTCGGGGGCGCACAACCCGTCCTTACCGCGGTGGGGACCCAGTCTTGGCCATAGACGAAGCAGAACTTGCAGTAGAGGTCATCGAACCCCGGGAACTGCGGGAGAGGAGGAGAGGCTGCGCCGGAGGCATGGCTGCCACCGGGAGCCAGCCCCGGGCTGTGTGTGAGGGGGGTTCCGGGGCTGTGGATGAGGGGGTTCCGGGGCTGTGGATGGGGGTTCCGGGGCTGTGGAAGGGGGGTTCGGTCTCTCGGCGCTCACCCTTCCGCTCTCGATCTGCCCGGTGACCGCCACCAGGAACACGCTGGGGCTGCCCGCGGCCGCCATGCCCGCGCCGCGCCTCCGCTGTTGCCATGGGCACGGACGGCGCGGCGGAGGGGCCACGCTTCCTCAGCGGCCGCGCTTCGCGGAGCGCTAAGGTCGCAGCGCGCTTCTAAACGCCCCGAAACGGGAAAGAATCACCCCAAAACACGAGGGAATCGCCCCAAAACGCGGGCAGGCCCCGCTCCGCATCCCCCGGTACCAGCAGCATCCTCCCAGTGCCACCGGCAGCCCCAAACCCCCGAAGTCCGCCCCACCACGGGGTGCGAGGCTCCGCGGCCGCTCTCCCTTCCCATCACCTCGTGTTTTGAACGTTCCGGTTTATTACAGTCCAATGTTGACCCGCATCGAGCCAAATAAACCCGTTTTAGAGCACAAACGGGGCGCTGGGGCCTCAGCCCGCAGCAGGCACTGAGGCCATGGCCACTAGGTGCTGCTGCCGGCCGGGCTGAGGCGGCTCCGTTCGCTCCCGGGCGAGGGACGGACCCGGAGAGCGTTTTCCAGGCAGGAAATCTTCGGGATCTTTGGGAATTGGAGCCTCCGCAGGGCCCCCGTGCGACCTGCGCCGATGGGAGGGGAGGGAGAGGTCGGTGGCGCTCCTCGCGAGGGTACCATCGTGCGGGTCATCCCCTCGCATCCTTGGCGCATCCCGCTCGATGCTCCCTGGGTGGGAGCGATCCGGGGCGCTGCGAGCTCCGTGTTTCACCTCCCCTGTGCCAGAGCGGGCGCTTTGCTGCTTTGGTTCCTCTGCAGTGCCACGCAGTGATTTAATCGCAGGTGTCTTTCCTTAAGGCAGAGGGGCAGCCCAAGATGCCGCCTTTTCGGTTGGAAGGGCTGGTGTGGGTTGTGTTGGACTGAAGGTGAACTGCACGATGGAAAGCACCTCCGCAGCCCAACAGACGTACTCGGTGTCAGTGTTTTAATTGGATTGCTCAGGGTTTATTTTGTTATATTCAGGACATTATTTTTAATTAGTTATTCAGGATATTTATTAATTATTAATTAGTAACCATTAAATGTTAGAATCGGAACAAATGCTTCACTGAAAGGGTGCTCAGGCATTGGAACTGCTGCCCAGGGCAGTGCTGCAGTCACCGTCCCTGCAGCGTTCACACCCCGTGTAGCCAAGGCCCTCAGTGCCATGGGTTAGTGGTGGCCTTGGCAGTGCTGGGGAGCGGTGGGACTGGGTGAGCTTAAAGGGCTTTTCCAATCTCATTGATTCCATGAGTCTATTCCATGGTTCCATGATTTGAGTTTGGGTTTTTTTCCTGTTCACATTCAGCAAACCACTTTGGGCAGGAGAGGAATGGGGGGAAATGGGGGAGGGAACAGTTCAAACCTTTCCCTTCTAAGATATATTCAGAGAAAACTTCATCTGGGATAAACCCGATCAGGGCAAACCCAATCCCTTTCCCAGGGAGCTGTACCTGGCCTCCATCCCCTCCCAGCCATAACAGGAGCTCTTTCCTCCCTCCTTTCCATGCCACTCTTGCTGTAATTGGCTGCATTCGTAATCTTTGTCTGTGGATGAAATCCCAAGCAAGGAAGCATCTGCTGGAAAACTGAATGATCCATTGGAGCTTTGAGTTCCAAGCGTGATGGAAACTCAGATGGTGGTGTCCCCATGGGTGCTATTGAATGGTGCTGGTGTTTCCCTTGGCCATGTGAAACACTCACCTCTTCCCTTGGAATTGTCCTGCTCATGTGAGATGTGAAGGGACCAATGGGAATCCTCCCTGGGCTGGGGAGAAGGGCACAAACCTGCTCCTCACTGACCTCTTGTAGATGCTGTGCACCTCGGGGCCTGGTTCCAGAAGGACACTGACCTCCATCCACAAGGCACATGGGACAGCAAAGGGAATTCTGTTTCCTTCATTCACAGAAAGAGCCAGGGGTTGGGAAAACCCAAATTACTCAGAACTCTGTCACTAAGAGCTTCGGAATGGAGCTGATGTGCCTTGACCTGCCTTCCGGAGCCAGACTGCCCTGCTGCCGGGGTGATGGGCTCCAGGAGTGGCTAGGGGTGCTAGCATCCTGTTCCCATAGGGATTGACTCCATGCTCACCTGGGTGAATAGGAGAGTGCATGGAGGCTGTCCTCGGCCTCGGGAAAGCTCCTCGTGCTGCCTGTGAGGAAGCACTGGAAGCCTGCGAGTACCCAAGCAGCAGCTCCTTTGTCACCATCACATCTTCAAGCAGGATTAAACCAAGCCTGGGGCTGATCCATTGCTTCCAAGAGGCGCTGGGGGAAGGTGGGAGAGGCAGGAATGGCAACGCAGTGGCACAGCAGCGAGGGTTCTTTTTAATCCCTGATATTTACCTGCTAAATGGCCACTGGAACCTCTCTCGTGGTGTCATTGGTCTGCAATGAACACGTTGCGCTTTCAGCTTGGTCCAGCCTGACGCATCCCTGCCTGTGTCTTACCTCGGTGAGAGGCTCCAGAGCTCCCCTGCCCTTTGTCTTAATGCTTTTTGCTTCTGTTCTCAGAGCTCTTCCCACCGGCTTCAAATCTGACAGCACGGAAGGAGGATGTTCCCATAGCATCAACGGTGCATCAGAGGAGGGTGTTCTTGGTGTAATTCTTGCTGAGTATGCTCACATGGGAGTGTATTGCTTCATGTATTGCTTTATGCATTGCTTTGTGCATTACCCCGTATATATATATATGGGGGTTTATCTTGGTGAGAAGGTGACTGGGTGGGATGAACTGTTGTGCTCTGTGTCTGAATGCTGCAAGCCAGCCAGGAAGGGAGGCCTGGAGAGGAGAAGGCTCCTTAAATGTAGACCTTAGAGCAGCTGCAGTGCCTAAAGGGGCTCCAGGAAACCTGGAGAGGGGCTTTGGCCAAGGAATGTAGGGACAGGACAAGGGGAATGGCTTTAACCTGCCAGAGGGGAGACTGAGATGAGCTCTGAGGCAGAAGCTCTTCCCTGGGAGGGTGCTGAGGCGCTGGCACAGGGTGCCCAGAGAAGCTGTGGCTGCCCCATCCCTGGCAGTGTTCAAGGCCAGGTTGGACACAGGGGCTTGGAGCGAGCTGCTCCAGTGGAAGGAGTTCCTCCTTTCCCCCTTTTGGAAGCTGAGATGGCCCCAGCCATTAACACACAGCCACTATTTAAAGCTTAACAGGGAGTGTTCAATGGATAAAGGCCATTTAACCCTTCAACCTAAGAAAGCTTGTACAAATAGCAGATATTTATCAGTACCCTTGTAACCGGTGTGATGCTGCAGCACTGAGAGGTGATGACAGCACTGGCGATGCTGCACGTTCGCTTGGTTGGGGGCTTTTTTAATGCTTTCTTCTTTCTTTCTCCGCAGCCTGACAAAGCCAATTCCAGCTTGATGCCATCTGAGATTTAACCTTGGATCAGAGACCACCTGAAGCCTCTTCAGGTCTCTTCGTGATGGTTTCCTCTTCCTCAACACGGTGAGTTTTAGGCCGTGTTTTAGCCCTGCTTCTTCTGGGCAAGCCCGGACCAGTGAACATGATGGAACTGTCATTAAAAATGCAAAGTAGAACTCAACCCAATTAAATAATAATGACTTGTGTTATCATTGCATTTACGTGATGCTTTGCACCTCTGAGCTTAAGCACCACTTGCACACAGCCTGATGGAGACTGCTTCACATGGGAGAGAGTCAATACAATAGCAGTATGTGCCCAGAAGGACATCAGGACAATCACATCCCCTGTTAGGAACCATCTCCTTTGTAAAGAAGGGAGCTGTTAAAACCAACACCTTTGGTGGAGTAGGAGCTCAGAGCAGACTGAGAACAGGGGAGGGGTTTGTTATGCTGGGAATAATCCCTGCTGAAGCCAGGTTTCCAGCCAGAGGAAGAGCAATCCAATTGGAGGCAGGATCCTCTGCTCTTAGAAGCTCTTCTTGGCAAAGCTGTGCTTTGTTAGGCTATAAATAAGCCAAAATCCGACCACTGAATCCCAAGCAGGAATGTGAAGTACGGGGGGGGGTTGCGAAGAGGCTTTCCCTGCTCATGGTTACGGTGTGTGGTGGCTTCAGGAGCGCTGGGGTTGGGCTGCTCTGGAAATTGTCCCTTTCCTGCCAAGCACAGGGGCATCCCCAGGTAAACAACCGGGAGTGGGCACGAGGGATGCTCCTTTGCCAGCTAATTCCAGCAGTAATCATTGCCGTGCAGCTTCCTCCTCTCCCGAGGGTCACACCAGGCACCTCCAGGCAGGATTCAGCCCAGCACAGGGGGATTCACTGCCCCTGTTCCCATTCTGCTGCTTAAACTGCAGTGAAAGGCATTTGCCATCATCCCCAGAGCACCACTAATGATTGTTTTATGGTGCTTTCCCGGAATTCCTGGCTATCCCACCAAGACTCAATAATGATTTACACTAATCCCGAATGACTCTTCATTACAGCGGTGCAGGTGCTTGGAGGCATGAAGCCACTCCACATACAGAGGCTGTTGCACGAGGGAAGGGAGTTGTTCTTGGAGCTGAGTGGGAGCATCAGCAGGAAGGGGACAGTGCGGATCCAGGATGCTTGGAAAAGAGGTTTCAGGGAATGCCATGCTCTGGGGGGGGTGTGCAAGGAAACCTTAGGGCTGGAGCAGGGCTCAGCCTCTGGCTACACCCTGGCGCAAAGTAAGGCCACGCTTCCAGTTTATACAGTTTAATACATGTGAAACAAGATACATTTCCTTTTGAGTAATGAATGCATAAATAACAGAAGATATATGTGGATGCGTAAATATGAGGCATGGAATGAACCAAACAAAACCCATTGCTTTCACTGGTTCAACAGTTACTGCTTTAACTGGTTGTTTCCCCCCTGTCTTCTCATCCAGCGCTGGTGGCGCATCCTCGCGACAGGCTGGGCGCTGCTCTGATGGAACACGGTGAAGCTGTCCCACGGTGAAAGGTTGGGATGAGGGTGAGGAGAGGGCAGGATCGGAGGCTACAAGAGAAAAACCAACCCCCAAACTGCAAAATAAGAGAGAAGAAACGGAGTTAAAGGTGACCTGGAATCCTCTGGAGGCTCCGCTGGCGATGGGAGGTGGATGCGGCCATGAGGGTGAGGAGGGATGCTGGACACAAGTGGTTCCGCTGCGAGGAGGACAAAGCACTAGCTTCAATGCTCACAAAGACAGCGCTTCACACCTTTACATCCTGGAGCAATAACTTACTGTGAACTGCAGTAAACAAAATACATTTCTTAAATAAGTTACTGTTTATTCATTTGGTGGGGGTTAGCTCTCTGTAAATTTAACTTTTTCCTTGTTTTCCATGGGTTTTTCCCACAAGAAACCATGGTTGTGCATGTTAGTTCAGATTATTGCAACATTGAACCTGAATATCAGTTCAAAAGAGGAGGAAAAAAGAAGCAACAGGACAGATGTACAGACGAGAATGAAGAACTGATTATTGCACTGGCTACAATTCAGTAGTGGTTTGGTTTTTGTCTCTGTTAAAGGACAACTTCTCAAGTACAAAAGAACGGTTCAAGCATCAGCTGTGCTCAGAAGCTGGTGGGATGATGGTGGAGGGAAGGAGAGGAAGGAAATGGAGGTGAATGAAGAAAGAAGAGGAACCAGTTGGAAAACGCATGGCCGTAATCATTAGTTCCACATAAACCCCAAGGAAACACCACCCGGTTGCAGAGCCACATGTAATGCAAAACCCAGACTCGTTTCTCTATAAAAATATGTGCATTATGAAGAGAGAGTTTTTTTTTTTGTGGGTATATATCTTCTTTTTTTGGTCTTTTTTTCCTTTTTTCTCCTTGTTTTGTATCTCACAAATACAGGATTTCTATGTATATAAGTGCTGATATACAGACAATGTACAGCTCCCCCCGGGCCCTCCCGCCTCACGGGACGTCTCTAAAAGGTGCCTTGTTAAAAGTTGAGCATCTTTAAAAAACCCTCCCCCAAAACCAACCGAACCCCCAAGAGAACCCCCCCAAACCCCCCCCCCCACCACCACCTGGAACCCGAATCAATGTGATTGAGGCCACGGGGGCAACCCCCTGAAGCGATTCCACCTTCCCTTTAGAAAAGACCCCCCTCCCAAACCACATTGCAGCCCCGCTCCCCCCACCAACCCCCATCACCGTCTCTTCCAGCCATCTGTTTGGTTCCTTTTCCATTGTTTTTCCTCCTTTTTTCCTCTGTGTGTGTTACTTTTTGCAAACCTCCCCAGTGCTAAAGAACAAGTGACTGTGAGGAAGGAGAGAACCCGAGCGAGCAGCCACCGACCTCCCGTGGCCACTCCATCCCTTCGCTTTGGAACCCCACATTGGTGTCAAGCCCTTGCGACCCCCCCCCCCCCCCATTCCCCCCTCCCAGAAAGCTATACTGGGTCATCTATGTCTTCTTCTGTTGCAACAGTCACAGGGCCCATGTCCTGCTTCCGGAGGGGGCTCTTAGCAATGCCCAGGAGCTCTTTGCTTTTCTCGGCGTTGCTCCACTGAGTTTTTAAGTGATCCGGCTTTTGCAGTTCGGAAGCGGCAGCGTCCGCCCGGGAGTCCGGATCGGAGAGGTTGCTCAAGGAGCCGCCATCCAACTGCTCGAAGGAGAAGTTGGGAATGGTCAGATGCTCCCCGCGGCACGGGGGCTGCCCCCGGCGCTCCGCTTTGGAAGCCACCTCCCCGGGTTGGCTCTCTGCGAGCTCCAGGGACTCTCGGTAAGCCGGGAACTCGCAGGATGGGGTCCTTCTCCGCAGCATGCTGTTCTCGGAGGGTTTGGTGCGGGAGGCCGTGCCGCTGTCATCCTCCATGGGAGGATCTATAGAAATGCAGGGTGGGCTCATCTTCTTCTTCCTCCGGGCTCCATGGATATACTCAGACTCCATCTGGATGTGGGCAGGGGAGCGCTGCTTTTCCTCAGCAGGGCCCTCGAAGCTACAGTCCCCATCGCTGATGGAGGGGCAGATCTCGATGGAGTGCCGCCTTTGGTCATCTGCCCAGCTGGGCTTGTTGAGGAAGCCCTTTGTGTCGATGCTGTAGAACTTCTTCAAGTCCTTCTCCTTGCTGCTGCCCCCGGAGAGGCTGCTTGTGCTGCAGTTCTTGAGGGGCACAGGAGATGGGGCTGGGGAGATGAAGGGTGAAGTCGAGCGGCTCCCAGCATCCGAGTGTTCCCCTCCCCAGTCCTTGGCTGAGCTGTTGATGTGGCGAACCTCCTCGTCAGCCAGGTCTGAGGACTCGAAGAGGCAGCCCTCAGGTTTGGGGGGGCTGCTGCCAGGGCTGGGAATGCCGTGCTGGCCGCAGCTGTGCTTCCGTGTGAGGGTGCTGGGGTGCTGGAGTGGGGAGCACGGGGGGGAGCGTGGAGGGGTGCCCGGCAGGGAGGCAGTGGTGGGATGGAGGGGACTTGGGGTCAAGGTGCTCTGAGGCTGCTTTGCTGATGGGAGCATCTCTCCAGGCTCTGTTTGCAGGCTGTCCTTGCGGTGTGGTGTCTGCCCATCCACGGAGTCTGTTTGAATGGCCTCCTGGAAGGTGAGGAGAAAGAGATGGGTGAGAGCCTGGGGATCTGCTGGGACAAGAGCACTTCCAGGGATGAAACATGGCCTGTGGCAGAACAGCTGGAGGGTCTAATGCACTGTGCACCACCCCATCCCTTCCCCATCATGCCTGCCCCCCTCAGATCCTCCCTGCACAAGAGGCTGCAGGTTTGCTCACCGGCAGACTCAGAGGCTATGTGTGCAGAGCTGGTATCTGCTGGGGTTTTCTGCATGATTTTGGGCTTGCTCTGACACCAAATCCTGAGTCAATGCAACCTGTCTGAAAGGAGAGAGTGCAGGGCTGACTGCAGGCTTCTCACTGCACTGGTAAAGCTGAATGGGGCATCTTCTCTCTACGCTTTAACTATTCTTTCATAGAACAGAACATCCACGAAGACGAAAGAAGGTAAAATGGGCCTTGCCCTGTGTGTCATTTGTATATTAACATTTATGGCACCAGCAACATTTCGTTCTAAAAAGGGGAATGCTCCTCTCAGCTCCAATGAAAGAAACCCCAAAGGGGATTGGAAAGGAAGGGAAGGACCCCGGTAACTATGAAGTTTACCTCTGTAGGCTCTTGGCCTCTCACCTGTCTGCACAGCAGCTTGTTGAGAGTGGGAGATCGAGGTGTGATGTGTGGGGGAAGGATCTTCCAGTGGTTGGGAGAACGGACTGCCAGCTGCAGGGACTCCGTTGGCACTCTCAGAGAGGAGCATGTTCCTACGGGCTGGGAGCGGATGGAGGTGATGGACCCTGGGGAACACAGACAGAGCAGTCACCACCCCTGGCATGGGGATGGGGATGTGGAGGTCTGAGGCACACAACAGGTAACAGGCATCTTCTCTTGCAGATATTGCAACACTCAGGGTAGATGGTGGCCACCAGGACCACACGGCAGCAAATAAAGGGCATATGAAACCTTTCCATTGCCACTTCCCTGGTAGCATGGATTTGGGTGGATTTGTGAAAGGAGGTTGTCTATTTGGAGAACACGGATCAGAAGTCTGTGTCAGGACGCCTGGGTTGCCTTTGCAGTGCTGCCAGGGATGCTTACACTGTTCTGCCACACGGAGGCAAGAGCAGCCCTGCTCAGCTCCCTGGGAGGCTCCAGAGCTCACTTACGGGTCTAACCTGCAGGCTGGAGCCGTCAGCGGGCACCCTGCCACCACCTTCTCCAGGAGCAGACACCACTGATGCACAGGGCAGTTTTCCCATTCATTACAGCTCAAACACTATCCCCACTTTCTATCCAGGCAGCAGCCCTTTGCTGAAGATAGTCTGATCAGCAGCATAGAGACCAAGTGCTTTGACAGTCCTTGGCCTCGTGTACCAGACAGGAATCACTCTCTTCCTGAAGGTTCCCAGACCCCTGGCTGAGTGTAAAGGCAATCCCTCCTCCCCATCCCCTTTGTGGTGCTGCTTTACTGCAGTTCTGCCTTGTTTGAAAGATCTTTTGCCTTGTTATTTTTGTTGGCTGCAGGATTTATTGTCCTCATTAGCTTGAAACCCAACGTCTGTTTCTACATTGCAGCTCCACGTTCAAAACACAGCTATCCATCACTTCAAGAGATCTCGCCCAGGGGTCAGGGAACTTGAACCTATGACAAAAAGCCATCCAGACAGATTGCAGTTGCGTTTCAGAAAGAGATTTGTTGTTGGGAAGGAAGAAAAGTCAGTGTTTCATCATTTCTCTTTTGCAGCTTTCCTCCAGATCACCACAGAAAGAGCAGAGCAATGAGCTCCCCACCCCACTTCTCCCTAAGTCTTTTGCCTGTGCTGTTCGTGTGCTAATCCAGGCTTTACAGAATGGTTTTTATGATGCAGAAAAGCTTTGTAGTAAAATCTGTCACAAACATGGTCATAAAATCAAACCCTTGGGCTCTCCTCCCTGTGCTTAGTTGGAATTCCCTTCTGTTGGAAGCCTTCCATCTAGATCTTGTACAGGAAATCCCAAACCCCTCTTAAACTGCAGAGTCAGGAACACGGAATATCTCTGGATTTGTGTGTTTTCTCTTTTGGTTTTCTAGACAACCAAGAAACTGCAGCTAAGACCACAGGAACACAAGGTCTGCTCATCTCCCAGTGTTTTCACCGTGTACTCACTGAAGTATTGGAAGACCAGACAACTTGACTGACATTCACAAGGCCACGAAAGCACAAATACCAAGGTGAGGCTCCATGTGCTCAGTTTTACTTGCATGTAACTTATGAGACTGTGCCTTGCATCAGAGTTTGCTCAGCTCCAAAGCAGCACAGCTCCGGGTGATACTGGCTGGATGCAGGTAAATAACTGCCATATCCCTTGCTCAAGCGCTCACAGAGAGGAATCCGGGACACATGGGCAAATTCCTGGCCAGTTCTCCCCATCCCTGCCAACGTCACAGCGGTTTTATACTGGTATAAATCCTGACTTACACTCACTACAGAGATGAAAACCATCCCCAGTAGTGCAGCCATGAAACTCAACCTCTGTTTTCTTTGCTTAGCAAAGAATGTGCAGGTGAAATAATACTAAATACTGAGCAGAGAGCATTAACTGGTCTCTGGAGAGGTTGAACAAATACAGAGTTACTTCACCCAAGGAAACCAGAGCAGATCTTGCCAGCCCCACCATGGTTTGCAAAGCCACTACTCATCTGTCCAAGCAGCTCTTGCATTTCAAACAGTGTTCCATCAAAGGAAACCAGGCTGGTGAGTTCTTGGGAGCCACTCAAGAAGCACATGGGCTTTTAGGGAGGCAGATATTTTCTTTCTTATTGATTTCCCCTTCAAACCAGCTCGCACGACAAAAGAGATAGAAAGGCATTTTCAGGGTAATGTATTTGGGTAAATGGACACTCAAAGGCTCTGTGTAGCTCATGATTCTCCTGACTGCAGGGTCTCTCCTCCAAGATTCATTATAAGGCCAGGCTGGGGAGGCACTGGAGAGTGGTTTCTAATCTTTATGGCTCCCAAAGAAACTCCTGCATCTCTGAGCTCAATGTACTGTGCTAAAAGGATACTGCTTTGAGACTGAAAACTACCTGAAAACATAGCTGTAAAGGAGCTCTGTCAGGAAGTGACACTGACTCTGGCTTTTATTCATGTTGATTTTATTGATGTCAGGGCTGATCAGAAGAAATGTGCAGCTTGCACCCTTTTACTCAGCTAAATGCCTGTCCTCTACAACTGACATTGCTGGGGAGCCCCACTTCTCCCCAGATAAAAACCTGAGCCACCAGCTTTCTCCTGGGAAAACGCAGGGATGTGATGAAAACATGACGTTGGGCAGTTATGGTGATGGTACCACATGAAAGCAGCAAGCCTTGGCTCAGTATGGGTTCCTTACTCCCCATCTAACCACCACCTGTACCTGCTGCTGCACGGTTTCAGCTAGGAGGAGGAAGGGAAAACTCCACAAGCAGTACCTCTTTGGGATTTGCAGGGATACGTTTCCATCTCCACCTCATGGAGGGGGAAGGGGGCTTTGGCTGGCATCACCGGCCGGAACATGTAGCTGTCGTTGGGCAAGGAATGCATTCGGGAAACGGAGATCTTGCGGACAGCCAGCAGGTTCTGAGAGTCCTGTGGCCTCAGAGAGGCTGCGCTGCCCTGCAAAGCAAGGAGACAGGGAGAGGGGGTCACTCCTGATGGTGAATTTACTCACAGCCATCTCCTTCTCCTCTGCTTTTTGGTTTAAAGCCTTGTGCAGATGTTCCTCTTGGCTGCTTACAGAGAGGCTGCAGCCCTGGTGACTGCAACAGGATACTGAAGCTGTGCTGGCTCAGGGAAGAGCTCAGGTTGCAGCTGGAGTAAAATGAGGCATCAGTGACCCACCACTAAGTCGACTCTTGGACACTGCAGAACAAAAGTAAGGTCCAGGAAAATGGGGCCCACTCTCTAACCGCAGGAGAAAGCCAGCACCGTTCTGCTCCCGTTTTCCCAGGGGTGCTTTCAGCCCAGCCTGGGTGGTGATGCCCTTCTCAAAGCTTCTCTGGGATAGATGGGCAAAACTGCTCAGTCTTTGGCTATGCTGACAGAGGGTACCCAGAGCTGCTTGTGAGATGTGTAATATCTCCCCAAAACGCATGCACAGGCAGACATTTAAACACACACATTAACACCACTGCGAACCCCGCGGCCTCTCTCCTACAACATGGGGCATCTTGGCCACCGCTGATCCCAGAAGAAGACAGCCACATGGCAGGAGGCAGAAGGAAGGAGAAGACGTCATAGCAGCATGTATATGGAGCCTATACAGGGGTAGAAAAGGGGTTTCTCTGTGTTTGCTCTCACTGTGAAATGGGTCTGGTTGGAAGTGCCTGGACAGAGCGCGTCACAAACCTTAAACTTGACCCCTCACTGCTTCTCTGAGCTCTTGTCACTTCAGGCACCTTACAGCAGATTTATCCTGGGGCCTCAGGAAGCTTCAGAGACTCAAATGATGTCTCTGCAGTGCCGATGGAGCAGCTGTGAGAGGTGGTGCCATGACATGGCCAAGTTTTGGGGGAGCAGGAGCCCTTGGAATAGGACCTGCAACCTGGCTCCAGGGTTTTGATCCTAGACACATCCCCCTCACAATTCACCATGTTATCTAAAGTACAACTAATCACTTGGGTTTCCTTTAACGTCAGCTCCCAGTGACTGATTGAAAACATTTTCTCAGCTGCACGTCCTATATTAAATGTATTTTGCTTTGCTCTCCTGGGCTGTTTTCCCTCTCTGCTACCAAAAGCTGGGCCTGAGATCCCTCGTTGGATAGTCTGGTGGTCACAGAAGGTCTCCTTAGATCTGTTTTTTCCATACATTTCTGGCTTACAAATGTCTTTCATCAGATCCCTAAAGAGAAGCATCCCAAGATAAATTACTCCATGCTTTTACCCTATTGAGCTTGGCTGAGACGACAGCAGGGAGGGATCAGCAGTGGGTCTTTACAGGCAGCCTGAGGGTTTGGGAGGATCCCAGGCACCTGATAGAGATGCGCACAGTGGGAGGCTACTCACTGTGGGATCCCTCTCAGGCCAAGTAGAAAGGCAATAAATTGACCATAGTGTCTATGGTGCATTTTCCTGCAGCAAGGTCTATTAGGAATTACATTCAAATAGTGAGTTCCCCATTGCTGTGTAAGTAAATTTCCTTTTACTTGACTTAATAGAGTCTGATAGGTTGTACAAAAATCTAATTTAATGTAATTTAATCTCGGTTTCCCCATTGATTCTGCAGTAGATTTATTTGTGATCACGGTGACAAAGCAATTTCGTATTCACTCTTCATCACATGCTGCTGACAGGGATGAGACAATTATCTTGTGCCCCTCCTTTCCCCAACTTCTGATTGCCCTTTCTAGAGGACTAACAGAAACCAGAGAGCAGCAGTGTCAGGAATATCATCCCAGGAACCTCCAGGTTCTTGCTGAGGAGCTCTGACAATTCCCAGGCTCCAAGTCAGCCATGCCCTAGGCAGAGCACAAGCTACACGCCTGCGCCAGTGCCAGACATGCCCTCCTAAGCTACACACCATGATTTGCTTGAGTTTTCTCTAGAAATCCCAAAGTGGATTGAAAAGACCCTGAGCAGTGTATCTGTGTCTGTGTGAAGGGAATTTATGCCATGTCAGGGCTGCCGGCATTCCCTGGAGCTGCTGCCTGTGCAAAATGACAAGGACTGATGCGCTGGAAGAGCAGGACAGGGACCTGTGGCTGGTATAGTTCTGAACTGAACATTCACAACCTTTGAATGAACTGGAAACTGCAAGAGATGGACTTCCAACCCTCCCCCAGAACAACGGTCAGGACAGTGCTAGCCCTGGAAAAGAGGTTTCAAGCAGCCTTTCTCCTCAGGGAGCCCTCCTAAAATGAATGGAAATGTGGAGGTGGTGGTGACATCTCTGCCATAGGGGGACCCAGGAAAGCTGCCTTCCTCCCACGCTGCCCTGTCTCCTGCCTCTTTGGCTCTGGGTCACTTGGGGTCTGGCTGCCTGATGATCAGACTGCGGTGGCTGGTGAGAACTATCCCTTTGTTACCCTGAGCACAAGAAGAGCAAATGCTGTGTGTGAACTCTTACCAGGGCTTGATGCTTCACCTGCAGTGCTGACTCTGACTTTGTGGTCTCCTGACTTCTGTAGGGTGCCCTGCTCTCTGGGGCAACTGCACCTCTGCTCCCACTGGTGGCTGAGGTGGGTGCTCCTCTGGACATCTCCAACTCAATCTCAGCATCCATCTCAGCATCCTCCTTGGCCTCCTTGTTGCTCTCCTCCAAGTGCTTCATCAGCACTGCCACCACCACGTTGACTAGGACAAACTGTGCAATGAGGACGAAGGTGACGAAGTAGACAGGAGAGATAACAGGGAGATAACTGAGGCAGTGCTTGTCTTCCCGAGTGCATTCCCGAAGAGTATCCTGGAACAGAGGGGAAAAGGTGAGGGATTAATAAGCGCTGGGGCTCCTCTTGGGCTCCAAATACAGAAATATCAATATAACATATCCTGGACACAATGGCTTGTGGGTGCAATTAAAATGGACAGAAGAAAATATGGACACCATGAATTACATCATCTACAAAACAGAGGCTGATGTTCCATCCCAAAGGTAGATGGTTCCTCCTCTCAGCCACAAGAACTGGCATCATTTTCCTGAAGTATTATATATATGTTAAAAAGCATTAAATTGCAGGTTGCGTGAGACTTAGGACAAATTCTCACTTGAAATAAGCCTGGATTTTAAATGGGGGAGTTTAATTTTGATGTTTTAACAGGAAACGTTTTCTTGTTTTCGCACAGAGCTGCCTCAGCTTGTTTGAAATTTGTATCTATGTATCTACAGAGAGAATAAAGTACCCAGCCAGGGACTGCACAGACCTTCATGATCCCATTCCAGTTGTCCCCTGTAGACACCCTGAAGAGGGTGAGAAAGGCCATGCCAAAGTTGGTGAACGTTGCGTGCCGGCTCAGACCTTCGCAGGGATTTTCTTCACTGCAGTCTAAAGCAGAGAGAAGCAGAAGCCCGTCAGTGAAGCCACGTTTGCCTGTGCTTATTCAGAACAGCCCCAAACCTGGTGGTAAGACCCTGTGTTATGTCATGATGGCATCAGAGAGGACTGCTAAGGGGCGATTTCATGGCGGCCTGCAATTACTGGGGAGATCACGTAGCCAAATTCTTCTCAGTGGAGGCAGATGATATAATGGACAGCAACGCTGCGGCTTGGGAGGTCCAGGTTGGACATTAGGAAGGTTCAACAGCCCTGGGACAAGTCAGCAGAGAGGTAGGGGAGCTCTGCTCTTGGAAGCTTGCAAGATTTGGCTGGACAAAGCTACTCTGACCTCCTACTGATGGGGCTTCAAGTGGGAGGCCGGGTGAGGGTCTCCAGAGGCCTCTTCCCCCAACATCTTGTCCCTACCCCAACAGGCAGAGCCAACACAAAGAGATCTAAAAGGAGGTGGAAACAAGCAGACTTGCTGAGCTGTCTCCACAAATACTGCTCTAGAGTACCCTTTGTCTCTTGATTATGTCCTTGTCTTGATTAGTTTTTACAGGGTACATCTACCAGGAGGGATATTTCACTGAGATAAAGTGAAGCAATTTGACATTTTCCCCCTGAGAATTAATATACTAATGAATGTAAATGGAACGTATCCCTCTTTCCATAGAAGACAGATTCATTACACAGGCAGCAATGTCTTTTGGTAGGGCATTTCACTAGTAGCTATTTATCTCAGAGGCAAACAGGAAGGCAAACCAAAAGAGCAAACAAACCCAACAACCCACAGATGACCAGTCTTGGGGGAGTAAGCACTGAAGGTTCTTGGGGCTGCCAGGGAATAGCAGTGATCCAGAAAAAGAAGTGGAAGTATTTCCCAGTTAAATTGGGATGGGAAGCGCTGTGCTGACTGCCTGCAGCTTGCCCCAGGCAGGATCAGGGCTTTCCCAGTCTCTAACGCATGCTGTGGTTACCTGGGGTCTGACACTAGCAAGGTATGTGTGTAAAACCAGAAAGGATTCAGAGCAGCAGAAGGTGCTTTTGTGAGCAAGGCATTTTTCACCTCTGTGGCTGAACAAATACACACCTATATATCAGATATGTAATAAAGCCCTCACAGGATTTCATTTTGGGGTGGATGTAGAGGTAATTTTTCCCCTGAATTTCTTGAAGACTGCAAAAATAATTTGTCTTTAGTTGAAAGACATATTCTGCTTTCAAGCATGTGTAATCCGAGCAGAGGGCTGGGCTCATAAAGGGGATTAATGACAGCTATAAAAGCATTGTGGAGGAAGAGCCCTTCTGATGCTCTTGAAGGCCTAATTAGGATGCAAGCATTGAGAAGGCAGACACATCTCCTTCCAACAGCATGTTTGAAGGCAGTGACTGCTTTGGCCTAAGTAAGCTGGGCAAGGTAGAGCTATGGTGTTTCTTCTCTGACTCCACCTGATTCTGGTTTTAGTGTTGGACACATTCGTGATCAGCTCCGCAGCATCCTCAAGCCAGAGGAATAAATGGTGCTGAACAACCAGGAACCAGTGGATGCTTCCTGATTTATGTAGAAAGGGGAAGGTGATGCTGAGAACAAAGGACGGACAAGACTTGGACAGCTGGAAGAGCAATGTTAGCCAAGCGCAGAAAACTAATGGAGTGTGGTGGAAGCTCTGAGGAGATGTGTTTATGGTGGCATCTCTCCAGCACAAATCTGACCACCATCCAGCTTTGTAGACTCATATTGTGCCATAAGTAGCAAGCTTCCATCTTTGTGAATACTCATGCTAGACAATTATATTTAAACAGTAAATAGTTCCTCTACAGCCATGGATCTCTAAATGTGTGTGTGTGCACATTAGACAGGTTCTGTATTACATCCTCATGTGTCATCTATGACCCTGAGTTCAAAGGAAAACTTTCATCTTCAGACTGTGAGCTGTGAAGCTCAGGAAGGCCCAAGGATGAAGGACAGAAGAAAGGAAACAGCTAGATACCAAATAAACATCAACCGGATGAAATAAGCTGCATCAGGCACATTACTCACCCAGTTTGCCAAACAATTCCACTCCCAGGGCAGCATAGATAAAAAACAGGAGCATAAAAAGTAGGCCAAGGTTCCCTACCTACACAAGGAGAAAGCAGAACAAGGGTCAGGCAAGTTGAGGTCATGAATTAAATTGCTCCATCACATTTTAAACACAAGCTAAAGAAGGAATCATCATCTTCCCTCTTCCTGATCCAGCACCCTGCTCCGCTTTCACATTTCTGCTTTAATAGACCCACAGAAGTCTCCAGTGTGGAGGAAGGAGCAGATTCCCACATGCAAAGCTATCTCTGAGGCTCTGTGGCCTCTCCATTGCCCTTCCACTTACCTGGATGCTGCCTTCATGTGTAATTTGGCCAACCTGTAGCTGTAGCCTCTGGCACTTAGCGCTGCACTTCAGTGCAGTGGTAGTTTAAGTGACCTGCTGCTCCGGTTTGAGTTTTAAGAGCTTTTCCCTTCTGTTTGCCAGGTTTGAGATTCCAAACACAAAGGCTGAGGGTTTCAGATCAGTGACATTAACAAGACATGTCTCAAGCCACAAGAGGAATTGCCTGCTTTGCAAAGGTTTCCTTAGCCTGGAGGGCTTTCAGAAAAGGAACATATGCTGCAGTAAGATGTAAAGCTCTCCTGGCCTTGCCACTTCACACATACTTCTCAACAACAACTACCTGCATTTTAGCTTTCAGTGGCTCAAAAGAAAAGCTTTATTCCATACACCAACACTTAAACGCAGGCACCTTGCAGTTCAAACACTGTGGTGTGCTGTTATTAGGTACTAACCTGCCCTGCAAGCTGGCTGAAAGGGATGGCAATAGAAGTGCAACAATGCCAAAGGGAACACAAAGGTTCTTAGTAACAATGGCACTGCAGTTATCTACACTGGAGTCAATCACTACATGGGCCTAAGCCTTTAAAACATCTCAAAGAGCAGGGTTGTTTTGTGATACAGGCAGGGAACATGAAGGGCAGAGTAACTGGACCAGTTAACCACCCGCATTTTACCTTCAGGTAACTGGTCACATTTACCTTTCCTGCCACTTTTAAATGCTTTGTGTCTCTCAGCTTGTAATGGAGATTGAGTGATCACATACTGATCATCATTTCATCTCCAAATACAAACTAAGGTGGTGATTCAGGTGCTCAGGCTGAGGGATTCATGATCTCCGAGGTCTCTTCTAGTAAACCCTTCAGCTTGAGACAGCTTTCTCCTCTGAGGCAGCACAGCCACAGTGTTGCTGGGTATTTGACCATGCGACTTAATTTCATTAGAAAGGTTATCAATATGATACCTGCTATCAGAAAATTAACACAGATATCACTTATGAAATAGGGGGGTTTTGTATTAAAGAAATAGGAACAGCCAAATCACCCAGTGGAGACTGTAATTGCTATAAAGCTTCAACTGGCTACTACACAGAGAGCTTTGCAATTCCACTAACGTTATTACTATCCTCCAGGGAATAAGAGATAATACAGGGATGTGGATGGCTCGTCTGGATTATTTCGTCTGCATGCACTGTCTTCTTCAATAGTGTTTCCTAACTCATGTCTGCTAGACACTGATGGTTTGTAAGGCTGCAAAATGACTGTAAATGAGAAAACACAAGAAAACAGGGACACTGCAAATGCACCCACATACACTGCTGGGGAGGCAAAGCAGCAAGGAATTAAAGGGAAGAAAAGTGCTAGCTTGAGCGTATATTAGAGCCTGATGTTTTAGCACTGCAGAGGAAGATCTTGGACTTGTTTCAAAGCAGCCTATAAGCTGAATAGTTTACTGATGGTTTAATGCCTAATAAATCAGTCTGCAAACTTTTGGCACTGATGAAATTTCAAGGAATTTAGCCTAACATCAAAGTTAGTACCAGGTTATCAGTCAAAACTGTTATCTCTCGACAAGCAAAGCATGTTATGACCTAACATTTGCTCATAAGCCATTTGCCTACTATCCAGTGTGCATTTGTAGAAGATTCGGTATTTAAGATCATGACTAATTACATGACTGAGCCAATGTGTCTCATAGCAAGTCCCTCAAAAACCAGTTTACACTCATGGGTTTACTGCGTAGGCTCAAGGCATCACAGCCATAGGCATACACTGACATATGTTTGCTAATGTGGTGGTTGCTGGAGTCTGAGGTTGCATCTGCCCATGGTGAGAGTGGTTTCAAAGCTCAGCTGATGCTTCTCTTGGGAAGTGACTCCAATTTGCAAACGTGGCTATGTGAAAGAGAGATGCAGGTGACCGCAGCAAGTGAAAGATCCTGAGATGGGTGATGGGACTGCTTGGTCTACTTGTGCAGCTTCTGGCTGTGTTGGATCAGTACAAATCGTTGCTAGATGTAATATTTTGTCAGTGCTAGCCCGTGGCTCTCTGGTACATGTCCCTCTTCAGCCCACGGACTAAGTACACAGAAGGACCCAGGGCATGTTCTCAGAGATGGGCTGAGGTGGAGGTAGCAAGGTCAGCCAGAGGCTGCTGAGCAGCAGAGAAGGCAGACTCTATCTGTGTCTGTGACCTTGGGTGAGTCATTCCTCTCCTGTAACTCAACGTACCCATTTGCAATACCCTTGTGGATGGAGAATTAATGTCTCTAAAGCACTTTGAGATCTTTCGAGACCAGACAAGAAAAAGACTGTGCATGAATCATGTTTCTGGGAGGAACCGGAGCTGGCAGGAGCACATCCAGGCACTTTTCTCCAGCAGTAAAGGCTGGGATGCCTGTGCTGGGCTCCATCAGGGACAGAGATCCAGCTCTGGTCATCAACCTCAGGTTTGGCAGTCAATCACCCAAGCAGGGTCTGAGAAGTGGTTCTGCTCTAGCAACACTGACCACGTCAGCCCATGCTCTGTGTATCCACCAAATTCTTCCTGATATGGGCTGGTGCCTTTGGCTGGGCAGAGAAAACTACAGATAACCCCTCTCTCTGGCAGCCAGGGACTATCCATCATTCACTGTAGCTCCAGTGTTGAGGGGAAACTATGGCTTGTAGGAAGTGAAACAGAGATGAAGGACATCTTGGAGATGGTCTTGGTACCCTAAAGTACCTCAGAGAAACCACAAGAGAAGATGGAGACACTGGTGAGTATCTGTGATTCCTCCTGAGCTTTCTAGCATCCTGGCTGTTCTGTGCTGCTGGCAAAAGTGTCTGTGTGCCTAGGACAGAGGGATGCTGTGGGGAGAGAGGCAGAATCCTCCATCCCACCCAGAGAGGCAGAGAGGGCCTCTATGAGGAGCTATCAGCCTTCACCTCAGAGCATCCTAACTGGATCTGTGATCTACCATTGCAAAAACCCTGGAATAACCCTGATGTGGCAAGAAAAGTGACTCTCCTCTCCACACAAGCAGCAAATCCCTTCTCCCACTGCCCTTGCATGGCCTGGAGAGACTGTCTCTGCTTTGCTTTTGTAGACATCCCTGTTATTAGCTTTTTGCCTTCTTCTAACTGAGACTGCAGTAGCTAAACACCACTGCATGTCCCACCACAGCTCAACCTCTGACTAGGCCCTAAGTAAAGGCAGACCTATCCCAGGTTGTGTTAGCTTGATGTGCAAGGGTGTTGCATTGATCATGTACAACAGGACACCAGCCACCTGGGCGCTATTGCTTCTCTGCTGCACTTCCAGCTGTGTGATCCTACCCAAATCCCTCTAGATCCTCTTGCTTTGGAAGAGGCTTTTGTGCCCTACTCCTGCAATGGCTGGCTGAAGCACACTATAGTTCCTCCTGTGGTTCTTCTGCTCTGACATCAATTATTTCTGCCTCACTGGCCCACACCTTGGCATTTCAGTTGCTCATGCAGGCAACGCACACAGCAATCTGGGAAGCCTGTCAAGAGCAATTTCTCATAAAACTGAGCCTCTGCCAATCTTTTCCAAGGACATAAGTCCTCCTCATCTTCCTTCCAGCACTCTCCAGCCAAAGCAATAATCCTGGCAGCAGGAAAACAGGCTAATTTATGCACTGGGCCCAAGAGAAAATGGACACATTTGTCTACTTGGAAAACGGAGGCTGTCTGTGTGCATTACAGGACTAGTGGGAAGGACCAGGCAGACAACCTTGGAGGATAAAGTCATCTCACTGGTGCAACCACAAGGCTGAACCAAACGAGTTCCCTTTCTGGGTATCCACCAGTGTTAACAGCCAGCAGAATGGTGGCTTCTTTACCTACTGATTTCTCATCACCACTCAAATCTCTTGGGCATCTCTGCATTGCCTCCCGGTGTGCAGCACAAACCTATCTTCCAAGATGTGCCTCATCTGCAGTGCTTGCTGGTGAGACATTTCTATTCGTGCTCTCTGAGCTTCACATTCACAGTGGGTTTTCAGCATCTGGCAAAAGCAGACTTGTTTCTGTCCCACAGCTGCTGTCAGACAATGGCAGAAAACCTCTTCAAGAGCTGAAGCTGAGCACAGGAATTACAGCATCAGGAAGAGTTAAACTCCCGGACAGGAGCAAACTACTGATTTCTAAGCACTGATAGAACAAGGAGTTCTTCACATTTTTCTTAGCAGAGAGTCCATCTGGGGCAGTTCCAAGCTTTGAAGACAAAGACTTGGACTTGATGATCTTAAAGGTCTTTTCCAACATCGTTTATTCTATGATTCTATAGGAGGTATAGTCCTGCATTCAACTGATGTGCCATCCATGGACCAAGTGAGAAAAAACAAGGAAAAAGAGCCCAGATCTTGCTAGGAAAGTTCCATATTTTACTTCGTCCTTTGGAAAGAATGGGATGGAAAAAGCACTAAAGGATTACCATCACATAGGAGTCTTACAGAGCAGACACTGCTTACAAAACCACTGCAGCCACCAGATGTATGAACAGGGAATATTCAGCTGAAGCACAAGAGTGGTGTAATTCATTACAATGCCTTAATGGGGCCAGAGCTCATCAAGAAGAGGAAAACACTTGAAAGAGGTCTTGAAAACCTGCTTCGTACTGAGTGGTAATAGTTGGTTCTCCAAGTATTACTCAAGCTGTATCTGCAGCTGAATAAAATAGGAAGATGATGAAAATCACCCCAAAAGAGGGAAAGTGTAGAGCAATGACAATACCTTGTCATTGTAAGCCCATAAATGGACATTTTACATACACCAGACAAAGAATTTCCCTGGAAACCCTAATGAATAAACAGAAAAGGATTTTTTCTTATCCCTTTGCAGCCACATTCAATGAGGACTTTCCAGATATGGTTTTAATGGGGGTAGGAACTTTGCCCCTGCCTTTGAAACGCAAGCTGCAGCTTTATGAAGAGTGACTGTTGTCAGAGAGGTCTTCCCAAATTTCTCTCCTCATTTGCTGCATTTCACTGGAGGACAAAATCCCGTTTTTATCTGCACAAGATCTGCTTGGAATATCCCTGGGGATTCCCCTTTACAAGAGACTTTGGATTGAATATAAACTGCAGAAACACCCTAAGGAAACCAAAAGCCTGGCCTGCAGCCACCCTATTGTTTGGGGTGGGGAGAAAAGAAGGAGAGAAGAGAAAATAAGCTCTGTAATCACAATGGTTTTGAAAGAAAAAGAAATAGACACAAATCAAATGGTTTCTTGAAATGCCAAAACAGGGGTCGGGCTGGTAAATTCCATGCTTTAGTCTCAGCCAAAATCCTTCACTGAGAAGGAAATCTGAATACCATAGAGCGAATGTCTCAGATTAGAAACATCTTTATGGCAGTGATGAAAAGTAAATGGGTCTTTCCAAGAAAAAGAAATTCCCCTTGTTTTCCAGTTCATTTTGAACAGACCACAGGCTTCTTTGTACTTAGCAACTAACTCATATATTCAAGTAATTACATTTACTAGTTCTACTGATTCTCATATGGCCACTGCTATTCTGGAAGAGAAGTCTACACGGTGTCTGCTTTTGGCCAAGCCACAGTGGTATCATCCTGCCTTTGAGATGTGATCCCTGTGGGGCTGGGAGAAGGAAGGCCTGGCTCTCCCTACACTACACTACCTTCTATCAGGACAGAGCGAGACCACTCATAAACTCCTTCCAGTGATTCAGCTATGGGATGGTTTGGAGGGGTTGAAAACTAAGGACTTGTCAGACCATCCTTGTGCATGGTAGAAGTTCTGTTTCTGAATTGCCAGCTCAGAGAAGAACGCAGCAGAGTTCCTCTGCCTCATTCTTCATGGCATTGCACCTCTTTTTAGTACTCACTTCTGGGTAAAGTGTGGCAGTAAATGTTTCCAGTAATGTCTGGAATATAGATCACCTGGATACAGGATCCTGGTGATATATGGAATTGGAATGCGTCGGCAGCTGAGCTGACTCTAAAGACTGAAAGATTGGGATGCAGACCATTAAATGCACAAATTGGCAGAACACAGCTTAAATAGCATAAGATTTTAAAAACAAAGGAACCCTAAACTTCTTGGAATTCTGATGTGCTTCAGATCCTGTTGAGGGAGGAGTGCAAGTCAGCAAAAGGTTTCTTTCCTTCTTTTTCCAAATAAATGGATCCATAAAAAAGCAGTGCCAGGAACTGAACACTTGAAGGATCCTAGCGAATATTAAGACTGGCAGCACTGTTGTTTCTCTTGCAGCTCATGAGGATATGGTGATTTGAGACCCCACTTCAAGCTTTCAACATCTCCTCTACTTGCCTTTTCTAGTCTGCAGTTCCTCTGTCAATAGGTGTCAACAAACATGGTTGCTCCTGTCTCACAAAGAAAACTGCTGAGCTGGAGGCTGTCAACTTCCAATGCTGTCACCAACAGGTGTTTTATAAGAGCTCTTCCTACAGCAACTGCCTCTCTGTTAACTTTCCATCATTGTGGTTCTCCTATCTAACAGTGTGTGAGCAGGATGTGCCATGCAACACTCTGCTACCAAGGCACAGGCAGCTTCCAGTGCCCACCAAAGACAGTGGCACAGAGCTGCCCCCAGGCCCAAAAGGCCGAGGGCAACAAACTGAGCATGGATAAAGCCTGGGAGCTTACCTGGGGAAGTGCTTGTACCACTGTGTCCAGGAGAGCTCGCATCCCAGTGGCCATTTTGAGCAGTTTCAGCACTACAAAGAGAATCAAATCCTGGTCAGCAGGGCTAGGGAATATTGTGAGTAAAATCCATTGAAAAATGTAGCTTCAGATCTTGTAGGGAGGGTTTATCTCTCTCTTGCATCTATTCATACAGATAGCAAGCTCACAGCATCCTGGCAGGGCTCACAGAACATCTGAACATCCTGACTATTTCACATACCAGTTAATGCGAAGGACATCAGTTACATGGAACAAAAGCCACAAACAGTCCACTCTGCCCTAGCAGGAAAACGGGAGAGTGATGGGGAGACACTTCATCAGTGAAGAACATCATCTCAAGCTCTGATGCTCCCTTCTCCAGTGCTTTCTGCTTCTGTCTGCTATGAGTATAAAAGGTCTGTGATCCCAGATCTGAATTAGAGACCAATCTAAGGTGCCACTAGAAAGACCCATAAACCCCCCCAGCTCATCACTGATTTGACATTTTGCAGCCTCATCACCCAACTGCTCTGAAACAAACTGAAACAGCAGGACTAGAAGAACAAATGGCCAAAGCATTTCCTGAGGTGTCTGAGGGATGGCTGGAGACCTACGGAGCAGGCCATACCTCGTGCTATTCTCAGCACCCGCATGATGCGGATTATGGTGGGGTTGATGGGCAGTGCAGCATTCATCTCGATTTCCTCCAGTGTGATTCCCACAATTGATAACAGAACTATGGCCAAATCCAGCTGATTCCACCTAAAAGACAAAGAGAGGAAGGACAAAGATCATACGTGGACAGACATCCAAGAGTAGAGAATTATCTGTTAATAACAAGCACAACCAAATCCCAAATGCCTCTCCTTTCTCACATCTGGGACCATGATCATCTATGTGGTACAAATTCAACTCACCGCAGCTGGCACAGCCTGGTTCTGAGCCACAAGCTGCTGGAAGCTATGACTGGGAAGTGTCCCTGCTTCTTCTGGTCCCTACTGTCCCCCTACTATCCACTTGGAGCCACTCTCAGGGACAAGATACTCGGCTAGAGGAACCTTTGCTTGATGCAGTACATGTGCTCCCATGTTATGGCACTTGGCTTTTGAATTACTCCACTGATTTATAGATATTTTATTGATACTTCCACACCAGTACAAGAAAGACAGCAAGAAACTGAGTGCCTTTACTACACAATTACCCTCATAACTCATACTGCTCATTGCAGCTTTCAATCACTTTGTCAGGATAAATGAAACAAACGAGCTGATCATGTGGAAAAGTGTCCAATCTTACCCTGTTCCCCACCAGCAAGTCACCAGACCACAAAGGCTTTACAAAGGCAGCAGTCTACCAAATGACTGATTTGGGCTGCAAAGGAGACCTGTTCTGAGGGACTCTGTGACCTTAGGCTGGCAAAGCTACTCTTTTGAGGATTGCATTGATGCCAACAAATTGTTTCTGACCTCTAAGGTGAGCTGCTCAGACCTGGTGGAGAGCAAATATCGGGGGAAAGAATGTATTTAGAATGTTGTGAGATTCCCCAAATTCCTTCTGCAAAGCAATACCATCAGTTCTTAGAATGTTTAATACCTAGACTATAAAGTTTGCACCTATGGAGAGGCAGCCCTTTGCTCTTCCTTGCACACAGCATGTAGAGCAATCATAATGATGCTACATTTACCCAGCATCTGGCTTTGAAACTGGGTCAATAACAGCTCTACCCCAAACACAATGGAGTTTCAAATACTCTCACCTGTCCTTAAAGAACCTTCGAAACCCAAATGCCACCAACTTCAGAACTGCCTCGAACACAAAGACTATGGTGAACACATAGTTGCAGTACTTCAGGGCTTCATCCAGGGACTGAAAAGAGAGACACCAGTTAGACCAGCTCAACCTACCTTTTCCTAGACCCCCTGAGGAGGTACTGGCAGGCACAAGGATGGCATAGACACAGAGATATAAGAAGTAAAGTCGTAATAGCTTGCAGAGCTCTGCTACAAAACTGCACTGAATCACATCCCAAAACTCAACTAAAGGCTTAGACACTGCTGCAAACAAAACCCTCATAAGCACTAATGCTAGTCAAGAGCTATCAATCCTCCAAATCCAGTGCACAAATTGCTCAGTCTGGGTCAGAGAGAAATTCCATCCTTTCCCCATCTATTAAAGTTTACTTCTTCTGAACTGTCTTGCCTTGGGTAGAATAAAAGACTTGATGGATCATTTCTTTATTCCAGCATGGCAATCCTTAGGACAATGGCTTTGCTTCAAATGCTCAGAAAAAGAAATAATGTTGGAGATGGATTAAATCTTGCCTTCTTGAACCACGTTCCATCTCTAGAGCTGGGCAGAGGATGGCCATATTTGGTGCAATGTTCATGCTCTCTACATTGCTGCCCTCGGAAGTCAGGAATCCACTATGTTTATACTTTAAGATGATGAATGTTTATAATGGATTTCATTGCAATTGTAGGCCAACAATAGCAAAAGAATCTTGATGGGACCTTAAAATAGATAATTGCAGAGTGAAACAGCTCTGTGATTGCGTGGGGATTTAGGGAGAGGAGGGAGGGAAGGGGAATTTAGTTAAATGCAATATAGGTCTCTTATAATAAGAAAGACAACAATGAAGATCCAACCAGACACAACTGGAAATGAAATGCAACAGAAGGGCCTGCAAAGCAATGTCTGCTTTATTGACAGAGGGAGCCTCAGGCCCCAGGAAGGCCTTCCTCATCACGTGTGTGTGGTGACTGTGCTTTGCTGAGCCCAGATATGTGGGATGATCATGCACTGACCATTTGGGAACAAGAGCTGAAAGTTTTTTGGATGTTGACATTCCTCAATGCATTACAATACCTAGTTCTGTTCCAGCGCCTAAAATGAAATGGCAACTATGAAGAATTTGGGACAATTTACTATTTCACCTGAAGCACACTGCCTGAGCCTGACTTCTTATATCAACTGTGATCGCTTGCATTCAGATTTACAACTCTGTTTTACATGAACATAAACCAAGTGTAAGTAAGAACTAATCTAGACACATAATATTTATATGAGAAACAAAGGCTGTTAGGCAAAGGAATTATTGGGGCAGAACAGCACACAGTCAGCTGGTGTAAAACACACACACGTTACCCTGGAGCTTGGTGCCCCTCTGGCTTTAGCACCCAGAAGGCATTTGCAGGTTACCTGGCAGACCATGCACTGCTAGAAAATAAACCTTGAGCTTACAGCACTGTGAATAACGGAATGGAACATTAATAGATGCAGCAAATGGACAGGCTGTGTGATTTATGCCAAAGGTTTTGTTAGGAAAGAATGATTTTATGATACATAAAGATGGGTTGTACTTAACAGTTGGTTTATTCTGAATTCATTGAGGAAAAGAGACGTTGCTCTGCATGCATTAACTTCACATTTATATCTGTTAGTGGAATATTCCAAAGCTCTGGACTGTTTTACAGTTTGAGGGGCAGTCATGTCTGGGATCAGAGGAGGAAATACTTGGCCTGGTCTTTTCCTAATAAAAGTTTAGTTCATTTTCTGTTATTCTCTGGGTTTTTTGCACAAAAGCAATGGGAATCAAGCTCTTGGCTGAGGCAAGTTACTCCCAAATGGTAGAGCTGGCCTAAAGATGAATGGATTGCAATGATGAGTCTGAAGCCTGCTGAAGCTTCCAACTAGCAGGGAATGGTCCCAAGGAAGTGGGGCTGGCTGCAGACCTCACTGCTCAATGGTGTCTCACGGGAACAGTGTATGATCCTCAGGTCCTCTGCTATCCCCTGCTGCTGTGTTTCACAGTTGATGTGTAGCTCTTACCTTTGGCTGGTTGTAGTGCTCCATCGACATAGTGATGACATTGACCCCAATGATGAAGGTGATGAAGAGGTCGAGATAGTGGCTGGTGCAGAGGGTGTGGATGTACTTCCTTGCTGGGGAATAGTCAGCGTAGTAAGGCCTGCGTTGGGCTTCTGCAGGAAAGGAGAAAGAAAGGCAACACAATGAACACAGGCCTTGCTGCATGGTTGGTAGCCATCACCATGTGGCTTGCAGGTCAGGTCTTACACGCACCCTGATGCAGGGGTAATAGAACTTCTTCAAGCAAACTATGTGTAACAGCCAAGTGACTCCACCTAGCAGTGAGAACTGCAGTAGCTGAACTGAACCTCTTGTGCCTATGGAATGGAGCTCCACAGCTTTGACGATCAGGTCCATTCTCTTCCCAAAGTACTCTGTCCTTACTGCTCCGTCTCAAACTAGAGGACAACATCTCCACTTCATGGGACTCTTGTCACACCAGGAAAGGTGAGAAGCAGGATGGAAATTAGACCCAAAGCCAAGAGAAAAGCTTCAAACCCAGAAAAGCTTCAACTCCACTTTAGAGGAAAGGCTCAGGGCAGGTCTAATTTCTCTTCATCCCACTGATGTCAGGCATGTTCCACATAAGAGAACATACCTTGAGCTCACCTTCTGTTACAGAAGGCTTTTGGCATATTTTGAAGGTCCAAAGAAGACACAGCAATGCCTGTGGCAAAGTAGGGCACATGCACAAGGGTTACAGCACACAGGAGAGCATAACAGCAATGGAGTGGGGTGCTCAGCACTTGTCTCCACAAAGACCATCAGCTCCTCTGGAAATATAAAACCAAGGGCATGGTTGCATCTAAAACACCACTCAGGCTATGACCACATAAATTTAATATCTCTGTCTCTGGTCACGACCCTTTTCTTGTCTTTGAAATGGGGATATTGCTGCAGATGACTGAGTGCCTGGGGCTGTTCCAAGGAAAGAGTTTAGACGCTGCCCTGTGACCAAGTTGTATTTACTGCGTGCGCCTCTCTTAAATTAGACTATGACCACAGGATGGTTGTGGGTGCTTGGATGGAGACACAGATTTCTCAACTTCAGAAATGTAAATATTCAAAGAGTGCACTTAGGGCCAAAGTCAGCGTTGCTGTAGAGTCTGCAAGTGGAAGAGACCTGTTGGGTCATACGAAGTCACAGCAGGATTGCTCTAAACAGAGAGGGGTATTTTTGCTCATGTTTCGGCAAATTCAGCATAAGGAGCTAGTAAAGACTTGGAAATCAGGAGGGAAATGAGTTCTAAAGTACTCAGTGCCTCCCTGAAATGCATCTTCCACTCCTCTCATCTTGCTGATATCTTTCAGTTAAAGCGACTTCTGAAATGGGTCTTTTTTTGGTAGCACAACTGATGCCAGATTCAAGTCCAAACCCCTAAAATCGGATAAAGGGAAACTGAATCTGTTGCTCTCTTTCAACTCCTATTTTTTTCTGGTAGTTAAAAGTGGAGTGGAGGCATTTGAAAAACATTTCCTTCTGCCCAGGGCCACCTGGACAGCTTTTTTGCTCCTAATGGGTGTGGAAAAACAAGATCAAAGCAAACACAGTCGTTTTGGATGCATTTTTCTCTTGCTTTCATGTGCCACGCTCCTTCGACCTACCGGTCATCTTGAACTGGTGGAGCTGTGTTTGCTACTGAGCTCAGCTGATCTGCTGTGTTTAAAGAATACTAGTAAAAACATAGCAGTATAATGTTTATTTGAGTCTGCACAATGTGCTTTCATGTGTGTTCAGGATTGCAACAGACTTCTTAGGTTTGTGTTTGGAAACGTCTTCTTGGAAATGCAAAATATCAGCCTGTTGGGTGGTCCCAGAATACCCCAAATAGTCAAATGTTGTACAAAGAGACTATATATTAACAACAAATGGTTGATTAATGGAGCTCAGAACAACATTAGCAGTGCTGTGTGGTGTGTGGATATGCTAGCTAGCAGCACAGAAGGAAAACAGGCTGTAGGTGACTGCAGCTACTCTCATTGAGGATGCACTACACCCCTGAAGCCAAGTTAACAGATGAAAAAGAAACTTCTCCTGGGGGGACACATACAAGGACAGGCTGGGATAAAGTTGACAACAGTTTGAAACACGTGCAACAACACAGTCATGCTTGGTGCAGTAACCCATGCAATGTCCATTAGAGGAGATGCTGCTCATGCGAGGCTAACGGTGGTGAGCAGGGGTGTGCAGGAAGGACAGGCCAGCTTCTGCTCTTGAAGATGCTGACATTGGGTCAGGGCAAGCCCATGGAGGCAGATGGGTTGCAGCAGCGTGAAAGCAGTGAGAAATCAGCCACAGAGCTTTAATGCAGCTCTGACCCACTCCGGGCAGGAGGGAGGCTGCATTTCAGAGCTTCAAAGCCCTCATCTCTGCTGAGACAGTGGTCATCCCTGGTCCCTTTAGGAACAGGAGTTTTACTTCAATCAACAGCACAGCGAGTGGCTCTGGCTTTCTCTCAGTTCAGACACACATTTTTACTTCTTAGTGAGGATATACGACATTATTCTCCCCAGTCTGGGTGTTGTTTGTTGCACAGCCTGCTTAGCCAGAGATGCGGAACCTGCGGGAGACCCTGTATGAGAACAGTGGACCATGGGGATGGGGGCACAGCAAAAGGGGAGAGCTAATGCATCATTAATTACTGCAGGCAAAATGCAATCTGGGCCTGTTTTTACCAGGGAAACAGCTTCTGGGATGAGTCTCCATTCAGCCAACTAGCAGACTTACATCAAACATGGACAAGTATCCCTGCACCTGATGGCTTGAATTGGTGGGAATGCAGGAGGGAAAGGAGAAACCATCAAACATACACAAAAGGAAAACCACAGGCCTTTCTCAACCCCACTTCTAGATATTGGCTAATGCTTGAACCTCACCTTTCTGCAGAGTATCTGAAGTACTTTGCTGGTGATTCTGCTGACATGAAAATTAATGAAGCACTGTCTCTTAGCTTAAAAGCATTTAGGTTGCCATTCCAATTGCTAGCTACAGCTCCTCCATTATTCTCCTCTGCATGAAACATTAGAAAGCCCTAATGGGCTTATACACATGCTTGGCACAGTGTAGCTTTATACCTGCAGCTGCCTGGAAAAACAAGCTAGATAGTTTGATGATTCCCTAGTTGGAAATACTAGGCAGATGTGCCCAAACTTTTAGTTACAGCTTAAATATTTCTGCTGGATTCAGACATGGTTGTGGCATTTAAATACCACTGTGCTGCCCACGACTGCTCCCCCCTAGAGAGGAAGACCTGCAGTCAGTGCTGTGACAGGCATCTCTGCTCGGTCTTAAACCAAACCTGGCCTCTTCCTTCTAAAATGCCCAGATGCTCAGCTCTGTTTTGGGAAATGCCTCAGGGAAACATGGCTGTGACCACGCTCATACAGCAGAAAGCAGCAAAAAGCATTTCTTTTCTGAGTTCTTCAATTTTGGGGTTTTCCATGACTTGGTGATGCTACTGGAAGGCACTCTGCTCCCCAGCTTGGGCCTCCCCAGGCTAAGCCAGGCATTTCCAGCTCTTCCAGCATTGCCAGCACTGCTTTCAGCACACAGCATCACCCAGACCCCCCTCACAGCCTTTGAAGACCAAGAGCACTGCCTGTGTGTGTGACCTGACATCAAGTTCTGCTCAGGGCTCCATAGCACAAACAGGAGGGTTGGATTTGGCTTTGTATCATGAATACAGAGGAGATGGAGCTGATCCATGTGGTTTTAATACAAAAATTCAGTCTGGGGAGGCTGGTTTTGGTCTGTGTCTTCTGAAAACCTCATTAAAAGGTTAGGAGCTGCAGGACTGTTAAATTACACTAGATGTATTTACATAGTAGATAGCATGGATGGAGGTAGTGACTGTGTCAGAAACATATTCTAGTTTATCTTGACTTTTTACCTTCATATTTAATAACACACTGTGTCTTTCTGCCTTGAAAACCACATCAAATGCATTTCTGCAGTGTATTCCAACCCCATGCCCTATTTACTCATGCGAGCTGAGTTAAGCGGCAAACCCAGGGCCTTTTTTCAGTGCTGAGTTTATTGTAACCTGGTTATGAAGGCTGGGCTGCTCTCAGGGAACCAGCACCCTATTGACATGTTGGGTCCATGTTTGGGGTAAAGGCTGGACTTCATCTTAAAGGTCTTTTCCTACCTAGTTGATTCTGTGACTCTCCATTGCTGGTGCCTTGAGTGATGCTTACTGCAGGAGCACAGAGAGTCAAGGCACGCTGACAAGGGCTGGAGGGTGTCACACTGTCCTGTCCCTTCATATCAGTGGCTCTCAGATGGGAAACAAGAAACTTTTCTGACAGGTCTGAGGTAGTGTCTGACAGAGAGATGTGAGCTGAAAGGGACCTTCCTGCCGGGTTCCTGAAAATACCCCCAAAACAGCACGTGATGATTCCCCATCCCACCTGCATGGGGTCTGATGAAGCAGCTGTGTCCTGCTGCAGGGCTGTGTCCTCCCTGGAGCAATCCCTCTGCCAGGCTCACAGCTCTGCACACAGGGTCTAAATCCTGGACCCAGCCTGCAGAGCCTGCGGTTTGTACCCAGGGCCTGCTCAGATGGAAACATTCAGGCACTGCTAAGCTGTAACCCATTTCCAGGCTTGAGCCCAAGCCTACTATGGCTCAGTGACGTGTTTCTCTGTGTAGATACCTATAACATGCCCAAAGACCTCAATACACAGAAATACACGCAGGGTTGCTACATACAGAGGACATTACAGACAGGAGACAGGACACAAAGACAAGATGCCATGCAGATAGAGCGAGTCCAGATGTGTTGCTCAGGTACATCTGTTGGCTATGCTGGATTTGACTCTTGTAAACAGCCTTAATTCTTCTTCCCCTTTATGATCTCTTCAGGCCAACTGCTAGAAAGGGCAACTAAAGCAAAAGCAGGGTTCCCAGCTAAGCATCTCAATGTAGACTCCTGTGTTCATCCTGCCTCTCACCTGCTCTTCCATATGGGTGATACACACAGCTCTGGAGCACTTGGAAAGCAGGTGCAACACCCCATCCCTGCATGTGTACACAGACATTCCCTCCCAGACACTCTGCCGCACACATGGCACCATCCACATTTCACATCTTTCTGAGTCTGCCGTATCCATCATCTTCTGAATTACCCAGAAGGTGAAAACTTCTCCCATTTAAAAAATAACAATAACCCATTAAAATGCAAATAGTGACCTTCCAAAATATGTATCAGGTATTTCATTTCACCTTGTTCATGACTAATATTGGGCCACCAACCTGTCCATGCTGAACAGAGGCATGCAGGAGACCTCAGAGCCAGACGATCTGAGGTAACCTCCTGGAAGCCCAACACATGGCCAAACATTTAGCCTCTCAGTTGCTATGTTGGACTTGATCCCCTTCCAGGAAGCTGTCCTCCTCCCTGTGTGCTCTGCAGTGAAACGTTACAACCTGCATCTGTACAGTGCCTGGGTCTGAAGTACCTCCTTGACTCTATCCTTCAAGATAGCTGAATAAAGAGGGGCAATGGAAGAGTGTCCATCACTTTGACAGGGACTGGCTCTTCTTGGTGTTTAAGCACAGGCTGTAATAAGATTTACTTACTAATCAGGAACAGGAACTGGCTGGGGTTAAGCTATCCCTCCTTACCTGTGCCCCAGTCTATTTTGTCTAAAGATGCTTAACATTCTTCATAAATAAGCTTTTTTTTGCTTATAAGCTTTGAGTTTATCTGAATGTCTTCTTGGGTCAGCACATTGGGGGAGACCTGCTGCACAAGCAGGAGGACTCTTGAGAGCTTGAAACTGATTTCTTTTCTTGTGCTGGAAATGCTGCCTTCAGGATTTCCACTTCTAATCCTAGCTGGAACTTCAAACTCAAAATCCAAGATGGGAAAAGGGAAATGAAATTGTATTTGAACTCTTCTAAATCTCTGGAGAGACTCAATGTTGGTTTGCAGCTGGCTGGTTTGATCTAGATTTCATTCTAACCCAGCTACTTAACTCACTACTAGCTAAGATGAAACGGGCTTGGCCTTCACTGTGGTGTCAGGTCACTTTATCATTAAGGCCCTGTGAGACCGTGGTGCAAACATTAATGCTGAGGTCTCCCATGGCTCTAAAAAAGAGAACCCCAAAAGCAGGAAAGAAGCTGCAAGGGTTGGGTTTCTGGTAGCAAACCCTCTGAGTACTATGTCCTTAGAGCCAGGCAAAAGACTATTCAATCTAACTGCAGTTTTCCCAGCTAGAAATGGATACCTATGGCTTGAAATTAGGGAAACAACAGGCTATTTGTCACAGTGGTCCTTACAGGAGATCACACAGGGCAGCACAGTGCTAGGCAAAGAGCCACAGGATTGCTGTGGCAAGCAGGGCCAAAAGCACTCAAGCCTTACACCTGACTAAGCTCATCTTTCATCACAGTGGCCAAGCCATGTTCCCTCGCTTCTAAAAATGCTTGCCAGCATCTAATGCAGGCTATCCCTGCTCACTGGCTGGGAAGTCGGCGGGGTTGGTTTCCTGGCAGTTCCCCTGGGAATACCCACCAGATGCTATAGGCAGCTTATCCCTAGCACAGCCTGCCAAGGAACAGCGGAGGTGAGAAGTAAGACAGGAGAACCCCTGGGAAGGTTTAAGTCAGGAAAGGAGCACAAGCTCAGGTGTTTTTCTGGTCTGGTTTGATGGTCCCTACTAGATCCACTGAAGAGGAGATTTCAGCTAAAGGCCTTCTGCTGGACTGTGATGGCCCTGCATCTGGCCAGTATTTCCATGTAGACTGAGTGCAAGGACAAACTGAGTCCCAGCAGCTCCCCCAGCCTGAGATGGGGCAAGCATCTCTTGTAATGGACATCTTCCAGAGAAGAATTTTCTGGATGGCCCCATCCTGGGGCTCCATTCCTCTCCCCAGGGCTGTGGGTTTGTTCATGCCCTCATGCAGCATGTTTGTGGCATGCGGGGCCATGCGCTAGGACTCTAAAAAGCATCACAATTATTTTGTCTAAGAAAAGAACTAATAACTCAAATCCACCATCCTCAGATGCAAGCGGCACTTTAAGCCACTGGGCTACCCTTGGGACTGGCCTTCATGCACACAGTAAGCACTGAGCTGTTTACTCACTGCATCCCTCTGTCACACCGCAAGCTCCTGCTCGGTGCTTGGGACACCTCTGCCTTGAAGAGCATGATAGAGAGGAGGATTTCCTCCCCAGCCAAGTAAACAGGTAATGCTTTACTTAGGGCTTGTAGAGGACAATTCCAGGGTGTTGGCAACCCAAGACTTAAGGTACCGCGCCAAAAAGGTAACGAAACAAAACAGCCTCTTGAATCCCATGGAAACAAAACCAAAGGGAAATGAAAGTCTTGCTTTGGGAGCAGGCAGGGCTCAGAAAGATTTGGGTTTGTAATGCAGTCTACCGACCAGACAGGTACATCTCCTTACTCCTGCGCTTTTTCTCCAGGCGTCTGAGGCGCTTCTCCTCCCGCCGCCGGGCCTCCTCCGCCTCCTGGTGCTGGCGGCACTTGTGGAAGTTCTCCACCACCACTCCCACAAACATGTTGAGCACGAAGAAGCTGACGATGAGCAGGAAGGAGATGAAGTAGAGAAGCATCCAAGGGTTATGGTTCTGGATGGGCTGAGATGGGGAATTAGAAAACAAAGAGAGAAGTTCAGCCTGGAGAAGAGAAGCTGTGTGGTAACCTCATAGCAGCCTTCCAGGATCTGAAGGGGGCTATAGGGATGCTGGAGAGGGACTCTTCATCAGGGACTGTAGTGATAGGACAAGGGGTAATGGGTTCAAACTGAAACAAGGGGGAGATATAAGGAAGAAGTTCTTTGTTGTGAGGGTGCTGAGGTGGTGGCACAAGTTGCCCAGAGAAGTGGTGAATGCTCCATTCCTGGCAGTGTTCAAGGCCAGGTTGGACAGAGCCTTGGGTGACATGGTCTAGTGCAAGGCGTCCTTGCCCATGGCAGGAGGGTTGGAACTGGATGATCTTAAGGTCCTTTCCAGCCCAAACCATTCTATGATTCTATGCTTCTATGATTTTAAGTGGCATAGACATGATGTGTGTAAGTGAGGGTATTGTGGACTCTGTAGCAGCCAGACATCACAGTACACTGTTGTGGGGAGGCGGAGAAGGCTGAGAGGAATTAGATTTTTCCTCAGACAGTTTTCTCTCATTCACTTTCTCACTGACTAGAATTGTACTTCCGTTGTAAAAGCCATCCTACCCTCCGTAAGTGGGCTTACAGGATTGAACTGGCATTTATTTCATACAGCTCAAGATAAACCTCAGTGGATGTGCATCATCCCACCTGCAAGATTGATTTAGTTAAAGATAGGCTCCAGCTTGTTTTTATTTAGATGTGGGCTCATGGTTAATGTTTCTCAGTTGTCATGAGATCTTCAGAAGCCGGAGAAAACTAGGTACAAAATGTTACTGTAGCTACAAATGAATAGTACTTATGAAAGACTCTTGACTTCCCTTTGCAAATGCCACATAATACACAAACTTAACAATGTCTCTTTCATAACATTCCTGTTTTTTCTCCATCTCATGTGAGTTTGCTCTTATTCATCATGCCTTCTGTGAAGCTGTTGTGCAATGGCACATGTGGCTCCTCAAGTACTCCTCAAGTACCATCATTCAAATTAAAAACCCCATCAATGCTTGTTTACGTACTACATGGTACTCAGTGAAGAACAGAAAACCTTGGCAGCCCAATACACAGTCGGTTACTATAGCTCTGCTCCTTCCTGGGACTTCAAAGCCATCAGAGTTATCCCAGCATGAGAATCGTGAGCGCAACACAGCTGGACTCTGCAGTATATTTACCTGTTGGTCAATACCCACAGCATCCAAACCATCGTACATGATGTTCACCCAACCGTCTTTGGAGGAGAGGACAAACAAGGACATGAGGGCCTGAAAGAAAATAAACAAGCATAAAAGCTTGGTCTTGCATTTTAGTCCCTAGAAAAGCACATACAACAGACAACACTCAGCAAAACCAATGCACAGCTCAGAACTCATCATCTGGCCTGCGGCTGGTGGAGAGATGCAACATATTGTGGATGCTTTCACCTATTTCCGTATCAGGCTTAAAAGTGAGCAAGCTACAGCTGTTAACACTCCTTTTCTCCCACATACAGGCTGACTTATGCTTAGACACATCAGGCTTTCTGGTCACCAGAGCATGATTAAAAATCAGTATTGCAGGCTGGCTCAGTATCATGGGGTTTTAAAAGGCAATAATATGTCCCAGCTCCTTCTCTGGGCTGTCTTGCTTTTCAGCCAGTATATAACACTGTATTTAATTTCAATTGCAATCATAACAGGTAGAAGTCAAGGGATTAAGAGTGACAGTTGAGGTCCAGACATGAGGGACTGCGTGTAAAAAGCAGTGGCTTTAGGAGAGCACTCTCCTATAAATAAGGAATTGTATAATCCTAGAATTCTGGCTGCAGGAGATCAAGAGGTGACCTGATCCATTTTACCTGTTAGGGTTGCTTCTGATAGATGAATGCCTACATTGTTCGTGTGATAAAGGTTCCACACCCTCCTCAAGGATAGATGTTAAGTGCTCATCCATTAAGAACTGTTACAGAAAATCCCTGCAGTGAGGACTTTACCTGTCCCAGATTGTCAAAGTTGTACTTCCGCCGAACCCATCTGTAGCGAGCATTGGTGCAGTCAGTCTTTGTAGTGATGTTTTTCACATCAGGACCATCACAGTAGTAGAATTTGCCTTTAAAAAGCTGTATTTGAGAAGCACCAAAAATAAAAAGAGAAAAAAAGACGAGGCTTTGAAAAGTCTATCCCCTGATCTATCTTTCTTTCTAATAAAAACTGTTTGTCAAGTTCAAATTCCTTTCCTTCCAGCTCAGATTCCTGTCTTAACATATACGGCAGGAAAACACCTCTGGTGAAACTTCGGGCACCGAGATATTGTTGCGCATTGCCTCAGATGCAGAAGGGAGATGATCCTGCAAGCCAGCTCTGTCTTGTTGGGATGATGACAATCTTCCCTCTAAGGAAGAGATACTCTATATGTCCTAGCACACAGAGCTAGGATCAGTCTTGGGTGTTTGTGTTTTCCTTCTCCTCCCTCAGGCTTAGCTGGTGTTGTGTTGTTCATCAGGGAGGGCTGCTCTTCTAAGAAGCCTCCAGTGAGCAGATGCCAACCCCACCCCAGAGCATTTATTCTACAGCCTGTCTCTTCTTTCCTAACACCTAAATGGAAATCTCCCTTTGGATATATTTAAGCTCAGTACTTCCACCTTAATCCTAGGTGGTGAGCAAAACAGCTTCTCTTTTGCAGCAGCCACTTAGAGATGGCTCTGGGGAGGGAAATACTCTACCTGGACTCCTAGAATCCCAAAGATAATGAAGAAAGCACAGCAGATGAGGACGATATTCCCAATAGGCCTCAAGGACGAGATCAAGGTTTCTACCACCAGCTTCAGACCTGGGGCTCTGCTGATGACTCTGGAAAAAATAGCAAAACAATAAAGGTTCTAATATGGTTGTTCTTCCTCCTCTGCCTGGCTGCAGTAAAGCTAACACAGGCCTCCTCTACCTGCAGGCAGCATTCAGAGATGATCAGTGACTTATCTGGACAACCAGAACATTCACAGTCACATCAGATGAATTAAAGAAGTGTAAGACACCCTGTCAGCAGTGTTGGGCAATAGCTTACGAGTAACAGTGAGGAGGGAATACTCTCTATGGGCAGAATAACACAGAGGATCCCATTTACAGGGCTATTTATACCTCAGTGCAGAAAGCTGATCCTCTCTGAAGTCTCTCTGATCCAAGCAGAGGGGCACATACCAGGCAGGAGCCTGCTTCTTAACACAACATGTATTAAACAGCTCCACAGTGGTACTAGAGAGCATGTCTTGTCCTCTTACTACAAGCCACAAGTGCTCTCCTGCCCTGCTGGCCTGGGCCCCATGACAACTTGTCAAACAAAGTCATTTCAATTTGTTTCCTAATTAGTTCCTGCACTGACTCTTGGCTAACAGCAACTTGTGATCAACAGCTTGACAGCCAAAGGGTCACCCATTAAAGAGCGGCTTGCTGTGAGGCTGCGAGAGCACGGCCCGAAGCAGATTTTGGGTATTATGGAGAACAAGTGTTTTGCTTTCCTGGATGAGTGCCTGGAGAATGGCTCTCCCATGGGTGTCTGAGAAACGTGTTTGCACACATAAGTGTAACCAGCCCAAGCAAGTTCTGGGAAGGGGGTGTTTTGACTGAAGAACATCAAAGCTGGTTTAGGAGGGGCCTGTAGAGGGTATGAGTCCTTGCAGGTAGCCTGAGCTTGCACATCTAATGATGCTTCGTGCCTGCCAAACACAGAGGAAAGAGGAGAGCTGTATGCTGCAGGGACAAAGTTTTTCAATGGGGTCTTGTTTGGCAGCAAATAATGTGGCAGTCTGAACCGCACCTACAAAGTGTTAGGAATGGTCCCTGGAGTAATCCTAGAAGAGGCTGCGTTAAGTGAAGCCATCATGAGAGGTGATGAATTCCTCTCTATTAATAGGATCTGGCCTACTTATTCTCAAAGACCAATTCCCTTTTTTCCCTTAGGCTTACTTACTGCCCGTGGCCTGATTTCTGTTCCTAGTTATGTGTTAGATGCCTTGAGGTGCCGCCAGCCCAAAGCTTGCCTAGGGTGGCTCCTGGTGAGCCAGCACTGCAAAGGGACCCTGATGACACCAGAAGAACACAGCATAGGAGCAAGAGAGGAGACAAAGGCTCATAAAGTCACTTGTCACTAAGGAAATATAGAGCAGCAGATAAATAGCTGTTGTTCTTGTAGTCATGGGCCCAAACAAGATTGGCTTTTCCTGTTACTCTCATAAGCAAGCCTGTCTCTGGAGGTGCCTATCTTATTTCCCCTGGAATTCAATGAAAAAGACTTGTATTTCTTGCCAAGAAGGACAGAAACAGAACAGGAGCCATGAGCTCACAAAAATCCCCCAAGCACTTAATGCTCTTTGTTACTGCATAATAGTAAACAAACTACCAATTCTCTTTATTCCTTTTCTCACCTACTGAAAGCATCTCCCCTTCCTCCAGCTTGCTGAGAGCTAAATTGCTCTGCAGTAATGGGAGAGCAGGTAGAGATGCTGGAGCTTATCAAATGACTGTCAGTACCTGTTCGGTGGTAAATTCTCTCCCAGCCAACATGACCTCTTTGCTTGGGAATGACTTGAATAACAAGGAGTCAGACTGATTTGTAAAATGGTGATAAAAATGCAGCATGGAGGAGGCATTCACAGCACTAACTGCCTGAGTATGATAACATGTCTCACTTCAAACTCCATTCTCTCTTTCCCATGCTGGAGAAGACGAATTATAATTCATTTCATTGTTTCTAAACAGTTTCGCTAGTTCAGAGCTCCCCAAAGATGCTTCTACCCATAACTGTGTTCAGCTTTTAGTGTTATTAAGCAAGACCTTGACAGATCATGTGCATTTTTATAAACTCTTTGGTCTGTCAACACAAAGCAACTCAGCCACCCTCTCAGTGAATGTACCTGAGAGGTCTCAAGGTCCTCAGAAGTCTCAAAACACGAAGGACACCCAGGATCTTTGCTCCGCCTGCTGATGCCATGGAGACAATAATGTCAATGATAGATACAAAGACCAGGACTCCATCCAGGACATTCCAGCTGCTCTGCAGATAGGTGTTCTCCCCAGAGAAAAAGCCAAGAGCTACCACCTACAGCCAGGAGAAGAGAGACATTTATATCTTCACCCAGATCATAACTATGTCATGTTCTGGTCTTTGCCAGGCCTGGCTATGAAGATGCAATTACCTTAACCATCATTTCAGCCACAAAGATCGCAGTGAAGATGTAATTAGAAACACTTAGGAATATCCTCTCCTGTAAAACACAGAGCAACAGAAAGAGGCAAGTCATTTAAAGAGGTTAGAAAACAACAAACATCTTTCACGTAGCAGGGTCCTGCCTACACAAGACTAAGATCTGGATGCTGGATCAAGGAGGAAAATGACTTAGGTACTCACTGTGCTGTGTGGGTCTATGTCTGGTCGCTCCAGTGCTATAGTGATGCAGTTGAGAAATATGAAGACTAGCACCACATGATCAAACATTTTATGGGCAATGACCTTCTGGCACATCACTCGGAACCTGCAGACAGGGTGGAGAGCAAAATACGCTTCAGATGTTTGGGTGAGCAAGAGACTCCCACCTGAATGGCACATTCTCAAAAGCCTTCAGCAGCTGTGCCACCAGCATCAGTCCAAGCAGTGAGCACTCCACAAGTTACAGCCACTATTATCAGTGCAGTAAACCAGATGTAATAACAGCTATTATTAATGCTGGTTAAACCACCTTCTTCTCAGATAGGCATGGAGTGACCCATGCAACAATTCTGCACACATGTAACAGAAAAAAGTTACCTAAAAAGCAGGAATTGGATTTCTAAACCTCTCAGTGCTTCTGCATCAGACGGGGATTTTCCCAAGGGAAGGCTGGCTAGAAATGTAGTATTCCATTAGCACAAAAACCTGCTGGGCTGGTATTTCACTGGATTTCTTACCGATTCTGTGGGGAAAACACGTAGAGGGACCAGTCTTCATGAGTCTTGCACCACTGCGGTTTGTAGGGCTCCAGGGCTTTACGAATGCGGTAGCAGTAACTCTGGAAAGACAAGAAGAAACACCTTTTCTTCCTCTTTTATTTTTCTGCCTCTTCAACTTTCACAGTCCTTTGGTGAAAGGGGGCAGTGCATGTCATTTCAGGGTGCCTGTAAGCAGTCATGGCTCTTAGGACAGCTGCGGCAGGTGCTGTCACATTTGTCCAACAAAACAGCAAGGAAAGGGGTGAAAGAAGGGGGCTGCTGTACAGTAAGATATGAACATGACAAAGCAAAACTTCTAGGCAGGAACCATTTTGAGATCCAAAGTTCTGGCAAAACCAAAAAGGCCTCAAGCAGCCAAAAAGCTAAGAAGGAAACCTTCAAGCTTTTGGGATGCCAAACAGCTCCTGTGAGCAAAGACATCAGCTAGTTGTTGTCCCTACAGCCCATTTTTGGAGGCATCCCACATCAGTGGGATAATCTCAATCAGTCCAAAAACTAGGCAAATGTATGCACATTCCCCTGCAGTTTTACCTTGCAAGAGACCACTACAATGGAACAACCCAACCCATTAGCTTAGGAAAAAGACCCCTTTGGGAAATGGAGGCCCATCCTTTGGATCTGGACTCATGTTGTCTGCACCAGCCTTTAGGCAGTAACACATTTCCAAGCTGGATTTTTAATCCTTCCTGGAGTGGAAATGCCACTTAACACATGAACACCCAACTTCCCCCTCAACTCACATCCTCCATGTCATCCTCATAGTCCATAGCATCCTCCTTGTGACCATCCACACGCAGGAAGAACTCACTGGGGACATGAACCATTTTGCCATTGCAGTCTTGGTACTCAGCAGGCAGAACAGCCACGGGGCTGATGCTGAGCGAGTGGCGCATGGTGGGCAACTGGAGCAGCTCCGGCAAGTCCAGGGAGCTGCGGTAGTCCAGGGACTCTGCCCGGCGGTGCAGCGAGGGTCTGCTCACTGTGCTGGACTTGGCATCATCAGAGTCATCATCTGTGCTGCCTTTCCCCTCCCCAGAGAGCAAGGATTCTCTTTCTCCTGACTGGCTCTTCTTCTTAAGGCTTGGGGCTCTGCCCAGGCTATTCCAGCTTGAGCGTCGGCTTCCCCAGTTGCTGCTGGTGCCCCAGTTGGCACAAGGGGAACTGCGGAGGCTGGACTGAGAGAGAAGAAACACATTTGAGGGTTTGTTTGCAGGAGAAAGCCAAAGCATATGGCATTTTGAAGACCCTTCTTCTTGCAAGCCATGTCTTCCCCTTCCAACTTTCCTCGCTGCTCTGATTTCATGATGCGTTGAGATGGGAGCCAAGTACCCAGCTAAGCACACACTGAAGGTGCTCTGAGCTACACTTGCAGCGCAGCTCCAACCCTCTGTGCTGTGTGACCTCCTACTGTCCTGGCAACATGAATTGCACATAAAAACTGAACCCAGAGACACTATTGCTGAAGTGGCATTTTCTTTCCTCATGTCCAAGCTTCCCTGGCTTCCAAAGAGGCTCGGCTACCTGGCACCCAAATGTCTGTTGGAAATTGTGTCCCTATTTGCATGACTTTCTCTTCAATTTGCTGCATAGGAGGTGGAAAAATGTTTCCTTACAACAAATTTCTGGCACTGATCAGTGTGTCAGGGTGCTGTGGCTGACAGGTAGTTGCCAGGATGAGAGCACTTCAGGTCAGAGCAGAAAAGCTAGAAGGAAAGCTCTTTTTCCCTCCATGGCTTCCTCCCAGCATAAAATGAGGCAAATTGCCTTCCTCCTCCTGCTCAGTGTTGGCCAGTTCTCCTCTGACTGCTTCATCATCCTTTGGCTGGTGGCACTGATGTGCTCTCAGAGAAAGGATTCAAATGATGAACAACTCTCTCCAGCAACTCACAATTCCAAGAAACCCCAAGGCAAACAACAGTCATCTCTATTTTCTTTTCAAAAGCATTACCTTGACTAAGCAGCTTACCAAGGGGGATAGTGGCTCTGTCTCTGCGTGAAGTGCTTTCACAGTCCGTTGCCTTGATTTGAACATGATATTGCAGTTACAGAGCAGAGGAATCGGATAGATAAGCAGCAGCAAAAATCCACTTTGTCTATTACCTCTTCTCCCTCTGTTTTCATAGAGCTGCCCTCCTGCTCCCCTGTTGCAGGCAAAACGCAACCAGTTGCCTAAGCAGTCAGCTCCAGCTAGATCTCTGCTCCATGAGCTGTGCCTGGCAGGAGTCAGTCAGCTCATACCTCTGTTTCCCCTCCAATAGGGCTGTTGTACTGTAACTGGAGCTCAGCTGCTGCGTTGGTAAGGACAAATGCTTCATTTCCCTTGACACAAGATGGATTCAAGATGCAACCCTGAAATACTGTGAGGGGAAACAGGCTCACAGGAGCACCTGACAGCTTCTCTAAGACACCACAAAATGGCTGGCAGGGAAAAGATGCCTGCTCCTCCTCAGAGGGCTTTGCTGGAATAACTGCATAAACTTAAGGCTCGTCTCAGGCTGTCTCTCTCTCAGGTGGCTTGGCATGGACTTCCAGTTAGATACTAGGCAGGAAAACACTGAATCCCAGTACATTCCCATCTCCTCTTTTCATATACTCACTGTGCTTGATGGTTACGTTGTCACTATCCTGCCCCGGCACAGCACACCCATTCATTTTGCCCTCTTGTACCTGCTCTCCTCCTGCCTTTAAATATCCTTCTCATCTCTATCACCATCCTTTTGATTTTCCAGCAACACATGTGCACATCATCTGTGCTGCTTGCAGGCACTTGAGGGAGAGCTGTTAGCAGCAGGAACCTACCAAGGACTTCTGGTCGTAGCTCAAGGGCTCTAGGGAAGCGTTACTCCCTCTTCTTGAGTCCACAAAAGTGTGCACTGAATCCATGTGTGGGGAACACTTTGGTGTGGGCATTGGTGTGGCAGCAGTGCGCATGATGATAGGAGGGGGCATGCTTCCCCTGCCCTCTAGGTGTCCATTGGGGGTGACAGCAAGTGAGTACATCTTCATCTCTGGAGAGAAGGGGAGAAAGAAGAAGAGATGAATGCTCAGCTACAGAAATCACTCTTCTAAATGGACATTGTTCCTTGGGTCTTCTGGAACTCTGCCAAATGGATATGGAATGCTGTGGGCAATAAGATCACTCTCACCACGTTGAAAGGCAGAAGGTAAATGTCATAACCTTTTAAGAGGCCTTCAGTCCTGCCTGGACTTGGAACCCATTGTGCCCTTGAGCTGCTTTTGCTCACTGTTTATTGGGATTTAGAGTGGAGTTACAGTTTGGGGGGACTGGGAGAGAGTTTCCAGGGAAAGGATATTGAAGACTGGCAAAATTCACCCTGGGAAGTTTATCTTTTCTCCTTGTCATATAGCCTTGCACAGAGATTTCTATGTGGTTCTGATGTGCTCCAAGTTCCTTCTCGGGGAAGGCACTATGCGAACATTAGCCATTGCCTTTAGTCATCTGTTCAGGGGACAGGAAATGGAAGTTGCTTTTACACATCCATTTGTCTAGAAGAGTAAACCTCCTGTAACACAGAAACCTAATGGCACAACTCGTGGTAATTGCAGAAAGCATCTGTTTTAGCTGTATGGCAACTACAGGCTGCAAAAATGGTATTCGCACTGAAGACAAACCAGACATAACACCTCCAGCGCCATAATACTCAAAACCAAAAGCCTAACCTCAAACACAAACCTAAAGTTGACCCAGCTCCTGTTTTACTGGATTTAGTGGGCTGTGGTTTAATAACTTCAGGATCAGTCTTAAGGAAGGGGAAGGATGGGAGCATCCGTGCCCAATAGGAGGGAAGTACAAATCGACAGTGAGAAATCCAAATGAGTGCATTACCCCTGCTCTTTTTCTTCCACTGGCTGCTTTCGTAACTCACTGTGCTTCTATTGTATCATCTGTTTTGTTGCTGGCTTGGGCACAAATACCTGATCTGCACTACAGAAGTCTGTGGGAACACTGCCATCCACTTTGAGGGCTGGAAGATCCAGCTCAAAATGTGCTAATCTGCAATACATGTTCCTCTTGCCAGAGTATCTATTTACAGACCAACAGCATTATGATAGAATTGTTAATGGCTTCATGCTGTTTAGCCACTGGTTGGCACTTGTGAGGCTCATGGAGACACCCAATTACTCACGGAATTTTGGTTGATGGCAAGTTCAGCCCTGTCTTCTACTGTATTTCCTGAGAAGAGGTGATAATCATAGAATCATAGAATAGTTAGGGTTGGAAAGGACCTCAAGATCATCCAGTTCCAATCCCCCTGCCATGGGCAGGGACACCTCACACTAAACCATGTCACCCAAGGCTCTGTCCAACCGGGCCTTGAACGCCGCCAGGGATGGAGCATTCACAACTTCCCTGGGCAACCCATTCCAGGGCCTCACCACCCTTACAGTAAAGAACTTCTTCCTCATATCCAATCTAAACTTCCCCTGTTTAAGTTTGAACCCGTTACCCCTTGTCCTCTCACTACAGTCCCTAATGAAGAGTCCCTCCCCAGCATCCCTATAGGCCCCCTTCAGATACTGGAAGGCTGCTATGAGGTCTCCACGCAGCCTTCTCTTCTCCAGGCTGAACAGCCCCAACTTTCTCAGCCTATCTTCATACGGGAGGTGCTCCAGTCCCCTGAGCATCCTCGTGGCCTCCTCTGGACTTGTTCTAACAGTTCCATGTCCTTTTTATGTTGAGGACACCAGAACTGCACACAATACTCCAAGTGAGGTCTCACAAGAGCAGAGTAGAAGGGCAGGATCACCTCCCTTGACCTGTTGGTCATGCTCCTTTTGATGCAGCCCAGGATACGGTTGGCTTTCTGGGCTGCAAGCGATATTTCTTTCCTCTAGAACTCTCTTCTTACTTGAAGCTGCTCAGCAAATAGTTGGTGCAAAACTGGCACACAGCTGGTGCTGTGGGTTCCTTGCCAGCTGTTTGCAATGGGCATTCACTTGGTCACTTGTGTTTGGAATTTGTTGCTTCATCTGCAGGCTAAGCAGCTCCATCACTTTGCTGTGATCCAGCTCTGTCTCAGCTTCGCCAACAAATTACTTCTGCCCCTTTCTCAGCTGAATTCCATCTGTTCACCACAATCAATATAATTTCCTTAACTGAAATGAATTCTGGTTTAGAAGCACTTAAAGTAACCCTAACAAGAGCCCAAACTGAGAATCAAAGTACAGAGGAGCTAAACTGGCTCCTGTTCACCATCAATACTATTCAATCTGTGATCCCTTCCTGTCCCCTATCTGGTTGCAAACTCTACAGAGTGAAGGCTGTCACCTACCATTGCATGTTCATAGTACAATTGGCCTTACCTCAAATCAATTGCCAGGCCCTCCTGTAACACAAATGAACAGCAACATTCCCATCAATCAAACCTCACCCAAATGCATTTGTATGAGAAACCAAAAATAACAGATGAGAACATGATCGATTAGAAAAGCTGCTGAGAAGTAGTGTGACTATTGCTGTCAGCAAAGCATTCTGTGGGGATGATACAGAAGAAATGAGGAGACATAGCTAAATATTCCAGCGTAATTCAAATTAGGAAAACAGCGGTTTAAAGGAAATCTCCATGCTCATTTAGCTTCCCGACACTTTTTGCATGTTAAAAGCTGCTCTTTTAACATAGCTGTTAGACCTACTGCCAAATAGAATGAATTCTCATATTTTTCCCTGTTGATGACTGTGGAAGCAGAGTTGTAGCTCCCAGATTCCCAGAAAAACATAGAGACAAAACCCTACCTGTTGCTCGGAGGTCTTTTAGCTTCTCAAAATCATCATCAAAGTTGGCAGATGTCTTGTCCTCATCTGTGTCTGACCTATTGGCATCACCCTGCAGACAGGAGAAAGATAATTAACAGACCTGATTCACTTAAGCTTCAGCACAAAGGCCATTTGGGTTACTTGGCAGTTTAGAGATAACTCAGCTCCCCACGGTCATTTAAAGTGTGGCCCCAAGAACCAGGAGCGCGGAATGCCAAATTCCCTCTGACACTCCCTAGGGAATGATCCCAGGTAAGTCCCTTCTTGTTTTGATTCATTATCATACTTGGACAGAAAGCATGATGTTGTGATTTAACTCCTGTTCTTGCAATGTTGTCGTATTTCCTACATTGTGCTGTGTATCCTGGGAAGAACATGAAAGTGCAGCTAAGAAAAACTGGCATTGTGAGGTTCCATATTTGCACTCTCCATGTTCTCAGCTGAGAGCACTTAGGTTTTAATGTCAAAGGACGGTGAAGGGCTTTTCTTCTTTATTTGACAGCACTCTAAAGTTGACTTAGAGCTGAAAACCCAGCCCTGATTTGGTTTCTTCATGCTGGCTGGCAATGGAGATTGTATTGGGAAATCTCTTGGCAACACTGAAGCTAAGGCAGAAGGGAACAAGGCCAGCTTGCCTGGCAGCACAGCATCATCTCAGGACAGAGAGCAGTCAAGCACCCGCCAACTGTCTTTTCTCCTGGAAGCCCAGTTACTTTTCCCTTCCACATCCACTTCTGCTACCACAAATGATCAGCCTAAATAATGTACAAGCCTGGGACAGAAGAGCTATGGTCAGGTTCTCCTCTGCTGGGGCAGATCTGTAGAGAGGAGAGGTTCCAGCAGGCTGTCAGCATGACTCTGGCTTGATCCATCGAGACTGCAGGAAAGCTGTGCAAATTGAGAGCAAATGGTTGGATTAAAGCAGCTGATCCCAAAAAAAGGAGCACAGCTCCTCAACTGATGCTTCAACAAATCACCAGGGTTCCTAGAGACATGGTGCTGAAGTGGCAGTGAGCTTCGTTTCAGCTCTGATGTACTGCTAACTGGTGCAGCCAGCCAGGGTGACTGGAAGGCTTAAGCTCCCTTAGTCATCTTCTCTGGTTTGGAATAGAAGCAGTAGTGCAGAGTAGATGAAAGATCTGCATAGTTTTGGAAGGTTTCTCTGCTTTTCTATGCTCTGGCATAGATTACAAATGACATGGGAACAATGTAAGCACAAATATGCAATTATGGTCCTGTTTGAAGTCTGGCTGCTTGTTGTACTAAGCACAAATGTACTAGAAATGGTTTTGTGGCCATTTAAGCCTATTCTGTTCTAGGGATCCTCTTGCCAAACTTGCTCCACAGGCAGATCAGAACCTGAGATTAAGCAGAGACTGTGTACTCTGGTTCACAGCCCAATGTGTAGTGTCCTTTTTGAGATGCTGTTGATGGTTTAGAGCTTGGAGCAGATCTAAATGTGCACCCTCTTAGCTGCAAAAGCCTCCCAGGAGTCACTCTCCATCTGAGTAAAAGAAATACCTAAGCAAAGGGAGAAGCGCATCTCAGTGTCTTCTAGAACTTCTAAGAGCATCACCCCATATGAAGACAAAGTCGAAAAGGTCAAAACAAGAATTTCTGCCATATTCCCAACATCCCAACAGAACCAGGCAAAGAAAATCCAGCTCCATTGATACTTCTTCCTGGGAGTTGTCCAAGGAGACTGCAAACATCTTTGGTTTACAACCAAGCTAAGTTATACATTCATAAGTGCAACACTTGAACTGAACCCTGGTAGCTGAAATACAGCCCTGAGAAGGGTTTTCTGTAATACAGCTAATAACTCACTATGAGACAACTGACAGAGCCCGTAAGCTTGATGGCAAGACTTATTATAAGTGGGAGTGGAGAGCAAAAATGGCCCTGCAAATATCATGCCTGTGGTTGCTGGCCTTTTCAGAGGCAGCTCTGAGTGAATAATACAAGCTTTGAAAACTACTGCTTACACACGTTTAAATCACGGGCTGTAACAGCTCCAAAAGGAGCCATTAAGCTTGAGCAAGAAAACGACAGCTATTGAGCAAGGTCTGTAATCATGCACTCAGAGGGTATTGCATGTGGCTGCTCATTTCTGCCTTCACATTAGCAGGTGATCCAACCTCCAAGAGGGCAAGCAAGGAATGGGATCTGTACTGTACAGAGACCTGCAAGCTGCCAGGGTGCAGAGGGGAGAGAACTTACTTTCTTCTGCCTTAAAGCAGTCAGGAAAGGATGCAAACTGCTGGATGAGGGCTCTCTGTGCCTAAATGTAGGATTGCTTGAGCAGGAGCTCAAGCTGACAGTTTCCAGTCAGCTGGGTCACACACAGATTGGTTATTGTCTGTTTGGATATCCCTGGCTTGTCCTCTCTCTACCCCCAGATTTCCTGGTTGGTGGAATCTGAGGGTATCTGACATATCTGGACACTGACTACTCTGAGCTACCATATGGCTTATGCTATGTTAAGCACATGTATTGGTTCTTTCTGCATCCAGTTTAGGAACATCTATTACTTCAGCACATCTTTAGTCCGCTACAGCCTGTGCCATTTTCTAGCAGGATTGAGTCTGAGCACAACCACTCTAAATACAGCTACAGTGCTCCGAGAGGAAAATCCTTTCTAGGTTCAAGATGGCAACTACTGCAGAGCCTGTACAAATAGTGGCAATTCCTTTGCTTTGGTCTTATTTGGTTGGCAGCTAAAATGTCCCCCTCCATCTGCCCCAGGCTGCACTAGAACCAGATGTAAAGGTGCTAGAGTATCCAAAGTAAAGCTGGGAGATATTGAGACCAGCGACACTGAGAAAATGACAGCAATTTGGAAACAAGCAGTGCCAGCACAAGCTCTAGTCACCCACACATGGAATACAGGCTTGTTCTTGGAAAAAGACCTTCTTGTCTTCCTGGCAAGCTGTGTTGGATCTTCAGGGCATGGAACGCATTGTACAAGACATTAAAATGCCCACTAATGCAGTGCAGAGCTGTTTATTTGGAAAGCAATGAGCTTTGTGTCTTCTGCTGCTTTGTGTCTTCTGCTGCTTGTGTCTTCTCTGTGTGTGCAGGTGGCACTTACCACCTTCAGCATCCATGAAACCACCGTGAGTGACATAGAGCAGGGGTGCTATTTCCATACTGGGGCTTGGCTCCTGTTGTTTCAATTAGTTTTCCTCTGTTAGTGCTGTGAAGAACCTGGAGGGATGTTTTAATACGGAATCTCTGCATACATCCTTGAAAGACATAAATGTGACTGTGTTGGCTCGAAGGAATTTTTGGTCTATGAATATTTCAATTCTATCCCATGGTCAGTGAAGTTTGGTCTGAATGCGATGAGGTTGGTTTAAATGTGATCTAAACCCTGCAGATGAGAGCTTGACACCAATTCTGGGGGAAGAATGGCAAGTGGAAATAAAATATCCTATAAAGATCATTTCTTTCTCCTCTTTCCCTTGGGAGCCAAAGCAGTGAAAACTGAAGCCATTTTCTCATTTCCTTTCTGAGTCTGTGTCTCTGAAGCCAATCTGGCACTGAGCAAACTCGCCCTTCTTGATGGTTGAGGAAATAAAGAAGTAATAATTAATAAAACCCCAAAGCATGATGTAAGCCCCTTTGATGTCACTATTCTCTGCTTTAACAGGGACTGGCTGAGTTTTGCTAAGTCTCAAAATCATTTCCAGTTTCTGGATAACGTATATATGCACACACATTGTTACATTTATAACCAAACCAGATCATCCTCAGTTTAAATCGCCCCCAAATGGACTTGCCGTGATCTGTAAGGAAGATGAAGAAGAGCAGGACAGGGCAGGGAATGGCTGGTTTCACTCTCTCAGGATGCTTAAGGCAAATCTGGAAGGGACTTGCCAGTGGGGAGGAAAACTTACGAGGTTGCAGGGCCCCCACTCACACCAGTACTATAGTACTTACACCAGTCATACCAGTGGGAGCTGCTGCTCTGGATCATGTGGCACAGGACTGCCTGCACAGCTGCTGGTGTTCGTGCTTAGTTCACATCAGGACATGGCATATCATATCTCTAATTCTTTCCATGTGAGATGAGATGCTGCAGTTTATCCTAAATTCCCTGCTCACTGACCTGATACTGACTTTATTTTCGGGTACAGGTAAAAATCTTTTTAGCATTTCCATGTCCTTCATCATCCAAAGGATCTCAGACTTTAATGCCTGTAGCCTTGCAACACAGCTTTTGAACAGCTGGGCTACTAGCCTCAAATAACACATAAGGGACAGAGTCACAGGTAAAGGCTTGGCCTGAGAACCAGTTCGCATCATACTTTGGTCCCCATGACTAGCACTGGCTACACTGAAGGCCTGAAGCCCACCATAATGAAACACAAAACACAGGACATAGGGAGATTGGTAAATTAAACCAATCCTAAATAATTTCCTCTATGCCACATGACACATCCTGCAGCGGATCAACCAAAGTGTTGGTCTCCAAGTCCCATGCTAAGTCCAGTGGGTCTTATCTGCAAAGAGAACTTCACAAGAGCTTCATATGCCCATGCAGCTCATCTGCATTCCTCAAGTTTACATTCAGGGCTGCTTGATGGCTAGACATTTGTGCTGACATGCATTCAGCCCTACACGTTCACCTACATGTGTCTCAGTGTTCTCCCTCCCTCTGCTCAGACCTCTTACCTCTGCCTGGAAGCCTTCTACCAGGATGGCAACAAGAAGGTTGAAGAGCACATAATTGCCAAAGGTCATCAGGGCCACAAAGTAGAGGGCTGCCCATGAGGATGTAGATGCCATCCCATTGTACAGGACCACGTTCCAGTCCTCTTGAGTCAGGATCTGCAAAGAGGTGAAGGGAAAAACTCTCTAATTACTCCACTCCTCTCATACACAGCAGATGCATTCAGATACTGACCCATCCATTTTTAACTCTCCTTCTGACCTTTTCTAAGCATAAGCATTAACAGGTCTCATGAAGAAAGACATTAAAACATTCCTTTATTTAGATCTTTGCATGTGAGAGCTGTCTCCTGGCCAAAATTCTCCTCTCTACAGGAAGATCTAGCACACTGCTGCCCACAGACATGACTAGTTCAGATCCTAGGCAGGGTAGCACGAAAGATGTGCTGTTACAAGTCCCCTGATTTGGTGGTGGTATTGCCTCCTTTTGATAACCATCAGAAGATAAAAGACCTGAGGCCAGAGCTGCTGTCTCCTTTTGGGCTGCTCTTTATAAGGCATCTGGAGCCGAAGGGAAGGGTAAAGGACATGGTATTTGATGAGATAAATGACACTGGGTGGCTCGAGTAACTCAGGGATTCAAAGTGATTTCCATTAGATAAAAGCACTGACAAGCTGGGCAAAAAAAATGCTCATCTTTACAAAGCCTTGCTCCAAGGGACCTTCCTCAGGGATTCCCACCTTTCTGAAGCGCAAAAATCCTGGCACCTAAGAGAAATGGATGACAGATTCGTGCTCCACATCAATTCATGCTTATAAAGAAATGGCCTCTAACCCTCCTAAAAAAGAGGCAGCTCTGGGGTTAGGACTGAGTCATGCCACTCACTAACCTTCATGGGATGCAGGACAGCCCTTGTGCTCAGAGACAGCTCTGTTTCCCAAGGGGCTGTTACAGTAAATGCAGAAATGTGTATTGATGTTGGTAAAAGAAATATGTGGAGCTGTGGGACTAATGCTGATTTTTGCCTTGCTCCTTTGTAAGAAGGAAAACTTTGTCAGAAGTTTTATTCCTCACAGTGAAGACTCAGGACTGGTTTCTACCTGCAGTGATATCGTGGTGAACATCTACTCTACCTTCAGAAACTCAGCTTAACACTGTTCCATTGTGCTCCACTTGCTGCACTTGGGCTCTGTAGCCTGAGCCTTTGAAAAGAAAAGACTAATCTTCATATTTCGGATATCTTGGAAATAGCAGCTTATTGCTCCAGTGTGGAATATGCCAGTAACTTCAAGCACAGAACAGATCTTGTTTGCAGAGGAAACACGACTTTTTTACATGAAGAAGCTCCCAGCATACAGAGCCAGCACCTCCAGCTCTGAAGTTGTGACAGTATCTGTCACTCCCAGTTAGATGAAATAGTTTGTAAAGTGCATTTTTAGGGGATGAAGGCAAGTAAGGAGACAAGAGACCTACAGTACAGGACAGTAGACTGCGGGTCTGATCTTACTGACTCTATGAAAGGACAAGAAGGGTGGATTTTCAGGCTTTCTTAGACTTTACTTTCACTGACAACAGATATGCACAGTGATGATTTTGCTTCTCTATCAGGGTTTATAGAGACCAGCTAACTTAGAAACACAATCACCTTGCTCTATTAACTCCACAGTGCCACTTCAGTCCAAATTTGACACTTACTGGAATAGTTTTCCTTACAACAGTAAACTAACTTGTCCAGGTGGTCACATGAAAACTTCCCAGAGGATCCAGAGCTTACCTGAAATACGGTCACAATGGCCCAAAGTAAGGAATCGAAATTCTTTCGATCTGGAACTGTGTCTCCTGTATCAGTTTTCAGGCTGAACTTGCATCCAAAAAGATGCATGCCAAGGATGCTAGAGTGGGAAAAAAGAAGAAACACATTATTGTGTGAAATATGGTTGCAGGGAGGATTGCAATGATTTTTTTGGACACTTTTCTGCTCCCAATGTTTTGTGTGCTGGTGGTATGTCCCAGAAGAAGCTCTGATCAAACCCTGCCATTTGATTGTTCTGTGTCACATTTCAACTATCTACACTGAAGTTAAATCAGGGATCTCTTTTGTCTAGAAAATGACAAATCATACTGCCAGCTTCCTAATCCAACTGGTTTCCAAGAACAGGATACTGAGGGGCATTATAGGGCCAAACAGACAGAAGTCTTGGAGTCTGTACAACATCCATCTCAAATATAACAGTGCTGGAGTCCAGTTACTGACAGCTTCCTGAGACACAGCTAAACGAGCCTCCCAGGAATTCCAGAGGAAATGCTGCCTGTTTGTGTGCTTCATTCATCTATGGAATTACAGTACTGCATGCAAAACTGAGACTGAAAAGTCTGTTGAGTGTCTGCTTGTCAGTCTATTGTGAGCACTTCTGTCACGTAGGCAGCCTAGCAAACACAGTGTATTGTTACTCTGATCTACATACTACTTAAGCAAGCTGAACAAGTAACTGAAGAGCAGCTGCAGCCCCTGGTACCTGAAGATGAAGATGAAGAGCATGAGCAACATGCAGAAGGTGGCTACATTGTCCATTGTCTTCATCAGGACCACAAGCTGGCGACGGAGGGCAGGCATGAAGCGCACCAGTTTCAGCACGCGGAGCAGCCGAAAGGTTCGTAGCACAGACAGGCCTCCATCTGACTGACCGATGATTTCCCACACACTGCAGGAACACCACAAGGACAAGAGCTAGAAGCAGCAGTTCTCTCCTGTGAAAGCTTTGGGCAGGCTGGTTTCTTACAGGACGTCACACACCAGAAGCCCTAAAGGGGTAGTTTATCTGCCACCTTCTTTCTTGCTTCTGATAAACACCTTCACTTCCCACTTGTGCAGATCCACATAGAATCATAGAATCATAGAATAGTAAGGGTTGGAAAGGACCTCAAGATCATCGAGTTCCAACCCCCCTGCCATGGGCAGGGACGCCTCCCACTAAACCATGCCATCCAAGGCTATGTCCAACCCCACCTTGAACGCCGCCAGGGATGAAGCATTCACAACCTCCCTGGGCAACCCATTCCAGGGCCTCACCACCCTCACAGTAAAGAATTTCTTCCTCAGATCCAATCTAAACTTCCCCTGTTTAAGTTTAAACCCATTACCCCTTGTCCTCTCACCACAGTCCCTAATGAAGAGTCCCTCCCCAGCATCCCTATAGGCCCCCTTCATGCACATGCATAACCTCCATCCTTTATAGCTAGTTTCTTGAGTCTTTAATTCCCGTGCTTTCTGTGACTCTTCACAGCACAGCATGTCTCCTGCTGGTCTGCATCACTACAATCTGTCACAAAATGTGGATCACAGTTTTGTACCAAGCTTATCTCCAGAGGGTTGTACATTTGTTGGGGTGTGTTGGTTTGATCAAGCCACAGACTGGCTTTTGCTCTGGGCTTCTATTGCTTTTTACTTCTCTGAATCCAAGGGATGGACAAACTGAAGCTATCCGGGTTCATACCTTCTGTGTCTCCCTTGACTTCTCAGCCCCAAGTTACTGATCAAGCACCCCCAGAAAGAATCTCAGCACAAAGAGATGCTGCACAAGCTTCTCACCCACATGATTTGACATCCCCAGTTTACACTGGTAGTGTTCCCGTGGAGAGGACAGGAGAACTGTGCCCTCTCCTACCCTTCTGCTTGTCTATTCTGGCCTGAGTTATGTGTTAACTCAGAAGAGGGAAGGCATGCTGCTGGGATAGGGACACTCACAGTACTCCTTTCCCAGGACCAGCCATTCTGCACTTCAGTGGAAAATGGACCACAGTGCCAGATGTGTGGCATAAATAGACTTTGTTCTCCATCTGCCAGGCCCATTTACTTTGGACAGGCCTTCTAATGACAGAAATCTGAAAGGCCAGGATAATTATAGCACATCATAGGCAGTGAGCCTTGGATTAGCACATGCCACGTCATTCCTGCTCCCCATCCCACTCCTCAACTGGTCTGAGCCCTTGGAGACAAGCCACAGTGGAGGAAGAACTGGGATGACTGACCTGATGACAACTATGATCCCATCAAAGATGTTGTATGGGTTCTTGATGTAGCCAAAGAGGCCAAAGGCAAGGAGTTTCAGGAGCATCTCCAGGGCAAACATGCTTGTGAAGACGATGTTACTGATCTCCAAGGCGTTGGTCAACTCATCTGGCTATGGGGCAAAAAAGCAACATGGTCAAACAGATGCACAGAGAGCCACAGAGACAGATAAAGTGTCTGAGAGGAACAGCAGAAAAGCTTCATGGACAGTCCCTGTGGGTCTTGTTGGAAACACAGAGTCCCAGCCCATTTCTGGAGCAGCTGTAGAACAATACCAGGGAAAGTCAGTAGAATCAACAGTTTTATTTCCCTTGAGGCATTTATTGCCCTTGCCTTGCCTAAGAGTGGATGCAGCTTAAATCCAAGAGCTGATTTTTCCATCGCAAGCACCAAGTTACCTTGCGTGATGATCTCGCTTTCCAGACAGATCCCAAGACTTCCTTTCCTGGGAAGTGCAGGAATATCTGCCCAGCACCCAGGCTCCAGACCATGGCACAGCAAAGGTGGGATGGGGTTTGCTCACTTATTGGATCTGCTCCCTCACACAGCAGCAGGCTCTGCAGTGTGCATTTCTAATGCTCAAGGCCTCTTCCTTTGCAAAAGAAAATGAGCCTTTTTCATCTCCTCAGTGTAATAATATTGTCTAGGAAAAAAGGTGTTATATTCATATCTGACTCATCTCCTGACTGATAATAGCTTCTTTTATTCCCCATCCATCATTTGACACTTTTTTAAAAGACAGCAGTCTCTTCGGGATGTTGTTGCATTATTTGAGGCTCTGAAGGGGGAAGACTATTGTAGTACTATGGCACAGCCATATTTAACTCCATGCTCTGCAAATTGAATCCTTGGTGACTGAAGGAGAAGGTGAAACAGTTAACTAGAATACAGGAAGAGCCCACACATCCCCTACTGTAGGCAGTGACAGCCTGTGGGCTGCTAATGAACCATCATTCATGGGCTAAATTACTTTATGCAATAGGCTGTCTTCTGCTCAACCATTTATCCAGGACAAAGAGCACTAAGAGCCTCAGTCCTCGTGATTATAATCCATATATGCTAATTACTAAGGGACACCAGGGGAAGGACTGTGCAATTTTCAGTTCCTTAGTCTCTAGCAAGAATTGGCTCAGATGGTACATGGTGCACCTCAACATGATCACCAGGCTGCCCTCCTCACACCTCCCTTGTTGCAGGGACAGAATTCCCTAATGATCATCAGTGCTCTCCATCCTATTCCCTTCCCTGATGACGCCAAAACAACCTGAGCAGTGAAAACACGTCCAAGAAAAGGACTGTTGTAGGATGGCATCTAAGTAGCTCCTCAGTAGAGCCTGAAATAGCCTTGTGGGTTCCCAGGCCTGCCCTGCTGTAAGGACAGTGGTGATGGAACGTCACACTCACAGTGCACTAAGCTATTTGTGAGCAGCAGCACATGGCTGGTGTGGTTGTGCTGGTGTGTTTGGTCTCCCTTCAGCTCAGGTTATACCAGGGAATTCTTGACAAGAAGCAAAATAACTCTCTCAATCCTTGCATCCCTCCAGGCAGCAGCCTGAGGGCTCCTTGGGACAGGGTGCTCATGGCAGGCTGAGGATGGTTCTTTAGCATGGTGAGGCTGGGAATTGAATGGCACAAATATCAGCAATGAAGCTGCAGCTTGAGCAGTCCCTGATGAAGAGTTCCTCTCTGGCATCCTTGTAGGCTCCCTTCAGATAGTGCAAGCTGCTCTAAGGTCTCCACACAGCTTCTCTTCTCCAGGCTGAACAGCCCCAACTTTCTCAGTCTGTATCCATATGGGAGGTGCTCTAGCCCCTGATCATCTTCGTTGCCTCCTCTGGACTTGCTCCAACAGCTCCATGTCCTTCTTATGTTGAGAATCATCCTTTGGAATTATTATCCTTGTGGAATTATCCACACAATTATCCTTTAGTGATCATATTTGGTGTGAGGCAGAACTAATTTGGTGACAAGGACTGCTGTAAGGTGAGATGTGTGGAGCACATGTGTGGACCCCGAGGCAGGATCCAAGGACGGATAGCCCTGCATGCTGGTTAGGCTGCTGCTGGGAGCTTTTGTGTTATTTGAGTGGAAGCTGACCAGCAGATGAGCCAAGCCTTCAAACGTCACTGCCCTCTTTCAACAACTAGAGCCTTGAAACAGCTTGCTACATAGATGTGTATGGCTTATAGAACGTTGTGCTGCCGAAAGCACAGTTCATTTCCCACTTCTCTCCCTTGTGATGAGCAAAGATTTAGAAGGAGGGTCAAGGAAGAGGCACTTGAAGACAAGATAGGTTTGGCCATTCCCCTGGAGTCAACCACTAGGAGACACTGTTGGTTCGTTCAAATTCAAACCAAAGCAGGAATTTTTCCCAGAGTGTTTTTCTCTGGGAAAAACACAAAAATGCTGATTTGCTGAACACAAAACTTTTCATGGTAAGGATTATTTTTCTCAAACTTCCTGGCTGGAAGAAAATGAAGTTGCAACAAAGCTTGGAAATTGCTGCAGTGTCTTGTTTTGACCTTCTCCAAAAAGGAAACTTCAGGCTTTTTGCTTGAGATATGGTTGTGTCACAAAATGCACCTTCCTTTCTAGCAAGCGATGATGAATCAACAAAGGTTGGCATCAAAATGATGCACTTCCAAGAAGGCAGCTCTAAACTGGTATTATTTGCTTTTTGCCAAATAACTTTGCAAACCTGAACAACTGTGACAGGGAAACTACTCACCCACCATAAGGCTCCAAACAGCATCAGTGAGAACTTCCTTTCCAAATGACAGTGAGGGAGCACAACCCTCATCAGCTTTGGGTATCTCCGCATCTTCTCCTGCTGTGATGATCGACCTTTACATTGGTCCAGGGTTTCAGGAACAGCTCAGGCTAAATGGAGAATGGTCAAAAGGCAGCCAGGTGCCATTGCATGAGGCTACAAATCACTCAGGAATGGTGGGCAATGGTGTCCTGCTGGTACAAGGGTCCTCACTGCCAGAAGTAGAGGCTGGAATGGGAACTGCCATGCTGGAGACAGTCAGCAGAAATAAGCATAGAGAGTGCCTTAACCCCCAGGTTCCACTGGTGGGTTCCAGGCAACACTCAAAAAGGTTCAGATCTGAGTACAAATGTTACGGATTTCAGATTCCAATGAACCCTTTGGCTGCAGGAGTAAGTTTCCCACCATTTGAGAGAAGGGCAGAAACTGTATGGGATCCATTTGTGAGATTTCCATATCCTTGAAATGAGCTTAAACTAATAGCCTTGACTTGAGGCAAAACATGTCCCAAGAAAGCACAACCACCTCTGCTCACTTTGAAGGCCGTATTTATGCCGCGGGATATTTCAGCGATTCAAACCCATGTTTTTATTAGGACAAACCTCAAACTTTTCAACAGTTCATTCTGAGTTCAGATAAATAGACAAAAAAAATCCTTTCCTAAATAGCTTGGGTCTGAAAACCTCGGCAGCTGAAGCTCTGAGAATCTGACACTTCTGGTTGCAGCAAGATGCAGCACAAGCCCGGAGCCTTCCTGGAATCAGGAGAAATTCAATTAGAGAAATCCGTAATGGTCAAATTATTGATGACTCCCTCCAAGGAGAGGATGAAGAACTGGAGTAGGATCTGCATTCTGAGATTCTCTTTGTGCAAGTGAATTACTGCAGTTCTTCAAGGATAGGTCTTTGTGCCTCTCTTTTCTCTTGCCTGTTTTCTACCTTGTCTCTCTTGATTGCTGCATCCACAGCCACCTATTGTATACAGCTTAGGTTCAAGCACCGACAGGATAGCACCAAGCTTTGTCTGTGGTGTCTTTTTGCTCTGATACTGAAATCATACCTGCATTGCACTGGAGAAAGGGCTGTTGGACACCTGGTCCCTCCTGCTGAATGAAGAGGGAAGGAAGCTTTCAGAATCAAAGATGTGCTTTGCTCCAGAAATCCCCCCTGCAAGGCCAAAGCAGCCAGTTTGGCTCCTCCTGAACCGGGAGCACTGAGGCTGGCAGAGACACAGAGGAGTGGTAAACAAATCCAGAACATTTAGTCTCATAAACATCCTTTGCACTTGGGTTGTTTTTTTCTCTCTAGTCCTGGGTCTAAAGCTGTCAATGGGATTTGGAGCACTTGTTTATGTTGGCTTTTCTGCTTTATAGTTAAAAGTTTGCTCTGCAGAGTCTCTGACTGGGATGAAGAGACATAATGAACTGTCAGCTGCTGCTTTGCTTCCGGGTACTCCGTATTTTCTCTCTTCAGCCAGTTTTGAGAGACTGTAGTTTTCCAATTGCCAGTTATTCCATTGCAAGGGATTTCACCTGTCTGCAGGCTCTGGAATCATCCCCATTTCTCAGCTTAAAAATCCAAAGGGAATGCATGAGAGAGGCAGGGAGAAGGAATTCAGGGTAATTATAATGAGATGGAAGAGGGAGGAAACATCAAACCCACACAACTTTTTAGATGAATAAACCCAAACCATAGCAATCAGTGCAGCACCAGACAACTTGCTCAGCACCAAGCAACTAAGAGGTTGCAAAGGCATTTGCAAGCTGTGCCCAAGGACTAAAGAATGAACTCCTGATACTTCCTAGCCAAGAACAAGTACCAGTGATGCACAGAACACCAGAAGGAGCAGATCTCGCTTCAAGGACTTATTCTCCCTCTGGGAGTCGTCACATTCTGCTCCTGTTTCTAAATACAAGCTCCTGCCTTCCAGAGGCCAGGCAGTGGTATCAGCTCTGGCTCTGCCTGATCTGTGGGAATGGGGCACAAAGGTTCTGCTCCACCCTATTGAAAGGAAACCTAATTATGGGGATTTTAAGATCTGCTTCACACATTCTATAGCATACAGGTGGTATCAAGATACCTGCAACCTCAGTCATGATGTCACCAGCTTCAAAAAGACAACAGTCCCCCAAAACTATGCAAAGGGCTGCCAAACACAGTGCAATTCTCCTCCTCTCACAGTGGAGGGGGCAGATGGTGACTCTTAGTAGCACAGCATCACGCTTCACTTCTTCATCTTGTGATGAACATCTGGGCTCACTCATCTGAGAGGAGAACCAAGACACTGCAACCAGCAGTCCGCCCCGGGCACAGGATCAGCAGGAAGCCCTTTGCATCTCCAGTGTAAAGCTATGGAGCTATACTTGGGTCAGCTTTTCCTCTGTGGAGTGAGAGTAAAGCCCTCTTGCTTTACGCACTGAGCATAAAGCCTCCTACATAACTAATCTGTTTAACTGATGGGTTACTGGGCTCCATACTCTAATTGTAGGGTCTACATGCCACTGCGAAAGCCAGTTTTCTGGAACAGATTAAAGAGATGCTTTGGGAGGGATTGGGCTTTTTTAATAAGACATATCGTCCAAAAATGATGGAAAATAGCTTAAATGAGTTTGAAGCAGTGGTACCACAGGAAGGGAGGAAATCAATGGAATTGCTAAGAGAGCTCAGAATTACAAAATATTCCTCTTTTTCTAAAAAACTAGGATATGTATGGAATGAGTGTGCAATACTAATATCACAGGCAGGCTCCCACTGTGCTAGGCAGTGAGCATCAGTCGGGTAGGCTGGACCCATGTGCCTTCTGAATATAAGATGAAGGGTTAGATGAAACATTGCACAAGACCGCTGGAGGCTGGGTTTAACCCATCAAGAAAGTGCAGAGATCTCTAACTCACAGCCTGCCTCCTTTTACCCCCTCTGCTTGGAGGTGACTGAGTTATTCCAGTCCTCATGGCACCCTGTGGTCCTCTCCTCCACGTGCACCACAGCTCACTTGCACCTAGAGCGATCCCCAGATCCTCACACTCTTCCAATGCTCTGGTTTCAGCTGGGATAGAGTTCATTTTCTTCCTAGTCGCTGGTGCAGTGCTGTGGTTTGGCTTTAGTATGAGAACAATATTGATAACACACCAAGGTTTTAGTTGGTGCTGAGCAGCGCTCACCATAGTTTAACACTTTTCAGTCTCTCATGCTCTGCCATTAAGGAAGGACAAGAGAAGCTGGAAGGAAGAAGAGCCAGGACACCTGATCCAAATGAGCCAAAGGGATATTCCATACCACAGAACCTCATGCTCAGTATAGCAACTGTGGGGAGTTGGCCAGGGGCTGCTGATCGCTGCTCGGGGACAGACTGGACACTGGGCAGCGGGTGGTGAACAACTGTTCTGTGCATCACTTGTCCTTCGGCTTTATTCCTCTTTTTATTTCCTGTTAGTATTATATTTCACCTTAATTCAACTATTAAACTGTTCTTATCTCAGTGTGCAGGTTTTACCTTTCCCCTATTCCCCTCCCCATCCCACTGTGGGGGGGAGTGAGCAAACGGCTGCATGGTACTTAGTTGCTGGCTGGGGGGAAACCACAAAATACAAGCTCAAGCTTTGGATTTGAAACCCTCAGCTGTGCTTCTTGCACACTCACTCCTTTGAAAACTCACATCAAACACCAGCTTCTCACCTCTATCTTTTTCCTATAGCAAATTCAACTAAAGAGGAGCCTCAGTCTCTTCAGGTAGGCTCTGCACATGGCTCAGGAGCTATAATTAACAGTCACATTGCAGGCATTTTGCTACAGAGCAAATTTTGGCCAAAGGAGACACAGACATCAGCAGCATTTGCCCTCCTGGGCACAAGCTCAGACCCCTCCAAAGTCATCCCAGCAACCAGACATGCCATGGGACAGGCCCAAGCTGAAGTTTCTAAATGCTTAATGTAGCGTGGAGGAGAATCTGCCACCTGGAGCACCCCCGAGGCTATTCATTATTTATCTTGTCCAAAGCAATGTAATCAGCCATTCCGCATCAAAGCAGATGCTCTATGTGCCAGCATCTGGGGTCTCTTCACTCTGTCCCAGCAGGTATTTATCCCCCAGGGGAGGAACTCTGTCCTGCCTCCCCCAAACACCCCGTGCTCTACATGTCTGGGAGAAGAACATCCCAGATACTACTGCAGGTTTACCCTGGGTGCAGTTGCAGGGACCTCTGTGTCCCTCCCCAAGCTACCACCCAGCCTGTGCAGAGGCCGAGGGCTGGTGACTGGAAATACACCAGGAAAGAAGCAGCACTACAGGCAGACAACAAATTTTATACCTGAATAAAAGCACGGGTGTTTAAGTCCATGTGCTTCTGGGGGCATCTGCAGGCTCTGTCAATGCAGCCCTGGCTGGGCTGGGATGTGGAGCAAGTTTCACACACCAGTTATGAAGCGTGGGGAGTATGGTTTAACTGTAATAACAAAGATGGGCATCCCCTGGCCCAGAAATGGGGTGAGGAGAGAAGCTGCGACAAGCAGGGACTCAATCCTGCAGGAATTCTGCGCAGAAGTGGCAAGGTTGCCCTCCTCTTTGCAAGCTCTATGCTTGTTCGTATTTACAGCCATTCCATTCTAACGCCTCTGGAGCAGTCTGGGAAAAGGTCCTTCCTCTTGGAGGGAGTTTGAAGAGCCAGAAGGTTGCAGCTGAAGCAGAGAGCCAGCAGGGAATGGAGGTGACATCTCAGAGAGCTGCTAGCAAATGTGAAGGCTACATTATGACCTTCAGTATTCTCCCTTTTTTGGTTGTCAAAGACCAAACAAGAAATTCTGCTATTTCTAAGGTGAGTAAACAAACCAGCAAAGCAAACAAGCAAAAATACCCCAAGCAATTCAAGACCTGGATTCTTTCCTCCTTTGCATTCCCTGCCCTTAAGAATAAATCTAAAGAGTAACACAAGTGGACTTTTCCATTTCTGGATTTGAAAATATTTCCCTTGTAAACCATTTTGATGCAGTTTATTTACTACAACTTAGGACTCGCTGTCTTCAGAGCAACTTTAAGCTGGTTTGGTCAATCTAGATTGCTGTTCAAACCATGGAAATTGTCTTGCCTTCATATGATATAACTCCTCTTACTAGAAAACACATTTTGGCTGGTGTCTTCCCATGCACACAAGCGCAACAGAACATTATTTATGCTCTCTGGCCTTGGAAAGGGACCAAGGACTTGAACCAGGACGCCCCAGCTCCTAGAAGACTGCCCTGGTCACTAAGATGTTTGCTCTCTTGAGGTGCCTTCTGCCCTGTGTTTAACAGCCGCACACCACAACCTCTCAGAACCAAAAGCCCTTCTCGGAAAGGGTTTAGGTGTCATTAATGTCTCTACCAAAAGCTGTGACTTAGATGAGTTTGCACTGAGAGCTTTCCAAATGGGCTCTCCCTATAAGCAGGCTGGAAATAGAAGGAAAGAGAGCTCTCCTGCTCATGCCTACTGATGAATGGTCACTCTCTGGCTCTGGAATTAAAAATGGAGAATTTATTCTCCCATCACCTCCACTCTCAGGTTTTATGCCTTCCTCTAAATGGGATCCTTCCTGTGGAGCGATAACAGTTTAATTGAAGAGAGCCAACAGTAATTTTTCCTCATCTCAATTGACCTACTTGATCTCCTAATGCTCTGTGGAATTGCTTTTACCTCTCTGCTCTGTGGCATGAAAGTCACTGCTGATAATTCCTTACCCAACTGCATATGGCCAGGCAAAACACGCTGCTCTTTCTGGAGCTGCAGATTTTGCATCAGTGAGGAATGGAGCAAGCTGCATGCAAGCGGGATGTACTCCAGCATTAGAATAATGCCATGCAAATTGATGCTATCCAACAAAGACCATATTCCAAAGTCTTAACATCTCTGGGATTTTTGTGTGAATCCTTCAAGTTCACTTGGTATTGACTCCTGGCTGAGAGGGTTTTCTATAGAAGAAACCTTGGCTGCCACACTTCCACCTCTTGCACAAGAGCTACGGATCAGTGACTTTGTTCTGTGGGATAATCAACTCTGCTGTAGCTTCCTTAGGAAGCTTCCCAGTGAGAAGGTCCCACATGGCATCTCCTATTTGCCGTACTACTTTCCCATTTCTCAGTTTCATTCAGCAAAACGCAATTTCATTTCAAGTGGCACAAATGCCAACCTGGATTAGATCAACTGCCGTCTTCTCCACCCTCAGGAGAAAAGGACCTGGGTAATGTGAAATGCTATCAGTAGCATAGAAAACTAAAGCTACTACTCCTGAAAAGTAGGCCAATCAGTTGGATTATATCTTGATGGAGGATCACTTGGTCTGACAGATGGTTATAAAAATAAGCCTGAAAACGAAAAAAACCCATCCAAATCCTATAAAATACCCCCTAAACAAGGCCAGAAGTGCTCGGGTCTAGTTATAAAACAAGTCACAGGAGGAAGGAGCCAACTCTCCAGCTAACAACCAAAGATGAACGCCTCCAGCAATACACTGGAGCACTGTAATAGCTTACCTGGGCAGAGATGCTTCAGTGTGGACTCTGAGAACTGGTCATCCCTGTCAGTGCTAATACACTGATATATGCCTGAATGGAAGACAGTAAATGCCAGATCATTCCTCCAGTGCTGGGTGCAAGCAAGGAAGTGCCTGTTCAGGCTGAGCTTGGTGCTAAGGAGAGCCACGATCTCCCCTTCACTCTCAGCAGTGCTGGGAGTGGAGCATCACTCAGAAGCACATGGGACACCTCATGTCCCATGGTACATCAAGAGATGCCTCTGACAAGCTCCCAGTGTTCCAGAAATGGACCTGTTACTTGTAGCCCTTCCCTCTTCAGCAGTTCTTCAATACAAGCACACTGCCACCCCAACTCCACATGGGCTTAGCTCCTTTAAGAGCCTCTGGCGAAAATCCAAGGGAATTATACAGACTGAATCATTCCCATCCATATGCTGGTGGAGTCCTTCAAAGCACCAGCAGAACTGTGAGGCGTGACATCTCTTAGCAAGGCCTGTGTTGACTCTCATCCAACATATCTGGCTTATCCCTTGCCATAAAACATTCCCAAAAGGAATTATATTCACACAGTCCTTGACCATTGCAAAGTGGTTTGCTCTCGACCACTTTCTGTGCTGAAGTCAACAACAAATGGTCAAAAATCATCAGCTTGATGCCTGAAATCAGCTTTGCTTTGCTGGCTAATCACAGAGCATGCATTAAAAAACATAATGCATCATTCATATTGAGTTCTTGTCTTTTTCTTTATTCACTTTTCCTTCTTTTTTATATTTAGGCTGAAAATAGCTTATATCTAAAAGGAAAAGGTGGACCCCAGCTCCTTCTTCTAGTTAATGACATGGAATACAAGATAAGTCACAAGATTTCAAGAGCTGGAGCATTTAAGGAAAGCACATACAATATTGTGAACCCTGCTATGAAAGGATACACACAAAGCACATGGGAATACAGCCCCTTTTCAGACAAACATGAACACAGGGGCCCTGCCTCAAGGAGCCTGCCCAAGAATGAAAGCGAAGTGTTGATTTTCTTGGCTACAATCTTGCAGCCAAACTACGGTTGCATATTTAGAGGCTATGTATCACAGGCAGTTCTAACCACATCCATTGAAGGTGGCAGAAGATGAACAGTGAGAGAATAAAGAACTGTTTCCAACCTCTTTGTGCTGCAAGAGGCACCTTTAGCAATGATCAGATGATCACTAGCCACATCCAAGCAACAGGCCTTGCGCTCTGATAACAGAGAGATCAAAGGCCTCTGGGTTGTCATTAGCAGACAAACTCAATAGAAGTTGTTTACTTCACCCAAGCTAATGGCACTGGAAATATTTAATCAAAAAATGGACACAGACTCTCTATTACTGCCAAGATGATTCAGAGGGGGCCACTTAAATCTATTTTGTCAAACCATTACTCATCCCTTGCTAATAGACCTTTATGGAGCGTCCCTTTGACAAAAGCACATTCGTGATGCGCAGGCTGTGTACTGGTATCAGGAGACGAGGCACATCAAGAAAACACCATAGAGGACTGCTTGTGGGGAGAACAAGATAGGGAATATGTTTAGTCTGGATCTGACAAAGACCTTGCCTTAGTCATCTTTTCAGCCCAAGGAGAGCAAGCTGAAGTGGCCCGATGGGGAAAGAAGTTCAAGAAGAGGATAATTCTTCAGAAATAGTTGAGCAATCTGCTGTAACTGACTCCTGAGTGCTAAGTGGAAGAAGATTAGGAAAGATGGGAGAAGATTACGAAAGCTCTTCTAAGGATCTAGGATCTTGGGATAGAACAAAAATGATGGGTGGACATCAGGAAAAGAAATGGGTGATGTATCCTACAGAACAGCAGGGTATTGCCCACATGAGCCTTCGTTCTTGGGTCATAAAGGAAAGGTTTAGTGTCTCTAATGAGAAGCCAAATGCCAGGACTCCCAAGCTCTTTTCCTAACTCCTCAATTAACGTTTCTCACATGGTTCTAAACATGTATGAAACGTGGGCACAAGCAGTTCTTTTTGGGCCTTGTTTTTGGATGTGCACAGACCTTCATTAACCAACGATGTTCACCTTCTGGGGTTGTCTTAAAAGATGGGAAATCACTTACAACCCTGACACAGAAAAAGTTGATCCTGCCTTAAAGCAAGAAGATGGACTAGGTGAGTTAAGGTCCATCTACTGATTTCTGGGACCAGAAAGATCCCTTAGGTTCTTAGGACCCCAAGCCACTGTAGGCTGGGTAGCTAGGGACATTGTGTAAGGGAACTTCCAGCCCTTTTGTCCTCCAAGACAGGACTGCACATGGTACAGACTCAGTTTTGATGCAGTTTCTCTGCAGCTTCCAGAAACACTCCTGAAGAGCTTCAGATTCAAAAGCTTCATAAGTATGGAAACGATTATCTGCAAATCCACATCAGTAATATAGGCAGCAGCTCCTCTCTGCTCTGCAGCAAAGATAGGCTAGGAGCCAGGAGAACAAATTCAGGGAAATCCACCTTCTCTCCCCCTCTAGTATAACTAAAAGCAAGCCAAGCAATTGTTACAAGATCATTTTTGTCCCTGAGAACACAATGCTGCGAACAGCCCATAGTACTCTAGCCTGCAGCCAAAGCAGACAGATGGGAACTTCAGAGCTGCCATGCTGTTCTTGCAAGTGAATTATTGATACGCTCTTCTTAGCAATGAGCATCAGATTAAAGTGGCAATTAAACCCATCCACAATGATCACAAAAGAACAGCAAGGACGGAAAAGTACAAACCCAGAGCCTGTGCTCTTCTGACTGGCAAGGAAGGCTTCTGGCTCCTGATCCTTCAGGTGAGTCTTCACTAAGAGCCTGCATCAGAGCAGGTAGATAGTGGTGAGCAACACCCTTCTGCTGGAGACAAGGGAATGAGTTGCTCCTTGGAGCTCATTGCCCTGTTTTAGCTTTGGAGTGTGTGCAACACAGGCATTTAAACTCAGAAACTTCAAAGTAACAGCTACAGCCACCATCATCCCTTTTGCTCCAGGAGACAACAGCAACTTGTTTGGCTAAGGCAAGAAAGGACAGGAGAGGTCAAAAAGGAACTACAACTCAGAGCTGCCCTTCAGCATAGTCACATCACTTGGACACTGAACAAAGCAAAAGCCTGGAACTGTGGAATGTGAACACAACCCAGCAGGACTTCTCAGCGACTCTTGTTCCTCCTCACATCAGCTCTTTGTACCTTACAGACAGTGACCGGATTTTCACCTGACAGAATTCCTCGATTTCAGTGGAACCACCACAGAGCCTGGAAATGTCCCCGTGCTTCCACATTTTCACCTTCTTGCCAAAAAACCCCCGCGAAATGCAGTGATATTAAACCACCACCAATATTCACGGAGGACCAAGTAAGAAAATTGTCAGTAAATAACTGTGCTTTTGCAATGTGTTCCTCCTGTAATATTTATTTCTAATGTTGGGGGAAGAACACAAAAGTCTGGAAAACAGGACTTAAAAATAAGGACATGACTTTCCATTGCATTTTTCTCATTCCTTTGGCATGAAATCTGCCTCACCCCCAAGCACGCCCTGGATTGCAGAGTATCGCTATTGTTATGGGAACAATATGATTCAGTAAAAAAGAAGTTTAGTCACTCTGATTTTATATAATGAAATCAAATCACTGCTAAAAATAACTAAATTCAATTATATTAGCTCTAATAACAGCAACACTAATTCAAATTACTGTAATTCACTACTACTACAAGGCTACAGTGCCAAGTTGAAGAGGATGTAGGACTGCTGAACACCTGAGAGTAGAGATACTCTCTCCTCCCGCTTGGGGAGAGGAAGTATTGTATTTGGATGTATTTGGGTTTGGAGGTTGGCAGTTCAGCCTTGGTGTGCTGGGCAAACTGCTAATGGCAACGCTAATAACACCTCTCAAATCAGCAGCAGTGATGGTGTGAACACCAAAGCGCTGCAATTATGCGCTGCTGTCATTTCAAGGGGAGCTGTGAGGCAGAGAAAAGCAAAAGTAAAGGAGGCAGCATACTCCTGATTTATCATCTGGCTGTAATTGCTCTTCAGCAGATGTCTAGTTCAGGTGAAGGGCCAGGTAGCCCTTTCCCTTCCTCCTCCACATGTCACCAGGCTGCGCCTGGCCCTCGTGCTATACTTAGTGTTGCCTTGCCATAATGTCCCCTCTCCTGATCCCATGCTGTGTGCAAGAATGATGTCAGGAGAAACCCTCCAAGCAGAGGAGATGAGCTCTGGCTCACTGCACTGCCTGCTCCTCCATGACAGCTCGACCACGCCGCAGCCTGACTAAAGTGCATGGCTCTGCCAACCCACTGCCCACATCCTGCTTTCACCTGGGGAAAATCTGTCAGTGATGGCTCAAATCAAAGAAGAAATGGATTTCTTTTGCAGCCTTCCTCCACACCACACTCAAGTTCTCCTCCTGGCAGCTTTTCACATCCCTGTGCTGCTCTGACTAGCAGAACTGATGCTTCTCACAGCAAGAGCCATGAGGAACAGGCACACAGGAAGGGCTGCTCCAACCAGCCCTCATGACTGCATCATCAGCACCAGGGCTTTGATCCGGCTCCCTGCCCTGGGAGCAGGGCCAGCCAAGCCCTGTGGGAAAAGTAACCCCAAGAGTAAGATAAACTGATCCATAGCCTCCAAACAGCTCTGTCAGTTCTCACATGAAACAGGCAACACAAGGTTTTATTTGTAGGGTGGGAGTGAAAGAGAACTTAGTTGCAATCTCCAGTGTAGTGCCTGTAATAAACTAGTAAAGCTAAAACAACCCTTTGCAATCACTGAGCCCTTGAGAAAGCAACTGAGCTCAGATGTTTCTACCCAAATGGAAAGCCTCTTCGTGGGTTTCCAGAATGGAGAGATCATGGTGAAAAGCTGTCAAATTACTTTATTTCTCAGCCCCCAAATGTGTTAAGGGGTGCGATATATGGTGGATCTCAAGCAATTATTCGCTAAACATCCGGACTTGCTCAAATGCTCTTGCTTGAGAAGGTGGCAAGTGTTTCCATGGCAATGAGCCATTGCCTTGGTGACCAGGGACCTAGACTAGTGCTGCTAAACCACTGCAACCTTTGGACAGCTGAGCACAGCCAGGAGTTTCCTCCTCTGCTGTCAATAATAGTTTTGTTATTTCAGCCCATCCCTGTGGAAAAGTCACCTTAGGTGGTTGTGCTAGAGCCAGAGAAGCACAAAGTACTACAGAGAAGCATCCTCTGCTCACATCTGCCTCTCTGCCCAGAATTAACTTTTCTATCAGTTAGGTGCCAACCAAACTTAGGTCCAATCCTGGCTACTCCTGAGCAGTGCTGAGCCTCAATCTCTAAACTAGAAAATTAAGCAGAGATGGCACAGCACTTCATCAGCCCAGACATCAAAAGTACATTCATCTATATGCATTTAAGCCGTTTAAGAGAGGTCAAACTGAGAGTCAGTTGTGTTAACAAGGTGAAGAAATGAGCTTGCACATAAAAAGGCAGCTCAGCATATAAACAGAGCTCCTCCTAGTAAGAGATTTCTATGGAAGAGTAAAAAACATGTCTGTCTCCTTCCAAACAATCTCCAGTTAAACTTTGTGCTATCATAAAAGCTTTACCCTGGGCTCACAGAGCAGAAAATTGCTGCATCTCTGCCTTTGAGAACTTCTGCTGCTTTTCTTCCCAACTTTATCATGGAAACACACACTCCTTCTAAGCAACTGGCAGCCCAAAACCTGCTCCAACTGAACCATTACATTAGTTGCCTTTTAAATTTGCACAAAGCACTCTGCAATTCCAAAATGGTTTCTATGGAGATGCTAAAAAAACGGGAACGGCACCTTCTGGGTGCTGAATTTGGTATGGAAAAACTTGGGTGAGCAGCAAACGCTGGGCAAGAGGAGGGTGAGGAGAGAGTTAGAGACCCAGAGCACGACTGCTTACTCAGAGCTGCAGATAATGGGAGTAAGTTACAGCTCTGGCTGACAGGCGTTCACCAAACTGACACACTGCAACAAATATCATGCAGAGTTTAACTGCAGGCAGTGGGGCAGTAATACAGGTGGGGATAGCCTGGCTGATTTCCTTATGGTGACAACGTGATGGGGACAAGGAGGGATGTGAGCACTTGCAAGGCAGGAGCAATCCTCCTCATCAAGAGGTTTCTCAGAGAGCATTGGAGCTGTGTTTGGCTGCCTCTCAGAGCAGCTCTATCTCCTTCATCTACAAAGCTGGGCAGAGGAGTCCAAATCTTGCAACTTCCTACACAGTATATTTTTGAGTCTCAGAAACAAAAACAACACACAACAGGAAGGATGTGATTACTAGAAATACGTCTGAACTCTCCCACACCCCAGCTCAACTAATCGTGAGGGCTTCACCATTTACATTGTTAAGACAGAGCTTTCCCATCCCATCCCATCCCATCCATATGGTCCTGCTGGATCAGAGCTCTGTGCTGCACCAGTGCCCAACTCCCTCAAAACCCATGCTAGTCCCTGTTTGGCTCTGCTCTGCTTTTCCCAGGCACTAAGGTGGACACAGACCTGTAGGCATAGCTGAAACACCACAGCTACCTTGAGCCACACAGAGCCCAAACCCAAGTTCAGTGACCCTAGAGAGACACAGCTACAAGCCTTAAGGCTCTAACACCACCTATAGCAAGTACACTATTCCCAAGTCTATTTGGTACATTTCAGACCAAAGCTCTATTTAAACAAAGACCAAAAGCTATTTTGCCTTATTTAAGCAAGTCTCCATTAAAATCAACCAGCCTGTTCTTCAAAGTTTAGACAATACACATGCAGGAGTAAGGAAGCTCACAGAAGCAGTGCAAATGTGGTGGTGGGGACTGAGCAGCATGGTGTGCCCTTGCTCTTTGGAGGAGAGGCAGAGTATCTAAGGAGAGGCAGAGTATCTATTCCATCAGCCCTGGAAATGGGACATCTGGTTTTAAGTGAACACACAATAAACGGTATGGAGCACTGTCTACCTCCTGGTGAGTGCTCATCCCTGGGATTTGAACATATGGCTGCATCAAGTCTGGCTAGTGCCAGCCTGATTCTTACACTATTAAACTGTCCCCTCAGGCTCTGTATCCTGTATTTGCTGTGTATATTGTACAAGGAAAAAGAATTTGATTTGGGGTTTCAAGAATTTCAAACAAGGATATACAATTAGAGAGGTATTTGCTTCAGATGATGATAAATAACCCTGGACTGGAGAGCCTCAGAAAATCTCAGCTCTTCACTTGGCTGTGATGACACAGTGTCTTCTGCAGGGCTGTTTTACATGCTTTCCCCAGAGCCCAAACTTGTTAACCTTCATTTCGCTGCATGTTTGCAGAGGATTGACAGTCGCAGCAATAAATACAGCATTTAGATTTCATGCTATAGTTAAAAAATCAAATATGTATGAAACCCTCTGCTATTACACATGGACTAGCAAGGGGGGGGGAAGGAGTGGGAGGAAACCCATAGCATTAAATCATTTCTGAAACACGAAAGGACTTCTGCGATCTCAGGCGGGAAACATCCACTCCTCTGTTAGCTGCAGGGTTGGTATCTGTCTATTGGGCTCAGCCTGCCTGTTCATCACTCACCTGCAAATTAATCCCTGTTCCAGGAACAGGGAGAACTGTGCAGGAGAAAGGAAGGAGCAGAGACATGTCTTCAGCCATCAAACCCCCCCCACTACAGCAAGGGAGTGATTTCCGCTACTTTGGGGGGGTATCTGTATATGCTGGTACTGTGGCAGTGGGAAGGGAGGGATGTAAACAACACAACTCCAACCTGAAACTTAGGAGATCCCAGCGGTATCCTAAAGAGGGGACGAAACAAGGAAAGAAGAGCAGGAAACATGAAGAGGAACAGGAATGCTGTTTTGGCGGTCTTTGAAAAGTGTTTCAGTGGGTTATATTGTCCTCGGAGGAAGTGAGGAGCCAATCCCCCTCCCTCACCTCTGCCTCTGGGGACTTTCAGAGGCATTCACAGCTCCTCAGCATAAACTGGGATTTCTGGCATTGAATCCCCCTGCACTTCCACACTGCAGTTCAGCCCCTTGTACTCTGGCACATGTATCAGCTCCTACCTGCCAGGACTCGAACGTACCATACTAGCAGTTCTGCTTTAAAGACATTCAAGACGCTGACCTATTCTGGCAGCTTCGAGAGTCCTTAGCACAAGTGAGAGATCTTCTGCAATACAGCCACCATAACGCAGGCCATTTGCAAGGAGATAATTGCCCAGCAACCCACACTGCCTTCAGATGCCCTGCCTGAAACTGAAGTTTGTGCTCCCAGGCAGCAGTGACCAGTGATGAGCAATGCTGATAGGGTTTTGTCTCTGAACCCTTTACAAACAAAAAGAAGACTGACTCTCACCCTTATCCAGAAGCTCCCTGTGGTTTATTTCCTCTTACAATTGGATTTGGAGCTGTGAAGCTCTGCCTTGACTCTGGATAACTCTGAAAGCAGGGAGCAGCTGGGGAACAACGGAGTCAGGGCTTTGCTCCCCTGGTTCCATCACTAAGCTCCAGGTAGAGCTCCTAGGAGCAGCCAGCACACTGTGGCTTCATAAACTACCTCAATCCAAACCTACATTTAAATATAGACAAGTCCATGTATAGTCAATGCTGAGAGTCAGAACTACAGGATCTGTCTCTCTGCAGCAAAGTCAATTCCCTTTGGGGTATGTAAAATAAATACAACATTTTTCTTTCTACTGTTTTCTCCAGGGGCACTATAGCAAAGTTCTGGATTTGTCTGTGCTATGGGACAAATGCAGGCTTGAATTTGTACATGCATCAGGCAGGAGGGAAAACTGAGAGATGCCTGCACTGGGGGAAAAGAAGCCAAGTGGTCTTCATGCCCCATCCTCTTCAGCGGCAGACTCTCTGCTCTAGCAGCTTTACCACTGATGCTACAAGGCCTGTGCACAGACTATTTTTCCCAAATTGGGAGTCAGGCTTTCTTTAAGGCTGTAAACCAGGCAGAGCAAACAAAAATAGAGCTTGAAAAGAATGCATGCAGGCATGCCAAAGCTCCTTCAGTTTGGAGTAAGAGTCTCACTCCTTTCAGATGCAGCTCTCTTGCCCACCTCTCAAAAGCATTTGTAAGAAAGCATCCTGATCTTGTAACAAAAGATCCAGAAGGAGGTTTTAAGGAGACATTTAAAGCTCCATTCATAACTCTGGAAAATCTCATTGCCTCAGCTGGAGAACCCTGGTTAAACCCTGAGGAAAATTCATGGCTCAGGTTGACAGCAGCAGTAAACATACCTGTTAATTTCCTTGCAGTGGTGGCTCTCCTCTGGTGGAAGGAGGCAGATTACTACTCTGGGCACCTTTACCCGTCTGCCTGCTGATGGGAACGGCCTCTCAGCTCTGAGGCATGCAGAGAAGGCTGGTGTGCAGGGCACCTCAGCAATACCACTGAATCTTCACAAAGAGCCTTCTAAGCTGCCATCATTTCATATGTACTGCCAAATACTAACCCCCTTTGCTCTCAGGTATGGCATGTCTGTCTTTTCTGCACCTTCCTGATGTTTTCTGCATTAAATCTATCTTTAAGTCTTTCTGTATCTTCCAGTTTGACAGAGAAAGCGTTCACAGGGAGTGACTGGGAATGCGCAAAAGTATTGAATTAAATGTGACTATTTCCTTTGCCTCCTGAACCACCAGTCTATAGACACCGTTAGTCCTTGGCACAGCACCATCATGTACCACCCTCCTCATCCTCCTATCTGCATATCCTCTTGTGTTACATTCCTGTTGCATTTGGTTTGAATTTGGGCTGTGAACTCAATTTCCCAGAGTCTACCTGCAACCTCCAGGCATAAAAAGCAGTGCCAGAAGTGCAATGATCTGTTTCCACTGTTATTATTACTTGCAATAACATCTATCAGACCCTGCCTGGGAGCCCCACATAGAGGGGGTGATGTACCCAGTACAAAATGCAATCCTTCTCTTGTGGAACAGAAAAGCCAAGAAGACAAAAGATGGGTGCAAACAGACTGGGGAAGTGTCAGGAAACAAAGAGACAGCCTCAGCTAACATTGGAGGTGGCATTACTGGTAGATAACTAGTTGCATCCTCCCTGAAGCTCCTGAGGCAAACCAAGCTGCTCCTTGCTTCCTGCCACTCCAGGGCATGATCCTCTCCAAGCCTTGCCTAAGCACATTTTCCTGTCCCAGTTGGTTTGGCTGTCTCTACCTTTTGCATTTCCTCCTGTGCTGCTCTCTCTTAACCCTCTCTTGTCCCTGCAGCCCAGCTGCCTTTCATGGAGGCAGCCAGAAGGCTGGCAAGCTGCTGCCAAGTGCAGTACCAAAGCCACACAGGCTGCTTGAGGGACCTGGCTGGGGCTCTGCATGTTGCCTGCAGGCACCACGATGTCTCTGGAGCCACTGAGCACAGCTGTCATGAGCCAAATACTTGAGCTTTTTCTCCAACCTGTATCTTGTCATTGCTCAGGCAAGGTATTGCCAGGCAGAAAGGCGTTAGAGCATGGAGCATGCTCACCCCAAGGCCTCTTACCTGATCAAAGCCAACCTCCTCCTCACCAAACCCACTCCCAGATGAAAAGCATTCAGCTGTCGGCCAGCAGGAAGGCACGGGCTCAGTGCAACACCACACTCTTTGTTTGTAAAAGCCACCTACTTCATTACAGGCCCCCCTCTCACTGCAGTTTCCCTTTGCAGAAAGCGAACACCCTGCTGTCCAGCTGTGTCAAGCCTCCCTGCCTTGGAGCACATTAGAGCCATTGTCAGCACAACATTTGAAGCTGGCTGCCTGTGGCTGTGATTTACGCACATTTCTGTGATGAAATGCAGCTGGCAAGTGCACTCTGCTTTCATTCTCAGGGCTATATTACACTTGGTTTATTTTACCTGCCAGTTGAAATGCAAACAATCTGTCTACATTCTATATATAGTCACCCGTTGCCATCATGTATGTTTATGAAGCATGGGGCTTTCATGGATTCAGTCGTGGAAGCCTTGCAGGGCACCGTGACTCTCAGCTGACTCACTTCATGACCCAGATGGAAGAAACACATCTAGCGGGCCCTGCATGGTGTGGGTCTGTTACTGGTGCTGTGTAGATCTCCAGTTTCCATGCAAAAACTTCTGCTGGGAAGCACATTACTATCACTTGCTTAAGAAGTCTCATCTTGGCAGAGAGCAGATGTGATTTATATGGCCAATCCCTCAACACAGAGAACAACTAATGGCGTAAGTGAGGGGAAGGAACTGAATCACTGGTGGTAGTAAAACGTGCCTACAGTTCCACTGGGAATTTCCTAATTTTCTTCCCTAGGCATATGAACACATCTACAGGAACCAGCTCAGACTGCAAACTCCCTTTGTAACGCCTAGCCCTGCTGTTCTCCTGATATCCCCTGACTGCTCAGTATGTCAGCACTCAAATGAGTTATTACACTCAGTTTCTGTACTCTGGAGAGGTGCTGTTCCTGTCTGGTAGGAGGCAGAGGAATAGAAGGATCTTTGGTAGGCTTTCCCTTATATAGTAAAAAAAAATATACCAAGGACATACAATCCAACAGAAGGAAAACAGAGCAGTGGAGGAGTCAGCTGAATTACAGAAGAGAGCAAGAGAGAAGGCTTCATGAACACAACTCATGTTAGACTCCCCACAGGATGTGATTTACACCCTTTGCAAGGACAGCAGACAATGGTCTAGCCCTGAGCCAGGACACCTGGCTTTTAACTGCAAACATTTGCCATCACCTCATACTATCTTACCTCTGATGCTTGAATCCCTCTAATGCAGGCATGACACCTTGCCAGGTGTAAATGCTCCACATCTGAGCTGCTGCTGGCTCTGAGCAGAAGCCTTGCAGCCTGAACTGTGCAGAGGGGATGCCAGGACTGCCACCAGGTTTGTTAATGTCCTGAATACAGTGGCTATATGCAGAAAAGGGGGCCTAGATAAAGGTGATGTGATCTTGGGGCACAGAAGAGGATGGGAAACACTCCTCTTTTCCCCAAGGTCACCTGATAAAGTCCTTCCCTTCCAAGAGGGAGAGACAGAATTCAGGTTATCACGAGCTGTTTGTTGAATGAGGCAAATTTCTGTTGTTCTCCTCAGGAGACCCAGTGTGTATGGTCCTACCAAACCAACACTAGATGAAGACCATCTACTCACTGCTGGGACCTCAGAGTGGGAGCAAGTATCCAGCTGACAAAGCCCAAACACATAAACCAAAGGACTACAAAGGGCAGAAGGAGCCTCACGTCATTTATGCAATAAGCACAAACACATGGGGCTGAATTTTCACACCCCGAGCTGGGCTGGGGGAATCTGTTTGCTTCAAGTCCAGCCAATGTGTCAGTTCTTAAAATTGGATCATGCAAGTTGGAAGAGCAAACAAGTTTTGCTAGCTGAAAGTGAGAATCTCAGATCAGGATCATATTTTATTGACTCACAACTCAAAAGGAATTTAAGCAATTTGCTTCAACCGCTGCTGAAAGATCCTCCTCTGCTTTCTGACTAAGTGCTGAGCTTTCCATGCCAAAGCAATTTTTCAAGCCAAAATTGACAAATGCTAAAGGAGAACGTCACTGGAGAAGCTGGTTGCTACCTTAAATCACACAGAATTACTTTTACTCCATAAGAATAAAATGTGCTACTCAGAACCAATATTCTCTTACACTGATAAGCAATGGGCTGCTGGGTGCTCACCAAGGTCAGCTCCAACTACTCCAAAGACAGCTGCTCTGAACAAAACTTGCTATGGCTGGGGGATCAGAAAAGCAATTAAAAGCTCTTTGAACAGCAATAGCTTAGAACAAATACTAATTTGTACTTTTCTTCTGAGAAGTGAATATAAAATAGAATTTCTAGTGCCATTTGATGTAAATTGAGCTTTTTATGTGGAATCATTACAAGTATCAACAGCTACTTCTGCATATTCCTCTGGGAAGCCAACTGGGGGTCTCTCCTCACGACTTGAACCAGAGGTCCTCATGGATGAATTCAAAGCTCATCCTTCTGCAGATATAACATTAGCATCTCTCCTGGACAAATGAACAGGAATTTGTCCTTGTACTGGACAATCAGGGAGTGGGAATCAAGGCAGAACAAAGAAACAGCAATTATTTCTTCAGACCAGTCAGTGAAGCACGCACAAGAGCTGACTCCGAGACAAAAAGGCATTAGCTTTCGGTGGCAGAGAGGCACTTGGAAACAACGGCTCCTGAAAGAGGACCTGCCTGCACCATGCATTTCTCCCCACTATCCCAAAGACATGGCAGAGGTCATGCTTTTGGAGCGCACTGTTCCTGCTTGGTTGCTGCAGTGCTGTGGCACATTCTCGGATACTCTGGAGAGTTGTCAGCGGCAGTGAATGCGTACCAAATCATCTGATGTACTGACGTGGTCTGGAAAATTAATGCAAAGATTGCCTTCTTCTTTGTTCTTGGCTTTCCTCATCTGTGGGAGTGCTTATTTGTGCTGGAGAGAAACAAATAAATAAGTAAAGCACAAGAGGAGGGGAAAAAGAAATAGGGAACTCCAAACCAGGCAATTAACCTCTGAAATACTAGTTTTGCTGCTGCTAACTAAGAGTATCCTGTAAAATCCTAACCACCAGCCATGTCCAGCTTGGCAGTTGGGGCCAGAGCTGGTGTTAACCCCATGGATGTGCTCTGCAGAATTGCTGCTAGCGACTGAAGTCCCAAAGAAACTTGCTTCCCATCATCAGCTGCCTCCTGCTACCAGGATCTGCTGCCACAACCCAGCTGTGCTGCCATGAAATCCTCAATCTGCCTCTGAGGAGAGCAGGCTTGCTAAAGGACAACTCTGTACAAAGCAGTTCTAGCATCACTCATCTTTCCCAGGAGTCTACTAGCTGCTACAGCAGTCATAACCTTCGCCACAGGACAGGACCCTGCCTAAATGGGCACAGATTTAATCAAGTGCATTCAATTATTCTTAATAATAAATTAATAAATCATTAATTTAATAGATTATTATTATCAAATTAAATACAGTACATTAAATAGGGTGATGCCAGCAATGTTAGCCAAGAGCAGACAGAGTAACCATGTGAGCAGACTGCTGCAAGCTTCAAACTCCCATAAAAACACATATTGAAGCCTCAAGGGGATTTGGACACAGAGAGATCTCTGTCATTCATTGACATAGCATCCAGGACTGAAGCAGTGCAGACACAGATCACCTTCCTGCTTTGACAGCCAAGTTCTGCTACTACACAACATACCCCCTTGCCCAGTGGCTACAAGCAGTGAAGCCCACTGAGTTTTGCCTCTAGCCTAGCACTTTGCAACCCCAGTTTCCTCAACCAGAAGATACGGACAATAATGTTCGATTGCCTCAAGAGGGCTCTGTGAGACTTCTCTGCAGAGCCATGCTATGCCCCGGGATGAAAGGCAAGATAACACACCAAGGACTAGCACTGCTCTATCTTCCGCACCATATGTTGTTCAGTACCCTCCAACCCCTCCCGCACACACACAGGATTGATGCCTTGGCCTTGAACAGCACTTGGGGAATGGCCTTCAGGTTTCCCCTTAGGAGGTGGAGAGAGACTATGATAACATCCACATCTGGTGGAAAGGCTCACACCTTGTAATACCTGCTCTGATCAGAGACACGGAGTGACCAGGCAGCATCCATCATGCAGTAACCTGAAAGCTGTGATTAAACTGTTTTTTCCTGGCAAGGATCATGACAGACACAAAACCAGCCATTCTCACCTCTCCTCCGACCCAGCACCCCACTGTAGGTTCGTGACAGCTTCGCTCTGTCTCTTACTCATCTCCACTCAAAGCCAGCTCCTCACTCTAAGTCTTGAAGTCAGTTCTCACATGAGGAATGTCGCAGGGTCTAAAATCACCCTGGTTTGCTCACAGAAGGCCCAGACTTTCATGCCACACAGTCTGGGAGCCCAGAGCCATTTTCTGTTGCTTTCAGGTAGTGTCCCAGCCTCTGGCAATGCCAAAACTCACTCTGTTGACAAGACAGGCCTTGGGTGAGGTGTTTCAAAGCTGGGCTTTGACAGCTCCATGCTTGTTACCCTCATTGTGACCAGAGACACTTTGCAGCCAGGCACATGGAACTTGAACAGGTTTCACTTCAAAATTCCTCCCTTTTTATTGGGCCCACACTGGGCAGTGCCTGGGAGCAAAGCTGGTGGGAGACTGATGCTCCATAGCCAAAAGCTCAGAATCTTTGTTGCCGTTGGCTTTGGGACGGTTTAAAGCAAATCTTTTACAAGGTAAAATCCAACACAAACCTGCTGGCTACGGTTTTCCTTTGTTAGCAGCAAGGATGTAATTACCACAATTTACCTTTATATGAGTGACTGTGGACAGACTCCATGTGATCCCTGGGCTTTCTTACTGCAGCCTGCCTAAGGTTTTCCCCTAGCACCCGTCATGGCAATATCCAAGGACAGACAAAGCTGTATCCGCCTGACGAAAGAGTATCCATGCAGAAATGGAGCTGCCTCGAGGAATGAATGGTCTATTCAAAGGCTACTGACAAGGTATATTTCCTAGTTTTAAAACTTGTTGTGGAACAACTAACCAGACAGAAAGCTGACAGCGACAACTATTTCTTTGTTGGGATTGGACTCTCTCTGCTGTAAGTGTGAACTAATTTATTGTTGCCCAGCCAAGGTTCATGTGTTTTAGCTGAGTACTTGCTTTTCTGAAAGAAACCATCTCAGACCGCACAGAATATGGGGATTTAAAGTACACAAGTGGAGGGAAAATATAGTAGCAGCACCCTGGAGGATTGTTTGCTATGGTTCCAAGCAGGACTTCATGCTGGGAAATGGAGAAGAAAATGAGAACCTCTTTGTCCTGCACCTTTGGTAATGTGGTATGGAGCACTTTGGTACTCTGTCTGCCATTCCTCCTCACTCCCGAGCAGACAGACCAAGGCAAAGAGGAGAAACAGCTTTATAAATAACCTCGACCTGGTCCTGATCCTGCAGTGGAGATTTTGGGGGAGCAGTGCATGAACCTTCGGCTATCCTTCTCACAGAAGACCAGTATGAAGACCTCCTGGCCTCACTGGAATGCATTTCCTGCACCTGATACAGAGGTGGCGTGAGAAATTCCAGAGAATATCCTGAGAAAACAGCTGAAAATAACCAGTTTGTCCAAGAAACAAAAGCCCACAAAAGCATAGCTTTCCCCAGAGTGACCAACTGGAGATGCTCAGATGACTCGCATCCCTCTCCCACTGCACAGCCCCTCAAGCCCTCATCAGCCAGCAGCAAGGACAACCTGTCTTCAGCTATCAGCACTGCTTTCTGCCATCACCATGTTCAGACTAATACTGGGAACAGCATGAATTCTCTTTCCTCCCTCTAAACACTTAAAAAAGAGATCTACTTGCACCCTACAAGATCAAATCACAAGTTTTAGAAGAAACTTCTCTTCTCCTTTGTTGCTTTCAGCATTGCCTGACAGTTTAAGTCTTTATCTAAAGATCTAGGATCAAAGAAGGAACTTCTGCATCGGTTATGTCCACTACAAGGTCCACTGTGCACCACTGTGCCTGAAGGGGTACTTCCACCCGAACAAATCACACTTGTATGGATAATTCACAGCAGATAACTTAGGCTTTGAGCCGCCATGTCCTAACACAGACATGGAAACCTTCCACACCTCAGCAGCAGCGCTGCCAGGACCTTTCCACACATAGAAGGATGCTCCTGCTCCTCACATGTCTGCAGCATCAAGCCCTCAGCCCCATTTAGCATTTCCAAGTTGCATACAAAGTGCTTGCTGCTCCTCTGGCATGGCTTTAACAGAGTCACCCCAAAACGCCACACCAAGAGCACCTGAAGCCCTTAAGGCTCTTCAGGCCAGTCACTCACTCACCTGCTCGTGGTACTCGATGCCCATGCTCAGCGTGTTGATGAGAATGGCGATCATGATCCCCCGGTTGAAGTACTTGCTCTCCACGATCCTCTTCAGCTTGCTGCCGAAAGCCTTCCACAGGCGCGTGACCTTGTTCCTCTCCTTGGGCTTCTTCTTCTTCCTCCTCCTCCTGCCCCGCTGCTGCTGGAGCTGGTCCCTGTGGTCGCCGTGCCGCAGGTCCTGGGTGAACTCGTAGACGCCATTGCTGTCGGAGTCGCAGGAGTCGGACTCACTGAAGGCAAACTCCGGGTCCTCCAGGAGGCTGGCGCAGAAGGGGCAGTCCTGCAGCTCGCAGGTCAGTGTGCCGCCCGGAGGGCTGGGCAGCGGGCAGGCTGCGCTCAGCCCCGACAGCCGGCTGGGCGTCCGCCGCAGACCTGCAAAGGGAGACAGGCGCCATGAGCCACCTCACGCCTCAACATGGCGGACAGCCCCGGTTCCCGCCTTGGGCTTGTCCAGAGCAGCTTCTGCCGCATCCCCAAATAATACTTTGATACACCCTTTAACCATCCATCTTACCGAGAAGTGCTTGCTTGATGTCATTTTTCCCTCTGCCCAAGCCTTAACACCCTCCCCTCCATGGACATGGCGCTGAGGGGCTGCTCTCCACAGCGCTCAGCAGCCATTTTGTGCTCTGCTGCCGAGGACTGACTGGCACACCTCTCGCTTTCAATTAGTTTTGATTATCTCCGACCAGGCTAACATCATTAGTGGTGATCTGAGCGCTATCAAGCTGTTACACCCAATTTAGCCAGCACTTCCATTCAGCTAATAATGAGGAGGGAGAGGGAGAAATGGACCAAAAGTGGCTACAGACCATGGATCACAGCTTGGGAGAGTCATGTAGTCCCTTCAGTCTCCTTCATCCCTCCTTCAGCCTTTAATAAAGCTCAGGTGGATTCTTTGCTGGAGGCCAAGTGAGCGTTCAGGGTGTTTTAAAATCAAACACGTTGCCACATGGTCTGTGGTGTGAGGAGAAAGGCTGGCTGCCCTCATGGAGCTGGGTACCGAGATGGTAAGGACAAGTGTGGCAAGGATGCTTTGGGTGGAACGGGAGCTGGGGTTTATTTCTTCATATTTAGGCACTAAATTCTGCTTCTTATTCAGGAACCAGATGTTAATGACAGAAAAAACCACAACATGAACGCAACACTGTGAGAATGGGATCCTTCCTCTAAAACGTCATTTGAGCATCAATGGAAGCTTTCCTAGAGATGCGTGGAAATAGGGTGAGGGGACAGTGTTCCCCTCTAACATGCCCCTGTCTAGTTGAATAGGGAATTTGGACCAGTTTTGGGGAGACCAAGCAAAAGGCAATGGATGCTCCTGGCTCTGGGCCCAGGAGCTTGGAGCAATCCCAGCAGTAATGCTGCTGATTTCAGCCGCTCCTGCCTGAGTACCTCTTTCAAGAGAGAGCAGCAAACAAAAGCACCCCATTAGCTTGAAAACGGGGTTGTGACAAGAGCCAAAATACCTTTTCCTTGCCTGAATGGCACTCAGATTGTCACTGGCCTTCAAAGCAGCCTTGCAGGAGAGGACTGTCCTCCTCCTGGCCATTATGCGCAGGGCACCAGGAAGATCAGAAGTATTTGCCCCCTTACTCAAGCTTCAAGCAGCATCACACATTAACGTGGCATTTCTAATCAGGATCCATCTGACAAGGAAATGCTGCAGCACGGCCATAGCAGTGTAGATAGCAGAGGTAGTGGGCTTTGCCAGACGTCTTTTAATGCTATCAAAGTGTTAAAAATCATACGAAAACCACTGGCGCCGCAGATGTCTTCAACATACCAGAGTCTCCTTGGCTGCCTGCTAAAATAACCTCGCAGCATTGCAGGGCACGAGAACAGGGAGGAACAGGCTGTACTTTCTGCTGTTCAATTCCACAACAAAAGAAGGGAAGAGAATACTCTCTCCCACAATTGCATCTTTCCCAGCAGACACCAACCTTGTTTCCAGCTGGGGTTGAGAGTACCCTAGCTGCTAATGCCTCCTTAATGCTCTCAGTCATCACTTGTGTGCTCTCCTTGCACAAGTCCTGCAGTGAACAGACTCTGCTTGTTGACTTGTGAGAATAGAGAGGATTAAGTGAAATAGCTCTTTCTTTTGCCCAAAGAGGCTGAGTCCAGGAGGGTTAGGTGAGCGTGTGAACATACCTCACCTTCTCCACTGAGCACAGAGTAGGGTGTTAACACGGCTCCAAGGCTGGGATGGAGAAACATGAATTGGGAGCTGTGCCTGGCAGAGCTACATGCTCAGGAGCTCGCTTATTTGGCGCTTTGGAAGCCTGGAAGACTCCTCCATCATCCCTGCAACACGAAGGTGGTTACGATGCAGAAGTGAATCCTGTTGGTGTGGCGGAGGGGGAAGAAGGGCCTGGAAAAAGCCAGTGCCATGAAGAGGAAGAGCTGGGCATGGACACACTGTGTGACAGGGTCTCCAGATGGACCCCACTGACTTGCTTCTCAGCCCCTGTGCTCCTCAGGGTGCCAGATACGCTGCTGCTCCCCAGGCAAGAGCTGTGGCATGCACCCTTTCCCCTAGATCTGAGCACACTTCTGAGAGACAAAACAATTTCAGGAGGCTTGTTTAAAGCATTTTGGCATCCTCTGGGCTGAAATACCTCTGTAAAAAGAGGATACTATGCATTATTAATAGCAACTCCATCTAACCATCGGCTTTTAAAGGAACACCACAGGCTACGTGAAAATCTCCGTAGTTAGTGACGTGGACCTGAAGTTGGGGCTGAGACCTGGGGCTTTCTTCTCCTAAAGAGGCCCTCAGCAGCAGATCCCCTTGGAAGCATGAAGAACCAAACCTCTGACTTGAGCAGCTCTTTTGCTCATCCTCGCTTTCCCAGACTTCTGCAGAACCTGGGCTTCTAGCTCAAGGTACACACGCATCCTCCTAATAACCACCATTAACTTGCACAGTGAAAGACGAGCCAGTGATTCATACGAAGCCTTCACTTAACAACAGAAGAACGCTGCAAACTAACCTCGCCCCCTTCTGCCCTCCTGCTAAGCTCCCAAGCCTCGAGCAATGTTGGCTGAAGGCAATTTTTATAAACAAACCACTTTACCCTTTTGTCTGGTTACTTAAAAAGTAAAATAAGAAGAAAATGAACAAAGACGAGCCATCCAACCTATCTGGCAACGCAACCTTTACTGTGACCCCCCCCAAGCTAGGCTTGGTATTTTTTCAGCACATGCATCACTAGGATAAATATTTGTGTCCATGCACACACAGATAAACAGTTCTGGAAAACACAGGCATTGAAAAAAACAGATGACGGGTTTGCCTTCAAGAGATTAGAAAAATAGAAGCTAGATTTTGTTGGACTTCTTACTGTTTGAGGGTTTAAAACTCTCTTTTTCATCCTTTAGCTCCAGCCAGGAGACCTGGAAACATTTTGCAAAATAGAAACCTAAGTGTTGCTTGCAATCACAACTCCAGCAGTGGGTGATTTATACGTGAAGGGAGAGGAAACCACGCTAACAGTGCTGCAGTCTGCACGCACAGGGGTGCGACAGAGGTACGAAAGAATCACCAAGGTGCTCTTCATTCATTCAGATGGAACGGAGCTCCAAATCTGCAGTAACAAAGAGCCTTACATTTCTTCTGCTCATAGGGAAAGATGGGAAGGAAAGCCTGAGAGCTGTGGCTCTGCTACACTCCTGCTCTCACATGCATCCCCTGAGGACTAGCACAGAGTAAGACCCTGCAGTGACCTTGGGTCTGCCTCCAAACCTTCTCCTTGCCAAGAAGAACCTCAGAGGCGCAGAGTGCCATCAGAGCAGAACCTAAGGGTTTCTAGAAATGTCTGAGTTCTTCCAGTGCCTCCTTATTTCAAACTTCTTACATTTCCCATACCTTATGCTTCTCTGCTAGCTTTCACCTGCTCTTCCCTTTTGAAGTACCATTTCCCAGCAGCTGGGGCTGCTCTGCTGCAGGGCTGCAGCCAACAGGTCCTTTATCTACCACAGATGTAATTCCAGGGGTTGCATAGATCAGTCCTTGGGTGGGAACAGAGGGAGAATATCCTCCAGAATATCACTAAGCACATGAGAGGAGCTCAAAAACACACGCTTTGTAACCACAGGAGAGAGGCCTCCAGCAAAGGCCTCTTAGCATCATAACTCTTGAGCAATTTGCCCATTCCCCCCTTTTCCTATGCCATAAACATCAGTTTCTTTGTCCTTACCATGCTCTCCTACCAGTTGCTGTAGCTTCCCATAAGAATCCGTGCCCAAATTTGCAGGGCTATTAACCACAGCCACAGGTGAATTGCCGTTCTTCTTTCCCTTGGGAACTGGAACAGAACTGGCTCTGCTAGTTGGAGAAGGCAGGATAGTAGGATAGTTCATGTTGCCATGGTTGGAGAGTCCAGCAGTCAGTTTAATGCTTGCGGGGGCATTGGAAGACTTACAGTTTACTTGTGGTCCCTCAACATGACAGTCTGCATGGTAAATGCTGTGCACAGACTCTGAATCTGGAGGAGGAGCAGGGCTCTGCAAGTTGGGTGATGGAGGAGGAAGCATCAGTTGGCCTCCAGGTTTCATGACCTTGAGTTCCAAGTCGCAAATCTCAGGGTTGGAGCGTGGCCCCCGAGGGCTCCCGTTGCTGATGTGGTAGTGATGATGGTGGTGGTGATGGTGATGGTGGATGAGGTGGTGGATGGACGTGATGCGCTTTTTGCCTCGGTGGCTTTGCCCATTCGTGGTGCTGTTTGGGTTAACTTTTTTCCGGCGCTTACTCTGCCAGTTATTGTAGAGACGTATTGTCCGTCGCTTCACCTTCCTGAAGATGTGGCAGATGTACTTGAGCAGCTCCTCATAGCAGCTACCTGGCTCTGAGAAGCTGGCAATTGTGCTGTCGTTGGAGAGATACCGGGCCCGCTGCTCCTGCATCAGCTGGTTCTCCCGCTGCTTTGTTTCAGAAAACTGTGTTGCTATCACAACCAGGCACAAGTTAATCATAAAGAAGGAACCAACCTGGAGAGAACACAGGGAAAGGAATTAGCAGGGGCTTTACAAAGCACGACATGTTGTTCACCACCATATGCTGTCTGGACTTGAACTGTGGTTCTTAGAAACCTTGAGATTTCCAAACGTGCCAAATCTCAGGGTCTGCTCACCAAATGTTTTGTCAACATGTGCCTGAGCTGCTAAATTTGCTCCCAAGCCATGTTAAATTCTTTTGGCAATGGCAAAGAAAGATGTTAACAATAGCCTTCACCACTTTCCCCCTCAACACGGATGACATTTGCTACTAATGCAGGGTGTATGAAACACAACACAAACAGATTTTCTAGGGAACACCCAGCCAGCCTGAAAGGAAAGATGGTCTGAAGTCCAATTTGTGCTGCACTGAAACCACCTCTTCTCTTCCTCTATCACTTCACACCCTGGCATAGCCTGCCATTGTTTTGAGGAGGACAGGTAGGGTCCATGCATCTGTGACTTTGTATTCTTGCATCTCTCTGACACAAAGAAATGCATCTCCAGGATGCTCCTTAAGAAGTCTAATTTATTGTCTGGTTGAGTTGATGTGTTCTTGGGTGATACCAGGTTTTCAAAACGACGTCCCAAGGACAAGAATGTGAAGTGGCCTAAAGCTACATCTTTCACTCAGCTGTTGAGTCCACAAGCTGGTTCTTCACCACTTGGGTTCAAGAATCAGCCAGAGGAAAATGTCAAATACTCCCATTAGAGAAACAGTGTCCTTAGGAGTGAAAGCAACTGACGTCAAGAAAGTGCCACTGTCTACATGGCCAAACCTCTCTGCTCTGCTCAGTAGGAAACACATGGATTTAATCTGGACCATTGTCTGGTGAATCCTCAGGGGAAGCCATAGGGAGATGGTCTGCTGTGCCGCTCTCCAGTTTGTAGTGTCAGCCTGAATACCATTTGAGAAGCAGCAAGGGTGCCATTCCCAGCTCCAAGTGAACTGGAGGTTAGTCACCTTCTGGCTTTTCTGCAAGGATCCATACGTAGAGAAGGGCTCAAAAGAGAGGAGCATAAACCTCTACTGTGCATGGCCCATTGCTAAAGGCTCAAAAATCACTGGCTTCAGAATGCTGTTCATTACTGGGAAACTCTCACACTCCTCTGATCCATGCCTTTCCCACTGGTGGTAGAAGCTGTGCTGGTTTGATTTACCAAGGCCTTCAAAACCGCACTGACAAGGACAGGGTTATATACAAAGAACACTCAGCCACAACAGCACTTCAAAGCGCCTCTATCCCATGTCCTGCCTGACATCTACACAATACTTTTCCCTCTGCTTTTCTCTTGATTTAAATCCTTAACTTTTCCACAGATGTGGACCCCTGGAGAAGGTTGTGCCTGTTGTGAAATAAAGAACCTTGCTAACATGGAATGGCAGCTTCTGAAGACAACCTCCAGCACTTCCAGTGAGTAATACTTTGCACTGTAAGACTTCAGCAAGGTGCACTGCACTGCTGTTATCACTTATTTAAAGGGCTCAGCTGAAGTTCAACAGTTTGAAGGCCCTTCATTGCAATAAGGTGTCCTCTGGGCCACTGAGGAGACTAAAGGAAGAAAACCTACAGCCTCTCTGCTTTTTGTTCTGTTAGCAGTTGCTTGGCCAAGACACAAGAGTTAGGACACATCAAGGTAACAAGACCAAGACTGGGGACAGTAAGAGGGACCATATGGCTTGACAAGCTGTGGCTATGCATCACATGTGACACTAAAAGGGGCTGTTGTAGCCAATATTTTGTCCCTGCAGTACTAATCACAACCTGCATGATTATGCCTTATGGCAGGAGGAAGGTCTCCCACTCCGAATCCTGGCTGGTCCTCCTCTGTGAAAAGCCCAGGCAACAGCTTTACCCTGCAAGGACAAGGAATGGGAGCAACTCACAGTTCATACTTACTATTATAAGCAATATAAAATATATAAAATTGTAAAAAGAATGTGCATCCATCACATAATACATGATGTCAACCCATCCTTCCAGGGTTATAACCTATGGAAAGACAGAGAAAGAATGCGTAAGAACAAGCCATCCAAAAAGTCAGTAAACATCAATCTTCTGACAGTGCCTGGTACTCATCACTCCACAGCATCTCCCAGGATCCATTCAGACCTGCTGCACTTCTCACAGTTGGCTTAAGACAGCAGCAGCGTGTGACCAAAGGACTGGCCTGAGATTTCTACAGGAACTGGTATGATGAAAATAATAAAGCATTACAATAAAACACCTGAAACACTGCTTCTGAGCCAGCGCAGAGAAATTCCAAGGAGGGATTATAAACAAAAAGAGCCTCTCTGTGCAGAGATCTGGGCTTTTACCTTAGCTCCTGGTTTTGTAACAGTACCCATAAAACTCCTAAGTTTTTAAGTCAATTTTGTTCCTGTAAAACCAATTTCCTTGTGATTCCTACTGGCTCACTGTTACAACTGCACCACCAATATCATAGTGGGGAAGCATGTGAATGGAAAAGAGTTGCCTTAATTAAATGTAGAATTGATTTCATACTCATTTTCGCAGTCTTCCTTCCACTAGAAAAGAAGCTGAGGATTTAATTAACACCACACAGGCTGTGTGCAGAGCAAAGCAAATCCTGCCATGTAATTTACACTTTTTATTTAGCTAAAACATACCAAACCTCTAGTGTTAGCCTGCTACTAGTCCTAGAGCTGAAATTCCAGCACAATTCCCATCAAAATCAAAGCTCCTGTCTGAATTTACTTACACTGATGTACCCTATTTGTTACATCTACTGTGCGCCTTGGCGGTCCCAGCATACACCTGGAATTGCCACCTGCCTTCAATTTCAGTGGCATCAATCCTGGTTAAGACCCTGTTTGAGTGGAGGAACTGTGAATTAGCTCGCTGTGAACAAGAAAAGGATCAAGAATCATCAACGCAGAAGGCTTTCTATATGGTGTATGCAGAAAAGCAGATCCATAAAGCGCTTGATGTTGAAGCACTGAATAAAACACTGTTCTTGTCACACCTGGAGCATCAGGGCAAAACACTTGCAGGGAAGTCAGACATGAATCCTTGCCACTCTTCTGCTGTTTTTTTACCCAAGGAGTTGGAAGAAGCTTCTAGATATGTCTCTCTGGTATATGATCACATCTGCAAGGGGGAGAGCATTACTGTACACACACCATCAGCACTCACAGGCTTCCTGTGAGCACCTTGCATCAGCTCATGGGTGCTGGAAGAAAAGCATGACCTAGTCTTAAGCATCATAGAATCATAGTCTTGATTCCTCTCACGCTGAAGTCAAACATGGTGATGTTTCATCAAGTTTTCAAGCCCACTTCCCACGTTGAAGCACGCACAACTTGACACCCACCATGCACCTGAGTGAGAAGCTGCCAGCGAATGCAGCTAAACCCAATAAACATGATCTGCCAAGCTGCAGGTAAAAATTGTCTCTGCAGCTGTTTGGTTGTCACCATGGCCAATGACTTTGAGCAATCAGGTCTGATGAGATGCTGGCTGCATTTACACGACCTACACCCACCTCTCCTGTTCCTCATCGCATACATTCCTATCACATCCTTTCTGTGGGTTAGCGATAGACAGGTATCAGACAGGAATGCTATGCTTCCAGTGGCATGGGTTTAACAAAACCAATGCATTTGGTCAACGTGAACGCCAGAGAACAATCTGTGGTAGAACGTTTTCAGCAACAGACACATTCTCTTTTGTCTGGATGCAAGCGCTGTTATTCACCTTGGAGTCTGAGAAAGGGGTTAAGCTGCCTGGGCAGACACAGGCAGTAATCAGTCTGTTCAGTGGTGGGAAACCGACAAGCAGCCAAACTGGAACTGCCCTTTTCTGCCTTCTCTTTAACATGGGTGAAGCATTTATAGAGAGCAAAGTTCTTTTTGGTTGTATCCCTTGCCTGTGTGCGCTGTGCACAGCAAACGATCGTCTCCTGCACCCGATGCCTGTTAGGTTCATGGAGCAACTGGAGGGATCAACTGGGAGGTGACGCAAGGCTAAACCAAACCAGTGCCAACTACATATGAAACAGCCTCCTCTGTGCTGTTCAGAGTTCCCTCCCTTCCTTCCCCTCTATTTGGATGGACATTTCAGAGTCCGGCTGCCACAGCTGGCACAGCAGATGCTCCATCCATTTACACTTGGGGTTGAGAAATCAGCCCAGAGACTCCAAACACATTTGCTACCCCTGTTCACGCAAATTCCATTGGGTAGAATTGAGGCAATCTTCAAATCAAATGTATTAAAAAGGATTAAACAAAGAACCTTCTTTACAAAAGCAGTTACCTGAGGGCTGCTGTTGGGCTTCTGCAGGCGCTGCCAGCTCCCTACCTGGGAAGCAGCTGCCGAGAGAAGAGTGAGGGCCAACCAACGTTTATAGAGGTATTTTTCTTACATGCCAGACAGCATTTTCAGCAAGAATCAATCAACGCACCACATTTCTCCTCTGGAGGGCTGAAAATGCTCATCCAGCTCTCCGAATATTTAAGGTGCAATTAGAATTTGCGTTATTTACTGCTCACTTGTAAACTAAAGGGATAAACAAAACCACTGGGCTTTTGTTCTGTTTGACATCTTTGTGGATTCCTTCCTGGACACATCAGCCAGCATAAACGCAGCAGTATCTAGGGGAAGGATTCCTGAGCTGCTGAGGATTAGAGAGTACTAGCAATCCTGTAAGACAGCGTGCTTACAGACATCTGTCTTCTTTCCTTTAATCAAACAGCTCTGGAGAAATGCAGGATAACACACGTGTGCAGCCACCGGTCTGGTCTGAAACACTGTCTAGGAGTTTTACAGCCTGCTTCTCGCCATGCTGTGGACTTCCTTCCCGCTGGTCTCTACACCACTCTTCAACTATTTTTGGAACCAAGTCAAAGGCATCTGTACCTGTGTAAGGTCCACTGCTGCAGTGCTTGGTTTGATCCTACATACTTCTCAGAGCCGCTGAAAGCCAGCAACTCTCAGTCTTCTCCCAAGAACACTTTCGAGCATTGCTTTGCCTACTGTTCCTCCCTTGGGGCACCCTGACTGCAATATCACCTACTGCGCTAAGGAGAAATGACTTCCTCCTCTCTTCACTTTCCAATCTGATTAATCCAGCTGACTGCAGCTCCAGCATTTGGCCCTCCAAGGCCTTTATAGATGTCTTCCAAGGACCTGTAGCACCTTTCTTGTGCTTTCCAATCTCAGCAATCCCTTCTCAGTAATTAAATTCTGTTCAAGCCATGGCTGTTCACACCCAGCCATATTAAACAGTGTCTCCAAATGTACCAGTTCAAAGCTTCCAATAAATGCAACGTACAATTATTTATCAACAGCGATAAGATGGCGAGAAGCATGTTTCCTAATTCTGCCCTGATGAAAAAGATGTGCAAGATCTAAAACTGGCAGCTTTGGGGAAACAGCTGAAAGATTCAATTAAGATGATTGGCAAGGTTGTCCTACAAAGTGCTGCCGACTGGAACCACGTGCTGCAGACCCAGTAGGAAAGGAAGATGCTGTCCCCCTAGTATAGGGAATGATTTTTGCCTTTGAAGGACTCCGGGCAGAGAACAGAGTTGTCTTCTAACCTATCAGAGATTCTGCATGATGCTCAGGCTGATCTCTCCTTGCCTGCTCATTCGGTTCTTTACCTCTTACACAGCATGGGCAGAGGTGGGATAAATCACTTGTCTCCTGTCAATAGCTATGAGACTGAGCACTAAAGCCCCAAGTCTTGCATCTGATCCTCTATTCCATCACCGCAAGAATTTAACAGAAAGCTCACTCAGGCAAAGGTAAAGAGAGACTTCACTGATCTTTGGCTTGGTTACCATCCATGCGCTCTCCAGTCAGGCCCTCCCTTATCACCATCATACTAATAGCAGCAAGATGAGGATGGACAATCAGATATTTGGGTGTTTTTTTGGTCTTCTATTCCATGATTTTGGTCCTCCTGGTTTGTTCAGGCTACAACAATTTAACCGGTTGTAACGACGATGCTTGGCTGATTTATAGCAGCACAACTGGGGACAGAATGAGGTCTTCTAGTGAAGCTGATCAGAATCAGTCTAAAACTCCAGAAAGAAGATCACAAGGGAGACGCAGATTAAAGACACTGGCAATTAACTCAGACCTCCTCACTGTTCCCTGGGAGACAGGAGGTTTATATTGTTTTTTTCTGGGGGGTCACTTCAGAGGTCTCTGCAGAACAATTTCTTTTATTATGTCAAGAAGTTTTAATCATAAAAGTCCTTGTCTTTGAGCCCTGCCAACATTTTTGCAAGTTCTTGGCTATCATCCATTCAAAAGCAGGGTGGTTTTTTTTTGCTTAAGTGTCAGTTAAGAAGAAAGAATCCTCCAGGGGAAAAAACCCAACACCCAAACTCCAACCCAAACTACTTCACTAATTAAAGTCACACACTAAATTACTTTCTGTGTATTAGAAAGCACTAACGTCTGGTGCCAGATGGACTGATGCGGGGAGAAACCAACCTTGAGGTGCCACCAATCAATCGAGGAAAGTTTGGAAAATCACTGTGTGAAGTGAAGCTGAAAAGACTATAAGAACAGAATAAACAGCGTACAGAACTCCAGCCTAGCCCTGAGGCCTGATCCTTCTCAAAAGGATGCTGGAGAGGGGCTCTTCATCAGGGTCTGCAGCAATGGGACAAGGGGTGATGGGCTCAAACTTAAACAGGGGAAATTCAGGTTGGATATAAGGAAGAATTTCTTTACTGTGAGGGTGGTGAGGCACTGGCACAGGGTACCCAAAGAAGTGGTGAATGCTCCATCCCTGGCAGTGTTCAAGGCCAGGCTGAACAGAGCCTTGGGTGACACGGTCTAGCACGAGGTGTCCCTGCCCATGGCAGGGGGTTGGAACTGGAGGATCTTAAGGTTCTTTCCAACCCAAACTATTCTATGATTCGCATGGTAAGATTTCACTCCTTTGATCACTTGGACAAACTTCTTTTGTAGAGACAGCCTCCCTAACATGGGAACCCAAATCAGCATGTCACACTTTGATCAAAACCCCCACAGAGCAAAATTCTGGCAATTCCCTTGGTGGTTGATAGCAGAATTGCAGGTGCTTTTTCAGTTCAGTGCCTGGCCAAAGCAGGGGATGATACAGAGACACAGAGAAACCCAAATGTTTCCAAACCATTCCAAGTTTCATCTTAATTGACATCTATAATTTGCACTCAGCCTCTTTAGCTTTGCTAAATTGGGTCCTTTGGGGGACAAGATGGGCATTATCTGCATCAAGATCAATTATGTTGAACTGAACAGCAACTCTAAGGACCACCATGATTATTTAGTTCTATTTACTCTTGATCTCATCATTTCCCTGGCCCTGAGGTTTATTTTTATAAACCTCATCAAGAGAAGATCCAAGAATTGTGAGAGCTATTAATTACTATGATGGTCTCAAGTAAGTTTTATTAGACCTCCAGCACTCATTTCTGAATTCAAAGCCTCTTATCTAGGCATTCTGTCCTCTTGGGCATATTGATTTGGCTGGTAAGCACTGACCAGCGAATAATGGAGTATTCCTTTTGCCTATGCAGAGTGCTTGGCAGCTAATCACACCACTACTTTTGAAGGCAACTTCTCCATTTTAAGTATTTCCTCATGGCACATGGTGTTAAGTACCCTCTGTGGTCAGAAAACCAAGTTTTATCAGATTGACTAAAGTCCTCTGAACAGATGCTATTCCTTTCACTTTGAGGGCCTGCTTGCTTTCCAAATGACTTTAAACCATTTCCTCATAAATGGAGAGTCTTGTAAAGCCTGTATCTGCTCTGAAAAGTGGCCCTGCAAAACACAAGGAAGGAAACTGTGCCACTTTGAATGTCTTGGATTGGTGGCCTCTCAAACTGGTTCCACATAAACCCAATCTCTGGTCAGCATTACCACTTCGAGGTGGATCTTGAGAGGCAGAGCGCAGCCAGTGTGCAAGAACATTGGACATGTCCCCAGTACTGTTGTTGGTGGCCCTAAACCACATGAAAGTGAATCTACCGGCTTAAAAATGCCATAAAACTCAACAACTTTTGTTAGAAAAGGAAGATTAGTTGCTACCTCTCAGTTTCACACTAAATAATGCAAGATCCTCATCCAATAGCAAAAACAGCACTGATTTCAGATGACTGCTGCTTAAAACAAACCACATCTCAGCCCATATTCATGAGGTTTGATTTACTGTGATAATTACCCTCCATCTTCATTGTTTGCATAAAGTATCTTATGCATAGGGACCGTATTTAACTGTTTAGCTTCAGCAATAATGAGTCCATTATCAAGAGAGCACCACAAATCAGAGCTTTACAGCAGAGCAAAGCTGAAAGACGAAGAGTCTGCAACAAGGAGAACAGAACTGAAGCCAGACTGAGCTCCTTGCTTACAGATGAGCACACCATATAGCAATGATACCAATGACAGTGGTTCTCCAGACACCACTGTCTGGAGCACAGCAGTCCGGTACTATTCCAAATGCAAAAAGCAAGGAGTTTTGGTATTCATATTGTTACACCTTCTTTCAAATACTGTTAGGAACAAAGGGTTAGGGTTAGGGTTAGGGTAGTTAGCTTCAAGCACAACTACCCTCTGCGCAGGACTATGGCATAAAACACATCTCAGATGCTCAAGTGTCTAAGCTTTACCCATTCACACTGTGGATGAATCTGCCAACTCAAGGCAGTCTGGGGACATTTGAGTGGGGACATCAGGATAAAGGAGTTGAACCTCTGGCTTTGTGTACAAGTCTCCACTACACTGCGTACAACTCATGGGGCAAGGTGCAATAGCAGCACCTGATCATGGAGCAGGTTTGGGGTGTTCAAACCAAGATTTCCCTGTAAGAACTGTTGATGTGCCTCAAGACCAGCAGCTTTTTCATCACTTAACTGGACTCCAGGTTAGCCCATGACTTTCTGCAGGCACCTCTCTGTCTACTCTCCATATAAGAGCCTATGATTGAAATAGGATGAAACCCTTCCAAAGCTACAGAGAATGCAATAGGTTTCTGTGCCATGCTCAGTACCTCGCATGGGTTAGGAGGTCCAGATCTGGACTCAGGATGGTCTCCCTGGCTTGTGCGATATGGGACAAGTCCTAACCTTCAAAATGAAGGAGATTTTTCAAAAGCAACTAATCCCCTTGGAAGCACAGTCTGAGATGCTTTAAAGGGACTGGCTATTTTTAGATTGGGTATTCAGCAGGAAAGCTCTTCAAAGACAGAAAATGAAGTTTATTTAGCTGACCAAATTAAGAAAAGCAACACCAACAAAACTCAAACCCCATCATTTAGAGCGAAATATTTTTGGTGATCCAAACCAGATTCAAGTCTAGTGACAAAGCGTGATCTTGAAGCAGTGGAAATTAAAGGCTCCGAACTCTTTCCGTGCCAAATTCAGCACAGATAAGCACTGTTAACACATCTCTCCGAGTTTAAAGAATGAGCCATTTGACAAAAAAAAGTCCTTTTGGCCAAAAAATTATCAACTCAATGAACGCTGAAAACATGGGCACCCCATGTGAGAGCTGCCTCTGACAAATGTGGCTCGCTGAACCACACTGCACACATAAATACAACTGCAAGTTGGAAGCCTCAGGCTCTTTCATTTCCCACTGCTTCAGTGTGCCTTTTGGCTTTCCCACATACACTTAAGACTAGTGGAAGAGCAGAGGTTGCAGCAGACAGGCAACCTCTATTGCTGCTAATACAGGCAAGGGTATTAGTAGCATCTCATGTTCAATACCCTTGGGGTAAGCATTCCTGAGCTGTCATTTTGTAAAGAACTTGGTTGAGGTACCCTGAGGTCCCAGCATCAAAGAAAGAACAACAGGTCTCCCAAAAGGCCCATATTAACGTCTGAGTGACAGCCCAGCTAAAAGGAAGATGTGCAAGTAAGAACTAAGAGGAATGACCCTGTCAGTAGGCTCCAGAGCAGAGGTTTGTGCTTAGTCTAAGGGAAAGCAATGTTAGAGCTTCAGGTCCTGTCTCCTCAAACAAGATCTTTTCCTGACCGAATGACAGTATAGACAAGGAGGGACTCCAAATTTACTCTTGAATTTGGCCATAGCAGAGGTACATTAAAATGTGCACAATTTTTCCTTTAATTCAAATGAAGATATGGTTCCCATCTCAGATTTAGCTGAAAGATTTCCAGGCAAGGGAGAAAATCTCAGGGAAGGGTTTCAATCATGATGAGCAGAGGCTGAAACAATGTGGGCAACAGTTGCGGAACAGATCAGGGCACCAAACAATAGTGAAATGAGACAAAGGCACCTTCCTCTCTCCAAACCTGAAGTCTACCCCTGAGCCTGGTGCCTTCTCAGCTGGCCCATCTACCGGCGGCAGCAGCAGTGTCAGCAACACAGACACAAAACAAGCTCCTCTTCAGCACACAGCACAGGGTCAGGATGAATAAATCCTTGATTGCATTTGAGACAGCTTACACAACTCCCAGGGGCTTTTCTGACAAGCTAGAGCAAGGAAGAGGTACCTTTGCATGCAAATGAAAGGGGTATTTCGGCAGCATACGGCTGTCACTGCCAGCTGTCACACCTGCTCAGGCAGCCTGCCATCCGCAGAAGGACAAAGGAAGTGGGTGGCATCAATTCCCCTGCTTTCCTACCTCACCTTGGTTTCTCTCCTGAGCTGCTCACCCACACCTCCATGGCTATAGCATACTCCTTGGTGAGACCAGGAACAAGCAGGAGTCATCCATATAAGCATGCTATCAAGACAACGCCTTGAACTCTCGCTGCTGCTAGAAGTTCCTTTAATGCTGCTCTATTTCCAGGCATCTTCCTTCATAAAGTGATTCAGCTTTTCTGTTCTTGGGCATTCTTATCATGATGTGTGCCTGCGGGGCTGTCTTCAGTTCTCATGAACACAACCTGCTTTGTTTTTTCATTCCCTGACAGCAACAAGGGGCTGCTGAATGCAAAAGTCTCCTCTGAGGATTCCCTTGCCAGAGCCTTCTGCACGATGGGTCAGAGATGTATTACTTGTATGACTTGATTAACTTGTTAACCGGGATGTCTTCTTAAGCAAAGCCTCATAGAAGCAATATGAACTCAGAACAACACAGAACAGAAACAGCATCATGAATTGAGAGCTGCGTCCAAAGACTAAATTCAAGAGGGTCTTTCATTAAGGAAACTCCTTTCAAGATACAACTACTTCTGAAATACATGTGAAGAAAAGGCCAGAGGAAAGGTAACTCAGCCAGCACCAGCAAGACTTCTCTCTTGTGTTGAATAGACATGTAGTTTTTTCCCTGTACATCTGCTCTCAGAGTTCAGTCCTTCCAACTATATCCTGGAAGGAGTCACCGAGGAACAACTTGCTCCCTTAATCTCATCTTGGTTCAGCCTCTGTTCATGCTCCTCCGAAGCTGCCTCCCAAGTTCCGCCAGAAGCATTGCCTCCTCATAAAAAGTGCTAGTATAAACCTTGCTTTTCTGCAAGTCAGACTTGAAATCATCCCAGCAAGAGCTCTGTGGGTTGCAAAGTTGCCTAAATAATCTCCTCCTCCCAAACCGTGTATCTCACCACCCATCCAACCCCCTTCTGTTTGAAGAGGGCTTCTGCTTCAGGCCTGGCCACACAACACTGACAGGAAGGTGGCAATGCTTTGGTTGCTCCACTGAGCCTGTCAGTAACTCGAATTGAATTGGACTTTGGTTAGGTGGGTAATTCACCATTTGCAGTGTGACAACAATACCTGTAATTACTGCTCTTATTGTTGCGGCTGAAATTCATGTGCAATAAAGGGAACTTAATATCATGCCAAACCTCACAGTTAATTTAGGTTCCATCTCCTTTCATTTATTCTGTAATAAGCTAATTAGTTCACGTAATTTGCCATTGAACGTGCCCTTGTAACAAATATATACACGAATTAGCCTATTACACAACAAATGAGGGGAATCAAAACATGAATCATTCGTAGGATTACATAAGGAATGATTATCCTTTCAAACACCCATAGCTGCAGCATCACCTTTATTACTTTAAGGTCTTTTAGTTGCACTTGTTTGGTTCTCCTGTCTGATGCCTCTGACATTCTCTTCTATTTGGAAGGTCAACAACGCATTTCTCCACTTGGTACACCCCGTTGCCACGTGCCAGGTTACTTGCAAGTTCAAGATCTCTACCATGAAGTTAAATGTCTTTCAGCTTGGTGACTGCTTAAATCCAAACTGTGGCAGCTGAAAAAGCCTGGCCATGCCGCTAGCCTCGTGCTTTAGTTCACCTTTCATAAGGATGCTTTGGAGATCTTCAGATTTCCCTGCCAAAGCCAGCTTTTGGTTCTGTTTGGTCACAGTCTGCACGGTATCAAACTGTGCCCTTGGAAACTCTTGGGCACAACTTGCACTCACTGCGCTTGGAACCTTCCTTCCAAATCTCCCCTGTGGGGCTCATTTCACCAACCTCCCTCCTGACAGCTCCTAAATCATGCTACATTTCCAACTCATTGGGGACAAATCATGAGGGATGCTTGATCCAGCTGAGTCCTAAGATGACCATTATGCAAACTGGAGGCTTGCCAGTCCTTGAGGTTCAGTCCACCAGTGTAACTCTTACAAGGTACCACGTATTCATTATTCCCCAGAAAAGATCAGGATGGTTGGACCCGTCTCATCCAGAACAAAGCAGAGTGCTTTCTGCCCAGTAATTCAATACCAATTCACTAGGAAGCTCCTGAGGTACTAAACCCATCAGTTCTACTTTCTGCACTGCTTACTTTGAGGCCTCATCTGACCGCTGACCCAGCGCTACCCTGCTTCAACTATTAAATTTAATGAGAGCACAACTCAAAAGCTGTATTTGTTAAATGTTCTCTGCTTACAGCAATTGTTTTGATTAAGCATCCCACCTCTTACTGCAACGATTCACTCTTTCCATATCAAAATCAAGCAAGCACTTTCCTCCCAACAGCTGCTTCTTTAGCTGGAGTTATATTGTTTTCAGCTTCTAAGAACAAGTCCTTATTTCTAAAAGGAATAAAGATGTAAGAAGGGTCTTTGGTTGGAAATACCCTTTAGCATTTGGATGGCCTAAGCAGCACTAATCATAAACCTCCTAGCAGCCACCAAAATGATCTATGGATACAATATCCAACTTTGCCAGACACTCTGCTCTGCCCTGCCCAAAGGAACCAGTTGAAGCCTCTGTGGTTGCTGGTGCGCTCTTCCTGGGTCAAAACTGCACATTTTCAGGCTGACAAAATGAAATGCCAACAAGAAATTAAAACTTGCAGCCTGCAAAAACGCCCTGGAAGTACGAAGGAAGCAGGACCCCTCGAGAAGCACCTGCTCATTTTCAATGCACTAACACAGCACTTCTGCAAAGCATCGCCCTCTGCCCTTTCTCTGGCAAGAACATTGCTGCCCCGTGGTGGGAGCCAGACGGGCCCTCCTGAGCACATCCATCAAGCTCCATCAAAGAAGTATGCAAGAGCAGAAAAAGGGGAATGCAAGTGGAGCCAGAGACCTATCCACCATTCTCGCTTTGATCTCCCCCTTTCCTTCATGCAACACTCACTACCAGTCAGGAATATTCACAATTACTATGGCAGCTCCTCCCTTGACATACTAATTCCAGGAAAGAACTAAAGCATTTTAAGAAACATACCCTCGTAGAGACTTGGGATCTGCCTGAACCCATCTGGATTTGTTTTCAAGCCTTTGACACCAGCACCAGTGTGATTCAAGAAGAGCTACTGTGACAGCAAGAGAGCAGACAGGATGCTAAGAGCAAGCAATCACCCCTTTACAACTCCCAGATGAAAACGGAAGTTAAGTTTGTATTATAATTTGAAGCTAGAAGGAAATCCATAAATGAAATGTAGAGCTCTGAATGAGTAATTATTCATCATTGAGAACAGACCTCACAGCAGTCTTCCAGTATCTGAAGGGGCCTATAAGGATGCTGGGGAGGGACTCTTCATTAGGGACTATAGTGATAGGACAAGGGGTAATGGGTTCAAACTTAAACAGGGGAAGTTTAGATTGGATATGAGGAAGAAATTCTTCACTGGAAGGGTGGTGGGGCACTGGAATGGGTTGCCCAGGGAAGTTGTGAATGCTTCATCCCAGACAGTGCTCAAGGCCAGGCTGGACAGAGCCTTGGGTGGCATGGTTTAGTGGGAGGTGTCCCTGCCTATGGCAGGGGGGTTGGAACTGGAGGATCTTAAGGTCCTTTCCAACCCTGATGATTCTGTGATTCTATGATCATTAACAGAACTAAAGGAGAATTTTTTCTCTTTTAGGATTAGATGTCACCTACACTTCAGAAAGGCCAAACAAAACGGGCATCTAGCCAAAAGCATAAAGAAATACGTATTAAAATCAGACAGTGCAATTTCAGCTTCAATTTTAAAATGGAAAACAGTCCTTTGATCATTTTAATACAGGCCAGCCCTAAGAGACCAGAGCCTCTGCACTGTGTGGATGAGCTACCCAGTGTATCAGAGCTTTGAAAATGCTTTAGTTGCTGGAGTAAACGCTTCGCCAACTGGAGCTAGGAGCACTTTGGTCTCTAGTGAAGAGCTGTGTAGATGTGCATTGAGAGAGACCCAAATTCCATGGGTAGTATCTCTCCCCAGGTATTCTAGCCAGAACAGATTTCTTCCTCCACCCAGCATATCACACTAAGCAGCATAACCCTGTCATTCTAGAATCAAGCTCAAACCATGCTATCAAGCTTTAGAATGAAATTAAGTCTTGCTTAACGACCTCAACACCCCCCTCCATTTCCCGATATGACAGCAATAAAGACCCTAACTCTCCAAAATCCCTGGGATTTATTTCGATCTCATTTGCAGTGCTAGAACTTGGCCATACTTTTGTCTGCCTCAAGAAGGATTTTCCTCCTCTTCTAAAATGCACTGGAAAAACGCCTGTTCCCTCCAAATGCTCTCTTGCAACATTTGTGCTGGTTATTGTCCGACTCATTTACTTGATGTATCTTTATCTGCAGTTTCATGCAGGTGCAAGTAAATTCCTTTCTCTTCTGAGGCATCTATCCAAATCTTTCCAAGCAAAAGATAAAAGAAACAGAAAAATCTTTAGGAGAATCCTACCTGAAAAATAGCTATCCAAGCATATCCAATGTTATCAAAATTGATAGCTCCATTGTGTGGGTTTACATCCCCTGCCATGCATACATTGTAATACTGGTTCCAGTTTATGCAGGCGTTCCTGCTGCTGAAGTCAGGGTTGTATAAACTTGGGGTGTAGGAGTCCATGCTCAAGGTGCACTCCACCTTGTACTCCTTCCTGGTTGGGATGTTGGAACATTTCTGCATGCCGTTTTCGCGATGCGATGAGCAGATGAATGGGTTCTCCTCCGCCTCGTCGGTCCGGTAGTACGGATGCAGGAAGGTAAGGTTGTATGTCCTGGAGGGGGAAGAAAGAGAAGGATGAGAACAAATAATGCATCCCTTTTTTCAACAACAGCATTCTTAGTTTCCATCCCTGTTCTGGGTATGTTATTTCCCCTTTGCCCTTCAGCCCCATCAGAGTGGGGATGGCAAGCCACAGTTGAGACATCAGCCCTACAAAGCTTTTTACATCCTGTACGGCACCAGGTTGCTCTTTCAATTAAAGGTCAACCTGGGTTTTCCCAAGTGAATAGGGTAGTTGGAACGAGAGGGTATAGAGAGAAAAATCCCAGCAGGCCAGGTGCTTCCCAGAAATCCAGGGAACTTTTGGTTTCCATCTAAGGATTTTCAATAGCTCTTCTGATCTCAGAACGTGCTTCAGAAAAGCTGAGGGCAAAGCAGCTTTCCAATAAATTTGCCTCTTGGCACATCCGTGTGACACGTGAGCTAACTAACAAAAAGAGACCCAGTCACAGGCCACCTCAAATTCCTTCTGTGCTTACATAAGGAAAGAAAGAGCCCCCATTAATGAAAACTCTACGCTTACTGCAGATCTGATTTAATTGGCCTGGATAAGCAAATGCTCTCATTGCAGCGTGGCAGGGATGCACCTTTTCCCCAGCCGTGCTCTCGGGCAGAGCAGCGAACAAGAAGAGCCCAGGACTTTCCATGCTGTTTGATTAGCATTAGTGAGACCCACCAGCACTCACACTGCTCAAAATGAGAAGATGCCAATTCCTGGAGCTGGCTTTATCTGCTGTGTTCAGAGCTGCAGGGATCTGAGATTCTATAGAATCAGTTAGGAGATAAAGGAAAATCAACACAAATGATACGGCCAAGAGAGATGTGGGTAGAAGATAAACGGGTAATTCTTCAATTTTCTATTCTTATCTGCTTCTGAATGTACTAACTACTGAATAAATCTGGCTCTAGTGAGTGCCAAACTAGTGTTATTCCATACAATTCCTTGAAATTGGTCCCCTAAACCCCTGAGTCAAGCAGGAGTCATTTGGCAACTGCACTTTAAGGAGAGAGCAACTGCTGCAAGGCTGAGCTGAGGGGAAATAAACCCTAAGCAATGTTCCTGGGGAACTTGGTTCTCCTCCATCAATTAATTACTGGAGATGGGCATTTGGGGTTCATCCAGCTTCAGGAATGGGCAAGAGTAACAGAGGAACTGGGCATTGTTCACTCATAATTAAACTCACTCCCCCTCCCATTGCAGAGTGTTCCGACACCTCTACCAAAACTGCAATATCTTCTTCCCAGTTTCTATGCTTTAGATTCAAGAGACAAAAAACCCTTGGAAACTGTTTTTCCTCCAAGACTCCCGAAAAGCCTTCTCTTTCCCTTCCCACAAATTGGTTTCACTTGGAGGAGATTTCCATATAAAAGAGGCTGAAGAAAAGGCCGAGTGCTTCGCTAGCAGAGTGTTTATTAGAAGATCAGATACTACAACCAGCAGAGTTTGTCACACAGAGCTGGGTACTGTGGAAGCTTGTGAAGGATTAAAACACAGTGAGGCACTGGGATGCGTCTGCGAGTGCTACAGACTTGGGCAAAGACAGCTGGGGAACTTGAGAGAAGAAACAGAGGCAGGAGGAGAGATGCCTGAGAAGTACGTTTGAACTCACAAGCAGCTGGCAGAACCCCATCAGCTGCGTTTTGGCCTTGGTGGGTACACTGAGAGGGGCTCACTTTAAATGCAAATGCACCTTCAAATGTGTCGAGAACTGGGATATCTCTGCTTACAGCCAAAGAGCCTGCTCACCCAGGGAGGTCCTTGGTGGGCTCTGCACCTCTATAACACATGATGCAGCCCAGGGCAGAGCAATCGCAGCCTCAAGAAGGACACTTGCCTCTAAAAGCTCCAGGTTTGAGAGGCCACGGGTACATATCCCATTAACCTTACAAGAAACCCAAAAGCTCTGAAACCTCTCAAATAAGACACTGGGATCACGGAAATCTGCACCATGGTGAAAGGGGTCTGAGACCCCCAGAGCCCAGATGAAGCCTGGATATGCTGTGCACTGCCTGACACAGCGAAGTAGCACAGCCACAGGACTTGGGAGGTACAACCAGCTTCCCCAGGGCTGACTTCACCACTCTTGAAACCAGCACTCTGTGGGTTACAACGAGCCACTCTACCAGTCCCTAAGGTGACAGCAGGAGAGGTCTCCTTTGGTACCTCCTCATGAAAGCACGTGGACCTGCAGCTCAGGCTTTACAGATCTCTGCAGTTCTCAAATCCCCAGTGTGACAAATCCAAACTCAGAACTTTGGGCAACTCAACACCCAAAGCTGGTGCTTGCAGCAGAGGCAGCCACAGAAGTGAGTCTCAGACAGTAACCTGCAACCCTGAAACCACGCATTGAACACCGAGCTCTGCAACAACCCTGTGTGATCTTGAGAACATCCCTTGCTTTCTCATTTCCCTTAAAGCAATGCGCACCAAGGCTCTTTGACCTGCATGTGGGTCTCCACTGACAGTCTTCCAAACTACAACTGATCTTCCTGGAAAACCTGCTCCAGAGCCAGATGGAGCAGCGAAACTCAGCACAAACTCACTTCTTTCACCACCCTGGAAGCAACACCCCGCCAGCAGCAGGAGTTTCCTGATCACAGACACTTCCTGGCAGTGATCAGGACAGGAAGCCTCATCACATCACAGCTTGCGGGCCACTGTAATTAGGATTCTACCCAGAGCAAAGCTGGACTTGCAAAGGGAGATGGACCATCTGGAGGGATGATGGTGTAATTAGCAGCTATGGTTGCACAAGCTCCTTTCCTGGGAGCAGTTTTGTGTTTCAGTGCAGACACACACATGCGCATGCCAAAACCACTGACCATAGAAGTGCTCAGACAGAACGCCTGATGCATCAGCATGATGCTCCACTCCAACCTCCCATCCGAGGTCCCTTTAGAGCTGCCTCTCCCACTACAGCACAATATAGACAACATTCAGTGCCACACACCACTGCACAGCTGCCTGCCCTCCCAGCTGCAGGACTCTGCTACATGTCCATTATCACAGATAAATCCTCTATATTCCAGCCCTGAGCTGATCTCTGATCTCCTGAGATGCCCACCACAGCTGGACAGGGACACATTACGACTGGAACAGTATTTGATGAGCCACATACGCAGATTAGAGAGGCTTTATGTTTCCCATGAGTTGCTGTTTAGGAAGCTTTGGGCTGAAGGAGAAGTTGCCTGCAGACACAGCACCCTGGGCTGTGATCTAATAAGCTGTGTAGAGAAGATCTGGGCACAAACCCCTGGAGAACCAAAAGAACGACACGCTTTGGTTGTGGGAGGAAAATAAACCAAGGAAAACAAAGCACAGCTTGATTGTGAAGGGCGGATGAAGCTTGATTTGGTTCTGCTGCTGCCTACCTGATTTTATCCTCCCTTTCCTCTGCTTTGCTCATTTTGTAATTGCCCCCCCGAATCATTTACAAACTGAAAGTCCTCCCTGGAGGCCAAAATCAGTCTCGTGGGGGCCCCTTTTTGCCCAGCCCTTTTCAAGCCCTTCCCTCTTCCATGTCTGCCCCAGGCACAGATACACTTCGAGCATCCACCCTGCAAATTCAAGACCTGTTCTTAGTTCCTCTGCTTGAGGACCCTTCTGGCAAACCCAAAAAGTGGAAAGAAGGAATGAGGGCAAGAATAAGAAACAAAAGCACTGCAGGATAAGGGAATCCCCAATACCCACAAAGAGAATCAGCTCTGCCAAGAGCATCCACCTCCACAGGCAGGAGAGGTCAATCTGACTTCCTTGTTACTTGCCAACATGTACGGTCCAAATAACTTATTAATGGCAATGAATCCACTAATTACAAGACCCTTGTGCTCTGGAGAAAAGACATGAGAAACTAAGTCCCAGGATGGATCTTGTTATCACATTAGAAAGGATTAACACCCCTTTCTCGGCCAGCTGCCCAGTGCACATCTTAAGCTGGGCTTGCAGTAGCTTTTGCAATGTGTTTTTCCTTCCTGCATGTTCTCTGCTTCATCTCAGTCCTCCCATGCAAGTCATTCTCCACAGCCACTGGAGTAAGGTGTGTGCATGCTGAGCACAATCCTGCTACAGCTTTCCGAGGAGCAGAGGAGGAAAGGGAAAAGGTGAAGGGAACTCAGCACCAAGCAGGATCCATTCCCCTCAAGAGGAGGCCGCTCCCTGGCAGAAATCCTGCTGACAACCCAACCTTGCAGCACAGAGGGATGCCAGGAGGAACAATTAAGTCGAACTCAGAGGTACCTTTCAGACTAACTCAGAGCTGTCTGCCTTGCCTGTCTGTGCCTCCTCGCAGCTCTACAAAAGCCAAGGAGCCAAAGGCAGTACAATGCCAAGCAGGTATGGGGTTAATTAAGACTGAAGTACTCACATTATAACTGTCCTGCATCGTTACATAAATACAAAGCACTTCCCAGCTCTCTCCCCTCTCCTGCCTCCAACCCATTGAGTCCCTTGAAAGGCTCCACAAGAGGGAAGATGCTCCTCTGCATAACAATACACAACCAAAAAGCAGCCCCAGCAGCAACAACCCAGACAAGCTGGGGGTGACCCAATTGCTTTATTAACAGTGACAGCAACTCACGATGGCAAGAGGGAGCCAGAGGGGCTTTGTGGGGAGACACACATCCTGAAGATCTTATAAACTGCTGGCTCTGCTTGGTCTCCCAATATGCGCGATACTGAGCCCTCCTCTCTCAGAACAGATCAACCAAAAAGCCCTTGTGAAATTCCAGCTCTCACTCACACAGCAGTGCAGACCATCCTGGCACTGCTGTTCCCTACTGCGAGCTCCCCAGGGCTTGAAGAGGTGTCTGAACCACCAGAGGCTTCTGAAGCCCCACTCCAGTCTCCAAGGCTGGCTGGGGAGTGACCCACTCCAGTTTGTATTGCTTGCCAATGCCAACCCACTACTGCAGCAGCCCAGTAACTGCCTGCAATTCCTTCAAAGTCTCTACTAAAAGAGTCCTTAATAAATCCAACCTCCTTCCAGCACGATATTATATTGCCTTGCAACAAGGCAATTTTGAAAAAGAGAGAGAAAGGCACCTCAAAAGAAGTCCCCAAATCTCTACCAGAATGTCCTATATTTAAAAATAGCTCCTTTACTTGAAGCTGCCAACATTCAAGGGGGATTGAAAAGAAATGGTTTCCACAGGAAGAAGAATGGTGGCAAAATTCAAAGTCACTTCTTCCATCTGACGCCTGCCTTCAAGTCGAATGGCCCAGAAAGCTGCTGGCAGCAAGTGTGCAAAGCAGCATGCAGCAGGTAAGAAACTGTATTTGAAGCACTGGGCTGAGCTCGCTTGAATTTCCTGTATCCAGAAAGGCTTTGGAGCACCTCCCGTATGAAGATAGGCTGAGAAAATTGGCGCTGTTCAGCCTGGAGAAGAGAAGGCTGCGTGGAGACCTCATAGCAGCCTTCCAGTATCTGAAGGGGGCCTATAGGGGTGCTGGGGAGGGACTCTTCATTAGGGACTGTGGCGAGAGGACAAGGGGTAATGGGTTTAAACTGAAACAGGGGAAGTTTAGATTGGATATGAGGAAGAAATTCTTTACTGTGAGGGTGGTGAGGCCCTGGAATGGGTTGCCCAAGGAAGTTGTGAATGCTTCATCCCTGGCGGCGTTCAAGGTGGGGTTGGACATAGCCTTGGATGGTATGGTTTAGTGGGAGGTGTCCCTGCCCATGGCAGGGGGGCTGGAACTTGATGATCTTGAGGTCCTTTCCAACCCTAACTATTCTATGATTCTATGATTCTATGACCTTTTTGCCTGGCACCCTGGCTTGTGTTCAGATGCTCACCCTCACTTTAAAGCAGTTCTGTTTTCATCTGGAAGGGTCTGACACTACCACCACAGTAACTCAGGTATTTCCCTTTATAGGGCTGTAAGGAAAAGCTGAGCCAAGACCAATCATCTGCTCAGCCCCAACCTGGGCTCACAGCTCATCTGCCCACCCTCCAGCCCAGTGAAGGGCTGGGAAACACTATTTTTAGGCTAAGGATAACAGCATTGGGATTTAGTGGGACTTGGCAAACAAAACTAAATGACCAGAACCTCATTCCCCCTTTCCCACAGAGCTCTATTCTGTTCACTTCTAACAAAAACCAGAGCTTAACTTTAATCCTGCATCCCCTGGGTGAAGGTTTTGTTGTTGCCTTTGTTCTCTCTTGCAGCTCTCCCTGGAAGGGGATGGATGGGTTGGGCTCTCCAGCACTGATCCCGAGCACAGCAGCTTGGCACAAGGATGGAGCAGGATGACACGGTGATGGACCCCAGTCCAATCCAACCCTGGGCATGACTTTGCCTTTATCGCCACACTCGTGCAAGGAGATGGCATCCTGCTGCTGGTCTGCACGACCTGATAGTTTGGGCCCAATGCTGTTCATTTTGGACCATCTGTGCAAGAGCAGGAAGTTGTAACCCTCATATGCTTTCCCTGTTACTGTTACTCCATGCCTCTTCCCCGTGTACAACTTGTTACTGGGGTGTTAAACACCACTACATATCCCAAAGCCTAGAACTATGGATTTAGGAGAATGTACCAGGAATGACACGAAAGATGGGAGCAATTCCATCTGCATTCCCAAACCTTCCACTCCAAGCTCCAACCTGGGATAGTTTCTAGCTGGAAATAGACTGGTTCAATTGCAATCAGATTTCTCAGGGCTTAAGCTAATCCAGCAAAACACAGACCAAGACAGTAGCTTCAGTCAGTGGTGGTACCAGAACAACCTGTATTTGTTATGCTGATACAGCATAATGTGTTATGATGATTACAACAGAGTTGGAGTAGCCCCGTCTTAAACAGAGCTGCCCCATGGGCAAGCCAGCAGCCTAATTTCTCCCAGTTCCTCTGGAATGCTATAACTTCGCTCAGCATCCCTGAGCACATGGCATCAGGACTTCATCAAACCCAACACATAGCCCACAGCCACCCAAATTCACCACTACCTGCTGCTAGGGGGGACCCAGGAACCAGCACAGAGCTGCAGTGGGGTAGGAAGGAGAAAACCTCTTACAAACCTCTTACATTTTCAAGCACAGCTCCTGAGGCTCAGCACAAGGAGCCTGACTTTGCCTTCTGTGACCGGGACCAAGACCCTGGTAAGAAAACCCTGTGATGCCTTTGATGCTGCTAATGGCCATTACATAAGGGCCTGTTTAATATCTGTACTTAGCAAAATGCTTCTCCCATGGTTAATTTTAAAAGCTCCACTTTGCAGGAATCACAGAGCATTTCAGAAACCTGGTCAAAGAGATGAGAGGGACTCACTGAAGCGAGTTACAGCTCTGCACTCCTGCTCAAAGCACTGCCTGCCCTGCAACAAGGGCCACCTGAGCACAGCTTTAACACTACTCTTAGGCTTTTAAATGAGAGCTCAGGGGTTGCTTTGAGTGACAAGGGGCTTGGTGACCAGCAAATACCTGCTGTGCATGCAGGAGATAGCTTGCAAGGTTGGAGCATCAAGATGCAGGAGCAGAAGCACACACACGGCAGACTCATTGATTTTCTGCCCTTCAGCATCTCTGATGGGGTAAGTGCCATCAGAGATGGGCTGCAGCACAGAGAAAGGCTCAGAGAGCTGAAAACCATCAGCAGTAATCAGCAAGAGGCAGGAAGAGGACCTGGGGTAGAGCTGAGAGATAATCTCTGCTTGTCTTCCAGACACAAATTGTAGACAGCAAGTGATGGCAAACAGATATAATTACGGGCTCTATCTTCTCTTGCAGAGCTGGAGTTGCCCTGATTAGCTGATCTCAGGCATTTCCTCACCTCTGAGCCACTGACATCTTCAGCAGTCCCTGACAGGAGCCCTTTGGATGGATTTTCCCAGGCAGAGCTCCCTTTTCTGTGGAAGCTTGTATGCTGCACTTGGCTTTGATCTTTTGGTTGTGCTGATGGGTTTTAAGGTGCGCCCTTACATTGCACCTCTGAAGGGGCAAGTGCAGAACAGCCCAAGCTCAGTATCATGCAGAGGGACTGCTGGGGAGCAGCAAGAGCCAGGCTGCCCCATGACAGTGGATGAGCCAGGAGGCATCCCAGTGCCAGCAGTTCCCACATGGACAGAGTGCGAACACAGCAAGCAGAGCCCAGAACTAACAGCAGGGTTCATGAAGCCCCAGACATGACAAGCGATGAATCAGATACAGGACTCACACAGAGAACTCAGGAAGGAGCTAAAGAAACTGGGAACAAAGAGCTGAAGACAGGCACGCCAACAGCCCAGCTCTAAACCAGGGCTAAGAGCCATAGGCTGAGCTTAAATAGAGCTCCTGGGCCATGGGTGAGGTGTTGGTCCCAGGTAAGGCTCATCAGGGCAATTAACAACTATTAGCACCCTCAGCACCTAGCTGAGGTACTAAGGGATGCTGGTCCATGCAATTGCTTAGCTTGGAAGAACCAAATCTGAAGCTGCATCAAAAAGAGCAGGTGGTTAAATGTGATGCCCATTCCTAATGCCTGTCCCAGGATGCACAGATGTCTTCAATGTCTTTCACATCAAGCTGCTCATCTTAACACAGCTCCAAAGATTTGTGTGTTTCAGCAGCATATCCCTGGTGCTGTTTGTACCTGGCAGGTGCTGTGGTGTGCTGGGAGACCTCCCACCTTTGGGAAGTGGCCATTTTAGGAAAGCTGTAAAGCTTTTGTTTGATCTAAATCCTTCAAACCCCCGAGTCAGGGATCTCAGCTTCCTCAGGCAGAGATAATCCAAACCACAGACATCTTTGTCCTTCAGGTACAGAGGGAAAACATGACAAAGCACTTCAAAGCCTCAGTAACTTGATGACAAATGGGTTTTATGCAGACAAAAAAATACCAAAAACTCCACACTTGGACTTCTGAATCCAAGAACCTCCCTGGCAGTGCCCAAGGCCAAGCTGGAAGGGGCTTGGATCAACCTGCTCTAGTGGAAGCTGTCCCTGCCTGTGGCAGGGGGCTGGAACTGGATGACCTTTAAGGTCCCTTCCAAGCCAAACCATCCTACGGCTCTATGAACCTTGTGAATCAAGATGACAGCCCAGTTAAGATCTGTGCTCCCAGTTAAGCTCCTGCAATCCCACGGGATGGGGAGAGAGAGAAAATAGGAAAAGGTGGGAATATTTCTGCTGTACTTACATTGCAAAATTCCTGTCTAGGAAACATCTGTTCCTCAGCAGCCCTGCCCAGAGCTGCACACCGACAATCCCAAAGATGAAGAAGACAAAGAAGCACAAGAGGAGGACGTTGCCTAACATAGGCAGAGTATCTAACAGCAGGGTGACGAGTATTCGCATACCTGTGGGGAGAAGGAGAAAAGAGGTTAGAGAAGTCCTTTGATGGGAAGAGCGTGAATGCCACACCATTCCCAGCTTGGTACTGCATCCTGGGTAGAGGAATTGAGGTGTTTGTGTTTCCCCTTAAGCCCTAAGGCTGAAAAGAAAGGTAAGGAGTGCAAAAGGCTTAGCCACATATAGGAACAGCGTATCTCCAAAGGGTGGACTTCAGGGTGGGATTTTCAGATGTTCTCAGCAATGTGGGCCCACACAAACATGGGCAAAGTTGCAGGACAGCCTTTCGTGGAGAAACATCCCCCCAAACAATCACCCTTCTGAGGAATGAACAAAATAGAGATTTATAAATGTATTGAGCATCTCTTATGAACCACACGTTGTTCCCTAAACAATACAGACCCTTGTTTAGGATGACCACTGCGGCTCCTCCAGGCCTCCTCCATAGACAATTCCTCTTCCATGGAGGACTTCCCTCTGTGCTGGCCACAGGGCTGCCAAGCAATGGACGCAGGGGAAATTCTGACTGTTTAAGGGGGGGGAAACAGGATGCAAATGTTTCTTCCTGTAAGGAAAACCCTCAGCTGTGTTCCCTTCCCTTCCTTCTGTGCAAGCATCCCTGCTGGTCCACACCTCCCCATGAACCTGCAGGCAGAGCAGGGGCTCTCCCAGCACCTTTGCTACCAGAGAAATGCTGATTTCTGGGCAAGCTCTTCCACCCTAAACAAGAAGCTTGAGGAATGCGCCCAGGGCAGCATGGGTACGCAGGCTGGGACTGGGCTGGAACCTGGGGCTGCCCTGGCTCACATGAGGGCACCTTCCAACTCAAGGATAAAACAGGAATGAAGAGAGAATAATGACTTGCAGCTCAGCAGTTCAATAGAAGTTAAATGAATCTCAGAGATATGGACCACCCATCATTTCAACAGCTGATAATTGATGAGAGCAGGACTAATGAAAAGAGGAAGAGACAAAGACAAATGTTAAATCATAGGAAAGAATAATGCCAGAAACCAAGCCTCAGGTGCTCGGCAGAGAGCAGGGCTCACGTTTATGACACAGTGGAAATCTATGTGGCTGGTGGGTAAGGTGACACTGCCGCCTTTGGAGGTATTTTATCCCACTGAACTTCTGCTCTGTAAACACCTTTTCCTGCCTGTGTGAATCCTTTTCTCTCTTCATTTCCCCTAGCAGGATGCTGCCTTCCACTAGGCACCCATTTGAACGGAGAGTGGCACTTCCACATCGGCTTCTTCCTTCAGCCACCTCCTCAGTCATGCCTCATGCCTGATGCCTTTCCTGCTAAATCAATGATGCCGGGCTGCAAGGATGGGTGCTGGAAGGAACAGGAGAGAAGTGCCCATCCAAGCTGGCACCTCCAGGCTGTAGCAGCAATGCTGGCAGGATCTGGAGCCCCGTCACACCGCATTATCCCTTTCCTCGTGTCTCTGTGCCAGCGGAAACGCAGCCCAGCCAAGCAGGGCCGGAGCTGACATTACCTTGTCAGTGCAGCACGAGTGGATGAACCGCCCTGGCCAAGAAGTCTGTGCTAATAAATAATGAGGTGTGAATAATAACCTCTGCATCCCAGGGCAAGAGCCTGTCAAGGTCTCCATGCCCAGATGCATCTTGGCTCCAGCGCGGCTCCCTGCTGCTGGCGCCGGCAGTGGATGCCTCTCCGGAGGAGCCATGATTCCGGCACCCGGCCCCATGCCAGCGCTGCCGGCTGCCCTCCAAACCCTGTCCCCGTGCCACCCTGGTGCCAAAGCCACCCTGCAGGGAAGGGACACGGTGCTGACAATGAGTGTTGTTGTCAAGCGCCATGGGCGGTGCAGGATGCTGGCATCTCTGCCATCCACTGTAACCGCAAGGCTGGTGCCAGCTGATGGGAAGCACCGACCTCTGCTCCAAGCGCAAGAGGAATCCCAGCCCTGGAGGCAAATGGGGGCTTGGTTTTGTAACACTTGCTCCCAACATGTGCTGTCATTGTGAGCCCCCCAGGAGCACATCCCACAGCAATGCCCTGCAGGTTTTCCTTGCAAATCTATCTTTGGAAAAGCAGGAAAGACACACTTCATTCCCACTGGAAAGACGATGCTGTTCATTTCTTCTTTTTTTATCCACCTCTCACTCTCACTCTCTTTCCCCAAAAATGGTTAAAATTGATCTCCCTGTGCCAGACAACTGTTTTCTGCTCAGCTACTTTGGGTATTTTGGGCTGTTTAGTGGCACCATCCTCGAGATTGAATCCATCTGTTCGCTACCCACTAAGGGTGCTCTGGGGTCTCAGCAGAATGGCGAGTGTGCCATGGGAAAAGAGCACGAGCATCAGTGGGGCTGAAACAAGGAGCAGGATTTCTCTTCGCTCCCATTCCGTGCGATGCCTGGTTTCAAGCACGTAGTAGAAAAATCAAAATAAAGCAGTGAAATGGATTTGAAAGAAAAGCAGTGACCATTATTAAAAAAATCCCATGACTACAGCCTCTGCCAAACATATAAATTGCGGGAATTACATTTTCCAGTCATTTTCAAGGAATAATTTCTAATCGAGATGATGTTTTTATTGGCCAGGGCTCTCCTTTCTTTTCTTAACAAACAAAATAAAAATGAAATAATCTTGCTGGTGAATTTATTGTGCCTGGAAGCAAAGAGCTAATAGTGCTGGCTGGAACCCAGGCAAGTGCCCAGACATCACAGGGAGAAATCGCCAGGCTATTCCTCATGGGTGCCTGCTTTCCTTGTGCTGTGACTGAACATCAGGCTCATCACTTCTGACCCAGCCATCATTCCTATCTGCTCCATGGCCTTCTGTGACTGCCACTGAGCTGAAAACCCTGCTCCAGACAGTGGTGTGGTGGCTGGGAAAGCATTACTGTCCTGCTGCTGGGGACGGCATGGATGGGGCTGAGTGCAACCTGGTGCCGTGTGCTCTCTGGGATGGGGTGGATGCCCAAGGAAATCCCTGGCTAAGCTGTAGCATCCCCATAGATGAAAGACAAGAAATGTAACTCTGTTATTACTGGAAACTGCAAAAATAGAGCACAACAGAGGGCTGTCACTATCCATTCTCCACAGACCCTGGATTATCTCAGTCTGAAACAGCAGAAGTATGGGTGTTACAGTGGATGGAGTTAGTGTCTCATCAACAAGTACAGTCTGTGATTATCTGCCCTCCAGGAACTGAGATATTTCTAAGAATACTAATCCTGCCCTGGTGCTTGTTCACGATGCTGGTAGTGGTGTAAGACCAGCCTAGCTACTCCTCAAGCCAGGCAACTCAATTCTAAACATGGACTGGGCTCTTTGGATTTAATCCCACATACTATTAACAAAAATGGAGCATTTTCTATTGCCTGTCCTTTGAAAGAGATTAAGAAGTGAAGTAGCAAGTATAGCAGAAGATGGCCTAAAAGGCTTACTTGAAAACTTCAGTATCCATCTCCTAAGGCAGAAGAACACAAGGTGGACACAGACCAAGATTTCACCCAGACTTGGAGGCGTTGGGATCCCTGCGCCTTGGTTAATAGGCATGTAAATCCACAAATGCCCCCAGCTTCTGCTCTCAGCCCAGCTGAATCCCAGCTTGACATTCCCACTGTTTCAAGGGAGAGCTATGAAGGGCTTTGTGGATTTAAATAGCTTCAGAGCGAGCCTGATCCTCACCCCAGCCTGAAACCTCAGCGGGGCTCTGAGCCAAGCACGTGCCAGCATCCCTCTGCTCCTTCCATCCCAGGGAGGCCATGGAGCCACCATGCTCAAAATCCCAGCGGAAAACTTCGTGTTGTGCTTTCAGGCTGCTCCGAAACCCTGGTAACCAAACCTCACTAGGGAAAACAAAGCTCTGGAGAGTTTCATGGTCCTTTTTAGCCTCTCTTTCTTTGGGTCTTGTTTTAAACTCCTAAAGTCACTGAGAATTCCATAGATTATTAACGTTTTCCTTTAAAGAAAAATCCTGAAGGATATAACTCAGAAAGAAACTTCAGAGAGTCCTGTGTGTAAAATTCCATCTATTCCATTGCATGTTCATCTGAGGCACTGGATCCAAAGCCTTCTGGGAGAGCTGGTTCTGCTGTCCCTAGATATGAAGACATGACAGGCAGCTCATCCAGGCAGGATGCTCAGCGAGGACAGATCAGTGCTGTGTCATTCAAATGTGCTTTTAAAAAGACCAAGAAATGTACTTTCTTTTGCAAGGAACCTCTATGATTTCCATACAATGCTGCTGCCGTTTGAATTGGGTGGGTTTTGGTTAAAAAATGATGAAAGTGCTATGAAATTAGTACCTTGCAAAGCACCGCTCAGCAGACGGCCGATTCCGGCCAGAAATGATTTCAATCTGTGGGTTGGTCTTTCAAATTGGATTTAGAAGACAAGCAGCTGAAGCCACTTCAAAATGGATTTAGGGGCCACTTGAACTTACTCTCATGGATGAACCCAATTTTGTTCTACACGACAGCAAACCCTCTGTGGTATTTTACCGACAATGGAGGCTGCTGCGCTTCTAATCCTGAACACAAAGAAAAGGAAAAAGCTTAAATAGCCAAGAGGGGAAAATGAACCCATCCAGGGCAAGAAGATCTGTCTTTGAATTGACCTTTCCCCTTTCTTTATAGGACCTTTGTTATTTTCTTTGCACTAGGAGCAGAGTTATTTGCCTCAGAGTTCACAGAGCATCAGAAAACAGCCATGCAAACGTGGTCTTCCAGGTATAAAATCTACTCCCTTGCCCTTTACTAACACTGATAATCATAACAAATTATCTCAAACTTGCCATTAAAATCAATGAACTTGCTCTCAGCAGCAAGAGAACAGAATACCACTGCAAGGCTTAGCACACAGATTGCTGGCTGGGGTGGCTTTAACACCTTGGTTTTCCTAGGGGAGTGAACCAGGCAGAGCCCAAGCTGCAGGCAAAGGCATTACTTACTTGGGACCCTGTTAATGGCTCGTAGGGGCCGAAGAACCCGGACGGTGCGGATCGCAGACAAGCTCACGTTGTGTCCATCCAGAGAATACTCCATCATGCTGCAGGGGAAAGAGGGAAAGTGTCAGGATGTGGGATGCTTGGTTGCTGGGGCTGCCTGCGTGTCCAGGCTTGAAAAGCACCCGGTCCGTATTTGCAGCTCACAACGTGCATGATGCTCTCAATGGGAGATATAAGGACTATTTCAGCCCCTAAGAGAAAACACCCCAACAAGCAGTGATGGTGCAGATGTGCTCCTGGGATAACGGGCTGCAGGCACAGGTAACACACTAGAAAGCACAACGAGGAGCAGCAGTGAGTGCCACAAAAACCAGGGCACTTGGGAGCCCCCAGCTCCCTGCTCAGCTCCCGCAGCCGTGTTGCTCTCCCTTCCCATTAGCTTACAGTGCTCCAGCCAGCAGCGCATCCACAGCCTTTCCACTGCACAACTCTATGCTGCTTAGTGCATAGTCACTAAGCTGCTTCTGCTATTATACCCCCTACTAGTACCCCAGTGTATTTTCATCCCAGCTTATCTCTCCCCCTTGTGAATAACCAAGCCAACAAATGATGTTAAAGTAGTTTGGTTTCCATTTTATTATTAAGAATAAGGAACATTCTCTTTTCCATGCTCCATCTCCATTTCACATAAGCATTTCTCTCCCAGGCTGGGAAGGATGTTAAGTCAAGTCAATTTTCTTGCTCTTTTATAGAGCTGAGTGGTAAATGTGTGTAGCGTTGGGTTTTTAATGGGGTTATGGCTAGTTAGCATGGCTGTAATTACAATTTATGAGTTTGACTAGAGGGAAGCACTTGTAAATATGTCACAAACCTCTCACCACGCCTGTTAAAACAACACAACAACATCAAAAGCAACCCTGTGAGCAAGCTGTCGGATCCCATGGAGAAAGAGCTTTTGTTTTGTGAGGTTTTGTTAATAAACAAACAGATACGGAAGAAGGAAGGCAAATATGAGCTGAAATCTGCAACCAGGCGCTTCAGACAAAAGGAGAGATCTGAAGCATCCTGCGGTGAAGACAGACCCAAGATCATTACATGCCATTAAGAAGCAACCACCAAACGGACTTAAGCAACAACTGAATGGTTTTCAGGCAGTAGCAAAGGGAGGCTTGGTTTTGGGCCAGCCTTGCTCAGGTGCGTCATTGCTCATGTGCCCATGCTCCACCCTGCTGGAGCCTTGTATTTGGTGCTTTGCCTTGCTCTGGGAAGTTTAACTGGGAAGATGTAGATGTTGTGATGCTTGCTTCTCTTCTTTGTCCTGAAGCTGGTTGGTATCACTGGCATTGCACTGGGGTGACTTTGGCCTGTTAGCTTTCATTTGCTTGCTGATTTTGGGCTGGTTTTAGCAATAACCTTCCAGAGATACTTGTTATTGAGTCTTTATAAATCAAACCCACCTTCAAGCTCATACAGAGGAACTGAGCCAAACATGATGAATAGCTTTAAAACTCAGCACGGCACGAAAACAGGTTTTAAAGGTAACGTGTGTTCATTAGGCAGCCCGGAGCTGCAGGAAGGACCACACAGTGGGAAAGCCATCGGAAATGCCCATTCACACCTGCACCGGGGGGCCTGGAGCCAGCACCAGGTGTCTGCTCTAAACAGACCTTGCAGGGATAGACACAGCATTGTTTCAAGTCCCTGATGCTAATAGTGTGAAGCCTGAATGTGCTCGCTGGCGAGGTCCCAATACAGCACTCTCAGTGTTTTAGGTGGCTGAGTAAGTGGATTTTAGTGTAACCGACACAGGTTTTGAACTACTAATAGCAACTAAAAGGAGTACAAAATGCTACAGTGGGAGCTGGTTTTGTATTCCAGGGAGCGCATGCAACCATTGGCACGTTAAAGGCTGAAATCCTTGGGCCTCGCTTTTACTTGGCCCTTAAGAGTTTCAATGGGGCTGATGAAGGGTGAAAAATCCAGGATTTGGCCTAGGAAACCAACTTTCTGACCCTGGTATTTTGGACTTCCATGATACCCCATTTAGGATTTGAAAGTAAGTCTCAGGAGGATCTACACTGCCCACTGAAGCCAACCTAAAACACTTGATAAGATTCCAGGTTGGACCATCTGCAAGCGGTTTGAATCTTCGAGAAAAAGGACCCAAGCTCGAGGTCCTGTTCCTACATCACACTTGTAAACCTAGAATTCCATGGAAATGCCTGACAGAAATCTGCTGGAGCTGGAAATTTGGGGTATGGAGGGATGGGAGGTCTGGGTGGACTAACACTTGGTAGGCGATTCCTTATGACCTCTGGGTACTGAAAACAAAGGAGGCGCAAGCCTTTGCAATAGCTTCTACCATAAACAGTTTCCAGTCCTTTAGCTGTCAAGTTAAAGATGTCCAAAGCACATCATCACATGAGGCCTCAACGTCTCCAGGGACCGGGTGCACGAGAAACCTCTCTGGTTTCAGCTCTTGCGGACAACATTTCAGATGCTTGGGAGACGCTTTCAGCTTGGCTGCTGGACAGACTCAAAGGCTGTAAGCTCCATATGGTCTGAAATTGTCCAGGGTACATTTCTGAGGCGAGCAAAGCATGAAAGGGCTTTTAGTGCTGGAGCAAACTTCAGACACGAGCTGTTGCTAGAGGCAGAAGATACGTTTGTTTTGTAGTTTCCCTGCTTCCCCTCTGCTCTCCTTGGTATACACTGCTGGTAACCCAAATCAGGAGGATACCGAATGGGACAAACCAATTAGGCAGCACTGCTTACCCCTTGTTTCCCTCCTTATCCTAGAAAACTTCATAGTAGCTTCATCACATCCATCTGCCTGCTGGGAAAAGCAACTCTTGTTATTCCAGTAGAGTGCCCCTGCCTAAAACCACCTCCAGTTTTAGGAGCAAATGCTGGACTGAACAGTGATGGGGGATAGGTGAAGAACCACAGCCCATTGTGCAGCTGCTGCTGGCCCTCCACCGGTGTTACCAGCCAGCCCAGCTCCCCCACCAGACTCTCTTAGAGACATGAAATAGTGTCACAGGTATGGCTTGAATACACCCAAATCATCTGGAGACAGCCCCGGATCAGCCAGGGTAGGGCCATTGCTCTTCCCACCTTCAGCCTGAGCAATGCCAGAGTGGCAGCAGGGCTTCCCATTGGGGTCTCCTGGTGCTGTTTTCATTCTTCTCAAACACATGCGAGCCACAGTCTTCCTTGGAAAACTACCAGGTGGACATCCAGCCACCTTGCCCCATGTCCCAAACGCAACCCGAACAAAGATCCGGGTGCCAAACCTGGTGCTGAGCTATGAGCAGAGAGCTCAGCCTTTCTGCCTCCATGTGCTATCTTATTCTCCTGTTTGATGCTGTGGGGAACCTCTGCTTGCCCATCAGGAGAGCTCATCCTGCAGGTTCAGCGTGGGGAAACACTGTCTGCACACTGGTCATGGATGGCAGGCTCCCGATCCCAAGCTGCAACCACTGCCTTCCTCTTCTCCTGCTATTTCTGGCTTAAGCACTGCAGCAAGGCTTTGGAAAGAAGAAATAATGAACTGCTGTTTCTGTTGTCCCCGCTGTTCTTTCCTGGTTACACCAGACTTGGGTTCAAAGGAAGCTCTGCTCAGGAGAGCTCATGTTTTATTCAATCCAATAAGGCCATTCCTAATTGTATTCCACACAAATAACATGGAGCAAAAGAAAACTCCATTAGTGCAATGAAGATTGTACATCACTAACGTAAGGGTAAAAATGCCCCAACATATCACAGGAAGGTTCTAATTAACCCCAGGCTGGTCATTAGAAACCCAGGGATTCAGAAATAAGGCAGAGCTCTATAATTAAAGCAGCCTAGCCCTTCCTAGGGTATTCTAAGCAGGTAAGAGAGCCTGGGGTTTCTAAACCACATCTCTTCATAGAATCAAGTTTTAGACTTGCCAAGCTTTTAACCCATTCAGTTTCTCCTTTGGTGTGAGGGAACTGGTGTCAAAAGCACGCAGCTCTTCCTCCTATCTGTTTGCTGTAGGGGATGGTATTAAACCAAGAGAAGTTGCCAGAAGGTATGTGCATGCACATGTCATTTGGGCCAGCTTCTGGTCAGCTTCTATCATCGGGATTGCAATGCTCTAAACCAGGTTTTTGGGCTATGTTCTCCTTGTTTGGCCAACTTCTGCCTCTCTACCTCACTCTCATGGTGTTATTTAGCAGAAGCTGGGCTGAGCTGTTGTGTGCTTTTCCATCCATCCTGGAGACAGCAGGCTTAACCACGACCACTGGGACACTGGCCATCACAAGGGACTAGATCGGCATGCACTTGATTTGACACAGACAACACTGGCAAAAGGACTGCTACTGAACACCCGATGGCTTTTGTCCTGACATTTGTACCCTATCCCACAACCCAGTGTGGTTGCCAGAGGTGAAACCAAATGAGGCTTACGAGACTCTGCCTTGGCTGGAGCCTGCAGCTCTCACAAGACATTATGAAAACCAGCCAGGACAACCCCCAGATTTGGCTCTCTGGGGTTTTCCTGCTTTCACGACAAAGAAGAAATATATGAGGCTTTGTTACTGACCCCGCCATCACGATGAAGAAGTCCAGACGGTTCCACGTATCGCCAAGGTAACACTTCTGCCCAAAGATCCCCAGAGCCACCATCTTGATGACCATCTCCACCGCAAAGAAAGCGAAAATGAAGTCGTCAAATGCCTGGAGACCAGTAAAAGATTATTACAGTCAGTTCTGCTGCGCAATCTTAGCAGCGAAAGGGAAAGCAGAGACATGAGTGGTCCCATTACAGAGGCACTCTGTATAGCCCAGCAGATGTTGCAAGGCAAAGCGCTGGTACCAAATTGCCACCCACCCAACTCAGACACAGAGCCTGCAATACCTGATGGGTGATGGCAAGCCCTAAGCATAGCTCTGGGGTCATTCAACTGCCTGGGAAGCATTAGCAGCTTCTGTTAATCTACTGACAAAGATAGAAGGACATCGCAGTTGTACAGGCTGGATGTTTCTCCTGGCATTGAAAGCCTACACATTGTGGTTGGGTCCATGAGGTCTCAGCAGCCTGCAGTGGGAGCTGTGTTAACCAGACTGGGTGGCTCGGTACCTCCTAGAAAGAATTTGTCCCATCTAAAACAGGGGGATGTGCTTCACCTCTGATGCCTTCATGGACCTCCGAAGGGACCAGGGTCCTACCCACAGACCCACACACAGCTGGGAGTGAGACCTCATAGCAGCCTTCCAGTATCTGAAGGGGGCTTATAGGGATGCTGGGGAGGGACTCTTCATTAGGGACTGCAGTGAGAGGACAAGGGGTAATGGGTTTAAACTTAAACAGGGGAAGTTTAGATTGGATATGAGGAAGAAATTCTTTACTGTAAGGGTGGTGAGGCCCTGGAATGGGTTGCCCAGGGAAGTTGTGAATGCTCCATTGTTGGTGGTGTTCAAGGCCGGGTTGGACAGAGCCTTGGGTGGCATGGTGTAGTGGGAGGTGTCCCTGCCCATGGCAGGGAGGTTGGAACTGGATGAGCTTAAGGTCCTTCCCAACCCTAACTATTCTATGATTCTTTGAATGTGCACACCAAGAGAGGTTGAAGCAGTAACTAAAAGGACAGTTGTGCTGCATGTGGGGGATGACTGGAGCGGTTCCTCATGGCACAGAGGCATCCTGGGTGCCCAGCACAGGAGCCTCTGGGTGAAGGTCAAAATTTAGGAGCTTAGATTACTGTGAAAACAAGAAGGGAAAATAAAGGTGCACAAGTTAATCCATTGCTGCCCTATAGAACACGTCTCAGTCTTTACTTAAAGAAGGACTGCTGTAGAGTAGTGGGGACTTGGGCAGCTGGGATTTCTCCAGAAGGTTCCTGCACAAAATGTGGATGGTAACTTGAAGATGCCATGCAATGGACTCTGTTGTAAAGACTGCTCTAACATGTTGCCAGTAAACTTGAACAGCAGGAGATACAGATTGCTTTCAAATCATGCACAGAGGCTTTGCTGTTTTGAGTGACAGACTGGATAAAGCACAGGAACTTCTCTATCTACAGCCATGACTGCTGCTGTCCAAACCAGTCCATAATGACCATACTGTTTGGTGTTGTGTCTGGCACTTCCATATTGAGGCCTAAGTGGATTAATGGTAAAATCAACTGAACATCCACATGGCAGCCAAGTTCCCACTGTGCATCCATGCAGCCCTGCGTGGCTCTGTGCGAGCACCATCTCCTCTGGCTGTTGGCTTTACCAACCAACCTTTCCCTTGATAAACTAACACAGAAGTTTTGCTCCATTATTTCAGTTCATTTAATACCTGGCATCCAAATGCCTCCATAAAGTTCAGGCTTTTCTACCTTGTGTTCTGGCTTCCATTCCTGCCTTGAAGCTGTGGGAGGCTGAGGGATAACGATGGCTTTACTTGCAGCCTGTTTCTGCCTGCAAACCCATTAGGAGGACATGTACTCAATACACTGGAATCGTTCAGCCAGTGTTAGAAACCAAATTCAGTGCCTGGGCTCCTTGTGGATTCCGTGTGTGTCTGTTCCGGGGAGAACAGCCCACGGAAGCTGTGGGAATGCAACCTGATTGAATTATGGGAACAAAGGAAGCAAACAGCCGTTCAATAATGTCACCTCCTCACCCAGGCAGGATTCACTTTGCCTGCCTGGTCATTTTGGCAGGGATGCCATCAACAAAGCCCCACGTGGGTGAATACAGGCAGGAAAACAGCAGGCACATGGAATGTCACCTTTCAGGAGAGATGAGACACTTTGTGATGGGCTCTCTGGGGGCCCACAGCTACCAGCAGTGTGACACTTTCAGGTGAAGGAGATGGACCACTTCTGGGTGCTGCTTCACACCAGCCCTGACTCTCTGAGATGATCCCAATGCTGGATGCCTCCAAAATTGATCTCATCGCATGAGAAACCTCTAACGGTACCTCAATTCACCTGGTTTACTTGGCTCTGCATTTAGCAGAAACTATTTAAAGGTTGAAAGAGGCTTTGATGATAAACTCTGCTATTCCTGGCGTTTTGCAGGCAGTTCTGGACCAATCTCTGACAGAGGCAGCAGAACTGGAAGGATCCCACTGGCTTTCCTGAAACACTCCATGGGAAGTCAAGCAGCAGATCCACGCTACATGCCGGTAGTCCCTGCCTACGTTGACATAATGCATTAGGAACAAGGAAAGTTGGTTCCAAGCCCTAGAACAGGGCTGCTGCAGGAAGCCCAGCGCCAAGGTGCAGCCCACACACCAGATGCTGCTGGGATGTGCTTCCAAAACGAATCCTGCAGGCAGATGGCAGCGAGGGGATTGCCAGGATGCAGCGAGGGATGAAGTGACAAGCGTGATGCCCCACTGAGCTTGGGATGGCCAACAAGGGTCTGTGAGCTTTGTATGGGTATGCACTTCCCAAAGGCTGGTTAGGAGGTTATCCTGGCACTTGGCAGTGCTGTTACTTGGGCCTTCCACTGCAGAGGAGAGCAGGCAAGGGGGCCCATCCCATGCATTTTTGTTCATGAAGAAGGGAAGAAGAGGGCAAAGTCACCAGAGCTGTATTGCACAGGCCAGACTGCAGCAAAGGGATGCCAGCACCAAGCTGGCTGGGGTTGAAATGACTGTGAGGAGGAGGCTCCCTGTGGCACTGGCCATCCTGTAAGTAAAAAGTATTCAACACCTCCAGTTGGAGCTGGATGCCCAGTTCTGAGCCTCACAACCCTTACTAAATGCACACAGAAAGGATCTTGCTGGGGGAAATGCAAACCAGCCTTTGGGTCTCACCTAGGACCATGGTGGCAGGTCTCCCCAAGGACAGGATTGCATGCCAAAGTGTGGCTTATTGGAAAAGCCATCCCTATGGGAAGAGCTTTGGGAAGAAGGGATGAGATGGGGCTCCAGGATGGCCACTGCCCCGCACCCCGCACATCCCAGGCAAGCGAGACAGCATGGGATCCTTACCTCCAGGATGGTGCACCGCTCCGACTGGCACTCCACGTCCTCGCAGGGCTGGAACATGCCCAGGGTGACGCAGTTCAGGAGGATGACCAGCATGCTGACGTGCTCAAACCAGGTGGCAGGAGAGTGTTAAGGAGAGCACACACTTCAAGTGGCCATCGGGAGGGGGGAAGCTGAGGCACTGTGCTATATAACACATCAAAAAGCCTTCATTCCTCGCACGAGCAAAGAAGAAACATCAACAAACATCCCAGATTTGCTAAAGCTTGGAGGTTTTGGCAACTGAGGAAAGGGCCTTGGAAAGAAAACTCCTGTTGAGATGGAGGGACAAAGGATGCCTTCCATTTCCTCCACAGCAGCAGAGCCAGAGAAGCACATCAAGGTGCATGGCTACGCTTCCCCTCTCAAGTCCTCCCCACTCCCTCCTCTTCCACTCTTCCTGCATGCCCAGGGCAGCCGAGAGCACAGCCACCTCTGTCCTCCTCCCACAGAGCCTTCGTCTCCAGACCTCAGAGTTCTAGCAGCAGATCTCCCCGCATGTCCTCTAGCATGAGCTCTGTCACTACAAAGAGCAAACTGAATGCGGGTTGTCTCATTCCTAACCGTTTCCTAAGTCTCAAGGGGTTATAGAGTCCATTCTGAGCTCTACATCGTGACCGAGGATGAAGGCAAAACAAGCCCAAACTGGTGGCACAAGTGGGTAAGGCCAATGTTATGATACAGGATGTAAACCAGGACCCAGGCTGCACAGCACAGGCTTTGAAAGGGAAGGAAAGGGCTCAAAGTCGGATGTTTCCAGTCACCAAAATAAGACCACATTCTCTAACAGGACCCACCAGTGCTCAACTGCACAAACATTGATAGTTTCACAGTAATAAGTAGTGATTTGCATCAGTGCGAAACAGGCCCAGAGTTTAGGATTACTGCTGCTGGTCTGGCTGTTAAACATAATATAGATTTGGGGGAACTAAAGAGGAGTTTTGCAAATGAAGCATGAATGAGAGAACTGTTCTTAGGAAAATAACTGGAAACAGCTGCATGTGAATAAACCTTTCTGCTTTCAAACATACAAGCGTATGCGAGCGAGGCATCAGGGACGAAGCAGCACATTGAGCTCTGATAACACCAAGTTGGGACCCTGAACAAAAAGAAACCCATCCATATCTGTTCCTGCTGCCTTTACAAGCATTTTATCTGGCGTTGTATCGGTTCAGCAAAGGATTTATCACAGCAGAAGATTAGGCAAGAGCAGAGCTGCAGACTCGCGGTACTTTTCCATGCACACCTTCTCATTTAGCCAGATTAAAAGAAAAGAGAGAAATCAATGCGGTCAGGCCCTGCAGCATCCCTAAAACCCGAACCCAACCCTCTCGTTTTAGACAGGGCTTTACTTTGAACATTCAGAGCTAGGAACGCACTGGAGCTCATGCTGGGGACCGAACAGGTCAGACCTGGAAACCCATTTGTCTCAAATGGAAATGCGTGAAATCAAATGCACAGGTTAAACCCCACCAGTGATGGCGGAGAAGCTGGAGCAGGCAAAGCTCCTGGCCACAGCCCCAGAGGAACTTGAGCATCACTGAAACACCAACATGGGTTTATTTTAGTTCCTCCCTTCCTTCAATGACTCCTTCTGATTCTTGCCATCTTTAGGAGCTGTTTGGATCACCTTCCCTTGCTCTTGATTAGAAGCAGAGTGGTAATCCTGCTCCAGAGAGAAAACAGCCCACACCGGACCCAAACAAAGCCCAACCCCGTGGCTGTATCCTACTTACAATGTTTGCATTGCTTGCCGGGATTCATGTGGAACTCCCTGTAAACACAACTCCTGCGCTATTCCCAGGGTGCCTGTAGACGCATTCACTTCACTTATTATACTTGCAGATGTCTTTTAAAGTAAAATAATCAAAGCATGTGGATTTTGAACTTCAAAACTGCATCATTATGCTGATGAATCAGGTCTCCTGCTTCCCCCAGAGGAGGGGAGCATGCAGCCCTGTACCTAGCTGCTCCGGCCTTGCTTCTCCATCCTGCCCTGGGACACTGATCCTGGGCTCACACTGTCTCTATCCCTTGCTGCTCCAGCAATAGGGGAATGTAGGCTTTTCCCCACCACAAATGATGAGGCATTTCCCAGGGATGCTCCCATCCTCCCTCACGCCCGAACCCTTCCCAAGGAGATGCTGCTGGAAGGGTCTGAGCTGAAAGGTCCTGTCCCTGCTCAGCCCCTCCAGCCCTCCTCCTGTGCCTGCAGTCCCCCCAAAGGCATTAAGCTCCTGCCCTATTTATTTTCACATCAGATTAATGACAGTGAAATCCCTAATTCAAAAGCGGGATTACCCCGAGTGCTCTGCCCAATCGGGACTAATCCTCCCTCCGCTGCACAGATATTCAAGGGAATTTCAATTCATTCCTCCATTCCCTGCTCCTGGCTCTGGAAGAGCTCCAAAAGCTGTGATTTAACCATTGTCCTGTTGCTTTTCCACAGCCTTCCACTAGCTATGCAGTCTTCAGCAGCCCCATGGAGACACCCCAAAGCAAACCCCCTGGGCAGCAGGAGGTGATGCTGGTTTGCAGGGTGGGATTTGAGAGGGCACCTTTTCACAGCATCCTTCCCACTGGGCCACTTCAAAATGCCCATCAAGAAAGAAAGTCCCCATTCTGCTAATGATGGGAAAACACCCAGAAGTCAAAAAGAGAGAAGAAAGCCAGGTTGGATGCAACTTTGAACCACCTGCTCTAGTGGAAGGTGCCCCTGTCTGTGGCAGGGGGGTGGAATTGGATGAGCTTTCAGGTCCCTTCCATCCCAAACCATCCCATGATTCTATGATGAAGAAATCCGAGAGCAGCCCAACGCTGGGTTGTGATAGCACCAATAGCAAAGACGTGGCTGGAGACAAGTCCTACAGCAGGGAACAGCCTCATGGGGGACCCTACAGCACTGTGCACACCCTGCCTGGCTTTCTTGCAACCGGGAGGTCAAGGAAGGCGCGGGATGGTAACACCAAACTCAGCCATACGGGCTCCTGCTCAGGATCTGTATCCGTGCCTGTGACCCACTAAAACCATGACTGTGCAAAACCGGGTACTTTTGAGTTACCATGGAAACCACTGCTCTCGAGGCCACCAAAGCATCACCTGGTTTAAAAGCAGCCAAATCCCCAGCTAGCTTTGAAAGGAAGAAGATGCAAAGGGGAGATCCAGGCTAACTGCTGGAGGCAGAGATAGAGGTTTGTTTAATACCTCTTCCTCTGCTGCAGATTCCAGGGTGCATCTGGGATGAGCTCTAATTCCCTTTGGGCAGGAGCTGGGGAGCAGCAGGGTCCTGCCTGCCCAAGGGATGCTCTGGCTGCACAGCACCGCGCTGTGGGATCAGCATAGTTTCTAACACTAAAATCTAGCCCTGGGTTTAGAAGTGACAACACAGAAGCCAGACTCTGTCCCAAAATGTTGTTGCCCCACTTGCTGTAAGCGCAGTGGCTGATGCTGATACCCTCCTGATGCTCTCCAGCAGCTTTTCACAGGGTTTTACTAACACCACCTCCAAGGAAAGGCCAGTGGCTTGAGGATGGAGAGCTGTCAGTGCCATAAGATGCCTCAGCATGGGCAAGACCTGCTTTTCTCACTGACCTCTGCCATGCCAGCTTAGCTGGTAAGGCCTGGACTTGATTTCACAAGAGGGATGGGGATTCGAGGGTGTGTTGAAGCAGCTCAAGAAAAGCTTAAGTAAAACTCAGCAGTAAACTCAAATGGCAGGAGCCCAGCGCAGAGACTTAATGTTGGGTGGCCACTCATTGGCTCCATGTCACTTAGCCACTGGTATTAGTGCCAGAGGATGTGTTTGAGGAGTAGGCAACCCCAAATAAAGCTGTGTAGGAGCCGTGCATGTGTCCTGCCCAGATAAAGAGCTTCCGACACCTCCTACCTCCATCCTCAGCCCCTGCCCTCTGCCGCTGACAGCAGGGTTCGGCACAGCTCCTCTGTCACTGAGGCAGTAACACAGCAAGACTCTCATCTCCTAAGGACGTTACTGATTAATTAAGCGAAAAGCCACAGAAAAGCAGCTGACAAACACAGAAAAACCCATACAATGTCTTTAAAACTGCGGTCTGGTGGATCCAGAGCAGAACAGGACATCAGAGTCGCTTTGCATCTTAGGATGCAGAGCGGAGCGAGGCCACCCGCAGTGGTACAGCACTTCATAGCATCAACAATTCTTCCTAATGTGGCATTTCCTGAAGCCGAGCTTATGTTTGGCCTCTGATTTAACTTATTCTTTTCCTCTTTTCCTTTTCAAAGCAGTGCACTTGTGCTTTTTTGCATTGCTGACCTCAGGCCCCAAACTGAGGTACAGAGGAACAGGGCAGACCCTGGTGTCACCAGCACATCTCCAGCCAGTGGTCACAAGGATGAAACCCAGAGGGAGAACACGCCAGCATCCAAACCCTCACCTTTAACTTCAGAAGAGGCTTAATTCCGTTGAGTTTATGGCAACAAACCTAAGCAAAAGCAGAAATAAGCTGTGTCCTCACCGAGCTCACAGCGCTCACGCTGCACTTTGCATCTTAGTTCAGCTGGTTTAAGCACAGAACTAATTAGTCTCTAAGACCAGCTCCAGCCAGGCCTGACGGCTCCATTGCTTCCAGAGATGGTTTGTACACCACGACATGGATGGCTGCAGGCAGAAGAAATGAGTGACTGCTGAACTGAAAACCACCAAACCCAAACCCAGCATCCCTCAGTTCCTCCCCACCATAAACCTCTGATTCTTGGTCCAAAGAGGAAAGGAAAATAAACTGCAGTGATGCAACATGATTTTGTTTCTTAAATGTAAAATTGACAGAAAAACCAAACTGCTTCTCTTGTTAGAAAGCCAGATTTTGGGCATCTCTTTTAGAATTGCATAGGTACAGAGTAGGCAACCATGCCTGCAACCCTGGTTTGTGTCTCCATCTCTTTGTATCCATCGTTTCTGCACTCGAAGTAATGCACAGAAAACTCCAGTGGTGTGGGTATAGGTCAGGCTCAGACGTACCATAACACAAGCGGCCTCCTTCACTGAGCCTCCCCATTTTCAGGGAGATAATCTTGACCATCATCATTCTAACTCTAAAAGCATTTCTGCAATAAACACATTGAACAATGCCAGGACCGCATCACCACCGTGTCACAAACCTCTTGCTTTCATCCCATGCCTCATGATGAGGAACATGCTGCTTCGATTTCCCAGGTCCTTCAGAGGGAACGGTCTCAGCCTCATTTAAAAGTTCCCCTCATTTCTAAGTGCCCCCATCGGAGAGAGGCAGAAGCCTAAAGCCTAAACCCCCAGCAACTGAAAAGCAGCAAGACAAGACCATGGTACTTGCTATTTTCACATAAGCTTATTATTTATAAGCCAGTCAGGGGATTTTGGAGACTTAACCCATTATTTTAAATGCTTGGATTTGGCAGTACTGTGATTAATACTGTTCTATCTGTATGTACTGCGCACGATGCTGAGGAATAACACAAAGCAATAAAAGCCAAGTTATAGTTACAAGGAGAACATATGTTTACAGAAGCAGCAGCCAACTGAAGTTTCAGCTTTTATCGTCTAAGATGTGACTAATGCACTAAATATACACACACACACATATATATATATATACACACACATATCTGAGAGACTGGGATTTTCAGAGTGCTTTTGGTGAGCTGGGTATGCACTGCTCATAGGAGAGCAGCAGGATAGGGCTCCTGCTGGATGCAGCTCCCCCTCGGTGAAATCACAGCCCTCTTTTGCCTTCACAAGGCTGCTTGGACACCTGAGGACCTGCTTGTAAACCACCCAAATCAGCATCTATCCCCAGTAGCAGCAAGAGTGCAACTGGCTTCAGGAGGAGAGATTGGGGAGGTGGGAAAGGGGCTTGGTCCTCCATCCAAGTGGTCCAGCAACCCAGGAGGATGCCCATGTGCTTGGTCAGACCACAAAGCCCCCACTGCATGCAATAGGAATGGGGCTCCTGCAAAGTGATGGAGCATCAAAGCACTTGCAGGACAAGGAGATGGGGATGAGGGAGAGCAGGGTATGGGGTGAGCATGGCTGCTGCCTCATCCCATTGAGCCCTATGGCACTTCCACTGCATCTGTGTGTCCATGTCCTTTGATGGGACACTCTCAAAGGTTTAGGTACAGATGGGACGCTGGTCTGGTGTAGAAATAATGAATTCAAAGCACCTGGTGCCTGTTTTGCCAGTATTTAGGGGTGCTGCCCAGATACTGGCAAATTACAGTAACAACACTTCCCATCTCTGCATGCCACCAGTGACAAAAATAGCCCTGGAAGTCTGCAATATCCCTCTCATCCTGGATGCTCAGTAACGAAACCAGTCCAAACTCAGTGATATTTGGTAAATAGGAACAGGGAGGGGGGAAATACAAAAAGAAAGAGAAAGAAAGAACAGATCTGGAAGGAAAATGAGTCAGAATGAAGTTCCCCAGAGGCAGCGCTGGTTGGTGCTGGCATCATTTTTAGGAACATTCTTCTTTCTAAGTTGATTGATTGAAGCTATTTTTAGGGCCCAAACTGCACTGGATCATTCGGGTTCGTTTGCTTATGAATTGTAAAACAAAATGAGGCAGCTGCACTTCACAAATATATATATATACATATACACATATATATATACACCTCCCCAACAGCACCACAAACACGCAGAGCAGAAGCAATACTTCATCCTGAAAGACACCAAGTTGGCACATGTCTGCAGAGATGGGGCTGACTGCAGAGAATCCTTGTTTAAGGATTAGCCTGAGTTACTGGAATGACTGCATCCCACTGGTTTGCTGTAGAATAACCATAACAGGATCCTACCTGGTACCAGCCCCAGATGGGACCTTGAGCAACGGGCTGTTCACTGCAGGATGTGCTTTTTCTCTCCCCCGATGCAACCAATTCCCTTTGCTTTGCCCAGCCAGAGATCAAGGAGCTGATGTGGCAGCAGAGCTCCTGGATCCGGCTTCACTAGGTGACTTTTGGATGAAGCAAGGCAGCTTGCAGCCCTGGACATCCCAGATGTGCCGTACATGTGGTGAGGGCACCCCAAACCTGTGCTCATCATCACACACCGCAGAACTCCTGCAGCTCCTGAGACCACATCTCTGCAAACCAGAGACTTGCTGCAAGGTGGCTCTGTTCAGCTCCCACGTGCCCTTTGAATGCCTCCTCTTTGCTTCTGGCACTCCGGGCAGCTGGAAGCAGTATTTGCACTGAAGGTATCTGCTTTGAAAGCATCAAGAAGTTGGCATTTGTCCTGGCAACAGGGAAAAGGTGCTTGTGTGCAACCAAGCCACTGCTGTAAATGGATGGTGGTCCTCAAATAACCCACCCTTATTGCCAAATCAGGGTAATAACTGTAATGCAGAGATCCAAGCTTGTTCACAGACCATCCACCAGCAGTAAAAGGAGACTAAATCCATCTTATTATGCACCTTAAATCATTCCCCTTGCTCAAGCCACTCTTTTGGTGCCATAATGAATTTAAAGGCAGTTAACTCCAAGTCCTTGTCATGTGCCATTTGTCAGACAGCTTCATTTTCCCTGCCTGTTGTCACAGCTTTGTGAGGCTGTTACGAGACAGGCGGTGCAGCGAGTCCCACCTATTGGGGATTAGACTTCAAACCAAAAGGATGATACAGGCATAAAAGCACCTTGAGGGGTGCACAAGAGCTGCCTCCTGATGCGGCTCAGGCAATGCAACACTAATCCCCACCCTGTTCTTGCGGCTTTCTGAGTGTAATACCAGGATCTGTAAACCCCAATTGCTCTTCCCTGCCATGTGCCTCCCTAGTGTAAGCCTGTCCCAATAGATCTTGCACCTTCCTCTGCAGGGAAATCAAGGCAACACAAACCATTGCTATTCCCACACCCAAAGGAAAACCTTCCCACATCAGCCCGCTGCCATGAACTACCATGGAAAACCCACCTCCTCTGCCCATGTTACATGAGTGCCTGTTAGTGTCCAGGGAGATGGCAGTAAACGGCTTTAGTGCATCGTTAACTGCTGGGAGATATCCCGAGAGCAAACAAGGTTGTATTGATTCAAGTGACATAAATGGACTTCAGCACTGCTGAAGCTGCCCTCTGGATCCTCACTTGTGTTATAGGACGGAAAACAACATCTTGTGTGGTCGAAGTTGTGCAGCTGGAACCACACTGGGTCCATGGGCTGGACCATGCCAGAAGAGTCATGGTTAGCGTGGATTTCTTGCCTGTGATGACTGCACTTGGAGGTCCTTGAGCAGCAGGTTCAGGCCACCCAGGAAAGCCTCTGTTCCTGCTGTCTATACACTGATAAAACCCCTCAATAATTCAAAGGCGCTACTCCTGATGGATGCTGCACAGACATCTGGGGCCAGGGCCAGTGATCAAGTCCCTACCACTTAGAATCACCGACTGGTTTGGGTTGGAAAGGACATTAAGCTCGTCCAGTTCCAACCCTTGCCACAGACAGGGGCACCTTCCACTAGACCAGGTTGCTCTGAGCCCCATCAAACCTGGCCTTGAGCACTTGAACTTCACCTGAAATAAACCCAAATGATCTCTAAACACATCACAGCCTGTTCAGTCACCAAATCCACCCAAATGAGAGTGCTTCATGCTCACTAAATTCCCAGACATCATTCACCCAGCAAGGAGACAAAGACAGAAACAGTGTTTTGCTTAGTTCCCTCCGCCTGGGTGACTCACTTGATTAAAATACATAGAAGCACCTACCTAAGCAGTGACATGTGAGGGCGAGCAACCAGAGCAGGTAATTGATGGAGAGAGACAGATGTGTGGGTGAGACACTGAATACTTGGGAAACGGGTCCCGAAGGGTACAGAGCCATAGCTGCATCCTTGGGGGCAGCTCAGTGTCATGGCAACTCAGAGCTGCAGCTTGGCATCCTGAAACAACACTGCTGGGGATGAACCCCGGGAGGTTGAACCCTAAATATGTGCTGTACCAGCTAGGTGGTGGGTGATGGGGAAGAGGTGGATGGGGAGAGGATGGGGGAGATGTGGTTCACCAGCTGCCTGCCACCACTCCTGTCCTCACCGAGTTCATCTCACACATTGTATAAAGTGATGGAGCAGTGCTTCTGGGCTTTATTTTGCCTCTGGTTTTCACTTTCTGTCTGTGGGTGTATGCAAACGTGCTTCTCTCACAGGGAAAATGCCACACTGAGCAAATACCTCATGCAGCTGGTGTGTCGGTAGGTCTAGACCAGGTATGGCTTCTCCCAGTTATCCTGGTGAATTAGATGGGCTGAGGAGGGCAAGCAGCCTTCCTCCATGCCCTTGGTGCTGAGCAAGGAGCAGGAGCTTTCACCCACAAGGGGCCATGCAGGTGACAAACATCACAGCATCATCATCCTCTTCTGAGGAAGGTCAGTGCAAAGATGAGGCCTCTCAAGGGCTGCAATTCCCCTTGAAACACCTTTGCGTCCCATTTGCCTTCTCCCTATGTGTGCTCTTAGCAAAATACATGCCATTCCCAGCCTGCACTCAGCGAAATTGCTCCATCAGCTCGCTGCCTCTAAACCACAACCCTTGGGAAACCAAACTCAGCTGGAATCCTGAACAGAAAGAGCAAAGGATGACTTTGTCTTCTCTGCCCCATCTATCCAGCCAGGGGAAAAGTGCTCGGCAAGAAAAAGCGAGCAAATTAATTAACCTCTGCAGAAGCATCATGTGTGGGTAAGAAAAGTCCCCCTTTAAAGATAGGAAGTATCAGCAGAGAGAGAGGTTTGGAGGGATGGTTTGTAAGGGCCAGTGTGGTCAGTGTCCGTGCTAGAACCAGCCACCATTCAAAGTAGTGACTGATCCAATGGCAAACAAAGCAGAAACTCAGGGTAGGACTCATACAAGCACTGGGCTCTCCCCCAGCAAGGTATCTGAAGGGGACCTATAGGGAGGGTGGGGAGGGACTCTTCATTAGGGACTGTAGCGAGAGGACAAGGGGTAATGGGTTCAAACTTAAACGGGGGAAGTTTAGATTGGATATGAGGAAGAAATTCTTTACTGTAAGGGTGGTGAGGCACTGGAATGGGTTGGCCAGGGAAGTTGTGAATGCTCCATCGCTGGCAGTGTTCAAGGCCGGGTTGGACAGAGCCTTGGGTGGCATGGTTTAGTGTGAGGTGCCCCTGACCACGGCAGGGGCTTGGAACTGGATGACCTTAAGGTCCTTTCCAATCCTAACTATTCTATGATTCTATTCTAAGGTAACAGCCAAGGAGGGATGCTGTGCTTTAACAACATTGCTCTGGTTCCCACCTTGCCCTTCCTCACCCAGCTCTCATTCAATGGGTGATGTAAGCAGTGACACCCTCAAAACCAGCCCCGACACCAGCTGCCCAATGACCCAGCATTTTTGGTGCACGGTTGCATCCTCAGATAAAGTAGGATCTAGCCACCAGCTTCAGGCTGAATTTCACAGGCTAAAGCCAAAACACTCTTTGCACTGAAGGAGAAATACTAATAACAGTAGTAGTAATAATAATAATCATCATAACAGTAATAATACCAATAGCAAAGTAAATGGTCTATGGGATAGGATGAGCACAAGACAAGCGTGGTGTAGAGGAAGAACTGTAACCCAGCCCAGGGATGGAGCTAAGGGCTCAGCACTGCAAGCAGAGTCCTGCTACCTACCACCCAGCATGGAATGGGATGAGTCACAGAGCAAACACCACAAACGAACAGCAAATGGCCTCAGCACATCGGAACAAACCTGGTTCTCCACTCACACAAGAGAAAAATCAATGCTGTCAACATCAGGGCAGGAGGATGACATGGAGGGAGGCAGGAGGCACAGACGGGATTGCAGCATCCTGGTACCCGAGCCCCAGTGCTCAGCAGGACCAGATCCCACAGCCCAGCAACAGCTTTGCCAGAAATTGGGTCAAACTTAAGACTGTCTCTTTTCTGTTCTAAACAGCACCAGCATCAATAACAGGAGCTGCCCTCCTCGCCTCACATAGTTAATGCAGTGTCATAAACTTGGATGCTGTTATCGATACCAATATGACGTCGGTGTCCGTGTAAATGTCACTTGGTAGCAATAATGTCAAAGCTGCCGTCCCCAGGGTCAATAAACAGCAATACCAAATGTCATCCAGCCAGAAAGCATTGAGTAATTGGGGAATGCTAATACAAAGGTAAAAATCAGGGATGCACACAGGCAGGAAGTTTGTTTAAGGGAAGAAACTGATTTCACTTTAGTCAAAGCTCTGACAGCTTCTGGATGCAGTCCCACTGTGGCTCTTGCCCTTTGCTGCTGCCATGGGCAGGGGCTGTCTGGATGCTCTCCCCACCTTTGCACTTTACCTGGGCACAAAATCCACTCAAGGGGCCGCTCCTGGCACCCACGTGGGTCCTGGATGGATTTATGCCACGGTATTTCTAATGATCCTTCCTGGGATTACTCGGGAAGTAGAGGGCAGAAAACACTTTGCAACTGCACCTTGTTGACGCAGAAGTCCCGGACACAGCACACAGACCAATATGATCAGGCTTGTGCCAAAGTTTATTGCGCAGATAGCTCAGTATATATAGGCACTCTACTTGTCTATCATTAACACACACAAGTCTAATTGGATACATGTATTGTTCACACGGCTAAATACCAAATAGGATTCACTCAGTAACATCTTAATGATTGGTTAACTATTACAGCATACGTTTCAAGGTTACAGTTAACATTCCTTCTCTGTGTATCTCTCTCAGTAGTTTTCCGTGCTAACTTTTCCCAAGGCTTCTGCACGTACACGAACTTTAGTAACCCTCAGGCGAGGCCTCAATGCCTGCGGGTCACTACCTTACAATTGTCAAGCAATTGTCTGGATTGCTCACATGCCCATTCACAGTCAAATAGCTCTCCACAAATCCCTCTTTTTGTTTTTGAGCAATCCAGACCCGATTCACAGCACGAGATAGCATACTGACAATACACTTCCATAAACAACAAAAGATCTAAACAATAATGATCAATACCATTAAAACTGTTAAACCTTGTTTGATTAGTACTCCTAGCCAACCACCAATACCCCAAACCCTGTAATAATCTTTGAAACCAATCCCAATCTGAGAGCACTTGTAACTTTCTATGTATAGATTCAGAATGATCAGAAAGATTCATACAACACATTCCTTCAAAATCTTCACATCCGTGACCTTGGGCTAGTAGTAAAAAATCAATTGCTGCTCTATTTTGCAGAGTAGCATGCCTTATACTATCTACATCTAATAAAAGATTACTTAAAGCTTCAGAAGTAGCATTAGTTTGTTTTGCAAGCCAACAACCTAGTCTATTTAAAGTAGTTAGTGTGTGAGCAATCCCGACTGAGCGGTCTATTCCAAAATTCTATGTGATCATTACAAAAACTACTAAAAGCATGTGAACTTCTTTTTACACGATAATTGCTTTTACGTCTGATTTGCAAAATTTGTGATTGATTTGGCATTAATAGGGTCAGTCGTGCTAAACTACATGGTCCTCCTTTTATGTGAGAAGGGATCCCTGGCCAGACACGATCCCCACAAACCAAAAAGTGACCACTAGGCAAGCTAATAGGATGGTTAGTAGCTTTAGATATGTTGCTGGAGGTATAATCACACCAAGAGCTATGGTTAGCATACACCGGCAAGGTGGCATTAACCCACCAAGCTCGTGACTGATTCCTCCCAACATAATTGAAATATAGACAATAGTCCATTTTTACAGACCCTAATAATTCCAATTCTTCTGGTTCCAACGAACTCTTTGGCAGGTAAGGTATCCAGCCATCCCAGGCATCTACCTTTCCCGTGCCTTGTGCAACAGCCTGCTGAGCCGTTGGAACAGGCCAATTATCTATGGGCACAGCCACCAAACAAGTGGTGAATGGATTCTCTGGGGTACAGTTAAAATCCACATGATGATTATCAAAGTGGCTGATCTGAGTGGTCCATATGTTCTTTCCATGGCCTCACCCACCGACTAGGGACCCATCGTGGTCCTTCACCTGTCGAAACACAAACATATCCTCTGCCAGTCATTTTTACCTCTACTGGGCCTTTCCATTCTCCTGTTCGCAAATCTTTAAACTGAACTTTTGCTGCCTCAACCTTTTGCACCTTTGATTGTAATGATGTATGATGGATTACAATTGGTGGAGATTCTCGGTTCCCTGTTAAACGCAGATAATTTAATACATACAGAGCTTTTGCAAGACGTTCAAATGGCATCTGTTCTCCCTCTTTTTGTTTTTGCAAAAGCGATTTCAGGGTAGCATGAGCTCGCTCAACAATGGCTTGACCTGTGGGAGAGTGTGGAATACCAGTGACTCTACGGATTCCCCACACATTACAAAAATGTGCAAATGAATGTGACACATATGCCGGTGCATTGTCTGTTTTGATTTCTAAAGGAATGCCTAATGCAGCAATAGCAGCATGCATGTGTTTAATAACATGTTTAGCAGACTCACCAGTTTGAGCTGTGGCCCACATAGCATGAGAAAAGGTGTCAATGCTGACATGCACATATTTTAAACGGCCAAACTCAGCAATGTGTGTGACATCCATTTGCCATAGTTGTAAGGCAGCCAATCCTCTAGGATTGACCCCTAAGCCTAGACCAAAACCAATTTTTTGGCAGGAAGCACAAGACTGTACAATGCCTCGAGCATCAGTAATAGGCAAGTTAAATTGCCGAGCTAACACCCTCGCTGATTGATGGAAAAAATCATGTGAGAGACGTGCCTGTTCAAACAAATTAATTGTATGATTTGTCCATGTTGCAGCAACAAGTTGGTCTGCATTGTTGTTACCGATAGACAGACCATATTGGAACTGATGGCTACGAATGTGTGTGATAAAATATGGTGTTAGCCGCTGGTTTAACAAATGTAGCAACTGCATTAAAAGCATATACAAGGTAGCGTTTTTCACAGTTTTAACCATGGCTCGCTCAAGGCGTTGCACTGTCCCAACAACATAGAGAGAATCTGACACAATGTTTAACGGTGTTTCTGGCCATTGCTGGAAAACCCATAATACTGCTCTTAACTCCAGTGTTTGTAGAGAATCACCAAGATGACCCTGCAAAATATGATGTTTCCACTGGCTGTCTGTGTACCAAGTGGCAGCAGCTCGTTTAGATTTTCGCCCAGCATCAGTAAAAACTGTAAGCCCTTCTACTGGGGTTTCAGACCTGACTGGAATTTCTTCAAAAGTCTGGTCCTGTAAGATAGGTAAAAATTTTGTTGGAGGATAAGCGTTACTAAGTGTGCCTGGATATTCAGCAAGTGCAATTTGGAATGTCTCTGAAGTAGTCAGCAACCAGTTAAGATAATCCTGTACAATTGGAATGTAAATAACATCTGGTTCCCGACCCGCCATATCTATGATTCTTTTTCTGCCTTTTATTATCATGTTGGCAAAGAGTTCAATGCGGGTGCAGATGGTGTTTTTCGGCTGGAAGGATAAAAAGATCCACTCCAGTATTTTAAGGTCGTTATCATTTTGCTGTATAATGAGACCAAGTAAATGTTTTCTTTGAGCTGAGGAATTGACAATTAACAGGCGCAAAGGTAATCCTGTTATTTGTCTTTGCACTGTAGCTGTTAAAATTTTGTCTGTTACCTTTTCTAATGCTAATTTTTGTTCAGGTGTTAACTGTCTGCGGCTATTAGCATTAACAGAGGTGCCTAACAAAGACATTAAAGGAGCTAAATCATCATTTGTGATTCCTGCAATTGATCTCACCCATTGTATGTTTCCCATGAGTTTTTGTGCATCAGTAAGAGTGTTAATTTCAGTGTGCAGTTTGATTTTTTGGGGACGTACGGTACTACCCGTAATTGTCCAACCTAAATATTGCCAAGGGCATTGCCGCTGTACTTTTTCTGGGGCTATGTGTAAATTTTTTGATCTCAGAGTGTGTTGCAGTTCCTGCAAAGTTTCAGTGACATCAAGTTTTTCTCCTGCTATGAGAATGTCATCCATATAATGGTACACTAAAAGGGATTGATGAGTCTGTCTAAAGGGTTGCAAAGCCCAGGCAACAAAAGTTTGACACAGAGTTGGTGAATTTTTCATACCCTGAGGCAAAACTACCCATTGGTACCGTTTTGCAGGTTCCTGCTTGTTTATGGCTGGCACAGTAAAAGCGAATTTTTCTGCGTCGTCAGGGTGTAATGGTATTGTAAAAAAACAGTCTTTCAAGTCAATAATTAATAAATCCCAATGTTCAGGAAGCATTACAGGAGAGGGTAATCCTGGCTGTAAGGCTCCCATGTCTTGCATTACGGCGTTTACAGCTCGCAAATCATGGAGCAAACGCCATTTTCCTGATTTTTTGGGAACTGTAAAAATAGGAGTATTCCATGGGCTCGTAGATGGTGTTATATGTCCTGCATCCAATTGCTCTTGTACTAAATTCTGTATGATTTGCAGCCGTTCCTGCTTTAGCGGCCATTGGTCCACCCACACAGGAGTGGTGGTGGTCCATGTGAGTTTTAAAATAGGCTGCTCTACCATGGCCGCTGCTAAAAATTTTTAGTTATGAGACGTGCTCCCATTTGTGACAGGACATCTCGACCGATTAGTGCTACTGGTAAGTGCATTACATATGGGCGAGTTGTCACCACGGTGCCATCAGTAAAAGCAAAAGAAACTGGAGTTTTACTGATCATGGTTTGCTGAGTTCCCCCCACCCCGATCACGCTAGTGTGTGCCGGTAATAGTGGCCAATTTGCTGGCCATCTGACAGTCGGGATGATAGTAACATCCGCCCCTGTATCAATTAACATAGAAAGGGTTATTGATTGTCCGGTTTGATGGGTGATAATCATCTTTTCCTCAGGTTTCCCCTTTGCTATGTCGATTGCCAACATAATCTCCGGGGTACCTGTTGATCCAAATCCTCCTTGTCCCCTTTCACGAGTCTGGGCTTTTGGCACACAGGCTTGAAATGGTATTAATTGAGCAATTTTTGACTTTGCCGGTATGGTAAGAGGCGGGGTCAAGGTATATAACATGATTTTTATGACGCCGTGATAGTCCGAATCAATAAGTCCTGGCACCACAAATATACCTTTTCTAGAAACAGATGACTGACCAATAAGCAATGCACTTAATCCATGCCCTAACGGTCCCTTCTGGTCAGAATCAATTACTACGACTTCCGTGGAAGTCAGAGTAATGTCTACTGCTGTTGCCAGGTCCACTCCTGCGCTGCCGACTGTGGCGGCTGCGCAGCGGTCCAAGCACCCTGCATTTGTGTCGTCGCGCGCGGGTGAATCGCGCTCGACAACTTGTTTCCCGAGTTTTTGCACTCATGGGTATTGAAATAACTTCTCTTACAATGTATGCACCATTTCCGTGCCCGTGCAGTAGTTTGTCCGATCAGATTTGGATTAGGTGGACTCTTACAATTCCTTCTAAGATGACCTTGTTTCCCGCAATTAAAGCATTTTCCTACCCTTGGTTTTACAGCAGCTCCCACAGCTGCAGCCATTACAGTAGCTTTTTCTTGTTCGAGCATACGTTCAGCTGCCTCCAACAGATGTGCTGCATTTGACCCTCTTGGCAAATGACTGAGTGCCCTTTTCGTTTTCTCATTAGCATTATCAAATGCAAGCATATCCAAAAACTTAGTTTTCATGATTTCATCTAAATCAGGATGCGCCATTATAGCGATGTGCAAGCGATCAATAAATTTGCTGTACGGCTCTGTAGGTCCCTGCTGCACAGATGTAAATGCAGGCCGAACCTTATCATCAGGTATGCTAAGGATGGCTTTAAAGGCTAAATCTTGACTCAATTGCAAGACTTCATGGGCAAATCGCACTTGCAAATCAAGCGTCACAAATGGTCCCGCTCCCATTAACATTTGCGCTTGCACCCCGCATAATGGATCCCCCTGTTGTCGCGGTATTGCGGCAGCTCTATCACAAGCAGTTTGCCAGTTTTGATAAAAGTGCAACTGTTGTGACGGAGAAAGTAACATTTGTGCAACCATTCGAGAATCATACGGAGTGAACAAATGAGAAGAAAAAATATGCTGTAACAGCGATTGCGAGTACGGTGACTTCAAGCCATACTGTGAAATGGCACTTTTAACTTCTTTTAAAATTTTCCAATCTAACGCTTCCCACGCGTATCCCCCATTATCAGCTACAACCGGAAAAGCCATAGGCAATAATTGCCCCTCAACCAATGCATCACGAATTACCCCTCTCCACCTCGCGGATGGATTCCCAAGGCCCCCCAGACTGCCCCCCGCCCCAACCCCGATCCCTGCCGAAGGCACTGGCGGCGCAAGGGGAGGGGGGGGGTTAAAACCGGGAAAGTTAGGCGGGCCGTCAGGCGGAGAAGGCGTCGACTTTTCCTGCACTTTGTCCAGCCGCACTTCTAAGGCCTCCAATTTTTCCAACAACTGGTGTAGCTGGACTTCTTTAAGTCCGTTGTCGTGGTCGTCGATCCGCTCGCAACGAGATGGCGGCTCTGATGGTGGTAAAGGTGGAAAAAGTTGCGATGGTCTCACCGGTGACGGATCCCGTGAAGCGGCCACAGAGGCCGTGGATCTCTGCTGAGAAGACTGCAAGTCTTTGCTGGTAGATGAAGGTGGCGGCGGCAACGAATCAGCTACTTGTGTAGATGTCTCTGCGCTGGTTTGAGTCGGAGCCGAGTGACCCGATATTCCCCGGTCCCCCGCAGCTGTACGTCTTGGCGTTACAGCGGGTATGAGAGGCCCCGTAAAAAGCATGCTAGTAGCCGATCCCGACTCCCCCGTCGGAGTCAGCGCTGCAAACGCAGACGCCGCAGCTTTTCGCTCTGCTTGCATGTCTTTCAGAGAGTCAACAACCGATCTCCACACAGTGGGGTATTTGCTTGCCTCCTTGGACCCATTACTTATCTCTTCCCACAGCACTGCCCCAATTTTCTCCCAAATTGCGATTTGAAAGGCAGCATCCGCTGAGGGGATCAACTCTTTTCCCTTTGCCCAGTGTAGCAAAGCTCTCAAGGCAGGCTCGTTATAATTCGCTCCTCTCACAGAAAGGATGTCTTGGAGGAGTTTCACCACTGCTGACTCTTCCCTGGACAGTGTGGACCCCATCTCCTCCCCGGCCGCTCACCTGATCAGGGCGAGATTCCCAAACTTTTTGCGCTAGCGACTTCCGAGTGCCGGGGCAGCACCCGATATCGACCGGCTTCTGCCCCCTCCTTCTTGTCGGTCTCGTCGGTTTTATCCAACGCCGATCTGAGGGTCCCTGTTCGGGCGCCACTTGTTGACGCAGAAGTCCCGGACACAGCACACAGACCAATATGATCAGGCTTGTGCCAAAGTTTATTGCGCAGATAGCTCAGTATATATAGGCACTCTACTTGTCTATCATTAACACACACAAGTCTAATTGGATACATGTATTGTTCACACGGCTAAATACCAAATAGGATTCACTCAGTAACATCTTAATGATTGGTTAACTATTACAGCATACGTTTCAAGGTTACAGTTAACATTCCTTCTCTGTGTATCTCTCTCAGTAGTTTTCCGTGCTAACTTTTCCCAAGGCTTCTGCACGTACACGAACTTTAGTAACCCTCAGGCGAGGCCTCAATGCCTGCGGGTCACTACCTTACAATTGTCAAGCAATTGTCTGGATTGCTCACATGCCCATTCACAGTCAAATAGCTCTCCACAGCACCTGAGTGAAGCAGAGAAGCAGTCACTGCCTGGCACTGCATTTAGTGCACAGGGGCAGAGGAAAGGGTAAATAACAGCATCAGGGCTTGGAAGGTGGTTTCAGAATGTTTCTGACTTACTGCCTATAACACCTGCTCCTGCCACGTGCTGCACTGGAGAGGATGAGCAGGTCCAAGAAGTGTGGCTGATCTGCACAAAGAAATGTCCTTTTAACCTACTGATGATGCTCAGGTGTTTTCACTGTAACTCAGCTCACGCTTGAGCTCAGTGAGCAGTCACCTCCACTCAACTGGTCCCTGTGCAGGCTCTGGATAGCTGTAACTGGCCTTGGGAAGCCTTTTAGCCTCTGCCAAACGCCTCAATGCATCCAAACCGAAAGAGATCCAGTTCTGAGTAAAAGCACAGATTCGTGTTTGCAGTGGCTTCCCCACAGCACCGGGTTTCCCTGGGTCCTCCCTGCCTCTGAGATACAGCAGCCCCAATGCAGCAGCTCTGCCTGGCCCCGGAGGGGAGCTACAGCCAGGCCTTGTGGCTCACCAAGCTCCTGGCGGATCCTGAGCAAGGCTGTGCATAGAGCTGGACAGACAGAGAACAAACCAAGGTATCAAGTGGCAAAGATAAAGGACAATAGTAATTCCAACCACTATGAACAGATGGGATTTCAGCACCTTCCGCTGCTTCCCATTCGCTGCTTGCTTATCCTCAGTACCCAAGAGACGTATCTGCTACAACAGCGAGCTTTAGGAATCACTACACTGACACTGGGATCACCCAAGTTCTGCCCCAACACAACCTCCACGCTTGCTCTTCCCAGCCAGGACAGCTCCATGTGTTAATTCAGCTGCAGGAAACTGGAGTCCTGTTCCCAAAGAGCAGAGTGCTTCTTGTGATAGATGTGCATAAGCAGCCACATCCATCACAGACAGATAAAACTTACATATCTCGGCGCTACCATGTGATGGATTGAGCTGCTCTGTTCAAAGAGAGTGTTACTGGAGAGCAAAGAGGTGTTGGGGCTGTTTATTCCTGACTGTAATATTGGGAAAAGAGTGGGGAAAAGAAAATCAAATCCCCACTCAAACACTCAGTGTCATACTCGGATCCATGGATCACTCTTCTGATGAATAGAGGCAATCAGTTGTCAGGATAATTTAAGCAGCTTTGATTCAAGGGGCAGTTTAGACTGACATTTAAACGAGCTCACATTTAAACTAAGCTGTGTTAGCAGCTACTGATTTATTTTCTACTTAACCGCTTTAAATAACTCCGTGTCCCACGTTTGCAATGTGGTAACTCCCCAAATTACAATAATCTCAGGAGGCAAAGGACATGAATGATGGGGTGAATGATGCTTTGTCACAGGGGGGCTCTGGCCTTTGGTAGGGGATGGGGACACTGTGCAGTCAGGGACATCCCAGCATCCCAGGGCAGGATGCTGCTGGTCACAGCAGCATCACAGTGTACTTTAAGGGACTTTGAAGTCAATCTCCATCTCCCACCTTTCTCACCCTCCCCAAAACCTTCATATAGTGCTAGAGTGGCATTTATGCTCTGTGGGCAGGTTCCCCCTGATGAACCTGGGTTTGGCTGGATGCCTCAGTGCTTCCTCTCTGCTTTGCTGTCCTGGATTAACTGGTGAATGATAAAGACATCCCAGTGGCACCTAACCAAGCTTGAACGCACAGCAGAGAAATAACAGCTGAAACCCAAACCTTTGTCCCAGATAGGAGCTGAACTTTAACTGCTGCTTCCTCAGATGCCTTTGAGTGGTCCCCTCTGCACAGCATCCTATGAACATCACCAACAAAAGGACTTTGCAAGGGAGTTGCTGGCTTGCAGCAAAGCCAACTGGAAATCCTGCTTGAGAGCTCATTCCCGGTTGAACAAACCATGTTTGTCCCTGCTGCAGGTTTGGATGCCTGGACAAATATTTCCCATTGACTCCCAGGGTCGCATTGGTCCTTACCCCTTCCCTTGGGATGATACAAGGGGATACGCGGCCATGGATGGCTAAATTCATCCAAGAGCTGTGACAAATCATCTGCTCTCCCTGCGGTTTAACAGTTATAATGCAAATACAAATACATTCCCCCCACTTTCACAACAATGTTCTTTGTGGCTTTTCTATCCTGGGACTTTCCAGCCTCGCTGCTGTGGTATCCAAGGGCCTCATGATCTTTATGGCTTCTTTGCATGAGTAATGCATTTACATGCATCTCACCCAAAATGCTCTTTCATCCTCTCTATGTGCTTTTTCTCCTTGGCACAACTTTCCAGTTCTATTCCCTTTTATCTGAGCCGTAGTCGGTGCTGGGATGACAAATGCAGCCCTTAATGCCAAAGGAAATGAGGCACATTTTGGATGCGGCACTTTGGAGATAACAACTGATCCCAGATGCACCTAACCCAGAAACCAGGGAAATGGTCCCAACTTTCCTCCTGGGAGCCTGTGGGCTGCCCCACAGGCCTGGCTATAGAAACTGGGGGGGGGACAAAGCCACATAGTGCAGGCTGCTTTAGCCATTGCAGATCCCTGTATTTCAGCACAGCTTGTTGGAACTGAATCCAGAGCTGGATCAGCAGCCTGTTAATAGAGTGTGATGATTTTATAAGGAACTTCTGGAGGTTATGGGATATACAGAGCATCTGCCTCCAGATCCGGATCCTCCAGTCCGGGTACCTCCAGCTATACGGTGCTCATCGATCACACATGCATTAAGAAGCTGTGTCAGCATGAAAAGTCTATTGATTCCCCCATTCCTCTGCTCTACCGTCTGCCCTGCTGGAAACATTTCACTACCAGTGCTCGCTGGTCACCTCCAAACTCAATCTGAGACACCTCCTCAGTGCCTCTCTCCTGACCAGCTATCACAGAGAGGTTGGGATAGGGGGACAGAAAGAAATCAAGTTATTCTGGTCCATGGTAATACATGCATTGTGTTATCCATGACAAAACCAACATGCGAGTGCCTGGTTATCATCCTCACGGTGCCCAGATCTACGTGGGACCCACTGCAAGGCCCCAGGGCTGGCTCTAGCTGGGGTCAGACCTATTGGCTTGGATCACGTTATTGTTCTGATTGATGGAAGAACATCTTTTACCCAGCTGCAGAGGCTGGCTTGGAAATACCAACTCCTTTTGTCCTTGCAGAAAGAGCCTGGCCATACAAGTGAATGCCTAGGTCAGAAGCTGATTTCCAGGCACCTCTGCAAATGTTTTATCTGCCCCAAATACATAATATTGCATAATAAAAGCAGTGCAGCCTCTGAACCCCACCTTTGCTCCCAAATCCTGGGAGCCTCAACCAACCTCCCTGCGCACATCCTCCAGGCACTCACTCCCACCCAACCAGGGACTGAAATCCCACTGTGGGGATCACAGTGAGGGGATGCTCAGTGGCTCTGGGATGAGGATGCTGCAAAGGGAAGGGGCAAAGGTCCTTGGAAATGACTTCTGCAGCCATCTGCGACCCTAACAGCTGCCCTCGCTGGCCATGTCAGCACAGCCAGGCTCCTGCAGGCCAGGAAACCCCCCAAACAACCTTAATTTTGCTCTCTGCTATCTCTTTCTTCTGCCTCCAACTGGAACGTTATCAAAACAAACAGCTCATCTCAAGATGCAGCTGACATTCAAACAGGATGAGTGCTGGCCATTGCCTGTGCACTGAGGGAGCACGAGCCAAGCCCCAGCAGACTTTGAGGCCACACAAGGTTCAGACACGCAGTCTCTAACCCTGACCTCACCACCCCTTTGCCTAGCCAAGCTTTGATAGAGAGCAAGATTCTTCTGCTGCCACAGATTAATGCTTTCATTTTTTTTACTATTATGTTAAATTCTGGTACAAACAGTTTCAGATTCTTTTGTGTATTTGGTTTTTGGGGCCTTTTCTTCATTGTCTTTTAACCTCCAGCACTGATGAGCAGAGCCTGGTATTGCATTTGCTAAGGATGCTCTGTGCTGCTCAGCGCTGCATCTAGTTTGGGGACTGCCAGCCCTTTGCATCCCAACCTCGGCAGCACTAAGTGTACTCCCCACCTGGGTTCCTCATTACTGTAATGCTGATTAACACCTGCACTGCTAATGAAGCAACAGGGTCAGGAGGGCAGAGGAAAAAGGAAAGGGGAAGGAAAAGCAGATCCTGAGGGAATGGGGCAGGATGGGGTGAAGGAAATCTGGAGAATCCCGTCAGCCTGTGGCTCCAGCTGCATCCTGGAGGAATGGAGATGCGTTGCTGCATTATCTCAGTTATTTTTTCCTGGCTTGCAGTAGCCAGGCCGTGCTGCACAGACAGTTTGGGCGACAGCAGATACTGAATGAGGCAAGTCCATCTCCCACCTATCTCAGAGCTACACATGGGGAGGAAGCGCCAAGCACTGGGGCTGTGATGGCACCACAGGGTCTCACAGTGTTAGGGGAGGACAGGTCTGTAGCTGGAAAGCAGCTCCTCAAAGCCCTGCTGAAAGCAGAAAGTGATGCTCATATTTCCCTCCATGGGTACACATACCACCAAGGGCCTGACCCTTCCTTCCCATTGACACAGTCCAGCCTTAAAGCAGGACAGGTTGGGAGCCTATAGTAAGGGTACTGCTGGAGATGGGCTTTCCTTCCCTGCTTTATTCCAGACTACATCCCCAAATACCAGTGCTGGCTGGAGGGCCCTTCAGACAGACACAGCCAGGGTGGCATGCAACAAGTCAGTGCATTAACCATCTGGATCCCAACAAGGCTCTTCTTTCTGCATTAGATTTCCTTTAAAACCTATCACCCCAGTCAGATCCTCCCCACTAAGCACTGAGAGGGGGGGAGCTGCTCTGCTCCCCCTCCCTGGATGGTGGTGACCCACTGGGGAATGGCCCCATCCATCTCCTGTTCAGGGCTGAAAAGTGAAATTGCTTCATATCCTCCCCAAAACGCGGTGAATGAAACCATGATCTATTTTAACACATATTCAAAGGGACACTCTCAAGCAGTTTGGATCCAAAAGAAGAGATTTTGTAAACAAATCAACCAAACAGAAGACTTACAAAGCTTGATATTAATAGAAAAGTGATTGGGTTGCCTTCTTCCCCCCCCCACAGAGCAATAAAAGAAAGCTGTGTAAAAATTCCCCCTGCAGTGTTTGCAACCCAAACAAAACAGCATTATTCTGACACATGAGAAATGAGCTCGACAAGGAGCAGGAGCTGCAGAGAAGGCGCAGAGGGCAGCTCCAGGAGAGGTGACAAAGAGCTTTAACTCTTTGGTCCCCCCTTTTCACCCATGTCCCCCAGTTCTCCTACCTCAGCTTGCACAGCCTGGACACCCCCAGCATCAGCAGGAGGATGCTCCTGCTCACAGGCAGCAGATGGATGCAGAGACCCCCATCCCTTGCAGGGGTCCTGGCGCTGCCTGCAGAGGAGCAGAGCCCAGGGCAGGGATAAGCAATTTGGGCTTGCAACCATGGGTGTGGGTTCTCCTTTGCCCTCCTGAGCAGACCTGGTTGGAGAGCATCCAGCTTCCTCATGCTTTATTAAGCCCCTGATCGTTAGTGGTGGGCACTGATAGCTGATAGAGTAGCAGCTGAGGGGCTCGGTAAGTATCTCCTTGGTACTGACCTAGGCTGGGCCAGCAAAGCCATTCCCAAATCTTGGCTTGTTCATCACCCCAGATACTCTGAGAATGGGAAGACACCCAGATACCTGCTGGGGTGTAACCCCTGAGAAGCCCAGCTTGTTACTGCAAAAAACACCCCAAACTCTATTGTATTTCACCTGGAAAGGCAGCGTTTTGCAGTGAAGGGAAAGGTTATCAATCACATTTTGTAACTAGGGGAAACAGCTGGAGTGCAGACTGAAGGAGGGATGAAGGGCCCTTCCTCCCCGTCCTGCAGCTACCTCCTGCACCAGGCAGTGATGCTCCTCCAGCTATTCTGGCAAATCCAATTCCCATTGATGCCAAGGGCAAGAGCAAAACTTCCAGACAGCGGGTCCATGAACTTCAGAGTCTTTACTGGCCCAATTCTGTCCCAAGGCAGTGGCAGCTCCACCGCAGCCAGATTTCCAACCCACCCTTGTAATCCCCACCCTGCAGCATCGCTGTGGCACAGGAGCACCCAGATATTCTCCCAAAACAGGGCAGCATCACTCCATTCTTTATACCCGCCATCAACTCCGGTTGTTGCGCAGGCACTGGAGATGCTCAGGGAAGCCGCAAGCCTTTGCCTTCCCAAGTTTCATACTGGAAAATGGGAAAGGAGTTGCAATTTGCACTTTAAATAAGTTAATGCTCATGAAGTGCTCATGGATCAGTGCAGGCGGCTGCCGGAGCCAGCGCAACCAAATGCTAATTCAGCTCTGCAATCAATGGAGCCTTTCTTAGAAGTGGCTCAATAATTACGTCTAAACAGAAAGGAGTTTTTAAGGAGGTAAAGAGCTGAAATTCATCACCTCCCTCTCCAGTTTGCTGGAGTAAATTCATGACAGAGGCAAACACAAGAGGCTTCTGAGTGCTGCCCATGTGCTGCTGGCAGACACGATGCCATGGGGAAGGGCACGATGCCACTCTCCACGCTGGATTTCAATGGCATATAGAAGACTTACAGGACCAGAGGATGTAATTAAAACCAAAAGCTCATCAGATGACATGACCTATGCTGAGCAGTGGTTGTGTCCCCAGTGCTGACCCACACAAGCCTCTGTGAAGAGATGTGCCTACAGGGAACAGCGGAGTTTGAGCCAAGGGAAACAGAGTTGCAGCCCATCACCTTATCTCCTGATGCATCAGGTCTCCAAAAGGTATTTATTTAGCAGTGTTGTGCTAATAGAAGAAAAAGAGATATGTTAAAACTATTTGGAAGTATTGCAGTAAACTGTGGTCTTTCCTTGAGAGATAATTCCTCTGGTTTCCCTGTCTAATAAACACACTGAGGCCCCTCCTCAGCACCACTTACAGCTTCCAAAAGAACGTGTTGGCATATCACCAGGGAAAAGGAACATGGGATATACATGGATGTTGGCAAAGCTTTGGGGAAAACACCTCAAAATCAACCTCTTGGGTTCTTTTTCAGTGTGGACAGAAACAAATGAGACCTACAATGCCCACAGTGGGCAGACACACACTGGGCTGCTCTCAGCATTGGGGATGCTTCCAACTTACTGCATCCACCCCTGCCACGTAGTAAAGTGTGTTTTGCTGGGAGCACGGATGCTCAACCCAGGCTCTTACCAAGTGTTATTGCTGGTGAAGCAGAAGAGCTGATTAGGAAAGCAGAGCTGGGAGAGCTCTTGGATGTCAGGCTCACCTTCAAAGCAAGGGTATGTGCAAAGCACTGTGAAGGTATCAGGGTACCCAGGGGAACACCGGCACTTGGGGAATTTGGGATCTGACCCCCAGTCCACTGTGGAGAGCAGGAAGCCAAAGGAGAACAAATACTGACCTGGCTGCTGGAATGAGCTTGTGGAGGGCTTTTTGGCTGCTTTTAACTCAGGGTAAATGGTGGATGTTTGCAATGGAGAGTGACAGCCACCACAGGGCGAGGTGAAGGCTGCTGAGAGCCTCTGCGAACCAGGCTTTAAACCTTGATAGAAACCATTTGGATTTGAATCAGCTCCTTTTTGTGTTTGCTCCCGAGTGTGCTGCAGGAAGAGGCTTTTTCTTTAGGGCGCTGATGGACCTCTTAGAGTTAAGGTTTATGGAGAGAGTTCAGGGGCTTAGCACTTGGTCAAGCCATCTGTAAACTTGACCAGCTCTGGCCACAGTCCAGCAAAGCACCCAAGTGTGTCTTCTCCTGTGGGTTCACCCAGGCTTCAGGAGCAGGCAGGGCAATAGGAGGCTGAGCTTGATGCATCAGGAGGGGAGGATGCAAAGCTGCCTGGTGGCAGCGAAAAGATGGAATTCCCAGATCAGCAGTGGTTTTACATATATATCAGAAGCAAGTCGGGACCAAGGAAGCACATAATGATGGGAATTGGTGGCACACAGATGATTAACCTGAATTTCTCACGTTCTGCAAGTGCAGCTTTCTCCATCTCAATTTTCTTCCTCTAAAAGGTACTCCTTTGGCCTCATTTCCCAATCCTGGATGAATCCAGGGCTTTCAGCTCTCACTTGGGCAATTCCGTGGCAATGAGGAGTTGCAGGCAGACGGGCAGAGCTGAGCGAACAACAACCCACATCTGGTGTTTCCTCCATTCAATAACAGAATGAAAGATAGAACACGGTATTCAAATACAAGCTGAAGGCATCCTAGGAAGCACACAGGAAGGTTTCCAGGCTTAGCACGTAAACTGGAAAGCAATAAAAAGCTCAATCTGGTGGTTCCCACCTCGGGCAGAACTGTTCTGGGGGTGTTCTCGGCTCTATAGACCAACCTCCCTTTCTTGCATGAGAGAATTGCCTGTCGTGATGTGGCTATAAAATCAAACATAAACCAGGCAGCAATTCACCTGCAAGCACGGACAGGCTGGGAAAAGAGAGCAGCATGGGCAATCCCTCTGAAAAGGTTTTGCGGTGCTCCTCTGGGATAACTCATCTCATGGGTTTAGCACCAACCTACTCGATGTTCAAGTCATTAAATGTGCATAATAAACCCAGGGAAATACCCAAACCCATTTCTCTAGGTTAATCTGGGGCCTTTTTAACATTTGGTGTGACTGAATGGGTCAAAGGTTTGGAGAGGGGAGTTTCTGGAAGCTCCGACCACCAGCACACATCTAACCTGGTTGAAGTACCAAGCTGCAGCACTCTTAACCTGAGCTAATGAGTGATGCTCTGCTAAACCCATTCACTATGAAGCCACCAAAAGGTTCCCAATCTGTTTGCAAACAAACCCCAAACCATACAATAACAGTGCCATCCCCAACACGAAAACCAGAATGCTTTAAGAAACCTGCTCATATCTGGCTGTAAGCAGCAGAAACATCTCAGCCTCACAAGGAAACTTCCCACCACTTCTTCTATCCATGAGTTAGATCCCATAACCCACTTTGCCACTGCACTGTTGGTACCACCAGACTCAGCACAACAGATCCTCAATCCCTGCCATGACCTGACGTTTCCCAGCTGATGGAAATGATCCCTCTCCACATGGTGCTGAGAGCCGCCATTTATAGCAGTGCTCCTCTCCCAACTGCGTTGGATAATCACCACTTTGCTGTGGTCATTGCAGGGCTGCGACAACAGCAAAATTCGGCTGAAAAGCAAAACAACTTTCCAGAAAGGAAAATATTTTGCTGTCTCCAGATCCTGCAAAGAGTAAAAATAACCCTCAGTTCCCCTCTCAATCAGTCAAACACCACAAAGGGCTGAAATGTGCATCTAATTGTGCTTTCCTTGCCTCAAATTATCTCAGAGAATGCAGCTCAGTCGCGGGTATCTCAGTCGCGGGTATCTCAGTCGCGGGTATCAGAGGGCTCAGTGCTGGGGCTGGTCCCTAGGGGACAGATAGACAGGATGGGGACAATGGGGCAGCCCATCCACTTGGGAAGGGAAAAAGGTTTTAGGAGGAAAAAAGGGGAAGAGATTGCAAAGGCAGAGGAAGGGAAAGCGCTGGGCCACAGGCAAGTGGGATGCGGATGTACAATGCACTTCAGAAAGGGCAATGCTGAAAACTCAGAAGCTGCTCAAGCTCCAGGGCACATGGAGAAATATATTTAACTTACAAAAGCAAATCTAAGAAGAAAATAGAACATTTTCTTGTGGACCAGAATTCGCTAATAGCAACAGAGTTAAACTTGGGAATTGCGCTTCATTGCCCGTTGGAAAATATTTAACCAAGGAACTGATGCCCAGGTCTCGAATGCCCATCGCAGCTCCTCGGTGGCACTGAGCCATGCGGAGGAGGTGACACCCACGCTGGCTCCCAGGAAGCCCTGCAGCAGCACTTGCTCCTATTCTCTCTGGGTGATGAATAATGGGAATAAGAACGAGATGGAAAGTGGCCTGGCAGTCAATTACTGCCTTTGTGATTAACCACCCAAGAGCAGCCCCTGCTCAGAACAGCACTTGATGCTCCTTTTAAGCCCAACCATTCCACCGGATCCCATGATGGACATTTAAACAGGAAGACAAAGTATCTGTTGATTTATGTTCTTGTATTCTTCTATAATCGTAGCCTCCTAAATGTTAATGACTCCACACCACACAACTGCCAGCAGTATTTGCATACAAGCCTTGCTCCTCTATGCGTGAACACATGTCGCTCACGCTAGCAGAGGTGTTGGTGTGTTGGGGAAGAGCAAATTGCAGTGCCTGGGGCTCCCTGCTGGAGGAAAGGAGCCTGCAGCTCTTTGCAGATAAAGGCAGGAATTTGGCTTCTCAGCTCCTGAGGGTTTCAGCGTTGGGAGACAAAAGTGGGACAAAATGCAAAATGCAGCATCCCGAGATCCAGGTCTGAGCTGGAAGGCTGTAGGTGGAGATCGAGTCCTGCAGCAGCCCTGGAATGTCCTTGCAGCCTGGTCTGAAACACCCAAATGGACATCAATCCACCCATCCCTGCAAATGGATGCCAGCAAACAGGACAAAACCCTCTCTATGGAGAGAGGTAAGAGCTTCAAGGGCAATCTCTTCCAAGCATCCGCATAATCATAGTCATGGAATGGTTTTGTTTAGAAGTGACCTTGAACCTTACCTAGGTCCAACCCCCACCCATGGGCAGGGACACCTTCCACTAGAGCAGGTTGCTCCAAGCCCCTGTGTCCAACCTGGCCTTGAACACTGCCAGGGATGGGGCAGCCACAGCTTCTCTGGGCACCCTGTGCCAGCGCCTCAGCACCCTCACAGGGAAGAGCTTCTGCCTAATGTTTAATCTGAATCTACCCTCTTTCTATTTAAAACCATTCCCCCTTGTCCTATGACAACAAAAATCAAAGAGCAGGATCCTTAAAGCACAGAAAGTCACCCATATCCAGAGACTGGTGATAGCTGCACTCATTCAGATCACACACCTAAGATACACGAAAGTAACGGAGCTACCCACCCAGAACACATTCAAGCATCCGACACAGCACCAACACTACTATGCCCAGAAGTTCTGACTTTCCCCTTTGTCCCCACCAAAGTTCACCAGTCTGGGACCAGACCAAAGTCATGTAGCCCATCTCTTCCTCCTGGATTTGTCCAAACATGCAACACAAACACATTACAACGAACTGTGATCAGCACCAGGACCAAGTTCATGCTATGAGAAACCCCATTTTGGGGTTAAATCAGGGTTTCAAACAAAGTGTGATCCCCTCTCCTAACAGGCGGGTAGCAAAACAACCTGGCTGTGTTATACTAGCTTTCTCCAAGGGTTTCTTCCTTCATAAAGCCCCAGGGATTCTCTCTGTAATTGGAGATGCAGTTTGCAGACAGATAAATGTTTGTGACTTACTAGATCCTACCAGCATCACTAACACTTGCACAGTCAACAGCCAAGAAAACACTTACACAAACCAAACCCAAGTTATTGTAATTGCCTGAAGTCATTTTAACTCTTTGGGGAATCCAGCCAAGACATTTTCCCTCCCCACAATCAGCTGCCCCAGGTTTCAATGCACAGCATAGGCTTGAAGTGACCCCTAAGATATTTAAACACAGATTTAACCTCCTTTTTCCACCCCCACCCCCCCCCAGACAATTGCATCTTCCAAGTTAAAGGTTACCTGGAGATTACAGCCCTGCTCCATGAAATGAGCAGAGCATCATTTCTCTTTATCAGACCTTGAGCTGGTCTCGTGCAGCTCCAAAGATGCCAGTCTGTGTGTCGCTTCCGATAAAGCATTCTGAATGAAGGTACCACTTAGAAATGCTTTATGAATATGTATTAAATGATTATTAGAAGCGATGACTGCGCATTCTTTAAGAGCTTATTGTAAATCATCACGCAATAAAATACATCAATAATAAACTCTCAACCGCTGATGCTTTAATAAGGTGCAATAAAAACACATAACAGAGCTTTTAATGCTGCTGAGTGTAGCTACATGCAGTTTTAAGGAACTCATTTAAGTAGGTTTAATGCCTTTAGCCTGCAACTACTAAAACAAGGCTACACCCCGCAAGGGCTGGAAGCAAGGGGAGCTGCTCTTGTTTGTGAGTGCTCAACCCCATGAGACTCAAGGAAAACTCTACATCAAAACATGGCAATAAGGGAAACCTGCAGCATCCCAAGTGCTGGGAAAGGAGAGGTTGTGAAGCAAAGGCCAAGCATCAGATTCCACAGGAAACTTGCTTCCATCAGGCTTTTGCCAGATGAAACTCCAAAGTTTCTGGGGTTTTTTTTGTGCATAAGGAGCCTGGCACATCCAAACCCCGCGGCTTGGACAGCAGGCAATGACGGCTGTGTTTGAAGCAGAGGGAAAGAGTCAGGACCCATCCCTGCATCCCAATGGATTGCCTCCATGCCAGGGTCACCCAGGAAAGCCTCAGCACTCCGATGATTTTCAGTTAAACTATCTGGAAAACTGCAGCATCCTCCTTTGGCTGGGATGAGAGGGGAGCAAGCCAGATTCCGAGCTGCTTAGTAACCCTTGTTTCTATGAGCCTTTATTTCAAGCCCCTCGGAAAACAGGCAAACCATGCACACGAGCAGAGGAGCTGGGTGATGCTGCCTTCAATGTGAAATAGAAACAAGGAATCCTTGCACACTGTAGCAATCGGCTCTGAATAATCTCTGCTGAGAGACGGAAAGAGGGTTCAGCAAAGCAAACACAGGGCAGGTGGCTTATGAGAGCTGCTTTCATGCTGCAAAACTACTTCCCTCCATCATTCCTCTGAGGAGGGAAATTCTGCCTTGCAAGGAAGAGTGAACCCGGACGCCCAACTGTGTTTTGATGGTACCTTTCCTTCCCCAGGGGAAAAGGACTGAAGCAGCACCCACAATCTGGCCTTAGTCACTGAGCTCACCTGACAGAGAAAGCAGCCCCAGTGAGCCCCAACTGTTCTGGTTGTCCTTTGCTTTTCTTTGCAGGTTTCTACATAAGGAAATTAATCCAGGGAAGGAGAAGGCATTGCTATCATGCAAACAGCTTGCACAGCTGACAAGAGCAGCTCTTGATCTATCCCATTGTTTGCTAGTTAGACATAAGTAAGCCTGTGTGCATGGAGACGCTGGCATCAGCAAGAAGCTCCCCAGCGCAGCCAACCGGGACGTACAGACAAGGAAGGGTCATAAAAAAGCCAGATGTTCATGGAGAAATCATTAACCAGCAATTGGTGGTGGCCCAGCAAAGGACCTGTGCAGCCCTGGGACTTCAAAAGTGCTTTCTAAAGTATTACAGCACAAAACTTGCCTTGCTTCATCTGACTAAGTCAAGTGTTACCCCCTCGGAAATAGGCCTCCCTTGAGGCTGTTGTTCCACTCAATGGGGCAGTAGCAAAGAACAAGTTTGAGGCAGGGCTTTAATAGGACTGCAGGGTGGCACTGCTCCAGGCAGGATGCACACCCAGCATCAGAGAGCTTTTAGTTCCCGCAGCAGTGCTGCCTACACCAATTAGCATGCTGGTAATTGCTTAGGAAAGTATCAAGCACCAGCAGGTTGACCTAATATTTGTATGGCCTGAAATGGGAGGATGCAGTAGAAGAAATTTCCTGCCAGAGCTTTTCTGCAGTCGGGAATCATGCACAGGCTCCTTGGGTGGGAGCCTCCTGACCTTCAGCATGTGCTGGAGATGTCCCCATGCTTCTTGCCTGCGTGTCCAGAGGGGCTGAGGGGTGGCTGTGATGATGGTCCCACTCTACCAGGGCAAAAAGAAGCTGCTTTTGAACCTTGTGTCCAACTTGCACTACATGCACTAGGCTAAAAGTGGTGTCAGGTCTGAGGGCTGGGGATGCCTGAAGGCATCAAAAGGCCCTGATATTAAAATCAAACAACAAACTATCCCCCAAAATCCTGTGTGCGCTCAATTTCCTGCATTTCTACAGCCAGATTGAGGTTAAGTTCCAAACCAAGTGACGAGCAAAGGCTTGCAGAGTGGCACCTCCCGGCCCCTGTGTTTGCAGCCCAGCTTTGTAGCACCACGGATGGGTGGCTTTGACAGGCATTTGTATTTGCGGGTTTCCACCCAAGCGCACACTCTGACCCCCTCCGAGAGCCACGGTTGCCCCCGTGTGATGCCAACAAGCTGGAGTAAGTGTGCATCAGTTACCAGCTTTCCGAAACGCAGAGGCTGGAAATGGATTCCTGGGGAAGGCTGCAAGAGGAGCATTGGCTTCACCTCCCTTCCCAGCAGAGCCCATCAATCCTGTGGAGCAGCAGACGCCGAAGGGCCTCCAAATCTCTATTAATCCACACTAATGCGGCAGCCCCGGACAGCAGCGATGAACAGCTCACTCAAAGTGTCAGAATATGAATGAAATTAGGATTTGATGAAATTGAATTTGCAGCGTAGCAGAGACAAGGGCATGTGCATATGGATCCTTCTCTCATCTCCCATGCTTCGCTCGATCAGTTGGAGATGAATTTACTGAGCGCTCCAGGAGCTGAGCGGTAACAGTATTACTATCTTGCTTTTCCATCTTTAATAAGGACACAGTGATGGCTTGTTAAGGGCAGCTCAGGAGATACCCACTGTCAATTAAACCTAAATACCTGCCTATACTTCTTAAAACCTTGGAGACTACAAAAAGAGGACAGAAGGCCAAAGAGCTCAAATCCTGCATCTCACAAGAGCCATGGTCCTAGCCCTGAAGGTCACGCTGCTCCGTTATCCTCACCAGGATGGTGGTGGTTTCCATCATCAACCCACAAACCCTGGTGAGGGGCTGCTAAGAAGATGTGGTTGCACCATGGAAGATGAATCCTGGCTGTGGAGCTTTTGCCCAGGGAGCCACTGCCCTGTGCACACATGCCCAAAACCTCTCTGACCACCTCAAGTTCACCATCGCTCTCATTGAGAGCCTCAAGCTCAATGTGCCAACAAGCACTTATAATGAGCCTAAACGTGGAACTATGCACAGGAAAACCTGAGTTTTGTGCCCGTGCTGTTGCAGGCACGAAGCAGAAAACACTGTTGAGATAAACACGTGGCACTGAGCCCTCCACAGCCACCATCGACTCCTTTGCAATATTCATACTAATAATTAACTGTGTTCCACTGCATGATGTCTTCTCATCCCCTTCAATGCAACTTCCTTGTGTCGCGGATTCAAAAGTGAATGTGAGTGGCATAAAACATTAACGCTTAGAGACAACATCTAAGTAAATAGATAAAAGCATCCCACCCCTTCCTTTATCCTACTCATGATTTATTCTGTTTTCACATCCTCCATACGGTTGTTTTGCAGTGACGGTGGCATCTTCACAAAGCACAGAAATACAAGTCCACTTGGAATCGTGACTGAACAGCCCCTTGAAGGATTAAAAAGAAGGGAAAAATCCGAGGTTTTTTTGTCTCCACCAACCAAAGCCACACATTAAATCTGAGATGAAGGCCATGGTGGTAGAGAACAACAGTTTGAAACTGCAGAAAGCGTGTGCCAGGGCATGGGAGTGACCAGGGCAGAACCTCTGTTGGTTTACTCCATTTTGGGGAAATAGCTTGAAACAGCAAGAACAGACTAGGACTAAATCACTGCTGGGTACATCAGGGGTACCTCAGTCTATTGTCTGCTGGGCCTGAGCTAAATCAGCAATTCAAAACCTGCTCTCCCTCCTTCCAGGCTCCATAAAACATGGGTACATCCTCGAACCTCCTTGCACACTGCATTACTGGTTCCAAAACCCAGCATACACCACTCATTCCAAAACTAATCAGCAAGATAATCCCTCCTGTACCAAAAGACAGCAGATCCAGCTGAACCATGGGGAAAAGCAGCCTGTGAAACCAGCAGCACAGTGATTGCAGCTCACTGAAGCTCATCCCATGGAGTCCTCTCATTGTCCTACTTCGGATGCTTCATCAGCATCGCCATCAGAAGGCAATGACTTTGGTCGCTCCCTCTCAGCAGTTCTCTCATCTGCCCTTTGCATTGCTGTGTAATCTGTTTGCTTGTTTGTTTGCTCTGTCTCTCCAGCTGGAGACAGAGGCTGATCTTGGAAAATATTTGCATTCCAGGTCAGAGTCAGTGCAAAGGCCTCCAGACCCCTTCTTCCTAAAACATGGAACAATCTTTGCGTTTAAGATCTGACTGATACAGAAGAAAGACCAAAGAAACCCCTCAAAGCCACTTGTCCATGCTGCTCATGCATTAAAACATGCATAAACGCTGCAAACCCAGGGGCCTGGGTGAAGCAATCCCATCTGCTGCTCTCAATGCACTTCTACCTTCCTTATTTCTTTAATCAAAGCAGGATTGCTCCATCGCCGCGAGAGGAAAAAGCACGAGCCTGGTTCCCTTTCAAGGAATCCCAAGAATACTTGCAAGGGAGCTCTGTTTTTCCTTGGTTCGCATGGAGCTCGTGCCTACTGAGCACTGGTACTAAAAATGCTGGCAGTGTTTTGACATTGAATGGTGCCAGAAATATACCCCGTCCGCAGCGTAACAAGGGAAGCATATGCTAGGCTCCATTGCAAGGTCTTCTCCAAAAGCTGGGCTGGGAGGTTGGGGGTGGAGAACACGCTTTAAAATAGCACTTTGCAAACTTCTGGGGAGGTTATTGGCAATAGAACATGTAATTCTGGGAATGTCTCAGCAATTAAAAGTGACTAACTGCAAAGAGGAGGATTTCCCCCGTTACCTCATTTGGTTTCAGCAATGCGGCGCCTTCCCCGTGCCCCGCGTCCCGCCGCGCGTGATGCTCCACATCCCTGTGCGCTGTCAATCTGCTGCTTCATTGCTTCTGACAAGCTACCCGTCGCTATCTAATCACTTGTCATCTTGAAGTGGCAATTCCTGCTTTCCTTTTTGTTTCTTCCCCCTCCTCCATGCTGCATCACCAGCTCAGTTAAAGCTCAGCTCTAAAAATGAACACCCATTTAGAGACGGAGTCTGATGCAACAAAAGGGCTCCCCAGTCTGCTGAGCATGGCTTTGATGTGCACCTAAAGACTGATCCTGTGTTCTTGCTACTCCCCATACGTCACTAAAAAGCAGCTGATTTTCATGAAGGCACTGAGGAGTCCCCTCAAACATGGTTTGTAGCTTTGTACCAAGTTTAGCATCCCTCCTGCAGCATCCTCCCGATCCGGTCACAAACTGAAAGGGCACAATGAGCTCTTGCAAACAAGTCTGCGAAAAGATGAGCTGCAGCAAGAGGCAACTGAAGCCTAAGATTTGGGAAGGAAGAAAGAAAGGAAGGAGTAGCTGGGCTTTTGTTAGGGACCCAAACAGGGAGGAGGAGAGGAGGAGATGTGGAGAAGGGGACTTCAATGTCTCTGGTGTTTTATCTACATTGCAGGTTACAGACTGCCAGCTCCAAATGAGGAGTTGCCAAATGTTGGCCTCCTCATTGTCAGAGCCTAGGAAAGTGTGACAGAAGCAGTGGGTGTGAATTTTAACGCTTTATTTTGCCTGATCTTCCCTCCTTTTGCATTTGAAGTTCCTCAGTAAATGATTCTAACTTCATCATTTTTTTCCCTCCCAAAGAGCAGCACTTTGAGTGTTACAACAACCACTCTGATCTTTAGGTACCTCTGAAGGATGGGAATGGGTAAAAGAGAGCCTCACTGCTCGACCTAAATAGCAAAAGCCATCCTTGTGTCCTGAAATTTGCTATCAGCAGCCCTGTGGAACACAGTTCAAATGCCATTTCTAGGAGGTTTGGGCTACAGTACATCTCACCAGAGCTCAAGGTACCTTAGAAAAATTAAGGAATGTTGACCCGAGAGCCCCATGGCTTCCAAGCAGGACTCAAAGCTCCGCCAAGCAACCTGCCTGCCTGCCAATCCTAGCCCAGAACTGGACCAAGCAGCATCGCAAAGTAGAAAGCTTCTGCACGGCCCAGAGCACCTCCATCCTCTCCATCACTTACTTTTTCTTCCCCTCTAAAATTGCTGGTAGCTTTGACTGCAGCGTCCACTGAGGAAATCACAGCCCAAAGAGGCCCTTTGGGCATCGCTTGATATGTGGGATGAAATGTGGGGAAAAAGCTACTGACCCCATATGGATGGGTCCACACACACAACCACACAGATGCCTTCCTGCAAAGCACTCTGCCCCTGCAAAGCTGCTCAGAAGGGCTGGAGATGAGACCCCAACACCTGGGGAGAGAGGTAGGGTCCTTCGTCCCTCTTACCACTTTCTCCTTCAACAGCTCCCATGACCACCCCATCATTTCCAACACCATATTTGAGTGGTTTCTTGTAGCAGACGGCTTCTCTGCTCATCTTGCTTCAAAAGGACAGAGAGGAACAAGACTGCAATGGAAGAAAAAAGCCACCTCCATCAAGAGATGATAGTGAAGCTATAATAGCTACGCTCCGGCTCGGCACACGCCTCCTGGCTCACAGCAGAGCATGGGACCAGCCAACTGTGTTGTAGAGATAAAAGCAACGACCAATTTTAAGGCCTGCTCCAGCCCTGACCTGTTGCTATTTTAACTCATCTCAAAGAATGCATTAAACACAGCCCTTGTCATCAGACTGCTTTTGGATGAAGCAAGCTGCACCAATTCCTCTGTCACGTCACCGTGGCTGTTTTGTCCCTGTAATGCCCTTATCTTTTCCACGGTGTTTCCTTTTTCTGGGTTAAGATTCAATGCCACCGAACAAAAAAGCAGCAGCCAGGTCTAATTTATTGAACCAACTCAATTCCACAGCTCTTACTGTGCACTCTGCTTCAGAGGAACAATGAATAAGCTTAAAGAACAATACTCACTCTTAATTAAATGGTGCTGCAAAAAATATGCATTGGTGTTGGACCATGGCCATGCTGCTTGAGATTTATTAAATTTGACAGTTTAATATGCTCTGAATATCCATGCTCCTTCATAAGTAGTGCTCCGAAAACAGTTTAAATATGCTTTCAATTTAATTTTACTTCATGCCTACTTCCCTCGTTGTCAGCAGACCAATGTGCCATGAGCTGACCTCGCCAGCAGAGCTCCTGCTAGGAAGAGAGGACAATAAAGCTGATGGAGCCTGGCACGAGGACATTGCCATGCATGGTGGCCACCTCCATCCATGTAGCCTTGGCCAAGGCCACCGAGGCTGCCCTGTTGGCAGAGACCTGGCTGCCCATTGTGTCGCTTTGGTGCCAGGAGCAGCTTCTTTGGTGACGAAGCCGCTGGGCTGAGGCCAGCATCCTCCCACCATTGGCAGCCATTGGTGTTTCCTGGCTCAGAAACACCAGGAGATGAATGGGCACAGGAAGATTTGCTTTTCATGCTTCCCTGCAGCTCCCCTATTTCTGCTAAAAATGGGAATTTAGCGTCCAAGCCTATCAATGTGGATGTGGTCTTGATTCAGCAAAATATAAGGCATGCCTCTCACTTCAGCACTTAATGTGCCATCCACCTGACTGCATGCTAAGTCAAGGCTTTAGAAGCTAAATATATGTTTAAGAGAAAAGGCTCTAATGGGCAATCTCATAATTCCTAGAAATGAGGACTTGAAAATCATTCCTTCCTTCTCCAGCTCCTAGGAGATGTCTTTGAAAGTTGACAGCAAAGCTATGAAGTCGGCAGCACTTAAAGTCACTGATAGATTAATTATACCTACTTTTGGAAGAGGGATATCTAATTTAATCAAACACACTTCAGAAAGCACTAATTGCTGTGGAAGTGACTATCATTTACCTAAAGGGCAACTACACTCGGAGACGCAGAAGAAATGGCTTTGCTTTCATCCCACCACCATCAGCTTTGTTATCTCTGACAGCTATTAAGGACACCACAAACACAGAGCAACTGCCCCATAATTACAAACCATCTTCCAGGCAGCCAGGAAAATAGGAAGCTAAAGACATGCCATAATATTTCCCTTTGGTTATGTGAGCTGGTGGCAGGCATGGCAATGAGACATAGATGGCTTAAGGGGAGTTGTGTCTCCCTCTCCAAAGGTTCAATGAGCTTTGGGGTTGCAGGTCAAGAGTCTTTGTCCTAAGCCTGGAAAACACACTCACCTTTGCCCAATCCCTCACATCTGTAGACAAGCAGCATCTTTTTTAGGGATTAGCAGGATTAGGGAAAAAAAGACCTGGAAAATTGCACATTTTTATGGTTACATGAGAAATTTGGATTTGAAGAGCTTTAAGATAATATCAAGAGAGACACGTTAGTTCACATAATCAGACATAATCAGATCAATCCCTAGATTACTTCCCTCTAGTGAAGGACTTTGGCCTGTGGCTTTTCCTTGTCTGTGAATTGCAACTTTTACAGCACTCTGCAATTACAAAGAGTGACAATAATAATAAGTAGGCACTTCATTTTAAGTAGTAACTTCTTTGCTGCATTCACAAGTTCCTGCCATGCTCACTGGATCCATCATCTATTTGTGCTGTGGGCTCAGCACAGCAACTTCAGGCACCTCAGAGCTGCCAATGGGTTCATCCTATAGCACCTTATGGAAAGCTAATCAGGGATTATCCGCTGGTTAAGCACAAAGGAAGCGGGACATAATGAGGTTGAGTGACTGGCACAGGATCACACAGGGAGCTAATTGCTCCTGGCTGCTCCAGCAGCTCCCTTCCAGAGCAAAGCACGTGCATGAGGGTGATGGAGGGAGGATGGGAGATGTGATCCCAAGAGCTTTGCAAAGTGGTTATTTCATGGTGGACAAGTCCATGGCCATGCAGAGGTCACCCCATCACTGGCCAGCAATTACGTTTAGCAAGGAATTCCTGCCATGTTAACAGCTTCTGCAGGGAGGGCAGGGAATGTGGCACATCCAGAGATGGGGCTAACACCAATTGAAAAAGGCTTTCCTTTGCTACCCTTTAATGATGGAGCACCTGTACTACAGTGACCTTCAGGGAGAACACAGGGGTTGAACTAAGGACTGCCCAAACCAGCCCACCAAAAGCTTCCATTTACCGAACAGCAGCCTCAGTGCTAAATCCAATACACTTTGGGAAACCGAACTGCCCAGTGTCGTCATAGGCTGCCCTTCTTTAATCATGTTAAAAGCCATGGAGCTAGTATTATTCTGGATTAAAGATGAATAAGGCTTTTAAAACCAAACTCAAACCGAACCAATCTGCTTACAGAAAAAGCATTACAACAAGTAATAGTCAAATTGTTGCTATGAAATGCACTCCAAACCAATATAACTTGTCAATGCAGAACTGTAGGGCCATGGGAAGGCTTGTGGAGGAGATGATCTTTCCCCAAGCCACAGTGTTTCTAATCATTTATAGGACACATAGCAGGTAATTTGGGTCAATACTTAAGACATTAAAGCATTGCTATTAACCTTTGGATTTAACAAGCTTTGGGATTTAGCAGGCAAGGGATAAAGCAGCAGAAGTTTGTATACTTCTCCATACAATGTTACACCCTGGAAAGTCCCAGTACAGCCTCCTTTGTCCCTTTTTGGGGCAAAATTCCCTGAAAAAATGAAACTTGATGAATAGGGTGAAAATGAAGGGTGACATTGTCAAACTACCAGGGGATTTAGGAAGCTGAGCCTCACTGGAGGTGATGGCAGTGAGGCTGGGATGCAGTGGTGAAATTATCTCCCCATAGCTCTCATCTTTTCTTGGAGCTCCGCTTAATGAAGCATGTCTTGAGTGAGCCTACCCTGCACAGAGATGCCATTAGCTTGGCTTTCTCTAGATACCCAAATGACTAAAGTACTCCGAGCAGCCCATTCCTCAAATCACATCCTCTCACTGGAGCCTTTAGTGGAATAAAATGAAAAGGAAGGAGAAAGAAAACCTTCTCATTTGTGGGCTTCAGACCCTGGAAAACAATCGGGGTTAAAGCAGAAATGCCATCTCTCAGAAGGGCCTCTGGGGAGGAGCATGGGAGAGAGACACTGCTTCTTCCATATGGTTTTGTGCACAGCACTGGGAGCTGGTCCTCCCGCTACACATGGGTGGCCCAGGTGCCTGCGTGCCATGCTATGAAGCTCAGAGAGCTGCTTCAGAAACTATCTGTGGGATCTACCATCCCAAATGGGCTCTTGGGCACTGGAGGGATGCTTCCTGCCATGACCATGTGTGCAGAGAACGCTGAGGGGTCTCCTCCAGCCACCTCCTGTGGCTTTGGGAAACTGCCCCTGCTGAGCTCCTGAGCAGGCTAATGGGATGGGGGATGCCCATGCTACAGGGAGATGCCAAGATGGAGCCAAAAACGATCCACGGGAAGGTTTCACCGCTCTGCAAGGCAGAGCAAAGGACAAAGCCATAGTGAAAAAAAGACCAGAATTTAGAAAAACTGATTATTTTTCCCCATCCTCATGGTTTTGTCTGTAGTTTCAGGAGGTTTCTGTAGTTCCCTGGTGTGGGACTGATAGCAGCATGGAATTACTCACTACTGATGCATGAACTGAAGCTGTTTTCTTATTTACTCTTTAAAAATCATTACAGGCTGATGCTACAGGGGACAGACTGAAATGTTTGGAGCATCGCTGCGTCTTTGTGCAATAGTAAAACAGTGGGACTCTGTGCTCTGCAACTTCTGACACGCTATGAAACAGCATGAAGAAATGAGTGGGGAAGAAACCCTTTGCAGAAGATTCCCAACAAGAAGCTTTGAATTCTTAAAGTAAAGCTCTGAAATACGCAATGGAACCAAATTCAGAAGAGTGTTAATTCCATGAATTCCCATCAGGATTTTTCACAGTGACACATTTTGCAAAAGCAGATGTATTAATGGAGAGGAAACAAACCAGTCCTGTTCAATAGAGGCTGGTGGGAAACCTCTCCCTGGTCCGGCAGTCCCCGAAATTGCCTTTTCCTTCCAAACCTTGGTTCAGCCCGTGCCTGCAATACCACAGAAAGGCAACGCTTTGATTTTACAACCAACGCTTGTTCTGATGCTCAGATCATCAATTTAAAAGCACTTTGAGACTATCAGATGATCTACGTCAATATTATATATCACTGTTATTGGCAACGAGCATAACGACGCTGAAAGACTACGGCAACGCAGGCGAGGCAGTGCAGGATGCCTTCTGCAGGAGGGTGGAGAGAAGTTAGTGGCACCCTCGGCCATATGGCTGGGATATAAGCCTAAAGATGGGGCTTGGAGGAAGCCTGACTCCACCACAATTAAATCAAGCTTTCTGGGGTCCCCAGTCATGTATATGATGGGTAGGAGTGAACTGACCTGTTCTCGCTGCAGTGGGGCAGCAGCAAGAGGTGCTTCCCCAAAAGCTCACCCCAATGACTGCAGCATCACAGCGCAATGCTGAAGACAAGACCTGCTCCTCTGGATGCTGCTAAATGATGGGAACTCACAAAGAGAGAATCTTTTAATTCTTTGATATAAGAGGAGAAGATATTGAATTCCTTCTTGGAAATCACAGAATATCTCAAGCTGGAAGGGAACGTTAAAGGTCACCTAGTCCAATCCCCTCCTGCTGTGAGCAGGGGCATCTTCAACTAGACCAGGTTGCTCCAAGCCGCATCCAACCTGACCTTGAATGTTACTAGGGATGGGATATCTACCACCTCTCTAGGCAACCCGTTCCAGGGTTTCACCACCCTGCTGCCCTAAATTCATCCCTCCTTGTCCATGGGAACACAGGCGAACAGGGTGCATGCTGCAAAGCCTAAAGTTCTCTCTTCAGAGAAGCTCTCCAGCATTTGTTGTTCAGAGATCCCCATCACCCTTTGCTCGTGAGGAGTCCCCTGGGTTTCAAAAGCTAATTTCACACCAAAGAAATGAGGAACCAAGAGCTCTGGCCAGCAGATGTGTGCGTGCCTGCAGCCCTGATCAGAGCATCACCACCACCACTGAGCTCCAGAGCTGAACATGGGCTCACAGGGGAGTCCCGCAGCCCCCACCTCTTCTGTTTCTGCTGCCTGATGAAGTTTGTACAATTAATAACCCCCTCCCCAGCCCTTCCAGAAGACCCCAACCACCCACTGGCGCAGGCTCAGCCATTCAAAATGACATTTTCTCCCACTAATACTCAGCAACAGCGAGGATTTAGAGATCAGCTCGACATCTGTGATGATTTCTACCTAAAATATTTCGGTGCTCACACACTCCTATGGGTTCCTGTTCAGCCAAGCAGTTGAGCACGTGCGTGACATTAAGCATTTCGGGCTCAAATCTGTCAGGCTGAGCACATGATAAGTGCTTTCCGAAACCTAATCCTGCCATACTAGAGCAAGAAAGACACATAGAAGCTTTTCAATAAGGTAAATAACGGTGATGCTCGGGTACCTCATCTCTGCTCCATCAATAAGCGATGCAGATGGAGCTGCAAAGATGTGAAATCACATTTGTGAGACAGAAAGCTCACAAAACAGGGAACCACCAGAGCAGCTTTTGGCCTGATTTAGTCAGCAGCCAGGTGCTGGAGCACAGCTGTCTGTTGTGTGATGCTCTGTCTTGCTGGTTGGCCTAGATTTGGGGTGGCAGGGAGGACACCCCACTGCCCTGGTGATGTATAAGGCTCCAAACCAGACCTTGGGATTTCACAAGGGTCTCCAATGGAGCAGGAGGAGTGGGAGGACTTTCCCAGCCACGTGGCAGCACTGGGACAACCTCCATGTGTTCAACTCGACATCCCATGTTGGCCACCAAACCCCCCTGGTATTCCTGGAGGCTTTGGCTCTGAGAGCCCCGAGAGCCCATGAAGTAGGAAATCAAAGCATTCATGAGAGTAATGTGGGAGTCAGAGCAGCAGCAGGTAGGTGCAGGAAACACTGCCAAGGAAAAGGCTCTTGTGTGCATCCTCTAGCACAAAGCACAACAAAGGGACACAGGCAGAGTTTGGGCTTTCTGGTAGCGCCCAGCCTCCCAGAGTCTGAGCTGATACTAGGCTCCAATTTTCCCTGTTAATAATGGATTTCCATGTTGGTATTGAACTACCATGGTACATGTAGAAACCACGGGGCAGATCCTGATGCCGGGGTGCCCTTTACACCCCATGCACTGGGCTGACATTCAGCTCTGCCAAGCTGCTGAGCTGTGATGTTAATGTAAAGAATGGCATTGTCCTGGTCCCACACATCCCATCCCCATCTTCACCTTACTTCTTCAAACCTGTTTCTCCCCTGCAGCAGCGCCAGGCAACACGCTCTGAAGAAACAGGTCATCAGTGCTCACACAAGGGTACTTCTGTTGCTGTGGTTGCTGCTCATCAGCCCCTTTGGAGAAGCAGGGAAACCAAACAACATAGAAACCAGGCAACAACAACAAAGATTGCTTCCGTTAATGGTCGGGGACCTTGCTACAACAGCACTGATAATGGCTGGGGACCTTGCTACAGCAGCACTGATGAGGTTTTCACTTCCTAGATGGGAGAAAACATGTCTGGCTGCTTTAGTGTCTGCTCTAGCAAGTGGCTCCTGGTCCCCAGGAGATGGAGGTGCCAGCCAAGGCCCCGGTCCCACATGCTCCAGCGGATGCTGCGGGACAACCCATGCAAACCCCTCCATGGTGGGCATGGGTACAGGCTGCTCTTAGCCGCTTGCACCCAGTATTTCCTGCTATACTACAAAACACATTCTGCAGCATCATAACCATTATCAAAGCTGACTTTGAACACATATATTTACTGTGCTGAACAAATACCAAGCAACCTGCAGGTGGACTAGCAATAACACTGCCACCTTGTGAGACCTTGCAAGGATAACAAGTTGGGGCAAGGAGTCACAAATCCACATTCTGGGTTTAAGGAGAGGTTCAGAGGGGGAACTAATGCAGGAGAGGGTACAGAGCAACAGGCAGAGCACAGGCAATCCGTGTTTCTCACTCCCACAGGAAGCCATGAGCAGGCATGAGGTGCACACCTCTGAGCATCCTGCCACAAGAGCAGAGAACTGCCAAGGTTTGGGCTAATGACATGATTAAAATGAAGTAGCCCTCGGTTGCAGAATACTGGATTTGGAGGATGCAGAGAAAAGCTTACATCAAAGCAGCAAGCTGTGGGTTTGCAGGAAAGAAAACCCAATGGAAACCCTCTGCGGACCAAAACCCAAGTTAGGGTGGCCTCTAGCTGGGATATGTTGGCCAAAACCCCTCCATAGTGAGAACATATAAAACTTCAACTTACTCATGTGGTTATCCTATGATTAGGGATGCTGTCGGGAGCACAGGAACGGGATGGATGCAGCCAGCAGCTGAGGTCAGACAAGCCAAAGACATGGAGCAATTGCCAACAGCCTCCCCATGATGCTCCATGTACAGAAAGGACAGAGAACTCCAACCAAATATCAGCTATTGGGGTGGGCCGCTCGTTTCCCACAGCACAACCCCTGCCAGCACATCGGCTTTGGGAAGCCCAGGGATAACCAGGGATAACCATCCTTCCTACAGCACCTGCATCCACCTGCCCCGGCCCCTCTGTGAATGCCTTTCAACTGCTGCAAATGGGAACACAAAAAAAAAGGGACAAAACCCACGGATAAAGCTATTTTATGCCCAGCTTGCTGCTGAAGAACTATTATCAGCATCCTCTGCTTTCACCTCCCCTCTGCGCCTGCTTGTTCCAGATGACTGAATAAAATCAAACCAAAATAAAATCAAAAGAGTTGAGACCGAGGAAGAAATGGCCACTTTCACATAAGCCCAGCTTGATGGTTTCAAGACCCAGATTGAACCACAATGGCATGGCCTAGATTTCCCAGCTGATTATTTCTTCTGTGGGTTTCCAGAGTGAAAAAGGCAAGAGAAACCCCCCTGTACCATTTCACTCATTTCCCCTCAAAGCAGATGGATAAGTTAATAAAATGAGTGGCTGGTGGGAGACCAGAGCTGGCAGAGAACTCTAATGAACCCAGATTGCCATGAATTGAACACAAAGTTCATTTTCTCCCACCTCCTTTTGCTTTAAAACCTTTGGCACAGCAATTCTGCACACTGTTGGTCATTCCTTGGCATGGCAGCATGGCATGGAGCAATAGCAGAGGAGCCTTGTGGCACCTGTAAGCATCCACTGGAGGTGGCACCAAGTTCACAGCAAGTGATGCTGGACTGAACACCCCAAACACAGAGCAGAGCTGCAGCAGACACTGGGATCCATCCAGCCCAACACCGGAGCAAACCCAGCAGGCACACAGCAGCAGCCAGTTGGGATTGCTGGGGAAATCCAGCCTCATCCTTGGCAGCCGGGACCAGTCTTAACTTACACGGTAAATCCCAAGGGTTCCCCCGTGTGAATTCCCAGGCATCGCATCAGGAGCACCCGATCCTGCTGGGTATTTGATACGTGCAACGTGTCAGAGCTAAGAATACCACCACCCGCATTTGAGGAATGGGAATAGCCGTGCCCCGACTGCGCTAACGGGATGGAGCTCACTGCATAGGGAAGTGCCTGGATGTAGAGTTCAATATTTCTCCTACACACTTTGCGATCCGCATCTGAAAGCGTTGCCAAGGGAACACTGCTGAAGCGTTCAAAAAGTACCTGGCAGCTGCCAAATCAGAAAGGGCAACCTGTGTATGTGGGCGAGATGAGGCGGATGCTGCCACTGCGGGTCCCTGTCAAAGGTGTGGGGATGAGAGGTGCCAGCTGGCACCTGAGCATCCTTCAGGTAAGTCATGCATGAGCCTTCTCAGGTGGCTCTTTGCACCATCAAATCATCCCATGAACTGCTGTAGGAGGTGGTTATCAGCCTTGGGAAGCGGCCAGCCCTGGGCTCTCCCTCTTGGCTTCTCTTTTCCTGCTGTTGAACTAAACACATGCTGTCTTGTTCCACCCTTGCATGGTGGGGAATAAGCTACTGACTTCAAAGCACTGAGCACCATGAACAAGCCAAGATAATCAGGAGCCATCCTTCCACTCACAGACAGCCCCTTGCTTTATTCCTTACACGTCAACCCAACTCATCCACTGTTTCACTTCCCCTACATTACGTTCTCTTCCACTTGTTCCTATTGGCGAGCCCATTCAAAAGCAGCAGGCACACATGATATCCTCATCTCATTCAAGTCAATTCTGCTCAATTCTATCCACTGGGAAAAACAAAAGCCATGATGCTTATGTCCTTCATGAAGCACTGGGAGACCCGAAGCTGAAAGGGCTGTATAAAACCTGTCAGAGGCTCCCATTGCTTTGCCATTGCCCACCCAAGCTCACCATGCGACAGGCCTTCCCTGCCACTGCTGCAACACAAAATGTCTCCATCACATCCCCTCCTTGCACGGCTTTCTTCCTCCTCTGAATAATTCTGCAATCTGCCATTATTAAAACAGAGCTGGCAATACTTCCAGGGCTGGCAACCACACAGAGCAGGGACTTGAAATGCTCTTATTAAATCAGGAACGTCACCATCACCAACGGCACTGGAAGCCAGCTTGCCAGCAGAGCTTGGACCTTGCCCTATGCACTCAAGGGCCATTTACCCTGAGCCAAAGGCTGCACGGGCAGCACTGAGGTTTCTCTCCAAGAGGCATTTTACATATATACTAGTGATAGTAGATGTTGAGTTGCTGGTCCTGGTAAAGGCAGTAACCTTGAGCAGAGATGCAGCAAATACCCTTATGTCTCACTTGACTGCACATGTGGAAAGTTAAGTCAAGCACCTATAGCATGACCTGTCTTTTGACTTCTCCTGTCTGCTAATGGAGCTAATGAGCTCCCTGGATGTGTGCAGGAGGTGGTCTACAGGACTTGGATGGAGTCTCACAACGCATCAATGGGCTGTTGGAGGGTGAAGCCTGGATGCTACCAGAGATAATGAGCTTGACCAAGCGAGCGTAACAGCACAGAGGTCTTCATCCTACTCCATCCATGGCTCTTTGGGTATCCAAGTCCTCCTGCCTCAGTGGGATGAAGAATTCAAAATGCCCACTTCTCTGGTCATGCCAAGGGCTCTGTAGCTTCTCCCAAACACAGCCAGCAGCAGGACCACCATCAGTGAGCTGGCCTGGGGTGCAAGCAGAGAGCACAGGGCAGCAGAGTGTCACCAGCAGCCAAGCACAAGTCGGATGCCTCTTCCCAGAGAGCAGCTGCAGCAGGCTGCAGCCCTCATTTCTCTCTATCATCACATTGCTGGGATAACGGAGCTGCAAGGCAAGTCCATCACTCTGGATGACATGTTTTATAGTGGGCTGCACTCTTCATAATAAGCCACTCTTTAGGACTTGGCCACACAACTCTTACGAATGCTAAAGTGACTAATGGACAGAAACCTCTGTGGGCATAAAGACAGGAATTATCTCCTCCTATAAGTGTCTCTTTCCATCCAGCACTGTCAGGCATTGTCTTTTCTAATGGCTTTACCTTTCCTTCTCACTGTCACATTCTTATTATATTATCTTCTCCCAGCAGAGTTTCCAAAAGGGGCTCCGGTATCTGCGGAGATAAAAGCAGCTCCCGCCAGGCTCAGGGAATTCTTTCCACCCACTGGAATGGCAGCAGGTCCCGGCAGGCAGAAAACTGCAGGCGCCGGGATTTAGCCACCCTCCACCCAAGCACTGGGCTTCACACTGAACAGCATGGGCAGCAGCCCTGGTGCGGTGGTTCCTGCCACACATGGGGGTCCCAGTGATGGAAACGTGGGGATGGGGCCCCAGCAGCTTCTGTGAACCAGCCACACTTCCAGGTCTTTCAGTTCTTGATGGCAGTACCTCCCTCAAGGTAAAAGCGATGGGCTTTGATTTGTGTCTTTAGGCAGGCACACTCCAAACTTCTATCAAGCAGGGAGAAGAGGGAAGAAAAAAGCCTGATATTATATCCTTATCTCAGCAACAAGGGTCAGCAATTCTTTACACCTGACTAGTGACATGACTTTTCCTTAAAGGCTGAAGGAGATACAGTTTCATTTTGCTAAACAAGCCCAGAACAGCTTTTCAGTTATCTCTCTGTGTGACACTGGGAATGCCAATGTGATCGGTGGCAGAAAAGCAGCAGCAGCAGCGCTGGAGAAACTATTTCCCTCTTTGAAATGTCAGCCAGGCAGAACCTGGCACAGGGGCAGAGGCTCTTCTGCATTGTGGTGACAGACACTCCTGCGGGCCATAAACCTCAATTACATATAGTCCACATGTGTACTTCACTCTTCAGAATGGACTTCTTCTGACTGTTCTATCACATGTGATGTCCTGGTGTATTTCATTATTTGCTTCCTTATTTTCCCTCTTTCCCCATTATGCGGGGTCTGTCTTTTGCTAGCTCAGCTCCCACCATAGCAAAGGTCATACATTTTCTGAGGGATCTTTCATCCAAACAAGGAAAAAGTGGACTTTGAATGAAACAAAACATCCCTGAAGAGTTCCCTCTTCAGACAGGAGCTCTATTTCCCATTTCAAAAGGTAAAGCCATTTCCAGTGGGGTTTGTGTGGTATTTGGGGGCTCAGGTCAACCTTTTATGACCTCAGTCACCCTCTTTTTCTTCCCTCAAAACATGAAGCGTTCACTTCATTGACTTCTTTCCTTTGAGCTGCAAGAAGAAAACCACCAGGACCAACTCTGTCCTATCTGGGGCATCTGTGATGAGGGTAACCAAGAGCTAACTGCGACACAGGGCGGCTCAAAGAGCTGACACGCACTTTCTATGCACGTAAAGAAAGAAAAGGCTGAAGCAGCTCAGGAGAAGTGACTACTGCATCAAATCGCAGTGTTCTGGAAAGCCCCGAGCAAGCACAGCTCACAGCAGCTGTGGATGTGGGGAAGAAACTGGAGTTCAGGGGACAGTGTGGATTACACAGGCTGAGCCTCTAAGTGATGGCAGCCAGCTGGCCCCAACAGCAAGTGATGCTGTACTGAGCTCCAACACCTACCCCCACGGGGTTCAGATGCTCCAGCTCTCCCTCTGGAGCATAGTGGGGATGAAGGGCAAGGAGGGATCCTTTTGGATCATGAGGATGCCCCACCAAAGGCAAACCCACCATGTAATCCATAGGAAAAACCCTGGTGTCATCACCGTGGTCCCCCCTAGGAGAAAAGCACATCTCTCACCTAAGCCATGGCAAGAGGAAACAGCAGCAAACACGGTGACAGTGTATGAGCATCTCCCTTCACGTTCTCAGCTCTGCCACCACACAACGTACCCTCCATTTACTCTCCAAACTCAACACGTAACAGCAAGATAACAACTCGCTCCCGCGATAGCCAACACACGTTGGATCTGTGAAAAGCAACTGGCACATCGGAGGCATTAGGTTGGGTTCATCTCCTTACACACCCTTTTGTTTCCCACTAAGGCACAAAGCAGGCGAAGCCAAGTGGAGCAGCTCCCTCTGCATAGCTCAGGGAACGCGCACAAACAAAATGTGTCTTCCCCAGATCAATCTGTCATTTTGGATTAGGAATTTTTTCAGGACATCCCCTTCCTCCCCTCCACCCCCTATTCCCATCATCACTTTTTCCTTCAGAGAAACTCAACGGGCGCATTGGGAAACAATTCAGTGCTGAAATGTCTCCCACCAAGCCTGGGAGAAACACGGGCAGTGGTGGGGAGCTGCCATCAGTCACACCACATGAAGAATGAATGAACGAGCATAACTCTGAGGTCAGGAGAAGCACTGAAAAGGATGGAGCAAGATTAGGAAACAGCAGAAAATTATTAACACATTACTTTCCAGCTGTTTCCTGACGTTGCACAGCTGCTCTAAGGTATTAGATGGCTATGGATACGTTGGTTAGGCTCAGATTTGGGCTATTAATCCCCCATTCCTTGCCCTGAGCTGGACATTAGCGCATGGAGCTGTAGGGTGCTGCTTCTGAGGGTTCACATCTCAATGGCATTTAGGAGAGAGGATGCAAAAGGAACAAGGGAGGAGTTCTTGCCTTGAAGACACAGGGACCTCCCTTCCCAAAGGGCACCGGAGCAGAAAGGCAAACTCACAACATGAGGAAATGGGTGCAGATCCAGGGCAGATCCTGCCCAGCAGCTCCTCCATGCTCCCAGGTCTCCTTGTAGCCCACCACCCCCTGCCCATGCCATGGCCAAGCTGAGATCCTGGGGGGCACCCATGAAATGATGCGCAAAGCTGCAGGGCAAGAAGCAAAGGGCTTTGTGCTGGGTTTGGAAGATGCAAAGGGGACAGAGAAGCTTTTGCTTGAATCTTACCCAAGCTCTGGAAACACAGGAGAGCCCCTTTAGTGCCTGTCAGGGCTGACAGCAGCCTCCAAAGACAAATGAACTAACAAGAGAAGCTGCAGGAGAACATGGTGGGTCCGACCTGATCAGGCTTTTCCTCCTGACAACATGAGAAAACCACCCAGCAGCACGAAAGGTGCCAGGTTGTAAGAGCAACTAATAGGAACAACGATAGGTATTTAATTAAAACCTCATACACAGACAGATGACAATGATTATTGCTGCTGCTTTTCTTCTTCTAGTTAAATAAGCCTTTGCTGCCTCAAAACTCAAACTAAGACCAACCTGCAACGCATGCATTGCAGAAACGCATCCAAATGGCACTATCTCCTTCCAAAGGCAGAGCCCAGTGGAGCATCCCTCTTGTGCCACAGCTTTATCCCCGTGTTTCCCTCACAGAGGATAAAGAGGTTGCAGGATGCAGAAAACCTTTGGCCAATATAAAGAATCCTTTTGGAGAAACACAGATGAGTGTCTCCATCAGGAAAAGACAAACGTCGACCTGGGGAGCCGCAGGGGCATGGTCTGATAAGCAGCAATAGTAGCAGGCTGTTAGTGTGCGCGGCTGAGAGCTGGATGCCCCCAGATATGGGGAGAAAAGAAAAGCAAGTTAAAACCAAATCTAACAGTAACTGCATATGGACTTCTTGTAGATTAAAGGGGGTGAGGGAGAGAAGCAGGTCCTCATTCATCAGCCTCGGGTTGAACACGGCATGAAAACCAGCAACAAGGGGATTCGCTGGGCCTTGAGCCTAAGGAGATCAGGTTTATTTTACTGGCCCATCCTAATTACACATCTCCAAAGAGCCTCCTTTTGCAAAGCTCAGGAATCAGTCTCCTATGAACATGAGCAACACCAGGCTCACGAAACATAAATAACCATCAAGAGCCATTCGATTCACCGCTCCCTCCGGACCCAGGCACTGCTACGCACGGCACTTGGCTGTCCCTGACCCTCAGCTGTCCCACCAGCCATAAAAAAGGGGGAAATAAATAGAAGTAATACCTCCCCCCATGGAGCAGCAGCACTGCCTTCTCATCCCTGACAGCAGCACGCTACAAGGAACAGCTGAGAAACAGCTGAGTAATTGCCTGGAGAAGGGACGGAGGATGAGGAGCTGCGGTAGGGAAAGCCCTGAAAGATAATCCGGGAGTGGGAATCCAGCACATGTGAAGCGAGCGCTGCTCCTGGAGGATAGCACACTGCTGTTATATCACCCCAAATCACAAGCTTGCAGAACCTAATTTGGGAATGCTAATGCCCCACTTGTGCTGTTGTGCGCTGTTATTCTCTAATAACACCTTAGTCTGGAAGCGGCCATGGAGAAAATAAGTGCTGGGGAGCAGGGTACCACAAAGCCACTGGTGAGCTAACCAGAACCGGCCCGCTGTTACGATGGTGGTCTTCCCTTTATGCAAACCAAATTCTCTATTTTGTGCTAAAGACAGTCATAGATGAACCATCTCCCTCAGCATCCTGCAGGAGACCTACCACAAGGCTACAAGCACCGGCCAGAGCTGCCCGTCCAGCTGCGCGCTTGACTTCAGATGATGGAGAATCCAATATGGATTTACTGGTGTAGGGAAAAATTGAGCCACCCCTGAATTCTTCAGGGATTCCCAACATAAAACATAACCCTCAGAAAAACAAACCTCCTGGCCCTAAAAGTAAATGCACAAACAGACCTGAATCAGGTGTAGTTGGGACCACATCCAGCCCAATGTTTCAGACAAGGTTATTGTTTTATCTGATGCACCATCATGCACTTACACACCATCCTGCTGCATCTTCAGTTCATCCTTGTGACCTGCACACACAGGCACCCACTTTACCAGCAATACCCGTGTTTTTCCAACACATGTGCACCTTCCATCCATTCCCTACCAGCACTTTGTCAGGCTCTCACAACCAAACCCTCCTGAGCTTTCCCCAGTGCCTCCTTAACAAGATCTCATGAATTTCCTCCCATTCATCAACGTTCACCGACCACAAGAAGCCCTGGGACGGATTCAGTAACTCCCAAAGGAAAGCCCCAGGAGCAGCACCAGCTCTCTGCTCACAAGAACTTGTCCATGAGGGACATCACTTTGCTCCTGTGGCCTCAGGAGTAGCTCAATGAGCTGGGAAGCAGCGGCAGCCACCCCAGGAGCACACGGGGTGTTCTCTCCATCCCACCAGGCGAACCATCCACGTGCCGTTTCTCTGCACTGTGCCTGCACTCCCTGACAACATAGTTTGTGTATAGCCTCTGGCAACCGTGTTCTGCAATAATTACAACTCTTCAGCAAGGCAGCTCTGGTGATGTTTAATGCCAATTACTTTATGAGCACTCTTTAATTAATGTTCCTTCCACGCTGCCCCTGCCACTCACCCTCCATAGAGCTGCAAGGACGGCTGCCTTTCGCAGGCTCCTGGTGGGTATGGCTACATGGAATACTTTGGATTGAAAGTGGCTGGAAACAGCTCAAGCATGCAGACCCGAAGGCAGCATCGGGGTCCTGATATTTTTCCAGGTGCCTTCTTGGGGCTTCTACTTAACAACACAACCACTACCTTCCTGCATTCTTAATTACAAGCCCTGTTTCCTCTATTCCAGGTACCAGGAGCATCATCTATCTTCATTACAGGACCTCATAAATAACTTCCCAACTGAAGACCACGCTCCCACTGAGCCAAATAAGGTTTCTCATCATTTGATCAATTGTCTAGCAGCTTCTGAATAAAACTCCAATGTGAGCATATTTGCTGGGTTTCTCTTCAATCAAGAGATGATTAAACATTGTTTCCTGAGCACAGCATCTGCATGGGAACGAAAAGCCCTTCAGAAGAGACACAAATAGATTAAATCAGGGGTTTTCAATTTGCAGCTCACCCCTGCTTGTCCTCAAAGGGTGAGTGCTGGTAAGAAGTGAAAACGGAGATCCTGGAGCACTCAGGGGGATCCCAGCTGGTTGGGTTAATGGAAAATACACTGGACAGGGACCCAGTCAACACAGAAAGCAAGGGGGAAACAGCAGGGAACATACAAGGGATACCCAAATAAAAGGAAGATCATAGGATAAAGAAGAGGAAAAAAAGCCATGGAGAAGACATGAGAGACAGCATCCTCTCGGTGTGCTGTGGAGAGCCCCTGCACCAGAGGGGCTGGATCACCACAGGTTAGTCAGCGAGTGGCTGCCATGAACTTCAGCAGCCCCATGATTCCAATTAGGAATGCAAGGCTTGCTTAGAAACACAGCCAAATTCCTTGTGGGAAGTAAGTGGGTTTGTAGCCATATACACCAGAGAAAAATTTTGGCCCTTCAAGCGTTATTCTGTTGTTTAAACTCAATTTGATATTTACTCTCCCTAATGTCACATCTTTAAACCGAAACACTTCAACAAGATTATTTCACAGCCTTTCATTTGCCTTCTTTGATGAAGGTTAACCGGTCCCCCTGGTCTGGGCCAAGCAAACACACGTGAGCAGGGCCAAGCGACAGAGAAATTCAAAGGGACGAAGCTCTCCTGGCACATCTGCCAACTGCAGAGAGAGACCTTTCCTCCAAGGAGACTTGGATTTTGGGCATACAAATAGCTGGAAAATCATGCTGGAAGAGGTTTGACAATGGGTATGACAGTCCCTGGCACCTGAGCTGGAGACCCCAGGAAGGCTGGAGGGATGAAGGGATGCAGGGAGAGAAGTTGCACTTCTACTCCCCTGACAAGGCAAGGGGAACAGATGGCCTGACCACTGATAAGGTTTTATCATCCATGGTTATTTAAAGAAACTGCCCAAATGCATCTACTGAGACTTTGAAAACCATGTTTCACAAGAACAGAAATGTATAAAAGATCAGAGATTTAACCTTATGGCAGCCGCTGCCAAGGAGATCGCATCAGCTGAGGCTAATAGATACCACAGGAACAGCACTGCCAAAATCATGACTATCTAACTGTAACGGATGATGGAGAGAGCCTTTTTAACAGAGTCTGTAGTGATAGGACAGGGGTAATGGTTTTAAACTAAAGTAGATTTAGATTAGATATAAGGAGGAAACGCATTACTGTGAGGAAGGTGAGACACTGGACCAGGCTGCCCAGAGAAGTTGAATGCCGCATCCCTGGAAGTGTTCAGAGTCAGGTTGGAAGGGGCTTTAAGCAACCTGGTCTAGTGGAAGGTGTCCCTGCCTACAGCAGGGGTTTGGACTAAGTGATCTTTGAAGGTCCCTTCTGACCTGAACCATTCTGTAACTCCAAATCTGTAACAACTTGCAATTCAGCATCACCAAACCATACAGAAACTGAGGCTCCCATCCACCTCACCCTAAGAGCTGCAGGCCAGCATGTGGGATCAGCAATGGGGCTGGCAAAGGGTTCCTCTCCATCCATCCCCATAAGGGATGGGGCTTTCTCCATCAGAGGCTGAAAGGGCAGGAAAACCCCAAGAGCCGACTTTGCTCCTGGGAAAAGGCACAGGAGAGACCAGGAGTGAAACCTGCCAACAGCAGTGTTTTAAACAGGCAATTTTAGGAACTGGCTGTGATTTTGGTAGAACCAGCTGGTTCAACCAAACAGGAACAAACTGTCTCCAGCCCAACCCAGAGAAGAAGCCTTCCCATGGCTGACAATGGAGCTTGAATGAGGAACCGCATCCCAAGGTCATTAACATGATTTAAGAATGTGCTTTTAATCTGGGGCCCCAATCCTGTCTGCTTCTAGCAAGTGAGAAGTCTGGTTCTCAGCATTTCTTATTTAGTCTCCTGGCAGAAACAGAGCAGGAATCACATTCATCCTAGACTCTTTATTACAGGGGTTGCTAAGGCTCCTTGCAGTTACGCACCCTTGTCAGCCCAAATTTCTCCCTGAAAACAATTAAATTGAGTAAAAAGCAGTTTGTTTGCTGAAAAACAAACAACAAACTCCCCCCCCCGGGGTTTACTTTAAGGGTTCACAAACTCTGGTGCCTTGCTTTGTCAAGTCCTGCAGGCCGCATCCGGCATTCCTTCTGCACCAGCGCGCAGGCTAAGTATGAAGGGCTGTTTGCTGGCTGGATTTATCCCTCTCCTCCCAGCACGCGAGGAACGCCACACCAGGCTCCCATCCCCATCCCTGCTGATTCTCCTTGCATTTATCTGCCTGTCAGCCTGGGAAACTCAAGCCTCACTAAAAGTGGGCCTTTACAAATTAAAAGGGAGGTTTAAGATGACAGTAATTGTTTACGTATGCCATTGGGATGGGAAGCAGAGAGCTGAATGCAATTCCCACTTCAACGGCTGAGTCACGGGGTGAAGCTGGAACAACACCATCCCTGGAGCATCCCGGGAGCTGCGGCTGGAGGGACAGCACCTATGCACTGCAGCCAGGAGGAAGGGGGCTATACAGCCTCCACCTCTAAATAACTATCACCCTCCCCAACATGTTAATTTGGGGCTCAATGAGTGTTTTTAAAGCACTTTGTGACCCTTGTGCAAACAAAGTTGGGAAATACTGTATAAAGGGTGGATGTGGCTTCCCAGCTGCTTCGCAACATACAAGTCCCTGGAAAAAGACTTGAGAGCAAGTCCTGTATCCTTTTCATCACACAGGTACAGCTTGCAAACCCACTGTGCTTAAATGGCTTTTAAGGCCATCTCGTTTTCCAAGTAATAAAACAAAACCAGCTTGTACCTCATTTTGCTTCTCTGCCCTATGACTTCGAACACATGCAAAACATTGCAATCGAAATGACAGGCCCAATTTTGTTAAAAAGGGGGGAAAAATGAAAAAGCATGAGTTGGGAAAAGAAAGGATACAGTGATCCCAAAGGATTTGCCAGGGATAAAAACCCCCACACTACAGTCAAGCTCAATCTCACTCCTCAGCAGCTTTTCTGTTTGGGGGGTGAAGCAGCAGAGTGTATGTTAGGTACTTGTCTGATGCATTGATTTAATCAAGTTTCTGTTTCATCTTTGGGTTGTTACCATAGTTGCAAGCTGCTGACAAGGTATAAAAGAGGAAAAAAGAAAGTCACATATGCATAACAATCTATGAAGTTCCCATTTCATTGTTTAGAGCCCAATTAAACCCATTCCCAGAAGGTTTCTAGGAAAGCTGGTTTCTAATCACTCTGGAAGGGAGGTAACAAACCTGCTTTCAACCTGGCAGCACAGGCAGGTGAAGTGCAAACACTGGAATATCGGAACAATCAGATCAAGGGCTTGGCTCCAACCACCACCTCTCAATCCCCACCTCAGTCCACCACATCCCTGTGCTGAAGCCTGCTCCATGGCAATGATCTACAAGCAAGGCCCCAAAACAAAGCGACAGTCCTGGCTTTGCTTTTTGTATTATTTGTGGCTCCCTGCCTAAAACACCCTGCTGGCTCCAAGAGGAATGCCAAACCCACTGGGAAAAGAGGCATGGCATTTTGAACTTGGAGGACAATATAGTTTTCAGTTAGCTCAGGGGTGGGAGAGAGATATGTGTATATTCACATACATATGTATATGCATATATCTGAATATGTATATACATCCATATATATATACACAGAATATATTCCTTAAATAATGAGGAAGTGAGTGGAAAAGTGGGAGAAAAGATCTAAAAATGAAACTTCAGTGCATTTTTCATTATATTTTTCAGTTACACCATCACCATCCCCTTCACTACGAATCAAGGCAAAGAAAGGTGAGAGCTCATTGAAATCAGAGAGGGATTTTGACATGGTTTGCAAGTCCTATTTGCAAGCCACAGCCCTGACCCTTCAGAGCCCCCCTCTATACTTCCCCAGCACATACATTCAGTCCCTATGAATTCAGCAGGACTGTTTATGGGTGTGAATGCAAACATCAATTCATCTTAACAGGGACGGGAGTGCTAGGGCTGGATCAGATTAAAACAAACTGGGATTTTCTTTGCTTGTGCCACTCCAATTCCCATTGGAAATTCCGATGAAGAACTGGCTGTGGGCAGAGGAAGGAGCCTGTCCTTTTGGTGGAGGAGAGGACAGGGTGCAGGCGGGGACATGGGAGACTCAGGGCTCAGTGGGAGCTTCCAGGGCTCCCTCCCTGCCAACACCACAGGAGATGTGAATTCTTGTTTCCCTTCCAGTCCTGGATCCGACCAGCAGACAACTGCCTAGCTGAAACCAGCCCAGAGAAACGAAGAAAGGAACTAAAGCAACGACTGCTTTTCCAGTATGTCAGTTTTTGACAGAGCAGGTATCCTTACATTATTGTATGGAGCCAGGGAAGCAATAAGAGAATGGGTTGCCCAAGGAAGCTGTGAATGCTCCATCCCTGGTGGTGTTCAAGGCCAGGTTGGATCGAGCCTTGGGTGACATGGTTTAGTGGAAGGCATCCCTGCCATGGTAGGGGGGTTGGAACTGGATGATCTTAAGGTCCTTTCCCAAGCCTAACTATGCTATGATTCAATGAATGCACGGGGATGGGCTGACAGCCAGAAATCACTCCCCCCAAAACCAAGATGAACCCCAAAGATAGGCAGTGTCTTTGCCTGTCCTTTGAGCAAAAAAAGGTGCTTGGTGCTCATGTCCTGCCAGCACTGTGCAAGTCCTTCTGCAAGAGCCCAACAGCTCTCCACAGCTGGAAAAGCCCAGGGAAATAAATGCACATGTGGAAAACCCCCTCCCATGACAGCAGCACGTTTGGCACTGACTGTTTTGCTAGCTGGAAGCATCAATTGAAGCATCATCGATCCCTGCACTCAAGAGGCTGATTCCTCCCAGCTACCTGCACAACGTCTGCACTGTGCACAGGGGTGCTTGAACCCAGAGAGCACCCAGCATGTGAGCCCATCACATTTATCATCTCTTATCATCACATAAATCATTCCTCGATTCCCCATGCCCTCTTAACTCGGCACTTTGCAGGTCTTGTGGAAAGGCTTTTTTCCCCCTCCCAAAGACAAATTTAACCTCACAAGCCTAAATAAAAGGCTTGATAAAAGGCCTTGTGCTACTGTGCATGGGAAATGGTGGTAGTCTCAAACACTGCTTACAAAGCTATTTATTTCCTGTATACCTCTGCAATTGAATATACTTGAAGCTATGATTTTCCATGCAGCATTCCAGTTTTCCACCTGGAGAGCTCAGTGTTACCACTGAGCAGCGAATTGCCAAGAAAAAGGACGGGTGAAGGCAAAACTATTTCATTTAATGGCCATTCCCCATATGCTTTTAAGTAATGCTCAGACTTACATACAAATATACCTTTAGCTTCGTCCTCTCTACTAAATCAATACGTTTTATCTTCAGTTGAGGGGAAACCACTGAATTTTAATTTAAAGGATTTATGAGGCTATCAAAGAGGAAGTTGGCAGCTGGAACCTTGGATATTGTATTTTGTGAAATAAATTAAGAAATATAAGCTATGATAAAGGCAACGTGGGTTTGCTTTCTTCCATCCATCCCTTTTACACTTTCTCCTTCTTACTGGGTGAGTGGAGGAGTGTTAAACCTACCCCATGGGCCAAGACTCTCAACGTGCATAAGTGTGTCTGTGCAGCACACCCTGCAAGAAAAGCAGGAGACACTTGACTTTCCAACCATGACAGGGACCACCACACAGACACTTCACTGAGGGATCAATGGGAAGAGCCAACTGAGCTGGAATAGAAGCCACAGCCGAGGGCAGGTTATGATTATGAATCCCTAGGGACTGCTGCTGGCTCACACAGCACAAACCCTAAAAAGGAGGTTTTGAGCTTGGAATTGTCAGTTTTCTAATGAAACACCCTTAGAAGATGAACCAGGGATGGGGATAGAGACAGGGGAGAGGAGGGAAATGATTTAACTTGGATAAAATTGACTGCGGATTGTGGGTCAAACAGATTGGTGCCCTTATTCTGGGCTTTAGGGGAACTTTTAGTGACTATTATCATATAGAAACTAGGCCACAGGAAGTCTCCCCATTACCTGAGCTTTGCTAGGGTAGGTTTCATCCTGGTTTAACTAAACCAACAGCACTCCCTTGGAAATGCTCCCTACAGTCCTAAACGTCAGATTATTCCAACGTTTAACATGTGAGTAGCTTAATTGAGAAGTCCATTGCTGAAGGAAACATGCCTTCATCACTGGTGGGTCATCATCATTTGATTTCTCCTTGGTCTGAGAAACAATAAGGGGGTTTGGGATGTATTTGACTGATTGGGTCCCCTCGGATACACCAGAGTTGAGATTTGTATGTAGCGATGACCAAAGAGCAAGCTTTTCGTGGCCTGTGATTTGGAAATACCTCCACACCAGCCTAGCTAATGGCTGCACCACCATAATTATACCTTTACAGTTATCCCTCAGCAAAGCATTACTTAAAGAGCCTGGGCCATCAGCAGAATAGCCTCCGCTGATTTTTATGCTCATCCACCTTCCAAACCCACTGCCCAGTGAGGTTAATGCCATAAGTTAACATTTACATGTCAATCCACAACACAGAGGAGAGGGGGGAATAAATACATCCTGGGATGTGTTCAGTGAGTTCCCAGGGAGAAGATGCCCCCTGCTTGGGAACCATGTGGGAACATAACACGCTAGGGTAGCGCATCCATCCCTGGGCATCTGCTGCTTGCAAAGGAGCTCAAACTGCACAGCAAATGAGGCGGGGGGGGGGGGGGAAAGGGCAAAATACAGGGAAAATCCATCTGGTGGCTGAGGGCGTGCGAGTGGCTTGTGTTGAATCCAAAACCTGAGCGCAGACCCTCCGGATCCCCAAAGGCAGCTCAGCCTGGGATTTCTGCTGTTAGGGAAGGGATTATGATGAGTCACCCTTTAGCAGAAGTTCACGCAGAGAGGATGGAGGGGAGCACCAGGGAGATTTCCAAACATGGCAATGTTTGTTTGAAATTCAGCCTGAAGCAGAGATTCTGAAGGATCTATAGAAAATATTTCCTTGTGATTAAGCTCACTGGCTACTGCATGTCACCAGCGGGCCAAGGAAGCAGAACTGAAAGTGCTGCAAAGCACAGCGCACGCAGGCATGAAAAGAACCCCAGCAATGGTTTCCCTTCCCTTAAAGAGCTTTCTCCCAACAGAAGCAGGTATTTCACAGGTTGGCTGATTACAAGGTGATTATTCGCTTTGCTTAACCAGGCCAGATGTTGTGCATCACTTTAACAGCTGTCTCTTGAGCTACAGCCACTGCTTTTCTACACCGCAACTCGTGACCTAAGTGCACATCATTCGTATCCCACCAACACAAGGCTCCCAGCCAGACAAGCTCAGCAGCAAACTTCCTGGCTCAAAGTCATGGAAAACTCAGGTAGGATAATTACGGTAGGTAGCAAATCAAAACGACAGACTCAGCATCATCTCTTCGGGACACATACCCCAGCTGGCAACGGGTCAGGCATAGGGAGACGGGACAGAGCAACACACAGCCAAACATTAATTCACCAAAGGAATTAGGACCGCAATTTTCTTCTGGGAGAACTCCATCCGTCCTAAAACACTCCTACAGCACATCACCTCATGTGCATAAATACTACACAAGCATGTTGCAGTGGGCAAACATCAGGGAGATATTTTGGGTCTGAGGTTAAAGCAAGGACTGTGCTGTTCCTGCATGGATTCCCTGCTGCTGTGCAGGTGGGCAGAGGTGGAGATATGTGTGTGGGCAAGGAAGTGCCAGTGAGCCTCTACCAGGCATTCAAACCAGCCCAAGCCCAAAAGCAGGTAGAAGAAACGGGATGAAGGAAGCTCTTGGAAAAAGCCTGTATTTACACCATTAAGATGGGTCGATACGCTGCTTCCCAACACCAGAACAACCAGCGGAGCCACACGGTTTCAAAGTGCAAGGAGTGAAGTGAAACACAAGCTCCTCGACCCCGGTGAGTGTGTACACACAGAGCAGAGCTGCTTCCCGGGATACAGCAATTAGTCATCCTGCAAACAGCAGTCACGTCGCAATTACGCCGCGATACCTATAATTACTCCTAATTCATTTAACCAGGAAGTTCACTACCTGATGGAGAATAATTACGTGTCAGCGCCGCGTGGTTAACGTGGACTACACATGGAAGCACAGGGTGATGCTGAGTGAGCTGCGGGGATGATGAACTGATAACTCAACTGCTGCTAAATGCACCAAGAGAAGCAAAACTTTAGGTGAACACGCAGGGTTCAGCCATCATAATGGCAGGGGACCCCACAGCATGTAACAGCCATGAGGTACAGAGCGGAGGTTCCAAGGCACTGCCCTTACAGAGGACATGGGTTTTTGGGGAACAGTATACCCAGGAAAGGCAGTTCCCATCCAAGCTGCTCCTATCTCAGCTGCACACGAGCCTCACATCCTGCACCCCTTCTCACATCCCTGCTGTGCTGTGGCTGATTCATTGCCTTGTGAGCCCAGCGACAAAGTTTGCTAAACAGAATCTCCTCCAGTTTAATACCAATCCATTTCCCACACACCGGGCGCGCACGCTCCCCATTGCCTTCCGAAACCCTATTTTAAGTTACAAATAGAGGTGGCTCATTCACTGAGCAGAAATGCTGGAGGCTGCTGCCTCACCGAGAAGTGGTAAGCACCAGGGTCCCATCTCCCCATGTCCAAGCACGCCTGGATGGAGTAGACCATGCTCACAGCAAGTTTTATGGCAGCAAAAGAGCAGCACATGCTACTGGTTTGCTTGGGGAAGGAGATGGTTTTATGCATTGAACCCACTACCTAAAAATGCAGAACAACTCCAAAGGCCAAACCTCCAGCAACTGCTCCTCCTCCCTGACCATAGACCAAGAGGATAAACATCGCCTTGTGGAAAACCTCCACTTCCAGCCTCAGACAGAAGTGTTACCGAAGGCAACGACACCCAAGCAGGCAGTGCAATGGCTTTCATGCTGCAGAGGTGGCTGAGACTCCACCTAAAGGGCTTGGGGACCTCAGTGACTTCAAATCCACCTCCACATGCTGCTGCCATCAAACCCTTTGGTGCAAGGCTCATCATGCCCTTTCGCATGCAGGACTTCCCACATGAGCAGCATTTTGTGCTCTCACCCCATGCATGGTATAGGGGGGGCAGCACATCACTGCTGCCAGACCCACCTGCCTCCTCTCCCACACTCGGGGTGCGGGTGATGGGGGGTCCCCATTGGGGTGGGAGCGGGAAGCGTGGCCTGCCCGGCATTCCGAGGAGGAGGACACATTCCTCCCATTGGGACTGACAGCAACGTGCCAAACCTCCCGTGGTGCAGCTGTCCCTGCATGAGATACCTTCCCCTTGCAAAGCCGCACTTGAAGCACGCACACAGCAAGGGAGAGGGCAGTTTTTAATGCTCCTTAGGAGAGCACAGCTCTGCCAACACTCGCAGCCCTCCTCCACTGAGTGATCCCGCTTGGCAAGGGCTAAGCAGACACTTTGGGATTGTTCCATACTTTCCAGCCGTGATGGGATGCAGCTGGAGACCCCGGCATGCAGGAGGTCCCTGTGCTCCAGTTCTCCACAGCCTCTACAAGAGTTTCTTGGCCATGCAAAAGGGGAGCTGGGTACCCCAATGCTACTGGCTGAGGCGGCCGCATCCCTCTCCCTTTGGGGACCACAGATGCTCGGCTGGGGTGATGGAGAAGAGGAAGCATCAGCCCACTCGACCATCACACATGCAGTGGGGACAGAAACATCAGCTGAGCCCCGTCAGCTGGAGAGCAGTCATGCTGACATATGTATCTTGTATAAAAGGAAAGGTTATGGGAGTGTGGGGGGAAAATGAAACCTTCATGACAGTGCACATTTGACCTTGATATTTTCACTGTCGCAGCCAAGGATTAAACTGTCGTATTGAGTTTCTCTGCCTGGGAGAGCTCCAGTGTCTTAAGCCTGAGCTGCGCAAGGGTGTAGGGTGTCTGTGCACATGTCAGCACCTTGGATGAGCCCCACTGCAGCTTTTGGGGTTAGCTGAGCTCAGCCCCATACAGACCACGAAGGGGCAGGGGGTGGGATGATGCAGAAATGACCCCATTGCTTTCTACACAGCCGAAGTGCGCTGTTTTACTGACCTGAAGCTGGAGTATTTGCTCCATCCCTGGCAGTGCTCAAGGCCGGGTTGGATGGGGCTTGAAGCAACCTGGTCTACTGGAAGGTGTCGCTGCCCATGGCAGGGGTTGGAACTGGGTGAGCTTTAAGCTCCCTTCTAACCCAAACCAGTCTGGAATTCTATGATTTGGGGATGGCTCAAATCGAGCCCAAACCAGGGTAATGAAAGAGCCCTTCCATCGCAGCCTTCCCAAAGGCAGTCTTGGAAAGCCTGGCCCTGCTCTGCTGACCCACCTGTATGCACACGTTTTGCTGCCGATTGCTCATCAATACCAGTTAATTACCATGGGTGATTCCTGCAGCTGTGAGTCATGCCTGCACTTAAACTCAGCCACATGCTTAAGTTTCTTCTTACCCAATGCGGTCCAACAAACCCAAACTCCTCAACAAAACACACGTGCATCCCTGCCCTCTTCACAGATGAATACGCAGACGCTGAAGCACAATCCTTCTGCTCCTCTCTCCCCTTCAAACCCCCCCTTTGAAGCTAAATTTGACATTTACAGCTGTAAACTGTTGAGACAGGGCAAAAATGGCAGCTACGGTGGGAACAGCCACTGTTAATGTCAGAGGCTTATCCCAGGCCCAGCGCCCACCCCACACGGGTGATCCCCCTCTGTGCTATCACTCATGTCATGCCTGTCACTTCCTTCCCAACCCTTTCTTGTACTGAGGGAGATGAGAAAGAAAGGAAAACCAGTGGGGTTTGATGACTTCCTGCTGGGCCGGTAAAGTGAGGATGCTCCATTGAACACAGTCGGGTTCAGAACACTTTTTGCTCCATTTCACAAAGGGGAACTTTTCTCCTCTTGTAAATCTATTTAAAAATAGACCCACCACTCATTAATACAGCAAGATCAAAATGAGATTCTTGACTGTTGCCTTATAAGTCCATATTTTCAAGAAGTTTACAGCTCGGCAGCAAACACACATACCCTCAACTGGATTTTTCCCCTTTCCCCCCCACAAACTACTCCATTTAACCACTTATAAGCTGTGTAGGAGGTAGAAGCAGGGACCAGCAGCTTCCTCCAACTCCCAGAGCCCCCCACCATGCGCCAATGCACCCCAATAGCTGCAGTGCAGAGCAAGGGCATGCACACTCCTCAGAGCCTCAAAGAAACTCCCAAATTCAACTATTAAACCCCTCATAAATTCACTTAATAGAATTCTCCAGGAGGGGGTAGGAGAAGGTTTTTCCATGGCATTTTTCCGGCACCTCCCATCTTTCCAGGGCACACTCGCTCCTGTCTGTTTGGAAAGGAAAGACAGAAGTCTCCAAAATGACAGCCTTGAAACCAAGGCTCTTCTGTCATACAATAACTATGGCTGTAGGGCTCTTTCTGTCACATAAATGCTGGATCAGGCATTTCGCTGTCCTCTACAGTCTGCAAGATGCCAACACAAAAGCATTAAGCTGACACAAACTCTGTATTTATGGCTCTGGTCAATTGGATAGAAAATCCCCCACGTGCACACACAAGATCCAGATGCAGTTTGAAATGCTGGAGAAGTCTGGAAATGCATGGACCAAGGAATAATTATCCCAAATCAAGTCCAAAGCAACCTTGGCTCATGGCAGTGATGCTGCATGGACCCATCCCAATGCTGCTCTGAGAAACGTCTCTAAAGATGAGTGTCCCTGGGGGTGCTCGATGTTCAGATCCAGCTTTTAGGACAGAATGAGCCTTTCTGTTCTTTTCCAACCCCTTGAGCCATGCAGGGGATAGAAGATAAGTAACAGAACAGTTTGATGCCCTATGCTGGAGTAACAGGGACAGCAGGCGTGATGCCGGGTAGAGGGGCTCACCAGGGGATGAAGGGCTGTCAGCTCTGGCTTGAACACAGCCCTTGGCAGCACTGCACACAGAGGAAAATCCCGTTCAGCTGCAAGCCCAGATTAGGTCAGCAGAGCTTGCAGTTTTGGAGTGGAAATGCAGATTTCATCACTTCTGAACAGAAATTCACTAGGAAATGCTGGAATACGCAGCACCCCAGCAAAACAACTTGGCAGAACTGCATCTCCTTAGGCTATGACCCACAGGGGGACTGCTGTGGGGCTGCTCAGGGCTTTGGGGAATCTTAGGGGACATGATGACCAATGCCCATGCTATGCAGTGATCACTAGCACCAACCTTAGTCGCAACCAAGCAAAGCAGGACTCAAAGCTGCACCCAAATCCTGCCGTGCTCTTTAGCTCTGTCCATTCATCCTTGGGTTTAAATTCCCTTGAGAATTTAGGTTATTTCTAACAACCATTAGGCAGAAAGCAGGATTTAGATCTGCTGGTGATAGAGGCCTCTGGATGCCAAATCCTTGAGTTACAGCATGTGCCATCATTTTAAACACTCATTCCAGCATCCATATTCACATCAACACAGAGGGGCCCCTGCATTTCTCACTGACATAAATAACATGTAAAAGCACCAAAGGAGACATTCCCAAGTGCCGAGTACCTGATCTGTCTTTGAAAATGCAAGAAGATGTACATCTACAATAAACACGGCTATGGAGCGATGCCTCAGACACAACAAGAGAGGCTGTGCTGGCTTTAGCTTCATGGCTAATGGAAAGTGACACTGTGAATATAGTTTTCAACATCAAAACTCTTCCTCTTCTTCTAATGGGGACAGAGTAGGTCCGACCTCCTTTTAGTCCTATTCAAACTTGACTGTGACTAAGGTTTGAACTAGGAGGGTTTGGGAAAAGGGGAGCAGGGTGAAAGACAGGAGAGGGGCGGAAAGAATGAGATGTGGAAAGGGAAAACTGTGAAAGTGCCACAGCTGTTCAGTGACAACAGTTTGGGGCCCAATGGGCACAGGGTAAGAAAAGGGGAAGGAGTCCCTGCCCATGGCAGGGGGATTGAAAGGAGATGGTTTTTAAGGTCTCTTCCAACTTGAACCGTTCTATGATTCTATGAAAAGCACCTTGGAAAAGCAAAAAGAGAGCCCACACCCACAGCACTTGGGCTTATCTTCAAGGGTAAATAGTGTCTTTCCAGGAGGAATCATCCAAACGCAGCATCTAGAAGTCTATTTACCACCATGTATCAACTTAACCCTTTCACTTTGGCTTCTCAAGAGTGAGTCACTCCCAACAAAAACTGCTATCAGCGGGAAGCTCCAAAATCAAAGCTGCCAACAGCACTGTGCATGCTGGCGTGCGGATGCCTATCCTCTCATAACCGAAGTATTCCTTAACTCATCAGTCCCAATGATGATTCTACGCGCCCACAGCACACACATCCCATGGGAGATAGGGAACCAACCTCGGCATGAACTGCAGAGCCTAAAGCCAGTGCCTGGCTCCTGCCCCAGCACCAAACCCTTCCATGCAGCACAACTCTAACTTTCCATGAAGGGAGACTTTGGTAGGACGAGTATGAGATGATGAGTCAATAAGATTTGATTGTAAGATTAATATTGAAGAATGTGCTCATTAGCCCCGCTGCTCACAATGACAGGATGCGGTGCCAACTTTCTGACAAAGACATGCAGGGATTAATTTAGTGACTAACGACACGGAGAATTGCATTACTCCGGTATGCTCCCTGTATCCCGATGTGTAAACATCCCTAACAGCACAAGAGTTTTCCTTCTGAAAGAAAGGCACAAGCTCAGCCAGAGTTGTGCCATTTGCTTGTTAAGATGGCTTTTTCTTGCTGCTTTTCCCATTCAAAACCAGTCATTAGACAACTCCTGAGAACTGGGGTCTAACTGGAATTTAACTTGGGGTTAAATTCCCAGAGGACTATAAGCAAATACTTCAGTGCCTTCTCCTGGTTAAACATTATAGTGTGTATCTGCCTATTATGGAGCAGTCAACCCTGGAACAGGCTGCACTTCAGTCACCAGCATCTTAGGCCCAACGCCCAATGTCTTCATAAAGTGATCCGGATGATGGGATCAAACGTATCCTGATGAAGTTTACCGATGATACCAAACTGAATGGGGAAGTGGACTCTTTGGAAGGGAGAGCCATCCTGCAGGATGAGCTGGATAGGCAGGAAGAATGGGGTGACAAGAACTTAATGAAGTTCCAACAAAAGCATGAGGTCTTGCACCTGGGTAAATACAATCCAAGAGTGCAGCACAAGCTGGGATCTGCCTGGCTGGGGAGCAGCAATGTGGGAAGGGACTTGGAGATCCTGGTGGACACAAGCTCAATAGGAGTGAACAGTGTGCAGCTGCAGCAAAGAAAGCCAACAGAGTGCTGGGGAACATCAAGAAAGGCATCACCAGCAGGGATAAAGATGTCATTATCCCTCTCTACTCAGCACTTGTCAGGCACACCTAGAATACTGGGTTCTGTGATTCTATGATCTCTGAAGGACTTGGGAACTGACCTGAAGTTTCTGGGCAGCAGGAATGCAGCACGCGGAACCAGGGGGCCTATCTGTGGCTTCTCCAGAGCCAGATAACATCAAATGTAATATTCACATCCATGATGGATATTAGCCCAACTTAAGGCCGGTGGCTTTATCTTTGCTGCCATCGGAAATAGAAAAGGAAACCTCATTAAGCAGATCACTCAAGTCAGAGTCACCTTTTAAGATGCCAATTTGCTTTTCCTTGCCTGTATTTTTAATTCTCAGGTACCACAGCAAGTCAATAGTTCAAGGCTGCAAAGTAAGTTGCTTCAAGTCAAATATTCAATTGTTATTAGATAACTTTGCCTCCGTTCGGCTGCTGTGCGTAGGTGGGTTGCCAGGTTATGCACGGCACATAGCGCCTGAAATTACATTGCACAGGATGGAGGAAACTCCACTGCAGATAGCCAGGAATTGGATTTATGCATTTGGGTAGGATATTACCAACCTATGAAGACAGAGAGAAGAAGAATATAAAATCATTCGCTTTGACCCTTCCAGCTTTTCATCTTCTTCCTCAGCACTATGTTAAATGATATAAGCACCATCCCATCCAATATCATATCCTGCTCTACTTGTTATAAACCTGCCCGGTATCAATCCATCACACAACCCATACCCAATCCAGGAGATAAGCTCATTTGAATAGGGAAGCTTCACATGGTACCATTGATCTGAAGTTTGAGTTGGCCTCACTCCTGGACTTTCCCTCACAATCTGCAACAATTAGAGGAGTTTCTGCTTGTCCCCTCTGGAAATAGAGAGTTCTGAGTAAAGCACCTTTCAGATGCAAGATGTTTGCTTGGATTTGCTTCACGCTGAACTACTGTTAAAAGATGCAATGGTTTAACCTCTTAACCAGAGTGATTTGGGATCAGGGGACAGCCACAAGAAATTGTTTCATATGGCAGGAGAGACCTTGGCCAGGACACCCCAGACTCACTGCAGTGGCTTTCAACCTGCCCATCTCCCATCAAAGCCAACAAAGAGACATCCAGCACCTCTGCACCGGCTCAGGTCCTTCCCAGGAGCATGATGCTCCACACTGGGAAAGCTTTTAGGTAGCATCAAATATTGTTTAGTGCCCTGAGAGTAAAAACGTACTCTGAGAGCCATTAAACATGATGTGGATGGAGCACCTGGGGACTTTGCCTTCTCCCATGGAAGACATGGCAGACGCCAATAGATTTGGGTACCTCTGGGTTTTGGTCAAATGTTCTTATTCAGTTGGAGATAAGAAGCCTCGATCATGCCAAGTCCAGGTCAGAGCACACTAATATCCACGCTAGAAAACTAGACAGTCTTGCTTTTGCCATCTGCCTCTTGGCCAGTAGTGACAATGCTCTTGGTACGAGCGAGAGCATTGTCCCTGTGGCAGCTGAGCCATCTGAGCTGGGACTCTGCCTGAGAAACACTTGCATAGTCTCAAATACCTCCAGCAATCTGGTGGGCTCGCATGTGTCGAGGCAATTCACCATGGCACATCTTAATAAAATCAGCGAGACGGAAATTACTATTAAGGACGGTCCCCTGGCACCGCAGAGGGTGAAGAGGAAATAAGAATCAGTTAAGGAGTCTGTCCTCGGAAATGATAATCTACACAGTTGCTTGGGTAAGCAAAAACCAGGCAGCAATGAATTCTCAGGTGAAGCTGAAGCAATCTGCAAACACAAAATAGCCTCAGACTTCCTCAAACCCAAACAAAAAATTCCTGAATATAGGCACAGTACGATTCCCATTCATTTATCAACTGACCAGGGAACAACCAGTGTCCAACCAGCTTTGCTATCTGTCCCACAGGTAAAGAAACCAAGATAGCTAAAACCTGTGTGGCCATGAAGGATACTGGAGAGGAACAAACCCTTGGAGAGCTTCCATCGTCCCTGCACAACACCACCAATAACACAGCATGATTATCTGAACTGCCTTCATATCCCTCTGGGCCTTCTCATCCTCAGCACCATGGCAGAAGTCTGGGGCTCTGCAAACACAGCACAATCAATCTACTGAGTTTCAGGAGCCTTAAAGGTCATTTAAAATTGCTGTTCTTCACTTGATGTCGAAAAGCATCGTCTAAAAGCGGTGGGTGCTGGAGCTCACAGCAACAAGGGGCTGCTGCTGGCTCTTCCCGAGCTCTTGGCTAGATCTGCCAGAAGGGACACAACTTCTTAATGCAAATGGGGATATAAGTGGGGATGTAAACACCCTGGGGGGGCTTTGAGATCCTTGGGAAGGGATGCAGCTGGATGCAAAGCGATGCGTGAGCCAGGGCACTTTGCCAGCACCTCTGCTCTTTTCAGTAAGGGTTTTTAGTCCTACAAATGTTCAGCTTGCCCTTTGCTCCCAGGAATGTTATTGCTTTGAAACAGGGGAGAATCCAAATCCTCTACCAGCCAGCCTGCCTCCCGCTGCCGACTCCAATCCCTCCTGTGCTGGGCCCAGAGGATGCTTTCCATTTCCAAGTTCCCAATTTGCTAACAACAGAACCTCCCGCTGAAGCTGAAGACAAGAGGAGCATCTCACCAGGTGGGTCAGCACTCACCTTCATGCGCAAAAGCATCTTTCACTCCACTTTACCGCATTTCTTTGGGTGTTTGTTTTCCCTCACACACGCTACACTTTACATTTTACAGCGCCAGATATTGTAAAAACTGTTTACTTCAGTCAAAACCCCAGACTAGCTAAAATAAACAGACAAGAAAGGAGTATCTCATTATTTACTGGTAGCTACAGAAGGTCCATTCAGTTTGCAAAGCAGTCGGCTGCAGGAAAGCACTTATTAAAAACACCCAACCCAATAAACACAACCCCAACTCATTTATCCAAGCTTTGCAGCTATTATTTGGCATTTTCTTTCCCCAGCCACACAAATCTGCTTCATTACTTATTTACACTACATCCCCCACCCCAGGTCCTCCTGCTTAGTGGCTACACACAGAACAAGAGAAAAGAAGAGGGGAAAAAGGGGAGCAGCCACTCTCCAGAGAAACCCCAACACAGTTCAAGCGGAGAATTTCATATCTGTCAAGCAACCCAGCTCAATAAGCAATAAATTCATCTGTCTCACCTCTGCTGCCTGGCAATAGTTGCGCTAAGTCACTGCATCTTCCCCCTCCTCCTCCTTACCCCTGCCAGTACTAAAGGTGGCAGCTCTTTGTTCCAATCACAGGGAGAGTTGCCAGCTAAATAAAACACTGGAATGATCAAAGCCTGAGGATGCTTGTTTTCATCTGGGCCATTGGTTAAAGGCCACCTCCACCCAAATCCCAGCTCTTGCCAAAGAGGCAGCTGACTGCTCCAAGTCTGGGCATCAGCTTCAAACCTGCTCTAATTGAGCACTACTCAGTGCACTGTCATGGCAAAGCCCCTCTTTGGCTTGATGCTGCTCAGCCACTTAATGGTTCAAGCCGAAGTCTCACAAAAAGACCAGAAAGAAATCCCATTAACTCCTCTGGTTTGGCATCAGACCATACATTTTCAAATAGCCTGATCTTATAACAGTGATATAACAGAAGAATAAATGAGCTGAGCTGGACCACAACAACCCAGAGGTGAAGATGCCATACAGGAGATCTTGCTCCCGGTCCTGAATCCCTGTGAGCTGCCGCATCAGATATTGAAATACCTCTTTTCACATCACATGTAGAGCAGACTGGGGCAGAAGCAGTTTGTGTTCAGCATTTCTGAAGGCAGAGAAGGAAATAAAAAACCTTAAAGCAATACTTTCAAAACTATATTATGAATGGGAAATTTTAAGCTGGCTGCAAGTGGACGGAGAAGCCAAAGTCAGGATGGGTTTTTTCACTAGCCCTTATTAGGTAAAAGCACTTTGTAACTGTTCATAAGCGCCTCCCTCCTCCTCCCCATCCAAACCCAAAGCCTCTGGCACAACACCATGAACCTCCTCTGCTGTCAGGACATGAATGCAGATGTCACAAATTCAAGCTTACAGCATCACCGGCCAACTTTAAGTCTATGAAAAGGCCGCTGTCTCCATCACTCTCAGTCATTCTTATCCGTTACCATTGATTAAAACCCATCCTCAGGAAGATGAGAGCACAGAACCAACATTATTGCTCACTCACTGGATTATTTTCCCCACGTTTGTTGTGCGTTGTGGACTGAAGATCTTCCTCCCTAATCTCTCAGTCTCTTGGGACCCAGGTATTCAAGAGCGACTGGGAGAGCAAAGTGAGCCCAGAGCTCCCAACTACTGCACATGAGGAAAAAATCCAGTGCTCCAGTTGGCCACGGAAAGCTCAGATCCCTCCACAACTCACATAGAGGGGACCTTGGGTTTGTTTTGGTTTTTCCATGCTGTAGTCCATTTTGTGTGGGGGCAAACCCAAAACATCCACAGCCACATCAACCTGCAAACTATCGAGGAGAAAACCAGCACTATTCAATTAAAGGTGCTGCAAGTCTGACTCGTGAGAGCAGATTGGAGCAGGGAGGGTCACCACTAGCCCTGGAAGGAGATATCCCCCTTCTACACCAGGGCATCCTCTCTATCTCAGGGCCTCTGTGGGCTCACACCTCCCAGGAGGCATTTTCCAGCCTCATAATTCACCCACACATAATATACATATACATATAATCACAAAGACATGTCACCCCCAAAATAAGGTTGGGATTATTTGGGCATTAGCTTCCCCTAAAATCTGCGCATGGCATTAACAACATGATGGGATGTGGAGGCACAGAGAGCTGAGAAAAGCTTGCCCTGCCCCATGCCGTGACTTTTGCATTGATTACGGCAATAAGGACCACATTTGAGCCCTTCCAAGCGCTTTAATGTGAACCAGAACATCCCCAAGGACATTCCCTGGTACACGAACAACAGACGACAGCGATGCCGACCCCCTTCTTCTCTCTAAGCTTTAAAGTTTTTGTCCCAGTGCCCTGCAAGGCTCGTGCCAGTTAAAGACTCTTTGGCAGCTACAGAGCCAATTTAATTGCTGCCATCAACTCGTTCCCAGACAAATGAATTCATTCATGATCCACATACACTGTGAACATATAAAATACCCTGGAGTTCTCCGAGTGATGCACAAAGCCATCAGCGGCTCCAGAGCAGGGCGGAGATTTTTAGGGCTGATCACAGATTTCCCATGAAGTATTTAGATGGGGAAGGGGGGTCGCTACATGACAGCAATCACACAAGAGGCCTGCTCCTCTCCACAGCTTGCTGCTTCGCCCTCAAAGCACAACCCCCAAACCAAAACAAAAGGATAACAACCAATTTTGATGGAGCCAGAAGACGTTAGCAGTAATAAAATCTGTTTCTACGTTTCCTTTGATGGATATGAACCCGAGCTCTGAACTCAGCCCACTGTAAACCCACCATCCACTTCCAAATACAGTTTCAAGGCTTATTTGCATTATAGGCCCATCAGCCCATGGGGAAGCTCTCCTCTGCCTCTCCTTCCTGCAAGATGCAGATGGAGACATGCAAAATGCCATCCCACAGGCTACCACAGACTTGAGTTTCAGCAGGAAAATATTTCCATTACACTACACCAACACAGAAACTTGTTTCATCCTTTGTTCAGTGATGCTGTTGCAGGGAGTTAGCATGGATACAGCCCTCTCCCTGCTCCCACACCGGTGCACAAGCATTGAGGGAAAAGGGGATATTCCTCTTTTACCCCCCTATGCTTCCTTTGTGGTCCAAGCACAAAAATTCAGTGAATTCTAGCTGCAAGGTGGTCTGGTTATGAATCTAACAGCATAAGGGCTAAAATGTAAGCTCCGAAGATGGAGGATGCTGGTTGTATTGCATAAAACTAGATATGGAGAGTTACCTTCATTTACTAGAGGTAGGAGCAGAGCTTTGCATAGCAAAGGGAAAGAGAACACCCTTACAAAAGGAACATGTCATGCATTAGCTGAAAGCCCACCTGCATTTCAAGTAGACAGATGTTTTTTCCTGTCAGATTTCTAATAACATCACAGCTACTTAAAAGCCAACTTCCAGGTGGGTTTTTTATAGGAAACAAGCACTGCTTGCTATTCCTAATAACCTCTTAATTTCAGCTCGAGCCTGTTCCCCGCTGCTCTGAGCAGGAGGTTGCAGTCACATGTTTATGCAGAAGCATTGGGATGCTGCCACTGTTTAGATTAGAGCCCTACTGGGAGGTGTCTCCTGGAAACACCCCATATATGGATTTCACAGGGAGAACAAAAAGCAAGGAAGGAGCAGTATTTCAGGCTCGCAGACACAAGCATCCCTGCTATTGCTGATGGCTGGTGCTCCAGATGGGCTCCCTGACCGGGAGTGGAGGATAACCGATGAGGTCCAGGGATGTGGCACTGGGGATAACTGCTGAGGAAGAAGCAGGAGAGAAATCAGGGCAATTTTCTGCTATCCTCTAGCAAATCTCTCCTGTGATGTCTCAGTGTCTTGACCAGCCTCCAAGTTAGGAGTGAGACTGGCAATTGCGTGAAGATGGAACTGGGAGTAACCTAATAAGTGCTAACGGGAAGAGTTAGAAGGTTCAAGTCCTGTTGAAAAGATGCCCTCCTCTCTTCCCACCCAGTCATTTGATTACTTCAACATTCAGTGCAATAAAATACACAACTATCATGCCACACATTGGATGACATTAAATCTCCTTTTCTTGCCACTACTCTGCCCAATGGAAGGAAACGCTGTTCCCTCTGATAAAATCTGCTGCCCAGCTCCCAGACATTGAGTTTGTTCTTTGAAGTCAAGACTTGGGATGTGCAATTCCCTGGACCATTAAGTGGCTGATCACCCCTGTCTTCTTGCATTGCTCTGGGTTCGAACTTCAAAAGGAGATGGCAACATTTGCCGCTCTCGTTTTTAAAGCAACCCTTCCACGTACAAACAGAAATTGCCCTTTTTAATGTGTCTTTCACTTAAAAGAAGCGAGAACTGGAGTGGATAAACCCCCCTCCTCACATGGCCTGTGAGTTCAGGCAAGCCAGAGCCAAATCCTGCACTGCAAATCCGTATCATATCTAGACCTCTATGGAAAGACCCACTTTGCAAAGCCTCCAGATCCTCCAGAGACATCTCCCTTGCTGTCTAACACTATTTGCTTTGGCAGAACACTGTTTATTACCCAAGTCGCCCTAAGCCCAAGGCTGTTACACATTCCTGCCAAAACCAGACTCAACACTGAATTGACTGATTAGGTCAAATGCTTTCGAGTACTGGGGCTGGTGGTGATTCCTCAGCCCATCCGCAGAAAACAAGGAAAACCTCAACAATGCCAGGCAAACCCCATTCTCAGCAAGAATTCAATGATTTTCATCAAGTAAGACTTTTAGAAACAAGGACACAGCTGCTCATCCTAAATGGCATCAGGACCAAGTCACTAAAAACCACCCCATTGTCCCTGAATGCAGCCAAAGTGCGGTGGGCGCATGGGAAGAGGTCTTGAATGGGTGGCTCTTCTGCTGCCTCCTTTGCTTTCCTTAGTTCCTTGGAAAGGGAACCAGGGGCAGCAGGGAAGAGGCTCTGCCCTGCAGCCTGCTCGAAGCACAGGGCTTTTAAAACACAACATCTCCCTCCAGACCAGTGTCATGATGCTCTGCATCAGTATTAATGGCTTCTGTCTCATTACAAATTGCATTCTGATAACAAGCTGTTGAAATACCCAAGTTTGCTACATCTTCCCTTTATCCCTGCTCTCCTCTTGAACTATAAATAGCACTGGCATTTACAGTGGTACATTCTGCCTTGTTGAAATTTGATTTAAAAGTAAAATTGGCTGGACTCCTTGTTAAGTTATCATTGTTCTTCATCTTTACAGATTTCCCCCCCCCCCAAACCCTGCCTAAACTTGAGGCAAAGAGCAGAGACGCAGAGTGAAGTCATTAGAAAAGATTTCCTGACAAACCTCAGGCATCCAGAACGGTTCAGTGCCTTTTTCACCTGCCATAGGAGGAAGCCTGGACATCTCCTTGCTCTTTACAAGCTCTTGCCATAGCTGTTCCTGCTCTTCCCCCTGCACATCTGCCGCAGCTCACTACCTTGCATGGAGGGAAAGGACAAGGTTTGTGCTTAAGCATGTGGCTTGGTAAGAGATTGATCAGATTTTGGAGGAATTCTACAAAAAAGAGGGAAAAGCATTAAATTTTCATGGAATCCTTTTTACTTGGAAAGCTTTCTCCCTCCTGCTGTCATAGCAAACAGACATCTCTAAGCAGAGGTATTTGTGCAAATAACAGAAGCTTTCCCAGCACAGGGCTCACTATTAAACACTTCTTTGATCTCTACAAGCTGCCCCTTTATTCTCAGGGCTACCACACTCACAGGTGAATCCATGGATACCCTGATGTCCTTGCAAAGTTATTTAACAGCAGCACAGACCGGCAAAGCCTGGCTGGGTCGGTGATGATGTCGATGATGTGACTCGATGCTGCAGTGGCTTCTGGAGCATCCCCAGCACCTACAGCCAGGTAGGCACCGTGCCAGGCACCAGCAGGGACTCAGGCTGCTCGCAGGCACATCCAGGGATCCTGTTTCCACATCCCTCTCTTCCAAAAATACACAACCACAAACAAAACGAACCATTCAAGCATCTTTCTTAGCAAACAACAAAAGAAATCACTGAGATTCCTGGCAGAGCTTATTAGCAGCAGAGTTTATTATTGCTCTTGCTGCTGTGACACCCTGAAGCTCTCCAGACTCCATCCATAGGTTGGGTAACCTTCACTTACAGAGGGAAAACCATGGGCTGGTGATTAATGCCTATGCCTGGGACTGCAGCTCAGCTCCCTGCACCGCTATGTTTGACCTCAAATAAATTACTAACTCATTCAAGTCTCCAACCTACCAAGAAAGGACAGGAGGACTTCCCCTCCCCAGGGGGCTGTTCAGATAAATACATTAAAAATGGTGAGATATGGTGTCAGTGGGGATTATATAAATAGCTCTCAGGCTCTTTCCCTCTCCCAACTTGACCTCAGACACAGAATAAGTGCAGTCAGTACATGTTGTTAGTGACACAGTGGGAGCTGAATGCGTTTATATTAAAGGACTCTCCAGGCTGTAAATTGCATCCTCTGTTGCTCACACACGTCAAAGGCACCTCCCTTGGTTGAAGAGGTAAGCGGCTTTACTGAATGTACGCACATGCCCTTTCTTTGCCTTTATGTCATCACTTACTGTACCTTTCTCTACACACAAGCACAAGCACAGGTACCATCTGCATTCAAGCATCCAAATGTCTATGCTTCATCTCGTACCTGATCAATACAAAAATATTACAGACATCCACTGCCTTATTACAGCAGTCTCTAGAATTAAAAACCCAGAAATCCCTTACCTCTGACCCAAGCTGTGATTACTTATTCTAATACCACAGTGCAGCAAACTTAACCAGTTAAAGATTGGCTCAAATACAGTACTTTTATCTTGTATGAAAGTTACATAATTTTATATGTAATATACACATAGAATATATGTGTATGTAGTCATAAAATCATGGTTGGGTCGGAAGGGACCTTAAAGCTCATCCACTTCCAACCTTCTGCCATGCGCAGGGATGCCTTCCACTAGAGCAAGTTGCTCCAAGCTCCGTCCAACCTGGCTTTAAATACTGCCAGGGATGGGGCAGCCACATATGTATAAAATATATATATATATTTAATATATTAAAATGTCTGCCCAATGATATATTTAATGACTTTTATGTATTTCCATAAAAGTCTCTAACAAGACACCTTCTTGACAAGACACAGTGCGCTTCTGTGCGTGCTCCAAGTTTTGGGGACACCAAGGATGCTGTAAGGTCCCACAGGGACCCGCCCAGAGGGTGACTGCAGGATACTGGCAGCACCCATCAGTTCCTAAGCCACCTCATCAGTTCTGTGCACACACAGGATATTATCTGGAGGCAGTCATCAAAAGCAGATGCATCCCTGAACCACAGCTTGTGCCACCACCATTTCTTCCTCTGTGCCGAACGCTCATCTGCCACCACACAGCAGAAGACAATGGAAGGAAAGGATCAGATAAAAAGTGATTTAATTTTTATAAGGCACTCACCCAGCTAATTCACGTTCTGGATCAGGTGGTAATTGCTGCTCTAAGTGTTTGGCACAGACGGTGCCAGCACAAATATTGCAAATGTCACATTATCTTTGGTCAGTGGGTGAAACGTGCTCTGCTCCTATTTGAGGAGCCCAACAGAGCCGTTCTGCCACCAGACTTGCCCAGAGGAGAATAAAACACAATAAAATAAACACTGTATTTAGAAACCATTAAGTGTGGGCGACTGAAATGACATGTTGGGAAAGAGAGCCCAAAGGACTTCAAGGAAAGATGCTCATGGAAGCGATGCACAAAGTTCAGCCCTGCTTCTAAAATAAAATGAAAAGGGTTTAAATGACTTGCATTGCTCCTTCCAAATGTATTTGCCTTCTTCCACTATTTGCTTCAGGCATGGCATGAAACAAGGCTGGTTGGGGGTTTGGTGCAGCAGCCACAGGCATGGACCACTCAACCATGGGCTGGGGAAACCTCCTGGACACCATTCAGCTCAGTGCACACATTACTTAACCAGCTGAAACTGGAAACCAGGATTCAGCTAGCTCTGTATTGCAGGGACAAAGAGGAGAAATAAAGAAGTCCTGGGGTTTTGATACTTCACATCAAATACCTTGTTCTCCAGGTACTTCATATAATTATGAAGTATATTACTTTATATAATTATACCTCATATAATCTAAGCCCTGTCCCACCAGAGATAGCACAGTGACCTGATTCTTCCCACATTCTGTAGGTATAAATCACATTAGATCATTTTACAGGGGGTTCGGAGGGGAAATGGAGACCCTATAGAAAGTTTACTTGGGTTAAACACCTCCTCCAGCTTCCCTGTGTTTAGACTAGAGCAGGTAACTCAGGTCATGCAGATCAAGCAAATCAGCATTCCAAGCCAGGCTGGATGGGGCTTGAAGCAGCCTGCTCTACTGGAAGGTGTCCGTGCCCACAGCAGGGGGTTGGGACTAAATGACCTTAGGGTCCTTTTCAACCCAAACCATTCTACGATTCTATCACTAAAACAAAGGGACATCCCCCAGCCTAAAACTGCAGTCAGCAGAGTCCAGAAGAGCACTCTCAACCAGCATAGCAACAAAGCAATATTACAAAAGGCATTAGTGCAGTGTTTGCCTGTAAAGGGGTTTTCCCACATCTCCCAAAAGCCACTTGGATTTTCAGAGGTGACGCTTCATCAGCCGGGAGGGGGCCGTGGGGACCGCTTTGCTCAACGCTGAGCAGAGCCACACAACTCACTGTATTACTTTTAATTAAGAAAGGGAAGCTGGGATTTAGCTGTCGACTTTACCACCGGATCAAGTCTGGACTGCGAGCTAAGGAAGGTTTAAAAGAGGCATAAACAGCATTTCAGCCCTACACAGTCTGCAAAACAGCATTTGATGGAATAAGAAAAAACGGAGAAGAATCGAACATTTGAGGTTTTCTTGCTTAGCCAAGGCCACCACAAACCTGGTCTCTGCTGTGTATTTCTTGCCCATCAGAAAGACACTCACACAATCAGATGGGAACAGGAGGGTGCATTCAAGCAAAGCCGTCACCCCCCTCTTGATCCCATCTTGTCTCACAACTTGTCCTGGTTCAAAGCACTTCCAGAAATCAGCTCTTCCCTCATGTCTTCAGTGGACTACGGGCAGCTCAGGTTCCTCTCAGTGTCTCTTCTGAGCAATTTCTCTTCCATTAATCCCCTTTACATCCTCCGTTCTCACTGAATTTCTCTATGAGGGTTGGGCGTCAATCCCCTCGTGACAACAGGCATCAATCTCAGTCACTCACCGACTCCGCAGATCAGTTTTCATTTTTCCATTAAAAGCCATGTTTTCATAAGTGCCAAATATAATTAACTGCTCTCAAACAGGAGATCACAGAGCATTCTGGATCTGCTCCTGATCACCAGCATCAGCTGGGCGGAAGGGAGCAACCAAGACAGATTTTGGTCTGTTGTTTCTCTCAGGACCACGCAGATACTTTTAATTATCTCCACTGAGCTTAAAAAGAGTCATTTGTGTGGCCACTGTATGTGTGCCAGGCTGATCCATTTATTCCAACAGAAGTCTTTCATGCTTGCTACACAGTCAAATGTATACTCCAACCATAAAACTTCATGAACCGAAAGAAACCCAGCCCCCAAAACCCCAGATCTGTCAATTAAATTAATACATCGGGAAAAAAATAACAGGGCAACTGATTCTGTCACAAAATAAGACCAATACAAAAGACTTTTCATAGTCAAAATCAACACCTAAGGATTTGCTGGAGGCTGCCCAAGACATGTTGAGTTGGTACCTATGGGTAAGGGCAAGCAGCACTCGCTTTGGCACATTGAGTGAGCTCAACCACTGTTAATTTATTGATGGGAATCAATGACGCCGCAGCAGATTACAAATTGCTGTCATCTCACATGGCACCACTGCGCTGCAAATGGAGAGAGGCACCCTCTGATGACCACAGGCTGCTGGAAATACTCTCCTTGCTAATGGCAGAGACTGCATTCCTCTGATTTCTTCTTTGGTGGTGTTTTTCCCCTCCATTTAGGAGGTAAAAGCAGCCTTTTCCATGACGCACCGTGTCCGTGAGAGCCTGACCGCTTCACTCACTCCCAAATTAGAAGGAGAAGGAAATGTGAATCCTTTGCAGTCCATGCAAGAGCTTACATAGGATATGATGCCTGTAATGGGAGGGGTCTGTGCTGCCTGGTGAGCCAGGAAGCTGAGTCCTCTGTTTTTCCAAGGGTTTGTGATTTTTCATCCTTGGGTAAGGATTTGGAGAGAAGGAAGGGAGTGATTTCAAGATAAAAATAAAACGGAAAATGAAGTCATGGGGAAAGGACAAATCTAATAAAAATCATCAGCATATGTTCAGTTTGCATTTACTGATTGGGGTTTGAGCCATTCTCAGTTTCAATTCAGAATCCGGGCAACTCTGGGAAAAAGAAGCTTTAGAAATAACCCCACACACACACATTGAATGCAATCACCCTGGAGAGAAAGAGGATGGATTAGAGCCTCAAGGTACATGGACATGAATTAGTTCACACTTTTGCAAATGGAAGATAAATCATGCCATTACCTTAGAGCAAGATCAGTGCAACAAGGCTCCCGAATGCCTGGTGGGTCCGGGACTGATGGTCAAGGGAGGGAGGAAGGTGCAGGTACAGGGGGTCATGGTCCCTATGCGACTCCCTCCTGCAAACCTGGAGCATCCTCAGGATGGGATGGATCAGCTCTCCAAATCAAACAAAGCCCAGCCTACAGAATAATGCTGCCAGGCAGTTTTAAAACCACCTTTTTTCTTTATAAATTAAGAAATACTGGGTTTGTTCTTTCCCTAATTAAATGCAAGACTCAAACAACAGGTAATTATTATGTGGAAGAGCAAAGCTGTCATTTAGATGTCTCGAAGGGGAAAGCGCAACAAGTGGCAGTTCCACCCCAGCCTCACGCATGTATTTAGTTTCCCTCTTGCTTTGATCTTGCTGGCTGGAGGATATCACCTGCCAAACCGGAGTAACTGAGGGCAGCATAAAGAAGGAAGCAGAGATCAGCTGCTCTGTTTAAGGTCTTCTCCTTGCAACCTCCCTTTGAATCTCCCTTCCCTGCTCCTTCAGACCAACTTCAACAGACAAAACCCAAATGGGGATTAAAAGGGCTGTTTGGTTCTGGTTGGCAAAGTAAATGTTGAGCAATGAATAATGAATGAGAGACAGGGCTGGAGTAAATAGATTTATACCCTCAGCACCAATGAGCTCACACTGAAGGCTGGGAGAACTCAATAATTAGCATTTCAGGCCCAAACACAGCAGGAAACCCCAGACTGGTTAATCCCTCCATAATCCATTTTAATCCAGTGGTAAACTTAGCCTCTTTCTACTGGCTGGGCCATATGAGAGGCTTCTGACTGCTCTTTGCCAGGAAACCTCACTTCTTAATTGCAGCAAGGTCTCGACCCTGTCGTGTCCCCTGATGCCCCAAGATGAGGGCTACTTCACCTCAATTTCACTGCAGAAACTGTTGAAAGGGGCAAAAACCAGGGCTAAAAGCAGGGGCAGGAGAAGCATCAGCTCTTTGCTGTTCAGCCAAGCTCCAAATGTACCCCTGCCAAATTCTGAAGAGTCCAGGGTCTCCTGCTTGGTCAAGGCATCTCAGAAGAACAAGTCTTAGCCTGAGAACTTGATGTGGAATAGACAAAATGCCCAAGAAAATCCACACAGCCAGGACCAAGATGAGCAAAGGGGCAAAGAATTGAAACCAAAAGGTGGCAGAACACCTGGAAATCAACACCACTATTTCAACCCAAAAAAAAAAGGGCTCCAAGTTTGACATTCAAAGTTGGATCCATCCCAGCCCTGTTCAAGTTGGGGAATGACTCTTCCCATTCATAAAGCCACTTCTCAAAGCCACTGCTGGTTGAAAACATGGGGAGCATTTTGTGCTGGTACAACTCTGGCTTTGCAGCGCCTGATCACATAGTCCTACACATGCTGCTGAGCACACCCAGGTTCCCACATCCCTAGGGACAACCATTAGACACATGGCCAAGGCAACCCCTCAGCAGGAAGGTGACCTGCACTTCACACACTGCAGAAACCTCCATTAAGGTATAGATGCGAAACCACCCAACTGCCACACACACATACAACAGGCTTTGCCTTTTCAGTCTGAACCTTCCTGAATCAAGGAGTTGTCATTAGGGAAACCTCTGCGGTATTCCAGCAGTGGGACCACGCGGCCAGTGGGCAGAGGTTTACAGAATGCTCTCTTGTAGAAAGCAAACTGTGGGGGACAGGCCTGTCATATCTGCTCTTGAAACGCCCATTAGAAAAATCAATGTAGCTATTAATTAAATAGCAGCTGTACACTTGCTCTTGCTTTTCCTCCCCAGTAGCTCCTCAGCTTGAAGCTTGGCTTAGCAAAGCCTTTGCTAAGCAGTGATAAAACCCCAGCCGGGATGTTGTCCCCTGCAGGTGCCAGTTTGCAATACATCTATATCTATATCTGTATCTATATCTATAGCAAATTCTTCTCTTTGTCCCTTCCCAGGAGCACTTGGAGCTTGCCTGCTTCTGGACCTCAGAAGAGCTTTCCAAAGAGAGCTCCATGCTGCTGATACCCAGGAGGACAAGTATTCCTGGAAGGTAATAATCATGCTGGGATAAGGGCTTCACTTCCCAGGCGATGGGTGCTTTTCCTACCTCTGTTCATGCCACGCGCATGTTACTGCACCAAGACCACCAGCCATCCAGGATCTACTTTGCCCCAGCTGTGTCCAAACCCAGGACTCAATATAAAACACCAAGCAAAAGCATGCCAAGGGGTGTTAGAAACTGAGTTATCTCACACAGTGAAGAGCTGTCCATGCCCTTTCTGGAGAGGACCTCACCACCAAACCATCACGGATCTCAGGGTTCACCCTCCATCTCCATCCTCCTCATCTTGCTGGGGTACCCCACTGGGTACAACTGTGGAGTTACAAAGCCCAAGAGGGTTTGGTGACAGCAGACAGATATCCACCTCCACTGGCAGGAGCAGGCTGGTGGCTTTCCTTCAGTGGGGCTTCCCCTTCCCACTACATACACCAAACAGCAACAAGACCCTCATCTCCATCACAGCCTTCCTGGCCAAAAATAACCCTCCCAAGCATTGCACATGCCATTACTGGCCCATCAATACTATTGATTAAATTATAAGGGAAACCAGCAGGACAAAGACGCAGCAGGAACCGCTCATCTCATTTTGAAGTAAGCTATAAAACATCACCACTTTGCTGCTCCTGAGCATGCCGATGGCTTCCTCTCCCTTCCGCTGGTCAACCCTGCGCAATGAAATGCAGTAACAGCTTGCTGTCAAAAATGAGAGAGGAGATTTCTCTCTCTTGGCTCGGAGAGATGTCCCTTCAGGACACCAAAGCCAGGGAAAGATGCAGTGGCCACGAGCACTGCAGAGCAGGGAAAACATCCCAAGTCTCCTGGGAACGAGGACAGGACATCCAGTGCTTAGAGACATTGAAGGCTAACAGCTGGCCTCGGGGCAAAGGGCCACAGTAGATGGAGAGCATGCAAAAGAGCGAAGTGGGAGAGTTAAGCTAAAAAATGATGGTAATAAAAAAAGCTGGTGTTACAAAGAGCTTCCACAGCGCTCTCCCAAAGCTGGAATCACCATCCCCTTCGGCATCGTTCCCAACAGCTTGCATGAACCTCTGACTGGAGCAGCAGAAGCTGCTGGCTTCATTATTTGGCTTATTTATCTGCTGTCCCTCTAAGGCAGAGGAATGGAGAGCCACCAGCTTCCCGAAATCCCTGGAACAACCATAGGCACCAGGCAACGCCAGGAGTGCAGAGCCACCTCCAGCAGCACAGATCCCACAGGACCAGCAGCAGCCTGGCAGTGCTGGCATTTCAAACCAAGCAATTATTATAACTTACGGGAATAGTCTTTTTTGGGGCCTAATTTCTGAAGTCAGGTGTCCATCCAGAAATCAGACTCATTTCCTGTTCAAAAGCCTCCAGTCCACATAGGATCGTTCAACCGAAAACGCACGGAGGCCAGGCTAAGCCAGAAAGCCAAAGATGAAAAGGAACATCTCAACATCTCAACGGCTCAAGACTGGGAGGGTTTTATGGGGTTAGTATTTGGTGACTGGGAGAGGTTGGGGTTTAGGGATTTTTTTAGGTTATTCTTTTGAAGCCATGAAAGGAATACACGAAACATTTACAAGTCTCCTAAAATGGGAAAGCTTTAAATTCAGCATCGTATTCGGTAATCTTACATTTCCCCTACTGCTTTCTATTGACTGTGAGTAATAAAAGCAGATGGTTTCACAGCCTTGGTCCCTATCGCGTTCAGTGGCTGGTCCCCACACCTGGGCATCCTGCTGCAACATCTGGGCTGCCCCTAAAAGCCAAACAGCCACGCTCATTAGTTTAGCTGGGGTGAAGGTCTGCATAAAATTAATAGCTCATGAAATCACTGCTATTAACATTTGCTTTTATGGTTCCTCTCATTAAACAACAAACTGGCTCTGTAATACACGAGGATGCGCTGCTAATCCTGACATCGGACACATAGAAACCTGTGCAAGGATTTTCTAGTTAGTTTTGTTTGATTAGACAAAGTACAACACAAAAATCAATTTATGCAGTCCATTAACAGGCTTGCCCCCATCAAGGAACAAAAAAGCTCCACCACCTTCATCTCCCCTGTTCAGCACGATTAAATTTGAAATGAAAGCCTGCAACACCCTCAGCATTCAAATGTTCACTGAAATACATGCAAAGCCTCTTCTTAATTATATTGCCTGCATTTTGGAGACAGGCTTCGCGTTCCAACTCACTCTTGTGTTTTGACAGGAGTTGAAATGAAAATCTTGTAAAATCTGGATCATGTCAATCAAAATCATCCCTAGTAATGTCATTGACCCACAAACTGCATTCGGCTTATCTGTAGGAGGTTCTTTCTTCTCGGATAAGGAATGAAGAGATCCAGAGCAGCCCTGTGGAGAAGGACCTGGGGGTGTTGGTCGATGAGAAAATGAACATGAGCCGGCAGTGTGCGCTTGCAGCCCAGAAACCAACCATATCTTGGGTTGCATCAAAAGGAGCGTGAGCAGCAGGTCGAGGGAGGTGATCCTGCCCCTCTGCTCTCATGAGACCTCACTTGGAGTATTGTGTGCAGTTCTGGGGTCCTCAACATAAAAAGGACATGGAACTGTTGGAACAAGTCCAGAGGAGGCCACAAGGATGATCAGGGGACTGGAGCACCTCCTGTACGAAGATAGGCTGAGAAAATTGGGGCTGTTCAGCCTGGAGAAGAGAAGGCTGCATGGAGATCTCATAGCAGCCTTCCAATATCTGAAGGGGGCCTATAGGGATGCTGGGGAGGGACTCTTCATTAGGGACTGTAGTGAGAGGACAAGGGGTAACGGGTTCAAACTTAAACAGGGGAAGTTTAGATTGGATATGAGGAAGAAATTCTTTACTGTAAGGGTGGTGAGGCACTGGAATGGGTTGCCCAGGGAAGCTGTGAGTGCTCCATCCCTGGCTTGTGTTCAAGGCCAGGTTGGACAGAGCCTTGGGTGACATGGTTTAGTGTGAGGTGCCCCTGCCCATGGCAGGGGGGTTGGAACTGGATGAGCTTAAGGTCTTTTCCAGCCCTAACTATTCTATGATTCTATGAACTGAAAATCCCCATTGATTAGGGGCCAGATCAGCACGTGCCAGTTGAGATCCCCGTGGAGGATCTCAACCCTCCTAAGGTTCAGCTGTCACTTTTAACATAGAAGCCCATGATCAGGGCCCTGTATGCCCTTTGTCCATCTGTCCTTCACAGAATCCCACTCTGCTAAGCCACTGCCTCTCATCCCTGCCCAACATCATCCCTGAGGATGCTCCTGCTCTCAATCAAGACATGGCCATTTCCCTTTCAGCTTTTCCCAGCCATATCAACCAGCCTTTGGGACACCATTCCCAGCTCTGTCACCCATTTCCTCCTGCTCTTGCCAGACTTTTCTCTCACCAACAAGTCACATCTGCCTCAGGAGAGCTCCGAGCTCACACATACCTACCCAAGTGCCTCTACAACAACCAGATTTTGCAGGGCAGATGACAACATGGCACTGCCCACTTGGAGTGGACTTGTCACTACAATCAATAAAGCTTTGGAGACACATATAACTCCTTACCACAGGCATTCCAAGTTCTTTTGGACTCTTGTAGAAGGTCTAAAGGCCAGGAGGAGTTAGCAAGTTATTTCCCCAAGACCATATAGCAGTCCACACAAAAGCAGGAGTCAAAGTTCAAGTCATTTGATACCAACTGGTCCATTATTTCCAACACTGAGCATCGGGAGATTTTTTGCAAGGCATCTCCTTTGTCCTCCCCCAGTTATCAAAAGTCAAAGTAAACTGTTATCAGTTCAGGGCTTCATTTCAAGTTTGAATTTTAGTTGGTTTTTAGGAGAAAAAAGCTCTGCTATAAAGAAAGGTTGATGGAAATTTCAATCCCCAAAGTAGATGCAAAAAGAAACCACACAGCTCCGTTTTGAGATATCCGAATTGAAAAGCCTGATTATCGCTATTGCTTCTCCCCATGCAACCAATTCAGCAGCACCAAGCCCAAGCCACAGCCTGCTCTAGCACTGCCAACCATGCACCTTTGCTTTAAACACTTCTACCCATTTTCCACTCATTGCTCCACCTGCAATAGAAGCAAATATGGATTTCAGTGGAATTTTTGAGTCAACGGTGTTTTACCAAACACAACCACATCATTGCGAAGAAGACACAGTCCTAAGTACTTCAAGTTAGGAAAAGGAGTGAAAAGTCCACCAATTCCACCGAGTGTTTCTGCAAGGTCTGATACTAAGCAGTATAATCCAGGCAATCCATTATCTCGCAGAAGACCATGCGTGCTTCCCAAATACTTCACAAACAAGGAAACGCGATCACAGCCCGCTCCCAATTCCTGATCTTACATAAAAGCAATAGAACTCAAACATCTGGGCTGGTTGGGCTCCGGGATTTGGGTGACATTGTGTAACGTGGGAACAGCACCAAAAGTAATCAACAAAATTATCTCCCTGGAAATCACTGCAGTCCAACTACAATTCCTTTATGTATTCTATAGCTTTCTCCACGTTTCCCAGCTACATAGGTTGAATAAGAAACAAAGATCTTTGCAATCTAAAGGCACAGTTACACCAGGAGGACAGAAAACCCCCATCCCAGTAGAGACTGACCCGAATCTCCCCGCACCACACAGTTGCATTTTTGTATGTATATAATCCACTTGGAACATTTCCTTCCAAAACTGCCTATGGATACAGAAAGAATTAGCATTGACACTGCACCCCATGAATACTAATGGAGCATCTCCCACCGGCTGCAGCAAGGGAGGGACTTTACTGACACTTGTTCCTTTTGCAAGCTCGACAGGGGAATGGTGACAGCCTGAGCAGGAGCTCCCCAGGGAGAGCTGGGACTTGAACTCGAGGGGAGTTAAGTCACACTGACTGCTTGAGGTGTTGCAGTCTGACAACTTAAAGAGGAATTTGGGAGGTAGAAAAGACAGGGTGCCCAGAGAAGCTGGGGCTGCCCCAGCCCTGGCACTGTTTAAGGCTAGGTTGGATGGGGCTTGGAGGAATCTGGTCTAGTGGAAGGTGTCCCTGCCTATGGCAGAGGGTTACTGGATGAGCTTTAAGGTCTCTTCCAACCTAAATCATTCTGTGATATTATGAAATGTCCTGGCATGGAACTAGACAGCAACACATTTCATCAACACACTTCATCATAACTGTGAATTAAATGAGGGGTTTTTCCCTATATAAAGGTGTTTCCCCATGTGCCTTGCTGCATCCCTGCATAACTCACCCTGGCTACCCTCAGCCTCTGAATCTGTGGCTGAGAGAGATCACGCTTCTCCTCCTGGCTTAAATCCATCCATCAGCCTGTCCCTGCAAAACACTCCGAGCTTCACCCAGCGATGGCTCCATCCGATGAGTGGAGTGATGGATAACCCTGTTCTGTAAAACACGCAGGAACCCTGTGGTGTTAATCCAAGGGTTGCCCTAGTAAGGACTGAACTGGGGCTTGACCCGGTGTAGGATGGCTGCACTGGAGACTTCAGATGTGTTGGGATTTTGCCACGGCTCCTTTCCACCCGCTCCCACTGCACATGGATGAACCCGTCACAAATAACTCTTCCACGGGGCTTGAGCGAGGGCGGTAGATGGCATCTAGTTACTGCAAGATGACTAGTTGGGCTTGATCAGCCTTGGCCGGGAAAGCAAAGCTTTGCGTGCATGACTTCTTTGGGGGTTATTTGCTTCTTAAGGAACTAAAATTAAACCCCAAGCTGTAATTCAGATGATTTCAGTGGGGAGGGAGGGATGGGAAGAGAGAAAAGAGGTTTTCCAGGAAACCAGCCTGAATCAGACAACCTTTTTGAGCCATCTCCTCCAACAAAAAGGAGTTTGGTTGCCGCACGTGCTCACGCATCTCATTCCGTGTCCCAGTCACAAACCTAACTCGGGCAGACAGCTCAAGGACTCGTACAGCTGAGATCTGCAGGAAAGAGGCTTTTGGGGGATGAGGGGAAACATGCTGCTGCTTTGCTTCTGCTCCAGTCCCGCAGCGTTCCCTGTCATTCCCGCTGCTCCCCTTGTCTCGCCATGACTTTCCACAGAGGACGGACACGAATGCAGAAGGACTCTGCAAGAAGAGCTCCACAAACAACATTAGCTTTAAAGAACAGCCATCCTGCCTTTCAATCAAGCTAGCCTGAATACCTAAATAATAAAATCTCCTTTCAAGATGACGTGATCAAAAGTGACATAAGAGAAATAAAGGGGGGAAGAAAAATAAAGATTAAAAAAGAGATGCGGGTTGTCCTGGCAACTGGCATCCCTTTCCAGCACTCCAAGATTACTGCATGGAATAGATGTTTCCTAATTAAATTCATAAAAGGTGGCATTTGTCAGAGGGTGACCACTTACTATTTTGCTGTAGAAATGGTTATTTTCTTACAAGTGAAGGATTTAGTAGTGGGCTGGCTTTGATCTAAATGCAATACTTCCATCCCCTTTTAGTTGAGCAGGGGATTTCTTTTTTCTTCAACTTTAAACAATAATAACAGGAATTGCGCATCAAGCCTACATCAGTCCCTCAGATTAAGAAGAACCGGCTGTGAACAGCCTCACACATGCAATGATATCATTCCACTGTAATTATCCCGGATTTATAACACCCTGGGTGAGATAAAATCACACACTCACTAAATTGAAACCTGAACCTCGCTGAAAACATCAGCATTTCTCCCAGGCTTGACAGGCTGAGGACTGTGCCAAAGAGCCAACTGGCAACCTGCAGTCCTGCCCATCAGCCTCTCATCCAAGGTCAAGGACTGCAGAACTGGAATGACAGCCTTGGAGAAAGGCTGCCAGATTTAATAAATCTGCCTCAAAGCCGACCTTTCTTCTCTGGGCGCTGCTTGGAATTCAGCAATGGGCTGATGGGAGCTGCAGACACAAGGAGAATGGCAACATCGGGGTGGTTGGTGTGGTGCTCCCATGCAAACTTTGGAGTCCCAGAGAAAAGAAAGAGCAAGAAGCGTAAGGGATATGAAACTATTAAAGAAATCCTAGTGCAGATTAGCATGCTCTGGTCTACAAAAGCATCCCAACAGGGTTCAAACTGCAGTGTGGATGGGTGCTATGAAAAGGCAGCTGCTTAGGAGGGAGAGAATGGCTTCAGAGCATCTCTTAAGTCTTTGAACTCCAGGACCTCTTGAGATAAACAGTCTAAATTAAGCAGCAAAACATTCCAGACTCCCTAGCAAAGCCCCGTCCGTTTCAGAGCAGCCCTTGGAAAGCAAGGCATCTACCAGAGGCGGCCCCAGGACATCGAAACATTTTACAGTGACTCCAAGTGGCCTTCAAAGATTTAAACACAAACTGGCTGGTTTGCTCCAAAACTCAACTTCCTTTGAAAAGCAGACCGCTCTTTTGTGTGCTTCTCATCTAAATAAATCTATTTAGAGCGGTGCACGTACTGAACTGGAGAGCACTGAAGAGCGCAGGCTAGAAGGCAAGCATTTGATGAACTATTTATCATTCAAAACCAATGTAAAAGCAACAAGAAGAGAGAAGTCGCTTTTAAAAGGCTTCTTTGCGATATGCAGTTCTGAGGAAGCACACTGGGAAGAACAGAAGTCTATCTGTGAGGTGTAACAAGCAACGGGAGCAGATAAGGAGGCAGATGGAGAGTACCCCAGCAGGGACCAGCCCCTTCCCGTATGCCATTTCCTATAGAAAGAGCAGCAGCAAACATCCAGGAGCAGGGTGAAGGACATCACCCACATGGTCCTCACCACAGCAAGAGATCCTATGAAGGGAGCAAGCAGGGAGATCATCTCTCTTCCACCCATTGTGTTTGGTAGGAACATCAGAGTGGATGAGAGTATTCCAGCAACAGTCCGAGGGCTACCTAAGATGAGATGGAGGAACAATGTGTGCAGCAATGTGGAGAACTGCCTTGGTGCGCATCAGGTCAGAAGGCAATGAACAGGCTCCAACAGAAAAGGAGGGGAAGCATTTTTGCCTACAGATGCTCCTCTGAGGCGTCACAGATGCAAATGACTTTCTTCAGATAATAGACTAAAGCATTCAAGAGATACAATCACATCTGGTAGCACTGGTGTGCGACTGAATTCAGACAGGCAGTTGATCAGCTGTCAGATCCCTCTCTCATTGTGGAACATGGGAAAAGCATGTAGCAATGGTCAGTCTGGCCACAAGGTCCTCCTCCAAGCCCCATAAACCTGTTCCCTCCTCCCAGGGCTCTCAGAACTGATGCTCTGCTGAAATAGCTGGCGTAGAAAGAGGCTTTTTCACACAGAGCTATAGCAGAGATGACTACGGGTTTTCCACTGCAGCTATTTTCTCCTCCACCATAAAACTGATGACCTGAACTGGAAACACTTCAATTCCTAGGGACAGGACATCAGCAGGACACAGATCTCCTTCCGCATCTTCCCCTCTCAGAGCACCAGGATATGTAGGACAACGATGACAACCACCCAGCACCCACAGACAGACACAGCCCATGCGGACCCGCAGCGGCTTCTGCACCGTGATACAAGGAACATAAATGAGCACTGCTTGCAACACTTTACATCTGCACCACCCATTTACTGAGCTGAAGTAAGAACATCACAGCAACATCCTGCATTACAACGCATTCAATTTATTTATGAATTTATGATCTCTCAAAGACTCAATTAGCTTCAGTTTACTCATCTGTGAGATGGGTACAGGATCTTACATCTACTTCAGAGCTACCATCAATCATCAGATAAATTATTCATCATTTTACAAGGTATCATTAGCCATGCTCTTTCATACCTGGGAATATACATACGTCCAGAAGGCTCTAAATGATCACTGTTAATGCTCAATAGCTTTTGTCTCGTTGATGGAGATCCAGGGAGAAATGCCCTCTGCTATCCTTGCTTTATGAAGCAGCCAAAGTCTGATCATGGAATAAGGATTAGGGATTTCTCAGCACTACCAGCCCTGTTCCTGCTCTCCTGTACTACTCGAGCTCTCTTGTACCTCAGTTCTTCCACCTCAGTTCCTGAGGTTTGATTTATTCACACCTATAAAGTGCAACAAAAATATAAATATTCCTGTATGAAAGGTGCTATGAGAGGGAAAAATATCATCATGCCCAAAGCCCATGATGAGAGGTGACTTGGCTTTAACACGCTAGTCAATACTGCCTGGTGAAAAATAGACCTTCTGATGGATTTCAGTGTCTGCTCTGCCTTGAATAGCAAAAGCACTTAAGTGCTTACGCAGACTGCTGCTCCTTTCATTGACAATTTACAACCAGGGCTAGTGCCTGAAGATAGCTGGCATGAGTAGATAAACTGCCAGGGCCCTAAGACACTAATCATCTATTATTCTCTTTTCCATTGCTTGCCAATGAGACATTGCTGATACAGAGGGTATTTTTGTCCTGTTCCATTCATCCCATAAATTAAAGAGAAAACACCTCCTCGGTTTTTGAACTGTACATTACTGCATCTTCCCATTTGCTCCATTCTGGTTTAAACACCCAATTTCCCTGCTGAAAACCAGCTTTTAGGGAGCTGGAAAACTGTTGACCAGACTTACTCACTCAGAGCAATGAGGGGGAGGTGGCTCGGAGGCAAACCTCTGTCAAGGACTGCCATTAGAGCTGTGGTCTCTGCTAATGAATTTGTGTTCCTTAATGAGCTGCTGGCGCCAGGCTTTGCTGCCTGCTCCGGAGGACAGAGGCTACCAGGCAATTACAAAGAGGCACATTCTCCATTAATGAAATGCACCTCATTTCCCATTGGTGCCAGAAAGTTGGGAATAAACAGGAATGTATATGTGGGGTTTTTCCTTGTTTTCTGCCTTTCGCACATACGCAGTTTGTATGGGGATGGTGCTGCCTGAAATCAGCCCTAGCACAAGCAATCATAGAATCATAGAATCATAGAATAGTAAGGGCTGGAAAGGACCTCAAGATCATCGAGTTCCAACCCCCCCGCCATGGGCAGGGACACCTCCCACTCTTGCTACAGTAGACAGCTCTTCACAGAGAACCGCTATCAAGGAGACACAAATACAAATCTGGTGTCAGTTCAGCACCCCGACCGCACAGCAGGATCCAGCTCTCCCCCTTGGGCATCCCTCATTTAGCCCCCGTTATCCCTCCTGGAGAAGCCACCTCCTTGCACCAATGCTTCCCACCACCACAATTAGCCTTTTAGCAGGAACAGCAGCACCAGGGCTACCTGATTTTTAGAGCTGAAAATCACCTTTAGGAGGTGAGGAGAGTTTTGGGGATGCCCAAGATGATGGATACACATTGGACTCAAAAAATCCCTCTCTGCAAGGAGTGCAAGGAAAATCCTGGGAATCGGAATCCTGAGCGCTCCCAAAAACCTTCTCAATGAGGAGGTTCAAGCCCTGCTTTTGGCTGTGCTCAGAGACATTGTCCATGTAGAAGATAGGATGAACAACTTAGGATCTGGAGCTAAGCAACTTTTGTAGGACGGGTAATGGGGAGGCTGAGTGTGGCCCTTGCCCCAAAATGCCTCTAACCTAGGAATTTCAGCTCAGAATTGCATGATTTGGGGTGACATTTCAGCATCTTCCTGCTCCAGACCACAGGGAAGGAACCAAAAACTAAACGCACACACAAAAGAACACTAAAAACTTGGTTTAGAGGGGAAAAAAAACCCCAACAAATCCAAACCCAGGTAATTCCTCAGTGCAACTAGTTAATCTCATGCCCTCTCCCACCATCCAACCATTCAAATGCAGGCACCGACCCCTTCTGCCTGCCCTGGGAGCTCCCACCCCATTTGCAAGGGCTGGAGACAGGCAAAGCACCTTTTAGCTTCTCATTCTCCACCAGCTTCATGTATGTAACTGCTCAAAGACCCATAGAGAGCCCAAGCCACCCAACTAAGCACACAGGCAGCTCAAAGGGACCATGCCACCCTTTGCGAAACCACACAGCTGCAAAGTAATTACCTTGCAGCTCATTATCCCTCACTCCGCAAATGAGCCCACTATGAAGAGCTGAGGAGAAATCCCCATATCTCCCAGGCTTTCTTCCCAAGACGCCCAGCACTGGCTCACCCCAGACTGTGAGTCAGTGAAGGGGAGATGGCGAGGAAGAGGAGGCAGCCAGGAGAGAGCAAGCACTGAAGTGGGAGGCAAAGGTTGAAGCAATGCTGGCGGTGGGAAAACTAGCACAGAGAATGGGATCAGGTTTGGAATTTTTGGTAAATGTCAAAACTGCTTAAAAAAGGAAAAGTCTCTGAACTTGCAGGAGGTTGAGGAGAGGGGCCCGCAGGTTTGACAGCCCACTTACACCACCTAAATCCCCCTGGCTGCCATAAGAAGGAGCTTTATCTGCCCATCCAAGGCGATGGCCCAGGAACCAGCCAGGGTATCAGTGACATCCGTTGCCATAGGAACGCTATTACCAGGAAACGTGGCTCAAGGTGGAGAGGAAACCCCAGAGATTCATTAGCAACAGGTTCCCATGGCAACCGCTCCAAACTCATTAATAATTCCCCCTTCCCTTCCTGTCCCCCCACTAAAAAATATCCCCACAAACTTCTTCCTGAGTGTGGGTGTGAAAATCCACCGGGAAGGCTGATGAAAAGGAGGGGAAGATGCTCCCGTGTGTGAGCAGTGGCACAGGGCTGTCCCCCCAGCTCCCCATCGCCCTTCCAGAACCTGCCTTTTAAATCCATGATATAAAACAAAAGCAAGTGGTTAGGGTGGATGCACCCCATTTGCAGGGCAGCATCGTGCTAAGGGACATGCTGTGACCTGAAAGCTGCTGCAAAGCATAAAAAGAAGACTTCTCCATTAAAAGCAAAGAGCAGGAGTAATGTGGCTCCAGTTCGGAGGGCGTTTTCTACCCCCTGCCCACCCCAACGGGTGCTGCTACCTCCCCTCTTTCCATTTCCTGCCATCCAGATCCACTTTCTACTTGCTAATTTTGTTTGCCCTGGATTCGAGACCACGATTCTCTTCTTGTCCTAAAAACACAGCTGGGCTGCAAAAGGTGTTACTACACTCAAGAGAGGAGCAGAAGGTGGAAAATATGGGCAAAGACAGAGCGGGGAGAATGAGACCCAAACTCCAGCACTGCTCCCTCCCTCCTGGCTTTCCCAGGAAACACAACATGCTTGCTCCTGAAAAATCACCTGTCTGGGCAGAGAACTTCCACAGCGCTGCCAGGGAATCTCGCTGTATTCCACACATCCGGGTTCAGGTGACAGCGAGACAAGTCAGCGTGAGTCTGACTTGGGAAAGGACAGGGAATGAGATGCAAACATTGAGAGGGCTTAGATAAAAAATGAGATACGAAATTCTCTGCTGGAACAGCAAATTCACTGCAAATGAGCAAACACCTGTAGTGTGATGCTGCTGGGAACTGCGAGAGTGAAATGGTAAATGGACCAGAAACAGCATCCCCTAGGAGCAGCTGCAGAGTACACCCCATGGGGCTGGGCAGCATGAAAGAACCCCTGCCTCTTTAATAAACATTCCCTTTTTGCCAGCTGAGTTGAGGTTTTCTTCGTTTACATCTGTTCCCCTTTTGTGGAGCTACAAAAGTTGAAGGGACAGCAATATCTGATCCCTAAAGTACAAATATCCCTGGGAGGTGGTGTCCCCTTTTATGCCTTCATGCCTCTTTCAGTCCCCAAAACCCCTCGCACACTTCAACACATGGAGATTGCCCTGAACTCACAACCCAGCTGATAACAGGGGGTAGGAAAAGTATTCGCCTCACTTTGTTTTGCTGCTAGTCTGCATGTGTTTTCTCAAAATGAGAGCTCTAGCACCTCAAAAACTATTCCAAGTCCACAGTTCAAACCAGAGCTAATACCAAACCTGCTCCTGTGATTTTTTTCCTATGGATTTCAATGAGAGTGCTTACAGGACAATTAGGTAGTGTTTGTAGTATTAAGTGCTCTGGAGCATTTCTGTAACAATAGCTATTCCTCTCAAAGCCAAATAATACTGAATTAACTGTAATAATAGTATAATAACTCAACAAGCCCAGGGGCAGAACGTATGGCTTCCCTTTTTCCAGGTTTGCTTGCTTTACATAAATGAGATACAATCTCTTATGATAAACTAATAGAACTATCGAACAAATCAAACCATCTCCCTGGTTTTTATCCTCTGCAGTCACAATAAAAAGTCTCAGGCAATATTAACCAAATACATTTCACATGCAAATATTAGATCCCAGCCTACGGCTGTCACACTTCCAGGAGAGGGTTGATTTCCTTTACCTCCAGCCTAATCTCCCAGCTAGACGCCAAATAGTAAAGCTGACATTCTGGCTGGAAGAGATTCAGATAGTACGGATTAACACATCTTGGATAATATATGTATTTTATATATATATAAACACACACATATGAGTTCTTCTGTTTATACCCATAGCAAACTGTGTCCGTCAGATGAGGCTGCTGATATAAGACAAATCTGATTAAAATCAATAATTATTCAGACCTATGCTGCATCTCTCTTTGTGTTAATGTTAGGGCAATGCTTCCTAACTGTTCCCCCTGCAGTATCTCCTCTGGACAAGAAGATCCCTCTTGGGAACATCCGTGCTGCAGCAGGGATATATATCTAACACAGATCTGATACAAGGTTCCTAAATTACAAATACAATCCTATAGCATCTTAAAATTCTCTCAACAGCAACAACCACGAACAGATTAACTGAATAATGATATATTCATAATGCAGAAGTAGCCCCGAGCACAAGACAGAACAGATCCCATCACACTAGGTGTTGCACAGAATAGAAAGACAGCCCTTCCTCCAAAGAGCTCCCAACCTAAAATGACTTGTTACTTCAATTTTAATAAATCTACCCCCCTGATATCATAAAACCTGGCATCAGAACGGGCTTTCCTTGTACCAATTAAATGACAAAGGCAAGAAGCTACTTCATAACCTCTCTTTATTGTAACTGCTTGGGATGCAGTTAAAGTTCATGGTAGCAAAGGGACTGAAAAGAGAGAGACAGCAGTCAGCAAATTATCATGGTGCCAACAGCAAAGCCTTCATCTCGATGCATTCTTAAGTCTGACTTGCTTTTAATTCAGCCTGACCAGGATGGAGTCATGTGATGGGTCAAAAATACATATACTTGTTAGAATGCAATTTGGATCGAAGGAGCAAGGGTCAGGGAATATGCTTTCATTATTCACCATAATCAGACTGTGAGACTTGTAGAAGAAAGATATTAATAGCGCTCAAGAGGAAATTGCTTGGCTCACTGCTGTGGATGGTCCAGATGCACTGCATGAAGGCAGGACTGCAACAACAGGCACAGGCTGTGGGTGCCCAGGTCCACCCAACGTCACAAGGCATGCTCTGCAGTGCAAGAAGACCCTGGTACCCAGTGGGATTGGACTTGCAGCATCCTTGTGAGGAAGTCTTGACCCCTTACAGGGAAACCATGCAAATATGAAACACCCCATTGCTATAAGTCCTGGAGACAAAGGAGATGACTGTCCCTCTCTCTCCTGTCATGCATTCAGTGACAGCTAGCAATGACCCTTTGGGCCTTAAGGACATTGTTTAGAAGGCAAAAGAGAAAGGTGAAATACTCCTGTCAATCACGTCTCTACATCTCTCGCAGCTTCAATGTGCATGTGCTCTTGGTGCACGCAATAAATAGTACCTGTGAGTACCTCAGGAAAAACTGAGGTGTAGAACTGCAAATTGGTTTTAGAAACATCTATAGCTTTAACCTAAAGTATTACTTGAATACTGCTGTTTAATTGTCTTGACAACTGGAATTAAAACCAACTTAATCTGGGTAGGAAGAGACTAAGGATTTTAAATGCTACTTGTTCTGTCCTATTAAACACTGCTGTTGGGTTAATGGAGGTCTTTAGAAATGGTGGTATTGTAATGCTGCCGTGGCCTTAAAGAGCTAAGCTTTACATGATACCTATGCTGCAATTACCTCTACTTGCAGACTTCAAATCCTGGTCGACTTGTCCTCTTCAGATGCTCCCTCAAAGGCAGAATGTGAGATGGTTTAGCCAACCAATAGGTCACCTCGCACCACTTCTGCCCGAGCTGTGCTTTTTCCTATAAAGACTTCCATTTCAAGGCCACCATTATGGTACCCATCAGCACAGCCAAAATCCACTTTAAATAAGCTGTTTTAAGTCTTTGTATGAAACAGTAATTCCTTTCCTCAAGGAACGTATTTTATCTGCTGCATAATGAGATGAAGAAATCCCATCAGACTAAAGCAAGAGTTAAAAGCGCTGCAAGAACTGCTCCAGGTTCCCCAAAATCACTCTGAATCTCTACAGCGTAGCTTCAGGAGGTGGTTTCATCTTTCAGCATACAAAAGCCCTGCAGGCCTCTTTCAGTATATAAATGGCCTGAAAACATAGGGAAAGCCACGTCCCTCCTGAGCGCCCACATATCTGACTTCATTAGTGATCTTCTAAGGAAGATTTTCCAGAGCACCAAAACAATGAGAAAGAAGTGTGTGGAGATGAGGGAAGACAAGGACTCCTCTATATGCAAAGCCTGCCCCAGGGAAGGACCCTTCAAACTGTATTATTACTTTTAAAAGGGTTTTAAATGTGAAGAAGTCCAAGCATTCCCCTTTCTCTTTGAGCAAAGCCACGAATATGTGCCACAGCCTCAGCTCTGCATCTGCTTGGCACAAGGAAGCAAATGCAACCCTGAAATCATTCAGAAATGGGTTATGGATCTCTTAAAACACTCTTTCTATGGAACAGCAGTAATGATAACACAAGCCAAAACCTCTTCTGTCAGTGACCCCGAGGTGTTCAGCTCAAGCCTCTCTGTACCCCATTTTCAGCTGCCGTGAACTTCAGTACATCAATTCCTGCAGACATCAAGGTGCTCCGTGACCCTCAATTAAACCAGAGGCCCATCAGTCCTGCCTGGCTGAAACAGGCATCTAAAAATCATTCACTCCTATTAGAACTTCTGGCTTTCAAAAGCCTTAAGTCTGCAGAACTGGCACAAACCCAACCTCCTGCAAGGGCACCACCACATCCTCCCTGCAGCAGCATGTCACGTCTCATCCTGAGTCGGGAGTAAATCCCACAGTAAAACCTGCTTCCTCCTTCCTGAAAAACACTCTGTCTTCCTCAGGCTACTACTTTAACACCAATAATGGAGACCCTGGAGTCAACCCAGACTTTCAGTGGCTAAGTTGGGCCCAATTGCAGGGAAGAGCCATGCAGTAGCTTCCTTCTACTGCAATCGCAGCCATCATTCAGGAGCAGAGGTATTCCTGGGACCTGCCTGGGGAATCTTCATGCAGGAGCTGCCATCCCCTCTCATGCACTGGGACAAAAATCATCAGCTTTGACTGATGATTTGAACCTGGACTTTGACTCTGAACCCCAAAACTGGATCCTGGCTTTTATCCCACTTAGCATAATGAAAGTGTTTCCCCTGATCCCGTCTTGCTTCTGTCCTTGGACCGCAACGCCTGCATCCACATTTCATTCACCGAACCACCCTGGCTTTCTCAAAGCAAACAATCATTCAGGTCAATGTGCTAAGAAAAAAAATACAAATCGGGAAACTGTAGATGCAACAGCATTGAAAAAATCACAACAAACCAAACCCAAACACAACGAAACCCCAAAGAGACCTGCACAGTTCACAGCAGGCTCGGAGATTCAGTGAAGGTCCTGTGGGTTGGCTGACGGCCACTTCTGAAACCACATCACTCCAAGGAAAATCAATGGTCTGCTGTGCTGCTCTTGCAGACACATCCTCCAAAGAGGTGAAGGGCTCTAGGTCTGTGGGTTCCCATCAGGATGGGACAGGTGACCCCCCGTGGGGACACTGGAGGAAGGAGACCATCAGCACGACAGCATCCCAAAAGCATTGGGACCTGCAGCAGCTCTTTTCTGCCCCTGACATGAGGTTTCTCTGAGCTCTGCTGCTCACCCCTGGTTCAGAAGCTTCTCGCTTCTGTTTTCTCCCAATTTTACCTCTTTCTCCTTGTGATGCTAAGACAGCCTGGCCCAAATCTGAACTCCATTCGAGTAAGGCAAGGCACAGACCCCCTAAAGCTCACCCTGTCATTGATTTCAATGTGTCCAAGATAAGGTCCATTAGACCCATGGATATTTCGCGAACTCTTTCATATGCTCTTCAAGCTTCCCTAGAGCACTGAGTGCAGGTGGTGGATTTATCAGCAGCCCTATCTCCAAGGATTGAGAAGAAGGAGAAGAAGGTCAACAGTCTATGCGTCTCTTGTCCATGGCATCGCAGCCTGCTACAGCCTGGCTGCATTTCACACCCTGCATCTCCCTGGCACTGCCCAGCATTAAATACAGCTACAAAGTTAGCATTAAATATAGTGGCATGGAGTAGGAGAGCAAGAGTTACAGGCAAGGAGAAAAAGTTAGGTTTTCAGCTGAGATTTAAAGCGAGCTGCTGAGTCAATGAGGCAGAGGGAGTGGAAGGGAGAGCCACAGTGTAACAGCTCCTCTGTCTTCAGCCACGAAAGGGAAAGACAAACAAATTGGCTTAAAATTGTTCCCCTTAATTTTATAGCCTGCTGTACAAAGCTCATCCATCTCACAGCTCAGCTCGCTAAGCCCACGCTATGTTCCTAGAGCTCTCCATCCTCCTTGCCCCGCTCAGACACATCGCCTTAACACCCAGAGGCCAGACCACAGAGGGGCGAACATGCAAGGAGAGCTGAGGCTCAACTCAAGCTCCACACAGTACCCTTAACAGCAACCTCAGCTCTTCCCAACCTCAGTTTTCCCTGCTTTGGAGCAATATCCATCCTTTTCTATTAATTTGCTCTCCCAGCGCGCTTATTATTTAAGCTCTGCATTACTTAACTCTCCAACGTGTTTTGAGACACAGTTTGCAGAAAAGGCACTATGCAAAATAAAATTGCATCTTCTGTTCTAATTTGTTTCAGGGGCTAATTACCAGTTTTATTTGGTTTCTGCACATGAACGTGTGCTGCATATTATGTGCGGCACAGCTGCGTACCAGAAAGTGGTCCTTTGAGCATCAGAAGTTTCATACTTTGTTTTAAAACAGCATGGGGAAGGGAAATAATAGATGGTCATCAGGCATTGACTAGGCTCCATTTTTCAACCTGGTTTTTAGGTGGTTTACTGTCAATATGTGGGTTTTCCCCATAGTCCCTACCAAGCTGCTGCCACAAGCACGTTAAGCTTAAAGAGGGCATTATTTGTAGTATAATGCTTTTGTTGCCCATATTAAACCAATATGGAATAATCCCTCTATTATGAGCTGCTATGGATGCTCTGAATTCATGGGATAGCCGTGTCCCAGGTCTCACTGCCCTGACACCAGCAGGAGCCAAACCTACACCATGCACGGAAACATGCTCCTAAACCTGGAATCAGTTTCAGCACAGCTCTAAACATCCAAACCTGTAAAAACGATAAAGGCAGAGAGATGTGCCTTTTTCCTTGGCAAAAGTAAGGGGAAGAAAACTCCTAAACTTATCTTTGACTGAAAAAAATAAGAGAAATGCACTGAGAGATGTCCACGAAAAGAGCCATTTGCAGCACAAGGGGAGAAAAAGGCCTTTTCTGCATCTGGAAATGGTAAGTAAGAGAAGAGCAGTGACAGGGATGTAGAAGGAGGGCATGCACCCAGAGGTGCTCTATGGGAGTGAGCACTGCCAGGACCCCCATTCACCAAGCAAACATCTCCCCTCTCATAAAGCCCCAGGTGGCTGCATGTGATTAACTCACATCAGGCTGGAGACAACAAAACTGCCTGGAGAGAGCCTGTGGCCGCAGGAAAACCTTCCTGGAGCCAGGCTGATGGCATCTTGGCAAGCAGAGCCCCGGGGAAGAAGCACATCCTGCTGGCAGCCCGCCACTGCTTCCCTCCCTCCTATTAACACATCGGCCCTTTGCTATTCGGAAAGCAAAAGGCCAGAGATTTGTTTTTACAACACACTCTTAGCTTTTCATGGAGGAATAAAAAGAGAAAGTACCAGCAGAACAACCTACAATGTAAAATCACGGCTTTTATCCCCTGAGCAGAGTGGTGCCAGGGACCAGGTACTCTGCAAGAGACTGAAATGCTCATGGAACCTTGGAGCAGCAAAGTTGGCATCATCCCCGGTGAGGGGCAGTGCCTAAACTGAGGAACTGGCACTGATAGAAGTGATGGAAGAAGTCCCAGTTGAGGTGCAGTGGTAGCACCAAGCTCCTGCTCCTCCTGCTTTCCATAACCTGCTGCTCCAACCCTCAGGGATGGTCAAAGCACAGCCACAGACATGGTTTTGGGGGATGATGCCTCCTCCCTACACAGCTCCGGCTCCCCAGCCAGGCTGTCCTGCCTCTCATCATCCCCTCCGAGGGGCTCATCCCCGTGACAACTCACCCAGTAACACCCAGACAAACACCATATTCCCAGAAGGATTTATTGCTGATCCCACAAGGCTCGGCTCTGTCGCTGATTCCAGTTTAACCCCCGTGACAGACAAAGCACAAGCTCCTGCCTGTAGCCTCCCTGGCTCTTGCCCTTGCCAACCCGAGCAGTCCTGAGGAATGGGGATGGAGGACGAACTTGGGATCTGGGAAATCACAGACGAGCCTGCTGCAGTGGGAAAAGGGACTCCAGCCCCTTCCAATCTCAACCACTTGTCTACCACTGTGACCTTACATTTACTCTCTTATACATCCCTCACATCTCACCCTGCTCATGTGCCCAGATGCAAAAGCATCAGCACTGTGGATATTCAGCTCATCACCACCACAGGGACACTCAGAAACACAACACAACCAAGCGAGTTACTGCCTTTGTGAGCATAACCCCTGCCCATCCTGGGACCCAAACATGCACCTTGGTTCATGCCATGGTGACACCTCACTCCTCTCATCAGCTCTGTTCTTCCCAGATCCCTCCAGACAGGAGTCACAAGGCATAAGGAGCATGCCTGAGCAAACCAACACTGTCTGCCACCTGTAACCCAGGGCACTGCAGTGCCATTACATGGTGTCTAACAAGCAGAGCCTTCTCCCCTCATAGAGCTCCTAAAATTACCAATTTCATGGTTGATTTTCCTCTGTGCTCATTTCTGGCTGTAGCTCTCACACCCCCCCAAGCTTCCCCGCTCACTGGTGAGGGGTGCATTGCAGCACGGACATCGAGGGGTTCAAAGAGCTGCCCGGAGGCTTGGGACAGGACACGTGTCGCTGGTTGTGTGTATCCCAGTGCAGGACTAATCTCCTTCCAAGCATAGCAGAGACATTCTAGTGCCACATGTGCATGGGAATCGCATCTGCAGAGCCAGTGCTGGATCCGTACTGGTACATGAGATTAGTAACTGCAGGCACCGGGGTCTGAAGACACCTGATGCTGCACTTCACAACCTGCTATTCCCTGCACCATACCCTGGGAACACAGACAGCTCAACATCGAAGTCCAGCTGCTTCCAAGATGTTCTTCATGGACCTTACAGCCAAGAGGTTCCTCTACATCAATGCTCTTACGGAAAACTCCTTCCAAGCAGGATGTGTTTTAGCTCAAGGGAAAAGGATGTATCCTGTAAGAATCTCCCAAGCTGCCATGCAGGTATTGGGTTAAGATTTTACTCTCCAAGCCTGATCCCCAAGGGCCTGAGAGGCATTTTTCACCCCTTTAGCAATAGACTGATGAATTTCCATGGTTATATATCCACTCCCATGACAGCCCTTCCATTCCAGTGCCTGCATATGAAAGGCATTGGTGCCCATCAGTGATGCTCTGCCCATCCGGTCCCCTCACCAGAACTGCAAATCAACTGCACATTTACTTTCTTCCTCACCACTTTGCACTGACTTCTTCAAACACCAGAAAAGGAACAAGAACAGAGGTGGAGCACCACAGCCTGGACCCCAGGATACCAAATCCATGCGCTTCACCTCTCACAGCCTGTCTGCTCTTCAGAGGAGATCTGAAAAACTGAAGTCATGTTCATCTCAACATCAGACATTCATTTTCAGCCAACAAGCATCTATCTGGCCAGAGGGGACCAGGCTTGATCAATCCCATGCTGATTTTCATCATGTCAGGTTAGCTTTTATTTACTGGTATGGCTCCCTGAAGCCATCCATCTCCAGCAGCCTCAGCTGAGGGAAGCGTAGCCCGATGTTTATAGTAACAAATCTAATAATCAAACACAGTCTGGTAAATGACAAAGTGTTTATTTTCCCCTCACATGAGGAATTCTTATAAAACTGCTGAAACATTCCATTTCACAGGCATTTACATGGCGATGCGCTGGGTAGCGTCATAAATCAGGGAAAAGAGCCTCATGAATAATTTCAGAGGCTAAAAATACTCCCAAGCTGGAATCTTCCCTTCATGCTTGAGTTGAGCAACATACAAGTATGGATTTTTTTACTTAATTAAGACAAAAGGAGATGCCGATTGATGGGAATTCTGAGACACAAGTTAAGCAGCACATGCCAAGGGCTTGATGGATCCTTTCAGCTTCTTGGCCTGATGGGATCACAACAGACTTGGGACTACTTACAGTTTCCTTCCTTGGGACACCCGAGGATGGGAGCCCAGCCAAGCCTTTAGGGCACAGACACACACAGGGGAACAGATATAACACCCTGAATTACATCCATACCTTTGTGATGGGTTCCACCAAAGGAATGGAACTGGGTCAGCCCAAAGGTTTATCCACCTCCTGTCCTTGGCAGTGCAAACACACAGAAAGAACATAAACCTAAGGTATATTGATGACTTTCCCTGTATTCAGCAACCACTGTCATCTCTTGATCCAAAGGTCAATAAAACAAGTAAAACTGAATTAAAATGCCCAACTTCACAAAAGAAGTACCCGATTCCTTCTAGAAGTTGTTAAATCTCATTTTACCAAGCGACAGCACCAGAGACTTCCAATCTGTACAAGAACAGACCCTGACCGTGCTCCAACCCCACCAATCTCCAGCACTATCGCAAAGGAGAAGTTCTGCTTCAAATTATGCTCATGATGAGCAGCAGCTATTCATAAAAGAGATGCTTCCCTTAAAAACTGGTGTAAGATCATAAGATGAGAATTGGGTCCCTGTAAGTTTACTTCTAAATCCTGAAGTCCCTTCGGCTGCATGGCTGAAGCCTTCAGCTGAAGGACAATTGAACCCTCAAAACGTTTCACTTGAGATAGTTCATAGACTTCCAGGGAAAAAAGAGGGGAAAAACCCTACCTTCATTTCCCACCTTGCTTTAATCTGAACTAGTCAGCAGGGAAGCCACCTGACATCCCACAGACAGGCAATGAGGTGGTGAGTGGACATCAGCCCATGTCAGATCCCATTTTGCTCCCTACACATCGTCGGTGGCTACAACCTTCCCTGCGAGCTGGATCACCCCTTCTACAGCAGAGGTTTGACATCTAGTGGACAGACAGCTCCCAAGAAGCTGTTATTGTGCAGCCAAGGGACACTGGTGCAAAGTCACCCTCTCAACAGGAGAGGATTCAAGGAGCAGGGGTTCACCCATGGGGAAAAAACCACACACCAAGGTGTTTCTCCATCAAAAGAGGCCAAGCAGCATCAGAACTACAAAGATTAGGCCAGACTTTTAGAAGAGGTTATCCAGGCTCAGCATTGGCAGGAGATAAAAGATCAAGGTCAAGGTGGGTGATGCTCAGACACCAAGGAAACACAAGAGCCATGCAGCTCGATTTGTGAAGTAGATAGAGTAAGCTGCTGTTTGATGCCTAAGAAGCATTGCTAAGAACTGGGGCGCCCAAGGGGCTGTGGAATCCTGTCAGACCCAAGGGATTTGGCTCCAGAAGTGGCAGCTCAGGTGAGTCACCCATTATCAGCCCTTCCAAAGGCTGGCAGGAGATGCCAGGTCTACCCTGGGAGCTGCAGCATGACCTGGGCCACCAGTTTGTGACCTTGGTTAAGCCAAAGCACTTGCACCCACCAGAATGGCAAACCAGCCCCTGCCCACAGCCTGATGGCTTTACTGGTTAATACAGTCAATACTGCTCAGACACAGCATTTGCCTCCTGAAGAGCCCACAGCCCTCTGCAAACAATAGTGAGTATGATTTATATAGACCCAAGGATACAAACACAAGCATTAAAGAGCCATCCCAGGCACCCAGATAAATGAAGAGCTTTCTTCAGATCCGAATTAAGCGTGATTCATTGCAGAAGAGGCCGAGACCTGCACAGCTGCCTAGAGATTCAGCATGCCCAATTCCCATTAAAATGGATGGGTTGGTGAGGACAAGAACTTCCATGGGAAGGCCAATTTTCATTCAAACTTTCTCATTTACAGACTAAAGTAGCTCAGGATGGAAGCTCAGATGAGAAACTAAAGCTTTTGGAAGGCACTTGGCTATCCAGCTCTCCAAAAAGGGCAGCACATCACAGTGTACCAAAGTAGCACCACGGGATGAAAGAGCAGTGCAGAGCCTTATAGATCTTGTTCTCCTCAGCAGCCTTATTAAATACTACAGGGCTGTGTGCCTTTTTAAGGATGCTGGTCCAGGCTGATCCAGGTCTGGTCCAGCCATTGTAAGGCAGAGAGCGTCCAGTGGACGTCTGGTCCCCTCGATACGACTGCTGAAATAGCAGTTGTTTGGAAATGGATTGCACCAAGAGCCATTTGAAGTTGCAGAAAGCCTGGACAGCATCCAACATGAGATTGGATCAGGGCACATTGCCGGGACCAAACACTCTCCTTGATGCACTAACATCTTTGGGGGAGGACAAGTCTCCCTGTTGCATGGTCTGATAGGGAGCCCAGAGTGACCCAAGCCTCTGGTCAAAGAGAGATTGCTCTGGAATGAGACCCGTGGCAGGGAAAAAGTCAAGCCTCACTTCTCAGCCCTTGTTCTCCACTGCCTGCTCCCAAACATCTGTCAACCCATCGCTCCATTCCACTGATACCTTATCCTGTTTTGCACAGTGCTCTCTTCAGCATCGTGACATTGACTTGCCTGCCAAGGACATGCAGGGGTGAAGGGAGGACTTGGTGATAAGGGAGTTTCAAAGGGCTCTGGGAAGGAGCTTGGAGGAAGCAAAGGAAGGCTGCAGGCCAGGCAGGGAACACTCACAACTGTATGTGCAGAACAACAGCCTCAGTTAAGTCTACAGACATCACGAGACAATCTAACGTGGAGCTGTATTGTCTGGGGAACACTTCAGAGGAACCCCAGCACCCAACTGCAGAGTCCCATATGTTATGATAAGGGACTGTTAAAGGCCCACTTCTATAAACACAAGTCGCATTTTGTATAGATACGGGCTGTAAATGTTATGTTAAAATACCTCAATTGCCTTGAAGCTGATTCATGCTCTGCAACTGCCAGGGGAAAAAAGAAATAGCGAGGCCGGGATGTTTCAGCTTGCTATCTGAAGTTATTTATAATAAACTCTGACTGAACTGAACACAGCAGGGCCAAAAGAGCAGAGGAAGCAGCGATGAAGGGTGGTAAAGCTCACACTGCAATCCATCACCCCTGCTGCAGAACCGGTGTTCAAACAAGGCAAGCTCTGGCTTCCATCAGGCAAAGCCAGGAAATGCAGGGTTAAGGCCAGCTTGAACTTGGTCCTTAAGTGACCCCCTGATATTGCGCTGCGACTCCAGCACTGCTGCCACGAGGGGATGGCTTGTGCCTTGTTTGCCTTTGGCTCTTCTCCGAGCAGAGGCTGCAGAAGCACTTGGGGATCCCCTTCACGGCCCCCCCCCTTTATTTGCATTGGCACATGGGTCAGACTGCACCAGGCTGGTGAGCAAATAGCTCCATCCCACCCAACTGCATCCCCCCCTCCTCGCTGCTACAACATGGTATTAGGACTGACATTAAACTGCAGGGCTGACTCAGAGGTAGCCGAGGGTATTTTACCCTCCCGAATTTCTCTCCAGCCTATGAAAGATCACAGGCTGCCAAGAAATGATGCCTCAGATGTAGCTTCCCTTTCTTGTGATAAGCTGGTGGCTTAAATCCATCCTTCAACTGATACTGCTGCTGACACTGACCCATCCTGGAGAGCAGAGATGTGCTTTCAAACACAGCATTTACAGTTAAACTGACAACTTATCAGGACAAAGCAATACGGAGCAGGCAGGGGATTGATTTTGCCTAACTGATCCCTCCTGCCTCGCTTAATGGCAAACGCCACAGCCCTTACAGAAATGAACAGTCCCGCTGAGTTGCAACGGGACCATGGGAGCACTCGGGCACAGCAGGGAACAGCCACCTTTCTTTGGTGAAAGCTCCATGCCTATGGAGCCTACATGCAAAACCCTGTCTCAGATAAGCAGCAACAATCAAGTATCAGATAAGCTCACAGCAAGCTGGGGCTGATGATGTCTATGCAGAGTCCAAAGCTTTACACCGTTTAGCTGAAGTTATTTCCTTTCCCTTATCTATAAGCTTTGCTTGTCCAAGCCAACAGAGGCTCCTCTGGAGCATCTGGAGAACAGTGACCACATACACCACTGAATTAGTCCTAATCCTTGGTACCTGCTTCTCAGAAAAGCTCTCCTCTGTGCACGTGGATGTGAGCTATTTTGAAGATGCTTCACAGAAGCAACAGCCCAAGTCACAACCTCATCTCCATCACTCGCTCTCTGCATGACCCCTGGCAAGTCACCTCATCGCTCCTCACTCTGGTTCCCTTCTTGCTTTCTGCAAGAGGACAACTTACTCTTCGAAGCAATCTCAGCCTCAGACTGCCTCTTACTTTATGCTCTGCAGCACTGGCAGAGGTTCTGGGCTCAGCCTAAGTGCTGCCCTGATGCAAATGCTAATAACTCAAATGGGCTCGTCACTAATTACCCATGCACATGAGAAGCAGGTCTGCAAGCTCCATCCCTTGATGAACATACGTGGGAAAGCCTGGTAAGTACTTGTCAAAAACACAACAGAGCTACAAAGAAACCAGCCATGACTCAGCAGGGCCTGGGAAGTTTCAGTGAGAGACATGTTTAGCAAAGAAATAACAAAAAAGAAAGTAAAACCAGAACAAATATGGCCTTAACATGACCCTCCATTTTGCTGTGGCTGAGCACTGATTTTTTTCCACCCCGCTCTAGCAATAGGGTAAGATTTCAGTTCATCATAACAGGAGCATCAAGCCGTAGGTTGGAGATGGAGACATCAGAGCAGGACTTGTACAAGCCACAAACACTAAGACATGGTCAGAAAAACAGGGTGAGCTTACGACACGGGAGAAAAGCATCTGGCCAATGGTGAAATCCCTCTTCATCCCTCACCCTGGCCTCAACAGCAGAAATACTCCCAACTTCAGCAGGTCCAGAGCTCCTCTTTTAGATACCAGATCGTCAGTTCAAGAACAGGGTCAGACTCCATAGTGAAAATGAGACAGATCTCTTCAAAGCCTATAGGAAAAGTATCACTTTTTGTGTCCAGAGCAGGCAAGTTCCAGGTAACACAGACACTAAAATAGACACTCTCACAAGTGAGCATTTTACTGATCCTCATCAGCGAGGCAAAGGACAACAACATGCAGAAACTAAACCAGCTTTTGCCCAGTAGAGCCGTGCCAGCAAGACATGAAGAACTTACCCTGCACTCACTTTGTGCCTTGATAAGAGATTTAAGAGACCGTGGTGGTCATCAAGCCTTTCACGAGCCTCTCTTGATGTAAAACACACATGATTCAGTGTTAAGTGACTTTTTACTGCTGCCTTATAAACCCCCGTGAGGTCGAGGTCCAGGAGACCCACGCCAGCAGTCATGACTGTAATAAAGCATTTACAGCACTGCTGTATGCTTGACACTGCAGAAACAGTCTTCAGGATCACCAACAGACACCACAACCACATCTGACATAGAACACCCTGCTGACTTCTGCTCTTCCATTACCAGTGTTGATAGAGACGGAAGTAAAACCTTTAGTGGGAAGCAAGGTGAAGGAAACCCCATCATATTTACAGACGTGGCATTTAACCAGTGCCCTTGGGAACGGATCCAAATCTCTTTCCTTGGGAACATATTTAATAGGATAGCAACCTCCCTAGGGTTTGCTTCCCATCACTGTCATCTCTCTCACCTGTCTGCCCATGCCTAGAAGCCCAAATATGCCTAGGAAAAAAACAGGATTCAGGAGAAATAGGTGACTTTTCCCCCTCCCTTCCCCAAAAGTTGCTCAGTACAGTTCAATCCTCCAGCCTATAAAATCCAATGAGCCATAATGTTCCAATCGCTACAAGCCACCCAGTCCCCACCATGCCAAAGCAGCTCAGATTTAACAACAAAATTACAGTGTACATTATACCATTACAGGCTCTGCACAAAACCACAAAAGGGCCTGGTACTAAGAGGCCAGGGATATTCAGTGTGTTTAGGGCTAAATCCTGCTCCTGGACCATCAGCTTACCTCACCTTGAACACATGGCTGAAGAATAGGTTCTCAGTTTCCTTTCCAAACCCAAACTGATGCTTCCCTACACTCCTTCACAGGTGGAAACCCAAAGATAATGATAAAGATCTCATGGATTCATTATTTCACCCCAGGGCTTCCATAGCACCTCAAAGTCTGCCAACATCTTTATGGACAAACCCAAGCAAGGAATAAATTTGCTTGCTATCTACCTCCATGAGCAAGGTTTTCATTCCTTTGCAAGGTGAAGTCCTTTTTGCTAGAAACAGCAGCATGGGTGCATGCAAATACATATAAAACTATACATATATTAAGCAAGTAGACACAAATACTGCATTTGTGTGTTCCTCTGCTTTCCCATCAGCCCAAAACCTAAGCCCAAAGAATCTCTATTTGCAGCACCAATAACCACAGCTTGCTTTGGGTGCTGGGAAGCTCTTCATCATTTCTTCTCTCTGTCATCTCCAATGAAGGAGGTGTCAGCTCATGCTTTCTCTCCTTAACCACATCAAGAAGCAGCTTGGGCTGCAGCTCCTCTGAGACAGGAGCAGATCTCTCTGCAAATACCTGTGTACCCATCCCAGGTCTCAGAGGGTTTAACTGAACAACAGGAAAATCAAAACAAAAGGCATGGGTGGAAAGCAGAGCAATAGAGACCAAAGAGTTTGGGCACACCAAGCTTCATGAGAGTGCCAGGGGATGCCCTCCCCAAAAAACATCCCTGTTTGCAGCGCTCAGCCAACATCCCAGTTCATGCGACTCTCCAGCATTCTGGAGCAGGACAGATGGCCCAGACATCCCATACCATAACTTATGGTTTATGCTCGGCAGCAAGATCTACCAAATATTAAACATTAAGGCAAATCCTCTTCCTACTTTGCACCGTGAGGATGGAGGAAAGGAGCCAGGAGCAGTCACACAGCTTGAATTCACCCTCTGAAGGAGCCAAGATCACAAATAGATGTACACACATAGACAAAGTCATCTTATTTCTCCGGGTGGCTTTTGGAGGCACTGCTTCTGAGCAGGACTGCAAGATACTGGTAGCATTGTGAGAGCACAACAATTTCCATCTGTCAATTGAAATGGGCAAAATTAGATCTCGAAGCTGCGCATTTAATCCATTGCCAAACTAGTCTGCCTGGTACAGCACTCAGAACAGATTTTTATGAAGGGAAAGAAAGAGGAAAATTGTCTTCTACAGCTGTATCTTGTCAAAGCTCCCCTCCTCCTCCTGGCCAGCCAGCTCCGGAGTGACCGCTCTGATATTTCCCTGCGGCAGAAGGCTGGGAACAGCCCTGGAAGCCCAGCACAGAGCTCATCAGCCTCTAATTCACTTCCAGTTTGTTTCTATGCAGGTTGATGACTCCTAATTGCTGGTTTAGAAATACAGTGCATACCCTGATGATCTGAAGTTGGTCCAAGTTATCTTAGAATTAACTATTGAGGGAGATCACACAATTTCCTCCTATCCAGGCTAAATATTCAGTTTAAAGTGTATCTTACTTAAATCATAAGGCTGCTTCAGCAGCTGGATTAAAGGATTGGACACAAACACCAGATGCTACCTTAAGAATTAAGGGCAAAATCTGAGCTCAAGCTCTCTTAAAACATCTGTGTAAATAGAGGTAACATATTTCTTGCATGAGTTTTCATGCTGGTGGCAAAAGTTGCTGGTGGCAAAAGTTGCTGCTGCGCAGGTTGGATGCCCAACCAGGTTGAATTCAGTGTGATGTGTGAAGGAAGTAAAACACACCTGCATGTCTTTGGGTGTGCAATCCATGGAGCCAAGGCTGTACCCCTGGGGCTCCTCCTGATTCACACCAGGATAAGGAAAGGGCAGACCACAAGCTATGTGCATCACGCAGCAGAAAACTCATTGGAGCTCTGGAAGTAGGCAGCTCAGTGCTTCTTGTCTGCAGAAGCAATTTGAAAACAAAACAACAACAACACGCAGAGACAAACGTGAGTCAGAGTTCGTTCATTGTAAACTAATGGCATCCTGGTTGCTCTAATGGGGTTACTCCAGATATGTCATTTACAGTGTGGCAGATAAAGCTGAGATTTCGCTTCCACGTAAGCCCAGGCGGATGCTTCTGACTGACCCCATGGGAGCCAGCCCAAGCCCCGCAACCAAGCAATGAAAGCCAAGGAAAAGGTAAGCTTCAACTCAATTAGAATAGGTATAAAACAACTTCGGCATTCAAAAAACACCTCACCAAAACACAGTAAAGCATCTTAGAGACAGCTGCATGATAATGCAGAAAACACTTATAACCAGCTTGGGGTTACACCGCATGAAATGCATCTTAACATAAAGAAGAGATTAGCTATATAGGTCTTCTGCCCCCATTAATCAGCACAGCGCACTCATGTGATGTATCGGTTTATGTTCCTAAAGGATTTGCCATCTAGGCATGCTGGAAAAAATACATATGGACTCAATACATAAAGCAAACTTGTAAACAAACTGCAAATTGGAACTGCACTTATTGGCTCCCACCAGATTTGAGAGGTGAGAAAAGGGAAGGCAATTGGGAAAACTTTGCAAAGTGGAGCCTGGGATACATCTTGTAAATGCCTGGAAAAGTAGCGAATGAATGGCTCTGAAGGGCAATAAATCACAGACTGAAAATAACAAAGTAAATCGGAGCGGTTTCACTGAGATTACAAGTGATCTTTAGTAAAGTCTTATGCAACAAGTTAACATCTCAGTTTCTCACTGGAGGGAAATATCCAGTACAGGGCAATATGAAAGAAGTTACAAAAGGAAAAGCAGTCAACCTCATTCCATCAGACAATTCCACATTTCCGTTCTTGGGCGCAGCACTGTATCTTTTCTAATGATCTGCCTACCTTAGGAAAAGGCATCCTAAAATAATTCTGATTTCTATCTCCAATAAAACTATACCCATAGGAAATTTGGGTATGTGGATGCAGACAGTTAACTTTGGAATCCATTGGCTTTTGCAGCAATAAAAGCACTAAGTTAAAGGGTGAGGTAGGCAAAGTTTTTCTAAGTGCACTTGTGAATTAAACCTGCTGGAGGTATCTGCTGCCATCCTGACTTGGGACAATATGGAGTTAAAGCCCTAAAACACGGAGAAGCTTCACGCTCGGCTTGGAATTCAAACACCAGTGCAGTAGGGCCAGAGATGAATGGGGTAGCTGAGGCTCCAGTACAGGGCTGGTCTCACCAGCATAAGGGAAAGATCGGAACTGGGGGTGAGGAGGGGTTAAACATGATTCTATTTACTGAATATTATACTTCATTAAAGTCAAAGATCTAATTTTATTGTCATTATTTATCCTTCTGATTTACTTCATGCTCCTCGCTCAGATGGACCTTTTTATCCTTATTATGAGTCAACTCCATTTCATCAGACAATTTCACCAGTGTCGCATCTGGTTCTATGGTTTCTCTACGCTCACGCTCCCGAACACGTACAGGTATTACCCACACCACCAGTCCCTGCTGCAAAGAGCTATAGCAAAACCTCATCCTCTTTGGAAGTATTTTTGTCATTAGCTTTCTACCCACCTTTTTTCCCCTGTTGCAAAAGTCATTTTGAAACCAGGAGCCCAAGCACCAACTAACGCCTGTTTGAGTCTGTAGAGAGCTTAACACCTTGCTCTGAGCAACCTGCCCACACTGACATTTGTCTTAAATATCACAGACTCCAGCAGCTTTGCCATAGGACAGGGATTTCCAACACAGATCCACGCTCCTGAATCTGGAAGTCAGGAATAAAAGGCATTTCACAGAGGTACAAGCTATGAGCAGCACTTAAGGAATCCAGGGTGTAATACAGAGGTCAGAGATGATGGGTTTGGGCCGTGCCAAGGATGCAGGGACCACGACAAGCCGATAAAGGCAGCTTCTGATGGCATTAAAGACGAAACCCAGGACTAAACTGTTGATTAGACGTATTGAGCCAACACAGAAATGGAAGGAGCTAAACCACATGTGGACAATGTATTTTTAGCCGAGTTACAATTTACAAGACTTTTCTTCCTTATGTTTCCTAATTGCTTGTCATTCAGTGGGAGATGCTGCTGGGTGCACAGCACCTGCGCCTCTCACCAGATTCAGTGGGCGGCATGGATGCTGAGCAGCTCCCAGGATGAGGCCAGAAATACATCTCTTTGCTAGCGGGTTTTTCCACAGCAAGCTAAATATTTTAACTGCAATATTTATATTCGGGGATGACAAATGATGATTCGGTCAAACCCTCCCCATTGCACTTGTCAGGAGACAGCCTGAATAAGAACAGATTAAAAGCAAAGGCTTTCTGATATAGCTCCTCAAATCTGATACACGCTTATTTATAGAGTGATCAAATGAAGTTTGTCAAACTGATGGGGAGTGCAGACCCCATAACTTATACCTACATCTCCATGTGCTCAGTGTAAACCCCCCAAATCACAAACTGCAATGCTCCCACAGACACAGGAGCCAGAACCATCAATCCTGCAATAAGGAATGAAGGGAACTGCAAGCCTCGTGTCAGAGAACAATTTATAAGGCTGCCAAGCAAACAGCCTAGCCCAGTACAAAGAACAGGGAGAAGGAGTGAAGACCAGAACGTCAGACACAGAGCAGGTACACCATTTTGCATGAAGTGCATTTTTTCACTATCCAAGTGCATAGACACCTAAACTGAGGAATGCTTGGTAATAACACACAGGATGTTATTCGGGATGTTAGGTCTGCCCCGAAGCGCTTCGGACGGCAACAGCAAGTGCTGCAAGAAGCGCTTGAGAAGATAAAACTGATTATAAAATAAACCCCAGATTTGATGCAAGCAGAGACTCTACCCAAAGACGAGAACAGAGCCAAGTCCCACAGAAATCAGCTGGCACCAGCCAGCTCTGTGGCCTCTTGAGAAAACAAATCAGCAGAGGGTTTGTTTCTGACTAAGGCACAGAGAACTCAACCTGTAATGAATCACAACATGGTTTTCTGGATCACAAAATAACCAGCAAAGTTACTTGCGCCTTATCAAAGGCCGTGCTGCAAAGCTGATGCTCGGTGCCGTGATGGAAAGCAGTCCCAGGTTGCAGCCACCATACAGTAAAACCCCTTGCAGCAATGCAACGGACTGGTGATGACACAAAGTCTCAAGGCACGTGGATGGTGGAGCTGCTGAGGGCCACCATCACTGTGTTACACGGGCATGAATCAACAAGGATCGGGAGCTGCATCCAAATCCCCCCCAAGGCACAGGGACACCCAGGGATTGATAAAAGGTGACTCAACACCTCCTTGATCAACACGTTAACAACAGCAAAATTAACGTACTAAAGACAACACCCATCTGGATACAGGCAGAGCTCTGTGATTCTGCAGAGCTATCAGTTAACAGCAGCACTTGGGAAGAGCCAGGAAAAGACCTTGGAGGATGGCAAAACCCAAAATCTGGCTCTCTACCACCCAACGTGCTCAGAGTACACAAAGTCCCACCCACAGACCTCTATAAATAAACCCATGTAGGAGATCCAGGACTGGAGAAATGTTTGCTTCCATTTATACAGCTTTTTAAAAGATACAATACAACTTGACAGTGAAAACTCAATTTTAACCACTGCCCGTGCCATAAGAGCTGTATTTGCGCTGATTATTTGCTCTGAACTCTCACTTCTAAGTGGGTTTCTGGTTGAAGCCGGGTTCGGAGGTAACCCTGGAGCTCAGGAGACTCCTGTGTGGGATCTGTCACTTCAGAAAGCTGAAGAATGACACTACATAGCAAACAGCTCAACAAAAGTCAACCGCGATAATCAGACTCAGCCTGAATGCTTCCAGCTCCTTTGATTAAACTTCAATGGACACAGCTCTTTGATTATTGCTCCCACTCCTGAAAATCAGATCCTTGCGGATCTTTTACTTCCTTTTGTTTGAGAATTCCAAAGTTTCTTGGGTTTATTCATACAAAAACCCCGCAAATGAGGGGGGGGGGTGGGGCGGGATTTTTTCCAGGTTGTTCTTCACATTCCCAAACGCAGCTATTAAAAACCCAAACGTGCATCCACTACATCTACCCTCTCCGCAGTTTTCCCTCCGATGCGCGGATGCATGCCTCCGGCTGGGCAGGCTCCCGGCTCCGAAAGCTGATCCCGGCCCCACCTGTCCCCCCGAGAACCAGGCAATGGCTTTTTTTAGCTATTTCTAAGCCTGGCAGTAGCCCCCCCTGCTTAAGCTGCACAGGCAAACCATGCTTTTGGCCCTGCCATGGAGGATTTCCACCTGCTCCAGGCCACAGGTCTGGGCTATCTCTGCTCCCAACAACTATTCCGAGCGGCCGGGGTGGTTTTCGTGGTTCAGGAGATCAGGATTGATGAGGATTTGCTGGGAGCCCCATGTGAAATGCACTCAACGGCACTCCTAAAACTGTATTTGGGATTTTGGATGCTGACGTGGATGGTCTGAGGTGGGATAAAGATCCCTGCCTCTGCCAGAAGTATCCCATGGGATCACCCTTGAGAACCAGCATGAACCTGATGGAAACCAGACCCCAAACCTGCAGTATGGGACATCTCTGCTTTTCCAAGGCATGCTGGATGGACAGGCAACTGTGTCTACAGCCTGGGGATGCAGGGGTGAAGTCTTTCTGTCTGGTGGCAGGGGGAAACATGCACAAGTTTTGGAGCTGAAACACTGCAGAGAAGACACGGAGATGCACTCCCACACTGGAAAACACTCAGTGAGCATGGGGAGAGGAACACCATGGACATCAGGGGCACAGAGCGAGACCTTTCCCCCTCTCCCTAAAATAAACCCCAAAGAGAGCTAAGGACAACTCTCCCAGCAAGAAAAAGCACCACTGAAGGAAGGCACCGGCTTTTCAGAGGGGTCAGTGCTCCCCGGATGAGCAAGCAGCTCAGTGAAGCTCTTCAGAGTCAGATTTTAGGGGACTTCACAGCCTTCCTTTTGTAACAGAAGAAGATTTGAATGCAAACAAAGTTCATTATTGTGGTTTATGGATCTATGCTTCTGGAAGAATCACCAAAACTGCACAACTGGCCAGAAGCCACCTCTGTGTTGGAATCTTCTCTTTCAAGTTACTCTTTCCTTGAGACAGGCACCTGGGGAACCTCAGCCCTTATCACACCATCCACTCCTTGAGTCTCCTCACGTAGCTGCTTTCCAAGTACCGCAGCACCACGGCAATGGCTTGTCCCTGAACTGCCCAACCTCCGGCTGCCTGCTGTCCAACAGGAGCCACCCACCACCCCGGCACAGCACCAGCTCCTGAGCAAGACACGCATCTCCTCCCTCCGAGGCTGCTCAGCACAGCTTCATTAAGCAGCTTCAGAAATCACAGCCACCAGCAACACGGGCGCTCTCACCAAGTAACTTAGAAGTCAACACTGAAGGATTATTCTCCCTACGACGCGTGGGACTGTTGGTGACTGGGAGAAGAGGGGAAAAATCCCAACAAGGAGCTATTTTTGCTGGGAATAGGAGTCCCTATTGCTGCGATACATCGTGAGCTTTGTTCTGCTACAACCAGAACATACTGGTGCTGAGAGCAAGGACACTACAACACAGGGCTGAGGGAGTTACGTTGAATTTTGGCCTCGCTACTAACCCACCATCACGGTTTCCGCCTAATGTTATGTCAGATGGGTAAGTTTTATAAAGGAACTCACTCTCCTGTGAAATGAGGTGATGCTGAAAGACACAATCAAAGCAGAGCCTCATCCTACAGCAGCATGAGCACACCTGAACTCTTCCACACAGCCTCCCTTGCTCTGTGCGGATGCCTCCAAGCTTGGTTCTCCTCCTGCTGCCAGTTCATTTTCCAGCTGTATCAGCTTTAGGGATGCCAAACCCAGAGCACATATAGGAGAGTGAGATCCCAGCAAAAAAGCTGAAGGAGAAGGCTTCTCCCTCTCACCTGCCCCTAAAGTTTTGAACCAGGATAACCTGCTTTAATGGAAGCGATGCATCCTGACTCCCTTTCAGCTCCAACAGAACACAGTGTCCTCCCCAAGCCCCTCCAGGACCCGGTATATGACTTTCTTGTTATGGAACCTTCATATACATTTAATATTTACATAACTAAAGCATCGTTGAGGAGACGAACTACTTTTTCACATCTCCCTTCAATGGAGCACGCATGTATGAGCCTGGTTCCCCCCTCTCAACAGTGCCAAGTGGAAATCTCTCTACACAAGTCAATAGCTCACATAAACCTAGTTCCAACATGAGTTGCCCCAAGGCCTTATATCTTGTGGGGTTTCCCTCTGATTATTCCTCCTAATAACAACCCAAAGAAGCATTCAGGGGAGGATTGTGCAATTCCTCCTCCCGACAACGCTCAACTTGGGGGTGTTGCTGAGGAGCACAGTGAGCTCAGACGCACACCGGTTGCTCTGGTTAACTGAAGCGAGATCAATAATAACCGTATTAATAAATAATGCTTTTAATAGCAGTGGCAGGATGTAGGCAGCAAACTGCAGGCAGGTATCAGGGACAGGTAAAAGCATGAATTATCTGCACCATGCCAATGCTTCCGTGCTGATGGCAAAGCCAAAAGCTCACTTTCTGAAGATTAGCGAGACAGACTGACAACTCTCGGCTTGCACACAAGCATTTCGGGTAAAATTCAATTTGCCGATGTCACAGCTGAGAGAAGCACACTGCTCTCTCTCATTTAACATTAATAAACTGGGTAATGGACACAGGGGAAGGGGAGAGATCTAGGGGTTTGATGTCCTCTCCTTTCCCTGCCTGCAAGTTGTGACAGAACAAAAGCAAAGGGGAGTTTTTGGGACCCGAGGCATGTGCCTTCTCCAAAGCACTCCAAACTGCTCCATTTCTCTGCGAGGAGAAGGCACACACCAGCTCCGAGCTGTTCTCTTATATAAACAGCGCGAGGGTCAGCGTCTGGCTGAAATTCCCCACTGTGACCAAAATAAATACGAGGTTGCCCTTAAACTTTGCTCCTCGTCACCCCACCAGGAGATAAGTGAAGTTGAGGGGTTCGCCCCTCTGTGGGTCCTACAGGGCTGCAGCTCAGCACCTTGCACCCCAGTGTGATGCTGAGCACCTTGTCCTGCCACCCCGTCCCTCTTGCTCCCACACCAAACAGTGGGACGAGGCTGGTGCAAGCATGGGAACCTCAGTGCGTGTGTCCCCCAAATTAAGCCAATAGGATGAGGACAGGGGGGACATGCTCTCTGCCTGTCCCACTCCTGCAGACCCCCACATCCCACTTCCCGAGGTGGGGATCGGGACAGCACAGAGGCACTGGGGACCCCGAGGGCTTTGTGGCATCACCATGTGGCCGAGGGAGCAGTGAGCCCCAGGGATGCAGAACCCCGACGGGGTGCGAAGGGGTATCCCCGTGGGGGGGTGCGTTGTCCCTCGGGAAAGGATATGGATTACAGACCAGCCTGAGGCACCAGCTGCGCGGGCGGGTGGTTTGCTTGAGGCAGAAGAAGGCGGTGGGTGCCAGCGCCGGGTAAGGCACCTGCTCCTCCTCCTCGGAGGCCAGGTCGGGCGGCGGGTCGCGGCCGGGAGAACCGCCGGAGCCGGCATCCTCCGGCGGCTGCTCGGCGGGGCGGCGCGGCGGTACGGTGATGGGCACCCGCACCTCGCCGCCGGCCGGACGCGGCAGCGACTCCGGGCTCTCGCCATCAGTCATGGTAGCGGCCGGGACCTGCGAGGCAAGGGCAGGGGGTCAGGGGCGACGGCCCCCTCCGGAGCGGGGCGCGGCTCCCACCTGGCCCCGGCGCTCCAGACGCAACAAAGACGGGCGAGGAAAGGAACGGGGGAGTCGAGCCTTCACCCGGGCGCGGCCGTCCCCGCCCCCCGCGAAAGCCGGGATCCCCCCCTGCAACCCCCGGTGTGCCCCCACCAGCCGGCTTTTTCCTTTGTACGTATGGAAAATGGATGGGGATGGGGATATTGAGGGGGGATGTGGGTGTCCTACCTTAGTTTGGCGGAGCGCGGTGTCCCCACGAGCATAGCCGTGCCTTTCCAGTTCACATGGGACCAGGCAGCAATCGGGGCGCCGGAAAGCGGCGGATCTTCCCCCCTCCCTCCCCTCACACACCACCCCCTAAATCCAACGAGGGGAGGGCTGGGGCTCGGCGTGCGGCGCTCGCCCGCGGGGATGGAGGATGGAGAATGGAGAAGGAGGAGTGGTGTTGGCGGTGGTGGGGGCCCTTCCCAAGCCGAGCGGAGCCTCTCCCGACGGTAATCCCAAGGAGCGAGCAGGCAGCTCCGCAGCCGCTCTTGCAAAGCTTCTGCCGCGCTGAACAGGAAACTTCGGATTTACCGGGGGAGGAGGGAGAGGAGAGGGGAGGAGAGAGGCGGAGGGGGCTGGGAGAGCGCCGGGGGCGGGCAGCCGGGAGGAGCCGGGGCAGCCCCTGGGGGTCGGGACCGGAGATGGGGACACCGCCCGCGCGGTCCCACCCGCGGCCGCGCTGCTCTCTGCCCGCTCCTCCGCCTTTGTTCAGGTTCCGGGCGATGCGCGGCTAAGGGCAGGGCGCTCGGGCCCTCTTGATGAGCCACCCCCATGAGTGGAAGGCGGCGGGGTGGGGGGGGCAGAAGAGGTGAACCCCAACCCCGGGGAAAGGACTTTGCAAAGCCGGCGGAGGGGAACCGGGGGGCTGCGAGGCTGCCACAGCCCCCTGAAACCTTTCTTTGACCCCCCCCCGCCCTTAATTCATTAGTTTTAATAAATAAATGTATAAACCCAAGTGAGAGGTCGGAGCATTTTAATAACTAAAGCTCGGCTCTTCAGCTGCTGTGATTTGTAGCTGAGTAGCTAATCTTCTCAAGGGCTTAGCTTGGAGGGATCAGGATAAACAGATAATAGAGGAGTCGTTACAGGCACCATCCCCTTAAACTCTGCTTAGGAAGTTTTATTCTCATTGAGTTCTTTTAAATTCTGTGAATTATATATATATACACATATATATATCTCTTATTCATAAGATATATATATCTTATGAATGTAGTGCAGGCAGAGGGGGGGGACAGATGAAAAACAGTTAGCTAGGTACATTCCCCTTGTCTGGAATGTTTGAAAGAGTGAGTTCATTATATACCAGCACATTCAATTTGCAAATGCAGTTCCCAATGCTATTCTTCATGGTTAATAACTGGGAATTGATTGAAAAGAGAGGTCATGCAGCTTTCAAAGCAGAAAGAGCCGAGCCTAATGGGGCTAGTGAGGAGACGGTTTTACATACACACTTTCAATGGTTGTTTTATTAGATGTTTGCAGGTTGTGATTAACAGTATGTGGCAATTTTATTATTGAACAGACAATGCCTCTGACAAGCAGGACACAGCCTGCAAAGAGAACCTGAACTGTGCAAAGAAGAGATTGCGCGTGGAGTTTCCACACGTTTATACCAGTTAATTAGGGCAAATCATCAATTACAGTGGGAAGATTCGTGGGTGAGTTGGTGGAGCTCTGCTCGAGCAGTCTTCCACTCCAATTATCCTGCTCAGGAATATGACCTTTACAGGGAGAAGGGGAGGTTTACTAAAACGGGAATCAGGAGGAGAGGCCAAGCCTCCAGAGCAAGCTTTCTCCCAAAGGCAGAAGCTGCCCAGGCAATAAACTTTCCTCGGTGCCTCCCCTCCGGCCCTGTGTCTGGAGAGCAGGATGCTGCTCCCATGGCTGACAAATCCATCTTCAAAGCCCTTTCCCAAGCAGCTGTCCCTGAGCACCAGCTGCTGCCCTTCCCCATGCACAGGCTGGGTGGAAGTTCAAAGCTGCCATGGCTGCAGAGATCGGTCCCATAGCTGGAGAGATGGCAAGCTGGGTGTTTCCAAGGTCTTAACCTGTTGCCTGGAGAGTATTTCAAGCCTTATTAATAAGCTCCATGCAATGATGGTGGCTGAGAAGGACTGCTTAGAGCAACCTGGTCTAGTGGAAGGAGTCCCTGGTCGTATCCTTGGAACTGGAAGGGAACTTAACGTCCCTTTCAACCCAAACCATTTAATGATTCTATGATTAGGCCCAGTCCCAACCCCAATGGGGATTTTTGGCTCCTTGCAACAATCAGGATTAATTACAAAGTTGGTCATTACTGAAAAGAGACATTCTATTGGCAGAAGTATCTGCTTCCTCCCGTAGCTCCTGCTTAAACCACATAGTGGTTGGAAGGAGTAGGCCAGATTCTGTTCCATTTACTCCACACTTCTCTCCAGGTGACTGCACTGACAGCACTATCGCTTCTGCACATTTACATGAGTCAGAAGGATCTGGCCACAGCGTTTCTGTCATTAATAAACCACCAGAAATATTAAGATCAATACCAATCTGAGAATACACATGCCCTGAATGGGCACTTGGCTTGCAAAATCACAGCTGACATAATGGGATGTGTAATGCTCTTAGCTGGCACGCACCCGGGTGTGTTACAGCCTGCGTGCAAAGAGGACAGGCTGCAGATGTGCACATCTGCCCCAGAATTGCACAGCCTGGCAAGGGGAGCTGGGATCCCTGCCCTGGGCTCACAGCTGAGCTGCCTGAGCATTGGGAAAGCAGCAGGTCTGGGTCCCATCGTGGGAGACATCACCCATCCTGAGTGCTCACTGGGGTGGGAGCTCAGCAGGGAGAGCTCACAGGGCTCCTAAAGTTATCAGAGCCACAATGATTTCAACAGCTCAGAAAGCAGATCTGCCCTGACCATGCCAGTCTGCAGACTGAGGACGCCTCGATTCCCCTTCTGCCTGATCTTCCCCATTTGATGCTATTTAGCACGTAGCAGGCATTTACAATCTGTCACAGAAAGACAAGATAGGACTTTACAAGAACATTATAAAATCATAGAACAGTTTGGGTGGAAAGGACCTTAATGCTCATCCAGTTCCAACCCCTGCCATGGTTAGGGACACCTTCCACTAGAGCAAGTTGCTCCGAGCCCCGTCCAACCTGGCCTTGAACACTGCCAGGGATGGGGCAGCCACAGCTCCTCTGCACAAAATCCCTGCTTGTCTCAAGCAGTTTTCATAAAGCAGCCAAATTTAATATTCTCCTATTTAATATTCCTCCTCCAAACTTGCCTGTAACCTCTCAAAGGCTGTAAACGTTCCAGCAACCCTGCTGAAGGACTGAGCAGCAGCTCCCGGCTGCTATGGCTTTGAGTCAGGAGCCACCCAAAGGAGACCCACTGCCACAGTGGCACCCCACTAGGATTAAACTCCAATTTCTCAAGGTCATGGGCATGGTGAGAGGTGGGATGAGGCATCCCTGCATGTCTCACACCCTGCTTGTTGGAAAGGCTCAAAGAGGAGCCCTTGCCAACATTTATAAACTGCTGGGTGTGCCACCGTAGTGTAGCATCAGATGAAACCCAGACAGTAAATCAAGTAGCGTAGCAGAGCTTAATGCCCTCGTCTGTGCCTGTACGTGATGTGCAGCTTCTTCCCATAGAATTACAAGTATCAGCTGGGGAAAAAAAGTCAATATAAAAACCTTATTTGACTTTTGGAGTTTGATGCTCCAGGTTCCCCAGGCCAAGACAAGACCAGCAGGTCAGCAATGTAGTATAAAGCTTCTTTGTGTTCTTGTGCCTATTAAGCTGACCTCTTACAGACGAAGTCTGACAGAGGTGCTGAACACTTTATGTAATACTTTTTTACTGGATCTGATTCTAGCTGACTCAAATCTGGGTTTTTTCTGATTGCAGAAAAACCTTCAAACAAGGCACAATCTAGCTAATAGTGCTTGCATAAATCACCCTCAAAATAATGAGTATCTGTGGAGTGAACTCATTTAGCTAAATAGATGGAGGGCCACTTTAAAGTTATTTAGAAAGATTAACAAAAGAGAAGGGAAATGAAAAACAGAGACTAAATTGATGGGAGAAGGGGAAAATGATGTTAGAAACAATGAATTTATTAGAATTCAAGATGGTAAGGAGAAATTTCCCAAAAAAAGGAGATTGGCACCGTGGCTCTGCTGGTGCTCAAATGTATTTTTAATTAAAATACGTGGATGTTAATATGCCTTTTTAAATAAATAGGTCCCCAGCCAACATTATGTATTTAGTTTTACAGCTTTCAAATTCATCTGTAATTTGTCATTTCCTCAGTACAAGAACACACTTCTCTGCTCCGGGGATAGTTCATTGCACTCGCCATTACCTTCATCAACCACCGAGTACAGAATGCCAAACTGCTCCTATCCCCTGGCAGATCCAGCGTTTACTCCATTCCCATTTCGAATCCACACCTTTTCTCTGACCAAAAAAATCCAGTGTTTTCCTCCTGCGTTCTTCTTCTCTCACTTTTCCTTCCTTCCATCTCAGTCCTTTGCCCCATCCTATTCCTTAATCTAATATTCCCTCTCTGCCCCTCGATCCTTTCTTTAGGGGTGACTTTGCAAAGTGCCTTCTATTCCAGTCACAGCCCCACAGGGAACCCCTGCAAATATATCAGATTGTCCTGATGTGGTTTTGGTATCTCAAAGCCCCTACAACAGCTCTGTACCTGCATTCCATTGGTCACAGCAGACATGGATTTTCTTTCCTCACCTTCAGGAATTTGGCAAGTAATTCCCTCGCCATAAACTCTCATCTTAGGTCTTCATGTCTTATGGAGCAGTGTTGAGGTTCTCTATAACCAAGCCTGGAGAAACCCACCAAGAAGTCCACACAAGGTGTACAAAAGCTTTAAGTCCCACCTAAATCCTAAGGAAAACTGGGATGATGACTCAACCAATATGATGCCTTTGAGATCAAGTCTATCACTCACGTTTTATCCTTCAGAACACAGTTTTTCAGGAGAAAGCATTCCCTAACTACTTTGTCATTGTGTTAAGAAGCACGAGGCCATCCATCTTCAAAACCCTTCACTCACCTTGCACCGTTTCCAGTCTCACAGCTCTTCAGCATTCCCAAATCCATCATTGAGAGAGTACATTTCAAACCCACCCATTTTGGCCAGGCTCAAAAGCTGCACTGTGGCTTGTTTTTCTGCTGTTGTGTTTGCCACTTGGATGTATTTACTTCTCATTTCATGTTTAGACTTGCTAAATATAAAACCTGTTCAAAATAACTGCAAGCTATTCTCTGCATCCTTGAGGAAAATAAATCTATTGCTCGGATCTGCCTTCTTGTGTTTTATGGGTTTAGCACATGATGGAAATAGAATATTTCCCTAATAAATGCTTGATAAAAATAATCTCCACGTGAAGCTTGTTCTAAGCCAACAGGCCTAGAAAGGCAGAAGAGCCACAAGGTTGGCGCCAACATTCAGCACACTCCTGAAAAAGCTTCCCAAACTTATTGGAAGAGACCACTCTGAGTGGAAAAGACAAGTTTGGTCTCCACATTCACCCTTTGCCTTATGTCCTCCTCATATCCTCGATGTGGACACAAGCTTAGTGAGATGGAAGCAATGCCAAGGAGCCTAAGAGTTGAAGATGTGTTTTATGCCAACATCATGTCAGTTTGTGGCTTGATATTTTATTTCCCTGCCTTCATACTAAGACCTTCATGTAACTGACTGGTACTTCTCTTTCACTCATAGGCTTGAAGACTGGAGACTTATCATAGAACCATAGAATGGTTTGGGTTGGAAGGGACCTCAAAGATCATCTAGTTCCAACCCTCTGGCATGGGCAGGGACGCCTTCCACTAGACCAGGCTGCTTAAAGCCCCATCCAACCTGGCCTTGAACACTTCAAGGGATGGGCAGCCACAACTACTCTGTACAACCTGTTCCTGTGCCTCACTATCCTCACAGTAAAGAACTTCCAATGTCTAATCTAAATCTCCCCTCTGCCACTTTAAAGACTTAATCCCTTGTCTAAGAACGAAGCACATTCCTGCTCACAGAAAAAGAATTCCACAAAACTGGAGTCACCAGGATTCACATCGGGCCTACAACACATAGAAAAGATGTTGGCAAACAGTATCTCAGGTAACAAAAACACATACTCTAATTCTTCTATTGCAGAAACACACTTCTGTTCCCACTATGGAAAACAGCCAACAAATAAAACGAAGGTAACTACAGAGTTCTGTGCTGAGCTAGGGAGCAACAGCAAATCACTGCAAAACCTCTGATCTTCCACATCTTTACAGCATTGTGTTTGCCAAAGTTTAAGGCAGGAGTTGGCCATTAGGATTCAAGAAACCAAAACTGAGGAAAGGATACAAGAAGGCATCTTAAAGACTTGTATCCTCAGCCACCTTGTTCTCCAAGACAACCCTCAAATGCAGGTTGTTGCCCCCTTGAAATCCTTGGGACATCAGTGGTGGTCCATGCTTCTGTTTGCAAAGAAGTTCATCTCTAAAGCTCAGAGGTTGACTCAAGCACTGTGCATCATTTAGCGGCACTTTCCTACCACTTCTCTAAGAGCCGTGTAGGTTCTGGTGATCCAGATCTCCTGACTGCATTTTGAATGATGCTGCTTGCAGCAAGAAATCACCATGGCTGTGATTTCCCCTTTCATGGAGCTGGAGTTTCATATCCTTTCATTTCATTGATTACTCTGTAGTTTTATTCAGTGAGAATGAGGGTTTCACTTTTACAGGTGCCTGGTGCTTTTCCACTTGTTCATTAGATGGGCAAGACAAGACAAAAAGAATGAGTTTTCAGTTTGCTGCCAGTATCAGAAGTGCTTTTGTGGAGACCTAAACCCACAAATGCTGCACCGATCTGATTTCTTGTTCAAAATTTACGCCTCTTCTACTGAGAAGACAACAGAAAATGAAAGAAAAATGAAAGACAATTTAACCACATTTTAAAATGAATTAAAATTCATTTTTTCACTGAAAGGACTTCACTGGAGGTCAGGCTGCTTTAGAGGTAGAAATATTCCAATTGATTACATTGTTGGTAAATGCATTTGTGATGCGCGGAGTATTTGAAATCACTGAGGCAAACTGCTGATGATGCAGATTAGTTAATTTACTGGACAAAATGACCTTTGTTGCGCTAAGAACCAAATCTTACAGGACAGAAGCCTTTTAAGTACTCGCTAATAATTTAAATGAATTACCCAAGATGATGATGTTGAAAAGCTGAATGTATTATATGAATGAATATATATATATACCCTCTATCATGGTAGAGGGTATATGCAGGGTATGTATGGGCTGAATATATTAAAGGATGTTTTGTATGAGAAATAACTTGATTTGGAACCCAGAGACTTCTGCTGTTATGTGTCCATAGAGGGGAAGCAAGCAGATACCTGTTCTACGTACGAAATTTTTTGACATTTCTCTTCCAACCCTCAAAGACAACAGCTGTACAGGAACTGCAAGGTAAGGGAGTGTATCCAAAGAGGCAAACTATTGCTCTATATTGCATTGTTGTAGAGGTTTGGCTATCCAGTAGGAAACTGTTCAGCTAGGACATGTGCAGGTACCCCAAGGGATGCACAAGAGAGGGCAGGAGGACGGTGCAGAGATGCCCCAAAGCTCACTCTAAATGCAACAGGAGACAAAACCTAAGCACTGCTGCATCCTTCTCCAGCAGTTATTTCCTCATGCTATCAAAGTCATATAATGTTCTTTACACAATTTGTTGTAAATCACTCATTGCTTGTTTAACACGCTGCTGATTTTATCTTGATTTATTGCATTGCCACCCTGCGTGGCAAGGCAACAGCCGTGGCTTTACGGTCTTCAATCAAAGCCCAGACACCTGTAGTTGTAACCCATAGCTGCAGGTTCCCATATCCAAAATCCCTACATGATGCTCTGCACAGCCCTGAGATTTCATCTCCCATTGCTTTGAGAGGGGATGATGACAACAAGTATCTTTTCCTCCCTTTTTTCTGGGGTAACGGATGGTAGAAGGCATAAGGAGCGGCTGCCTGAAAGAATCACAGACTGGTTTGGGTTGGAAGGGACCTTAGAGATCACATAGTTCCAAGGCCCCTGCTATCCTTTCATCACTTCAGACAGCTAACAAAGCCAAAAATAAATACTTCAGCTCGGGCAGTATTTAAAGGTTTTATTGCTCTAAGGCCAAAATTCAGTCTACCCAAATCTCTTTACACAAACCCGGTTAAATGAGGAATTGGTTTAGAAAGAGCTGGACCAAACACAGCAAAAATATAAACTGTCCTCATGGAGGTGATTGGCAGCTTGCTAAACTTTGAAACCTCAGCTATGTGAGATAAAGGACTGAATCAAGGATTGCTCAAGGACAGGATGGACAGGGCTTGGAGCAACCTGCTGTAATGAAAGGTGTCCCTGAGTGAGCAGGGGGTTGGAACTGGATGATCTTGAAGGTCCCCTCCAACCCAAGCTATTTTATGATTCTATGAAACTCTGTTAACACTCCCCATATATATACATATGTACATGAAATAACATGTAAAAATATAAATAATATATAAATATAAAATATATGTACTATTCTATATATGAAATGTATGTTATTTCATATAGATATAAAAATATATGTATATATCTTTAATAACATACACCGTACCATCAGCCAGTCTGCAGCACTCTGCAGATGCTCCTATAATCGTCAGCCTCACTGAGCACATCTGGCTGGAAAAGCCACTATGGTGCTGCACCCGTAGGTGCTGCCGTAGCACCCTGCTTCTCACACACAGACCGGAGAGCAATGGGATACAAGGAGCATGTTGGCTATTTTAATCCCAGGCAGTAGACACAGAACAGCTGCATGTGCTGGGCTCAGGCCAGGCACAGCCACATTCCTGTTTGCAAACCTTGCCTCAAGCACCTTCCCTTCTCCTCCCCTGCTGTGCCATGGCACCGTACAGAGTGTGCTGGGATGGATGGCCAACCCCACAGTAGGCTGCAGAATTCCACTGTGCTTAATAAGTGGGTATCCTTTGCTCTTTACATCATCTCCAAGGCTTGCAAGACCCAAAGCAACACCTATGGGGCACAAAAACACATGGTAGAGTCAAAGTTATTTCAGCTTCACAAACCCCAGGGTTTCCCAAGCAGATGCAGGCGAGCAAGGGTTCAAGGTTGAGCGAGAATCTTACATGAGCACAACATGCTGCTGCCACAGACTCCAGAGCTGATTGACACCCGTGTGATGGGCATGCCTGGCAGTCCTGCTGGAAATGCAGCTCCGAACCCCAGAGCTTTAAAGTTACACCCAGGTCAAGCTCCTGAGAAAAATCCAGACTTGCCGCAGCCTTAGGAACAACATAGTTTTGTCATAGAGAAGCCTACAGACAACAAAACCAGCTCTGAAAGATCTCCCCATGTCTGCTGTCAAGCAGCGTTTCCGTCAGTGTCACAAGCCATCCACAGCAACAAGCGTTAGATAAGCAGGAACACAAAAACACCCACACAGGCAGGCAAAGGTGTGTGTGGAGCCTGTATCTGAACAGCCACACCGCTTCCAGGGATGTGGTGCCTACATCAAAGAGGACCTGCTGGAAAACGCATCAACAGGGTTAGCAAGCAGAGAGAAAAATCCTTCACGCACCCAAGAACACAGAGGGTTACAGCTGAAATCTGTGCAACCCTCTTGTTGCTTTGCTGCTCTTTAAGGAAACGGGAATTATTTAGGGTAATCCTGAAAGAGGAGGAGGATGCAAAAGGCTTCTTTGCTGGGTAATTTCAAACTGCATGGGGAAAAATGCTCCAGAGTCTCACTTATGGGGCGACCCTGTACAGACCAGTAGCCCACTAGAGTGTTCTATCATCCACTTTCCATGTACCACAGGGCTCCAGCAAATGTGGGGAACAGACACAGAAGGGGATATGATGCTTAAGAAGACAGAGTATGCTTATAGAGCAAGGCTCTGGCTAGCTTAAATGGGAGCCATGCAGCTTAATCTGCACCAAAAATTTACCAGGAGCACACATCTTCTGCAAACCACAGGTAAATGAGTGTTAAAAGTCCAACTCCAGCTCATCTTTGCCCTTTCATTAGCTCTGGATGTGAAAATGTTCTTATGCATACACCTATGGAGGAAGGCAAGTAAACAGAGGTGCAAACAAGCTAGAAGCAATAGGTTAAATGTATCTGCAGGACAAAGAACAGCTTAGTAGGAGCAGCTAAACAGACATCAGGATGCATAGGAAAACACATATTCCTGGGTAATCCGGTCTGGATGCCCAGCAGCACCGAGAGGAAGAAGCTGATTTGTGTGTTTAAATGCATCCCAGCCTGTGAGCCACTGAGGAGCATTTGCTGCAGGTGGGTCTCTCCGAGTAGTTCTATCCCTGGGGGGCAACCAAGGACTTCTGGGCACTGTTCTACTGATGGTGTCACCTGAAGCTGTTTCAGCCTCCCTAAAAAGAGAAAGAGCTGTAATAAGAGCAGGTACTTTTTAGCCATAAAGTGTCTCCTGTTAAAGGAAATCCACTCTGCTGAAAACCTGAAAATTCAAGAGGTTTAATTTATAGGACAAGAGGTACAATGTGTTTTACCAGGAGTGGAGAGAAAAGATGCTTTGCAAACCAGCTGAAACACGTGAAGATTTGCTTTCGTGTTCGCTGCCTTCTGGGTAATTCGCAAGAATAAAGCTGCCTCTTCTCCTACTTTAATCGATAACTTCTCTTATTCCCATCATGCAAGTTACAGCAGTTTATTCTGTCCCAGCCTGTGTCTGCATGGGGAGAGGTGGGCACATCGTGGCTCCATCCAGGCTTCCTCCACTCAAACTGTGCCACTAACAGGAGTTCAAGCCTACATCCTTACTGCTATTTTCAGCAGCACCACATTACTTGGTAACCAACCACCAAAAGCCTTAAAGGTTTGCAGACAGAGTCATTTCTATTAATTCAGGCTTCCTCACTGGTCTACAATGCAGCGTTTCACATCCCCCAGGGACCCTTGGGAAACATCAGCCCTCTGTTCTTCCAACCTCCCTCCTGTTCCATTGCAAGGGGCCCCAGCAGTGACCCACCGACATCATTAACTATTCCCTCAGAGTGGAGTGCTCTGATTGTCTTTAAAACCTCACAAGGATAGATTTCAATCAGCTACTGTTCATTAGGATTTATTAGGCTAGACCCAAGGGCAGGCATGAGAACTAATTAGAATTCTTATTTTCAGGTGGCAGTATGAGGACCTCCCAGGGACATTTTCAGCCCTTCTTTCGAAGGCTGAGGTTCAATTTTCAGGGTTATTTTCTGAAGTCATTTGATGGGATAGCTCTTTATAGTAGTGCAGAAGTCCTGGGAGAGGGATTGTGGTGGGAAAAGAAGGAAAACTGGACCCTGCCGAGAAATTCTGGGATGCTAAATAGACAAAAGGACATAATCGGGCCTGACTATTGCACTGAAAGCTGCCACGCAATCAATTTGTGGCCCAGCACAGTCACTTCCCATCACACCACTTCCCATATTGATCGCAGAGGGGGAGAACACAGCTCAAAACCATCACAGCTTCATTTGGGGTACCTTTGAGGCTTTGGTAGAGTCACAAACATTATTCCTCTCCCTGTCCTCTCACCACTTTTTTGGCATATCAAGGCCTGGAGAATGGTGCTTGGGGGTCACTACCAGGTCCATCCATTTGCTGCTCCCTCTTCAGAAGCCACCAGTGCAGAAGGAGCAGAACCACTTCCACCTCTGAGCTGCTGATGCCGAGATAGGATTTGCCACTCTTTGCTCATGGCATAGAGGAAAACCAAGGAGCAAATTATTTGTACAGAAACAACCTACTCAGCAGTTGTTAGCCTGGCTCCAAAGAGCTCCCGGCTCCTAATGACATCTCCAGAGCTTTGCTGGGAGGGAATATTAAAGAGAAGAGCAAGAAAACAAGCTTTGGTGACTGACTGATGCCAACTTGCAGAGCATTTTCAAATAGCATTTGCAAGTTGACGACTTGACAATTGGAAACCCTAAGGACCTGGAAGGAGAGGGGGGAAATTTCCATTCAGGAAGGTTGATGTGCACTAAACCACTTTTGATCAGGGCTGTCTAGAAGGGAGGTGAGAGCTGACAGACACATGTGGTGTAGGGATACCTTCACCTCTAAGGGCGCGAAGCTGTTTGGTGCATGCGCTAGCAGAGGGCACAAAGGCATCCAAGCTGCAGAGGGATGGAGCACACATAATTTTGGTACCAGAATAAGTGCCACATCCTAGCTCCTGGCCAAGGACCCCCACATTCTGGCAGAGGATGAAGGTCCATAGATCCTCCTGTTTGACCCTCCACACTCATGCCCCAGTGATAGGGATGCAACCAGGAGGAGGAAGGCTGCAGCAAGGTCCCCTCTGCCTCCATCTCTCCACCCTGACAGCTCTGGGGTGAACACCACAAAAATCCCTATTGGCCATTGAGAATTTAGACTTCTAAGGCCTCAGCGTGGGTCCTCACTGGTCTGCAGTCAGCATCTCACATCTCCTGATGGATCCCCTTCAGTTAGGCAAAAGGAGAAAGCCAAAAAGCAGCCCCAAACACCCAAAATAGAGTCTGAAGGGAGGCAATGAAAACAAACCCAAAGCCTGCTTGTGACAAGTAAGTGAATATCTCAGTTTTGCCATGCAGCCTATGCATTCTGTTCCCAATGGTCTCCGACCCTGGGCACATCACTCTGCTCCCTGTCTGTTTCTCCTTTTGGAAAAGGAGTTAGGATGTGCTGGCAAGCGTTAGGAGGCAGTTACTGTCAGGACCCACATAGGATTTACATATTCATATGTTGTGTGCCCTCTGCTGGCAACCTCATTTTCCAGAGTACAGGAAAATCCTGGAGAAGAGGGCAGGTGGGACTTGGGTCTTTCCTTCAAATATAGGGAAATAATTAGACACAATATGAGCCATAAAACTTCAGCAATAGCAGTAGAAAAGGGAACTTCCTTGGGCAGGTGAGGAGATGATGCTTTTAGTGGTGCTCTTTGGACCAGGACGGTTCTTGCAGGAGCCCCTGTATCCCAAGGGTGCTGCGGCAGCTCTCACTCACCAAACACTCAGCACACTTCAGCTTCCAAGGAGCACTCTTCGTATAGATCCATATCCCTGAAATAAATGAGGGCACAGGGGAGATTTGAGTGATTTATCCGATTGCCTACCAGGTGATACAACAAGTTCAGCAGCATCCCAGCAAGTATCCCAGATTTATTGATGCAAAGCATCAATCAGATGAAAATACCCATGGCTGTGTACACACAGGGCTGGCAGAGGGCTACACATCACCTGCAGTGAGCAGTCCTGGCCTTCACCAAGGTCATTTCAGCCATGCTCATAGAATCATGGAATGGTTTGGATTGGAAAGGGCTTTAAGATCATCTAGTTCCAACCTTCTTGCCATGGGCAGGACACCTTCCACTAGACCAGGTTGCTCAAGACCCATGTTCACAGCCTTAGCTTTGCACGACAAGTATTTGGGCACTTAGGTTTGATTTGCATGAAAACCTGTTCAGTTACAGCAAGTTTTTCTTCCCTTGATCCTGCTCTTCCTCCCTTGCCATCCCTTTAGGGTCTGACACCACGCTAATGGTACTTGGGGGATGGAGGGACCTTCTGGGGTACCCAGTCCTGCTGTTCCAGCCCTTGCTGTGACCACCGCACCTCTCAGCCCTACTCAGATTGATCACCAACAGGTTCAGCCCCAGCAAAAGCCTCTCTTCTGACTGCTAAGAACCTGTTTTCCAAGCTGATTTGTATTTTATCACCTATTAATACTTACTTCTTCAAGCCCCAGCATTGTCTTTCAGTTCAGGTGATTCATTTCTCTTCATCCACTGAAATACCCCTGCAACAAATCTTCACCAAAAGCTGGCTGATGAAGAAATGCATTTCTCTTTTGTGAAGGAAACCAGTTCTCCTGCCAACAACAAAACCTATCAGGACAAGCAGGTTCAATGTGCCTTTGTAAAGCTGGATTGGGCTCGGTCCCGTTTTCATCCCATTATTCTTCCCTTCACAATTTGTCTAAAGCTTTGCAGGCTGTGAAAGGCCAGGCGCTGCCGGGATTGCTTTTCCTCTTCCTTTCATATGGAGTACTCTGTTTGCCATTCTTCACTTATATGAACCACTCTTGAATGACACAGCTGTGAAAATACTTTACCAACAGATACCTCTTTTAGTCCTTTTTTTTCCCCTTGCTTCAGCTCCTTCAGGAAACCTCTGCCGAGATTCCTCAATTTCCAGACCAGCAACATGCTTAGGTGTGTTTCCAGCTTTTCACAGAGCTGAATCCCCAATGCTTCCTGCCCCTTGCAGCACTGGTTCCTATTGGAAACAGGGCGAGTTTGTGGGAACTGTGAAGGGTTTTGGTTGTTTAAGCTCATGTGAGCATTGCGTCACAGAATCCCAGCCTGGTTTGGGTTGGAAGGGACCTGAAAGCTCATCCAGTTCCAACCCCTGCCATGGGTGAGGACACCTTCCATTATAGCAGATTGCTCCAAGCCCCATTGAACCTGGCTTTGAACGCTGCCAGGGATGGGGCAGCCACAGCTTCTATGTTGCTTCCTTTCACAAAGATTTTGGGATTTCTGTGAGAAATATGGTCTAAGAAGGAGGAGGCGCATCCCTGCCCCAACGCATCACTTTAGGGATTCGAGTTTCCCTTTCCATAAAAACTCTATTTTCCAGGAGATGGGGCACAGCAAAGCCCCATCCTGGGCTTACCCACCCAGGCCATCTATGCCTGAGGTGGCTTTCAAGAGACTACAACAACTTCAACACTGAATAAGCTAAAAGAAACGCCCAAAACGGAGAGAGCAAGGAAAGAAGACAGCAAGTGTTGTAAAAAGGTCTACAAAGGGGCTAATGACAGTGCTTAAACAAAGTTGTCTCCTGCAACGGCGCTAAATCCTTTTTATGAGGCCTTTGAGCCTGTAAAAACGGTTTATAAGACAATTCTCTATTTGCTAGGTTTACTGACAAACAGAAACTGCTCAGGGCGGTGCCAGCAGCCCCATACAGAACAAATCAGGTCCATTTTACCATTTTCCCCTCCCTCTTTTAAAAGCCTTAGCTATTTCCCTCCCCAGCCAGTCCATTGGAGCATGGCACGAGAAGAGCCAGAGTGGAGGGAGAAGGGGAAAAGTGTATGGAGAAAAAGGAACTACCTCCAAGAGCAGCATCACAGGAGGAGGCAATAGCTGCTGGGAAAGATAAAGCACATTCTGCATGAGGTTACTGCATGAACGATGCTGTGATCACAAAAAGCAAAGAGGAAGTCAACAGTTTTAATGGTCTGAAAACACATGAAAAGCTAATGCAGAAAGCAGCTTTGATACACAAGGCAGTGGCACAGTGTTTATTTTGTGACCTTTAACAAGTATGGGCAGTGCAATGAGACAACGTGATGGGAAAAGCATCCGAAGGAGGCAGGAAAATTAACCCAAGAGCTTTGTGGCCGAGGGAGGGGGCGAGCAGATGGGGCTGAAAGCTTCCAGCATGGTGAGAACGGAGACCTGCAAAGTGCCACATGTCCCCACCAAGCCACCCAGTAGCTCCCAGGAGCAGGGAATGATCTTATGGTCCTTTCCAACCCTATTCTATGACTCTACATCACCCAGCAAACCCCAAACACTTGCTTACAGCCAGCCCTGTGCCTCCACTGTCCATTTCACACCTCTATAAGCCAGGCTGTTACTTTTCCAGATAGCTCAGCATTTCTCAGAGTAGGGTTCTCAACCTGAAATAGGGGTCACAAAACCCTTTTAGCTGGGTTACCAGCCCTGGGCAACCTCATGCTTATTCCTGATAATCTGCAAAGCTGAGTTCAAGGGAGAACTCTTGTTATTGTGGCAGGATGGTCAGTTGAGTGTGATTGAATTTACATTTATCTTTGTTAGGCCGCAGATTCCTCTGCCTCCTCTACTGGCCTGCATTAGCTCTTCTTCAGGGCTCCTAGGAAATAGCTGCACAGTGTTGTTCTGGCAGCAAGAAAAGAAGTATCTGCTCCACAAACAAGTGTGGCAAGGTGCCTATCTAAACAGTCAGAGCAAGAGTGGGTCAAATGAGACAAAATTGTTTTGTGACCTTAAGAAATAGGGTGAGAGACCTGCAAGGCTCTGCCCCCATCTGCTACATTGAATGTGGAAAGGTTCCTAGGCAAAGAATCCTTCTGTTTCGGTTAACAGCAGCACAGAAAGGAGCAGATAACAGCATCAGACCCACCTGCAGCAAGAAAAGGCATCACCCTGGACCAGATGGAAATCCTGATGCTGCTGGCTGTGGATTTGGGGCTGCCAGGGCTGCTCCCCATCCCTTATCCTGGCATTGCGGCAGAGAAGCCTCCCATGCAGGTGGCATTGCCATGGATGCATTTCAGTCCACTTTAAGGCTCCTGTCTATTGCCAGTGTGGTCCCAGGGAGCATTAGTAGGACAGTGACAGAAGCCTCATACATATTAAACACATAGAGGGTGAAATGCTTAATGAACCATCACATTCGGAGCCCTCTTTCCCTCTCCACAGTTATGTCTATGTTGACTTATTCCTGCTCGACAGAGGAAGTAGCAGGATTTAATAGTCTTTTATTGGTATGTCAGCTTTTAAAATGGTCAAAGTGTAAGGTAAAAATCAAACCAACCCAGAAGTGCAGCGCATTTAGGAGGAATACTTGTTGTTCCAGGCAATGAAAGGGGTTAAGTGCAGCAGTGTGTGCCTGGCCCCTGTCGGTCACATCTGGAGAGGAGCTGTCACACTTCCCCTTGCAGACCAGCCTCATTTTTGCTTCATTCCTATGCATCATACCCCTGCCACTCCATGAGGCAGTTTGCTCTGGGAGCCTGGGGACTGCATTCCCCTGAGCAGCAGGAGGGGCACCAGTACCACCGGCTTTAAGACAACAGCAGGGTTGCACAGACATGAATTGGAAGCCTCAGTCATTTCTGGACTGATCCATCTTTACCTCTTCCAGTCTTTTAACTGTGCCCGAAACACATTTTGTTCCAGTTTTCGCTTTTAAGCCACCAAAAGCCCTTGTCTCCTCAGTTCTCTTGCCACCTCACATTGTGCCCAGATCTGAAGAGCTGGCTTTCATGCAGAGGAGGAGTTCTTCCCCCCAACACCAAAATGCAACTTCACAGCCTCAGACAAATAACAAGAGGCACCAAACACTCCCAAAGCTTTTTGACCCCACAATTCACATTCCAGAAACCCTCTTGGTTTTCCTGTCCCAGCGTTACAGGACCAGAGATGTACAGGGACTCGAGTCCTCTGCTCAGCCTGGCAAAGGCTGGACCTGCTGCCCTGGTTCCCACATCTATGCTCAAAAGGGGCAACCAGCTTTTGCAACAAACATAGCAACGCATGAAATGATTTGTCCTAAAGAGACCCCCCTGAAAAAGGCATTATTTATACTATGCAAAGATAAAGGAGTGTTTCTTCCCATGCTTCCATAGAAGGATTAGAGAAATCCCTCCTTGTTTCTCCCCAAGTGTAAGTCTATGATCAATCCCATGTCTTTTTCTCCACCTTTCACAGTTTGGGGTTCTGCCTTCTGCTGGAAAAGCAGCATCTGCTCCCAGGATTTTTCTGGCTCCAAGAGGAAAATCCAGGATAAAACCTGTTCCCATCATAGTCCCAGCCCAGACACAAGGTGTTCCATGACACACCTGCTCTTGGAGGGACTCATTAAAAACAGACCTTCCAAAACTTGGAGGCTCACCCTCATTAGGCTGCACTATCCTGGAAGTGCATTGCCTCTAATTGGCACAGAGTTGTATTGAAAACATGGAGCTAGCTCCACTGTAATCCATGCAAGGACTGCCTCTACGTTGTGATGGCAGGTTTTTACCCTAGAGCCTCTTAGAAGCAAATCTTATTTAGGTCAGAAGTGACATTTTCCTTTCTGAAATAGTAGGCCAAATGCCAACAGAATTGGAGCACATTAGTTTGAGCAGTCAAGGGGATTTACTTTACAATACTGAGCATTACACCCATCTGAACACTGAAAAGAAACGCAACCCGCTGTGCTTAACTTGCAGCAACTTATTCATCAGCACTGGTTGAACATCAGTTTCCGCTCCGGAGGAAACCCGGGTTACTGTTAAAAGAAACCCCCTTTAGGCCTATTTGGAACAAAGCCCCACGCTAAGGTTTCCCATCAGAAATCTCAATGCAGTAGCAGACATGTTAGCTCTTCTAGCTATCAGAATATGTATGAGACCTGATAAAGTCCAGAGAGCGCAGCTGTTGAAAAGCTGCATTTCAGTATAAATCAGAGTGGTTTTATGATGCATTTTCATGCAAACAAAAGCACCAGCTCCGATGGGGAAAAGCCCTTCCCCATGGGAGTTTCATCAGTTGGCACTCACTGCAGCCCTCCAGGAGGGGAGGGTGATGGCTCCTTAAAGTTATTAAAGAACTCAGATTCCATGACTCGCTCAACAAGAAAAGCTGGGTGAGTGATAGAACCTTTTTGTCCCCAAAGCTGGATCAGTCCTGTATCTCACAACCTTTTGCTGGGAATTAGGCCATCCTCCATCCACAGGTCTGGTTATTATTAAGAGGATGGCAACACTGCCCAGGGACCGCACGCCCAAACAGTTTCTTTCCTATCCTCCAGACATTAGTGCAGGTAGACTTAGGAGCAGTTATAACTGAGGAACTCCCAGGATCTCAACACTACTCACATCTACCCCTCCCCAGCCAGGATCTGCGCTCATTTCCTTGCCTTCTGCAGCAATGTCACTAAGAGTCCACATCAGTGCTGCTGACATCTGCTGCCTCTCTGGCTGCTCTTCAGTTACAACCTGACAGGCTGTCACTTTGACAGCCACACAAGATTTACAGCGTGTTAGACACTGCAGCTCTCCAAGCAGAGCCACCTGGTAATGGGGAGATGGTGGGAGGACCAGAATCTTAAGTGCTAATATATATGGTGCTGGATATCTGCTGGGTTCCCAGTACTTCAGCAACTATTTGCACTTAGACACCACTTGACAGACACAATCCTGGCAATTCCCGATTCCCACACACAACTCCAGGGTAAACAAACAGATAACAAATCCTCTTGTTTCAATGTCTCAGAAGGAAACGCTCCAAACCCAAGTTGACTTGAATAATAGCAAACATCGAGCTCCTGTCTAAACCAAAGTTACCGACAGCGATTGATCAATCTATGTAGCTTTATTAGCACAGCCGGACTGCAGGTCCCTTCCCAACAGCATCTGCAATCAATAGCTTAATTGTCTTCCTGGCTTGTTTTGCTTCTGCTTAAACTCACTGATTAATCCTGCAAACTAACAGAGGTTGCTTGGCTGAATGAGTTAAACCTTCACAGACTGAGGAGGAGGTCCCCATGGATTCTGCATCAGAGCTTGGCAGGAAGGCAGCCAACACAGCAAGATGTGCCATGGGAACACCCCAGCCCCACATTGCCTTGGGGACTGTCACTGCAGCAGCATTTTCTGGGCAGGTCTACACACACATTCCTGAAGACACATTGACAGGTAGCACTTCCTCTGAGGAGATGTTCCCTGTCACATTTTCATTGCTTTTCCATTGCCTTTTCTTCCATTCTTGCTCCTGAAAAAAGCCTGGCACCATCTGATCTACACTTGTTCTCAAGCAATGATCTTTGAACATTGATCACCATCACCAATAGGTCAAAAATGGGAAACAAAGGCAAATATTGCCTGTAACTCAGCCATGACAGGTTTAAGGGAGCTTTCTAAGCCACACACTAGATCCTCTGTTAAGACAGCTCTTCCCAGATAAGACAACTTGCTTCAGATGCGTCATTAATCTTATGAACAAGATGTCCTCATTAGACAACTTCTGTCATGTCTTTGTTATTTGTTAGAAGGTTGCAATGCTTTTGTGCCTCTCTCCTTCATATTAATCTCCTGGGGAGACTAGAAGAGCTGCTTTTTAAGTAAGACCTGCAAAGCAAAGGCAGTCTTTGAGTGTTTTTGTTACTTAGGTCCAGAGAACAGGTCAGGAACTGGGCTGTTTGCTTTTTCTACTTGAAGCTAACAGAGGTGTGCACATTTATGGTACCTGAGGAGGCAGTTTTGATTCCTGGAAAACAACAGAAAGGACAAGAGATTTATGATTTGCAGTTACCAAGGAATTGTAACCTATTAGAAGTCAATCACAGCAAGTTAAACGGCAAAGGAGATTTTGGCTGACTTCGAGAACATTTGTACAACGTTAGCGAAGCAGTACATGTAGGAACAGACTCACCAGACCGGATGTAATAAAGCCTAACATCTCTAATTTCTAAGATGAAAAGGAGGTGGCAATTCAAAGCAATAGCTCACAAATCAGCTTGTTTTTAAGTGGCTCAGCAGAGGCTGGGATGATGGGGTTGAGAGGCAGGGACACTTTCCATTGATTACACTTTATAACCCCCAATGGCATCGTGATCTCATTGCTCCCAACAAAGCCCCGTGGCACTGCAGACAGGAGTCGCAGACTGTGACCCAGGCATCATGAATGTCCACCAGCTGCTTCAAAGAGTCACGCAGCCCAGTGCAAGTCAGCGCCTTTGATGTTAACAGATCTGCATCCACACAGAGGGGCAGAAAGAGCTTTATCCCTGTAATTTCTTCACCAAAACCACAGGGAAACCTCTTGCACTCACAGCAGCTCTGAGCTGCTGACTGATGAGCCAGGGCAGGATGAAACCAGCAGAATCAGGCATCTACTCTGGACATCAAGGATGACCAAGAAAGGGCCACAAAGCTGCTTTTCTCTTTTGAACGATACTTCTAGCCATGCCTTTTGGGGGTGGAAGAAGGAGTCTCAACATCAGGAGAGATCAGTTTACCCATCTGAGATGAAGTTTTTCCCAGACAGGAGGCACGTACTTGTCTGTATGTCACCTAACTAAATTATATCTATTCTGAGGGTGTTTTATTTCAAGAGGGTTTAAACCTCACACACTACACTGGAGAGTATTTCATCCTTGAAATACTCCTGTAGACAGGAAAGTTTTCTTACCAAAGGTTAAAAGAAACTGGCTTCTGACATTTAATCACGGTGATTTGCTTCAGGAGGCTGGTGTAAAGTACCACTCGGCATAAATAAAGACATCAATCTGGATGCAGTTTTCACAACTGCTTCTATTTCATGGGGCTAATGATGAGTGATGCTCTGATCTTGCCTCTCGCTGAAGCATCTCATGGATAAGATGGTCCTTACACTGAATCTGGGACTTTCTGTGCAGGCAGAAAGGGGCAAGACTTTGCTTCTGAATCAGAGTAATTAGATCCTTGAGCTGGGCAAAGATGCCCATGAGGCAAAAGCTTGTGTCTATCACAAGCTGGAAGGTGACACAGCAGCCCCGTGAAGCCTGTGTCAAGTCACATCTCTCTTTATCTCTCCACCACTGCCCATTCACTACCTGGACCTGATCTACTCTGGCACAAATCCCAGGTACCAGTTTGGTACCTGTGCTCAACACCTACAAGCCATGACACACCATTAACTCACAGGCTCCAGATAGAGATTAGTAGACATCTCACCTACAGCTTTATCAAGAAAAGGAGGCAACAGCAAGGAACAACTCAATGATTCTCTGCTGTCTTTGGCTCTCAGCAACATGAAAATCCAGTTTGGCTGAAAAGAATGAACAGAATGAGGGGAAAAAGTGACATTTCTGTTGCTCCTTTCAAAATAACAGCACCTTCCTGAGCTTGTAGTGAACGCACACTTCGCTGCCAGATACAGCAGAATCATCACCTTCTACACCCCATTACCATTATCTTGTCATGTAAAAAGAGCATGTAATTTTTATCAGATGCTAATATGCGCCCTTGATACAGGCCAGGAGTCTCCTCAGCCAACAGCACCGCATCCCCCAGGACCATGCTGATCTCATGCTACACAAGGTCACCACTTAATGCTCTCAGCTATGGCAGCACAGGACCACAGCAGTGCTGCCTGTGCCCAGCCAGCACATCTGTGTTGGTTTAGGGCTGTCATTTACAACTGGAAAGGCTGCAGCAGAGGGGGAACATGACTGCAGTGAGAGCATCCTGCGGGATTCTGGACCAGCAGAACAAAATGAGATATGTAAATCTGTTCCAATGGAAGCTGCCTCAGTATTTGAATAGGTTTCATATTTAACCAACTCAGATTTTGGAACAAGCCCAATCAGCATGTCAGTTCACATGCACAGGCCCATAAGGCACGGTGTACCTTTAGCAGCATCGCCAAGGCTGGCTACCAGCTCACTGTGGCTTTGAAGATTGCTCTGAAAGCTACTGTTAACCCTGAAAACACCCAGGAGAAGTAATTAAGACCGCAGGCAGGATGATGCCCATTAGATGCCTGCTGGTCTCGGAGCTTTGATTTCTCCACAAGATGCACTCCTCCAGTGATCCCTACTTTCCCCCAGGTCAGTCCCTGAAGCCTCCATCCATCTCCCCATACCTAATGAAGAACCTTGGTCAGGGAAGCGAGAGCACTGAATCCCTCCCAGTATGCAGCTTTACTGCAGAACCCAGGCTCTTGAGACCACAGCATTTGGAGTCTGCTACCCACCGAAAGATGTATTAGCTGAAGGTCACAAGCAGAACTGGTAGGGACACAGGCCAGCTCAGCAGGGCTTGGCTCCAGAGACCCTTCTCATTTCAGACATGCTTCTCTGCTGCCCCCAGCTAGTGGTGGATAAGCCAGAAAGGCCAACAGGCTTCTGATAAAGTATCTTAAACAGCACTGTGCAATGGATGTGCTGGAACCCATGGCCTGGCTGACTTGGCCTCTGACTGCCTCAGCAGAAGCTGAACACAGGTATTGAATGCAAGGTATCTCAAAGGTCAGTTTCTGCAGGAGAACAAAGCACCAAGAGGAGCATGGGGGACACACAGAGCCTAGGTTATGCTCTTCAGATCTTTGGTTGCCCGGAGGACAGGGAGGTTCAGCCCTACCTGAGAAGAACTCCTCATGCTGCAGGTTTCTATCACAGCTGGAAGATACTGGGTTGAACTCTCAGTCAAGCACTATTTAAAACATATTAGAATCATCTAAGAAGCAGATATCAGTCCCGAGGCTAAAGCGCACGATACAAGAGGACTTCTTATTGACCAGAGAGAATGAACCAAGCCCGAAATGGATACATCTAACAAGGCAGGTTGGACTCCTGCATTGGGATGGCTGCTGCGCTCATTCCTCCTGCTCAGTGGTACAGAACACCTCTTGAACAAGCATTTCTGCAGTGGAAGAAGCATTAGAGCCACCATTGCTCAGCATAGGAGAGAGAGCAGTAAAGCATAAATAAAGGATGAGCCAGGAGAGAGCAAGGCAGCTTTGGAGGCAGCAGAGCCCAGCTCCCTGCATGGCTCCTCAGCATCCTCCTGTAGGAGGGGAGACCAAAGGTTCCAGTTCCTGCTCAACCCCAGGGCAAGAGGCGATTAGTAGCTCATTGTATTGCAGAAACAGCAGGAAGGGCCCTTTCCATTTGGGGAGGGCCTGTTGTAGCTCCCACCCAAATCCAAGTCTGGCAGGAAACCTGGTTTCTGCCGAAGACAAAGGCAGGAGAGCTGTGTTTTGATATAAATGGATGCAGCAGCTTCTTTCAGGTGTTATCTGGCAGTCTGTGATGCTTTATGTGGCCTTAGCTCACTGCAGGGGACTTGGGGTTGGAGACCTTGCCCTCTCCTGGCACTGGAGAGGATGGGGGAGTCTGCTTTCCTCAGGTGATAACTGTTTGACTAAGAACTTCAGACATGTTCTGTAGAGCTACAACAAGCAATTACAGCCTGGCTGAAGGTTATTTGTCCCACAGTCTTGGCACAGCTTGTTTTCCAAGGCACCAATGAACAGCAAATGAGTGTTTTGTCACAAATCAAAACTGCCCTAGAAAAGCCAAAGGATGGTCTGCAGCATTCACATCGCACCTTGGATTAATAGCAACAAAAGGCTCAGGGGCAGCTGAAGAATAGGTTCAGGGTAAACCTTAGAGCAGCTTCCAGTGCCTAAAGGGGCTACAAGAAAGCTGGAGAAGGACCTTTTACAGGGGCCTGTAGGGGCAGGACAAGGGGAATGGCTTTAACCTGCCAGAGGGGAGATTGAGATTAGATATACATTTACTATGAGGGTGCTGAGGCGCTGGCACAGGGTGCCCAGAGAAGCTGTGGCTGCCCCATCCCTGGCAGTGTTCAAGGCCAGGCTGGACACAGGGGCTTGGAGCAAGCTGCTCCAGTGGAAGGTGTCCCTGCCCTTGGCAGGGGGTTGGAACTGGATGAACTTTAAGGTCCCTTCCAACACAATCATTCCCTGATCCCGGAAGGTGACTGAACAGAGGAAGGACACAGTTTTCTTGCGCTCTCCTACAAGAGGGAAATCAGCTGGAGGGGGCTGCTTTAACCCCAAATGGCAGCTAATCATGGTTGCCCAGGATCACATGAAATCAAGCAAGCACAGGGAGAGAGGGCAAAGGAATTTCTTTAGCAAGAGCAGCTTTCTCACTTGGCCATCCAAGCCAGGCACCAGCACTCAAGAGGCTGCAGGCTGACAGTGCTGCAGCATCAGGAACCCCCTTAGCAACCATGCACTTGCAAAAGGAGCCTCCAACTCCTGCAGGAGCAAAGGGCTGATCACAGCTTCACACCTCAACAGGTAAAGGTATTTTGCTAACAACACCAAACAATCTGTGTTTCTCACTCCAGAGCCTGGGAGCCTCTGACCTCTTGTATCACCACTGAGCTGGGTGCGGAGGTCCCAAGAGCATCCAAGTGACTTTGCAGCATAAAGCAAGTAAGGCTTATGGAAAAACTTACTCAGGTACTCCCGAGCACATATCCATCCCTGTGACTTTGTGCTCGCTTCTACCTAAAATATTTATGTGCTAATGAAGGTGGAGCCAGAGGAGGCTTTGAGGTCACTCAGAGAGGTGAACTCTTCACTGCACCCAAAACAGCTGAGACAGCAAGCCAGAAATGATCAGAAGCAATTAGAATATGCCTGTACTACACAGCATTTACTTGTTATGCTGAAGGAGCCCAAAAAGCAAAACAAAAGGGGTTTGCTAATTCTTCCCTGCCCCATCATGCTTGCAACCTGGAAAGCATATTAAACACCTCTGCTTTGCTCACTGCTTCCTGTGTGCTCTGTTCAGCTCTCTGTTGTCTCACTAGCTAAAAAGCCTGTTTTCCCCTTTAAAAGCCAACTTGCCTGCCAGGTAGCTCCTCTTAATCTCTCAGTCTTGGCTAGAAGCCTCTCTAGGCTGCTGAAAAAGATAGCTACTCACCCTTTGTTCTTGCAACACGAAAAGCCTCAGCTATCAAATCATTCCAGCTTCCTTTGTAGTCTGAGAGACTCTAAACCGGAAAGAATGAAAACCCCCGTGTATCAGTCCAACAGATTAATAGCTACTAAAGGTTGTGGTTAGACCAGCTTATAACCGTGCTACACCTCTCTACAAAGCAAGCCTTTTCCAGACCTGATAGATAGGAGACTTCATAACGGAGTCATTGACCTTGGACAGCAATCATGTCAGTGTTCAGCCTGAGAAAGGAGTCAGAGACTAAACTGGTGCTCCCAGCCTTGGTTCTTCTGTGAGCAGGCTGGACCAACTGGGACACCCCACCGGGATGGCCAGAAGCATCTCCGTACTGGTACATACTGGTCCAGGGCTATTTTCTTTCTCGAGGTTCTCTGCACACTGCAGTTACACACAGCTCATCAATTAAAGAGATGCCCATGGCTGCCATGATGGTAACACTCATTTCTACAAGCTGAGAGCTGCTCCCAGAAGTCGCAAGCAAAAATAACACCCAACTGAAGTAACTATCAGTGTTAATTCAATATTACTTGAAGTTACTTCAACGTGACTTGAAGTCACTACCAGCTACATCAGTGCAAACATATCTGTAATCAAGTTCTCCATAGCTTATATAGAATTGCTTCAAAAAGCCCTTTTCAGAGTTGTTTGTAGAGGGCATTCACTGTAGTGAGTGTGAGAGACACATCCCCCCTCCATGTATCCTTACAACGCTTTTCTCTTCCCTGGAAAGCAGCCTGCTATCTAGCTGCTCATACACCAGTGGATCTTGGCTCTCCCTGTGTAGACCTCCCCATGCCTCCCATATGTGAAAACCCTCTCACACACCTTGACAGCAAGAGCCAGAGAGAGTCCCAAAGGGAAGAAACCACATCCAGGTGCAATAAGCTTCCCACAGCCCTGTAACAGACGTACTGCATCTCCGCTTCTCCACCAGCACTGTGGACTGTGTACAACTCCCACTGCTGTCACTTGGCAGAAGGAGGCTTCCCGAAAGCAGCTCTTTAGGCTCAACCCCAGTTCAGTGCGCATGGATTTCTGACAGCATCATTTGCTCTTGTGCTGCGCTGTTATTCGTCATCAGGGTCTGTCACCCACACTGTTCTCCCCAGAGCTCCTTCGTCCCAAGTTGCAGGCACGCGTGGCCCCTTCTCCCTGCACCTTGGGAAGAGCAGCTTGCTCTTACCCAGTACCCAGAGCTTGCTGTCTATCCACATCTGCTCAGCTCCTTTTACAACTGCAAAACACTTCTCATTTGTGCAGCAGAACAGCTTTAGAGAATGTAGCAGTTTAATGATGCTCTCTCTGCTGAGGAGCAAGCCTGCTCCTGGGCTAAAGAGCAGAGCGTCCCCATTTCATGTGAGCAGACAAGCAGCTACAGGCTGCTGTAACCCATAGAGATGCAGCAAAACATTGCCAAAGGTACCACCAAGATTTAGGAAATGATCTCAAATCTCAATGCACCATGCTCCTTCAGCCAGAGCAGTCCCAGTGATCACTTACTCCAGCTAGCTTGAAGCAACAGGTAGGTGCTAGCGGCACTGCACATTGGAGCAAGCTACCCTGGGCATCATTCTACACTGATATTACACCATTGATTTCTCCTTGGTTAACAACCCCTCTGCAGTATGCATCAGCATCAATGGCTAGTGAGGCCCAAGCAGGCAGCAACCATCCAGGTTTGGGATCCGGAACAGCGGGTCAAGTTTAAATGTCATTATATTTCTCACCTCACAGTTAGTTTCTTTGCATGCTCAGTTGATATTAGAAGCCTTTGAAGTGTGTATGTGCTTGTGGTCCAGGAGAAAGTCTCCAGGGAAGTAATTTGCTACAAATGCTCAGCTACTTAAAAATATTTATATATGCTAGAAAAGGATTAGACTTCATTTAGCATTTTCTCTACCTTTAAACCTCATTTAATGCAGCATTAAGCTCCAGCTGCAGCAAATTGGTTCTGAAGTTGTAAAGGAGAAAGACACTTGAAATGGCAAAATGGTTCAGTAAGGAGGGAAGACTGATTGCTCATTGGTTTCTACACCATGTTTTAGTAACGGAAAACTAAAGGGTGAGCAAGATGCTCGGTTCAGAAGTCTTCACTTACAGCATGCTGTTCCCAAAGTAGAGAGCATCAGAAAGACACAGGCATCTAGAACAGCTTTAAAGGGTGAAAAGAAAAGGATATATTATAGAAGAGGTATTCAGACCATAGCTGGGTATCTTGTTCACATTAAAGGAAGAAACATCGTATTGCTTGCAACCACTGATAGTCTCTGTGCAATAGCCAGAGGATCTTCCTCAAGCCAGCATGGTGAGGGAAGGAGCACCAGGACTGCAGCTTACCCTGCTGTTGGCAGATAGGTGGGATCATAACCAGCTCTCAACATAGGAGGGTTTTGGCACAGCCACCTCGAGACCAATGGGGATGCATGAGAGGCTGAGAAAAGCATTAGAGGTGCATGAACTCCATTAGCTGGACCACTAAGTCCTCTGCTGCCCCAAGCCCCACCAGCACAGACCCCAGAAAGCATCCTGGGTGAGTTCTGGAGCTCAACGAACCACTGTCAAGATAAAAGCAGGATAATGGAAACCTGATGCTTTAATGTGCACCACATGGCGTGTTCTGAAGCTGTGCTCCCGCTCTGGTACCCATGGGGCAGAGAGTGCTTTGCAGATGGGTGCCTACAGGAGATGGAGCTGCTGGAGCCAGCTAACCAAACTCCTGCTGTGCAGGCGACTGGAGCTGCTCCTTAGTATTTGAAATAAAAGATTCATAGCTATTGCCAAGCAGCTTGAGTCTCAGGAGATTCCCGTTTTCCTACTCCTGCCATCAATCTTTTTGACCAAAATCCGTGTCCAGCAGCAGTTCAGAGATTAACACTTTGCACGCTTCTATTGAGATTGCTTTTCACCACTAAAACACAACATGTGCTTCTGCAGCATAAGCCCCCATCAAATATTTACTCTGCTCAAAGAGCCATCAGTGACCTGAACAAACCCATTTTTCAGATACTGAACAGGCAAACACACTCCATCCAATCTCTTTGAGCCCGGTTACATTTGGCTCCAGGTTCTCGGGCAGATGGGAAGAAAACTGGCTGCAAATGCTTAAATATTTAAGCTTCTTCCATTTGTGGAGTCTCTAAGTCAGGGAAACACAGAGGGAAAGAGCAGGGTCCCTTTGTAAAGGCATTTAGTTTTCAAAGGCATCGACACACAGAAATATGCCCTGGAGACATGGAACATGTTTACACACTGCAAGATGAGCTCCTACTGCTCCTTGTTTGGCCACCTTCCTACTACCCACATCCTACATCCTCCTTGGATACACAGCACTGAACAGCAGACCCTGCAGCCCATCCCATCCCACAAGGGTTATAAGAAACATACTTTTTTACGGCAACATGCAGAAAAAGAGGCAAATGTGAGCACAGAAGTGATTTATGAGGACTCCCAGCCCACAGATTGATGCTATATGAGCAGCAAATTAGGATACAACTGCCTGACAGGCAGGATTTGCCTGGATTTATGGAAATAACTATGGGTGTCCACAGTGCCTGCTGCAGCCAAGCTCCTGCAGGAAGCACCAGAGGTCTGGGAATGGCCAGACTGCCCTCTCGAGATGTTTATGCTGGAATATTTTGGATAGGGATAAATAAGGGATTTGCAGTGATCCACTTTGCATGGAAGCCTGCTGCGACAAAGACTCACGAATTCCCTTATCAGAGAGCATTCCAGATACAGGGTACTGCTCAGGTTTCTTGGCATAAGTTTGGGCACCTTTGGTGAGCTGAAAGCCTTCACCTCTGAGCTTGTTCACACCTCATCACTGCTTGAGGCTCTCTCCAACCCCAGGATCTCATCAGACCTTCACCCAGGCCCAGATTAGAGCCACCCAGGGCTGTAACCCCCTTCCTCCCCACATCTGGGGATGCTGCAGAGCCAGACCTCCCACCCATGGGCAGCTTTTATAAGCATCTCTTCACCACGCCCGTGCTGCACCATGCCAGTGCCACACCAACCTGTGTTTCCCCATAGGGACCTTTCATGCTCTTCATGTTTTCCTCCAGTTTAAGTGGCAAATCAATGTTCCTTCCCATAAACACATAGTTCCCAAGCAAGAACAGGCACTGCTTCTCCAAGGCCAGCAGCATGACATCCCTCAGCTCCATGCAGCATCAGCCCATAACCAGCCACCTCAGAGACAAAACACCACCTGCAAGCCTCCTCCTGCCCCACATGCATCCCCTTATATACCCACCCACCTCTCCCAGCAGCCCTCTGGCCCCTGCACCTGGGAAACTACAGCTCCCATAATGCCTGACCATTAAGATTTGCAATCCTGATGCCTGATCTCTAAGGGAAAGGGCTTGCAATGCAAGGCCAGGGCTTGGGAACCAGCTCCAACCAGCCCAAGCATCCCTTTCCAGGCAGACATGTGATTATTTTGCAAAGGTCCCCTGTTCCCACCTTCCATATTCCTGCATTTTCATGGAAAGGGTCTTTAACACATAAAGATACTGAAGATCCCAATCACCAAATGGAAAACTAGGGTTCTGCCAGCAGGAGGAAGGAGTTTGCAGACCCTGGAAATAGGTTTATTGTATGAGAACTGCTGTTTATGAGCCCTGGGGTGTCAAGCGTGTGCCTCATTGTGGAAAACTGTTTCTACCATTCACTCAGTTCCAGGAAGTAAATTTCTGTGGTTCAGGAGAAAGTAACTGTGGCAAATCCCCAGTGTAAGGAAAGACAGAAAGCTTTTTCTATTCCTAATTACACTGTGTTTCTAAACTTTCCCCTATGGCATGCGATAGTAGAGTTCTTTTAACAGCTTTCCCCTAAGAAAATGCTAACAAAGGACGCATTGTTACAACTGATGAGTGCTGAAATCCCAGTCACTACCCTGGCTTTGAGCCCACCAGCCACAGCGGATGGGATGGCTTCTTCCCACGAGGTGCACGGGACCAGCTTCAGCTTGGTTGGAGAAAGTGGGCAGATTTAGAAGAATTAAATTGGGAACAGTGATGGGAGGACTTTCCAATGGACAGTAAATGGTTGATGCCCCACAGCACATCAAAGATGTATCAGCAACCTTTGCACTCACCTGTGCGGCTTGACCTAAATGAGTGACTCCACTGTGATCAAACAGAGGTGAAAACACACCTAAAACCAGAAGCATTCTAATTTGACAGGAATATACCAGTTCAGTGACAAACTCCCCCCCAAGAAGCCCTCCTCTGCGTTCACACTGGTTCCACATCCATCCCTACAACTTGCATGCACAACCATCCATGGTGTGGAGTCACTCCCGTGTCAATTACTCTATTGATATTGTGCCACCGCTCCCGGCAGTTCTCTTGTCGTAAGCAGGACAGCTCTGTTACATCAGTGCCCTGCTCATCTCCAAAGAGAAAAGTTGCTTCCATGTGGAAAATACAATATTGCCCATGGGAGACGTGTTCAAGACGCTGGAACAAATTCATTCATGCACCACCAGGTCCTTGCAAAATGCCTTGGTTTTATTCCGTGTTGGTGAGCGGAGGAACCAAGTGTTCCCTCTGTACTACTAAGCTGTCACTCAGAACAAAATGATGTTAGCACTGGAGCTTGGGAAATGTTATTAAATGCAGGCAGTTATTCTGTAGATTGCATTTTCTGCCTCACGCACAAATAATAATGTTAATGCACAAAGCCAGGGTGAAGTGTAGGCAGAGAGAAAGGGAGCGTACGAGGGATGAGAGGAGATGTGTGCACGGCCCAACCAGCTGCTCTCTCCCCAGGGCATAGGATGTTCTTTGCAGTTTTGCTCACTGAGTTCCCAACAAATTATCTCCATAAGGAGCATGAGGAAGCCGGAGGGACAAAGAGGAGGGTTTCATGAATGAGCTGGTGTGGGGCTGTGGTTCATCCAACTCCCTGAGTAATCTCAGCAATGCCATGGATGTCCCAGGCATCCGAGCCCTTCCTGAGCGCTAGCCAATCTCCCACTGCATGTCTCATGGTACAAGCCTGCTTTAAGAAGAGCTTTATTACCAAAAAGGCACAGCAGGATTTTCCAATGCAGCTACAAAGTCTTGTACATGGTTCAGTGGGAGCTTGGGATGCAAACCCCTCCATTTGGAGTCTTTGCAAATCAGCTCACCCCAAGCAGCAGAAGAGGGATGGTAACAGACATGGCCCCCAAAGATTTGTTCTTGAGCCACTGCTCAGGCTGAAGCTGTTTTGGCCTTTATCAGAGGAGAGTATCCATTTGGAATTTGTCCTTGTATGGGTACGAAGGACCAAAGCCCTGATCAGGCCAAAAGAGTGACCTGCAACGTCGCTTTTCATGGTGAGCACCTCAGCACCCAAATGTGCAGCTGGAGGCTAATGGAGAGGCTGGATCCAAACTTTCCACCATAAATCCATGATTAAAACACCTCAATGTCAAACAGCGTGATTCAGATCTCAGGCACTTCTGGGGTTCAAGCAGCACTTGGGTCGGATGGAGACTTGAAAGTCCACCCGCCTTGCTCAAGCTCTTTGTCTGATCTAACCCTAACTGTTAAAAGCTTTATAGTAGAAATCACTTTTCCACTCTTTCTCCCTCTTTTGTTTCACATCCTTGTTAATAACAGCATGGATGAGAAATTTGCCATGTTTTGAGAGTTTTGTCTCTTTTTCAGGCTCATTAGAGTGGGTGCAAAAGGCATTATTGTAAGTACGTCTCAGGACCGCTTAAATGCATTTCTCTTTTGGCAGGAGATGCGTTTGGAAATTTGTATTTAAATGATGATTTGAATGGAGTCTGGGTTGAGGAATTCACTGTTTATGAGCAATTTCATTTTAGTGTTTGCTTATCTCAGTGTTGCTGTTGCTGTTGTTGGAGATGAGAGAAGGCACAACTCTTCTTAACAGCCTTGGTGGGTGAAGGCTGGCGTGGTGGAGACGCGCTTAGTATGAATTCTTCAGGACTGAGCATCTGTTTTGAGAGATGTGAGGTTGGCTTCGTGCCCGTGGAAACGTGTGAATAGTAAAAATTAGGAGTCTTTTATAGCACCTCAGAATAAACATTCCAAATGAACAATCAAGCTGTGTGGAAAGGAAAGGAAAAACCCCTGGCAGTGCGGGTCTATTGGATCCTATCGGCTCCGCTGACATCTCCACTGGGGAATGGCAAGAAAATGAAACCAAATTTCAGGTCAGCCCCCAACGTTCTGCTTTAATTGGAAATATTGAAATGAGATGTTTCAGCCTTGTCCATTACTCATTTTGATGTGTATTTGTAACTTTGTTCTCAGCTGAGATGAGCAACAACCATTAAAAGAGCAGGAATCCCTCCCGAAAGGTACTTCCTCCATCAGCTCCCAACAGTGCTGACAATTCGAGCCTTGAAACGCACATGGAGATGAAAGCCTCTTCCTGGTTATTAAAATAGACCTGGTTTATTCTGTGTTTGTGGCAGACAATAAAGACACACAGTGCTTGCTTCCATGGGATGGGAAGATGCGTGAACCCACCTGCTTATGATCAGGTGTAGATACGTTCATTTCCTAAAACCAAACTGCTGACATAAAATCATGCCCTAGTCCCAAATGGACACTTTCTTGCAGAGTGGCTTCTTTAAGTTCAACTCTTCAATAAATAAATGGGAATAAGCCACAGGGTTTAACAGGATCACACTGAACACGCATCGTAAAACGAGCCCTTGCAAATCCGAGCAGACACAAGCAGCTTTTTCTTGTCCCCATGAAACTCCATCATTCTACAAGGCCGGAGCTTGGTGCTTGGGGTTTGAGCTGCTGCTGAGGGGGCTGAAATGGTGTGGCTGGAGCTGTGAGAGGTCGATCAGTCCATCACGTACCCACACAGCTCCAGATGAGCAATTGAAATTCCTCCATTGTACGTAATTCACTTGTAATTATTTGGAGAAGGGAGGAGGGAGGTGGAAATGTCATTACCCTGTTTAATGACTCTACCACAGAGGCCTCCTGGGCATTTCTCTTGCTTTGTCTATCTCCCCCCCTCTTTTCTCTTTTTTTAATAAACAGAAGTGTGCTTGGTGGTGAAACTTAAATATTTAACAACATTTACTTGCAGAGCATTTGGCAGCTGACTTTTAAACCTGCCCCTCCATTGCCACTGTAATTCTGTTTGCTGTTTCAGAGGAGCACTAATCGTTCCATAATATGGCTCCTCCTGGCCTCTCTTCCCTGTCTCCCTTCCTGTCCTGCATTGTTTGGAGGGTGAAGGGATGTCCCACATGTGTCTCTGTGTTTTTCCAAGCTCATCTGCTTGTCTTTCGCTATAAAGAAAGGATTTCCATGCACTTTGGTCAGTTAAAACAATCACAGGCTGCCACTGTCCAACTGGATGGAGAAAGGGAGAGAAAAACCATTAATGAAGTGCTGTGGTGCTCACACACAATTAACATCTGGATTTCAGAGATTTCCAAAGTCCTTCTGTTGTGAACCCATCCAGTGGCAGCACTTGGATGGGATGCGTGGAAGGAATAAGGATGAGAACAGTCCTGAGCCCCTTGTACTGTGTGGTTCATGTGTGATGGTCAGTAATACTTCAGTGAGGCTGCAAAACCTGGGGTCATTTGCCTAAAAGGTCTAACAGGATCACTGTCCCCTGCCTGTGGGGCTTGGGAATGGGAATACTGACCAGATCTAGATCCAAAACTCGCAGCTGGTGGCCGGTTCTTCATACAGTGTTTCCGGCACGAGTCTTTTCAGCACATCTCCTGTAGCTTCCACAACTGTGTAGTTCTGCTCTTGCCATGGGCAGGTTTACTCGTGTTCCCTGTTTCGTTAAATAGAGCCAAAAGAGAGGGATCGGTTTGCTGATCTCTGAGTGTTACAGGTTGAGCATCTGAAGCACAGCCACACGGATGTGAATGCAAAGCGTGTTAACAAAAGAGAGCAGAAAGGGAAGCAGTTGAGGCTTTCTTTAATTAATACATTAACATTTACTATTATTTTCCTTGGAAAAGTAACAATACAATTCATTCAGAGTCCTTGCTTCTTTTTAGCGGATGGAGGAGGATGTGTAATAACATTAGAGAACCTTGGAGGTAGAGTGTTTCTGTACTCAAACAAAAGGAAGAAAGAAGCAAATGAATTTTGGGGAGTTATGTTCTTTCCTCATTCCTCCAGTTAATTACTTCTGTGGCCAGAGTGGCTTTCACAGAATGGGTTTCACCATCATTTTCAAAGCCACTGGAGGTGCTCAGCAGTTGTGTGCAGGAAAGGTTTATTTGGTATAATAACAAGCCGCAAAATGTCACTTCTTCAAAACACAAGCTTCTTCTTTCCCCTTGGGAAAGGAAACCAGAGAAGGGTTATTACTATGAGTAATGGGGTGGAATTGGGGAAGGAAAGAAATCATTCTGAATATCAAGAATAGCTTTTTAACAACAAGATGTATCAGGCTGAGGAACAGCTTCCTGGGGGAATAATAAAGAATCCATTGTCATCATAAGTGCACTTATCAGTGCTTTTCTGCTGCCTGTCTCAGGGGGCTCCAGAGACGATGGACACACCAGTTCTGGTTTACTGGTGGGGAAATTGAGGAACAGAGGGCTGCCCAAGGTCAGAGAGGATGGTGGGAATCCTGACAGCCTGAAACCTTGACATTGAAGTGGTTATTGGCAAGCAAAGGGCAATGCATAGGGATAGAGTGGGTCTCAGGCAAAGGAACAGCCATTACTCCCTGTAGGCTGCCAAAATACTACACTTGTATCAGCCTGGAGCCAAGAACCCACAAGCAGCAATGGCTGTGAAGGCTAGAGGGCCAGCTTAGCATCACCAAGTGCCTTGTACCAGCATTATCAAAAGGAATGTGACCAGCAGACGAGGGAGGTGATCCTGCCCTTCTACTCTTGTGAGACCTCACTTGGAGCATTGTGTGCAGTTCTGGGGTCCTCAACATAAAAAGGACATGGAACTGTAAGAACAAGTGCAGAGGAGGGCCATGAGGATGATCAGGGGACTGGAGCACCTCCTGTATGAAGATAGGCTGAGAAAATTGGGGCTGTTCAGCCTGGAGAAGAGAAGACTGTGTGGAGACCTCATAGCAGCCTTCCAGTATTTGAAGGGGGCCTATAGGGATGCTGGGGAGGAACTCTTCATTAGGGACTGTGGTGAGAGGACAAGGGGTAATGGGTTTATACTTAAACAGGGGAAGTTTAGATTGGATATGAGGAAGAAATTCTTCACTGTAAGGATGGTGAGGCACTGGAATGGGTTGCCCAGGGAAGTTGTGAATGCTTCATCCCTGGCGGTGTTCAAGGCCAGGCTGGACATAGCCTTGGATGGCATGGTTTAGTGGGATTTGTCCCTGCCCATGGCAGGGGGGTTGGAACTGGATGAACGTAAGGTCCTTTCCAACCCTAACTGTTCTATGATTCTATGATTCTATTAAAGTAGCTGCAAACCCATCCTCCCTGTCAGTGTTTTACCTCCTCTTGCTCTGTGTAGGTGTAAATTGCTACACAAGTCCTCAAATTACACAGAGAAGCTGTGGAAAATCTGCCTCTAAAGGATTATGTATTAATTTTAAACGCAGTTCTCACATCACAAAGGAGGTACAGTGCACTCCTCACAAAGGGGTGCATCAAATTCCTGGCCATGGCAGGTTTCAGTGTGAATCTCTTCTGCCCAAAAGATCTGGGGGCGAATGAAAGGTGCTTCGTCTTGCCATCGGTGCGAACTCTTCTGTGGGAGTCATAAGATTCGTTACCCTGGCATGTTTATGGTTATGATTATAACAGCAAATGAGCCTTTTCTTCCCTGAGCCTTACTTCAGGCCAAATGCCCTCAGCCAGTGTGAATGAGCTGTGGGATGTGCTGCTTTTCACATGGTACTTGCTGTCTGGGGGTTTGCATGTGATGACCTCTCAGCATCATCTTCCCATGGGAATGCACCTAAGGACCAGCTCTTCTTCTTCATCTCTTTTCTGTAACTTCACATTTAAGAAGGGCCTAATAGCACCCGTGAAGAGGGCACATACTTCATGAATGCATTCTAATCAGTGATGTCCTGCGGAGTCTTACCAAGTGGGATGTGAATGCCAGGATATTCCAGTTCATGTGAAGACTTCATGATCAAGGGCTCCACACCAGCGTGAAACCAGAAGGGATACTGAAGGCGATGCTGGAGGCATTTCAAGGTTACCTGGGCCTCTTCTTAATGTTAATGAAAAAAAGAGGTTTGTTATCTGATAAAAGTCTGCAAAACACAAATGAGATGTCCAAATGCCACAAGAGGTTTTACTGTTGCCTGAAGTTCCCCAAGGCAGCTGAATATCCTCCCACATCCTCCCACCCCTCTGCTTCCAGGCCCAGCGCACGGATACATTGCACTGGAAATCAGACTGGGAAAAGCAAAGCTGTGGCTGCAATGTTCACACCACGCTTCCTCAGCAGCCTGCATTCCCAATGGATCTGGTTTGGACGCCTTGCAAAGGCCCAGGTTTAAGCTGGGATATTTCTTTGTGCACTTGGATGCTTGCTTTGTTGTTATATTGCAAGAAACATTCATCTCCTCACCACAAGCACTGGGAATGGTTCCTTTGGTTGCCAGAGGTATTTGCACTCATTCCTGGCCTTTGTGTTTGCATTGTAGACGAGGCTCAGCTCCCTCCCTGTGCAGTCTTGCATCCACATTGGAGGGGAAGACCTGGAGCCCCGCAGCACGGGGGGGATCTCAGGGCTCTGAAGAAAGTTGTTAAACATACACGTTACAAAGAAACCCAATACTGAATCTATCTGAGCACTCTTACCCTTGCAGTGATTGATGGTCCCTTTAAGGTCCAGCTGGTCCATGATGGTGGTGTAACTTCTGCATCCTCTTTGGTTGCTTCCTCAGGCTCCTCATTGCTATTCCACTAACACCCAAATGGGCATCATCAGCCCTATGGCAGCTCCATGGGTGGGTTTCACATGTTCCTCTTCCCCTCCAACCAAGGCTGCTCAAGGTAGTACCCCTATAGCTGTACATGTGGTTGTATCCCTATAGCTGTTGGTGACACATGGAGTTCTTCAGCTGGGGATGCACATTTGCAAGGAGCTGTCAAAGGTTGTGTGAAAACCCAACAGAAACCTTTTTACCTATAAACCTCTATAGTTCAGACATATCTGAGTCCCAAAACTTCCTTGGGACTAAAGAACATTTAAAAGCATCTTAGCAGCTGTGTCACTCAACGCATTGTTTCTGGTCCTCCAGTCATGAAAAGGCTCAGATTTAGTGACCTTTAATTTCTCCTGGTGGATGTTTTAATCTGCTGTTAAGACACCAGCATCTGAAACACTCATTGAAAACAGAAACTGCTTTAAAGATCAAACATTCATGACTCAGTGCTCAACGCTGACCCAAGACCTGTGTGAAACTGGGACTAGAAGCCTCAGATGTCCAATGTCCTGTCCTACAAGCACCTGAAGGGCCATGCAGTTCACCATGGAAAGGCTGCCAGGTTTGCCAGCAAGCTGTGTCATGAGACATGGGATCAGAGGAGATGATAACGATGGATATTCATCCAGAGGCCTGAATGATGAGTTGTGTGAGTTTCAAACCTGCAGAGCAATTACAGTGCTAAAGAAAACAGTGGAACATTAAGCATTTGCTGTGGTATCAGACATTAAAAAAGGCATGTTCAGATGCAGCAAAGGCAGAGAGATGATTGTTTGCTATGAATACATTGGAGAGGTAAACATTAGAGAGAGCTATTTAAGCTAATGGACAATTTTGGCATGAGAACAAGCAAGTATAAACTATCTAGAGGCTAAAAGGATGTTTTCATTCTCCACAAAAGGAATTTCTAGACCAGTCGTTCAGTGGCAGGGATAGGGAAAACAAACGAAGCAGGCTGATAATGGGGGTTAATACAGGATGCAATGGGGACTGTTGGACACAGCAATAGGGAGCTTCCTTTCAAGGCCCAGGAGGCTCTTCCCGCTCCCATTCCCATCTTACAAGGGCACTTAGACATTCGTGCTTTTATCTGCTTTCTGCTTCCTTCTCTTCCCCACGCTTCAGCCTGGGATCCATCCCACACTCTTCCATCGGAAACTCATGTGCTGGAGGCAGGATCCCTGCTCCTAGGAAGAGCATTTGTTTGTGATGGGACATGCTCAGCTCCCCCTTTGCTCAGCAATGGTGCCAACTGCACATGGCAGGTCCTGCTCTGCTCAGCAGCATGGCCGGTGGGTGGTTTGTGCGCTCCAGGGTGCCTCACAGGCAAGTTGAAGGGGATGTTCAATTCCAGCAGGGCTTTTTTAGAGGGAGAGCTGGAGCAAGTTTCCTTTGCCTTATAGTCAATTCCCAAGGTTTCAAGCTGTGCATAATGTTAACTCCAGTTTTATTGGGCCTTTAAAGTGAATTTTTATCACATTTTGGCTCAAACAAATTTACCAACCACATCACAAAGCGGATAAGGAATAATAAAGTCCCAATTCATATGCAGCTTCAACACTTGTTCTGTTTCATGGTGAAATCAAGGGGCAGCACTTTGAAAAACAATGTTTCCTCTGGGTAGAGATGATCCCCACTTTGTGCAGCTCAGTGCTGACACTGGTGTCACGAACAAGGTCAGATCCTCAGCTGATGCAAATTGGCACAGTCCAACTGATTTAAATGGAGATTCATTGCCTGATAAGAAAGCCTTTATGGTTTTCTCTAGGTTATCAGGTCTTTGCCAGCAAAGGACCTACTCAAATTCCCTCCGTAAGTAGGGGCTGAATTGCTGTAAAAGCTGACTAAGGACATCAAGTGGAAGTTCGCACTGCTACTGCTGCCTTACTGCTATGGGGAACAAGCAGCTTGGGTTTGAGCTTTGGACCTGGGATTGTTTCCTTAAATCCAGATGCCCAAAGGCTGGGGCAGGGTGAGTGGGAACTGGCTGCCAACAGAGAGGCAGAACAAGGGCAAGATGGCCCAGTTAGGCACATAGTGACACAGGGAGAAGCACAACAAGCACTTCAAAAGGTGATACTGACCCTCTGCTTGTCAAGATGGGACTTTTCTTCCTACAAATGTGACAAAGCTTTAAATCCTGGTGCCTCAGAGTGCACTTGCAGGGTGCTCTGCTTTACAAGTCTGAGGCTGGCACACGCTAGGAGTGGTGACAGGATCCCTGCAAGCCGCAGAAACACTAACATTCCAGCCTGGTTTCATCCAAGAGGGTCCTCACTGCATCTGGAGCAGCACACTGCCATGGGGGTACCGATGAGTTACATGCAAAGCCTGCTGAGGATCCTCTTCCTCCCCCCCCCATCCATCCCTTGGCGAGGCAGCTCCGCTCTGTGCTCTGGCACCCCTGCGTCTTCCCTTGGTGGGATTCCTGGGTCAATGTGAACTTCTCCGTTTCATTGGAGCAATTTGCATACATTGCCCATCTGTTCCTATTCAGCAGTGTTCTCTGGCCACATGCACCAGCATAAAATTGCTATATCTCAGCTGTAAGACAGGCAGGAAAGTGTTTGCTTAGAGAAAAAACCCAACACTTCTTTTCTATCGTACTTAAGTCTTAGGAAAACATTGAGGCTTTTTGAAGCTCTCTAAAAGCTTGTTTTACAAGAACCTAAACAGGGCTAAAATTGCCCTGCTTGCATTCCTGGAACGTGGAGGAACCTGCCAACCTTGGCTCTGTGTCTGCAGCCCATGTATGTTATTAAATGATGAGCCGCTAACAGCTTCCTGCCGTACAGATGGCAGCTCCATGTCCTTATTTTGATAGCATCATCACTCCTGAGACAGACAGGCTGAAAGGAACCTGAAAGCAATGAAGCCACTGGCAAGAATGCCAAGCGATGGGGAGGAATAGGGAGTTAGCACCCGGCGCAGCCATTGGAAATGCCACTAAGTAAAATTAATTAAAATCATTAAAAGAAATGATGACTATTCATTACCTAATGATATCTGTAACTTTCAGGCAATCTGGAGTTGTTTTCCATCTATTAGCCTAACCCTACAAGTGTGTTGTAAGAAGCAAAGAAATAATGAACGCATGTGAAAGCTGTGGGAAGAGAGTTACCTGCTTGGGCGCAGTGCAGCACCTCACAAAACAGGCTCTCTGGCTACAGTATGGATAATCATAGAATCCCAGACTGGTTGGGTTGGAAAGGACCTTAAGATCAACCACTTCCAGTCGGCTACCATGGGCAGGGACACTTTCCACTAGACCAGGTTGCTCCAAGCCCCATCCAACCAGGCAGAAGTGTGCGTAAAGAAGCAGCATGGGAGTCTTTCCCGCTTTCCTGTGGGCAGCCTGGGGCCATCAATCCCACCCATGGAATTCCTGGGATTTCCTGGGAGAACACTGAGCTATCCTGCTGTGGGCAAACCTCCCCCAGCCATTGAAGCAGGCACGAAGCTGCGTTCCCATCGCTGCTGCCTGCCTCAAGTTAACATTCTCTGCTGAGTTTGTAATCCATCATGTTTCCCTGAGGAAGCAGCTCCATCAAAGGCACTCCTGAAAGGTTTTATCTTCCTGGCCGCACGCAGGACAGCACAAACAAATCCTCGCTTCCCACTTCTCGCCTTCACTCCCGCTTTTGCTGGGCTCTTTTCTTGGCAGCGAGGCAATGAGACCACAGCGTGCGTGCACGTCTTCACCGCCGAGCAGGCGCCGTGACAAGGCAGCGATCAGGCATGAAAATCACTTTATTGTGGAATCTCCCAGTTAAAAGCACGTTGCCTCCTTCCTGCCTCCTGCTCGCCTTGCGCCCACAGGGCTGGGGTGATGAATGGGTGCAAATTGCATGCACACAGCGCTGCTGGACAGTGGGATGTGTGACCGGCCCCATGCATCACCCTCAGCTCCCTGCACGCTCCCCTGAGCTGTTGGCTGCTTCACAGAGCTGCTGCTTTAGGGATGGAAAGGCAAAAAGACGAAGGTAAGGGAGGGCGGCAGTGCCGAGTGGGGCTGCTCCATCCCTATGGAGAGATGTATGAGCCCTTCATTCATCTCAGCCTAATTGGCCTTGAGTCCTGCTAATTAGCCAGAAGCTTTCCAAAGTAATGCAGTGAGGTCTGAGATTTCTGCATCAGTGTTTTCCTCTTCCAGCATTTGCACAGAGAGATGAAAAACGAAGCCATCTGGGCCCTTCAGCTTCCCAAGTAATGAGTGAGAGGGCGAGAGCAAACAGCCTCAAGCTGCATTAGGGGAGGTTTAGACTGGAGATTAGGAAAAGTTCTTCCCCAAAGCGTGCTCAGGCATTGGAACAGGCTGCCCAGGGCAATGCTGGAGTCACCGTCCCTGTAAGTGTTCACACACCGTGGAGATGAGTCCCTCAGTGCCATGGGTTAGTGGTGGCCTTGGCAGTACTGGGAATGGTTGGACAGGATAAGCTTAAAGGTCTCTTCCGACCTGTTCTATTTTGGGTGCATGAAGGTGGCTTTTCTGCCTGGAGAAGTGCGACCTAGAGTAGAGGGGAGAAAAGTCTCTCCTTTGCTTGAAGACAACAGGACCTGCAGATCTCCAAAAGCCTTTGGAGATGGCTGCAAAGGAATGGAGGCTCCTCAAAACAAAGAGCCCCTTTAGAAGTGCACCCCACCGCTAAAGGCATGGGAAGATCCTCCTTGAGCTTCAGCAACTCTGCTATCTTTATCACTGGAAACCTCTGATAACACAAATACTTGGAGCGGTTTTGCTCGTGGCTATACTTTTTAATTAAAAATAAGTAAATCCCAAGGAAGGGAAATCTCTGTTGGAATGCTGGGAAGATCAAATGAGCAAAGAACTGCTGAAATACACTGCAGGGACCTCGCAAACCCAAACACGTCTCTGAGAACCGCAGCAGGGAACAAACCACAGAACCCCTCCTGCAATGCTGAGGCGCAAAAATGCAGCCTTCAAGCACCCCAGAAACCCCTCCTGGTCCCCTGCAGTGTGGAAGAGAGGTTATAACAGTCTGTGCAAGCCAAGCCAAGCCCAGCATGCTGTTACACACTAATAATGGTCTGGCTCTTGCTGGGCTGGTGCATGTGGGTGTCCACACTGCTTCCTCCTCATGGCAGTACTGTTTGTGCTGTGTCCATGTGCCTTTATGGTGTTTTCCCTGTCAGAGGTATATTCTCCTTTTGCTGCTTGATGGCCATCGTGATGGGAGTTATAGATCTTATTCCCTTCTCAGCAGGATGAAGTCCTTTGAGGGGAGGATGCAATTAAGATCGCCAAATCATAGGATTTTACCTCATCCCCCCAGTGAACAGGAAGGGATTTTTGCTGTTGTTTCCCATTTGCAGGAGGAAGGAAACCCAGGGCCCTGTGGGGATGTTGCTTAGCAACTGAGCTGGACCCGCACACCATTACATGCAAAAAGATATAAAATGCAAAGGAAATGTCATTTCAAACAACCTCACAGCTTTCACCTGACAAAGATCGAGCAGTGTCTCCGCAGCCGTCTCAGCACGAGGATGCCTTGCACATGGCAGTGTTTTGCAAGCAGGGCATTACCCTCTCTTTCGGTATATTATGCTTTGTTAACTGCTTGGCTGCCAAATAAAGTGCATTAAAGACAGATATGAGTGCTCCTTGCTGCCTTATTTCTCACTCAGACCCAAAGAGGAGTCAAGCAATAGGAGTTTGACATCCTTTAGAGGGACTGTGAACTTCCAAAGCAGCTGCCAACAAGGTCTTCTTCCACTGAGAAAAGTGGAATAGCCCAAAACCAGTGTTGATGGGAAAAGTCCGGCCAGACACAGAGTTCTACTGAAAGCCATATCCTTCCAAAACATAATCCCCAAATATTCCTTCTTCCTCTGCAACACCCCACATTGCTCTCCAGCAAGACATCTGCTTACTCAAGGTGTTGATCCCATGCCGAGGTTACTCACTTCGCAAACCTCACAGATGCAGTTGGAATAAGGGAGATGCTGTGAGGGGTTGAGGGTTCCATGCCATCATGGAGGAAGTGGCGGGAGCTTTGCTGCTTGGCACATCTCAAACTGGGTGAACTATGATCATTCCTGATCCACATCTGGTGAGAGCAGCTGGAGGTTTAAATGATGCAGCCTCTAATCCTGCTCTGCGGATAGATCATTGCTGATGGCTCCGTGCTGGCATTTAAAAGTGGCTTTCTCTGCGAGGGGATGCACTCAGAGGATTATAAAATAAGGATAATCCCAGACAGATAATGGAGGCAGTCAAGCCCATGGCTTTTGGTGCATTGCTTCAAGTGGGCTCTTGTATTTTCTGCTCTTTGCTGCTAATTGAGGTAGTGAGCAAACAATCCTGGATGGGGAAACTGCGACCTTTTCAGCAGTGAATTCCAGAGGGTGCAATTTATATCACTGGCTCCTTCAGACCTGGGCAAGTCCTAAGGGGCTGTGGAGGAATAATGGTGACTCTGCAAACGTTACCTATTCATAGAGGAGCCCTGAGACCTTATTTTAAGCTTGGTCTCTGACTTGCCTCCTACAAGCAACACGAAGTGACTTTGTACATGTCAGGTTTTCCTCATCCTCTAAATGCCCAGTCTGCTTGGGTCAAGCAAACTCAAACACGAAGCAAACAAAGAATCGCTGTTGTCTGCCTGCCTTCTAGGTGTAGGAGTGACTATTTTGATGCAAAGAAGACCCAGTGAGGGACGTTAATCCATATTTACAAGGGAATGAGGTGAAATCTGGCTGGAGATGAGTTACAGGGTGACAACACATTGAGAATTCATCATCAGAGAAAGCTCCTCTCTACACACGCTATTGAAACACAGTGAAACACAAAGTGAGCACATGTACTTGGAGGACTTCTGGCACTGTGGAAAACTCTCACAGAGAAAAGAGATTCAAACACTTTCTCTTTCCCCACTGCAAGCTCATAGACCTCTTGGCAAAATAAATCTGGGGTCCCTTTCCAATAACATGGATGACAACTGACTTGGGGAAGTTGGCTCCAGCTTTAAGAGGGCTACCACCCTTCCACAGTTCATTCTCTATCCCCCTTCACTGAGGCTGCTAACCGGGGGATGAATTAATGCAGTGAGTGGAAAGGATTGCCCTATGAACCTGTGCTGGGAATGCCTGGAGCCTCAGCACACTCTTTTACATCTCATCCTACAGCAGTGGATCAGCAATAACCTATACACTATTGAAGTGATTTCCAGGGGGGAATGATTTCTGTACCTGTTTTCCAGGAGCTGGGCACCCACATTCCCATCTGCATGCAACCTTGCATCTGTGTGATGCCTTCACAAGGGGCTGGGAATCTGAAGCCACCAACCAAGGCTGACCAGCAAACCGTAGTGTCAAAGGCTTTGAGTATGTATTTAGTTAATTTAGATTAGTTGATGAGTGGCAATTTCCTCCGCCGTGAAAACCTGGCTGAGCAACCTACTCTAGTGGAAAGTGTTCCTGCGCATGGCAGGGGGTTAGAACTGGATAAGCTCTAAGGTCCCTTCCAACCCAAACCATTCCATGATTCTATAAAGACAATCTGTGGCAGAGCACATGCGCAGCCCAAGTGGAACAAATGAGCATTTAAACTCACATATCTTAGAGTGTGACACACCTTTATAGAGACGAGATTTGAAGGAACAATATTTCAAAGCCATAAACATTTGTATTCAATTAACATTTTAAATGCAATCTTAATTGATTTGGGACATTGAAGTTTCATTTCTAATTGGAACATTATGGTGTTTTAAATGACAATTGATTATTAAAAATATATCTGCTCTTTCAAGCCCTAACAAGCTGGACCTGATGAATATTTTACTGCAGAGATGCTCAAGCCTCAATAAATGGGTTTAATAATCTCAATTGGTGTTTAACATAGAAGATTGAGCTGTCATTTTAAATCTAAGGAGACCCTGCTAGTTGCAAGTAATAGTGGTGCTTATTGCATAACACTGAAACGCCAGCTGATTTTCTTCCAGCTTTGCTCTCAACTATAGCCTGAATAATTAACTAGCATGAAAGGAGCATAGAGTACCCACCTGATGAAACCCTATTAAATCTTAATTTCCATAAGCGGCGAGGGTATTAGCGCCGGAGGTAGGATGGGAAAAGCAAACATCTCTATAGAGAATACACTGTTAGGTGGCATTGCTGTCATCTAGAGGGCAACACACATCGCTGCTTCCTGGAAAAGCTGCTTAACACAGCCCTTATTAATAGTGGTGCTGGTGCTCGGCTGGCGGGGAGGTAGCCAAGCTGGAGTCTTGCTCTATTGCTGTATCGATCGTGTGCAACGCTTTGCTCTCCTCTCCCGTGCTTGAACCTCCATGCACCTCAAGGCAGCATCTGCCTCTTTGAATTATGAATGCTTTCCCAGCTGCCCCACACAATAGGGATTTGATGTGATTTTTATGTCTTAGTAGAAAGCCTGAATTTGAGGGCTGCACTGGATGTGTTTCTCCCGTTTCCTGCGCTTGCCCTCCCCTAGGAAACGCTGCGCTACCACTGAACATCGCATGCAGATTCAAACCCACATGCAGACACCCAGTCAGCTTTTCGGGGTTCTGGTGGTTTGGGTGGGTTTAGTGAAGGCATTCTGTGTCACCTCAAAGTGGATTTCTCTGTGCTGCTTTGTCTGCTCCCCCTGCATACGTGTGTGCATGTATCAGTGGTGGATGACATCAGGTGATTGAGAAGTCAGTGACATCTTTCCCAAGGGAACCCCCATCGGGGTAACAGAGCACATTGTTGTCCTTCAGAATGAACCCTCAAACTTTAAATGGTGAGCTCATCTCAAACGCCGCTCACTCCAGTGCCTGGCCAACTGCATTTGAAAGCCCATTGCTGGAAGTCTTCCATACAATCTGTCATTGTCAGCTTTCCTGTTAGGCTCGGATTTGATGTCAGGTTTCTGCCTATAACACAGCTCCTGATTGACAAGGATGCTATTTTATATATGACTCCAGATTCACATCCATATATAAGAGGACCTTGAGCCCTTTTCTCTTTCTAGGAGATTTTCCTCACTGTTAAACAGTACTATATACTCCATGAAAATGATGCATTAGAAAGGTGTTAAGCCCACTGTTTTCCAAGTCTCATGAGGACATGTGTTGTGCGAGGACTCTACTCTTGGAGAAATGATGCTCAGGGAAAATCATGGACTCCATTCCCAATTCCTGCACAGCACATTTGGCACCAACACCTCACCTAGCTCCAAATTCCTGTGATTACACAAGATACTGGAGCATCCCGAGTTGGCGATGTCAGGAATCTCATCTGGCAGGATTTCCTCTGGGCTTTTCCCCTCTGATAAAGGATTTCTGGCTCTTCCATCTTCCCAGAGAGCTGAGAGCTGCTGCTTGGAGCTTTCTTTAAAACGTTCAGTAGTCCAGGGCAGACCTCAGTTGCCACAACACTCTTTAGGGGGAATAAAGATGACTTAAATGAACTTTGTGACTTCTTGTCCAACAACTTCACCCAAACCAACCCTTTTTGGGACACTGTGATTGCTTGGGCTCGATTTAAGGGAAAACACTTCTCTGATTCCCCCCTCTTTTCAACATGTCTCCAGTGCTGCCACCCAGGGCTGCAGAAAGAAATGGGTCAATGGATTTGGCAATTAAAATTGCAGGAAACTTCATCCTCCCCAATGCCAGCTGATGAGGTGTAATTGCAAATTAAAGGTAGAGATGGTTTCACACTGCCATGGCTGAACCCTGCCTGGCAGGATGCCATTATTGTGTAATTCCATGCACCAAGGAGGAAAAAAAGCAGCTCTGGATGCCAGAGGGACCATGTTAGTGGCCCCCACTGCAAAGTGGCCCCAAGGAAGCTTTGCAGGGCATGATGGGCACTAAACCTCTGCAGTGTTCTTATTGTGGGTAAGAGAGCAGTGATGGGAGGTCATCCCATAAGCGCCTGCAAAAGATGACTCTCCTGATCTGCAGGTACACCAGCTGAGCAAGCAGATGGGGCTGTTCACTATAACTGTGCTCTGAAGCGCTCAAAAACAAGCACGGGAGTGACCCAAAATGTGCAGAGGAGAAGATAAAGCAGCTACGAAAGGAGACACAGCTCGGGCAGGAAAGCTGCCACGGATGAACACCCACTCTGCTTCCCACCCCAGTCGCAGAGGGATGCAATTCCAGCCTGGCTCACCGTCCTCCCTGAGATAATGCCATTCAATTCAATTCTACATTCCAGGCATCGCAGCATCAATCAGAGGGTTGTAAATTGGTAGAGCTGCTCTTCATTTGGTCTGTAAATCAGGAGAGTGTGGCACGGCTGAAGTTGTGTTTTTCATGTATGCATTGCATCCAATTCAAAGCCCTTGGCAGTGTTGTTAGTTTGCTGTGTTAAAGGCAGATGTCTGGGTTGCCTGAACTCCAAAACTAAGTGAATAAACACTGCAATAAGGTTCCAGCTCTGACACTCCACTGAAGCCAGCATAGGTACAACAGTTTAACCCCATTACAGCTTCTCCTAGAGCTGAGGAACACTTTGACTCTATTGCCAACTGTCAGCTCTTCGCTTGCCAGCCTGCCTAAGAAACCCCCCAAAATGACCACATTCTCATTGTCATGGTGGTTTTTAACAGGGTCTGATCATGTCGGGAATGTCTATGTCTGGATGCTCTCTGAGCCCCAACATAGGAAGTGTTCCCTGCTTGGCTTTGGAAAGACAATAAGATACAGAGCCAGGTAGGTGTCTACCTTTGGTTGCTGTTTCCCACCTGAAACCCTGAGGCTGCAGAGTCTGAGCTGCGAGGTAGCAAAATCAGAAGAGCCAAAGCAACAGCTTTCGGAAAGGTTGGAGCAAGGGGGCTATGAGCACATTATTCTTGCTTGCTTACCATGTCCTTGGCTGGTTTTGGTCATGGAAAGGGCTGACCCACCTCCACCCTTCCTGAGCAATTCATTGGAGGGAGCTCATCAAGCTCAGAGTGACCCAAATGGCACATTTGCAGGCTGAGATAAACGGTGATCGTGACAGAGTGACCATGCAGATGAGCCCGGTTTGATCAGTCAGGTACAGCGCCAAAAGCATGGCCAGGATTAGCACTGGGACCCAAACGGAGTCCGCAAGGGAGCTGAGGAGCAGCTGGCTGGATCCTGAGCCCTGTTTGCAGTAGGAAGAGGTGTTTGGCAGCAATAAGACTGCTGACCAAGGAATAACTCAGCAGCTTGGTCAGAATAAAAGCTGTCATTCCATATGTGTGTGCATGTGGGTGCAGGAAGTTATCCAGCAGTGCATCCACTTCCCTGCAGCCACGCTACTATAACCAACAGCATTTGGGAGGGTGGTACAGACTGTAAGTCCTCTGGGTGCTGTTGTCCACTGTCTGCAAGCCCAAAGCACTGCCTGCAGCTGGGAGAGACATCAGTGCGCTACTGAAAGAAGCCTGAAGATGCAGCATCGAGCCACAGTGCCTAGTAGGAGACTGTCGCCGTCCATGAGGCTGGATGGATGCACCCAGCTGACAGGAGACACCAGGGCCCTGCATCAAACGTGCAAGTTTCTCTATAGCAAAGCTGCTCCTTCCTGGCAAAAAGCCTTCCGTGGGCCAGCCCACATGGAAAGTAAGAAATAGAGAGGTAGAATGACAAATGCACCCTGAGATGTCCGCAGCTTCTGCATCCGAGCTCTTCCTTGAAACTCCCTTGCTGGTCTGTAGGAGAAAAAGGCATTTTTAGAGCATGATTCATTGACCTATTTTAGACAGCTCCATAAGGACAAGATGAATCACTCTCTTGGGTGCTTAATTCTCTCCATTCATGGGGAGCTGGGATGACTAGTGCAGATAGAGGCATTTACACTGGCAGCCACGAAAGGGAGATGTTGAGTGCTGCACATGGGGTCCCTTGGTGTCTCTATGGAAGGGGCAGGTTGGAGCAGCCCAAAGTCTGCTGTGGCCTCATGCCATCTGCAAGAGGGGGAGCAAATAGACTCCTTCTGTTGTATGTCTACCCTTCTCAATGCAGGAATGAACAGGATCTCCCTGTCTGCATTGCTACCAGCACAGCCTCCTGCTGCACGTTTCGATCCCTGTTCTTGCAACACATCCAACATGTTGTGCTGTCCCCCTTCTCTCGACAGACTGCTCCGAGTGATGCAAAATCCCATGTGATTTTGCAAAACCAGGCTGGAAATGGAACACAAACAGCTTTTCTGGTGAGTTCTTCCTACTTGGTACATCTGGCCAGGGTGGGAAGGTCATAAAAACAACTTTTCCTTTGGCATTTCAGCATTTCCAGCCCCCACCAGTGAACAGAGTGAAAGCAGATGATGTCTTTATAAGCAGAGCTGTGTGAGAGCTTGCATTAAGCTCCAGGTTTCCCAACTCCCTCGTCCAAGGCTGGGTTCAAGTTTTGTCAGAACGTTCATGTTAATCAAACGCTACTTGCACACATAACACCTACCACCTTCCACAGGAGAGACAGGAATTCATTAGCAGGGACCGTTAACAGCTGAGGGAGTATTGGGGGTGTTTTGCAACAAACAGCAACCAAACCACAATAGAAATGATGCAGTTTCGCCCTGGTACAGGGATTGCAGCTTCAGCCCTCCTCGTGCCCATGAAGTCCTTCCAGCACAGCCCCATCATCCCCAGAAGGGTTCCTTTTAAATAATAACCTTTGCAATACCTCCCCAGCTTGGCAGGTCAGGAAAGGTTTGTTACAACAGCGTTCTTACAGCAATAGCCTTGGCATAAGGAAAAGCCAGGAAATCGGATTTAGAGGCTGGGTTTGATGGACAACACATCCTGGGCACAGATTCATTTACACAGTCAGTTGCTGGAGCTCAGCTTTTCTTCTGTCATTGCTGTTTCATGCAATCATGTGTCAATTAGAAGTAAAAAGCACTTATATAGGGATGCTGGGGAGGGACTCTTCATTAGGGACTGTAGTGATAGGACAAGGGGTAACGGGTTCAAACTTAAACAGGGGAAGTTTAGATTGGATATGAGGAAGAAATTCTTTACTGTAAGGGTGGTGAGGCCCTGGAATGGGTTGCCCAGGGAAGTTGTGAATGCTCCATCCCTGGTGGTGTTCAAGGCCAGGTTGGACAGAACCTTGGATGGCATGGTTTAGTGGGAGGTGTCCCTGCCCACGGCAAGCGGGTTGGAACTGTGTGATCTTAAGGTCCTTTCCAACCCTAACTGTTCTATGATTCTATATTACTTCTTTGTCAGGGAAATGGGTAGACATCAGGACCTGGCTGCAGTATCAATGTACACAGCTCAGCACAGGGAAACACGCCTGCCCGTGCACTGAGAAGGGTTTGCTCAGTAAGCATCAGGCTGGGACACATCAAGGCAGGAGGGAACATTCCCTTTACTCTGGCATGAGATGCCCTAAGTGCCTGCACTGAGTCACACACCCCAGAGCACCCTTCTGAGTCTCAGATGGGGAGCACCGGAGCCTTGTGAGCTGCTCTGCCTCCTAACAGACCACTGCCCCTGGAGAAACACTTGGATGGTGCAGATTCCCTTTCAGGGGAGTTATGAGGTTTCTTCCAGCAATGCAACAGGTTTCAATCTCAACAGCAAGGTTAAAAACGCAGAAGACCAAGAAACCACCAAGCAAAAGCAATCCAATCCCAGTGGGAAGCTTCCAGCCATTGCAGAGGGTGAATCTGGCTTCAGATCCACACACTGAGCACCAGACTGTGCCCAGGCTCTTTGCCAGCAATTGCAGAGGGGAAAACATCCCCCAGCCTCTAATCAAGGCATTTCTCCTCTAAGCTGGGCTCATTGCAGATGCACTGCTGGCTTGTCTAAGGCAGTTCTACCTCTCCCCCTCTTGCAATGAGGTGGGCAAGGGGCTTCATACAGGCTAAAAAGGTTTTTCCATGTCATTATGTGTTTGCTAAGGCACTGGTGGGGTTGGTGCTGTGCGGACGAGCACTGCACCGGCCTTGGCCCTTGTGCTTCCATTACATCCTAAGGCGGGTGGAAACCCCAGATAAGCAGCCCGAGAGTTAAACAGAACAAAGTACAAATTGCCTCCCTGATTTGACACGATTAAAAAGCAAATATTGCACTCGTGAAGGAAATGGAAGTGACAAGTCCCTTTGCTGCCTGATTTGAAGGAGTAACACTTAATACAACGCTGCCAACTGATGTGTTGCGTGAGGCTGCTCACAGGCGTTAAGCTGGGAAATCAGTGGCAGTGCACATCAGTTCAAGTCATATTTCATTACAGGCATTTTACCAGGCCGGGGTTTTTCTCCCTGTCTTTCATTAGCAGGTTCCTGTGAAACACAGCAGCAGATGATTGAGCTGAACTCAGTGCAGCCAAGCAGGATGAATCCATCAGCATGCTCCCGGGGATGCCCTCCCAGAGCAGAGATAAGGTAAACCCCAGCATTTCTGGGTGCTGTTTGTGAAGCAAGGCACATGCAAACTCACTGACCCTGCAGGCTTTCACTAGCACCATTTTTCCTGAGAACCGTGAAAACCGGAACGTTGTCAATTATCCACTTACATCTCCTTCATGCTGAGATTTTTGACCCCTTTCTTTTTATTCCCTATGGACACTGTTGTCTTGGGGTTTCCGTTTTCCTCATTTCCCCTGTTTTGCTGATGACAACTTGAAAGTGTTTCCCATTTTAAAGATGCTTCCCTTTCTCCAACCTATTTGCTTTGGCTGCTCACCCAACCCTCTCCTTTCTGCTCCTCCCTGCCAAAAAAATCAGCTGGAAATATTAATTTCTCCTTCTTCAGAGGGCTTTTCATTACACAGAGCTGAGAAAAATAAAACAGAGGAAAAAGGAGCCAGATTCTTCCAGCCTGTTCCCTTCACAGTATGTCAGTTTGTGACTATTCCCATGGAATCCCATTGGCTACTTACTGTGGGTAACATGAAAGTGGCCAAGTTGAGCCCATAAGGGATGGATCTGCATCCTGGTCCATGCCCATAATTATTCTGAGACAAGCTTTATCCCACTCATCAAGCAAAGCACAAGCTTACCTGTGCTAAGGCCCGATTACCAAGGGAATGTTCCCACAATTGGACCCTACACGAATCATTGCATTAGAAAACACTGCGTATGGGTTGACTTTTCCATTCATTCCAATAAAACTCTGCACCCAAATATACTCCACTGTGATTCTGGGCTGATTTTCTTTAATATATAGTTGTTCTTAACTGCAATAAAGGCTCTAGCCCATTGGGATGAATGTTGGGTGAATTGAGCATCTCTCAAAGGCTACTGGCACCAAAGCCCGTGGTGTGGACAAGGCTATAAGCAATAATCAGAGCTATTTTTCTGACAGAAAGCCTAAGAGGCTTGTAACAAAGACAAGATTTTAAAGAGCTTTTGAGTCAATCCGTTTTCATTCTCTTTCAATGATTCTGGCTTCAGTAAGATGAAACTTAGCTTAGGCCACATCAGTGATGCTGGGCTTGAAACAGCCTTTTCAGCTGGGTTTGTTGCACTGTGGCTTTGCTCTTCCCCTGGGCGAGCATCAAAGCTTTTGGCTATCGGAGTGCATTCAAAAGGAGGTTCAATACCTTCTCAGCAGATATGTGGGTGCTGCGCTTCCAGCCACCCACAGATGCAGTTTCAGAACATAGATTTGCCCCAGCAGAGATGGATTTCAGCAGCCTCGCCTCAAGTCCATGCTGGTGCTTTGTCCTGCTCTTCTGAGGTGTGTGAAGCCAATTCTGCAGATAGGAAAGGAAATCCCTGGCAGTCATACAAGTGTATCTTCAACTAAAGTACTTTGAGGGCAAGAGCAGAGTCTTTGGTCTGTGCTCTCATCCAGGACTTGACATTCATCCTCAACACACGTGATTCTCCACCACCTTGAATGGACTACTCGCTTCTGGCCAAAAAGCAGTGAGAGATCTCCAAAGGTTCCTTGTCCCAGTTCCCATTGATGGAACAGTCCCTCTATGCCTTCAAATTCAGCTCTTGAAGTGAATCCATCACCTTCCTCCTCCCTTTCCCTCTTTCAGAACATCAGCAGAGCAGCGCTGCTGGCAGATGCAAGGCTTGCTGCTTTTGATTCTTCTCCCTGGGCTTATTCTATGATCAAGGTCTGCAGTTTCTTGCCTGCCTGCAGGCTCCATCAGGGCTCATCACAAGGATGATCTTCAGGGGGTTCCCTGCAATGTTCCAACAAGTCTTTACCAAGCGTATGAAACCCCCATTTTCTTCCTGAAGATCATCACTTGGTAAAACAGGAGATGATTTTCACAGGAAATAGCACAAAGTACATCCATGACATAGATCATGTCATAGACACAGAGATCCATGACATAGATGTCGTGTCACTCCACTAAAGAGAATGGAGCTGGCTTTATAGGTCGGGCAGAATTTGGTTAACTTTGGAGGATAAGCTCAAATGGAAGAACTCATTCAGTCCTAAAATGTAATTCGTTTCTTCTGAAGCAGAGATTTCTTTGGAGGGATGAGCCCCTGACCAAAATCCCCTGTTAGAAAGCACTGCAAAGAATTCCTTCTCTGGATTGTCACAACTAATGTAGATTAGAAGATTGTTTAAGCTTAAGTCTCAATTACACCCCTTTTGGAATACACGGTTCAATTACTGTTTCTACTCATTTTGCTGCATTCGAGAACAATTCATGTTCTTTTTACACAATTAAAATCCTTTATGATTTGCCATAGCCAAAACTGGTGATATATTTTCTTTTCCTACCATTTTAAGGCAAAGTTCAGCTCAATTCCTCAATTTTAACTGCTGCTGCCTTCTTGTCAATGCAGTAGGTTAATGGGTGGGGAATCCCTGCTCCACTCAGGGAGTCCTGCAATTAATGCTGCAAGGTTGGAAGGAGGTTGCCTATAGCAACCTTTTCATTTCCTGGAGTGCTTTTATGTGGGTTAATGATGAAGTATTGTCAAGGTGTATGTAGGATGCAGCAGCACCGTGTTACAAAGCACTAGAATCAAAAGTCAGTTCTTATGGCTGCTAATACAGCATCTGAAGATGATAATGATGAGGCTGCTTGGTGGATCCCTGACCTCCAGGCTCCTCCTCTTGCTTTATGGTTCTCTGATTCAGGTCAGTGCCTTACAAAGGGTTCCTCGGTATCAGGCGATGTAGCACTGATTAATCCAAAGGAGAAGTGATTTCAAAGCCCTTTTGAATGGAAACCCTAGAAAATAACCTGTGGAGCATCATGACTGCAATCAGCATCCTGGAAATGTGCTCCACTCCTAAATATTTACACTGATCAACCCACCCTATAAAGGTCAAGGGCTTTTTCATGCATGGAGCCAAGGAGGTGCCCAGGGTTTCCAGGCAGATGGACCATCCCAGGCAGAGCCATGGGATGCTGAGCTCTGGCTCAACATGCATCTTGCAGTGATGCAGGCACAAGATCTGAGGTATTCGATCTCTTCTGCTGTGGTGGTGCTAGGATCACTACCAAGCACTCAGGTAAGGGAAAGGGGCTTGGGCAAAGCCCTGCAGTGCATGGCTGCTTTGCCGAACTGACATTGAACACGGTGTTTGTTGAAACTGCTGTTTCCAATACGCAGTCTTCCTTCAGATTGTGAATGAGCTGAAGGGTAAATCTGGATAAAGAACAACTCCACAGCATTCAGATGTGGTGAAACCCACACAAATGAAGCATCTATGGAAGAAACCCCTTGCCTATGGGGAAGAGTTACCCTTTCGTCCCCTTCATTAAAACATACCTGCTTTGCAAACCTGATCTTTCTTTAAGAAGCAAAACTCAGTGTCCTCTCCAGCAACCTCTGCACACAGCATTAATTAAACCTGTCACCTTCTGACAATGCATCAAGTTGGCAGCAGGAGGCAAAAGATGCCTTGACAATGCCTGAAAAGGCCAACTGTGAACCTGGGCTCCCAGTTGCCACAGCTTCCAGCATGTTTTCCTCTCTTTTTCCCCCTCCCTTGTTGAAGTTCGGCTGCGCTGTCACTTACAAAGCAACCACACAAAGAAGAAAATGCCTCCAAACAACCTGTGAATTTTCCAATGGCACAAACAAGCCCTCAGGGACTGATTTGCCCTTGTTCCATCTAGAACAAGTGAAGTGCATTGGAGGAGCAGCACTGCCATGAGCTGAGAAACACCTGACAAGGACTTCCCTTCACTACAGTGTGTATAGAAATCACGGAGTTTATAATCCCTTTCCAAAGGCTTTAGCTAAAGCCACTAGAAGCATCCCTCAGTGTTGACAACTGGAACTCAAATAGGAGGCTGAATAAACAAAGACTCACTGAGGCCTGGATCTCTTGTAATGTCTTACCATACAGATGGGAAACTGCCAATACCCTTCAGCAATCACAAGCAAAAGTGAAGGACAATTCTAGTATCAATCAAACAGTCATTGCATTAATAGATAGAAATGTGTTGCTAGCCATAGCATTGGGATTTAATAATATGATGCAACATATTGAAACCAAACAGCTCCCAAGCCCCTATTGAGCATTGTACTTACAGCAGCACACACACTGGGAATGCCAGAGGACTCTTTGGGAAGTGCCATGTTATAACATGGGATTTGGAACCTTCTGAGTGGGAATGATGCAATGCTGTGCAGTGGTGGTTTTACTACAGTAAAAGTCTGTGCTATGAAACCTCAACCCCCCTAAAACCTGGGTTTGTGTTTAATGACCGATTCTGGCTTCATGTTGATGGCATCTGGGGTGAGATTTTGCTTTGTTCTGAGGAAGCCTGCAGACCTTTTCCATGTGGGCAAACAGCTACAGAGGAGCAGAGGTCCGGCTGCCACCTGCGCTTCCTCCAAGCCCGGCTGCAGAGGGCAAAGCATTGCTGATAGCCTGCACTGCCTGTACCTCAGCATCAAACCCAGCTCCGTGAGCAAGGAGATGTGGGGCAGACAACACCATGGGCTGCCTGGTGGGTCCATGGCATCACCTCTGCCTGCTCCAGCCATTGGGCAGCAGTAGAGCACCCACTGAGCATCACCAAAATAACTCCTGGGTGAGATGGGAGCTCAGCAAACAGGGCTTCACTGATGGGAGCCTGCCTCCATCGAGGCTCCCATTAACACGATGCAATGCTGACTGATGGAAAATACACCTGGAAAGTCACAAACATGCTGGGTCCTCTTTGTCAACAGCTCCAAATCTCTTTCCCTGCAGTAGTAGTAACAATAATGATATAAACCTACCAAATGCCTGGCTTTCCAGAAACCCAAATTAAATTGTTTCCCTAATCATTATACACATCAGCTACACAAAGATGAAAAAGGACCCACTGAAGGTAGAGGCTGTCAAATAAATACACTGAACCTTTTAAAGTACAGAGGCTCTTTGAGTCAGCAAACCCTTAAACAGTGGTTGCCACGCAACACCAGTAACATTAGATGATGAACAGCCCAGCAAGTGCACCCAATGTGGTAAATACAGGGTTTCAGTGTTTATGTATCACTATCTAAAGCATTTCTTTATGCTGTTGACAGGCCCTGATAAAACAAGGACAGGGATGCTATTAAAAATCAGATGTGTCCCTGCAGGGAAAGATTGGGGCTGCACAGATATAGGATAAGCTCTATGGGCACAATACACAGTCCCGATAGGCCTTGAGGTTGCCAGAAAATGAGATACTGTGCCAGCCAGCAGCCATCTGCCTGGAGTGAAACATGTTTTCACAGGGTAAAAGAATGAAGCTGAGCTACATCTTTCACACCACAAATGGAGGGGCAGAGTCGCAGAGTTTTGCATTAAAAAGGGACAGAAATCCTTGGCTAGGGCAAAAGGGAAAACATCAGGTTCCTTATCAGCAGCAGTAAAAGGCTTTGGGGTGGGTGGTGCTTGTTCCTCTTTAAGCCTGCGATGATTTCCCAGCAGTGAAGCTTTGCTGGGTTTCGAGAGGTTACCTGGGGGGAGAAATAGCGCCCTTTTCATCTCTTCAAGGCATCCCTGAAGGCAGCAGTAGCAGAAGTGATGATAAGAGCACAAGAAGGTAACTTCTCCTGCCAAACTTCCTTTCCCCTGGAGTTCCAGCTTTGGAACATGTAATTTTCAGCAGCTCAGCTTTTCAGGTGGGAATTGTCATTAATCTGACAAGAAAAAGGCATCATTAGACTTTGCAAATGAGTCAAGAGATGAACCTCCCAGGCTATAAGAGATGCTGATGGTTCTGGGGAATGAGAGTCCTAAACCCAGGAAACGGTACCCCTAAGATGCAACACTTTTGGGGTGCAACATGTGGGATTTTGTGTACTGGAGCTAAAACCCCATCCTTATCACGCAAGAAGGAAAATGAAGACAAGCTCCTAAAGACTATGCTTTAATTATGAAGGGAATAACTGAAGGGATTGAAAGAGTTCTCATATGGAGGGAGTATATCTGCATTTGTAGGAAATCTGCACATACAGAGATAACAGCACAATTTTACATTTGAGAGGAGACAGCATCCTATAAATATTGAAACAGGATGATGTTGAGCAACATGTGCTTGGCAAGTCCTGGTTTCTTCTCCCCTTCAGTTTGTGCTACATCCTGTACCTTTGCCAGACTAGGGATGCATTTTGGTCCCAGACTGGGAACCTCAAGCAAGAACCCAGCTAAGAACCAAAGTTCTGCGCTCCATGAAAGCCACCACCTTATGAACTGCAGCTTTGGGCTGGAGGCTGCAGCTCCCGCAGCTCTCAGGCATGTGATCTGGCTGTCACAACACAGCAAACGGCATTATTAGCTTTGCCAGAGATGATGTAAGGTGCAGGGGCATCGAGATGGGTGTTAAAGAGCTCTATAACCATGGCCACGGTAACAGAAGCTCAGCTGGAGAGCAATTTCCAGCTACCCAGGGATTTTTGCACAAGCAAAACCGCTGTCTGTTATGATTCAACCCATGGACTACTCACACTGACTGGATTTTCTTTTGCTGTCTGCAGTATTCTGCCCGCTAGTGCCCTGCCCAGGATTCCAGCACATCAAATGCAGGAGGAAACTGGCACTGTGTTGGCATATTTTGCTATGGTGGAACATGGGCAAAATGTGTTTGGCTGTTTCTGCCTATTAGTGCTTGTGGCTGGCTCATGGCACTCTGATGAGAGCATTTCCAAGGGCTTTTGTGTGCACAGATGTGATAAGATCCTAACTTTCCCAGACTTCCACAGCTGAGTTTGCTGCAAAAAAGGAGCGGACAACGAAGCCAAATCTCTGCTTGAAAAGCTGAGGAATTTCAAGGGACACAGGTCAGACCGAGCTCTGCAGTAGCGGAGTGGGAAGGCAGCAGGTTGGGCACAGAGCAGCGATGTGCTCCCAGCAGCACCTCTTTGAACAGTGGTTCAGGGGACCCTGCTTTGCTCCTCCACAGGTCACAGTGGCTCTCAGCTCCGAGGACATCACAAGTTGCAGGGCAGCCAGAAGGCAAGATAAAGGAGATGCTCTGCATTTCTCTTCCTTGATAAAAGGATTCCTGTGTAGAAAGCCTTTTATTTATGGCTTAGTTATTATGAACTTGGCTTCTGTCCATTTACGTGCTCTGGTTTCCACAGAGCCACACAGCACATGCTCCTCCCTATGCAACCTGGGAGGGAGTTTCCCTACTACAGCAGGGAATGATGAGGCAGCCTTAAATCACAGCAGAGGAAGCAGCTTTATTTCCAATTCACCACTCGATTATTAAGAGCTGCTTTCCCAATTCATTTACTTTTCATCTCATGGCTGATTTATTTAAAGACTACAGTTTCAACCCTATTTCTGTCCTTTCTTGTGAGGCCAACTCTTTTTATGCCCTCTTAAATCTTCTTTCAGGTTGTTTGAAGCACCATTGATGTTCACAGTCAAGATGATGCCTCAAAATACACATCACCAATATATTCCCTAGTTATATATTGTCTCCATGAGGCAAGTCATCTCCCTGTAAAGCTTCCTTTCACCTCTTGCATTTCAATTTTCTCCCCTGTCCATATACCCAGGCTACTCATACTTTATTTCTTCCATTTCACTCCTCTATTCTCTCATAGCAGCAATAACTCTCACCACAATATAGACAACTAGGTCTAATGTACCAACCAACCCACATCAACTGTCCTTTCTGGCTGGCTGCATCACACAGTGCTCCTTATTCCGGAAGGTCATTCGAGTATCTCATGGCAATTACTCAGCTGAATATTGATTTCAGCATCATTCTGCATTTATGTGCCTGTCCAATGTTTTCTGCTACCGCACAGATTCAAACCCAACTGCTTTCAGTATTGTTTCTTCCATTAGAATAGGAAAACTGTGAAAAAGGGCTAAATCTTCAAAGGTTTCCAAACAAATTCTGTTTATGTTCTCCCTTCCTTTACTGTTAAATCCCTTTCCATCCATTCTCCTGATTCATGGGAATAGAGGGATGCACCAATGAGTAATTGTTCAATAACTAAAGGGAAGTCTTATGCTCCCATTACTGGGATTGCCTCTAAGGAAGGCTGGTTGACAGAAGCACATATTGTCCACCTACACCAAGCAGCAGCTTTACCCTCATGGGATCTCCTTCAGTGCCTCACAGTCTAGTAACCTGCCTGCAGCAAGGATCAAGGAGCATCCTAGACAAACAACTCTGAATAATACTGCTTGAATTAGGTGGCTCCAAACACACACAAGAGCTTTATTTTCCCCTTGTCCTGGGTTTGAAAAGGAAAACCAAACACTTGCCAAAGACCAGAGCTCAACTGCCGAATATTAACCTACATCTACACAAGACAACAGCAGAAAACAAGTTAACCCAAACTCCCCAACAGCCCCCCAGGATGCCCTCTTACCTTTGCTCTTGTACACTGTCTCCTTGCTGCCAGTCCTCTACTTCTCAGCACACCTTGACTGGAGCAGGGAGCACACCCCAAACCTCCCTTGCTGCAGCCTGAGGCGTTAATGGCTCCAGCAAGCACACACCCAGATGAAGAAGGTGCTCATCACCCTTCTTTGAAGGCTGAAGGGCTATTAAGCCTCTCTTTTTATAGAAGAGGGACCTGGAGACACTCAGAACTACTACGCATGGGCACCTGGTGAAGGCAGAAGTAGGCAGGACTATCTTGTATCTGGTTTTACATAGGTTGGAGGAAACATGGGAGAGATGGAGTTTGGCTGATTGGGAATATTAGCTCAGAAATGTGTCTTAACAACTGAGCAGATACTTCAAATTGACCCTGGAAATGGGATTACACATGATTTTTGAGGAAACAGGGACATATGGGTGCTCTGGAGCAGTGTCCCACATTGCATCTCCAAGTGTACCTGATTTGTTTCATCAGCTCCCAGAGAGGCCCCAAGGACTTGCCAATTGCTCAGGTTAAAGTGACAATAAACCTGAGGGTTTTAAAAGGGGATGCTGCCTTTACTTTGCCCTCTGTAATAATCTCTGGCAAAATAAGATGGTTTAAAAGAAGGAGGTGAAAGCTGTGAAGAGGGGAAAGGCAACAAGGAGTGACACTTGTTCTGGGAAGCGCTGCCTTCTGAGCTGCAGGATTAGCCAAGGGAAGGAGGGAACAGTCTGCTGTGCATTAAGACTGGTAGGAGAGGGCTTTTTGCTTATCAGGGCAGAAAAACAGGGATACAGTGTACAGTATCAAAGAAACACAAGGGAAATATGAGCAAGAACGGTGCCTGGAGAAGTGCAGGATGCTGTGGTGGCATCTGTCACTTTGGGGGGGGTCCATTGCAGCAGCCCCCAGCCCATATGCAGAGCCATGGCAGGAACAGGCACATTGTGACTTATGCAGATGCTTCTTGCCAATTAAGAGGCAGCAAATGTGCACATTTTACACTTGGAAGTCAAATGTATTCAAGGGGATTCTCTTTTCATTAGGCATATGACGCACGTCCCTGAATCCTCTGCTGGAATATTTAAATGGTGTTTTAAGAGAGTAGCTCTCCTTCAGCATCAAGTAAATAGCAATGAACTGACAGAGGAATAAAGGAAATATAAATCAGTCCTGCCACGATGATGGTGCTTTTCTGCAACCATCAGCTTTATACGGCTTTATACAGCCCCTTTGTGTTGGGAATCCTTTTCCATCCTCAGATCCTCGGGGTGATGGGCAGCAAGTGGGTGGCAAGGGATAGGAAGGGGGATTAAGGGTGAGGTGTGACACAAGGGAAGGTCGGATCCAGAGACAACAGAGGGAACAGCATGAGCAGGGAGCGGGAGAGACACCAGGGAGGGAGATTCTGATGAGGTCAGCCTGGGAATCCTCATGCTGTAATGAACAGGCAGCTGGTTTCCATAGAAACACTGAGATGGGATTTAACACATTAAATGGACACGTTTTCATGTCAGTGTTTAATAAAAAGCCCAACAGAGATACAGTGAGGGAATCCTTATCACACGTGCAGCCCATGGTTTTCCTCCAGTGTGTCAGCAGCACGCTGGAAAATAAGAAATCATAGAAAACGATTTAAAAACCTTCAGCAATTACTCACAACAATGCCCATGGTTTCCCTGGCTCTGCAATGTACAAACCCTTAAACAGACAGCTCCCAAACCACTCTGTGATACTACGAACAACTGCCCTTCCAGAATTTCTAACATCCCCATTCCTGTTGGTAGAGATGTTTGGTCCCCTAAGAAGTCAGCCAGACCCATGCTGTAAGCACTAAAACAACTTGAAAGCAACACAGAAGGGGATTTGTTTCCTTTCCCTTTAAAACCCAGCCAGACAGCAGCTGCTCTGATGTAACTTGTCCTATCATCTTCCCCAAAGAAGTGCAAATTAGAGCTGGGAAGGTATGAAATGCAATCATCTTGCCTTAGCAATAGGAGGCTGCTTCAGCAAAAGAACAGCTGCCCTCTTTAAAGGTGTCAGCAAAGCCCTGGAGCAAAGCAGAGCTTAGAACAGCTCCCAGGGACGGGCAGTGGGCAAGGGACACCCACCAGGGTGTCCCCTCAGGGTCCCAGTTAGTTCTGGGCCAGCATGGAGAAGTTGCAGCCCCAAACTGCTGCTCGTAAGACAGGGAGAGGAGATGGGACCAGCCATCATCATCCTCACACCCAACATACTCCCATCCAGCCCCTCAAAACGAGGGGGCTTGTGTGTGTGTTTGCCTTGCTCCATCTTGGTGGAAGAATCCTCCTGCTATAGAGCATGTCTTTGCTTCTCGGACTGTATTTGCTTTTGGGTATTCACAAACCCATGCCAAGATACCCTGCACCCTCACTGAGAGCTGGAGGAGGGAACCTCTTCCTCTGGCAAACAGAAGTAACATAAAGACCTCAAAGTCTCTCAGGACACTGCTGTTTTCTGCCTTGATTCAGCAAAGCTCTTCCCATGACTCAGTGCAGCTCCCATCCCACACCCTCCACAATGCAGCATCAGCAAATGGGACCTTCTTGCTCCAGATTCTTCCCTGAGCTCAAACCCTTTGGGTGGCACCAAGGTCCCCTTTGCAGGCACAAGCACACAGGAGGGGCTGCGAAGAAGGACCAAGTAGTCTGAACTTCAAAATGAGATCTACTTTCCAGCCATGGGCAAAGCCACTTAGAGGGAATAAAAGCAGAGCTGAGTGGAAAGAATCATTTGCTAAATCACAGTATCTCTAGAACTGTCCGGGAAATCAAATCATGTAATAAACTGTTGCCAGACAGCAAAACCCATTCATGGGGATGAAGGTTGCAAAAATCAATCAAGTGAACAACTTTCTCAGAGGTCTTCTTGCTGCAATGGAGCAAAGGAGAGGACCATCCTGAGCACAGCAGGAGCTGCTTCTGTCCCTCATCCCTGGCATCCTATGGTGTGCTTGGGACTCCAGCTCAGCTCCTGGAAGAAATGAGGCTCAGGTTTGCTATGGGTGTGCTGGGTTCACCACCACCTTCTTCTGATGGCAGGTAAACATGGGAGTGGGAAAGCTTTTTGCAGGAGGCATTCCTTTACAGTACGGATGATCATAAGAGCAAACTAAATCAGCTTTTCTTTTCAGCATAAAAATGTTTTACACCATTCAATTAAAGCCTCTCAGATAAACCCATTTCTCCGGGGTGTTTTCTCTTGCTCTCCTCTTTCTGTCGGAAGTCATTTCAATATTTTACTATCTGAGTAATAAAAAATATATAATGGTTTGTGAGGCAATATTATTTCAGCTGCTTGCTCACGGTATGAAGAAATTCAGAGCAGCCTTTTGCTTCCCTTTACACTGGAGAGAAAAGCACGGACTCAAGCACCAAGGGGCTGTGATGGGAATAGGTCATTTGCTTGCGGTCGCCACAAAGGCTCTGGGCAACCAGGGAAAGCCAAGCCAGATTTCTGTCCCTAAAGACCCTGGGTAAGGCACTGCAAAGCCACACTTCCATTTCTTCCTCAAAGTACACAGGAAACAAAGAAAAAGGGAGGTGAATAAACACTTCCGTAATTATGAATTAAGCTCTATCCTTTAAAACACTATATGCTTAAGTGGTCCCAAGTGGAACGATGTATCTTTCTCCTGGTGTTAAGAGCAGCAATAAATCTACAATTACTTTATTACTCAGCCCTTCTAAAAAATGCATTAAGCCCTTCTAGCAAATTTGAGTTTTATAAAACAAATACTTGATTCTGACCTTAGAAAGAGCCCAAGTCAAAGGAGATGTCTGTCGCTGGATGCTTTTCAACCTCCACGTTTCATTTTGAAACTCATCCTCTATTCCTGGTGTCACCAGAAAGATACTCCTTTAGCTAAAAAGATTGAGGCATGTCTAGGGTGAGTATCAGGAAAAGGACTTATATGGAACTGGAGGTCCACATGAGAAAGGCCTGCTTGTGTTCAAGGAATGTGTGTGTGTATGCATATAAGCATATATATAAGCAAATATATATGCACACGCACATATAAAACCCCCTAAAACTACTTTTATACACGTCTTTTAAAACTCCCTTCTGTTAGATGCAATGGTATTTTCCCTTCTTGTGCAAGAACAAAGGGATAAAGAGCCCCCCAGGAAACAAACATCCCATTCAGTCATGCGAAGGCCTCATTAATAAAGGATGAGCGAAAGGGAGGGCGGGAGATGCAGGAAACAGGAGCAGAGCTCGGAGCCTAATTACACCATTCTCCAAAATTCCTCAGGAGGCATTGGCTAAGGCGGTAAATATTTTATAAGGGGAGCTCCCTTTCCCTTCATGCTTCTCCTCAGGCCCTCTCCTGAACGAATTACTTGCTTTGTAGAGGGAAACACTGCTAATTTTAGCTCTATTGGGCTTTGCATGCAAAGCAAGGGATGTTCCCTGGATGAATGGCAAAAGCATTTTGGTTCCTATCTGATAGCAATGGTCTGTGTGATAACCTGGTAAATGTACCATCTTGGATATGGGGGAAATCCCTCATTGTGTGGTCAGGGACAGGGCTGGGGATGTGGCAGGAGCCATCCTCAGAAGCTGGGGACTGCACAGCGCTCTCTACTTGTGTCCTCCAGCTCCCGTTGCTCAACCACTGTCTCTACTGTGCACATAAATCATCTCATGCCATGCACAGGCTTGGAAAAGAAGAGACAGTGGAGGTAGCTACTGAGGAATTAAAACTGTTTAGATAGCACCAAAGAAATACAGAATATGATGGAAAGAAGAGGAGAAGGAAGAAATACTCCAGCCTCCCAAATTAAAGTCACTCCAAAATCCTTCTGCTCTTTTCCTGAAAGCATTTGCAGCTCTAATGGAGCAGACCTGGAGCCAGACAGGTCGCAAGGGCAGTGCCTGTGCATGGGAATGTGAGGTGTGGAGCATGGCTGCATAGTCAGGTACACTGAGAAGCTCAGACAGCTCTTTCCCTGACCTGCCCACTGGTAATGAAAGGAGTAGAAGAGGCTTAATGCAGCCAGCACAAACTGGCTACAAATTGGTGTTTCGGCATGTTCCCTGATGCCTCAGCATCCAGCAGCAGCTTCGAGGCCAAAGCCAGGATGAGGGAACATGTGTGGGCTCCAGCACGTGGCTGGAAAAAGCTTCTTCTCCGTAAGTAGCTGCCAACAGCCTCTGAAGGGGATGGACCCAGGCTCCCCACTGAGCCCCAATTGCACTGAACCACAAGGGTGGGAGAGACTGTGCAGGTCTCAGTTTCCCCACTGGAAGCTCAGATAAGCTTCTCCATCTAGGCAAGGAGTCTAAGCAAGGGTCCAGCTGAACCCTGCCCAGCAGCAGGAGTCTGGGGAAAAGTACAGACCAGTAGTGGTGGGTCCATGGTACATAATCCATCAGCCCACACTGTGCATCCAGGGACCTCCTATTCCCTCTCTCTGATTTGTTCCCTGTTCTTTTGACAGCATGGCTCTTTGATATCTATCAAAGATGCTATCTTTCTCTAATAGTAGAAAGGAGAAAGCCTCGGGGGTACCAGCATCCCCCACCCCATCCTGATCTGTCTGCCACATCAACAGGCTGACACCTGCAGACCAACATTGACCATTTTGGGCACGATCCTGCCTACATGCTGTTCTGAATCCCAAGAGATGGAGGATGCTACACACCAAGCAACTGCCTGAAGCACTGGGGCAAGACACCCACCAGACTCATAGGGCTACTTGCTGCTTGGTAGGGAAACCTGTTTCAACCCCACCTGCATGGCTGAGAGTGTGTTTCAATTCTACAGACTGGGATTCACCTTCTTATTACCTCTGCCCTGCTTCCTCCACTGCTTTTTAGGCTTCTCAGATGTCTTACCTTCATTTGTTATCTCTCGGATTTCAGCACACAAAGTCCCAGCCCTGGGATCGCATGGAGCTGGCGGCATTCCTGTCGTACCCAATTCCTGTCCCTTTGCCATGGCAGGTGCTTCTCCCTTTAGCAAGACGGCACAAAGGAAACGCCACAAAATCAGCAATTGCAAGTACCCATTTTCAGTGCATTCAAAGTATTTTTTTCCTTTCCTCTTTGAAAAATACTAAGGAAAGAAGGAATTGGGACAACAATTTGATCAGTGTGTGCCCCCCCTTGCCTTTTGCGCAGGGATATTTCCAGCAGTTCCGTCTTCCTGAAGCCTGGCTCATCCAAAGGACTCCCTAACTGAGACAGAACATTTCCCTTGACTCAGAAAATCCTCACTGATCTTTTAACAGGATTTCCCATGGGTTGGTTATAATGTGGATTAAACAAGAAAAACCCATCCAGCTTTTCCTTTTCAGCTGTGGGTGCTTGCTCAGTCCAGTGTCCTTTTGTGCTAGGGAGGAGATTAGGGAGCTGTGAGGTTGCAAAGCAGAGAAATGGTTTGATCTGCAAAAGCACACTGAATCCCTGTAAACTCCTGTAAGTTTACAGCTTTCTGGGCTAGACTGAAGAGCTGCCACTGGAGGAGGAAAAGGCATTGTACCTGACTGTAAACTGATATTCCACTGATGTTCCACCTGCCTTTCCACTCATGTATATATGCACAGATTATGAAGAGCAAGCCTTTTCATGCTGATAGCATCTCCTCTTTACTGTATGAATAATAACTAAGTACTAGTAAGGGATGAATTCTCTCTTCCAACCTCATCCCCATTGGGTCTCCATCCAAGCTGCTGTCCACCACTGCCTGGACTCCTGTCTGATGTACACCCCTCCAATAACACCACATGAGCGTATTTACAGCTTCAAGAGCTTTCAGCAAAAGTGTCCTCTCTGCTAAGCCCAGGGATGGGTCAGAAATGCGTGATGGGGTGGGATTTTGGGGTGGGAGCAGCCACAATACCCTGGACGAAGCCAGACCTGAGGGACCCTTGGAGCCTGCACACCGAAGAAAGGCACCAACACACAACCAGAAACCATCCTACTGCACCACATGCTCTGGGGAACCCCCATCCAGCCCCTTCTGTCATAAAAGACATGCTCAGGGCAGAGAGGAGGGCAGCATGTGCTCTCCCCCTCCTTGGAGCCCTCGTAAACCCAGAGCTGTGGGACACAGCAGTGCTCTGATGCAGAGCTGGCCCCACCAAAAGCATCAGAGACAGCAGGGCACTGGGACCAGTCCTCAGCTGTGAGCCTGGCACAGGATGTTAGGAACCCTCCTGCTTCTGCCCCAAAGCTCACTCCAGAAACCTTCATTTCTCTGGATTTACCCCAAAGCACAGCACAACCAACTGTTGCTTTTACCCCCTGTGTGCATCAATAGCTAAAAATCATCCACCAGCAACAGCCAAACAGCTCCCCAGAGCACTAATCCCTGTGCTACAACTACACTTCAGGTCAGATGAAGAATTCATCACTATAGCCTGGTTATGCTCATTAATCCCCCCAAAAGCTTTCCTTGTCTCTGCCCCTTCTCCCCCCTTCCCTCTGAACGGGAGACAGAGAGGAGGGCTGGGACGTCGCCAGTCATGTTCATTCCCTTCCCTCCTCGAGACAGCTAATGAGATCTGCGTAGGCGAATGTCTCCTGCACTGCGCTGGATCTACTCTCACATGGACCGAGGCATGTGATGCGAGCACCGTGGGGCGGGAATGTGGATGTCCGTGTGCTGGATGCGCTCACACTGAGCCGGCGGCTGTGTGCACACAGCGGACGATGCAGCGCTGCGCTCTCCTCCCTTAAAGGTTAAATCAATCCATTATTCTCTTTATTAGGCTATTGCATGCTGGAATAACTGTGCAGAAGGGGAGGGGGGTGCCTCTTTCCCTTCTTGGAGCTGCCAGAGGAATGAACTTGATAGGATTCAAGCTTTAAACCCTCATTCCCCCTCTCACAGATCTCTACCAACATGCTGCCAATTCTCTATCCCTCCCCCTCCACAAAAGCACCCAGAAAGGAGCAGCAGTAAAAAGCTTTCTGAATGCTTGAACACTGGTGACAGCAGCTTCCAGGCTGGGAGCAAGTTACACACTCACAGAAATCTGCCTCTAATGCTGATGCAAGCTATATGTTGCTTCTTGCTGCTTTGCTCCCCCATAAAAGCCTTTTCTCAGTGCTAATCTGTTCCTCTCCCCCTGGGCAGCCTGGAGAGATGAGCTCTGCAACACATGAAATGAGCTGGGGAGGTCTCAGACCTTCCCATCACAGACACGCAGCAGGAACCAGAACCCACTGAGAACCTCAGAGAAGAGGTTTGGCATTCTAATAACACTGACTTTATCATATCAGGGACAGGAGGAGATGGACAGCTTTAACCCACTGGAAAAGATGGATACCTGATCCCACAGAAGAGAAGGCAAGGCTGAACACCCGGCTGCTCATTTCTACACGTGTTTGAATCAATCACAGGCTTAGATTTCTGGAGACAAGCAGAGAGTTGCTTAGGGCTGATTGGTGGTTTTCTGTCACCATGATTTTGCTTTGACTTTGAAGCTCTCAGCCTCTGCAGAACACAAAATTTCCATGAGAATATTTTCCATCAGTTTTTCACCCGAAAAAATCAAAGCATGATTTCCACAGTATCAACACTGAAACAAAACCAGGGTTTCCTCCCTTTAGCCCAACACTCATTTGCTGCTTAGAAACCTCATGGACATCTTCATTTGCCAGCCTCCAGGACTGTCACTTTGTGCATCCCTCCCAGCCTTTGGTATTTACCTGGGTATGAATTTGTCTGGATCAGTACCTATTTCCCCAAACTCTCTATTAAAAGCAAGAGTTAAAGTTTTATACTTAATGACCTAAGAAACAGGACACCCAGCAAAAAAAAATCCATTTATACAAACCTCCAGTGAATGCTTTGTCTAAAAATAAGCTCATTTCCTGCAGTTAAACCTCATACCTGCTGCCGGAAACCTGAATCACGCTGCCAGCAAGATATCAATCTCAAAACACAAACAGCACCTTTGGCTTTTGAAAGCTATTTGGAGATCAGGGGGTGGATCCTAACAGGTTACATAAACCATCCTGGATGGACCACAAATGAAAACATACATGGCAAAGCCAGTGCAAATCAGAACCGGGAGGTATGTGTGTCTGTGGTCAAACAGCAGGAATCCATTCACTTCCATGGAACCCTGCTGATTCATAGTAGCTGAGCCATGTTTTCCCTTAAGAAACCTTTAATTTCAGTCAGTGTGAAAACAGCAGGTAGTTTTTAAGTCAAAAGTGGGGTTAAGGGCTCTACCCACCACCAAAAGCTCAGCGGAGGTGAGGCATTAGGTGGTGTTCCTCTTGGAGAGGGGTGGATTTCTCCTACAAAGATTGTCCTTTTCCATATGCCTCTGGTGGGCTTCTCACAGGAACAAAATCACCGTCTAACAAAACTAGCTATAGCGTAGCTGGAAAACGTGAACGTGCCATTTCTTTAGGAGGCACAGTACCAGGTTCCTTTATTCGGATCCCAGCATACACCCAAGTACAGCTGCTCTCTTCCCTTCCTTCAGTTCATTCTGTAATTATATCACATAAAAGCAATCAAGTTCACTTGCCAAGATTTGTTCACTTTATCCTCCAGGGCCTAATCTCAACCCCTGTGTGAGTGTATTTAAGGCATCACGGTTTGAGCGCTGGAGTGTCAGGCCCTGCACAGCTCCTCGAGGGAGGCAAGCAGCGCTGCTGTCCTTGCGCAGCTGGTGCGAAGGAGACGTGAATAATGTGGTTTCAACCCCCTTTTTTCCTTCATAGACTTCCTCCACATACAAGGTGGCCACCAAAGCCACCTTGTACCCACCTTCACCTGCCTGGTGCCTGTATGTTCCCTTAGAGGTACCAGGTGTCTTCAGGAGAGCACAGAGAGGTGCATCTGCAGTTCCTCCTGGCCTTTATCCCTGGCATGGCAAGGACAGAGTCTGCCACAGCCACTTTCCATCTAGTTTTTATCCTGTTCAGGTCAAGGAGCTATTAATCACCAAGATCCTTTTAGGCCACTACTGCTTTTTGTTTTCATCACTGCCCTGCCACTTTTCCAGGACTTCAGGAGGAGGTCACCTCTCTCCCCTTTCCTCTTGGCCATGTCCAGTCTGATGCAGGTTTAACTTTTCTTCTCACCACCATCACACCTGCATCCAGCCATCAGTCTGGAAACGACTGACATTTGTGAGGCAGTTAAATCAATAGCTCAGGGTATGCAAGTCCACGGTGCTTTATTTACCCTTCTGTAGATCTTGCCAGGTCTTTCCCTCTTCCTTGCAAGAACTGTTTTACAGAGTTCTCACTTACTGCTTTTGATGCCTTGATAACTTCCTCCCATCCCTCACATAGCTGAAGGTGAAAGCTCTGTATTACTGAAACACAATGAGCAAAATATTCCCACTGTTGGACATAACAGCTCTGGATCACCAATTCTGCATAAACACAGCTCACAGATGCCTGGTCATAAATGTACCAAGCTCCATTAGAAAACTAGATTGGTTTCCTTAATTCCATGTTAAGGCCATCCCAAGGTCTTGCTCTTTCCATGGTTATAAAGATTTGTTTAATTCCTAGCCTAAATAACCAGACCAGCTTCTCCCACAACACTGCTCTTTACGAAGGTCTTCTCCCTTCTTAGCACTTACATAGAATCATAGAATAGTTAGGGTTGGAAAGGACCTTAACATTATCCACTTTCAACCCCCCTGCCATGGGCAGGAACACCTCACACTAAACCATGTCACCCAAGGCTCTGTCCAACCCGGCCTTGAACACCGCCAGGGATGAAGCATTCACAACTTCCCTGGGCAACCCATTCCAGTGCCTCACCACCCTTACAGTAAAGAATTTCTTCCTCATATCCAATCTAAACTTCCCCTGTTTAAGTTTGAACCCATTACCCCTTGTCCTATCGCTACAGTCCCTAATGAAGAGTCCCTCCCCAGCACCCCTAAAGGCCCCCTTCAGATACTGGAAGGCTGCTATGAGGTCTCCACGCAGCCTTCTGTTCTCCAGGCTCAACAGCCCCAACTTTCTCAGCCTATCTTCATACAGGAGGTGCTCCAGTCCCCTGATCATCCTCGTGGCCTCCTCTGGACTTGTTCTAACAGCTCCATGTCCTTTTTATGTTGAGGACCCCAGAACTGCACACAATACTCCAAGTGAGGTCTCACGAGAGCAGAGCAGAGGGGCAGGATCACCTCCTCTTGATGTAGCCCAGGATACGGTTGGTTTCTGGGCTGCGAGCGCACACTGCTGGCTCATGTTCGTTTTCTCATCATTTTACTCCCAATGTCTTCTGTTACAAGCCATTGTGCCTCCTCAGAGCTCATTTCAGTAGGAAAGGTGTCTCTATCAAATCCCAGTGGACAGAAAGACCTGGCCCTGGCTGACCTTCCATTGCTCAACCTGAAATTCCCCTTGAGAGCCATACCCCAGGACTGCACACAACTTCGGGTGAAGATCCTCCCACTCCCTCCTACAATGAAGCTACAGCACAGATGAAACACTTGAGGAGCACTTTTGCCTTGCTTTCATCTCGGCTGTCCTTTGCTTTGATCTTGAATAGTGGTTTCTATCATCCTCTTCGGAGGAAGATGCAGCGTGCATTTAAACAGGATGTGGTGTGTGTATGTGCGCGCACATAGCACCGAGATAGCCAAATAAATGATGAAAGGAAAATAAAGAGGCCAGAGCAGAGTGTTTGAAGGATTCCCTTTGAGGCAGCTTCAACTCAGGACCTGGCAGCAGCTAGTCAGTTTATTTTCTTCCTCAGTAGGGTTAATTACATGACAAGTGGAACTGAAGGAGTGTGATGGCAAAACTTTAAAGCTTTAGCATGATCTATCCAGGTCAACACATCCCAGCTGAAAATCAGCATGTGTTATACAGCACACTCAATGCCTTTCAGCAAAACCCATGAGACAGCAATGGGCATGCTCTCCATGAGGAGTCTCACATCTTGGGCTCTCCCCCTGAGCATCACTCCATGCTGCATCCCAGCAGAAGTATCTGGTCTGGTGCTCAGTCTCATTCGTTTTATCTGGACAACATGAGTACTGAGTGGAGCTGAGTTGCAGATGGAGTTTTCTCCTCTTTGACTACACTGTGCCATAGAATCACAGAATACCAGATTGAAGAGACCTCAAGGATCATCTGGTACAACCTTTCCAGGCAAAGTATGACCTAGACTAGATGCCCCAGCACCCTGTCCAGCCACATCTTAACAGCGTCCAGTGTTGCGGAATTCACCACTTCCCTGGGGAGATTATTCCAGTGGCCGATTGTTCTCATTGGGAAAAAATTTCCTCTTGTGTCCAGGTGGAATCTCCCCAGGACTACCTTGTGCCCATCACACATCATCTTTTTTTACATCTCCTTGTAAAAAGGGAGCCTCCACCTTCTTTGTAGCCACCCTTTAAATACTGGAACACAGTGATAAGGTCTCCCCTGAGCCTTCTTTTCTCCAGGCTGAACAAGCCCAGCCCTCTCAGCCTTCCCTCACCCTCCTTCCCAGTCCTTGATCATCTCTGTGGCCCTTCTCTGGCCTTTTCCAGTGCTGTTTTCCCAGCAGTCCAAATGCACTGGGCTGTATTTACTCCGGTGTGTCCCATGGGAATTTCCCAGGTGACATGTACGCAGGACCAGTGGCAGCTACACGAGCACAGGGAGCTCACACAGGTCATCTGCTCAGGCAGCTGCTTCTCAGCCCCTTGCTAAGGATGACACTAGCTGTTACCCACAGTTTACTTTCACACGTAACTGGCCGTTTGTGAACCTCTCTTTGCCATGGCAGACTCTGATTTTTACTGCTATGTGAAGCATTAATTAGCAGCAATTTTGCCTTCATTCGAGCTCAAAGAGAGCAGTTAGTAAAGCTTTCACACATTCAGATGCTGCTTTTGCAGCCTGGAAAGGTGCTTGCCTGCTCCCCTTTCTGAGCTGCAGCCTACTTGTGCTGACCTCGCTAACACAGGGGACTTTGGCAGTGCCTTTTCTCACGTTCCCCAACTGGAAGGGCTGTTGGTCTGTTTTCACATCTTGCAGTATGTTTCTGTGCTCTTTTTTTCTTCAGTTGGTTTCCCAAGGAAACAAGGCTTACGTGATTATCCTGTGTTTGTATGTGGGAGAGAAAAGAGAATTAGGCTCCTTTTAATAACCTTTAAACCTGTTGGGCAGTTGCACCCGAATTAGGCAGCAAGGTCAGAGATAGCATCTTCTGTTGATAGTATTTTCAGGCAAACAGGCTGCACTGAAAGTAAAATCGCGGCATTTTATGTCCCTGCTGAGACAGACCTTCAACCAATGAGAGCCCAACCCCACTGCATACATCAGAGATCCCGCACAAAAAGACCCAACTGCACAAGCATGACCACTTTCCTGTTCACATTGTGCAAATGAAAATGAAGTGTGAAGTCTTTATACAGTGACCATGCACATCAAATATACAGAGGAGTGACAGGGATAGTGAGGGAGCAAGGCAAGGGGTGCCTAAGGCAGTGTACCAGCAAGGTCTGCCTCTTAAACTACCAACTGAAACCCCAGGTATGGAATCCCAAACCGAATCCCTGGAAGTCTCAGGGCTTTGACAAATACCAAAACTGCCTCAGACCCCTACACTTAAAAAATCAGAGCCTTCCCGAAGAACTCCTCTTTGTCACCCTCCCAGCACCACCTGAGTGGCGGTAGGAAGCATCCGCAGACAGCGATCACACTCTGCAACTGAATCTTTAACCAGCTTTCAAAGTACCTTTCAATCTTCCCAATCAAGGGATCTTCCCTGTCTACCACGTGCTCCCTTGCACATGGGCTCCAGCTTCGCTGTTTCTGGGGAAGCTGCTGGGACATGAGGGCAGCAGACAGCATGGTTTGGTTGCGCATGTGAGAGGAAACCAAGAAACAGATCCACAGCAAGAGACATAAAGGGTTTTTCCAGCCCCTCTTCAGCAGGCAGCAGAGAGCACAAGCAGATTTCTTTCCTTGCTGATTTATTCTTGGGCTTTCAGGCTGTTTTACTTAGGTTATATTCCAATATACACTGAGCTTGGATTAAACTTATTTCCTTTCCCTCTGTTTATGAGATGGCAAAGGATCAGGGTGCTACCGGCCGTAGTGAGCAGCAGCTCTGCCGAGCACTTTGCTTGCCCGACACACCCCATTGAGTCCAACAAATTCTCTCTAAGGCTGTGCTAATGCTTTCTGCCTAACAGGGGATTAGGATGGTCTGCCTTAGACTTCCCTGCTCCTGACCTGCTCCCTCCTTCCTGGGCCCTGACCTTTGCAATAAGGAATAAATCACTGCAAGGTTTACTATCCCCGCTGCACGTTCTTTTGCAGCAGCGGTGGCTTCTCCTGTTTAGTCATTCTGGTCAAAAGGTTTATTTCCAACTATCCTCCTACAGCTCCCATGCAAACCCAGCCCTTGGGTTTGCTGTGGCTTGACACAAGCTCAGCCAATGTCAGCTGCTAAACACATGAATCTCTGAAACAGCCCCGGTGTTTAGCCTTCAATGCAGGCAGGGAGAGCTGTGGATGCAGGCACAGGCTGAGTTCAGGCTCTTGGATCTCAGTCTCGTCTGCCTGGCTCCCTGCCACTGATGTTCCCTCTCTCTCCCCCTGTTCCGTGTTCCCACTTGGTAAAACTGGGATTCTGCTTGTGAAGTTTAACTTTTTATTGTGTTAAGAGGGAATATGAATCCCAAGTCTCTGCCTATTGATCCTTTTGGCCCAGCAGCCAAGCTAGAGGCAGGGCAAGGCCTCTGCAAGCAGTCCCTATCCTCTGTCACATCATAGGATCTCTCAACTACGATTTCCATGCTTTTTCCTGGAATCAAAGAGCACAACAAGACCTTGCTAGATATTTTCTGCATTTAAAGCTTCCAATTACAATTCACCACTCTGCCGGCTGCTAAAACTCAAGGACGAGCAGCGCTGCTGGTGTTATGATATATTGTAAATATTTCCATCCCTGGTTAATCCATCAGCAGGGCAGTGAAAAGCAGCTGCTTGCCTCTGCTCAAAGAAGATTTGTGACTTTATTCCTGCCCTTCTCAGATCCAGGTATCAACCCCCTTTTCTCCCACACTGACAAAAAGATGAACATCATGTAACCTCAGCGCAGTTAGTCTCAACCTCTGTTCAGCTTGGGACATGGTTGCTTTGATTTCAGACTAAAGCAATCTGTGTGTGTCCAAAAGCTTCTCCCACTTCCCTCCCTGCAAGTATGTGCATGGTCTAACAAATGATGCTGCCTCTCCCCACAAACCTCGCTGTGTTTTATCCTCATACCTCAAACAATCCTGTTTCTGCTGTGCTGATGGTGCTCATTTTTTTTAGCTGGCATGGCAGGAGTTTGCGTGGTTTGAATTTACCTGCCAGGTGCTTGCGGTGATGGATAGGTTTCCACAGAGGCAAAAGCTGAGCTAAGAGGAGGGAGAGGAAAGCCCTGTGCAGCCTTCCAAAGTGCATACATAAGGCTGAGCTGTCACTGCCATTAATCAGAAAGCTGTCAGCAATGAGAGCAACTGCTCCAGAGACCCACTTCCATTACAGAGGGGAGTAACAGCCCTGGGGAAGAGCCACACATAGCAAAGGCATCTGTAAGGGACTCTGTAATTACAAACAGCAGCTCCCTGTTTCTGGTGGAAGCGAAGGGGTTCTTTTTGTAATGAGCAAAGAGACTATCAGAAAAGGAAAGTTGCACTGGATGGAGCTGATAAGGTCCCTGCACATGCATGGTGATTTAATCCTCAGTTGCCACTCATCCTATACTGTCCTAAGTGCTGAATTCCTACAGGGAAAACATGGAAAACTGGAACTCCAGTGCCCATCTATCTTGAGGTAATGGTAACAACTTCATGTAACCTGTACACACAGAATGCTCAAGCCTCCCTGGGCTGCAGCAGGAGATGGTGTAAGAGAGCACTGCACAGGCACTTTATTATGTTGGTAACACGTCAGGGTAATTCTCCTTCAAGCTATACTAACCTACCAGTCTGGCAGCAATAAAGTATTTATGCTTGCAAAATGCATAATTTACCCATATGGAGCATTTACAAACCACACTGATTTCCCATGGGTATATGCATATGTTCATCTAGGTCCCCGTGCCTATATATTTAGCTGCATTAAAAAAGACAGCCTTTGATTGCATCTGATTTGTTGAGTGATCGAGCTCACTCGTGCCTATGGCCTCGTTGTCGTGGTTATTTACCACTCTCCCAATCTGAGTCATCTGCATTCATTAGCAACGATTCCAGATTTCCCAACAGGTCACCGGTACAAGTATTGACAAGGTCCTGCGATGAGAAGCCATCCCTAAAGGGCACACCCTCGCCCACTGCTGCCTCTCCATCAGTGATGATATCCAGAGATTTATCTGCATATGCTAACAAGGAGCTGCAGGTGTTTTGCCAAGGATTTCAGCAGAGGTAAAACTCAAGACTCACGTGAGTTGTCACAATTCATTCCATAAATTGGATTGTGCTGAGTTTTTGCTCAACTGCCAAGATGTTTCACTGGAGGTAAGGCAGAAGCAAACAGATCTCATCTAATTTCATGGGAAGTGTATTTCTCCTAGTGGGTTTTTGCACTGGAAGAAATGCTCATGTATAAGGAATGTAGTTGACACTCCCAGCGCCTGTGTCATTGCCTGGAACATCTATAACCTGGTGAGCAGAAATGACTTTCCAGGTATCATGGAAAATGTATCAAAATACATTTTATATTGTCCAGAGAATTAATTAACACAAGAATCAATCTGGCCTTGCATATGCTTTTTCTTAGTAAGTCATTGAGCCATTAACCTTGAGAAGGTCAACACATTGTCCTTATTGAATTCAACTAAAGCAACATTTAAAGTAACATTTAGAAGCAAGATCTGTTCACAGTTTCTTAATTAACTATTGGTCCCTAAACTATGACACCAAATACACCTTTCTGCTTCCCTATCCACCTGTCTAGCATCACCATCCTCCTCTCCCCTTCTTATGCACTGTCGGGAATTTGGGAATGAGGTAATATAAGTGAAGAAGTAGGCAGACCCTCATCTAGAGAAAGCCTGAGTAATGCAGGTAATTTGGGGGTCTCTTTGAGGAGAGCTCACTGGGAAACAAGGCAAATGTGAAGGATGTCCCACTTCTCCAAGGATCAAGTACAAATGCCTTCCTCTCCTGTAGCACAAACATGAGTCCCAGGATTTCTGGAACATACCTGCTTCCAAATCACCCTTTCCTGCACGTAGTCAGCTCACCTCCCAGTATCTTCCTGTAGCTGGTGGGATGGCAGGCACTGAGCAATCCACAGATGGTCCAGCTTGATTTTGTTACCGCCTGTTCCCAGGACTGACGCCTGTTTGTCTTCTGTTCCCTAAAAAGCAGAATCAAGAGTGTCTTTTCACTGCACTTCCCAGACTCAAATGTCATCTCCAAGGCATCCCAACTTCCCTCCTCTCCATGGACATAGAAGAGCCAGTGGCTCATACAGGTTAGGTTGCTGTCTGGAGATGTGACAGCAGCATGGTCCAAACTACTGCAAAACTGGGGTGTTTTGTACATATGGGCAAAGAAAGTCTCATAGGCTGAGCCTGCAGTTGAGATACTCTTATGAAGTACAGCCACGGGGCAGGAGGGAGAACTGCTGAGAGGTGCTTATGCAATGTCCTCTCACCCACAGAAGCTTTTGCCTCCACACAGCTGAGCCAGCAAACTGAGCAGCTCTGAACGCCAGAGAGCAAGAAAAAGCTTTAGTGACCTGAGGTGCTTTCCAAACTGCATCCCCCAGACAAATATCCCCTTCCAATCAAGACAAGTACCAACACTAGAGATTTTTCATGGCCTGAGAATGAACAGAAATGTTAAATAAATAATTCGGGGCTATAAAACCACTGCGTGTAAGTGATAGGAAAATAGGGTTCATTTTGATTTAGATGTTTTTGTCATTTCTTCTTTCAAGCTCCAATGGACTCTTTCCTTTGTCCTACATATTTTCAACTTACTTTGAACCCTAAATCAAAACATCTTTGGTTTGAAAAACACAGCCATGCTTGTTTCAACAGTTTCAAAGCTTCCCCCAGAAGGAAATGGTTTTGAACTGGGAAATTTGTCAAATCAGCTCCTATCAACAATTTTGGCTTTAAGAAATTCTGTTTTCCAAATGGGAAAGAAACCGCAACAACTACCATTTCACAAAGGAAAGACATTATGACCAGTGACCAGTTCTTCATCTGGGGAACTTGAATTACAAGGGGCACACCTTGCGTTTGAGTGACCTGGCCATGGGTTTCGCAAAACCTAGCGGAAAGACTAGGAAGATGAATGTAGGGATATGGATGAAGATTCTCTCTTGGCCAAGTTCTGTGTGCCTCAGTCTCCCCATCTGAGCAATGAGAGCAGAAACACTTAGGAAAGCTGGGTCTAGCTGTGGTGAGGATGCAGAAGAAGACAGAGGAGCTGGGAAGCTCCACAGTGAGGACACACTGCTGGATGAACTCTGCAGAGGATGCAGTTCACAGGACAGATCCAGGCATCCATCAGCCGGCTGCTGGTTTGGCAGCTATGGTCAGAGGTGGAGAGGGTCCAGAATGGTTTCTTTTTCTCCTGAACTCCTGTTCTCCCGTTTTCATTCCAAGCAGAAAGAAACCAATTTGAAAGCCCTGAATCGCTCAGCAATAAAAGTGTCGGGCTGCATCCAGTCCCACTTTTTGCCCCATTTGTGTTTTGTCCATTTTGTGGAAGCAAATACATATTCCAAGGCCGGGCCTTCGAATGCCTGGCTTGCTTCATGGTACACAGAGCACCACAGGGGATAGCTCTGGGTCAGGGAAGGGCAACCCCTGCTCAATCTTGCCCCTCAGCTCTCACCAAGGACTGATGGAATGCATCTTTTACAACACTCTGCCTGCACAGCTCTGGGCTTTGCATTGTAAATACTCTGTGGAAGTGATTCCACCCCTGCCAAAGAAATGAAAATATTCTTTATTTAGGAAAACCAAACACGTGTTTGCTGTCACAGAGGAAAACTGCAACCTAAGACAAGATGTCACTGCTTTGTTATCAGGGCACATAGATAAAGTCAACGGCAGCTGATACAGGGTTTGTCCTTGAAGAACCCCATAGGAAAAACCTGGAAGAAGAGGAAGGGACTGATCTGCTCTGCTTGTTGCCTGGGCATAGGTCAAGAAATGATGAATCCTGTGCATGGCAAAATTAGGCAGAAATTAGGAATGACTCCTGCCAAGGGGGACAGTGAAGTGTGGCAGGATCTGCCTGGAGCACTGTGGGATCTGTCTCTGAGTCTCTTTGTATCAGGCTGCTCCCATCCATAGGGATGGCTCCTCCTGCCCCAGGGCTGTTCAGTCCATCTAAGGACTTCAGGAGGGAGCACAAGACACTTTCAGCCAGTATCAGGTGATTAAGGGCAGGAAGAACTCCTGGATGGTAAGATATGCACTGCAGACATGCCAATGCTTTGTCATTGTGCTGCTTTAATTCTTCCACAGCCTGTTCCTCATCCACAACACCCAATGCCTGCAGTGCCTCTTTCTTGCATCTTTTCTGTGTCTTCCACAGCCGGTTGTCCTGGGAAAAATCCAGCAGCCAGCAGAGATTCAGAAATCCACATTTTATTGCTTCCTATTGAAAAAAGGGGTGGGTTTTTAAGGAAGAAAAAAAGACCAAATTACAACATGACTAACTTCACAAGAAACATTGTCATGGAAACAGTCAATGCCAGACAGGACCTAAAACCTAGTGTGAAGATGGAGGTGGGACCCACTGTGTAACTGGTTAATATTTTGCAGAGGAGAGAAATGGAGACATAAAAAAAGCAGGAACTTATAAAGCAGAGACTCCTCATTACCAGAAGAGACCCAGTTTATAAGGAACCAGAGAGCAGTAATCACTGAGGGTGAGAAATAATTACTGTAAAACTACGAAGTAATGCTAAGATGAAGAGACAAAATACGATGCAGCCTTGACAGAAGTCTAAATATATGTTGCCTGTCACAGAAATACATGGGTGACCTCTGCAACTGCAAATGGAGTGATAAACAGCAAACAGCTCAAGAACAGAGGAAACATAACACTGAGGTGTCATTAAACCTGAAGTAAATAGTTGATGAAGCAACTCAAGCAACTGCTTTCTCATCAAGAATGCCACAGCCCTGACCTTGGCAAGAAATCAAGTGGACCTACTCAGAACAATCTCCCTGCTTCATATCCAGCATAATTTGGAAGTTATGAAGTAGTCATGTCCTCTGGTGCCCTTGCTGAGTTTCCATTTAGTAAGTGGAGTATTCAGTATCGTTCTCTCCTTTTCATACCACAGCTTCTCGTTAAAATTCAGATGTGGATTGGAAGAAAAAGGCTGTGTGTAAAACCCTGGCTGAAAGATCATGACCTCCAGAATAAACATCCATCAATTGAGGAGTCATACAGACTGTGCTCAGAGATGGAAAAGTGCTGTGATAAGGCTGTAAGAGTGCTACAAAACAAGAAGTGGCACATGTAAGAATTCAGTTATTAAGAGAATCACTTTCCAAATGCCTCCTTGGAAGGAATAACTTACAAACTCTTTGGCAGATGTAAGAAATAGAGAAGGAGTTGGGTAGAGAAGGAGTCGGGTGTGTACAGAGCTGGATGGGCAGCCATGGGCAGCCTCCACAGGACACAAACCTTGGTGTTAGGATGGAAGCCTACCCCAGGCAAAGTGTGGCTGCGCAGGCTCCTCTGCTGATGCAAGGACCACAGCATCCTACCCTTGACTCCATGCTAGACACAGTCTCAGAGCTGCCTTTGCATTTGATTCTTGGCCTTGGGGGATTTCCAGACTGCAGAGAAGACATACATCCACATATCAGGCAACTGAGGTCTCCCAAAGTGACTGCAAAGCTTTTGCTTCATTAGCACAGTATCAATGGTCTTCTACTTTTCCACTGCTCCACTAATGAACAGGGTTATCAGTATTTCAATAATGTGAATTAACAGAATCAGAAATTAAATGATTCAATCCACAAGTGGTTTTTGCAGGTTCATGGTATTCTTGCTCATTTAAGTAAAGCCATTCCTCCTGAATATATTTGGGCAACGGCATCCCTACTGTAGCAGAATAATTACTGTAACTGTCCCAAATTGTTAACTCAGTGGGTGACACAGTGAAGCAGAGCTCAGTCAAAAATGAGATACATGAACCAAGCAGCCCTGGAAAACAATAGACTCCTCTGAATAAATGTCATGGAAAGCTTTACATTTCATCCTGCTCTTCGTAGCTTAGCACGGCTTTAACTTCAACAGTTTGGCATACAATTAGTAAGCCACCTGCCTGAAGATGACTGGGCACAGTCAGTCATCCTGTCTGCAAGGCTGAGATCTGAGCTGGAGCTACCTCTCCTTATGTGCTTTTCCTGTACCTACATCTGTGCTCGTTTAAGTACAGGAGCTGCTGCAAATGTCACTCAGGCTTTGCCTTGATTGCTGTACTCATCAGTGATGTCTTGCTAACACCGATAACCTTCCTTCCCCTGCTCTGTGTGTGCCTGCACTCTACAATACGAGACACCCAGAGCAGCCTTCCCTACCTGGATTTCTCATTTGGTCAAACCATCACTTGCACTTTCCCATTTGGTAAAGTCATTCTGTAAAATTAAATGGGAAGAAATCTGGAAAGAAAATCTCCGCATCTAAAAGCCTTTTCTTTAGGGAAGGTCAACTCTGAGTCTAAGCAGATGGAGCCCTCTTCCAGCTAACACTTCTGGGTAGCAAACAGATAAGGGTAACAGCCCTTAACTGATTTTACATCTCCAGCTGCATGTACCTAAGGATTTCCTGCAAACTCCTTCCTCAGGCAGTGCCTGCAGAAGGTTGCAATTTGTCAAGGGGATTTGCCAATATTAAATGTTATTTTACTTCCCACCTGAAGTCAGACATTTCCATTCTGATGGAATTTTTCTCATTTTCTGATTGCTTTTTTAGATATTGCCTCCCCCCATTCCAGTTTTCTTCTCTCTTCACTGTTTCCAGAGGACAAGGGGGATGGTGACTAAACCCAAATGAATGTATTCTTTTCTAACTTACAATCTACTAAAGGAAGGAATATCTTTGTAATTCAGATCCCCTCAACCTCTTTCACCTGTAAATTGTTATATGAGCTTTGATAACTTTACTGTGACAGGGGGATCTCCTGAACAAATCTGACATTTGATACGATCACACACAAATGGCTGAAGATTCCCTATTTTGTCCTTTATGACGGCTCTAAAGCTGCTGCCCTTTAGTTTTGATCATCTGAGACACAAACCTGAATTCCCAGTGAGTCTGGAAAACCTCCTGTAGAGTGTGAGAGGTGGTGGCTGGTTGGAAAAGGGCTGGGGGGGAAGAGCCAGCTCTAAGGCAGGGGAAATTCCTTGTCATTTTGTACTCTCTCTCTGGAGCTAGGCTGGAAATAAAGCAGTGCTCTTCCTCCAAAAGCAATGTGCTTTTAAGAAGCCAGCCTCATCTGAGCTAATCCAGCACCCACACACATGACAGGAAAGGCCAAATTCTCATTACCAGGGTAAGATTGTTATATCACAGCCAGGCACTAATGACACCAGGTTTTGGGTTTACAGTTTAGGGCTTGTTTCAGGCGTCACCATGCTTCCCCTAAGATTCCTACAGACACTCTCTCCGATAATTGCAAGGTCTATGTTTTACAGTAATGATGAAATATTGCTTTTGAGAGTGGTGCTTTCAAAAATAACAGCAATTGTGTTCAAAAGAGCAATTCTGAGGCTGGCTGTGCAGGTAAATTACCCGAAATACCTGTAAAGACAGTCAGATAAAGTAACTGGAACAACACCAGGGCTAGTATGATGCTCTGGGGGCATCTAAAACACTTCTTCCCATAAATCCTTTAAGTCCAAGTGAATAACTTCCTCAGGGAGCTGACAGACCTCCCCACAAAGCCTTTTCCTTTAAATTTCTTAATGTGCAAAAGTGAATACTTGATTTCCTCTGACAACAGCAAGACAGATGTTTTGCTAAAGGATGGGAATGAGTCAGGTTCTTCTCTGCCTTCTTTGCAATCTGTCCTTGGGTACTTATTACAGCAGTAACAATCCCTGCAAGCACACACTCAGAGGTCAGCCGGAGGTTGGGGATACAACACCGCTGACTAAATGCTATCTGGGCAACTACACTTGGTTAGACCCAGGCACATTAGTTTATAAAAAGGAGTCTACACAGCTTATCCAAAAGAGAAGGATGAACCCTATTTAAACAGCTGAAAGCTTGTCTGATTTCTACTGCCTGATGCTTCATTTTTACTCACTCTAAGCCTTTAGAGAAGCCCAGCCACCAGAAAATGAAATAATGCTTCATTCGGGAAAGTCATTCAGACTGGAACATTTGCTTCCAGTCCTGCAAAGCTGCAACTGCAAGACCAGGGAGTATGGACAGCCTGTTTTTCAAGAGAGGAAATAAAACACTGCAAATGTCAAAAGTGAAAGGCTAGGCACAGTGTAACCGTTCCCTGTACACTGGGTGCGTGGTGAACCTTCTGTAGGAAGAGTCGAAGGAGTTAAATGACTACAGACAGTCTGGGAATTAGAAAGTTTTTACCCATTAGAGGAGTGGATTTTTGGAGAGTCTCTTCACAGCAGTAATGAGGGCAGGCTGTCAGATGCCTTTACGGACAGGTTTATGTGACATGGCTGCTTGCATTAGCTGGGCTTGGTCACCACAACCCAGGAGGACTCCTTTGGTCTCATTGCTTACATGCCTTGCTCTGGTGGGAGGGAGCCCAAGGAAACTGCCTACTCACAGTCCTCGGTCCTGCTGTCGTGATCTGCTTGGGGAGTAGAGTCTGACTCCTGCATCTTTCATACACACTCCTGAGAGCAGAAAAAATGGTAAATCTTCAATATTATTATAATAAGGATAGGGAGACAAAGGCAGGGAGGCAGGAAACCTTGTCAGATACACTCATTCTCTCTGCACTCTGCCTCTTGCTCTCTGGTTCTGAGCCTACACGAACAGACGCTAAAGACAGGGAGAGGAAATGGAGTCACTGCTGTGCTCATGCTCAACTCCTTTATTTCTGACTTAATTTCTATACAGGAGCAGGAGGAATTTGTGCTCTCTGCACTTTTCTGGGCTCCAAATACACCATACGCTTCATTCAAGCTGCAACAACCCTCAAATACTGGTGTGCCCCCTATCAGTGCTAGTTTTTCTGGGAGAGAGTCCATTTTGCTTTGGACTTTGCTTTTGTTTCTCTTGGAGCCGCATGACATTGCACAGCTTTTCTAAGGGTAAGATCACAGACTATGCACTGTGAAGATTAAGGGTGCTTGTTCATGGGGATACTGTGGTTTTGTTAATGGACAAAAAAGGAGATTTTTGGGAGCTCAACTTACATACAAAATGAATGTACATTACTGTGCTCTAATTGCAAATAGCTTGGCTGGGGCTTTAAAAGCCTTTCATTCCAAGTCCAGTGTTTGTCAAACGTCTTTTAATACTAACCATGGTTATAAAGTGCACATTATTACTGTTAATACTTCCAGGAGCCTTTTCAGCAATCGCCCTGCTCCTGTCCAATCCAGCGCAAACACTCTCCCTACCATGGGGGATTGGAAACAACATGAATTAAAAGGGACCCAGATAAGAGGAAAATAACTAGTTTCATAAAGACTGTGAAGCTTGAAAGAACTCTCAAAATGCTGAAGACCGAGAACTGCCTAATCTGAGTGCAGACACCCCCTTCATCCCTAATCCCGCAGTGCTGAGCTTGCAGAACTTTACCCTTACACTTCTTTTTTCCCTATTTATTGTGCTTTGTTATGCATTTTGGGTTTAATTTTCATAGGAGAAATGAACTTGCTTCATTTCACTCACTAGATTTCACGCACCAGAACTGCAGGGGAGGGTTTGGCTTTTCAGTGCTGCCAGGGAAGATTTGTCTTGTCTCATTCCACCCAATGGTGGGCAGAAGACCCTGGATGAGCATCTTGTAGCCACCCTTCCGTGCCCACTGCCAGCACATCTATGAAGTGCAGGACTGCTGTCAGCCTTGCTCTACAAGCCCCCATGTAACTTGGATAGTGAGATCATTATAGCCAGAGATCAAGACAGAAATCTGGATGAAATTCAGATGTCTCAGTCTATGAAGGATTAGGCCGCAGGGTAATGAATCCCACTGACTTCCAGTGAGACTTCAGTGAACTCTGAAGCGTTGACATCACTTTTGAAAGTAGTCCCAAACCGCTGCAGGACTTTATAGTTTGAGTGACTTGACCAAGGCCATGAAGAAAAGCCTGTAGTACTGCTAGGCATTAACTCAGGTCCTCTAAATCTCTGTGTAGTCCTTTAGATCCTAAAGAGCTTGGTTAATGCCATGCTCCACATAGGCCTACAGCTCTTTTTCTTACGGTTAAGGCTTAGCCCACTAACTTCTCTTTAGGAAGCATTATAAGGTAACCAAACAGTAACATGTGGAAAAAGATTAAAAGCCCTCATTGTTGTTATGTGGTTTAATTAGTTGTGAAACAGCTGAAAAAGAAATCTCGTTTTGGCCTGTGATAGACAAAGAACATTGATTAACAAATATTTACCTGGAGATAGCTGTGTGGGCTCAACGGGAGCAGTAAAGAAACAGATGGAGGCAAAGGATGAGCTAGAAGCCACTCAGTGCATTACAAGCACAGCAGATAACATCCACAGCCTTGTTCGGTCATGTAACTCCACCACAGAACAATTAGAAATGGAGCTGAAATTAAATATAAGCCACACATAATGTCATTCAGCAAGCGTGAGACAATGCAATGTAATAGCCCGATATTGTATAATAACCCTGGGAATTAGTAACTAAATGGCTTGTGCTGACAACAAACAAGTATATGGTCTGGAGGGTTGAGAGAATAGATGTTCTCGCTCTGCAGAGTCATAATGTGATCATTTTGCAAGACCCTTTGGAGATAAACAGTCCAGGAGAAATGTCACTTTTATCTACATACATTAAGTGCAATTTCCATAAATTACATGCTGTGAAAGATCAATGTATGATCTTGTTCATGGCTCATATGTCTTCTTCTCCTGTCACCCCAGAAGTGAAGTGGGGGGTGATCTGGGTGTCAATACATGCACGGGCTCATCTGGCCAGGCTGATGTCAGCCCTCAGCTCTGTCCCTGCCAAGACTGGCCAGGCTCCAATCTCAGCTCTTCCTCTGGGCATTTAACATGCTCTTCTAACCCAATTAGAAAGTCTAAATTCCTGCTTACACTACACTCAGAGGCTGTGTCTGAAATCACTGCAGCTGACAGTGGCAGCCATGACCTCTTTCCTCAGCTGTACAAGGGCACCAAGGGCAGATGGAATTCTTAACGCTGTTCAGTGTTAAGTCAGGGAAAAAACCCCAATTGTCTGGGAAATGTGAGATGCTGCAAGAAACTGTGTGATAAGATTAGGAATGCCACAAACTGTTTGCATGAAGTGTTCACGAGAAACTCTACTTTGTTTTTCAGGCTGAGAACTCTTCCTAATTGGAAATAGCCTCTCCCAGGCTTGTCCAGACCCTAATGAGAACTGATGAATAAAACAGGAGCGGGGGGAAATCTCCAAGGCAGCAAGTCCAGTTCTCTCCCTTCACATATTCAAACATACCAACCTCTACCTTAAAACATGTGAGGCTGCAGGTACACATTTCCTTCTAGTCCTTAAAATTGACAGCCCCATTTGTCTGAACATTTCTGGGCCTCCAGAGAGATGAATAAAGCAGTAATCTGCATGTCAGCAGTTTCTGGGCTGTCTACCGCTGTGCCTCTCTGCTGTAGCAGCCGTTGTGGAGAGTATGTTAAGCTGTGCCAGAACCAACCCACCTTTCAGATGTGCAGAGATTTCCTCTCCTCTTTGCAAGCCCTAAAACCTCTCCTTGCAACCTGGACTCCCTTGGCAAAGTGTTTTAGCGTAAGGTCCCCCTCTTGACTCTTGATCTAGCAACACAAACTCTTGTTTTACCTTGAAGCTTTCTTCTTCCAACCCCCTTAAAAATCCACCGACAAAAAAAGCCAGATGGCACAGAAATGTCAGTGCTAGTTTAATGGCAAATGTGAGAAGTAAAACAGAAGAGGGAAAAGCAAAGAAATCTGTAAGCAGTCCCTCTCCATCCAAAGCAACCCAAGGAAGCAGGTTCTCCAGAGACGTAGTTCTTCTGGAACTGAGCATATGGCAAATAGATTTTCTATTTTAAATTCACAAGTGAATGTTGGAATTTTCAAGCCAAAATCAATACACATTTTTTAGTTCTTTCCACCCAGCAGCAGTTTGGGTCTTCTACTGTGTTTCTCAAAAGGCCAGAAGTGAAAAGTGTGGCCTCACTGAAATCGATAGCGAAAATGCTCAAGTTTAACAGAAGCAGGGGTTCAGTTTGACCCTGGCAGACTTACACACTAACAGGAGCTGCTCAGTTTTGGTGTACTGGAAGCAAAAAAATCCACATAAAATAATGGTGGCATCACAACCACATTCCACAACCCTATACCCTCCACTGGCAAGCAAAAGTGATAGGTCACTCTAATTTTAGAGTAAGTTACGAATGGACATTCTTGGGATTCAAGAACAAACTCTTACATGCTTCTAGCAGACATGCCTCTCCTGCTCCTCCCAAGCTGGCTACAACCTGGGATTCCAGCACTTTGTTTCACATGGAACAAGTGCATGTTAATGGGTCACTTCTCATTGCCCAGGGAAGTTGTGAATGCTTCATCCCTGGCGGCGTTCAAGGTGGGGTTGGAAATAGCCTTGGACGGCATGGTTTAGTGGGAGGTGTCCCTGCCCATGGCAGGGGGGTTGGAACTCGATGATCTTGAGGTCCTTTCCAACCCTAACTATTCTATGATTCGATGTGCAACCTCCCTACTAACATCTCTCTCTGACCAGTTATAAGTGTGATCCTCTTTTGTACCAGGCTCCTGTTAGTCAATACTCATCAACACCTTCCTTTCCACAGCATAGACAAGCTCAGAGCAGCCCAACTGCTGACTTACCCAACAAGCCAGCAAAGTGTGGGGCCCTTCCTCCATCCCAGGAGCCCTGCAGCAAGTCCTCCCTGCTCCTTTTGCACCAGGCTTTTCCTTTCCATCAGCCTTTTTCCAAGCCAGCTTCCACTAATCGGCTGTGAGATGCTGGGACTGAGCTGCTGGCTCAGCCACCCTAGCAGAGGTTGTGCTTCAGCCTTGGAGAAGGCATCATCCTCTCTGCTGGCTCGAATCTGACAAATTTCCTATTAAAATCCTTATCAATGCATCTGCCCTCAGGACTAGACCACAAGTTATAACACAGACTGGGGTCCTTTGGGAAGGAAAGCACTTTTTAAATGTAGGATGGTGTTATTAATGATATAGAAGGCATTAGCCTGCTGGAGACATCTACCTTCTGCATAGTGTGACATCCTTACATGTCTCTGCTCGTATCTGCAGAGAATATAATATTGTTGGTAAATTAGAATAACTCCATGTGTCCTAAGTACACATTATTTCTTATAGCTTGTTAAAAACAACTCAGATGCTTAAAAACTCACTGAGTAAAACCAGAGCCAGGCTTCCCCTCTGCTCTGTCTCTCCTGTGTGACTTCGATGTGGCCCTCCAGCTCCACCAGCAGTGCAGCAGCACTGAGCTGCAGCCCAGCCTAAGGACAACCAACCTGCGGCCCTTTGTCAGCTCAAATCTCAGTATTCACTTTTAAGCTGCAGGAAAACAGCTTCCCAAGCAGATCCCAGCCATGCACGGGTGTCCCCAGGCATGCCCTAAAGCAATTACCAAGGAGGAGAGTGTCTGACTGGGATGGAGGAAGGAACAGGCTGGTATATGGAGATGGGGATGTTTTCCAGGTTGGACTGATGCGAGCAGAATGAAGAGCTGCTCCACACCCTGTCAGCATGGCCAGCCTGGCAAAGTCCCCTCATGTTGCAGGCAGCCAGTCATGTCTTCTTTTACAGCTGCATTGGCAGTTGCTTTCCATTAGAAAGGGGTGAGGATGCCCACGCCTCACTGGGGCTCACGCAGAGCCTTGTTACTAAAGCCCTCACTCTTTTAAAACAGGCAAAGCCCATTTCTGAGAGAATTTGAAGGGAAAATGGGCTTTTGCCCTGCCATGCCATAGACAGGCTGGGAAGGAAGAGGTAGCAATCCACTGGGAGAGGAAATAACCCAGACCATGACTGAAAGCCACGTCTTGCAGAGTCCCTACAAAATAGCCACTCTACTGCCTCTCAGCCCCCCTCAGAGCTGAGTGCCAACCCACAACCTGAAGCCAGGAGCAATGAAATAATATCCCTGCCATTCTAAAAAGAGAAACCAGAATGAATTAGCAAACGTTCCCAGCAATTCCAGTCCCAGCCCATGCCTGTTTGGATCTCAGTCTGCTTCTGAACACCCAGGGAAAAAGAAAACAGGTCCAAAGTGTGATGAGGGCTGAGGAGATTCTTAATGATTTTCTGCAGAAGAAAAGAATGAGCTGGTGGAGCGAGACAGGATTATGCTCCTTTATAAGGTTACAGACGTGAAGCACAGAGTTCATTGCTAACGGGGTTAATCCTTCTATTGGGGGGAAAAAATCAGACTGTAGCACCTTTAAACTGGCTCTTGGCAAGTACTCAATTACTGCAAGAGACCAATTAAATAAAGTTGGGTCAGAGCGTCTCAGATCGGGGAGAAGGAGTTCGCAACCTCGCCTGGCTCATCAGAAAGATGTCGGGGGTTAGAAGTCTGCTGTGAATGAGGTTCAAGTCAATAAACCCCTTGTAATTAGCTTCATGTAGTGTTTGTTTTCCTTGAAACACATACAATTAAGTGAAGAAAAAGAAAAGTGTGAAGAGAAAATAACACCCCACGAAAGCAGAAATAAGGCAGGTGGGAGGCGGGCATGTTACTGCACTCTCAAGCAGTGGGGCTCCAGCCACGTTCATGCTGCTGCTCTCCTTGGGACAGACCTCACCATAGGACAGTCAATGGTGCAGTTACCTGGAGATGAAACTCAAGCTCTGCCCAAAACCCTCTCCATCACCTGAGCACTATTTAAACCCCTGTGTCGGAGATTTACAAATGCTTTGAACAATAGTGATCTTTAGATTTGCTGTCTGTACTGGGTAATGCAATTGAGTCTTCCCTATGAGACCCATTTAAAGCTGCCTGTTTTTAAAGACTCACTAAAACCCTTAAACACTTGAGATAAAACAATACCTAAGGGGGATTTGCATTATGCTGAGAAACATGCACAACTGCCTCATTGTCTTCAGAGGGATTTAACTGCTGCCTATGGAATATGGCACCTGGGTCACTGCTCATCATCTGGACAGAAGAAACTTGGCTGTGACCAGAATGTTCATGAGTTTTGCCCCAAAGCAGGCCAAGGATGGAGAACTGGCCAATGGCCACAGTGAAGATAGGCTGAGAAAATTGGGGCTGTTCAGCCTGCAGAAGAGAAGGCTGCATGGAGACCTCATAGCAGCCTTCCAATAACTGAAGGGGGCCTACAGGGATGCTGGGGAGGGACTCTTCATTAGGGACTGTAGTGAGAGGACAAGGGGTAATGGGTTCAAACTTAAACAGGGGAAGTTTAGATTGGATATGAGGAAGAAATTCTTTACTGTGAGGGTGGTGAGGCACTGGAATGGGTTGCCCAGGGAAGTTGTGAATGCTTCATCCCTGGCGGTGTTCAAGGTGGGGTTGGACATAGCCTTGGATGGCATGGTTTAGTGGGAGGTGTCCCTGCCCATGGCAGGGGTTGGAACTGGATGAGCTTAAGGTCCTTTCCAACCCTAACTATTCTATGATTCTATGATTCTAAGACTTGTGCATTAACACAGTCAGGATCTGTCTCATTCTTAAACACTTCAGTGGTTGCAAAGACATAACAAAGAGACTATGACAAATATCAAGCCTTCTGAGAACTGCTCTTAGAGACCTGAAACTACAGGTCACCAATTGATTGGGGTTTTATTCTCTAATAGCTCAGAAAGATTTCTCCTGCATTGGCTTGACAAAAGCCTCTTCATCATGCCAGTCGGATCAATTGAATCCTGCTGGTAATGCTGCACTCTTTGTTACTTCCTCTACTCTTTACACCTCCATGTAAAGAAAATGTGAAATAGGATCCTCTCAAGATACTGGGGAGAAAAGTAAGATATTCAGTATTAACATGCTTAGACATTATCTCAGCAGCTCAGTGGGGATTCTTTTCACCTGATTCTTAATTTAGTACTTTAATACTTCTCCAGATGAGGTTACACAATTAATAAATCCTCTGTGGTACAGAGAACTCTGTTGTACAGAAGAATATCACAATAAAACAATCTTCTATCTTTAATAAACACCACCCTCCAAGAGAAGAACATTACTCACATAACCTGTGTAGGACTGTTAAGTATCTGCTGCCTTTTCAAAGATAGTTGGAGTCATCAAGAGTATCTACGCAAGCCTGGAGTATAGGGCAAAAGCAGATAGTAACAGAGTTTGGCTTTCAGAACAAAGAGCAAGCATCTGAATTGAAAGAGCAACAGAACAACAAAGCAACAACAAAAAAACAAAGGCAATATTTCATAAGGAAACCATTACTGACATTCAGGGGAAACTGAGACTCACTTACATAGAAAGCTAGTGGCCACGGTCACATAGATGCAGCGTTTTCACTCCCCAGGCAAATACTAGATTCTCTATGTTTTACTCCATCATGAAAGGACTACTCTTAGGATGGGAAGGTTTTATTTCAGACAGGTTGTGGTGCACTCAGTGAGACTATCATTGTTTCTGGTAACAGACCTGTGAGAAATCTTCCTCCTCACACAGATCCCTGACCCTTCGTCTTGGCTCTGGCTTGCAGCTGCTGTCATGGCCAAGGGTGACTTGGGTTGGGTTTGAGTCCAGAACTGCTTTATGGGGCTTTCCATCACCTGGGCATCTGTAACTGCATTACCTGCATCTGGTAACTTTGCCCAGACAGGCTGTAAATCTCTTCTTTCCCTCTGTCCTTCACCTATAGTATGTTTGTTACTTGCTTTTACAACTTTTAACCTTTATTTTCCTTTTGGCCACCTGCTTTGTTAACACTGCATCTATGGATAGCACCTGCAGGCTTAAAAATAATGACAACTCCTATAACAAATGGATAAGTAATTGCAAATCGTTGTGGATTGCACCAGTGTTTGCAAAGGTACTTACAAATAGCTTAGAATACGTTAATCAGAGATGAAGAGATGCTTAATTAACAGTTAATCAATGATGGCTATCTTATACATTTATACAGTGGCAGCACTGGCTCTATTGCTTTTCACCTCTCTGATGTTTACTGCATCTTTACAGGGTGGCTTGTGATCTTCAGGAATATGATTTTTCATTTATACAATTTATTTAACACTTATTAAAACATCTCTTCCCTTTTATTACCAGTTTATTACATATTCCTGGCATGAGAAACCTTTCCTCTCCCTCCTGCCCTCTTCAGAACAGAACTAAGGATGTGCATCACCTTCCTTGTTTCACATTCCAGTTGCAACACAGATCAGTGACTCCTGATGGTGCGTTTGCCTCAGCACCTTTCTAAAATGGCTTTCTGTGTTAGCAATACCTGAACTAACACGTCAGCTTTCTGCCAAGGATTGATTGGTTACACACAGTTAATTGGTGAGACAGAGTCACTCAGCCCATTAATTCCAGTTTGGGCTGTTTGTCTTTCTTTTTAAGAGATAATGGGCTCTTTTGTAGACCTGGGAAGGATGGGCTCATCTGTGCTCTGTACCCAACTCCTGCCATAACAACCCACGCTTTGGGGCAGTGCCAGAACTGCACAGTGAGCTTACAGGCCCAGTTTTGAGTATTTGCCTAGCGTGATTATAATGTGTGAAATGAACTCCAGAGCCATCATGCTGCGGTGATCGTTTAACGGACTTGCTGGCCTTTGGAACCTGATCCAGAGAGACAATTGCTCTTGGCAACAGATCACCCCACTGACGGCTCTGATCTTCAACCTCCAGATGTACTAGGAGTAACTGAATGGGATTATGATGAAGTTAAATTGGCAGGGACTTGTTCTCTACTCCATTTCATCTGAAGATGGAAATGAAAATAGCCCAGCCTGGCATCACCCTGCACAATAACCTGACTCTATTACGAGTTTTCCACTCCTGCAATCTGGAAATGCCTGCTTTGCTCAGACAGATGACCTTGGAAAGCTACTGATGGTGACAGCTGACAAAGCCAACGTGTTTTCTATGGCTGTTTTTTCTCTGGTATTATTCCCCTCAGGTAGTGCTTTCACATGTTAGCTGTGTTGTACAGATTTCACCGGTCTCCATCGGGAGCTATTCTGAGCCTCTTGAGTCGTACAGGTTGTCTTTCTGGGGTAGAACACACCACCCTCACCTCTGCAAGGGCACCTTCCAGTTGCACCAAAGTGCTGACCCGGTTTGATCTCTCCATCTCCATCCCCTTTTTTTCAGCATTCCAAAGATGTCTTATTTCAGAACCAGAACAACTGGGCACCCTGCAGATGAGAGCTTTACCTTGGAATAAATGCACGTAGCTCTCCTTAGTATCAGTGGGAGGTTTGAATACATATTTAATATCAAAGGCTTATAGCTTAAAGAAAAAAAGAGTGATGATTCTTGCTGCCCAGCTTTGAGGCACATGAAAGGAACCTGATTCTGAAGCCATGCTGAGCTCTGAGAATCAGGTCAGCAAGTCACATACCCCCAAACACTTGTTTATTTTTATAATCCCAGCCGAAACATGGCAAAAAGTTCTTAGGGAAGCAAATATGCAAACTATTTATTATCTGTGTAATGTTTGCAATGGCAGCCCTCTGCTTTCCCTAATTTCTTCACAATTTGCATATAAATGAGACATTGTATCACCGGGTAGTTTTATTTCTCCAAAACACTGACAAGAATGTTGACAAAGTTCTGAGGATCTTATAGTCAATATTTTCACTAAACACATAATGCATCATTTGGTTTATGAAGGAACTAATTTAGAGTTGGGAAGTGCTTTGAGAGCATACAGCACAGCAGAGCTAAGGCCTGGAGATTCCCACTGTGGCTACTGGTCTGTCTGGGAAAGCAGCATCACCTTCCTCCACAGCTTCCCCAAGTGCAAGGTGGTGGCAGCAGAGCCTCCTCTGTGATCCACTATCTGTACAGAAGTGCTGCTGTATCTCACAAATGGAAGGCAAAACTATCGTAGGGTCCTGCGAAGTTTCAGAGCGAACCCATCCCTGGGCCCAGCTCTGCCCACATTAGATGAAACCAGAGGTCTGCACCAGATTGTGTCCAGCAACAGTGCAAGTCTGTCAGCTGCAGCAATGGTTTAGGCTAATTTAAAGTCATTTAACATCTCTTGCTTAGTGTTCAGCAACACATTTTGCCACTTAGGTGCTACTTAACTAACATAGGAGATAAAACCCTGATTTTGCTACATCTAAAGGAAATCTATAAGGTAACTTACGTAAGATGAAAGAACTTATGTAGGACAAAAGGGTTTTTTTAATGGCTGCAGATCTAATCCTTTCTTATTACCCCTCTCATTTACTTGCTGCTTGTTGCCAGGGGTATGGGCAGGGAAAGGCTGGTGAGGGGCTACATTTTAGTGCTGCTAATTGCTTGGCTCATCTTGATTAGCTGCATCTCTCCAGCTCTCTGGTGCGCTCATTACTATTGCTGAAATCAATTCCCTCTACTTGAAGTAGGGTTGCTGATCCTCATCTCCCTTCTTGAGATGATGATTCATGGGCACAGAACCTGCCTGGGTGCTCATGAGAGAGCAGTAGCAACTCTGGGGATAGTCCTTCATGCAAGATGGAACAGATGGAGACCATGTGAACGAATTAGTCTGCCTAGGACCCAGCACATCCCTGCACAGATGAATACAGTAAATCCCTGTATAGCACCTACTCGCAGAAGAAAGACTGTCAGATCATGTTTACGCTTCGAAGAGATCCTAAACCCAGAACACAACCAGCAGCATTTGCATTTTAGGTTTTGTTTTGATGCAAAGAACATGCACTAAGCATACGGCTAGTCACCAAACCTTCCTGAGAGCTCCACAGGCAGAAGGAGGAACAAAAAGAAGCACGGGATCCATTAAAAGCACATGATGAGCAAAAAACAGTCAGTTGCAGTGTTAATAAAGCATTGCTTGCCATCAAAGCTGGATTATTTCAGCAGCTAATCAGCTTCAGAACATAAAGAGACTCTGGAGCAAGAATGATTGATGACTGAAATTCTACTTGCACTGTTGTAATGAGAAGGGATATCTGTAATCCCTTTTGCGGCTTTACCCTAAAACGCAGAGGCACTGAACAAGCTGGGACAGACAGCGAGTATGAGTCTGAGCAACAGTTATCTCTGCAGACCCAAGGAGCCTTTTGTCTGCGTGATCTATGTTTTTTTCAGAAGCATGAGTAAGCTTCCAAAGCAATCTCTGCCAGGCAAGACCAAACCTCAGCAATGGGTGCTGAATGGGGAGGTGCTTTTAATATTCAGCCTGAGTATCTGAACCCATCAGTGCCTGTGTAGTTCAGGAATCCTGCCCCCACACCCACCTGAATGTCACTGGCAGTTTCTTGCCTAACTCCTGTCATCTGTAAGTCAAGCATCTCACCTAAGATGCTTGCTAGAGGTTCCACAGATGCTAATAAAGATCAGTGTCTCCTAAAGGAGACTAAACCCATCATTCCTGAACACCTTCTAGGGCCAAATTACCCCATGGACCTACGTTTCTCTGCAAACACTCTGGAAGGAGCCTTGAGGATAGGCTTTAACTAGGCAAGTATAGCTGGTGAGATGAACCCATTCACCATATGAACCCATCCCATATTCTGACTCTGAGATGTGGCAGAAGTGTGGGGCTGGGGTGGGATTAAGGGGATTTGCAAGTCCACACTGTATAGCACCTGCCTTTCCTGCATGAAAGTTGGAGCCTGGAGGCATGGGAGAAGGAGAAAACAGGCAAGAGGAAGGGCCAGAAATTTGGAATTAAAACAGCTTTCAAACTTTGCTCTTTATAAATCAACAAGATCCTAACATACCGTTGTTGGCTGTATCCTCCTGGCAGCTTTTAATGCCTATTTCTTGCTACTTCCATGTGGGTTTTTTCGTGTTTGTATCTGAGTCACTTAAATGCTTCCCCTACTCTATCATGTCTAAATTTCCTTCTGGATTTCACCAAATAGTAGCTATATTCAAACCAGAGGGGAACAAAAAAGAGTGCCAGAATGCACGCATAAGGCCAGTTGCTGATGGATTCAAGCTGATCTGTTACCCATTGCCAGAGTTAGAGGTTTAAAATGATGTTAAAAACAATTTACAGTGACACTTAGAGCTGTGAAAGAGAATTCAGGCACTCTCCGCCAAATCTGTGTACATCATCTATCATCTGTCAGTCTGATCCAGTCAATCACCTAACTTAATTCACTGCCTTTATAAAGGCAACTATAATTTTAAGGTCTAAATGCAACATCTCTATAAAATTGATTCCCATGTTTCAGTGTTGGTCTGGCATGGATAAGTAATATTAGGAGGACAAGCATGCTAGAACACTTCTCTGCTTGTTTAACCAAGCCATATCATCATCTTCCATCGGTTTGGCATATGAACTAACTGTAAATAACTTAGATCAGTATGTATAATATTTAGAGAAGGAGTATGAGGTTGGAAGCCAGGGCAAATGAAGCAGAAATACATCTCAAGCTTGGAAGTGTTTTTCCAGTCTGATAATACATATACATATTAATTACTTGTGACTGTAGACACCAAGCTATAACACAAGGGCTGGAATAGCTCAAAGCATTCACAGCTAAGCTTCCTAGGGCACAGAGATTTCCCTCTTTGCTGAAGTTTTGACAGGGATGGAGGAGGAAGCATATAATTTTATGCAAATGAAGACTCTGAAATATTTCACTAGTGTTTGTTGTTTCATTACTATGGATATATAGCAAAGCATTATCAAATCCAGACCTCCTAAAATCCAGATTTAAAATAGTCTTACTACTTGCACAAATTGGCTTCTGGATACCTACCAAGAAACAGGACCCTTATGCTCGGTGCTGTACAACTCCTCCAGTTTGTTGCAGACACCAACAGAATCATGGAAACATGGAATCCCAGGTTGGCTTGGCTTGGAAGAGACCCTAAAGCTCCTTCAGTTCCAGCCCCCTTCCACCTTCCACTAGACCAGGCTGCTCCAAGCCCTGTTCAACCTGGCCTTGAACACTGCCAGGGATGAGGCAGCCACAGCTTATTGTGTCCACAGTATGAGGTTCAGGTGAGTGCTGGGTACTGAGTACATACCAGGTAAAGCAATTCTTTCCCTGAAGATTTTACACTCTAGGGAGAAAAGATACACAAGGAAACACAGAAAACATGTTCCAAAGGGACAGTGAATTAGCAGAACCAGAAACAAAACCACATTCAAAATACACTTGCCCCTTAAAAGTACATCTCCTCCATTCCCTCGCATATGGAAGTGTCCATGCACATCCACAAGGAAAAGCTTACTTTACCCGACATTTGGAGTAAGTATTTCATTACATATTCTTGCCAAACACTAGATCTGCTTGTAGAGGAGACAGATAAAAATGCCACCTGTTTTCAAAGGACTGGATTTGCTCTTCCCAGCCAAAAGCCAAAAGCCAAGGTGCAAACAAATATCACCTGGATTTCCTGGCAACACTGAAGCTAGAATATGGCATTCTTTATGGGACCCCAGCCCATAAAGTCCAAGATGATGGCTTGTGTTTACTCCTAGGGGTTTGCTGCAAAGGCTCCACTGGGGCTCCTTTTGCAATCATGGAAAGGATTCCTAGGCACATGGAAGGGAACTGTATCAGACCTCATAAGGATAACGCTGCCTTTGTACTCCTACAGAAGTAGAAAATATACAATAGTTTGCCAGTGTTTTCCACCTGTTCATTACATCTTGTCTAGCTTTGAGAGCTTGCCAGATATGCATTAACCAACTAGCTGGGATTACATTGCAATACTGTCTTTGTATCCCTTTAGTGGCTGAAGGGAATAGCTAGAGAACGTTAAGTACAAATTCAGTGCTTTTTAGCAAGAGCTCAAGGGCACTGATAGAAAGCTGAGCTCAGGGCAATGCATTAACTAGTTTCTGTTAACTGTATATATTCCTGAGTATTTTACATGTCCCCCTGTAGACACACAGCATTCATTTGGAAAGGATCCACCTCTCTGGGAAAATCCCCAGCCATTGCATGCTGCCTTCGCAAAGAGCCAGTCATATTACACTATACTGTAAGTGATCACTTTGGCTTCAAGGGCTGTGATTAATCACCAAGCAGTGGGCAAACTGCATGGCCAGATGAGCATTCTTAAAGTAGGTGTTTCATTGCAGCTGAAGCACAGATGTCTTGGTAGATGAAGTTTTTCCCCTCCTCTATTATCCACAGTAGCCTTGCAAAGACCTATGCAGCAAAAGCTGGGATGGTCCTCTCAGGGATAAAGGATGAAGAGCAGAGAACTTAAGAGATTGGCTTTAGGAGTATTTGAAAGAGGTTGTTACCGTGCTTTCCCCACCTTACGACCTCGGGGAAATGCCCTGTACAATAGGAGAGAGATGTTTTTGAGTACCTGAAAGTACCAAATTCTTCTGGATCACAAAGTGCAGAGGAAATCAGCTAACAGGAACCAAACGGCCTGTGGTCGGCAACCTGAAGGCATGACAGAGCTACTTAATATCCAGGAATTTAATGTGCCATGTGTAGAAAATGTCTGTAGTGCAACAGAGATGGCTCTGACCTTTCCCAGCAGGTCAGCAGAGCTCCTTATGCAAGGGCTTCATCAAGTCACAGAGAACTGTGACCGGCAGGAGCTCATGATCCACACGTGTGACTCGCAGAAGACTCTCCTCCAAGGCACTCAGCACAGCTATCGCTCCCATTTGGCAAATGGTCGGGAATTATGCTTGATTTGATGAGGTGCTGGGAGATAAATTTCCTGTCGCCTCTCAATATAGATGTGGTTGTGTAGCAATCAGTGCCAGCAAGCAGATGCCGGGTGTGCTGCTAAGCCACTAGCTTTGTGAGCAGTGCCTTCATTAGCAGCGCCTTCAAGAGCAGTGCCTCCATGAGCAGTGCTCCCTCTGAGCTGAGCTGAAGGACATTCATTAGATATTTTACCTGCAAATATTCTGCTACACAGGGGCTATCCCTGGCTTAAGTTCTCTGTAGGAGCAGCTCGTCTTGCAGTCAACTTGCATGGCCTACACTAAGTCTGCAGGGATATGTTCTTGGGAGCTGCTTAATCCCAGGAAAACCAATGAAATTCACTGCACTGGAATGATACCTTGCAGGGAGAGATTAATTTCCTCAGTTTCATCCCAGTATTTCCTGTAGATAGATGAATGCTGGATGACACTGGAATATATTCTTATTTATATGATCCAAACCCCACCTCACACACTAGCAAAAGACCTAAGTACCCAGTTCATCTCCCATCTGGCCCAAAGCAGCATCCTGCACTCAGGACCAGCATTTGCAGCTTTTAACCTTTGGCACCACAGCCACAATGTGGCGCAGCCTTTTCCATCACTATGCTTTAAAGATACAATCCTTATTCAAGAATAGCCTGCCTATTTGTTCTGTACATTGTTCTTTGTGCATTAATTAATGAAAATTCCACTAGAAGAGTTTCCAAAAGCCCAAAAGCCAGTAAGACTATTGCTGAATTTAATGGAAATAGATTGCTCTGGTACTGTTCTATACTGAAATTCTTGAATAATGATTATTCTTTACTGAAAAACCTGCCTAGCACAGCTGATACTCAGCTTTTCCATCAAAAGACTCCCCTTCATCTCACTGTATCTGTCAGCATTGCTGAGTATACCATCTTCTTCCATAGCATCCACTCTTTGCTGTTGTTACTTATTGAATTAGACATCCTGAAGGAAGACTGCTGTGTCAGATGAAGCCAGGATGCTGGGTGAGTGCTGGGATGGATGTCATGCTTGCTAAGATGACTAAATTATCTTGTCGAGATACATTATGGGATCAAGTTGAAATCACTTCTTATGGAATGTAGGATGCTTTGTAATGTGCTTCCACACAGCTAAAACTCCTCGAGTGCATGTCTTTGTGATTTCAGTTTGCACTTTTCTACAAGTCCGTGTCCTCTGTGGGTTGCAAGGGGCACGGTAGAGGCCCTGAAGAGCTATACATTTGCACAGGTGATTAAACCCAGAAGTGAGACTTCATTTGATATTATGACTGAGCTGATCTATTACCTCATTGCTGTCTAGGGAAGCTCTGGCATCTTCCTCCTACGCCTGCCCTCGTGCTCCTGCTACCCTTCGCTGAGCTTGTTCAGCTCACTAACCCAGCAGGAAACTTCACTGGCTTTTCCAGTGAGGGGATTATCTGTAGCAGAGGCAGAAGCCTGTAGGCAGCCCAGGGGGGAGAGAATGAAGGCAGAGGGAGCTCCAGAATTGCCCCTTTCAACAACAGCGAGCCCTGAGATCGCTTTGACAGCCCAACTCGGCCAAACTCCAGCTACAGACAGTCCCAGGAAACTAATTCAGTGATCTCAAAGTCTTTAAGTGGATGCCAGTGATCATGTATAATATCCTTAGTGTGCTTGCTGCTAAATCACATTGGTGCACTTATATATGCAGTAGGGTTTTCCTTGCTAATAATCAAAGGTGCTAATTTGCATATGCTCTTGGTTATGTCTTTAAAATATTATGAGGGTAATAAAGGCAAAAGTCTTGCCTGGAATTTTAAATTAATAGTTATCTGTCTCTCCTGTAACCTGTGTGTGCTTTCCTCATTTGGGCAGAATTAAATCTACACCGTTTAAGGAATTTCCAGATGTAAATGGATCAGAAAATAATAGCCATTTATTTCCCAGCAGTGGATGGTTCTTTCTCCTCCTACCCCAGTGACAAGCAGTGATTTGTAGCAGGGATTACACTCTGCTCCTTGGAAGCGGTGGTGAACAACATGATGTTGTTATTGCCCTCCTGCAATAATGCAAGGGCATAAAATCACAGAATCATAGAGTCCAGTCTAAACCTCCTGTGAGGCAAGCTGAGGCTGTTTCCTATTGTCCTATCACTTGTTACTTGGGAGAAAAGACTGACTCCCACCTCGCTACAACCCCCCTGAGCCTTCTCTTCTCCAGACTGAACCCCCCAGGTCCCTCAGCCATTCCCCATCACACTGTGCTCCAGGCCCCGCAACAGCTCCATTGTCCTCCTCTGGCCCCACTCCAGCACCTCAGTGTCTCTTGTAGTGAGGGGACCAGAACTGAACACAGGATTCGAGGTGCAGACCACCTGCCCAGTATAGGGGGTGGTCACTGCTCTGGTCTTGCTGTGCACACTATCGCTGACACAAGCCAGGATGCTCCTGGCCTTCTTGGCCCCTGGGCACACTTCTGGCTGGTATTCAGCTGCTGTTAACCAACACCCCCAGACCCTTTTCCATGAGCAGCTTTCCAGGCATTCATCCCCAAGGCTGGAGTGTTACATGGGATTGCTGTGACTCAAGTGCAGAACCCAACACTGAACCAGGTTGAACCTCATACAACCGTCCTCAGCCCTTTGATCCATCCTGTCCAGATCCCTCTTTAGAGCTTTCCTACCATCTGCAGTCTACTACCTACTGTAGGAACAGTACAACCATCCAAGCTGTGACACGTTTAAATTGATCTCTATTCACTCCCAGTTGGGAAAGTGCCAGAGCCAACCCTGCAGAAGCCAGTAAAGCTGTCTGACTGTGACTGACATGTTCCCAACTAGAAAAACTTATGCCATAGACATGAAAGCATTTTACTAGTGGACATTATCTTTGAACATGAGTAAAACTCTAGCATACGTGAGTGTGGGCCAGTGCATAAAACCATCACTGGCCAAGCCGTCTGGGGGAATTCATTCACTCGTATGTCCCTGCAAAGTACTTTACCTGGTTACCTCTGCTAGCAGTAGTGTATTGCTCTTCATTTGCCAAGAGAATTAGATTTATGAGAGAGGTGTGCCAGAGACAAATTGGAGACAGCACTGTCTGGCCAAGCATCAGTGTCCAGCTATGATCAGACAGAGAACAGTTCAGAGTGTCTAATGAATGAAACTCAGCTCTCCAGTTTTACAGGCAGAGGAGGGGATGTCCCCCAGTACCATTCCCTGCCATGGTGCCTCTCTCTTGCTCTTGCACAGCTCTCTCAGTGCCTGGTGAAGCAGAGGATGCAGGACAAGGGGCTGCCTAGGAAGACTGCTGTGGGAAAGCATAGATCCTGCAGCCTGGTAATGGGGACTCTTGCCTGCCATGCAAAAGGGGTCTCTGGCTGTCGTGTGCCCCCATGCACTGACCAACCCCTCTAATGACCCTCAGTCCTTCCCCTGCCATACAGCCTGATACTGGCATTCCCAGAACCCTAGGAGCAGCCCTGGTTTTGGAATTGTGCTCCATAGCAGACAACAGCATTGAAATGGGTCTGGAGGACGTGTGAGTTTGATGCCTTCCCCAAGCGCTCACAAGGAACTGAGACATCTGAGTCAGATGTAAAGACAGGGAACAAATGGGAATCCTTCCTGTATTGTGGGATCACAGCACAAGACAGGAGAGAAACCTGCTAGAAGGACTGATGGGCAGGAAAGCCAAGCGCTGGCTGCTTCTCCAGAGGGATCTGTCTGCTAAAATCCAGCACAGGAAAGATGGAGAGGACACAAGTTAGCAATAGCTAAAACAGGCCAGATCAGGCAGGCTGCCTGCTACGCCAGAGCTGTGGATGTGAGGCCAGCGTGCAGCTGAGCAGGCACAGCTCCAGCCACCACACAGCCAAACAAAGCAATGGTGAGACGTGCACGGTCCAAGAGGCTGCTGTACATCTGTGAGAGCAGAGATGAAACTGGAGCACAGGAGCTGGCAGGCAGCTCACCCACACCAGTTGGGATGGACTGGAAAGAGGGGGACACAGAGCCTCCATCCCTGCCTTGCATAACAGAGAAGAGTTAAAAGTGATACAGGCCAGGAGAGCATCATCCTACAGGCTGGGCACAGCCCAGGGGGAGAAGAGAGGAAGGAGGATGGAAACCAGCTCCTGAAAGCCCCTTGCAGGGGATTTGATGTGAGAAGCCCTTTGAGATGAGACACTGGAGAAGTGGTAGGCAAAACTGGCCAGCCAGTGGAGCCTCAGAATTGCTGGAAATAGCTGTCTTAGAGATCACCTGAGCTTTAGATACATGGTCTGCCTACCTGTTATTATTCAGTGTGTGTTACACAAATAGGCACTAGAGACACAAGAGTAGAGGAGGAAGAGGGGCAGAGGTGGGTTAAAGCTCACTCTCTTGAGCTGTTTGTTCCTAGACCTGCCACAGAAATGCTTGTGACACCACTTTCTGCAGATCTGTGGGGATTTCTGTGCCCTCACCTGCTGCAACATGCAGGCTCTGGACTTCAGCTGGATAAATAATCATGTATTTTGGTTCCAGCAGTGGAGAACACTGTCAAAATCAGAAACAGAGGAGTATGTAACAACCTGACATCCTGCCTCCCTTCCAAGCACTAAGCCTGGGACCAGTGCTATGTGCATGAACTAGCCACAGCAGACCTAGATTTCAGAGATTTCCCTTCCTCCCCCTCCCAAGAAACAAGAAAACAAAGTACTTTATCAAACATTAAATTAATGGGTTTTTAAAGCACAGATTGAGAGACTATATTTAATTACCCATCTTAAAGCAAGGAAACAGCAGAGAGGGGTGGCTAATGTTGTAATCTATGTGTTTCAGCATTCATTGGGTGCTTTGGGGGGTACAGTGAGTATCTCTGTGCTTGTTTTGCAATGAGTCTCTCTTTTTGCATCTCTCCCATCTCACTGAGGTTTCATTCTGCACTTCTCACAACAGAGGAACTTGCTGATTACTCTCCTCTAATTGAGTTTGGGTAATGGAAGTCACTAAAAATCTCTTTCATGTCGTATGTTGTCATAGATCTCATTAAGCCATTAGATTTGTTCTAGACCCCTTACAACAGAGGCCAGGGAAAAAAGGAGGAAAAGAAAGAACAAACAGAAAGAATGATGTGCCAATACTTCTCAAATGCTTCAAGAGAAACTGCGCAGCACAATTACAGCTGCTTTTGCATTATTTAACCTGCCTACACACCACTGGGGCCTCCAAGAGAGAAAGAGTCAGACAAGATCCCGAAGAGCTGCTCCATCACACACAATTGGGTTGGATCAGGTTACTGAAGGGGCCCGAGATTTAAAAACCATTCATAAATGCAAATTTTCCTGGGTTAGTTCAAGGTCACCTGGGTATAAGAAGGTGTCAACACCACAATCAGACCAGACTGGGACTGCTCCAAAGGGATGTTGCATCTAGCTATCCCCTCACCACGGTTTGCTTTCACTAGCTCACCATTTTTAGCAATTTTACATCTTTTTGTGCTTTCATTTAACTTGTAATAATACTATTTACTACAGAAATTGCTACAGCTAGTGAAGGAATCTCCTCTTTTTAAGGAGAAAAGATACTACATACCCCTACAGACCTTACTTATTCCCACAGCCCATCACAGCCAGCCCACTAAGGTATTTATTCACCGCCACTCAGACCTGTGCTTTCATGCAGCTTCGGAATGGCACAGCAGGTGGCTGTCTAGACAGAGACCTGCTTGGGTTGCAGGTACAGGCACAGGCTGCAGGAGGGAGGCTTCATGCTAAAAGTTGCTCTTCTCACTCTTCACACATTCAGAACTACTGTAAAATCATTTACATCTGACATTGTGGCAGAGACCTGCACCCTAAATCCCTTCTGAGCCCAGCTTTGCTAGCTTAAAGTAGGGATGTGAGACTCAGCACTAGCCAGAAAAGGTTCTGAACAAGTTTACAGCCAACACTGGCACTTAGCTATGGAAACATCCCATTCATGGGCGTGTTGTGCTGACCTGCTGTAACAAACGCAGAGACATGACAGTGCTAATGCGTGGTAAATGCTCCTTCTGGTGCACAGGACCCCAGCAGGTAAAGGCAGGAGGATGGATATCTGAAATTTAACTTTCCCTAATATCACCCCATTTACTTTATGTCAGACTGTGTTTATCTTCCACGGCTCACATTTAAATGTCAGAGTATCAGCATGTCTAAATTCCTCTTTTCACAGATGGAAACTGTCGATTTCTAAACACAAAAGGCACCCGAGAACGTGATGTACATATTACCCTGGCACACAGTTTAACCTTTAAAGTCTGTTCTTTAAGGACCTGCTTTAGAATGAAGCCAATCACTTCAATAAAACAGTAATTTACTGTTCTATAGCTCCTGGATCCTGAAGAAACCAGAAGTACTTTGCAAAGGATAAAAGAATAGATCAGGCTCTAAATAATGTGCAAGATAATGAAGGACTCCAAGTCTTTGCTTCCCATGTACCTTGGGGTCTTCCTGACACTGGCACTGCAAGGCTGTGAAGTGGAGGAGGGCCCAGGCAGAGCCCGGGGAGTTGGCCCTTTGCATTCCCCCTTTTCTCCTTGAAAGACCAGAGCATCCACTTGGACTCGGCAGCGTGGACATGGGTGCTATGGACACCAGCACCCATCAATGCGAGCCCAGTGGTGCTCCCAAGGAGCTGATACAACACTGCCTGCAAGGACACCCACAACCAGGCAAAGTAAGCTGCAGAAGGGCTTTACAGACAGATCTGGGGGTGGTGGATTATTCAAGCCCTCCTCAATTTTAGGCTGTGATTTTGTGAAATGCTTTTAAGGTTCAGAGACATTTGCTGGGTTTTGGGCACCTACCTTTGACTCTAGGATTGCTGCCCGTGCATCTACAGCGTGTTGTCTACGCCCCTCTGGAGTCCTTCAGTCTGAAAGAGCCAAAAGAAGCACCAAGTCAGACTCCAAACAATACTTTAGGACCATTTTTTCTGTATCTTCTGGACCCCAGCTAGAGATGTGACAAATAAAATAAGGCTCAGTAAATCACAGAACCCCAGACTGGTTTGGGCTGGAAGCTCAGCCAGTTCCAACCCCCTGCCACAGGCAGGGACAACTTCCACTGGAACAGGTTGCTCCAAGCTCCATTCAACCTGGCCTTGAGCAGGTATCTGAAAATGAACAGAATTATCAGAGCCTGCTTTGGGCATTTTGTGAAAGATGAAAGCAATTTTGCTGTTTGTGGCCCAAAACTGTGTGTGCCTTTTGGGTGACAACGGCTGCTTATTAAACCAGGTGAATTTGAATGCAAATTTGATGACAGGGGTAGGGAGACAAGGAAGCTCAGGGATATTACTTCAAGACAAAATGTGCTTTAATTGAATGTTCTCCACTTTGCTGGCTCCTCGCTTAAGCAGTTCAGGACATAAAAGCAGTGCTTGCCATGTGGGCCATGGAGCAAAGCTAGGTATCAGGTAAGCAAGAATAGCCATAACGGAGAACTTTTCTCCACGTATTTTTGACCCTCAGTACACTCCAGTGAATTTGAATCCTTTCTTGCCAAGAAGCAAATTCCAGGGATGCTTTTCTGCCACAATCACACCAAAACCTCTGAGCCATTAAAATCCAACACTCGAAGGAACAAGGTGTCGCTGGTTCGGACATCAGGTAGAAATCTATATGGATTCCTTTCCTTTGGGTAATACCTCTCTCTTCTCCTGAAATATATGCCTCCAGTTCATGGTGAGAAAATATCTTGCTTGCTTTCACTTACGGAGCCCTGGAGATATCTCCACCAATTACGTTATTAGCTCTTTTAAAGGACAAAAACAAATGGGCAATTGAGGTTTGATTGCATTACAGAATGGTCTTTTTTCCTCTGTTTATTTTTGTCAGCTCTGTCTAGGTAATATATTCCAGGAAATGAGACAGTGGTGCTATCTGGGGACAAGTTTAGCTTAGATAGGTCTGCACGAGCTTTTGGTCTCAGCGCTGTGGATACCCTCTAGAGTTTCATACTCTGCCCTGCCGCGTTTGAGACTTGCTGCCTACCAAGACTTGCCTTTGCTTTCATCTCTGCCAAATTCACTACAAAGCTGTCTGAGAAAATGCAGTTCTGCAAGGCTTGCTCGTACACCAGAGTGGAAACAAGGTCTGGGATCAGTCGTAAGCTCTTTGTATTATGTTGGGTAAACTGTTTCATGGCCCCTCTCAGCACTGTGGCTCTCACCCTGAGCTTTCCTCTGCACCCGTCAACCCAAATCAGCCCAAGGAAAGAGTGTTGCACCCCCCTGTGCTTCTTTTACAGCAGGCTCTAAGCTTTTCCATAGACTGGAGGGAGGCTGAGTGCAGCAAGGCTCACACAAACTACCAGGCATTAAAGGTGGGACTGGCACGATTCATCCCTTACAGATATGGATGCTAATCCAGCATGCAGCATTTTCCACTGATCCCTGAAAAGCATTCCCATAACCATTCCTTGATGTCTGTGTAGCACAAGTAACTGTTCAATTAAATCACAATGAAATGGTTGTTTAATACCCTTCTTAGAACAAAGCTACTTGGCAGGGAAAGGTAAAGAATGGGTAAAACAAGTCTACTAATGAACTGCATTACATGTCATCCTCCAGCACTGCACCCTCCCCCTTATAATTACAATAACACGGAGCTAGAGGTTTCGTGGGATGAATGGGATAAGTAGTAGAGAACATAATGCTGTTGAAGAAGCAGTAAGTTAGTTATGGTGGTAACAGGAGAAGAGCTGAGTAGGACTGATGCCCAGGATGGCACGGTGTCACTGAAATGCCGCTGTCAGCATAAGCGCAGAGCCCTGCCTGCACACAGCTGCGGCCACCAGATGCTACGTAAGCTGATTTGCTGTGCAATTTTATGGATGGGCTTTAAAATATGGCTGTTGGGCAGTGATAAGCCCACAGCTTTATCTGCAAAAGAGAGTTGTTATTTATCAAGATTGATTGGATTATAAAGTCAGGCCCTTTAATTAAAGAGTCCTGTAATCCAAAAGGAATATAATACAAGTTGATGCCCAGCACATGGAGTGGCTCTTCCTTAAAGCAGCTGGGCTCTGTCTGCTACCACAAGTCCATGCACACTGTCAACAGCTTCTGCCCAACTCCATACCCTGACTGGCTTTTTAATCAAATCTATGATATTGAATTCACCAGCTCACGTTTGTGCATGCTCAGCAGATGGCTTTATGAAGAGGTGATAGCAGTTTTCTCCAAGCATCCCACTGGAAGTCACCCCAAAAGGTGGTTTTCCCCCCTCCAAATGCTTTAATATTCAGTGAGAGTGGTGTCTATTCATGTCCCAACAATGGCTTGTCTCAAGGGTAAAACTTGAAAGTGCAAAATCGACTGGTGCCTGTGGGGAGTGCTCTAGCCCAGTGCACAGGAGCCCTGTCCCACCACAGGCAAACTCCACAGGGGGAAAACAGCAAACCACTCACTTGCTCTGAGCCTCACATTGGGATTTGAAAACTGGACTACTGATGCTCACAGCAAAGCAAACCATTGCCTTGCTTTAAAGATGAGGAATATAATGCGGTTTTTAATACCTCTCTTTTGAGCAGCTGGAATATTTTAGCCAGTTTCATTCCTTTTCTTTTCTTTGCTTCTTCTTCTTAATTTAAACGTTACAGAGGAAATTTCAAGCTGATTAGTTAAAGTCTGGTAAAGTAATAAAGAGACTGGGAATAGTATATGAAAGCAGAATTCCCAGATCAGCAGCAGTTATGGCTGCTGAAGTGCTCGGAGGTCCCAGGACAGGCAGGAGCTTCGCAATGCCCTTGGCTGAGCTGGCAGGAAAAGGTCAGGGACTTCTCTGTGGAGGCGAGAAGCAATTCAGGCTGAGGTCACTGCAAGAAGCTTTAGACTCCCCCGAGCACTGAGCAATGCAAAAAAGCCCAGCAGTGAGTGCTCACAAAGCCCAGCTCAACCTGGTGGAACAAATAAAGCCCCAAACCTCTTCTGCAAGATGAAGACACAGTGCAGCCGGTCGGCAGATGCGCCTGCCGCTGTCTTTGTCAGGATGCCATCCTTCCTTCTCCTTCCTCTTTCCCCTCCCCAGCCCTAAGATGAGTTTGCTTTTCCTTCTCTTCACTTTGTTTGTAGGTCCAGGCACTAGCAGGGAGTGTGCTACCTTCTAGATGCCAAAATGGATTATTGGATTAACTCCTCCATCAGCTGCTTGGCCTTGCAGAGGCTGGAGGTCAGAGAAGTTATTAATTCACAGCCTTTCCCCATTTGCTCATTGCAAAGGGATGGAGCTACTGACTTTGCAGATTCAGTGGATCTTACAGCCATATTACAGAGTGCAGTTCTGTAGGCAATAAATCAGTATACATCTTTTGATGTCTCTTGTTATCAAATGAAAAAGAAGCATCTGCCACATTATAGATATGTTCACGTGCCAAGGGGAAAAAAGCAGTGTGTGAGATGCTCCAGCCTCTCCAGCAGTAGAGTGCCAGCTTTAAGACTCATGCCTGCGGGGCAGCTGGCAATGGTATTGCCAGCAATGGAGATAAGCTCTTGGCTGTGCGTGACTTCCCCGGAGGCAGTGCTCCCACCCAGGGGCCTGTAGGGAGGTGGGTGGCACTCATAGAATCACAGAATGGTTTGGGGTGGAAGAGACCTTAAAGCTCATCCAGTTCCAACCTTCTGCCACAGGCAGGGACATGTTCCACTAGACCAGGTTGCTCCAAGCCCCATCCAACCTGGCCTCAAACACTTCCTAGGGCCTGCCCGGGTGCTGGCTGCACTCTTGGCCATGGCAGCCATTCTCTGCTTCCTCCTGTGCAAGGATGACAAGCCAAAAGGGAGGTGGAGAGCCCATGACCATGACAAACATATCAACGGAACACTGTGTTGGTGGGAAGCCAGCTGGCCAGGCAAGGTGCAAAGCAGGAAAGGTTTTAAGCACCAGTGACTGTGCTAAGGCAATCCTTGGGAACAAAATGGGTTTCCTAAGCCTCTGCAACCTGCAGCATGGCCATGCAGCACAGCAGCTACCTTCAGCCTTTGTGTGCTCCCCAGGCCTCTGAAATGGCCCAAGAGCATATGCATGTCCCAAGCTGCAGCTGAGCCACCTCACTCAGCTCTGCAAGGAGATGTGGCCAAGCAGCAGATGGTTACTGCCAGCAGGGCAAAGGGCCAGCATTTCTCTGTGAAGATCATACGCCTCAGAAATCATGCACAGAGGAAGTCTTTGCTGGTACATCATCAAAACAAAGGGAAGAACATGGATACAGTGATGTTTTCTTCTACATCCAGATGAACCGGTGCCTGGCCATCACCAGCTCTTGCTGGGCAACACCAGCTGTTAGCTTGCTCCAGCACCATGAGTTGCACCAGATCCAACCCTGGTTTAAGGAGTTGTCTGGAGCTTTCAAGTTGCTGGGATGGACAGTATCCCCTGGAGACAACAGAAGGAGTTTCTGTGCATCTGGAATTTGGCTTTAACATGAACTTTATTCTGCAAGGAAGATAGATTTTACTGCTGTATAATCCAGAGCATAAGAGCTGATCTATTCTTATAAGCTTATGAATACAGAAGCCTCACCTATGGCAACTTCTGGCCTCTTGAGAGCAAACCACTCAGCAGATAAAGGTCCAGATACCTCTGGATGAAGTCAGTGATTTTCTGGTTTCTTCTTATGCTATGGAGAATAGTGATAGGATGGAAATTTAGCGCCTTGGAGATGTGAGTGCCCAAAAGAGATGGCAGGAGGGTTGGCTCAGCTCGAACACAGTCCAGAACCTGAGCTCTCACCAGCTAGCAGAGGGAGCTGAGCCTGCACAGGAAAGCCAGACCCTTTGCAAGAGCAGGGTTTAACTGCAGCATTTTCTGTTTCCATTGGGCTACAGATTGTACCTGACCTTGCTGACTGAGAAGTGTTCTGATTTCAGTAAATTAACATCTATACTGGCTGCTCGTCTGCTCTTGAAATGCATATTCTTATTAGTAAGATATACCATCCTATGCTTAGTTAACAATAAAAGTGGGGACTTTCGACATGTTTCTCTGTCCTCAGACTAGACAGATTGTTAAGTATCATTATATTTCTAGTATTACTATGTGGCAACGTGAATCAAGTGGCAATGAACAGATTAAGATGGAAATCAGAAGTGTAATTCTAACCATCAGAGGCATGAGGTTCAGGAACAGCCTTTTAATGTGATTAATGAAGCGAAAATCTAACTAGCTTGAAGATGGAAGTTGATAAATACAAAAGAGTTCTGTGACATCCTTGCAGATGGAGTGTCATGGGAATGTTATTTTGAGCTGGTGCTGCTTTGTAATCAATAAAAATAGGATCTGTCTGATATGTTCAGGGAAACCACTTGTGACAGCTTTTTGTAAGGGAACTCTGTATAAGAGCATGAGGAACATCAGGAGCAACAGAGGAGCAGTGCTTAGTCTAGCCATGAGCTCTGGCAAAGCAAATCATCTGGGGATGAAGCAAATGGGTTTGGAGCAACTGGGGGTCTCCTGGTAGGAAGGGTAATAACTGATGTATTTAATGTGGGCTTTTGTCCTGCTGTGCTTCTTCCTGAGCCACGTAAAACTCATGAGAATTAGTGCTTCAGGGTTTGGCTGAGTACAGACAAAGTCTGGATACCATGAACTCACTTGGGCACTCTTTGAAAATCTATTTGTCTATTAGTAATCCTCAGGCAACAGGTTTTGGCCAGAGAGCTAATCCCTAATGAGGTTTTAAGGTTGCAAACTGAGTTGGTACATCCCTACGTGACAGTTCCCCTCTCGGTCTTATTTATCAGCACAGAGCTTTTGCTAAAGAGAGATATTGAGGTGTAGAAGGATGTAATAACGTTTTGGGTTTGTTATAAATATTTTGAAAGCTTTACTTTGCCTGTGACCATCCATAGGCTACGGATTGATGATAGTCAGGAGTACAGGATGTGCAAATGTCTGTGTCTCCTGGATAACTCCAGACCCCACCAACCGTGGAGGGTGCTGCAGGAAAAACAGCCTCTCCTTCTGGAGCTGGTGGCAGTGCCAGTGCCAAGAGGAAGAAATAACAGCTCCCTAGTAATCAAGCTAGGAATTGAGAGAACCCATTTAACCCCTTCTGTGCACCAAGGCAGAACCACAAGGAGATGAGACAGGAGCTTCAGGGCCTCTGAAGAGATGCTGGCAGAGCATAGGGGGAAGAAAAAGTGCAGCAGGTAGGATATGGTTCACAGTTTGAGACATGGTGCTGAGCGTCCAGTAAATAAGAGCCTAAAGAGTTAAAAAAAACCCTTCTTTTCTCTCATGCGCCTGATAAAGAAAATAAAATTTCCATCTCAGAGATGATCCAAGACCATTTTCCAATAAGAGACAAACCCAGGGCTTAGAAAATGCACACACACAAAGTAGATGAAACTTAAAAGCATTTTCCCAGCATAGTAGTTACAAAAAAAGAGAGGTGACCTTTTAAGAAAGGCAATGAGAGTTCATTTGCTGTAAAAAATAAGCTTAAAAAACTCAGCTGGGTTAAGCCAAAAGGCCCTCCCTCCCAGACACTCTCCTACCATAGGTTAGTGCTCTTTTCAACAGGTCCTTCAGCATTAGGATTTAAAAAATCATTTTCCTTTAGTTCTGGAATAAACGGCAATCAAGGATTGAAACATCCTCTCCTTCCCCATCCTCCTCTCTTGATGTAGCACAGCCACAGGTAGTGGCTGCTCTCTATCCTTTCCTTGCACATCACTTTACCCAGGAATTTAAGCCCTCATTGGCATCCAGGTGGTTAAAAGGGAAGAGGTGGAACATCTCCTTCTCTTCACTCTCCCAAAGGTCATGTCCAGAGCTGAGAAAAGTACATTAATTCTGTCTAAGAGTTCTGTGAACTGGAAAGAAATGCCAGCCTAGAACTCTGCTCCACACATGGCAGTGCCCTAAGCAGACGTTGGAGTGCTGCAGGAAGATGTCTTCTTCCTGGGCAAGTTCTGTGATGCCCATGGTGAACCTTTTGCTCACTCCTTTCAGGAGACCTATTCTTGGTGCCCACACACATCAAACATTTCTGTGTTTCACAGTCCTTCAAACAGTGGCATAAAGAACACGTACAACACCAACATTTGGCACAGACCTTTCAGATGCTTGTAGCTGTGATGGTCTCTGTGTTCTCTGAGATGTTGCTCCTGCAGCAGCTGTTCTGGTGTGAGCACTGCATTCTCCTCAGGACCAGGCCAAAACCGTTTATTTCCTATGGGAAAACATAAAACCATCATGGACCAAAACTATTGTAAAATGACTGTTTTCAAAGTCTCCGAGGTAGTGGCCAGTCTGTCTGCCTCTTTCCTGATATAAAAAGGATGTATAAAAGTACAACAGCTAAATTAAAATGCCAAACTGAACAGTAAAGCTATTATATTTATAAATATTATACAGGGTGTCCTTGTCTTTTAAGGAACAGACAAGAGTGATACAGCTTGAGGCTCCTCACATGGAGCATCAGCTGCTGGTGGCATGCCAAATGCTGATGGTCTCACCATTAAATAACTGAGTCGTGGAAAATAAAATGCAAGCTCCAAGTGAAGGACTGAGCTAGGATTAAGGCTCCTGTGCAACACCTGATGGCATCCTTGTAGGTAAAGACTAGCAGAGTAAATATGGAATAATACTGGTGTTGTCCAAACAACTGGACCACACAGCAGGGAAAACCCAGCAGGAGATGAGGAAAGTGCCATCCACAACATAGCTGGGAACACAGCTCCTGCTCTCATGTGGACCCCAGCACACCTACACAGAGAGAGCAGACACTCGCTGCAGGTGCTGACTGACACTGCAGCCTGAAGAGTCTTTACACATGATCATCCTTGATGTCTGTTACAAGTTTTATTAATTATAAAAGCTTTCTGATCTCTTCCAGTTAAGCTTTAATTACTGTTCTTCATTTGCAGCCCCTAGAAAGATCAAAACCGGTTTAAAGGAAGAGGCTTTTTATTCCTTATCAACCCTGCCCCCTGTCTTCTCTGGGGATTATATTCCTTCCCTCTGCACATCCATGAGATCATTAAGTATAAAGCAGCAGTCAGACAGCAACATCTATACTACAGTATTCCCATCGCCTGTGGCAGGATGCCAGACAGTAAATATGACTTTAAGGCTGTGCAGTTGGTCTTTTGAGCTTTTACAGTTTCTAGCTGGAGGGGGAAAAAGGAAGAAAAGCGACCAGCTGGTGCAGTTACTCTTGCTTTCAATTGCCAGTTATGCAACAGGCAGATACATGGATATGCTTTGTACCCTTCTGAGTTGGTGTGAAGGCCACTGCCACCTTCATCTTACAACAGCAAGTGGCTAAAAGATGGCACAGGTTGCGGAACTCACTGGTTGCTTTGTTTGAAATGCAGAATTGCTTTTAAAGGGTCAGGTTTCTTCCATCTGTCCCCAGTGGCTCTGAAATTTGACTTTTTCTTTGCACCTTCTCACAACCACTTATACATTTGTCAGCTCAACAGAAGCTGTCTGCAGCTGAGCTGTGTTGTAGCTCACCAAGAGCCATGTGTGAGAACTTGTCCATGCACAATATGATGGTTACTCCTGTGTATGCTGGACATGGACTGATATTTGGCTTTCTGGACTGATCTGCTGAGCTGAGCTTCAGCTTTGGCTGTGGTGTTTAAAGCCTGAGGACTAAAAACTAAATCTAACAACTTCCCAAATTCCTAACCAAGCCACTTGTGTCCAAGGGGCTGGAGACCCAAGATGCTCCACTTCAGACATGAAGGGGTCCATGCCGGAGGATCCATCACCCCTCTTTCTTCCTTAGATTTTACTTGGAAAGCAAAATGTTAACAGCAAGACACTTATTCTCAAGCGTGCTTTCTACAGTGGCTTGTCTGGGATTCAGAAACCTTTTGCTCTGTTCTCCAGCTGCTCTAACATCTCTTGACAAGGAGTCCCAACTCTTCTCTCCAGGTATCACCTCAGTCCAACAACTGCAATAAAAAGAAAAACAAACAAGCTGAGAAGTGTTCTGAGCAAATGTGGGGAAGTATTTTTGTAGTAAAGTCTAAGCAGTTTTGCAGAGCTCTCCTCAACTGCATTTACTGACATTTCCCCAGAGCCTTCCTAATGTAAGTACTGTTGGAAAGATCCTAACTAAGAGAAACAGCTCCTGCTGAGTGATAGTCCAGAGCTTTATTAGTGGAGATCAAAGAGAATAAAACAATTCCTGTAATTTCCAAGGAATGGTTTGTCCAGGGGCACGGAGATAAAGGCTGTGAAAATGGGCCTCTGTGTGTTTAAGTAATGGGTAGGCATTCTCGTCTTTAATTTTTTTGCTGGCAGAGGGAATCACCTCCTATTCTGGGATATACTAATGCAAATACGAAGCAACTTTTTGGCTTCCACGGAGTGCTCACAGTCCTAGAGCTGTGTGTGTGTGAAAACTGTGATGCAGGACACAGACTACAGCCCAGCAGTGGGACTTGGATACCTTACAGTCCAGTGGATGACAAGATGCCCCACATGTACCTGGATCAGGCCTGATTCACTCTTGTGCTCACTCTTGGGAGTCCAAGAGACAAATCCTAATGAATCAAATGCTGCCACTGTTGCATTTGCTAGGAAGCATCCTCAGGATGGTTGGGAGAGCTGTGGCTATGTATGCTTTGGAAATCAGGTGCATTACCCTCCAAAGATGCACAGAGGATGATCCCCAGACTTGCTCTGCTCTTGCTTCAGAGGCTGCAATGACCCTGCTCTGTGCATGGCAGCTTCTCTCCAGCAAAACAGTTGTCCTTTATCCTATTACATTGTAACATGTGATTTAGAGATGATTCATCCCTTTTATTTGAGCCTGGACTTGGCTATTATCCTGTATTTCAGCCAAATATTATTAGGAATGCTGATGTGTCTACACAGGGCCATTTTCTGCAAAATTAATCTAAGAACTCTTAAAATAAATGAGCATATATCAAAGATTTCTTTGAAACACAAATAGACTTAATTTGGTTTATCTTAATGCATTTTGGCAACAAATCACAACAAACCAAGGAAAGGTCTCTGTTATTCTGTCCACATAGAAGCAAATGCAGCTCAATGAATCCACTTGAAACTCCAGCCTTCAGTTAGTCCAGGTTAATTTTCCCATGTAAACAAGCCCTAAGTTAAAAGATGAACAGTGATGTTCTCCGCTTTGAAATCTGCAGATCTGGGAGGCTGCACATTGTCTTTACAGCACAGGATATGCCCAAGCATTGGGGGCTGGCTCCAGACTCGCAGTTCTTCTTCACTCATTTCAGAGCAGCTTAAAGCCAAGAACAGCATTCAGGTTGGCAGGTCTGTCATGCAGAAAGCTTTCTGTAACTTCAGGTGTTGGAAAACATGAGTGTTAAGAGCTGATGAGGGAAAGCAGCACTGCCTGGGAGATGATAACTGCATGTGATCCGAAGAAGACATGAAGCAGTTAATCTCCTTTCTCTGTGGGAGCCCTACAAACAAGCTTACAGCTCCAAAATCTTCTTCTTGCCTTAGGAGAGGAATAAATGGACTGTACAACTAACTAGAGTTTCCTGAAGAGACACTGATGTGAGGACAGAGGCAAAGCAGACCACTCACTGGCAGGTGGGCAGCATCACATCCCAGGTTTGGAAATGGAGGGGGAACATGTGAGACAGCATATTCCCCATGGATGTCCATTACATTGCTCAGCCCATTACAAGAACAATATTAAGAAGATTAAACAAATCTCACTAAAGGGAAAGAGCAAATTCACTGCTAATGAGGGGAAAAATCTGCCAAAGCATCTTGCCACAAAATGGGTCCTTGGGCATAGTACAGGGAAAGGTATTCATATGGCACATGTCTGCTCACCTGAGAGATTCTTCCAAGGACACTCTGGCCAGAAGCTCGTCTCTGCTGGAAGAGTGAAGGTGCCTCAGAAAGCTGCTGCTGGTCAAAACAGCAAATGAATGCACTCTGGGACATGGATCTGGCAGGGCAGAAGATGCTCTTCATTCAGAGAAAGAGGCTTTAGTGTTACAAAGGATACAAACATTTTAAGATATTACCTATGTACTCCAAAATGATGGGAGAGATTGAGCTACTTGAGAGAAAACTTTACTGTCATGGTGCTTTTTCACTTACATCTCTGCACAGTTTGGAAGCAACAATCTGCATGGAAGGTGCTGAGCAAATGTAATTTTCACAGAACAAAGAAGCATAATTTATCTTATGGATGGTTACCTAAAAATATCAGCGCCCTTTATCAATAAGCAGAGATCTCAAAATCACGTACAATCTTTTCTTAAGCACTTAAGGTTTTTTCCTGTTTTGTTTTCAATTACATTTTCATTTCCCTTGCATTAACACTTCAAGAGTTGTTCTGGGCCAGTTTTCTGTAGGGACAAGAGTCTTTCTCAACCATTTCCAGACAGAATATTCATTATTTAGTTGAATGAAGTCAAAATCAAAACCGCCCCACCATGGCCAGGGCCACACAGCAATGCAGTAACTCAGCTGGGAGCGGATCCAAGCCGCGGCTCTTGGTCTCTGCTCATTCCTAAGACAGACTCTTCCCTTGAAGGCAAAAGGGGAAATGAAAGTGATTGTAGGACACTCTCCAGGGCACAATCACAAGCTAAATAGGCTTTGTTTATGTAGACAGCTTTCTAAAAGTCAAACCATTGATAATGGGGAATCTTAATATCAGGCTGTTGTCTGGGATAACCACAGTGGACTCACTGGGGACTGCTCTTGGAGGGTGTACAGCATGCTGTATTTACATTCATACTCCAGCAGTCAAGATCAGAAGCAGTTTTGGACTCAGTCCTAGGAAATGAGCCAGGTATGATAAATAAGATATATTCTGGGGAGTATGTAGGGGCAGTGAATTACAGAAACAGGCTTGGTATCAGGCCTGTCTTGCCTCTCACCGTTTCCACTGGGAACACAGCCCAGTGTCATCCAGACGGCTTTGTAAATCCTGAAGGAGCACATCAGCCTTCCCAGAGCATCTGAGACTCGGTCCTTCCCCTCTGCCACCTACAGCAGCTTTCCAAGCTGCAGAGCCAACTCAAGACCAAGCTGACTGGGTGTCATTAGCAGACAGTGAGAGGCAAATAGCATCATTCTGGGTTAGCTCATACACGCATGACTTGTGGTTTAAAAAGAGACCTTGAGCTTTGCTGAACCCAATGTACTCGTCTTTAATTTTCACTTTCCCAGCAGAGATACACCCACATTCCTCCAAAGAATTGTAGTTACTTTGGTCCAGGCATTTGCTGAATAACTTCACTTCTCATTGCCCCTGCTTTAAAGCGTCTGAGAGAATAAGCTGGTCTGGAAACACATCACTTTTTGTTTGCTCTTTCCTCAGGGAACATGATATTACTAATGTTTTGTCCTAAGTATCTGGAAGTTATGGAAAATGTTCACTGTCTCCTGCATTCAGGGCTTCTAGAACCTACGTTTTTTATCACCCAAAACAACGTGTCAGAAAGTCAACTGCTGGTGCTAGCCAGAAGTGAGGGAGCAGAGACAAGTGTTGACAACTCAAGAGACCGATCAGGCGTCAAGAATAATAAGAGAAAGATATTATGAAGGAATGATTCATAAGAAAAGACATAACCTGATGGCCTGATGCTGCTAAGTAAATATTTACCGAGTAATAGCTTTGCAGAAGATCTGTTCATGACAAATTTGCTAAGAAGAAGACAGTGAGATGTATTACGAATATTACTCAGTTACGCACTTGAGAAAGTTCCTTCTAGACAAGGACATTCCTTTTCCATTTTCCTTGCAGTTTATGGAGATAAACTCAATGCCTGAGAACAGAATCTTAGAAGAGAAACACTCTCCAGAAATGTTAAGTTGTTGTCCTTAAACCCAAACCACTCATTTATTTTAACTGTGTATTGAACCTTCTCACCTGCCAGACAATGGTCTGATGGAGCTGGAGCCTGGCCACTCAAATACAATCAGCCACCCACAAAAGAGAGGGAGGGAAAGAGAGCTTTTAGTGCTGATCTCTCAAAAACCTGATATAAATGTCATTTTATTCCAGCTCTTCCACTTAGTGACTCTGAAAGTCCTGCTCTATCCCTGTGAATTTTCATACTTAATACCTCCAAGCAAGTGAAATGCACTCTGCAGGAACAGGTCAGTAATTCTCAGCTTCCTAAAGGGAAATCTGGTTTGTGGATTTTTTTTCTATGTATTTAAGAAAATGACTTTCAGACCCCTCTTCATATTCACATTCAAGCTTTTAATTTCTAATTCCCCATTACTCATCTCTCTGCCTGGACCTGGCTCTCCTGAGAACATTTGAGGGATTCATCTTCCACACTTGGAAATTTAATGGCCTTCACTTTTATTTTCAGGAAAGTAGAATAGAAATAAAGGGTTGGAATGGTTGAACTGTGCAGGGTCACTGTTCCGTTAGTCTGAGTCTTGACTTCTGGCAAAAGCACTGGCCATAACCTGAAATAGAGATTATTTGTGCAGATATTTTCCCCACTGTGTCCTGGCCACCATGGCCTGAGTCATGCTTTTGTGTGACCCTAAGGGCTCGCTTGCTGTCGCCTTGCTCAGCTCCCCCCTGCTCAGAGCTGCCCCTTCCCACAGGCCTCAAGCACTGAACATTTCTGATAAGAAATAACATCTCAGCAAAGCACAGCAGCTCAGCAAGAGCCACTTCCCAGTGACTCACTGCAAGGTGCTGCAGGAGAGGAGAACTTGCACGCTTCAGATTATCAGCTTTCTCTCCTGCTAATTCCCTGACATGAAGTGAAATTCTCAGACCATACTGTGCTTTTGATTAGCTCCGCCAGAGATATGGAAAGCAGCAACACGTCCAGACTCTGACAGCAGATCCCAAAGACACGAGCCCATAGAAACTACCTGCAGCAAGAGTGGTTCTGCCTCCAGTAATGAAATTTGGCTTGAGCCCTGCCCCAGTATGTATGCTCTCTACCTTCAGGACTTGAAACCTCCAAATATCCAACCTGAATCTTTCACCACTTTCCTTGATGACCTTCCCATGGCTTAACATAGCCTTGCTGCCACACAGGAGCTGAGGGTTCTTGGAAAGCCCAGGACACACACTCTTTTGCCCAGGACATGGACGGGTTTGGCCTGGTGGGAGCAGGGGCTGCTTTGGGAGTGCTTTTCAGGAGAAATACTCAGCCCTGCAATGGAAAATCCTTTTCAAGACTATTATGCGCTGAAATTCCCACCTACCCAAGTCAGTGCTTTTGAAGACTTTGTTCTTCGCCCCCCAGTCTAAAGACAATGTGAAGAGCACAGAGTGCAACCTCAGCTCAAGCATAAAATGGAAATGAAACATTTTTCTACTTGCATTTGTAAAGACCTTCAGGCTCAGCCTTTTATATGCTTTACATATCTGCAATTTAATATCTTGACCGTTTTACCTATCATTGTTTTACTATTGGAGCCTGTGAGGATCACACTATGGAGCAGTCGAGGAGAAACCACACTCACCTTTGAGGGGACTCTGAAGGAAACACAGAAAGACCCAAGAGGGAAATTATTTAGCTAGAAAACAAAGTCATCTCCTAATTTATGCAATTATTTATGTAGTTTATACCAATGTCTCCCATGTTGTTGATAGACTCTAGCCATCCATCATACATCTCAGGCACTGCCTGGCTGCATGGAGCTCATAAGGAGGGTGGATGGTTGTGATGGAGCTCCGTGCCAAAACAAGGATCTTCCCAGGATATCTCAGTGCAAGATCAAGGCCCTGGTTTGTACCGGACAGAACTCTCAACAGGCCTGAGCTTGTTCAAACAAAATCCCTGCTTTCTGCTCTGCCTGCAGATGTACGTTTTGGCTGCAGGAAGAGAATGAAGCTGAAGGGGAGACTTTGTTTTTCAACTACAAAGTTGGAAAAAGCCGGGAAAACGAAGCTAACTGAAATGGATGGCCCATGTTCCAAACCACAGCAAACCTCTGGGCTCCACACAGAGAAAGCAGCGTCCTTGGGTGATAAATTGATTGTTTTCCTCTTAGCTGTGGAATTTATTAGTGCTGTAAAGCTGCTGCCCATGCTGAGGAGTCCTGTTATTCTCTTGAACCGAGAGAATAATAAAAGGCTTCTCTGGAAATTCTTTACATCTCTGTTTTAAACAGATGGCTGCTGAACTCCATAAGGTCAGCAGTGCACTGGCTGATCATTACCACGTGGCTCCTTTAAGCAGAATAAATTAGGAAAAGTGAAAAAGAAAACAGCAAAAAGAGAGTCCAAGACTTGCTTTCCAAGCAGAAGAGCTTGGTGCAGCCACACATGGGTTTCAGTTTTGAAGAATCACAGGACACATGCCCCTGACTGACAGCAACTGTTGGAAAGCAAAACTAAATGTGTGATTAGTTCAAGTTTTTAGTTCAAAACCGAAAAGTTCAAGTACATTTAGTTCAAAATGTATTGCTCAAGCAGGTCTAGCAGACAGGTACTGACATCCTTCAAATGGGACGGCAAAAGGAGACTCAACAAACCCAAAAGACTTCATCATGATTCAGTGTGGTGCTCCACCAACGGACCTCACACTCACATGCTAGTGTTTGATTTGAGATGAAGGCATGCTACAAAACCAGCCATCAAGATGTTTAGAAGTGCATAAGGGAATCTAGTAAGACAAAGTGCATCAAAAGAAAACAGCTACGTGGAAAGTCAAAAGCTGAGAAGGTTTTAAAGAGAGAATATCCTGTCTTGCTATAAGCATGAGATGGAGATTTCTGCTGGTAAATGTCAGTGTAATTTCATTTACCCACTGGAACCAAACCAGTTTATTCCAGTGAAGGTCTGAACAACCAGACTGCTTTCTCTTCTCAAACACTGCAAGAGCTAACTCTGCCTGTGCCAACACAGGAGCTGCCAGCAGCAGAAAGGGGCCTGGCAGTACTGGGAAAGGCCAGTATCAGGCTTGTTTCAGCCTCTCGGTGCTTGCGTTGCCAAGCCAGACCCCAACCAGGCACTCACCAGCTCCTGCTTTCAGTCCTTCTGCCTGGCAGTGCACAGCAGGCAGCTCCTCACCACAACAAGTCCTACCACAGCCCACCTTTGTACCAATACTGGCTGGAGAGGAGAGGAGCCTGGATTTTAGCTAACTATTCTTAACCTCCAAACTGCCACTACGATGTGCATTATCAGCTTGACATCCCTGCTGTGCTGTAAGCAGGAATCTCTTCACTTTTCTCACTGTTGCACAGTCCTGGCTTACCACCACTAGGAAGACGGACACATGAGGGGGCTGCAGAGGTGAGACATCTCTACTTGCTGTCCCTCTCCTTTTTGCCCAGTACTTGCCGCTCTCCATTTGATTCAGGTCTCTTTACTCATGTCTGGTTTTAATCAAACCTGTTGGTACAAAGACACTGAACTTCTGAAAAGCTTCCAGTCCCTGCACTATAATTAAAATGATTTCTCTAATGCTGCCCCATCTAGATGGATTTCAGGAAGGATAAAGTGCAAACTCCCAGAGCTGGTGGAAAATGCAAATAAACAGAGCGTAGATTTGGCATAGAGAGCTGTCACTCAACCTGATCTCACCCGCTGGAAGGATCTAATCAAACACAGTCTACCTCCGAGATCCAAGGCAGGGAAGTGAAGCTTTAAATGGTGTTTTCATCCATGCTGGAACAGCTCAATTTATGCTTTGTTTTGTCTGTGAAATAACTACTTTTAAAAAAGAAATGCTACTGCTGCTACAAATAATTTATGCTATCTGAATCTATAGAATTTAAGGACGGGATGATGAGATTCAAAAGCGCAGACATTTCTAATCTCAGTGATATGAGACAATGTAAAGACAACACCTGTGTTCTCAGATAACCTTTGGTCTTAGTCTTTTGCTGAACAGTATTGCTCCTGAGGCTAGCTTATGTTTATTTCTTCAGCTGAAATGTAACACTTCGCCCATATGTCAGTATTAAAACAAAAATCTCACTTCTGAACTCTTCAATGTTTTTATTGATGTGTTCTGTTGCTCTCAGGCAGGGACTGGGAGTACCAGACACTGCCTTATGTAAAATAATTGACTGTATTTTGTCTCCTCTGAACTAATACACCACATTGCCTCCCTATCTATCATCTAGCTGAATGCACTGTGTTTTCTATCTATCACCCTGCTAAGGTACTCATCACCAGGGTATGCAGCCAGCAGAGAAACAGTATAATGATGCTACATTAAATAAAGAAAATCAGTGTTCCACTAAGAGTAAAACTGAGCCAACTTCTGACAAGTAGGTTGCCATGAGAAGAATTTGGCCTTCTGTTTCAATCAGAGGGCATTTCTGGAGCAGCACTCCCAGCCCATGATATTCATAGACTTTTCCTTGCAATGCCACATGGCTTGGGTAAGTCAGACTTCATCTCCCATCCTCCCTCTCCGCCCCAGCCCTTCTCGCAGGGGATCACACAGCTCTTCTTGTCAACACCCAGTTTAAGCTCAAGATTTCCTGTCCTGGTCACTGGGGATATGGAGAACAGGTGTTGCATGCACACGAGCCAAGAGAGGATATGAAAGCTGTGAGATCTGAGTCCTGCATCTAGTTTCTGGGCCTGTAACAGGTCAGATCCAGCCAGCCTTTGCCAGCAAGTTCACCTTAGTCAGAGTCTGGGTTAGAAGCTGCATTTCAGAAAGGCAAACCCTTTCAAGGGCTATTAAATGACTCAAGCAACTGAATCACTAGAACAGCAGCAAATCTGACAAAAATGACATAAATTTTGTGAGTATCTGCTTGATTCATAGAGGTAAGAAAAGCAAATCAGGATCCTTGGCTGCAGTGGCTCTTCCATGTCAAACACTGCACCACTTTGGGTTGTTGGTGTGAATCTTTAAGTGATGGGAGCAGTCCAAACTGCAGGACTAGGGTCTGGGATCTGAAATGCAGTGAAAGCAACCCCTGGCTGCCTTCACAGTCAATTCGTCATGACAATGTCCATTGTGAACAAAAATGGGAGATCAATTTTGTAAGCAAGTCTGGCCTGAGAATGGGCAGCTCAGGCCAATGTCCCCCTAATGTACCACCGAAACTTTAATGTACTATCACTCCATTTCAGCTATGTTTTTTTTTCCCCCTTATTGCAAAATGCTGAATGATGGTTAAATGCTAGATGGCATTTCCTGACTGTGTGACTGATTGCTTGCCTTTGTGCATGGCTAGTTATTTGTTAGCAGGGAGCACTTCAAAGACTAGCAGCCAGTCCAGGAAAGTGGTTCAGCTCTCTTTGCCCACCCCACTCTGTTAGCTGAGAGAGAGGAAACATCTTTTGGCACTTCACAACAGAGATATGAAAAGTGACTGCACTGCTTTTAATGCAGAGGCACCGCATCTCCCTGACAGCAGCACATCTAGATATTTTTCTCTATGGAAAATGGGAGAGAGAGTGGGGAGGGGAAGGGAAGTCAATTATATTTATGACTGGTGATCAGTGAGAGACCTGTTTGCAATACATCTCTTTATACCTGACCAATTATAGAAGGTTTATGATGTGCTTTCCCTTCTTAGCAAGGCTTCCCTACATTAAACATGAGAACAAAGCTCTTTCTTCCAAGAAAATCTCTGTCAGGTGGTTTTGTTGATCTTGTCTCCGATTTCTCTGCTGATGGGACAGTATTTAATTAGTCATTACGTTCATTAATTCCAAGAAAACAGCCATGATAGAGCAGTGTGTGCTGAGATTCTGTTCAGCTAAGAACAACAAAGTAAGCTGGCTTCCTCCCTTCAGCAGGTCCCCATAGGCAACCCCCAAAGCACCAGAACAGCTTGAAAAGCACATTTTCAGAACACTCCATCATGCACTGGCCTCTGCTTAGAGGGATATTTGGATAGAAGTGGGTCATATTTTCAAGCTTTTGATTGCCTTTATGAGGAGAAGGAATACGTTAAAGGACCCAGACCTTCTTTAAAGAAAGGGTTTCCAGTACTTCTGTACTGTGGACAAGACACAAACATCCTAGCTGCTGGGGTGTGAGAGGAAACCTTTCCCTTCTCCACGTGCAAGACCCGTACTACTCCACTGAGCAGTTTGCAGTCTGTCCTACAGGCAGCAGCATGGAATGATTTAGCTGCAACAAGAAGATTGGATCCAGGTGACAACATTGCTTTAGCCACTTATGCTAATTTAAAAAAAAAAAAAATCAAACAAAATAAAGTAAGGAAACAAAATTGAAGCAGCAACAGCAGCAAGCCAAAAAGTTCACAAGGCACCTGACATAAATAGGAGCATTTGCTGTGAGAAGGGGAACCAGTTTCCTGTAAAAAGGATTCTAGCCAAGATAAATCTTAATCTACTGCATGTCAAAAGATCTGAGCTAGAAAAAATTTCTGTTCTGTTCTTCCAGTATGTTTTGTCATCTTGTGCTCTGGGAACATTTTGAATAGCTGTTAATAATTTATATGTTACAGAGGCATATTAAATCACTCAACTGGCAGAATGGCTTTGAAACACAGGGGCCCTAGGTCTGCCCTGGAACTCCTGAATCTGCCAGGTGCCAGTAGGTTTTGCTTTTATTTCTTCAAGAATGTGATATGCAGCCTGTTAGGACATGATGTGGCTATGAACACTTGAAAGCATGCTTAGACTGACACAAAAAAAAACAAACAAAACAAAGCCTGATGAAAACACTCTCCAAAATCTGTCTGGTCCTTGGAAGTGTTGACCTGTTGGGACCCTAAAACTGCTCTCTGAAGTAATCCTTGCACCAGATAAGAAAGACTTTACATGATTTTTGTGCAGTGTTTCCCTGTTGGAAAAGATGATAATTCACCAGTCACATTTAAGGCCTAGAACTCAGCTGAGTTTGCAGCCTTAGCCACTGACCCACCTTCAGAACTGCCTGGGTGACACTGAATGGGCTGTGATAAGATGCCACTAATAAAGGATCTTTTGAAACCTTCAGAGAAAAATGCTGCTTAATAGCAAATCACTGCTGCCCTTATTTTGAAAAAATGCATTTTCCATACCAAGGACTTTCACTCTGAATAGCTCAGCAGGGTTTTTCCTTACTGCACTTTAAAACTGCAAAATTTGCATAGATCATCATGCAGAGAAGGCCACAAGCAGAGGAAAGAGAAAATAAAGGTACAGGCTGGGGGTAACATAAGGAAAGGAACAGACAGGACAGTTACAGTTAGTTCGAAAATGCAAGAAAAAGGAGAGAAATGAAGTGTGAAAAGAGAGCAAAGGGTGTAATACCTGAGACTTCAGCAGTGCAAAGAGTATCATCTGCTGCTGCTGTTTAAGTGGACGGTCAATTATAATATTTGCAAAAGGGAAGGTGAAGGATTTCTTATCTCTGCTGGGATTGAATCTTCTTTTTCAGCACTGTCCCTGTGGAAAAGAACCTTTGCTGGACAAGTGCTGCCAGCTGCAGCACAGGGTTAGTGGGCAGCAGCTTGCAGCCCATGCACACTGCATCTTTCCAATGCAAGCTCTCCACCAGAGACAAGCACTTGATCTTTCTAAAGAGTGCAAGACCTCGTCAGAAAAATTACCATTGACTTTCTGTGGATTTAGAGCGAACCCTAATAAAGCAAAGTGTCTCCTGCATGAGTTTGTGCGGTACAAACAGCATCGCTCAGCAGGCAGGGAGTCATTTCTCCATGCCGTGGTGAGGGTGCGTTATCTGCTGTGCTCACCTCGACGCAGCTCAGACACTGCTCTCGTCCAGGAGCCGATCAGCCGGGATGACACCAAGCAAGCTGCAACGCACATGGCTTTTTCTTCCTATTTTCTACAATGAAACGACATTGAAGTGAGAGATCTGTCGCAGTGCAAGGACGAGAGTGCCCCCTATTGTCACCGTGCTCCTCAACACCTTCCCTCCTTCCTCCGAGCGCTCTGAAGGTATTACGCCTCTGCCTCGAACCCTTCCTTCAGTTTCCTTTATTGCTGCTCATTGATGGCATCCCCCAAAACGTAATGTAATTCAAGCACAAGCTACATTTCCCACGTTAAAATTCACCAGGGGATGCCGCAGCAACTGGATTTCACATGCACCCTATCTATGACAAGGCCAGAGTCACACAAATTGCCTTAAGGATGAACATTTGGGTATAAAAATGGAAGGAGGTGCACAAATGTATTAAATTGAAGGAGCTAAGCCCATGGGATGCTGCAGGCCCCTTCACAGGCCTTGCCCCACACTCAGGAGCTCACTAGACCCTCCCCAGAGGGGCATGCAGCACCTCCTCCTCGCCTCCAGAGCTTGCTGGGCAGGAACCTGGGTGAAATCCTGTAAGGATCCTCTTCCATTTCCAAACCCAACACCAGAAAGCGTTACTGCGCTCACGCGGCGGCTGGAAATGAAACGTTCCTCAGCACAAAAGGGAGCCAGAACGCAACGTGGAGACTTCAGCGTACCTTTGTTATCATCAACACGGTCGCACACGCGGATTATAAACATTGAGACATGCTCCAAGGCCCGTGACGGGGAAACCTCCCGCCCCAGGCCCTGAGGGCGGCGGCAGCTCACACCAGAGCCACCCATGACACCGGCAGCCCCTCACAGCGCCCCGCTGCCTCCCGATTGGGCATCCGGCGTGCCCCTATCAGACGCGCCCTCGGGGCGGATCCGCGCTCTGATTGGTGACTGGAGCCGCGCGGTGGCGGGGAGGCGGGGTCTTCCCTGGCTGCCGCCTCGGGGTTCCCTTCGTCGCGGGGGGGACCCGCCTCCTCATTGGCTGCCGCCGTTGCCCCGGCGACGGCAGGACGCGGTGCGGCCCAACAGGGTGCCCGGCGTGGCTCTGCGGGAGGTGCCAGCGCCATAGAGCAGGCCAAGGCGCTGACGAGCGAGAAGCCGGCGCCGCAGTCTGTGCCCGTCTCCAAGTAACCCAGGAAGGTGTGTGAGGTGGCCCTGAACACGGGGCCCGACTCCTCCAGCGGCCTGACCACGTCCGGCTTCCGTACTGCCAAGTACCTGACCCACGAGTGGCGCCAGAGCAACTCTGATCTGTACAACAAGGCCTTCCCTGGCTGCGAGCGGGGAGAGTGCAACCGGGCCGAGTCCAAGGAGCTGTCTGCTCATGCCGCTGCCGCTACTCAGCGTGCCCAGCAGAGCTCCACGGCCGCCCTGGGCCAGCGTCTGCCGGACATACACTTCTGGAAGTCTGAGCTACAGAGGCAGGTTGAGGACCTGGATGCTGAGACCGGCCTCCTGGCAGCCCAGAAGCTGCGGCTGGAAAGGGCGCTCGATGCCACCTCGGTGCCCTATGCCATTGCCACTGATAACCTGCAGTGTCGGGAGAGGAGGCAACCCCCGGACCTGATCAATGATGAGGTGGAACAAGAGCTGCTGAAGGTGAGCAGGATGTTAGGGTGTTAGGGGTTCTTGCAGCTGCCTGTTAGTGCTGCTCTACTCTCTAAAATGGTGAACAGCTTGGTCAGTATGTGATAAATGCAGGTATCTCCTGGCAATGCCAAGGCCTAGGGCAGCCTGGACTCTGTCTGTCACTCCTAGGTTTCCGGATTGTTTGAAATCCTTCCTCTGTTTAAAAGGTATTTAAAATCACACAAGTATGAGTACAGTAGACCAGACCTCTCCCCCCTCTCAGACTAGATCCAAGCAAAATCAAAACAGAGGTTCCCTGAACCAAGGTGGGCATCCTATTCTGGCATTAAACTTCTTCCAGTCTCAACTTAGTCTCCTCATCTCCACAGGTTACACTTTAAAAGTGTAGTACCCAGTAAACAGAGTATGAAGGACCAGTGAAATGCCCTTAGGCTGTTCCCATGCTCAAGCTGTCCAAATCTGGCAGACTCTGCCATTACCTTTTCCTACTGAGGCTGATGTTGCCTTGCCAAGGTTCATGACAAGGTGGTGATCCAGCACTGTACGGCAGCATTTCAACGCAGACCATCATTTAAACACCCTGCACGATGTAGTTGTGTGACACCTACACAAGATAATAGTTCAAGGCAAGCAAAGGGCACAGACAATTGGTATTTCTGACAATGTGACTTCCACAAACCTGAGATTCTCCTGAAATTTGTTTTGTCCTTTTCCTCCCTTAGAGGATGCTGTATTTCAGCTGGCAGTTATCTGTCACTGAGATCCAACACGCTGTGCAGATTGCCATCAAAGCTGGTGTAATTATTGTGGCTGCCCATGTTACAGAGAACAGATCCCAGGGTCATTTTTCATTCTGGAATTACACCTATTCGAGTGTCCCATAAATAAAGGAATGATTATTTGCCTTCAGTCTCTAATTTACTGTGAAAGTGGATTCATGATGAGTTACTGATTGAACCAGATGATTAATACTATGTGTTAGAAAAATATTGAAGAGACTTACATGGTTGATGGCATGATAGCGTTTAGCATGACAGCATTTAGCAATATTTCAAACAGGAATGGTGTACAATTGCTGAATCTTAATCAATATTTGAGAGGTTGATCCTGTCAAAAATATAAACGTGGGAGTTACTGTATAGGATGTTTCAGTGTGTGAATTGTTACAAGATTCAGATTACAGGAAAGAAATTCTTTTCATCAGCTGCTGATGTTTTAGAGAAATCATGGAATGTAAGAGTTGCTAAAAGAAATCATTGCCTGGCAGGATTTCTCTCGTGTATTTCTTTCCTCCTGATTGCAGGGAATAGTTGGTTCATTGCTCAGAAGTGCAGTTGCTGCTGCTGCTGCTAATTCTTCACCTGAAGTTGGGATTGTGTGCCTGTGACGACAGAGAGTCAACAGCCAAGTAGGATGTCATCAAAAAGGAATGATGTGAGCTCAGTTGAGGCGGGTGTGCCAGCAGCAGATGGACTCTTGAGAAATAAAGATTTTGTTGCCATGCCAATGACCTTTGCAGTACAGAAGGAAGAGGAGTACAGAATATCAGAGGAAATCCTTCCCATTTTCACAAGCGAATAGATTTTATGGCACAAATGCTTGCAAATAGGTGTTAAAATGTGCCCTCTGTGGCTTTGCCAGCTCTTGAAGTTGCTGCAATACTCTTAGCTCTTTCACTGCAAGAAATCAGATTGTACTTTGTGTTTCTTACTCTCTCCAAAACTCATACTTCTTGACACTTAGTGCTGCTCTTCTGTAAATTCTGACTGTTCACTGCACAGATTTCCAAGCTTATGGCCCAGTTCCCTGGTAGCTCTGTGCTACAGCATTTGCTTATTTGGAGGAGTTATGCAAATTTTATCACTGAAGTACTGACATACCACTTCTGAATGTTGCTCACTTGTCCAGTCACTTTCTAATCTTAATTCGCTCAAGAAATTATAATGCAAGAGAGATCCAGCATAATTTATTCTCTTTCCATGCAAAAACTGAGGAAAAGGAGAAGTAGTTTCCAAAAGTCAGCTGCGTTAGGAAATAGACATTCCTCTCCTTGCAGTTTTAATTACACAGCTAATTGATATTCTAGAGCATTTTCCTTCCTTTAAAATTCTTCTTCTCCTACTAGCAGCCCAGGTCTGTCTTGGCATCATTCTCTGGTATCTTTGCTGTGTTCCCGCTGGCTCCAATGGACAGACACTGGGGAAACCTGCAGCCAGGAGAAGAGCACATCTGGACAAGGGACTACCTTTCCCATCATCATGGAAAAGCTTTTCATAGCACAGGGGTTTTGTTCCCCCTGTCAGTTTTGTGCAGCAGTGAAAAAGATTTCCCAGTTCGCAGAGCATCCTGTTGAGACAACCACATTTCAGCAGCCCCTTGACAGATGACATTTGAAGAGACAACATCAAATGCACAGACACAAGCAGTTTTGAATCTCTGCATGTAATTGCACTTTCATTATCTGTTCAGGAGGAATCACTTCAGATGGCTCACAAAGAAAACAGAGCTATTTCTGATGGAAGTTTTATGCATCCAGATAACATTTGGGATTCCCTGTTTTTTTTTCTTTGGCACACCACCTACTTCTTTTAGGGAGTTTTGGGTCAAATTCATCTGCTCTATTTCCTCTGCAGCATGGAATCACATTTTGATCACCTATTGTGATAAATACCACCACTAAGTAGCCATGTCTGGAATGAGAGATGGATGTATTCAAGTAAAAGCTCTTCACGTGCATAATAAAATCAGCTGTTACTCAGAAGTTCTTTGACTCCACTTAACAGCATATTAATCTTTTTTTAATGCAGTTTTGGTTAAGAAAAAGAAGCAGAAGGACACAATTGTTTCTCCAGTAAAGGAAGAAATTCTTTACTGTGAGGGTGGTGGGGCCCTGGAATGGGTTGCCCAGGGAAGTTGTGAATGCTTCATCCCTGGCGGCGTTCAAGGTGGGGTTGGATATAGCCTTGGATGGCATGGTTTAGTGGGAGGTGTACCTGCCCATGGCAGGGGGGTTGGAACTCGATGATCTTGAGGTCCTTTCCAACCCTTACTATTCTATGATTCTATGATTCTATGATCACTAAAAAGAAGATAAAGTCTCTCAAATAGAATAATTTTACTTTGCTGCTGCACTGGAAATAGCTGAATTCAAAAGCAGTCACGGCATCGGTTTTGTATGAGGTTTTTGTCCTTCAAAAGCTGTATGACATCTCTGAACCCCCTTTGCATCAGTTTAATGACAGTTTAGTAAGTTTATGTGCGCACATTTAATTTTGAAAATATAAGCCCTAGCAAAGGACTTGCCACATGGTGGTGAGCTGTCAATAAATCATATTTCAGCTGCGTATGTACTGCATTTCAAGGTTATTTCCACTGTCCAGACTCATTAGCTGAGTGCCAGATATGGCTGTGGAATAAGTGGATGTACTCACATTGACACCATTTTTCTACCCTAGACTCAGAGTGTTGATTTGCTGTGTGTTTGCTTCAACAATGAAGTCAGCCCCAGCTATTCCCTCATGCCAAAGACAAAAGCTTCAGCCAAGATCCTGTCAACTGTGTAAAATTAAAGTTTAAAAAGGTGGAGAAAGGATTCATATGTATGTATTCCTGCTAAGTGCAGTAATGGGGCAAGGAAGACAACAGAACACCATTTCCAAACACTTTGCCAAGAGAATCAGCGCACAACAGGACACTCCTGTACATAGACAGCTCAGTTAAGAGTTGCAGTGCTTATTTTCAATATCTGAAATAATTCAGAGACCAGCAGGAAAAGGGCCAGTGAAAGGGCTAGGACTTTGAAGATGGTACTGCTTTTGCTCCCAGTTGTAATGAAGAGCAGTCTTCCTCTTACACACTGTTTGGAGGTCAGAAGCTGGTGAGATCTGTGAGCTCACTTACTTTTATTTGCTGTGCTGATGTGTGGAACATCTGATGTCACGTCGTTGCTGATGGATGGATGGATAAATGCAGCTGGGTTTGAAATCAAGGGTGACTGCACAGCTTCTCTCACAGGGTTCTACCAGTTCCTCTTAGCTGCTTTCATACTGTATCTTGCTGGCCCTGGGTGCTGTATTTAGACGTTGCTGACGTCTGCAACTCACTGATGGAAAGAAAGCTGCAAAAGACCTGAGTTTGTAAATTCATGGAAGGTATAAACATCTGCTCTTAAACGTTTTCTTTGCACCATTAATTAGACACTTACAAAGTCATGAACTGGGATGGTTTTATCACAAGATTTGAGGAAAACTCAACTTCTGCATCATAAACATTAAATACTGTAATAAAACCAATGGCTGGGAATATGCTGAACCATCAAATGTTCCCTCCCTGTTAATTGACAACCATTTATAATAACAGAGAGTTATTATTAGTGTTAACTGTGGAGAAGACAGCTGAAAAGAAGCCAAGATCACTTCAGATTTGACAGTATTTCATTTTAATAGACAGCACATGATGACATATATGGGAAAATAAGGAGAAGAAAAAGACATTTCAAATGCAAATGTCAGTTAATGTTGTTCTCTGAACCAGAGAGGCTGCTATCTTGTAGAACTCTTCCACTTGCTTTTCCTCTCAGTGCAGACCGGGCCTTCAGGTGGATTGCCAGCACAATTCTCTGAACCCACCACAAAAAGGTCATCTCTTCTGCCACTTGCTGAAACCCAGATCTGCCCTCAGGATTTCAGTGTGGAATCACCTACATGTTTATGAGTGAAATCACTGAGTCCAAGAAAGCTGTGCTCCTGGCTGTAGGTTGTTGATGGAATTTAATCTGCAAAGAACATGTGAAGGAGCAGACGTGGCCTTTTAGAAGTCCTCCACATGGTGTCTGAGGTTCCCAGCTCCTGCTCCTCTGCAGGTGGTGCTACCTGGCAGTGTCAACCTTCTCCCGCATTAATTCCATGAGCCAGCCACAGCTATGGGTGGTCAACAGGCTGCATGCCTAGCATGTCTAACAGTACAGCTGGGACGGAGGATCTTCCTTTTCGATCTATTGCCACAGCAACTCCCAGCCATACAACTTGACTTTTATCTATTTTAAAAGTGAAGATTTAGTAGATAAGCATTGAAAATTCATTGTCATTTACGCCTGCTTATTCACTCTACCCGGTCTTGGGCTACCATTAATGATGAGATCTGTCTCTTCAGTTTTAAATGTCATATTTGAATGCATATCTCCTCAACAAGGAATCCATTTGTAAATTTTGGTTTAGGTCATTCCACAAGAGGATTCTTCTGTACTGCATTATTTCACTCTTTCCATGTGAGAGACCTTAACTGCTGAAGGAAGGCTTTTCTTAGTTGAAACTACTCATAGGAAACTGGTGGTCTTTTTATTTACATCCAACACAAAACAATATCAATTACTGTAAATGTAATTTCGAGTGCTGGGTCTTCCCAACCCTTTAAAATCCTGGGAATTTTCACTTTGACAGCTCATCCATTGTAATACTTCCTCCCTGCAGGAACTGAGGTTTAGTGTTCTCATCCTTTGTAAAATGATACCTTCAGCTTTGTATTCATTTTGATTTTGCCCTTTTTCCATCCTTAAAAATCATATTTTCTTTCCAATCATGATTATCATCCTTTTCCATTTGGAAATAAAATGATCTTTTTTATGGTCCCCATTGGTTTCTTATGATGGAGAAACTGCCACTGCAGGGACATACACACTCATTTGTTTGTCAAAACCGGTGCAAAGATGAATGAGCGCCAGCAGTGTTCTGGGAATAAAGTTTATTAGTAAGGATATACTTCCTCAGCTGTCATTGGATGACTATCACTGATGTAAACCAGCAAAATTAATGAGGAGGTTTTCATATACAAAAGCTCTTCTTAATATTTGAGCCTTGAATATTAAATAATAACAAAGGAAATGCTTGCTGGACTGTGTTTTATATAATACTATGCAATCACACAGTCAGTAAAGTCACTTAGAGCACTGATAATCCCTAAAGCAGCATTATTGCAGTCAAAAATGGGCACCTGGTATTTTTGTTCAGTAAGAGAACATTAGAAAGTATCATCTTTTTTGGTTTAATTGCGTTTGTGTTGGAGTAAGCATTCCTGCTAAAACCAGCTTGAGCTGAAGCTGCAGACATTGGCTCTATTATCAAAGTGAGGCAAAGCTTCATGTCTTGCAGCTGAGAGGAAATCAACCCCTCAGTCAACATTGCATATATGAGATAACTGCAGTCCTTTGATACTGTCCATCACCAGGAGCAAAATGAGTTCTGGAATAAATAGATCTAATAAAAAAAATAAAGCTCTAGGTGTCATTTGGCCTATATTGTGACAGCTTTCCTACAGCTGCTGCAATAGGTGTTTAAATCATAGAGCAATAACTTCTGGTTTTAGTAAATACAAAGCATTCGAAGGAGACAGGCCAACAAGATGCTGATACTTTCTGTTAAACAGCACCTTATCACGAGTCAAAGTGTACTTCTGGAGAGCCACAGGATGGTGGGAGCCCTCTCCCTTGCATACAGATAAAACACTTCCAACAGAACGCGGCAGCTCTAAAGGTACCTGCAAGGACTCAGCAGGTTCTGGAAGCCAGTGTCTTGGCAAAGAAGCTGCTCTGCTGTTGCCTTATTTTTCCCTACTTCAAGGCTGTGCAAGTCATTCAGATATTCTGTTTAATCTCACAGAACACAGACTTTTTCATAGAATATGCAATATGAAAATAATGAATCCCCAGGCTTTAGAGGTGTTCCAAGTGCTGCTGCTGCCTTAGACTTATGCCTGAGTTAATCTCAGCATCTGCTAAGTCCTTGGAAAATCACGTCTTCCAATAACAGGGTGAGTAATGAGCAGAAGAGTTAAGTGTTTCTCCACAGCCATTGAAATGGAGCTGCTCTGCAGGATAGTATGTTCTGCTCTGGATATCACAGAAGTCTCAATGTTTTTGTTTAGGAAGCCGAGCTTATCAGAAATATTCAGGAGCTTTTGAAAAGAACTTTGTCGCAAGCTGCTAACCAGATGCGGTAAGCCAGTTTTCATGAGACCATGGTAGCTAACTTATATAGCCAGATATATAGGGGTAAAGTGCCCAGTGGACAAAGATCATACCAGAGCCAGGCTTATGAGCCGTGTGAATTCCATTTAAACCTGAAAAGAGGTACTCGGTGGTGAAGGTCCAGGATTTCCAAGTGGGGTAAGGTAGGAGGAGTTGTGCACTAAAGCCCTGCTTTGGACTTTCAGTCCTGGTTTCCAGTCTATGTATTGATCTCTCTGATTCTCCAACACCGAACTTCAGTGCAATAGAAGTATTATCTGGATATCATTCTACCTTGTTCACTGTGTGATGTATTTGTAGTATAGGTTCTTTTAAAATAGTTTATCTGGTCAAAGGACCTTTCCAAGATGAGTTTTATGCCACCAGATCTCATTGTGAACTTGAAATATGAACCTTAATTCTACCTTCTGTATCACTATGGATGTTCTTTGTGTTTCAAAAGGAATATTTGCTTTTAATTTATAACAAGCGCTTTGGAAAGATGTTGCCTGAATCCTCAGGTGCATCCATATGAAAGAGTCCTCTGCTGTAAGCCTTTATATTTTAGGTTTTATTCTTTATAATTTGTGCTATTTACCAGATAAAGTGAAATAGATTTAGAAAGAATGTTTCTAAACTCAAAATAATTTAAAGTAGTTCTGTTATATCAATTAGAGTATGAGAAGAGTCTATTGAGTTTAGGCTTTGCTTTTTATCATTGTTTTAAGATAATTTTAGTACCATTTTAGTACCGTCTTTTACTATCGGCGGTCGGCAGTCTTTGTCATTCCTTATGTTAGAGTGCCATCTGGTGTTCACAGTTGATAACGACCCCCTGCCTTTTGTAATCTGAAGTCGTTCTAATTAATTGGGCGACCTGTGACTCATTTAATTGACAAAAAAGGAGCAGTTTTAACTCTGAATATCATTGTACTTGTCTCTTCCAAGGACAATAACACTGTCTGCATGCTCCAGTCTTTGAAAGCCTGGATAGGAGCACTCACAGAATAATAGAGGGTCACTTTATGGAGGTCTTAAATTTGAGTCATGCTGAAGTAAGAGAAAGAGAAGGATGGGTCTTCCACTAGCACTACCTGATGTCTTATTATAGGAGGAGTGTTCTGTTGGGCAAACCTCCTATCTATCCTGCCCGTAATAACTGCAGCCATAGCCGCTACTGAAAACATCCTGTGTTTTAGGATTACTATGTAAAATCAAGTGTCCAACAACTCCTTTGTCTCTGGGCATAAGAGCTCTAAGCCTTCAGTAGGCACAGAACAGTACCGAAGGTCTAGGGTAGTGATTAGCACATCAGGCTTACTGTTCTTCCAGCAGATTGTTGTGGGAGAGAAGGTTTGGTTAGGATTTTCCATGTGGAAAGGAAAGTCTATGTTCTCATTGCTCCTGAAAGATGAAGGCTCAGAGCCTCTGTTCACAAAAGCTTTGTTAATTGTATTGTTTTCCATTAACAGTTTGTAATAATAATGACTTTTCAGGTTGAATCGAGATCATAAAGAGATCTGTGAAATGGACTGGTCAGACAAAGTTGAGACATACAACATTGATGATAAATGTGAAAGATACTGTAACGAGAACACCAACATCCAGTTCCACCCTAGTTCAGTGAAGTATGAGGAGAGGTGAGTAGTTGCTGTTGTTAACCTCTGGTAAGCTACAACACATCATTTGTGCCAGTGAAAGCTGTCCTGCTGGTCTGAATTAAAGGTGTCATTGCTGCTTCTATGGACGTACAATGTCATAGCTTTGAAATAGCTGCATGGATTGTAAAGGTACTGCTACCATGGCAGCATGGCATGCCACTGATGGCCAAGTTGGCTCACTATATGCAAACTGAGCTTGTAAAAGTTTTCCTTGGAAATAATGGGCTTTATACTTTAAAAAGCCGAACTAAATCCCATTGAGACATATTGTTTGACATCAGCAGGCATGCCGTTCTTTCGGGAAAGGCAAGTGCTTCCAGAAACAGAGTATTACTATTACCGTAAATCCTGCTGCTTCCCCCTGCTCTTTCAGGCAGCATTCATATGATGCAGTGTCCCAGGTGCTATGTATTTCCTCCTGCTGCTCAAAATGGTGAAGTATAACCAGAGATCCTGTTTCTTTTTGTTTCAAAGTAGACACAGACTGTAAAGCTTAAATACATTCATGGGTTTATTTGTTGGTGACTTAACTGCTTGTGCTTGCACAAAAAAATATGTGTATACCTTCTTTACCTTAGTAATATCTAAAGGTGGAAGAAATTTGGATGACTTTGTGTATTACTTCCCTCTGAAACCATAAAATAAATGAGAGTTTATTCATTTTATAAAGGATTAGTTGTCTTCCTTCATGATAAGTCTGGGCTGCATGCAGCAGTGAAAACAAATAGAGGTTGACAACACTTACACAGGAAGAGAACCAGCTTCAGATTGTCTTCTTGAGTGTAACTTGAACAAAAGAGCAAGGTTCCTATTTGTTTACCATGTACCTCTTCTTCCAGTGCCTCAACACCAGAGACATGGGCCAAGTTCACTCATGACAACATCTATAGGGCGGAACGAGAAAAAATGGCTTCCATCAATCTCCGTGCCTTGATTGACAGTATCCTTCATGATGTGTCTGAGGACTTGAGGAGACAATGTGCTGCTGTGAATGAGGCTTTTGTCAGGTGCTGTGAGGAGCTGGATGATGCAAAACACAACCTAGAGCATCATTTGAAGAACGTAAATGCTGTTTTTTGAATGCTGGCTACAGGCATAAAAATCTCTTTTGAGAAGATCACAGTAGGTTTGTCCTCCGGAAGAAAATGTAGTCCATGTCAAGAATCAAACACTATCTTGTGTCAGCTTACTACCCAGTAAGTCTGATCGTGGCTCCAGTTCAGCCTTTTGCTATCTGTTGTGTTTCTCTAAACAAGAGATGGGCATAAATATGAAGAAAGTCAAGGAGACGTTCTCAATCTCCTTCGAAATCACTTGAATTATTCTTGGATAATTTACAATTAAAAGCAATTTATGGAGGTAGGATGTGTTGTCATCCCACATGAGACATGAAAGAGGTTTTGAACAGGCTGCAGAATATATTCTGCTGCTTTCTAGAAAGATTAGATTCTCGTTTTAGTAGTAGGAATATAGAGGTCAAATCCACCTTTGTACTTCTATTTCTTCCCTATTCTAGGAAAACAGGAGGTCAAAACAGTAACTGATTCACTAGGACCATGAACAGATGGATAAAGCCTACTCAGAGACAATGTGTATCTGTTTTTAAACAGTTCTTGGGTGTCTCTTAGCTGCTTAAGGAGATTGGAGATCAAGAAGCTAACATTGCTGCTCTCAAAAAAGTCATCAAAGACAAGGAAGCCCCAATGAAAGTTGCTCAAACAAGGCTGTATGACAGGTCTTTTAGGCCCAACGTAGAGCTCTGCAGAGACGAAGCACAATTCAGGTAAAAACTATTAAACAAGTCCTCCAAGGTGTCCATTCTATCCAGAAGCAATGTTAGACAGGTTTTGCAGCTTTTACTGGCAACGCGTGGTCTTTAGCTTTTATTACTAGGTTTGATTCTGATATAAGTCAGACATAATTCAATTGACTGAAATCACCGTGAGGAAAATATCACTTTAACTTCAGTTATAGACAAATGGCAAATCTATAGATTCAACTCTGCCTTTTGTCTCAACGCTTTCTTCTCTGAACTGTGTGGTTTCTTTCTGATTTAGATGATCCAAAGAAACTGGACAGCACAGGGATCACTTGCAGCCCAGTTGCTCTTAGCAAAAGTCACCACAAGGTGGACTATGTGCCAAATGAATTATGCTTCAAGTGCTGAGAATATAAATGAGCTGCAGCATACTCATAGTCTGAGACAAGTCCTCTGCACTACAAAGCATCGGGCTGGTGGCATTTGATTTCCAGTAATAATCCGTTTTAAAACTGGAGGTCAACAAATCCTTTCAGATTGAAGGTCTGAATGTCACATTTGTCAGTTTTGATCTCATTGCAGGCTTTGTAATTGATTCTCCTCCTTCGCATTTTCCTACCCTTAGGAGAAGTGGAGAATCAGCTTTTGCAGGCTTATAATATCCTTGTAGCAAAGGAGCCTACCATTCAAAGCCGATATGCTGTGCTTAGTACAGTGAGAAAAAAAGTTATAGTTAATCCAGGTGCTTTGTACCATCTCAGGCACACTTATTTAAGGTCCTGATTCAGCAACCCATCCATGCACAAGCTTGTCAGTATGTGTGTTTCCTTCAGTGGAATTTAAGGACACAGGCAAGTGCTTTGCTGAATGGGCATGTGTTTAATTGCCAGGCTTACACTTTTTGTGGCTGTTCAGTTTGTCCAGAACACAGGGATCTTGTTTTCCCAGGAAGTAAATATGTGCCTTCTCTGCAGCAGATTGCAGTAAAGCATGTAAACCCCGCTGACTTGCAGCTGAAGTGATGTGCTGCTTTAAAATGGGTTGCTGCTTTTTAGAAAATGAAGTTCTACTGCTTCTTTAAACACTTATCTGCTTTTAAAAACTGTTTTCTGATCTCTGGCACAAGTATCACCTGTAATCCTTGGCTTTTATGCCAGTGAACAGGTATCAAAACCCAGGCTTAACAAAGTGCTGATCCAGTCAAACTGGGTGACTTATCTAACAATTTTTGCCCTGTAATTCTTAGTACAAGTGTTCTACATAGTGGGAGAGGGTGAGGATGCATAGTTTCACTGTGCTTGGTGGCAAAAGACATTCTTGGTACAACCTGAATCATGGGGTACTTCTCCACAGAAGCTGTGAAAGTGAGCACTGCTTTTGACCAAGTCTGTAGGACCTCTCTGAGCTCCTTTGTTGTTGGGTGTTATGATTCCATAGCTGTTGATCTTTATTCCTCCTACAGTTCTATGCTTTTTTAAACACCAACCGGCTTCTGCTCTTTTTTTTTCCTACTTTCTGTCATTCTGTGCAGGTTGATCAGTGAAGTTGAAGAACTAACAGAGACCATTGAATCCCTGAAGCAAAAACTGCTGGAATCTGAACAGTCTCTGAAAAACCTGGAAGACACATGGGTGGATTTGGAAAAAGAAATAGCTGTGAAAAGAAACAGTATTTTTATTGACAGGCAGAAGTGCATGGCCCACCGTGTGCACTACCCTGTTGTTGTTAAATTAGCAGGTTACTAGGAGTAGTGGCTGTACTAAATATGCAAAGTCTGGAAGAAAAATGGAGTCTAAAATCTTTCATATAAAATATATGGATAATATTATACACAAAAATACTGTATTCACTGTATTTTCTTCTATTTGGATTAAAATGCATTGGTATATTACGATGGTGAGCTTTTAGTCTTTACTTTAAAAGCTCTATAAAACCTTGCCTGTAGAAGTATAGTGAGTTTAAAACACAGCTTAAAGGCAATTCATTACATCTAGAATGACTCTGTATCATATATGCATCATTTGCATGGTATGTGATATTTGGGGGTTTCACCCTAATGAGTGAATAAATTGAGTGAATCTTTCTTGGGAGTAATAATAATATACATAGATGTAGATATAACATTGATAGCTTGCTAGGCAGCCTGAAATGAGAGCAATAAAACTGCTTGCCTGACAGAAGATCACATGCTCAGCAAGGAAACAGATGATAGACTTTTAAGCTGCTCAAATATTATTAGTGAGTAAAAAGAGTTTGCTCAGGTTAGATGACAATCTGCTTATTGGCAAAACCACTCCCAGTCTGAAACATCTCCTTATGTAATCTCAAAATGAATCCAAGGATTTTAAACCTCAAAGTCAATAAATTTAGGTGTTGTTTTTTTTTTTTTCCAGCAAAAAAGCCCATCTAAACAGCTTGTGAATAGCAGTTGTGACTTTCACAATCGGCACTTGGATGTGGAATTGAGCTCTGGATCTGTTCTGAGTTCCCTGGAAGCAAGGTACCCATAATGGAGAGCACATTGGCTTCATCTACTCCAGCAGAGCGATGTAACAAATGCCATTCATCCATTAGCTTAGTGGGCCACCTGGTTAAATATGTTGCACGTCAAAAAGGGGAAGAGATGACACAGAGCAGAATTCCATTATGGCTTCCTGTATTACAGGGGGTTTACTTTTAAAAAGCAGCTGATCAAAGAGAGAAAATACAAAGCAAAAAGCAAAACACACATAACCCCCCCCATCCCCCAGCCAGTGTACATTTGTGAATAGCCCTGCTCTGTTAAGCAGAGAGGAGAGGCCATTAGCCTATCTGTTTTTCTCACAGGCAGCTATTTGTATTATCTGAACTCAGGATGTGCAGAGCACTATCCAGCAATTGCCCTCCTGCTAAAAGCTACTTCCATTTCTTCGCAAACCAGCCGCATCAGTGAGGGCTTTTGACCCAAGCCTCTATTTTACAGGCTTTGTGATCAAGGGTTTTGTTTTGCCTTTCTAGTAGATTTTGTCTTCATCATTATCCTTTTATAGTCCAGATGTTGAATCCTTACTAGTGAGAAATAGCGTGTAGGTTAAAAATGAATAAATGAGGCTTTACTATGCTTTTCTGTGCACAGAACTTTAAACAGTCACTGTAGATTATTGTTGTAGACTGAAAACCTTCTCCTTCTTAGAACACCTTCTGCCTTTCCTAGAACACCTTCAGAGCCTTTCTTCTTGGCAGCATGCTTTAGCCTGTCACTCATGCCCAAATCTTCCAGCCTGATCAGTGGATGCACACCTTGTACGCAGCGGTATCACTGCAGTGGTGTATATAACTGACTTTAGCTGCACCGGAAGAATAAAACACTTGAAAGGGTGTTGCATGATTCAGAGCTGTGGTGTTAACAGGGTTTTGGTCAGTCAGCCCCAACCTCTAGGCTTCAGTTGCAGGTACATCTCTAAGCAGACACATAAAATAGAGGGAAAAATAAGTGAACCAGGCTTCGGCCTAATGGGAGTATTCACAGAAAGCTTTCAGAAAGAACAGTAAGGAGCAACATGTTCAAATTGGCCTTACTCACCCACTGAAGGAAAACATGGAAATCAAAGTGGAATTCAGGTTATGATTATGGCAGATGGGATGAGGAGAATATGCACTCCAGGACCTAGAACATTTAGCTTGATTCAAGAGTTTTGCATTAAAGAGAGGAAAAGAGAAGTGCTGTCATCTTCTCTGGGGCTGTGCTGAGTAGAAATAGCCTTTTGCCCCATTTTCAATTGTAAATGGCGCTTCCTCTAATTAAAGCCTATCAGTTTAATTTACCTTTGTGAACTAAATTAGTCTGCCCTTGCTTTAGGCCACTCATGGCAAATCCTGCTCTGGTAAATCTCATGGACTGGCAGGAGTGTAATCACTGCCCTCTTCACTTGCTAATAGATGAATACAAGCAAGTTGTAAGAGTAAGAATCAGATGGAATAGCTTTGAGTTACAGTAATTATTTTTTCTTTAATTACTGATCAAAAAATCATCAAAGCCACTGCTCCAGCACCTAAATATGGGGTTATATTCATTTTCTCATCATTCATTCTTAAGCTGAGGATTTACCAGGAAATACCTTAAAAGATATTTCAACTGGCTCTTGTGTGAGCTAGGGTCAGAGGTGAGCTCTAGCTTCCAATTCCCTTGAGCTCTACCTGCTGCTCTGCGTAAGTGTCGACTTCTTTGCCTTCATTCGGATTCGTTTATTGTCCTGAGAGATTTCTGACTCTGAAGGGAAGGTTTAATTTCGGTCAAATCTGAGAGTTTTCTCATCTGATTACAGATAGAGGGAGGAATTAATGGTGTGATAAATGATGCCTGGTACAGGGGCTGCAGGCAAAACCAGGAGTGAAGACACATTAAAAACTTGTTACTTAAGAGCAGATGACATGCTGCAAAGAAGGTTACTGAGAAAAGAGAGATAACATTTGTGTAGCATTTTAGCATGAATAATTGATTTTCTGTCTAATAATTTCAGCCTCGTACCATGTCGTAGATCACGAAAATATATAGTACCAAAGTGGCAGACACCAGCCCTGGGATGGCCAGGTGAGATCTCTTCAGAACACTCTTGTGTCTGCTTCTGGAGCCCTGACACATGGCACAAGCATCACCTGCTTAAAGTATTGATCTTTAACTTAGCCATAGTGGTAAATCGCCCCAAGGAGAGCCAGTAACTCCATCTGTGTCTTAAAGAAGGGATCTGAACAAGGACGGGTTTTCCTATTGTTCTTCAAGATGCTGTTTGAGGTCATTTGCAGTGTAATTACAAAATAACCCACAGAAAAGTGGAAATTATGTTAAAATCTTTTCCTGAGCAATTTTCCCAAGTAGTTTCTGGATAGTCTCTTAGTTCTGCCGGCCCCTCTGAGTAAGCTGCATCCCAGCGTCCATCTTAGGAGTAATAAAAGTCATGATAACAACTTTATGGCCATGAACAGTGCCCATTAGTGGCCTGTTCTGTTCCTGGGATGTGTCTGATCGTTGGGTCACACACTGAGTCCACAATGGGCTGAGAATAGGAGCAGTGAAGAAGCTTTGAAGTAAATCCAAAGAATCCTCCTACAGGGGCTGTTTGCAGGACCGTTGCAAGATGGTTTGTAAGCTTTGTTTCCATATATAAGATCCCGTTTTCCATGTCCAAAGTGGCAGGATGGTCTTCACAGCATTGAGAAGCAAATCCTAGATGAACAAGAATTAGAACTGGCTGAATAGTGAAAGGATGGTGTAGCTAATATATCTATGAACGGACAACCTGAGCTGGGCTTGCCATTAGTAACATCTCTGGATATTAGTTACTAACGAAGTACTGTTTGATGAACATGCTCGTCTTGACAATTTCTTCAGGTTTGTTTGGAAAACAGCTACCTGTCGTAGCTGTCGTCCTGTTCAGAGTTTATATGCATGGAGTGTATACCCAAGCAGTGACCAACCCACACAGTGAGCAAACTGTACTTTGGTCTGTTGGTGTTCAAGCTATTAAACCAATGCTGAAGACCACAATTAACCAAAGGGTTATGAAAGCCTGCAAGGAAGGTTGCCTTCAATACATTATCTCTGAGTACCTGCTCACTCCAAGCTCCTTTGTTACTTTCCCTTCTCTGGGAACGCACTCATCACCAAATGGATGAGAAGTAGTTTATCTCAGTGGATGTCTTTGCATCTAGTTCCTTCAAAGAGAGGTTACTTTGAAGAGTGGCTTCAGTGAGGCTCCTGCATTGAGTCTGCTCAAGGAACAGGTATCACATCTTGTAGGATCTTCATCAAGACTGAGACACAATGCACTGGAATGAAAGCTCATCCTTTGAGATGCTGTGTGCCTTTACAGCTGTCTCAGGAACGACAGGGCCCTCAGGATCACATCCCGGCTGCATTCCTCTCTGGATGAGGAGCAGCAGCCTGTTTTACCTCTCTGCAGGGGAGGAATACAGTTGTTTCTATGACAACCTCACTACTGCATCCTTATTTCAAAAACCCCTTTGCAGAGGGGGATATTCTGGTTACTACAACCTGTTACATGTGCCACGCACATTTAGTCCTACAAGTTCCTCTTAAGCTTCCCTTAGGAGAAAAAATAAAGGATGGGAAGAGTGAGAAAGTTGAGAATTGGAGGAGTAGACAGCAGGAAAATTCCTCTTTGAAGCAATCTCAAAGGAATTGGGATTGGAAACGCTGTGAGCCAAGAGATGGGTCACCAGCCTCCAGGAGAATGTCAGTGCCTTTGCCCAGCTTCTCCTCTTGCTCCCCGGTTTGGGATTGTATAGATACGACATGCACAAGGCTGTGGCACATTTTACTCTCGCAGCTCCAGCATGTGAACAATTGCATCAGCTCTGCTGGCATTTAGTCAAGCCACGTCCTGCTCCTGTGGACGTTCCCTGGCTGAGAACATTATCTGCCCAGTAATTGCAGATGAGAGGGTACAGGACGTGGGCTCTCCCGAGCCAAGATTCCTGGCATTTTATGGCACCAGCTTTCGCCCAAGGACAAATTCAAACCTGTAAAACAGAGGGAGGGGTCATACAGCTTTGTAACTCCCATCTGTACGAATCAGTCAAGGGCTGAGATCAGGAGAGAGCTCTTAGGGCTCCGTATATATATTTCAAGAGCTGTAGACAAAAACACATTGTACCAGCAAATCAAACCCAACCTGGGAGCCCCACGTGGCTTTAGCTTCAGTGCCAAAGGACAGGCAGGATGGAGCAGAGAGCACCCAGGACCTGGGAAATTGTTATCCTAAGGCCTCTCTCAACCTTTCCTTTAAACCTCTCCCTTGCCCCTTGCGCACCAGGTAGAAGCCTGCCTAGGGGCTGAGTTTTCTCCTCCTGCAGAGTTAATGAACTTCCCAAGTTCCTTTTTGAGTTTTCAGGATACTGGAAAGAAGTTTGCTTCAAAGCAGGGGCTTTCCTGCAGGGGGGAATATGGCTGCTCCTGCCAATCCATGCTGCCAGGATGAAGGGCTTCATGGCATCTCAGGGAAAATGGTAGAGTCCCTGACTATAACAGGGCTGTCATCAGCTCTTAGTTAGCCATAGTTGCACTTTGCTGGAGCTCTTCTTGTTGTGTAGACATTTTCCAAACCCCATTAGGAGTCACAGAGGAAACAGCACATTCAGGCTTTGTGCCAGCAAGACTCACGCAGAGCTCAGCATTAGCTGCATGTTGTGGCAGCACAGTGTCTAGACCATGAACTACCACCCAAGTCTTTCATTTCATGTCCATTTAGGAGGAAAAATGGGAAGGGGAACAGGGTGGGGGTTTTCCAGGTATCAAAGAGCTCATTGGAACTGTGTTCACAGATACAGGGTTTGTCCCACACATGGGATGACAGGAGGAAGTGTCAAACCCACCGAGATTAAATGTAAGAGCTTTCCTTTATTAAGAAATGCTGCAGCTTCTCCTTCCTTAATCAGCTCCTTTTGAGAACCCATTAACTGGGTGAATCATTACAGGACAGATCTAAATCAGCCAGAAATGAGTCAAGGCCACTCAGCAGCTCAGGAGAGGTGGGTTGCAGGGAGCAAAAGGGAGAGGTTACACGCTTGCTCCATAGCTGCTTTTCCAAGAGGAGGAGGCTGCTCAGAGACATCAGTGATATAGGAATATGGAGGGATCTGTTCATTTTAGGATGGTTTCCTCTGCCAGGCAGTGAAAGTACCTGCTGCAGTATGAGCCTATCAAAGCAGCTGTGCTCAAAGTCCCACTTACAAGTGACTGGGCATCCTCGCTCCCCAGTGGGGCACACCTAAGAGCACTTCACAGTGGTCCCTGAGCTGTGCCCAGCACCTTGGCGCTGCTCCTGTCCAGGGCAATGTACTAAACTGCCTGTTGCAGCTTTTGGTGTGCAGATGTGGAAGCATCCCTTGCGCTGGGAGCTGGAGAGCAGGATTACACACCAAATAAAAGGGCATCAACCGAAGCTTTTGGCTGTGTTTCCATCTCACACTTACCCTGTAACTGTGGAGTGCCTTGTTCAGACGTGGGCTCATGATGAAGGATTGCCTTCAGGCCTTGTAAACAGAGGATGACTTTTATGATTGCTGCAGTGTATGAGCTCTTCATAGGAGAGGCTGTTAAAATCCAAATGGGTCTGGGCGTGCAAGAGCTTAATGCAGGGCTGTGAGCATCCATTGTGAGCCTGCAGATTCCTACTGTGAGCATCCATCTCCACCTGCAAATTCCTATTGATTTTTGCAAGGACCACTTTGCTGTAAAACTGCTCTGTGCTTTCTGTGAAAGTCTGGGAGACTTTCTGTGTCCGGGCACAGTGGGCACTTGTCTGGAAACCTGGCAGTAGGTTACCATGGAAAGCTGACCAAAGGCTATTGCCAAGAATCAAGGAGCTGGCAGGTTTGCTGTTGTGTCTACATGAGCAGTGAATGCAGCAAACAGCTTCTCTACACTCACAGCAGAGGATCCCTGTTTGCAAGACACCATCCTTGTGGCATTCCTGGCACAGGGAATAGTGCTGAGCTACAGTGGAGTTTGCAGTGTGCAGGCTTCACAGCAGAAGGTGGATCGAGGCTTTAAAGCATCTCAACAAGAGCTGCCCAGAGCACAGGAGGAGCAGTTTTGCCTTCCATGGGCTATGGGTACCGAGCAGCTCCACGAGGGAATGGGCTGCAGACTGTTCAAGGGAGCAAGAAAACTCCCTCCTCACTCACATAGCACAAACAAGGCTCATCCTCCCAGGAGACAGCCGCCTTCAACCCCCCTGCCAAACAGATGTGGAAAGTTTCATAGCAAAACAAGTAAGCAGCGCTAAAACCTCGTGTTAAGTCTCTGCCGGCTTCCAAAGAAGAGGAAGGCAGAGCTCTGCCTGTAAATATGACGAAGCTGAGCAAGCAAGCTCTTATCTTTCATCACTTGCAGATTATTGCTTCTGCCTTTAGACTCCTGGGGCTAAAAGGGAAACCTTCCCAGGGTCTGTGTTCCCTGTGCTAAGAAGGAGCAAAGCTCACCACCCTCCTGCACCCTCTGCTCTGTCCTCTTCCTGCTGTGACAATACTGTTTGGTCACTGTAGTTATTACACGCTCACTTTGCTTTACAGGCAGGAATGGCTTTTACAAGGTCCCAGTGTCTCTGAAGTTGTTGATGCAAAACTGTATCCAGCTGCCTCCTCCAATAAAATAGAGAGTTAAAGTAGGCAAAGCTGATGCTTTTCCTGGCTGAAGCTGTGACAGAGCAAGAAGGCAGCTGGCAAATGCAGCTGGAATTGGCTCTCTCAGTGCCATATCCCAATCTTCTGTGTGCATCGTGCTGCTCCCTCCCCACCTTGGACCACCCTCAGCATCCAGCAAACCTCTTCTTTCTGCATCAGCATCACTTTCTAGGCTGGACCACTCTGATGTAAGTAAATCTATTGCATTATGTGGCCTTCTCTGGAGTGTCCTTTAAATAGGGCTTAGCTCTTACTGTGCCCTGAAGTTCCACTCAAATCACTGGAATTAAGTGGCACTGACATTCGGCAGCACCACCTCTAATTTTGGCCTTTCCCAGGGACACCACCAGGCTAAACCCTTCTAAAATCATTTATGATTTCTAATAATGATTTCTAACTAATGATTTCTAATTACCTCCCTATTTATTTGGTGCTGATTTTTGCTGAGCTTACTTCACACCTTGCTCCAGCCTTGAACCAGGCTGGTCCATGGGCTGGGGGAGACAAACAGCCTGGGTTTGTCACAAATGTCACCTCCTCCTATGACCCTAATGCTTTCCCATGGCTGTGCTCTGGTGCTGAAGGGAAACTTCAACGCATGCAAGAGAGCATCCTTCAGAACCACGAGCATCAAGCCTTTGTGATTATACCCACAGCCTCCTAATTCCCAGTTTGTGCCACAGCACAAGATGTGTGTATGCGCTCAGAGGTAAATATGTTCCATCGCTTTGCCCCTAAACCAACATTTAAATGAAAGGAATTAGGCCTCCCACCACCAAACCGCCTATGTTTAAATGCTTTGCATCTGCTCCAACATTCCAGCTGACAGTTTAATCAAAGCTCTTACAAATCCAGTTCCACTGCTCCCTGCCAGCTCTGATTAAGGATGTGTTGTCACTGCTCATCACACTATGTGATGAGCTACAAGTCCTGTGGGAAGCACCCACTTTCAGCCCTGTTTCACTGTCCTCTGATGGGGGCAAATCTCCTTGTGACAACAAGGAAAACAGGAATAACTATGAGAGGGCTCAGGTATGGAGTTGTGTGAGAGAGCAAATAGACCACTCCTGCTGATGGTGTCATAAAGCATCCCTTTGGAAATGTGATGCTGGCGGTAAGAACACCTTCTTTTTGTTTCCTGATAAGTGGGAAAATCAGCCAGAAATACCAAAAGGATCATCTTTTAAATACTGCTGCCATTGCCAGAGAATTGCAACCACCTCCTGAAGGTCAGGTACAACAAAAGGATGTTCTACAGCAAAGAAACAGGCTGAGGAGCCGGGACTGCGATTGTTTCACATGACCTTGCCTGACCAACTGCTGCAAGATCAGCTGAGGATATTCCAGCTACAGAGGAAGAAATAAACTGAGGGTGAACCTCAGAAATCAAGGAGAAACCTGAAAGCACCTCTACAGATTAAAATCCTGCAGGGAACACGCAGCCCTCCTGCTCATGGTCATAGAATCACAGCATCACAGCATGGTTTAGGTTGGAAGGGACCTTAAAGCCCAGGCAGTTGCAACACCCTGCAGCCAGCAGTGTGAGTTGCATGGGCTTTAGCAGAGGGCTGGAGCTCTTTGCAGCAGCAGGGAGAGCCCAGCTTGACCAACACACCCCTGTCTGAGTTATCAATGAGCAAACTCTCGCCTTGCAAAGCCTTTTCCCTGTTTTCCAACTTGCTTTTCCAGAGGCAGCTGGAGATGCGCCGAAAACGTTTGTTAACTATTCTGTTTAAAGCCACAGCTGTCTCTTCAGCCTCTTCCCTTTGTCTCTGCTCATCTTTTATTATCAGGATAAGAGGTATCGTGGCCTTTTCAGCCTCTCCAGCTTCTACTGCAGGGCCAGATCCAGTGAAGAGGAGGCAGTCTTTGAGCTCAACCTGCTCCCCAGCCCTGCATGGGCCACATCCAGCATAAAGGAGGCTCTTTGCTCCATTAACCCTCAAAGAAAGCTCTATTGAAACTCCCCTGGGCAAAAGAGCACACAGAAAGCACAGACCTACAGCCTGCACTGTGCACAGTCAAACCCTGGTGATGTCTTGTCTCATGGTCCCTCTGTCCATCCCCAACAGATGCTGAAGAGCCATCATCATGTGCCTATTTCCACCTGCGATGCTCATGGCAAGCAACACGTTCAGTATTCAGGTTTGATGGATGCCACACACGGATGCGGCTGTGAATAGAGAAACCACTTACTGTTGAAACCTGTCCTGTTGAAACCAGCACCTGTCCTGTTGAAACAGCTCCAGTTTTCTGCTTGAATCACTGCACCGAAATCCTCTCAACCCATCTGCAGCATTGAGGGCTGTGGGAAATGAAATGATAAGGGGGAAAGGAAAGGCCACAGGCTGTTTTCATGCAGGAAAAGGAATCTGAGCTGTCCAAAAGATTGTTTCTTTGAAACTGCCTGTCTAGTTGTGGTGCTGGACCAGTTACCTTTTTCTCCCTGGCAGCGCACCATAGAGCGAGTGCTGAGCGGAAGGGAGCTTACAAGAAATGGAGCAACTGAGATGCTGCTATCCAGGTTTCTCCACTCTCCTTGCTCGCAGTCCTAGTGGATGGAGAGCAATTACATGAAGGACCAAACAAACCCAAGAACTGCCACAATTTGCAAGTCCAATGATGTTCCTTCCCTCCTGCACACTTTTTATACTTAAAGAAAGGAGCAAATTCACAGCGTGAAAAGACTCCAGGACACATCCACTACTGTTATTTTCCACAAGGATTTTCCAAACTTCTATGGATAGGACAGGGAAAATATTGCAGGAAAATTTGCCCCAACTTTTGCAGACAGCAAAGTGTGGGTCCTGCCCATGCCATCAGCCATCAGTGCGTGAAAGGTGGGGCTGTGGAGGGGAAAATCACTGCCTCCAATGAATAATAAGGGAAATGGGAACATGGGCTGGGAACAAAAAACTCCCAAATATCAAAACACATTTGTCATCCTCTCTGATATGACTCTTTTTCACTGCATGTTTGCCTGACTGAAATGGAAGTTGAGGGGGTATTGTTTCACAAGTCAAGTGAAACGCATTGCGTGACCTGCTTCGAGATGGCTTCACCTGTTTGCAGATCCTGACTCTTTCTGACACCCGCATCTCCTTAAATATAATACCCAGTAATTCCCAATATGGAAATATTCCCGCTGGAAAAATCCAGAACGAAAATCCTCCCCTCTTTCAGTTCTTCCCTGCAATCACTCACTCACAGATAACTGCTGCCAGAGGAGCTGCAGCTTTGTTTAATTCGATAGGAATTATTCAACTTCCCCATCTTTCCCCCCCAAATATCACTTAGTTCAAGAAACAAGCGGATTTTCTTATCGCTGCTTAAATAGAAAGGCTCCTGGCTGCATTAGCAGAGGAATAGCATTGGGGGGTGCATCAGGTTGTTTTCCCTCTGGCTTTTCAATGTCTAGCAGTAGCCCTGGAACGGATCAAATTATGTCAATCACTGAACCTTGATGGAAATTGGTTGGAGCACATCCTGCAGAGCCAGGTTAACCTCCAGGGCTTGCGTTTGGGCTTTCAGAGGCAATTAGCAGTGGTGACGTGATTAAGGGTGAGGATGAGATCAGGGAGATGGCTCCCACCACGATGTTTGCTGACCCCAAATGATCCCTGTTTCACACCCAGTAGCAGCTGAAGGGCTTTACCCCCTCCCCAGAGCCCACATTTCCCATTGGAGAGGAGATCTGGCTCTGAGCACTCCAAAATAATGATTTATGTAAATGTGGTGCTTTCATTTAAAAAGAGCTAAAAAATAGGCTTGCAAACATCACTGAGTGGCAGAATGGTGTGTAATTTGCCGGAGTTTTCAACACCGTGTTACAATGCCTATCTTAATTGTGATAAATTACTTCCAAATGAGTAGGTGTCAAATGAATTGATTGAAATAACACAGTGTCACCACTGTCAAAAGCTCTTTTCATCCTGTTTTTTTTTCCTTAAAGTTTGTTTTTTCTGAGGTTTTCTGTCTATAAACCACCCCTCGGAGCTTTCTTCCCCTCTTCCATTCGTGTTCACACAGCAGCAGCTGCTGAGCGCAGCGTTTCTCTGAAGGCTTTCCTTAGGAGCATTCCTTCCTCTGGCATCAATCCCTGGAGCCACATGTAGAGCTTCTGTTCAGGGAGACAGCTTTCTTGCAGCCCCCACTTAGTACCATTTTAAGGACCATTTTTAAGGATCCCTGTGCTTTTTTAGCGATTTCAGTTGAAGACCATTCCCTTTGTCACTGAAAACTGAGCTTCTCTTGCCTTTTTGTGGCATTTCAAGCTGAAACAGAGCGCATCACCAGCTGAAGCATCAAAGCAATGGCACAGCTGTTATCAGCAAACCTCAAGCACCATGTGGCAGCATAATAAAGCATTTCCTGGGGCCCTTTGCCAGCAAAATATGTCCAAGTCAATTGTGACAGCTAATGTGCTACAGGCCACCAGCCTGGACACCTCTTGCAGGCAGCAGTGCCAGATTGATAGGTCAAATCCTGCTCCACTGAATGTGGCCATGGGAGCTCCCTGGTTGAAAGCAGCACCCTTCCTCCCACAAACAAAGTAAGCAGCCAGATCCATCAGACACTATCGGTAACGAGACTCTGTGCACTGACATACACTAATGTACATAGCAGGCCACAGCAGCACACTCCCTGCTTCAAGCCAGCTGGATTCAGAGTATCCAGAGTATCAGAGTCTACATTTTAGACTTGACATCAAGAAGCATTTCTTAACTGAGAGGGTGGTCGAACACTGGAACGGGCTTCCTAAAGAGGTGGTTGATGCCCTGAGCCTGTCAGTGGTTGAGAGGCATTTGGACAATGTCCTCAATAACGTGATTTAACTTCTGGTCAGCTCTGAAGTGGTCAGGCAGGGGGACTAGATGATTGCTGTAGGTCCCTTTAACTGAACAAGTTATTCTATTCTATTCTACTCTACTCTATTCTATTCTGGATACATGTCAGTTTTCCCTGAACTAGAGATTTTACAACTGTGCTTTATGAAATGGTTCAGATATCCAAGCTCACGCAGGCTTTTGGGCCTTCAGAGCCATGAAGTCACAGCTGGTGGCACTGATTGCAGTGACTGTCTCCCAGCCCCAAGCTGCTGGTCAGCAAGCTCATGGCTGGGGCTTGGCAGCTTCCAAACATCCCTCATCATCATGTAACAGCAAGGATCTGCAGAGCTATGGCAGTTGCCACAGCCCAGCTGCCTTTACCAATTGTGACCTTCAGTTTTCCTCATTGCATCACCAAAGTGAAGCCCAGATTGCATATTTCTGAATATTCTGTCTTGTGGAGCACTGTAATGTGCTGACATTTCTGCAAGGCCATCAGCAGTGAGAGGTTAACTGCCCAGCAGAGGAGATGCTCATAACAGTGATGTGAGGAAGCCCGAGAAGCATCGCAGGGTCAGAGTGTGACCAAAGGGAGGTGTTGACCCCCTCCAGCTTTTCTCACCAAACCGCTTCCATCCTTCCCCTATCAGAGGTGACAGTTGTTTTCCCAGCCATCCACCCAGGGAGCTACAGTGTCAGACCTTCTGATTGAATTAATGCGGGTAATTTATATGGAGGCAAAACGGAATGAAAAGTAAAGTAACCAGAAATGAGATTATTTTTCAAGGTGCATTTAACTTCGGGTGACATTTGAGAGCACGAAGCTTTAACAGAAATAAGCAAAGCCCATTTGTCTGAGAGTTTCAATATTTAATTCCCAGGAAGACAGACACAATTTTTGCAGATTATAATAATTATTTCAGACTTGATCAGCAAGAGAGAGAAGCTTTGAGCTGCTGGCATAATAAAGGAGTCAAACACGGAAAGTAATGACAAATTGGCCGTGCACTGGGAAACCCTGCAGGGACAAGTGGCTTTGGGATGGGGCAGGGGATCAAGGCTCTCCTAATACTTGTCATCAGTTTAGTAGCCACAGGCAAATCTTGCCATCTGGTTGCTTTCCCTTTCTGCTTGCCTTCCATTCAGAGCAAGAACTGTTTGCAGCAAAGATCACGGGAGCCCTTTGCCCTGCATCAAAGCGATGCTTGAGCCCTTCATTCAGCCTCAGGTTTCCAAATACAGCAAAAACAGGCACCCAGAGGCAAAGCACTGACTAAATTGCTTTTAATTACCATGGTACCAGTTGGCTTAGGTCTGAAATGGATGCCTGAAGGCTTATCCATCTAATCCCTGACCCTTTGCTGATGCTGCCATAATACTGACTCGGTGAAACCAGTGGGTGCTCACCACCATGGGGAACACGTTGCATGGTTCAGCTGGACCTGCATGTTTGGTGAGCAAATCATAGAATCAAATACTCATAGAATGGTTTGGGCTGGAAGGGACCTTAAACCCATCCAGTTCCAAGCCCCTGCCATGCGCAGGGACACCTTCCACTAGGGCAGCTTGCTCCAAGCCCCATCCAACCTAATGTCTGGAGTTTGAGCAATAACATTTCAACTTGCAAGAAAGTGCTGATAAAGAGCTGAGAGCGTTGTTCTTCTTCCTAATAGTGAAAACCAAAATGCCTTTAGTGAGATACCTTAACCTAGATTCCTTAGCCAAGGTCTGCACTTCATTGTCCAGAGCTCATTAGTTGGGGTCTGTTGGTAGAGCAGTTTTGTATGTCAGTATTTCAGGGTACAGATTTGAACTACACAGGAAGACACACTTATTGGAGAAAAGCAAAGGGGAAGGGACAGTATAGCAGTGAAGGCAACTCCTGAAAAGGGATTTTAGAACTTCTGAGGAAAGAGAAAATGCATTCATAAATTAAGGTTAATCGTAGTGAATGAATGACTGTGTTTCCTTTGGGGGTAGGAGGGGGAGAGAACCAAAATGGTTTTATTATCATGGTTATTTTATCTCTAAATCTATCAAATTAAATGGATTGTTCCTTCCACCAGTAAATGGGATCCTACTCAGCTTCATTTTGTCCTTTGATCAGTTAAACTCAGAAGCCAAATTGAAACACTTAAGAAAGAGAGAGTTTAATACTCATTCAGTAAACAGCTCAGCACAAGTGAAACTGTGGCATTTTCCGTCTGTTTTCTCCAGTGCATCCCTAAGTGAGCACATCCTCAAAATGAGGCACTCCTTCCTCTCTGCGTCCCATCCTTTCTGATCAAGATGAGCCTCACAGGGATGTACTTATTGAAGGTAGGATGTTCAGCTGGAGGATGTAATTAATACGCACTGATGTGGCAGGCGATGCCTTCAGTAGTACACTCAGTAGATGAATCCCTGATGATCTGAAGTCAGACCATCCAAGACAGATCTCAGCTGTTGAGGACCCGTATGATAAACTGACTTCAAAGGAACAAGATTCCCCCAGCCTGGGATCAAACCATGCATCTCCCTTCATTTAAACAGATATAAAGTCTTTTGCACAGTAGGAGCAGGCTAATTTTGAAGGTGAGACACACCAGAAGCCTAATTAAATAGGATCATCTCTTAGACATACAGAATAGGACACTTGCAGGAGTAGGAAAGTAATTGTAGCCTTTTTCCTTGACAGGCAGCTAGAACTAACTCTGCTGCAGCAGTGATCTGAATATGTATGCGAAAGAATCTATCCCATTGGAGAAATGATTAGAGCAAAGGCCACCGTGATGTTCACTTTAAGTGTATCTAAGAATCATACAGCAGAAGATCATTGTTATGTTTTATTAATTGCCACCTTGTGATTATTGTACTTGTAATTTCTTTCTTAAAAGGCCCAAAGAAGTGTTCTTTGATGCACTGAGGGATGCTTTTTGTGGTTTCTTTGTGAATATTTCCAGGCCGAAAGACAAGCACACTTGAATAGACTGAGAGCAGGGACCAGTCCACTATAAAGAGCAGTGATGCAGAGAATCAAAAAGAATCAGGAATTCAGAGAAGTTTCAGTCCCTGTGCAGTAATGAGGGCTTCTGATAAAACATTAACTCTTTTCAGGGCTAACGTTGGGAATTCAGACTCAAAGTCCCTCTCTGGGACTGGATATCATGAGCAGGCAGCTCAGGTATGGGCAGTAACCCCGGGAAGAGCCCATGGGGCAGCTGGCTGTATGAGTACAGCCCAAATGCACTCAGCACCAGTCTCCTGCATCTAGCCAGTCCATTTTTTCCCCTTCAAACCCACTTTTCAAGGTCTTTGGTCATTCATGTAGGCAAAAAGTACAAGGGAACAGGCTTGGAAAACTAAGCTTGGTGCAGACACACCTTCAGTAATGTCTGAAGCTCTCAAGTGGCATCTCCACCATCCAGCCCAGTGAAACCCTGTCTTCTGTTGGATGACACCCATATGTCTATTGCTAGTGCACATCTCTAGCCCCATCATTCTTCCATGCACCCACAATCCATTACAACGGCACTGCTCATCTATTCACATCCAATGTGATTAATAACCATCTAAAATCAAGGGGAAGTCCTGCCTTTGATTTCAGAGATTTTAGGATAAGCTTCTAATTTCACGCTTTGTCTGAGAAGTAGATAAAAACGATTTAAGAAAGGCTTTTTTCCTTGGAAAATTAATCTTCTTTAAGTTAATTCAAGGCACAGAATTATTTCTACAATGTCCTATAAATAAAAATAATTGGTATACTTAAACCAAATAGATTTTTCAGTAATCAGATTCCTCAGCCTGGCTCTTTATCCCGTTTATTGCCCTGTGAACTCCTCCATCAAAAACAGCACTTAGAAATACAGGAATAAGTCACTGTCAGGGAGCTCAGAGGAGCTGCAAGATTTGCTGTAATCATACAGCCAGTGCTCAGTGTCTCCTGAATATTGCTGCACCTTCCATGTGCTTATCTGATTCAATTACAAAGTGTACTAAGGAACTGAGAATATATTCCAAACACATTCATGTAAGTGCCAGGACACAGCAGCTCCTGATACAATACCCCCCAGTCTGCAGGTGCAATTATCCTGACTGGGATATGGGCGGCTGGTACATGGGTAGCGCCACTGAGATGGGATGAATCCCGCATCTGCCAGATGTCCTAAATAGGGGTATTTACTGAAAGAATTCTTTGTTGCAAACTCAATTTGTCTATAGAAATTGCACGATAGAATTCGAAATCTGGGCCCACAAATATCCTGTTTTCGATATTCCCAAGGGAGAAAATGTGACTGACCTATGAAAGCAGCCAGAATGGTGTCTGGGCAAGAAGGCACATTGGGTTGGTTTATTTCCTTTTAACTGAATCCATTGTGAAATAGAAGTCATCTTCTAGGGAAACAAAAATAAAAACAACATCAATAAAGCTCATCTGCCAAGCCAGAACTGGAAAATTCTTTGGGATTTCCCATCCTCTCTCAGGTGGAAAACCACTTGGAAATCCTAAAAGCTCCTCAGGGAAATAGGAAATCTGCTTTGCATTCTGCTCTGAGATACAAGCTTTAAACTGTGATTGAGGTCCATACAGTGAGGATGTCAGTGCAAGGTGAAACAGGCTACACAGAGCAGGTTTAGCTTTCCTAGAGATGTGGACACTGCCACTTTGCTGCTTTCCCCTGATTTTGACTCACAGTGACTCAGGGTTATGGTCTGGGATCATGTTGATGCAGAATAGGTCTGCTACTGCCTCCCTGCTGCCCCTGTGCTCTCCTCCCAAGGGGAAAGATTTACTCCTCACTGTAAAGTCCACGCATTTTCCACTTCTCCTTCCTGAAAATATTGATGCAACTTTGTAATCCTCCACCCTTCATTTTTTGTTTAATTTACTTTTTATGCAATGTATCCATTTTATTGCATCCATTCAGGAAACAGAAGTAATATCATGTGATACGTCTACTAATGAGTACCTGGAATTCATGAAGCAAACAGGAATACACTGAGCAAACATGCTTGTGAACAACCCAGAGATTGAAGCATGTTTGCAGAAAAGATCTATTGAACAGTTACAAACAAACAATCCAGTAAAAACCTAAACCCAGGTCTCGCATCTTAATGGTGGAAAGAAAAGCTGTAATCCCATCAATAAACCATTAACAGCAATGACATGCAGTTGTTGGGTCTCGGGTAGCTATTCACATCTCTCTGCAGATGAGAGGTGGATGTTTTACCTCTGTGAAGCTGTTTATGCTACTGAGAAGCTGGGACCCTTTCCTCAAGTCCTGCATTGCTCTATGGAGGAGATGTGAAAGCCACCCCATGTCAAAATGTCCCCTTCTGACCCTCCCAGGAGGGAATGCATTCATTTCTTGTTATTTTGAAGCTAACTGGTTTCATTCTATGCACCAGTATTCACCCCTGGAAACACGCAAGGCCAGGTTAGATGAGGCCCTGAGCAACCTGGTCTAGCTGAAGATGTCTCTGCTCATTGCAGGATGATGACCTTAAAGGTCCCTTCCATCCCAAACCAGTCTATGGTTCTATGATTTTATGAAGTCTGAAATTCACGTAAAGCACTGCCTTTGAATCACGGCATTGCTTTATATCTCATTCCTTTCTGCTTCAAAACAAGAAGCAAACAGGGTGGAATTCCCCAGGCTGGGGGGAGGATGGGGGAATCCAGCTCCTGGCCAAGGCCAAGAGCATACACGTAGTTACGATGCTCTTGCCAGAGGCTTTGACACTCTCATAACAAGAGCTGTATTAATCCCAGAAGATGGTTGACTTCAGGAGATTTAAGATATCTGCTGATGCGAATCCATCCGTTGTAACAGAGATTTGTTTCAGTTACTAACATGACCCAAAATGGCCCAAGTCTCGCCTCAGTACCTTGTGCAACACAGCTGTAATAAACTCCTGTCCTGGCACCACTTTCACCGGCTGCACGAATGAGGGGAGGTTCTTTATTCTCTAGGGCAACAAAGAAATGACGTTTGGTTGCAAGAAGAAAGCACCTCTGCTCGTTGAATACAGTGCATGGTAGATGAGAATGATTCACTCTGCTCATGACTGCACTGAATACAGAGCAGAGCGTCCCCGGCTGTTATCACACGATGGAGGGGAGCAGTGCTCACTCATCCTAAAGCAAAGGTGGAGGTTACATCCCTTATCTGCACATGAAGCAGTTTGCAAAGATATCAGCTTCAGAAAGGATGTGAAAGAGGTCTTGAAAGTCTCTTCAGGAAGCCCAATGATACTCATTGAATGAGACAAAGAACTGTTTTGCTTTGTAATAACTTCAGGGTTTTATCCTTTTATTAGCCATTTTCTGAGGTGCAGCTCAGAAACGGCACTGAGACTCTTCAGGACATACAGCAGTGAATGATACTGACTTTGCAATGCCTGGAGGCAATAGGCTCCGTGCTTTCATGGGTCAGGAAGTCAGAGGAAGGTGGATTTATCCCAGCCTTGCCAGGGGATGTGTCACCCTCTGCACAACCCACGTCTGCACTCCATGCTCTCACTTCTTACCCTGAATAAATACACCCCTAACCAAGGGAGCCCAATATGCAGGGTGCCTCAGGGCCCCAGCAGTGTATTAGTAATAAATCCTCAGCGCCCATTCATCGGTGTTACGCAGGGAGTGCAACACTGCTTCGTGCTGGGAGTATTAATCTGCTGAAGTGCAGTGTTGCTTGTATGGTGGAAAGGTACGAAAATGGAACTGACAGGAGCTCTGCTTTTGGCAATGCAATGAGGCTGCCTTAATTAGAGCTAATTGTAGCTTTCCATCACATTAAATTGCAATGCAGGATGTTTCAGGTTAGTCCATGGTTGGGTCGTGCTGGCTGCCCCCTTCCTTCCCCCCAAAATGACTTTTAGATGACTTTTATTTTTCTGCCTGTACAATATGCAGAACTGGCTGCACACAGAAAGCAGCAAGGGCAGGATGCCTCAAGGTCTGAGACAGGGAACAGCTCATGATGAGCCCACTGTGTGTGGCAAATGGCCCCAGTCAGTGCTAAACCTGGCTGCCCCATCACTGGGTCCAGCAAGCCTGGGAGGAGAGCTGCTCGATGATGAGGAGAGAGCTTGGGGAAGGCTGGGGAAGGAGAAAGCAGTCCTGCTTCTCCAGGCGTTAGTGCAAGTCAGCTGCATCAGCACAGCTCCATCATCTGCCTGCAAAAAAAGCAGGAGAAGCAGCTTTGGGTCCACGCTCAGCAGTGGTCTGACACTGACAGCTGGTGGATCTCGTACAGATCGAGGCTATTCCTGCAAGTTGTGAGCTCTGCTCTGTGAACTGAGTGGGAGAAGCAGCACTGGGCAGGACCATCCGCACCCAGTCCCAGGGGGCAGCCTCACTTGGAGCTGGGAATCTGCCTCTGTTTGGGCTTTCATCCATGATGAGCCCTCACTCCTTGGCGTCTCTTTGGGACTATTACTCAGCCAGAGGTCTCTGAGATCCTGCCCTGGAAATGAAGGCAGCAATGGGGTGGGAGAAACATCGCTTTCCAGCCTGGAGCTTCTGTATACTCATGGTAAATGTCTGCTTCTTGTGGAGAATGTGGCCTCTTGCTGCAATACTGCTATGCCAAAGACATTAAAACCTTTCCCTTCCAGCCACCAACAGGGTTTCTCCAGGGTTTCTCCTGTGCCGTGCAGGACAGAAAGGATGAATCACTCCATGCTTCTTCCCCAGAACCTTCCCAAGGTGAAGCTCAAGACACTCTTAGAGACTTTCTCCCTAGGGCCCACTTCCAGCTAGTTTTGTCTAACACCCGTATGCCTTACAATGAAACTTGAATATGCAAAGCCATAGGGGATTGAAGCACTGCTATTTATAAGACAGTATCTTTTCCAGGCATACAGGCAATGTAATTTAAGACCAGACAAACATCTGCCTGTTGGCAATTGCTGTTTGTGGCCGGGTAGATCTGCTCTAACTCAGTCTGTGCTCCACATTATGCCTCTGGCAGATGCTTTCTCCTATTTGTACTTCCATATCGATGCTTGCCACTCTGAGACAGGAACCCAGTCTAATGACAAGCATCACTAACATCAGTCGTGGGCTTTGCTTCCTGGCCCTGTGAATGGGAAGCTCTGTCTGTATCCTGTGCACCTGGTCCGTGGCCAACAGTGAAATGTCAAAGCAGAGAGATGTGGCTTGTAATTAGCAGAGGAAAAGGTGGGCTCAGTGCAGAAGCACTGCGCTGTAATTACTCATTTGATCTGTGGTGGCTGTGCAAGAATAGGATTTTAAATGCACAGGCAGTGCATAGGAGACCTTTGGCTGCAGTAGCATCAGTGAGGATTGCCAACAGCTTTGCTCTCATGCTACCACCAAGGAGAAAAGAAATCAACTGCCTATTGTCACACTGACCCCATTCAAACCACCCTGGAAGTCATTAATGGAGAGATCCTGAATAGGTCATTGCCACTCCCAAAAAACATTTCACAGGACTGGATTCCCATTAAAAGCCAATTTCTCAGTGTCAAGATGTCCAATTAAAACTCTTTGTTTTGCTTCTTATCCATTCTCCAACTATTACTAGCCTCTCAGAGGACAGTGGGAACAGAAGAGCTTCAGCTCTGCGCCCTTCTCTACCAAGAACTCCAGTGACATTACAAGTTGCTGAGGCCACTTTGTAGTAGATGCCTGCCCTGTGGGAGGGAAATTTCACTGGGGTAAATGGAGTGAAGGCTGTGAAGAGCTCAGGCACCATTGCACTGTGGCACTGGAGGACACTGAAGTCTTGTGCCACCCCTGTGCTGACCCATGGAGCTGTATTTGAGGCTGTATTAAGCATCAAGATTTCATAACTGGTGGCACTGATTTAGGTAGATTCAACCTCTGAGCCTTTGCTACTCAAAGGGCTCAAGAAAGGGATGTAGCTTCTGGTTTGCAATGAGTAAGAGCTTTACATGGTGAACACATGCATTTCTCACCTTCACTTTGATGTGCTCCTGCTGCTGTCACCTCTTACCTCAGATTGCTCTGAAATTGCTGCTGCTGTGCCTAGAAGTTACTGTACTGCAGCCTCTTCCTGGAAGTATTGCTCTGAAATGTGTTTGATGATGGATGGGATCTGCACTAGCCAAGCTGGGAAGGGCACTGGGAATGCCACTGGCAATGCCACTGGCATGGAGCTGATGCACTGCCTGCCTTCCTCACAAAGGTGTCTCCACTACACCTGCGGAACAGCAATAGAAGTGGCAACCCTTGAACCACAACCGGGCTGCTGACAGCTTCCAAGTCTGCCATTGGGAAGTGCCAGGGCATCTTGAGACTTATTCCCAGGTCTGCTGTTGTCTTGTACAGACAGAGAGGAATCATGAAACCTTCCCGTGCCTCCCCTCTGCTGTCATAATGCCATTACCCCTATACTGATGTTGTGTGTCTGGTCTCAGGTGTCATGCTGTGGCCAAGAGAAAGTACGCTTGGATGCTAAAATACTCATGGTATATGTCAGTGTTGAGTGCTCCCACAGACCCATGTTATATGCTGCCCTTCCTCCTCTTTTTCTCCAGCCACAAGAAGGAAAAGGTCGCTTTTGGCCACTGCTCTCTTCAGGGCACTGAGCTGAGCTCTTGGATAACTCCCTTTAAACGTTAAGAGCAAAAATCTGTAACTCCAGAAAACAGCCTCAGTTTGAGGAATTAAGACTAATCCTCAGCGGAATGGAGGGGACAGATTCAGTATATGGCTATCTCAGCCAACTCTTCCACATTGTATCTGCAGCTGCCACCAGGGAATCAGAATTCGCCGATAGCTTCACTCCTGTCTGCCACAGTGCAGGAAATAAGTGTGAAGCCTGAGCTGGACAGTGTTTAATAGGAGATTGCAAGAGGAGCCAAGAGCAGAAACGCTGCCAGAGCTCTGGAGCCTGAGACGCCCGGGCTCAGCGAGGGGAGAGGAGGGAGAGGTGAGATGTGGTGTGGAACCCTCAGGCAAAGGCAGCCTGAGCTCCCCTGTACGAGGCTCTGAGCCACAATGTCAGTGTATTGATCGCACTGGGGTGACTGACACATGTCAATGCACTGCCAGAATCGGTGGGGTTGAGGTGAGCCGGCTGGGTAATGTGTCCTCAGACAGAAGGGCTTGAATGGGGCCATCCCTTGCATTTACCTCCCCTGTGATAAAACACTGCAATCTACCTTCAGTTTCCTTTTCCAACAGAAAAGTCTGAGGTGAAAGGCAGGTTTCATTTTTAAAGGGGATAAGCGTTTTTGAGGCTTAAATATAGAATATGCTGAGACAGTTCCTGGGGATGTAGATACAGGGACATTTTGCCCTGTGGTTCAACCAGAAAATACCATTTTAGAGCTGAAAACTAGAGATTTGAAACAAGAATCTGGGAAGAAAACTACCCTCCATCACTTTCACTCTGTCGTCCGCAGCCCATCTGACTCTCATGAGCTTTAACTTGTGAAAGCTTATTCTGAGAACATGGGTCTTTCTGCAGAAAATAGCAATTGTTATGTGCTACGGGGCTCTACCCATCATTACTTCCTTATAAGCAGGCATGGTAAAGCTATTTCAGTCAGCCTAGCAAATTAAATGAGCCCAGTTGCTGGAATGCAGAACAGCAGCGTGATGAATGACATACCAGGTGAATCCTACCAAGGACTTAAAGAAAACTTCCAAGTCATTTACAGCAAGGTAGAGCACCATCTATTTGCTTGGCAACATCTAATTACAAGTAAGCTAAAAACTGGAAAGGATATGGAACATCTCAAACTTCACTTTTGTCTTGGAAACAAAACAACGAGGAGAAATGTTTTCCTTCTCAGCTCATTTTGGTTTCTGTACAAATACAGTCAGTGTGATAAACCTGTGTGCACACTGAGCACCAGCACTGTGCCAAGGACTTCTTCCTGGGTTTAACTGCTTGGATTTCAATCTGTCACTGACTTGGATTTCTAAATAACACACCTCTCGCTGCACACTTCATTTGCTCATCCAGCTTCCACAACTGTATATGAAATGTGGATAATGGGGTGGTCAGTTCAGAAGGTGCAGATCTCCCCCAGCACGGGAGCACTAGATCCTGCGCTGAGAATCATCTGATGTTGGCCATGCTGTCCCCTAATCACTAGCAACAGCAAAAGCACCCTGTCAGTTAAGAAGCGATGTCCAGCCACTCGTGTATCCCTGTATCAGGGTCCCACACAGCTGAGGACTGGGATTTGAGCTGCACGGGCATGAAATGCCGTTAGGTGAATCTGTGTACCTGGTTTAATTTACCTCTCCCCATTTTATGGGGAGCGGGTTACCAGCTAGCAAGATCCTCTGGTCTTGCTGTGAGATACTGGAGAGCCTAAAGGCAGGAACAATGCCTGTTACCTTAATGTTACTCTAAGTAATGGGGTGGGTTGCCCAAAAAAAGGCAAGCCAGTTTTTATGCTATGTGGTATGAAACCTCCATGATGTGCACCACAGAACTGAGCAACCGCTCCTCCTGCCGTCAGACAGAAGCTATGAGAACGGCTACAAACCTCTCCCCAGAAGGGCTCAGACAGCATTCCCAATGCATGCTTTAAACACTGACAGATCAGCCAGTGCTCATCACCCTGAACCCAGGGTTGAAAGCGAATTCATGCTCTAAGTCCTGCCTAAGAGGTTATTCAGCAAAACAAAGCTGCTTTTCCTGCAAAGGGAAGGTGGATACAAGGGGAGATGGGTATGGTACTGATGACCACTGTGAACTCCCATTTCCATTGAACAAAGGCTTAACTCAAAACCAAGATTCAAACACTTCAGGAGTTCCAAATTGAGATTTCAGAACAGGGCCTTAAATATCTAAAGCTTGCCAGCTTGCAGATGGAGTTTAATGATGAATCAGTGTTGCAGCTTAGTGCAGGTATAGCCAGTTTAAAGAGCACCACTTGGTTATTCAGCAGGTTCACAGTAAAGCTGATCATGATGATCATGGACTGTGAGTTGTTATCCCAGACATCAGGAGAGACCATTCCCAACCCACCACTGCACATGTGCTCTCCCATCTTTCCATGCCAGCCTGAATTAGTCTCACTTCCATTTTTCAATGGAAAGCTTTTGACCAGTGTTTTGCCAACGTCTGTGCACCTGCATCAGATACGCCTGTAATACATGACAGAAATCAGGTCTATGAGATCTGTTCCTTAACAGTGCTGGCTGATTGGCATTGGCCACATTACCCTCCATTACCTCTTCATTAGAGATCATCAGCGATTCTGTTACTTTAACAGGTTCACTGTGAGGCTGATTAACCTGTATTTATCCAGGTTCTCTCTTTTCCCCTCTGCTAATACTGCTGGAAGGCTCTAGCAGCCTGGAGAAAAACACCCACTTCTCATTAGCTATTATATGCAACATTCCTTCTCATGCAGAAAGCTTTCAGCCCCCTCAGAACCCTGCTTTAGCCATAAACGTTTTCTCCCTCTGATGTGAAATCACAGCTTTCATGCTATTTAGTTAATTATTCTTAACCAGGTCCCAATTACCATTCACATGCTGCTGTTTAGATTCCAATTAGCTCATGATTATTTCTGGCTTTGTGCAATTGGTCGCTTGAAAGCACCATGTACTCACACCCCAACGTATATATGTTTGTGCTTCATTGCATTAAACTATATCATCAGTTGGGGATTATTGTATCAGAGGCTTTGAAAACTCCTCTGGGCTGCCTGGCTGATGCAGCAGTGCCAAGAGCTGCTCCTCACTTTTTCCACTTGGATCTGGAGCTCAGCACAGCCGCTGCATTAATCACATCCCTGCACATACCCCTGTGCATCATCGGGGCTGTCAGCAAACCACCACAGAGCTCTGGCTGCATTGTGTGCATGCCGGGGGGGGGCTGCTGTGGTCCAAAGTGACATCCCAGCAGAAAGCCAGGAGGGTAGTTTGGTATTTCCATAGGAATCATCTGTGTGAGCCTCTGCCACGTGGTGCAGACGCTGTCATGGCACAGAGCCCCAGCCTTGAGCTGGAGGAGACGGCAAACACACATCACTCTCACCGAGCTCAGCGTGGTGGAAAAATCCACATAAAACATGCCTTTTCAGTTAAAGAGCTGGTTACAACTCAAATAACTGCAGCCATCGTATAGAGTGCGTTTGAAAGTTACAAGATATGCCTTCACTTAAAAGAAGAAGAAAGGACAAACATGCCTGCGGACACTGACTGGGATGTTCCCAACACCTTTTTACACAAGCAGAGCTGTGACTGTGGCTTGACCATGCAGGGAAATGTGCTGGCAATGCATTTCCAGCATCCTGGCACACCGCAGCTGACCCACATCCCCAGCTCAGCAGAGAGTCACTAATATAGGCTACCTGGAGCAGGAGCTCATGTAGGTGTGTGTCTCTGGGTGTCCTTTCCAAGCCATAAATGCTCATCCCAGAGCACACGCTGCCAAATAAGCAAAGCTGCTCTGCCTGCAGCATGAAGCCAGCACGCTCCTAAAAACCAAGGCACTTGGCACTAACGGATTAGAAAGCAGCATTCACTTCCCTGCAGTCCAGACCAGTTTGAGCACACCAAGGCTGCAGGGAAAACCATGGCTTTGCCAGATGGCCATTCGTGCCCCTTCAGTTTACCAGAGGTGTGTTCATTTCCTAGCTGAATACTATATCACAGAGTCAAATGCTGCTGAATATCTTCCTGCATGTGTAGCAGAGAGGAGGCAGACGGGCTCAGTGTGGATCATTTCAGGAAAGGAGGCTGTGTTTTAAGAGGCAGAAAACCCGTTTCACCCACAGACACAGGCTCTGATGCCAGGCTCCGGTTAACACAACATTTTCCCTCTGTCCTAAGTTCCAGAGTAAAAATAAAACCCTCTCATATAGCCTTCTTTGAGGCAGGTTTTGACCAGCTAAGATCATTTCTGGAGCCCCAAACATCCTTTTTATTGAGTTTCGTCTATAAACTATTTTTACATCCATGCAAGTACTCTCTGTGGTGGCCTCACACCCTCCTGTGAAACCAGAGCTCTTGCCTGGTTGCACTCCCATTATACAGTTGTTTTGTCTTGAAGAGCTTTAAGCCTAAAAATAGGCGATGAAGAATAGAAGAAGAGACATTCCAGCCCCAGGAGGATGGAGGGGAGCTTTCCCAAAACCCCACAGCATCGGCAGCAGAGCCAGGATCCAAACTCCTATCTCCAGGGTACCATCGCTCTGTTTTAAGTGCTTTGGCGTTTGCTTTTGTGCTTCTGTTCGCATTGGCTCTTGTTGCAAGGACGTACTTGAAGCAAAGCAGCTCCTGTGTCTCGGCAGAGCTAACAGATCATAGAAGTACAGACTGGTTTGGATCGGAAAGGACCTTAAAGCTCATCCAGTTCCAGCCCCCCTGCCAGGAGCAGGGACACCTTCCACCAGAGCAGGTCATTTGATCGCTTTCTAATTATAAATACTTGCTGGATGAGAAAGGAAGGAAGGAAACTCTCCAAACGCTGCTGCTCTGCTCTGGGAGGCACAGGCCCAAATCCTGGACAGGCATCAGTGTCAGCCATGCGATGCCTCTATTGGCCACTAATGCAGAACATTTGCTTCTGGACTCCGTGGTTGGCGGGACCAAGTAAGTGTATGCAGCATTGGATATGGAGGCACCAGTGCAGGACGCATGGAAGAACCTCTCCCTTCAATGAAAGGTGCTAAGCAGTGCCAAGAGGAAAGCGTACCTGGATACCTGGAACGCATGCTAGATGAGAAAAGATTACACAGATTCAGTGTTTAATCCAGAACAGAGAAGATGACAGAAAAGGCTTTTGGTTGGCATTTGTAAGGCAAAGTAATTTCTTTTCTTAGAGTCTGTTTGAGGTCCCTCCACAAAGAGGGTGAGTAAGGTTTTCCTTTTCCTGGCAGCTTTGGGAAGGCTGCAACTGCATTTCCCTCCCTGCTGCATGGGGCTTCATGTCCCCTTTTCCAGGCAGCTTCTGCCTTGATGCAGTCTGCTCCTGCCATCCACACAGGGCTGGGGACCACTACTATGGCCAGAGGGCATGGGGACAAGGATAGGGATAGGGGGCACTCTAGGAGGACTGGTCTGGAGGAGCCCAGTGCCAGAGGGTGACTCATGGAGAGCTGGATGCTGCTCAGGTTCATGCCAGGACAGCAGCAAACCTCCCTTTGCCTTGCTAGTCCTTGTTAACAGAGCCTCCCAGCATCATGTAAATCTTCCCTTGCCCCTCAATAGGCCCTCTTCCCTCTCACCTGTCCGGATGCAGTTCATTGAATTAAAATGCAGCACAATTATGCTGCAGTCTGTTTAATCACCTGCTAGTTTTGTTTAACACCACCAGTATAAAACCATTCCCAACATAAGTCATCCACAAGCCGTTTGAGTTCTCCCTTAAATAACCCAGGTCACCTACAGCTTTGAAAGTTGTTTTGATTCTGATTTTATATGCACAAACCCCCTTTTCCACCATGACAGCCATCTCCCTGCTCTGATCCAGGGCTCTGAGCTATGGAGGACAGATGACTGCTGGGCAGTGGGGAAAGCAGAGTGGAGCATTTAGGAGCTGGGACAGAGATAGCAAGGGCCTTGGCTGAGATAATGCCTGCCTGGGTCAGGAAGGAAGGGAAGGATTTGAAGGAGCTCTGAAAAAGCAGAGATCCCCGAGGTGCTCTCACATCCCATCACTCCTTAAGTAAGGTAGAGACTGCCTCCAAAAACCTGGCCCAGGCAGCACCACTGTGTGCCCATGGGCTGGTGGGGTGTGGAAGTGCTGGGGTCAGGGCAAGGCAGCACACAAGGACTGCAGGGGAGGAATATTTAAAGCACTAAGTTGTGACCTGAAAAGGGGAAGGGCACTGCAAGAGCACAAATCACACCTTCCCCCTCCTGATGTTCTTAGGACAATCAAAGCATTGCTTTTCGCTTTCAGTCCTATTGCGGGAATGATGCTGGAGCTCACTCTGTATGGAGTACCCATCTCTATTAAGTTACTCTTTAACAGTTAATGGGAGGCTGTTGCAAAACAGCAAAAAGGAATAAAAACCCCACTAAAACCAACAACAACAGGGGAAAAAACCCAAACCTGGTTTTAGATAAAGTCACCAATGCATTTTTGCAAGGGCTGGAAATAACCAAGTGCCAGCCAAGGAACTGTGGCCACTGAAATCATACAGCCCTGGTGCAGGGCTATTGTACCCCGAGCCAGGGACTTGTGCCATCCTCACTTCCACCTTCCCCCTGCACAGGCAGTTTCCATTGCTGTGCCCCGTCAAAAGGCTTTTGCCACCTTTACACCTCATGCACAAAAGCCAGAGATTTGATTGTGGGTTTGACATGTTTGTTTCTCTTTTCTCCCGCCTGAAAAGATGCTGAAATCACCCAAAGCAAAATCACTTCCATGTGATCCCAGCACTTTCCCTCTTGGCTGGAGCACTGGATGTGGCTTCGGGGCTGTGGTTTTCTCAATACATATTTCTTTATTCACAGATTTTTTTGGTCTGCGTTTCCATCCTTGTGAGAGGCACCGTGCAACGTGACAGACTGGCTGGGAGTGCTGAGGAAACTATAGCAGGACAAAAGCACAGCAGCCCAGCACAAGTTGATGAAAGGAACAAGGGAAAAACCCTGCTTTGACAAACAACCCAGCTGCTGAGCTTCATAAGGAGCAGGACTGACTTTCAGTGTTTCATTTGGACTCCAGCTAGGAAGCTGCAGCCGCTACTGGGAAGTCAAGGACCTGAATGAACAGCAGCTTTCATATTATGCATCCTGCTAAGCAACAGCAAGGAAAGTAAGAGACGGGGGTTCTGAGTCACAAGGTGAGTTAAATGGGTCTGAATAAGTTGGGGGGAGAAAATATTATTGCTATAGGGAACAAAGTGTTCCCACCTGCAGAAGCAGGTTGCTTGGGTGAGTCACAGAAGAAGGTGCTCTGCTTTGTCTTGCTTTTTCTGCTTCCCTGCAGCAGGCAAAGTGCAAGGCCAGGTTATTGCTGAGCTGGCATTAATTTGTTCCTACTGACATTCCTTGTTCCATTAACCACCCATAGCACTCCAGAACGATGCTTTCTCCTAGTCCAATTTTGCTTGTAGCTGTGGCTGAGCAGTGGGATGGGGATGGTGCCTGTTCTGCTGCAGGAGCCCAGGGCAGGAAAGTGCCAATTCCTGGCATCTTCCACAGACAGAGACTTTGAGGGCATTCTCTTTCTCCAACCTCATCAGGGAGCTGCAGCGGTTTCCAATGTGCTGCTTGAGGGGTTTGCAGTGATGCCAGGGCGGGATGATCCTGATGCTGCCAGCATCCATGTCCTGGTGCTCCCATCCATCCAGCTGGGACAGGACCCACTGCAGGAGCACCTCTGCTGCCTTATTTCAGCACACAGAAGTTCCCGGAGTGACTGAGTCAGCAGCAGCAAGTTGCAGAGGAAAGCTGCTTTTCCTCTGGGAATGGTGAGGAGGGCTGGGAGCCATCCGCTTTGTTAGAGTGATTTGCTTTATCAGAGAAGCTGCCCTGGGAACGACTTACTGTAACTTGCTTTATGCCTCAGCGGCGCTGGGCTGAATCACATTCTGGGCTTGCCACAGGGATGGGATTGCTTTCAAGGAGCCGCCCAGCCCAGAGCAGGGCCATTTCCAGGACATTGCAGGCATGTTCCTGGCACTGGAGTTGCAGGCAGGGATAAGGAGAAGGAGAGAGAAGAGTTGTTTGCTTTGGAACCAGCAAGCATCCTTGCTCTAAGTGCAATAATAACCCGTGTCGCAGACCAGGAAAGGCGGTACCATGCAAAGATGCAGGTACCCAGTGCATGAGGCTGTTTCCAAACAGGCACAGCTTCTCTTCCCACAGGGTCTGCAGGGGACTATGTTAAACCCATGCAACCCCTCAGATCTATGTATGTGCTGGTAACAGGAAGGGATGTTTGCTAGGGATGTTTGCCTCTTCCCATACCTGATAAGAGAAACCTCAGCTGGAGAGAGCATGTGGTAACCACATCAGCCACTGCCATAGCTCTTCCTGGGACAGAGGAATTTAGGGCAATTCACCCACACTGGAAATAGGCACATGCTAAAAAAGCGCCAGAAAACAAAAAACAAACCACATAGTTAGAAATGGAGCTGACCAATAGTTCACACAAGCCATTATAAACAGGGATGTAGCAAACACACCCTGGATGGACCTCTCCATGGCTAAATCCTGGCTTTGCCTCCATTCCTGCCTTGCTCCTATCTGGCAAGGCTCAAATCAACCTAGGGCTGGCTCTAGCAGCACTCTCCATCCTCCTCTTCATCTTCTCAGTGCCTTGTGTAAACAGCATGGACAAGAGGGCGTTAACATTGGTCATCTGCAAACCACCACAGACAGTGGAAATTATTAAACCACATTGCTTTTTGACATCCAAATATTCTTGTCTGCAAGCCCTCAAGTCACTCCATGGCTGCAGACAGGCTCCTGATGCTCCGCTCGAGTGAAGCATCCCTATGGAATAGGGTCAGAGAGGAGCTGCCGCATGGGCAGAGGAACCCCTGAACTGTCTCAGCTTTCCTTGAACAACACACAGGCTCCTTCAGTGTTTTGGGCTTTCTACAGTAAGTTGCTCAAAGAAACTTTAGATCCTCCTGGGGAAGAAAATGAAAGAAATCCCAAGCAAGTCACTTCCAAGAGGAAGTTTGTGTCCAGACAAACCCAGCTCTAATGATGCTTCGTTTCCTGCTGCTGGTGATCAAGGAGCTCTGGAGCAGTCAGGAGGATGAGGCTGGAAAGAAGACTAAAGGTAAAAAGCCAGAACATTCCCCATCTCTGGAGCAAAGCCGAGGTGGCTGACACATCCATGCGTTTTCCATCCCTGAGGTGCAAAAACGGTTTTAGTCTTAACTGCCCCCCTGGGGTTTTAGGCCCAGATTTCCCACTAATTAGAATGGACAGTGCTGGTGTTGCCTTGTGCACTGTGCATTTAAAGCAAGGGTAGACATAGACTGTTTCTCTCAGTGAAGCCCTATGAATAACAGGAAGGAAAGTGTTAGCAGAAATTCAAAGTGCAGCTCAGGGATCCAAGAACAATTTCTGCCTCATGAGCTCTCCATATCACAGCGTGAGAGCTCAGCATAGTTATTAATGGGGTTTATTTTTTGAGCATCCCTGCAAGATGAGGACATTACTCCACTGTAGCCAATGAAAACACAGGCTGGGGTAGATTATGGTAGGTCTGTACCTTGGATGTGACCTATACATCCCACAGAGGCTACTTGCAGTGGAATGGACCAGACAAGGTTTGACCAAGATGAAGGTTCAGGTTGTAAACTCCACATGGCTCACCATACAGAAACCTTTAGATCCAGCTTCCAGACCAGCTTTGCCTCCTTGCTTTGCTGTATTTTCCCTTGTGTGCAAAGCAAGCTCCTGGTTTTGCTGATATTATGAGGATTTCTTATCACTTCTACTGCCAAGATAAATTACTTTATATCAAAGTGTTAAAATCCTGCAGGTACACAGAATGATTAAAAAGCTTGGCATGAACAAATGCACCTCATACATAAGCTGTCTACCTTGAGCTATAAGATTGAACTCAATCATGAGCCGAATAAAATCAATCTGTGTGCTCTCTCCAGCTGTAATAGTGTCAAGAAAATATATTGTAATAAGAAGTTACAGACAAGAAGAAAGAATCACATCATTTAACTCCTGAACTGGAACTAATGGTTACTGCCCTTCTCCAGCAAGGGGTTGTGGCATCTCTAAAGCCCTGCATGGGAGAAGTCTGCCTTTTTAGCTGGCAGACATCAGGAAAACCAAATGTCACTGGAAAACCAGCACCTTGATGCAGGTTATTCATAGCAGGTAAAAAAATGTGTAGATAGAAAGTTTGATGGATTATGTTTAAGTCCGGGTACTTCAAGGTAAGAGCAGAGCAAATACATGGTATTTAATCATCTGTTGTGCCTTGGAATGGACATGGTAGACAACAGTGTCCCTGGCTTGGGTGCTGCATCCTCACCAGCACTTTGAGACAGCAGTCAACATGAGGTTTGTATTACCCTTAAAGACAGACATGCCCCTTTCAAGAGAGTCTGGAAAACAGGAGTGCTTGAATTTAATGCAAGGAGACTGCTATTTTCACTTGCCTTCTTGTTTCGGGCCACACAAATACCTGAACAAACAACTCCTTTTGGTAGTATTTTAAACAGGGAGAAAAAAGGGACAGAAAGAGCAAACAGCTGCTTTTCAGCTTTACCTAAATGATGGTTTCAGTCAAAGCAACCTTTCATTACATTTAAACATCGCTCCAACAATAACATGTATTCCAATGTTATAATGAACAGAAGCACCAGCCAGCCTCATCACCTAAACACACTGAAATTAGCTGCCTTTTCATCAGGGTCACACAGCTCATTTCAACATTCATGAAACCTCATTTTGTTTGCCAAAATATTGCCCAAGAGACCAATTTGCCCATTTAGCACATGCAGGATATCCTTAGCATCAGATTAAATCCATGCTTGGCTGCTGAGTACCATCTTAGTTCCACTTACAGAGATTATGGGAAGAGTAATGCGTCTTGACATCACTGATTGCAACCAGTGAGTGTGCTCAGCCTAGTGGTGAGCTTCTTGCTTCTCAAGCATTCTGCAAGAAGCATCAAAACACTTTATATTCTTCCACATATCACCCCAAGCTTTGGGAGCATTTCAAGCTCACCAATAGTCAATCATCTGCTTCAAAATGAACCCAAGCTAATGCAGACTCAAAGAAGCTGAACTGAAATCCTGGTTTGAAAGAAGAATGATTGAGACCCTCTTCTTGTCCTCGAGTGAAACATTCACAGTCTACAAAGTTGCCAAAGGCAGGAAACCAGTTTGTGCTCAGCCATTAGGATGCCTGCATAGCTGTGATCAGCTCCAGGTTTTCCTATCCAACCGGAAAAACCAAGATTCCTGAATTGAAGCAGGTTGTGATTTGCAGGGTCTTTCTATGGAAGACAATGATTTATACCTCCAGTTGCTTTCAGAATGCTCCTGTCCAGTTCTAGGAAAGTACCATGAAGGATGACCAAGAGGAATGTATTCAGTTTTGTGTCTTTGGGGCATTCAGTGCAGTACTAATGCATTATTTCAGGCACCAACATGTTGGATCATGGTGAGAAGGAGCATGGATGTCCCTTTGGTGTGGGGATCTGAACAATGTGCAGGAGACGCACAGCATCCCATTCTGTGCCCTGGTGAGTCATGGCCATAGCACAGCAAAGCCCAGCTCATTTGCTGTCTTCCAAAGATAAACCTGTGCAGCTGAAGTCAAATCCATTGTTGCTGCATTTGACAAGATAAGATCACAATAATTATCTTCAAGGGAAAAAACCCAACCAAACGGCTAAAAACAACCTCTTGCTTTACCTTACAGATCTTAAATTCTGAGCTTCATACTTTCTGTATCTTTTGTTTTGAAGCATCAGATTTTACTTCACCACCACAAGAGTTATATTTGCTTCTCTCTGAAATTTGGCTCAAATCATTCTTTTCTCCACATTGACATGATCTTGTTACAAGGAAATCCTTACCAGGTTTGTTTCCTTTCCTCTGGCACGTTCGATTTCTCTGGTTTGAGGTTTTCCTTCACCTGATGTCCTGGTTTGTTCTGGATGTCTTTCAAACATAATCCCATACTGCTGAATACAACATTCCTTTCTTGCAGTTCTCTTGGACTCCTTTCTCTCCACCTCTTATTTTACTGCTTCTCCTGTCCTTTGTCTGTTCTGAGCAGACTGCACATCTGAAACTCTGGTTTATTCACTTATATCATTAAGGTGCTACCCAACCACAGATACTGCAACCAAATCCACATTTCTGCCACATTAGTGAATTAACTTTACTAACTTTCAAAGGAAAACGTGGTGTGGGGGTGAATTGATTGGATTGCTGCATCACTTCCCTTTTCCCCCCCCAAACACAATTCCTAGCCAATAGCTTGAGTAATTGCTCTTCATGAATCATGCAAGTGGCCACAATTTCTTCAATGGGTACTTGCGTTACTGTAGTGTGAAACGTGCACAATCTGACACTGATTTTCACCCAGACTTCCCCCTCTTCCCATTAAGTCTCTTCTAAAAATAGGAAAGTCCTTCATCAAAGGGAGAATAATGGCCTATAAAAACGTAATTTCTTCATATTTATTAATCCTTTTCCCTTCTACCCATTATGAATACCCCTCTTAATGAATGCTCTTTCTCCTTCATGGAGATATAATGAGCAATTACATCCTCTGGTTTTAATGTTCAGATAATGTAATCAATTGCCCTGTACTTTATCCCCAGGTTATTGACTACCCGCTCTCCTGAGGATTAAATAGCTTTTAGTCCCAAAGAGGACATATTGTCCCTGATTGCCTGGAGCTCCAAGTGAACTTGGGGTTTTCTTTAGACCATTGTGTATAGGCACAAACTTAAATCACTGCAGAGGAGACCCCAGAAGCATTATGTGTACCCCAAAAGCTCTGTGCAGTGGAAACTTTCTGTTCTGGTCACACACAGGCTGGTTATTTATGACCTGCTGCCCATTTAGACTCGCATTGTATTTCTATCCCTGTTTGGCAGTGCAAAGGTGGCTTAAGAAGGGAATGAAAATTCAAAAGGACTTAAGGAAAATGAAATCCAGGCCCTAAACACCGATATAAAAGGAAAATTGATTCCTCCTCAGACTCGCACCTAGAATGAGGTACAATTATGAATAGAAAGATCATTTCAAGTTATGACAGATTTGATGAAAGAACTTTCACTGCTGTCAGAGGAAAGTAGTTATGCTGCTGCTAATGAGCATTCATCAGGTTTCCAGGGAGCTGGATTACACCAAGTAATAAAATGTGTGAATAACAGGTCTTATAGGGCAGGTAAGAACTAGAGGTAAGCGTCTCCTAAGAATGCTGCTACAATCCAAGTACCTTGCCTATGCTGGCACTTGTTTTCCATATTGACTCAATGGGTCCATTTTGTGCCCAGCAAAGCCTATGCAGAGCACCAAGGTGAAGGATACCCTGCCACCCTCTGCAACCCGTGTGTCCTGAGCCATTTCCAAAAGCCACATCTAGCTGCTGCCATCCCCTACCTATTCCAGGAATTAGAGTGGGTAGAAGAGGAGATGTAAAAGCTGTTCCCAGGCTGAGGTCAACAAGAGGCCCCCTGACTAATTAGGCTTTGGATAAGACCCAAGAAAGCATTGGTCCAAAATGTGTCTTCAATGAAACACCACTGCAATCAGTAGAATGACACTAATTATACACAGTATGAGGAGGGAGTTGCCAATCTCCTGCTCCAATCCCTGCCTAGAAATAAGGCTGATGAGGAGCTGGAGAAAACTCATCTCCTTTGCACAACCTGAAACATTTCCTTCCTGTTCATTTCACTCCATATCCAGGGCCTTGGAGCTCACCAGTAGCAAGAGAAATCATCTCAAAACCCAGTGTCTATGTAAAGCAAATCTGAGTTTCATCTGGTTGCTGCAGCTATTCGCATTTCCATTATACAGGTTAGATAATAAAAAGGGAAAAAGTAAACAAATTGATGGGAAGACCACATGAGTATGGGCAAAGCCACAAACTGCTTGGTGAAGTCACCTTGGAAAGAGGTTATCAGCAAGAGGCTGTGAGAAGCTAAAGAGAAGTGCTTTTGATTCCTTTTAGCTTCATTTACCTCCAGGTTTTCCCTCAAAGAACCCCCAAACCAAAAAAAAGCAACATATTTAGGCTCAATATTTAAAGAAAGATCCATTTTCTACATCTGGTTGGGTTTTTCAGGAGGGTGATGTAACAACCAACAGAACCTTTTACAAGGGCTGGCAAACAGCAGCCAGGCAGCGAGCATGCCTTGAGCAGAGCTTGCTATGACAGCTCCAAGCATCACAACCTTAGCTTCTGATATCAGCAGGTTGTGGTTTGGTTTTCCCCTTTTGTTTACCTGGTGTTCCTTGTCAGATATTTCAACTGCAGGTAATGAGAGGCAGGGATTACCTTCTCCATTGTTTGTAAACACTACAGAGTGGGGCCCCCTTCCTACCTGGAGTCTCCTGGTGCCACTACAAGATAAGCTAATAATTAATCAGAAGGATTGCACCTTGTGGTAGTATTAACAGATGGCCCATCAGAAGCTCTGGTTTGAATCACTGAGTTAATAATGTCTGTTCCTCTGCCTGATCCAGCTGGCTCTGCTGAAGATGAGCCCTGTGCTTCTCCTGTTCTTGGTGCCCACTGTGAACGTCGCTACTGTGCTGGAAAAGGGTCTTCCACGACCGGAACCACGACGCCTGTCATGTGTGAGATGCTGTGGGCCTTCAGAGCAGCCCATCTCCATCATCTCCTCACGATACACAAGGATGAGCAGTGATCCTGCCTATTCGGTACCCAAAGTCCAGCCCACTATAGACATCACCATCCTCAAAGGTGGGTAGAGCTGACTACTGTGATAACATCCTGTATCTCACTTGCTCACCCCCATTTTGTATGCTGTGCTCCTCCCTACACCAAGAAACTCATCCACTTTATTTACCCAAAATAAGGTAAAGGGGTGAGATGGCATAGGCTGTAAATGTGTTTTGGAAGAGTTGGCAAAAGGCTGTTATTCCCAAAAATCCCTCAGAATCACTGAAGCTCAGGTCACTATAACACCTTTACAAAGGTTATCGTGGAATTACTAAACAGAGTTGGAAACCAGGAAAGATGCTCGCTCACTTTTTCCTCTGCACATTGTGCCTCAGTAAGGCAGACAAATAACAATCAAGCATACAAAACAGGAGATGTGCCAGGAATCCTGTGAGCGGGAACATGCAGATCAGACAAAGCCAATCACCATGACCAGGCAAATTCAGAGATCAAAAATCAATAGCTTAATGCTCTAAACCCTGCACAAAGCATCTGGGTCCATGAACACTGGATTCAGGTAACCCACCTGGTCAGGGCATGAAGTTCCACTATTGCACATTGATACAAGCTCAGTGGAGCCAAGCCTTCCCTGGTATTTTTATCCTTCCAAGAATCAGGAAGGTGCTGGTATCTGACCAATGCTTCCAGATGTCTGTGCTGGAAAAACAGTGTTTTATAAGCTGCTTTGCTGTTTGCCTCCAGCAGGATGTATGTATTTGCAACTTGGACTTCACACGCTTGTGTTTGACTAGGTTTTCCTTTATGCTTGCAGGTGAGAAGGGAGAAATGGGAGAAAAAGGGCACCCTGGAGCAGTTGGGAAGGAAGGAGAAAGAGGGCTACGTGGCTTTAATGGAAGGAAGGGACAGAAAGGCCAGCCTGGCCCACAAGGCCATTCCTGCAAGCAACTCTATGCCGCGTTCTCAGTGGGTCGGAGAAAACCCCTTCACAGCTCAGACTACTTCCAGCACGTCATCTTTGACACAGAGTTTGTGAACCTCTACAAGCACTTCAACATGTTCTCAGGGAAGTTCTTCTGCTATGTGGCAGGAATCTACTACTTCAGCCTCAATGTCCACACCTGGAACTTCAAGGAGACCTACCTGCACTTGATGAAGAATGAGAAAGAGGTGGCCATCCTCTATGCCCAGCCCAGCGACCGGAGCATCATGCAGAGCCAGAGCCTGATGCTGGACCTGCAGGAAGGAGAGGAGGTCTGGGTGAGGATGTTCAAGCGGGAGAGAGAAAATGCCATCTATAGTGAGGAGTCTGATGTTTACATTATCTTCAATGGCCATTTAATCAAGCCAGCTGTAGAGTAGCCATTCATCAGCTTTAGGCTCAAAGCTTTGGCAGATACATTAGTGTCTTCCCTCTTAGAAACCCACATGTCTAGTTCCACTCGGCAGGATCACAGACCTCCTGGCCTGCTGGTAGGGTTGCCTGTCCATGCCAGGGACGCCTGTATGGATGGAGGTGGCTGTTTCAAGGTGATGCAAGTTGCTCAAGTACTGACAGTGCCTTATGTACCCTGGAGAAGACACATGCAGAAGGCTACAACTCTGCAGCCCTATACAGGTCCTCAGTAACATCCCCAATGAGTTCGCTAAACTGGTAGCAAAACTTCAACTTCTTTGCTCTGCTTTAGAGAAGACATTTTAATTATACCTAAGGATCCTCCTCAAACACCAGTTATTTGGGTGCTAGTTAAGGAATGTTGCTACTCATACAACAATATCTTTGCAGTGTTGCTGATAGCACCTATACCACGTATGCTCTACTCAGGTAGGCAAGAACTCGCCAGTGTTAAGAACATTACTTTGCACAGTGCATTTACCCCAAATTACATTTTTGTTCCTTTTTATGCAATATTCTGAGAGCATAATGCTAGAATTGGAGAAATAACAGCGCAGCAATCTGGCAAAGCTTTTTCAAAGGGCACTGCTTGCTAGACTTCTGTACTGCTACCAATACACAAGAGCATGCAACATGGCTGGGAACATGGGTTATTTCCCATTTTAAGGAAAATTCTGGGCTCTGCCCTAGGTTCCAGTTTCAGAGTGCTCATTGCCAAGCTGGAATTTGAGGCCATGCTCATGTCTGAAAATTCCCACCTTATAACAGCCTCATTTCTGGAAAGTAGAGAGAGCTGGAAAGGAAAAAAGGTGCTTTCCTGCAAGCAGTGATAGTTTAGGCCATTAAGTTTCTTTCCTCCTAAAACAGTACTGACGCAACAGTCCAAGGGTATATGCAGCAGCAAGAAACATCATTTCCTCCAGTTCCTCCTTCTCTCCCAGCCTCTTGTTTGCATCCCAGGCCATTTGTAGGAAGCATACATGACAAGTTCTTGCTAAGGCAAACTGCTTCACTGCTGTACCTCACCCACCCACAGCTGTTGGGAAAAGTAACCAAAATAAACATCTTGCTTTGAGTACCCTGGTTTTATTTACCTTGTCTCTTAAGGCTTTGTCACAGTAGAGGGCTAACAGCACTGGACTGAACATCCAGTCCCATATGACAGACTCACATGGCAATTGCAATTACTTTAACACCAAAGGACTCAAGAAACTAGACTGGCACCAACCCCTCTCCTTGCAGGCCGGTTAACAGCCACCACCAAGTATCAGGATATGGAGACAGGGAAGTTCATGCCCCCTTGCTGGAAAATGGATGCCAGACCTTCGAGATCTCACCATCTTTGTGAAGATTAGAACTTTTAAGTAGGTTGTCTGCAAAGTAAATGCATAATCAAAATGGGTCTATAATCCCTAAAACATCACTTTTGCTCTGGCTTCCCTCAGAGCCAGCAATCCTGAGAAGTAGGAAGCTCACATAGCTTTAAGAAGCACTCCCAAGAGCATCTCATGCAGATACTCCACTGACTTGTCATCATCTATTCCAGCTGCTTAGGTCAGGCCATTGCACAGCATTTCATTCTCACCCTCCTTCTAAAAAAGTTTCCTAATCAGCTGTTTCCGTTAGGGTGATGGTAAAAGCCAAATGGCTGTATGGCTTATTTGCAGCACACCACTTAGTTCTGAAAGCAAACACATGCACCAGCACAGACCTTGCCACTGCACTGGATTCAGCCAAGTCACTTGCAGACTGTTTTTCCCTGTCCATGTAGGACATTTGAGAGCTCCAAGTCTTTTTTTCTCTTTTGTCCCTGTCACAGTTTAAGCCCAGCTGTAACTCACACAGTTCGCTCACTCCCCCCTGTTCTTCCCCACTCTCCCAGAGGGATGGGGAGGAGAATAGAAAGAATGTAACCCCCACAGGTTGAGATAAGAACAGTGCAGTAATTAAGGTATAACACAAACCACTGCTGCTGCCACCAATAATAGTAATGACAAGGGAAATAACAAGGGGAGAGAATACAATCGCTCACCACCCACCAACCGATACGCAGCCTGACCCAGCAGTGAACCAACTCTTCTGGGTCCCTGCCCCCAGTTTATATACTGGGCATGACGCGCTGTGCTATGGAATACCTCTTTGGTCAGTTTGGGTCAGGTGTCCTGTCTCTGCTTCCTCCCAGCTTCCCCTCCTCCCTGGCAGAGCATGAGGCTCAGAAAGTCCTTGGTCAGACTAAACATTACTGGGCAGCAACTAAAACCATCAGTGTTATCAATGCTGTTCCCAGGCCTAAAGTCAAAACCACAGCACTGCACCAGCTACTAAGAAGGAGAAAAATGACTGCTACTGCTGAACCCAGGACAATCCCTAATTCTAAATCATGCCCACTCAGACCCAGATTTTGCTGCTGCAAAGTCACACTCTGAGTGCAGGGTACCACTGGTGGAGGATTTCATGAGGTGCCTGTGGTGGAGCAGGGATTACTTGCTGAGATGGATGCAGTCACAGGACTATCAAACTTCCCTCACATATCAAGTGGTTTCACCACAGCTTTGTCCCACTCCCATCTCAGTCCATTGCATTGACTATAATTAAAAAGGAAAAATACTGATGCCTCTGGAGTTACTGACAGTGCTGGCAAACACATACCCAGAATGTGTTCATACCCAATCCGCACTGAGTTTGGAAAAGTTAAAGCAAGCAAAAATCCATCCCTCTGTATCACTATACATACACATCCCCATAGCACCTAGATACAATTAGATATAGCCTGCTGAAGCAAAAAGACACATGCAAAATGGTCACAACCATGGCATAAGCAGGTTAATCATAGAATAGTTTGGGTTGGAAAGGACCTTAAAGCTCATCCAGTTCCAACCCCCCCTACCATGTGCAGGGACACCTTCCACTAGGGCAGCTTGCTCCAAGCCCCATCCAGCCTGGCCCTGATCACTGCCAGGGATGAAGCATTCACAACTTGTGCAGCCTGTTCCAATGCCTCACCACTCACAGTAAAGGATTTCTTCATTATAGCTAACCTAAAAACAATTAAAGCCACATCGGTTTCAGGTGCAGAATAAGCTTTCAAATAATAAGGTTATTGGTTTACAAATATTCTTCAAACTGCTCATTTACAGCCTAAAAGAATGGGAAATCTCAACCTGCAGTGTTCTTTGGGGGGAAAAATTGAAAACTCTTTAAATCTTAATGCACAAAGACATTCCTCATTCCTCCTGCTCCCTTTTGAATGCATCCATCAGGTTTGCCCAACTTCAGGGGCTGGGACAAGAATCCCTGTTTAGTGCAGTTCAATGAGCCAAATCCAAAGCACAAGCATTTGTATCAACATACAGGTAACATGCCATGGTCTCTCTTACAGGAATAGAACTTAAACCCCTGTTTTACCCCAGCAATAAGTGGCTTGGAAACCAAGCTTTGAAGGGTGAAACTGGGGGCTAAGTGCTGAAGTCTGAATGAAAAGGAAACAAGCTTAATTTGTATTTATTTTGCCAATTATTTCCCTAAATTGGCATTTTGTATTTCTTGCTTTGAAATAAGCCATCAGGGATGTTTTTCCAATGCCTTCAGTGAACAGTATTACAACAAAACAACAAAGCTCCATCAGCTGCAAGAAACCCCATGTGCATTTTAAGGCATTAGCTCTCCTGCATGTCCCTCTCAGCCCAGGATCCTTGTGGAACATGAAGCTCTCACTGCATAAGACACCAATAAACCAACTTACCTAAATAGCCTTACCTGTCTTGGGGTAGAGGCAGGAATAGAGTAAGCAGAGGAACCTGTTGAGATCATACACAAGGAGCTGTAAATGGAGAACAGAAGCCTTCTATAACAGAAAGATTACAAAGTCATCAGAAGAGAAGCATGTACCCCCAAAACCATCTCCTCTGGTTAACATAGAAAGACTAGACTTGCAGACAGCATGCCTTCCATTTTCTGACTGCATGTCTTACTAGCCCAAACTTTGGCAATAGGGAGGACATGAACTCATCTAACAGCATCACCTTTACTTCTACAGCAGCAGGTCCCCAAAGAAGCTCCTCACAAGGAGGAAGTGCACTGGGACAGGATCTATCTTTGTACTAAAGAGATGACAAATAGAAGACAGTAAGCCAATGACCTGCTTATATCCATTGGGGCATGGCAAGATTTGTCTTCAATATAAGGAAAAAACACCTCAACTAGAAGGAGAATCAAACTCTGCAAGCATGAAAGGCAAGCTCACCATCCCAGAAAACCTTCAACAGCATCCTACAGCCTGCCAGGAGCCATAAGGGCAGGAATACATCACGCAGCCACACGCTGCCCCTTTAACTTGCTTTTCCTGCACATTTCAGTTTCCGCTTTCTCAATGAGAAAAGCCTGGAAAAGCCACAAGAAATAGCCCCCCCAAGCCCCCATGTGAAGAAGCTAAGCCAGGCCTGCTTTCACTTCACTTTAAGTATGCTTCAGCTGCCATTTGCAGTATCACAAGCCCACACATAAGAAACCCTGTAGCACAGCTCAACAATTACTGAGGATCTGAATGCCCCATTGAGCCCACTGCTTAAACCTGTTTCATGACTCCCTAATAGTCATTTGCTACCCTTACCGTGCATGAGAACACTAAATGAAGCATCACATTATGACCTGGAGAATTTCTGCAGAGCCCTTACTCAGCTACATAACTGCTCTCTAACTTGTTTTCTGCTCATTTTCTCTGTTCCTACCCTTGTAGGTGCAAGGCAGGAGAAAAGACCTTGCACTTACAGACTTACCCTAAAAACACTTCACTGAGTGCAAAGGCAGAAGCATCTAACTGCTAACAGAGTCATTCTCTTTGCCCTAGAAACTTAATAATAGCACAGACTTCTCTTACTCTTCCTTCCTCTCTCCTTCTTTTCCTGCAGCAGAATAAGGTGGTGCCTCTTGAGCTCCTCTTTATATGCAGAAGCAGCAAATTAATTGGAGCCCACCTGAATCTCCTTAACCACCTGAGGGGCTTTATAAGGCAGCAGTAAAGGGTCAGATGTCTCTTGGGCTTGCTGGGAGAGGTGAGTTTCATGTAGGTTTAATGAGTGGGGTGCTGGGGAAACAGTATAACTGTGGGTATTCATTTAATGGAGGATGGGGAAAGCCCTTTGTTTTATAATACAGTGGGCATGATTATAACTTCTCTGTTATATGTGATGGGCTGCAGTAGTACTGAGCAAGGAAGGTGTTATCAGAGCCCTTCTTGAGTTCTGCTGTTGGTCCTGCAACTTCTGCCCTAGCAGAAGACTTATTCTTACAGAATTTTGTGTTTTTTGTGTGCTCTTTAAAGAATTGTGTCATTACTCAGAAATACTCTCTTGAAAGCAGTATTAAAGGGTTTATAATCCTGTCTGTAACACCAATATTCAGGTTGATAGCTCTTAGAGTGCTATTAGTGCTCATTATACCTGGTGGAGCTTGTGACCGGGCTGGTGTGTACAGCCCTTGATGCCAAGTGCCATCAAGGAACTGAACCTTCTCTGCACTCCATGTTTTCTCTACCAATTGTTCTGCTTGTGCATATTTGCTTCTGGTCAGGCCCTGCTGCTCTGTACTGTCAGTCTCATCTAAGTTGATTAATCTCCTAAGCTTGTTTGTTGACTGAGACTGCTCTGGTGAACTGCAATGCAGAAGTCATCTACTTTGAGAGCCCTTCTCATATCACTTTGGGTCTCAATAACCAGAGCAGCAGGTGGAGATTAGGTCTTCATCTTGCTGTAGGTTTAGCAGTGGATCTGAAGCAAAGTTAATTGCCTTGCTTGCACCCCTGTGATGGTAATGAGTAGTTAAAGCCAGGTGAGAAGAGGACCTGTGAGGACTGATGCTGTCCCCTGCGCTAAGCTTTAAAGCTCACCATGCGCTTGTGCTATCCTGGAGCAAGGCTGCGCTCATCCTGCTGCTGCTCCTGGCATCACAGCAGCTCTCTGAGCCGGGATTAGGGCTGCAAACCCTGCAATCCTGCTGTGTGTTCTTCAGAGATAGCCCAATTCCTCAGTTTGATTTCAGCCTGCAGCAATAAGCCATCCCTTAGTAACTGCTGCAATCACAGCTCTCTTCTGGCTGCTCATAAGCTTAGCAAGGTCTGTGAGCTTGAGTGAATCAGGCTTTTCCCAGCCAAAGGAGATTGGTAATATCCCTGTTCTGCCAACTTTCACACGAAACATCAAATTCCCCATAACTTAAGTTATTTGGGTGCTTTTTATGCCTGTAAAGTCTCGCAATGGGACCTAATAGCAAACATGCTTCTCCATAGCAGCAGTTCAGTGCTGCTCATCTTTGCTCCCATCCTCCTGAAGACTTACTTGGGATAAGGAAACTGTTTCTGGTGCAGTTTCATCCCTGCTTACTTTCTGGAAGGATCCTTCTCTGTCTGCATAAGAACAAAAGGAACCTCTGCCTTCAGCAAAGTGCCTTCTTTCCCCCCAATAAGGAAACTCTTATTTTACAGCAGGAACAGGCAGATAACATCAGTGCAGATAAGGAAACTAGGCAACAAATAAAGCTAATGGGTTGTATTTGAATGAGTTGAATGGAACTTAATGATTCTACTAAGAACCTACTCACTAACAAAGATTTAAAGTAGCAGATAAAATGCAGGAGATGGAAGAGGAAAGCGTTAAAACAAATAGAAACCACTTACATGCCAGGGAGCAATACACAGCTAAAAGGCAGAGGACTTTGGCCAGCACATGCTGCTTCCCCACCCTTGAGTCTGCTGTGGTAGGTGGCTGGGAATGGCACTTCCCAAACTCTTGGGCTGTGTCTCCAGTCAGAGCAGCAAGAGGTGTCTCTGGATAGGCTGGGAGCCTCTTAAGTTACCCTGGAAGAGATGGGACACAGTGAAGGGGTTCTCTGTCCTTGCTCCAAAGCTCAGTGATGCCTCTTTCTCCTCCTGCACCCTCATTTTCCATAGTGGTTTTAGCTTTCATGGCAAAGATCCAAGCATCAGCACCTGCAAACTGCAAACCCTTGTGTGCTCTCTGCCAGTTCACCCTACCTGGCTCTTCAGCACCTTTTCTTTGCCTGATTCAGGGAGATTTTACATGCTTTCTGCTAGCCAGGTCTTCAGTTAGAAGCCTCATGGTAAAGAGCTCACCCACTGTGTGACTACAATGGGCCAGAACCTATCTTCTTGTGGAGAAAGCTCCAAGCTGGTTATCTGTGTCCTCACAGCACCAAGTCTGACCACAGCAGATGTGGGCAGAGCTGTATCCCCCTGGCTGCAGCACAGGCATGATGAGCTGGTGGAGCCCCTGTGATGATGTGGAGGCAAGAGCTTTGCTTCGCCCCTCCCAAACCGGCAGATGCTTTCTTGACGGCGGCTGCCAAAAGCTGCTGCAGAGGATCTGGGCACCCTGACAATTGCTGCCATATGTTGAGCATGACAACCCATACTATTTGCAACTCCTTTCTTCCAGAGGTAATTGCATTAAAGCCAACTCATAAAGCAATAGCTTCCTCTCTTGGTCGTGGGGGGCGCAGGCACCTTTTTGCTGGCTCAGGGTCCGGAATGCTGCACTATGAACAAGTGACAGGTCTCCTGCCTTTGCCACCAAAAGGCAGGTGAAGGAGTGAAAGATCTGGTGCAGGAAACAAAGGAATAGCCACTGGCTTTGGGGTTTTGCTTTTCTAAAATGCCAGCACTGCATAAGCAGCCAAGCAGCTACCTGCGTGTACCCAGGGAATCACATCACCCTCTTTCCAAGCAAGGAAGAATACAAATCAGTTGCTCCAGAAGGTCATCCTTCCCGCTGTTTCTCTGTGCTTTTCATGCCTTTTAAGGCAGAATTCTGATTCTCCCATTGATTGATTGAAAAGGCACCTGTATGGTGAAGTGTAAATCATACACTGCTAAATAGGTTTTGGATGGCAGGTCCAGGCAAGCATCAACATCCAGGGAATTAAATGGTGTCTGCCTGTTCTTTAGGGGACTGCCACTCTAATTTGTGATACCTGGATCCCATTGATAAGAATTCCTCTGAAGTGGCCTGGGCAGGAACCCCATTGCTTCTTCTTTCAGTGCTGGGTAAAATCAGGGAGGGAAAGAAAACACCCAAACTTCCAAACTCCAGTAAAATGCTTTGAAATCACACAACTGTGGGCAAACACTGGTTCTGGCCCCAAAACCTGCTCCTTTCTGTAGGAAATGATCCATAGAACCAGGACAGCCACTAAGCAGGACGTGGGTCTTAGCATCGCTGCTGCAGCATCAGCTGTGGTACCTCACACCACATGCTAATGGCAGTTGTTCTTCAGGGTGTGGGAGTGAACTGACATCAGCATAACGCTGCTGTGGTGAGGCTCGCTGTGTGCAAGACTTGGCATCTGCTGTTCTTAACATCTAACATATTACAAAGGAACTGCTGGGATAGGTGATGTGAATGCCTGCTCCTCCTTGCTCTCCTGCTGCGTTTTCTGTGCACATCTGGTGGTGGTGCTGCATGGCTTGGCTTTATTATCCATTGCAGCGAGCAAGTGAGCTTTGCTGCTCCCCTGGGAATGGAAATGCAGTGCTGGGAGGAATATGTACTGCAGGAAACACGGAAAACCTACCATGTACATTTAATTTGGGATGCTACAACAACTGTGTTGAGTCATCGATGTTCCTTGCATAACCTTAGCTTTAACGGTGGACACAACTTTAGTTTCTCTCCATCATGCTAAAAGAGAGACACTTAAAATGGACCTAAGCAGCTAGTGTATTATCCCACTAAGAAACAGAAGAGTTTAGTGCTCTGAAGACCTGAAGCTAAAGTGGATCAGGGCTAAGAGCGGGTATTAATGTATTTGGAGTTTTGGCAAAGACTCCTCCCCAGCCCTGCTCCCATCTGTGAAGGCTGAAGGAATAGCTGGTGTGGGTTACACAGCTAGAATATCTGGAGGAGTTGTGACTTAACCCAATACAGTCCTCAGTCCTTCCCTCAGCTATACCCCAGCGATCAAGTTGAAGTAAAATCAAGCAGATGGGTAATGGAACATGGCCTGTATATAGGAAATCCATGGTGCCTGCAGTGATCAGACATGGTCTGTTACTGGAGATGATTCAAGTTACTGTGTCCTGTGGATTTCAGGTATTCAGTGACAGGTCTCCTAATGGTTTGCATGCTAACAAATGTTTCATCATCAATACCTCTGGTGTGGCTGTATTGCGGGCTCAGTATCTCCCAGTGCTGGGGTGTTTCACCTTGGGCTATTCTGAAGTGGAGCAAAGAACATTTATTTGGTATATCAACCTCATCCAGTTGAGCCTCTGCTCATTAAGAATAGTGGTTATAATTTATCAGCCATAAAACCGCTAATCACATTTGCTTAATTACTGGAGATGTCATTTGTTAGCGGCTGTGGGGAAGAACACAGTGGGTGTTCAGAGCTGACAGGTACCATGTACTTTGTAAAGCCAAAAAGCTCCTTCCCTATTGAGGCTCTGGGCAAAGCAGTTTGTCTGCTCCATATGGCCTGCAATGCTTTTCTGCCAGTGCAAAGCTATTTAGCACCCACTGCCTTCACTGGGAACTGGCTGAAAGTCAATCCATAGCATCTCAGGACAACCCTGTGGTGGGTAGGATAAATAACTAGGTGATCCATTCCCAGTTTCAGCAGTGATGAAGATGTCCCTCCTGTTCTGTTGTGCCTTGTTCACCTGCAGCAGGAGCTGCTGTCTCTGGGTGCATTGGGCTGCTTCTCTGGTGTGAATTTGAAGAAGCTGCGAGGATGCTGCAGGCCTCCGTACTGCTGTACTGCCTCATGGCCTGACCCTTTGCTAAACCACTGAAAAGGCACATACCAAGTACTTTCATGATGAGGTGATATTCGTCAGGAGCTGAGTTGCTTTGCAAGTCAAGTATTAGGTCTTTCAAATGCAAAAAGAGCTATGGCACACAATATAAAGTTCTCCAAATGCTTTTAGTTTCACACTGAACAATACCCTGTGGCACTAGATAAAATATTGTCCCAATGTGATTTATGTGCTAAATAGTATCCTGCTATTATTGAAGTTGATTGCAGAATCCATCTCTCTCTGCCTGGGATCTGGTTTGGATCCTCAGGAAGGGTCCTGTAATCTCTTATCTGCACAGGTACTGGGTTGCAACCTCAGCCAGTTGCTGCATAAGGAGTGTTTGTCCATTCACATTTATAACCAAATGAAATACAGCCCCTGTTTTTGTGCAAAGTAGCTTGTGCACAGCAAGCCTTAGTGCAAAGAATAGCTCAAATAAGGCCCTCAGAGGATTTCAGGTGCAACAGCCTGTCGCAAACAGAGCAAAGAGGTACTTTCCCAGCCTTGTGCTGCAGGAGTCGTTTCAGGCTGCTTGAGCTTGCAGTGATTGTTACTCACTGGCAATGACACTTGCTGACTTGTCAAGTGCACAGATTTGTGCTTGTAGCTTCCCTCTGACAATCAGTTTGACTGGAAAAGTCTCCGTGACAGCTTGTGTATGCAAGCTCCTATGTGCTTACACTTATGAGAACATAACAATAATAACAGTGAGTTTTAGTCTTTAGTACTGTTCTGACTCAGACCTGTGTAATTCATTCCTCCTTCCTACCTGGCTAAGCCCAGTTACTCCCAACACTGATTTGAGCGCAGATGAGAAGCGCAGGGATGTGCCAAAGCTATCCCAAGTCTGGTTAACCAGTGTAACATCAAGACATCAGTCCAGAGCCATTCTTAACTAAGTTTTGCAGAACCTACGTCTTCCCTTTCTGTTTTTGTCACATTAAAATAATGTAGTTAGTACTCACTGAGAGACGTCCCATGAAATAGGGGCTTTTTGCTCACCTGAAACCCACCCCTGGACCAGCAGCACCCTTCAGGCTGGGCTAGCTAAGCTGCCACGGTGACCAGCACTGCCTGGGTGACGCATCCCTACTGCAAGATACCAGCCAGGGTCAGCACCACACTCTGCCTCACTGAATTCAGACAGCTCAGCTGTGTCATATGCATCTCGCTTACTTACATCTCAAAAGTCTTGAGAAGATGGGGGGCTTTTTTCATCTTGATGTGCTCTGAAATTCTTCAGCATTTGTATTAGATGATTAGGATCAGCCTCAGCTTTCAAACAGCACCTTTTAAGACTTGGGGAAGGAGGATGGTTGGAAAAGGGGGGGGGGGGGGGAAGGAAGAGGAAGAGCTTTGTGAATGGGCTTATTGTACAATTCCATTTTCCACACTTTTTCTTTCGTCTTCTCTGGAAATTGCAAGTGCTCCTCGCTGAGTGCATCTCTGACAATGCTGGCTTCTGCCCACTGAACTATATGGAGGTGGTTTAATATCCTATTGGGAAATTTCTCAAGGGATTCACAAAGGATGAATTCCACCCACCAGCAAGCAGCAGGTCCGTCATTGTGAGACTGAAGTGGTTCATAGACTTCACTGTGGCCTCACGCACAGCAGTGAATGTCACCTAAATGAACTGCCTTAAGTGATTTGAGACTAAATTCATACTGGTTTTAGTTGGGATCTCTCCTGCTTGCTACCAGCATTACAGAACCTGGTCAAGGAGCCCAGCCTGGAAGGCAGGGTTGATGTCACCCTGCCAATAAACCCATCCCTTTTAGGGCTGCAGAAACCTCCTATTCACATTGCTTGGCTCAGGCTGTGCTTTCCAGCTCAGCTCCGCATTTATATCATGGCTGCATCAGGTCAGAATGTGATGCAATTGCGCTTCCCACACATAAGATTTTACAGGTGTTGGAGAAATCCAAATACAATTTGGTGATATGAATTTATTCCATGCAAATGACACTTCATTGCACTGATTTGCTGTCTGGAGTAGTCAGGCATATGCACGTCAGGAAATAAAACCATTTGCAAGGCTGAGATGTGAGGCCCATCAGACCTCTGTCTATCACCTGGCATATGGGACTGGATTCACACATGTGGCTAAATGCAGCCTGTGGTGTGAGGCTTAATAGCAATGTGGAAAGGAAAGCAGAATGATCGCATTAATTCTGGACGCCGCACAATTAATTCCCCCTGCCCATGGCAGCTACTGTCATCACATCTCTTCAGAGCCAGCATTTCTTCTCATGACATGACGCTGCTCTGGCGTGTGCTACCTGCCTTTGTTCTGCTTGTCTGAAGCAGCAGCTTTGCAGGGAAGTTGGAATGTGACATGCACAATCCCTCCTTTTGTGCAGAGCTGCTGCAGCAGCCCCAGGGTATACATGATGGCCATGACTCACATGCATCAGCCTGAGATGGTAGGAAGAGCCTGTGCAATGTGTCATGTTCTTAATTTGAGTAAATATGTGTCTGTTGATTCCAAGTCTTGTTATTTTATGGTAGCAAGGTATCATAGCCAAGCACAGACTGAAAGATGCTGTCAGGGTGGTGAGCTTGGATGATGGACCTAGACTCTGAAGCTTCAGACCTTCTACGTGGTGTTGCAAAGAGCCCTTCATCTCCACCCTGCTTTTGTTTCTGCTCTCTGGGAGCATCTAGGGCTGTATATTTGCAGCACGTGTGCTGTTGAATCAAACTGAGACACAAACTTATCTCTTGGCCTCACATGACCAGAGGATGGGACTGTACATCCACTGTAGCACCCAGTTCTTTTCAGGGCTATTGCTTTTCCATTGCCCATGTTGGAATAAAAATAGCACTACAGCAACTCGGAAGGTTCATCCTAGGAAATAGAAAAGTCTAAAGGAACAGGACACATCTGGTGCTTGGGGTGACTTACTGCTCATGGTCAGAAAACTGGACTGGGAGCTTAAAGGCTCAAGATATCGATGGGAAGAGAGCAAAGTACAGAAAGCTTTCACCTTCAGTGACTTTTCAGGGGAAGATGAAGATATACAGAGGATTAAGTGTTACGAGATTACAGCAGGAAGGAGAGAAAACACACAAACCCCAGGTCGTTGTCCATCTCATAGCAACAAAGCTGGATTTAGATGAAGTTATTCAAACAACGCCAACATGTCCAGGAATAAATGTGACATGAAAACAAAGTGCAGCTTGAGGTGACCAGGTAAGACATTTCAGGTGACTGAGATGGTGGAGCTGGATAAGCTGTTCTGGAAACAAACCACACAAGTATAAAATGAGCAACTTTTGCCTTCTTTCTGCTTGCAGAAGGTAATGGGCAGTGAGGAGGACCAGGGGGGAAGGCTAGAAATACGGCCTTGCTGCTGTGTGTATCAAGGCTGTGCCAGGACCCTGCATCGCAGGAAGCATTTGGATCCCAGTGATAACCCAGTGCCTGGGACCAGCAACACACAGAGCCTCAGGGAATAGAGATGTGGTTTTAGCAGATGGTGTCTTAGGATCATGCTGGTTCCAAGGAGCTTTGTATTAAGGCAGGCATAAGCAGTATTGATTTGGGAAGCTGGATTACAATTAACTGCAACTTGAAGGGGGAAGGAGTAAAAATACCATCCTTAACTCTTGCTTGCAAATCCATTGATCTCTGGATGTACTCCCGCCTCAGACCCCAGTTCAGATACATTCCTGGGTATTGTCTCCCTTAGAGATGATGCCAGGGGAGCAGTGACACCAGTACTGAAACCCAGGAGGCCAGAAGTCACCCATGAAGCACAATTAATCTCCTGACCTCTCTGAGATATCCAACTGGAAGCTGCCATTTGGGATTGCTCTGTTCTGCAAATGCCACTTGTGCAAACTGTGCGTGTGACTTTTCCACCTCATTTATATCCATTTTCATTGGAATAAGAAGCGACGCACTTGAAGGTGCTCCTTTATCCCAGCTGCTGCTTATTTTACTTCTGCACACATAATTCAGCGAAGCCCTTTTGTATCCAGCAGTTGAAAATCTGTTTGCTGAGGGGTCTGCAATGAATCTCAATGGATATTCATAACTGGGGACTTAAAAAGGAATGGTAACAAGCTAATGTATTTTTCAGCCTTGTGAAGGTCAGATGGGCACAGGATAAGTATTCCTCGACCTCCATGTGCTTGTGGGGGTTTGTTTTCAATAGAGCAGCTAGAGAGCTAACATTTGCAATACTTTAATGGATCAAAGGGACGGCCAAGACAGGAGTATTTAAAGCTGAGCAGGGAGTTTCAATTTGAAAAAGTGTCTGTCGAGGTATTAAAGATGTCAGTCAATCCCTCAGGCTTAGTGAGTGGATTGAAAATGTGTCAAAAAAGCCCCTAAGTGCGTTGGGGGGTGTCACTTCTGTCTCTTGCTTTCTGGGAATGGTTGGCTGGGAGGACAGGTTTTCGTCTGGATTTGTCAGTCTTTGTCAAAGCATGACATGTTTTGATGAAACGCGTTCAGAGATGCTGTCAGCTTGCATCCTTTCCTCTGACATCCACCGCCGAGCTGAAGGGAGAACCCGCACTCCCCATGTATAGGGGAGTATATGCTTCTTATAGGCTTTGGAGAAGGAGCCAGTGGTGCTTTTGAAGGCTCAGCCTGGGTCTTGTTAGGATGAGGAGAAGAAGGTCTGGAGGAGCCACAGAAGAGACCTGCAATGAGCACAGCTGCGCACAGAAAATAAACCCGGAGCCAGGAAAAGAGCTGATTTACACTGAACTGCTTTATCCTGGCCATGCTGCTGATGCCCCAGAGCCCAACAGGGCTGACCCAGGCACTGGATTCTCCCTGGGGGTAGGAAGCAGGCCCTCTTGGCTGCAGCTGCCTTGTGTTTGCTCCTCTAACTTCTGCTGGGGACAGGCATTTGTTATGAAACCAAACTCCCCAGCCAGCTGTTTGTTGGAAAGGTCATTTGGCTGTCTTATCTGAAAACTGATGCATTGAAAGCTTTCCTAAATTTGCTCATTAAATATGATGCATTACAACAATATCAATGAAAATGTTGGCAGACTGCTCCCTGGAACATCTATTTCCTGGCAGCTGTGGTCCAGATCCTGACCCAAGGTTAGTGGGTGCAGAGGTGGGGAAGGTCTGGCCCCTGTGCAAAACCGGTACCCGAAAGGATACCTTTTTCAGACCAAACTTCATTCTTTTAGCACATGATGTGACACTGACTGCAGTTGGTGCTGTGCAAAGCTCCCCACATGGCCCAGGTCTATAGATCCCTCCGAGGGGTAGGACAGACACAGTAGAAATAAGATGGAGGTGAGACAGATCCAAGGATGAGAAGAACAGAAGAAAAGACTGAAGTTGCAGTAGCGTTGATCGAGCAGGGGGAGGAGGTGGGGTTGCCTGTGGGTGTCTGGGACTGAGTTTGACCTGGAAGAAAGGCAAAGTAAGTGCAATCAAGAAGAAATCTCCTGTCGCTAGCAGAAAGATTCCAGCTCCCTGCAGGACATTACTGCTCCTGTTAGAAGCCACAGGATCCAGAATACATTTCATGTCGCTGCCCATGGCAGGGGGCTGGAACTAGATGAACTTCAAGGTCCCTTCCAACAAAAACCATTCTATGTGAATCATAGCCCACACATGGCTCCTAGCAGTCCTGCACTTCGTTTTTAGAGATATCGAGCAGTCTCATGTGGCTGTCTGTGTACAAAAGGCATTTCCACAAGTGGACTTTCAGATACCACTGTCCTCCCAAGAGGACTGTTTTGTCTGAGACCAACTTCCCAGCTCCCCCCCTCAGCTCCCAGCAGCAGCTGGTGAGTGGAAGGGTGGCGATAGGAGCGATGCCCCTGTCCCCTCTCCCCTTCACCAGCCTCCTGTAGCCATTTGTCAAAGCAGCCTGAAACGCTTTGTGCTGGGATTTTCAATTAGGGAACACAAAAGCCTGTTTAATAAACTCTTAGAGGCTTGTTAGCAGAGGCATAATTAAGATTAATATTGACTTAGGACCAGAGGAAACGGGGCTGAAAGTGAATCAAAGCAGGGCTGACAGTTTCCACCATTAGGATAATGCAAGGATGAGTTTGCTTCCTGCAGCAGCGGATGGTATTGGGTGTATTGCTGTGCCAGAGGGAACCCTGCTTATATCTCCCTATTCTGTTAGAAGGCAAACATTACAAGGGGGAAAAAAGCAGTTTTCTTCCCCTTGTTCCCCAAAGCATGCTTAGGCATAGGCAGCTGTTTTCACAACAGCTTTGCACACTCAAAGCCCAGGCAATAGCAGCTTTGTAATAAAGCTCCACATTGGGGGTCCCAATGAACTGGCCCATTGATTTCTGCTGCTTCCCCAAGGCTGTGATTGCTGGTAGGAAGGATGTAAAATGAGGAGCCCCAGCACGCAAGCACAACTACTGCCTGTTTTCCAGGCAGGTCTCAGCCCTTCCTCAGGTAGTAGCCTATAGAGAAGCAGCTCTGTACAAGGGTTAGACAGACTGAGCCAGCACCTGTGCATGCACAGGAGCACGGGGCAGCACAACCTCTGCATTCCCTGCTTGGGTCTCAGTTCTATCAGCCTATTTTTTCAGGTGTCTCACTATTCCCTTCTGATAAAACTTTTCTTGGTGAATTCCAAATAAGATCAAATTCTACAGAGGAAGGAGAGAAATGATCTTTGCTCTGCTAATGCGATGTCAGGTTTTAATTCTTTCCTATACATCTCCATTTATTAAAGTCCTTTTTTTCCAGGGCAGAAGATGGTCCTGGCTGAAGTCATAAATTAAGCCCCAATAAGTGGCTGGTAAAATCCGCAAGCACTCGTGTCGATGCCAGTGTCTGTCAGCTGGGTTTTCAGGCATCATCTGGCCAGTCATCCACTACACCCTCCAGTTTGACTCCCACACATGCTGAGCTGTCTGTGGCTTCACTGCTGGGTATGTACACCAAAAACCACACTCAGTTCCCATTTGTGAGCATCTAGAACCGTATAACACTGCCTTCAATGGTTGCTTTCCCTGCCCCAAATCTGGTGCCCAAACGCTGCAACCCCCCTCTCCTGTCAGAGGTCAGAGAAAAGCATCAGAGAAAACAGGAGGGATGGGTTGTCTGGGGGGTTCCTAGTTGGAGAAAAGCCGATTCTCTACTGAGTTAGGAGGCAGAGGGCTTTAGTTATTCTTGTTTTGTTACCTAGAATCTCAAGACATGCCTCATCGTAAACTATGCACATACAGAATGAGCTGACGAAAGGTTGCTGATGTTAATCACAAGCTGTGTGAAGGCAGAGGAAGAAAGATGAAAACCTGAGATGTGTACAAGCTGCAGGAGTCCTCAGAACTGCCTGTCTCACTGCCATCCCCAGCTCTCATTGCATCCCCTCTCGTTTACATCTATTTCAGGTAAAGACCAAATACTTCTTGATGTTGGCTAAATGCAGGAACACAGCAGTACTGCTCTGCTCTTCCATCACCTGAGGGACCCCACTCCGTGTTTGCACAGCTCCTAGCATGAAGGAGCACTCCTGCTGGTGCACAGCACTGCAGCAATGAGCATGCCCAGTGCTAGCTGGCTTTTCACTAAGGTTAGTGAAAATATAGTGCTATAAATCAGTAGTTACACCAATATTGACCAGAAGGGTGAAACTGCTGTCATCGGCCAGCCAAGCTGGATTTGCACACCTGTACTTGCTAATTTAGACCTTAGATAGGACGGTACAGTGGTGTCAGACCATTTTGCACCTTTGTCTTTTTCTTGTTGCACCTCCTTCTGAGTGCAATCTGTGGACTGAACTCTCTTGGGATGGCTCCGTCTTGTTTTTACCCTACCTGATGGATTTGGCACCCAAGGTAGTGCTGGCCCATGAGTCCTCTTGTCACAACCCCCCAAATTTCGCTAAAATCCCCATGATCAACTCCCCTTCACTGACCTCAGGGCCTTCCTTACAGTCTGAGATAGTTTTCCTGCTGCTTTTGATTTGCACGGATGTAACCTGAGGCCAGAGCTTGATTCACCATGCACTGACTTCAGTCATTCAGCCGGACTCTAGTGCATGATCAGAAGGGAGAAAACCCAAGAAAATATTCAGAAATGGGTTAAAAAACCCCAAACCAAAGCCCAAAACAGGAGTGGAGGAGAGCGTGGCTATCCATCCCCATTACTGTGTATCCAAGAGCTGTGATAGCACTGATTTATCAATTGTTTAATGTTGAATGTAACACACATGATAAAAACAAAGCCTGTGAGCCTGTTTGAGCCCAGGCGAGTGTTTTAGTACAGAGCCTTTGCTAACATGTCTGATTCGGGCTCAGATAGGTTATGGAGGGCTCCTCCAAGCTGCTACAGCACCAGGGAGCTGTATCACTTCTGCCAACTGGAGACAGGCAGGGAGGTGGGACCAAGGCCAACCTCTGGGTAGCTGTAGGTGGCTCAAGGGGCTGTGGGGCTGAAATCCCAGCGGGACACCCCTGTCCTTCTATTGCCTATGGCAGCTGTGTTTAGTGCAGGCAGACACTTCACATGCCCACACTATGCCAACCAGTGAAGGCAAATCAGTCAGGCTCCTGGGAGCAACCTCAGGAGTTGGCAAATACAGCTTTAGCATCTCTGTAGGACCTCTTCCATCAAGTTCTCAGGATAGATGATGGATTTCATGATTAATAATCTGCCTCTTCTCATCATCCCTCAGATCATAAATCTTGTTCATAGTGGAGGAAAAGGCTGAAGAGGGCAGTGGCTGCATATAAATGCCTTTGGGCTGGACAGGGGCACTTCAGTGCTGTAGCCCAGCTTGAAACCGTTAACAGTGGCCAAGGAAAAGAAATATGTTCTCTCTTGTTCTGTCATTTTTGGGGGAAAGCAGAAATTAATAATCTATTTCAGTTCCTAAGTGGGCAGCCTTTGGAAGCCTGCGTTAGCAGGTAGTCCTGTAGCCTGGGATACCTGACTGCCCTAGGCTTGAACATCTGCAGGCACCTTCCATACCTGAGCTTCTAGGAGGGACCTTGGCCTCCATCACCCAACATGGGAAATGGCTAGGTCGGGTCAACATCCTCTTTAGCTGGGAGGAAACTACATCATGGAGGAAGAGGGGAAGGTGTAAAGCCAGGTTTCTTTCCAGTGTTGAACTGAATGGCATCTGGAGCTGAAAGCACTCTTCTTTGTTTTCAACAGTTGGCAATATCTGCAAGAACCTTCCCTTTAGCCCAGCATACCCTTTCCCCTTCATCCATCATTGTAGACATTGCCCTGCTCCTTATTGTCATCCGTTTAATTCTGCAAGCCCTTTTCTCCTTCACCAAGTCATGCATAATTGCTTCCATTAGAAGCATCAGCTGGCAAAAGTCACCCAGCCACAGATGGCTGAAAAGTCTCAGTTACTTTCCACCCCTCAAACCAAGCTTCCCTCTCTTAATTGTTTCCTTAATCGTTTAATTAATTAAGGGGATGACCTAATTGCAGGTAGCATTTATTCACCGTCACCATTCTGCCAAATGAAAAGAGACAGTTATTGATCATGTCCAGCACCTTTGGCCTTTGCTGAAATGTCTGGAAGGCAAAGAGGTCACAGTGACAGGGAAAGGTCTGACCGGAAGAGGCATCACCGCCTGCCCCAGAAACCAAGTACCTCTGATGTCTGTGGCGTTAGTTAAAAGGCTTCAGCTTTATTTGATGCTTGGAGCTTTTTGACATCCGAAGAGTCATTATCCACTGTCAGCTTCTGTTTCCCTGGTCATTACCTCAGTGCTGCAATTGAGGACGATTTGCAGCTGTTGTAACTCAGTAAAAGGCACCAAAGCAAGGCTGGGACCAAGCTGATCCCTGCTTCTCTTTCTCCAGAGCATGCTCCTGATTCCTGGAAGGTTAGAGGGACTGTGCCATGTAAAGAAAGCATCATCTTTCTCCGCCTGGGCTGCAGTGCAAGATTGATCTTGCTCCATGGTGAGTGCATGCCAGCAACTCCTGCTGTTTTCAGCTGCCAATGAAGCTGCTGTGATCCTCGCTGTGAGGTCTGGCCAGAGCAATGTTCACCTTCTCATCTTAGACTCTTTTGTCCTTCCTGTGTTTCGCATCCTTAGAGAGAGAAAAGTGAGTCAGGAACCCAGCAAAACTCAAGATATTGGGGTACAAGCCCTGATGTATCTTGCTTTGCTGTATTGCATCTCCTCTATGTTAGAGCACAAAAGACTGGGCAATTCCAGAGTTGGCCCAATAGCAACAGTTATATTACACTGAGCAAGATGGTGTGGGCCTTTTCTTGCAAGTCAAGACTTGTCCAAAACAGGGGACTGGGTTGCATTCAGAGAAATGACAAACCACCTTTCCCAGCTGGTGTACCACAGCAAACCACACCAACAGCAGGAGGGATGATGTTCACTGTAGACCAGGAGAGCTGCTGATGGCCATGCTTAGCTTCCAGTGACACCCCAAGGACTGTTGACTTGAACAACGTGACTTTGGATTGCCTCAAGGGCAGGAGAAAGCACAGTTTGACTTGGTTGCTTTGGCCTCCTGTGATAAGGGGCAGGGCTGAAGTTTTGGGTTGAGAGGAAGAGGAGTCAGTACAGCTGAAAACCTGCAGTGTGCTCTGCTCAATCTATCTAAGCAGAAATAGATGCTCTAATTCAAATTAGAAGTATGCTTTAATTTTTAATATATATATATAAAGAAAAATTGGCAAAGCCAATTCCCTGCCTTTTTCATGTTATTTTAGCAACACAAACAACATATTTCTCATAGATCACGCTGCCACTTTGTAATCCCTTCTATATTTTCACAGCACAGTCATTTATTTGCCAGTCATTAGCAACCGGCAGGGAATAGAATCAGTCGATACTATTTAGATAAGGCACGGCTGGTTATAAAGTGCTGACAGAATCCTCCTTGAAATCACTCATCGGTACAACCAGGCAGATGCAGGTTGATAACTCACCCACTGAAGGTCCCAGCATGCTATGGCCCTGTTAGTGTGAGTTATCTTGCTCCTACAGACAGGACTGGTAGCAAACCTCCAAATAGGCTGCTGGAAAGTTAAATCTGCATTGACATTGGATGCAAAACCTCTTATAAAGGCCAGAAGTGCCTGGATATAGTGGAGACTTTCAGGGAGGAGGAAAGGAAGGATTAATTTCTTTCTTTTTAATTCAAAGTGTGTTGGTTTTGACGAGGTCTGATTGAAATGCCTCAAGACACGAAGCACAGCAGCACCCTGCTCACGTAAGTCTGCTTGGAGGGCAGGAAATGCGCCCATGTCTCAGAGATAGGGAGGGAAATTGCAGACGAGGCTGAGTGCGATTGAACATGGACCATGACAGATAACAGGGAGCATATATCAAGGGCAAGACCGAGTACAGAAGGACTGAGACAGCCTGCGTTTCATTACGATTTCAGCATTCAGGATGTCAAAGACCCTGCTTGATGCTGTATGCTGAAATGCTCCTTTGTGTGCTTCAAAGGTGTGATTTCCCAAGGCCTTACCCAGACTTCACTCCTCCTCTCCTGTCACTGTGTACAAATTACCTGTGTTTTCTCCATAACAAGAGAATAGTATTTCTAGCCTATGCCATCCATATATAACCCCGAAGTGCTGGAGAAGTTATCCGAGTCATATACCATTTGCTTAGTTGCTCCTGTGGCTGGCTGGTTTTGCACATGGCTGGTACCTGTGACGCTGTGCCCTTACTCAGGTTTCTTGGGGGTATTGCTTGGCATGGCTTTGCATCACCGTGCCACTGATGGATGGGATGTTAACATGTTTTATGGTCCATGTCTGTGTGATCTATTCAACGCTCTTTGCCCCAAGAGAGCCGCACTGAAGCCCAATTTTCTTTCAGAGTGGTCCCTCTTGGAGAGATTGATGACAAACATGCTCAGAGCAAGCTGCAGAGTTTCCAGAGATGCATTGTTGATGAGAGCCACCTGATTGTCCATCTAGCACAGCTTTTACCAGCAAAACCCCCACCTAATAAGGGACAGGGGACTTATGTCAAAGAGACACAAAATCAATGCACCAGAACTCATCCTTTCCATGAAGAGCAACTGTTCCTGCAAGACTTTCACAAAACTGATGTAAACTCTGTGGTGCTGGCACCAAATACTATGCTTTGTGGTGAGACTTTAAGTCTCTGTTCCAGGTAAAAGAGGCAGGAGAATGGAAGCACTGGGTTTGTTTTACAGGTGGAAAACTTTGGGAATTGCAGCCTACCTCACACCAAAGTTTTGTGCTTAGGATCTGAACCAAGATCTGTGGGTTCCGAAGTTGGCTCGGTAAGCACAAACCCATCTTTTCTTCACAGTGATTACATGTCAGGACAGAGTCATCCCTTCCTCATTAGTCCCTCTATTTTTATGGGAGCAAATTGCATTAAATGAAATGCGTTTGCAAAACAAGAATTCCTTCTCAAACCCACATTTATTCACTCACTGGAGCGTGACCATTGCTGTCGGTTTAGTAAATAAAATTAATTTTGATTCTTTCTAAATGAGAAAATAAATCAGTCATTAGGCTGATGGAGGCTTTTTCCAGTCTCATGGGAACACACTGCACACATTTCTAACATGTTTCTTTTGCTTATGGCAAATTAATAGAAGCCACGTCCTGCTCCCCCGCTGTAAGTCAAGAGAGTAATCAAAGGAATTCAAGCAATTTGGAGGTTTTCCGCATTCTGGTGCCATTCTTTCTCACAAGGAGTTGATCTTCAGGGCTTTATTGAGATGAGTTTCTTTCAAACTCAAAGGAAGAGGATTCCTGGCTTGGTCAACAGATAGATCGTGCTTTTCAGCACCCTTTGTGTCTTTCTGATTGTCACTTGTGGTCAGAGCATCAAACTTGCGGCCATTGAAAAAAGCAGGTGATTAGCAAGGTATAACCCTTCCTCCTGGGCTGCAAATTTGATTTCACACTGGAATCGGCACTGATTTGCTCCATTTCAGTTCACTCTTGATGTGGGAGTAAGCTCCAGGGCTTGAATATGACCTGGAAAGGAGGTGGGGACTGAGGAAAGAGCCTGCTGAGATGAGCTTGGGCAGGCTTTCCAAAGCAGATTAAAAGTTACCATCACGAACAACAGTCAGATTCCTTGGAATAAAAAGACTTTATAGGACCCAGAAAATATACCAAAGACTTTGGGGTTTGGTTCATTCAATGCAGAATATTGTACACTTTGTCCAGAAGAGGTAAGTGAAGATAATCTCTGTAGCATAAGCCTAAAGCCCACGGTAGATGAGCACATGATAACTCCATACAATACCTGATGCTGACCTGACTTTCACTCAGAGAAAAGAGCAGAGAAATTATGCAGAGTATACACTTAGCTTGCACTGAAACTCTTCCTCTGTGGTAGAAGAGGATGCTTTTGTTAGCACAATATAAATGTTTATAAAGCGTCTTGGCATGAAACGCGGTTGGCTTTTCTTCAGCATGTTATAAAATCATAATGGAAAGGAAAACAGAGCATCCCTAATGCACCAGATTATTGTTACACTGCTGTCTCCTGATACTGCACTAGATTAACATGACAGAGCAATAAAACTCTGGATCTTCATTTATCACACGTCTTTAGCTCTCTCCCATGGCCAGAGAGATTTGAAGTGAGTTAGCTTTTTCCCAGAAGGGATTACCCAGAAATCATCAATAGGTCAACTCTGCCAATTTTTACTCAGGTGTTGGTTTTCAGAGTATTCTTCAGCTCTTCAGTGTTCTTACCTAATCCAATGAGGAGGTTTTCTGTCTTATTTGGTTTGGGAGTTTATTCTTCCATCTGCTTCTTGTTACATTGCTAAATCTCTGGGTGTGTGACATTCTATCAACGCGAGTTCTGTGTTAAAGGGGCGCTCACGCAGTCCGTGTGGGTTTGATACACCTCAATCTAAAGGATGTCTAAAAGGGGTGTCTGATCCAGGGGTTAAATATCTGGAGGGACATTTTGGGTTTGCTGCCAGGGTCCTCAAACCAGCACTGTCAGTCTGCTGGTGGATTTGTCTGACTCCAAATTCCCCTATCTCTATTCCAAGCAGCCTTCTGGCAAAACAGCACCCAACTCAAAACTTCCCTAAGCCATTCCCTGGTCTCTGCCCAAGCTACGAGCTTATTTTGAAATAGAAGAGGCTTAGTATGAGACTGTTGCTCCTTGTACATTGCGATTCTATTGGTGCTGATGCCTGTCCAAGAAGGTTTCTGTTGGAACATGGTTTCGAGGCTGTTGGATGCACTTGGCTCAAGTTATCAGTAATGTTTCATAATCCTCAAGCGGAATGATTTCTCCTAAAAATGAGGACTGAGATACCAAGCAGCCCCTCTCCCAGGCAGCCCTAAGGAAATACTAGTGAGGACGGGCTGCAAGGACACCCTTCCCCTCCTATCCCCAATGCATTGCCTCTCTCCAGGATTTCCAGCTCTGATATTTACAGAGCTCCAAGTACACTGGCGCAAATTATAAGTTTGGAGACAGCAAATTATAAGGGTTTTTTGTGCTTTGGTGCTGACATTCAGCCTTGAATGCTGTATGAATGTCAGTACCATTCTTCCCAGTTTTACATACACAGAAACTGATGTATAAGGGACAAAGTGACTTCGGCAGAGTCTCACAGCATCAGGGGCAAATTCCTGAATCTTGTCCTGGCATTTTAGCTATTCTCTGCTCATAACTATCTTGCAGCTTCCATAGCAAATGCTAATATAGCAACCAGCATTGCTCAGCTTAGCTGTTGGTGTGAACAACCCCCTGGTTTCTTCATTCTAATTCTCGCTGTGCTCCAGAAGATCAACCCAGTGATGGACGATGGCATAGATGGACTCAGCAACACACTTTGCCTTGAATCATGCGTCCCTGTGCTTCTGCAGAGCGTGCTACCAACACCGCAAGTGTGGGGCACCCTCCCTCTGTGTGAGCATTAATTATTACTGCTGCTTGCAGAATGATCTGTGAACTAAAATGGGTTTTTCTAATTCTGTCACTGGAGAAGAACTTCTGGCTAATCAACTGGGCGCAGATGGAGTTGGCAGAGATGACATAAAGGCCTGCGCTAATTACTCCACATGTCTCAAGAACTGATAAGAGAGTTGATTTATGCCTGGAACAGCCTAATAATTCCGGAAATAATAGATATTGCATGACTTAATTAATCAATGTAGACCTGGTTGTGCTGTGATTTTGAATTAACAGCCGTGGTATAGTGCACGTGTATGGAAGGTGGGCTGCAGCCTGCTTCTGTGAGAAGCCTAAATGTGCCTGCTAATGGCCCAAGCCAAGGGTCAGGCTCTGGATACATCCTACATTTGTCTCGCTTTACATCTGGTGAGCTCTTGCACTCTTATTCTAGTGGAACATGAGTGTTGCCACGTGTGATGGCACAAAGGAGGAAAATGGTGCATATATACACAGCAACCACAGGTAGGAGCAAGAACTTCTGTAGGGATTGGTCCATCCTGTGAGTTCATGCTAAACAGTTGCATCAGCAGTAAGCAGTTTCAAGGCCTGAGTGTTTTTAGCTTAGGCTATTGCCCTGCCTGGCATGCTTGGTCCTCTGGGCAGGGATTTGGCTGCTTCTGCAGAGCATTTTAAGGAAAGCCATCGTGCCATATGTTTCAATAAATTACCCTGTTTTCAGCACCTTACGGCACACATGACCCAACATGTGAATAGATTTAGTCCTGCATGGCAGCACGGGGTTTGGACTGAGAACTACAAGCACCTGAGGGCAGTTAAGACAAGAAGAGAAGGTCTGCACTCCCAGGCAGTCCTGAAGTCCTCAGTCCTAAAGGACTCATGGAAACAAACCACTGTGGACTAGCTGTTAGAGGTAACTCAGCTTTGAAACAGCATCTTCAGGCTTCTCTGCTGAACTTGAGGAGCCTTTGCAAGGCTATAAGGGAGGAGAGGGCTGCAACCTGCATCTCATTTTTGAAGGCTGCTGACCCCAAAATCTTCAGTAATTTCAACACAGGGCCTCTCACCCTAGTCAACCCAAGGTTGCAGTCTGGGTGAGGGGGGAAACCACGTCAGTATCGCACTCTCTTTAGTGTTACTTGCATCAGCTGCCTTGCTTGTACAAATACCAGGCTGATATTTACTGCTGGTGCTGGGGGCTCAGCCACATCCCTTAGAGATGCTACAGAAGGTCACCAAAGGTTGGAAAGACAGCTGAGATGCCCTCTCCTTTTGTACCCCTTGCCCGGCTGGCTGTTATATACACATCCATTTCCTCACAGAAGCACTGTTTGACCAGTGTGGGTGACAGTGGTGGCAGAAAGTGAGTTCTAAAGAGTATAAATAGTTTCTGCCTGGATTAAACCAAATATCTCATTTGATTTCTTCCTTTTTGTCTATGAAGAGACCTCCCTCTACAGTGCAAGTTGCTTGGTACAGACCAGATGCAGGAATCGGGTCTGGATGCTGTTTCTTGCTCCTGTTATCCAGCTATATGATCTCACATTAGTCATTAGATCTCTGTGTATCTACTGAGCTCCCAAGCACCATGAGGCATGGTGGCTTTCCTTTAGGTGTCTGAACACAACAGAGCTCTATGGTTCCTGTACTTGGCCCTACCATACTAAACTGTATTGCCTTTACTGTGATTTGAGCATCAAAGGCTGCCCTGCATCTCTTTTGCTCAGTGCCTGACAGTGCTTAGCAAAGCCATGAAAAAGATAGTCAGAAGGGGATTGAACTTGTTTAATTTCTGAAAATACAGTTTATATTCATGTCCATACTTACATTCAGAACCAATAAATATACACAACAGCTTTCCAGGACTTCACAAGCATCGTCACTTACATAATAATAAAGTGGTCACGTTACGTTTTATATGCGGTTTGGTTGGGACAATATTATGAGTACATGGAATCCTTTCAACAATGTTTTCCTTCCTTGCTTTTATATTCTTTTTTACTGTGTTTGAAAGATTCCTTAATGCTATGAGTCTCTTATATGGGTTAAAGACAGTAAAACGATGTCAGTGTCTGACACAGCACTTTGTAACCATGGCTCATACACAATTTCAAGATCAATGCTGTGGCCTTTTGTACGAAACTTCCTCTTGAGAAATAGTGGTTTTCTTCTAAGAGATCCCCTTGAAGACTTCCAAAGATATTATCTATCTGAGCTGTTTTCTGCTTTGAGCTGATCGGTGCAAATGATCAGCTCAAACGATCAGCAGCGCAAACCAGCCATCAACTCAGCTTAACAAGGTGGTTAAAACAGGTTTAGTGTTCCCTCGCATCACTGAAGCAGTACAGAGCTGAAAGTGTGTACCAGTAAATCAGTTCTGTAGAGTACAGAAAGTGGTAACACACATCTGCCTTAGCCAGAACACCATGAGAGTTCCACACAGCCCAGAATAGCCCATAACACTCTCAGCTGGCAAAGGGAGAGAAGTCTATGTACATTCATTTGAGCCTGTGGGTCTCCAGATTTTAGCTTCGCTATGAATGCATTTTTCCCTTAAGTCCACAAGTTCTCTAGGTTTAGAAGTGCTTTTCAGTGCCCAGCCATGCCCTCAGACCTTGCTAGTCTGCATATGTCCATTGAATTCAATGTTCCTCTGGGTTAACATTGATTCCTGCAAGCGGCTGCTGTTCTCTTGCCTGTGTTCAATGGGGTCACCATCCTCTACACCATTGCCCTTTCGGAGGCAAAGGACTTTCTGAAAACTCTGTTTGAAGTTGTCAGAAAGAAATCCATACAGAATGGGGTTGGCACAGCTGTTTGCATAGGACAGGACCACCACAAAGAAGTACACCCCAACCAACACGGGGTCTTCTGGCAGTATAAATATCAAATTTACAATGTTCATCATGTAAAATGGGAGCCAGCAAAACACAAAAACCACCACAATGATCACCACCATCCTGGTCACCTTCCTTTCTGATCTCCTGCGCCTCGTAGACCCAACTCGGATTCCGGACGACTTGACTTTAATCACTATCAGCAAGTAGCAGAGACAGATCACCAACAAAGGACCAAAGAAACCAAGGACTGATGTATAAATGATGAATGCTGCTGACCAGATGTTGACAGGCTCCGGCCAGTTCATGTTGCAGGTGTGAAAGTCTTCCTGCACATCCGAAAAGATGATGACTGGAAGCACCACCAAGAATGAGAATGTCCAGACAGTCACACTGATGAGCTTGGCTACCCTGGGCCGTCTCCATTTGGTTGATTTGATAGGATGAACTACTGCCAGGTAGCGGTCCATGCTCATCACAGTCAAACAAAATATACTAGTGAATTGGTTAATACCATCTACAGTCATCACCAGCCTGCACAAAAAGGAGCCAAAGGGCCAATAGGAGATGGCATTCTGGGTGGCCAGGAACGGCAGGCCCAGCATGAACAGTACATCAGCAACAGCTAAATTCAAGATGTATATGTTGGTGACAGTTTTCATCTTGGCATAGCGCAAAACCACATAAATGACCAGCGTGTTGCCGCTGAGTCCAACTGCGCATACAAGGAGGTAACAGATGGGAATAAGGACTTTGTGGATGTATTTGAACGAGGGCTGCTCTGAGAGTGTCCCATTCTCTGTCACGTTGGTCAGCAGGGAGGAATTCACATCGCTGGAACTCACTTCTGCGCTAACTGTGTTGGAAAAGTATAAAGGATCCATAACTTTTACTCCTCAGTTTTCTCTTTTAAGGCTAAGAGAGATGAAACTTCATGGGCATCTTGTTCCTAGAAAGAAAGATACAAGGAAAAAGGAAGAAGAAGAGAGAAAGAGTGAATTCAAAGTAGACCAAGTTCTTAAATCAAGACAGAGTTCAACTTTCTATCTCCAGTCTGAATTTGTGTCTGAATTATGCAGTTAGCACATGCGATGAGATCAATGCCTGTAAAGGAATTGCACAAGGCAGCCCAAGTGCTCATCCCAGTAGATGGTGGTGTCTGTTTAATTTTCACAAGCTGCGTGCACTGGGGTCAGGGTTGGGTGTAACTGTGAAGATGGGAGGCTGTAACACAGCATGCATCCTGCCAGGAAATCCAGCACCCAAACCAAAGATAGTTCCCAGCTCTTTGTATCTGAAGCTGCACTGAGATGTTTCACAGGTCTCCCTGTTTACATAGAAACAGTCTCAGTTTGGTATCTTCAAACGCCACTTAACTGCCTGGCAGAACTGATTGAGAACCCCCAGGGAACACTGGCAGCTGTGTAGGTGAAGAAACAAACCCCTTCATAACCATAATAAAAAGCACCAATGAACTCCAAAACTGGAAGGACCACGTCTGGGAACACTTCTCCATCAGGTCAGGCCACGTGCACACGTCTGTGAAGACTGCAGTGGAAAGGAGCAAGCTGTTTGTTTTCCATCTCTCAAGACTGTTCTTCTCTTAGTGTTTCTGAATAGCTCTCCTCTTATCCTGAAGTGTGCTTTTTGTCTAAGGAACACCTTTCTTCTCCAAGAAATCCAAACTGCAGCGGGCAGCTCCAGAACACAGCTGAACAGATTTGGTGATATAATGTTTTATCAAGACAATCTGAAAAGGGCTGAAATTTTCCAGCTCTCTGTTTCTGTGGCATGCTTGAATCACAGGAATCATTTTACATTCTTTGTCTCAACATGGTCTAAGTAGGTGTTTGCAAAGCTTTCTGCTATAAAAAGTTGAAAGCATCTGCTATGAAAGAGTGGAGATTCAAATCACCAGTCGGGTCTGAGATCTTTCCCAAGTCTGGCCAGAAGACCACGGTGAAGGTGCTCAAGCAGGACCATAGGATCATATGTGCCCAGTAACTTTCATTCCCATCACTTGATAGTCACATTTCCATAATAATATGTGGGCATGCGCCTGGATTCAAGCCCACCCAGCCCACACTGCACCCATGCCTTTGAAGCACAAGCAAGATTCTGCATCATGTAAGCATGCAAAAGACTTCTTTCCAAGAGGGCTGCAAACACCTCCATGGGCTGGTTACTGTGCTTTCTGCACTGTAGTGGGTGAGAGTAGAAGTTCCTCCAGCTTCCAGTAGTAATCATAAAGATGCTGTTCTGATTTGGAACTGTGCAGATGGGAAGTAGGTGTCTCACATGTAGCTCCGTGGTTGGGAGGAGATGTACCAGAGAAATCAGAAATCCAGGGTGGCTGGGATGGAAAAGCTGAGAGAGCTGCCAAAGCTCAAACAAATGCCGGCTTGAAGGTGGAGATGAGGAAGGGGCAGGAAAGGGAGGAAGAGGAGTTCTTTCATTTGGATACCTTCTCACCCTGATGGTAACCTACAGCACAAAATGCCCGCTTGCAGAGAGCCTGAGGCTCTTCCAGCCACCCACTGCTGGCATTCCAGATGCACCCAAAGGTTTTTCTGAAGGGATCTTTGTGTGTCTTCCATGGATGTGACAGCAATTCCAGATTCCTTTGACAGCAGCTGCCATGGTCTCTCCCTGCTGCTGCCCTGTCCCCAGAAGTCAATGACACTTCAGCAGTTTGTCAGCCAGCTTCCTTAGTGTTTGGGGTTTTTCTCTTGGTCTTGTGCAAGCATTAACCTTTACTGTCAGATTTTTTGCTCTATTTAATGAATTTTCCGCTTTCCATACTGGGTGGATTCAGAAGGAAATGCATTTTCTAAGGCTCTCATGGAAAGTCTTGAGTCTTTCTTCAGTGACATCCTGCGAGTTGGCAGCACCAGCAAAGAGCTTCCATCATCCAAACATTTCCCATGCATTAGCTGGGGATGCGATGCACTCAGAGTCATCCAGATCTGAAGCTGAGTCCCCTATTCAGTGCTTTACCCACCCAGTCACTGAAACCTCATTGCCTTTGCCTTGTAGCCACTGGCATTTGGGGATTCATTCTGGCAGCAACAAAACCCAAACAGCTCCAAAAGCTTTGCTGGCTGTTTGCTGAGCAGAGAGGGGTTTTCCCTCTGTCTAGCTGATAGCTTGCCCCTCACCAGCACAATTTTACCTGCACTTACATTGCCACTACAGCAGTTAATGACCATGAACCTCAATAAAGGATGACTAAATATAATTAAGGCATGCTGACTGATACCTTAGACACTTGTTTTGGTAATCATAATTGATGGATTAACTAGGAGAAACACCTCTAGGGGACTTTCTCTCATCCAGATTTTTTTCCCTTTGGTGTTTCATCTCCAAGACATCACAGTGGTGTACTCCGTAAATGATGTGCTTTCTGCTTCAAACGCACAAACGATAAAGGACAAGCTAAGGAGCTAAGAAGAGAGATCCAGAGTAATCACTAGTATGATTCCAAGTTCTCTTTTTACAGGGCTATAAAATATAGGCATCCACTGCAGTGAACATATATCTGACTGCCTGCGCCCCTGCCCAGGAACTGAGAGAAGGAACAGCGGAGATGTTATAGCACAGACCATTGTGTTCCGAAGAAGGTATTTAGTTTTTGTGAGAACTTCTCTACAGCAGGTATCCAGCACAAACACACTTTTGCTGGGCACAAAAGCGGGTATCTAGCTGGCAGCACAAAGCAGCCTGTCAATGACTGAAGCATCATCACAACATAAAGAACAAACCTTAGAACTGTCCAGACAGATCAAGGTTGAAATTCTTCCTGCTTGTGGTGACAATAGCAAAGTGAAAATAACCCTGTGAAGTGCATAGCATCAGAGTATAGCTGGGATCAAGAAGGAATTACATAAGGAGACCTAATTTTATGAGCCAAGATTTGATCTCGCTGCCTGTTTGCCACTGGAATTGTAACTCTGCCTTATGCAGCATCAAACATAATTGCTGTGAGGAGAATTATGAGAGCAGAACTGCAGGTTATTACTTCCAGGTGCAGAATAACAGACAGGAATAGACAAAATGGTAATCCAGACCTATGTGCTTTTAAAACAGATGTCCTATGTAGTAAAGGGAAGAAAAGCACCTGGGTAAGTATCCAAGAAGTACCTAACAGCAGCAGAACTGTGTGGTTATTCCCCAGTCCCATGGAGTTGGCTGCAATGCATTAGTGGAGTTATTTGCTGTAATGAAGCAAAGGAAAACTCTCCTGGTGCTTTAGTAAATCTGCCCTTTAGGGGATGAGTGTTCATCACCTGTTTCTTCAGCTACATCCGATGGGACCATGCACTGTGGCCTGCATGGATGGACCAGGCAGAGCCAAGAGCCAGGGAGAGAGACTGCTGATGGATGGGGAGAGGAGGAAGGTGATGCTGTGGAAGTCGGTGGAACCTGGCAGAGCAGCTCTGAAATAACACAAACACTAAGGCAAGGCTGGTGTGAAGAGGAGGGAAAGGCAGCATCATGCCAAGACCTGCTCAACTTCTTACAGTTATAATAATGTTCTTGTACTAAACCAGAAGCACCCTAAGAGCACAGAAAGATCATCATTTCATATACAAAATTCCTGGGTTTCCCCACTCCATCCCTATTCCACCACCCGGGATAAAAAAGCAAACCGACTCAGTTCAGATGGGAACTTTGCCCTGGTTAAAATCTGCTATTTGTTATTTCTCAGGGTGCTTCTCACTCCAAAAAACAGGAGTGATTGAATTTCTCCACAGAAGACACAACAAAACAACTTTCTTGCACTAAATTGCTTTTCTCTTTTGACTGGCCCAATTGCTCCTAAGCCACTGATCAACTGAAGTCGAAGTTAAACAGCATCTTGCCATTTTTAGCACCTTTTTAGCTCATCTTTAGGAACTGTGTTTTCAAGTTGCCAATGCTTTGTTACCACCCTGCTCCAACCAGCCCAGTGCTTCCTAGAGCGCTCTGCAGAGATGCTACCTGATAACCTGGTCCTAGTTTTTAGTTTGGAAAGAGCAATCCATAAAACACTTCAGCTTCTGTTCAATATCTGTTAAATACCTTTTTTCCCCCCAAAGCATTTCAGGCTCTGTTATGCTCAGAGTTTACTCACTTTGGCCGAGCTGCTCCTGTCACACACACAGTCTGTAGATCACTTGCTTCTGGTTTGGCTCCCAGACCAGTTGATTTAAGCAGCTTCAGCCAGAGGAAAGTGTGGAGCCCAACATCTCCGCGCTGGCACCGGGCAGGTGCTAAACTCCAACTGCTCCCCTGGCGCATCACCAGGGATCTTACCAAAGTGTTTCTCTTCCTCCCCTCTCTCCTCTGCAATCCATTGGCATCAATTGATTTCAGGGATGTGATGGATTCAAAGACAGTGTAATCGAGGAGTGTTTCGGTACGGGCTGTGTCTGCCTCCAGGCTGAGGGACAGCTGAAGCACCCATAGGTCCCTTTGGCTTGGGGAGAGCCAGGAGAGCCCCAGGTTAAGCTCAGTCGCAGCTTCTCTTGCTGTAAGAGATGGAGCAGCTCAAGACGAGGAGCCTCGGAGGGACCTCCCGAGGTGTTAGACCCCTTGGGTGCACCCCACACCAGCAGTGCAAATCCACTCCAGCCGCGGAGTCCCGGTCGCAGGACCCCCAGGAGCTGGGATTCCCCACACAAGCACTGCGAAACGGATCCAGCCCCCTAAGTACCGGCTGCCTGGTGTAACCCGCATGTCTCCTCCCCCCACAACTATAAGAAGGCTCTAGTTTACCCCAAGGCAAGCCTGCAAGTTTAAATCAGCTGAGTAGGGCTGTTCCTTCCCTCCGGGCTCTTCCGTGCAGCCCTTCGGGCACAGTGTATACCCAGTGCCTGCTTCTGTGGTGCTAGGAGCTGGCAGGGCACCCGGATACAGGATGCTACACCCAGCCCAGCCCCACGGTGAGCCCCAGGACTCCGCTTTGTCCGTGACCATCCACTTCTTGCTGACCACCCCGGCGCACATCCGACCCCCTGCAATTTCCCTCCCGTGTTTTAGCAGAACACAGCTCCGGGCACTCAGCTCCAGGCCCCGGTCCGGGCAGCATTAGGGGCTCTGCCGCTTCCAGGGTGGCGGTGGGGCTCAAGCCCTCCTTCCTCCTGCCTTCCCAGCACCACCGAGGATCGTCCTGCTTTCAGCACCGCATCAGAGGGTTCCCCCTTGCCGTCCTCCCGGCCAGGACGGGCTCACTCCGCTCTCCAGCAGCAAACCCCCTTAAGAAGGGCAAACTGGGGGTGGCCGCTTTGCTTCGGGGGAGCAGCAAACGGAACCGACGGCTCCGGTGCCTTATTCATCCCGGAGACCCCCTTAAAAGCGGGATGCCCTTTGCAAAGCCCCAGCTTGTCCCATCCCTTTCGCTTCTCCCCCCATCACCCCCCTCAATCTCCCCCAGCCCCTCTCGCTGCTCCGCTCTGCCCCGGCGATGGTTTACCTGCAGCCCCAGAGTCTCCTCTTGGCCCCGCTCCGGCTGCGGCCCCCCCGCCCGGGCTGCCCCGAGCCAGGAGCGCGCCCCGCGCTCCGCCGCTTCCCTCCGGCTGCGGGCGGGGACGGCGGCCGCCCCCCAAGGGGAGGGACGGGGCGCCCGGCTGGGGCTGCCTCCGGTGATGGGAGCTGGGGGGCGGACGCGGAGCCCAGGGGGGAACACCCTGGGGTGTCTGCGGGAAGTTGGGCTGGAGGTGGGGATCCGTCGGTGCTGGAGGCAGCAGGGATGCTCTGTATCCCCTTCCAGCGTCCGTGCCTCCTTTCCAAGCTCAAGGACCCCTTACCCGGCTCTACTCCGGTCCCATACCCCAGGTGCGGGGTGTGCGCCGTGCGAGGAGAGCGGCTGCTCCTGCGAGGGGCTGGGAGCCCTCCCTGTGCCCGCGGAGACGGGGAAAGGGGTCTCCCAGGAGACCTGCATCGCCTCCCCTCATCTACCTCCCTTCCAGCGCCGAAAAGTGCTTTTAAAGACTCCTGCGGGCTTCCACGGAGCGAGCCCCCTCCCCTCAGCGTGCGGGCTCTGTCAAGGACAGCGATAGGGACCTGCAGCTCCATCACATCCATCTTAACACTCCTTGGTGCTGAGCATTAGGGAAGACCTAGAGACAGGGTCGCGCTCCGCATCCTGCCTCTCCCTGGAGAACCGGAGCTGAAATCCCATGCGGGAATGCTTTACTCCAGTCGGCTAAGGATCCGGCCTTAAAATTCCTAGCTAGTGGGAAGATGCAGGGTTTGATATCCAGGCTGTCAGGCTTAACTTGGTGGGTTTCCTCCTTCCTAAGCTCCCATGGACTTCACCTCGGTTTTGGAGGGCAGGAAGGGGCTGAAATATTTTGCCCTTTAAACGCAACAAGTGAATTAGAAGTCACGCAGAGCTTTCGGCCTCCAAACTGCAGCCTCCAGATGTCACTTGTATAAACACACATACCAGCGTCTCCTAAGCCCCTTTGCTCTTTGGCTTGCAGGGGGGATGATCAGAGCAGTGGATGTGTGTTTAACTCAGTGCTGGGCTCCCCAGCCCCTTTCCATCAGCATGCACAGGGCATCGTGCTTTGTAATAATGTATATGATCTTAATCCAGCGCTGAGGCTTTTCAATTAGAGATCTGTAATTGAGTCAGACGTGTGAATGCAATAAAAAAAGAAGAAGAGAAGGAGAAAGCTGCTTTTGGCATGTCGCTTTCTAATTCAATCTGCTGATGTATTTATGGTCATGTATCACTAAATTGGACTAAGGCTTCAGTCTGCTCTTGCCTTGACAATAGGGAGAGTCAGCTGACAAAAACAGAGTTGGGAATGATAAACAGGAGATTTTGATTACCTTCTTTGAAAACACGCCAAGCAAAGTGCGATACAATAACCCCACTGTGAATATCAGCTTGAATCAAAATAGGGCTAATTTAATGATTTGCCTTCCTATATTTTTATTAGCCTTTTATTATCTTCTGCATATTAAAAAGCTGCTGAGAAAACACTGTGGTTCCTGAGTTTCCCCAAAGAAAACAGCACAAATAAACACCTTACCAGGATCTGTGCTGTGACAGAGGGAGGGTTTTCAAACCTCTTAATGCTAGTTGAGTTCTTTACCCACTCAAGTCAACATCGACGTTCCATTTCAGGGCTGAATGGAGCCAACACAAAGGCTATTTGAGAGCACTACTTGTTATCATGCTTTTAATGGCTAATGCCCCCGGTCAGAGGCCGAAGATCAGTTACACCAAGCACAGAATAAACATGGGAGGAATAATAGCTCCTAGTACATGAGCATTCGGGTAGATACCCATCAACACAGGCAGACCTGCAGCTTCATGTGTGAAGGTTGATGGCCCGGATGTGTTGTGATGAGGATCAGTGTGTGAGGTAGATGAGGTGTATGGAGGACAAGCACACAGCAGCACACAGTAGTGATGTGACAGTATCTGGTTTGTAATTCTATGAGATATCTCCTTTTTGCTGCTTGTAATATTTTATAGGTGTATAATCGGCATACCTTGAACATTTTTGTGTGGAGGTTTTAGAGAGGGCAGAGATCCAATATTAAGTTAAAAGCCTCAGACTGCATTACTTTATTTTGTTCTCCTCTCCATGTAAAAACACCTCTCAAGTAGCCCTAACTTGGATACAAGTCTGTTTATTTTGCCATCCTTGTCACATACAGAAATTCAGTGTCACAACTCGATTCCTGAAGGGTACAGTTCCTACTGTTGTGTTGAATGGTGATGAAACTGCTGACAAATGTAATGGTAGTAATACATGTTGAAACAGTGCATATGTGTGAGACAGGTTGCACAGGAAGCTCCTCCTGCGGTTCTTAAGCTGCCTTGTCAAAACTCAGCTGAAGCAGAAAGGATCAATGTTTTTAGAAGGAGGAACTCTGGGGAACTTATTTCAGCAGCTTCTCCTGTTGAACCTGGCATCGAGGAACAGAGAGTGATTGCTGGCGAGGGAGGAGTTCACACACTCATAGTGTGTAAACCATCTCAGTGATAGACTCGGTTCCAAGCCTGGCTTAAACTAGAGCGATGTGTTGGATCTGCTTGGATTGCCTCTGATTAGAAGGACTGGAGTAGTGCAACAGAGATATCTTTCAAACTCAGACGAGTGCATAAACAGAGAAGGAGCAGGTATCTGGTTTGCTCCCAGGTTGTTTCTGGAGCCATTCCTTTAAAAACTGATTGTGTGCTAAGGATTAGACCCAGACTTTTCATAATCATGAGGACTAAGGTCAAAACTGATGAAATCAGCACTGACAAGCAGGCAAGGCTGCCAGGCTGGAGGCTGACTCTGTGGTGCTTCAGAATCTTCGAAAGTGGTGATGGATACTTTTATTCTTACAGAATGGGAGCCCAAGGCGCTGGGAAAGAGAGAAGTATGCTCTTGGTTAAACAGCCAGTTGGGACAGTGAGTCATGTCCATTCCTCATCCCCACAGGAATGCCCCAAAGTGCAGGATGGCCATGCTGTGAAGGTGTTCATCCCAGCAAGCTACAACACTGGCAGCTGTGGTGAGTGAAGCTGTGGTTCCCAAGACTCACTTCAGCCCCTGCCTGAAGGTTACACTGTGTTTTCTTCTAAGGATTTAGTTAACATCATGAGTTTCAAGAAAAAGGCAATGTACGAGCTCCAGCATTTTACCTTTAAAGAAAACCATCGAGCTTGCTGGATGAGAGTGGCTGCTCATCACCTGGAGTTTTCAAATCCAGCTGAGATTTGGGCTCTGGTGTAGCCCTGAGTTATTCATGTTGCCATAGAAATAAATGGATCAATTTTCTGCTGTTCACTGTTCAAAGCTCCAGAGTACACTGACTACAGATCTATCACTCCTCCACCTCATGAGCCCTGGCCATGGCCATGGGGTTGGTTCCCAATCTTCGCTTCTCTGGGGAGCTCCACATGCAGCAAGGACTTTTTCCCCTTGTTTTTAATGATTGGCTTGCATTTGCTTTAAGCATTTTTGAAGTTCACAGAAAACATCCTTCAGCTCAGCTCCTAACTGGAAGACAGTTACTGTGCTCAATTACACTCACAGTTTAGCTGACTGAAACTGAATGCTTTCACTTTGCCTGCAGAATATGCTGTGAAAGCCAGGCACCAAGAGCCATAGGAGGCTGAGGTGTTTTCGTTTCCTTTTGTTATTCTCCTTACAGAAAGAAGTCAATGCCTTTGAAATCAGTGCTTTATAAATCTCTTAAACGGGCTGTAATTGCAGTCCCATCTGTTGTTATATTGCTGAATTGCCTGAGGCAGAGATGTATGAAGATCTTCCCAGTTGGTCATTACTGAACAGCCTGCGTTATTCCCTGCCATGGTGATGCAATGACAGCCCACTCTGCCTCTTGGAAGCCCTCTTGGAGGAGAAAGCACAGGACAAGAGCTGGATTTACTCATCACTACCTTGAATGAACATTGCTTGGCTATTTACAGTCTGGTTGGGAAAGAAAACTGCTTTCAAATCAGCTGTTCTCAATAGCCACAGAGCAAACTTATTGCACTGCCAGTCCTAGCTCTGGTAGACAAAGTGTTATTAAAGCCTTGATTTTTGCCCTGTACTTCTGATACTCTGTGTATCTTTACACAGAACTTACTCTTCTCTGAATAAACCCATCTACTCCTCTCTACAGACATGAGAGTACTGTTTTCCCAGCACTGAACCAGAATGGCTAGTCTGAATCTTTAATGGCAACATCGCACATACACCACTGTTTGTACCAGCAGCATCTTTTGGTTTTCAGCTGATTTTTCTGGCAATGTAGTTTATCAGTGAGAAGCTCATGTCCTACCTGGAGGACTTCATTGAATGGGATTCCTTTTTTTAAGTGACCATTAAAACCAGTGAGCCCTTCCCACTGTTGGGATGCTCCTCGATGGCAGGTATTCAAACTGCTTTTCACTCAGTTCATCGATGATGAAGAGGTCTGTGACTTTCCAGTGCTTGGTTGGAGAGACATATTGGTGACATTGTTCACCACCACCCCTGTCCCTCCTCCTTTTCCTTTACTCGATTGATCTTCAGCAGCACAAATGGTACTGAGCAGACAGGAAGTGTCCTGGAGCTCTGGTTCTACAAGCCTTTTTTGGATCCATTATGTTTAAAGAGGAATCATTTATTAAAATCATTTTGCCCATACTCAGCTTTTTTCATAGTCTTTAACTGCCATCCTGAGCCTTTGAGGCAGACACAAGTGACATTTGAAGAGAATTTCACCATCATATCCAAACGAAGAGGACAATGGCAGGATTCCAGCTGCAAAGCACATCCTTTCCAAAGAATTGCATCCAGGGGATGAGACAGGAAAAGCTTTTGAGGTGACCAGTGGTTAACTGCAGAGTATGTGTAGGAAGACATTTGTATGTGCACATTTTTTCCCATTTTAAAGCAGAGTACTTCTCTGTATTGTGTTTGGAACTGTTTGCATAGATGTTTTCTTCCGATAGGCTATAATAGAAGATAATTAGATGCATTTTCATTTAATTAAGGTGCTTTGTTTTCAATGAGGCAATGCCCAAGCAGCATGTTTTCTTCAGAATGGGTCTTTCTTCTGTTACCTTGTGCTCACATCTGTTGGGAGAAATGTGAGATGCTCTATTTTGAAAAGCAGGTGATTTTCCAAAGCTGTAGCTCAGATGAAGACATTTCTCCGAATTCTCCTGATTTTCTGTGTTATGCACCTGATCCATAGGCAGCACTTCTGTAAAAGGTTCTGGTACTCTGCATTACGTGGCCATCCTGATAGGACCACGCACAACACACAGGGAGTCCGGATCTGATAGGGAAAGGCTGATTTTCCATGAACATTACTTGTCATCTACTGTTGCAATGGAGAGACCATCCTCATTAATCAGTAGGGATCATGTAACCCTTCCCAGCTGTCTTCTAAGGAAAGTTCACCGTAATACCTCAGAGTGTATAAATATCCTCCTCTAAGCATGTCCATGCTGCTGAGGAGCTCTAAAACTGAAATGAAGATGCCACTGGTGTTGGCACCTTCAGAAACGTATTCTGTGGGCTGAGGACTGGAGCTGGCAAAGTCAACAGCGACGAGGTGAGGTACTTCATGATTCATTCTTCATTTTGGAGGTACTAAGGTGAGCAGCAGCCAGCATCTCAAGCCTGCAAACTTGTTTGGTTTTCTGCCAGATTCCTCACGATGCGCTTGTAAACACAGGGAAAACATTTAATAGAACAGCCTTTATTAAATAAGGAGAGAAGCTTTATTAAACACAAAGCTCCTGAGCTCTGATGACAAATACTTACAAGCTTGGGGACGTGTTGCAGGATTGGGAGCAATAATGGCAGCAACGTGGTGTGATCAACTATTTGGTGAAATACTGCATGTTCTCTGATTCAAATCCATAATTTGCTGCTCTCTCCAAGGAGAAGAATAGGAAGATGATTGTTGACTTCCAAGTGCTCTCCAATGAAAAGATAGAGTGTAAAAGCAATAGCATTCCCCAGCATCCGATATAACCATACCCAAGTGTTTCCTTCATGTTATTTGAGAAACACTCAAAGCTGAATGACGATGTTTTTGGTGAGCCAAACCATTCTTCGCAAATTGTGGAGTCAGCAAGACTTGTAAGATTAGAGCTGTTTCAGTGCAGGCCAGGAAGGTTTTCACACATCCTGTACTACCTGTAGCAGACAAATCCATTCCTCAACCAGCCTTATGGTGCAATCTCTTGTTTAGGGCATCACTCTCAGGGGAACAAGTCTATAAACTGCTTAGAACAAAACCTAAGTCAATGGGGTTTTTTAGTGCTAAACCTGTTCTCACTGCCAAATAGAAGCAACAATGAAAGCCCTTTCAAAGAATGAAAATAAATTGGAAAGTAAGAGAAGTTCCAGGTGTTAAAAAGACCCATGAAGAATCCTGTGCTGCAGTTGCATTAAGGATGCTTTAAATAGCTTAAGTCTGCAGCAATGCACTTCCCCCGCATGAAGACCTTAATGTGAGTCATCTCACACATAAAGAACAAGTATTGCAGGCAAGTATTGCATCCTCGCAAAGAACAAGTCAGGAAAACAAGCCAGGTTTGTCAATGCTGGTAACTACCACTTTGTCCAGCGTGTCGATAAAGAGGCAGTTGTGCGCTCATAGAACTGGTCTTCCGCTTAGGGACCAACAGTGTCCGTGAGGATCAGATGGTATTTTCAACTCTTCTCTCATCTTTGAAACAAAGTTTAATCCTTCCCAGGAGTGAAGGAATGTAGTCAGCAACCTTGACCACATCAGCTCTGGGGTGTTAATGGTGTGAGCTGGTGCCATTCCTACAGTACACCCTGCAGGTATTTCTACCCACCTGCAGGCTCACACAGAGGGGGCATAAAGCATGAGGGCCATGTAGACACCCATTTAGACCTTGTTGTAGTCCTAAAGGAGAATTTTAGAACAGGACAGAATAGAACAGAGCAGGAGATTTTCAGGAGGGACCCACAACAATCATCTAGTCCTACTGCCAGACCACTTTTGGGCTGAGCAAAATGAAAGCATATTATTAAGGGCATTGTCCAAACACATCTTTAGCACTGACATGCTTGGGGTATTGACCACCTCTCTATAGGGAGCCTGTTCCAGTGTTTGACCACCCTCTTGTTAAATGCTACTTAATATTAAGTTTGAACCTCAGTTTTAAATAGTCCTTGTGGATCTCGGAGCATAGAAGGTGGCCTATGTCCCTTGCATTTGTATCTCCTGCTCTGACAAGCAAGCTGGAAGCAGTCCTTCCCATGGTTATAATATCTGCATTATGACTGAGAGGTTTTCTCTGTATATTCTTTTTCATGGCCTCTGCTAGCACTTTAGCTGTCTTCTAATGGAAATAACTCGCAGCCTTTGCTCCTGTTAGGAGATGAAGTCTGCAGACAAATTCACTTCAATTTATTGCTTTGCTTTTAATGAGAAGCAGATGTAAAAAAAGAGGAAATATCAAAAACAGCCTCTGTGCGCATGTGCCAATCTGTGGAACATACGAGCATCATTATTAAATTCAACAGTCAAATTTGCTTCGGCACTCAAGTGAGCCAGTCTCATTAGCAGGCTTGCTAGTGCTAGTAAGCGTTCGGTTAATGGGTAGAATATATCTTCTCGGATTCTTCTTGGCACTGTGCATGTCTTGCTGTATGAAGAACAAATATTACATGGGTTTTCTTTTAATCAGCTATAATGCCTTGTACTTAACGTATTTCAATACATTCTTTTGAAATGCTCTACCAATACTTACACAATTTCTTTTTCCTGGGAGTGCTGGGCACATTCTGCTGGCACACTGTGTTCTGCGGAGCCTCAAATGTGAGTTGATAACAGCACTGAAGAAGCACTGATATCTTTCCTTGCACTGCATTATAAAAGCCAGCTGTTTACTGGAGAAAGGTCTGTTACAGTGGCCAGCAAGTTTCACTTGAACGTTGGTAGTTTTTATGAGACTCCTGTTTTTGAGTCCAACATTTAGGAAAGATGCACTTTACATCTTATTTACTTCCTTGCGCTCAGAACATTTCCTTTGCGTGAAATTGGAAAATCACATCGATTTCAGATGAGGTTTTGCTCTGATCCTTAAAACAAAGCCTCATTCCTGCAGCTCTGGTTTCACCTTTTCATCGTCTGCTTCAGGGAATCATAAATGCTCTCCTCAGAGAGATTGGGAGGTAAAGCTTGGTAGAGATGGATGTATTTGTGTTTCTAATGCCACGTTTCAAACCATAACCAAGGCTGGTCAACTAAATGAAATTTCTTAGGAATAATGAACCCGCCTAAAGCATCCAAAACTCCCACTTCCAAAAGCACATGGTTGTGCATTAGCTGAGATTGCTGCTGCTGTTAATGTAGCAGAGAGAAGGGCTCTACCTTGCTTTTCAAAATACTCCTGATTCATGCCTCAGCAGCCTGAAAACACATTTTCTGTCCCTCCATGCTGATAGCCTGCCTTTGCAGGTGTGTTCCAGCATTTTTAGGGGGAAAGAAGACAAACTCAGATGTGGAAACAGAACACATACAGACCAAGAGGTCTGATGGTAGATGAAGGACTGATCATCAACTGACTGGTCATAATTTCTCCTGAATAGCAACAGACAGGGAGGTATAATGTACTTGATTTGCCTGCCATGAAGCATGCATCCAGGCAGTGTCCAGTAATCACCCTGCTGGCTAACCAAGATTTGAAGTGATTACTACAAACTATTTAGTTAGTGAGCTTCAGCTGAGGCACCTGCTCTCAATAGAAGCAGAAGGACATCACGATGTCATTTATCCTGTATCAAAATGGAAACAACTTGGAGCTTGTCACTGAAACTCCCAGGGTCCATCTGGCAGCTAGGAACACAGCTCATGGAAATGAATAGCCAGGGACTTGTAAACAGGGGAAATGCTAGCTGGAGCAGGGATTTGCACATGGCAGGTTCATTGAGCATGAACAATATGACATCCCTTCTTTTAGGACAGTCCACTTGTGCTTCCCATCCTGCCTGCTTTTGTCATACAAACCTCACAGGACTTTGATTTCTGTACATCAGGAATGCTGATGCATGCCCATTATCATGATTATTAAGGTCATTTGCACTGAAAAGAAGCTTAATGAAAGCATGAAGAGCCATGACTTTAAGCCAAATTATCCAGGCTGCAGTAATAAAGAAGTTCAGGCAGAGATGTTCCTCAGCCTTCATCCCATCTCAGAGGTGAATCAAACACTTATTATTTCCCTCACAATGAATGAACAAGGAGCTGTGAGGCTCTGACTCCTCCTGGCTCTTCCCTGGGTAATTAAATGGACTTAATCTGTATTTGCTCACTGTGGTGTCTCAGGTATATGCTTGAAGTTTAAACCACGTGTAATTCCTGATAATTTATGCAGCCACCTGCTAAGGAGTCCTTTGAAAGTGAGCCACTTGCCCCTGGGATGAAAGGAAGAGAGGAATGCAACCTGTGGAAATGTGAGGTTTTATGCTTAAAACCTCTTTCAGTTGCAGTCTCTCCTCCTGAGAAGAGTTGCTGTGAGCTTTCCATCAGAAAGCATGGCAGCTGAGGGCAACAGGAGCATTCCCTGTGAACAATCCTCCACTACAGCAGACACTGGAAGGGGAGATAATGTCTTCTTCAGGTCCTCATCAATAAAAGGTTTAATAACTGGGCTTCTTCCTCCACTACTAATCCTCTTCCCAGCAAGTGCTGGGGAAGAACCTCTTCCTGAGGTTCTGGTGAAGCTTAACCCCATCTGGATGCAGATATAATGCTCTATGTGATAGCAGATATTTCACACAGTCATATATGGGCAGCACCACTTCAGCGCTCAAGGTAGAGCCTTAAAGAAGCATTGAATTGACTTTGTGATGGATGTGAGATTGTAGAGAAGGGTATATCTTCCCTACAACCTCTTTAAAACTTATCAGCTGTATTTTCCTGTTTATCTTCTTCATCTTCATACAGGTGGATCTTTACTCTGCTGCTACACTTGAGAAGGAAAGGAGCTTTTCCCTTTAATAGAATAATAAAATGCTCTTGGCAAGCAGGACTTGTGCTCACATAGGTTTGACTTGTGGCTGGAGCATCCTACATAAGAGCATGGAGATATATAACTTACATAAGGAGTTTGTGTTCTTCTCTACCCTTGTTTCCTTCTTATTATAGCATTTTACTGAAGAATGCTGGGTTGGTAAATTTACCACTGCTTATCTTTGTGCAGCTTTTAACAGGTTTTTTTTTCCTTCCCTCCGCAGAACAAATGTCAGAAACAAGATGACAGATTTCCCAATTAGGTTCGCACGCAGTCAAGGCAATAATTCCCTGTAAAATAATGTTTTCCTTAAATATTTCAGTGTTTGCAACCTTTAGCAAAGTATTTCATCAGGTGACAGAGGATTTATTATAGCAATTTGATTTACCCATTTTAGGCAACTTTCCTCCTTTGCGTTGTGAATCTCAGTGGTTTCCCCAGAACATGTAATGGTGATAAAATTAGTGCTGCAACTTCAGTGAACAACCGTTTTCTGTCCAGAACAGGCATTTATTTCACGTATGCTGAGGCCACACTACCTGGCAGCTCATCTGCACAGTGCAGCTCGATGGAGAGTGGGCAGGAGATGCGTGTAGGAGACAGCTCCAAGGGATGGAGGCTTGGGAAGCTGCTTACCCCTGCTGGCAAGATCAAAGTTCACATCTCAAACTGCCAAAAACCCCCATGTTGCAGGAGAAAAGCATTTGAGGATCTTGAGAACAGTTTCTAGTTTGGTTAGCTTGAGTGCACCTCTTATCTGTCACTTTACAAACACCCCCCACTACCCTTCAAGGAAGTGGTGGGATCCTGATGGCAGGTTGCTCTGAGGATCCTCCTACAAGGAGAAAGGGTGTCAGTGGTCCCATGCCAGGAAACTTTCATGTGCTCCTGGGCTTTGTTGCTCTTCTGTGCTCACCAATCAGCAGGAACTTCATGTCATTGGAGGATTTCAGCCTCTCTGTTGCACTTTTGGCTCTGCTGCCCAAAGGATGGGATTTAGCCTCAGAGGGGCACAACCTGCTCTTCCCAGGGACAGATGACTGCAACCACCGGCTGGTGAGCCCACTGCCCTCCACTAATATCATAACTCTGAATTTCTCAGTATTTGGAGCTCTTTCCAGTTCAAGAACAACCTCAGCCTCCTCACTATCACTTGTCTTATGTGTACCCTCTCTCTCCTTTGTTTTAGGGGTCCTACCTTTGATTTGGGAACTTTTTCCTCTACACAGCTAAAATAAGGCTACACACAAGATGTCCATGTTTCACCTGGAGTCCTTCATACCATGTTGGGGCACGGTGGAGTTTTTACTTGACACTTATTGACTCTCCTTCTCTTATTCCACCTCAGATTTGTCTTCCTCCTTCACCATTTTAATTATAGTCTGCACTGGGAGAGTTTCTACATTGCATCCACTAAACAAGCAACGCAATCTATTCTAATGTTAACTCAATTTGCTTAACGTCAGGTTGCAGATAAACACACAGAACTCCATCCTGGATTTCCAGCTTACAGGAGGACTGGCAGCAAATACCAGCTGATAGAAACAGGCTCCTCTTCACTCTCTCCCTACTTCTAGCAACAACAGATGTTTGACAGCCTCAATTACTATCTGCCTCATTTTTCTTTCTAGCTTTTATTTAGTGTATTGACAAGCTGGATTGGATTTGGAGAGGGGCAGGGAGCCACGCCTGAGCCACCAGAAGAAATCCATTTGATCATCCAAGTCCCTGTCCAGTTTGCTGACCTTTGCTGCTCTCACAGCTGTGACAGCTCAGGGCTGAGTTGATAGAGAAGTAGAAGAGTTTGATCCAAAGGATTCAGATCTAGGGGGCATTAGATGTTTCAAGTCACAAAAGGTAGGTATTATCCGTTCTGCAGCAACACAAAGCAAGGAGTTTCCCCAGGCAAGCCCAGTCATCTGGTCTCAATTTAAAGCTCTCTGATGCTGGAGAATCCACCCTACCCTTTGGCAGTTGGTTTCAGTAGGTAGGGATCACCATCACAGGCTGGTGCCTTGCTCCCAGCCAGAACCTGACCTTCTCCAGCATCCAGCAAATATCTGGGCTTGATCTTCAGTGCAATGCATTGACCTGGGATAAATGAATTCTTGGAGAATCACAAGCTATCCCTGCACTGCAGAAAACAGGCTGATACCCTAGAGATATTCCAGTCATGATGATAAATACTTTATTCATCCAATGTGGTCCATAGCATAAGAATAACCCTTTAGCTATTTTTATAGGCATTTTGTCCAATCTAAATTTAAAAATCCCAAGTGTTCAATACTTTCCAATACTTCCATCTCATTACCCCTGGTGAAATGCACTTATATCATCTCAGTTCCTTCTTTTGGGTCATTTTTTGCATCATTCATTCACTATGAGAAGCATTTACCTGCAAATGTGCTGAACTTCAGTCGTCCATCTTTCTCTTAGAGGCTGATCTCAGTGATTAACGGGAATAGTGAATAACATGGACTTCAAGATCTTGACACATATGAGTAAATGCTCCTCAGTATGAGTGAGCACTGAAGCATGCATCTCCTTTAAGAAATTTGTAGACCCATTAGGTTCCTTTTTATCAAGCTTAATCAAGCTGTGCTTTCATTATCTCCCTTAAGCTTTCCTCCTAAATGAATTTCTTGAAGCTCCAAGTCATGTTTGTGTTCTGAGTGTGAAACACCCCTCTTATTTCCAAAACAAAGCCCAACAAAAGCATCCTCTTATGAACATGAAGAGCCCTTAACTCTGCTTTCTCAAACACTGCCATGCACATCTGTAAGATTTATCAAGCCCTAATGAAGGATGCTGTCTCAATTCTGTGGCTAGCAGCCAGCTCTCAATACCTTAGATGTGAAATTAGATCGTACTGAGGTTAATGCACCAGAGTACACCTTATTGGGTGATTTATAACTTTGGCTTGAGGGCTTTAATGAGGGTATGTCTGCACGGGGCACTTAGCATGGAGGTATATATTGAAGAGCTTTTTGTTAAAGCCTGTTAAACCCAGGACGGATGTTCTTATTCAAAAGCATCTGCACCAGTGGGAAGTGAAGAGGGGAAAACTCTTGACTGTAATTTTCTCACCCTGTAACTCTTGTCTTCAGCCAATTCAACCCAATTTTTCTGTATATTCTCACAGAAACTCGCTAGAAATGTAAACCCAACACCAAGTACTTGTCTCCTTTTGGGGATAGGGCTTCTGCTGTTCGAAAGGGTTTTGGCTACAAAGATATAACGTGGATTTGTCTGATCTTGGTTAACTGTAGGAAGCTATGTTTGAATGCAAAGAATTTTAATGTCAGTATTTCTCTGCCAAAAGTTAAAAGGGCAGTCTGGCACTATTGCTCATCTGCTGTCTTCAGGGTGCAGAGGTGCTTCATGGCTAATGTTGAGGTGGCAGAGGCAGAAGATAAGTCAAATCATCGTTTGGATCACACCTCCGTACACAGTAGCTGTCTGCATTTAGATAGGAGCATCTAGATGTTCCTGTGAGACTGGAAGGGAACATCAGATTTACTCCCCTGTTTTCAGAGGCTAGAAGGATTCAGAAAAGATATACAGCACAGCTTAGAGGCTATTTCCTGCTATTCAATAGTAAATTTAAAGCCCATGGGAAATACTGAAAGCTCCAGTATCAGTGCAGTCTGAATGAGAATCATGTGGACAACGCATGCAAGTATACAAATCATCCTAGATCCTTTCACATTTCTACCAATGCACTTCAGAGTCCACATAAATATGCTCATCCACATAAATATGCTCATCTACATCTCTTCCTGATTTTCCTAATTAATACAAATGTTCAGACAACAGCCTTATGTTAACAGAAGAATTACACTGAATGCTACAGCTCAAACACAATGCAAAGACTGCTGCTATGGAAAAGGGGCTGTTTATGCAAGATCCGTGTGCTCTTCCTGCTCTTCTAATTAGGTGTCACACTAGGTAGCACTATGGTATAATCAGTTACAATATAATTACTCTGTGTCTACATGCAAGGCTTCAAAAGGGTAAGGGAAGAATATCCAATATGAGGCACCATTTGGGTTGCTTTTATCTGCCTTGTATAGTGTTGAAAAGGAAGATGAAACACATCGCATGTCCCTCCAGTTTCAGCCACTGCATAGCTGTCACAATAAAATACGTTTTAAAAGGGATAGAGGCCTCAGACCCACAACCATGACAGCTCCTGGGTGCACACCAAACCAGGCAGACAAAACTTTCCATCCTAAATAAACTGGAGATGATATGGACAACCTCAGTTGCCCTGAAACTGATTTGTCAGGCAGCACAGGCAGAGCCCTGAGCAGGTTCACTCTGTGGGAGATCTCCATGCCTGAATGTTTTTCCACTCCCCCTCTGCCAATCACTTCTGTTCGTGTGATGGAAGACGTCACTTTTCCCCATGTGCTTTGGCTGCATATGGGAAGATACACAAAGAAGGACACTTTCCAGGTTACTAGAGGTTGCATTGTCATTGTCAGCGCTGGTGTGGGAGGTAATTTATGCAGGTTATGAATTGGATGAACCAGCTCCAAATTGGAAAACTAACAAAATGAGGATGCTGTAAAGCTAGTAGACCAGACCTTCAGTGGTGACCAACAGTACAACTCCCATTCTGTGCCTGTTACACTGCCAGTTTCTCTTCCATAAATTATGTAGGTTGAAAAAATAAGCTCCAAACCAAAAATATCCTGACCTTTTCTGCCTGCGTATGACCCCTGCTACCCTTTCTGTCAAGTTTTGGAAGTACAACAGGCATCAGACAGCAACAGAAGACCTTCTTCTAGGGGAAAAGAGAGTGTTGATCCTCCCAGGAGAAGCTTGACTTGCCTTTTTGTTCTCTGATTTCAGTCTCTCAGCTGTAATACTGCTGTTAATTGCTCAGGCAAGAGGCAGCCCTGACCAAGAGCTGCTTGGAGGGCTATAGGACATTGATGTCCATCATTCTAAACATCGATCTTGCTCTAATGTGAGCGATTGATTCTGGACAGATGAAGTGATCCACGCAAATGCTAATTGTATTCATGTAGAAGCTTCCTTGCCTCAAGGCCATGAAACCTGGGGAAAGAGGAAGGTATTAATAACGGTGATGGAAGCTACGAGCTTGTCAGGAAGCCTCTGCTGAAAATATCTCTGCAGTGGGCTTGTCAGTGTCTGATGTGGACGATAGAAGGATTTGCATTTGCAGCAAAAAGCCTCTCCAACTCTGTCATGCACCTGACCTTCTGTAGTCAGCTCCTGCAGTGAATGTCCACAGTGTAGCACTGCATATTTGATAAACACTGTGAATTCAGAATGGAAAGGAAATAGAGAAGAAATAATCAATTAATTTTACTTTGAGTTCGGTAGGACTTCAGAAAAGCTCAGACCCAGTTCCTCATCTACAGTCTATTTGCTCTGGAGCAGAACTTCCAATAGTATCCATTGCATCTGTTTTCAGTAAAGGCTTTCTTAGTCTCTAACCTTGAATCGGAGAGATGTAAATCAGATTGCTGCATGTCAGCTGAGTCATTTGTGTGCACTCTCTTCAATTTGAAATCAACTTATTTTGCCTCACTGGCAAAGGGATGAACTGAGTTATATTCTCCCACAAAAGGCTATGACTTTGAAAGCAGTTAACTGAGGGCTCCACCTGAATTGCACAAATTGAGTTACATTAGATAATGCAGGGATCTCTTTCAGAAACCCATTCCTTTTTTAAGAACATGTCTCAAAATAAGGTGAAGAAGAACAATTAAGCACAGAAAGTCCTTCAGCTGTATAAAACAACCCATTCTCTTTTTCCCTTCCATTCCACATGCTTTCAGACCACCTGAGCTCCTTGAATAAGGACAGCGTTTTGTCCAGGGTGTCATGGAAGTTTCCAGAAGTTTTATTTTCAAACAGAAGCAGTGAAAGGACTATACCTATCCCATCTGTTCCCTCTAATACACTTGCATTGGGCTGTTCAGGATGGTAAGAGCTGGTGATGTCAAGAAACGTGATTGAGCGATGTTGCTTGAGTGCGCGGCAGCTGACTCAAGAACCGTACGTTTCATTCTGCTGCCAAAGCTGAAGTAAGGATGAGACCTACTCCATCAAATTCAGACATGAACACGGATTCCTTTTTCCCTAAGCTATGCAAGAAGTTCTTATACTCAGTAAATCTCACTCACACAAGGGGAAATTCTTGGATCTACCAGATGATCATAGCAAACTCCTCAAGAATCCTCAGGCTGAGCTGTGCTTTCACACTTGGTTAGGAAAAATGCTGCAACACTTGTTCTATTTTTGTATTTCTGTATCTTGATCTCACAAATAGCCACAAAATGTAGGTCAAAGAATTCTTTCTGGGTTAAGAAAAAAGGCATCAAATCATTATTTTTAGTATATAGGTGCAGATTTGGTTGAAGATTTCCATCTTTATTTCCTTCTTTCTCCTCTAAAGCGGACTTCAAGAATAGCTGAACAAATCCCTCCCAGAAATTCACTGCTTACAGGAATGGGGAAAGTGGTCACAGCCTTATCAGTGTTTTCAGAATATGACCAGTATTCTTCATTGTGCATTTGGGACTCAGGTCTCCCTAAAGAAGCAAATGACCTTGTTGCTTCTGTTTTTCTTCCTCCCGACAGATCTGTCTTTCCCAAGTACATTTGAGATGCAATCTCAGTGCTCTGAGAAAAGTCACAAAGGAGCTCACAGGGAGTAGTAAAACAAAAAGAACAGGGTCTACTAATAGTCTTCTAATTCAAAATCCAAGTGCTTTGGGTTCCTATGCCCTTGGATATATACATATATCTTTTCTTGCTTGCGTAAATGAGTGCCTGAGTGATATTGATAAGAGACAGGGTATTGTTTTCTTTGCAAAGCAAAAACATTTAACAGATACACTGCAAATGGCTCTGCAAATTTAAGATATCCCCAACAAGCAGCACTGTTATTGCTGAAGATAAAAGCAATAGTACAAGAAGGCATTTGCAGCTGTGCTCTGTGAAATAGAGCTACTCAGTTCACTCTTCCCCAGAGATGTTCAGATGTCAGAAAACCTCACTGCAAATCATTTTTAATGTAAAGGTACAAAGGGAGTTCTGTCACCTAAATGTGTCAGTAGAGAATCTTGCCTTAAACCTTGTTCCAGAGGCATCAAGAATAGTCAGTCTGACTTATTCCGCTTCCTTTTGATCAATAAGGAAGGAGGTGAAGCTATGGCCTATTTATTGTCCACTACACATCTTATCTGCACTCTCTAAGTACTTGCATCCAATACCTGTCATTCTTCCTTATGTCCTCATCTAGTTACAGCAAGGCAAATGATTGAGTTCTCAGAACTGGCTTCATGATTGCTTTTGTCACATTCCTTTTCACATCAGTCTCTATCTGCTCTAAGGTAAAAATATTACTGCATTGTGGAACACAAGAGCAAATGCTCATGGAAGGCCTCAGTTTAAAGATCTTGTTCAACACCATAATTAAATGTCACTACTTTTATCTATGTTAGTGCTGTAGTTTGAAGGAGGAAATGAATAATATTCCAGCTCTTCTAGCAATATTATTTCAGATTTTAGAAGCAGGGTGACCCAAGTATTTTATGGGTATATGCTTTAGGGTCAAATAAGCTTCAGAAGAAAAAAGGATTTTTCGCTGGAAAGTCAAGCTCAAGCCAAAATTTGAATAGCAAAATAATAAGCTGTTCTTTGGCAAAGGCAAACAAACCACCCTACTGCTATGTTTACTGAAGATCCATCCTTTCGTAGGCCTTGGGTTTTATTATTTATCGACACTACCATCTCCAGTGTAATTTAGTAATACTTCAACCAGTCTGATGAGTAATAAACATTACAAATTTTGTGATATTAACTTTATTTAGGTATTAGAGACAATAACTGACCCTATGAAGCAATCTAGCATAAAGTATATGAGTCATTTAAAACTCTAACGCTGTCAGTGTTAGCATCTGGATTTATTCCCTTCCCTGCAAGCTGGGACAGAAAGAAACCCCACGAGGTTGTTTCCCAGCACAGACACAGTGATACAGCTTTCGTAAGGAGTGTTCGTTGATCTCATGAATGTCCAAATAATAGGACTTTTAAAGCAATAATCCTGTCTGTTCATCTGCCAGTTGATGGATGAAGTGGTCATAAGTCACTGCCTGTATTTTCCTCGGCTGACTCTAGAGGTGGTTCAAGACCCAAGGAATTCCTTGGGAGGTTGGAGAGGAGGGTTGCGGTTGACGTCGGGAGCTGGAGCTCTCCATGGTGCTGCAGCAGCTCTACCTCACCCCAAAATGCCTCTTTTGGCCTCATTTTACCCTAGCACCGGCAATCAGGAGTAGTTTATCTCCAGTTGGAAATCAATGTTTTTCCTATCACCTACACTTTGCAGGGCAAGATGAGCTTAAAGTACAGCAGTGCATTACTCCAGCTTTATTCACACACTGTACCAGCTTTCAACCTCATCTAAGTTATACTATTTTAAACTTAAAATATGCCCAGCAAGTAAAAGTAAATTCCTTTACCTATTAAAAGATAGACGTAATTGTTCTTTAAAGCATGTCTTTTGTGGCTGAGGTGCCTACCACCAACACTGAGTTCTTTTTAACACACTTGAGTTGTCTCAGGGAAAACAGGGCAGTGTCTTCTTCACCTCAATCTGTAGTCTTGCTTCAAACCTTCCTTACTAGAGACCTTAAATCCATAAGTAAAGCTTTGAAATAAAGCCACAACTCAATTATATATTCGTACAAGTAACTACGCTAAGATCTTGGTGGGGTTATGGATGTGTAGATAGTGACCATTTATTGCATACTGTGGTAGGGTGTAATCATGGCCTGATTACTTCAGCATATTTTCCAGATTGGAGGTCGATAGACGTGATGCCTGGGGGCATTCTTTAGGAACCTACTTACAGGTTCCATAGTCTATTTAAAATCACAACAGTGGAAACCCTCTGTCTTCTAAAACATGTTTAAGAGGACTTCTGGGTGACCCTCCCAAGTTCTGGGAAATCCTAGCACTTCGGATTTCAGCATCACTGTCTTCAGCAAGAATTATACTGGAATATGCCTACAAGCTGTCCTAACATGGCATCTGGACCTGTTTAAAATCCAGCTGCATGTTACACTGAGGCTTGCAAAGGCTGTCAGAGCATTTGAACACCCAGATCTGTGTGTCTGCCTCGCTATGGAAGAAATAAGCCCAGGCACTGGCAACTATTCTAAGCTTTTGCTTGAGAAGCTGGCTAAATTCAAATCTCTCAGACTCCAATGGAAAAGCTAATGCTATTTTGAGCTAGTATAGACGCTCAGATTATTGAAAGGAAGTGTGTGGGCATCTTTGAGATAGATCAACAGGAGTCTATGAAAACACTCTGTGATAAATGTTTTTCTTCACTGGAATTTTCAATTAATTTGTGGGCCTGAGGCCATTTAGATTTTCTGGCTTGTGATAAAAACAGCAAATGATAGAGTAGTTTTTGTCACAAATTTATTACCATTGGTTCAGTGCCCAGGGGGCAGTTGTAAATTGACTACTCTGAGGAACAACAAGACTGGAGTCACTTAGCAGATGTATTATTATAGGACTTCAGTCTGATGCTGATTTTCCTTTTGTCTCTGATAACACCAGAGATGAATACAGACAGTGCCGAGGTCTGGTATTAATACACAATCTTAAATATGCACATAAAATTAAGACTGATCCAAAATGAGTAATTGACTGGCATAGGGGAAATAAACCTATCTTGAAGCAAGATCTTCTTTTTTCCCCAAGAGCTACTTAGTTTCTTCCATCAAGCTGAGTTTAAGCAGGATGCTCCATCCAGATAGGTCTGTAGTCAGGCATAAGTAGTGTACTGTAACATGTTAAATTTGCCAACACCTTGGGAGCCAGGATGGACCTCACTTAGTTGCAAGGGCAGAGGTTATGACACTCTGTGGCTGATAAATCAGACAGTTATGAACATGGTCCCTCTTCATGATAGCAGAGCACAGAGGTCTCTTTGAATATGAGTTGGTCTGAAATTTGCTGCTATTACTCACCAGTATTTTCAAAGTGAAAAATTGCTTTGAGAATTCATCTTATGTTGTCTCTAAAAGACAAAGTCACCTCATCACTTGTATGCTAAACACAAAGGCCTACTTAGTGATGTCTTTACCATAATAAAGAGGAGTTTGACCTGAATTACAGGGTGAAATACAATATCATGCAGAAGGACTATTCTACCAACACAGTCATTCCAGGCCATTATGCTGTCAAAACAAGACCGAGGGATTTAAATAGTCTGTAGATTGTCCTGTAGACCTTTGCACAAAATCATTTCAATCCATAGAGATTTACTGTGGCTTACATCTTATCACTTGTCTACACAAGGTGAATTTCAAACAGAACAAAAGGGACTGTGTACTGCCTAGGCTTTGAGGAAATACATCCCCAGTATTTGTACCAAGGCCTTGTGTTGCTTCCTAACACAATTCAATACTTTATTCCTCAGAATGATACTTTGATATAAAGTTCTGATTGAGTTTTCTTCTGATATTTATATAAAGAAACTAATGTAAATGATAAATTGAACTTTCTCCATCATTGTTTCAAGTTAGTCTGCAATGAAAATAGCAAAGCTGACAACAGCTCAGATTTTGGTGGAATATTTATAGATGAAGCCAGTCCATATGTTCTCCTGCTATACACAGATAATCTGAAATAGATCTTCACAGAATCATTAATTTCATCCTCTTCTCTTGTTTTCAGCCCTAGTTCCTTCTGGAGAGCTCTGATACCTTCAACTGCACGAAGTCACCTTCTCATGGCTTTTCTAACTTGAATAAAATAGGTACAGGTAAATGTGAAGGGTTTGTAGTTAATATGGATATGAAAGGAAAACCAGAAGACGTGATGATGCAATTCCAGCCCAAAAGATTTTAAGGTCTCTTTGGAAGAGTAAAACTGAGCAATAACAAAAACAACTTTTACAGCTGTCTCCTTCATGTCAGTCTTTGAAAATGCCATGGTCCCTTCTGGAATAGAATTCAGGCCGGTTTTACTGGAGTAGTTCATTGTGTAGTCTCCTGTCTGATAGGATAATTAGTGACTGATTCAGGATATGCTTTTAAAACCTTTACAGCCTAAAACCTGAGAATCACTGCCAAAATCCATGAAGTCTCATTAATTAAAGGACCTAAATCAGCTTTAAACCCCCCCCCTGCCCTCCTTGGAGGGGATTCCAGCCTCGCAGAGTAAATGTCATTGCAACAGTTTGAGCTCATGGTAAAATAAATTCTCTCTGACAGAAGAGAAAATTTGAGGGCCCCAGGAGTGCAAGAACATAAAGTCTAGCCAGAGCAAACCAGATCTGCAATATATTAAACCTGAATCATAGTACTGAGTCATTCTTCACACTGAAGGAAACCAGCTATTTAGTGTTAGATCATGAGGTCCCCATGCTCAGATTTTACTCCAGTAATGCTCTCATTGAGGATTATATGTAATAGGTTTACACATTTGTTTAAACTTACTCACTTGCTGGTCATAACCCCCAGTCTGAGTAAGCAAGAGAAAGGATTAATACTGTTAGATATCAAAGGTTTCCCAGACAGGATGAAATGGAGGTGAATGGAGAGATCCACATCTTACCCCAGTCTCAGGCCCTCAATCACAGCAGAGGGAAATAGGAAGATAAATGAATCCAGGACAACTCTATTTCTCCGTTTTATCTGCCCACAGAGATTGTGCTATTATGTCTTTATTTTCTAGATTATTTTTTTCCTCCTCCCTACTCTTAGGATATGAATCGTGTCTTTACAAAAGGATCTTGGCAGGCTGAAATTCAGCTTGCCAGCATGGTTTCCTTTGACAGCAGCACAGCGCTTGAGTTAAATACCAGATGTAGTCTCAGTTCAGTCATTCTCCTCAGCAGATTGGAGATCCAAATTTGAAAGTGCTTGTGTTTTTGGAAGTGGATTGCTTTATGCTACTTTTCCATTTCTACTGTTTTCATAGCTCTATGTTACACAGAGTGGTTTTAACTTTACAGGACTTATATATATTGAAAGTATAGGGATGTATGTGCGTATACATGCATAGCATTATTTATAATTGTGTATGCACATATGTAAATGCACATATGTATATGCACATATATATTTAGACAAGTTGGCCTATGAGGAGCAGGAAAACTTAGTCTTCTTTGATGTCTTTCCCCTCTGTTTGTTTTGTGATGTCTAACAACAGTTAAACCTTCTAACCCTTCTATTCCTTCTTGAATCTGTTTTTTGCAGGTTTCTTGGAAATAAGGGACTGAACCGGTGTGGGTCCTCTCCTTCTGCTGGGTGTGATGTAGATTAAACAATTGGTCCAAGAGTTACTGGAATCAGAGCCACTTCTCACTCACAGACTCAGCAGGCACCCATGCAGGACAGCACTGATATGTGCCACACTGGCACCTAGAGTTATTGAAGAAGTTTTTGGTCACTTTCTTACTGAACAGACATTTAAGAAAGGGAAGGTGTGGTTTAGGAAGCATCTTTCTAATGTCCTTGAAAAATACTCTGGCTTTGTTTCAATAGCCCAAGAAGCTATTATGTACATGGGTAATGCAGCATTCATTGCAAGCTAATCACCACCATTGAAAGTTTGATCTCTGCTTATGCTGGGTCTGATGTCCTCCCTGTAGGAAGTAAAACCATAAGGGAGATATGAGGCTGCCTCAGGGCTCTGGCTGCAACTCTTGATTCCAGGCAGGTTGAAAAGCTTCAGGTTTTACCTCTTTTCTTAGTCAAGACACAGTATTTCAAATCCTTTGCAGCTTTCCCATTTGCCAATGCTGCAACATCCATAGCAGGCTAATTACTCTGCTCTTAAAAGCAGAGTAATTAAAACGGAGTAATTAAAGTGCAATTAAGCCGAAACCCAGAATATGGTCCTGGTCAAATGCAAACAGCCATTCATTCAGGTCACCTTGTCCAAATCAGAATCTCAGCAGGCATCAGCCTCAGCAAAAAGGGATAAAAGCAGTCATGGCAGTTAACTTGCATGAGGAAACGGAGGAAACTCACCAACATCCAGCATGTAAATCTGAGCTATGGGATATTGGTCAACTCACAGCAATGTGTGAATGCTTGGATTAGCTTTCCCTGCTTCAGCTGCCAAGTGACATTCAAGGAAGCACCACACAGGTTTATAGAAGATCGTTTCCTGGACTGTAACATGCATCAGTGTCACTGTCACCAAGCACAGAGAGCTGTAGCTATTTGTACAGATGCACTGAGCTGTCTCCTTCAAAGAGCTTCAGAGGTTCCCATTTCTGTCCCTCACTGAAGACAGTACTGACCTGCTTGTCTCCTAATACGTTGTTCTGGTGCTTGAGTCAAGTGTAATGGCAAGTGTAATTGGGCTGTTCCATGCCAGCCCCACTGCCTGGCAAATGACTGTCCCATGATAATAATATTAATGGAGGAGAGGCATAAATAAAAGGCTATTAATTAATGGGACAACAAGGGACAGATTTGCAACTCTTTCTCTTGTTAATGGTGATTAACTCACAAAAATAGCACCTGATGCCACCTGGAAAGCCAAGCAAGAAGTGGACCTGCCCACTCTCCATCCTGCTGGTCCAACTCCCCCATCCAATGGGAAGCCTTTTGGCCAAATTAATTTGATGAAGTAGACAAGAACTCTGCTTGCACAGCACTTCTCTTGGCTATTTAAGGGCCTGATGGCTTTGGCATTGGGAGCAAACCACTGAGAGCTGAAATCTAATTCCAACGAACAGTTCCTATAAATTGACCATTCATTTAAATCAGTGATTAATGAAATGTGGCTTAGAGAGAGCCATGAGGAAGCAGTCCAGAGCTGAGCCACGGGAATAGCCTCAGTGGGAAACTGGTTCAGAGGAAAGCAATAATCCAGGAAAAATCAGTGTCCTTTATGGACAAATCTCAGCTCTAGGGGAGTGATGCCAGCAAAGCCCAAGAAGCAATTCCATAAACAGGGTGTCAGTTCTGAGGACTAGGAACTAAAAAACAAAATCATTATCTTCAATGTCTCTGCAAAACTCTGTATGTGCCAAAGAGAAAGCAATAACCATTTCCTGTGGTTGGTCTGCATGAAATCTGCCTAGCAGGACTAAATTATCAACCAGAAAGGGAATGTGCCCAGAAGAGAGGTCACATACAGCTAAGCACAGGTTAGGCTGAAAACAGCATGGAACCAAAAGTAAAATGGAATGAGAATTAGACAATACAGAGTGAGTTTAAGCATGAATATCAGGTCTGTACACTTCAGGCCTTGATTATATTCAGAGGCATTATGGAATAATTTGCTGAGTCCTGGGCAAGGCACATTCCTGTTGAATAACTGTGCTGCTTTGGCGAGCCATTTATAGACACCTGATTGGTGGTAAAACACAGTTAAGATTCCTGTGTTAAAATGGGTCTATATTGGAGATGAAGAGAGGACAGGAAGATAATTCGCTGACTGACGATATAGCAAGCCCTTTGCTCTGCCAGGTTTTGCCGCTTGTTTTCTTCTCTCTTGAGGTATCAGCATTTATTTTGTGCTTTAAATTCATCATTCCCTTCTGGAAAAAGGGTGTCTTCAGCCTTTTATGCTCTGTGGCCTAAAGACAGGACTTGGAGCCAGGCTTGGCTGTGGGTGTCACTTACCCAACAGAAGAGCCTGAGGCACTTCCAAAGCCAAGGGAAGCCCCAGTACAGCTCCATGGAAGGGTTTGGGAATCGCCTCTCACTGCAGCCATTGGGTTTCTCTGCCAGAGCCTGTTTATTTAAGGAAACATTTCAGATGTGTCAGGAAATCCATCTCCAAGATAAGAAAGCATAGTAAGCTGGCTACATTAGTTGGGATTTCCACAGGAATTAAGGGATCAAGCGACCAGAATCCCTTAGGCTCCAATGCAAACAACAGTCTTTGTACCTTGCATTTAACAGCATTACAGTTTTTTCCGTTCAGCAAAAAATACCAGGCCTTATAAAGAAAACAGATATAACAGCGAACAACGTGTTTACCACCTGGGCAGATTTTTGCCATTAGGTTTTTATTCATACTGTCTTAGGTAAATGCAGCTCACATCATCCTAGATTAGGTTTCATTTATTCCCAACAAGTGTGTTTATTTAATTCTCTCCTTTTTCCACATTGGAATATTTCCATCCTGCTACCTTTCTGCAGCAGATGTCCACTGAAACCTAATAATATAGTCCCAGCAAGGGTGGCTACTACATGTTGTGGTGGGGGGCTATGGCAGGCCTGTGGACTCCCTGACTGAAGACATGAAGTTAGAACTCGGCCTTGAAGATATTAGAGTGTATCCATGAGAAATGAGGCACCGAAGGCATCCAAGTGGGAAAGCAGAAGGCATCCGAATGGGAAAGTAAAAGACATCTGGAGGAGCAAGTCAGATAAGGGGAGCAACTAGCAACAAAGGAAGAACTTGGCAAAACAGTGGACTTCAGTAATGCGGTAAAGGGTCATCCAATAATGCGCCACTGCTAACTAATATTAACCAATGGCTCATAAGACATGTGTGCTAGGAAAGGTATATAAGTACTGGTTTGTAGTAATAAAAGAACCTACCTGTTTTTCTTCCTGCTAAGTCACCGAAGATACATGTGTGTGATTTTTTGGCCGTCTTGACAGCGACACATGTCACCATTCAAAGGAAAGGTTTGGGTTAATTTGCTCAGGTTTCACCTTATTTAACTTTCCTTTCTTGTATTAGACACGTAGTAAGAGACTTTATCAAGCAAGCCTGAAAGAAGCTGAGCTTTCTTTGTTCAGCTAGGAAGGAGGTAGAGGAAAGGCAGCAGCACTGTGCCTGGCTGCGACCTGATACAGGAACTGAACTGGAAGAGATTAAACGCCCTCACACCCTGGCTCTTAGCTTTTACATTTCAAATTGCTTCTGAGGAAGCCAGGCATCCTGGATGAATGACCTGATGCATTTCTGGCATGGTTACTGTAGGCCCATGGGGGTCACAGCTGTACCCTCTGGACCATCTCCCTCTCAGTGGGAATGTATCCCTCGCTGCAGCATGGAGCTGGGTGGAACCTGAACCACCTTCCACAGGGATTTTTAAGCCCTCCTTGAGCTCTGCACGCACCTGCAAGTCCGGAGCAAACCAGAGGCTCAGCAAGAAGCTTTGTAGAGTCATGCTTTACTTCTCCTTCCTTCTCTCCCTCCTCCTTAACCTTGTCATCCCTTTCCCCCAGACCTTCCCATCCCATTGCTCGTGCTATTTTACGGTCCATTACAGAGCACAGCCACTGCTTTCCTTTTCCTTTATCACTATGATAAAACTACTTAATCTCTGATTTTCTTTGCTGCATGATCCCACTTCAGATTAGGAGAGGGAAAACAGATTGCTAGCAAGAAAGAACATTAAGCCAGGTTTGTCACGCTCGTACTGTGCCTGAGCAGTACACAAGCTTCATCTCTAGGGACAATCTTACCAAGTTTTTCAAGCTTCATTCTTGCTTAAAGTTCAAATTCAAAAAGACACATTAAAAAACAGCCTTTTTAATTGTTGATGCCCCAATTTGAACACCCTTCCTCATGGTGTAAAGTAGTCAAACAGCCTCCTTGATCTCCCACAGGAGCAGGGTAGGAGTTTCCTAGGTAGTTTAGTAAAACCTTGAGATTTCTGATCATTCAGGATGAGGAAGGTGCATGGTGGTCCCTGGGGCTCACAAAGCTCTTGTGTTCTGCATGCATAGGAAAGAGTAACACATTTCTCCAATGTCTGATCCTACTGTGGCTGATCCATGCTCCATGGAGGATGTCAGCCCGGGGCTGACAAGCTGCACGTGAGACCTGACATTTAAACTTGTCTTGACATTTTGCTCCTGTAAGTGAGAACCAGGCTTACGTGTACAGTAACAAGGAGTCAACAGGAATGTGCCTGAACTTCCAAGCTCTCTCAGGGAGGTGTTTGCCCTCAGTGCAGAGAGCGCAGTGCGAACAAGCAGACCAGCCAGTGCTGTAAAGGGATGGAAAGACATATGGATTATGCTTCTGCAAAGCGTTGGCTTGGAGGCACAGATATGTAAATATCCCAGTCTGCTGGACCTGAGCACTGACTTTCTTGTTAGACAGAGCTGTAGGTGATGATAAGATGCAGGCGATGATGTCTGAGTCAAGAAATGTGGTGAGGTTGCGGTAAGCATCACCTGAGCCAGCTGTGTTTGCAAAACGCAGGGTTTCTAGAAAGCTGGCACGTGCCAACGATTAGATCTTTATACCCACATGTGACTGGGATGCTGTCATTCCCAGTCTGTGCTGTACCAGGTTTCCCTCTTCTGTTAAATAAGAATTCACCCACTTTGGGTTTACTCCTACATGGAAGGACTCTACAGGCAGAAAGAAGAACGAAAACGCATCCCTGATGTCCTGTTAAAATTGAAAGATCCCTCAAATAAGCAAATAAATTGGTTCTGTAGAAGTCAGTGTGCTGGGTTTGTGTAACACACGATGTGTGGGTGCACTCTTGTGCGCCCTGGGAAAGCTCCTTCATCTCCCTGTGTCTCACTTCATCTGTACATGGCAGCGCTGCCTCGTTTCACAGAGGCAATGTGAGGATAAACAAGATTAAAAAGGATAAAGATTAATGCTCTAATTCACCAGAGAAATAGGAGATGACAAAAGAATTATTTAATGATTTTTTTGGTGCATACGAAGTGTAGAAGGAATGGACTTGTTAGGACTTTTGTGGTAATGCTTCATCCAGTTATTTGCTAATGCTTGCCAATCTGATTTTAGAGTGGTCCAAATGGCAACATTCCCAGGCTGCTCCATGCAATCAGCGCAAGGGGACAGAGCTCTTCAAAAGCCCACAGAGAGTGATAAACCTGGACCATTAGTCTTTCCCCAAGAGGTGAAATGGATGGGTGACACGAATGTTTGCACTGCAGCTGTATTGTGCCTGTTCCCAATGATCCATCTGGAAATACTCGTGCGTACCACAAGGTTGCTCTTCTCTCTCCCTGGTGACATTGGCCGTAGCCAATTTTTGTAGTCTTTTTATGGCTTCTTTTCCCCTTTGACTATCAGGGAAGATAGACCTCTTGCATCCTGCCAAAAGGGGGTTTTATCCCTCATGTGAAGTGTTTATAACAAAAAGTACCATTTAAGTACCTAAGATAGACTGCATATTACATCAGAAACACCATTTTGGCATGTACATTTTGTAGCCAGGTGTCCTACGTGCCAGCCTAGCCTCTTACACGGGCTGCAAGTGCTATTAAAATGCTATCGTTTACCTTTTCCCAGCTGTTCTTGTGCTTTAGAAGGAATTCCCTGGGCTCCACGCTGAATGAAGAGGATTTCTGCGGCACCACGGTAACACTCTCATCCCCAGATGGTGAGCCTAAACATTTGGTTTGGGGCTAAAAGCACGTTTCAAAGATACCATTTGATTTCAGTGGAGTGGTGTTAAAATGTCACACGCTACAATTTATATCCCATTTCCCCCAATTACTGCTTACAACTAACTCTGCTTCAAAGATCAGCACCTGCTCCATCCCTATTGTTACTGCTGAGTGTTTATGTCAGTGTCTTTTGCCCAAGATCTTCAAAATGCAGCTCTGCATTATTAGTTATCACACTGTTATGTGTCAGGATGGCATGAGGTGAGGCTTATCCTCTTATTAGCATCCACTAAGTCTGAGCTATCAGAACCCTGATACCTGCATTGACTGACATAAGGATCACTCACAGCTCGCCTGTATTAATCACACTGGAGACCAGGTATAGCAAAGTACTGCACAGAATAGATGGACTCAACCTACAGTATAGGATTACAGGAAGGAAAAGGCTCAGCTGTAGCCAGAAGCAGGCTTGATAGCCCTCATTGTGATTTTGCTACCTTCAGTGGCTAAGGGTGTAGGAGGCTGTGGCTTTTCTCTTCCCAGCTCACAGGAGCACATAGCAGGATGCAGATGGTTTTATTTTAAGCCCTCTTTGCTTCTCTGCTCTGATGCTAGAAGTTCAACCGTGTTTTTAACAATTGGATGCCCCTAAGACAAAGAGCTCTGCTGACACGGGCTCTGTGTTTCAGTCAATTCAATCAATGCAGCTGTGATTAACTTGGTAGGTCCTTCGCTTCACCATCCAGGACTGCCTGTATTTTTCCTCCCAGCATGAAATTAGAAAACAATTAGCAGTGAATTACCCACTGGCTGCAGTCATTGCTTGTAAAACTCGGGAATGGAGACCTGGAATTCATTCCTGGCTTTCTTGGCAGGTCAAGGTTTAAAAAGCTGCACTTCCTTGAAGTTTTCATTTCCCACACTTCCAGCATCTAAAAGGCGGCACTGCAGGCCAGGCCTGTGCAGGGAGTGAGGGCAGGTCTGCAGGACGTTATTCATGCAGGAATCCTGCAGGGTACCACGCACAAGCACATGGGATTGGCCTGGAAAGAGTGGCAAGGAGTCGCTCCACACTTTCAGCTCTGACCCAAGGGGTGTTTCTGTGTGAATCTGTAGAGATGCTCTGATTTCTCTAAAGCAGTCCTGCCAGGCATGACCTGCACCCTGATGAGCTCAGCAGGAGGGGCTTTGTAGGTGCAGATCAGGTTGGGAAGACCTTGCTCAGCTTCTCTGATGTTTTTGTCCTCATCCTGCATTCCCTCTGGCACGTATCATGTATATTAATGCATTTATCCTTCATCCTGTGAGTTACAGCAATAGAATTACCATTATTTTGGAGACAGGTGATACTATTTGCTTGACATCCAGCAGGGAACTGAACTTTGATCTTCTGCTTTCCAGCTCTGTGCCTGAGCTATAAAACCTGCCCCTCTCCTCCCTCATTATTTTCTGTACTTTGTAGCAGGTAGAGTTCAAGCTGGTAAACACAAAGCCTGGGTATAACCAAGACACGGTCTTATCCCAAAGAGGTTATGGTCTGTAACAGCAGCAAGCAGATGGCTACAGCAGACAGATGGGTCGCACAGGGTTTGCTGTTGTTGTTTGTAATGTTTTATTCAGCCCACGTCAGTTATCATCCTATCTGAGCCTTATCCTGAATCCTGGATGCAGGCGATTGTGCTTCAGATTGATTTGCACCTCTCAAGCAAGCTTCTAACTTATGGGAATCTGCCTAAAATGACAAGGATGTGATGGGAAACTGGGATAGGCAAGGACAGAGAGACACAGGTGGAGTCTGCTACTTACCATGCTCTTACCACCTCCATACGGGAAGTGTAACATGCTTAATGTATATAAAGCACAGCTCTTTCTCTCCCCTCACCCCAGCAAAACACCATTCAGTAATGAAGCCTGGCTCTACATTTATTTTGCAAGAGCCTTGAATCAGAATTAATTCCTGTGAGCTGTATTTATTAAGAGAACACTGTTTCATACGGGGAAACAACGCTTGCAATTATTTAATTAGAAACCCAGCGCCAGACAGCAGAACAGGATGTGCCCTGGGCTAATCACTGCAGGTTTCACGGCTCTCCATTTGCATCCTGTCTCCTCCTTTAATGTGCCTTCAGACAGACACACTTGAGGGCAGGACCAAGAGGCACATGGCTGCAAATGCATCACGATGTGTTTTATTTCCTTGTGAGCTACGTTCACTTTCCACTCTTGTATCTTCAGTTATATGTTGTGATTGAATTTTACATGACCTCACTGTCTCTGAGGGAGAAATGAGGGTGTGAAATGGGATGGGCTATTGGGGCACAAATGCTGTTTGCTTCAACTGACAAACCAAAAGGTCCTCAAGTCCTACATTTTATCATTTGGTGCCTCTAAATCCCTGAAAGCACTGAGAAAAACACTGTGGGTTCACACTGTGATGCTCCAGAGCTCACAGAGAAGCTTTTCCTGGGCAAGTTTCCTAGACCAACTGCAACGCTCAGTGTAAAAGTGACTCTGTACATAGCTTGAGCTCCTCTTTGGTGGGAACAGCTTGTGGGCTGGAAGGTCAGGGGAAGATCATTGTGTACCTGAGGAAAATGGAGGTGGGTCATGCATGGTGAAGCACAGCCCAGGGACAGCTTTCCCTGCTATGAGTGAGTGGTGAAGAGTGGGCAGAGCTTCAGCGCTTCCCTCCCACACTTCTGTTCATCAGCATCTGTGGAGAGCAAAGGTGACCTTCCTCCTGCAGCCATCAACTCCTCCACAAGCCCAGACCTCTTAGAATGAGCCTGTTGTGCTTTAAGGGAAATTCCTCCTCTAGCCTGGTCCAGAGCAGAGCCTGGGAATGTAAGCCAGCTGTTCCTGCCACAGCATCACCAGTTAAGGTTATCAGCGCTGTCCATAGGATGCTCCCACAGAGGGTTGGATTGGGTTTGCCCCATCCTTTTGCAGTTATTCACCATGACAAGAGGGCCATGCAGGCTTGAAACAGCAGCACAACGTAGCCACTGGGTCACTGCTTCATGCAGGTTCATTGTCAGGGCAAGAAGAGCCTATTTTCAACCCCCAAAGCCAGATATAAACATTTCTATAAATCCAGAAACATGCATAAAGAGTTCTACACAACTTCTCCTTCCACCCCTTCTTCCCTTTGATTGAAGGACTCGCACTAGAAGTAAGTGATGCTTTTTTGTGAGGTTTCTCTTTCTGATAAGCTCTTTCCAGCCTGCCAGGAAACACTTCACACAGCCCTTCTCTTTCAGTTTTAAAAGGCAATATGAGTGATTTACTGCTTTGCCCAATCTCCAGAGCAAATTTTGTCATTGTCTTCTTCAGCATCACCATTTATGATCATTTCAATCCTTGCTAAGTTTGAGCAAAAGAGCGCCGTAGTGAATTGTCAGGCAATCACACAAAGCAGGGGGGTGAAGTTGGCAGCAAAAGAAGAGAAATAAAGCAGGAATAATCAAAATAATCATCTGGAGTGATTAGCACAGCTTTTGAGAGAGCTGGCACCGATCACCATCCCCAGAGCTCGGTTCTCAGCGCTTTAAGGCAACTGAATCAGGCAGCCAGAGATTGGTTTGTCAGGTGGAAATCAAAGCCTACTCTTGGATGAGAGCGACTCCAGCTCAGATGATTCAGAGCATTCCTCGCTCTTGTAAGGCTAAAGTGACAGGCAGAGGTATGGGGTGAAGATTTATTCTGCAATACACTGACTTCACAGCATCCTCTGTCATAGAGATGGCAACTCTTCAGCTGGGCCCTGAAGATGGGATCAAACCAGGAATGTGCCATTTTCTACCTGGTCGGATATTCAAAATAGATGCTCACATGTGGGAAAAGGGGTTATTTCTGAGGTGTACAAGCACACAGCTTTCCTGGGATGCTCTGCACACACTGCCCTGTGGCAGGTTACTCTGTTCCTCTTTCCAGCTAGGGGAACTCAGAGAAGTACAGTGCAATAATCAACTCTCTTCCAAAACAGTATGATATTTGCTAGCTAGGGATTGGGTAATGTTTTCCCCAAATGCTCTGATCTACCTTTATCGATATCAGCGCTTCTTCCTCCTTTGCCACATGAGTGTAGTTTTTCTTTCACATTAATAGCAGGAAAGGGTCTCCAGTGGGAGCAGATGAAAGCAGCGATGACCATCTGATTGCCTGGTGTCCTGGGGTGAGGAATACGGAGAAATCATAACTAGATTTATAAAATGAAACTTCATCCCAAAGATTAGTTTATTAAATATATATCTATCATTAACTTCATCTTCCTTTGTAATTGTAGCTGGTGAGTGTCTGGTAACAGCATCAAATATCCCAACTTACCATTTCCCTCATTTTTAGTGTAAAGTTAGCTCAGGAAAAGCTCAGGGATGGTAAGGAGCAGAAAAGCCAATGGGCAGAGATGTACACGGGGGCTGTATTCCCAGAAGAGTCCTTCAAGCTCGTGAATTATCTTCTAATTCTCTGTTATTACTCACTGCCCAGGCTTGCTTTGAGCAGCGCCCCCCTTTGCAGGAGGGCCGTGGGAAGGACCACTCTCAGAGGACACCACTAGAGGCCGCTGTTGGAATTTAGCAAGGCACCAGAGCGGTCCGGCAGCTAATTCCATCCCTTGTTAATTTTTTGATGAACTACTCAGGAGGGGCCAAGAAAAGAGATTTTATTTGTATTTCTTCCCTTCAGCTCTAAAAAGAGTTTGCACAATCGTCTGGAGGGTTTGCAGGGAAGGTTAGACAAGTTTTGCTGGGCTTGCTTTAGAGGGCAAACCCATCGCAACCAGCCCAGCCAGGCGCTGCAGGAGCGTTCCCAACTCCAGACACCCAAAGCAGAGCATGTGAGGGCTGCATCACCCTGGGCAGTCCCCTCTCCCTGGGCCTGTAAAGGGGACACTGAGTGGTTAGGTGGGCAGGATGAGAAATCACATCAATCTCAGAACAGTTTCACTCTAGCAAATTGCTCTCCAGCCCATTTTCCCACGCAGGGGAGTCTCACCATGTGGTACCCAGTCACTCTCCCAGCATCACTTCAAGGCAGGTGATGCTGATTCCCATAAGGTGCTCCTTTTAACTATTAATAACTCTCTTTCACTGACTCCCAGTGACTTCTGATTTCATGTTACACCGAGTGACAGGCAAATCTCTTCTAAGACAGTGCATCTTAACGCCCATGCTCATCCTGTCTGAACTGGCAGCTGGAAATGCCTCCTGCACCCACAGCAGTGCCCAGGTATGTTTCCTCGGTATTTGCACTCGAAGCCTGCAGAAGCAAAGCCGGAAAAGGGTCTGACCTCTGACGAAGCAGCAGTTTGGATTCTGAGATGCCTTTTTGTGGATAGGCCACTAGAGGGGAACAAAGATCCATATTATTTCTTAGATGCGCAATGAGAGCGGCAAAGCCTCCTGCCATCGGGGGGCCGCAGCGCCCTCCTGGAGATGACTTCAGTGGCAGCACCATGTGAATGCTTTTCCTTACTTCCAACGAGAAAACAGCTCAATCCATTTTATTAATTGCACTTATCTTAAGTAAAGAAGACGGAAATCGATTATTCCCAAGGATCTGTGAATTGTACTGAGCACTGACACCAGTTGAAAAATTAGTAAAACAATACTTTTTTCTGATGGCACTACATCTAAATTGGGTGTTTGTGATGTACATGGGAGGTACATGTGTATAAGTAAAGAAATTCATTCCAAACCATTCATATTTTATGTTGAGAGCTCCATAAATGAAGGAAATTTCTCTGAAGATCATTTCTTTGCAGTTTGCCTGGAAATAATAAAAGCTGATCAGGTTGATTAGGTTATTCATTATGGAGGCATCATTCATTTGCAGTGATCTGGAGGCGTTAAAGCTGAAGATCTCTAATTACGATGCTTTTAGAGGAAACATACATGAAAGAAAAGTAGAGCATAGCTTGTAATTCTCTCCATAAAATGAATTTCTAGATGAAAAGGGAAAGGTCAGAAAATTACTTAGTGACTTCATTAGTTTAAAGAAAAACTGTAAATTATCTGGAAAATTAACATTGGAAAAGCTTTAATGCATCGAGAGGGGTTGTCATATACAGGACCACAGTAGAAACATGAATCTGGCAGTGATTTGATTAGTGGGGTGGGAACACTTCGGACATGAAAAGGGACCAACTGCCATTGATTTCTCTTAGGGCTCACTTGAAGTTGAGCTGGTGGCAGAGGAGTCCCCATCCATCAGAATGGACTCAATCCTTGAGGCCTTCTGGAGACTTAGTCTCCACCCCGGTTACTATCAGAGCTCAAAGGTGATGTCTAGGTTCTTTCAGCCAGCACAAAGGGAAGGTGCTCATTTAGCTTACTGCAAGATACAGTACCATGTTCAGGAGGGAGAGTCTGGGTGTTCTTGCTGGAATAGCATAAAAGGGAAGTATATGTGCTTGTTTGGAATAAAAGTTATGCAAGAACTTAGAGGGATACTCACGTATGGTCCTGCTGATTTCTTTAGCAAAATATAAGCTTCTTCCCTGCTCTGTGTCATGGGAAACCTCTGATCCTGGTGGCACAACTGCAGGACTGGAAGCTAACAGAAAGACCTAAAGCAAGAACAGGTACAGCCTGCTGCTGGACTCAGCTTATATCTGCTCAACAAGAGGAACTTGGCTCTGAATTTATCTCCATTTGATGTGTGATAAAGCAGCAGATCTCCACTTTGAATCATGAGCTCCCCAAACAGCTCCAGTGTGGCAGCCTCATGTCCAGGTTGGAGTTTAGACCAAAACCAGAGAGTTTTGTTCCTCCCAAAGCATTTAAGTGGCTTAATCTAAACCTCCAGAGCTAGAATATGCAGTGAATACACTGAGGTTTCTATCTGTGCTGCAAACATGTCCTAAAATCCTCACAAAAATACAACCCCATGGCCATGATTGGGCTTTCTGAGTCTAAATTCTCCCCCCATCATTTGTATAGCAATTGCCAAAAAGCAAGAAGCAAAATGACCCCTCAGGAATGCCATTTGTTCCTTCCACCTTGTTGAAAATGGTGGAAGGTGGGAGCCAAGAAGGGGTGACCTCCTCTGGGATCACCCTAATGGGTGAGGACACAACACATCCCTTCCCCAGCCACGCTGGACATGTTTATTTGGGACACTGCAAGTGAGTCACCATGGAATTATGTTTCCCCGGAGGACTGAAAGGGAGCTGGAAACTCCATCTCAGTAGAAATCAGCCTGGAGTTAATGTTTATCTTCTATCAGAGTAATGGGAAAAGTTCGAGCGAGGCGGCTGGATCCCGGGTGAAGTCGAACTCCCAAACTTTCTCTTAAATTAGGCCCAGCGGGGGCGTAAAAGCATCCTCAGGGACCACAGAGCTCTGCAGAAAATTATGCCAGCTCCACCAACTCGTGCTCATTATCAGTGTCGCTCACTCATGTCACCTCCACAATTATTTTAGGACCTGTCACCAGGAACATTCTCCCACCAGCAAATGTTTCCCGCTCGCTCTAATGGGGAGGCTGAAGTTCGAAGCTAAAGTTACCTCTGTACCTACTCCTTTGTAGTTACTGCCTTTTCTCACCGCTGCTGAACAGAAAGCAGCTAAAGGCTCCTGCAATCCACCTGTGTCTGGCAGCGGAGGGGAGGCGCTTTGGCGCAAGGGGGGTGTGCAGCTTCCCGTGCTCAACAGAAGGAGAGGAGCTGGGGAGGTGGGATGGATGGAGGGAGGGAGAGATGGAAGGAGGAAAGGAAAGAGGTAGGAAGGAAAGAAGGGAGAAAGGGAGGGAGGAAGAGAAGATGAAAAGGAGAGAGAGAAGGAAGAAGGGAGGGAGGGATGGGCAGAGTCAGACTCTGGGAAGCAGACCCTGGGCTAAGCTGGGGCCTGTAATGCAGAAACTTCAATCCACAGACTCCAAAACTGGAGGCAAATTAATGTCAAACTCCTGCAGAGATGCTAATGGTGTAAAGAGAGGATAAAGAGGACATAAGCAAAGTCTGCCCTGTTATAGGGCTGTCATGTTGTTGTGGTTTAAGCCCCCCACGCAGTTCGCTCACTCACTCCCCCTCTTTCTTTCCCCCTGCTCCCAGGGGGATGGGGAGGAGAATCAAAAGAATGCAACTCCCACAGGTTGAGGTAAGAGCAGTGCAGTAACCGAGGTATAACACAAACCACTGCTGCTACCACCAATAATAATAATGACAAGGGAAATACAAGGGAAGAGAATACAGCCGCTCATCACCCAATACCAAGCCTGACCCAGCAGCAAACCCCAAACAGTGCACCCCCTGCCCCTTCCGGGTCTCTGCTGTCTGTTTTTCCATCCTGGGCATGACGTGCTGTGGCATGGAATACCTCTTTGGTCAGTTTGGGTCAGGTGTCCTGTCTCTGCTTCCTCCCGGCTTCCCCTCCTCCCTGGCAGAGCATGAGGCTCAGAAAGTCCTTGGTCAGAGTGAACGTTACTGAGCAGCAACTGAAACCATCGGCGTTATCAGCGCTGTTCCCAAGCCGAAAGTTGAAAACACAGCGCTGCACCAGCTACCAAGCAGAAAAATGACTGCTGCTGCTGAGCCCAGGACACATGTAGATTCAAAACAGACAGCAACAGGCCTCTAACCCAGCTCCCTGCTCAAAACTGGTATAACCTCAGGATGAGATGACATTGCTCAGGACCTCACCTGGGTGAGTGCCAAATAGCTCCAAGGATGGAAGATCCACAGCTTTCCTCTGCCCCGTACCAGGATTTAACCTCTCTCACTGGGACCTTGTTCTTTTGCGTCTAATTCACATCTAGCTGCAATCTCTGCTCGTTGCCTCCTGCCTGGGAAGAGTCTGGCTCCAGCTCTTCTAGAAGCCTCTTTCACTATCTCTCCCCAGGCCTTGGCCACCAGCAGCCCCCCCTTTCCCAGCATAGTCATCGTCTCTGCACAGTGGCAGTTTGTCCCATTCCTCTTGGCTACTTCACTGTGAAATAGCAGAGCAAATTTCCCCTTGTGAAAGGCGCTGGCTGCAGCTCCGGTTCAAATGTGAACATGCCAGATGAGCCACCATCGGAGGCTCCAGGGATGAGCCGTGTGCTGGAAGGGAGCAGCTTTGATTAAGGGGATTATGCTGGAAATCAGCACCAGACAAAGCACTGAAATGTTGACATGAGCTATAGCAATGAGGAACAGCAGTGATTAATAAGCTGCAGTACTGTAACTAATCAGTGTTTGCAAGCACTTTGGACCTGGAAAGCATCTGCTGAGAACCATTCACTGCAAACATTTCCTACATGATGTTGACAATTCATATTGATATCTTCACAACAGGGAAAGGGGGGAACGACTCCTTTGGTGGAAAGGATGTTTTAATGATGTTTTCTTCATGTAGGCACACCACGTACTTGTCGTGGGCTGCAGGATGTTTCCCAACCTTGTCCTGTGGCTCTGTGGCCCTGTGCGCATTGGGATTTTGACTCCTGCTATGCCTTTAGCCTTCAGTGTGCCTCCAGGACACCCAGTCCTGTATGGGATCACAGGTTTGGGTGCAGGCAGGATAGATAGATAGATAGATAGATAGATAGATAGATAGATAGATAGATAGATTAGAGAGATAGAGAGATAGAGAGATAGAGATAGATAGATAGATAGATAGATAGATAGATAGATAGATAGAGATAGAGAGAGACATATGGATGGATGGATGGATGGATGGATGGATAGATAGATAGATAGATAGATAGATAGATAGATAGATAGACAGACAGACAGATAGGACAGACAGATAGATATTCGGCCCACAGGAAGCTCCATGTACATCAGGTGGAGCCAGGATTTCTGTTCCATCTCTTCCAGCTCCATCATCTCCCTCCCATCCCGTTCTTCAGCCAGCAGATGATTTAGCATGAGCAGCACACACAGATCAGAGCCCATCACCAAATTTTCCTTCATGCCAAGTTGAGCTGGAACCCGGTTTTCCAGAGAAAAAGATACAATTCCATTACTAGGTAAGCCAACAAACAAAAGGCCTTTCACATGTGAGAAACTCCCATCCTTCTTGGAAGTAGTAATGGGAAGAGAGACCTCGGAGTCGAACTGATGCCCTCATCTTGCCACCACCAGCACAGACATCCCACCTCCTTCCCCAGACACCCTGCCGGGAGACAACAGGTGAAAAGCAAGTTCACGGAGAATTTTCCCTTCCTCCAGTTTCCCTTTTCCCCCCTGGTCTCTCCCGCTTGCCTTTTATAGTGTAACACATGTCAGGGTTCATGTGACCAAAAGAATTTCCAATGTCAGGCAAATAATTTTTCCATCTGTGGGGTTTTTTTCCCCTCCCCATTTTATACTTTTTTAACGGAAGCGGCATCTGCGAGGTGCTGCCTGTAACCGATACATCCAGGAGTTGCACAGTCCATTACCAGCAGCCCGGCGTGCCATTTTTGGCTGCTCCAGCTGTTGTTATGGAGAGGGAATGCCTCCGTCCAGCAGACAGCTGCAGGCTCACGGTGAAAATGAAAGTTGTTTTTCAGCTCTTCAACAGTTGTCTTGCCCTCCCCAGCACACCCTGATGGGGTTTTCTAGTAACGGGCTAAGGTTAGAAGTGATGAAGAATATGGACAAGTGTTTTCTTGACATGGGTCAGGTCTTGCTTTTCCTCCTGTTTGTGTTCAGAGTGGTTTATCCTGCAAAGGTGGTTGTGTACAAGCCTGATTTCCCTGGTTGGGAATCACTCGGGATGCTGAGAAGGTCTGAGCTGCTCTGGTTGTAATAACTCACATCAGACGCTGAAGGAGTGTGATGAGAAGTGGAAGTGAGTGCTGGAGGATAAAAGTCCTCCAGGTCCAGTGCTTGAAATGTTTCTGTCAAAACCAGCTCTAAACAGCAAGAATTAAGGAAGAGGCGCTGTTTCCCTGGAACACCATTGGAGATGGATTTCACTGCACAGCCTCTGTTTTTCTTCCTGTCTTGGGAAGTTGTCAGGTTGCACAAGAAAGCTGTGGCTGCCCCATCCTTAGCAGTATTTAAAGCCAGGTTGGACAGGACTTGGAGCAACCTGCTCTAGTGGAAGGTGTCCCTGGCCGTGGCAGCAGGTTCGAACTGGATGAGCTTTAAGGTCCTTTCCAACACAAACTTCCAGGTGTGTAGGACCACGCAGGGCTTTCACCCATTGGCCAGTCTGAGAAATACAGAGGTGCCAGCTTGTCGCCTGCCCACATGAGCCAGCACTCACTGAAGGAAGGAAAGGCTTTTTAAGACCTCGAGCAACATGTGTGTGCTATTAAAGGCATGTTAATGAAGACAAATCTTTAGCTATGTACTGAAACCCTACCTGCACAATATAACAGCAACAGCAGCCCTGGTCTGACAACCCTTCTGCTTGCACTGCTGTAATGTAACCAGATCTTAATCTAGCTGGCTGGGATGCTCATGGCTCAGCATCAGAGACATCAGGATCCCAACCCTGAGCTCTGTGTGGGAGCCGTGAGGCAACAGCATCCTGCATCCCCCTGCATTGAGATGACAGCTCCCTTGGTGTGGGCATCCCTGGGTGCCACCCCAGTTACACAACCCCAAGCCTTGACAGCAGGTCCTTCGCCTTGGGAGGAGGGCCTGATTTCTCATTAAACGCCTTGTGGAGGTGGAAATGCTCTTTCCGTTGCTGTCCTGCCCACGCTCCTCCTGTGAGATCCCACACATGTGGCAATCAAAGCTAGGAAGGCAGCCTGACTTTCCAAGCATTTCTCATTGCTTTCTCAGCCGTGGGGAGACGTGGCAGGGGGAGAGCACCAGGGGATTTACAGCTCTCTGTGCCCTCCTCTGCATTGCTGTAAGGTGTCCAGGGGCTTGCACCTATGGTGGGAATCACAGATTGAGCAGTGTCAGTTACCCATATACTGCTTTCAAACCTGCAACATAAATGCATGTGAAATATTCCTCCTCAGCAGAGTATCATAAGGCAAAACAAGAATATTTGTTTATCTTTCCAATAAAAGCATCACGGGAAGGATAATTTCCTACATGCTAAAATACAGACTTTCACACTGAAAAAATGGAAGGAAGTATTGCTCATCTATTCCTCTTTAACTGCTGTGGCATTTGCAAGCATCCTTCTTTTATTAAATGCCACAGGAGACCTTGTTTTTCAATGCTACATGAAAGCGAGGTGCTTTATTAAGTAAATATAATGAAATAACCATGTGTTGTTTCTCACTTCATGGCAAATGTTTCTACTTCCTGACGGTATTGATTCCAGAACAAAAAATCCCAGTACCACTTCCCTTTCACACAATCTGTTAAACTCAGCCTAAGAGCTGGGTAAAATTTCCTTTCCCATCAAGTTTCCCTGTCTTTTTGTTTTAGTACAATACTTGTGGAGTCAAAATATACTGCTCAAACTCCAATAAACGTTCCAGAGCAATGTCTTTTCTCTTCCTATTTCCTTTTTCTGTGCCCTATCATCTGCACACCCCTGAAAAGAGAAATTCCAGCTTAAATTGTGGGAAGCACACGACGAAGTGCATTTGGTGGCAGCTTGAGTCAAAACTTGCAAGGTGCTGGTGCTAACCATGCACCACCCAATAGTGAAAGATGGCAACCATAAAAACCTTCAAGTGTGGAGTGCTTGCAAAGGGCTCTTCTTGCAGGAAATAAGAACCTGTGGCTCAGTGAATAACCTGCATCAGAAGAAGAGATGAGATTTCCACTATAGAGACTGTTTGAATTCATTACCTGGAATTGCCACATCCCTGCCATGTTTAACGAGCTACATTATTTTGGGGATATGTTCTATCAAGATCACATTAACAATTTCCCATGGAAACCATGTTGATCATGTTGCCAATGGAAATGAAGCTGAACATTAAAGCTTTTGTCACATCTATTGAAACTGTGGATTTCAGATGATGTGGGGTTTTGTTTTCCTTCAGATAAGCATCCACAAAGCCAAATGTTCATGCAGATTTGCACAAATCTGATGAAGCCATCAGGAAGGAAATCTTCTCATGGTGAAGTCAGGTGCCTTCCCTAGGGAATCTCAGCACTTCACAACTTCTGATAAAGAAAACCTGCTAAGATCTTTTTGGATTTTTGAGACACTCTGACCACAGAAGCAATCGTTTTGGATGGCTCTACAAAAGCATACACTCCATTTTCCATTGGGAAAGCCAGGGTGTGCCCAATACTTCCAAATCCAGACAAGCCTGGGCTCAGAAAGTCTTACAGCACCTGCCTACAGCAGAGAATTGATGGACTGAAGGAAGGACTCATCCCTTTCTGACTTCTGGTGCACAGTGATGCTTTGCAGAGCTAGGTGCAGGCACTTTCCCAGTTAGGATAAGAGCTTGTCACAGCCCCCTTCTGTGATCTGACATCTCAAATCTCTCATGCCTGCCTTGGTAGTGTGTGGGGAGCCCCAGAGCCAGCTCCAGGTGAATTCAATGATTACTTAGGATACAAAAAGAGGTGGAAAAACAGCTGCTGCCTGTTTGTCCTGGGTAGCACAGCTCCAGGCTATATGGCTGCCCCTGCAACTGAAGGTAAGGTCAGGGTGTGGAAGGAGGTGGCTGCTTTGGGTGGCAGGGGGACAAAACAGCCCCAAAGCCTATTGTCTGCTTCATCTCTCCCAGTTTCTATCTGGCCAGAAGCAGCAAGCTCATTTGTATGGATTGCTCATCCCAATTGACCACCTCCTGCAGTGCTTCTGGATCTTCCTCCTGACCTTCAGGCTTAGTTGGCAAACTCCAGGCACGGAAGCAAGATTGAGATGAGCCAAGTTCAGACTGGGAAAGGTCAGAGGACCCTGGGATTACTGCACAAAATATCTTTCATACCTTGCATGCCTTTAGGGTTTTCCTTCAGCTTTTGGTTTTGTTGCCAGGCACTAGACCAGCCACCCCTGCCTCTGCATGGAGTGGGTCTCCATCACAGCTGGTGGGTTCATGCTGGACACCCCTCAGCTTTTCTTGACAATTTCTGCTCACGTGAGCAACCAACCGTGCTCTGATCCGTACCCTGTGCTGCATGACATAATCCTATATCAGTTACTGCTTATTTCCTCCTTTTTGTCCCTCCTAGCCTCATTCAGACACATACAAATTCTTCGCCTCCTACATCAAATGCGTTGCAACCCACTTCCTCCAGACACCGACTGGGGAAAACTTGGCACCAGGAGCCCACTGCATATAAGATTAATTTTGTTGTTGTTTTAGGCAGTTTTAAGCTGTTGATTTATTTTGGGCTCCACATCATCGCAACATCACCAAACATCTGATGATTTTATTTCAGTTGCCAGGTTATGCATGGCCTGCCTGCTTTTCCACTCACCCAAGCCTCCTTCAGTTATGAAGAAAATGAAATGCTGGATGTTTATTTTATCTCTTTTCCCTAGAGAAGGAGTTTAATAATTTAGCAGCAGATATGAAACTGCTCTATGAGGAGTAATTTGTTTTAAGGGGGGGGGGGGGAATGAGATGCTTTTTTTCCTCTCTGTCTCTCCCAGATCCCCATATATAAAGGTATGGTTTGCTTTGGATCATATTCACTCTCTGAAGACTTGGTTTTGCTATTAAAATCTTTATTTCCTACAGATTATTCTACCATTCCTTTGTCTCTGCTATTAGTCTGCTTTTGGTATGCAGCTGTCACCATGGCTTTTAGTAACCTGCTTTCTATTGGTTCCCAGAAAAGGTTTATATCCCCTTAGAACAAGCCAATAAAGGATTTCAGGTGCTTTTTAATGCAGCTCATCAAGAGATGCATGGAAAGGAAGGGCGGGAAGTGACAGATTCTTTGTCACAACTTATTTACTAACCCTGTATTTTGAGTTTATTGCTTGCTTGGTCTCTTCAAGAGCTGTTTTCCCTTATGAAACAGTACCTTTATGCTTGTAGGGATGGATAAGTCCATTGTCACCAAGTGGGGGAAACTGTGCCTGTGTGCATCTTGAAAATGAGCCCCGTGGTCCCTTCCATATTGATTGCGGGTGTGAAGCTCAATAAACTGCATTTCTAGGCTGGGGACAGTCAAAGACCCTTATACACATTTCCCAGAAGTTTTAGAGGTTTAATGGCCTCTGAAATCACCAAGATCTTCCAAAGAGCTATTCTCAGAAGCCCTGTCAGAGCTTGGTATCTTGCCAGCCTTGGTGTTTCAGTCAAAGAGGGCCGAAGTCGACTGAGTTACTGCAGGCAAGGCAGACAGATGAGTGCATTCAGGCAGCCACACAGGGCTCCTTTCACCAAGCAGGTAGAAAAAACCCAGTTCCTTAGAGTCCATCCTCTGCTTTCCCCCAGGATCATGATCCCCAAATCCTGAGGACACCCCATGAGCTGCTCACATCCTCCTGATGAGAAAAGCAGGATTAAATAAGCAGCAGGTTCTATAACTGCACACTCCTTTCAGTATCACTTTTGGCAAAGCTATTTCGCATTCTTACCAAATAGAAATTCTTCTTTCTAACAGAGGATTGGAGGTTTTGGGGTCTTTTTTACTTCTTTGCTTTCTTTTACTTTAATAGTTCTTGTGGGTTCCCCCACCCTCAGTCATTTTTAATGTGTGGCACATCATAATATGAAGCTAAGGACACTGTTCTGATAATTCCTTGAGCAGCCCTAGCGAAACGCTATCCAGATGTGTTGCTGGTTTTCTGCAGGGGGAATGCATTGTGGGGAAAAAAAAGGGCAATTTTCCCTTCTACTTGGCCTTCAGGTTTAAATGAAGTGAGGTAGGCCACCATTTTGGGGCCAGAAGATGAAAACCAGCACACTTCCAATAACCTAATGAGAACTGATCCAGAGGAGTTCATTTGAGGAAGAAAAAGTGGGAGAGAGAAAGAGAAGGGGGAAAAAGAACCCCCATCCAGCCTTAAGAATCAGAAGCAGAAATACGAGCCTTGTTCCTTGTAAGCTTGGATAATCTAAGTCAAAAACCACATGAATCAATTCAAGCTGAGTCCAGGCTGCTGTTCTGTACACACACACTGCATTTGCTCTCCTTTATAACATTTTAGTGGCTGCTGCTTTGTTGGGAGCTGTTGGGAAACACATTTGCTCTGTTCCCACTCACGAGGAGGGCTGAAAATGTTTTGATTTTATAATAATTGGACTTTCACACCCTGAGTGTTTTCAAAGCACTGCACAAGCATTATCTAATAATCCTCAAGGCAGCTCGGTGAGGTAGGTAAAAGTCAGCATCATTATCCTCATCTTACAAACCGGGGCGAAAACAAGACAGGGGTGATATATGCCTTGCCCAAGGCCACACAACACGTCGATGGCAGAGATGGGATTAGTGCTAAGGAGCTGCTGGCTCACAGCCCAGGATCAGGGCTCTGTCCACTGGCCCGGGCTTCCCCTGGGATGGAAGTGCATTTGTGCATGAGCATAAGAGGGGAGAAAGGGAGGGGAGGGCAAGATGTGCAGGAGCTATGCACCATGATAAGTTAGTGCAAGAGTATTTTTTGCTCTGAAAGGATAGGCTCAGAGCTCAATAATATTTCCAATGTCCCGTCTTGCAGGCAGAGCTCATGCTGAGTCTCAGCTGGAAGGAATGAGCTTTTCCAAGGCAGGGGTTTGTTGGTTGGGTCCTTTCTGACCGACCTCTTTCAGACAAAAATGAGTTGAACTCAGAAAGGGGGTGAGCAGCAGGTCTCTGCTAACGGGGCTCCTCTGGACAGAGATGGATGAGGGAGCGCTGACCCCGGCAGCTCTGCTGGCAGGGGAGCAGTGACAAGCAGCTGGTAGTTGCAACTGCCTCCCCCGAAACAGCTGGATGTGAGGGAGGACATCTGGATGCAGTCTGGGTGGTTTGTGAGAAACCACGTCCACTGAGTCTCCGAAGAGCAAGCCTTCAGGATGCAGAGCGCAAGGCACCCTGCGCTTGCTAAAGGGGGCTTGATGCAGGAAGGTTGTGGAGGTGGACTGGGGCCTCCCATAGCACAGAGGTGGGAGGAATAGCTGCGTTAGGGGGTTATGCACTTCAAACCGTGCCCAGGGAATATAGCGGATCAGAGCTGCATGTGAACCACCACAATTCTGTAAATGCAAAGGCATGCCTGGAGACTCTGCATCCTATGAACTCACTGAGGCCAAAGAGCCAAACAGTGATGTAGCAGGTGGAAGAGAACTACTTAGTCTCTCCAAGCTGTCCCTGTGGCTGCCAGCCCCAGCCTGGCTAAACCACTGTAAGCTTCTGAAGCTCCAAAAAGGCTTCTTTTTCCCATGTAGATATGGGTCTGCCTAAACCCACAATCCCACTACCAGCTGCGGTTGTGTCTGGAGCCTCGTGGGTGATGGGACCCTCCAGCAAAGCACTGTAGGACCCAAACTCAGGTTTTTCAGCCCTTCGCCCTGGCTTGAAGCAGCAGGTAAAGGCGAAGCTCCACACAAGGTATCAGGGCTGTCTCTGGTTTCAAGATCACAGTTGCTTATTGAGCACCTGTGCCAAGCAGTGCTGCGTTATGCCAATTCACAGTCATTCCTGTTGAGCTTTCCCTGCTCCAGAGCTAATTCCTGATTTCCAGAGCAATATTGCAGCTCAGCACTTGTGAAAAACCTCCTGTCACATCAGACACCAGAAAATCCAATTAGTGCAGATGCTTCAGCAGGAAGGAAAATTAAGCCAGAGCTTGCACCTTCTTAGACATCAAAGCCTCAGAAGAGCAAGAAATCAGCGTAGGAAACCAAGTTTTACTAGTTCTGGTGCTCAGGGTTGTTTCTTGCCATGATCACAGGCAATACCCTTGGGGTGTCCTTCTCCACACTAGGAGAACACTGGTTACAGGATTAAGTCCAGCTCTGTTTCCCCCAAAATTTTGCTGCCTGCAAAGCGGTTACATGGTTTGCATTGAATTGCTGTGATTGCTCTGTGAGAAACCATATATTCCCTGGTTTGAGGAGCCTCTTGCCTTCAAACCCAGGTGACTAACGTTTTGCCAGCCAGCTTCCAGACCTAAGAGCTATATCTGTGTTTCTGAAGCCAGCCACAGGACCAGACCACCCTTTCCAAAATCAGCATCAGAGCCCACCCTTAGGAAAGGTATTTATTAACTACAAGTGCCTGTAAAGGCTGTGCTGGCTGGATACCCACCATTGAAGTGTCAGGACCTGTGGCCACTGCACTGTGCAGCTCCCAAGAGTTGGACTCCCTTCTCCTGACTTTGGCTGGAAGTTCATCTCAGTTCATAACAGTTGTGCTTTACCTTTGTTCTGCTTCCCTACGCATAAGCCCGTGGCCTAGAGGGAGAAATGCTGCTTGAATGTGCAGAAAACCTGGGCTAGATTCCCGTTCTCTTGCTCCTTCAACTACTTGAAAAGGAAAAGGAGTGGGGTTTTCCAGCCACATGCATGTCACATTCATGCATCTCGTTCATGCAGCATCGTGGGGATCTTGCTCTCCAAGCCTCATTACCTTTTGTCTCCAGCTCCAGAAACAGAGCAGGCGGTTGCCAGACCGTGGTATGCAACGCTTACGCCTTGAAAAATCTTTAAAGAATTTAAACTTTGCACAGACGTTTTAAGCAACCCCAGCTGCCAATTCCACATGAGACAATCCTGAGATAAATGGATGTTTGTAATCACCCAGGTGCTGGCAAAAGAAAGAACCACCATTCAAGCAAGCAGCTTATTAAATCTACCGGTGTGCCCTGGGTGATTGCACTACAGGGTTCACCCGTGTCTGTCCATACAGCACCACTTCTGCTGTGCTCAACACTGCAATTAGCTTGATTTATATTAAACGTCGTTACCTCTCATTTTCCCTATGTTCCCGTCTTTGGGAAGCCTGGAGAGTTTTGAGAGGAGTAAACCATACATAATAGGAGCAGAAAATGGTCCAGCAACAGGGGATCTGGGCTGTGCTCCTGGTGATGCTACAGACCTCATCAGGGGCAGCAGGTAGGCTAAGGAATGGTTTGGCTGGAGAAAACCCACAGTAGACGCCTATGGGTGCTCCCAGCCCCTGCAGAGCAGAGGGATGGACCCTCTCTGGTTGCCCTCCTGGCAGCAGAGCACTTGGAGCAAGACTTCAAGCATGTAGAACTCACCTGGCATGGGGATTTCATGGCAAACCCATCTCTGGGGAGAAAAGTTTGCTGTGTGGGGTGAATCTTTCTGAAGTGGGATTTGCTGCTGGGCAAAGGGCCAGCCCTGAACTGCAGAGCCCTTGGGGCTCTCTTAACCCCCATCTGGCACCCCCAGAGCCAAACCCACGCTGCTGCCCGGCTTTGATACAGCCTCACTCCCCTCAAACAGTATATGGGGGCATCAAACAAAAGCCCCCGAGCCCGCAGCATTCAGCCCTTCCCACCTCTGCCTGTGCTGCTGGCACCAGAGCCCACATAGAATGTTCCATCCTCACGAGGCGAGCCTTTGGCCAGTGCCAAGGGCAGGTTTTGGGACAGAGCATCACCCTGTCCTTGCTGAGCATCCTGCAATGTCCACTCACTGGTGCTGCTGACAGCAGGGTGATTCAGTGGGGTATCTGCAGAAACCAAGTGCACCAGGGGCAGCAGGGCCACGTGAATACAGTGGGAAGAGTTTAAGGAAAGGCTGGTGGGAAGTGGGGCTTCCACTGTCACCCAGCTGCAGCCATGACCTCACTTAACCGCACTTGGCCTCCTCTGAGCTGACACCTCATGGCACTTCTCCCATTTAGTTGCGCTCAACTAAACTGATGAAGAGATACTGCAAATTTACTGCAGGCAGATGGGGAAGGGAAGACAAAAAGATTTTGGGTGTTGACCGTAGAGCAGGACCGAGGGGGATGCAGACGTTCCGACTCTCCTGTTGGGACCATGGAGGGTGGCATTGACCCTGCGGACAGGCCAGCTAGCCCTCAAGGCTTGGGTTGCTCTCCTTGCCCTAATCCACACTGGATCAGCTGATTTCATTTCTAATTTCCTCACACATGTGCTCAAGCACAGCTGTGGAACATGAGCCGAGTCTGCAGAGGAAATCCTGAGATTTACACAGGCCCCAGTGGATTATAAAAACCTGGAAACCGGACAGATAACACTCATGTAACAGACTCGAAACATGCTGAGGAGAAAAAAAAGAGTTACAATAGATTAAAACCTGCTGTTCTCTGCAAAATGTAAAAGTGTCTTTTCCAACACTTTGAACTACTGTGTTAAAACTCTGTAGGTAGCTGTCGTTTCAAAGGTGTAATCTTCAGGAGGATTTCTTCCTCTTTTTCCGAATGGATGCGGTAAAGTTGCAATAAAAGAGTTCTTACAAGGGCTTGACCCGGAGGGCTGCAAGCTTTTTGCCTGGCGAGGCTCATTCCTAAACTGTGTGCAGCTTCCAGAGCTTCTGAGAACTTCCCAAATCTGAACTAGATGCTGAATGCACAAGATGTTGGGAGTAAGAAGTAAACATTTTTTGGTTGGGGGATATTACGTTTTCCATCCCAGTGGAACCACTTGGACACTGTGTGGGTTTCTAACAGGGGACAGATAAATCTGTTTTCCCAGCTACTCCCTGCCTACAGAAAGCCCAGACTCTATGAGTTTGGCTTTACTGGGAGATGGCCCAAAGGTCGTTCATAGGTTGAATGCTCAGCTCATTTCGCAGTGTGAATTCACCATGGTGGTTGTATCAGTCTACACCTTAACCTGGATCTTGTGGTTTTATAGCTCATTGCATAGAGTGATAATTTTCTTTCTGTTAAACAATAATGGCCATGGCCACTGTTTTCTTTATGAAATGTCTTTGTCCTGGTTCAAGGTTTTCATCTGTTCCATGTCCATTGCTCCTGTTCCTCTGTGTTTGCTCTTAGACCTATTTAGTAGCTTCAGCTAATGATTGATCTGGAAGGGTTGGCCACTCTCCTGGGGAGAGATTTTCCTACTTCCCATATCAGTAGTCTATGGAGGACCTTTTTCCACATATTTTCCAGTTGGCTACTGGTTCAGAGCTGCCATTTTTGTGCTCATTGAGGTCTCCGGCTGCATCAGTGGGATCAAAACCAGGCACAAGGTCAGACTGGTTTTTCTTAAGCTGTCAAATGTGATTTATTGCTTTTCGCAGGATCAATGACTTAAGAATTTGGGCTGCCGATCTGTGCGGGGTCACATCCATCCAGGGCAGTTTACAGGGCCAGAACCTCTTTTTTCAAGGCCCCTTCTTCCCCCAGGACTTTGTGTGAATCTCAGTTCCATTTTATCTTGGACATCAAAAGAATTTCAAGGAGGGGTCAGATAAAAGTTTGGGGGGTTTCCTCCCTCATTTCTGTGAAGAGCAAACCAAGATGGTTTGGGGTTTGTGAAAGCAGAACCCAGCTGACTCGAATCTCAGATCTGTTTTATCTCAGTCACCAATCTTTCATTTGAATTTGGGGTTTCCAAACCAAAACCCAGCTGAGACTTCGTGAAAAAACCCAAACCCAAACCTGAAATGCATCCTCCTCCACACATTCCAGGTGGTTGCTGAGAAGAATTCTCCTCCAAGTTCATTTGAATCACATTGTGACAAGAAGAAACCTCAGCTTGGCATCCACCTCCCCCCCCCAAAGAAAGAGCAAATCCCATCCTGAGAGGGGCAGAACGAAGAACAGAGAAAAGCAGACGAGACCTGACTCGGTGCCTGCACTACCAACATGCTCCAAGCTGGAGCTATTTAAATGCAAAGCAAAAACTCCAGGCATCTCCTGACCTTTAGCATGGCTTGAGACACTGTGGAATGATGTTGCAAGTATCATATGACAAGACAGAGGAAACACTGCTGAGATTTCCCTGGACTGCAGAAGCTATTGGAGTAGCCAAGAGAACAGAGTGGTTTGAACCTTGGTGCTTTACAAGATGATAGAGAAGGTGTGAAGGTGCAGTGTGTTGCCTTGAAAGACAATTGAAGGGCAAATTCCAGTGTTGTCCTCAAAAGGGAAACTTTTATCACAGATGAGGTTAATACTTTAGGATGCACAAACTGGGACATGTTGGAGATGGGGCAGTGCGGAACACTTGGCATTAAAAGGCGGGCTTGCAGCATTTGTATTTTGAGCCCTTCTGTAAATATCCAGAAAGAAGCAGGTTTTGGCAGATGGTCAATGACACAAAGAAGGAAATCACTCTCTGCAGGTCAATTTTTCCACCAGTAATGTGATCCCACAGAAAAAAAAGTCGTTTCCGTCCTCTCCCCCAGGAATCTATGTCTCTCCTATTGGATCCAATTCTGAAAAAGAACTGCTTCCCATTTAAAAGTGGATTTCCTCAACTCTCAATTCATATGTTAGCCCCTTCTGTCATGTTTTCCAAGGTATCTGTTCTGCTCTACGCGTCAGCTATCACTCCCAAGGGGTTTGTGACATAAACTGTGGCTTTTGACCGAGACTCAAAGCTTCCTGGGGTGAGCGCTGTATGTTTTCTTTTGCATTTTGCACTTCTCCCACTTCAGTAAGTAATAAGGAGCCAAAGGGAAAAAAGCTCATTCTATGCAGCTAGAACAAATGATCTTTCTCATTTTTTTGGTACCCTTTGTATCATTTATTTGGTGTATGTCACAGGCCAAACTGAATGGGAAAGCAGAAAAGAGTCAGAATCTGCAGTGGTGCCCTGATTATTTAGTTGAGCCTTTCAAAATTACACCGGGAATAATCCAGAGAGCACAGCTCTTGCAGTGGTCTGGAGAGCAAAGTCGGACACCTGAATGAGACCTCAAGGAAGGCTGTGCACAACATTCCTTCAATCGCTTCAAGATACAGGTTTGGCATACCAAGCTCTGGAGCCTGCACTAGCACACGTGTGCCCTCATGCGTACATCCACTTGTTCCTGCCCACTCCAGTATTTGCCCTGCTCTGGGCACATTGAGTTTGGTAACACACTGCAGTTGGGTCCACAGGAGGTCCAGGCAGAGCCCTGCACTTCCACGTCTATCTGAGGAGGGTTGTAACACACTGGAAAGCCAAAGGCCCAGACTTGTGGATTTTATTGGACCGGGAACTTGGACAATTCAATTCTTCAGGGAGGATATTTCTCGAGACAGTTTTGTCAAGCAGTTTTTTAACATCTGACCCCATTTGGGCCCCGAAAGTAACGACAGCCTGAACACAGGAACGCTGTGTGCTGATTGGTACCATGATCCCGGGAAAGTCAACCCTGAGCCTGGTGAATTTTCCTCTTTAATTAGGTGTGAAAAGTCAACGGAGCCATGTGGCTCTCACAGGGGAACCATAGCAGGCTGTTCTATGGACAAGCCCTTTCCACCCTGCCGTGCTGCAATCTCAGACCCATACAATCACCCTTTGAAAGCCAGGCCATGATTACAGTCCCAGCTTTCCTTCCTCTGATGGCAAACTGGGGAGAGCCTGGAAATCCTGTAACCCTCGGAGAGCTGAACGGTGCCTGGCTACATCCATTCCTCAATAGGTTTCTCTGCTGAGGAGTCTCCACCACCAAAATCACTTCTAGGCTGTTTCTACTCTGTGTTTCAATGCCTCTTTGGTGTCTGGGAATTGGAAAGCTCCTTGTGTGCAGGGTGAATTTTGTCCTGCAGTCCTCATGGTGCAGCTGGAAGGATCTGACATCACTGTAAGTCCATGCAAGGCTTACCCAGTAAGAGATCTGCTGACTGGCTTTTACAGTTACCTTCAGGTGAGAAACTCAAACCTTAGGAGATTTCAGGTCTTAAACTGCATAAGCCTTCATGAGGACTCATCCCTGCTCTACCAAGTGGCCTGTTGGGCAGGCAGTTTATTGGCAATATTAAAGTCGAGGTATCACAATTTTTTCTCCCAAACATACAATTTATTGTCAAGATCAGACACCTTCCCCTCCGCACATGGCAGTATGTGATTGTGGGAGTTAACCTTCCACATGTATCTGATGTTTTGGTTCAAGTCTTAAGTGGTTCCTCTGCACCAGTGGGGAGAAAGAGCAAGCCAGCAACAAAACACAAGCAACCTCATAAATCTATAGAAAACTGAAACTTGGGAGGATTTTACATGGCTGGATGCAAAACAATGCAGTGTGTGCAGTGATTGAAGCATTGCATTATGATTAGACAAGGAGGATATATGTAAGTTAGGTCTGAGAGCATGTCTGTGAGGCATAGTTTCAGTGGCATGCCGCAAAGCTCAGTTTTGCTATAACCCAGCTAAACTGAGAATGAGAATAGGGACAAGTGTGTTACTCTGGCATCTCCCTGGTGCTGCTTGCCTTCCTAGCACAGCTTAACAGCTGCTGCTGCTGGAGCAAACACGGTTAATACCGCTGTCATTAACAGCAGCAGCACGCTAATTCCTGTGCAAACAGACCTTTTACAACATAAGCCAATACTGCCCCAAGATACTCAGTGTGAACCTGACAGATAAAGAAGGAACAACACTGGAAGGGTCCCTCTATCAAAATCAGTTTGTAAAGTATGGTGAAAGCTTGAAGCAGGTTGCTCAGGTCGTGGGATTGAGCATATGTTGTGTCTGCAACCAGCTTGCACCATCCATGGTGCATGTTCAGGTCAGGCAGCTGCAGAAGGCTGCAGAAAATGGACAGAAAGCCTCCACCACATATGCACCACAGATAAAGGCTTCAGCACTGTTGCCAGAGCTTGCAGTTTTCCAAGGAAATGCCACAACAGTATCTGGTCACAAACCAAGTGTTTGCGAAGACTTACAGAACTCTTCCACGAACCACACCGTAGGCTTCCTGCCAGCAGATGCAATGCCTCTTGCTATCTTTAGGCTATTTAGATGTCTAGTTCAATCCAATTTGGTGCAGGACCCACCCAGCCAACAGAGAGAAATGAGACTGAAGCCTCAGTCACATTCCTGATATAACCTGACTTGGATGGTGCGAGCACTGCCTGCAGCTACCAACATCTGCCCCAGCAGCTGAGCAAAGAGCCACCAGGGACAGATTTGATGAACTAATGATAAAAAACAATTCAGAAACTTCTCATGATGCCCAAAGAAAGCGGATACATGGCCCAGCAGCCTCCAAGACACGGTGCTCTGCCATCTGGGAGAGGACAGCGATGGGAGGCATGAGCACATCTGTGGCCTCGGCCCCAGCTAGGACCACCCCAGGGGATGTGGGAGCAGTTGCTCTTGGCTCTCATTTTTCCATGCAGGAAATCGCAGACAGAAATATGATGCATCCACCATACGGCGAGTCCTGTGCGACCTGGACAAATGAGCTGCTCTCCATGGCTGGGTGTGCGGGGTGGAGCTCAGCCCCGGTAGCCCCTTTCCCCTCTCCCACCTCCAATGAAGCCGCCCCACGATCAAACCATGGCACTTCACCAACACAATGAACTCAAACGTTCCTCTTCCAGAGAGGATGTGGTCAGTCACCACACACATCTTCTGGGGCCCGACCACAGATCCAAACAGTCTGGTCGCACATCACATGTAATCGTAACAGCAAACTTTCTGACATACAGTTCAGACCTACCCTTGTCCTTGTGGGATATTTCCCTTATATCTCCATGATAATAAAGAGTGAGACTTGTTCAAAATATTAGTGTCTAGGGAGAGAGCAAAAACCCTTCAGCAGACTATGACTCACACAAGAATTACCTGAACCTGAGATGTGGGTAAGTCGTTTGGAAGAATGAACTCATCCCAGCTCAAAGGTGAGGAGTCAAGATCTCTTCCCAAGCTGAAGCTCGCAAAGCCTTCACACATGAGGCCCTTATTGGGGTATTTGTGCTGGCATCACTCAGCAGATCTCACCCCACACAAGGCTTTGCTGTCTGGCAGATGCTTTAGATGCCACGGTGGAGCCCCAGGCTTAAAGTAGGGGGCATCAATGAGATGTAGCCTGTAGAACACACCTTATAGCAAGAGATCAGACCTAAAGCCACCATTCCATGCTCCATGGCAGGACATCAGCATGGACACAATGTGATGGCACCTGGAGTTGACAGTTCCACTCCCAGAGCAGCACCATGGGGACTCTGAGCTCCAAATTCCTCCTATTTCCTCCCTCATACATTGACCCAAATACTTGTGCAAGTTCTGCAGCGTCCACAGCACATGCCAGCATCGTCTCTACATAAAAAGGGCAATGTTTTATAGAGCAATACCCCCCTGAAGGTATTATTGTCCAACTTGCCACATGTATGACTACATGAGTCTGTAGGAAAACAAGAGAACACTATTCTTCCTGCCAGGTTTTTTTAAGAAGAAAATAATACTTATGCCTAAATCTAACTTTTTCCACTTCCAGTAAAAACTCAGAATGATTTTGTAGGAAATTGAAAGTCCCTTGATTATTTAAGTTTTTTTACTGAAAATTTTACACTGGACAAGAAGTATTTCTTCTTTCAGGCTGAAGGTGAAAATTCCTTTTATTTCTGACGTGTGGTTTCCAGGAAATACATCAGGATTTGGGGTTTGCTTTCTGCAGATGGGTGAAACATGTTTTCCCATCCACTATAGGGTGTGTATCAACACAATCATTTACTCAACCCGTAGTTCCCCTGTTTAATATCTCGCGGTGTCTGTTCAAATCCAGTTGCTGTGATATGTAGTCTCCATCTTCCAGCAGTTAGCACAGAACATCAGTAATTTATCAGCATTTCCAACCTATGCTTGGAGTTGCTGATATCTGCAGTAACCATTTACTAATGGCTTTCTTATGGCTTCAGTTGCAGATCTAAAAGCTTCTAATGCTGAAATGATTGTTTTTTATCAGTCAAAGTATTTTCCAATCTGCCCCATTTCCTCCACCCACATATTTTGTTTTGTGTGAGGAAAATTAAACAAACAGGATCCATTTTTTCCAATGAAAACAAACTGGGTTTGCAAGCCAAAAGCAACTCCGCTTCAATGCAATTGGGCTTTGAGCAATTGAAAACTACTTCTGTGCTTCTGTTAATGAAGAAATTAAAAGCTTAGAGGGAACAAAATCACTGTGAATGACGCATTGGAAATAGTTGAGCTCAGCTCTGCAGGATAACACACATCAGTTGGACATGGCCCTGCTTGTTGATAACATCGCAGGAGCATAAAGGGCATGTGGCAACCAAAGCTTTGGAAACCAAAGTACAAAGCAGCTGCTTCCATGGCTCCAGGTCCAGCTGCTCAGGAGCCAACAAGCAACACTTGCTTCTCTTCAGCCTCATGTGCAGAAAGGTTGAACTTCAGACATGGTTTGTTGCAGCCCATGGATGTGGGAAAGGCAAAGGCCAGAGGGCAGAGCATGGGGTGGTACATCCCTGAGCGCTGTCTTCTGGACCCACGGCAGCCTCTGCATCCCAGAGATGGAGAGGCGAGATGTACTTCCTGTTCTGTGAGGCATGCACTTGCCTAACTCCCTGGTCATCCCTTAATTTCTCCTGGGCTCTCATTAATGCTGACACCCTGGCTACTAGCCCCCATCCCTCTCCCAGCAGCTCTGTCCTGCAGCCCATTATCTACACATGCAGCAGACAATCATCTGGCTGTGTTCACATCCCAGTTTCAAATGTAGAAGTGGCTCATGCCCAAGAAAAGGTCATTTCACCCCCAAAGCAGAGGAGCCAAGTGGTCCTGCCTCCCCGATACTCCCACATTGCCGGCCAAGTGCAAGCGGTGACGGATGAGGTTTTTAATGAGCACGGCCAACAGCCCAGTGAGCTGCAACCAACCCTGCAATGATCCCGAAACACATGGTGTTGGCTGGAGGGTCCCTGGGGAGGATGCTCAGCAGTCCAAGGGTTTCTTCGAGAGCTCCTCGCCGTTCCGGGCTGCCCCAGGATATTTCCCCACCAGCACTTCAGCGATCGAGGAGAGCTTGCATTGAAGCAGTGTGTTTCCATGAAGAAGGGAGATATCTAGAACCATCTCTGAGGATATAGGCAAGTTGAGAGGGCTCAGAAGCAGGAGGGAGGGAGGGCAGCAGCAACAGGTTGCCTCCGAGCTGCTGCTGGCACATGCTCCCGACCGCCTGTTGCTGTCTCCGAACAGATGTGGGCAGTTTCTCAGATGATGAAGTATTGAATATGTTTCTCCTTCAGGGATTATTACAACTAAATAAATCTGCAGGTTTATATGTTTAGCAGCTGACAGAGATTCTTTTTCCCTCCCCTTCTCCATTATATTATTCCTTGTAGCAAGAGCCAAAACAAGGCTTTTAAGCCAGGGAGCAGAGAGAGAATGATCAGGATGCGATTTGAGGTATTTTAGAGACAATGCTATATAGTAAATGGGAGCAAAATATCCTACCAAAACATAGCTCATTTATATATTTAAGCTTGTTTCATGGTGTATCTTGGACTCCATAAGCATTGGTTTAACCACCAGTTCATAAATTCGTCTGGTATCTTCAGAATTTGTGGCCTGGGAAAAGATCCTTCCCTCTCTCCTGGTGGTATTGGATTGGTTTTTTTCCCCTTTCTTTCTTTCTGAGCTGACTTTGAACAACATGGGGCTTGGATTTACAGTGCTTTTAGTTCCACTGAAAATATTCCCTGAGCAGCCCTGAAATGAAAGACAGAGAGTGTGTGATGAAGGACCCCATCCTGTCTGCAAGGGCATTCCAGCTCCTCAACAGCAGGTTGATCCAGGGGCACAAGCTGAGCCATACAGTCCTGATGTTTTGATGTCTATGTCTTTGTTAGAGTGTTTAAACTTACTTGAAGGCACTTCTAAATCCAATCTGAGAGGGGCTCAGTGCTGATCCTGTGCCCTTCATGGCTCCTGGGTGTCTGGTGCCAGAGACGTTCTCCCAGCACCATTGCTGGATTTTGCTCCCCAATTCCTCCTTCCAGCTTCTTAACTTCTTGTTTCATAAGCATTGAATGCAGGCTGCCAAAAGGCTCCAGCTCTGGAGAAATAAGGCATGTGCAAGACACTTTTGCCCATGCACCAAAGCTGATGGCAGCCTGATAAGCTCCAGGACTACTTTACCTGCATAGGATATTGCCCCAAGGGATGGGGAACTCAGCTGCTCTGGTTTAGGAGCCTAATCCTGCACTTAGTCCCTGCACATGGGAATGAGGAGCCCCACCTAAGGGTGCCTGTTTCCTGTCACTTGGCCATAACAATAATCATCATAATCCCAAATGCACTATGAGGAAAGGAAAGTGGTTATAAATTCAGCTCATCCAGAGCCTTGGGAAGCCAAGGAAGCAGATCCCACTAGGGTGGAGCAGGAAAACATATCACACTGTTTGAAACTCCCTGTAAGCTTGACCACAAATCTAAAAGCTGAGATCTCTGCAGGAGAAAGTCAAGAGAAAGCCCAAGAGCTACTGTTTTGGAGGAGGATGAATGCCATGCACCAAGCTGGCCACATCACCTCTGTGACAAGGGACACAGCTGGCTTCATGCAGTGCTTTTCCCAGCTACTGTGTTTGGGGTGGGGAAGTGGCTGTGCCCATCCATCCCTGGGTATAAAGCAAGGTCTGGGCAATCTTAGCTCCCTTCTGGCCCTGGCTGCACATGCATCCAGGTCCTGGGGAGGTTTTAGGGAAAAGGGGATGCTTGGAGTGATTCTGGTACAAATCCCTACTCAGCTCATGGAAAACACTCTTCACTGCGTTTTCTGCATCTCTAATTAAACCCTGCAACAAACCCAACGTCAGATAAAAGTAACAGGATCCATGTGGAGATGGGGAAGCTGCTGGACTCATGACTGTCTGGCTGATTCCTGGCTCCTAGCTGTGGTCAGACCAGGGAACGTGCCTCCGAAGGTGTCTCCTTGGTGCTCACCATGAGGCAAGCATATGGTGGGACCTCGTCATGTCCAGCCCTCCCCTCCACTCTGAGACCTCATTGAATCACCAAGCAATTAGGTAAGAATAAAGCTGAAGTAGGCTCTCATGTTACCACCGAGAAGCCAATGCAAGTACAGAGCAACTTACATCACAAGTCTGAGGTTAATGCATTTCGTAACAGCACATGAAAATCTTTTAACAGATTATTCTTTATTTAATGGTTAAAACTGGGGGGAAGAGGGGGAAGAGATGCCGTGTAATCCCACGGTCATAGGGAGAAACCTGCTCTTGGATTCATCCCCCCACATCCCATTGCAAAGGAAACAAATATTATTTGTAGCGTGGTTTTGACCAAAAAAAGGATGTTTGTGGGGTTTTTTTCATCTTTACGTCCCAGTTTGCGTGAATGAACACGATATTACACTGCTTTAAGAGGACTTTGGCAGCTTTTTATTGCTGTTTTACAGCACAGTTGTTCTTAGAAACAAAAGGTTTGAATTAATGGTGTTTTAATGTACAGGATATGACAGAAATGAAATGCAGAAACAGTTGGCTTGCACACTGGGATCCAAGTCAAAATAAGATTTGGCCGTAAGCCTGCAGCGCTCCTCTGGGACACCCAAAAGGGGTGTGAACATTAACTCATACAGCAATAACCCTGGCGATCATCAGCCTGCTTCAGACTCCCACTAATGCAATAATTGAATAAAAACCATCTTCAATTGTCATATTAAAAAGCAACCTTGGACGCTGGATAAAGACACAAAAGCAGAGCAAACTGCATGTCCTGAGCCATTCAAGACTCTGCTTAGCTCCAGTTTTCCTGTTCAAGGCAAGCCTCTGACAGAGTCTGAAGCTTTGGTTTGTATCTATTGAGATTTAGCAAACTATCCCCCTCCCCAAAGAAAAGCACTGCAGGATTTGCTTTCTTCTTTTTCCAAGCAATATAAATCCTCAAAGTACCCAAACCAGCAAACAGGGATGATTACCATCCAAATATCTCTGACATTTCCTTCAGGGTTTCTGAAACCCTCAAGACCTCTTTCTATCTTTGTCAGTGTCTTCCTCTGCTGCCTACAACCACGTGCCTTAACTCCTCCATCTCTCCAGCCTCCGATGTTTCTGATGTTTCCATGAAGGAAGGATGCATTGTGTAGCTGACGACTGCTCGGTTGTGGTGCCAGCTTGTTCCACAGGCTTGACTCTTTCTTTTCCTTTCTCTTCTTTTTTCCATTTTGGTAATTGGGAACAGGCAGAAGTTTGGGTATTAAAAAAACCCCCGAGCGTTCCACGTAATTTAGAGAAGTTAACAAAGCATGAAACTAAATAAAAAACACCATCCGGTGCTGATCTCAACATTTATATATGCATGAGTGCATAGAGCCCTATAGAATATAACTGAACAAGATCCCTGCTTTCAGAGCAAGCCTGTTGCTGCTGTTGCTTTGATGCTGCGTGGTATTTTGATGACTTTTTGACCAGATTGGTTTTTTAAACCATGGTATCTGCTTGAATGTTTCAGGTTTCCTCTTTTGGGTACCTCGCCATGTTACTGGCATCTCTCTAAGCAATCACAGTGGTACCTCAGAAACTCAGTCCTCTGCGTGCTTTCGGGAGGTGTGGTTAGCCAAAGTGGTGGATGGGCTCTCTTTGCCTTCAGCTCTTTCTGAAGATCAGAAAGTCCTATAAGAAAGAAGAATTAATAGGGAAAGAGAGTTAGTGAGTCGAACTGTCTATATCCACTGGCATTGCTCTTGCATGAGAGGATGCAGAAGCACAACAGCGGTGCTGTCAGGCTGAAGAGCTGGAAGCTGGGAGGTCCAGAGGCAGAAGCTGTAATTTGACATTGTCACTGAATGAGATGACGCTGAGGGGAGAGAAACCAGTAGGTTCCTCCAGCAGAATTCCCACAGGCCACATCCACAAGCATGATCACATCCAGGACATCTTTTCCTACTCAGATGATGCCACTAACCCCTTGCATTCACTTCTTGTTTCCAGGAGGATGGAGCTCCCTGGAGCTGCAGGTGTCCTGACGGTGGATCTTGGCCCCAAAGTTGAGACCAGTTTGGTCAGGTTATGCCTTAAGCACTGATACTGGCAGCTGGCTTATGTCTGTCAGCATGAGGCTCAGCATAACATGGTAAAAATTGATTCCTTCTACATTTCTTCTGTTCCGACCCCGAGCCCCAGTTAGACACATGCGTAGCCCCCCGCTAGCAAAGTTGATTTCCTGGTTGTGATTAGGGATGGTTTACATGTATTTCCTAAAATTGTTTTCCTTTTATTAACTATCATTTAAACAGAATTCTGTGTATCATTGCTTTTCCAACACATCTGCGCTTCAAAAGACCCTTGCCAACTTTGGTCCTGATATGGGATGTTGAAATATATAGAGGCAGGACTTGCATATTAGTGAGGGCCCAACTTCCCTGTCATCCCACCACTTCAAACTCAAGGTGCAAAAGGCACTGCAGGAATTAGAGCATGTTTAACAGAGTACTTAGCAGGAAGTGTGATGTTAAGTCACTATATGAGAAATAGCCACCATGATGAGTTGGTGTCAGACTGTCACTCATCCTTTTCCCTGGGATGAAGAGCAGGATGGAGCTGGACCAAGCTGGGCATGGGGAGAAACCACTGTGGGGCTGGGTGTGCAGCTCCCTTGCTCACCCTCCCTCCGAGGATAAAGCTGGCAGCTGGTGGACAAGGTCTGTTGCAGGTTTCTTGTCTCTCCTCCCCGCTTCATGCTTTCAGTATGAGTCCAGCCCCCCCTACCCATTTCCAGGTCCATGAGGAGTGAGAGGGAAACTGGCAGTCCTCATGAGCTCATTTTTCCCTCCTGGAATTAAGTCATACTGCTGAGTAAAGAGGTGTATTCATAGAATCATAGAATAGTTAGGGTTGGAAAGGACCTTAAGATCCTCCAGTTCTAACCTCCCTGCCATGGACAGGGACACCTCCCACTAAACCATGGCACCCAAGGCTCTGTCCAACCTGGCCTTGAACACCACCAGGGATAGAGCATTCGCAACGTCCCTGGGCAACCCATTCCAGTGCTTCACCACCCTTACAGTAAAGAACTTCTTCCTTATATCCAATCTAAACTTCCTCTGTTGAAGTTTTAATCCATTGCCCCTTGCCCTATCACTATTACCATGTCCCTAATGAATAGTCCCTGCCCAGCAGCCTTATAGCCCCCCTTCAGACACCGGAAGGCTTCTTCCATTAGTGCCCTGCCATGGTACAAGGGTGAGGGAAGCTCTTCCCTTCAGTACTGAGCAGCTCTGTGTTTGGGATTTGCCTGGTCTGCATTTCAGGTACATCTTTGCCTTCTTCAGAGGGGCTGTGGGAGTTCATTCCTTGCTGAAGGCAGAGCAAGACTTTCAGATGCATTAGGAGGATGCACCTTGGTCATTTCTAATGGAAGAATGATGGAGTGACCTTCAAAGGCGGAGCACACAGTCTTATGTGAGGGCAGAGGGGATTCAGGATCAATATTTCTTCTACCCAGGCTGAACTGGGAATTGACTGCACCCACACCTCGTGGGACTGTATCCTTTTTACACAGCTGGGAATCACAAAGCAGTTGGATTCTGGGATTTACCTCCTTTAGCAAAAACAACAGTCAAAACATTTCAACATTGTGTCCCATGGTGAAAGTCCCACTCAAGAGGCCAAAACAAAATGTTCTGACCTTATTCACACAAAATTGCATCATAAGCTTTGATTCCTCCTGCACTCTTCTTGCAACTGTAAAGCTCAGTCCTTTTCCTTTGGCAGCATCCCTCTGGTTTTATGAGGTCTGCGGGGTGTTATTAATGTAGTTCCTGACTCCCTGACAATCCAGTACAAGAAGGGGTTTTCCCAACTGAAAACTAGCTCTCAGGTCTCAGCTGGCCCCACAGAAACAAGCGTCACTCAGACAAAAACGTGCACACCTGAGCCTTGCCCTGTGCCGCATTGGAGGGATGCTGCAACTTCCAGGGGCATTGCCCTGTGCCGCATTGGAGGGATGCTGCAACTTCCAGGGGCATTGCCCTGTGCCGCATTGGAGGGATGCTGCAACTTCCAGGGGCATTGCCCTGTGCCGCATTGGAGGGATGCTGCAACTTCCAGGGGCATTGCCCTGCATCGCATTGGAGGGATGCTGCAACTTCCAGGGGCATTGCGTTTGCTCTGAGCTGTCCCTGACTGTCTCCCGTAACTATTTAGGGAGCCAGAGCCTGTCATGGCTTAAGCCCTATAGACGCAGTAGTTTGAATAACTTGATATATATGCCTATGACTGCCCTGGATTCACAGATAGTGTTGTAATAGCCCATGTATCTTCCCAGACCAGATTCGACCATGTTTTCTCTAACTTAACTCTGTGAGACAGAGCAAGGTGATGCCAAGGGTAAGATGGCATGCCAGTGATACAGATGTGATGATAATGGGCAATTAAGGAGGTGTGTGTCAGCAAGTTAGGAAAGCCATTTGTGCAGAAATACTGGGATCAGAAACTTTATTTACTGGAGCTCAGTCAGGTCTCATTGTTTATAGATAGATCTATTTGTCTCTCGAATTTTACAGCTATTGGCTATGAGGTGATCAGACTCAAATTGGATTAGTTACCTGTTCCTTGCTTAATGACTTCTACCTCTTGTCACCTGCACACCAAGATGGCAAAGGAGGAAAAGACCACCACACCAGCCTCAGAACAGAAAGAGCACCCACACTTGCACCCTCAGCTGCCATCAGCATCCCTTGCTGGTGTGTTGTGGCAGACCAGCAGCATTGGTCTTCCATCATTGACAGGGGATAGGGATGAATTTATGGATGCCACAAAGCCATCAGGTTCTCTATTTGCATTTTGAGTGAGCGTATGCATAGCAAAGGGCTCTCCACACACATTCACCAACTTACAGAGAGATCCTTTCAAAGAGCAAGGTAGAAATGAGAAGTTATTGGAACTAGATGACCTGAAGGTCCTGTCCAACACTAACTATTCTATGATTCTATGGTTCTATGATATTAAGGGGCAACATAGATTCCTCTGGAGATGGAAGAATCCTCCCACTTGCAAAGACTCCCCCTGAGATAACCTGGAGGTGCCTCCAGCTCTTCCACCACAGAAGGGGGGAGACACAAGCCCCATTGCCATAGCAGCAGAGGGGGGTACAATTTCCTATTGCCCCCGTGCACCATATCCAGAAACAACAGTTTTTGGGGGGAAAAAGTCAGATTTTTTAAAAATGTGAAATTCCACATTTTTTTTCCAGCCTCGTCCATAAAGGATCAATATTGCCCCGAACAGGAGAACACTTAGTGAAGGCAGTGTTATGTTTGCTGTAGCAAAGCAACAGTAGCTAATGTGAAAGACTATTCCAAGGCTGGTTTTTATTACTCGAGGTCCCTTTGAATTAGAGTTTCAACAAGCAGCACTGACTCAACCGGTAAACATGGGAACTGTTGCTAACAGCGTGCAGCAATTAGGCAAATTAAGCTCAACACAGCCACATGCTGTTGTGCTCACAGGCCTGGTAGTCCCGCTTCCCCTGTGAAATCCAAAGGGCTTTTTTCCCATCTCCTTGATATAAGTGATGCTGGTTTTTCCAGCCCAGAACCCCTCAGTGCAGTTGGCTGAGGCACGTTCACAGCCTGGTGTGCCATTGGAAAAAACCTGCTCATCCCGGGAGGGAGCTGGCAAGTGGCAAATGACTGATGCAGAGGTGACATCTTGTCCTTCTCAGAGGTCGCATTGGCTGGCTGGGGACAGCAGAAGAAGCCATTGAGACGGTTGTTACCTTCCAGGCTGCTGTTACACCATCAGCAATCTCCCATTCACTTTGGGAAGGCTTTAAACACTGGCAAAGTGCTGGACAGGCTTCTGGCATAGAAATACATGTGGGCAATGGGGCTGGGACTGGAATTAGTGTAGGGACTGATGCCACCAGCAAACCCAGTGCTCAAGAAAACACTGTAACAGACCCTATTCCTGACAGTATTTTCTTTTCTGACCTCTACCACTGAGAATTTTCATGTCCCTGAGTACAGGCTGCGGTAAATCAAAGCACCCGAAAGCCAGAGTCACTTTGGCAATGGAAAACACAGGATCAAGCGGCTGCCCGGTGCCAGTGCTGTAGCTCAGCCCATGGTGATGTATAAGGAAAGCACGGACCTGCCAGCTGTGAGCGTTCCCCACAACCCCATCACTCTTCCTGTCACCAACATCCAGAATGAAAATGTCACTTTATTTAAATGAGCCTAACTGGAGCAGATCAATGCAGCGCTGCCATAGCTCAGCTGAAGCCAAATAAATCCCCAAAGAGAATAAATCAACCAAAGAGAAGCCACCAACAAAAAGCCAAGTGGCAGCACACAACTGTATGAGAAGACCTTCGGAGATGATGCATAGGTGCTATCTACACCTTCCATTTAACTAATCAAAGTGCCCCTTTACTATACAAATATCCCAGTATGGCCCAGGAGAACCCTTCCTCTGGACACTGTTTCTGATGTCCTATCAGGTGAATGAGATTTTACTGCATGAATATCCAATATCTTCCCTTTCCCAACAGAAGAGGCCAAGGTGGTTTGTGGATTGAAAATAGAGCGAGCTCAGTCAGCCTTCCCAAGAAACCAGAAAGCAGTGAAATCCAACCCAGCTTAGTAGACTCAATAAAGACTTTAAATGATGCTTCATTTTCATTGCTTATAGAAAACCAAAAACCCAAGACTCAAGAGCCAAGGCATTTGCTAGGAAATTCTTGGCATTTCTTCTTGGGACACTTCATGATCATTCTGGGACATGGGTTTTCAGGAAAGCATCGAGAGGAAGGATACGTTATACAGGGAATGTTGCAATGCCGCACAGCTTTGTGACCAGTAGTAGCTACAAAATGTAATGTTGAGAACCAACAAAAGAAAGCCATAAAAAGCCACTGCTGTGTGAAGATGGGGAAACTGAGGCACGGGCTCATGTGGGAGAGCAGGATCGATGCAGACACTCCACTGTGGTCCAAGCATTGGCCTGAAGATCCAACTGTGTGTTTCTATCCTGCACAACATGTGATGGGACACAAGGGTAAAGGCTGGAGGATGCAGACACATCTGGAGACAGCCCCATCACCAGGAAGCCAAAGCACCCTACGGCAAAGCAGGGGTGGTGGTGAGGAGCATCTGGGGCTTGGGAGAAAGTGCCTAGAGATGAGTCAGGCCATGGGATGGGACTTTGGTCTGCAAAGAGGCTGAGAAAAGGCTTTGCTATTTGGCCCCCGACAACGGAAAAGCATCCAGATGAAAACCTGCGGTCAGAAGCTCTCGAGCTCGGAGGTCTGCACTGAAGCAAGTGAGCTTTTCAGCAGTGCAACATGAACCTCGAGCCCATCAGCAAGGAAATCACCCTGCGACAGTAGCTGAAAACACGTTGGAGCACAAAACAGTTCGAGGCAGGCCAGGGCCGGCTGGAGCACCCTGTCCCCACAGACCTCCCCAATCACTGCAGCGTGTTTCCTTTTGCCTTTTATTCCTTGTTTCTTTCCTTTCTTTTCCACCGAATTGGACGGACACGACTTCAATTGCGACCAAAATTGCTTCCGTAGGATTGTGGGGGAGGAACCAGAAAATAAATACTTTAATTTTTCCTCTGAGGCCAGAAAAGACAATGAAAAGAGAGCCTGGATATGCAGATGGAGAAATGATTAACCAGGCGCTGTCCTTTATCTGTCTGGAAGTCCTCTGCAATACCAAGGTTAAGAAAAGAGCGCAGAAGCAACTGGCCATAGAGCTCATTAATCTGTCTCTTTTTGTTGGCACCAGCCAGGTAGCTGGACCCCCAGGGGCTCTCAGTGTCCACTTTCAACATACTTCTTTGATAACCAAAGCAGTTTCTCATGTCCCGCAATGACGAAGTGGTGGATTTTGCACCGTTACCTTACCTTACCCCCAGTGTTTTAGGATCACAGGACAACACAGTAATCAGCCTGGCAAAGGAGCTTGGCCAGGCAACGTGTTTAATATGATTTGCAGATAGAAAAAGCCCCAGAGTTTGTATGAGAGCATGGGTTTCTATAGAGTTAAATAGCAAAGGGAGAGCTGAAAGGAGAGGAAGGCATCTGAAAACACAACTCTTCTTAGCTAGGGAGTCTTGATCAGCGCAGTTAGAGCTTTTCCAAGTATTTTCATTGTTTTGCACATTAGGAAGAAGCAGCCCCTGGTCCCAATACACCGTACATGCAAACCTGAGGAAAACCATCCCAGGGAGGTTCCGGAGGCAGCAAACACCATCCTCTGCTGCTCAGCCAGTGCTGTGCAATTGTACTTTGCATTCTCCAGCAGCTCTTGTGCCAAGCTCCCCATGTATCCAAGGAGGATTAATGCCCCAAGATCATGTCCACACCACAGCACGTTCCAAATGGGTCAGCTTGGGAGGAGCCAGAATGTCCCAGTGATGAAGTGGGGAAACTGAGGCACAGCCTGAGGATGGGTATCAAAAGGGATGGGTTATCCCATTTTACACTCCTTGACTCACACAGTCTCCAGCAAGTTTGACAGAGGAATATAAGTAATGGGGGACAAGGGAAAGAAAAGCAAAGGAGAATAAATCCACTTTTCTCTCCCTTTCATCAGGGAATGTGGCAGGGAGGGAGGAGAACGGGTTAAAGTGATCCCTCCAGCCGGAGATCACAGGAGACCCCCCTTTGTCAATGTGGAGTGCTTGCCAGCTATTGGGTTGAATAATTAAACAGCTCCTTAACCCTCGGACAGCGTGTCTCCCTGCTCCTGACAGCCTGTACTTCAGTAGCTATGGCAACGATTTGGGCGCCAGCCTGTTGACTGAAGAATATGGAAATCACAAGGATTTAATTTTGCTGTGGCACAAAAAGTTGTTTGATCTGAGGGCTGTGGCTTTTCTGCGGCTTTCAGCAAGGAATCATTTCGATATTCATATCTCCCATTCAGATGTCACTTAACAGCTCCAAAGAAAAAACAAAACAAGGAAGACAAAAAGGCCAAAAGATCCTCAGAAATAAAAGGAATCAGCCCTGGTTTTCTGGTCTGGATTAACACTTAAGGTGCCAACTGGAAGGAGCTACCTCTGTTTCATCCCAGTGTCAGAAGGGCTGGAGAGGTATCTGCATCCCAAGCAGTGGAGTGGTGGGAACCACTGTAAGGAGAGAGCCAAGGAGGGCTCAGAGGACACAAGGAAAGGAACAATCCCTTCAGGGGCTAGAAGGGACTCAAGGAGCACCAAGGAAGGCTGTAACAGAGGAGGCTGGTGGGATCAAGGGGATAAACTAGAGGCCAGAGACCATCTGGTTCTGAAAATCAAGGAGGTAAATCCCCAGAGTGGGGGCATCCTTGCAGCAGCATCCGCTCCAGGGCTGCAGGGGAACAGAGCCGGAGGCAAATGGAAGAGCTGAGCCGCAGCCAGGACATGGGAAGTCAGCACAGGGCTGCCAGCTGGGGAGAGAGGTTGCATCCATCACCAAAAGTGGCCTGAGTGCAGGTGGGCAAATCAAGTGCAGATCACCCATCCACTTGGAAAATGCCATTTCCAGGCCAGTTATTTGGGTTGCAGCCATATGAAGAAGAAGGAGAAGAAGAAACCAGGGACAAACACGGTTCTGTTTTCATCTTCTCTCTACTTCGATAGCAACTGCCTGGCAGGAAGCTCCTGTGGGGGAATTCATTCATACACAAAGACCAGAGGTATTCAGCTCTGGCCTTAGGGAAAGGACCTGGGAGTCCCACATCACTCATCCTGGTTTTCTCTCTGTACCTGCTTGTATCTCTCTTCCAGGCTGCTTTCCTAAAGGAAGCTGATTGATAACCTGAGTTAATGAAGGAATGACAGAAGTATATAGGCATCAACTCTTTGCTAAGATGCTCGTATTGCATAGCCAAAGGGACCGGCTTAAACTTGCTATTTTTGTTTTATCTTTCCTGAATGCTTGTGGGATGGAGAGAGAAGAGGCTTGAATGAAAAAGCTGAAATGCAAAACACATGGTATCCAAAAACTTATGTGCATCAAAGTGTGCATGATTGCTGCCTGCCAAGGCTCAGACCCTGCAGCCAGGACTGTGCATCCACCTTTTACATGTGCTATTTCTTTCCAATTCTCAGGAACTTTAGGGTATGAAGAAGAAATGAGGCTGTATTTAGGCACATCTAGGCCTAAATCTAGGGCCAAAACAACCAGCACCCTGCCTGGCCAGGAGGGAGGTGCCCAGCATTTTCCTTGCAGAAGACCTGCAGACACTTTCTCACCATAATATCACCCCTTTGAAAGCAGAATGAGAAGGAATGGATGGAGCCAAAACATCTGACATATCTACTCCTCAGAGCAGGATGGGACCAGCAGGAAGCAGGTAACACCTTCAAGAGCTAAACTCTGCTCATGGGTAGACCCTGCTTGACTGCCAGGACTGTGTGATGCTGAAGCTGGTGGGAAGAGCTCAGCCCTGCAGAAAGCTATGGCTCTTAGTGTGACACCAGCACAGAGACAGCCCCTTCAGATGCAGGATCCAGCATGGTGGGGTTGCAAGTGCTACAGAATCACAGTAAAATCAGAGTCCTGGCACTGTGGCTGGAGCCGGTGGGCAGCAGCTGACTGAGCAAGCTGCCAAGGGAGCAAGAGGATATAGTTAATGGGAGAGCTGAAGCTCATTTTTCTCATCCCTGGTAAATCCATGTCTCAGTTAAAAGCTGTAACAGCTTGAACCAGAGAGCACAGGCTCTGCAGCTGCCGGCTGTGACAGCTCGTGACCTCTGTGGATTGGCAAAGAGGGAAGGCTCTTGGAACGCGCACCCCAGGAGGTTGCTCTGGCTCCTACATGGGCTGAGCTCTTCACGTCTAGCCTCATGTGGGAGCTGAATTTTAAATGCTCAGTGTAAGAGTTCCCTGGGGCTTGGGGGGGTCCCTCTGAGGCACTGCTGCAATGCAAGAAAACCATGAAAATGATTATGGAAGTGACGACTTCCACCACCTCAGATGGAGTTTGGTCTGCAGGCGCACCCAAATGTCTGTCCAGCTTTCAGCCATCCAGATCCTCTGGGTATCTCACAAGAGTAGGTTTCCTTAGGAAGCTTCAGACCTGGATAACCTTTGGGAAGCAAGCAAGGGAAACACAAGAGCAGCTCTCCTAGGAATAACACAGCGAGCTTTTTTAACTGCTGCGAGCCCAGCTCAGCAGAGCTGTGCAGAGGGCTTTGGTGGATGTGTCAGGGGTGGGGAGGAGGAAGGTAGGACCCGAGTAGTGTTAAATCCATCTGAGATCTTCAGATGCACTGTGAAAAGGCAGCAGAGGTTTCTGGACAAACAGTCACTTCTAACGTCTGCATCAGCTATTTCGCTCTTAGCATGATGGAAGACCCTTAAGGCTCCCAGAGCCGGTTCTGGTCCATCAAACACATAAATTATCCTACATTTCAAAGTTGTCTGAATAAAGTGTGCACAAACAGCCAGCTGGCCAGAGGACACTAATCCCAGGCTGTAAAAGGTTTCCCCTTCTCAGCCATCTGCCTTTTTTTGCTGTCTGTAGCTATCTGTCAGCTAAGTGCAGAATGGGTCAGGCTTGGTCATCAGCCATCCTTGAGTGGGGAACTGCAGGAGAGTGTCTCACTGGAATCCATCCAAAACGCTCTTTTTCCTTCCTAGGAAGGCAGAAAGCCTGGGCCATGGTAAACGTCCTTCTCAATTCCCTGTCTAACAGCTGGTGAGGGCATCTCCTTGGTGCACAGTGGTGGCCTGAAATGTGTCAGCTGCAGAGAAAGCAGTCCAGCAATTAACTAGAACAAAAGCAATTCCCCGCCCTTGGAATATCTGCAGTGGTGGAGATCAGACACCTTGGAAGGAAGTGAAAACATTGACCAAGCTGATGGCCGCTAATTTGCTTGAACAACCTCTAAGCAGCCCTACCCAAAGTCCACCTATTTGTCACTGCTATGAACACTCTTCTACCCATTACTAGAATAACAGGGCTGAGTGGATTGTTCTGCATGGGAATTAGCTCTTAGGGACCAAACTCCAGAGCAAACTCCACACAAACTTAAAGGGACAAGGCCATGAGCAGAGTGTGGTTATTGTGCCCCATTGTAGGCTTGTAACATGTGCAGTTATCAGCCAAAGTGACTCAAAAAGAGAAGCTCAGTTTACTGGAAATCCCAGTATTTCAAAGTGGGGTTTTTATATCCAAATCCCAAAATAACAGTATTTCCCAAAATAATAGTATTTCCCAAAATAATAATAATAATAAAGTCAAAGTCAGAAAAGCCAAATAAATAGCACAGAAGCTTCTAAATGGATGTATTCTGAATGGCGCAAGAAAATCCACTGATATTTAAAATTAAAAATACTAATTCAAACTTTTTACTTATTATGAAGAAATATGGGAATTTGGGGGGGGGGAAAAAAATCAGCATTTTTACTTGGAAATTGGTATATAATTGAATTCCCAGATCTCCTTTGAACATTGTTTCAATCAGAATATTGAAACTGCCATACAGAAGCAGCAACCAACCCCAAGTATTGATAACCCTTCCATACCCAGAACAATTTAACTTCCTTTCCATAAGAAAAAGAGAAAGAGATTCAGAGCTGCCCAAGGAGAAGGACCTGGGGGTGTTGGGCAATGAGAAAATGGATGAGCCGGCAGTGTGCGCTCGCAGCCCAGAAACCAACCGTATCCTGGGCTGCATCAAAAGGAGCGTGACCAGCAGGTCGAGGGAGGTGATCCTGCCCCTCTACTCTGCTCTTTGAGACCTCACTTGGAGCATTGTGTGCAGTTCTGGTGTCCTCAACATAAAAAGGACATGGAACTGCTGGAACAAGTGCAGAGGAGGCCACGAGGATGATCAGGGGACTGGAGCACCTCTCGTATGAAGATAGGATGAGAAAGTTGGGTCTGTTCAGCCTGGAGAAGAGAAGGCTGCGTGGAGACCTCAGAGCAGCCTTCCAATATCTGAAGGGGTCCTATAGGGATGCTGGGGAGGGACTCTTCATTAGGGACTGTGGTGAGAGGACAAGGGGTAACGGGTTCAAACTTAAACAGGGGAAGTTTAGACTGCATATGAGGAAGAAATTCTTTCCTGTAAGGGTGGTGAGGCACTGGAATGGGTTGCCCAGGGAAGTTGTGAATGCTCCATCCCAGACAGTGTCCAAGGCCAGGTTGGACAGAGCCTTGGATGGTATGGTTTAGTGTGAGGTGTCCCTGCACATGGCAGGGGGGTTGGAACTGGATGATCTGAAGGTCCTTTCCAACCCTAACTATTCTATGATTCTAAGAAGATCAGGCTTTTCCCTTAAACAAAATTCCTTAAAGCACTACTCAAGAACATTTACTCAGCAACATCAGGAAGTGATATGATTTCAGCAGCAGTTTTGCATTGGGCTGACATATTTGTAAATACGAGTCAGTCCATGGGCGGATGAATTTTGCCTTTCCAGTCTGCAAGTTTATTGTCCATTAATAATCATCAGTATCCATTTCATTCTGCAGGAATGAAGGGGTTTAAGCGCTAGTGTGTTACTGGGAGCAGCACTTTGCTGTTTTCTTGCACTGGAGAAAATGATTCTGTCTCTCCCTGTCATCCTAGCAAGGCTGGGGTGGATAATTGACACCACACCATGAAAATTGCTCGTGGTTCAGGAGTTTAAGCATGTGCTGGGCTGTGGGGAACCCGCATTTGCCCTCTGGCACTGGAGTTCCTTGCTTGAGGCAGCTCCCCATTAAATATGGGAAGTCTGCAAGACCATGGAAGAAGTCCTCTTCCCGTGCTTTATACACACGCTTCAAAACACCTTTTGCTTTTCTCCTTTCCAAACCACACAATCTCATTTTAAACCTCTCCCCCTCTTCAGCTCTCTTTGCTGGGTCCTTTCAAAAATCATGGAATCCCAGAGTTGTTTGTGTCAGAAGGGACCTTACAGCTCATCCAGCTCCAACCCCTGCCAAGGGCAGGGACACCTTCCACTAGAGCAGCTTGCTTCAAGCCCCTGTGTCCAACCTGGCCTTGAACACTGCCAGGGATGGGGCAGCCACAGCTTCTCTGGGCACCCTGTGCCAGCGCCTCAGCACCCTCACAGGGAAGAGCTTCTTCCTTATACCTAGTCTGAATCTACCTTCTTCTAATTTAAAACCATTCCCTCTTGTCCTATCACTACAGGCACTACCAAATAGTCTGTCTCCATCTCTCTTATAAGGTCCCTTTCAGTATTGAACAGCCTTCTGTGCTACTAGAGACGCAGCAACTGAAATGCAATGCAGTATTGAAGCATCATTCATTCAGTGGAATGACATTAAAATACCTTTGGTCATGTTTCTTTAAGCATTGTTAGGTTGTTTGGGCTATCAGGTGGCAATAGTGGCCTTAGAAGGAAACAGCCAGTCCTGGAGCCTGTGCAGGGTCCCATGCAGCTGAGCAGAGATTATCAGACAGGACCGTGGTGAGAAGTGGGTGGTTGCAAAGGCTGTGATTAGCTTTAGTTCCCAGGGTGGAAAAACTGCTTGGGAAACAGGCTGTGATTTTGAGCTGAGATTCCTGGAAGACGAAATTGTCCCTGTTCCAAGGGCGCTATCAATAAGATAAATTAATAATAATAAAAGAAAGATACCAAAGCAGCCCCCACACTCTGTATTAGAGAAAGGATCTGCAAAGCCCCGGGGTTCTGCTGCAGCTCAATGGGGTGAAGCAGAGTGACAGGGTGAGATGAGATACCAGAGGAAAAGACCACCCATATGACAGCTTGCATCTTGTAAGTCATTCAGCGGAGACAACTGTGAAATCTGCGTTCGCTTTAGTAAGTTTTAATGGCTTTTGAACACCAACATTCTTTCTGGCAGGTTTGTAATCCTCTGCCTCACTACCTCCTATATCCCAGTGTTACATGGGAAGATCTCTTAGCCTCAGGAACATACAGAGCAGACATTGGTTTTGGGCTTTCGGTACACCCAGGCTTTTTCTCTGTGGCCATAATCATGTGCAGAGCTCCCTCCAGAAACACATTGCCTTGTGTTTCAAGGGGGTTTGATTTACAGCTCATGGGATGATGGCTCCTTCCAGCTGCGGAGCAGTTCCCCTTCGAGCCCTACCATGTCACAGGGGCCACAATCAGCCAATGCTGTTTGTCTTGCTAAAAGACCACGAGCAGAAGGAGCTGCTCTGCTCTGCGGCAACAGCTCCCCAGGGCAAACTTCGCTGCCTAATCCTTGGAGCCTGTCAAAACCTTGCCGGAGCCAAGCTGTGCCATGGTACGAGCCTCAGCCGGCCCCCAAAGGGTCTGTTGCTGCACAGGGAACAAGAGATCCTGTGACACAGATTAAATCGGGAGGTCTGGGGGGTTTCATTCAACTCTAGCATGAATCGTCCTTTTTGCTACTTTTCCTTAAGAGTAAAGGCAGGGGGAACCCTGTGAGTTCTTTGAGAGGCTCCAAGGCCAGCGGTAATTAGCTGATAACTTTCTTTATCCTAAGTCAAATGGCAAAGTCTTTGGCTGCAGCTAGGTTAACATTTTGCCTGATGAGTTATCTCTGCACCAATGCCAGGTACAATACTCTTCGCTAGCAGCAGTTAAATCTCCCTATGGACCTGAACAGCTCAAATTTAGGTTTTACTGTGGTCTGCTGCTCAGCATCGCTGAGGTTTGCTGGGGGAAATGAAGCTCAGTGCAGAAGGGCAAACCAGGCAGAGCAGAGACAGGGCAAGAGGCACTGTTAGGTCCAGGATTTAGGGAAAATCAGGAGAGCGACATTTAAGAAACCCTTTTTTGTCATGCTAGAGTAAAGACAACAGGGTTTGGAAATAAAGGACTGCAATGGACCACACTCAACATCCACACCAGTTCCTCAACTTAACAGGAAAATGAGAGGCATTTAGTCCAGGGCACCCATCTCCCATCTCTCCCATCCACTGCTATCACAGAAACCTCCCAGCACCTTGTAACACACAGACCCACCATTGTAATGTGCAAGAGCATCACTAATGTCAAGTTTCCTGCAATAGCAAGGAATTTGCTGGGGGAAATCCACAGTGATCCCCCATGGATGCGCCAAAGACCTCACCCTTGTGACCTGAGAGAAGTTATTTCTGCACCCTAAATCAGACAGTTTGTTTAACCCAGAGCATGGAGGGATGATCTATCCACCAGGCGTACAATCGATTTTAATACCACTAGGAGCGGAGTGTGAGCTTTGCTCAGCATCCTGTTTCTAGCTGTGGCCAATATCAACTGTTTCTGAGGAAATAAAAGAAAAGGGAAAGGAAGAAAATCTCAAACCCAGAAGCAAAATCATACTAAAAGGGTGAGGAACAAATCCTTTCTTGCCCCTGTGGGTGAGCTGTAGAACTCCTGAAGAATGGAATTGATATCATATAAAACCAGCGCAAACAAATACGAACAAGCAGCTGCTCATTCTCCTTTCGCTCTCCTCTCCATCTTCAGGATACAGCAGACAATGGGATTTTATTGAGTAAGATGAATGTATTTTCAGGTTATTTTTCAGGCTGTTTCCATACAAAATGCTCTTCTGATCTGTGTAACATTGAGTAGGGAAAAGTAGAGTGTAACTGGCCTCTTTTCTTCACCAGTAAATTGTGGCCACGTGTCTCATTCTCATTACCTCCGTCAGGTATCTTCTGACCCCAGCCCAGCTATGCACAAGTTTCAGTTCCCCTTCTCAGGCTATATACACAACAAGCACCACCTAAAGCAGGTCCTCTTCCCCCATAACAACCAACTCATAATTTCTCTCGCACCTCCTACAATATGTATTTTATGGAGCTGAAGGAATACTCTCTGGATACAAACCAGAAGCAATTACCTTCAACTCTTGAAAATCCCAATTTGTTGTAACCTGGCATGCATCCCACATCACCTCATATACAAACCTGGGGAAGCCTGGGCACAAGTTCCTGCTGCCTGTGCTCAGGAAGCGAGCATCGTTTGAGCCTTCATCTCTTCCCTCTACCCAGGCACCCATGAGACAGCAGTCATGACTTTATCCCTTATCCAGGGGCCTGCAAACATAGAGGTCAGATGCTAAAACAAATAGATAAGAAATAGGCAGATAAATTTTGTTCCATTCCCCAGACCACCCAGGGCATATTTTCAGAGTCCTGGTAGCTGGTGTTTGATAGGACCTGCTTTAAGGTGTGAGAAGTCCAGTAATAATCTGTATACAGACATATCCATGTATATGTGTGTATATATATGTGTATGAGTGTGTATATCCATGAATATACATTCATAGGAAGTAACCAGCAATTACAAGATAAAAGCCACAAGTTAATGTATGTAATCATGTCAAATCCCCAAAGCAATAGAGGGGAAACCGCCTCTGCTCCATGTTTCTGCTGGGTGAAGTCAAGCAGTCAGCTCTGCAGCCAAAAGCCTCCCCGGGATGCCTCTGTTCCCACAGCAAAGCTCTCTCCCACTCCTCCCTGATGCCACTGGGCACATCTCAGCTCAATCAGGCCCCCAACCCTTTGCAACTGCTCTGTTGCCTCCCATCTCCTTCCCAAACTGCTTCAGGACGCTGTGGCCAGAACACTTCCCTCTGACTTTGTGCAATCACCTTCCCCACCTCCCTTCTGCCCTGCAGAACAGGGTAATAAAGAGAAAACAATTAATGGGCCGTGAGCTCCTTTCGGAAGCTGCAAGCCTGGAGCCTGAGGTTAGGGAGAGGAGGGGAGAAAAAAACACACCTAATTATAAGTGTGCAGAAAAGAGCTCGCCTGTAGGAAATGGGAAGATTACATGCTGAAGGAATTGGCAAATAGCTGCAAGACAGGCAGTCTGAAATGAATTACGTCTTGGCACTGCGACTCCTCACTTGTAACCATTTTCATTTAAAATCGTTATTGTCTTCCTTCCTGATGATTGTTCAGGGGACTCCAAATCACCCCTTGCCTAAGGAGCAGCGTGGAAATCCCTGGCCACAAAGCAGGAGGGGGGGTGGGGGGAAAGGATGGACAGCACGTTCAGTCCTTTCTCTGAGCCCTCCAGGTTAGGCAGAAGTGAAAACCATTGGAATAGAGCTAGAAAGGAAGGTTACGTACCCACCTGCCCTTGGGAGTGTGTCACCCTTCCCTTCTGCTGAGCCCAGGACCATGCTTGCATCCCAGCCAAAGCTGCAGGGCTGCGTCTGCAGCAATCCCTGCAACAGCAGAGCTACATTTGCAGCATCCCTGCATCTGCATCCCTGCAGCAGCAGCATCCTTGCAGCATCCGTGCAGCCAGCTGCATGGGAGATGCAGCTCCAGCAGCCCTTGCAGCCAGCAGCAACACACCCCCAAATTGCCTTTGCACAAAGCAAACCTGGCTTGAGCTTTGCAGGCTCTTAAATACAGCTTGAAACAACTTCACAGGAACCTCACTGAGCTGACAGCCCCTAATTAACCACTTGACCTAGAGGTCAAGCTAAATTTGGAGCCAATTGAAGAAGACCTCACCTATTTATCACTCATCAGGGTAACAGAACCTTCTGCTTAGAAACATCTCAATATATTGTAAACGCGAGCAGCAAAACAGTTGCAGTTAGCCATGGCCTGTGTTTTTATAGTGTCCACCAACATAATCCAACTTGCAAGAAAAAATGCTTTAAGTTGGGACCTTTTGCATTCACTTTAGGGCTTAATTTCTCTTCAGTTGCCTGGTTGTTTCTCCTTTAAGCAGAAAGGAAATCATTCAGCCAGCAGGCATTGTAGTGATGAGCAATGGAGGAAATGGCTAAACAGCTGGGTTTGTGTATGGTATTTTTATGACCTCTGTCTTACTGGTATTCTCCTTCCATCAAATACTCGTTATGGAATTCTGATGCCTTCCCTTCCATATGAAACTGCAATTATTAGCTCTGCCTGTGAACAAACCACAACTGCAGCACGCTTGAGAGAGTGAACAGACTCAGAAATCACTAAACCGAAATGCAGAATGTATGCAGTGATTTGAGCCTTCCCAATTATCAGTATATATTTAAATATGAACTATCCCCTTAACAATAGCTCTGATAGCAGCTGTGTTAGTGTTATAAATTGAGACCACAACGGACTAGAATCCAATTAGAATTTATTAATTATAGCAAGTAGAATATGAGCAAAAACAGCGCTGGACGGCAGGGGAGTCTGCGCTCCGCCAACTACCGCACTAAGCAATTCAAACAGTCCTCTTTTATACATCTTTTCTTCCGTGTTCTTGAAGTAGTGGAGGTACTCTGCGCGTGCTTCAGTTGTTGCTAGGGGGTCGTTTGTCATGTTTCTGTCGGTTCCTGGCGGTTATCTTATCTTGCACAAACGGTGTTTGATGGCTGTTTTAGTTTGCGTCCGATCTTTACATTGGACTTCACATAAATATTAGCCATGCCTGCAAGCTTCTGACAATTGGCTAATATTTAGAACAGTGTGGTTGTCAAACAATTGCAAAACAAACCAGATGTGCTGATGAGAAGTTCACAGAGTTATCAGTTTTACAGGAGACGCTTTTTCTTTAGGGGAACTACTAAATCTCATTAGCAGGGGAACTACCAAATCCCATTAGCAGGGGAACTACTGAATCTCATTAGCACATCAAGAAAGCAATTAACAAGCCAGACATGGGATGTGGAGTACACTAGGTTTGTAAAGAGGGCCATTATCACTTCACAGACTTGCAACATTGTAAAAGAGCTATCTCTATTACAAAGATTTACTTTGTTCTCTAAGTTAAATACTTACTTATACTCAAGGGAGTTACAAATAGCTACTTCCATCAACGTTGCCCTGAACACAGTAACTCAGAGTTTCGTATAGTTAATCAACAGTTTCTTACTTCATGATTTTCCTTACCATGTTTTATAACGAACTATTACTCTTAACACGAATCATAGTCTTGTTATAGCATAATGCTAATTAAACTTAACTTACACACGCCTTGCTTAATTACCAAATTAATAATTCAAGTTTATTACAATTTACCATTATTGCAATTTATCAGCAAATTAACTGTTTACATTTATCACAATCCCCCCTGTTTCTTTTGTATCTCTAATTTGCTGATTCGATGGTAAAAGTACTTTCATTCTCAGCACTGCAAGCAATCCTTTCTCCACAATTCCAACATTTATCATAACACTCACAAGGTAATATTTCACAAATACAATCATAGTTCCTGCGCGACATAACACATTCACAATGGTCTTCATTTTCTTCCGAACAAACTTCCTCGTAGTCTACTCCAGAATTTAAGATCATTAACTTAGTTACATCAAATTGCTTTCTAATAAATTGTTGCATACAAGATAAAATACATGGTAATAATAAAAATACGAGACAGACAATTAAAAGAATGACTAAGCCTATTTGTATAAGACCTTTCAACCATCCCGTTATTCCCCAAGTATTAAAATTTAGACCAAAAAATCCTTCATCCTGTTTAAGCAGTTGGACATGCTGTTGTAAATGTTGGATTTTTTTTTTTTTTTTTTTTTTTTTTTTTTTTGAATTGATTCTGACTTGTCTTGTAAATTCATACAACACATTCCTTCAAAATCTTCGCATCCATGACCATGGGCCAAAAGTAAAAAATCAATAGCTGCTCAATTTTGCAGTGTAGCATGTCTTATTGTATCTACATCTGCCGCTAATAGAGATAAAATATCAGAGGTTACGTTTGCTTGTTTTGCAATCCAACATTGAAGCTTTTCAAATTGAAATAGTGCATGTCCCGCAGCTAATTGAGGAAGAAAAAGAGATGATACAATTTGTTCTGCTTTGTTAAACAATTTTACCTCATCATTACAGTCTTCTGACACTGTGCTTCGTTTTTCACGGGCGGACTGAGTACTGTTTGTTTTATACATTCGTAGCCCGGATTGAGTTGGTAAAGCTATAGTAAGGCGTCCAAAAGTACAAGGCCCCCCTATAGGCCTTTGAGGGAGTCCAGTGAATGCTCGATCTCCACATAATAAAAATATTCCAGGGGGCATTTTACGAGGGATGGTAGTACCTGGTGCTGGATTACTGCTATTTCTACCTAAATGATGGCACCAGTTACTGCTATTTCGCCAATAATTATTTTGTGGTGACACAATGGTTGTTGCTTTAGGGTCACCCCAAGTGTGATTGCCTTCATTACAGCCACTAGAATTAATATATAAACATGATTCGGCGTGGAGTGATCCCAAAATTTCCAGCTCTTGAGGTATTGGACCATATGGCAGACTATCATCCCATACATCATACCACTCTGTACATTTGATCATAGAGTTGTTACATTTGTTCCTTTTTAATTTTCCTTTTATGCCCTGAACAATAAGTAGGGCTTCCGAGTGATTTAGGGGGACACCAATTAAACATGTATGGAAAGGGGACTCGGGTTGTGCCAAAGAAACACAAAAGTTAGTTCGGTTTAGTTTGTTTGCTAGAGAAACCCATACATTTTGCCTGGGAGAAAAATGATCAGGCATTATCTCCCAATTAGCACTCACTAAAGGAATAATCAATAATATTAACAAACTAGATTTGACAAGATAACGGTCAATTTCTTTACCAGTCCTGGGGAAGTTTGGCCATGATTGCTTTTGTGTCCCACAGTCCTGGTTCTTTTCTCCACAGTTTGTTTCTCCTCTGCCTCGCCCGTCGACTCGGTTGCTTCGAGCCACGAGGTGTATCATCTTCTCGGCAGCAAGAGAATTCTTCAGGAGAACGGCTGCTTTGGGTTTTCTGCCTATTTATATAGGCTTCCCATTTCGCAGTTTTGGCTAGTGGGGCAAAGCAAGACACAGCTTGTATTTTCCTTCTACACTTTACAACTACAATGTCAGCTATAAAGGGAACTGGTTCATTGGAGTGGTAACAGTAATATTGAGGATTTATTCCTTTAGTGAAAATTTCCCATCACTCTTTAGATTCCCGAATTATTTCTTGTTTTAATTCCAACACTGTATGCAAATTCCGGTAGGAGGATATCTGTATTCACAATGTGTCTATCATTTATCCTGGCATATTTTACATTTAAAGCAAACAAATGGATAGCAACTACAGTCTATATCGTTACACCTTATTCTATCTAATTCCACATCTTCTCTATATTCAATATTAAGCTGCATAGGTTTAGCAATTTCCTCGAGCACACTTAGTACATTTCCAAAAATAATATACAATTAATGATACAACTGCTGCAAATATAAAAAGTATTATACACTTGATGCTAACAGGTAATGTAGAGATGTGATTCAACAATGTCTCTATCATCACTTATCTCCTCAAAACTACTTTAGTATCACCTGGAGCACTAATTACTTTCCAGTGGGGTCTTGTCACTGGACCTTTAATGCGACTAGCATGAGTCCATCCACGCTCAGCAGTCCGGACAGCTGTTTCTGTTGTAAGTAAAACAAGATAAGGTCCCTCCCAATTGGGTTTTAGGGTTTCTTCTTTCCACGTTTTAACCAATATCCAGTCCCCCGGTTTAAGATTATGAATCTTTAAGTCCAACGGGGGTCGTTGCACAATCAGTCCACGTTCCCAAAGCTTGTTACGATGTTCTGCTAATTGTGAAACATATTCATTAATCACACGGTCTCGAATTAAAACATTTGTTTGTGGACTTTCAATTCTATAGGACATTCCATACACCATTTCAAATGCTGATATTCCCACGTCTGCCCTGGGTCTAGTCCTGAGAATTAATAGGGCCATGGGTAGGCACTTAATCCATGATAATTTGGTTTCTATCATTAATTTAGTCAAAATAGTTTTGATTTCTTTATTCATCCTTTCAACTTTTCCCGAACTTTGTGGATGCCATGGCGTGTGGTATTCCCACTTAATACCCAAACTTTTTGTTAAATCTTTAACAATTTTTGACACAAAGTGTGTTCCTCTGTCTGAGTCAATTACTTCAGGTATTCCATATCGAGGTATAATATGTTCTAGTAAAGCTTTAGTAACCTGGTTAGCAGTTGCCCTGGAGGTAGAAAAAGCCTCAACATAATGTGTTAAGTGATCTACCATTACCAATAAATATTTGTAACGCCCTACCCTAGGTAGTTCAGTAAAATCCACTTGTATGTGTGAAAAAGGTCTGTATGCTGGTGACCGTCCTCCAAAAGGTTTTCGTCTCATGTTGTTTCGATTAACTTTTTGACAGGTTTCGCAAGCTGCCGTGACTGCTTTTGCTATGTTATATACGCCTATACAGGCAAACTGTTGATTGAAATGATCAACTAACGCCTGGGTTCCCCAATGTGTTTTACTGTGTATTTTTTGAAAATATTTCGAGTGCTATGCCTTTAGGCAAGACTTCTCTCTCATCTGGCAATATGTATTTACCATCCTGTTCTTTAGCTCCCATTTGTTCTAGTTTTTCCTTTTCTGCAGACTCAAAACTCAGATTTTTACTAACAGGTATTTGTTGCAGAGTCAGTATTGTACTATGATTGCCTGCCACTCGTTTTGCTTCTGTATCAGCTGCATTATTTCCCCTAATTTGATAACTTGTACCTCGCTAGTGTCCCTTTATATGTACAACAGCTATTTTATTCGGCATTTTCAATGCCTCCAGAACTCGCCGTATTAATTCCTGGTGTATCAGTTCTTTTCCCCGTGAGTTAACAAATCCTCTTTCTTCCCATATTTTTCCAAAAGTGTGTACTACTCCGAATGCATAGCGTGAGTCTGTATATATAGTTCCATCCTTTCCCTTCAGTGACACTAACGCTTTCCACAATGCATACAGCTCACAGGCTTGAGCTGACCAGCTGGCACTCAGGGGACCTGCTTCTATTGTTTTAAATTCTCCTTTTTCCATTTTAACGATGGCATATCCAGACAATCGTTTCCCTTCCACTATTCGGGATGACCCATCTGTGAATAATACTTCCCCACATTGTAACTCTTCTTCTTCTAAGTCTGGCCTAATGCGTGTCTGCTGTTCAATTGTTTGAAAACAATTGTGCAATAGTTCATCACTTTCTCCAGGGTACAAAAATTCAGCAGGGTTAACTGCTCCAATAGTTTTCAAGGATAGTTTAGGGGATTCTATAAGTATTCCCTCATACTTTAATAATCGGCTATCTGTTAGCCATTTTTCTGCTTTTTGTTGTAACACTCCCCTGATGTTATGAGGCGCATATAAGACAACTTCCCCATTAAAGGTAATGCGATTAGTTTCCTCAAGTAATAAGGCAGCAGCAACAATGATTTGTAAGCAACTCGGCCAACCCCTGCTCACAGGGTCTAACAGCTTTGATAGGTATGCCACCGGTTTCTTTTGTCCGGCCCATTCCTGTGTTAATACTCCGAATGCCGTTCCTTCGTGTATGTTAACAAATAAATGGAATGGCCGCTTTAAATCTGGTAGGCTTAAAACCGGTGCCTGACTCAATTCTCTTTTAAGATTGGTAAACTGCTCTTGATCCTGTTGAGTCCACTTGGGTATTTTGTCTTTAGACAGTTGTTCATATAAGAATTTGACTTTAAAGCTGTAGTTCTCTATCCACTGTCTACAATACCCAAATAGCCCTAATGCCTGCCGAATTTGCCTCTTAGTGACAGGCATAGGTAATTCCAGAATTCCTTTAATGCGTTCTGGATCTAATATTTTCTTACCGTTAAACAAATAATGCCCCAAATATTTTACTTTTTCTTCCACAAATTGTAACTTTTCCTGTGATACCCGTAGTCCCTTTTGTGCAAGAAAGTTTAAGAGTCGAATGCTCTCTTTCCTCACATCTTCCTTATTGTTCCCTGCTATGAGCAGATCATCTACATACTGTAACAGTACGTTCCCCGTTTGTACCTGGTATTCTTTTAAAAGCTCTTCTAGGGCTTGTCCAAACAGATTAGGAGATTCAGTGAACCCTTGGGGGAGTACGGTCCACCTTAATTGTTGTCTACGGCCTGTCTCTATGTCTTCCCATTCAAAGGCGAAATAATCACGGCATTCTTCTGCCAGTGGACAGGCCCAAAAGGCATCCTTTAAATCAACCACACTATACCAGGAGTTATGGGGTCCTAACTTGCTTAACAGTGTGTATGGATTTGCTACTACAGGGAACCTGGTGACAGTCTTTTTGTTTATTTCCCTTAAATCATGCACGAGCCGATATTTCCCATTTGGTTTCTTTATGGGCAGAATAGGGGTATTAAAGGGTGACATACAAGGCTCTAATATTCCTTGTGCTAATAGTCTATCAATTTCTGGTTTCAATCCTCTCCGTCCCTCTAGGGATATTGGATATTGTTTTATTCTTACAGGTATGTGGGGTTCGGAAATTTGGACTTTAATCGGTGGGATTTCTAGTCTACTAATTGTATCCGGAGAGTACCAGACATCGGGGTTAATTTGTTTTTGATCATCCACGGTCAAAGGATAAGCAGACACTGTTAGCTCTTGATTTTTTACTTTAATTTCTAATTGCAATTCAACAATTAAATCTCGTCCTAGCAGATTAAATTCTGCTTCAGGGACGAGCAAGAGTTCACCCATTCCATATTTATTTTCAGTTTCAAATATTACATTTTTGATTTTGCCGACTTTAAAGGGTTCTCCTTTTGCTCCAATTACTTGTACTTTTTCAGGGGAAACTTTACATCCCTCAGGTATTTGTCTAATAGTCGATTTCTCCGCCCCAGTGTCTACTAAAAAGGTGAACTCTTGTTTATGGGGACCTATTTTTAATTTTATCAAGGGCTCATGATGACTCCGGTCCCCCAAGATATAGAGCCCCTGACTCTCCTATTCCGTTTTTAATATTTCTTCATCCCTGATCCTTTCTCTGCAATTCTTCTTTATATGTCCCTTCCTTCCACAGTAAAAACAACATCCCTGTTCTTTCTTTATTACTACATTCCCTTGTTTCATTTTAACAGATCTGCGTTCACCAATCCGCCCTTTGCGATCTTCCCTGACTGCTGCTACCATCATTTTTACTTGCCGCTTACTGCTTTCCTCCTCTCGTCTCACATAGACTTTCTGAGCTTCCCTCAATAATTCATCCAAGCCTCTATCTTGCCAATCTTCTAACTTTTCAATCTTCTTTCTGATGTCTTCCCATGATTTTGCTGCAAACTGAGTTTTAAGGAGTGTCTGCCCTAAAGGGTTGTCAGGATTTACTCCAGAATACAGTTGAAGAGCCTTCCTCAACCGTTCCAACCACTCAGTAGGGCTCTCATCTTTTTTCTGCATTTCGTTAAATGCCTTGTTAATATTTTGGCCACGGGGTACTGCTTCTCTAATTCCCTGAATTACTATTGTTCTTAGGTCCTGCATATGGGTCCTATGCAGCGAATCCTGATTATCCCAATTAGGTCTTTGGAGTGGCCATTTAATATCTACTTGGGGTCCCTGGACATGTTGAGCATCCCACAGTCTCATTCCTGCTCGCCTAATCATTTCTCTTTCCTCGGTAGTAAATAATTGACTAAGGATAGATTGCATTTCATCCCAAGTATAAAGATTTGGTCCCAAAAATTGATCTAATCTCTCTGCTACTCCAAGTGGGTCTTCAATTAAGTTTCCCATTTCGGTTCTTTTAAAGTCTCGTACATCAGCTGAGTTTAGGGGTATAGAAATATATCCAATCACAGGTTGAGGTCCCCCCATGGGCATTTCCCTTAAGGGGTACATTTGAGCTGCCCCTTTTTGACTCCTAGTCACACGTCTAGGAGTAGGAGGGGGGGAAATTTCTTGTTCTGACTCTGATGGATGAGAGGGCGCTCTGGGGACCTCTGGAGAGGCTGCAGGAGCAGGAGGAGGAACATAAGGGGGGGGATTTAGAAGGATTTTGTCTAATTCTTCCTTCTTTTTCTTTTGTTTATTTTTTATTTCATTCAACGGGTAAAGTTTAGCTCCCGGTTTTTCTAGCCACACTTCCGCATATTGCCTTTCCTCCGGGTTAAGGGGTTTTTTATTATTAACCCAAAGGTTTAACTGCTGCTTTACCCAATCTTCTTCTGACCCGTAGACTGGCCAAAAGACATTGTTAGAAATCTTCTTCCCTCCCCATATCTTAGTACAATATTCTATCATCTTCTGCTTATCTTTCCCTAAGGTTCCAGGTAGATATTTCCAATTGTCTAATATATATGCCAGAGGGGTATCCCTAGGTACAGTGGGTACCCTCCCCATGGGAGTCGAAGGCTTGCTGCCCTTCGCCCCCATCTTCTGGAATATCCACACACACACACTCACTCGCTCCCCTTGTTCCTGGCCCAGTCCCTCGCGGGAGATGGGAAACGCAGTACTTAAGGGTCCGCACTCGCTTGGCTCAGTATGTCGAACCTCTCATTCGCTATATTCCAGGATAACCCAATCCCGCCCGAACGGATAACCTGCGACAAATTCGCAATATACTTACGCGTCCCGCGTCTTCGTCCGGACTCCCGTGCACAGAATCTTTATGGGATTTTACCGGTTCCTTTTTTGCTCACTATTCTAGAATTTAGGTTCGTCGGTAAGGGCAGTGAGCTGTCGGTCGCGGGGCCGCGGACTATCGCGGGGCGCCTCCCCGGAGGACCAAAGCTTACCGTTCCTTATCCGAGTCACGGCACCAAGATTGTTATAAATTGAGACCACAACGGACTAGAATCCAATTAGAATTTATTAATTATAGCAAGTAGAATATGAGCAAAAACAGCGCTGGACGGCAGGGGAGTCTGCGCTCCGCCAACTACCGCACTAAGCAATTCAAACAGTCCTCTTTTATACATCTTTTCTTCCGTGTTCTTGAAGTAGTGGAGGTACTCTGCGCGTGCTTCAGTTGTTGCTAGGGGGTCGTTTGTCATGTTTCTGTCGGTTCCTGGCGGTTATCTTATCTTGCACAAACGGTGTTTGATGGCTGTTTTAGTTTGCGTCCGATCTTTACATTGGACTTCACATAAATATTAGCCATGCCTGCAAGCTTCTGACAATTGGCTAATATTTAGAACAGTGTGGTTGTCAAACAATTGCAAAACAAACCAGATGTGCTGATGAGAAGTTCACAGAGTTATCAGTTTTACAGGAGACGCTTTTTCTTTAGGGGAACTACTAAATCTCATTAGCAGGGGAACTACCAAATCCCATTAGCAGGGGAACTACTGAATCTCATTAGCACATCAAGAAAGCAATTAACAAGCCAGACATGGGATGTGGAGTACACTAGGTTTGTAAAGAGGGCCATTATCACTTCACAGACTTGCAACATTGTAAAAGAGCTATCTCTATTACAAAGATTTACTTTGTTCTCTAAGTTAAATACTTACTTATACTCAAGGGAGTTACAAATAGCTACTTCCATCAACGTTGCCCTGAACACAGTAACTCAGAGTTTCGTATAGTTAATCAACAGTTTCTTACTTCATGATTTTCCTTACCATGTTTTATAACGAACTATTACTCTTAACACGAATCATAGTCTTGTTATAGCATAATGCTAATTAAACTTAACTTACACACGCCTTGCTTAATTACCAAATTAATAATTCAAGTTTATTACAATTTACCATTATTGCAATTTATCAGCAAATTAACTGTTTACATTTATCACATTAGGAAAATAAACCCAGCACTGCAGGAAGCCCAGTTCTGAGTCGAAACAACCACCAATTTCAGTCGCCAAGATGTGGAAGTGGCAGTCTATTTCTTTACTGCCCTAGTAGTCTCCAGGTTTCTCCAGCCAGGAATGGCAGGGGCATTCTGAGCCAGAAACAAACACAGCCTAATTTATCCCATGGATTTACCCTTATCAGCTATGCAAAGGAAACATCCCTACCTTGGGCACTGCCAATGGAGAAAGCGGCTTTCCAGCTTGTTGTGGTATTTTGGACTTAGCCAAATGCTTTACTGCACATTATAGCACTTGCACAACAAAGCCCAGACTTAGGTGCCAGCCCTGACCATTGCATCATCGGCTTACAAATAAGGCTCAGTGTAAGTTCCTAAACTAAGGTGCTGCAGAGCCTGAGCAGTTTCTGGACTGTAGCAGAGCATGTCTGCTCTGCTGTGACATATGATTTAAACAAGGGTTAACTCTGGGGGAGGAAATCACCCACCAGAGGCCACTGATGGTGATCCAATAGTAGCAACAACAAAGCCAGATGCATCTGCTGGATGAAGCAGCTCTGCAACCGGCATCACACAACAAGCTGTATGCTATTGTCACTGAATGATGGAAAACAAGAAGTCATCCCAGGTACCTGGCAGCAGTGGGTCAGACCTGGTCCCAGAGAGCTTCCAAGATGAGGACTCCACTTGGACCCAAGGCAGCTTCTCCTTGCAGATAGAATGACTTTTCCAACTTAAAACTCCTTTGGTGCAGTGTAACCATCGTTCCTGGACCTCTCCCCAGTGGGCATGGAGAGGAGGGCTCTTCCCTGCTGCAGCAATTTATCATATACTGGAAGACTCAACAATACAAGAGTGAACTCTTTTTGGCCTCAGCAGGAGATTGGTTTAGTAATGACTGTTCTAATTGGCCTGCAATTCACCCTTTCCTTAGTACTTCAAGTGTCCCCTAGGGGTATCGTTTCAAATTTAAAGCAACAGACTGTGAATCCCAGAGGCAGATCCATAGCTCCTCTCCATCCTCCCAGCTCCTGCTCCCCACTCCATGTGTCCTTTCCCATTTGTTTCGCTGCTTTATTTTTAGAGCTAAAGAAAAGAAACGCTACAGAGGCGTTATTCTTTGCAAAGAAGCTGGTTGGTGGTGGTGCCATCTGTGTGTCCCACTCGGGTCACTGGCCGTGGGCTCACATACCAGGGAGGACAAGGAGGGCTTGTTTCGTGGGCTGGCAGCATCTCTGCCTGCCCACGAGCCAGCACAGAGAGGTCAAGTGTTGTGGGCTCCTGTGAGCTGGGAGCTGTAGATGTTAAAGCATTTGGCCTCATTCTTCACAAGCCAAATGTGTCTTGATAAATCAGAGCCAGCTTCACACTGGGGATGTGCGGGGATGGTGGAGTTTGTGTTTGTTTAATTAATGCATCTGGGTTTGCTCCACTTTGGCTCCTTGTTTCTACTTATCGGAACACAAAATAAGAGTAGAGCTTCCCCAGGACCCCAGAAGAAAGAAGCAGTGTGTTTTTCCAGGAGAGGGAATCTCTGCAAACCATCAGTCTATCTGCAGGCTGAACAAGCCGATATGGCCCAGAGGTCAGGCAGGATAAGGTCAGAGCCATATCTCATGTAGGAAGAAGACCTCTTACAAAGCCTATTTCTGTCCCCTTCCAAGGCTCTGGTCTTGCAGACCCTAAAGGTTACTGCTGCCTCCAGCATCCATTAATGCCAATCTTTTGTAGGGAGCTGAATTCAACCCTGTTGGTGCTTCCATCTCCTGGGATGAGTCAGTGGGAGCAGGTCTGATGGGATGTCCTTCATGCATGCAGGATAACAGCCTCCTCCTTGCAGCTCTGCCATAGGAACACCCATACAGGCAGGAGGACTCCAAATGCAACACCACACAGATGGGAAGCTTAAGCTGGAGTTCAACCCTGTATGCAGAAAGAGGACAACACAGAGATTTGTTGGAGGGGGTTTCAGGGGCTTGAGGCCAAACCTGTTACTGAGGCATCGTCTGAGCTTCAGGGAGTCACTTCTGGTCATGCTTGCAATAACGGCTGCCGAATTCGTCACTGGCTTTCAATTCAACCACCCAGATCCCATCTGCTGAACTTGTGCATCTCCCTGTGACTTCTCTCGAGTTGGGAAGACCCCTGGAAATCCCTCTAAGGGCTGCACCAGCCTCTTATGGGCAAGGACTGCAGCTGCTCCTGCTTGGGGAGAAGGGATTTGCCTCTCCTGAACAGGGAACCAAGGGCAGGCTTTTTGATGAGCAGAGAGCAATAGGATGACACCATCATTCCAGCTGTGAGGGTAGGGAAGAGGGATGCAGCCGGCTTCCAGCCCTGACAGGGTTTGTCTCGGTGTTATCCATCCTTTTATCAATGCGCATTTTTGCCATGGCAGCTTCTCCTTTGAGGTGCAGCCCTGAAGGGAATGCAAGGTGTCAATGGTCAATGGCCAATGGTAACCTTTCCAACTATTCCCTTGATGTCTTTAGATTTCTACCAAAAAAACCCCTCAACCCCAAATCAACAGAACGAAATACCCCCCCCCAGCTTAACAGCTTTATCAATCTGAGAGCAGGATTTTGCCAGAACAAAAATGGAGAGCACTTGCCAAATTATTTGTTGCCATTAAAATAAATTAGGTATCAAGTTATAAAACAATAGTGTGGTGACAGAAAGCTGGAAGGCAAGAGCACTCCTAATCAGAGACAAACATGCTGCATGTTCCGGAGCCGAGAGCACGGCGCTGTGACAGGATCCTCATCCGGTGTGGGCGATGCAAGTCTGTAATCCATCTGCTGGGCCTGACGGCTGGGTAATTAACTCACAGGGACTAATTACCCCCGAAATGGGGAGGGGAGGGGGATGTCTTGCACTGTTTTCTCAGATCTCAAAGCGCTTTGGGAAGGGTGATGGTGATTTTAGTACTGGTACCTATGTGCTTGAGCCCGAAGCCATATACGCTGCTGTGGACCAAAGGGATGCAGCCAGGCTGATGGTGAGGACGATGAAGCATCACTACCTCCTGCCATGAAAACACAAACCTGAAAGGAGAGTAGAGAGTTGAGATTGCAACCATTCTTTTCAATGCGATGTGCTAAGGATGTCCAAATGGAGAGATGAGGAGGATGCTGAGCAAGAAGAGCCAGAGGCTCACACGCCTCCTGTACCAAAGCACGGCTGCGTTATACAAGTGGGGACCAGAACCCTCTATAGACGGCCGAGTTCCTCAGCGGGTCAGAGGGTGAGGGGGGGTCCAGGCTGTCCCATGGTGGGCCCTGGCACCACCCCTGCCTCCTGGCCCCTGGGCCGGGCAGCTGGCGCACGGCGTGTTGTGCAGGGGGATTAGCAGTGGCGCGCATACAGCTGTGCTGATCCGACACACAGGGGCTGCATTTGAGACGGGCCGGGCTGGCAGATTCCCTGGGAAGGGCTGGGGGAAAGGACACCCACAGTTGTTGCCCGAGAGATGGTCTCTATCCACCGGCACTAATTCCTGCAGTAATCCCACTCCACAACAGGCGCAGTGTTGGGGCCAGGCAGCCCCTTGCCTCCCCGGCTGACCCCGCGGCTCGGGCCCGTGCCAGCATTCCCTGCCCTGATCCACAACTGGATGCTGTCCCCAGGGAGGGAGCGACGGGCGATGGGGGCTGCAGGCGCAGGTGGCCCGGCCAGCTGTGGGGTTTTGGTTTCCCATTGATTCAGCAACAGCCCTTGGTTATGTCAGGAAAGCAGGAATGGCAGAGCAGGCTCTGGCATGGACAGAGGAGGTGGTTTCCTAGGCTGATGTTGAGCTCATGGGTTACTCCTGTCTGTCGTGCTGAATGCCTGAGGTGTCTTTTCTTGTAGACCCTGTTCAAGATCCTATTAGCCTGCAAAAACAGAGGATGCAGAAAGACAGTGGTGCTTTCTCTTCCATTTTTCTCCCAGGACCTCATCTTGCTCCGGGAGCCAGGCAGTATCTGCACATCATTCCAGAGAAGTGCAATGGAGCTGTTGCAGGGCCTGGAGCACAGTGTGATGGGGAATGGTTATGGGACCTGGGGGGTTCAGATGGAGAAGAGAAGGCTCAGGGAGGACCTGATCGCTCCCTACGGCTGCCTGAGAGGAGGATGGAGACAGGAGGTGGCTGGGATCTGCTCCCAAGGAACAAGGGATGGGACAAGAGGAAACGGCCTCAAGCTGGACCAGGGGAGGTTTAGATGGAGATGAGAACAATTCCTTCCCCAAAGGGTGCTCAGGCATTGGCACAGGCTGCCCAGGGCAGTGCTGGAGTCACCGTCCCTGCAAGTGCTCACACACCATGTACATGAAGCCCTCAGTGCCATGGGTTAGTGGTGGCCTTGGCAGCGCTGGGGACCAGTTGGACTGGGTGAGCTTAAAGGTCTTTTCCAACCTGGTTGATTCTATGATTCTATGAGCATCTTGCAGCTAAAGCTGCATCCCCAGAAGTTTTGTTGATGTCCCTCTCACAGGCACTGCTGTACCCATTCTTATTTTCAAGTACCTTTGTAAGGAATACAGCAGCAATACCTGCCCAACTTTCTTACTAGAAGTAGTCCTGGACTGGCCAACACCCTGTGTGCCCCACTGTAGTGCCCACAGGTATCTATCACAGGATACACCAGTCTTCAGAAATGGGTGATAGCCGCCTTTAAAAGACCAGCCATAATCTCAACCCTGATCCAGGTTCAGTATCAGGTGAGGAGGTAGGGACTGGACCAGCCCCAAAACCCGTACAAAAGCACAATCCTCCTTTCCAGTGTCCACCAAGCAGCTGCTGCTTTGCTTAGCCAAGAAGTTCGGGAGCAGCCAGTGAGTTGGAATACCGCCAGCTTCGGACACTAAAACATCTTAAAAGAATCTGAATTTCAGAGGTAGAAGCTTCCTGAAAAGCGTAATGTTGAGTGAAGTTTGCACAAATCAGAGCCGCTTAATTCTGGTGATTAAAAGAAGATCTCGGTGCTGCTGAAACCGCTCTTTTCTTAGCTGAGATTTTCATTCCAAAAACACACAGATGCTTTATATGATACATTGACTGGAAACAAGGGCAATGAGGATGCCGATTTTCCTCTGAATGGAGACTTACACCTGGTATCCAGGATATGTGGCATAGGATTCAGCCTTAAAAAATGTGTTTGTCTTGGAAGGAGACAGTTTTAACATACCCCCATCAGGGGATTAAATCATATAACTCCACTGGAGCATGGCACCGTGTCCAAACAGTTGTCTGATGGGGAGGGAGGCTGGCAGGAGGACTCATCACTTGGCATGTGGAAACAGCTTCCTACGCACTTCTTCAAAGAATAAAGAAGAAGAAAGGAAGATATTCCCAATATACACAGTTTGAAATAATAACCCAAACCTGGTGGCAAATGCCACTCTGGTTTATTAGCTTTATATCCTCTTAGTATGGAGACCAGCAGCTTGTCAGGCTCCCCTTTACCAGGCAGAATCTCTGGAGAGTGTGAAATGTGATGGGGTTTTGCACTGGTGATAATAACCTCTCTAAAGTGATGGATTTTTCAGTATATTTTTCAATTTCTTTCTGTTATCAAGAACATAGAAGTCTAAACTTAGAGTTATTCTCCTCTTTTTCAGCAAAAAGATACTACTGGGGGTTAGCTTTCCCTTGCAGAATCCTTTCTGCATCTTTCCTGTGCATTTCCCACATCCTCTACAAACAAGAACAAGGAAGTGAAAACGGTTCAAACTGGCCAGACAAGTTTCACTGCCCAAGCTAAGTAAACCTGAAAACTTGTTAAACAATATCCTTTCAGCTAAGTTTGTTTCTGCGGAGCCAGGCACAGGCTCTATTGAACTCAGTGTCCTCGTTCCAGCAGGGCTGTGCTTTCACCCTGCTGTACCCGGGGCACCTGATTTCCAACCTGCCTTCCTCCCTTTGTGACACTGCAATATGATCTCATTGAAGTCCTCTCTTTAAATTAGGTTTTCATACCAGAGCAAACAAGAATGCGAATAGAAGGAAAGTCATTAGAAAGGGTATAACAATAGCTCTGGTTGGTAATTAATAAATAAATAGAAAAGGAAAGTACCTTTATTAAGGAAAAAAGCAGAGTTCTCAGGAATTGAATTTCCTTTGAAGTCTCTGGTAGCGAGTCGTCTGCTGACCAGTAGGTTTATTTCATAGAGTCATAGAATGGGTTGGGTTGGAAGGGACCTTAAACCTCATCCAGTTCCAAACCTTTCACTTGGGAAAGGAAGCAGGATCCATGCAAGACCCATCGGATTACTCCTTGTCCTGAGACAGGAGACATTCATTAATGCAAACTGACTGCAGTGGCAGTTCAGTCAATGGCTTGGGATACTGAACCTGTCACAATGGGGTCTCACCACTTCCAATAAAAGCAGTCAAGCTGACACCCCACCAGCTTTCACACCTGCAGATGTGGGACATGCAGGAGGTGTTGCTCCAGCACCAGGCTCCAGCCATGCACAAGTCCTTGTTCTTCAACCCCAGCACAGGCTGTCAAAGCCACATTCACCCTTTGCATAGAAGACAGCTCTAGTTCCTCGCACTCCAACCCATCTTGTCTTTGATCCCTATCTCTATATCTGGTCCTGAGCACAGAGGCCAGACACCCCTCTCTGTTAGAGATCCCATTTCAACATAACCGGATTTCTGTAGCACACAGAGTCCTTTGCAAAGGAATCTGGGTTAGGAACAGCCAAGCTGCTTAGCACCTTCAAGTAATGAGAGGGAGGCATGGCTGGGGGAGAAGGTAAGCCAACGCTGCCTCTCTACAGAGCAAATCTCAACGTTTGGAAGCTGTTCGAAGTGTTTTGTGTGTCGGCTTGTATTTTTTTCTTTCTTTCCTCAATGAGTTTCTGTGGAATGCTCATTGGAGACAGGAATGTTGGTTTCCCTGCTGCCCTTCCCAAGCGTGCAATGGCATTCGGATAAATTACACACGCAGCACTTTTTCCAGCTCTTTCTATTCTTTTGCTTGGAGTTGGCGAGCAGTTTGGACTAAAAGCAAGAGAGAGCTCTTCTTTTGTGGGGGTTACTCGATTATAGCAATCAGTACCCCAAGGCTTCCAAAAATATTAACTGTTGACTAAGTGGAAAACAATAAAATGGGTAACGAATGTTTGCTGCTTCGTTTCCCTTGTGAGACTAATGGTGATTAAAGGTACCGGACCAAGAGCCCTGGATTGGGAAGCTTTCTGATATTCCACAAAACAGCATTGCAGAAAATTCCCTTATTAACAAGCTGCAACCCTGAGCAGGAATACTCAGCTTTAACAACCCATGTCTTTTTTGTCCTGCTTCGTTAAGTTTGCCAGGTAGCAGACAGGGGACTGGTGGTCACAGGGACATATAGGAACCTCAATGTAAAGAGCTCCAGATCTCTCTTGTACCATTTCTTCCTTCACGAGACCCTTCAGACGTTGCTTGCCTAAACAGACAGAACACGTATCTCAGAAGCAAAGCTACCCATATCATCATCCCAAGCTCAGCCTGGCCTGCAAAGAGTGCCCACAAGAACTGATGAAGAGCCTAGCTCATGAGGAAGTTCTATTGAAGCCCACCTAGAAAGGTGTCCAACACATGGCTGCTTTCTTGGTGCTAGGTCTGGGTTTGGTATATTTGGACTATTGTATTTACGAAGAGTATTCATTCAGGTTGCCTGAAGGACTGTCAGAAAGCATGACTTGTAATACTCCCCCAAGGCTTCAGTGCTGGGTGGATCTGTCTGGACACAGCTTTGAGTTACTGACCAACACTAACCCTGTACCCTTGTATGTATTTGCCCCAAGACCTGAAACAGACCATCAGATTTGCCCTGCAGGCAAATGCAGTCATCCAGCCTCCCCTTTCAGGAGCACATGGAAACAGAATAGACTGATACAGCTGCTCACTTGGATTTGATTGAGGCCAAAGCTGGTTTTCTCCTCCAAAGCTCATTGGAAATTGTAAAATCACTTGGATCTGAAGAATGGAGTAGGAAAGTTGGCGGGATGGGGGGAGCAGTTTGTCATTTCTGGTACTCCTGCTTCTAACAGAGTTTCTTTTAAACTCCTTCCAGCATAATCCCCCAAAGTATGTGATCTTTGTCCCAGAGGAGCTGTGCTGTTTCTATGGAGCCCCAAAGATACTGTCCATTTTGCCTTTGATTTAATTTAGTTGCTTCAAGAACTCAAGTAAAACAGCAAAGGACGAATACAAACACTCGTTAGGAAAATGCTTTGGAGGCTGCACAAATGGCAGGAAAGGTGGATGCAACAATAGGTCTTGACTTTGCAATTCTCTACGCTTCGTACCCCACAGGGCCCATGTCAAAGGCTGAAGATTAACACCTGCCGAGCTCTCTGCTCACATACAGGCCTCCCCCAACTCATGGCAATAAAAGCTCAGTCTCAAATCAAAAGCTAAGCTTGCTGAGACTTCAAAATAGCTCCTTGCCTGGGCACTGAGCCCAAACTCAGCAATGCAGAGCCCCGTGTACAGGTGTGAAAGCCCGTGCCTATTGCCAGAATAAACCTCGCCAAGGCTCTGCAGGGTAGCTCTCTGTGGGTGATGGGAAGCCACCAGAAATACACAACGTGTCACTGCATCATGTTCACCCCCTGGACCCTTCCCTGCTCCTGCTCCCACCTCTTCCAAAGATGCCCGGAAGTACCAAAGGTCTTAGTTAACACATGAGCTGCTTCCAACCGAGGATGTCCAAGTGGCCTGAAGTTCATTAGCTCAACCTTCCATTAGACAGGAAATTATTACCTGTATTTTACATGTAGGAAAGCGAAGCAGGGAGGCACCGAAGGGAGCTGCAGGACTTTGTAAGGAAAAGGGGGCTTGGGGCTTATTGGCAATTTTGAGAAGTTATGGAAAAAAAAATCACTTGGGGCTGGATCAAAACCAGGTCTTTTTTTCTTTAACATTTGGCAAATCACAAACTGCAAGAGAAGTAGAATGGGTCATATAAAATGTTACATTTCAATCAAATTGAAACCATCCCTCTCATTGATTTCTTGAAAACAGTTTGAACCACTTACACAATTAAGGGAAAGCTTGAAACAAGAATTGAAATGGTGCATTTTGAGAAATGTCAAAACAAGATCTTTGAGTGCTTTCTCAGAGTTATCTCTTTGCTTCTTCCAAACCTAATCACTGGGAAAAAGGATCGTAAATTCATTACACGTTTCACTGTGATGGAATTCACTTTTTTCACCAAAAAAGAAAAGAGCTTCTGGAAAAGCGAACTAGTTTTTCCCTAGATGCAGCCAGTCCAGTGAAGGGGGTGGAGCAGAACCCGAAACATCCAGTCCAGAGGGCAAGCCGTATTTGGGGCTCAAGAGGGATACATGCCTGGAGACAGCCGAGCCCTGCGGATGCATCATCTGCCTCTCTTCTGGATCCTTCCATTGGCCTTGCTCTTTAATTTCTTCCTCCTCTTCCTCACTTTCTTCGTCTCTAAACCCAAGAACATTAATGTTTCCCCACTCTGGAGAGCATTTTCAACAGTGGACAGAAAGCACAACTGCTAAAGACTAATATGTTCAGTGTCATAATCTTCTCTTCATGGTATAAGCTTTCATATTTATTGGGTAATTAACTGATGATGGATACTATTGAATATGCAATATGGGGACTGAAAATCATGTCCTGATCCTGTTTCTCTGACCACTGCAAGTCGCTTGATGAAGGAAATTAGTCTCATTAACTTTAATAGAGCCCTTAACCAGAATAAACAGCCCTTACACAATCAAGTCTCCCTCACACACAAGGCAATGTGCTCCATCCCTCTACTTACAGCCTCCCCCAGTTCCACTGGCTCATGCTTTGCAAACCTATGGTTTGTTTAAGGGCTCGATGATATTTGAAGTGCAAAGACCCTTCTGTAGCTGCAGTTCCACCATCTGAAAGCCATAGTAAAAATCTGAGCTCTCATTTAGCACTTACATCTGCAGAAGCATTTTCTAGGTACCCCAGATGATAAGATCATGAGCTACAACTGGGATAGAAGATAACCTAAATCTGAGATACCAGGGGGTCAGAAGGGGAGGACTGGGGTATTTTCCCACCTGACTGCAAAACCAGCAGCACAAAACAAGACCACAGGGTGCAATTAAAGTAATTACAAAAAATGAGATCCCTCCCTGTTTTTCCCTCACATAATGGCAGGTCATTAAAGTTAATAGTCAGGATCACATTTGTACATGTCAGCAAAAAGTCATTGCAGCATCTTTCATCTCTGCTACTGCATTGCAACTTTCCTGCCATTCCTTCAGTCTCCGAGGGAGCAGCACGGCATGTTGGCTTCTGGGTTGGGGTTTTCTTCGTGTTCCACCTGCTGCTGGGACACGCCACAAAGTCTTTGAGGTGCTAAAACTCGTCTGTTGGGATAGGGAAGCTTTCAAGTGCTCTGAGTATTTCGAGGTTGGGGAGGAATTTGCGTTAGATGTAACCCCAGAGATGACTCCGTCTGGAGCTGGAGATGGGTATTCAGCAGAGCAAGGGGAAAACCAGCTTGAAGTGCTTTTGATGGGGACGTACCGCTCCAAGAGGCTGTTTGCACCCTGAGGAGGCAGGTCCATCCCCATCCCATGCCACATCTTCCATATATTAAGCTGGCAGTTCCTCTGCATGGGAGTCTGGAGCATCTCCCCACCATGATTTCCCACTGGACCAACACACCCATTCTTGAATAGACCCCGTGGCTGACTATCAACCCACTTTGCTCCATCCCAAATAGCACAAGACGCTTTTCCCTTCATAATACCTCCACTTCCTCCATGCCCACCAAACTGTTCATATCATGCTGTTTGAGGCAAGCAGCAAAGTCATTCCAGGGGCTCTTGGGAGGCAGTTTGCCTCTCTTACTGAGCTCATTTTGACTTGCAGAAAGGAAGGACAAGGAGTGGGGTGCGGTTGGACTTGTTGCAGTCATCTTTCTTCTGCTTTTTAGTCTGAGGATGAAACTTGCTTCTCTTCCCTGCTGGCATTTGTGCCTGTCTGGAGAGAGGAGAGTTTGTCTCAAAGACATGGGCATCAGGGAGTAATAATCACTAACAAAGGGAAACTACTACATGCAGAGAGATTGCTGATTTTATAGTGGCAAATGATAGCAATAAATACGTGGGGCCCAGGGGAATCTGCTGTCACGAGGGAAGTTCCATGTTTCAAACCACCAGCTGCTCCGGCTGGTCTGGTATCAGAGCATGACCCAAAAGGGAAAAAAATAGGGAATCTTGTTTTACATTTGATCCCGGAGAGATGGATAGTGTCTGTTTTTGCTGAACTCATCAGCAGCCCTCTCTCAACGGCTGGGTATGCCAGAGGCTGTTGAATGATGCAGGCTTGATGTTATCCTAGGAGAAAATTTCATTTCCCCATTTGTACACTGGAACGTCTCTGAACTGTTCCAGCTGTTTGGGACTGAAGGTTTTTTCCGGGAATGATGCACCTCAGTCATGCTCCTTTTCCTCTCCACAGACCAAAACTAGCAACAGCACTACAACATGAGGCTTTCTGGACGGAGAAGTTCCTGCTGTGGTCTTTTTGGGGCCTAACATGCAAGATGTGTGCCTGGGGGGGCTGGTGAGATCTGGATCTGCTCCCCCTACTCCTGATGCCCTTGTGCAAGGGCTGTGCTTTTCTCTGGACCAGTATAGATGTTAGGAACCCCTCTGGAGATGTACCCCTTTTCCTCCTTCAGGGGAATAACCTTGCATGGATTCACCAGCACATCTGACTTGATTTGGGAATGACTTCACCTTCCCTTTCCAAACCCCAGAAGAGATGTCTTTGAACCCCATCTGGTACATTTCATGGAGCCATCATAGGGGGTGATTGTCCCCAAAACTCTTGAGAAGCTTCACTTGCCCCCACCCAGATTTGGCTTTGGGTGAGAGCTCACAGCTGGGTTTGTATTTCACCTTCTCTTCACACCTCACATAACAGACGATGTCTTTTGCAGCCAGGACTGCAATAGGCAGTTGCTGTTTCTTGTGGCTTCCAGTGGCCTTAAAACCTGCAGATAATATATGCTGGAAATTCCCTAGCCTTGCCCATGCTTTTGAGTGTAAGTCTTAGTACCTCCCATATCATTAGTCCTCCTTCGGCAAACAGCTATTGTGCATTTGATACTTTTATCTTTTAGCAGCTTTCCTTTGCATTTTACATCTGCTAAATTGCATTTCTGTGGGCTTGTCCCGCTCTTCTGCAGTTTAGTTTCTGTTTCTTTCTTTCCCCAGTGTAACCGTACTCTTAGGAAGATTTTAATTACCTTCCTTTAAAGCCAAATGACAAGTAGAGCATGTCATTCGTAGCTAAAGTATCACTTGAAAATGCAAAAGCCCCGACTTTATCGGGCTTAAAAGCTTTCCTGGAATATGTTCAAAAACTGCTGACTGGGCAAGATTAAACATCGCAATGTTAAGTAAAAGATCTCTGCATGTGGTATTCTTTTATTCCCCTGGGTGATCAAGTTAAACTGCAGTGCAGCCTTCGGGCCTTCTTCTCAAATAGTATTAAAGTTGCTTTCTGCTTTGTGCCATAGGCGCAGGGGCTGGACGGAGCCTTGGTGATGGGAATCTCCGAACAGCTATAGCCCAAGGCGCGGGGAAGGTGAAGCCACAATGCCTTCGAAAGGGATCAGGTGTTTCTAGAGCCAAGCAGTGACAACAGAGGGCACCTGAGGAGCAGCCCTTGTCCAAACAAACCCATCACGCTGAGCAAGAGTCTCCTGCGAGCCTTGGGTGGATTTGTAATCACGCAGCACAGAAAGGGTCTGACTGCATCACAGCATGAAGGGAGACCATTTGTTAAGGTGATTTGCTGATTAAGCGAAGCCAGCGGGAGACCCACATCTTAATTGCTGGGACAATGACTGAAAGTGGGACTGTGGCATAAGGTGAGCAAGGCAGGAAGCCAGTGCTGAGAGTGAAAAAGCCACAGTGATAACCAAGATACCCATTGACATGCAGAGGTAGCTCTCTCTGGAAACTGAAGCACAGCAATGATTTGTTACATGTCTGTGTTATAACATCCTTAGATACCAGCAGCATGCTAACAGCGTCAAGTGTCCCTGCTCCAAGGTAACACAGCTCAATGAGCAACAAACAGCCCATGCTGGGGCACACCAGGTTATTTCATCCAGGCGTGAGCAGAACCCAACCCAGCACAGCTGCAAGTGGGCTGGAAGCATGACCCCAGGGAGGCTGGGAGGGGGTGCTGGTGTCACTCCATCAGGGGCAGAGCCCTGAGGGCAAAGGGACTGGGAAATGGGTGGGCAAGACCGACTGCTTCCCACCCACCACCAGTGAGGAGCTTCAGTTTGGACTTCCCTGAAGGCTGCAGGGAAATGTCTTAATTTATGGTAACAGGTTTTCCCTTCCCTGAGCACAATGAGATGATCCTGACCCACTGGCCAAGAGCTCCTTGAAAATGCTTGGGAAGGAGAATTCTGGGATGCAGAGGGGAAACACTTACGGTTTAAAAGGCACATCGGACTTCCAGGTCTGTGCAGATTGCCTCTGAAGAAATCCTCTGAGAGCTTGAATTACTCATTTTTAATACGAACAGGAACCACCTGCCTGCAATCACACACATAAACTGTTGGTTACTTTGCAGTGGAAGAGCAGCTAGAATGCTTTTTACTGTAATGCTTAACCCACTGTGTGTTTTGGAGCTCTTTTTCTTCCTTTAATTGAAAACACACTTTTCAGATGTGCAATGTGCTCGCCTCTATCTCCCCTACCCTTAAGAAGCAGGAACAAATCCCAGCCACTGTAGAGGGTGGACCATTGTGGGAAGTGGGTGGATTTGGGGTGATGAAGTGAGTTGTAGGGCTTGGTGTGGAAACACCACTGAGGCAGGGTTATAAAGGGCCCAGCTCATCCACCACATCACCACCCAAGTGATCCACCACATCTTCCTGCTTGCATTCTCCTCCCTCTGACCAGCATTCGCATCGCTTTAAGCCACTCCTAACAGTACAAACACGGAGCTGCTTCTCCCCTTTGCCCTCCTCCTTCCCCAAAATCCCCCAGGGTGATAGAGGGACACATCCTCATTTCTTCCTTCAGCTGCTGAAACTCCCAAGCAGAGAGCTCAGCCAGCCACCAGGAGATGCTCTGTGTACCATGTCCCACCAGCTCTTCGGCAGGACCCTTTGGAGAAAGGGCAGTGCCCAACAGGCCACCTTCCTCATCCTCACTGACTACTTTGCATCACTTAAAGTATATCTCAGAAAGCTTTTTTGCCCCCTTTTTAAAAAGCTCCTTTCAAAACACACTTTCAAGAGAAAGCAGCTGACCAAACAGAGAGAGAAATGGGAAGAGGTCTTGGAGAAGGTCACCTGGAAAGATTTCCATGTTTCGTTCTGCATAGTCGCTGAACCCGATCAGGTTTGCCCCCAAACACCTATTAAGCCTTCTAGATTATTGCTGTACAGACAGGCCAAGCAGTGCTCGTCACCCCAAAGTTAAACCAGGTGGGAAAACTCACGTCTCAGTTTTGAGCCAAACATCCAACATTGGGGTGTTTTCTTGTTGCTTTTTACCCTCCCTCCTTCGATCAGGGAAATGCAACAGTTTTGCATCCTTGATCTGTGTGTGTGTAGCTGTGGGTGTCTTAGCAGCTAGAATCACCTTTTGTCCTGCTGGGTTTCTGTAGGGACAGAGCATTCCCTTCAATAAAGGGCTCCAAATGAATGTACCCTTCTCAGGGATATCATAGAACCAGGCCTGCAAAAGCCTTTCATTAGGACATTCACCTCTGATGGGATAATTTTACCTATCGGATCACATAATCTGTTCCCCTGATGCTGAGCCAGGAAATGAAAAAAGACCAATGGGGAGATTTTAGACTCGGGTGCCAGGTTCTGCTGTGATGACAGCCTTGATTACTTGGTCACAGTCGTCTCAAAAGATGTGTACCTCGAGCAAAGCCTAAAATTACAATGCACAGCTACACAATACATGGGGCAAGAACGAGAGCAGCGACTTTTAGCTCAATTGATCAGCGTTTAGACTATTCATGGATGTTTTAGTGGGTTAGTTAGCTTGTGGAGCTCACCAGGTAGAAGAAGATACCCTCTGTTGCTCAGGTTTTGTCCATGTTAGTGAAGTTTGATTCAAACACGGGTGATTGAAAAGAAACCCACAGAGGTTAAGAGGATTTAGGAGAAGAGGATTGAGCTTAGCGCACAAGCACACTGAAACATTAGCCTTCCTCTGCTCCCTGTGCTCTGACTTGTTACCTCAGCTCCTTTTTCACTGGGTAACATAATCACAGCGCAGCAAAAGGCGGCGCAGCCGTGTGGAAGGTAATTAACAAATACCTGGTTGCAAGAATAAACTGTTTCTACCCCAGAGGAATGGAGCCGAGGTTTCCGCTAAGCCCTTTGGGTGCAACTCATCAGCCCCATGAAAACAAAGCTACTACCAGGCTGAGGGAGAGTGCTCATGCTGCTCTCTGTGTGGGCAGGATCAGCTTCTCCACTGTTCTATGTGTGCTCAAAGCAGACAAACCCTGGTGGGAGATCTGTGACATCGCTTCACTATCCTTCTCCCATGGCAGCTTTCAACAAAACCCAGTCTGAACCTCTTTCACTGACATTTAAGCCCTCTCTTCTCCACCACCCATGTGAAGAACTGACCATTCCCTCTCTTGCAGAAGGGTTTTGAAGAGTGCTCTCATCTACTTTTCCAGTTCTCCCTTCTAGAGGCCAAACACACCTCATCCCTTCGCTTTCTCCATTAAGTTGTTGGCTGATGCTCAGCTTGTGGCCTGTAATAATCTTCAGGCTGTTTTCTGCAGAACCCCTGCCTGTCTGGCTGGTTTTGCATCAGTTCCAATTGCCCATGGGTTACTCCTGCAATACCTCGCACTCGTTCCTCAGCTAATCCTAGTTTGTGGGTCATTCGCTCTGTCCTGTTCGGAGCTCCAACTGTCACTCAGTACAAGACAGACCCTTCAGCACCAGGATAAGGTGCTAATTTAATGATCATACACTCACTTAGGGTATCCTCGTCATTAATTAGAGGTCTGAATAGCATCAGACCTCAGGCAGGTTCCTCAAGCCCATGGAATCCAGCTTCCTTATGCAGGTGAGCCACCACTGGCTTCCTCCCCCAGGTTCCTCATTTCACACCCACCCCGACATAGACAGTGGTTTTGAAAGGCCAAATAGCAGATAGTCTTGTACATCCACCAGCAAAGCCTGATGTAAGTAACCTGCTTTTTGCTTGCGCTTCTGTCACTGCACCTGAACAATTCAGCTTTTGAAAGAGGAGGCATTTCCCTCCCAAAATGCCAGTGTTTTGCTGGAAAAGGGTGGCTTGTACTAAAATGTCACCATTGTTCTCCCACTGCTGTGTAACACACCAGTTGTACCCACTGAGCTGCTTGTCAAAACACCAGTTGTATTCCCACCAGCCCATCCAAAATGCTGGGTCCTATTGTCCCATTCTTCGCCATAAATGAAATTACATTTCTGATATGAAATGCATATTATGGTTGCAGAGTTCATGTGAGTCCTCGGTTAGGAAAACACCCCACTTGGTGTAAACCAGAGCAGGGTGACAAGCTTTCCTCATCCCAAAAGCCACAGTGCAAATTCACCACTGTAAGATCCACATCACATAGGTCAAAAACCCCCAGGGGAGAAAGAGCTTTGGAGCATCATCAGGACTAAAGGCTGGGGGGACAAAAAGAGAACCATGGGGGATACCCCCGTGATGGAAACCGGTCCATTGACCCTGGCTGGAGTGTTAGATCCACCTGCTGCATTCAAAGACATAACTCTAAGTTGACAGGAGTGCCACTGCATCCAAAGTACTTGTTTATAGCTTGTGCTTAGTGGAGGAAACCCCTCTCCTTCAGTGACAATCTCTATCTGCTTATAGGGATCTGATGGGTGAAGACAGAGCCTCTCTTTGTGCTTACCTCGGGATGATAATTTCTGGGAATTCCACCTTTCCCTTGTCCTACAAGCTCATTATTCACTTATTATGGGGAAGCAAGGCAAGACAAAGGCATGCAATCCACTGACAGTCACCTCCTAGGGTATTTTCTAGCCAGCGCAGGAAGTTGCAGCTGGGTTGGTAACAAAGACATCTTCCCTTTGATTTTCCCCCTGGGCCATTCCCTGCAGCCTCAGCTTGTTGCTTCAGTGTTGAGCTGCCATTTCACCTCCACTGCGAGCCTTCCTTGAGAATATTCCTACATGAAAGAGAAGGGAAACCCACATGGGACGTTATTCCCTTACAGCCAGACAGAGCCATTATGATCATCAAGTCTGACTTCACACGTAATCCAGGACATACCTTTCCACACCAAGCTTATGAGCCCTGTGTGAGCCATAGCAGATCCTTGGGAAAAACTCCTGGGGTTAAAGTCTTCAAGTGGCAGAGAATCCACAGCACACCTAAGTAATTCCCTGCTTGCTCCTACGGGTGTCTGCAGCTTGCAATTCCTGAAGAGGACAAGGACAAAAGGCAGGCACAGATCCGTGTTCCTCTGGCATCAGGAATGTTCGAATCGGCTGATGGGCACTGAAGACAGTCTCCATTCCTGGAAAGATGAGAAGGTCGGGGTCATTGCTAAGCTGCTTCTTATTCATCACACCAAACCAGCATTTTGAGCTGCTTGTAAACTAATCCCTCTGAAAATAAAAGTGCTCCCAAAAGTCAGTATTTAGGAAAACTGTGGTGGAAATGGGGATTTGGAAGGACCAGAATGAACACAGAGGTATTTTCTATGCCATTTCAGAAAGAGCCAGAGCACCTCTGTCAGTATCAGGGTGGCAAACCAGCCCACCTGAATAGCACAGACCTTTTATTCAGCACACAATTTCCTCCCTACCCCTTACTGCCTCCCCTATGAATTAGCTTGGGGTGGGAACTGTGTCATTGAGGAGCTGCAGCAGCATCACAGTGCTGTGTCAGAGGATGCACAGATCCGCACCCCCCATGGGATTGCATATCCCCTCCCCAGGTCATCTCCAAACTTCAACTTACTGCCTCCTTCCTCTGGAACATCTCAAAACCATGCCAGGGGGAGCCCTGGATGCCAGAAGGGTTAATAGGGGCTATCTGCTGGTTCCTGGTGGAGGCTGAAGCCTGTGGGCCAGTGACCAATTAATCTGACCCCCTGCTTCCCCAGCTGGGCTGTGTTACGGTCCCGACTGCACATAAAGACAGCGAGGCAGGAAAACACAGGCTTCCCAGCCTCCATTCCCAGGCAAATCCCCCCAGTACCAGGCCAGAGAGAGGCAGATCCCCCCCTCTCCCAGGGAGGTTCAGAGTTCAGGCTCATTAGTGCAGGCTGAACAGAGCTAATCAGGGAGGAAGGGCTGATGCCCTGCTCACCCTGCCCTCTTCCCACCAGGGAGGAGGAGCCCTGGGCTCCCACACCAGCAGCATGGCCATTAATTAGCTCCTTGATGAGCCCTGGCACTGCCTCTCCCATGCCTTGACCTGCTGGGGTGCAGGTGTGGGGCTCACAATTCCCACTGGATCCCCCACAAAGCCCTGCACCACATTCCAGTGTGGGAGGGGAAAGGCCATGTCCACAGGTTTCATCATGTGTCGGCTCAAAGGGAGAAGTCACGTTTCAGGTGAAACACAGTCTCTGTACAAGGGCTGTGCAGAAGCATGGTATTCATGAAGGACAGTGGCAAAAACCACACTGACTTTCCAAAGGTTGGGATTTTAGCCTGGGGAGAAGGCAAACAGCAAAGCAGTCACTTCATCTCATCCATGCAGAGCCGCAGTATCATACTGTGAGTGCTGCTTGCTCCTGAAGATGGACCAAGCTCCCCCCCTGCTCCAAGGAAAAGGGTTTATTGCTTTGAAAATCATTATGGAAACTTGGCGCAGTTGGGCAGTCTGGTCCCTAATAGCTTAATCCAGAAAGGGATGCTGAACCACACGATTTCAGTTTAGTCCAGCTGGGTCCTTGTGTCGCATTCGTCACAGTGGGGTTGGATGGCAGAGCAAGGGAGTGATATCAGGAAGCAGGCAGAGGCGGGGCTCCCAGACATCTGCCATGCGAACCATGCACAGCCAGTTGGAAGCAGCCTGAATCCTGGATCCATTGCACAGGGCAGTAATTTGGGAGCCTCAACACTGCTGTGCTTACACTGTCCCCCCTTGGTCCACGTGTCCATCTCACAAGGTCTCTGCAAACACCTTCTCAAGCAGAAGAGCTCCCAAAGTCCTGGGTCTACAGATCTGGACCACTTGAGGCTGGTAGGACCCCAAGGAGACCACCCTACCCATCCAGCCCGGAGCAAAGGGAGCATCATCTCACTGTTAAAGGCTCACAGGGGAAGGGCTGCCCATGGCTGGGTGCAGATGTCCAACTGCACCCGCACATTCCAGGCTGAATCCAATTTTCTGCTCCTCACCCAGGGCCCTGGAGAGCAGCAGCTGCCTCAGACTGCACCTAAGATGCATATAAATAGAGGCATAATACCTTATTAGAAAGGAATGCATGCCCAAGCAGGAGATAGTGTTACCTTCTGAGGAGGAAGGGGGAGGAGGCAAAACGCTGCGCAGAGGAAGAGAAAGTGGCCTGGCAGAGATCTGAATTGCCTTACAGTAAGGAGACACTGTCAAGATAAAAAGTCATATTAACCTCCTCCCCTTCCACTGCTGACAAAGGAAGGGGTGACCAAGTCCTTGCACCTTCCACTGTGTTGCACTGGGGTGGGACCTGCTTTGCTTGCAAGATGCTGGGAACTAAGGGTGAGCCCATGTCACTGTGTCCGTGACTGCCTGGAATGGCTGGTTCCCGAGGCAAATGCTCCCACCAGCCCCTCTGCACAAGGGTACAGAGCAAGCACAGTGGGTTCTGGAAACAGCCACCTCCAAAAGGCAAGGCTGGAGGCTAGGTTTAACTCAGGGATGGAATTACTTTGGGCATCGGGGAGCATCTAGTCCATTAACATCTTCCCAGGCATCCAGCCTCAACAGCGTATCCTATGGCACGCAGGAACTGATGTGACACCCTGGTTGTGTATGGTATCCCACTATGTGTGACATCCATGTTGTGTACCACATCCCACTGTGTGTGACATTCCTACTGTGTGTAACATCCATGTTGTGTACGACATTCCTGCTGTATATGTGGAGTGTGGAGACAGCCAGGTTGGGTGACTTGGCAGAGGCCACATGAGCAGTCAGTGGCAGAGCAGGGCTCTGACCCTGGGTGTCCCCCCCGTCTGCTGTTTGTGCAGTTTGGGCACCATCCTGCCCCTCACTTGGAGCAGCGAATGCAGACAGAGCTCAGTGCTCTGCGTCCAGACCCGGCACTGCTCCTGCCTGACAGGAATCAATGAGAAACACCCAGCAAAGAAGAGCTGACCCAGACCCCAGCGCTCCCCAGCATTGTGCCCTCTCCCACCACAGCAGCCCTCGAGGACCTGATGGGTGTTTTGGGGGGCTGTGTGTGTCCCTGCAGAGCCCTCTGTCCCCACAGACTGTGTCTCCATTGCACCACATGCACGGCTGCTTGTGCGGGTCAGGGCAGAAATGAATCTGTGTTGGGCTGAGCTTGCCAGCGCTTCAGCTTTGATCTTCCCAGCGGGAACGTGATGTAACACCTGCAGAATTATCCAGTAACGAGGGAAAGGAAAGATCCCGGCAATTAAAAGGCACCGAAAGAGGACGTTGGGAACCCATCGAGCTCTGTGTGTCTTGTGTCTAAGGAGCTGCCTTTCAGAGGGGGTTTTAAAGTGTGTTTGTTTTGCCAGGGCTGATTGCCTTGTCTTTGCACTTGTGCTCTTGTATGTGTCTGAGCACCAATATCCTATTAGCTGTTGCCACTGGAGGACAGGGCAGCCCCCATGGCTGGCGATGTCCCTTCCCAGGGCTGTGGGGCACTGGCCAGCTCCTGAGGTTTCCTGACAATGTTCTGTGCTACCTCAGACCAAAGAAAACACATTTGTGGAGCATCTACTTTAGAACAAGGACACAAACCATGGAAACCATGGAAACCCCAGAGAAAACAACTGAAATCCATGTTTATGTGCAGCTCCTGGTAGCTGCAGCTATTGGATTCCCACATGAAAGGGGACCTTCTGTGGCCACTGTGCACACTGACAAACCCTTTGGCTGAGACTGTCCGTTGATGGGCTGTTTAATAAAGCCAGGAAGAGAGGGGAAGTGTAAAGCTTTGTGCTCATAAGTTAATGTTCGCCAGAGTGCTTGGGTGAAGCTGAAAAGCCTTGTACAGAGGCTGGGCATCTGTCTTTTAGAGATTCTCCTTTACAAGGGCCTGTAGGGACAGGACAGGGGGAATGGCTTTAACCTGCCAGGGGGGAGACTGAGATGAGCTCTGAGGCAGAAGCTCTTCCCTGTGAGGGTGCTGAGGCGCTGGCACAGGGTGCCCAGAGAAGCTGTGGCTGCCCCATCCCTGGCAGTGTTCAAGGCCAGGTTGGACACAGGGGCTTGGAGCAACCTGGTCCAGTGGAAGGTGTCCCTGCCCATGGCAGGGGTTGGAGCTGGAGGAGCTTTAAGGTCCCTTCCAACAGAAACCAGTCTGGGATTTTATGAAATGCAAGTATCAGCAACTTTAGGTTAAAGAAGGGCGAACTCAATGGCATTGCACAGTGTTAAGGGAGAGCAGGACCTGGTCCAGTGTAGCCTGTAGGATTTACACTGGAATAGAGCAGAGCAATGGGAAACGCACTCAAGACTTTTACCAACTCTCAGAGAATTCAACCAAACTTCCAGATCAAACCCAGCCAGAGCAGAGTGTCCTTATCCTCTTACAACAAAACTGGACTAAGCCAGGCCCTCCAGTCCATGTATTCCTGGCCCCAGACAGCGGATGGAAACTGTCCTGTACACAGCAGAATCATGTACGCATTGAAGACATGGCCTCAGGCTGATGGAAGCAACTGTCCTGAGCCTGGTTTGCCTTTGGGGTTTGTGAGAAGGCTTTTCAGGGAGAGGAGTTGGTTTTCATGTTCAGGATCCTTCCATTTCTGATGCCTTGTGACAAGCATAATCCCATACTAATTAGATTTCAGGGCATGTGTTGAAAGCACAGTGCATATTTATTGGGGTTTATGGAGACTCTTGCTTGTTCTCCGTAATCGTTCCGAAATTGAGCCTTAGAAGCCAGAAAGCTCAGACCAGATAGAACAGCAGAAACCCAACAACAACAGCAGCAAAAATCACTTTTTGCTGGTTTAATTCTCCCTATCCAGTCGAGTTCTGGGCAGGTTACAATTTCTGACATGACGCTACCACTCAGAAATGTCCCAAGCTGTCCACTTTCATTGCATCAATGGCATCAGCTGTGTTGACCTGCTCTTAGAGAGTTTTAATTCTGTTTGCTCTTGGCTAAACTCCATTCCTAATCCTATTTTCACCTATTTCTATCCAATTTAATGCAGCTTCTGTAAGTCAAAATTAATTACTCCATGTGCTCTCCCAGCCCTGTGGTCTGAAGGGATAATAGAGAAATCCCACCTCGTCATTAACAGCGCCTCATGGCTGCTCTCATCCAGGGAAAGGAGGCTGGATAAGAAAACCATAATGCTTTGCTCGGTTTTGCAATTAGCATTTCATCCTCATGACTCTCTCCTCAGTAACTCTCCACATGCCCATTTACTCCTTATTAGATGGTGAGACCAATGGAGGAACTCGGATCTCCTGGGGCACAAAAAGAAGTCAGCACCTCCAGGTCACCTTCTCCCTTTTCCTTCACCTACTCAGAAATAGTTCATTTGCCTTTCATTGCCAGTATTAATTACTCCTTCTGTCCAACCTTTGCCAACGGGGCTCCCAAGGGGAGGAAGGATGGTTGTCTGGTCACACGCGTCTCACGTTTCTTTAGTCAGGCCTCCTGGTTTATGACTTACCCCACCTAGAAACTGGGTTTGTTCTTTAGAGGGATGCAGTAGATTTGAATTGACCGAGATTCGTAAAGTATCCCGAAGAGACAAAGCAGAATTGCGACTAAACTCTGCAATAATTATTTGTAGGCACTTAGGAGCTCTCCTATATCTATGATTATATCTATTCCTATATTTTACTTCTAATTGCTTTAATCTATGTGCATTCCCACATCCTCCTTTTTCTTTTCTCTCTATAGAGCTATCATCCACACAAAAGAAAAAATCAGAATTAAGAGCAAGGTATTGAAGAAGAGGAGCTGCCATGCAAGCAATTCCTTTCCTGTTCAACACATGCATGTCCTGCATTCACTATAACAGAGACAGATACTAATCTTGAGTAACTACAGTGTCCCAGGTATCAAGAAAAACATGCTTGCAGGCTGGAAATCAGCATTTCCCTATAAGATCATGCTAATTCAGGTCAGCAAATTGAAAATGAATGCTTTTCAAAACCTTGCTTCACTTCCATCGCTTCATTTCCATTATATATGCTGCAGTGTACTCCTTTTAGCCTCAGTACCTTGTTTCTCTTTGAATTCTTCAGTGATTAGCACGCCGGTAGCTGTTGGTCAGGAAGTTGGTTTAGGGTTTGCTTACCACAAAGCCATGAGACAGAAACATGCGGAACAGCATCGGAGACTTCGTGCCTTTCCTAAGCGCCTGGGTCTTGTAGCAAATAACAACACACTGTTGCTATTTCTTCATAGCATTACCCCGTCAGCTTCAACAGCAGAAGTGCATGCGGCAGGGCTGACGTGGTTTGTGTAGGACGGGCCAAAAAGTTATGTTCCTTCCTAAGGAAGAATGTCAAGGTTTCGTAAGTCCTTTTAATCCCCACCAAGGTTTTTGGGAACTATTTGTGAATAAATTAACCAACAAAACCCACACTAAAACCCACAATGAAGAGAAAGACCCTGCTTGACCCACCCATGCTATAGAAGCCAATAGCTTGCTTGGTGGTAAAGCATCTCTCAAGGGAAGCAGAGGCCAAAACTGTTGTATTTCATCTGCTAACAGAACTGTGTTCCTAAACGATGATATGTAAGTGCTAATATAGAGCAAGCACAAAGGTGCTCTTTCATTCGTGAAAGCCATCATCTTCAAGTAATTAACTGGGGATTAGTCAGAAATGATGCCCAAACAAATGAGATACGGAAGGGCAAGAAATTGTGTTCCTCTCCTGAACCTTGCATTACGTGGAGCGCTGCCAGTGCAAACAGCAGCGAGAACAGAGCGTTATGCCTTCAGAATAATGAAAAACTAAGGTTGGCAATTAGAGCTGGGTGGTTGTTGTTATAACAAACAGGTCACAGGCAAACAGGGCTCTGCCTGGGGCCGGCGCTGTCATCTTCCACTGCCCAGCATCCCGAGAGCTTGGCCTTTCTTCTCTCTCCAGTAGGATGCTATCATGGATTGCACGGGACTTGCTGCAGCTTCCAAGACTGTAAATCAGAGGTTGTGTCAACAGCGTGTCAGCAGCATGAAGGAGCAGCACTGCTCCTCATGTGGAGTTTTCTTCTAACAACCAACCTCCTCCTTTCACTTGCTTTCCCATGACTGAAGCCTAATTCAGGAAGGAAGAGCAGGAACGGAGGGTTTGCTGGGAGTGGAACTGCACTGGCTACTGTGTGGGGAAGTTATGCGGCTGTGAAGCACCTATACACAGTGGGGGTGGGCTGCCCTTCCTTGGAAAGGAGATTAAGAACTGTTCAAGGGTTCTCACATCAGGTTCTGTGCAGACTAAGACCCAGTCTGGTGTCGTACTCAGTGCAAAGCCAGCCTTGAGTTCCCTCACAGATATGTAAGCTCAGCACAAAGCCAGTGCTTCCAGACCTCGCACCACCCAAAGCACCGCAGGGAAATCACGACTCCACACAAAAATCCCAACACCACCCTAAATGAACCTTGTGGCTCCCCCATAACCTTCACGGGGCGCACAGGCTGCTGTCAAACCCCAGCAGCTTGTGTGTCTGTACCACTGCTGTTGCTCATGTCCTGATAAACACTGAATTCTCTCCCTTGGGAGCAGCAACCAGCGCTGCTGCTACTGAGGAACGCCACAACCCAGTGCCCCAGGGCTGTGCAGCAGCAATAAATCCTCTGACCCCTGCCATCCCCCTGCTCAGCAGCCACTGTAAATCCAGCCCAGCTCCGCAGCAGCCAGGCTCCCCTGGTAGAAGGCAGCAGGTTGCCGTTCAGACATGGTGCGGGGTGTGCTGATTGCGCTGGGAACAAACCTGCCTCATTGTAAAGCCCATATGGAGGAGAAGGAAGAGAGCTGTATAACCTGAGACCAGTAATTGAGTGTGTGTGTTAAGTAACTTTACAACCATGCTTCACTAGGAAGCCAATAAAAGGGCAAAACACAATTGCTGGGCTTTAATTAAGAAGCCAACATTTAAATGAGGTGCATCATCTGTTTGTATTAAACTTGTTTAATTTAATTTGTTATAGCACACTTATTAAATAAATCAGCTTTATTGCAGTCGCTATGCTGGTGGCATGATGAACTCAAATGAATGGAAAGAAGTTGGGTCTGGAATTCTCTTTCTAAATCAACCAAGGCTCTGTCTGCATGCACCGACACTCAGGAAAGTTAATTCCAGTTAATTAAAGGTGTGAATTTAGAGCAGATCAGTTCAGCCGCCCTCAAACTCTGAGCAGACCTCTTCATTCAGACCTCAAATGCCATTGATTCAGCTTGGCTTGATTCACTTGGCACGTGATGTGAGAAATGGAATTAAAGCTGTTTAAAATCTGAATGAATGTCTGCACCAGCCTTGCTAGAGGTTTCATTTGTCCTCTTCTTTTCCCTGAGCATCTCAGCGTGGACCAGGAGCCAGACAGATTGGGTCGGCAGCCTCAGCTCTCCCAGCCTTCAGCCCTGTGAGGAATCACCAGCATCCATAAAAGCAAAGTGGTGTTGGTAGCACACTCCTCCGGCTGGCATCACCTGCCCCACTGTGTCCTCTCCCATCTTCGCTCTGCTGTGGAAATGCAGCATTTCAGCTCATTGCTTTGGGAGATCCAGTATACAGCTATTAATACAAACCAGGTGGGAAGAAATTTCCCTGCAAACTTCGGCCTCTGTCCAGACCGCAAATCAGCTCCTGGGGTTGGGAATCCAGCTCTCTGCTGGTACCTGGCCTCGGCTTCGGCTTCTTCACCTGCATCATGGATGCTCTTACACTGCAGCAGAGGAGCTGAGAGATCCCCAGCTTGGATCCCTCCAGGCGAGGGGGTTAGTGATGCACATCCAGTCCTGGATTATCCAAACCACCCCCGGCACCTGACAGCTTGAAGAATGCCATTACAAGGCTCGGTCTTTCCCTGGCTCTCCTCCATCCCTGCGCACAGTCAAGTAATACCTACTTATTTCACAGGGTAGCCAGGAAAATCTCAGAGTCTCTTGCAAGCCCCTCTGAACTCTCCAGCCAAAGCAGCGAGGCCAAAGCGTCGAGCACCAGGGCTCCCATTACGACGGCACGTTGTCGAAATTCCAGTGGGAAGCACCATGCTCCCAGGGGACCGCACGCACAGGAGCCCTCCCGCATGAAAGAGCCCTTGTGCAAGCTGCTGGTGCGAGGCAGCCCCTTGTCATCCCTTCAACTTTGTGTGCACTTTTCCTGGGAGGAAAATGAAATTCCTGCCTTGGAATTGGCGCCATGGTGCCAGAACGGCAGTGACCTCTGTAACCACACAAGATTTAGTGGTTGCTTTATTTCGGCTGTAATGAGGCTTTGTAAACCGCTAAAAGCCAAATGTTTTCTTCTCCTTTAACTCTTGGTGGATCGCGTGAAATAAGTAACAGAGCAGTCTGTGCATGAATTGAGAATCCACTTGGAATCACCCAGCCTCTGAAGTGGGTGAGATGATGGTACTGGGAGCAGGTAGGAGCTGAGTGAGTAGTCGGAGTAATGAGCCCTCAACTCCTTCCAGCAGGTCAGGAGCACATGGAATGGCTTTGAGCACACCAGGGAGAACCTGATCTTCAGCCCTGCACCAAGACCCATGGAGCAACTTCCTCCAAGCCTTGCTCAGGCGCACACTGAGGGGTCACCTCAGCTCAGCCAGCATCACATTGTGTCTGTCAGCAGAAGCATGGGCTCATCCTTTTGATTTTCTTCATCTGCACGAAGCTTCATTCCCATTAAAAAGCAGTCCTGGCTAACTAATGAGACCTGCCTTGAGCACCAGAGACAGACACCAACTGATAAATACAGTTGAAATAGTTATTAGAGGGCAAAGATTTGAAATGCTTTGGTTTTAAATGTTGAATTCTCCTTTAAATGTACTCCTTATTCCAGAGCCTGCTTCACTGCACTGAAAAGCATTAAAGGTGGTGATGTGGCAGCGATTTACAGGGAACTTCTTCACCTTCTGCTGCCAATAAAATCAAAATGACCCATTCTTTATGCTTTGGAACAACTGTCCAAACTTTTGCCACTTCCATACCAGGGAGCCGCAAGGGCTGCTTGGGAGAGAAGGTGGCAGAAGGGCTGAGGAACAGCAGTGTCCCCAGGACATCGGTGATGCCACCACCATGCCGCTGCTGCTGGGAGCAATGGAGCCACACAGGATTCAGCGTGGGCAACCCAATTAATTTGGAACAACTGGAAACATCTTTCTCCAGGTTTAATTTGCTGCATGACTGAATACTGCCTGCGTGATGATTTAATGTGGGAGAGGGGCAGGGCCCCAGGCAGGATGATGGCTCTGCATGATGGAAATGAGGGCTGGTACCCTGGTCCTTCCTCAGATGGGCCATCTTGGGGTGCTGGGACCCCATGACAACCAGTGACCACCCCTGCTGCTGGTCCCAGCACAGCCCTGTGCTCTGGGCTGGCAGAGCTAATGCTGATTTTGCATTATTGACCCAGGGAGCTGGGTCTGACTGCTCAGCCTTCCCCAGCAGCCTAAATCCTGACCCCAGTCCAAATCCTGGCTCCAGGTCCATTTAGCCCCATGACGTGATGATTTGGGAATTCCCAAGCTGTTTATCTATGAGGCGCAAGGCACTCAAAGGGATTTGCTGCATCCAAAAGAGGAACGGCACAAGTTCTGCCTGCTGCTTGGTGTGTGTAACTATTAATTCATCAGAATCCAGTACCTTCTGCTACCCAGACATCTGCAATGAATGAACTGTGCCCACTGTTCCTCCCTGCAAGGTGAACTCAGCTGCCCCGCTTACCCTCTGCGGTCGAGATCAGCCCTTTGGGGTGTTAATACCTGGAGTGTGCAGAGGGTGAACTTGAAGTCAGCATTGCTGCTTTCAACCCCCAGCTTGGCCCTGTGTTAATAACAACAAGGGATAATGAGCTTTCATCAGGAGACTGATGCACTCGAGCTCAGGGAAGATCAAGAATTTCCATCAAATTCACCTCGTGGGTATTTTGTGCCCAACCCTTTCCCCCACCGATGCTGAGCAGCAAACTGTGGCTGGAAAAGGGGCTGGTTTCAAAGTGTTGGAGGGATTCACCAGATCTTTCCAAGCACACCATCTCTTTGTTCAGTCTCAGGTGAACTAACCCAGCCTGATAGTCTAGTTTTTGTTACAGCCATGACCTTTTCTGTTCTAATTCACATCTATAAGTCTAAACCATTTTGGCATCATTTGAGCTATTCGCTGTAACAATCATTTCGCATTGCTAAGATCCACAAGTTTATAACCTACTGTGCTGCCCCAGTTTTATTTAAATAGATAAAGTCAGATTCTCACCTGCACTAAGTTGGAGTGAAGTCAATTTATGCCATCAAAAGAGCTGGGCCAAAGCTTTCATTTCATCAAACGCCTCTTTGATCTTCTATTAGAGGAAAGGGAAAATAGAAGCACTTTATAACTGGAGGGGGTTATGCCACATGTTTTATCTATCCTCTTCTGCCTCTTCTATTTATACAGAGTAGAACTGCACTGTCCCCTTTAACTGTTCCCGGTTAGATACCCCCATGTATGTATGGAATCTCAAGAGAGCCAGGAGATCACCTCTTTGGCTTGACCAGCAGGACAAAGCTGCTGCTGGGTTATCCACTGGGAGAGGAGAAGACACCTACACATTACAAACATGTTTTCGGAAAGGCAGTAATTAACTGCACACCTGCAGGGTGCCTGGCACCTCTCGGAGGTGTCGGGTATAAGACAAGATCCTGCACTACATGGACATGCGTTTATCTAACCACCTTTCTTTCAGGTTAACGAAGGACCTTACCAAGCCATTTACTCTTCCTACCAGGAAGAAACCTCTCCACATTGATGGTGCTTCACACGTAACACCAAACAAAGGCTTCACTGTGTGATGCCCAACTGCATTCCCCTTCTCACCTTCCTCTTTAGTCCCTCCCTTGACCTCCACTGTTCCCTTAGATGAACCAGCTGTCATTCCATTGAGCAGACCTTCTGCAGCCAAACAAATTTCCTGTCCGTGTTCCCAATGTAATTTCTCTGTGATATGGCCTTCAGGTTGAACAGGAACCTGGGAAGGATTCTGGAAAGGCGCCTTTATGTCTCTATTGTGGAGTAGGCCAAGGAACACCATATGAGAAGGCATTTTTCCAGTTAGACTCCTGGGTTTTATACCCTTCTTTTTGGTGTGAGATCAGTTTGAGCTACTGAAAGGGTCTGAAAGCTCAAACTAGGTCAATGTGCAATGATTACCTCATTGGATCACTGCCTTGGTGACATGTATCTCACCAAGGACAAAGCCACGTTGCTTTGGCAGGCCTCTGAGCTATCACCTAAAGCTGATCGTTTTCTATCTCCACCAGCCAGGGATGGAAGTGAAACCCCAGGCAGTGATGGATGCGTAAGCTGCCTACTCAATGTAACAGCTTACCTTGGAGCACAGGAGTCCCCTCGCTGGGCTTTGAGTGAGGAATTTAATCAAGTTGGGTCTCCCTTGTCTTCAGGAGTGACTCAGGCCAACTGCTTAAGAGTGAAGAGTGAACAGGCAGCCAGGGGCCATGGTGCTTGAAAGGGAGGGTTTGTCCTTACCCCTGTTAATCAGAACTTTGAGAGCACTGAAGCATGAGGATTAAAAACCTTTCCCACCTATTGCTTCTGGGCTCTCCCAAGGCTCTGCAGCTCAGGGTGCTCGTGTCACGCCGTTGTTCCTGCTCCCCCTTGGAGCCCTCCACATCTCTGCATCACCTGCAATGGCACAAGGCACCAGCAAGCCCAGACGGTGGTTGTGCAATTAGCTCTTGGAAACTCTGAAAGGTTAAAACATCCCCATAAACAGAAGAAAGGTTATTAAAGTTGTATTTCCAACCCTTCATCTCTCCCTGGGTACCTTTGAGTCACTTTCCTAATGGCAAGGCAAAAAACCCAGAGCTTTTAAGTCAGACTCTGTGTTGAGACCCACTCAACTCTAGGATGAGGACAGTGGGCTCTCTTCTGCTTCTACAGAGCCTGAAGATGGGCATGTAGAGTTTCTCTAGAGGCTCTGTTAATAGGGACAGGAGATAGATCTCAAGAAACACTGATTTTTGGCATCTGACACTAATGCCAGTTGTAGCCTTGTACTGCAGAAGTGGGCAGTGGAAATCCAGAGGAACCAATGTAGGAAACTCTTAAGTGCCTGGCACCCAAACAGCTTCAGTGGGTTCAGCAGGATCACAGAGATGGGTGAGTAGGACTCAGCTGAACAATAGGTACAAATACAATACAATAGTATTAGTACAATAGTACAATAGTGCCAAAGGGAGAATGAAGACAAAACCCCAGAGCATGGGTAGGCAGTGATCTTCCAAAGGCTTCACCTACAGAAGAGGAAACCTGCATTTGCCGTCAACCCCTATAACTAGCATAAATTAGTGAAGCCTGACCCAAACTCCACCTGCTGACCCAGTATTGACACAGCACCATGGAACCAGCTCACACTACTAACCCTGGCCTGTATTCTACACTCCTTTCAGCTAAAGCTGAGCTTAAGCTTCATCTTCAGAGGCAAAGCAGGTGAAGTCAGGCTTAGTTAATTCATTCTAACTAACTTGGCGTAAGTCTGACTTTTCCTTTGTCTAGTCGAAAGCAAGAACAACTCATTCATGGTATGTAAGTCCATTGCCAGGCACATACCCGGAGCAGCAGAGGCTGTGACAAGAGCATGGGGGCGATTACCATGCAAACATACCTGTGACCCACAGGAAGACCCTACTACAGCCAAGAGCTGGGAGCTACTCCCTGCATGGGCAGGAAAATCCATTGCAACCATCTATGAAGTAAACCTGTGCACGGCAAGAAGGTGTCTGCCGCTTGGCTGCGCAGCAGCAATCACGACAGAAGTCCCTGGCTTGTGAAGTTGTCAAACTGTAAAGTTAATGAGGTAGAAATGAGAGTTCGGTGCAGGCGTCTGAGTGTTCGAATTACTCCCCGACGGCTTCGCCCTCCTCGTATTGCAGCCTGCGTAAATGAAGTGACTAAGGGTCTCCTTGGAGCCCGGCCAGCTCGCCACTGCTCGGAGTCTTGTTTTGCAGATTAATAAATGCAGAGTTGCTGCTAAAGGAAGAACATGTGGTTTGCAAGAAGGAGACAAGCAGGAAAAGCAGACAGACATTACACTGCTCCTTGTCCCGGCAACAACATAAAAGCCATACAAGCCGTGCGTGCACAAACACCCCTCCGCCGCACATGGGAAAGCAGTGTTGGTGTGAGACAAAGCAGGGGTGTTTGAGGAGGTTGGGGGAGAAAAGGGCTCAGGTGCTAGGTGGAAAAAGTTGGGCATTTTTGTGCTTTGCCACTGAAAGAGGAGCTTAAAGTGGATGGATTTGGTTGGGGTTGAGGTCTGCTTCACCTGTGTGGAGGGACGAGTGAATGAACATACAGCTGGAACGTGCCAGCATCAGAAACCACTTGGTAAAGGAAAACCTTCCCTTTTGGTACTGTGAGTGGGTGTCTCCATAGGGAAACTCTCAGTAAGTTTAGGTGTGCCTGTGTGGGAACCCAAGGGCAGCATGAGTAACACTGCAGGTGGAAACCAAATCAACAGACTTGTGCGCTATGGAGAGGTGAGGGATGAATTGAGACATCTGCAAACAGCCTTGCTGGCTGAGGAACTCCTATATCCTTCTGGGAGCCCGGCAGCTGACCTGCAGCACTATGTTGAAGTGTAGGGAGAATATTAATCATAGAGAGCAAGAGCAGAGCTAATCCCATAGAGACCTTTGCGTCTAAGGCTTGTGACTATGAGATTTTGTTTCTCAAAACCCCACCGAGTTCACCCAGAGAAGAGGATCATGGTCCTGAGCAGAATTATGCAAGACCTCTATGAGAACCACTGAAGGAAGAGCACACACGGCAAATGTTGACTCATTTGCTTACTGGCCAGAAAGCTTACAGAAACCTGGAGCTGAGGCCTATGCTTGTGCTCGAGTGCGGCTCAAAGCCCAACACAACCAGAAGGTTAGAGGTGTGCTGATGATGTCCATGAGCTCGGTAAAATACCCTCTCCTTGAAATTAACTATTTCAAGTCTGCCCCTTCCTATGCTAAAGAGATGAGGGGCCCCGTTGGAAAGCAGGGGCTCGAGGAACAACTTTAACGGAGGATACAAGCAAGTTCAAAGGGATTTGAAAGTGGGAACAGAGGCTGGAACAAGCCTTTCACTGCTATTAAGACCTTAGGAGTGATCTAGTTAGGTTTAAAAGAGGATTTGGACCCTATTGCTGTGTCTTCCCCACACCAGAGGAGCTGATCCATATGTCAGCTTTGAGAATAGACAGTCCCAGCAAACCCAAGCCATTACCGACGTGCTGATGATCATGTAGAACAGCCCAGACTCTCACTGCTAACGTCTGCATTATCAGCACCATCAAGTTTTCTCTACTTAAGGCTTGAATCCATCCCCAGTGCATCTTATTTTGATAAAGAAGCATCTGTTTGGATCCTATACGGTATCCAGTGTGCACACAAACACATGGAACAATGGCCCAGGGGTACTCTGCTCTCTGCTGATGGTCCACACAGCGACAGGAAAGTGGGAAGATTGATTTTACACCTAATTTAACATGAGTTAACATGGCTCTCTAAGTTTCCTAATGGATCGCAGTCCCACTGAGCATCTCTTACAGCTGTTCCCTTTATTTTGTGACTTCCAAAGCTGGTGGCTTGTGACTTTAGGAAAGCTGTGACTTCCAAGAGACGCTGGAAAAGATCCAGGGAAACTGCAGCAGCACTGGGAAAGCTTTGAAGCATCTCATTGGGAGTGAAGGTGTCTGAGGTTACTCCTGAGTATGTCCAGAGAAGCTCTCAGATTCCTCTAGGACAAGGTCTGCTCAGGCTCCAAGGTGGTTTCAGAAAGCTCCTATGAGCTCCAGTAGAGTCAGGACTGCTTTAAAAGACTTTGTACCTGTGCTATGGGGAGGGCTCTGTGGGGCTCCAGAGAAGCCCTGGAGAGCTCTTGGTTGCCTCTAGAAAGGCACCAGGAAGGGTCCAGAGAAGCTGCAGGATCCAGAAGTCTCTAGAGATGTTCAGATGAAACAGCACCACCCCGCAAGATCCACATTGGCAGCTCAACAACTTTGCCAAGTTCCCACTCGGCAGCGTCAGGAGGCTGAGGCTGCAGAATCTACATCCGTGATGCCATGAATGCCAAAGTCTATGATTTACCATCTTTCACTGCTCTTTGCCCGTGTTCCACATTTGTGGGTTGCAGATCTGAGGAGCTGACAGTTGAAGGGCAATTTTTGAGCGTCCTTCTGCTCCACTGCTGTTGGTTCATCGCCTGATGCTTCCTGCTCTCTCCTGGAGAGAAGAACCAGAGTGCGAAGAGGGCAGGGCTCAAGCGTCCCACATCTCCGCACACCTTCCTCCTCTTCATTTACTTCTCCACAGAACAAGTGATTTTCTATACACGCAATTTTCTTCCAAGCTATTTCTTCATGCTCAATCACTGCTAGGAATCCACATGTTCCTGCATCCCCTTCTTCTCCTGCAACAGATTATGTTCTCTTACGGCTTCCATACCAGTGTCCAAGGACACACATTTTCCTCTGCCTTGCCTTCTCTCTGCTTTAGTATCTGCTCCTTTTGAGTATCCCTTTACCTTCCCAAACAGGAACTAGGGGCTGTATTCCACGTCTTCCAAGTCTTGCTGGATCTACGATTTTAACTCCTATTTTGCCACTGAGGCATTGCTTACACTTTGTAGTAATCTCTGAAGAACAGGACTTCATAAGAGAAGTTTCAGAGAGAATCAGATTGCAGAACCAGCATAGAGATCAGTTTAATGTCATTCCAATATGTATTTCTAGTTCCTATATATGACATTTTCACCAAAGCAAGTTTTGGTTCCAGTCATTCAAAAATCATAGAATCTTAGAATCCCAGACTGGGTTGTGTCAGAAGGGGCCTTAAAGCTCCTCCAGCTCCAACCCCTGCCATGGGCAGGGACACCTTCCATAGAGCAGCTTGCTCCAAGCCCCTGTGTCCAACCTGGCCTTGAGCACTGCCAGGGATGGGGCAGCCACAGCTTCTCTGGGCACCCTGTGCCAGCGCCTCAGCACCCTCACAGGGAAGAACTGACTGTCCTTGCCTGGGAACACCTCTCTATGGGTCTCTTTTGCCACACCACTCCTGGCCATGCTGTATCTGCTGCTGCAGAGGAGCTGAAGCCCCGGTGCCGTTAATGGGGTGAGATGTTTGCAGAAGGCCCCCGAGGTGCACACAGGGACGTGCACTGGCGACGGCTCCTTCCCACCTCCCCAGACACGGCTCCTGTGAGGAAGGCGGCAGCCGCTCTCCCGGTGCCTCGCAGGGCACAGAAACACAAGATCCCGTTCAGGGGACAAGTAATGTATTTCCAGAGTGCAGTTGAGTTTACACAGTGCAAGGCAACACTCTCTTAAAGTGGTGGCAACAGCTCCTGTTCTGCAAGTCTCCACTTTATTAGTTCCCATCCCAGAGCTGGAGCTGAGGGTTGGGTTGTTTTTCCTTTCAAACACAGGTCAAATGCTGCACGGCATCACCGTGCTGCTTCTTCCAGCAGCCTTAATCTTTGGAAAAACATCATTTTCTTCCTATTTCAGTAACTAAGACTTGTTTCTGCTATGCCCAAAGCTTGGCCTTATGCCATATTCCCAATTTTACATGCCAAAATCCTCATTTACCCAAAGATACAAATTAGGCACGGTTCACATCACCTTCTCCCTCTCCCATGCCTGTATTTTTCCCCTTTTCCTATGAGGGCCTTTCCAGCCACTGGGAAAAATGTGAGCTGCCTCTCCGCTCCTTGGCTCCACTGCATGGATGCTGGGATTATGCCGCAGATGTTGCCTGCGCCGAATGTGCAAGGACATTACACGGCGGTGTCACAGCTGGACATCCCATTAATAGCAGCAATACTTGGTTTGAGCCATTTTAATTGAAACCACGGCTGCAGCAGTATGGCTTTTTTTCCCTTCCCCGTACACAAACGTGCTCCTCTCCCCGCCTCCTGTGCAATCGTTATTGCTCTAAGACATCTGGTTTCACAGTTCAACAAGCACAGGCGTATTTCCACCGCGTAGTTCCTCGCCTGTTGACAGGGCAGAATGTTTTAATATGGGGTTACTATCATCCAGACTTCCTCCACCTCCTCATTTATGTGACGGATCCCTCTAAAGAGTCCCTCAGCTCCTCCATCTTCAATCTGCTGGGCTGGTTTTATTAGCTCGCATACATGACACCTCCATGTCCGATTTCCCGCTCCCCTCCCCTCCTAAGTGAAATCCAAACCCCAAATGGGAACGGGACCTAATGCTTCCTTCCCCCCGCCCCCCCTTTGTTAAGGTCTTTCCCATAGAAACAAGGCCAGCAGCTTGGAGGCCATTCATCTTGCAAGTGGATGCAAGGGCAGGATGAGCCCTCTTCCCCTCCTGACCAGGCTGTAAGACAATCCAGAGCAGAACAGCAGTGGAAACTCAGTTCTTTATAAGCTCAGATTTTGTACAGACTTTATACCTTGCAAAGTGCAAACTGGTACCTGTGTGAACGCAGAGGGTACCTCCTGCTGATGGGGCACTTCAGGCGTCAGCATTTCGCAACACAATCATAGAATCCCAGAGTAGTTTATGTTGAAGGGACCTCACAGCTCCTCCAGCTCCAACCCCTGCCATGGGCAGGGACGCCTTCCATAGAGCAGCTTGCTCCAAGCCCCTGTGTCCAACCTGGCCTTGAACGCTGCCAGGGATGGGGCAGCCACAGCTTCTCTGGGCACCCTGTGCCAGCGCCTCAGCACCCTCACAGGGAAGAGCTTCTGCCTCAGAGCTCATCTCAGTCTCCCCTCTGGCAGGTTAAAGCCATTCCCCTTGGCCTGTCTCTACCTGTCCTGGAATTAGTTTACATTTGGGGGTTGGAACTGGATGATCTTAAGGCCCTTTCCAACCCGAACCATTCTATGATTCTATGTAGCTCACAGAGCAGAGTTTATAGCTCGTTTCAGTGGAGGGAGCCCAATGGCAAAGCACAAGTCCTCACCCTCCAAACCCTTCTTTTTCCCAGCCTAAAGCTGCACGTAAGATAACTCCATCAGACGCCCCTTACCTGAAGTCAAGCACCACCTCAGAGGGGTTTAAACCTGGCTCACATAGTTGAGCTTTCACTGGAACCATTACACCTGCTTGCCTAAGGTGTGAATTGGGCTCTTTATTTTCTTTTTAGGCTTTATTATACAAAACAGGCAAAACTTAGGGGAAAAACCATCACGAGGCGAGGTAAAAACAAACTTTACCTTTCAGGCTTGGTTTATGGGTTACTGGAAAATGAGTTTTACAAACTATCTCTTGCAAAGGACTTGTTTTCAGCTAGTTTATATGGGAGCTTTTGTTCACATAAAAATTTAGAAAGCTACTTTCCTCTCCTGCTTCCCCCCCCCCCCAATCCATAAGGGAGGTATTCCAGTGTGAAATATATCCACCGCTAGCAGGGCTGTGTTGTGAAGCTAAAATGAACACAGTAAATTCTGAGAAGGAATTTGTTTAACCTATAACCTTAAAGTAATAAGTGGAGTGCTAAATGTTTTGGCTCACACTGATGTATTTTTATAACACTTGGCAAGGCAGCTCGGAGTCTGAAAGGAAAGCTTGAGCGCTGGAGAAACAGCTCCCTCCATCCCCACCTCCAGGAGCCGGAGCCTCAGCCCGCCACGGACCCCATCCCTCCGTGCGGGCACCAGCAGCACACATGCGGCCACGTGTGCACATACGTGTACACACACGTGTGCCCACAGGAGTGGGAGTGTGGTGGGATGGTGAAGCCAGGGCAGCTCTACACATTGCACCCCATCAGCCTGCCTGGTTTAGGCTGTGTTAGTTGCATTTGCCTTTTTTAATGTAATTACAACCCCTCTGGAGGGTTTTGGAGGGAGTTGGGCAGCGGGAGATGGTGCTTGAGGTGATGCTTAGACCTCCATAGGCAGCAAATGCGACCCCGATGCTCCTCCGTGAACCATTCCCCCATCTGCCCCTGGGATCCATAATTTCCCTCCTCTTTCCAGCACACAAACAAGTTTTCCCGAAGATTTAATGGGGGTGCAGTGCACAAGCCTGGTTTTCCTTCATTAACACCCATCTGACATCGATTCCAATAACATCACCCCCTGCTCATGCCACCGCTGGAGCTGGGCGGCGGGAGCATGGATGCTGCTGGTGCTTTGCCATCGGCTCCCTCCAGCTTGGAAGCCCGACATGAACTGCCCTGAAAGCACCGAGCAGGAGCCTAAGGTGCAGACCGGGATTCAGCCCATCACCTGGCTGGGGCCCAGGGTACAGTCTAGCCCGAAGCCTGCCTGTGTACTTTGGTTGCAAACCCACGCGCCACAGGTTAAAGCAAATCCTTCTTTCTTTCCAGACAACATCACTCCTGTTACATCGCAGCCCAAGGTGATGTTATTCCTGGGGAGAGACCAAGGGCACAGCAGTTGAGCTGGGTTGCAGGGCTATGGAGAGGTGCTACTGCTGCTGCCCTGCTCCATGCAGAGCTTGCAGGGAGCCCAAGGGGGATGTGGGGGCTCCAGTTCCAGTTCTCCATTTCTCGGGGGCTGCAAAGGTGGGAAACGAGGGGGTCTCCCATGTGGGAAACACCCCAAGGACTGGGCTCAGGCTGGATGCTTAGCAATGCACTGGGGAGGTGATACCCGCATAACGCAGCAGATGGGAAAGTGGATTGGGGGGGATCATAGGAGATCCGCGAGGTTTCCCAGCTCTTTCCTGGGCAGCTGCAGGGGCAGAGCAAAGGGTCTCACCTATAATCACTGACACTGCCTTGATGAAGAGCGAAGCACCTGTGCTTAGCTTAGGGCAGTGCTGCGCCCTCCAGTGCAGCACCCCTTCACTTGGGCCAACAGCATCAAAGACCTTTCACATGCCTTTACTTTAAACACATGGACTGGTGCCCATTGCATTGCACTGTGTGTCCTGTTGTCCATGTAGGACATTGCCCTTGGGAATTAGAAAGCATTCCTATGCTGTGTTTAGCAATGGGGAAACTGAGTCACGGCACTATCAAGTGACTTTCTCCAGGAAACCCGTGCCAGGTCATGGAGTGCCACAAGTCAGGACAACGTGAGAAACTCATCCCATCTCTGCCAACCTTCTAAACCCCATGGGAGACAAGGGAGGACCCATGATTTGAACCAGCGCATTTCCCATCCCATTAGCAGCCCCCTCCGGGAAGCTGCTCCCGCAGGGAACAGGGACGGTGGCAGCAGGAATGGTTCATGCCCCTCATCCTCCCCTCTTATTTTTCCTTTAATTTGGTGTTATTAATCTGGGGCCGAGGGGGTATAAATAACCCCGCTCACCCCCTCCCTGCCTCCTCCTCCCACATCATTCACCATGGATTAATATTTGCTAGCTCGTTTGCACAGTAGCTTGTAGATTTTCAGCCTCCTCGCTGGAATGATGTTGACTTGCAGAGAAATTACAGGGGCTTTACCCTGGTACAAAGCAAACAGTGTGTGCTGTAATCAGACTCAACACCTCAGCAAATAATGAAAAGAGATATTATGTGGCTATAATTTCCACGCGGGATTAGGTGTTTGTCTTGTAAAGCATTCAGGTGCCGCCGGGTGCATAAACCAGGGTGTAATTATGGTCATCGGGTTAAACAGAGGGAGCAGGAATCCAACCCGGGGCGTGCACAGATGGGGCTGATGTAGCTGTTAATTTGCTGCTATGAATGGCTCTTACAAGGTCCTGGTATTGGAGTGGCTCGGCTTCTATTTATGGTTCCCAAAAGCCAAGCCCAATGCGAGGCTTACAGGGTCCGCAGGAGCCTCTGCACTGATCCCCCATCTGGTTTTGGGGGTAAATCAAGTGTGTGGAGACAACATGCAGCGCTAGTGCTGTCCCGATGTCCCCCCGGCTGGCACAAAGCCACATTGGAACACACCGGGAGATGGACCCTATCTGCCCATGGGGTTGGAGTTAGATCAAGGAGAAAGGGATGGGAGAGCATGGGGCGACAGTGCTGTCACAGGGACACATGCTAGAAATGGCTCTTTGGGTATGTTCTAGAGGGGTTTAGGGCACCAAGGGGAAAAGGGTGATGGGAGAGGAGCACACACTGAACCTGTGCCTTGTTCCCTAAAGGCTGAAGAGGACCAGCCTGGTTTGCCCTGGCCAGCCAGGAGCCGACAGCTATCCCTGGAAAACCACCAAAGGCACACAGGGCACAAATGTCCACCCACAAGGAAAAGGTGGGGCGGTAACAGGCAGCAAACCTCAGCAGGGACCAGCATGGGACAGCGAAAGCCCATAAATGGAAACCAGACAAAACTCAAGCTGGGAATAGGGAATGGTTTGGGCTGGGAAGAAGTGTTAATTGTTGTCAGAGACTTCATGATGGACTCAGCACCTCCAGATGGATGCCGACCATAGGATGCTCTTCTGGCAGTAAGGGCCCAGCAAAGCACTCCCTCTTGGCCCAGTACAGAGATAACCTGATGGTCCTCACAGCCAACAAGACACTCCAATGCCATCCCAGCCTCCGGCTCCATGAAACCAGTGAGTTTTCCCCTGCATGGGCTGAGCCTACCCAAGCAGCTCAAACCAGACCCAGTGTCCAAGCAAAAAGCCCTCCTGGATAGTTTGTTCTCTGTGCCCATGCAGGGGACTGGTTCCGTGGGGATAGGGTGACTCCTGGGCAGGGGGAGAGGGAGAGGAGCAGCTTTGCAACGGAAGGAGCAGGGCACAGTGTCCATGCTCTGTTCCCAGGTGTCTGGGCAGGATCCCAGCTGCCGGGAGCGGGATGGAGGAGGCTGGAGGAGGAGGCTGGGCTGCCTGCCCGGTTGGGAGCGCAGGGCTCTGGCACAGAAGCTGGAAGCCAAGGGGATAGTTTGAAGCCCCGGCAGCTGCCTGGAGCCATCCCGGCTGCCCAGCCTGGATATATCCCATGGGGGAAAGCAGGAGAGCAATGAACTCCCTCAGCACCCCCAGGGCATCCCCAGCTTTTCCCTGCCAACCTGACCCCATTGCAGAGGTTCCCTTGTGCAGATCCCCCCGCTCAAGCACTGTGTGTCAATGCCTACAATAAGACAGGACCAAAGCCGCACCAACACCACCCTTTAGCCACCTCTGCGCACAGGGAGCAGCCCAGCCAAAACATCTCCCTCCTTCCCTGAAATGGAGTCACGGCTTATTATAGCAAATGTTATTGCAGCGGGGAGCGAGGCTGCATCCAGGAGCAGGCAATATCCTGCCTGAAATGTTCAGGGACCTCTGCCATGCGCACACTCTTCCACGGCATAATTAGGGTGGCAGGAGCCGGTGACAGGAGCACGGTCTGCTCAGGACAGCGTTCTTGGGTTGTGTTTTCTCTCCTCTTTGCAGGAGATTCACCTCAGAATGGGAGCACTCTGGTTTATTGAACACAGAATGCTCCCGAGGACATCGTTAAAGCAGGGTGGGGTGACAGAGCTCTCCCTTAATGTCACCTTAGAGAAAAAGGGCTTCCAGAGAGGCAGAATTCAGGGAAGTCTTAACGGCCTGGTGTGCTCTGGGTGAGAAATGGGGATGTGAAGCCGATGTTCCCCTAGGGAAAGGCTGCAGCAAACCAATGGGTTCTGTGATCGCTTGAAGTAAAACACAGCCTGTGTAGCAGGAGGGATGGAGAGCCCTGCCAAGGGGTGGTGGCAGAGGGGATGTGTCAGCCAAGCTACCTACAGTCAGGGATGGAGGTACGGGGGGGGCACAACATTACTGTCAAAGTGTCAGCTATCTCTGTTCAATGCTGCAAGGCTTCTGATTTCAGCAGAGCCCTCACATCCCTCCTCATTGGCTACTCCTGCTTCCAGAAAAGGTCCTCACAGATGGAGATGCAGGAGCCCAGTGACTCTGAGCTCCTGACCAGCCCCTCTAGTCACTGTGTCTGTCCTGCCTCCTCCCTGATGCTTAACAGGGATTGGGTTCAGCCCCTTAGCACAGACATGAGCAGCATCTGGGATGCACACTGTAAGCGATCTTAGGCTGAACTGAGCGAACTGCAGGCCTGCTTGTACCATAGCTCTCATGGGCAACAAGCTCTGGGGAGCTCAGAGGGAAGGATGCGTAGGTATGAACTGCAGGCCTGCTTGTACCATAGCTCACATGGGCAACAAGCTCTGGGGAGCTCAGAGAGAAGGATGCTGCAGGTATGCAACTTGCAGTGTCCAGATGTTTGCTGCCCTGAAACAGTCAATAACATACCTAATAATAATTGCTATTTAAGGCCAGCCCAGTGAGGGAAACAGACTTTTAACGCAGCCTAAGTAACCATAAAGCCCATCTCCTTAGAATGGAGAAGAATTTGGGGGGGGGGGGGGGGGAGAGAAATTGACTACTGAGTAGGCTTGTGTTTGCTGAGGATGGGTGGAAATAACTTCTTCATTCATTCCACTCTAGGTGGGTATATGGGGGAAATGGGCTACTCTGAGAGTTGTCTTTGGGTTTCACATTAAAGCATCTCCTTAATATTTAGCTTGTTGTTTTCCTGTTTCCTCTCTGGGGTGACCGAGTCCCCAGGGAGAAACCTCCACAGCTATTTTGGAGCCCGAGGATGTGATTCACTTCAGGTGCCCTATACAAACAAGCAAATAAGTGTCTGTCACGCCTGTGCCCAGGAAGTGGAGGAATTCTGTCATGCTTTAGGCTCCCTGATGGGCACATCAGTACACAGGACATTTCTCCCTACACAGTGGATGCTATGGTACCACTGCTTGCCATTTCCCAGGCTGACACTCCAGCCTTTAGCCCAAGCTGAGTGCAAGTCTGGGGGCCTCAACCCACTGGGAGCTGCTCCCTTCCCAAGCATCCATCCCTTTTTCCTTGTAGCTGCTTATTCCCTTCCAGCCATGGTCTTGTTTTCCCATTGCAGAGTTTATCCCACAGAAAACCAGCACAAAGCAACATGAAATATACGTCCCAGAAAAAAAGGGCTGTGCCTTGGCTAGAGAATGAATGGCGGCCTCCCAGCTCCGTGCCAGTTCTCCATACAAGGTCTGGCAAGGAGCAGGAACCATGAGGGCATCCAGGGCTCGGTGGCCCTGGGGCAACCCAGCACAGCAGGTCACCCTTGCCGAGCCTGAGCAGGAAACCTCCTCACAGCAAAGCGGGGGGGATATTTATTACCGCTGTCAGGATTTGGGAATCGGAGCGTGGCAGCAGAATACAAACTCCAAACCCAGGGTAACGAAATCCATGCTCAGGATAACAAAATCCGAGCCCCTGCGGATGGGGAGATTAAATAAAGGGCTATGTCCTGCAGGTCAGAGCCCACCTGCCACTCCTGCTCTCCAAGGATGGGTTTCTGTTCTTGCTGCCTGATGGGAGAAGACCTGCAAAGCAGTGTCCATAGCTTGCCCCATGACTGCTCCTTCCACTCCCGTCTCTGCCAGTCTGTGGCCCTTCAAACCCTGGCTCATGGATTTGGCTGAACTAGGAGGAGAATGCTGTCCTGTGGACAGGAATAACGCTATTAAGGAGAGAGCAGGATGGGATTCGTGTCCTCCTCGGGCTCCAAAACCCTGCTTTCATCCCATCCAAGATTATGGCACCTTCCGCAGGCAAACACCAATCCGTGCCACGCTCCCTTCTCCATCCGCAGCTACACGGGGTTGTCTCCTTCAGGAGGAGCCAGAGAGACGCAAGTAACGGGAACGGGACACGGTGCTGCCCCAGCCCCTTGTCCCAGGAGGAACGCAGAGACCCCCTAAAGTGAAGCCCAGGACCTGAAGGGACCTTTCCGGTGATGGGCTGGGACCTTGAGCATGGGTCTGATTTGCTATAGGCAAAAAAGTTCTTCCCTCTTACGTAAAGCAGCAGCATCACACAGGGAAAACACATTCGCTTCTGGAAATGCTCAGATTAGGCAGGGAAAAGGCTGCTGTTGGGGGCCCGCCGAGCCCCTATCCCAGGCAGAGCTCTGGAATGAGGGGGAAGAGCGTGTTAATCAGCTAAAATTCAGGTAGTTTCACAAAAGGAATGTGTAATTAATAGGAAAAGGAAAAAAAGCCATCTGATTGCAAGAGATGCAGCTGCATTTGCACGGAGGAACAGGATTTTAAGTGGGAAAGACCAGGCTTTAAGGTCCTTGTCCTTCAAGCTCCATTGTGGGCCCAGCAGCAGAGACACTGATACCCACCAAGGGAGCTGTAAAACAATTCCCTCCAGCCCTAGTATTGTTCCAAGCAGCGTCTACATGGAGCAAAGGATGCAAAACCCTGGCCCTCTCTTTTGCATCTCATCTGCATGCCTCCTCCTGCACCATGATGGTCTGCAACCCCCTCAGCTTGGGGGGTGCTGGAAGATGGAGAAGCAGTGCCTTGGTGGGATGGGGATAGGGATGGGGATAAGGATAAAGATAGGGATAGGGATAGGGATAGGGATAGGGATAGGGATAGGGATAGGGATAGGGATAGGGACGGGAAGGGGATGAGGATAGAGATAGTGATGCAGATAGGGATGGGGATGTAGACAGGGATAGGAATTGGGATGGGGATGGGGATGGGGATGGGAATGGGGATGGGAATGGGGATGGGGATAGGGACAGAAATAGGTCTGATCAGAGCAAGAAAGCAGGCAGTGTGCTACTCCCTCAGCAGCTGAGACCACTGTGGCTGTGTATTGTCTCTAGCATCCCTCCTCAGAGGACAGAAAAAGCAGATATCGACAGCAAAAAAGAGCCCCTTTGCTCTTGGAGCAGCCAAAGAGTAAGGAATGTGTCCAAGGGGGGGCCTTGGAAACTGCTCCCCTGTTTGTCATCCTGCTTATGAGCAGTTCTTGATATAGTGATGGGAGTGAAGAGCTGCAAGAAGGGCCAAAGGGGAGCAAAAGCAGAGTCCCCCCTCATCAAGAGCCTCCAGCCCACCGCAGGCACCAGCAGCCCTCAGCACACATGAAGGCATTCACCAGCCCTGCTGTTGGGATGATCACATGCAGTAACAATAATAAGAGTCATAAACCCCGCTCTGACCACGATAGCGGGGTAGGGAAGAAAGACCAAATTATGCAAATGAGGCTTACGGCCTGATTGGAATAACAAGTGAACTCCATCGGGAAGGGGACGGCCTTCCTGGGAAATGGGGGTTATTTACCCATCATTTCCCTCGCAAATCAGCAGCGGGATCCCAGTGCTGGGCATGCACAGGGTGGTGCTCAGCACCCAGCTACGCCTCCCCAGTGCAAAGCCCAAGGAGCACACAGGGTCTTTGGCCAAATCTTCAGCTTCTTGCAGTGAAACATGGACTTTTCCCACCGTGTCACTCCAGGGTTTGATCCTTACAGGCCTTTTTGTGGCCATGCTGTGTGCATAAAGCAAAGGGAAGTTCATGTCATCTGCAGCCTCTGCTGAAGATTTAAGGCACAAGTTCTTCCCTGTGAGGGTGCTGAGGCGCTGGCACAGGGTGCCCAGAGAAGCTGTGGCTGCCCCATCCCTGGCAGTGTTCAAGGCCAGGTTGGACACAGGGGCTTGGAGCACCCTGCTCCAGTGGAAGGTGTCCCTGCCCGTGGCAGGGGTTGGAACTGGATGAGCTTTAAGGTCCCTTCCAATCCAAACCATTCCATGACTCTAAGAGCAACTTGCAAGCCACAGAAGCGAGTTTACAGTTGGCAATTAACAGTGTTCACAGCTATTCTTCTCATTATTAGTGGGCAGAGCATCTGTCCTGAATCACAGAGCAGCACTTGCCAACAGCCTTCAATCCCTCTAGAGCAAGGCAGGGGTCTCAGCAGGCTGGTTGTCCCATTTCCTCAGCTCCAAGGGATCGCTCCTTATTGAATCCAGCTTCCAAGCAATGTTCAGAGAGCTGTCTCTTGAAGCTATTTGGGACTTACCCATGCTTTCCGGGCCAGGACTATTCCCATACGCATGATCCACGTGTTCCAAAATATTAGTGTATTGGAAAGGTCCTCGCTCAGTTTCACTCTGCTTTTTCCAGACGTTTATTGAAACAGTGAGCTGTGAAATTCTGCTGTGGATTCCCTCCGGATCAATTAGAGCCTGCGATGGAGGAAGCTGGAGAAGACCCATCCAGTGCATAGCAGCACAGGGGACACCCTCACTGGGTGCCAATGGGAGTCTCTTGCAGGGATCCTGGTGCAACTGGTGAAGTAAACGCTTTTTCCCTCTAATATTCAGTATGGGACACGAGGAAACGTCCCATATAGCCGAGGCCTCATTGTCTCTGCAAGAGCCATGTTTGTAGGACTCTAAGGAGCATCACCACCCATTTTATCAAGGTCCCAGTCCCCAGCCCCAGCTCACTCTGCTGCCCACAGGAGGAGCAGATACCTGGAGGAAGGAGGAGATGTACCACATTGTGTTCATGCTATTGGAGATGGGTGGGATATCAGGATTGAGCCCATCCCAAGCTGTGTAGCATCTTCCCTGTGAGTGCTCTAATAGGCTTCTGAGAGAAGGATTTCAAGGTGTCACTCATTGGCGTGATCCCAGACCAGGGCTCTGGACCAAGCACAGAGGCAGAAGGAAGATCTCTGAGCTGGGGTTCCTGGTGAGCATACCTGGTTTTCAGGGCAGGGTTTCCAGCAGTGGAGATCTTACCCAAATGCTTCTGATGAAGGACCTGAAGTGGGACCATCCCATCCCTTCCTTCTGCTGGGAAGTAGGATGTGGCTTCTTGTAAACAAGAAGGGTCCAGCTCCAAAGGCACCGGCCAGGATGGGTACGTGGAGCTCCACCATGGGCAATCCTGCACTGCCGGCAGCACGGAGGAGCAACCATGGAGAAGTATGAGAGAAGGGGAAGAGCATGATTAAGGCCATGTGAATATCTGGGGCAGGAGTCCAAGTCTGGAGGCTCAGTGTGCTGAAACCCACCACACCCATGCCCAACAATGCACATTCATCTTGGCGGACCAGGGGGGCAGCCCCTCACATGCTTGCGCTCGGACTTTGTTTCAGAGCATCATGCTGTGGGACAGGGACATCCCGGCACAACCATTGTCCCATTGTCCCTCTGCCCCAGTGCTCCCACAGCCCAGAGCCGGTCCCCAAAGAGCAGACAGAGGAGGTAGTTGAGGGTCATGTTTCCAACCTTGAGGCCATCTGCTCTGCATGGACTTGCCAAGCTCAGCATTGCTTCCCCCAGTAATCTACAGAGGGATTTGCACCATTGTTAAAAATGAGGATCCAGCTTGTTGCAGGAGGTTATAGTTTAATTTTGGTGATGGTTTTGCCAGGAGTTGCTGTAATAAAGAGCTCGATGTTTCCTAGGCTTTGGGTACTCTCGGGCCAGGTTCAGCTCTCATTACACTTGTGTAAACCTGAAGTAACGTTCCCGGTGTCAGCAAAGATGCTGCATGTTTGGAGGCTTATAAATGAAAATAGGACTTGGCCAAAGATTTCTCCCAACCAACCTTTCTCATGCAAATACGGCCATTTTGCACATGCCTTGAATACCAAATCAGGAGATGTTTTACTGCTCAGTCTCACATTTCCCCCATGTAACCCACCCCACCTTGTCCGTCCACGATGAGGACACTGCTTTCCCTACCCCTGAAACACGAGGGTCTATTGTCCTGGTGGTGACTCTTCAAACTCAAATTGCTGTTATTATACCAATGGTAATGTTGACTCAGCAGATGGGATGGCCGAGGGCTGCTCATGTGGGAATTTGGACATGGAAATTGTGAGGAGCGGAAGAAAGAGCACAAATCTCAAAAAGCACCCAAAAAGAACCTGGACGGCGCTTGGAGCAACCTGCTCTGGTGGAAGGTGTCCCTGCCCATGGCAGGGGCTTGGAGCTGGAGGAACTTTAAGGTCCCTTCCAGCACAAACCTATGCAATCAGGACACAACAGGGAACCAGGGAAGCCCACAAGGAGCTTAACTCCAGCTCTTGGCTGTAGATGAAGCATCACAGCACTGGGGAGGGTGCCCCCAGATGAGGTGAGTGACCATTAGCAGGAGTGCTGGAAGAGAGTGGCATATTCCCATCACCCTGCTCATAACCACGGAGTGGGCCCTTCCTTCCCAACCCCTTCAGGTGCTGCGGGACAGGAGAGGAGGGAATTCACTTTTGTCTGGCTCTGAGTTGCTCCGATCCCGCTGCAGCTGGGAAGGGATTTCCCGTCAGCTCCAACCCAGCTGCTCCAACCCCTCTGCCACTAAGTGAGCTAATATTTCATGACTAAATTGAAGTGGTCAAGTCCCATTTTGTGCCGAAAGCACGGTTCCCTGCCGATTAGCCTCCTCGCTGCTTCAGGGGGATATAAATAACTTCAGAGGCTCCTTTCCCTGAGCCTTTCCCAATAAAAGCAACATTCAGTTATGTGATTTTTTTTTTTGTCCCCCTTGGTTTTAATTTTATGCAAATGGTCTTCTGTTCTGTGTTATTATGTAAACGAGCCAACTGAAATGGTAATGAGGGAACCCAGAAGTATGCATATATTAACTGCTGCTATAGAGCTTTACACCTACAGAAATGGCACTGAATCCCATTTCTAAGGCAGGGACAGGTGTCCTGAGGGTGAAGATTTTCCTCCAGGACTTCTGAAATCCCTCTAGACGAAGGCTTCTTCCTACAGAGAACAGTCAAGCATTCAACTCAGAGAGCAAGGCAGCACTTCAGTCTCAAGTCCCTTATGTTCAGTGTGGGAAACTGTGTTGTATTCACCTACCATCAGGCTGTGCCGCAGCGGTTTGCATCCCACCTCTACCCCGGCAAGCCTAGCTCAGATCATGTCCACCTGAGTATACACAACATCAGACAATCCATGGGGAAGACAGAGCTGTAGGAATTTTTTCTCTCCGTTGCAATAGGGGAACCTATGGGGAAATGATCCCTATGTGCACTGCTGTAGGGCAGGGGAGAAAAGAGCATTTCCAAAGGTTGTGGAGTAGTCTCCGATGAAATCCATGGCAAAACTCAGTGCTGTCAAAGGAATTCCAGCGTTTCTACTTCCTGAAATGCATCCTTGCATACTCACTGAGGTCCCCTGCCTGCTCTCCTCCAAAGGTGCCACATGGGATACATCTCAAGCTAGAAAAACTGCCGAGAATAAAAAAGGTAAATAATGTCTTCATTTTCTACACTCCTGCAGAATATTGAAGCGGTTTAACCCAGGGAAAAGCATCACCTTTATAAAACACCCTGAGAGAGCTGAAGCTCACATCACAAGGGAGCAGATGCCTCAAATCCTTCCTAATCCTTGGGCTTAGCAATGATGTTTGAAGCGATTTGAGGCACCGGCAAGCACCATTCCCAAGAAGGTAGAGCAGATGTTATCCACAGCAGAGGTGCATTAAGCTCTCAGCTGTGCACTGCAGAAACATTGGCCAAAGTCCATCTCTGTATGTCTGACTGTTAGGACTGTTTGGCTCCAAACACAGCGGACTGGACCTGTAACATAACAACACAGATCCAGTTTGTGAACTCATGGCTGTGTCAGGAGCCAGAGTGAAATCCAGGGACCTTCTGAAAGCGATGGGAATCTCGTCCTTGATTTCAAGACAACTGGAAGCTTAATATCTGCAGCTCCTGTTAAATAATTAAATGAGAACCAGCAAATAGTAGATGATAGGAAAAGCCACAGCAAGGGCCTTGGTCTGATCCAAAGGCCTGTGAAAGCTTTCTGCTGAACCGAGTGGGTTCTGGAACGAGCCCGTAGTGGTAGTAAAAATAAATCCCTGTAATTAGCAAAAGGGAAAAATCCAAAAGACGCCATTTGAGCCATTTAGGGCTCAAAATCTGTGTCCTTGGATTTGCAGTGGGTGGCCCTGAAACCTCAGGAAACCCCAGGAGGTGGGATGCAGGGAAGCTCAGTCATTCCCACGGGAGGGGATGGGGGAGCATCTCCCACATCCCAGGGTACAGCGTCCTCAAACGACAATTAAGAGGTAATACGGGATGCCGTGAGTGTGGGCAGGAGAAGACACCACCCAGTTTGGGATCTGACCAGTCCCAGTCTCTGGTGGCAATCCAGCCCTGGCTTTCCCTGCCTTTCCCCAGGAAAGCTCCATCTGCAGCATTGGGTCTGCCCTTCCTTCCTGCAGGCATGTATATGACAGTCCTCTCCAGGCTGCTTCAACATAGATATGTCATTTCAGGCAATGCTACAGCCTTCTCTGCATTGTCTGCTTTCCCTAGAGTGCATCTTCCTCTGCGCTCCAATCATTTGGAAGGCATGGCCCAAAAAGCAGGATCTATTGCTCGGAAACCAGAAACCCTGCTTTTTAAAACATTAAAGTCCATTTCTCACCCTGGAATGAGACAAATGCCACCAGCATCAGCATCAAGAGTGTATCAACCCCAAAGTGGAGTCAGTCAATTCAGCCCAAAGTGGATATTTTAGGCATGAAGCTGAAATCTGTTCCTTGCTTCCTGCAAGGCTCTTTCCAGCCCAGGCTGAGGCCTCATGGTATAGGCAGTGAAGCGCCAAATGTGGAAAAGAGAAGGGGAAAGGAGCCTGATGATTCTTGCCATCACCTGGTGTGTTTCATGAGAGAGGAATGGAGCAGAAAGCTGAAATTAGATAAAAAGACTTTATGGGGTTGGACTTCAGAGCACACAACTCATCAGCAGAGCTCTGCCACAGGCAGGGGCCAAGAGCAGAGCTGGGTTCAAAGGAGGGTTAGGGAAATCCATGGAAAAGATGCAATTCTATAGGCATATCATTGAGGCAACGCAAGTGTCTCACAGCAACTGCTGCCTGCCAGAGGCTGGCAGAGACCAGGGGAAGGGCTTTGCTATACAAGCCCAGTTGTATCCTCGGTTTGAGGGCTGCTCTTGCATGGCAAACCTACCTGCGCCTTTGCAGGACACTCCTGAGGCAGACCTTTGCTCTCTTCCAGCGCAGACATTTCCACCTTCCTGCTTTCTTGCAAGCAGATCTGAACACCAAGTAGTTTGGGGCTGATTGTTTCGGCCCTTCTTGTTTTCGGGGGGGTTCAGAGGATCTTTCCTGCATTCCCAGAAATAGAGTGCAAACATCTACCACTCGGATGTTTTGTTAAGTTATTTTCATTAAAACAAATAAACTTGCTTCCATCTGGGAATTTCGTTGAGTGTTTTAGATATGTTTTTAACTTCCCTGTATCCCATCACCAGGCGTGGGGCTCGGCCAACTATTCCAGGGCTTGAACACACAGCTCTTAAGGGATGGTTGGAATCTGGCTCCGAAGCTCTCACCTGACTTCATTCTGATAGACATCGCTCCAAGCTCCTCCTTCACACATCTGATTTCTCCCAAATGTTGGGACTATCTGGATCCCTGCCTGACTTTTGTCTGCTTGGGTCCAGCTTTATCCCTATCTCCATCTGGTGACCAGGAGAGGCTCTCCAAGCCAACAGACCTTGTGGGGTTCAGGTGGCCCTGGAGCAGCAAGAGCGTCAGGGGGACCTTAAGAGCCTAAGAAATCACTACTCACCCCCAGAGGATCTCAATAGGAGCTGTATTAAATCCAAAGGGGAGCACAAACAGCAGCATATCCTTTTTCCCCCTTCTTTCACAGAGTTCAGAAGCTGAAGTCTCAGGAGGAACATTACAATTTCCACTGGAACCAGCCACGCCCCCACCTCTTTTCCCTTTCTGATTTCATTATATTTTGGGTTGACATGCACACCTTTCCTTTCCCGAATGCAGAGTGCCACTAACTGCCTCTTAAAACATCATTGCAGAAGGGCTGTATTCTACTGAGAATGGCATTTTTGTAATAACCCCATTTTCCTTCTCACTTATTCTTACCTAAAAAGTTTCAGATTGCAGCTCATCCATCTCCCTGACACCCAAATCCCCTCTCACGATTTCAAATTCATATATATATTGTTAACCCATTATTAGCCCATAGTACCCAGGAAAAAATAAAGGAAGTCTAAGAAAGAGCCAGGCCCTGAGGCATGGGACATGTGGGGGGGTACATAAGGTTGGGCTTCTGCTTTGGGGTGATTTCTTGTAAATGGGTGAGTGTGGAGCCTGCTCCCTTTGCAAAGGGCTTTGTGGGGACACGTCAGTAGAGGGTGACACCCCCCATTCTCTCGCTGGGTCTTGCTCCAGCACCCACTCTGCCCCGCATCAAATGCGGGATGAGATCAGCTTGCCTGGATAGGAAAACTGGGGGGCAAATACTGTGAAGGAGGAGAAAACCCAAACTATCCCTGCTGCGTCCTCCAGGACATGTTTTCTGAAAGATGTGAGTGTGGGATCTCATCCCAGCAGCGCTGTGCTGATGCACGTGGTGCTAGAACCTCCCTGACCTGGATTCCTGGGCCAGGAGGGGAAGGACAGGGATAGGGTATGGGTCAGGATTCAGAGCTGGCACCTTTCCACTGCCCACATGAGCAGGGTCCAGTCCATCTCAGTCCAGTCCAGCCCATCCCCGCTTCCCAGAAGTCAGCAGGAGGATTCAGGCCAGCTGCAGGGGCATTTGCTGCTCGGGATTCAGGAACGGGAGAGCACCTTGCATCAGGTTATCAAACAGCAGCGAGGTCGGGCAGCATCCTGAGGACGGGAAGGAGGTTGTCAGAAATGAAGTTATCCTCTGCGAGCTTGTGAGCAAGGTTAAAACTGTAATCCTTATCGTGTGAAAGCGAAATGAAGGCGGCAGCTTTCCGTTTTCATTGCATTGTAATGAGTCACTTGCAAGGAGAAAAAAAAGTGCTGTATCCTCTATCTACATTCGAGTTTCCTTCTTTTTCCCCTGCAACTCTCAACCGGCTGTCCCAGACCTGAGAGCAAACTGCTATTGCTGTTTGCTATCCTCTTTAAAGAACGAAGCGCACTCCCCATCAAACTCACACCTACCCAATGTGCAGGGATCTGTATTTCTTCTTTCTTTCCCTTCTCAGTGTGTGTGGTTTTTATCAGAACTCACAGGCAACTGCTTAACATCAACAACAACAACGAACCTTTGGCAGAAGCCGCCTCAAAGGATCCATACGCGGGATGTTCAATGGACTTCCTAGCTACCAATGATTCCAGTTGGCTGCTTCTCCTCGAGCTGCATCCTCCCGGCGTCGGGGTGTGGAAGTGGTCAGTGCCCCATCGCTGGTGGGGGATCCACCAGCTGCACAGGGCTCCCAAAAACCAGCAGCTCCTTGGGAACAGGGGGGAAATGGGAGAACTTGAGCAGAGCTTTTCCTTTCTCTAAATGAAGCTGCTTCTCCCAAGTCTAAATATTTACTGCTGTTTCCGGACACACACACAGAGAAATTCATAAAACTATCGATGGAGAAGATTCCGATTCCCAATTATTTTGCCTTTGTGAAGTTAGGAAATAAAATATACTAAAAATCCCAACTTTGTTTGTGCATTCTTATTGCCAGCACAATGCCAACAATGGCTAAATAGACAGCATAATAAATAGCACCACAATGCCAACATAAAGGCCTTTCTGGTACTGCATACAAAATATAAACTGTGCCATGCCATTATTATTCCAGAGCCCTTGCTGAAACAGTGCAGTTGAAATTCCACCCCCAACGTGCACCTAATCAGCCATTCAGAGCCCCTTAATGACTTGTCAGTTCTTTGCCCTGCCATTTTCTGTCCAATTAATTCTTTTATTGTGCACCGGATAAAGGAAGACAAAGGCCTTCCATGCAATAATGAATCATTAAAATTCAGCAGCTCCTCTCTTGTGCTCTTGGCTCCTCACCAGCAATTCAGGCTGCTTCGCATTCGTTATGTGTGTGGTGGTTAAAATTCACTCTACCTCAAACAAGACCTTTCAAAACGCTTAACCCTTTCCTGGGTGAAGACCTCCGGTGCTACGTTGGGAATACAGACACACACGGAAAAGAGGAGGAGGAGGAGGGGGACGAGAAAGGGGAGGAGAAAGGCAGGCAGAGGTATGTTGGGTAAATGTTTTAATATCACGTCTCTGACAGTCACAATATTGCCTGCGCACACATCCACAAACAAATACGGGGAGCAGGAGGCGATGCCAGCGCGGCTGTCGGAGCGGGTGTGTGGGTGCCGCTTCCCATCCCTTTCCCTAAAGCAGCCCTGGAGCGGGAGGCAGAGCACGGAGGGACACCCTCTTATTTCGGATTAGGAGTGGCTTGGTTTTCATTCCTAATTGGTTTAAGATAAACTGAAAGAAGCTGCTTTTTAAACCCGAAGAAGTGTGTCCAACGGGCTTTTTTTCCTTTTTCTTCCTTTTTTTGTGCATGGGCTTCACTAAATCAGGTCAAAACCAACACTCCAGTTAAGCCAGTGACACACTGTGCATGGCTCAGCTCCACGGCCATATGGGAGCAGCTAAACAGGGGTCAGCTGGAACGCCGGTGGCTCTTCCGAGCATGGGGAGGGCAGAACCCCTCTTTCAGCAGCACTCACCACGTTTATCCAAGTGCCAAACCATTCCTAAGGCAGAGCCCCCGGGCTGGGGGCAACAATCACTCCCCATTGGGGTGGGATAATGCATCTTGCATTTGGTTATCAAGCAGCAGTGAGGTGCGCGGCATCTCAAGGACACAGCAGCAGCAGGCTGCAGCAGAACCCGGGGGTAGGGTGCTTTCTGAGCCCTATTAAAGCTGTTCTCTTCAGTACAGACTGTGTGGTTTCATGGGAAGACATTGCCCATGGTGTCCATCCTCATGCAGCAAAAATGTACCTCTATACTTTCCACCTAAGGCACAAAACCCAGCCCCACTACTGCCTCTCTGCAACATTAACCCCATACCCCAAGACCCACCATGAGCTGATTGAAGGGCTGTCATTCCCAAAATAGAGTGCTGTCTGTACGGGAGCAGCCCCTGCATCACATCCCATCCATAGGGATTGCCCTGTGGCAACTGGGGTTGCAGGATGGCAGGAGAACGGAACAGTTTGGAATAAGCACCATTTTCTGTGGTTTGGGTTCTGGGTGGCTATTTTTGTCTCCTGCTGACTCATTTGGGAAATGGCTTCCCCTTCCCAAGCTTTTGCCACTCGTTATACTCAGGAATTAGGGATGGCACCGTGCATAAAGTGAACTTAAAGTGACACCACCCTGACTCAGCTGAGTGGTGGTGGAGAAGGTAGGAACAGAGCTGGACTGGGTCTGCCTGGTTCCCATGGTCCTAGGCAGCTCCTTTTACTTTGTTAATTAGGGTCCTATGTGACAAGCCTCAAAAAAGGGTCTCCAAAGAGGATCAAGGTACTGGTGAGGTATGGGGTATTGTCACCCCTGGGAGCTGGGGTTCCAACCTGTATTCCTCATGGAGCAGTAAGAAGCTGATGTGAACGCCCCTGCTTTTCCTCCCACCCCCCCCAGAACAGGAGTTTGGAGCCCTTCTGCTGGCAAAGTCATGCTTAAGAATCTGCCAGACATCCCAAAGAGGCCGATCCATGGAGAGGGAGTAGGGATATACCACAGGGAAGTTCATTAAAGCTGAGCGCTGTCATAGACATCCCATGAAGAATTTCTTTGCCATAAACCTAATACCCAACTGTAAAACAATGTGTAACAAAAGTTGGTCTCACTCCAGGAGAGATCATAATAAGGAGGATGGGAAGGGACTTTTTCCACCACACAGAAGGAATGTGGATATGGTCTATAAAATTAATTTCCTCTTTCTTTTTAAACAGCACCTTCTGAGCAATTCAGATAAATAGCAAATTCCCTGCACCAGGAATAAGGAAAAGAGGAACTTTTATCACTTCTGTATTCCTGCGATTATCTTGAGAACCCTTTTTGCTGACAGCCAGGGGTCAAAAGCTGGTCTTGGTTTCACCTGATCTCATTGACTTTTGCAGAGACATTCCAGATTCACGCCGACACAAGAGCCATCGGAGCCGAGCTTGGGACACACAATGCTGCCATTCACGTCAGGAAGTGGCTCGGCTCATGGAAAATCACTTTCTGCGGACGATATCAACACATAAAACAACAGAAAAGGATCATGCATGACAATGGGTTTCTACCAACAGCATTAACTGCAAACCAAAACGCTCATCTCTCTGAATATAAACCGTGTCCATGGACTGTTTTCTCCCAAGGAAATGAAATAGGAGGCTGGCATCCCGTGTAAATCTGGGCATGGGGAATGAACTTCTGGTGCTCTTAGAAATTCCCAGTGCAACACAAACCCTGAGTCACTGTGCTATTCAGGCCAGTGAGTTTTACCTGCCTATCAGCCTCTTCAACATCCATTTGGTAATGTCTTTGTATTCGACTCAACAGCAGCGCAGTGATCATCCACAACTCCGAGGGCAGTAAAAGAAAGTGGGAAAAAGAAACTCACCATTACCTATTCAAACAGGAGCTGCAGCAGGGAGAAGCAGAGAAGTCTCTAAGGCTCATGTTAACTTGTACCGAGTGAGCAGTACGGATCTATTTTGTTTCTGCAGACATTACTAAAAGCTGACTTACGGTTGAAAGGTTATAGAGAGCAAAAACAAGCATAGGCAAAGGCAAACAGAGAAGCTGCATCTGCTCCATCCCTGGCAGTGCCCAAGGCCAGGTTGGACAGGGCTTGAAGCCACTTGGTCTAGAGGAAAGTGTCCCTGCCCACAGCAGGAGTTTAGAACCAGGAGAGCTTGGTAGCAAGTCTGCAAGTGGGACCCTGTACCGTGAGCCAGACTGCAATTTCTAATTTCACTATTCTGGATGATTTACAATACCATCACATGCAGGTATTTTAACTCTATTTTAAGGATTAATACAGGTATCAGTGGAGGCACTGTAAATTGGGCTTTATGATCTTGAAGCTCTTTTCCAGCCTCATTGCTTCTATGGTTAAACACTAAGATAAAAGCAAAGCACTTACGTTCCCATCTCATCTTTGTCCCTTCTTTGCCTCCCCTAAAGCGTGTGACTTTGGAGAGGAAGCCCTACCTCAGCACGCAGGACGGGCCAAGCCAACACACGTCTATTTTTGAAGCATGAGTTAGGATTAAGACTCGCAACTTGCATTGTCACTGGTGGGAGGAGAGAGGAGGGAAGAAAGTATTCCACAGCTTTGGCTTATAGCGCAATAAAGGCATTTTTGCCAGCAGCTTTGCAAATGAGCACACAGAAAATGGTGTCCAGTTACAGACTCCCTGGCAAGACAGCTCTTGGCAGATACGGCAAACAGCGCATTTGCTGTGGGACTCTGTTGTTCAGACTTCGTTAATGTTCTTGAGCTTCATTAATTGTCATCACGTTTATTTTCTCCCCGTGTTAAACCATTTTCCACAGTGCTGCGCTGCAACCGGGTCCTGCTTTTCCCTCTCCTCCCAATTAGGGCCCAGCCTGGAGGATCCTGCACTGGTTTGTCTGACCTGAGGAAACCAAACTGCAGCTTAGTTTATGTAAGCCAAGCAAACCCAAAAAAGTCACAAATATAACTATTTTAATGACTGTCTTTTTAAAAGAACCCACTACATGCAAGGTATAATTTTGTTGCTATCATAATTAAGAGGTATTTACAAGGGCTCACCAACCAGAAAGCAAGACTTGCTACTGTAAAATTCCTATGCGCTGTACGGAATAAAAGGCACTGGGGCTAAAACCATGCACAGCCTGACCTTGCGAACCCTTCCTCATGTGAGCCGCCTCAGTGAAATCCTATGACATCCTCAGGATTATGGATGTGGAAATAGAGTTTTTTGAAGAAGTAAACTAAAAAGACTTAAAATTCCTATAGGAAGACATTATTTAAATACAGGGAAAGGGAGTAAGGAAAAGAAAAAGCCAATCAAAACCAACACGACATCAAGAACAGAAAACCTCAGTCAAAACAGTTTATTCCAAAGAGCCCGTCTCCTCCCGCTTTTCTTTTCAGCCCAGCGAGAGGCTCAAGCAGAAAGCACACCAACACGTAACTTGATAAAAAGCGACTTTTAATGTCATCAAATGGATCTGTACAAAAGTTAGCATTGCTTAGTCAGAAGCTAGTGAAGAGAACAGATAAGTAACAGGCAAAGTCTCTCAAATTGTATACAGAAAAATAGATTGCATAAAAAGGAGTTCTCTGGGTTCTCCCCCACCCCCAACGTCCCCGCAAAAGGAAATATGCAAAAAAATAATTTTTTTAGGAAAAAGAAAAAAAAAAGGAAAAGAAAAAGTAGGAAACGTAGAAAAGGTAAAAAGATGATAACCTCTGAAACGTGGGTTTAGATTTACAAAGGTTTCTTAAAGGCACAAGTTACCATAAAATAGGTGGTTATTATATGCTCAGCATACAATGGAAGAAGTAGAAATATATCAATGAAAATATTAGTCTAAAACTAAGTACCTAAACCTTTTTTTTTAGTGGAGAGGGTTTTAGTTTCACAGCTTGATGGGTGATATCTGGGCCCTAAAAGCCAAAAAATTAAAGCAGAAGTTGATCATTTCTCATTAAATTACATCTTCCTATAAAGTAGTCCCGGTTCCGAAAGCGCACAAAGGCTCTGCAATGCCTTAAGTCCCGATTTAACACCCAAGAGCAAGCAGGCAGGAAAACTGCCTGCTCCTTGTTGCAATCAGTTTAGCCTCCCAATTGAATTAGTAACTGTTCCCCCCCCCTTGTTATTTTACATTCCCGTTTGAATTCCCTGTTGGCAACCAGCTCTGTGATGGGCAGATTGGGTCAGTCCCTCTCTAAGACGACTGCTGCAGCATCCCAAGCCCAAAAACCAAGGGAAACCTCTAGACTCATAACACCATTTTATTGTGTCATCTCCACTAGTTTAATGTTCCCACCCCCAAATCTTTAAATCTTTTAAAATTCTACTTTTGTTTTTTTTTTTTTTTTTGCACAAAATTACTTCATTAATTAAAAGACAAAATAATACAGAACATAAATACATATTTAACAGATTAAAAAAAAAAAAAAACAAACCCAAAAAAGGAAACAAACCCCATTTGAAGCTTCCATAAAACAAACCAATGTTAATTACAGCCAAACCTTGCTCAGAAGAACTCTTGACTAAAATCAGACAAACACTTCGGACATGGAATTGGTTGGTCCCACCAGACTCGCTTGCTCCCACGAGATTGTTACATGGAATAGCCGGGCTTTCGGGGTTCCTCCGCCTTGGTCCCAGTGAGTTCTTGCCCTCAAGGTTGGTCCGTTCCTCACATTGCAATAGACCCTTAAAGTCTCAAACAGCTTTTTCTTCCCCTCCCTTTCCCACCCCCCCCAGCTCCACTTTTTTGCACTTGTCAACTTCCACGACGAGTAAGTTCAGTTCAGTCCTCACAGAGGAGTCGAATGGTTTTGTCCTTCATCTATTCGAAAGGAAAATCACCAGTCCTTTGCTTTCCGTTTCATTTCTAATTGCATTAAAGAAAAATAGAACTCTGTCCTTTTGGAGAGTTTTGAAGCAAGGGGACATCCAGTCTCAACGAGCAGAGTTCCCAGTGGCTCAGGAGGCACTTCGGAAACTTATCACGGCACTCCACGCTCTTCGTCTTCATTCCTTCATTAGTGCATACGTCGGGGAAGCCCTCGGGGGCTCCACACATCCTTTAAGGCCTCGTCAGGGTTGTATAGACCGGCTGGTCCCAGTTAGCAGTGGGGCTGTGAGCCGGCGGGATGGACAAGCCATTGAGGATGGGTGTTGCGTAGGGCCGGCGGGAGGAGTGGAAATAGGGATACTGGTAAATGCTGGAGGGGTAGCCGGGGTAGGGGTTGTAGTAGTTGGAGCTCTGGAGGTCCGTGTAGTCACACTGGGAGCTGGAGAAGGAGGCAGCAGCCGTGGCGGTGGAGGCGGTGGTGGCACAAGCCTGGGCGCTGTAGGAGCCGTAGTCGGAGTGCGCAGGGGAGCCGTGGGACTGGTCACTGTAGTGGCTGGGGCTCAACTGCTCTGTTTTGATGTGGGGCCTTTGCTGGCCCGAGTCAGCAGACGACGGCGATGCTGAGGCCGGGCTTTTGTGAGTCCAAACCTGGCTGGTCCCACCGGTCCCCGTGGCCGAGTGGGAATAGGAGGCGCCATAGGAGCCGGCGGCAGCACTGGGGCCGTGGTCGGCTGGCATGGCAGCGTGGCCATTGAGCGGCAGGTACTGGTCAAACTCATGCACGTCGAAGGTCTCCATGTTGTTGATGACCTCGCTGCTCAGCTCAGAGATGTCCACGTTGCTGAAGTCGATGTTCTGGCGGCCGCTTTCCACGAGGCGGCGGCCCTCGTGCTTCAGCTCCTGCTTGCTGCCGTGGTGGAGGTCGGTTTTGGGGGTGGTGGGGGGGGTGGGTGGTCCGTGGGTCTGACCTGGGTGTGAAGGGAGAACAAGGTTTAATGAGAGCAGCCACAGAACACCCACTTCTTTAAGGACATTAAAAACTGCATGTTTCTACCCACTCTTATTGCAAGGCAAAAGGATTTAAATCTATGGCCCTGTGCTGGAGGTGACTGAAGTCCCCCTGAAACCATGGCAGGGACACGTTGTCAGTTAAGGTAAACCACCTGCACAGGTGTAGGTTCAGAGTGCAGAGAAGCCAGGGAGCACGCCACATCCATCAGGACCACTCTGGGACATGCAGGACACCCCTGAACTCCACAAACACCTCCTTGCTTGGGAAGCAGAACCAAGGGATGGGTTTGGAGGGACCCCTCCGGCAATCCAAGCGGGCAGCCGGAGGCCAGCCCTGCTCTCCCGGGGGCAGAGGAGTCGTGCTGAGATCCCCAGCCAGGCTGGGTGAGAGCACAGACACGTCTGTAGCTGCAGGACGTTCGCAATCCTCCTGGAATCTGTCAACATGCTCCCTGTGCCAATTTGCAGTGCCGGAGAGAAGCAGGGAGCTCTGGGGGGGGGGGAAGCAGCATCTTCAGGACCTGCTCCCCCAGGCACCTCTTGCATGGCCAATGTGTTATTAACCCTTCTTAGCTCACAATTAATTCCCCTCACTCCCAGGACAGCTGGGAATGTGGGATCCCTGCACTTTTGGGATTTCCAATTGCAGTCACCTCTATCAGCATTTACAAAAGAAAACTGCAGCCACATTCTGATGCAAAAAACAGAGCTCCTGGGGCAGCAATCCCTGCTTTGGGATGCTCCCAATCCCACCAATATTCACATGGGGAGCAGAGCAGCCTGCGCCTGCTCCAGGTTCACATCCCAAACCACGATGCTTGGGATCTGCAGGTTCTTTTGCCCTTTACCTGTGTGATCGCCGTGGTGGTGGGGCTCGGCCATGCCCCCCAGCCCGCTGTCCGCTTTGTAGATCTGGGTGCCCGCGTGGTGGCTGAGCTCGGCGCCGGAGTCGGAGTCGCTCTGTCCGGCTTTCACGCTTTTCCTCCTCCGGGGCTGGTATTTATAATCCGGGTGATCCTTTTTGTGCTGGACCCTGAGCCGCTCGGCTTCTTCCACAAAGGGCCGTTTCTCATTTTCACTTAGCAAGCTGGATTGGGAGGGATTTATATAGTTTTTAATGCAAATAAAGGGGAAAAGAAGAGAGAAATCATCCAAAATTAATATCATTGCCTTAGAAGTTTTCAGCCTGTTTTCGGGCTCACACATCCCCACTTCCCATACACTGATTTGAACAACCAGTAAGTTAATTACAAAACAAATCTGCCATGGCAAAAATAAACAGTTATGTTGCCAAAATGCATTTAAAAATGCCAACTACTGAGGCATGAAAAACCCCAATCACTGTGGGTACAGGTAAGAGGGCAAACCAAAATCCCCCTGCCCCATTTTAAATGCCTTTCCCAAATACTATTCCCATGTTTGTCCTACAAATGCCACCCCCTCACCCGACAAACAACGCTGCCCATTTCCAGCTTTGTTTGGTGCTTACAAAGAGCCCACAAAAGCGACAGCAATGGGATTATTTCTCTCAAAGCTCTCCTCCACCAAAGACCGCTCTTTGCAAACTCTTGGAGAGTCCCAAACGGCATCGGGAGCATCGCTGGCCCAAGCAGGAGAGATGCACCTTTGGTATAGATTGATGTGACTGAATGTATCAGGGGATAAGATGTGGTTCGGTGGGAAGCAGAGAGCACCCAGCAGAAAAAGTTTGTCACAGCGCTGAGCGTGCAAGCGCACAGATGAGAAGAGGAACTAGAAATCTGACTAAAATAATGGCCCAAAATTGGCTTGCTTGAGTTTATAGCTTGGAAGCGACAAGCGAACCAGGCAAGGGGGAAAACTTTCAGAGAAAGCCTTTGCAAAAGAAGAAATTAAGAAAGTCTCGATGTCCTGGGGACAGGGGAACCCTGGCCAGGCGCAGAAAGGGCCCAGGCAGCACATGGCGGCGATGGAGCAGGGAAGATCCATGCATGACACGGCGCTGGGGCAGGATCCGAGCCCACCGTGGCCCCTTAACGAGGGGCTTTTCGGGGCTGGGACCGGCGTGTCCTTCGCAGCGCATCCACACGCTCGGAGAGGGGGAGTTGAGCTTCAGTTTGAAGCGCTTCAAGAAGCCCCCCGTGGGCAATAAAATATACAGAAAGATAAAGAGATTTAGAAAGGGGAAAGCGGATGCAAACGCAGAGTCCCGCCGGAGCGGCCCCGCTGCGAATGGGATGCGGGAGCGGAGCCCCGAAGAGGGATGCGCGGCCGCGGGACTCACCGCCAGAGCTTGCCCAGGGTCTTGCTGAGCTCGGCATTGTGCAGATGAGGGTACTGGTCAGCCAGCTTCCTGCGGGCGGCCTGCGCCCACACCATGAAGGCGTTCATGGGTCGCTTGACGTGCGGCTTAGCCTTGAGTGATCCGTTGCCGCGGACAGGCATAGGCACCAGGCTCCAGTCGTAGCCCTTGAGCACCTGCGAGACGGCGTCCCGGATGCAGGCGGGGAAGCGCTCGTCCACCTCGGCCGCGTCCACCTTATTGCCCATCGGAGCGGCGCCGGGCGGGCGCGGGGCGGGCGCCGAGGCACAGCCCAGCCCCTCGGAGCCGGCGGGGGACAGCGGCGAGTCTGAGTCCGAGTCCACGTGGGACATGGAACTGGTGGTGCCCGCGGGGCTGCACGGAGCCTCCAGCGCTTTGTCGTGCTCCTCGGTCATGTTGAGCATCGGTGGACGGGAAGGGGGCGAGGGGCAGAGCCGGTCCGCGGGCGCGGGGGAAGCCGCGCACCGCTCCGCAGGCGCCCACAAGGCGCAAAAAAACCCAAAATATCGATAGAAAAAAAAAAAAGTCAGAATAATAAAAACAAGGCGCAAAAGCAAAAAAAAAAAAAAAAAAAAAAAAAAAAAAAATCACTCAATAAAGCGGAAAATACCCCAAAACAAGTCCTGCTCCGTCCGGCCCCACAACCCGCACCCACCGCTGCGCTCCTCCTCCAGTGCGCGCACCGGCCCCGCAACGATGTACTTTAAGGGGAGGATATATGACCACGCCCCCGACGCCGCTCCCCATTGGTGAAAAGTATTTTACATTTACATAAGGGGTGGGGCTTTCGCCCGCCCGCCACTTTGTATTGGTGGAGAGTGGTTTCTCATTTACATATAGGGCGCGGCTCTGATTTGCTCGCTATCCTGCCGCTGCCGCCGCCGGGAGGTGCCGCGGGCTGGGGTCGTGCCCCGGGAACGGCGGCTGCTCGTGGAGCCCCTCGCTGAGGGGCTGTTGCGGAGGTCGGTGCGTGGCAGAAGCACCGCTGCGGCTCGGTTCAGTTGTAAGTGGAGTCGGAGCTTCCCGTTCACCCCGCCGGCAGCCGAGCGCCGGGACCGCCGTGCGCATCGTTTCTCCCCGCTGTCCCCACGGGAAAAGAAGCGGAACGAGCCGCTCCGCGTCCCCTTGGCCCACCTCGCCTCTCTTTCTCTCCTCCTCTCCTCTGCGTTCTTGGTATCGGGCAGTGGCGATGCTCCCGCAGGGCCGGGGCTCTCCCGCCCGGCCCCAGCCGGAGGAGGATGCAGCACCTCGGAGGGAGCCTTTGGGTCTGGGGGGTGCGGAAGGGGGTCCCGCAAAATCTCCCTGTTAGCCTCGGGAACTCCGGTACTGGGTTGTGCTGCTCGGGTCCCCCTAAACCCCCTTCCCTAAAGTACCTCCCTGCCCAGACCCAGGCGAGCCCGGGTTTTGCAGCATTGATTTGGAGCATTTGATTCTAATTAGCCGCGGAATCCAGCCTTCTAATTGCAACTGGGGGGGGGGGGGAAGAGCGACTTCCCAAATTCCCATTTTATCTGCTGTTTCCCCGCTGCCCCCCCTTCCCCCCCCCCCCCCCCCCCCCCGGGAAAAGAGGGTCAAATACAAGATTTACAGGAGGAAAAGTAGGAATTGTGTGTTTGAAGCATTCCAGCATTTAAAAAGTAACAGGAACGTGGTGGGCTTGAAGGTATTTTGTTTAATTGCTACGACGTCTAATCACCTTGAAATCAAAAGTACGCTTTGAATTCAAATGTAACACTGTTTAAGTGTACTTTAAGTCTGTTTGCCTTCTATGTAAAAATGAATGTGTCCTGCTAAAGTGCAAAGCAGGGGGTTATTTTCTTTAAAAATGCTATTTTCTACTTTGTAATTTCTGAAGGAATTACTGACTTCAGTAATTAAACTGAGCTTTCAGTTTCGGAGCCGCAAGGTGAGTGAACAAAGAGGGTTTAAATAGATTTTTACAAAGTGTCTTTATAAACAAATACTGTTTTTAAGGCTCAAACCTTAAACCGTGTGTGTTGAACTTGCAAGTGAGGAATAACTGGACTTTTCCTGCAGGGAAAGAAGCCCCTGAGGACAGCAGGAATTGGAGACGTTGGTTTGCTTCCCCCTTGCATGGTGCTGCCTTTCAGGGCTCCCCAGCTCTGCCCAGGGCAGGGAATTGCATTTCCCAGCCCACACACTTGAATTCCTCATTGTCCAGTGCAGGTAGGAGGAGGAGAACAACTTTCAGTATTTGCTTCCTCGTACTCTAGAGATGGACACCCAGAGCAGGGTACGTGTCCTGCGGCACGTCTGGCTTTGTAATGGTGCACAAACCATTTCATGTCTCTGTGCACCAGTTCTCAGCCAGGGTGGTGGAGGGAGCAGCACTGCTGTGCCTTCAGACGGGTCCAAGCAGGGCAAGGCTGCAAGAAGCTGGGATGATACAGGGAGAGGAGGAAGCTGGAGCACCTGGGAACTTCAGTAGCTCTCGTTTCCAGAGTTCGCTCATCCATGAAACCGAATGAGACTGTGCTGGGATAGCAAGTGGGTTCAAGTGGCGTCATTTGTTTTACGGGGTCCTGTGTTTAAATTTTGTAGGACAAAGTACCAGTGATGTTTGCACAGGGATGGGCAAATGACGGAGCGGCAGGGCAAGTCTTGCAGTGATCCCACAGGATGTGTCGTTTAGACCTGGCCTGTCCATGCGAGCCTTAAAGAGTGCATCCAAGAGGGGTATGTTTATAGAGGGTTTGGTGGAGCAGAGGGAACAGAGCTTGGCTGGTCCAAACAGAGAGTGAATACAGCAGAGTGCCACTAACCCCTTAATATTGCTTCATTATCTTTAAAGTTCACCCCAGCCTCCAATAAATCTCCTGGCCAGCTCACACCAGTATGGCTGAGGATCAGGTAATAAATAAACCAATAAAGGTCTGCATGCTTGGCTAAATTACATTGTCACTTGGGAATCATCAGAATCCGCATGAGATGGAGGTATCTTGATCTCCTGTCCTGGTTCCCATCTGCCATACCAATTCCTTATGCAGGAATAAGTGTGTATGCACACTGCCTTCAGAGCAGTTACGGACCCACTTATAACAGGGAGAGGAAATCTCACCTTCAGCAGAAGGCAGGGAGGGCATTTGCTAGTGGAAGGTGGCCAGGCCCACGGCAAAGGTTTGGAATTAGGTGAGCTTTACGGTCCCTTCCAACACAAACCATTCCAGGATTCTATTTTCCAAGCAGGAAAGCATGTGGGAACCACTGCACGATGGGATATGCTCTGCAGCACACATGTACTGCGTCCCTTCCCTAGCTGGATGCAGGCCCAGCCCAAAGGTGGGCTCTATCGCTTCATCTGATGAAGTGGTAAAGTTACCATTTTTCAAAACCTGGCTACCTTTGAACTGGGAGCAGATCTTACATGGGAATTTCAAAGAGCAAATAGAAAGAGCTTTACGGGGGAAGAAAAAACAACCCCGTATCAGATAAGAGTAACCTATGTGTTGTGTTAAAGTAAAGCCCCTGACATCTGCAGGATTAATGCTCTGCCTAGAGGATACAGGAGTTCAGTGGCAGCTTAGAGATTGCTGTGAAGGTGTTGAGTCCTTTTCAGGAAAGCTCCTGATAGCTAAAAAGCTAGAAAATAAAAGATCTGTAGCAGCTTCCAACTAACATCAATTCAAACAGCAGCAGAAGAGCTGAAAAGCTTTGCTCGCAGGATGAACTATAGTGATGTGTCCAACCCGATGCTGTGCGCTTGGGAAGGCTCCAGCACATACCCGGTACCTGCTTGTTGCCGTTTTAAGGCTGGATTTATACAATTCAGTTGCTTTCAGATCAGTTTAGGTCCTCTGTTCCCCTGAAATGAGCCTTGCTGCTCTGAACAACTAATGAGTAAAAGGGACGGAACCTTTCTGCAGGTTTTAGTTAACACTTGGGGTATTTAGTCCTTGGCATTTCCACAGCTCCCACGCCTGTGCTTAGCTGTGCTCTTGAAACTCTTGTTTTCACCTGCACAGCAGGAGCGATAAATCACTGTGCTGTCAGGAGAGTCACTGTGTGCTCCCACCACAGCAAAAACAGGGTTTTAGTGCATAGCCTCATCCAAAGCCGGTTGTTAGAGGTGTTTCCATGGATTGCAAAGAGCTAGGGACTCTAGAATCCCTTATCCACAGTGAGTGGATGCAAACTTGTGCCCTTGCACAGCTGCTGTGCTGTTCTGAGAACTGGGGGGGGGGAAGAGAGACTTAACTATTGGTTTAATATTAGTTTTTACTCTGTTAATGGGATGCTCAGCTCCAGCATCCCTCCTTTTTCTGGACAGGAATAGTTTGGCAGCTGCAGGGTGAACAATGGAGCAACAGGTCCCCCAGCAGCAATTTTCCAAGCCATGGACATTTACCTGGTGTTGGTATAAGAAGCTCTGCACACCTGCACTGGGCAGGACTCCAATGACCTCTCTCTCATCCAAAAGGCAAGTGGAGAGGGGGACATGGGATTCCTAAGCTCTTTTCTAGGTTTCATCTAGCAGATGAGAGAAAAAGGACATTTACTTCAGCGTGAGTCAGAGGCAGTGAGGGCTTCATGAAAATCCTTACATGCGATGGCCTGGTGTGGAATTTCTGCTAAAATAAAATGGCTTTTCCTAACAAGGGCTTCTATGATTATTAGTTCTTAATATCCCCATGGCACAGGCAAAAGGTCTCCTCTTTCCTCCTGAGCAGTTCAGACTGGGCAGCATCTTTTCCAAGCAATGGAGAAGCACAGTTCAATTAACTATTATCACTGTGATTATTAATTGTCCTATAGAACTGCTCAGGAATCCCTCTTCCAGATCGACACCCCTCATTATAGATCCTGTGCAAATACAGGAGGAAAAAAAGAAAGGTAATTCTTCCTCTGAAAATCCTTTTCAGCCTTAATCCTGCTAACCCAGGAGTTAAAGATCAGATTTCCACAGGGAAGGATCAGGGATTTTAATGGCAAAAAAATGTTACCGCTGGAAAAATCTTAACTAGTGGAAGGAATATCCCAAATTCCTGGTGAGATTCCCATCTCTCATTCAGCTAACACAGCTGAATGCTCAGCGGGATCATGTATAACTGCATTATACATAATTGAATGTATGTTTTCTTTAGAGGAGCCCCCAAATGTCAATGCTGCTTCACAAAATACTTATTTCTGCGCACGTTCGCTCTCTCTGTTGTATTTAAACCCAATTCCTGGCAGCCAGAGGGGCGAAAGACTAGACCTGAATGAACACAGAGTAATTTAGGGTGCCAGGGACAGCAGGGTTGAGGTGCTGGCGGGGACAGCTGCTGGGTGCTGTGACAGTAAATGCTTGTTTCTCTGTCACTTTTGCAGCTGTTTGGAACACAGCAAAATAGGGTTGGGCGGGGGGACGTGGCGGCAGGCGGTTTGTTGAATGAAGATCAGCATCAATGATGCCTCAGCGCCTGCGGTCCAGCCTGACATTTATGAATCGCTTTCCCTTTGAGACTTGAAGGCTCAGAGCTTCGCTCTTCAATGCTCTGCTCGCATTTGTTGGTTTTTACAGCGTTTTCTTTTCTGATTCCTCACTTTGAAAAGAGGGAAAATCACGGCACGCGAATAAAAGCTGATGGTAAATAAAGTGAGCAGAAAACCCAGCGCAGATGATGGTCCACACATAGCAGCGCACCAGCAGGAACTCAGAACAGAGAGGAGGTCATCTGATATTCAAATCTACTGTTTTATCACATGTTTTCCTTTATAGCTTGAACCATCTTCCAGTAAAGCTAAAGGAAAGGCTTCCATTGCCTTTTATGAGAGCTGGATGGGTCCTTTAGAATAACAGTGTTTTCCTACCATTTAATAGACTTCAAGCTTCACAGCTCATCCTGTTGAAAGGCGCTGGTGATGCACAGTGTCCCCGAGCTTGGGTCGGTGTTCATTCCTGCCACCATCCCAACCTGCACATCTGGCACAGTTCGGAGTGATCTTCGGCAATGAAAACTGACCCAGCTCAGCGTTCCCTTCCCAGCTCCCATTATTCCTTTCTCTCTGCTAAATCTCTTGCCTAAACCCTCTGCTTTCCCTCAGTAATTTCCTCAATTATCCAGTTTGTTTTACAGACATTTCCATTTAACGTGGAATTCGCTGTAAAGTTTCATAAAGACCCCACAAAGGAAACCATTAGCTTACATCTATTTAAATTTATCTAGCCAAAACCTCGTGGCTAATCCAAAGGGAGAGCAAAACTGCCCTATACCAGAGGCTTTTAACAAATAGCTTATTTTTCTTTCCCTATACAATGCACCATTATGCAGGGTGGTTTTTCATTCTCCTAAGGAGAACAATGCAAGCAGCAGTGATGGGAAACTGGAAAAACAAAAGAGGCATTTAGAAGGGACCGCTTTACAGCCTGAAAAGCATTGAATAACGTTACACCTGATAACAGATACTTTCTCAGAGACCATGGAACGCGGCAGCACGGCCGTGTTTACTGGAGCGGGATACACGGCGCACGTCTCAACTCATCGATGGCTGCAGGGCTGCTGTATTAAAGTGGTTGTGCCAAAATAACCCCAGTATTTATGACTTAACATAGTCCACAATGTTTAATGGCTACGGAGTGGATGTCATGGCAGCATCTGACGCAGTAAATGTTGAAAACATAACGAATTAACTTGAATTTATTCCCCAGGGACGGAGCCGCAGCGCTGTGGGATGAGGGGAAGGGGCTGTGGACACGCCGCCTCACAGGGCCTTGTGCCAGGGGCATGATGGGCTCTGGAGCCAACTCCTGCTTCTTCCTTTATTCATTTCCTTTAACTTTCCACTTTCTCGCTGCTTTTCGAAGGTGCAGGGGCGCACACCCTTTATTTTTCCATATAACACCCGTTTGTCCGCGCTACCCCCGCCCAGGCCCCGCCATCCCCCATAGCCTCAGCGCAGTCTCAGCCACCGCCCTCACGCCCGGCCCGGCGGCGGGAGCAGCCCTCGGCGCGGTGGGGGGGGCGGGCCCGGCCTCACGCATGCTCGCTGCGGGCTCCGACATGGCGGCGCCCAGCACGGCGCTGCGGCAGAGGCGGACGGCGGCGGCAGCGGACGGGCCCCCCGAAGCCCCAGAGCGGGCTGTGGCGGGGAAGCCGGGCAGCGAGGCCGGGCTGCCGCCGGGCACTTTCTGGCTGACCCGCATCGTGCTGCTGCGATCCATAGCCCTGCTTTACTGTGAGTGTCCGGGCGCTGCCCCGCGCCTCTTTCCGCCGCTCGGGGAGAGGGTGGGGGCCCGGCCCGGTGCAGCCCGGGCTCGTCGCCTCGCAGAGCCTGTGAAGTCGCCGGGCTACCCCATCCCTCATGGCCTCCCCCGATGTAAACCCTCAGGTGGGGCGGAGGGAGCTCTGCCGGGGGAGGGGGAAGCCTCCGGTGGGTGCTCGCTCTCCCGGGGGGTCCTTGCTGGTGCTGCGGAGCCAGGCCTCGTCTTGTTGCGAGAGGAGGAGGCTTGTAGCCACCTTGCTTGCTCGGTGATGGATTTCCACTTGTAGGACATGGTTTGAAGAGTGCTTTGCCTCTGGGCCCCATCCTGGCATGGCAGGGATGCACTGAGGAGCCCTGCCTGCCTTTTACCAAAGCACTGCTTAATTTTGGGGTATGTGTTTGTGTAAACAAAGCTTGAGGGAATGGCTGAGATTGGAATGGGAAGAGCCTCTTTGTTTGCAGCTCTTGCTTTGTTGGTGGAACTGACTGATGGCCAGGATGGTGCTGAGGCTCCCGTGTTGGAGCTGAAAGGAGAGTTTGCTCACACCATGAGGCTGCAGAGCTGCGTGAAGCTGGTCGTCCTTTTTCTTCGAGATAGATGTTGGGAGGTAGCTGCAACAGAGAGGAGGTGGCTGGTCTCTTTTCCCAAGGAACAAGTGATAGGACAAGAGGGAATGGCCTCAAGCTGTGCCAGAGGAGGTTTAGACTGGATATTAGGAACAATTCCCTCTCTGAAAGGGGGCTCAGGCATTGGAACAGGCTTCCCAGGGCAGTGCTGGAGTCACCATTCCTGGAACTGTTCTCACACTGTGGAGATGAGGCCTCAGTGCCGTGGGTTAGTGGCAGTGCTGGAGCAATGGCTGGACTTGATCTTAAAGGTCTTTTCCAACTTACTCTATTCTATGATTCATTGTCTTATGCAGGAGCAAGTCTTCAGTGTCTGGCATAGGTCTGGAGAGCAACCACATGCTTGGGTGCCAGTCAAGACCTAGAACATGATTTTAACACAGTTTATGGTGAAACCAGTGCCTAAGCTCGGCTGTGCTCTCCCTTAGGCAAGGAAGGCCGCGAGCTGTGCTTGGAGCCCATGAGTGCGCCACTTGAAAATACTCACAGTGAAACCTAAACTGACATGTAACACACTATGCTACAAATTCTAAGCTTGCCCCAGATTTGTCCACAAAATCATTAGAATTTGTAGGCTGCCAGCCTGCTTAGATTATTTTGCATCAAAACCATGCAGGAGTTGTAGTTCTGTATGGTTTTGACACGTGCTCTGTTTCTAGTTTGGTTTGAAATGTGGGGTTATGACTCTTTCAGTCAGAATGAAAGCGATTCCGATATTCCCCGGTGTGTAAATCCAGACTGCTGAGTTTCCTATAGCTCAGTTTGCAGTTCCCTTATGAAAAACTGATTAGTGTTCTCTGCTGGGCATTTGGTGGAGGCTGCTGCTTTCTGGTCGTGGATTTGGGGTTATAAATATGTTACATCTGGGACTGAGCACTGCTCTGAAGGGCAGTGGTGTGTTGGGTGTGAAGGTGGAGAGTATGTCAAATGTGTGGGACTGTGAGTGGGAGGCCTGATTTGGGACAACGAGAGCAGTAAGAGAGGTGAAGAGCAAGTATCCACATCAGGGTCAGGTGAGTTACAGCCTGGGTATGATTGAAACCCATGGGCTGCAGTGGGAAAGGGAGGAGGAGGATGAGTGAGCCAGAGGATGAAGCTGAGATTGCAGGCTGGGAGTGAAAGCGGGATGACAGAAAATAGGGAGAATGGATTCAGCCCTTTTCCAATTAGGAGAGGGGAATGGGAACACCTGGGAGGGGCAGAAGGGGGAGGAGACCCCAAATTGCTTCTGCAGTCCAGAGTAAGGGAACCTTTGTGAGAGAGGGAGCCTCGAAGGAAGGGTTTGGGTACCAGAGCTGGAAAGAACAGGGTAGGAGGATGGTTTTGTCCTTTGTAATGGAAAAGGCACGAGAGAGGAGACGTTTACCTGCACCTTCTGCTTGGGTGCAGTCAGGTAGCAGCAGTTTCTGCTGTTTGTTTTGGTTGAGTAACAGCCCAAAGCCAGAAACCTGGGCCAGATTTGGGACAGGTCAAATTCCAGCTGCAGGCTATTGCCTGCAGCAGTGTTTGGGCTCCAGCTCTGATCCCAGTGTGGGGGAGATGCTCTGCAGCCTACAGCCCAAACATTGGTGGGGTGGAAACTGATTGTTGTGTCTGAGATGGAGAGATTGTGAGCAGGCGGATTCCCCTGTCAAAGGCTGCAAGCTACCCGGATGGGATGCTCTCTAGGGAAGGTGGGTTGCCTTTTGATCTCTTCAGAGAGCCTGGGTTTAGAAACAGCGGAAAACAATTTAAAGCCTCTGTGCTAAGCTGCTCGTCCAAGCTCTTTTCTGAAGATGGAACCATTTACTCTGACAGATTACTTTTTCCCAGCCATGGCAATTCCACACATGCCGAGTTCTCAGACTTGCTGAGGAAACCGCTGATGCCGTTGTGACAGTTTGACGTTCCTCAGTTGTGGGATGTTTTTCCTCTCTTCTTTCATTTCACCCTTCTAAATGTAACCTTTTCGTTCTTGCTTCATTAAGCAACAAATCCTTTGGGGGGGACCTTCTGTTGAAGTATCGGAGAAGTGGTCACATCCTTGATGGTTGGAGCTCCTGCTTGTTTGCAGCTGTGTGAGCTGCAAGCTTGTTCAGGTGGGACAAGGGAGGGGAATTAGGTGGAAAGGGTGGGCAAGGAGAATGAGGGACCCTTTGAATGAGTGGAAGGAAGCACAGTTTGGGCTGTACAGGCATGCAGAGGTGAGGGGCAGAATCATTAAGCATGATCTGGGGGTTTGTCACCTCCTTCCTGCCCCCCATTCCACTCTCGAGGGGCTGTTTTATTGCCTGATGTGAGCTGGGGAGATGCTTTCCCTTTGGATCTCCTCCTGCAGAAGGAGGAGAGGCAGAACAAGGCAGGTGTGAAGTATCCTCCCTTCTCCCCCACCCCTTTGATTATAACAGCTTTCCTCTTTTTGCTTTTGAAGGGGGTTTCCAGAAGCAGCCAGAGCCTGGGAAGTCCCTGGCAAAGCAGCTGTTGTCTGAGAGGCAAGTTAGAGATGGGAAGGTGGGAAAGGAGCTGAGGATTCATGGAGGTCACTGACCAGAACAACCTGCTGCTTGCAGAAACAGGAGGGAAGGGGAAAATGCATCCAAGCTGGAAGTGCTCAAGGAGGTTTGCTCTTTGCAGCAGGGCTGTACCTGTGGGGTCCTCCCAGCTGAGCACTACAGTGAGTGAACCCCCCCTCTGTGCAATTCTCTGTGTAGCAGTAGCTGGCATCATGCTCTTGTGAATTTGGTGGTGCTTAAGTTCTTACAGCTGACAGTCTCCTTGGAGATGTTCTCAGATCTGGGACCTGTTTCTCCACTTCTCTAAGTAAGTGTGGGAAGACCAAGTGGTGAAACCCTTCTGAAGGAGGAGAGTGTGAAGTAACACAGAACCCAGCCCTGAATACTGAGGAGAAGAACATCTGTGTAGGTCTTAATGTGTGTTCTGCTGCCCAGACATCTCTCTGTTTCTACAGAAGTATCTTCATGTGCTACTGCTTTTCCAGTTGAAGACTTATCTCACAGGCTTCCACCATTGCAGCCTGTCTCTCAGTGGCTAATTGCAGTCCCTAACACAGTAATTCATGGGACAGGGAGGTTTGAGAAATGCTGTTTTAGGATTTGAAGGTTTTCTACCCTGGTCTTGCACTGTGTTTGTTCTTTATGATGGAGATGGACATTTTGTCAATGCAGAATGTCTTTGAGGTCTTGTTGGAAGTGCTGTAACAAATAAATAGCTGGTCCCAAAGCTCTTGACAACAAATGGGCATTATTTGATCCCTTCACCCTCGTCCTAAATCATTGAGAAGTGCCCTTTTTGGATGATTACTATCATCAGCTTCCAGATGTAGAAGTTTAAGTAATTAGATCCCACCCTTCCCAATTTCAGCCAGGCTCCGTAGAGTGCTGTAAAATAAAAGTTGTTATTTAAATCCAGTTTATTTTCCTTCTCCTTCCATATTAATACCAGTATTTGCTTTCCCCAGAGCTAGAGCTGTGGGATGTTCATGCTACTTCTTCCTAATTCTGAAATCTAAAGCCTTCTCAGGAGGGTTTGGCTTCCTGTAGGTTCCTGGCCCTCTCCGGTCTCCTTCCTCCTCTCTCTCTGCCATCTCCCCTGCTTTCCTCTTTCTCTTCCCTCTGTTATATTACAGAGCTCCCAGTAGCTTTCAGCTTGCCCAGCCAGGATTATAGTACATCTGAGGCTTCTCCTCCCCTGAAAGGTTTTATTTCAGCACAGTGCCTGTTGGCAGGTCTGTACAACAACAGCAGGAGGTTAGCGCTGTGTTCTCTTAGCAAGCCCTCTTCTCAGAGCATCTTCCAGCTGCAGGCTGGACTGGGTGCTGGTGTGGTTTTGAACAACCTGGGTGCTACTGGGAAGCTCTTCAGCACTCCCACAGCCCAGCCTCTTCTGTTTGCTTTCACATTATTTCAACCAAAGAGGGAAGGGGGAGATAAGCACTTAAAAAGCCCCCAAAGCAACCACCCCGAAGTCTTTAGCTTTGCTGGGAATAGCAATAGAACAAGAAAGTGTTAAGAGACTCCTCTGTTGTGTGTTTATTTGTAGCTGGAGGATGAAAAGGGGGTGCTTGGTTTCACTCTGCCTCTTTGCTCAGTACTAGGGTGTTGTTACTTCTGTGTTACAAAACTTTGCAGGGGAATTTATCAATTGAAAACGTATTTGATTCATTTCTCTGATAATAATGAAAACACCATGAATATTCTCCCCCTTCTTCTTTTCAGTCGTGCAACCACAGCTTGCTAGCTTCCAGCATAGGGCCTTTTTGAATGCCTTGTTGGGTCAAAGGTGCACTTGATATATGGCTCCGGGCAGATTTCTTGTGTGTGTGCAAAGTGTGGTTTGGTTTTCATGCAAAGCTCTGTGCTCTTGGTTCATTTCTTGTGGTTTGGGCTTGAACTGAAAGTTAAGACTTCTTTTAACAGGGGGAGAGAGGAAGCCATATAACAGGAAAGTTTTGGATTTCACATCTTTAAATCCTTACAGAGCATGAAGAATGGGATTCTCTCATTCTCCTGCTGTAGCAGGCTGAGCCTGGACCGGGGTAAAGAAGCTGAGGTGATGGGGCAGTATGGGTAGACCAAATCATTTCAGATGGGTGACTCTTGTGTTGCATTCTTGGGTTGTGCTTATAGGTAGCATGTGGGTTTGAAGAAGGAGGAGAGGAGGCTGGGAGGGGAAGGAGAAGATGGGGGGGGGGGACGTTAATGGAAAAGTACAGTAAGGCACCTTCTGAGGTGGGAATAAGTAGTGAAGGTCTATTAGCAGTCAATGACAATTTACATGTATTACTTATGTAAAGATCAGCTCGCAGCAGGTAGAGGAGCTGCTCCCATGTGAGCTGTCAAAGGCTCCAGCTGCCTCCTGAGTGGGAGGGAGCAGGGGAGTCGCTCAGGATGAGCATTTTCAATCCCTGAAGGAGCAAAGAGTCTGGAGAGTGGCAAAGTGCTTCAGGTGGAACAGAGGAGACTGGCATGGGCTGAAAACACCCAAATGGGGAGATGCTGGGGAAAAGCCAGTGAGCAGCTGCAGGGGTAGTGGGGTTTTATGCTGGGTCTGGAGACCTGGTGGTGTGCAGAGCTGTGCTGAGAGCCTGCAGGGGATATCCCTGGGTTAGGAGCCCAGCCGTGGCCTCACATCATTCCCATCTGTGATGTTGGAGAGGATGGCTGTGGGCAAGCATCAGCTTCTGCCTCCTGGTCATCCAAGTGTTTTCTGAAAAACCTCCCTTCTCAGTTATGTTCTCGTTTCATTAAGTTGGTAGCAGGAAGTGAGAGTCACTCGGAGGGGTTTGACCTGCTAAAGGGGCAGGAAGGAGTGGGTGACTCTGGATCAGGCCCTGCATCAGCTTGTTCTATCCTGGAGGAGCCTGCTGTGGACTCGGCGGTGCAGTATGTGCTGGAGGTAGCTTGGAGGCAAGCTGCCTGGTTCTTGATGGAAAAATAAATCCTGAACTGACAGGAGATGCTGGTGAAGGTATTGCCCAAAGGCTGCAATTGGGATTTGCTGAGGGGGAAGACAGCTTGTCCTGAGTGGGAGGCAGAATCTTGCAGCTCTGTTGGTGACTGAGATGTTACCTGCTTGTCCAGCCAATAGTGGTGCTCAGTGGCTGCTGGCTCAAACTCTTTTGCCACTTCAGTGTCCCTCTGGGTGAGACCTTTCTCTCTTTGCTGCCAGAGATCAGAACCTTGCTGGCTGGCATGAGCCTTGCAGACACTCAAGAGCACAGCTTTGCAGAGCGTTTGGAGAGGCTGAGAAGGATGCAGTGCCATTGCTTGAGCAGGCTTTATCCATGCTTTGGACCCCATGGCATGGTTGAACCCAGTGTTCTGCATATGTGGGTCCCGCAGCATTGTCTGACTTATGTGAATTCTGGTTCACGTAATAGAACTGCTTTGCCACCCCTTTCCAGGAAGAAGCTACAGGACAAATGAGAAGCAGTAAACCCTGCCCCGTGCCCCAGCAGCGCAGTGAGTATGCCAGCCACTGTCCCAGGTGGAAGTCAGCTTGTTTGACCATGTTTACCTGTAGGGAGTGGGAAGATGGAGAGTGGAAAAACCCGAGATACAAGGCTGAAGGGAGAGAGGTTTCAGAATAGGGGTTAAGGAAGAGGAAGAAAAGCACAGGCTTTGGGGGCCAAAGGGACTTTTCTTGCCTTCCCTGACAAAGCCACGATCAAAGGGAGGGTTCATGGAGAAGAGAGCAGGGTCTGTGTTACTGTCACTTTAGGGGTACGGTTTCTCAAGAGGGGTTAAGGGAGAGGAAGCAAGAGCAAACTGATCAATAACTTCCCTTTTTTTTTCCCTCTAGATGTGTGCATCTCTTGTGTTGCTGAAATCCTTTGCAGGATCTGTCTTTACTCAATGCGTCTGGTAACACAGGAATCACTGCCTACAGGGCAAAGCCTCTTGGAGCTGTGGCTGGTGCCTTGGGAGAATAGGTCTGGATGATTTGGTGGTGGAGTTTGAGAAGCGGGTGCTGCCTATGGGATTTGCCCTTCTAAGGTGCTCCGGAAGATGCTGGAGATGCGTGATGAGGGAGCCTGATGTGGTGTAAGACAGCAGCTCAGCCTGGGCAGTGTCCAGGAGAGGGAGCTGGATGTGGAATGGAGCAGCACATCCAGGAAACACTGCACATGTGTGAGCAATAAACGGCGCTCTGCAGAGGTGGGCCCTGATGGTTGGGAGAGTGATGGATGGAAATGTAGGTAGAATGGTCAGGGTTTGGTTAGGGGTAGATGAGTTCTCCATAAACTAAGGCCATTGCTGATGGGGTTTAGTTGTGAAATGGCAATGTGCAAAATATCAGCAGTGCAGCATCTTGTGAGAAATGGATGTTTTGGGGGAAAACCGCTTTGGAGCCCAAACTGGGCAATCTTGAGCTGTGCAGTTCATGCCAACCTATAATGCAGTCTTTGCTGCCTTCAGGCTTAAAAAGGCTGCGCAGTATTTGTGTTCTGCAATAGCTATAGTTTGTTTTTCCTAATTTACCCTTTCCTTGTTTATCCTGCATCTGTGCAGGGGTCTAATTTAGAGCTTTTTAAGGCAAAAAAACCTGCTTAGCAGTTATGGGTTGGGGCAGCAATTTCTGTGGCATTCAGAGGTGAATTTGATTAGCACTTTTGGAAAGCTATGCAGCAAATTGCAGTGCTAATCAAGGGAAATCAAGGCATGGAGTTTTAAGGCAGAATTGGTGCTTATGTTTTTTAACTGAAAATGAAGATATTAAGTTGTCTGAGGCTCAGAAGCATTATATTTCTGCTGGTTTCATGTGTCGCGCTTTCTGATTACACAGTTGTGCCAAACTGAATGTTGGTAGAGAAATGAATACTCTAAAATGTAAACCACTTGTTTTATGTTAACGTAGTGTTTTTAATGTAAATTTTAGTGTTTTATGTTCATTTTAAATCCGAAATTGATTCTTTAGGGTGTGATCAGTTTTTCTCTTGTCCTTCCCTGTCTATAATTGAGTACATTTTTCTGTGTGGTTTTTATTAATGTGTGAAGTCATAGAATCATAGAATAGTTAGGGTTGGAAAAGACCTCAAGATCATTGAGTTCCAACCCTCCTGCCATGGGCAGGGACACCTCCCACTAAACCATGCCATCCAAGGCTATGTCCAACCCCACCTTGAACGCCGCCAGGGATGAAGCATTCACAACTTCCCTGGGCAACCCATTCCAGGGCCTCACCACCCTTACAGTAAAGAATTTCTTCCCCATATCCAATCTAAACTTCCCCTGTTTAAGTTTAAACCCATTACCCCTTGTCCTCTCACCACAGTCCCACCCCTAATGAAGAGTCCCTCCCCAGCATCCCTATAGGCCCCCTTCAGGTATTGCCTACCTATATCATCTATCTCCTACCTCTATGGACCACCTCTATCTCCTACCTGTATCTCCTACCTCTATGGACCACGTCTATCTCCTACCTGTATCTCCTACCTATATGGACCACCTCTATCTCCTACTCATATTCTCATGTAGGGGCCGCCTGTAGGGGCCGCCTGTAGGGGCCGCCTGTAGGGGCCGCCTGTAGGGGCCGCCTGTAGGGGCCGCCTGTAGGGGCCGCCTGTAGGGGCCGCCTGTAGGGGCCGCCTGTAGGGGCCGCCTGTAGGGGCCGCCTGTAGGGGCCGCCTGTAGGGGCCGCCTGTAGGGGCCGCCTGTAGGGGCCGCCTGTAGGGGCCGCCTGTAGGGGCCGCCTGTAGGGGCCGCCTGTAGGGGCCGCCTGTAGGGGCCGCCTGTAGGGGCCGCCTGTAGGGGCCGCCTGTAGGGGCCGCCTGTGGTAGATATCTGGACTTTCTAAAGAAGCACACAAACAAAACCAGCGTATTACTGTCCCTTATCTGATCAGCTATGGAAATACCACCTGTATGTACTTATACACACACCAGAATTATCAGACAACTTCAGATGATTTTTCAGTCAAATTTGGGAATGAAAAAGTAAATTGCAATTTGTTTTTTAAACTTGTGCCCACACAAGTAATTTATCTTTGCCAAGACATGTATTGCCTACAACTGTTCAAAGTATGTAATTACAAAAGAAATCTTCAAGATGCCTATGTTCCTCATGCAGAAAATAAGGATGGGAAGAGGCACAACCAGTTAAATCCCCAGCTTTATTAAGTTAGTGCTGTGATTCAGGATCTGTTGAAATCAATAGGAACCCTCCCGGCGAGCTCCGATACACATTGGATTGTGAGCTTCAGTGTTTTTTCAACGAGAACAAAATACATGGTGTATGCAGAGAGATGGAGTAAGGCTTAAGTGGATTAACTGAAGTCCACTGGGGACCTTTGTGTGTGTCTGGGGGGAATGGGACATTTATTTGTATTCCCTGGGGCTGCAGACTTTTGGTTGCTAGTCAGACTTCAAAGAGCCAGGAATCCGGGCTTGAACTGGGGGTTTGGTTTCACACAGACTCTCCACCGGCATTCCCAGTGAGAGACGCCAACCAGATGGACACCAGGATTCTTGTTTGCAGAATGGCAGTATTCAGATAAGGAAGGAAACAGATTTGATCATTAACTAAAGAGGATTGAAGGGGGGAACAAGTTGGCCTTTTGCAAGACCTTTGGTATTGCTGCATGTGACGTGGCTGGTGTTTGGATAGTGTTTGAAAGATGGGTACATTGGATGCTGGGAGCGAAATGCATGGAGCCTAATCAGGAAATGTTGGCCTTCATCATTTTTGTCTGAGACAGGGAGATTACTGCAGTTACGAACTGCAAATTGGTAACTGGAGGAGATTCCTAAAATATGAGCTAATCCCTAGAATCTGACCAACTTTCTCTGTAGAACATCAAATTCTAGGTCTATAATCTGTAATTAAATTGCTTATGTGCTGTTAAAAAAAGCATCTGGCTGTTCTAAGATTGTCCGCTGCGAGAGCCTAGACACTATAAATGAGAGAGCTGTAGGGACATGGAGAAAGCAGCAATTTAGAGGACAGGAAAATGTTAAGACTTTGTATTTCCAGACTACTGGGATGTGAGAGGATCCAGAAGGTCAACCCATAGCATAACTACCATCTCTTGCAGTGATGGGAAACCATTAACTATTACACTGCCAAAAGAATTAAGGTGTCCTCTGAACATCTCTTTAATGATGTGTATGGGTTTAAGCTGTCTCATTAATAATATAGAATAATAGAATGGTTTGGGTTGGAAAGGACCTTAAGGTCATTCAGGTCAAACCCCTGCCACAGGTAGGGACGCCTTCCATTAAAGCCGGTTGCTCCAAGCCCCTGGGTCCAACCTGGCCTTGAACACTGCCAGGGACAGGGCAGCTACAGCTTCTCTGGGCACCCTGTGCTAGAGCCTCACCACTCTCAGTAAAGAACTTCTTCCTTATATCTAACCTAAGTATCCCTTGTTTAAGTCTGAACCCATTACCTGTATCACCCATACTTGATAGATGCGCAGTGTTATGTAAAGATGGAGATGTGCTCTAAATCAAAGCATAACCTTGCAGACACAACCTGCTGTCAGGCTGCATGGGTCAGTTTAGGAGCAGCAGACACTGTAAATCGCTATTGTCACTAAATTCATGTATTTCCATGGCAAGATACTTTGTGGAACTGGAGTAGGAAGGGTTGGGAAGTACAGTGATACCTTTGCTGCTGCAGAGCTCGAGAGCTCTGTGTGCTCTTTTGGCTGCGTCACCTCAGTGCCTGAACTGGGGGTTCTCAGTGTCCCAATTCCTTATGCTTTTTGTGGAAAGCAAAATCAGTCTGCAGGCCTCAAAATTAATGCTTTCACTTGTACTCCACAGCGCAATTAGGCTGTTTTCCTCATCTGCATTAGGAGATGAATGGTGTGTGTGACTAACCTAGGGTCACGCAGAGTCTAACAGAGCCGGGCTCAGCTCCTGTTCCTACACTGGGTCAGGTCGCTCAGTTCCAGGGAGCTTTTCCCAGCAGTGCATTGTTGAGTTTGCCTGAAGCAAGTGGCATGTTTCTTACAGCTGCGGAGGAGAAAATGATCTCAAAGCAGACTCTGTGCCATTTCCTGGTGAGAAGGCAGAGACAGTATTTATAGAATTCTCTGCCTTCTGCATCGTGGTTGATAGGAATGAGTGTGTTGTGTTGTAACACAGATGAGGACATGTGAATAAATTCCTTCCTGAGGCATGAACATGCTTCTGTAACTCTGGACTCAAAATGTGTACTTCATCCGGGGTGGTTTCTAACACTGTTTTCCCCCTTCCTTATTTTCCTCTAGTTGTGGCCTTCCTGGTGGCCTATCATCAAAACAAGCAGCTAATAGGAGAGAAGGGGCTGCTTCCATGTAAGCTGTACCTACAGAATGTCAAGAGGTATTTCAAGGGGAAGATAGACCTGGATGCTCTGAGCTATGCACCAACAATCATCTGGTTTCTGGATTGGTCAGACATGGACAGCACCTTGGACTATCTCTCCCTGTTTGGCCTGGCAACTTCAGCCTTTGTATTGATAACTGGATGTGCAAACATGGTCCTCATGTCTATCCTGTGGGTTCTCTACCTCTCCTTGGTCAATGTTGGACAAATCTGGTAAGCTGACAATCTCTCTGCATTGTTTTTCTCAGTGATCTCTTTCTGTTCATTATACACATTGACTTGCTAATGCCATTTGAGTTTGGTAATCTTTTAAGGAGAAACGTGGGAATGTGAGATAAGGAAAGCATCTGGCAGAAATGACTTGTAGGCATGCCCCTGCTCTCTCATGCAGGATATCTGCCCCATTCTGTTCTCCTCTGAGAGACAAACTGGCTGCATAACGTGTTAAATGTTGTCCCTGCTGTGGTGTACTTGCCCTCATGGCTGTTGCAAGGGAATTCCCCTAATAATTCCTTTTGAGATGCTTTCTCAATCCTCAGTTCTGTCCAGAAGAGCGATGGAACACTCAAGATAAGTATATAAGCCTGCAGGGAAAAAGTGAAGGAGAAATAGTGACTGTCTGCATAGCACCTTGCTGCAGGGAAGGGCAGTGGTGCAAAAGGGAAGGCTTTAGGTGGTCCTCACACTCGTGAAGCCCTCAGGTATGTTGGTTAAAAGAGGATGGGCCTGTAGAACCCCCTGATTTCATTAGTTCATCTCTTCAGGTACCTCTTTGCCTGTAGCAGAGGTGATGTGGTAACTTCAGGAGGGTAAAGGCTGTGCCATGAAGAGGTGCCCAAGCTGTGGACATGACACGGCTGCATCACTGGGATGGTTTCTCTCCCATCTTCTGGCTCTACAACACACGACAGGAGACTTTCCCTATGGATGGGCTCAATGAATTTTAACATTAAGGCTCCGCATGTACTTGGGCAGCTCTGAGCCTTGTCCTGTCTCGTTCATTCCTATCCTACTCCAAATGGTATGTAAGTGGGTGAAAGATAACAGTTTTCTGAAAAGCCCTATTCTCTGAGTTCTTAACTCAGCATGAACTTAAGGCTGTGAAAGAAAGCCACAAAGCTTGAAAAATAACGTGGCAGATAGTTTTCTGTTGCCCATTTCCAAGTTATTCCAAAACTGTCTATTTCTGTAGATGTTTTATGTTACAGGGCAAGAATTCAAGCATCATCCTGCTCGCGTTTCCAGAGATACAGGAACCTGTGTCATTATAGCAGCAAAATCTGGATGTGTTCCTTTTTCCTCTTTGTGAGCATGAGGGGGGTAAACCCATAACCCCCACTTCAGGTTGCAAAGGTTTTGTAGCTGAGAGCTGGACCTGCAGTGACTCCTGAGGCTGAAGGTTTGATGTGACTTGCTCCTGAAGTAGCTGGCTAGCTAAGACATCAGCATGACAGTCTTGCTTTGTTAGTGCCCGCAAGGCACTCTGTTGTGCTCAGTGTACCAGTGTTGAGGCTACAGTGGTGCGATAATGTCATTACAGTTTTGATTTAAAAAGTCAAAGCTGGCTGGCATGTGTTCTCTGTGTGTCATTGGGCAGTCTTGTTCCGTGCTGGTTCTTCTGCTCCCAGTTGCTTTCCCTGGTACAGGCAGACTGAAGGCAAGAGGTGCGATGGTGCTGGAGGGGTGACAGCCCTTCAGAACTGTTGAGGTGTTGCCAAAGGAAATCCACTTGTGCCCATTGAATTCGGAGCGGCTGTTTTCTCATGTCTCCAGTCCTTCAGGGAGAGGCAAAGGGAAGGGGATAGAGAGCAGAGTCCTTTTCCTCTGCCACACCAAAGCACCACCAGTGTGCAGCAGACCATGTCCAGAGGCCTCTTCCTGAGCAGGGTTAGGAGCTTGTGGCCAAGTGTTAGGTCTCTTTGCAGCTCTGAGGACAATGATCTGGCCAGCAGGAATGCAAGCGGAGCCCAGAGTTTGCCTTCTGTGGATGCCGTGGTTGAAAGGAAGTGACTCTTGATGTGGAGATAAGGCTGTATTTTTTGCTTCCTTTGCTGCTTTAGATTTGGAGTTTTACATTTACTCCAGCACAGTCAGGTTACTCCTGGTGTAGAGCAGCAACTGAGGGAATGGGTCAAGTTCTTCTGGGGAAGGGCAAGAGGAAAGAGGAGGGGATAGGAGGCATTGCCTCAACTTCATCTCTTCATAATTGTGGCATCAAATATATTAAACAGGAAATTAAGCCCTTCTTGTAAAGGGGTGGGGGAGAAGAATCAAAGCAACCCAGCAGAGCAGTTCCTTCAGCTGCGGTTATGTTTTTCATTAGATCCTCTGAAATGGGTCACTGGGTGATCAGAATTGTATTATTATTGTGCATACAGTGTGACTTTCACTTCCCTGGGTGCTCACAGTGCAGGTAAACATGGGGAAGGAGCAAAGGGGGAATGAACTGATTTCTCACCATCCCTCAGGGAATTGTGGTGCTGCAAGGGATGAGCTGAGATCTGAATTCTGCTGCTGATCATGGGCGGGTGGCAGCATTGGCCTTAAAGCTAAGGCTGTCTTTAAAACTCCCTTTTCACACCGGTTGTAGGTGGGTTTGGGCGATCCATTAATGTTGTCTTACAGATTTGGGCAGGTTGAGAGGTTTTGATGAGTTCTGATTCTTCTCCAGAGCACCTGCTGAAGACTGCAGATCTTGGGAAGGAGCAAAGGACAGTGTTGTCAGGCATTCCTTATCAGGGTTATGAGGTAACTCAGCAAAAAGGCTTCTAAAATGAGGAAGGAATTCCTCCTGTGGACACACTGTTTTGGAATTATCATGTGGTCTGTCTTAAAATGCTCCTCTTCAGCTTGGCAGGCACAGGATTCCCGCAAACCTTCACTTCTGGGCCAGGCATGGACCAGTGGGCTGACCCGATCCAGCTAAATCCTTTGCAGTAGATGCCCAGGAAGCCAGTTCAAGGAAGACACGGAGTGATAAGGAGGAATAGAGCTCTCTTCTTGAGGCCAGTGAGGAACAATTTCTTCCTTTTATCACCTTTTCTTCTTCTATTTTAATTTTAAATGCCTCTGTTTGTTTTGGGCTGGAGTCTCCAGATACCGGGTGCTGCTGAAGGAGTCTTTCAACTGCAGTCCAGCTGGCTTGGGCTCAGGCTCAGAGGAAGCTTTAGAAGAGCAAACTGTCTCCTTTGAAGGGCAGGACACGTTGTCTGCCTGCCCCGGCACTGCCGGCCTCCACGTGGGAGCTGGGGAATACGCTGTGTGCCTGGGGACAGCTGAGCCTGCTGGGACAGCACGGCACGGGACCGGCTAAAGGGCTTTGAGGGTGTTAGAACCCTCAGGAAAGCTGCTCCTGGAACAGGATGTGAGCTGTTTGTAATGGATTTTGTGGGATAAGGATTACTTTGGCAACCTAAAATCCTGAGAACCGAGGCCAGGATGTTGTCCTGAATTCTTGTCTTTGCCAGTTTACTGTTGGCTCTGCCAAAGTGCAGGTGAACTGTCTGATACAAGATGCACTTTGGTGGTCCTCAAAACTAGGCCGGTTCAGAGAGCAGTACTAAGTTTGACACCTGTGAAGTGTGGGGCTGAGATTGCCTTCGCTGAATTTGGAAGTGGAATGCACCAGGAAGCTTTTGCAATTCTGGGTACTCTGTTCCCAAAATAGCTGTGATATTTGGGGTGTGCTCAGACTAAACCTCTGGGTCATGGGGCGTGCATATAAGAGTGCCACACTTGCCTCAGAAGCTCAGTGTGTCTTAAAACACTGGATTTTTTCTTTCCTCTCTTCCTTTTGAAGTAGAAGACAGTCAAGAATCTAAAAACCTGTTGGTGCAAAAGCATGTTTAATGTCTGACCCATAGGCTGGGTGCAGTCATCAATCGTGTTCGTTTTAGACTTGATTTTTCTTGTCCTTTCTTCAGGCTATGCCTAAATTCAGTCGAATAATAGTAAAAAGTGGTCCCAGATTGAGTATAATAGAGCTACTTAATCGAGCTAAAGGTGCTTAAAAAGGTTTTGTGGGAATTCCTCATGCTTCAGGGTCCATTTTGCAGGCTGCAAATCCTGCTCGTCCAGGTTCAGTCATTGGAAGAACAGTGCGGCTCCACAGGTAGGATACAAATGGCTTTGCCTTTCTCGCCACTTCCTCCCTCGTGATTATTAATATAATGGATTGTGGGACATTGAAACAAGAATGGGGAAAGCTGCCCCTTTAATATACAGATCCTTCTTATAGGTGACCTGATGAAACCTCCATTGTGGTTTTACTTTGTGCTGCTGGGGCTCATGTCTGCAGAGGTGGACCATGAGCAGTAAGTAGAGGCTCTCCGGGAAAGGTGCTCCAGCAGAGCTTAAGTCATTTTTGCACCAGAATAACTAATGCCTTTCCAAAGTGAATTTGTAATTCTGGGATAGACTCACTTTTATCCCCAGTAAGGTGTCTCCAGAGAGCTATTGCATTTTCTTATACAAACAAACTTTTCAGCTATTCTGCCACTTGATCTCCTGTTTCTTCTTCTGTTGTTTCCTCACAGAGCCATCTCCCCCTGGCATTTTCAAATGGCATCTGAAAGCCCTTCCTTTCCCCTTGGTTATTGTGCTGGTTCATTTTACAAAGCTTATTGCCCACTGGTCAGGAGTACAGTTTGTAAAGACACTTGATACAAAAGCTCAGATTGTGAGGGTTTAAATCCTATTCCCTTTTTTTTTGCCTTTCATGACTCAGATTCTGGTAGTTACAAGAGCTCAAGGGAATAGGTTAAACAAGCCAATAAATAAAACGTTATAGCACGAGGTGGCTACAGCATTCTTTTCAGTGTGTTCTTCCCTTATGGAAAATGTTGCTGGAGCTACTGCTAACAGGTATTTAGGGTAAAATAAGAGTAAGCAACATAGCGTTTCTTCTGCAGGGATTATGAAGTTGATCAGTGCTTTACCACTGTACAACCCCAGAGACTGGGAGCAATCGCTGCTCAGGCTGTGCCCTTCCAATTCCACATGCCCAGGGTGGTTTCCAAGATGCACCATCACTTCTCTAGAGCACAGAGGGGAGGATGTGATTGTCTTTCTGGCCCCAAATGCCTCGTGTTTCTTCATATTTAGCTGATTGGACATAATATTAACAGCTTTAATGTTTAAGACTTAGTGGAGGGACAAGTATACCGCAGGTCATGAAAGCATGTCTCCAAGGCATGTACTTTAATTGCAATTAGATTGCAGTCCTCAGAAGTTCATTTACAAAAGAGAAAGAAGACAGACTTGTATGTCGTGGAGATTTTGTGGTTTAGATGTCTCATTAAAAAGCACTTGACCTATGCAGGACTTTAATCAGTCTTCTGTGTGCTAGAGGATGAACTGGTGGCTGGTTCAGGCTGAGCTCCATTAAATGCTGGGGGGCTGATGAGATGCTCAGCCTGTGTTTTCACTCTCCAGGAGAGCATTAGTAGCCATTAAATGGACCTCTTCCCCACTTCCTTTCCTCTTGCGTTCTACAGCTTTGGGGTTTCAGTCTAAAGCACTTGGGGTTTTGTCTTGTGTTACCCTACCCAGTAAAGGTTAGAAACGGATCTCTTCTGAGCTCCTTATTCCAGCTTGTAAACCAGCCAGTGTGTGAAATGTGGGTTGGATTTAGCTGTCCATCATTCCTGGTTTTAAGTGTACTGGTTTGTGACCTGCTTAAGAGGGGGGCACAGCACTTACGGAGACACTCATTTTATGACTAGAAGAGTCCTAGCCTGACATGCAAGCAGAGATGGGAGACTCACCATTTGAGCTTCCAGCAGCCTGAGCCAGATCAAGGGTGAATGAACATACCCACATGGGTGCATTTGAGCTAATGCAGGTTTTGTTAAGAGGCGTGGGTAATTCAGTGAGACTTTTTCTGCCCCTGAGCAAGTGAACACAGAAAGATCAGGAGCTGTGCAAGCAGGGGATAGGAACTTGTGCGCCCTGGGTTTCATCAGTATGCTTGGTTCGCTTGGGAAGTTCTCCGAGACCTCACTGTACAGGCAGGAATGGATGCGTCAGGTTGTGTTTAACTGTGTGACCTTGGCAGGGTCTCTCCATTGGTCTATATCCTGCTCTGGTTGCCTGTCTGGAAGTAATACAAGCTTGTACTGAGGGACTGTGGGACTTAATTGTTATCAGCTTTACAGATAGGGAGGTTTGAAATGCAAGCAAGAATTAATGTGCCTGAATCCTGTGTACAATTTTGTGTGTTTAAAAACCAAGTATCTATGATTTTAGATGAGTCCCACTAGCAAATATCATCTTGATGCATATGCTAAATCAGAGCCAGCTGAAGTTTGCCAGGGGCTTTGCAACGAACCCTTTTTGCAACCTGGCTTTGTTTTTCTAGCTCTCCAAAATATCCCAATGACAACAACAACAACAGAACTTGGAATATCCTATTCCTGTATCTGGCCTTGGCAATAAACGTCAGGAATTTCTTTGTTACTGCGGATCGCAGCCTCCCATCCCTTTTACTCCAAACTCCCCTCCCTCTTTGCCCAGAAGGAAAAGATTCTCTCTCGAAATGTAAAGCCGAAGTTGAAGGATCTCAGGGGGTCATCCTTCCTGTCGAGGAAGCTGCTTTTTGGCACTTCCTACTCTCACAGAAGAGAGGGAGCGGATCAGTTTCAAAGAATGCTGTGAGCAGTTGATATGACATATTAATGAAAACAAAGATTAATACCATGTGACACTGTTGCCTTGCAGTACAACTGGGAACTAATGAGGCTAATGAGAACCATGCTTTTGTTTGAGAGATCAAAATTTAATCATGGCTGATGTCAGAAATGAATCATTTAGTGTTTCCCCTCTTTGCCCTAGGCTGGTGCTGGGTATAGATGCAGCCCGTGAGACGGGCCAGCCCTTTGCAGTCCACTCGCCTGGCATTCAGTGTGGCTGGGCAGGAGGAGGGTGATGCTGTGGCTGGTTCCTTCATCCCCAAGACCTGTAAATGTGTGCTCTGCAGAGGTTTCTCGCCTCGGCTGAGGCGGTTGAATGCAGGTGGCAGCGGGTTATATGCTGTTAATTGAGGCTGGGTTTTTTGTAGGGGCAAAGAACACAGATGCCATAGGATGTCCAAGGAGGCTTGAGCATGCTTGTGTCCACTTCTACACCAAAACCTGTGTGTTATTCTGTGGGATGGAGTGGACCAAAAAGGCATATGGAGATGGACCTGATGATGTTATAAATGTGACATAATCTGCAAGAGCTGTTGGTAGAAGAGCTGCCAAAAGCTTTAAGGGCTGTTAAGGGATGCTTTGGGGGGGTCTTGGGCTGCTCCAGGGCTGGTGGCTTCTTGCTTCTGTGAGTACATTCCTGGAGAAGAGCTGACCCATGGCAAGTCTAACTTGCCATTGCAACACGATATGAAAAACAAGAGGCTTTGGTAGAATGGTGGGTAGGGGCTTCCTGAGCAGCTGCAGCATTGCTGCTGCGGCTGTTGTGCTTGTAGCAAGCAGTGCCTCTAAGGTGAATGCCATCTGAATAATGTGAATACTTGTAGGGACTTATATAGGTTTAAAAAGAGGGAAACTAGAGAATGAGTATTTTACATTGACTGGTTGCACAGTGTTTTGACTTGTGATTACTGTAGTGGCTTCACTTAATACTAGCAGCTTTGGAGGGTCTTTTTTCTATTGAAATCTGCTGTAAGGTAGCCAGAGGTCTATAAAAATTAATTCACCATATGTAGAAGAGATCCTCTCTTTGTCTACAGCAGAAAGCAGCATTGTGCTGGGCATCCCCTAAGGCATGTGCAGGTTATGTCCATACCATGGTGGGTTTTCGTGTGCTGCCTGATGCTCCCATGAGCATCCCATTGCTGACCAGCACTTCTCCCCCCACCAATGCCTGTTCAGTCTGTTCAGCGTGTGCTGTGGCATTGTCCTGCAAGTCCTGGTTCACAGCCTTTTCTCATGTTAATCCCAACAATCCCTGTTACCTGTGTGCGGTACCAGGACAGCACAGAAGAGCAGTGGTGTGTGCCTGCTACTTGGCTTTGCAGGAAGCCTGACAAAATGACTTAACATCATAGAGTGTGATGCTTTGGTAGCTTGGCAAATGTCAGTGATATTTGTTCGCCTGCTTCCCCCGTTCCTAACTTGACATCATGAGAAGACCACGTTCAAACATCAGTGGCAAGAGGAGTGGCACATGGGGAGCTGTGTGTATTCTGTGGACAGTTAACACAGCACTGTTTCCCTTGCAGACTGTCTCAAGCTTCCAATCACTCCTGCAAATCACAGTGGTGAGAAAAATGAGAGCAAAGCAATGATCAGAAGGTTATGTGGTTCGTGGTGTGGCTGTGCAGTGTGTAATGCACCACAGGCCTTTGCCAGAGATTGAGACAAACGTGTTTTAATTGCTTATTATCTGGCACATCTCGTTGCCAGCTGTAGCTGGTATACAGACTTGGGTATTGCTTCCGCAGCTGAAAGATTTAGGAAAAGATGAATAATGGGTTTTTTTAGTGATTTCTTTTAAATTGTAACGTGCCAAATAGCTTCATGCCCCCCGTCTGGTCCAACCCTGGATGTTGTTGAACTCCTCTAACTTCTCAAACAGCTGTGATTGAAAGCATGTTCATAGAGTGATGGGTACAGCAGTCAGGGCTTAGGGAAGGGTCCAGGCATGGTGGGATCTGTGTTTACTGATTTCCCTGAGAGTCTTAATCCAGACATTTATTCCTGGAGAAGGGGAGGCAAGTGACTGCAGAGCAAGCAGGCTCTCTTGGGAAGGTGGGTGGAAGCTTGCATTGGAATGACTCCTGTCTTTATGAACTTCATGGAGAGGACATGGCCATGCTTCCACCAGACCCCATAGCCTTGCTGCAGACCTCTTCCTTTGATGAGGAATCCTGCTCAGGCTGCAGAATGGTTGGCAGTGGCGGGGCAACCTTTGGAAAGAGATTCGTTAATGCAATTAAGTGATTCTTCTTTTCTTAATCATTCCTTTCTAAGGAATGGAATTACAGAAATGCAGTTTTCCTGGGATTTCACCTGCTGGCAGCAGAAGTCCAAGACCTTTGTGCTGCTGGTGCTGAAAAAGCAGGATGGCAAAACTCACCTTGTGCGTGTATGCACACCGAAATGCTGCAGTGGGGCTGACCCCTTTATTTTCCATCAGTGTCTGTTGCTACTTGCCATGCACGTGGATTTCCAGTTTGATTCTGCCTAGGGATATGCAGTGATTTTGGCGACCTGGTGTGGTTGTAGCAGAGCGGAGAAGCGGTGGTGCTGCTGCAGTCACCTTCCTGCTGCCTGCTCCCATTCTCACCTTTCCTGCCTTGGGCTTACCATGCAGCTTAAGGAGCAGCACAGTGCAGGGTTCTCCGGGCTGCCATTTCAGCATCTGGTTTTGGCACAGGAAGGATTTCGCCAAAGCAAACTTTGAGTCTGGATAATTCTGCAGTCACGTAAGCCAGGGCTTATAATCATTTCTGGCTTTGGAAATGAGCACGGGTGGAACAGTTGGTGAGTGCTGGGGCTTAGTTGGGCAATTCACATTTGGTCTCTTATCCCATCCTGATTCCCTGCCTTGCAAGGGTAAAGGAAAGCAGTGCTTTGATGGTTTGCTGCCACTTGTGCATGGGGCATGGCTGTGAGCACCCGGCGCCGCTCCAGGGGAGCGGCTGTCTCATCCCATCCCATTCCTGCTCTCCTGGTTGGCTCCAGCTCTGCTCAGGCACCTTTCCCAGCACCATGTGCACACTGAGGAGCAAACCTCATCCTCGAGCACTCTCTTTTTTTAATGTTATCCCTGTGCCTTCCATTTAAACGTGGATGTTGTAATTACAGAGCACTGAATCCCAGTTTTTAGAGATCTGCGACCACAATAAAGTGAATCCAGAAACCAGACGAGTGGTTTCATTTATTCCCATTCTAGCTTATTTCCTCCCCCCGCGACCGCTGTGCAATGCTAAAGGCTTGGCAGCAACTGAAACCAGCTGTCAGAAATGTTTCTTCCCCCCACACTTTTAAGTTAATGATGTTCTGAAATTAATGGTGCACTCGACTAATTCTGTCATCTCATTTTGATGGGCTCCCAGTCTCTTGGAAGTGATGCTTGCCAACTGGCTTCTCTCTTTGAGGCAGTGTGCTTAGGAAGTGGATCCCGGGTGCCAGGTACTGTACATATGTATACACACACAGGGAAAAGATGGGGTTTTTCTTGTCTTAAGTGTTTACAGCTTTAATTTGGTTGGTATATTGTGGTTCACCAAACAAGCTTTCAGGCACGTAAACCAGTGACTTTTAGGAGCATCACGTGCAGTGCAGCAGTGGATGAGGTTTTGCACGTCTCGGAGCTGGGGATATTGTGTCTGCTTGTCACATTGGGCTGGAAGTGGGCCTAGCTGGCAGAGAAGAGGGAGGAAAGTGGCCTGTTGTGGTGAAAAGCTGAAGGAGCTGAGTCTGGTTAGTTGAGAGTAAGGAAAACTCAAGGCCGTCTTGGAGCAACCTGCTCTAGTGGAAGGCATCCCTTCCAGTGTCAGGGGGTTGGGGCTAGATGAGCTTTTAAGGTCCCTTCCAGTCCAAACTATTCCATGAAAACTGGGAAAGGGGACAAAGATCTTAAAGCGTGTGAAAGCAGCAGAGAGGATGGGAATTAGCTGTTCTCCATGTTTGCTGTCTTTACATGGATAGGACAAGCTGCTGTTGGTTTACGTGGTGGAAAGGAAGATACAGGTTAGATGTGGAGAAAAACCTTCTAAATGTGCATATGGAGGAACCAACATTGGGCTGAATGCCTGGAGGGGGAGGTGGAGTTTCCATCACTGCTTAGGCATCTGTCAGAGGTGATCCTCACAGAGAAAGTCCTGTCTTGGGGCACATGGATTTTCCATGTTTTCTATAATTCCATGGATTAGCCCATTTTTTTTCTCCCTTAATCCAGTGCCTGGATTTATGGCAGGCAGCTCATCCAGCTTTCCCTGTTACTGAAATGTTGGTGCTACCCAAATACCTTTTCCTCCATCCCAAGTTATGCAGCCTGGAGAACAAGATTCATAATGGAGTTGAAAGTTGACATCTGGGTTCACTTTCCGTAGAGGATGTTCTCCATGGAGAACAGTGAGAGAAGCTGTTAACACCAGCTGCAGATTAAGGATGCAGCAGGGAATTATCCTGCCTGTGGAAATCAATTTGGTTGGAAGGAAGGTCCCTTCCAACCCAAAGTATTCTGTTATTCTGCGATCTCGTAGTGTTGGGCGCTGCTGGGATGTGAACAGTGGATAGAACTGGGGTTTGGGTTATAAATACAGATGTGTTTTCTTAGTAAGCATCAATAGATGTAAAGGTAAGAGTGCCTTCCTATGTTCTTGTACTGTTTCTTTATAGATTTTATGTAGAATTTTGTCCCGTTTTGCAGCCTTACAAGAGGAATCCCTGTCCCAGACAGCACTTGTGTTAAATTATCTGTGCAGCTATGGGGAAGGAATGTAAATTCGTTGGGCAAGTCTGGCTGATCTGCCTTGAGCAAATAGAAACCATCATCCTGCATGCTTTGCAGGCAGAAAAACCATGAAGTTGCAGAGAAAAAGGGGTGGTTTTGGTTGGGTTGGGAGCTCTCTGTTTGCACAGTGGTGGCCTGAGAAGCTCTTGCAGAGCCATGTGTTCAGACCTGTGTTGTCTTCTCCCTGCCGCCTCCACCACGGGCACTGGTGATGCAGTGTGTTTTCATCAGGGGTGATGGAGTTCAATGTAGTTTGAGCTATGTTTTCCTATCAGTTTCTGCTTTCCAGGAACAGACTTGAGCTAGAATTAATCAGCATGACAATGTGGTGAAAACAACCCAAGTATTTAATGATGTTTGTGATTGTCAGCTGATACTTGGTGTCTTTTGAAGTGTGACATGAAGTTTGCCTCTACTGCCAAGCCATGGCTAATGACATTGTTCCTCTGACCAGGAAACAGAAATGACATCACCTTGTAATTTGATTTAGACAATCCAAATGGAATGTACTTTGAAATTGCAACGTTTCCGAGATTGGCAATGTGCAGATCTGTTGAAATTTGCCAACCCCCCCCCAAACCTTCAAAATCAAATCCGTGTTTTTACTTGTTATTGTCTGTCGGTAACATTCCAAATGCCAAAGCAGGGAGTAGGAAAACCATCAGTTTTTCTTAATAAACACTTCTGAGTACTCTGTATAAGCAAGGAAGAGGATGTTGAAAAGGAGTAATAGTAATTGGGTTCCAAACTACAACCTAAAGTCTGCGGGAATTGGGTACCTGCCTGTTTGTACCTATTAAATCCCCCCCAAAATATCCCTACAAGAAGCCCTGCTGCTTTTATGTATTTGGAGTGGGCCATTTGGTTTGGTTTCCTTGGCATTTGTATCACAGGCTTCTTCAGAGAAATAAATTCACAAGTGCTTGCCTGTCATCACATGGCAAGTTATGGAGCCGGGATTGATGTAATCAGCAACAGACACACGTCAGAAAACTTAATGTGGTTCAGAAGAATACAATATTTGATTAATTCCTCATTTTGTGTTTGTCTCTGTGTGTGTTTTAAATGAGCCTCAGGGGGTTCTTAACTTCTGCCAAGAAAGAGGAATAATTCGTACAAGTTTATGTTTAACTGCACCACAAGCGTGGTGGAGCACAGCAAAGTTAGGTTGCCCTTAATGACAGATATCTTTATAAAGAGCTGCTTTTATTAAGCAAGTTAAAACTTATTGTGCGTTTTAAAGTTATTGCTCTCTCTCCATCAGTAGCCCCACATGAAATTGTTGTTAAATAATGTAGTAAAGCATTTAGATTGATGGATTTTAGAGCTGTTTGAATTCCATGCACACCTATTCAGGGTGTTTTGGGTGTTTTCTCTAAGAGCGAATCTTTGACAGCCTGGGGTGTTTTTTGGTTTGGGGTTCTGGTTGTTTCGGGGTGGTTTTGGTTAATGTAAGGCAATATGCTGCACAGTCAAATAAAGCTGTGATATGGGATTGAAGCCATAATGGGAGCAAACACCAGCTGTCTATTGAAGATCAGAGTCTTAAAACTTGTTAACCTTTGGGGTTTGCTTGTAATTGGAATTGGGAATCCAACGGTTTGTGGCTACTGGTTGTAGCTGAGCTAAAGGTAACTTCAGTGGAAGGCCAGTTAAAAAGGCAAGTTAAATGATGTGGTAGATTGTGGCAAAATTTCACATGAAAATGCTACAGTAAGTGTGTATCAGGGATCTTCCGGTGGCACTGAGGGTCAGGAGCAGCAGTACATAGCACTCACTAGCAGATGGCATGGTGCTAAACTTCTCTGGCTTCAGCAGGGAATGAAAGCCCGATGGGTAGTCCACCAGTGAGAAGTAAATTCTTGCTTTTTAGCTGCTTGGCTTCATCAGCATAGATGTATGCCTTCACGTTGTGTTTATAACAGCTTCAGTTGTTGCCTTCTTTCTGGGAAGTGCTTTGGAAACCATGGATGCCTAACGCTGCAGTGGAACCTGGTGAAGCTGCGCTGGCAACTAGCTCTTGCTCAGAGGGGTCTCTCAAGTCAGAGCAGCCCAGGGTCTGTTGTGACTTGGGGCTCTTCTGGGTTAGCATCTGTATTGAGAGAAGGGTTGAACTCCAGTTGCTTGGAGTGCTAAATAACACCTTAATTTACCCAGAAACAAGGGGAATTTTCTCTTCTTTCATTGCCAGGTAGCAGCAATTTACCATTTAATACTGTGGGTTGCACATTACGTGGTTCAGGCATGTTCCTTTGCTCTTGACAGATGTGTTTTGGAACAGAATGTGTGAAGTTTGAAATAAAACTAATGCAAGTTGTAGGTTCCTGCAATTCCCACAGCCAAGGCTTTAATTTCTTTTTGCCTTTTCTTCATTTTGTTTTGCAGGTATTCCTTTGGTAAGTGAATAAGAGACCAAACCTGCACTAGTAATGTATTGAGGCATTTGTGGGTATGTAGCTTTTACATTCACTTGCTTTCTCTGTCTCTCTCTGTCAAATGTTTGGTTGTTTTCTGCCTTTCACTGGATGTCTTTCTGTCCATATGCCCTTAAGGAAAGGAAAACTGACATAAATGCTGTAATGGAGATTGAAGGAGCATTGGCGAAGGGTTCTGTAAGTACAACAGCATTGTTTGGAGGCTGGCATTAAAGATGAATAGTTAAATAAGGCAACCGAGCAAAGCAGGGTCTGAAGGACATCCCCTGGGACGGAACTTGTTCCCCCCAAATTCCAGTTCCCTTGCCACTGGTGATTTGTATGAACTTCAGGAAGCTTCTACTCATATCATCTGCTTTTCCACTAGCTTGAGGTGCAGATATTACTCCCTTGGAGGTCTGGAAGGTTGATTCCTGCTTTGCACAGGTTGGGGTTTTTTCAGCACTAAGTATTCCAACCCGTAGCTGGAATCTAAATGGAACGTTAGATATCCCGGTGGAAGATGTTCCTCTCTGTGGAAGTATTAGGAAAACTGCTGGTGGTGGTCTGATTTTCTGGGAAGAAATTTGGTTGTTGTGATGTAAGGCACAAGGATAAAGTCCATGAGTGCCTTTGTATTTGGAGGCTTGCAAAAGTAGTGACTGAGCATGCATGCCCCTTCGTCCCTGGCCTAGTAGGTGTTCCTGCCCATGGCAGGGGGATTGGAACTGGATGAGCTTTAAGGTCCTTTCCAACCCAAACCATTCAGTGATTCTCCTTCATGGCATTGCAACTGTCTCCTTGTTTACCAGTTGTTGTAATCAGTTTGAGCGATTGAACTGGTTTATTGTGCATGGGATTATTGTACATGGTGCTTCACCGAGTGCAGAAGCAGAGGAGTGTGGGGAATTGTTTCCACTCCTCTCTGGTTTAGATGATGCTTTCACACTGGATGTGAGTGTTTTAATCTGTTGGACTTTACAGCATGAATCCAGACTTCTGTTGGGTTAGTGAGGATGCACATCTTAGTTTTGACTCCAGCTGCTCATCTTCTGTATGTGTGTTAGCCTCTCACTGATGGCTGTAGAAAAGCTGCTTGTTGCAAGTGGTGTTTTATCTTTCTTTGGCTTTTCTTTATGTCCCAACTGGGTAGTCACCCTATGAGGATTACTGAAGTCCTTTGTACGCAGTAGGGTCTCTCCCTCCCTTGTTTTTGGCTTAAGGGTTACTTCTGAATGAGATGAATGAGATGTAAATCTTGAGTTACTTTTATTCGAATACAGGAAAACCACAATATTTTTGTTATAATATAGCTGAAACAACAGCATTGTCATCCATTGCTGCAGAAGTCCATTAAATATTGCTGAGCACTGGAAACCTTGTTCTTTGGTAGCGTCTACTTCAAAGCAAGAGCTTTAAAAAAGGAATTATTCCTGGAGAGATCTTTGTAAATGCTGACTGTTTCCCATTCCTCTCCAGGAAGTGTGCTCTTTTTGATGCATCTTAGCATGGATGTTGGTAGCCTCTATTAAAACTGCAGGCTGTCCCCATGAATTTTAAAGAACTCCAGAGTCTGGAAATAGCAACAAGCTGTTAGGCCAAATGGGATCAGCCGGAATTGCCACAGGTTTTGCTCTTTGCTCTTACTGCTGTCAGGTAGCAGTTATTAAAACCACCCCTCACTTCAGGGAATGAGCTGTGAAGCAGCCGTGCAGGACCTTGCGCAGTGCAAAGCACAGGCCATGGTGGACTGTTATCTCTGAAGGGTGAAGAGGCGCTTGGCCGTACAGATCCTGGCATGGTGTCAGCCTGGGGGTTGGTGCTGTGCTGGAATCAGCTGAGCTCTGATAACTTCTGGGCTTTGTTTATTGTTATTTGGGTGTACATTTGGCTTTAGATGTAGTGCGGTTTGTTTCAGCACGTGTGTGGTGGGTTTATATGGAGTCCCTCCCTGTGAATAGGCACAGCTCAGGCGAGTGGTGTTCCCTGATGGCAAATTTGATGGCTCCTTCTCCTCCCTGCTTTTGGCAGGGCAGTGCTCCTGTTGTTGAGTGTGGTCTGTGCTCTGGAGGGACTGCTTATTGGCCAGAGTGATTTGCTTCTTCCTAGCTGAGCTGAGGCTGTGGGAGGTGGGTGGATGGATGGATGGATGGATGGATGGATGGATGTGCTGCATCTCCAATGGAGCCCACCTTCAGGGCCAGCAGCCAGGCTGCTCCCATAGAGGTGACCTGTGGCAACTTCATCCCAAGCCTCAATCTCCTCCCTGGCCCTGTTTGTTGGATCCTCTGTCTAGGTGCGTTGGTGACCTGTGTGTGCCATCACAAGTCATCTGGCCTTGGTCCTGGATCAGCTCCAGGAGTGGCAGGTCTCCCCCTCTGTGAAGGTTGCAGCTGTGGTGCTGGGACTAGAAGGAGCCAGCAACGTTAACTTGGTGTTTTGTCCTTCTTTGAAATGAAGGATGTTTTCCTCCAGGCTCAGAATGAGACCAGAGCTGTTTCAGCAGATCTGTGGTGTTGACAGCCTGGCTTGTTTCTGACCCTTTCTGAGCAAGGATGTGCTCTCCTAGAGCAGAAGTTGCTGATGATGCTTCTGTCTGAGATACCCCAGTGGAAGCCTGATTTAATGGTGATTTATTGTCTCTGTTCTAGCAGAGGCTTTGAGAATATGATGCTCTGTTATAGGCTTTCTTTTCTTCTTTCTTCTGTTCTGCCTTATTATTGTGTTAAGTAGCCCCAGATACTCAGAAGACAGTTTGCTGACCCTGAGTCTGTCCTGAGAAACTGGTCAAATGAGATAGCAGCAGGGAGCTAAGCAGAGCTGCAGAGGAGCTGCAATGATCATGTGAGTTGTAATGGACAATCGCATCCCTCCGGAGAGGAAAATTCCAGGTGTGAGGTGGGAAAATGATGTAACCGTTCTGGGAGATCCTGAATCCACGTCGTCACCTTCCTGGCCATCGGATACCTCTCGGAGCAGCAACTTGGATTCCCAGCAGAAAAGACAGCAATGCATCTGCTTACTTTTTGGCTATCTATGGGATCATTAAACGGGATTGAGGATGGAGAAGCAGCTGATCTGATTTGACTCTTGATGCACGAAAGTGTCCTGTTTGGAGCCAAAGCAAATGTTTCCTTGGGGATGGTTCCAGTGTGCCTTGCTCCTGTACACTTTGCAGGCCAACTCTATGGGTAGAATTGAAGCCTATTTTAAAAGGAGGAGGTTTTTTTTTTTTCCCCTCTTATAGTAAATTTTCTTCTTAATTTTGGTATGGAGAGGAGACAGCCACTGAAGGTTGAATTTAACTGGTTTCTCTCCCATTGTCTGTAAACGTGGAATAAGCAAATAATTCGGTTACTACTCTGCCTGCCCCCCAATTTTATATTGCATCTGTTATCTTGGAATTTAAGCTGAAGTGTGTTTTGATTAGCACTAGAATAAAAAGTTGAGAGCCGAGCGTGTGTAATTCTCCATCACTTGTTAAACCCTCGCTCTTTACTTCAATGCAAATTGTTCCAAGGAGGCTTTTCTTTTAGAAGGTCTTCAGGGATCTTGAATTTTAGATGTGCATTGACACAAAGTGAAATGTTAGAGTGCACAGCTGGGGTTCTTGCTTTTGCTGTGCGAAATGGGGATGTTCCTGCTTTGTGAGTGAACGTTTCCAAGGAAGGAGTGAAGTCTGCACGTGAGTGGCACTGCACTAGTGAGCAGCGTGGCTGTCACGGGAGGAAATGAGGGTAAGTTGAAATGTCTGAGGTAAGACTTCACTAGTGTGGGTCCAAAAGTGAACTGAGATGTGTGGGCTCGCGCGTTGATTCCTACAGACCATCCGCACTGGTGGTGGGGCTGAGGATGCCCAAGTACAAGAGGGTTCAGTGGCAGAGCTTTGCTTTACACATGGCAACAGTCAAGTGTCACACAAGCGCACAGTGGCACTTGTCACTCCAGGAGCTTGCTGTGCTGATGACGTGGGGGGGCTGCTCAGCCTGCAGAAGAGAAGGCTGCGTGGAGACCTCATAGCAGCCTTCCAGTATCTGAAGGGGGCCTATAGGGATGCTGGGGAGGGACTCTTCATTTGGGACTGTGGTGAGAGGACAAGGGGTAACGGGTTCAAACTTAAACAGGGGAAGTTTAGATTGGATATGAGGAAGAAATTCTTTACTGTTAAGGTGGTGAGGCCCTGGAATGGGTTGCCCAGGGAAGTTGTGAATGCTCCATCACTGGGCGTTCAAGGCCGGGTTGGACATAGCCTTGGATGGCATGGTTTAGTGGGAGGTGTCCCTGCCCATGGCAGGGAGTTGGAACTCGATGATCTTAAGGTCCTTTCCAACCCTAACTATTCTATGATTCTATGACATGGAGCATGGGCTGGTCTTATTGCTGGAGCACTTGGTTCTGCTCACAGCAGGAGATGATGGAGCCGTAGCATGAGTGACCCAGCAAGCCCTTGGGAAACCCTGCCGGGTTGAACACCCAGATGGCCAAAGGCTGCTCTTTCTTCATCCTCCCCCCATGCTGAGATGGGAGGGACGGGGCTGCTGCAGCCCGACCGCTCCTGGCTAATATTGTGATCTGCTGCTCCTATTTCTCGTGTAAGAGTGGGAAACTTTTCTCTCTGTCTTATTAAATCTATTTTTCAAGCTGTCACTTAACCAGGTCTAGTGACAGAGTCGGATGTTTATGTGGCCCTGGACACTTGAACTCTGGTGTTTTCAATCACAACAGCACCTTTTGCCAGCCGTTCTGAATTAAATACTCCTCGTGACCTTTTACCCTCGCCGCTCTTAAATTCATGCTTTAAAAACAGCTTAATGAGGGGTTTACTGGCCCAATTGGAAGTTTTTATTAAAACCTATTAGTGTGCTGGAGTAGCCTGCCTGAAGGAAACGATTAGCCCAAAGCAACGCAACTCGGAGCTGGCCCTTAGCCACACCAGGTTTTCTCTAAACTGTTTCCAGACCCATGTTAACCCTAACACTGCAGCTTGCATGGTATTCATATCCTCTGCTTTAATTTATAGCTTGTCTCCTTCTCTCCCCAGCCTTTCTCCGTGTTCACGAAAGCATTTTGTTTTAATGTAATTAGACCTGCATTAAAGGGTAGCGTGCCTTCAGTCAGGCCTGACTGGTTTGAGAGCCTCAGTTAAGTGGAGGTGTTCCCCTAAAGTCCTAGTTGATGCTGTTTGGGGAAGGAGCTGCCCTATGGACAAGGTATGGAGCCCCCTTAGGCGAAGCCATGATGCTCCTGGGGTCCTGGTTAAGCTTCCTATGAGGAGCATCCCAGCATGGACTTGGTGAGGCAGCTGCATTGGTGAAGCACACTGGGGTTTGAAATGAAGCTGTGTTGACAGGCTGAGTTGGGGTTGTTCAGCCTGGGGAAGAGAAGGCTCCGGGGGGGCTTCAGAGCAGCTCCCAGTGCCTAAAAGGGCTACAGGAAATCTGGAGAGGGGCTTCTGGTGTGCAGGAATAGGACAAGGGGGAACGGATTCAAGCTGACACAGGAGATTTAGATTAACCATTAGGAGGAAATTCTTCCCTGTGAGGGTGCTGGGGCGCTGGCACAGGGTGCCCAGAGAAGCTGTGGCTGCCCCATCCCTGGCAGTGTTCAAGGCCAGGTTGGACACAGGGGCTTGGAGCACCCTGCTCTATGGAAGGTGTCCCTGCCTGTGTCAGGGGTTGGAGCTGGATGAGCTTTAAGATCCCTTTGAACCCAAACCAATTTGGGATTCTCTCATCTGGAGGACGCAAACCTTGGAATAATGTGCGGGAGCTGGATGGAAATCCCAGCTGGTTTCTGCCACTAACCTCCAGCTGGATCTTAGTTTGTTTGCCCTAAGTCTGTGTTTTATATTCAGAACTGGGCCAGTGGTTTTTACCCATCTTAAAATAAGCTTGACAGCGCTACTGAAGCCCTGTAGCCATTATCTTTGTGATCTTGTGCTCTTGTCTCCATGCAGCCAAGAAAAGCAGGCCAGAGCTCTGACTTAAGAAAATCACTGTAGCGAGTCCCATGCCCCAAAAGTGCTGAGTAGCTATCTGCTTTGTACATATTCCCTCCCTATCCAAGTGCCTGGCTGCTTGTCCAGGCTTCCTGTAATGCCGCAAGGTCCTGGGAATAGGTGATATATGCGTGTGTACGTATATGTGTATATATGTACTTGGTACAGTAGTTGGCCTGTTTGTAGATGTCTGCAACTACTGAACTGAAGGCATGTAATAGTACTGAACTTGGAAGCTGTATTTAAGGTTTTGCTGGGGGTTCTCTTTGTTGTCTGCCTGTGGAAACCACTGTCCATGTGTTAATGCTTCGTCCCCAAATTAATGATACATCACCCAGGGAGTCACTGCTGTATGTATTGAATGCACTCATCAGGCTTTATGACTTTTGTTGTTACCTATAATCAGAGAAGGCAATCTGAAGAGTGAGACATGGACTGTCACTTAGAGGGAGAAGGGTGCCAGGTTCTCCCATAATAAGATTGCAGACAGTAAATATCAGAATTAATAGGAATAAACCAGGGAGTTGCCAATGTACCACCTGGTTGCTGTGGAAGTGATGAAGCTTTATGTTCTGAAGTACATTTTGAGCATCGTAAAGCACAAAGAGCAGTTGGTCCCTCTCCACACCATGCATTCCTGGAGTGTCACCTCCTGTCTGTATTTTCCTTAGCATATGGATGCACCAACCTTGGGGCGTACCTTCTGGAAGGAATGTTTAAGGAAAAATCTGCCATTAAAGTTATTACTGTAAAGTAGTGCCTTTGATTGCGGCAATTATGCAAATGGGTTTAAGGGATAAAATACTTCTTAACAAGGATGGGTGTAAGTGATGGTGCTGGAACAAGTGCATCGCTTCTTCAAACAGCATCTTTCCATGCAAGTGACTCTGTTTCAGCTGTTTGCCGTGTTGCCAGGACATTGACCTGTGTAACTGATGAGCAGCCTGCGGATGTGATTCTGTTTTCTCTTAATGCAGGAATGCAAGTGGGTGGAATGGGAATGCTGGTCTTGCAGAAACTGGGAAACCCTTTCCCTAAGCAGATTGTTTCTCCACAGCTCTTGTGACTGACTTCTGTCCTAACCTTCAGAAAAGGAAACAAACAAATGCATTTTGCGGGCAGAGATTTGCCTCCGGAAAAGGCCGGTTGGATTTGGTGACTTGCGGGAGCTCCTTGGTTAAGGCTCTCGCCTTAATGTGTTGGCATTAAGTTGAATGAAATTTCCTCCAGGATTAGTTTTAAAGCAGGGAAGTTGGATCCATGTCTCCCATAGTTTGGAAAAGTGTTGACCACAATAAGAAGGTGAGAGTCTGTTGTGAAGATTTAGCTCGAATTTCAGAGGTATTTCCTATTTCAGAGGAGGCCACGGAGATGCTGCAAGGGCTGGAGCAGCTCTGCTCTGGAGCCAGGCTGAGAGAGCTGGGCTGGGGCAGCCTGGACAAGAGAAGGCTCCTGAAGGGGGGACCTTAGAGCAGCTCCAGTGCCTAAAGGGGCTACACTGTGGGTCAGTTGATGCTATGAATAATGACACTGTGGTTATCCGTGCAGTATTTGTCCATTGTCAGAAATGCCTGGAGTCAGGACAGCTCAGGCCCACCTGGATCTGGAGGACACAGACCTGGAAATGAAGTGCAGGGAGCTCAATGCACCTCAAAAATGGGAGACAGTGAGGTTTTCTTCTGAGTTTTAGTAAAAAAGACAAGTTGGGGCGGATCCAGTGAAAACAATGGATGAGCTCCATGACAGTGTTGGCTTCAACAGGCTGATGCTGCTCAGCAAGGCGCTGTTTAAACTCGCTGTGCAGTCGCCAGGCTTTTGATGGGAGGAGGATGAGAGATGGGCAGCGTTGTCTTTGAGGCGTGCTTCCATCCAAAGTTCAGGTCTGGCATGGGAGAGCAAGTCTTATTTTCCTCTTTTTCTGAAGTTAAATAAGCCTTGATGTGCAGAATAACCCCTGAGTAACAATAATAAACTGAAGGACATCCAAGGAACTGCTGGCTTTTTTATTTTCCATTAGCCACACTGTCATTTCTAACGTGTATCTGATTTATCTATGGCTGGTTAACCATTCCAACGCCCTCTTTTTGACCTGATATATATCACATGAAAGTTTTATGGCAGTAATTTATAGAGGATGATTACAGCTCTGAATGTACAGGTTTGGAGCAATGTTCTTCTTGAGGATGGGGAGTCTCACTGGGTGTTCCTGAGGGTATATGATAGAGCTGGGAATTAAAGAGTTGAGGTCTCAGGGCTTGGCATCTGTGCAGCAAAAGGAAGTTGTGTGTGGAGCGCTGAGGAAGGTTATTGGAGTATAAGCCCTTTTTAAGGAATCCAACTCATATCAGGGTATTGTTCATCCTTCCTTTATTCTGGATTTGATCTGGAGTGTGGAGGCTTCCATAGAAGTCCAAGACTTTGGATGCTTTCCATCAGGAACGTTTGATGAGCAGAAATGCGCTGCAGCTTGGGTCAGGTTAAAGGATTGAGGTCTTTTGTCTTTTTGAATCATGGAATTTAAAAAGCTCTTTGTCCGGAGGATCAGCAGCAGAGCTGCTTGTACCCTGAATGCCTGTGCAGCATCCCAACTGCTCAAAGGCATATGTGGAGGGAGCACTAACCATTGGAAATGGCATTTTGGAAGGAGGAGGAGCAGTGTGGTATTCCTGCCCATTTGTAGCTGGTACCAGCTCTTTTTTGGCCGTGCATTAAACCCCAGCTTTAATCCATTGCCTTGGGTAAAGGGATGCTTTCAGGACGCGTGTCCCAGGACATTCTCGTCTATTACTGTCTCCTTTTCCTTGCTGGGAGGAGGAATAGTGTGGGGTTTTGTTTTTCCACCTTCTAAGTGATTGTCTTCAGGGTATTTATGTGACTGCTTGATGCTGCTGAGGGCTAAAGAGGTTCACAGTCGCTTTGTGGAGCCTGGGTGTTTCCTGACGAGGCTTGAGTTTGAAGTTAATTGCATTTGCTGTGTTCTCTCCACAGTTAAGGACTGGTAGAAATACTGGCGTTGGGTAATGGAGGGAGAGCCAGTGGTGGAGTCTGATCTTCCCTTAAGTGCTGGGCTCCTTCATCTGCCTGGAGCAGGGAGCAAGCTGTCACTCCTCACTGTCTGCAGAAATGGATGCACAACCGGCTGCCCACATGAATGGAGCCGTCTGTGGGTTTGTTGTTAAAGTTCCTCTGTCCTAAAACGTTGGTTCCTTGAAGCGGAGATTGTGGGAATGTTTGAACGGATTTCTGCATCCGAGAAGTCAAGTCAGCATTTTGACATCACTGCAGCTCTTTTGGTCGGGCTGTTTGTAAGTGAGAAGAGCAGTGTGATGTCGCTCAGAGAGGTTTAATGTATAGCGATTTAGACATCGGGTGCATGGCTCGTAACAAGTGTTTGTGCATGGGAAAATGGAGTTCTGCAGCACCGCAAAGTTGAATGAAGATCAGATCTGTGGGGTATTAATAACTGCATTTCCCTGCCTCTCCCTGGATTTAAATGTGAGCAAATGGACTGATCGATAGAATCCCAGACTGGTTTGGGTTGGAAGAGGCCTTAAAGCTTATTCAGTTCCAACCCCCTGCCACGGGCAGGGACACCTTCCACTAGAGCAGCTTGCTCTGTGCCCCATCCAACCTGACCTTGTGTGTTGGGTTGTGTCTCAGATGCTGCATCAGGGAGCACAGCCTTGGGAGCTGCCACTTTTCTCGCTGTCCCCAAAGCATCTTGTTTGACTATCGGGAATTTCCCTTGGCAACTGGGAGTTGCAATACCTGGTTTCTATATCATTTGTGGCATCTTTGCACAGAGGGCAAAGCTGATGCCTCTGCTTCCTACAGAGCCCCTTTGCTTCATCACTGCTGTAGTGGGATGCCCTGATTTTCCTACATGCTATCCCAGCGCTTGAGTATTGTGGATTCATGTTATCGTGTTTGATTTAAGGAGAATGCTACCTAGCCAAGTGCTTCCCACCGCCTCCTCGCTGCATCCACCATATTCCCTTAAACACTTCAAAAAATGGGATTCATTTATTTATTTTTAGTCCAGCGAAATAATTTTCTCATGGCTTTCTTTTCCGTTTGGAAGCTGGGTGAAACCGCAGTGTTAAGCCATCCTCTTCCCAGTCATTTATAGGAAGTGAGCGTGAGCCAAGGTACATATTTTATGTTAGTCAAAAGAGATAAGTGTCAGCATTTCAAAGTAAATTCCACCCTCCAGTTTCCAGTGCTGAAATCTCTGCTGTACCTTGGCTCTCATGCTGTGATTCAGAACTGTCGGTGCTTTCATTGCAGCTCTCGTGTGATTTCATATTCTTTTGGGGGTGATGCCCAAAGAGAAGGCTCTGGGGATAACAGAGCAGCTCCAGTGCCTAAAGGGGCTACAGGAAACCTGGAGAGGGGCTTTGGACAAGGACAGGTAGGGGCAGGCCATGGGGAATGGCTTTAACCTGCCGGAGGGGAGATTGAGATGAGCTCTGAGGCAGAAGCTCTTCCCTGTGAGGGTGCTGAGGCGCTGGCACAGGGTGCCCAGAGAAGCTGTGGCTGCCCCATCCCTGGCAGTGTTCAAGGCCAGGTTGGACACAGGAGCTTGGAGCAACTTGCTCCAGTGGAAGGTGTCCCTGCCCGTGGCAGGGGTTGGAGCTGGGTGAGCTGTGAGGTCCCTTCCATCTCTGCCAGTCTGTTGAGTGTGATAATCCCTGTAGGAGAACTCTTGAATTGCAGGAAAACTGAAGGTAAGGAAGCTGGAGAAGGTGCTGGCGGGGCAGGGAAGAGGAAGGTGCATGATGCTGTGCTTTATTGTCTTGGAAGTCAGTGAATTGGCTCCTCTCCTTGCTCAGCAGAAGGATTAGTGCCTGAAGGAGGTGGTGTCTGTCCGCAGGGGCAGGTACCTGTTATGGAAGGGGACAGGCTGCGTTACTGGTGGGGATGGAGATGATGCCACTTGCCTGGTGCGTGTTAACCGCATCTTCCACATCCTGTTTCCCGTGACATCAGGTAGGGATAAGCCTTTCCCCATGGTGCTTCCAGGCCTTTATGTAAAGCTGCTACATAAGAGCCAGAGGTTGCTGCTCGGTTAAGGCACAGTGCCTAAAATAACAGTGTTTTAGTGGTGGGATTTTGATCTCTATCCTATGCTTTCAGGCTATTAGGTGATTAAACCACCATTCAAAGCAGACTACGGAGCTCCGGGTTTTAGTGGAGCAGGTAGCTGAGGTGTGGAGGGAGGTTCGTGAGGTTACTTCTTTCTTGAGTTACCATTTATTAGGAGCATTTATCAGGGAGGAGATCCAGGTGATCTTCTGGTTTGTTTCAGCCTCTCTGAGCCACGTTGGGTCCTGTCCGATTCAGTAACTAACCCTGAGCTTGGCTGGGAGACCTGCGGGATGGAGCCCTTTGCTGCTGTGCGTAGGAAGGACAAGGAATCCCGAGCGGCTGGCTGTGGTTTTAGCTGTGCAGCCTCAGCCTCTCAGCACGGATTGCTCAACCTCCCTGGAGCTGCCTTGGGGCTGGCCTGGGCTCCGACCTGCCTGCCCAAGCCCACGCTGGGATGGCTTCCAGGGATGGGTGGGAAACAGCAAAGGCAGGAATAGGTCCTGCTGCGGTGCAGATAAGGGCTTTTTCCCTCTGCAGAGGAGGTGCTGGGGCTGGCACAGGGTGACAGCGCTTGCTGACAGTGAAGATCTGCCTGGGGGATGAGCGTTGGTTCCAAGGGGGAAAGTCACCCTGTAGTTCCCCAAGATAGGGCGGTAATTTGTGTGGAAAGGGTGAAAAAGGAGAGCAAAGATGATCCCCTCCCCTGAAAAAAACCCAGCAAGGTGGGTTATAAGCCGTGCAGTAAGTAAGCAGTGAGCAGTCTGGGTGCAGGGTTGGGAGGAGACATCAGGAAGGCTCCTCTGGGGGAAAGCAGCAATGGGAAAGGTGAAGGATGAGGGATAGAAAGCAATGGGGAAACGGCTCTTGTGCCTTGTTTGGGAATGCTGAGGTAATGGTGTTGTTTCCGGGCAGGGAGCTGGAGCTTGTGGCCGAGCTCTGTTCCCCCGTGTGATGTCTCTGCTCAGCCTCACAGCTGCAGGAGAGATGCTGTCGGTGACAGGAGCGCCGGGTGGCTGTAGCTGTGGGACTGCTATTCACTGTCACCCACTGCCACGGGGCAAAAGGGGCTTCATTCCTGTCCTGTAATGAAGTTTGGTAAACACGAGCTTCCGGGTGTTGATCTGGAATAGCGTCCGTGCATTGGATCTGCCCAGCTGGTCTGGGATGCCTCACCAGGAGGAAGGCACAGCGCAGAGCCAGCATCACCGGGCTGCTCTGCTCTGGTGGAGACAGAGCACTGGAGGGATGGGGAAGGGCAGTGAGGGGAGGGAGATGCCAGGGGGGTGTGCAAGGGGATAATGCAGAGCTTCTTCTATTCTGCCCTTTGTTAAACTTCAAAATGCCACTGTTTGTCCTCCGTATTTAATCGATAAATGTACTACATTCTCATTTACTTGGCTGTCTTCCTAATATGACCTCTTCTGGCTTATTCAGCTTTTCAAACAAACGTGCCTGATGACTAACAGCCAGGGGGAGAAGAAGGAAGCACTTTAAAGGTGGGATTCACTGCTTTAGATTCAACTTTAAAGCTGAGCTCCAGAAAATCCAGCTAAAGGAATTGGTGTTCGCATGGAAACGCATGTGCCTTCATCCCGACGAGGTTACCTGGTGTCTGGGAAATGCCCACGCATGATGCTGGAGCTGAGCCATCGGGAATGGCCCCGGGGCCGCCATTCCTCCAGGCTCTGGCACAGGTCGGCATCGCTCCGCGCTGATTTCCACACTCATATGAATCTGTGGGCACAGCACAGGGATCTTTGTCCTAAAAGGCTCCAGGATTTACAGCTGTGTTGGTTGTAGAGCCCTTGGGAAGGGAGTTGGAAGGCTTTCAGCGCTCAGAGCTGTCTTCTTGCTTGTGTTCTTGCTGCAGAGTGGGTGAGGTTCAAACCAAAGTGTCATTTGGGCTTTAAAAGCTACCCCCAGATAGAAAGCAACACTAAATCCACATCCTCAGGGCTTTCTGGTGGGCTGCTGGGCCTTGTGATCAGGGCTGCGGCTCCTGCTGTGTTGTGATACAGCACGGCTCGCCAGATAAACTCCTTGCTCACGTGTTGCAGTGTGATATCAGCCCTGCAGTGATGTTCTTGAGCAAGCGGCTCAATGCATAGGTCTCCAGCTACTGGGATATGGGGAGCTCCGGGATCTGCACAGGGAAAATGGAATATCGATAGTTAGGTGGGGGGATTTGACCAAGACTTTCTGGCACACAGCTTGGGCAGTTGGGATAATTTATGGTACTATTTTCCCATCTGTTTGTTATTATTAGAGATAAAGCACTGATGTTGTGCAATCTTACCTTTCGGATTTATGTCCGGGAGGAATCAGTGTGTGTTTCTATGGAATACCTTTAAACTCTTAACCATCTTGAGCTTCTCCTTTGTTGAACTGAGCGCAAAACCTCCTGACAAATGCTGCTCCGTAAGGGTCAGCACTTTCTCTTTGGAAAATTATCCTGTACATTAATATCTTTCCCAAGTGATTTAGTTCACTTCCTAAATCCTGGGTTGCCAGCGGCTTCTTTTCCTCCTCAGGCTGTATATGGAAGGAGGTAGCTGGGTTTGCAGTTGTGTCCCTGCCTGTGCACGCATGGAAGGCAAAGTAGGCTGTGTTTGTACCAGCACCAGGGAGAAAACCGCTGTGAACTCAAGGTTCATGTGATTGCCAAAAGTAACTCGTGCTGCTGCTAGCCGCTGCCTTGAGCATGGCGTTTGTCACACATCACTTTGGGCTCGTGCAATGGCAATAACTCCGCAGGCCACCGGGCATCAGCAGAGATCCCAGGTAATTGCTGAGAACTCCCTTCTCCGCAGATGCATCGGTTGGAAGAGGATCTGGGCTCTTCTTTTGGACCAGAGCACTTCTTCACTCCTTTAGGTCACGTTTGCTGTGCTCCATTCTCTTTGTTTCCACGTTTCTAGAGACTTTAAAACCTGCTTTATCTTTGATATCTGTACTTCTGCCATGTAATCATTTAGAGCAGGACGTTGTGTCACGCTAAACCGCTATTGAGCTCTTTTAAATGGTTTTCTACACCGAGCAATGCATTTCTTGTAGTATCAAAGAGAGAAGAGTGTATAGAGGAGTGATTTTTTGTGTGTAAGTTCACTGCACGTGGTCCTATTTAAAATGTGCCTGGTTTATAGAGTAATTATTTGAACAAATAACACAGATATTTCAGGGTTGCTTCTGGTTCCCTTACCGTGTTGCACATGGTTTTAAGGCACTTTTGCTCTCTTCCACCCAGGGCTTTATTGGTGTGAGCATAGCCCGGCCTCAGGTGGATGATAAATCACCGGGGTAAGCGGGGCTGGTGTCCAGGCTACCTTCACACGTGTTTCCAGTTTGGCAATTTCAGCCCCAGCTTTACTGACAAGTTTCCCATTAATGATTGAAAGCTCGCATCAAAGCCCGGGCAGTGCTTTCTATTGATGAAAAAGAATGCATTCTTTGAGGGACTGTTTTAGAGGTGTTTCCATTCACTTGCATTAAAGCAGGGGCAGGATATGTCCCCTGCTTTGGGGAATGGATAACCGTTTGGATGGAATCTCCCCATGTGGTCCCTGCTACTTTGCGTTTCCAGGTTGGCTTCGCGCTGCCGAGCACTTAATGGCACAACGCGCTCCCTTGCTGGATCTCTCTTTGTTCTGGGGCACATGCGTTTGCAGCCTGAATTAATACCACTGGAGAGTGAGGACAGAAAAGGCAGTGATTAATTCATATGGTTCGGTTTAGGCACTGAAGTCATTTGGATTTCTTACAGCGGGGAGAGCCGAGCGGGTGTATGGGTCTTGTGGTCTTGGGACATATGTGAATAGCTGTTTAATATCAGTTGTCACTATCCCGGGTGAGTTTTCTTCATGTGGTTGATTTCAGTGGTTTATATCAAAATGTAAAGAGCTGCTGCTTCAAATGGGAAGCGAGAATTCCTAATGATACGGTACAGAATATCCTCACAAGTGAATTTGATGTCGCACGCATGGGAAAGCCACCACCCAGGTTGCCGGCAGCAGAGCCGTGGCTGCTCATAGGAGCAGGGGAAAATCTTGCTCTGTGTTGTGTTATCATCAAACCACTGAGTCCTTCCAATTGGCAGCTTCTCAGCGCAACTCGGCGATGGTAATATTTATGGGAAAGCATGCTGCTTTCCTTCTCCCCTCCTTTCTTTACCAGGAAGGCTTTGTGGGTGCGCTTGCAGCCCAGAAAGCCAACCGTATCCTGGGCCGCATCAAAAGGAGCGTGACCAGCAGGTCGAGGGAGGTGATCCTGCCCCTCTACTCTGCTCTCGTGAGACCTCACTTGGAGCATTGTGTGCAGTTCTGGTGTCCTCAACATAAAAAGGACATGGAACTGCTGGAACAAGTGCAGAGGAGGCCACGAGGATGATCAGGGAATGGAGCACCTCCCGTATGGAGATAGGATGAGAAAGGTGGGGGTGTTCAGACTGGAGAAGAGAAGGCTGCGTGGAGACCTCATAGCAGCCTTCCAGTGTCTGAAGGGGGCTATAGGGATGCTGGGGAGGGACTCTTCATGAGGGACTGTAGTGAGAGGACAAGGGGTAACGGGTTCAAACTGAAACAGGGGAAGTTTAGATTGGATGTGAGGAAGAAATTCTTTAAGGGTGGTGAGGCCCTGGAATGGGTTGCCCAGGGAAGTTGTGAATGCTTCATCCCAGACAGTGTTCAAGGTGGGGTTGGACATAGCCTTGGGTGGCATGGTTTAGTGGAAGGTGTCCCTGCCCATGGCAGGGGGTTGGAACTGGATAATCTTAAGGTCCTTTCCAACACTAACTATTCTATGATTCTATGGTGTTTGCAGCTGGGCTGGAGAAGAGACTCATTTGGAGATGCTCTCGGTAGATGTTTGCTGGAATGCCCAACCTGTATCTTGTCTTCAGAAAGCCATGACCTGCATCAGATCTGTGACCAGAGGTTGCACGAGCACCAGGACATTGCTGATGAACTGGCTGTGCCAACCCTTTGGGTTTTCACCCAAGTGATGGGATGTGCTAACCCAGCCAGCCCATGAGCAGTGGCCGGGCCATGGTCAACTGGGCTTCTCTTCACAGCAAAGCAGCGTGAAGGCTGCTATGTCTTTAGGAATCTATACTGAATGTCTGTGGTCACAAACAGAGCAAAATCTGCTGTGTTTGTAGTCTGGAGAAGAGAAGGCTCAGGGGGGGCCTTATTGCTCTCTCCATCTACCTGAAGGGAGGATGGAGTGATATGGGTTGGTTTCCCAAGTAACAAGGGATGGGACAAGAGGAAACGGCCTCAGGCTGCACCAGGGCAGGTTTAGATGGAGCTGAGGAACAATTCCTTCCCCATAGGGTGCTCAGGCATTGGAACAGGCTGCCCAGGGCAGGGCTGGAGGCACCGTCCCTGCAAGTGTTCACACACCATGGAGCCGAGGCCTCAGTGCCATCGGTTAGTGGTGACCTTGGCAGTGCTGGGAATGGTTGGACTGGATGAGCTTAAAGGGCTTTTCCAACCTGGTTCATTCTATACCTTTATGATTCTATAAAAATCCCTTTGCCGTTGGTTTCAATTTGCAGCAGAAGCAATCAGTGGTAAATGTGTGCCAGGAGCTCCAGGAAGTAGGGAAAGGGCTGATGCTTAAAGAAATGCATTCCTGGACCCAAAAGCCGTGCCAGCTGAACTGCTGGGCAACGTAGAATGAAAGATTGCATCCCGTGGTGGTGGAGCTGCTTGTTTGGTTGGGTTTGCTGTTATTGTGTTTGGGGTTTTTTAATGATCTCCTGGCTAGAGGAAAGCCAGGCCTGGATTTAGGGCTGTCTTTTTATTGCTGTGTTTTGTTGCTGACTATGGGATGTAGACACGAATAAAAATAGAACGATGAGGCTTAAAATATTAGCTGTTGCTTCATAATGTTGCTCTGTCTGGAGCTTCAGGATTCCCCCATTGTTCTTTCTGGCCCTACAGAGCATGGAATCGTGGAATGGTTTGGGATGGAAGGGATCTTAAAGCCACCCAGTTCCAACAGTTGTCCGCACCCTGCATCTGGAGGGGGTGGCAGAAATAATTAGTGTCATTAATTCCTGTCAAGGGAAATTGGTTTAATGGATGGGGCATAAAACAAGAAAGGAAGAGCCCCGTGGTTCTAAACCTACTGATGCCACCACTGATTCCTTCCTTCCTGCATCCCTTTGGTGCCAGGTGTGGTGGTACCTGAAGTGCAGTGCGAAGCCCAAAGGACGCAGGGGAGTGGGTAAACGGAGGCAGTGGCATGGCCTGAAGCAGGTTGCGGAGGACAAGAGGCTTCGCACAGGGCATGCAGCACGTGTTTAGTCTGTGGAGTCATTCCTGCAGAGGGCAATTACGTTGTTCCTTTGCCTTGGGTAAACAGAGATTTCAGCGAGCACGAGTTTGAAGTGGATGCTGTGATTTCGGGAACGTAGTTCTGTATTAATTTCCTTTCCAAGATTCTCTTGATCGCTCCCTTGATACTTCTCCCATCAAATTATTCTCTTGACAGTTGAACGTGACAGCTCGGGGCTCTCGGGACCATTTCCTCCTGTCCCAGGTGAATTTGGGTTTGGAATCTGCATCACAGGGGATAGCTGAGGACAGGTTGCAGAGCTGCTGTTTCTGTGGCGATGTGTGCACAGTGCAGGTGAATGGGGAACACGAAGCATTTGCCCAGGACCATTTTAGGCACCGAACTTGCTGGTTTTAGGTCCTGAATGTGCTGCTGCCCTCCTCTGCCACAAGGCACAGCCGTGCATGTTTTACTCCTCCTCTTCCCTCATCTTTGTCCTTTGTGCATCTTTGTGGTGGAGCCCATCATGCCACACATGATCCCCATCCCTGTGTCCCTTGGGCAGGAGACTCCCATTGCCCTCGCTGGCCTTTTGGCAAGACCTTTTCAAGGTGCATCAAGGTATGAACCATTTCCAGGCACAGGAAATAAGGGACCTGGAAGTTGTAATTTGTCCTGCCCTTCAGGCGAACGGGAGGTGAATGTTTGGACTCTATTGATGCTAACCAGGATGTGTTGGTAGGTGCTTCCGCTGCAGGGAAGCATGTGCCTATTGTCATCTCTATTTCCCCTCTCCAGGTTTCCTGCAGCCCCTTTAGGCACTGGAGCTGCTCTAAGGTCTCCCCTTAAGGAGCCTTCTCTTCTCCAGGCTGACCCAGCCCCGCTCTCTCAGCCTGGCTCCAGAGCAGAGCTGCTCCAGCCCTTGGAGCATCCTCATGGCCTCCCCTGCGCTCTCTCAAGCGGGTCCATGTCTCTCATGTACATTTCAGAGTTTCTTTTAAACCCATCCTAACCAGTTAAAACAACCAAACTGCAGCTGTCAAAACAAATAACCCTGCTTTGTGCTGCTTTAGCTTTCTGTTTTCTTACCACTCTGAAACTTGCTTATCCCTACAAATGGAATCCGCAGTGCTTCTTCCAGTGCTGGTTCACATTAATGAGGGTCTCTGTCTCCAGCTCTTGCCAGCGTCTGAGATTTTCAGGTTTGACGGTATCTATACGTGTGGTGAGGAAACATAGTGAATGGCATCTTAATAGGAGCAATACTTAATGAATGCCACATCTGGCTGTTTCTCAACATAAACCTGATTTATATTTACCCCTTTTTATCATCTCAAGTCTTAAATTTCTGTTTCAGATGGATATTATAGTTGGGTATTTACTCCTGGTATTTTGCAGGTTGTAAGCTTTGACATAGTGGAAGCTGCTCGGGGGCATCGCTGTGCATCCACGTTTCATAGAGGGAGAAAAATGTTAGGACAGGCTGAGAAAAGAGCTTAAAGAAGTGACCTGAGATCTTAAGACTCTTGTTTCTCCCTCCTCAGTCAAGGACAGTGAGTGATTTGATCATGGTGGGGAATTTCTGTGGTAGAGGGAAGAGAAGAGGCAAAATCAGGGCAATGTTCGGGGCTGGATTATGGCAAGAAAAAAGAGATGGGACTTTGTGGCTTTGCCATGCTGTGTAGTTATTGTGACTGCTTCTGGGGGATGGGGTGAAGAGGTCGTCATCTGGAACCGTGACATCAGGCCTGCGGTGTTTTAGTTAGCTCTTCTCTGATGAGGATGGAGATGCAGGGCTTGGTTCGAGGTGGCCGAGCGCTGCTCCTGCGCTTGCTGCATCCTCCTTCCCTCCCTGGCTTGGAAACTCATTAACAGATTGGTTTAAAGGTGTCCAAAGGACACTTTGGCTCTTTCTCAAGATGAGTAATGATGGGAAGAACACCAGCTTTGACAGTGGGTGGGTTTGGTAAATTGTCCTTGGTACGTGGCAGCAGATTCGCTGGGGAGGTTTAATGTTTCCTGCAGACTCATCTTAACAGCTGCCCACAGATCCATTTGCTGTAGCTGAAAATAATTATGTTGAAGTAGTTCTGATTTCTGTTGCCGTGTACAGTTTTCAGCCCATTATGTGATGGGTTAGGTGCTCAAGCCCTGGATTAAACGGTTGCTGATCTGGTTCGTCTCTTTGTATCAGCAGGGAGATTTCAGGGCTTGGAAGACTTGGTGCATAGCTCAGGTCTCTGCCTGTTTGTGTGTTTGCTCATCTCTTTGCACTGTGCAGGGATAGGGCAACTTCCTAACGCAGCTGACTTCTTGGCGTGCATCCTGTAATTGCCAAAAACCTGTTGTTTCCTCCTACGTGTCCATCAGAGCCTTTAAAAATCAGATGGGTTTTGAAAGCGGCTTTTTGATTTCCTGAGTTCCGTGTTTGGTCTTCTTTCCTCCTGCTCCCTCTTTCTTCCTTTGTTCCGGGAGGTTAAAGCTGTGGGTGTCGAGGTCCCGTTAGTCATTTTGGTCACTTCTGAGCTCATCATGTTGAAAAATGCCTGCATGAAACCATTCCTGAGTTACAGCGCATTTACATCACCAGAGCTTCGTTACAGTCAGTTGAGTTAGTGATGTAGCTGAGTCCTGTTTACTTCTGCTGGCATGGAGGGGATGTCCTAAAGGACACAGCAATATCCATTTTCTTATCTAACTGCAATCCACAGAGCCAGCTTTCGCTCCAGACAGGGCAAATCCCCTTTTGGAATCAGAAAATTCCTGCTGTAGGTACTGCAGTGGTTTTTCTCATGCTGGCTTGTGTAAATAGCATCCTGCTTTTTTTGGTCATTGGTTGTGGGTTATAGTGAGGTTTTGAGTGTAAAAGATGGTTCAGGAATGTAACCAAAAGCTCCATGTGTGGGTTAAAATAGTTTCTGGTGTTTGCCACTACTGAAGGAAATGGGCATCTGATGATGGGTGGTGGGACCACGACCATGGCTGATGTCATTGATAAGAGCAGCCCATTGGAAACCAATGTGCAAAGTTGTGCTCTCCTTCTCTAGGACTCCTTCGCAGGACCTGTAATATTTCCTCTCGACCTGTAATATTTCCTCTCCTGCACTAGAATGGCCTTTCAGATTCAACCTACAAGTTGGCCATAACCTGCTCATGGTCTTCTCACGTATTGCCTTTGATACTACACCTTTTGTTATCACTCCTGTGATCCTTTGGGGCATTGGATGAGGATGTCTGCCTTGAGGTTAATGAGTATGCAGCATTTTTTTCCCTACTCAGAATACAAACTGTGCTTTAAAAGCACTGTGTTCAGGAAGAATTTGGGAAGGCAGAGATTTTGCATGGGGGACCCACTTCAAACTGATGGGGAAGCCTGATGAAGGAGTCATCCCTCGCTGAGCGTTTATCATCATCTGCTAATGTTGATGCTAAAACACGTGCTTGCATGAGGCTAAAATGTGATCTCTCTGGGGCACTGAGAGCCTCACATGCTACAGCAGGGGAAAAACTTGTCTAATATGCTTTTTATATCAAGGCTTGCTTTCTGTCTGCTGGCAAAGGAGCTTGCCAGGTGCCTTCATGGTATTGGGTTTAATTTGTTCTTGCTTCAAGTGGACGAGTGGGGAAGGAGAGTTTAGAAATGGTGAGGAGAGGGGGCTGGTTGAGCTGTTAGGCTCAACGTTGCCATGCTACCCATGTTAACAGCTGCTAACGGTTTCTTAAGCTGCCAAAGCAGCCTGAAGAGAGATTTAACACCCAACAGACACCTGTTTTTAGTGATTTAGCTCTGCAGGCACATGGCACCGTACTGCAGGGGTCCTGTCCATAAAGAGCAGATAAAACGTGTTCGGCAGGTTGCTTGGGAAGGTGGGAATTTGATGGCTTTCTGCTTCATTGTAGGGCTTTTTTTGGTGGAGAGTAAGGAGGGAAAGCCCACAAAGAGGGAATGTAACCTGGAAGGGATGGGCACCAAAGGGATCCTTGGGTATTTCAGGCTCAGCTATGTCTTCTGAAGCCCTTGGTGTCTTTGTCTCAGGCAAAGGGCCCTTGATTGCAGCCTCCTCCTGAGGTTCAGAGTGGGCGTAGGGTGCCCCTTCTCCAGATGCTTGGAGGCTCCTGTTCCGTCTCTGACACAGTCCATGCGCAGCAAGGCCAAGTTGCAAGATGACGTTCCCAGGAGTTTTAGCCCCAAGGAACGTGTCAGAGGCTCCGCTGCCTGATCCCGGCACAACCGTGAGTCATTTGTGCTTGTTCCCATTGGTTTTCTCCCTGCCTCTTCTCTTGGTGCAGCTCACGTCCTGTGGCCACCGAAGCCAAGCAGAGTATCCCTGGGGTAGCTTTATGTGAGGTGAATTTTGGGCTCTTCCAGTCACATAGCAGGGATAACAGCTGCTGATCCCTAATCAAACCCTGACTGTTCTGGTTTGGTAGGTAAGGATCCAGTTTTCACCTTTGTTTTCCTTTGGGAATGTTCTGGTTTTGTGTGTTTTCTTTTAAGCCAAAACCTCCTTACTCTGTTCACTTGGTTGTGCCATCGTGAATTGTTTTCATCTGAGCAGTGTGGGTTTCCAGAGAGAAAACTCATCAGAAGACTGGAACTGGCTTTTAGCTGGATCATGGACTTCAAAGCGGCGGGTACAGCAAGGGTAATTGGAAAGAAGATCCCTTCCAGGTTATAATTCTTTGTCCCAGGAACCTGAGTTCCTTAGGGATGATGCATATTTTGTGTTCCTCCTGCCTTGGGACCCTGGCAGTAGGGGGTCTCTGCTGGTATGTGCAGTGTATACCTGAACCTCCGCCCTGGGGAATGGAGGAATCCTGGCACTGGATCCAAACCAGTGATCCATCAGGACTTGCTTCCAGCAATACAGAGCCATGAGAGCACAGAGCTCTGCAGTAGGCAGGTGATTGGTTTTGCAGGGAAAGCTTCCCTCTGATGCTCCTGTCCGGCAGGGATTGTTCTCTGCCTTCAGGCTCTCTTGCGTCAAGCCTCTAAAGCTGCTTCCTTCTGCTGAGAGCTGTTTGAGTGGGACCACGCTGCTGTGCCCTAACACAACGTGTAGCACCGATGCTAAATGGATCTGTCCCCTGGTCATGGTGGTGTCGCTTGTCTTTGGCCTCTCCTTTCCTTCTGTTCATGTTTGTGTTCCACATCTAATTACAGCCAGTCCCTTTCATCGCTTCCCATTTCATTTATGAAGTTCTCAGTGTGACCTCTGGTTTGTGGGCTGTTACAGGATGCTCAGCTTTTTTGTTTCCCCCCTACCTTTGTGGCCAGCCTAAACCCTGCTGATCTTTGCCCATATCTACTGATGGGTGTCATTGACCTTACTCCTGATAATCTGTTAAAGGGAGGTGGAGTGAATCCCCCACTGATGGAGGTGAGTCCAGAGGAACTGTTAAACCTGCTGTTGCATTGCTCTGGGGCCCAAGCCCACCCCAAACTGTGCCGCAGGAGGATGGGGGGAGCCCTCAGAAGCCATCTTTAGGCTGTGACCCACTCCTGATGCTCACCAAGATCTGTGGCACATGTCTTGAGGCTGTTGGCCGTGTGAAGATGTTGAGGGATGCCTTGAAGCATCGAGAAGCCCATGAGGGACAGCGCCAATGAGCAGCCATGCTTGCGTGTTCTTGCCGTGCTGGCCATGCTTGAGATGCTGGTGCCCATAAGTGCGTATGAGCACAAGTGGAATTATTTTCCTTACTTTCAAGCCGAGTAATTAAATCCAGTATCTCTGTATCCCTGAGAGTGACAGCCGCCCCCATAGCTAAAAACAGGAAATCCATTAACTCCAGGAGTTAAAGAAGAAAATAAAACCCCTCCCAATTGATTCCTCTGTCACTTCAAGTTCTGCATGGAAGGAGGGCTAATTTAACGCTGCATTAGCTCCCTGTTATCACCCTCCTGGTACCTAAGTAGTTTCTAATGACTACCCTGGAGAGCACTTGGAAGCTTTTAAAAGTTTTTATGCTAAATTATTGTATTTTTTTATTCTGTGTGGTTTATTCTTGAAGAACAAAAGTTATCCATAACATTCCTGCAGACCTTCCAACAGCACCAAGAACTCTTCCGTTGGTGCAGCAGTGGGAGGTAGCCGCAGCCTGTTCTCTCCTTGGTAAAAGAGAAGTTTGAGGTCTTTAATATCATAGAATCATAGAATCATAGAATAGTAAGGGTTGGAAAGGACCTCAAGATCATCGAGTTCCAACCCCCCTGCCATGGGCAGGGACACCTCCCACTAAACCATGCCATCCAAGGCTATGTCCAACCCCACCTTGAACGCCGCCAGGGATGAAGCATCCACAACCTCCCTGGGCAACCCATTTCAGTGCCTCACCACCTTACAGGAAAGAATTTCTTCCTCAGATCCAATCTAAACTTCCCCTGTTTAAGTTTGAACCCGTTACTCCTTGTCCTCTCACCACAGTCCCTAATGAAGAGTCCCTCCCCAGCATCCCTATAGGCCCCCTTCAGGTATTGGAAGGCTGCTATGAGGTCTCCATGCAGCCTTCTCTTCTCCAGGCTGAACAGCCCCAATTTTCTCAGCCTGTCTTCATATGGGAGGTGCTCCATTCCCTGGTCATCCTCGTGGCCTCCTCTGCACTTGTTCTAACATATCGGTGGTGTTTGGGGAAAATGGACATGGCAGAGTTTGGCTGTGGGAGGGTAGTTTGGATCTTGGGATTGTTGGTGCTTGGGGTACCAGCGTGGCCTGGGGTAGGAGTGGAGGAATGTTCAAAGCTAGGTTGGACAGAGCTTGGAGCAGCTCTGGTGGAAGGTGTCCCTGCCCGTGGCAGGGTGTTGGAGCTGGATGAGCTTTAAGGTCCCTTCCAACCCAAACTATGACATGATATGATACCGTCAGCCCCATGATGCTCTCCCTGCTGGCTGGTGCACCCGCTCCCTGGCTCCTGTCCTCAGCACAGGGAAACCCCAGCCTGTTTCCACAGGCGATAGCTGAGACATGTGAAACCTCTGCGTGAAATCCAAACCCAGTTGAGGCTGGTGATGATTTTGCCATGGGTTTTAGCACGGCCGGTGTTTCACGCCGGGGGTAAAAGGTATTTCTGGTTAGCTGGCAGGCACAGTGTTTAACTTGAGAGAGGGTACATTAGCAAGGCACCTCAGAACGATGGAGCTCGTTTTGGGATAGTCTGGAGCTTTGCTTTCCTTTGAGGAAGTTGTTGCTATGGATGTTGAAAGTTGTAACGATTTACAGAGATTAGAAAAAGAAATTAAGGAAAAAGCAGAAATATTTTTCCATGAATGGGGTTTTTGAGGGGTTGTTTTTGAGGTTTATCTTTCAGTGTTGGAGAAGCTTGACCTGACTGTTCTCCTTTAAGGCAGTATGTACGCATGAAAAGAAGTATTGATCTATCAGTACAGTTCTGAGCAGATCTAATTCAATCTGCGTTCATTTCTGCAAGTGGGAGATGAGTGGCAGCGTGAAGGAGGAGACCCCAGCGGGGAAGGAGATGGGGATGAGCAGTGGGTGCAGAAGCAAAGAGCATCCCAGCACCTGTGGGAACACACCAGCAGCTCAACACCCACTTACTCAGCGTTTACTCACTGCCGGATATTGGTCCGTTTTCATTGGTTGAACCACACGTGGTGGTTGCAAAGAGTATTTGGAGGCTGAAGTCCTTGGTCAGAAAACCCCATAGCCACCAGCGTGACCCGCGCTGCTTCCAACAGGTGGTTTAATGCTGGCGCTGGAATGAGCTCATAGCAGATTTCAGGGAGGTAGGGAGGGGAGGAGAGGCTTGGGAGCAGTTAATCTCATCCCAGGGTATGTCGGTCCGGATTGGATATCTGCCTTGCTCTGGCTGCCGGGATGTCTGACACCCAATATTCATAGGGAGACAGCTGCAGTGTCCGCTCCCGGCCCCGTGCGCTGCTGCAGACGGGGCTGTGAAACGCGTGGACGTTGGGGAAACATTTGTCTGGGCCGTGCAAACGTGCTCCCTGTAAAGTCAACGTGTAGATGGACAAAGAGAGGCGCTGCCGTTTCCCCTTAGCCCATGGTTTAGGAAGGGGGATTAAGACGTTATCTGAGCTATTTCTGCCAGAGCTGGATTTGGGGTCGGATTTTCACCGCATGATTTTTCTCAGAGAAATAGATTAATTGAAAATGATGATGTTAAAGGTCTTTTCCAACCGGGTTGATTCGGTGATTCTGGGAAAACAAGAAGCTTCATTATCTTTGGAGCTCACTACTCAGTATTTAGTTCTGAAGGACTTCTCTGCCTCATCGCTTTCTTCCTGGGTGTCCACGTAGACAGAAAACGGGTCTCGGATGCAGGAGGGCTGATGGAGCTGGGCTGGGTGGGAAAGGCTTTCCTCTGGAGCCATGGACAAGCTGTGGTAACTCAGATGGGTTTTCATCAGCTGCTTGATTGGTAAAGAAGGAAGGTGAAGACTGGAAAGCTGAAGGATATTATGGTGTATAATCTCTATTCCATTAGAAATAGTACTGTAGGGAGCTGTAAGGGGGCTGCTTTGGAGACAGTTCATCCCAAACTCAGGTTTTTTTTTTCCCATAAGGAATATGGGAAAGCTTGTTTTGATTTTGTTTTGCTTCTTCCCCTTCCCTGCCTTTCCTACCGCCCATCGCATCCTCTCCACCCTTCTCTTTCCCTGCTCCAGCAGAGACCTCTGGAAAACACCAAGCTGTGGATGCTCGAACATAGAGCTCGGAGCACGTACCAGGCCCTGGGAGCGCGCGTGGGGCGAGCGCAGGCTCCGTTGGCAGTTGATTTGATTTCAGTTTTCTCCTTTTCTGCCCCAAAAGAGGCCGTGGCTCCCCCCGCCCGCGCGGGGATAACAATGGGGCGCTTTGTGCCGCGCTGCAGCTGCTGAAATTTGACTAGATCCAACTGAAGAAAACAGGAGCAGGTGGGTCAACAACGTGACCCTTTCGTTCCCAGCAGTATCAGTGTGCGCCGGGGCCGGAGGGACCGGGCTGGAGGTGAGCCCCGAGGCTCGGCGCGGCCATAGGGGTGTGTTGGTTGGGGTTTGGAGGATGGGAATTGCTGTCTCGGATAGCCCCGATGCCTCTGAGTGTCTCTGTTGTTGATAAAATGGGGTTTACTCCGAAAATGTCACTGTATGGATAAACTAGGATTGCTGCAGGGAGAAGACCTTTTCTCCTAGAGAGCCGGTGCTCATCACTTGCCTTCCCCTCTCACAGCCCTGAAGGCAGGGATCAGTTGATTCCCCCTCTACATCCCCTGAGGTTATGATTTCCTCCATGTCCATGTTTTTGCTGTTCTAGAAGTGTCCTAAAAAGGTCAAGAATGGGAATTTCTGCAGCTTGAAGAAGGGTTCGTACGTGCTTTCCTCTGTGTTTGGTGGAGATGGAGGATGTGGTTGTGTTGGGCTCCTTTGCCTGGCACTGCCACATCAGCACACACATCGCATCAGCACTGCCCACTTGATAGCAAGAAGAGGATAAGGATAGGGCGAAAACTACTGTTGTAACTTAGCTCCATGGGTCAGCTAAGTACCAGTTCTTCTAAGGTCTTCCCTCCCAAGGTGTGATGGCTTGGTTGACACCTTGTAGGTGTCACAGTACGTTTGGGAAGTGATGTTAAAAGGTTGTGATGCTCAAACTTCAGCAGCTTTCAGCAGATGCGTGGTTATAGCCTCAAACCTGTCTAAGGTTGCAAGGGAATTAGTCTGAGGCTTTCAAAGGGTAGACATGAACAACTGTTGGTAAGTCAGCAGTTCGAAAGGCAAGGTTTGCGTTGATGGATCTCGTAATCTTGCTTTCTAATATCAACTTACAATAAAGCGAATGTGAGGTGGAGCAGAGCTCCCCCCTTTCACTATGGATGCACTTGTGGTGTTGAACAGCACGTTCATGTCCTTGGAAGTCTTCATGATTTAGCTGTAAGTTTAAGTTGAAACCATGACACATTCCATCACCTGGGGTAATCCAACTGTCACAAGTGCTTGAGTTGCTTATGGAGTAGCATAGAGCAGTGCTTTGGACATGATGAAGCCTGGAGGTGGAATAAGAATGTCAGGATGTGTCCGTGCTGAACGGGGAAGGGAAGAGCAGTGGGTTGGGAATGAGAGGAGAAGGGTATAGGGCAAGGAGCTCTTTGGGGTGGAAGGAAAACGGATGGAGGCAGGAGAGGAGCTTCTGCTGCCGAGGGCAGGGTGCGTGACTGGGTGACGCATGCTAGCATGGAAAGCTGATCTGCATGACCACGTTACCAGCTGTGCAGGCTCAGGCCATCAGGAAGAGGGTTGTTAATAAATCAGAGCCTCTCCGTGCAGATCTGTGCTTTAAGCTTGGTTTTTAGCAAGGACTTGCTGTGATCTATGGAGGTCGGTAGCGAAGCAAGGTCCAGCACAGCACTTTGTGCTAGCAGATCTGCGCATTGCTGCGCAGAGCAGCTGGCGCTGGACAGGATTTAACCACAAGCCAAGGAGGTTCAGCCAGAGACCTCTGAATGGGTGCTGTGACCGTAGTTTGTCCTTGACTGCGCTTGCAGTTGAACCCTGTTTGGTGCCATTGTCAGCAGCAGGGAATTGCAGAGGTTATTCCCAGCAGCTGGCAGCACTGTTTGCTCCGCTCCTGCCTCCCGCTGCGGCGCTGAGCTGTCCCCTTGCTGGCACGGTCCGCACGGATCATGCCATTGGAACCACAGCCGGCTGCTGTGGCAGTGCCAGGATTCCGGCTTGTCGATTGGAGCAAGCAGCACAGGTGCAGCTGAACTCGTGATCCTGGGAGGCCAGCGCATACCGGGAAGGCTTCGGCTTCCCTCCGGTCACACGTGCTCTTGCACACTCGTCCCCATGGGCTGATGCACGCGCGTATAACCTGCTCAATGGATGAAAAATGTGTCACTCAGGATCACACCATCCTTCCGTGCCCTTTCCCCCCCACAAATGCAAGCACCTCCTGAGCAGCTGGATTTAGTATCAGAGTTAAAAAATGATGCCACTGTGTCCTCGTTGGTGAAAGGGGATGCTGCACCCGAAGGGAAATGCATAAGTAGGGAACAGCATAGCATAAATAGAATAGAATAGGAGGGATAGAGTAGGGTGGGATTGCATAAAATGGAATAGCACAAAATAGAATAGCAGGGATTAGAATAGTGTAGCATAGAATGGAATGGTTTGGGTTGGATGGGACCCTGAAGCTCATCCAGTTCCACCCTTCCCCTAGAGCAGCTTGCTCCAAGCCCCTGTGTCCAACCTGGCCTTGAACACTACCAGGGATGGGGCAGCCACAGCTTCTCTGGGCACCCTGTGCCAGCGCCTCAGCACCCTCACAGGGAATGACTTTTTTCCTAAGGGCTTGTGCCTTCCCGCTCAGCCACACGCATCCTATATGTCTGCAGGGAACGCAGTGATTTACATATGAAAACGCTGATAACAGTGGGATTCTTGTGTGGGCAGAAATGAAGGAGATATACTACCAGTTTGGTGCCAGTTAGACCCGTAACTGCTGTGTGTAGCTGGGTTTAGTAACAATTAACCTTTCACATTTTGTATTAGCCATTGCTTTCCTGGTGCAGCTGGTTTTATGACAATATACTTCACTTGTCTCGGAAGCGCTGATTTTGGCAGTTGGGGTGTGTATGCCAGAACGCACAGGATGTATGGGGGGAAGAATGGGGATTTTTTAATAGCTCATGTATGATTTTTTGAAGGAAAACAATTGCATTTTGATTTAAGGAAGCTTGCATGTATCAAGATAAAAAAAGGGAGATTGAATGAGGGGAGACTGAGATGAGCTCTGAGGCAGAAGCTCTTCCCTGTGAGGGTGCTGAGGCGCTGGCACAGGGTGCCCAGAGAAGCTGTGGCTGCCCCATCCCTGGCAGTGTTCAAGGCCAGGTTGGACCCAGGGGCTTGGAGCAACCTGCTCCAGTGGAAGGTGTCCCTGCCCGTGGCAGGGGTTGGAACTGGATGAGCTCTAAGGTCCCTTCCAACCCAAACCGCTCTGTGATTCCATGATTCATGCTGCATAAAGTAACCATGTAAAGATCACAGTGTTGGTGTGTGTGCTTGGAGAAGAGCTGCACAACCCAACACACCAAGCATAGGTAGCTTAAAGCATCAATCCCCAGAGTGTTGCGTGTCTGTTAGGGCAGAGTTGGTACCTGCATTCCTCCGAATGGAACTGAAAAAGCATCACTTGCAGCATGGATGGGTTTTTTCTTCTTGGATGTTTACTGTTTGTGAAGGGATAACTCACAGGACTCAACAATAACCGTTTTCTTTTCCATTTCTCACATGTTGGCACCGCAGGATGGGAATCACAGCTCCTGGAAACAGGTTTCCTGGGGATATTCCTCTGCCCGCTCTGGACCCTCTCCCGCCTGCCCCAGCGCACTCCTCCTTCCAGCATCGTCGTCTGGGCCTTTCGGTGGCTGATCTTCAGGATCATGCTTGGAGCAGTAAGTGGGGCTTCCCATACTTGCATTTTTGAGGTGACAGCGAAAGAACCATCTCATCCCAGCGGCAAACGTGGTCCAACACAACAGAGCCCTCTGGTTTAGGGATATTTCTGCTTACAAGGAAGAAGAGTGTAGCAGGAAATGCTTCATGCTCTGATTCACCCCATCTTTCAGCTTGCTATTAGTGTTTAGTTTAGGGTGGACAAACAGGAGTAAGAATATCAGTGTTGATATGTTGGTGCTGCTCTTGTGATTGGCTCCTGATAAGATGCTTGGGAATCCAGTGGGTAATTCCAGGAACAAGGAGCTTTACCCTGAGTTAGTTTTGCTCTGTGTGTGCTTTACTGCAATGTCATTCTCTGCTCCGTGTTTTCAAAGAGAACAATTGCTGCATTACTGTCCTGGTGACAGTGGAAATTCCCAAGCAGCTTGTAAAAGAATCTATAAGGAACTGACACATCTTTGTTAAAATAAAGGTGTGACGGGGGTGTTATCCTGTCATCTCAATCCCCATTTAGGCCATTTCAGAATATCCCAGAACTTTAAGCTGAGGATCATGACTATAGATTAACAATCCATGACACCATGTGCTGGGAAACACAAGTTATGTGGTCAAGTTTGCATCCTGTTTTCCTTTTAAAAGAGGAGTCTGACTGAGCTTTGCTTTGCTCCTGCTCATTTGAAATGTGGATTTTGAATGATGGGACAGGTTGGATATGAAGGACCTCGCCAGATGTCTTTGTTACTGTTATCTGTGCTGCTGCATGGTTTATCTGGAGAGCAATAACTCTCTGTTGTCTCAGGGAGAGCCTCTGCAGAAGAGCTGCCACCCTGCATCCCTTGTCTGGGTCTCTGATATATAAGTAACAGGCATGGGAGAGGCAAACATGGAAAGGTCATTAAGTGGGGATCTGTACAAGCAAGTGGAAATCAGTGATTGATGGTATCTTTAATGTTTTGGGGCCCAAACACATGCATGTTTCCTTCTCTGCCAGGGTAATGATGCCTGCAGGCACCGGGGAAGTGAGTTTAATGTGTGGAACTGAAGTATCCTGGAGCAGAGGTTCGCCTGCTCACGGGCCATCTCTGAGCTCTTCTCTTGTGGGGGCTGGAGCTGAAGTCTGTGTGCAAATGTGGGCTGGAGGCTGTTTTTCCCAGGGGTGGAATTGGCCATGGATTTATCTTCTGCAGGCAAAGTGAAGGAGCACTGGAGCAGTGATATGTCTTTGGCCTTTCTACCACATAAACCATGGAAGTCCATAGAGCCAGTGGAGTCTGCCTGGGCAGCGCATGAAGCTCAGGGATGCACTGTGCGTGCTCCCTTGCTTTGCTGCCTTTTCTTTTGTGTCTCCCTGTTAATCTGTCTCCTGTTAGGAGGTAACTGTTGCTCCAGACAATCCCCAGCATGGTCCTGCCTCTTTCTCTCTTAGTCTTAGCCAGGCTTGCTGCTGAAGCATCTGACCACCATCAGTCCTGGGGTAAAGGTTGGACTTAATCTTAAAGGTCTTTTCCAACCTGGTTGATTCTGTGATCATCCAGCTCCAGGCTGGTGTGAGGGAGCCTTGTGTAGCCTGGCTAATCTTCTTCATGGGAATCATGTCCACATCTTGCTTTACTGTGCATGGCCTCCCTTGGGGCTGGCAGGGCTGGCCCTGGGGAGGTCATGCAGTGTATGAGAAGTAAAAGAACCCCATGTGTGTTCTTGCAGGAGGTGAGGAGCAGGTTCTGCTTCTGGGGTTTGATTGGCAGCAAGTGCTGGGCTGATCTCAAATATTGCTGCCTTTTAAAAGGCATAATTATGTGATTCAGTCTATATGTTTGATGTGCCTAATAACCCATTAGTGCAGGATGTAAAGACGGATGCTTCTTAGGAACATACAGAGGCAACAGAATAGCGGTCCCTTTGTGTGAGGAGCAGCTTGTTAGGAAATAAGAGATGCAAACAGACATTCACGGGGCGGATTTGCCTCAGAAGTCCTCGGTGACTTGATGTCTTTGTCATATTCCTTGTGACTCTTTGTCACTCTGATTTCTTGAAGCTTGGAAGATGCGAAGTGTTGGTGTGTGTTTCCACAAGTGGGTAAGTAGAGGTGCTCGGCTGTCAGGCATTAACCAAGGACATTAAACAAACTATGGTGACTTGCCAAGGGGAGCAGCTCATGCTGTCAGTGAGGCGCTTTGCTTGGCATCACTGCCTGGTGGTGTTTTGGATTGTTAGGATGGGTTATTAGGTGTTTTGACATCTGCAACTACATGGGGAAACGTCGAAGGCACAATAGTGCGCTTTCAAAGCCTCAGCCCTCTCTCAAATATATATGTATATATCTCTGTATATAGTTTTCAGCAGACAGTTTGCTTCCCAACTGTTCCGTTCCCTGTAGAGCTGTTGTGGGGCTCGGTGCATTTGATGGGGTTGAGCTGATGAATTGTTAACACCGTGTTGCTGAAACTTCATAGTAGCTCTTTGGATCCTGAAGGTCATTAATGATTGCAGACGTAAACCATAAATACAACGTCTGTTCCTTCATTAGCTCGGTGTCTAAGAGACATTGCGTGTGTAGTTGCTCAGAAACGTGAGACTTTGATTCTCATCAGCACCTGTGGGTGTAACTATAGTAACTCTGATAAAACTTAGTAACTGAGAAAGCACCTGTGAAGGGATGGGAGTGTGGGAATGTGATTGAACTGGATTTTGGGAGAGCCCTAGGCAGGGTTTATCCCTGAGCCCCCTCCAGCCAGCCTCATGGGTAAGGGGTTGCAGTACTGGGTGCTGGGGTGTCTGCTGATTTCTCTGTCCTGGTGTTTTCCTGCGTTGCAGGAGCTCCAACACCCCCATCGCACTTGCTGCAGAGGAGTTTGGGTTGCCTCTTGGTGTGCATCAAGCTGAATCTTGACTTGCAAAGGGGGTGCTTTTGACTACAGGCATTTATGGTTTCCTCACCAATTACTCCCAAGGGTTGCCTGTGCTTGTTGCTCACAGCTCCTCCAGCCTCACACCAGAGGGGGTTTTTGACAGGAGGCAGTTAAACATGGGGCTGTCCCCTCCTATCAGCGCATTTTGCTGTCATTAAAGCAGATATAAACAGGGTGTGTAATGAGTTCAAGTCTTACTCTTGGCATAGGATTGCCTCTTCCACCTGGAGCTGGTGAAGTACAGTGGTAGTGATGGGACAGGGACTTACCAAAGAGCAGAGCAAGCGGTGAGTCTGTGTAAGAGCTACCCAAGTATCTGGGACAGAAAATATCACTTAGGGATTGGGATGGGGAAACAGGTCCCAAACTGAGTCAGGGTGAAACTAGGATGAGCACAGGCAGAGCAGGAGCGAGATTGTGGGAGCTCTATCCAGTGGAGGATGCTGTGCCCAGCAAGGTGCTGGGATCCCTTCCTGCTTGGGCAGATGTGTTGAGCCTGGTGCTGCCAAAGTCCTGTCCAGTCCCATGCCAGAATCTGTCCTTGGGTCATTACATCTTTGGCTTAACTGGGGAAGGCGTTAAATTGTGGTCGGCTTTGAGTGCAGGAGACAGGAGTGGCTTTTATGGGGGTGCATGATGGTGTTTGCACATGGGCTATCTCTCCCATTCCATGTTATTTCAGGTTTGGAGATACTTGGGGTATTCCTGAAGGTTTTAATGAGTGTGTAGGAGCTGTACACGGCCTGGATTGCTGCCACGGATGAAGTTAGGAGGGAAAGTCGTGCGAGGAAATCCTGCCTGGAAGCATGAGCTGGTTTACTGCAGCTCTGCGTGGCCACAACTGCAGCTGGCACTTGGAGGGCTGGTGCTAAAGGCAGCATGGAAATGTCATTATCTGGTTACAGCTGGTGTTCCTCCTGTAAAACATGAGGCACATGAAATGCCTTCAGGTCAGGTTGGATTTGAGGCCAACAAGAAGCAAGAGCTGAGACAGGTTTCTTGCACCAGAGCGAATGCAAGTGTTTACTGCTTGTACATGGCACACGGACGGACAGGATGGTATCGGTGTTAGTGGTCCTTATGGAAGTGCCCAGCAGTGATGGTGTCCTTTAATCAATGCGGCTTTTCATCATCTCCATTTAAAGCCTTCTCCTGTCCCTCTTCCTTCACCACCTTTTTCTTTGCGAGACAAACGTGGAGTCTGGCAGTTCCCTGTATTACAGCTGGGGGCTGGTGGTTGCTGTGCTGATAAAGCGAATCTAAGCCCAGTAGAGACTCTGGGTAAGGGAGATGTCAGTGGGAGTATCCATCATTAAGGGGGTTAAACGCCTCAAGAGTCCCACTCTCTTGTTCTCCCAGGCCTGCTGCATGCCTGTTTCATGGGAGCAGAGCTATGAGCCAGGAGCAGCCATCCCTGCCTGGCACAGCTTCTAACTGGTATGGAACAGTAGAGGGTTGCATCTTGGATGCGTCTGCTTTGGTCCAGGTCTCTTGGATGATGCCTCTCAGAGAATGGAGCTGGTGTCACTGGAGCGAGGCTTTTTCAGACCTGTGCGACCAGGGAGGGAAAATGCCTTTAGTGTGTCCTGAAGGAAATGGAGAACTGACAGGCACTTCCCTGTTGTTCCCTGTGTTTTGGGTGATGGATCCCCTGTGATGGACAGGACCCATCAGTGCCCCTCTGCTGCAACTACTGTGCACCTTAGAAATCACCTGCAGAGCTTCTCTGTGCCAACCTCTCCTGCACCTCTTTACGCTAGGTCCTTTTCACATTGCCATAACCAGGTGGAGATACTGGCGCTGTGCAAGCAGTGTTGCTTTATAGACACGTACTTATGGGTGAGCCTGTATGTGTGCAACTTGGCTTGCTTGGACTCTTCATGGAGAAGTGGTTGTTTCTCAGGGGTTTCCAATAAGCGTTTTGCATTGCATCAGGAGGGGTTTGCGATGCCCTGTTAGCAGCAGCGCTGCTGAGATGTGTACATGAGTCAAAGGACCAGGTTGGTGATGTTTGCGAGCGTGATGATGTGATGTTCTGTACAAACAATTATCACCAGTAAAGACACAATGAGGAGTTTGGGGGGGGGATTCAAGCTCTGAGGGTGTAACAGCATGTTGGGAAACTGGAAGTAAATAGGGAATTAAGGTGGAGCTGTGTCTTGCAAAAAGGATCACAGACATATGGAATAAGTTACGAGGGAAGGTGGCTGAAGCAGAGTATAAGTGAGTCTGAGACATCTTGATTAGTTTTTGGAGGAAAGGATTGAAGAGTGTAGTGAAAAAACAGGGAAACAGGATTTAAAGCACGTTACCACTTTAATTTAAAAGTGCCCAAAGCAAGGAAATTCAGATTTAAAGCTGCCAATCTATCACTGGCTGCTGCAGGTGTTGGAGTCAGGAGGACTCTGCGGGGTCTCTGTGCAGATGGGTCTGTGCCCTCCAGGCTCTGCTCCCTGGCTGGGGAGCTTAAGCCCAAGCCTCAATTTGCCCCAAGAATTAGATCCTTTAATATGTGTGTTATGTTATGGTATAATAATAACATTTATAATATGTATGTGCGTTATGTACTAATGTTATAACAGCCTGCTGTGTGCAGTGTCCTAGTGCGATGCCCTTAAGACTGTTGTAGGGCTGCTCCCTCCTCCCCAGGCTGGTGGCAGGGCACGGGACAGGGATGGGGTCGTGCAGGGAAAGGGTTTTCTTCTTCTACCTTATCTCCATGTACTGGAGAGCCCTTCCTGGGATTCTGACCCTATGGTCCTCCTTATGCAGGGTGCATCATGCAGAAGGTCCGGAGGTGCACCAGGGGAATATAGGGAAGCCCAAGTGCATCTGCGCACACTGTGTGCCTTGGCGGTCCCTCCCCTGGGGTTACTTCCTGTAAACCAGATTTCTCTTTGTGTTTTCCCACTTTCTGGATTTCCCTTTCTAAATGTAACTACCTCGGAACCCGCAAGTCCGAGCTCTACCTCGCTGAGCTCTCCTGGTGCATCCTTGGAAGAAGCTGCTGTGGAAAAGTCCCAGAGCGCTTTTGGCAGGCTGAGACTTAGCAAATAATTTAGATCCTCTGGCATTTTAACACAAAAGATGTTTCCCCTCTTACACGAGGGAAAAGAGCTCATTTAAAGAGGCAGTCTTGGGAAGGAAATAGCGCAGAAAGGTTTATAATCAGTGGCAATAAATGCTTCCACTGACTTCTCATCATTGTTTCTCAGTAAACGCTGTCCATTTCTCACAGTGTTTTCACAGGGAAAGATCAGTTCTTTCCAGATTATTTGTGTCTCATTAAGTGCTTAATCTCTTTGCATCATTCATTTTCTTTCCTGTTAGAAAAAAAAGCTTCTTTTAAGCAACTGCAGCGAATCACTTTAGAATTTCACGTTCAACTTCGTGTCTCTGAGTTCTGTTTTTGCTTGGATTCTGTTAAAAAGTGTCAGAACGTGGGTGGCATTTGAAAGGTTACTGGAAAGGGTGGGGATGTGATTAGCTAATAAGGGAGATGAACTTGCTGGCAGAAACCAGGAAGACTTTGAAGCAAACAGAATCTGGATGCCTGTAGTAAAATCGCGTTAAACGTAATGAAATCAAAGTTGGAATTTCGGCGATCTCCGTAAATATCAAGGAGGAGAATCAAACGGATGTAGTTGTCATTTCGGTGACAAGCGTGCCCTCATCCTGGCCATTATGGCTCTGAAATGGAGAATAATTATTCTAATTTGTTTTATTACATTAGCGTGGGTAGGAGGGAAGAAAAGGAGCTTTCTTTTATGGCTTTCTCATTATTCATAGGCGAGCGCGATGGGGCCCGGCTCCCGGCTCCCGCGCCGGGGCTTCATGGGAATTTTTGGAAAATGATGTCTGCAATGTTCTGACCTTTGCCGTCCCAGCTGCAGCCCTCCTCCTCTCTGCAGGGATCCCACACTTGACTCCTTAGCAACCTCCTTTGTGCCTCTGATCTTTCTCCATTTGTCTAGTAATAGCCCTTGGCAGGAAGACTTGTTGTTCCTTCGGTGGCTGTAAAAGGCCCGGAGCCCCTAATGCCAAGTACTTTTCATAAATCCCTTTCACCCACTCCTTGCAGTGCTGTCTTCAAAGTCAGTCAGATGCTGGTGCAGTCCTGGTGGCTTCTCAAAGGGGCTTTCTGGTGGCTGAGGGCAAAAACCAGCGGCAGAGAAAACAGAAATCAACACCAGTGACTTCTCTTTCAGGAGAGTCTTTTCCAGTCCGTGAGTTATTTGGCAGTTGGGTTTTGTGGTGATGCTGGTTTGGCTTCTGAGCTGGACCAGCCTGTGTCCCTTGAGCAGAATGCAGATGTTCACCTCCTCCATGACTGGGACCTGTCCTGGGAGCTCAGGGGCCTGGAGGCATCCTCAGAGCATCAGGCAGGTAGGGTTTGTTCACCTGATGATGGGTTCTTCAGAGGATCTGGAGCCTGGTCTTATAATCTGCCAATCTCAGAGCAGAACTCATGTTCTCCACATAATATGGACATGCCATCATTGGACCTTGAGCGCTGCCAGGGATGGGGCACCCTGTGCCAGCGCCTCAGCACCCTCACAGGGAAGAACTTCTTCCTGATCCAGATCATCCTTCCTGCACCACAGAGCTTGAACCAGGTGGCAGAGCCTGCAGGTGGGAGATGTGGAGGGTTGGACAGGTCTGGACCAAATCCAGCCTCTCCCACCACCATGGTTCGTAGCAAGCCCTGCACCAGGGTGCTCTGCAGGTGAAGATTTGGGCTTGTAAATTAGGCAAGTATTTCAAAGTATGAAAGCAATTTTGATAGCCATAACATGAACATTGAGGTATGAAAGGGCCTTAGAAACTGTATGGTATTTTCAAAAAGCTGGAGCCTTTGGTGGTCTGGGCAATGAAATATTGTGACTGTTTTGAGGTATAGAAGGAAAAAGAAGTCATAAACCAACCTTATGGTGTTCGGGGGCAGTTTTACACATCCAGCAACAGGATGCTGCCACCGCTGTGTATCACAGCTCTAATGTCATACCCATCAACTCTGGTGAATATGGCATTTGAGGATGGTGTTTATTAGTGAGGCTGAAGTAAAATCCAGAAAATATTAGGGATTTATCCTTTCAAATGCAGAAGGATGCTGGAGCAGTGTTTAGTATTAGGAATTTAGTGGTGTGGTCTAAAGGCATCATGTTGGGTTCCTTGGATCCAAGTGCTTCGGGTGCCAGGTCTGGCACAGCCTAGGCTCAGCTCAGCCGGCTGTCCCCTGTCCTATAATCCTTCTGTGATTGAAATTTGAACTTCATAAAGCTCCTTCCTCTTCCATGAACTTGGGGTGTAAATTACAGCTGGTTTGTCTTCAGAATATACTGATGTAGGTTTGGCTTTCAAAGGATGCTGAAACCACGTTTTCTGCAGGTGGCTGCATGCAAGGCACCAGTTGGGATCTTCTCTGGGAATGTTTCATATTTATATAATGAAAAAACATTAAATCTAGAATTTAGGATTGCCCTTCATTGAGATTTTTGTTCTTTTTCACCCATCTTTTGTAGTGTGAAGACACAGGAATGTCTTTAAAGTGACTCTAAATCTATCAGGCCCCATTCCCCACCCTTCTCTCCAGAGCTGGTATCAAAAGGGGTTTGCAGACATAGCTTGAGTCACCAGCCTTTTTCCCAGCTTCCCGTGCTATTGGCCTGTCTGTACCACTTTCTCCCCCCCCCCCCCCCTCCTTCAGCATTAATTTTGGGCTGAAAAAGTCTCAAAGAGAGCTTTGTTCCTCCTTGACACTCACTCCAGGGAAAAAAGGAAGAAAAAAAAAAAAAGGAAAAAGGAAAAAAAGAAAAAAAACCCGTGGAAAATCTGACATCTGCATTGTAGAGAAAAATCAATAGATAGGGAGGAATATAATTATCCCCCACTCCTGAAGGAATTTTGAAGATATTTTTTGTAACAGTGACTCATATTGGCTTCGAGCTTGAATGACATTTTAATTATTTAGGCTTTTTTTTTCCCCCTTTCACTTTGAATCACCGAAGTACAGCAGCCTGGAAGGGGTACAGTTGGGCAGAGCAGTCTGCTCGGGGTGGAAAAGAAGGATTTGGGAGTTCAGCTGCTTTCCCTCCCTCGGAGCTGCGTGGCTCAGGGGGTGTGGAGCGAGATGCAGCACCACGGTGGGTGATGGATCACCCCCGGTGAATCATGTTTGCTGGCATCAAGTACGTAAGGAAACAGTTTGGAGATGTTTTGCTCCTTATGGGAAGTGTAAAATCCTTATGGAGTTGTGTGATGGTGCATCTTGAACTGAGAGTTGAGCCTGGGTGTGATCTGGTGAGGAAGGAGGTCAGGGATGAAAGTGGGGCTGGTGGATGGGGGAGAGGGAGCAAGGGCAGTGCTGTGGATGCTGTTTGGTTGTAGGCAGATTTAATCAGCTAATTAGAAAGGCAATTGGAAGGAAAGTGAACACAGGAAGGAGGTAGAGAGAGGTCTGAAGTAAAGCTGGAGAGCAGAGGCTGACCAGGCAGAGATGAGGTGAGAGCTTAATGGGAGGTCTGGAGGAGCTGGAGGTTGGACCTGTGTGGACCTTCCCTGGAAGATGCTCCTTCTTGTCTCCATTGAGGTGGCTGAGCTGCATCCAGGTGGGATGACAGCCCTGGGACATGCAGTGGAGGACCCTTAGAGGGGGACATTGGAGATGGGTTTGTGTGGTTCTCATTGTCCATGGAGGCTGTGATGTGGATGTGGTGGAAGGGCTTCTGCCCACCTCTCCTGGGATGGACCCACATGTTTCCCATGCTCTGGGCCTTCTGCTGGGGCAGGTCCTGGAGGCCTGGGGGGTTTCCCCTTTATGGAGCTTCCATTGCTGGTAGCAGGGATCTTCACACGTCAGTGTTTAGCTTAATCCTAATGGCAGGGCTTAGGAACGATGTGAGAAGAAACAGTGCCCAGAAGTGCTTGTCTCACTGAAGCAGTGCAGTAGAAAAGTAAGGACCCATTTTCTTCAAATGCCCATCCTCTCTGTGATTTGAGAAGACGATCCCCACCATGCCACTGTGTAAATTCAGCTTTCAGTATCCTAAAACCAAACAGGGAGGTGTCTTTGGAGGACACAAATGGCAGTTGTAGGGCTTGCATCCCTCTCTGGTCCTGCCTTCCAGTCCCATGTTACCTTCCCTGTGCCACCATGTGCCATGGAGGTTTGGGATTTGTGCCACGGTTTAATCACACTCATGAATTGTAGAACACAAAAGCTGTTCATAAACTTGCTCTCTATGACTTAGTTTTCCCTGAAATCCCTTTTGTTGGATACTCTTTCAATGGTGGGGAAAGAGAGGGTGCATGTGAGGTTACTCAGTCAAGCAAGACTGGAATTGATTCAGTGGGAGTGAAGGGGTGATTTTGATTTCCACTCCCAAAGTCCCCTGGCCGCCAGTTGGCAAACCTTGCAAATGTATTCAACAATCTTCTGCATTTGAAAGAGAATTTATTACTCATAAATAGCTATTTTTCAGCAGGATTACTGAGTTTTATAAACCAGACTCGTTCGGTGCCTTGCTGGCTGGGTCATCCTGCAGCGGGCAGGAGGAGGATGTTTTGCAGTGTGGGTTCTGCTAAGACTTTGCTGGGAAATATGATTTTGTTTCTCTGGTTGCTCGTGGATCTGCTCAGGTGACTGTGTTGTTGTCTTTGCGTTACCACTGTAGTAAGTTATCAGTGCTGGTGGTGATGCTGGAGGCAAAATAGGGTCTTGGTCAAGTACACGTGATCATAGAACGGTTTGGGTTGCAAAGGACCTTAAAGCTCCTCCAGTTCCAACCTTCCCATAGAGCAGGTGGCTCCAAGGCTCTGTGTCCAGCCTGGCCTTGAGCATTGCCAGGGATGGGGCAGCCACAGCTTCTCTGGGCACCCCGTGCCAGTGCCTCAGCACCCTCCCAGGGAAGAGCTTCTGCCTAAGAGCTCATCTCAGTCTCCCCTCTGGCAGGTTAAAGCCATTCCCCTTGGCCTGTCCCTACAGGCCCTTGTCCAAAGCCCCTCTCTCCAGGTTTCCTGCAGCCCCTTTCTGCACTGGGAGCTGCTCTAAGGTCTCCCCGTAAGGAGCCTTCTCCTCTCCAGGCTGACCCAGCGCAGCTCTCTGTCTGGCCCCAGAGCAGAGCTTCTTCAGCCCTCTTTTACCTATAGCAGGCATAGAAAATATAAACACAGTGACAAAAGTCATCCATCACACCTGCAGTGCATCCAGGGCTGGGTTTGGGAAAAGCTGTTCATACATGACCAGGAGCGCATGGATGGAGCAGGGCTGGTGGATGGAAAGCGCATGGAGGCTGAGCGAGGGCGGTGCAGTGGCTCTGGTGATTAAACCCAGGCATTTTACTGAACACCATTCAGATTAACAAATAAAAAGCCCTCAATGTGATTTTCCTTCCTCTATGAGAAACACTGCTGAATTTAATGGACCTTCCTTGGGAGCCTGGGAGCACCGGAGGTTGTTGATTTCGAAGCACAAGCAGGTGCTGCATCTCCATCCTCTGTTGTGCTCCTCAGACGTGCCCTGAAGGGAGTCAGCTTAGGAGGGGAGAAGGTATTGAGCACATATTTCATTCTGGATGCTAATTCAATCCAGGGTGAACATTTTATAGTTCTCATGCGGGGAGTTTCTGAGTGTGCAGAATGGCCTGGAGCCACACTCAGCTGTAAATTCATATGACAAAGATCTCAGCTTTCCCCTTCCCCAGGCCGGGTTTTCTTATTACTGGAAGGGGCTGGTGTGCACATTCTGGCTGCCACGAGCTCGGCTCCAGTGCTCTAACCCTGGCACGTCTTTGTAGCCGCCATCCCAGCAGTATGAATGTAATAACTCTGGTTGGAGCTGGATTCAAAGCAAGGGCACGGGGGTGAAAGGGCAGTTGCTGGTTCACCGAGCCACCTGTTTCCTTCCCTTTAGCTTCTATTTAATTTGTATTGCTGGATAGCTTTCCCTTCTGATATGCAGGGATTTGAAAGGCCCTTCACCCACCCGCAGTGTCCAAACAGGGATCTGGGGTGGGGGGGGCTTGGTTTTGTGCTGGGCTTGTAAGTGTGGAGCATGCGTTGGACTTTATCGTTGGGAAAAGAAAATAAGCTTTAAAAGCCATTTTCTTCCCCCAAAGAACATCTTCCCCCCACTTTGGTTTCATCTACTAATTGGAGAAGAACATAAAATGGGAAAAACAGAAACTATTTCCAAAATTCCCGATCTCATGCCCATCAGTCTCCAATCCTTCTGTCAAAATAAAGGCAGAATTCAAGCTTTTAGTTAGTGCCCTGCTAGCTCAGAGCTTGGAAGAAACTTCCTAAGTTTACCAACTCAAAGAAAAGGGGAGAAAAAGCCCCCTTTTCAAGTCATTTTGGAATTTAGAGAATGAGAAACAAGTTAGTGCGCTGAGCTTCCCATAGCACATCTTTTCCATGTTTCCCAAATGGTTGCATTGCCATATGGAGCATTGTGCCAAGCTGGAATGATATCAAAGCATGTACAAATGAGAACAATGACTTCTTATAATAGCAGTGAGTTGAACAGAGCGGTGACCCTCGCTTGTGAGGGTGCTGAGGCGCTGGCACAGGGTGCCATAGGGAGGCAGGAGGACAGACGGGAGCCATGCTTGCCATGGGAAGCACCAAAACCTGGAAATGATAGGTGCTGCATTTTGATTTGCTTCCTGAACCCTGAACTTATTCGTTACAGACCCCAGAGCCTTGGACACGTGAGAGGAGCAGTTGGGCTGAGGCTGGTACAGCAGGTTTGTGGTGGCAGCTGCCTGTAGCTCTTGCCTGGAGGCTACTGAGTGTTCTAAATAGCTCTGTATGTTCTGGGATGTGGAAGGGATCAGGACGATCCGACTCTCAAAGCACACCCTCCAAAAGAAACGGAAAAGGCCTTTGTTAGGACGTGTCCATCCTGGTCTGTCCCACGGTCAGGAATTGCCTCCTATGCAGCAAAACACCGGGTTTGGTCTTATGTCTGTCCGGTCGGAGGCCGATGTGTTTCATGAGTGCTTGGCTGCACGGGAGCCTGGAGATGGGCTGTTTCCTTTCCGTCCTTTCCTTCTGCTCCAGCACCGCTGCCAGTAGGTAGCTGGAATGGGAGACCTGTCCTGCCGGAAGGAAGCCGTTAGGGATGGGGTTTTGGGGATGTTCGTAGCTTATGTCCAAACGTGAGGAAGGTCTTCCGGGTCTGTTGGGGGCACAGGGGGCTGTCCCATGCATGTGCCCTCTGGCTCCTTGTCCTGGTCCTTCACATGTCCTCTCCTCAGCCATAGAGAGGAGGGATGGGGTGCACCAGAGATCCGCCATCTTCTGCTTGTCTGGATCCTTCCCTGGGCTTTGAGCTAAGGAGGGATTGTGAGGGAGAGCGGAAGGGCGGCCATGACGGGAGATGATGAGGTGAGAAGAAGGGCAGCCATGAGAGGAGATCGTGAGGGGAGACGTAGGGCAGCCATGAGGGGAGATTGTGAGGGGTGACAAGGGGCAGCCTTGAGAGAAGAGGAAGGTCAGCCATGAGGGCAGATCATGAGGGAGAGCGGAAGGGCGGCCATGAGGGGAGATCTTGAGGGAGAGCGGAAGGGCGGCCATGAGGGGAGACCTTGAGGGAGAGCGGAAGGGCGGCCATGAGGGGAGACCTTGAGGGAGAGCGGAAGGGCGGCCATGAGGGGAGATCTTGAGGGAGAGCGGAAGGGCGGCCATGAGGGGAGACCTTGAGGGAGAGCGGAAGGGCGGCCGGGAGGGGAGATCTTGAGGGAGAGCGGAAGGGTGGCCATGAGGGGAGATCTTGAGGGAGAGCGGAAGGGCGGCCATGAGGGGAGATCTTGAGGGAGAGCAGAAGGGCGGCCATGAGGGGAGATCTTGAGGGAGAGCGGAAGGGCGGCCATGAGGGGAGATCTTGAGGGAGAGCGGAAGGGCGGCCGTGAGGGGAGATCTTGAGGGAGAGCGGAAGGGCGGCCATGAGGGGAGATCTTGAGGGAGAGCGGAAGGGCGGCCATGAGGGGAGACCTTGAGGGAAGAGCGGAAGGGCGGCCATGAGGGGAGATTGTGATGGGAGAGTTGGCCATGAGGGGTGAGTGGTGATTGTGAACGGCAAGCAAGGGCAGCCATAGGATGTGAGGGGAGATCATGAGGGGAGGGCAGGGGGTGGCCATGAGGTGTAGGGGCCGCAGCTATACAGTCCGAGCCACTAGGAGAGGCAGATGAAGGATGGCTGCGAGTGGAGATCCTCAAGGGCTGCCATAAGGGGAAATCTTGAGGGGAGAGGAGGGGCGGCCATGAATGGAAATCATGATGGGAGATGAGTTTGCCCTCAGTGTGATGGGTTAGTGGTGGCCTTGTCAGTCCCACAGTAAAGGTTGGACTCGATGATCTGTAAAGGTCTTTGTCAACCTGGTTGATCCTATGATTCTATGATCTGTGGCATGGCAGCATAGTGTGCTGCAGCTCTGGAGTCCAGGCCAGTTCAATATGCATGCAGGAATCTTGAAAATGGATTGGGAATTGTTAGCAGACTGAGAGAAATCCAGTGAATATGAAACTCCGGCAGATGTGGGGATCCCTATTTCCTCCCCTCCTCCTTCTGTCCCGTGCTTACTTGGACCCAGTTACCATCTCTCAAACTAAGTTTGCACCATCAAGAGAACAGGAGCTGACATTTCTGAATGTCAGCAGAAGCCAAATAATATGGGGATAGTGTGTAAAACAGGAGTCGATCCGAGCATGGAGCAATAAGGTATGTGAGAGCTCATCCTGGCTGTGGCCATATCCAGGGATCCACAGCTCTTCCCAGTGGGATTACTCAGTGAGGCACCATGTCTCATCCTCCTTTCCTCGTCCTCCTCATCAGAAACAGAGCTACAGAGCACGTAGATTTTCATGCACAACATACTCTTGTTTCTTGGTCCAACTTCATTTAAAAACTCAGATGCCAGTGTGGGAGTGGAAGTGGACTCCAAGACAGCAGCAGGGGAAAGAAGCCTTGAAACGCCCCCTAATTATGAGAGTGGGAGTTTTCCGTGCTGTAAACCAGATTTGATATTCAGTGCTTTAAGTGACTTTCCTGTTTGAAAGCTTTGTAGTAAACAAAATGTGATTAACAGTCCCTTAGTGACTCATTGCAGGGAAGGTTCTGATTTTCACTATGGTGCTTTTCTATCCTATACTTGTTTTAATTATCTCTGCTGAATAATAGAGCTTGATTACAGCTTGGCCAAGGTAGGAGGGAAGGTCATCAAGATAGCTGTCCTCTTTTAATATTCCAGCATTCTTGCACAGAGCCTTTCTTAGTGTCTCTCCGGCCGCTGTGCCAGCAGCAGCACATCCTGTGAGATGCTATCGATGTATCCTGTAACTGTAGAAAAGCTCTGAGGGGCAGAGTGAGCTGTGGGTGACTCCGGAGGGGAAGATGAAGCTGTGGCTGTAGACAGCAAGGCTATCTTGTCCCTGCCTCTGCTGCTCCAGCCCTTGCAGAGCGATGGAGGAGAGTGATGGGATCTGCTGGGTAACTCACTAGAGAGGAAAACTGCTGCCGCTGGTACCCACCATTCTGCTCTCCCAACGCACGAATCCTCTGTGGTATCGCTATGCATCCATTGTGCTTTCTCTGTGCCTTCTGCACCAGCTCTGTTTGAGGTTTGGTGCTGGTAGGGGGTGTCCCTTTCATGAGATGGAGCCTTCCCAGGCCAGGATATTTCTTCTCATAGTGAAGAGCTTCTTCCTAAGTGGATGTTGCTGGATATTTACTCATAATGTCTGGACAGTTTGGGGCGGGGGCAAGATCTTTAACTGGAATTTGAAATTTTCCTGAGCCCCAGACACACTAAACTTTGTTTAATGCTGCAAGTGGAAATACATTTTTGTAAGCAATTTGGATGAAAGCAGTAGGCCAGGATGTGCCATAGAGCATTTTCTCCTCTGAGCTCTCAGATTTTAGTCTTGAAAAGTCACTGGTCTCTTATTGAAAACCTTCCCTAGTGCAAACATAAGGAAGCTTCAGGATGCTCATGGTCCATCCAGGAACTGGTCCTTACAGGAACTCCCTCTATTTTTCTACTAAGGAAGGCAGGAACATTACAATTAGTAGCAATGTCAGAGGTAGGCAAATACCCCCTAATTGTATGCAGATGATAGAGGTGGTTCGACCTTTTGACTAGTGAAGCTTTCCTCAATTTAGGATATTGTGATCCTAATCAGGGACCTTTCCCATACATCAAAGCCGACAGGCTGAACCTGCATACCTTGGGGCTGGCATAGCTTGATTGCAAGGCTTCCTGCTAGCAGGCTCATCCCTGGCCAGGTGTCTTTCTGCTGTGGACGACTGATTCCTTTCTACTCTTCATCACTGAGGCAAAGAAATTTAATCCCAGTATTACTGCCAGCCCTGGAATGGACCCACTGATTTGGAAATCTCACCCTCTTGTTGCCCTGAAATATCAATGCACAGGAGCCTCTGATACCTGCTTATTTCATTGCCAACCTCTAACCTAAGGTGGAGCAGACCTGTCATTAGGGCATTCATCTGTGTTTAGATCTGTCAGCTTCCTTCCCCTTCTGCTCTTTTGTTTCTCTAATTACTTTGATTGCATCTCTGTGTCCAGCTCTGTGAGGCTGCAGGTCCCATCCCTGTCTGTGTCACTGCTTCCTTTTCTATAGGCAGCTTTGGGAGAATGAGACACCTGGGTCTGGATTATAAGATTGTGACCATGGCATGTTTAGGTCTGCAGGTGCCTTTTCACTGTTACACAGACATGGCCCAGTGGCAGAGCTTTGTTTTCCTTATTGCTCCTTGATGCTCTGCACCTCCTGCCTGGTACCTGGCAATGTTGGGAGCCAATGTGGGAGCCTCTGCACTTCCCTGCTGTTGCCAGCTCTCCCTGTAGTTGAACCAGAACACTTGGCATCATGCAATAATACCTTGACATACAAGATAAAGTAAAATATAATATTTGTGACTGTATTTTCTGTCTTTTATTTCTTTTCCCACCAGGGTCTGATTAAAATCCGAGGAGATCGCTGCTGGCAGGAGTTAACTTGCATGGATTACCACTACGAGGTGAGTGATCTGCACATCAAGGCTGATTTCTTTTGTCTGCTTTACTTTGGTAGAAGGATTTGCTCTCCATGCTTGCTTTCTTTATCATAGCCTTCTGTCTCTGGCAGGGCAGCAATGTCTGTGTGCCAGCTAGGTGATGCTGTTTTTCCCAGTTGCATTCCTGGAAGATCAGCTTCTCTCTTTCCCTCCCCTCACCATCATGGACTGATTCAGGGCAGACCTGAACCTCACAGAGAACTTCCTCTGTTAAAATCCTGCAGGAGAGGAACACAAAGGAGTTTTCATTGTGTTGAATGCTTTCTGCTTATACTTCCAAAACATGGATGTATGTAGACAGAAATAGCGCATCTCAGTGCGCTCCAAGATGCAGAGCACTAATCGCTGGCAATTCAAAATCATACAGTTTTATCTTTTGGACATCTGTTGCAGTGATTACATTGCATTCTGATTAGAAACTGTGGTTTGAGTTCTGGCTCTGAGTGTTGTCTCCTCTGTGATTATGGTGATTGGAGCTCAGCTTCCCCTCTCTTTTACCTAGATTTTTGCATTTGTGTTTTGTGTAAGCAGTGTTAAAAAAGAAATTGCTGCATACAGCAGCACTCCACTGGGCAAGGAGCCCTGGTTTAGTGAAGGAGACATGGTACTGGAGCAGTATTCCCTCCCCTAGATTAACATTGCAGCTACTGAAACCTGCACACCATGTTATAATGCTTCTGCTCTGTAATCTGTCTCAGCCTGGGGCAGTTTCTGGTGCTGGGTTTGTTGGTAGACCTGAGCTGTCAGCCCCTGGGGATGTACCTTCGGGGTGATGTTCTCAGTGGACCTTCATCATGTCTGGAAACCATTTCCCCCTTCCAATTAACCCTGGCAGAGCCTGACTTCCCTGACATGCAGAGCGTGTTCCGAGGTGTTGCCTATGAATGACTCTGTGCAGGGCAGGCACTGAGCAATGGAAATGGGGATGCTCGGACAGGACCTCAGTCTTTCCACCTTGTGTGCAGGGAATTGCATGTGAGTGCCAGGGGCTGTGTTACCAGTCCTGTTAGAGGATTGGGATTCCTCTTCCCAAAATAGGAAAGAGATCCATCAGTTTCCCAGGCGCTGACACCTTTATTTTTTGCTCCTGATTAACTGGTTGCCTATTGTGAAATGGAGTTTTCTAGCTCCAGAAAGCTCTACCTTTTCAGCTTTAATGCTCCTTTATTTTTCTGTTATCATCTTTTACTTGCAATGGGTTTCACCCACTGAATGCTCATTACGCAGGCTGCTCAGTGAGCTCTCGTTGCACTATCAGTATCTTGCTTCTTTCTGAGTAAAACTTTGGATGCAGAGACCCTTCAGTGCTATCACTCTTCATCGCAAACACAGAGGTGGCTGCAGTAAATTGTCTTTCCTTTCTGCCATGCCCTGCCAGGCACCTGGCAGCAGGCTGAGAAAAGCCAGCTCCAAGTGAGCCACCCAGTACCCCCTGGCCGGCTCCGCCGTGACCCCAGCCCACATCAGTCAGCCTGCATAATCCCAGATAGTTCAAATCAAAACCAGAATCAGTTCTGGAGCCCACAAGGGCTAATTAAGACCATTCCTATCATATCCATAATGCAGGATCCCCAGCCTCTATGAGTAATTGGGAACAGGGACAGGGGGCAGATCACATTATCAATATAAATTATTTTAATCCACACAAAAGAAGCTGCAATAAGAGGAAAATGAAGAGGCCGAACTTTGTCTCCCAATGATAACAAAGGGGTGCGATTCACCTGCTGATTTCAACCAGCCCGAAAGGAGGAGGAAAAGGGTGAAGCTGAAGATACCTCTGCAAGGAGGGGAGGGAGCTGGGAATCTGCTCGTAATTAGGATGATAAAACTGGTATTGGACCAGCTCGTAAGTGGACTTGGGCCAAGTGGAGTCTGCTGTGATGTGTGTTGGCCACCCCAGCTCTCCTGTTCCAGTCCTGAGCTGCAGTCCAAAATCTACATGGGCTTCTCTGCCAAGAGAATTAATGAAAACACATGGCCTCCATCTCTGGCATGGTGAGCGCGCCCTGGACTATTTATTTGTAGTAGAACCAGCAGCTATGCTGGTGGAAAATAACATTTCCCCTTTTGTCAGGAATCGTGTGTGAAATAGTAAAATGTTGTTATGGCTTGGGTAATTAAATGGAGCATATTTTCCCTCCCTCTTTCCTTTCTAATGTGCAGGGCCTTAATCCCAGCCTTTATGGAGATCTGTTCCTCAACTGAAGCCTCTCTGTTTAGAGGGCTTACGATCTGTGACACTGTGTAATTTGGAGAGGGAAATGGCAGAATGCATGGTTTACATAGGAGAGGTATTTTCCTACCAGCCTAAGTCTGCTCTGATCCCTGAGGGGTAGATGAGCTTCAGTGAGTGTGGAAGAGAAAGGCAGTCACTGATGGAGATGAGAGGACATTGCTTCACCACCATACCCAGCCTGGCACATAGAAACTGCTTGGAAGCTGGGGTAGAGGTAGAAACAGTCGGTGGATTAATTGTGGCTCTGGGTGCCAAGAGCCCCAAACTTTAATCCCAGCTTGGCAAAACACCATGCACAGGCAGTTTAATCTCCTTCTGTGTTAGTTTCTTTGCTAACTTGGCCATAAGCTCCCAGGTAGGTGCATTATGTTTGCACCCTGGTGTGGATGCAGATCAGGGCTCCTGGTGCCCCAGAGCTTCACATGCAGATGTGTCCATGTTAGCATGTGAAAATGGACATGCCTGGGAAGTTACCTGCCTAGGAAGGCAGGTGATGTCCTGGAGTCTGATGTACCATGGGCCTTATGTGTTGTCTGTTGGCTTTTGTCCCTGTAAGAAGTCCCAGTCAAAGGGAGGCTTTTGCTCAGTGGAACCTCTTCCCTGAGGCAGTTAATGCAGAGCGAAGCTGCTTCTGGGTTTCAGGTCTGTTTGTCATCATGATTATTAAGCATTTATCTACTGTGTACATGAGGGTTTACAAACAGCAGTTTGCAGGCTGGAGCTAGATTTCTGCTTCCACTGGAGCATATGGCACAGATCCCACAGTGTTCAGCAGCATCTCCTCTGTTGAGGAAGACAGAGGCAGCCTTGGGTCCCAGCTTATGTGAGAAGGGAGATGTGGCTGAGCATGTTCCCCTGATCCAGAGGTATATTTCAGCCCCTATGGAGTGCAGCATCTCCTTCCCATAGCCAGGCTTCTATCGTACCGGGGGAAAAGTCTGCTATGGAAGGTTCTGGCCATGCAGGAGCATGCAGGACATTGCCCAAGCGTGGGTGGCAGAAGCTTCTAACCGCTGTTAGGTACCAGCTCTGTGAGCCAGGCATGGGAGCGGGGAGCACCAGCTTGCTCCCCAGGGGCCCCTTCACACTCCTTCCTGTGCCAAGCTTTATCTGGCCCAGGCTTTGCTAATTCTGGGTGTGCTGCTTAGCTGGCACGAGCACAATGTCTTAACGTGCTCCAAATGGAGAAAATCCTCTTGTGCAAGACCTGTATTTTACAACCTCCCTGCAAACCTGCAGCTCCCCTACCCTCAGTGCTTACGCCGCAGAGCACCTTGCGACCATATGTGCTGGCACAAGCCAGGTTGGAGTGGCACACCCTGGAGACGAGCAGTTCTGACCCACAACCAGTCCAAATGGAGCCTGTGGATTTGGATGCTGGTGGTGGTCTTGGCAGAGCAGTTAAGCAGATAATCTTTGGGCTTTAGAAATGGGAAAAGTCCTCCATGGTCGCATCGATGGCGTCTCCCTGTGTTCCACTGCAGAAGTACTCCCTGTGGGATGCAATCCAGTGATGCATTTTTATAATAGCTGCCAAAGTGCTGTTGCTTTTTAATTACAGACAGATATCTTATAAAATTCAGCCACCAACTGGTAGGAACAGCTGCTGAAGCAGCTGCTGGGGCTGGCGAGCATGGGGAAGAGGGTTCTGCTGGGCATCCTGCTCCTCTGCTTTGCACTGAAACTGGCCAGGGGCTGCTGAAAACACCCAGCGGGTCCCTTGTGTGGGACCTGGGTGGCCTGTCTTTGGCTGGGCTGGTGCTGGGTGCAGCTCAGCAGAGGTGAGAGCCATGGCATGACCCAGGCAAGGAAACTGTGGCCCTCCTGCTCACTACTTGGACGGCTCATAGTTCCATGGAATCACAGACTGATTTGGAGGGGACCTTAGAGCTCATCCAGTTCCAACCCCTAGCTGCAGGCAGGGACACCTTCCACTGGAGCAGCTTGCTCCAAGCCCCTGTGTCCAACCTGGCCTTGAGCACTGCCAGAGATGGCGCAGCCACAGCTTCTGTGGGCACCCTGTGCCAGCGCCTCAGCACCCTCACAGGGAAGAGCTTCTGCCTAAGAGCTCATCTCAGTCTCCCCTCTGGCAGGTTAAAGCTGTTCCCCTTGTCCTGTCCCTACAGGCCCTTGTCCAAAGCCCCTCTCCAGGTTTCCTGTAGCCCCTTTAGACACTGGAGCTGCTCTAAGGTCTCCCCTTAAGGAGCCTTCTCTTGTCCAGGCTGCCCCAGCCCAGCTCTCTTAGCCTGGCTCCAGAGCAGAGCTGCTCCAGCTCTCGCAGCATCCCCATGGCCTCCTCTGCACTTGCTCCAGCAGCTCCACATCCCTCTTGTGCTGTTGCCCCAGAGCTGGATCAGGGCTGCGGGGGGGGGTCTCCCCAGAGTGCAGCAGAGAAGACTCCCCTTCCTCGACCCGCTCCTCATGCTCTGGGGGTGCAGCCCAGCACACAGGGAGGGGAGTCTGGGCTCAAGCGCACACTGAAGCTGGGTCATGGGGAGCTTCTCATCACCCAACACCCAAAATCCTTCTCAGGGCTGCAATTCTGTATTTTAATTTTAAGGTAGTTGCTTTTAAGTGATGCTTCGAAGGGAATACCTTTCATCCAAGGGTTTCTCAGTGATTTGCATCCTTTGCTGCAGAAAGCCAGGCTAGGAAGGCACACTTAGTGCTGAGACAGAGGGATAAAGGGAAAGGAAAACCAAAACCAGCTCTCGAAGCAACAAAATCTCTGTCAGCACTGGAAGTAAGACACAGGATTTGCTTCCCTGTACTGGAGTCATCTGTAGGTGCTCAGGATGGGTCTGTTGCCATGAAGCAGGAAAGTTTGAAGGACTTTGCTGAAGCGGCCTCTACTTCACGACTGAGTCACGTTTTAGTTCTTTGCGTAGGACTCTGCACAGCCGCAAAGGTCACTCCTTCTGATCTGTACAAATTGTCACTAATTATTCTGTGACTGTTTCTCTTAAATAGAGGCTGTCAATCACTGCTCCAGCTTCTGGCATGCAGCAGCTCTCCGGTTCCTGGAGAAGCTCTCCAGAGCACAATGTCTTTTGTACCTAATTATGGGCTTGCTGACTGATAGCTGTGCTGATAAGGGTGAGAAGGAAGCTCTAACTGCTCTTTAACTGCCTCTTGATTTCTTTTCTCCTTTCTCTTCCCTCCATTAAACCTCCTTAGACTTTTCATCTTGCTTGTCCGGATCTATTATGAAATGAAAAGTAAATAATATCTAGCAATTCATTTTGATAAATCAGAAAATGATCTGCTTTCATCATCCCCAGTGTCTCAGGATGGGCTTTATTCCAACAGTTTGCAATGCTGGAAGCAAAAATGCTTCTAACAGGGAAGCAGGTACTCAGACCTTCTGCTCAAAATGTGTGTTTAAAGTTACAAATTCATGTGAGGGAAATAGTGCTGAATTAAACAGAAAACAAGAATGGTTAACAGAAGTAACAGTCAAAGCATTCTGGAGATGTGCCAAAGCTGCCAGAGGGGAAACCGAGATGAGCTCTTAGGCAGAAGCTCTTCCCTGTGAGGGTGCTGAGGCGCTGGCACAGGGTGCCCAGAGAAGCTGTGGCTGCCCCATCCCTGGCAGTGTTCAAGGCCAGGTTGGACACTGGCGCTTGGAGCAACTTGCTCCAGTGGAAGGTGTCCCTGCCTGTGGCAGGGGTTGGAGCTGGATGAGTTTTTAGGTCCTTTCCAGTGTAAATCATTCCGTGATTCTATGACAAGCATATGGAAGTCCCGCAGTCCATGCTTGCAGAGCCTGGGGTGAGCTCAGCACTGCTGGCTGTGTGTCTGGAAGCCCAGGGCAATTGCTGCCCTCAGCATCTGGGAGGGTTTTAAGACGTGACCATGGGATTTGGTAGATACTCTGTGCATTTCTGGGGGTCCTCGCAGCCCATCATTGCTTGAAACAGTAAAATGTGTACTCTTATTGGACTTAATGATATTAAAGGTCTTTTCCAACCTAGTTGATTCTGTGATTCTGACTCCAAGTGAGTTGTGGTTCGTCTCTGCTCTCATTGGACATCTTGCCGTATAGAAGCCAAAGCTGGTGTTGATGAGTCCTCTGTAAGGAGAGCAAGAAGGAGACGAAGTTCTGACCATGGTGGATTATAAATGCAGTTTATTTTCATCTCTTGCTGTGAAAGCAAACTGTTCTTTGAGTTAAGGCGACTGATAGCAAAGAGAAGAGCAGTTTGTGTTCAGCTTTTTGAGTTTTTCCATTTGGTCAGAAGTTTTGAAACAGGACCTTTTTGGAGGCATGATTGAAAAACCAGTTTGTCTTCATTCACACGTCCTGAAGTGCTGCTTAGTGTGGGTTTGAATTGAGGATTAGGTGCTTTCTTCTGGCTTTTGGTGATTTTGCATGATGTCAGTGCTAGAGCGGGAAGAAGGGCCAGTTCCTGACCTTGCCTGTGATCAATTAAGTAACAGGATCCATCATAAGGTAAGTGCATGAAGCAATAATATTGGCAGATAAATGTCAACACGACATCAAAAGCTTATTACACTGTATCTGGATTTTGTATCAGGCTGCTGCAAGAAGGTCTCTATCCGAGATGGGTTTTCAGATGAATCCCAGGTGCTCTACCCTGCATGCAAAATCTCTTTGAATGCAGTTTGCTGGAAATGTTTGTTATTCCCAACTTTGGGCTGGGCTCTGTTGTGCTAATAATAGTTAAATGTGCACATCACTTCAAAAGAGAGGGAGGAAATGCTTTTAAAGGTGGAATTTGGGCTGGTTTTCCAGGGTTTGGGATGCTGGCAGCAGGTTCTGCTGCAGCTGATCAGCGCTTCTGGAAGTGAGGTCTGAGCTCTCAAAGGCAGGAAGTTTTTCCAGTGTAACTGAGCTTGTGAAGATGGGAGTTTAGAAGACAGAATGATTAATACTGCCGTTCGTGTCCAGTCACGCTGCTTCTTAAACAGTGATGAGGGGTTCAGGTCTTCTGTGGTTAACGAATGCTCTAGAAGAGCTAGGGTGAGTAACAGTGTTAGATTTTTAGCAGAACAAAATCAGATTTCTCCTATCTGCAGGGACATAGAATCCCAAAGTGGTTTGTTTTGGAAGGGACCTTAAAGCTCATCCAGTTCCAACCCCCCGCCACGCTCAGGGACACCTTCCACTAGAGCAGCTTGCTCCAAGCCCCATCCAACCTGGCCTTGAACACTGCCAGGGATGGGGGAGCCACAGCTTCTGTGGGCACCCTGTGCCAGCGCCTCAGCACCCTCATAGTGAAGGCACTGCAGGTGATATCCCAAGCAGAGCAGGCAGGGAAGCTGCTCTCCAGGGTCATGCACGTGTGAGACCGTAGGTTTGCTGTCAGCAGTGTTTGGTCCAGGAGTCTGGCATGACCTACCCTGAACAGCAAACAGGCCAGATGAATGGAAAGGGGATTCCCAGCCACTTGGGAGTCACACCTGATTCCCAGAGTCTGCTTTAGTTCAGCTATGATATTCATCAGGACCAACATCCTAGCAGTGAATCTAGGAGGAGGAATATCTGCTCTGAGAACTATAGAAAGAAAAGGCAGAGCTGCGAATCAGCATTATAGAGCAGAAGCAGCATCTCTGGTCCAGGCTCAGGAAACCACGTTCTGCTGCAGTAAATTGGATGTAAGTAGGTGGTGAGAGAGAAACTTTCAGGATAGCTTTAGAAGGAAACTAATGGCAGGAGTGAGAGGGATTAGCACGCAGTAGGAGATCCCTCCCAGTCACCCTTACCATGGGTGGCAGAGCCCAGGTCTTGCTGTGGGATTCTATCTCTTCCTTATTTCTTCACCAAAAGCAACTGTATTAAGCCAAAGTCAAGTGAGCAACCTCTTGGTTGTCACGTTGGTACAAACCAGGCTGGTCAGTGGCACCTGCCTCCCCCCACTTGCCCCAGCTCTCCCTGATTGCCAGCAATATTGAACCAAACCAGGATAAATTAGCTAAAGTTCAGCAAAACATCCCCCAGGGATCTTCTGTTGTGAGCCTTTGGAGGGTTTTGAAGTGCAGGAAGACATTATCCCTCCCCACCGCCGGGATCAGCAGCAGAACTGTCAGTCACACGCTCTAAATGCATTGGGAATATGCCAATACCGTTTTCAGCAGTAATACAATTCCTCTTCCTGGATTCTTTTCTGGTTTTCTTAAGGATTTGTTTTAAGCCTGGTGAAAGCTTCCTGTACAACTATTGGATTTCAGCTCTTCATTACACTCTCCCACTGTTTCAACCTCGTTTAGAGACCACCCAGGACCCTCATCACTTGCCCTTAAATATTCTCCTCTTTTCTCTTCCTTCCCCCTCCACCTATTCAGTCGTTTTCAATCCTAATCAGATTAGTCCTTACAACCCACTTTGCAGCCACTTAATCAGCTCTGTATGCTCTGACCCTGTCCCTTGCTTTTATCCAGCTGGGCAGCTTCTCCAGTGGACAGGAATGATGGAGCTCATTGCTTCCCTCTGCCTGCCAGGGGCTGTGGGGAATAATCAACTGCTCATGAAATGTTCAGGACCCAGGAGGTTTGTCAGCTTTGAAGATAACAGAGGCAATGCTCTGGTAATTATTTAAATTGTGGATTTATGAGCTTAGTTAATGGTGTGCTTTAAGAAATGTCATCTTTCTCCTCTTTGCACAAATTTCAGTGCTAACAGTAAGGCAAAAACAAGAGGGGAAAATAATAGAAGAAAATTTAAGAGCTTGCCAGTGTTTTATAGAATCATAGAGTTACAAAGTGGTTTGGGTTGAAGGGACCTTAAAGCTCATCCAGTTCCAAACCCTAGCTGCAGGCAGGGACACCTTCCACTGGAGCAGCTTGCTCCAGGCCCCTGTGTCCAACCTGGCCTTGAACACTGCCAGAGATGGCGCAGCCACAGCTTCTGTGGGCACCCTGTGCCAGCGCCTCAGCACCCTCCCAGGGAAGAGCTTCTGCCTCAGAGCTCATCTCAGTCTTCCCGCTGGCAGGTTAAAGCCATTCATTCCCCTTGTCCTGTCCCTACAGGCCCTTGTCCAAGGTCCCTCTCCAGGTTTCCTGCAGCCCCTTTAGGCACTGGAGCTGCTCTAAGTTCTCCCCTTCAGGAGCCTTCTGCTCTCCAGGCTGAACCAGCCCAGCTCTCTCAGCCTTTCTCCAGAGCAGAGCTGCTCCAGCCCTTGCAGCATCTCCATGGCCTTGTCTGCACTTGCTGGAGCAGGTTTACATCCAAGGAGCATGTCTGTTATCTCTCTTGCTCTATGGAAGAGGTTTGCTCAGTTGGCCTCTGTAGTACAGTGTCAGCAACATCTTTATTTCTACCACAGCATCGTGGTCTTCCAGGCTTCACAACCGTGTCCACCAGGACCCTCTTCTGGAATGGGGCAGCCACAACATCCAGCTTGGAACTTTCTGCCACCTTCCCCAGAGCCCTCACGCTGGTGTACCCATCCCTGTTTGCTCCAGGTGGTTAAACTCTCTCATTTTTTATCATCCTTTGTGACATGCATGGGCATTAAATACTGTTTTTTGGATCTCCTATCTGGCAACGTATCAGTTGCAGCCTAGGGAGAGCTGGTCTTCTCATCCATTCCCCTTTCCTCAGTGTTTGTAGGCATTAACCATCATTCCAGCTCCCTTACTTTGGAGATCTTTGGGATGATGCAAACTGTTGGTGTCTGCCAAAATCCAGTGCTCTTCTTTTTCCATAATGTTTGATCTCAACAGCCCAGGAGTCTAAGCAAAACTGAAACTTGAACACACTGATTTCATGTAGCATCAGCTGCAAAATGGTGTGTGCAGAGCTCTAACGTACAATTAAATTATCCAAAAGCAGCCTGCCTCCTTACCATCTGCTTTTCCAGGGAAAGCAAAATACCTACATGCTTTTAATTGCAGATAGAGTTTAAACAAATAGGGTGTTGCTTTACAAGCTGCCGCTTTCTTCTTTGGAGATCAGATTGCATTTTCATCCCATTATGAAAACGTGCTACTGTTTCATCTCTTCTTTTGACTGTTAAATGTGTTAAATGAATGAATTTTCACAAAATAGAGAGATCTGTCCTAACTTAATAAGTAAAATATTGAATTTGTTGCCTACAGAACAGCAGACACACAACAAAGTTCTACTTCAGAGGCTGCGTTCCCTGTGGTGGGTGTGTTTGTGCATCTCCTCCTCCTCCTCTGGTCTCTTCCAAAGAATTTCATATGGGAATAACCATAAGAAGCTGTTGTGGATCTCGGATTAACACTGTATTGATTGTTGCATACACCAAAGGTTTGAAGTTCAGCTTGAAGTTTTATTTCCCACAGGAATATTGGGGTGTCCAGGAGAAGGACCAGCCATTGGCAGGTTATCATCAATAGCAGAACCCTTCCATTCGCTGACAGAAGTTTGAATTATTTGCACATCTTCTACTATTACACTTAATTTATGCTGTTTCCATGCAATTCCCTGTATTTTCAAACTTTCCATGTTGAACATATACTAGATTGGAAGTGCAGCACATGGGTAATGTCACGTCAGTAATGGGAGGCTGATGGCTCGATACAATTCCCATACGCATTTCCATCCTTACCATAGATGAGGAAGAATTCCACGTACTCCTCCAGTGCAGGGTTTTTTTCTGTCTTGCAACTATTCCAGTGCTCACAGCAAACCCTGTAACAAGAATCCAACATTAGGATGGTGCATGAATGAGTTAATAGTAAGTCTCTGCTCGGGTGTTTTGCTCCAAAGTCGTGTGCGCCAAACTGACCTTTAATCTTGGCATATAAATCACTTTCCAGTCCTATTATTTGTAAAATCCTACAGGCTTGCAAATGCACAAAAGAAGCCTTTGTCTCTTATTAATTTAATTTATAGGTTAAAGTTTCAAATCAGTGGCAAGCAAAAGCTGATTTACTGTATTCACTTCAGGAATTGCTGTTCTGGAAAGCACAGCATTTGCTGGGCTGCCTACAAACTGGACTATGCAATTAGGAGCTTCTGTAATTATATATAATGTCATATAATTTGCTTATCTTTTGGGGTATGTATTATACATAAAAGCTGGGAGAGTAACTCAATGTGGATTAGCTCTTTCAACCCTAAACACTCAACGAATTGGGAAAGCCACTGGGTTTTGCCTTATTCTATTAACACTGTGGCAGGATCAGTGCTTTCAAGCATTTGAAGTTGCTGCCCTTTTCTTTCATGTATAGAGTTATCCCATCATCTCTCGTACAATGCCATTTGTGCTGCAACAAAAAGTAGCCTCTTCCGGGATAAAATATAGATAAAAGCAGTAAGGAGCTTTTTTTGCCACCAATTTAAAACGAGGCAACCATTCCTCTTATTTTAATTTGATTTAAGCTATGAAATTCCCATGTGGAGTCAGATGCGGGGATGCTGGTTTTCCCTCTCACAATTAGGAGTGTTCCCATCTGCAGTTCAGACCCATTCCTTTCACTTCATGGGATTTCGAGTGAAGCAGTTTTGTAACCAGGTTTTGTAGTCTGTCTCCAAATAAGCAGAGACAAAGAAATAACTTTTCCATAACCACATTCCAGGGCAAAAGCTGTGACTGCTCTAGGGGCTCATGAAAGGCTTTTATCTCTTGACCAGTTTACATGGAAAAGTAGGGGATGTGAATTGTTGCCCTTGCAAGCATTATGGAAATATTTGTATTAAAAATGGCATTTCTCTTCCTCATATTCATGAATTCACTTATCTGTATTTTCCAAGGATCATATTCTTCCCCTTCCCCTTTTCAGTCTGGCCGTCTCCATGGCTAAAAGGGGTTTTATTGCTTTAGCATTAATCAAGAGGTTTGGCAGAATTGAACTGGATCCTGTCCAATTAGACAGAGACAATATTGAGTTTCGAAGTGTCATGTTGGATCCATTGGAATGTAACACGAGCTTGTCAGTCTCTGCAATCAATATGTGGCGTTAACAACGCCAGAGGTGGATGAATGCCCACCTTTGCCCTGCAGCCATGGGGGAGTCACCTGCGCAGGGAAAAGGTTTTTGTCTCTTCTTGGAGCCCTGTTCCATGAACTCATCTTCCTCAAAGAACCTGCTTAACACAGAATCATAGAATCCACTGGGCTGGAAAAGACCTTTAAGCTCATCCAGTCCAACCGTTGCCCAACGCTGCCAAGGCCACCGCTAACCCATGGCACTGAGGCCTCATCTCCATGGTGTGTGAACACTTCAGGGATGGTGACTCCAGCACTGCCCTGGGCAGCCTGTTCCAATGCCTGAGCACCCTATGGGGAAGGAATTGTTCCTCATCTCCATCTAAATCTGCCCTGGTGCAGCTTGAGGCCGTTTCCTCTTGTCCCATCCCTTGTTACTTGGGAGAAGAGACCAGCCACCTCCTCTCTCCTTCTGGAGTCCTGCTGCTAGTTCCAGCCTTCCTCCAGGCTGGGCCCTCCAAGCATTGGTTGCCGTGGTGAGTTGTATCCAGTACCCCTATTTCACCCCCATTTTCTCTTGGGAGTATTACTGCTTCCAGTTAAGGAAGTGTCAGGCCTTCTGTGTGTCAGGCCCGTGGAGAAGAGCGTGGGGAGACATGAACCAGCAACTGCTGGAGCTGAGCAGATTCCGTTCTGCAGCTAGTACAATTAAAGAGCATTTACTGAAGTATTAAATGTGAGTGAGCTGTAATACCCACTTGTCTAACAAAGAATGTGTAGGACTGTTGGTAGCTCAAGGGCCTTGCAACAGTTTTTCATCTTGTTTGATAAAATTTCCTGTCATCCGCCTGAGGGGCAGAAGTGGAATCCCACACAGGAGGTGGCCCATGCTCTGCATGAGATGAGTAAGGATTGCTAAATCCTTAAGGCAATAGTTGCAATTAACAGTTTGCAAGCAGCCCGCAGTGGAAATCTGCTTGAATGTGTTATCCTTGGCCCCGAGGCAAATAAGGGAAATATTTTAATTCGAGGAGTTGATTGCAATTTTAGCAGCCGTTCAGTACCCAGTTTGGCAGGAGGTGTAAAAGGCTGCCCTGCTCTGCTCAGCCGAAGGACTGAGAGCACCGGCGCAGCCGTGGAAACCAAACAGGAGCAAGAACAGGCTGGGAATGTTTCTTAACTCCTTATGTCATTCATTAATGATTTTTTAGTGCTGTTGAATACTCACTTGAAGTTTAATCATCAGAAAGAGTATTTATTTCCAGCCATGCAGAACAGCTGCCCCTAGAGCAGGTAGCATGGTCACATCCTGAGACCTCTGAGCCGTTGCCAGCTCAGTGCTGTCTCCCTTTGCCCTTGCTCACTAGTTCTGTTGGTAAACAGAGCTGATGGATGGTTCACAGCCTCTTCCTCCTTTTGAACATTGAACCTGAACTACTTGAGTGCACAAGGGATTGACAGTGTAGAGCAGGAGCTGGTAGGAATCTACAGTGACCTCTTTTCTCTGCCAAAAACAGTGAAAGGATAATGTAGCATGTAGTTATTAAAGGGTCGTTTTCTCCAAGCCGGTCAAACCTGCCTTTCCTAATTGAGCTTTGGTTTTATTGCATAGAGAGTAACTGGCTTTTGTGACTTGCTGAGCTTAAAGTTCACCTGAGGGTGCCTCCTGAATTCCTGCACTGCAGATCTGTGTGCTGACCTTGGGTGCTGTCATCAGGGAATCTTCTTCCAGCAGTTCTTATCCCAACCTTGATCCTACCAGAGGGTGCTTGGGAAGGTCCTGCAGAGATTGTCAAAGAGACACTGAGGGAGGGTTCACCTTGACACCCTCCATGGGGAAGTAGGCAAGCTCTCTCCATGTTGGGGTGCTCTGCTTTGGTCCCTAAAAGGATGCTCTTCTGCTTATGGCCTTTTCCTCCTACCGGTGGTCCTCACACTGTGGCCCCACAGGGCAGGAGGTGGTTGAAAGGGTTGGGAGCTCACCATTGCTTGACTGAATCCTGCTGGAGTGCTCCTTGTGAGAGGTGCTGAGCAGTTCCAGCAGGTTGATCCCTTGGTGTTTCCCCAGACCTTGTACACACAGTTTTAGAAGGCCAGTCCTTGAAGTCTTTGAGCCACCAGTCTGAATGTCACCATGCTCTGTGAATTTGTCAGCAGTGAGAATTGCCTTTAGACCTTTCCGAAGAAACGGGACCAGAAATACGTCTTCAAAAAGCAGCTTTTCTCCCTTAATGCATTTTGCTTCTGCAGGACATCTGATCACGGCTATTCCTCTGTGTATGTTTGTGTGCAATTTTCATCAAGCTGCTCCTGCTGTACATTTTCCTAACCACAAGCAGGGTCTAACAGGACTTTTTATAACTCCCTTTTGCTGTTCCCTGTGCCAAATTTGCAGCAGCAGCACACATGATCCCAGTGTGCTACCAGAGACAAGCGTTAGCTGATTACCTTGGGGGGATGTAAAGGCCAGCAGCAGTTGTGGCTGGGTAGCTGCTGAAACACTGGAGATTTACTTTCTCTTGGTTTATTCCTCCTGTAAATCTCAGCAGTGTGACTAACATCCAGCCCATCACTCTCCTCAATGCTGTAATGAGTTTATCAAGCTGATGAGTGAGGGTGAACGGAAGTTCTGTGCGTGATGGGGCACGATGCTGCGTGTACCCGAAAGCCACATGTGTTATGACACTAAACACAGAGCTTTCTCAACTAGGAAGTGCCTCTGAGATTGGTAGTTGATGTTTTCTTGTTTGTGGGATGGCTGCGAAGGACAAGGTGCTGTCGGAAGGGCTGGAAAAGAGTGATACAGGGAGGCTTTTTGTGGCTTTTATTTTTACTTCTGAAAGAAAAGATCTGAAGGTGACAAGAAGCTTTTATCTATGAAGATTTCATCTATGGCTTTGTCCTGTTTAGGCTCTTTGTATGTGTAGCCTGTAAGACCCCATAATTCATACTCTTCTCCCTAGCATGAGTAACTTAGGGGTAACCCAGCACAGAGGCTCAGGAAGCACGGGTGGGAGCCTGCAGGGCTTGAAGGGCACAAGGGAGAAGCTGAAGCTCAGGAGCAGATACTTATTTGCAGATATTTACTCCTTGCTTGGCATCACCTCCTGTTTTGTCTGACAAGGATAAGTCCGGATTTCATCGGATGTGATTTGCCTGCAGCAGATCTCCAAGGAGCCCATGTCAGGCTCAGCATCTCTCCCCCTGTGACTCCTTGCTTTGGGCAATAAGACAGGCTTTTAGCAGGGTTGCCTCTGCATCAAGCCTGGTATGGGTTTAATTTGCTAGTTAAGATGTTACTGACTTCTGGATTTCTGATGTTTCCTCTTGTAGGAAATCTTATATGTCACCTATACGAGAGTGGGTTGGCTGGGGGCTTTTAGGAGAGCACTCAGAAATCCCTTTCTGTTTCTTTGGCACTTTAGTTCAATTTGCGCTGTACACTAAAGAAACAGTTCCCTTTAGGTTAGGATAGGTTACACGCTCTCCTCTGTGGAAGAACAAAGGTCTGTCTGTTACAGCCAGCGTGGTTGTACGTTGGGAGGTGATGCTGCAGCCGTGAGGATGCAAGCTGGGATTTGGGATGGATTTCACTTGTTAGGGGTTGATGAGCAATGAGAATGTTGCAATGAAATAGGAAATAAACAGCCCCTTAAATACTGCAAATGGGGAAATAAATGGGATGATTAAAGCACAGAGTGTTGGCTGCTGCATTGTTGCTTCCTGGAGGGACCCTGCAGCAGCCCTTTGTGGCTGGATTCCGTGGTCCTTGCTTGCTGAGAGGGGGCCAGTGGGGTCAGGGGGGTCGTTGCTGCCCTTAGGCTGGGTTGATGCCTGGGAACAGCTCTGCCCTCCTCCGGAGGCCAAGCAGACTCCTCCGCCTCCACGGAGTCTCCATTGAGCTTAACTTGCAGCTTTGTACCAGATTTGGGCTTTTTTGGCGCTGCTGAGGTGCTGGCTCAATGCCATAGCTTGAAGGTGATGGCTAAAAGTGGGTAAAATCTCTTAATTTTTTGTTAGCATCTATCATTTAACCAGATCTTCATGGGTAACATAAGGTTTGGCCTTTTCCTAAGCTGTCCTGGGTGGTCCCTAGTGTACAGCACCTTTTTGGCTGTTTAGGTCACATCCTTCCCAATGGCTGCATGCTCGCAGAGCCCATCCTTGCGTCTTGGCACAGATGCCCTGCATAGGACATGCTTTGACATTCCCTGAAGTGCATGACATAAAAAGCGCTCTATAGCAATAACCACAATGCCTTTTCATGCAGCCTTTTAGTCCACCTCTGTATTAGAGCCTGTTGGAGATGGTGGCCTGGTGCTCATGTGGCTCTGGAGCATCCAAACCTCTGCACAGTAGCAAGCCCTGACCTCTCCTGTAGGACTTTTCACGCTGGGAAAAGCAAACCCCCATGGACCCTTAATAAGTATTTTCATGTTTGGTTTAAGGAGGCTCCACAACATGCTGGGTTTATGGGTACTGCATCTGTATGCACCAGAGCTGGGTTTAGGGTCCCTCTGGGATGAATGGCCCAATTACTCCCCTAGTCTTTTCTTCCAGAAGTTGTAATCTAGAGGTAAAACAGCTACAGATTTGTATAATCTCTCCTTGGCCATCAGTCACTGCTGCTGGAGTGTAGGATTGAAGGCCACAAAAAAGCTGGTCAGTGATTTTTACCCTGGAACAGTGGTTGAAATGATGACTTGAAGCATTATGTGATTTGCCTGTGGCTGAAATGATGACTTGTTTCTCCTGCTGTTAACATAACCTCTTATAACCTTGTAACCTTGATCCCAAAGAGTAGTTGGAGCAGACCTGGGCATGTGTTGCTGAAGGTGTGGAGATTTCAGCACCTGATACCACGCAAGGAGAGCTGACTTCTTAGATCTCCTTGGGCTCCTCTTAAACAATCCTAGGCCTATGCCCTGACTCTGTACCTGGTTTTGCCCAGTACAAATGTGAATGTTCATAGGACTCAGAGACTCAGATCCAGTGAGTTGTTCTGTAAGGTCACCCACATGAGGACCGAAGACCAGAAGCCATCCATGGTGGAGTAGCCTGCACAGTCAGTGGGAGAGGCAGGGAGAGGAAGATTCTGCCTGTCTGAAGCCAGGTGGGTACACAGAGTGGGAAAATAATTGTCAGCTTTGGATTTCAGTAGAGCGTCAGACTTGATATACTTGTTCATAGGGGAAACTTCCACTGGCCCTTCTTTGCCCGTGGCTCCAAGAGGAGTTGTCCGTGTATCTCATTGCCACTTCCTAAGCCACAGTTTCTTGACCATGATTCCTCCTTTGCCAGCCAGTAAATTTAAGCCCAGTAATGTCAGACCTTGTGCTTCTGTTCTGCAGTTTGGGCTTGGGGAAAAGTAAGCACCACCAAAAGCAGGAGATGGGGTTTGTCGTGGAACTAAGAGATCATAACATGTCCAGTGTGTACTGTGGGAGTACATGTCAGAAAGTCAACAAGCAGGTGCCATGGGAATAGTTGGTTCTTAGCCAAAACATGCTCCCGTAAAAGCATCTTTGGCAGAATTCCTTGCAGTGTGCATGTGTTCCTCTTGGTCCTGAGCGTGGTGGCCATCGATGTGTCCAGGGGTCTCAGGTGTCAGTAAGTAATAATTAACTCACTGTTTAGCACTGTACATTTATAATGGGTTTGTGGCTTCTGGCTTACTATTTCTTTATTGTGGTCCTTTAAGGAAGCTTGTTGCAGGACCTGGTTCTACCTGCTGAAAGAATTTATTGTCAAAGATATTAAGAGCTTTGTCCTGGTTCTTGTACAGATTTCACAGGATAAATCATATCCATGTTCTGGGACCATGAGTGTCTGGCTGTGACACCACCTGCTATTGATAAACTATGAAGTGGCCTCTCTCGAGTAAATGAAACACAAATTGCACAAAGCAATTACACATCAGCCTTTTCATTCCCTGCCCTCAATATTTCATATTATTGCTTGAGATTTAGCAGAAATTTAATACTTTATCTTGTTCTGAAGAGTGAGCCATCCCTCCGAGGCTCAGCATTCCTTTGGCTCTACAGGATGGATTTTGGGTTCCAAGCACAGCTTATGGTTTGCCAAATCTAAGTTACTCTGTACCCACGTTGAGTGGATGATTAAAACTTCTGAAGCTTGCTCAAGAATGTGCTTTATGTTGAATTGCGTGGCAGGGAAGATTCCTCCTTTTTAATGTTTCATTGGAAGCAGCCTCTGGTCAGAAAGCCAGACTCAACCAGGACATTCTGAGTCCCTCATCTTTCCAGATGCTGGGTTAGGCCACCAGAAGTATCTCTTTATTCGATAAGGATCCAAGATTTATCTTTACTGAAAGTAATTTAGAGGCATCGATGCAGCGCTTAGTTTTGTGGTTATTAGATGAGCATCTGATCTGCTCTGCAGTGGGGATGCTGTCCTGCAGCTTTACTAATGGTAGAAATTTCATTAGCCTGTGGGGCTCTGGTGTGATAAATACTTCCATGTGTGAGAATTTGACCGTTCAAGATAGGAGTTTTATGGACTTCTGTGCATAAAAGCATCCCCCGGCTAAGGATCGTTTCATGTATGATTGAAACAAAATATGATTGATGTTGCTGGAGAAGGAAAACCTGGTGCAAATGTAGAAGGAGAAAAGGGTATAGAGGGCGTCATGGGCATCGCTGAAGCCTGGAGAGCCCTGAGTTTCCACGATGTTGATGTCATGGGAATTGTGGTGGGTCAACAGTATTGAAACAGGATGTGGTGGAAGAGAAGGATGTGCAGAGGCAGGTCTGTGGGATACCAGGCTATGGAGCTTCAGCTCCTGATGAGACGGCTCTGATGGCTTTGGGGCACTGCCTGCAGGAAATCTGCATCCTAGGAAAGAAAATAGGGTAGGAAGTTAATGGCGGTGTTGCACTCAGAAGATGCACCCAGGAGCTACCTCCAGGATCAGCCCATGGCCTGGGTCCAGAGATTGGGCTGCTTCATCATATTGCCACTGGCTCAGGCTGTCTCAAGGAGTGCCATCTAGTGCTTCTCCATAGTACTGGAGCATCCCAAATCCTTCCCTTTGGAGAAAGTAGGGCCTCCATTGGCTTGTTTTGTTGTACTAATCCAAGGGCTTGTGGAAAGCTAGGTGTTTTGGTTCCAAGTTTCTTGGGAGGTTTCTTTTTAAGCTGACAGAGGAGAGATTTAGATTAGATATTAGGAAGAAGTTCTCCCCTGTGAGGGTGCTGAGGCGCTGGCACAGGGTGCCCAGAGAAGCTGTGGCTGCCCCATCCCTGACAGTGTTCAAGGCCAGGCTGGACAGGGTTTGGAGCAACCTGTTCTAGTGGGAGGTGGCACTGCCCATGGTAGGGGGTTGGAACTGGATGAGCTTTAAGGTCCCTTCCAACCCAAACCATTACACGATATTAATGCTGTGGGGTAAAACTCTTGGTTTTAAATGCTTATTTCCAGTCTGCGCACTCAGAGAATGTCCTTTGTTCCTTTAAACTAAAACGATGCTGTTGCTGTGGAAGGATGGTGCCCTGGGCCCTCTCGTAGGAGGCCTGAGGTGGGAGGAAGAATGATCCCATTATTCCCCGTAGACATGTGGGGAGCTGCACGTGCAGAGGGGCTGTTTCAATGGGGTGGGCAGCTGGGAGGACAGCAGAGTTCCTTCTGATTTGCAGAGGCTTAAGGGAGAGCAGTTTGGGTTTGTCCCAAAGGGCTTCACCCCAAAGGTTGTCAAGATTTTGCTTTCAGTGAGTTTGGCTCCGGAGTGGAGGTCCCCAGCTCCCCATCGACACCTTTACAGGCCACTCTCAGTTCATGCCAAAGCTCTGTCGTTTTTATGTGGCTATTATAATGTAAATCTGTCCATGTTGTGGCATAGAAACAGCAGCATTTTCCCTTTGCAGTGTTAAAACAACCCGATGTTGTTTCTTCCTCTGGTTTTTGTCCTACAGCAGTGGGCATTTCCTGCCCTGAATGCGAAGACTGAGGAAGCAAATCCTGGTTTAAAATGAAACAGGAGGTTGTGTCTCCTGATATTTGAAGCAATGTCGTTTCTGGTGCTTTTCTAGAGGGTGTTTTTGGGTAGCAAGCTGGTATGGTGATGTTTTGATTAGGGATGAGCGCTGGATACTGGGATTCTCAGAGGCAGGGATGAGGTTTACCGCATGGGATGCTCTCCGGCAGGTCCCTGAGGCATGTGGCGCTGGCAGGAAAACCATTGTGAAGCCGTTGAAGGTGTCACGCTTCTTATCTGCTTTTTGTTTATTAAAAAGGGAAAAAAGAGGCTACAAATAAAGCAGTGTCACAAGATCCCACTTGTAATTGTGGGTCCTAAATGAATTAGCTATGGTGAATGTTCTGCATGGCTTTCTCTCTCCTCTAAAGAAGGACCCCTTTGTGCATCACAGCCCAAGGCTGCCCAGGCAGGATCCGCACATGAAATACCTGAGGGCATTGCAGGGCCTTTTCCTCCCTCTCTTATTTTCACACTTCTCTTCCCCTTTTCCTGCCTGTCCTTTCAAATTCTTTGGATGGCAGGATTTCCTAACATCTCTGTAAAGCATCGCTTCCTCTTCAGCTCCTTCAATGCATCTCGAATCCACAGCAGTAGTAGTGTTTTTAACGTATGAGCTGCTGCTGTGGATTTCCAGACCTCCACAGGCTGGCAGATGCACTGATCCTGATCCAGTGATCCGATACTGCTCCTCTCACTCCTCTCTGGTGGTTTGACCACTGTTCCTGTCACCTTTTAAGTGATGTGCCTCTTGATTTGGGGCTTACTGTTTGTATTTGCTTTTTGTAGCCTATTACAACCTTTTTTTTTTGGTGATAACTGACGCTGTTTTGCTCTTTGTCATTGACTGAGCTGTGGCTTCCGAGAGTACTGCCAGGGGCAAGTCTGGATTTGGCGGGAGCTCTGCTCTGGAGCCAGCTGAGAGAGCTGGGATGGTTCCGCCTGGAGAGCAGAAGGCTCCTGAAGGGGAGACCTTAGAGCAGCTCCAGTGCCTAAAGGGGCTACAGGAAACCTGGAGAGGGGCTTTGGACAAGAACAGGTAGGGGCAGGCCAAGGGGAATGGCTTTAACCTGCCGGAGGGGAGATTGAGATGAGCTCTGAGGCAGAAGCTCTTCCCTGTGAGGGTGCTGAGGAGCTGGCACAGGGTGCCCAGAGAAGCTGTGGCTGCCCCATCCCTGGCAGTGTTCAAGGCCAGGTTGGACACGGGAGCTTGGAGCAACCTGCTCCAGTGGAAGGTGTCCATGCCCATAGCAGTCTACAGGCAATAGCTGCTAACCTTAAAAGTATAATTGTGTTTTATATAATCATATTTAATACAGTTTATACCGCAATTTCTATTTTAAACTTGTAATTTAAAATAATTAATCACCAACAGACTCGAGGCCCTTCTAGATTTTTTCATTGCATTTGTGCTTCCTGACTGTACAGACCCGGGGTCTGCCCTCCCAGTGTGCGCACCAGCTTTTCCCCTCCCAACACCCCCTTGTGCGTGGGGATGCGCAGCCGAGGAGCGGAGCTGCTGATGGGTAAGGAATGTGTCCATCAGCCCCTAAATAAATCAGGATGGGAAGTGTGTCAGGAGAGCTGCTCCACCAGCTGTTCCACCAAGCTGTCACCACTCGCTCAGAGACAAGAATTACGCTGATACAATAAAGACAGGACATTGTTCAGCCAGCACGGCTGTACTGGTCCAGCTTATCTCTATTCCCAGTAAAGGCAAGCTTTGAGCCAAGCTCTGTGCAGAGCATTCCCAATAGCTGAGCATCCTCCAGGATGCTCATCTTTCCAATGGGGATGTGCTGTCAGAAACATGCTCTGCTGCACCAGGAGCTCCTCCAGCCCCAGCTCTGTTAATGGAGTTATCCTTAAAGAGGAGTAAATCCAGTACAAACCCATTCCTCTGCAGCCAACCTACCAGTGCAGCCTGGCTATAATCTGTTCCAGTTGTAAACTTACGATCAGCCCTACCCTTACTCCCCTTTTAATACTTTTGGGGCTGTTTGGGCTCAGTCTGCTCAGCGTGAGTATAATCTTGTTTCGTTGGGCAGAGCAGTGTTGGTGCAGGCAGGTCAGGCTAATTAAACTCCACAGCCGTTAGTGTACTGACACTTTTGATAGAGTAACTGGAGTAATTCATGTCTCAGTTCAGCAGCACCCGAGCCAGGCCTGACATTGGAGACATATTTCATAGAGCAGTAATGAGCCCAACTTTCAGGTCTGCCTGCTCTTCCCCAGCCCTCAGCAACGTGCCTGCGACACGCTGTTTACCCAAGGAAATGAAAGCCAGCAATGTGCATGCTGAGGGGGTTTTATTTGTATGTTTGTGTTTAAAACAAAAACACCCTCCCAAAGAACCCCCCCTCACAACACCCTCCCTGCCTGTTAAAGTTTGTGCATGATTGATTTTAGTGGGTGGATTAAAAGAGCAAATCTTTCTTACCACGTTCCAAATCATCCATCAGAAATCAGAGGGGAGACTTTTCTGCCCTCTCCGTTATCCTGGGTTTAATTGTGAGGCCTGGATGTGTGTGCAAAGCGTTTCTGAACGTAATTGGATGAGGGTCACTGCCTGCCCTGAGATATATGGGCACACTAATCAGAGAATAATTTCAACCCAGGTTGAAGTTGCCAGTAGAAGTTGTAAAAGTTAATTTTATAGGAGCTTGTACAAAATATCAGCGAGCAGGTTTGGACTTGGAGTTTATTTGCTCTGTCCAGTGACATTTTTATTATGTTTTATTATTATTATTTGTGTTTTAAATGCAATTTTGGGCAGAGAGCTAGAGAGGAGGGAGTGCTGACCTGAATAGCAGCCGGAGCAGTGTGTGCTGATGGATCAACCACGCTAGGAGGAATTCGTAAGGTGACATGAGCTGCTCTAGTTCACAGCTAGAATGCAATCAAAGTGAAGGATGGTTTATGCATTTTTACCGTTACATTTGTTCTTCTGATTTCCAGCAAGTGGCAAAACCCATCAGAGTGTCTTAAATAAGTGGGTTTATATATTCCATAGCCTCGTGCTCTCTATGGATGAAATACTTCGAAGCCGCTGTCCTGGTCTGAGCCCTGTGGTACCCGTGGGTAAGGAAGGTGGGGCGCGGCTCATGTGGTGGGAACACACAGATTTTGGGATGTCTGTGGGACAGCACATGCAGCGAGCAGTCAGTTTGGAACTTCATCAAACCCATCTCACATAATTTTTGTGTTACAGCAATGTGAGGCCTTCCTTAATCTGCCCCTAATAAGGTTAGATTGTGTGGTTCCCATTAGTCTTAATAGATATGGCTGAAACCCAATGTCATCAGGTATAGATTGCTTCCATTTATATCCTTATTTCAGGTGAAATGCTTCATACTTGGATTTTTGCCATACTTGCCTTTTTTTTTCCTCCGTAACTTTCAGCACAGTCTGTTGCTGAGTGGGGCAAGCCCATGCCTCTGATCTAAAAGACTTCGTTAAGGATCTAATTGTACAAATAAGCATGGAATAACCCACAGGAAGTAAGAAGTGAATCTTGTCCCATTGTGAAAACATGCAGTGGGGGAACTAAGTGTGAAGCAGCAACTGGAGTTACCCTGGAGATGTGCAGGGGCATCAGCAGACCCTTGCTGGACCCTGTCTTCAGGGCCCTCCTCCAGGCACCCTGCCAGGCGCAGGCTCTGCTGGGTCCCACACCAAAACACACAGTATTAAACATTACAGCCCTTATAAATGAGTAATTGCTTTGGAAAGAGCCCCGTTAAAAGAGTGAAAGATGGCAGTGCCATGAAGTTACCCATTAAACTGGAGCAAACACCTGGGGAGCCCCAGTGAAGTTACTGACAAAGCGCTGCAGGATCACAGCTCAGCTCTGCTCTGGAATCCTGGGCTCCAGCCCGAAGGACCTTCCCTGCTTTTTCAACACCATCACTTCAATGTGCTTTCTCAAAATAGTTTTCTGTGGTCCTGGAGAATCCCCTGAGCTTTGCAGTTTAAATACAAGCCAGCCCTCAAATGAAAGCTTTGTAACATTCAAGCAGCACGCGCTGACGGTTTCTTCAGCATGGCATGACCCTGTTTCTGAAAGCAAACAAGATGGTCAGACTTCTCACTGAAGGATTTTGGGCTACTAAATGACCTGAAATGCTTTTTGATGCCTGTCTGGTTGGTTACCTTTATATTTGTTCCTTCCCAAGTGAAAAGTTTGGTGTCTGGAGGGACTGTTGGTAATTTTGGGCTAATGCTTGTTCCATCCCCAGCAGAGATGTCAGTGTTTGCCAATGAGGTGTGGCAGTAGTGTCTTATCATATTTTCCCTGGAGGATGTTGAGCAAGGGTTTGGAATATGCGTTGCGAGAAAATCCTTCACATTAGTCTGTCATGGCATCAAAGCAGCATCTTTGATTTGAAATGGTATTTCAAATACCCCTTGTTTTATCTGATGCTAACCGACACACCAGGTTGCTCTGTACCTGCAGTGCTCCTGAGGTCAGTTCCAGTAACCTGAGGCTTTGTGAGCCTTGTTCTTTACACGCAAGAGGTGAGATGGATGCCAGGTAAAAGAAGTGGGAGACCAGGGAGCTCCAGGTTGTACTGGAAAACAGCCTTGTGACAGCACAGAGGTACCTTATAGGAGAGGAGAAACAGGATGAGTAAGCACAGGTACATCAAAGATTTCTTTCCATATTGGTGTGGTGATGGCCTTTCCTTCCTCCCTTCCTAACAAAGCCGAAGGTGAGCAAAGAAAGCCCAGCACGTATTGCTAGTGGCTTCCAGGCTTCCACCTTGCCTGTAGCCTGGTCAGCAGCTGCGTTTCATAGAATCCCAGCCTTGTTTGTGTCAGAAGGGACCTCAAAGCTCATGCAGTTCCAACCCCCTGCCATGGGCCAGGACCCCTTCCACTAGAGCAGGGTGCTCTGAGCCTCTGTGTCCAACCTGGCCTTGGACACTGCCAGGGATGGGGCAGCCACAGCTTCTGTGGGCACCCTGTGCCAGCGCCTCAGCACCCTCACAGGGAAGAGCTTCTGCCTAAGAGCTCATCTCAGTCTTCCCCTCTGTCAGTTTAAAACCATGATTGTTCATGGTCATGAGAGTTTTCCGCAGTTGCTTCACATGAGGTGAAAATAGGACTTTTCAAAGAGGGGATTGTGTAATTGGAATTGGTTTTGAGCCCACTGTGAGCACCATTCTCATTCACCTTCCTGTTATTCATCTCGTCATGTCATCCGAGCTGCAGAATCTCTATTGTTTTCTGCTGGACTGAGCCTGGTAGCGGAAAAATTACTTTGGAGAGATCTCAGGGGACTTCATGACTAATAATAAACCGCTGGAGGAGTCAGCAAGTATTTTGCGTTGGCATTCAACACAAAACAGGCATTTTGCCATTTGACTTCAGAGAGTACCTGCTTTGCTTTGCTGCTTTTCAGGCACCCTGTGTGTGCTCTGAGCTTCTGCTCAGCTGCACCCATTCAAGCCTGTGCCAGGTAATTTTTTTTTTTATTACATAGGTTTGATAAAATCAAATGTAAACAGCATTTGAGAAGGGTTTGCCCTGTGAAGCACTGCCCTGTCTTGTGCTGGGGGTAGAATGAGAGTTCAGGTTTGTACGTATTGTTAGAAGCAAGAAAGACTGTGGCTATTAAAAATAGAGATGGGTATTGAAGGTCTGTTCAGTGTCTGCAGGACAGGTAAACTGTTAGGGCTGTAGCAGTTGTTGGTTGTAGCATTCCAGGGATAGATGGATTTCCTTATTTCTGCAAACTTGAGGTAGTAAAGTTCAGTCGTAGTTTGGAAAAGCAGGGAAGTCACTCAGCCCTTTGCAGTATCTATGAAATATTTGGTCACAGGCTTCATGCCCTATATAAAGACAGTCATAAAAGATATCTTTGCAATTTATGAGTTGAAGCAAATTGTTTCTTTTTAGTAAATGTATGATTATATTGGGAGTTGTGCTCTTTTCCTTGATGCTGCAGTTGTATCTCTGGTCCTTAGAACAGGGAACGAAGAGCAGCTTCACCAAGGATCTGCAGGGGTTGATGTGGTGGCCGGTGGGTGCCACAGCTTGGGATGTCCTCGGTCAGTGTTTCCATGTGTGATTGCTCCAAGCAGCACACAAGCAGCATCAGCACAGGCAGAGGGAAAATGTGGTAAATGCCACTTGATTCTCCTTATGCCTAATAGTGACATTGTCTAATGCAGGGGTCCTGCTTTGCAGAGTGGCATTTTCTGATGTGCTTCTGTAGAGAAGGGTTCAGTAGCACGCTGCTCAGGGAATTCTTGAATGCTTTCCCAGTGGTTTCCTTCATTACTGCAGAAGTTGAATTCCAAGAGCCAGGCTGCAAACAATATTAGTGTGGGGATGACAGATGGATACTTGTAAAGCTGCTGCCTGCATTGCTCCAGGTTTGATGCCGAAGTTTATTAACCAGAGCAAAAAAGAAACTTGGGGACAGGAGAGGTCTCATGTAGGGTGGGTAAAGCTGAGCTAGATGGGACCAGGTGGCCCCCAGGCCCTGCAGTGAGGGCTGAGGTGTGAGGATGCTGCAGGCAGTGAGATGAGCCTTGTCCATACCTTTGCTTTCCCCTATATTCCTTGAACCTTGTAGTCTTTTTTTCCTAGTGTTGAAGGAATGTCAGGGGTTGTTTCTGGCTCACGGAGGTTGTGGGTGAGTAGTGGCTGGTCTGCCTTCCAGGTCATTCCCTATGGCTCTGAGACCAAACACAAAGCTCCAGGAGCAGAGCTTGCTCTGGTAGGGGCCAGCTCCCAGACTCCAGTGGGCATGGATTATGCTCTGAGTTCCCATCTCACACCAGCCCACCCTGTGAAGAACAGAATTAAGTGCTCTGAGTCCCTTTAATTAAATTTGTAGGTACCCATAAATTCCCCTCATTTTTCGTTACCACGTAGGATGAGAAAATCACGCTCCTGGCTCTCAAACTTCAGTGAGGAGCTCAGTGTAGTCTGTCTCCTGTAACTACATCATGGCTGAATCTATTAATGGGTGAGAAATCACTTTATTTGACTCTTCTCTTGTATCTGACGTTGAGCAGTTTCACAGCTTTGGTTCCTGGCTTCAGGAAAACATGTTTAATTTTCACCATGCATCTGTGTGACTTGGGCTCTGTAACCTCCTTCTCTCACTTCAGCAGATACCATCAGGATGGGGCTTGTTGATACTTCAGAGGGGCTTGTCTTGGTTCTTATTTGTTTGGGTTTTATGTTTTTACTATGTAGGTCTACCCTAAAGAGTTCATTCTAACCCTGGGCAGTCCATGTGGAGGGGAGAACTGAGCTGGAATACACTTCTAGTTTATGGAATACACTTTTGTTTTACCTAAGAACTGCCTTCGGTTCTGGGCATGTAGTAGGTTAAAAAAACCAGAATTCCAGATCTTAATGAACAAAACTGGGATGCATGGACTCCATCTCCACACTGTTTACAGAGTTCAGGGACCCAGAAGGGGCTGTGGCTCTGTGGTGTGTGGCCTCATGGTGCCTGGTTTATTTATGTCACTGAAGTGGGATGCAGAAACATTTCTTTTAGGTCGTTAGCATACGTAGGAATGGATGTTAGGACAGGAGTGGATGTCAGAGCGTCACTTGCTGTCTAACATCCCCTTATCAGGGATGACACAGTTCTTGGGGTGAATGTCAGATATTGATTATTCTCAGCACCAATCTTTGCAGAATTTCTTAAAAAAAACCCCAAAAAGTGGTTTTAATTTGAAGTAGGGAAAATATCTTCATTATTAAAACCATCTGCCTCCAGCTGGGATTGCTTTTACCAAGTGGATCAGGAATTGCTTTTGACTGAAGCAGCAGCATGTTTATTCAAATACGCCTTTCATTTGGCTGATGCTGCTAATTAAACCCTTTATTTTATTTAGACAATTATGTCTAAACAATTGTGGAGTCAGTAGCTCTAATTGAGCTCTGATTTTCTTACCTGCCTCAATATTACACATGGCTTTAAAGTTGGAGAGAGTTGGGGCTGGCTGGATGTCCCGGAGGAGTTAAAACCCCAGGTTCTAGCATGAATTGGTTGACTTCCAGTTCCTGTCTCTGTCTGTAAAGTTTGCAGGGGGGTAAAAAGGGGTTTTGCCTTATTTTGGGTCATTTCTTATAGAGGATTTTGCTTTCCACAAGCCTGTATTGGTGTTTGAGGTGTGTTGTTGCTCCTCCCATGAAGCCCAGATGTGCTTTGAGTGTCCTCACCTGGAAACACTGGAGCTGAGACCATGTGTAGGTCTGGAAACAACAGGAATATCCATTGCACTGGTCCATAGATAAACCGTGAGCTGTTTTAACTGCACCCTCATCTCTGTGTGCTCTGTGAGCCCATGCATTTGCTCCCATTCCTCCCAGCTTTTCCTCTTCTGCCATCAGTAGAAACTAAATTCATGGGAATTGTGGGAGAATGGCTTTATGCAGCTCTTCACTTACAGTTTGGTTTCTGTTATTAGGGATGTTGGGAGGAAAATAGGATCCTTTCTCCTCTGGTCACCAGGCACCCATTTCCCCATCTTCTCCTTGTCTCTGTGCCTGGCACCCAAAGCTCAGTTGCTGCTCTCTGATGCTTTAACCCTTGCACTATCATCTTGCTGTACTGGCTTGCTCTGCTACTCTCTTCGCCTTGTATTTTAATCTGTATCCATGTAAAACAAAGAAAAAAGCTTCTAATTAGTAAAATGCGTATTCCCTGTATTCTTTTTATTTATATATCCCTGTTTTCAAGGTAATTAATAATCCACAGCCCCAAGCTTCACTTTTCCCCTCCTCTGCTCCTTGCTCTGCAGCAGTTCTGAGTGCAAAGGTACGTGTTATTTCTCTCTCTCTCTTTTCCTCATTTTTTCCTTCACCATCTCCTTGCTATCTGGTTTTTCCCTGCACTGCAGCTGCCTGATCCCCTCTTCCCGAGCAAGATTTTGTATGGGAGTGAAAGGCTGAGATGGCTTTGCCAGAGCCGCCTCTTCATCAGCATCCAGGCAGGATCCATCTGGCTGCTTTAGCATTCCCAGACCAGGCTCGTGCTGCTCGTTGCTGCTTTGCCTTGAGAAATTGCTGTGGGAGGAGAGTGTGGAGCAAGATTCTCAAACTGTATCAGTTTAGTAACGGGGATCAAGAGTTATTTTAACTACATTTCCTAAACATATTCCAGGTGTGAAATCCCTAACTTGCCTTTCCTCCTTTCTCTCTCGCTTTCCTTCCTCTCCTGAGGCGCTGTGGTGTGGGTTTCTTTCTTGGCCACAGCTAAAAGCCACAGCAAACCCTGCGCTGTGCCTGGCTCAGCGGCAGGAGCAGACCCTCGGCGGTACCACAGCTTTGGGAGTAAGGGTTTCAGATGTTGTTTCTTGAGATTCCCAGTGTGGAGAGGAGCCCCAGAGCCCTGGCTTGGGGTTTGGATGTGGTTGTGGCCAGTGCTGCTTGGATAGGGAACAAAGGGTTGGTGGGATAAAAATCCCCATCCCTGGCAGTGTTCAAGGCCAGGTTGGATGCAGGGGCTTGGAGCAAGCTGCTCTAGTGGAAGGTGTCCCTGCCCATGGCAGGGGTTGGAACTGGATGAGCTTTAAGGTCCCTTCCAACCCAAACCAGTCTGGGATTCTGTGATATGATGAGCAGATGGACAAGCCGAGACAGGCAGGTAAAAATAAGGATATACCCATCAGTTTGGTAGGCAGCAGCTTCCATGTGTCATAGCAGTACCGCTTGATTGTTTTAGCTCATGATGAAGGACCACACATACAAGGGAGGCACCAGAATTCAGTGTCAGACTCTCAGTGTTTGGAAGTCTGGGGCAGAACAGGATGTTTTGAGCTTTACAGACTTGTGTGTAAAGAGAAGCAGCAGCAGACCTCGTTGCCTTTCTACCTTGTTTATACCTACGAGGTCAGTTATTGAATTAAAAATACATGTGCCTTTTGGGCTTATGTCTGTTTTAAGCACCAAGGTTTATATTTTAGAGCTTCTGTGGTTTGCACCCTTAGAAATATGGGATGGCCCTTGCCCTTGTTGCCTTCCTGTCTGCCATCCCTGAGTACCTGTGGTCACTGAGGGGTTTGATGGTGCTCAGGGGCTGGTGGTGGGCACAGAGGAGACCATGGACTCCCAAACCATGGGAGCTGCACATCCCTGGGACCAGTATGGTCATCTGAGGTGCAGGTCCCCTAGGACTGCAGACAGTTGTGCCCCTTGTCCTCCTCTTCCTTGCCTGGAAACCAAGCAAATAAAGTTCTTACCAGGCTGGTGCTAACCAGTAGCACAAGTTAACCCAGATTTAGTTGGTGTCCCATGGGTTGAACAGGAAGGTGATGTTAGTGCCGTACCTCTTCCGTCTGGGATGGGGCAGAAGGGTGTGCTCAGCACGTTGAGCAAAGGGGAGTGAACAAAATAACTCCATCTCCTGCTGTTTCTGCCCTGTCTGAGCCATTCTCTACTGGAAAACCCCTTGGGAATCAGTGAGCCTAGCGTTTGCCGGTGGTCCCATCCTACATCATTCCTGCTCACTGGGGCACCGCGGCCTCGGGCACTGGCAGGTGCCTGTCCTGGTGGGGTGACTGCCCTGATCAAAGGGTATTTACTGTCCTGGGGACAGGGAAAGGCTGTGTTATGTCAGGTGCAACCGGCGGCTAACAGAAGATTCTGTCCCCGTTTTCCGGAGCTGTTTAGAAAGTGCCACATGCGGAGGGGTCCCGGTGCCGGCCTGGAGCAGGTAGAGCACAGAGTTATCCATCTACCTCTTTGTTTGTTATCGCTCTCCCTAAAACTCAGCAACAAAGCCGAGTTTCCTTGTTTGTGTTTGTTGGGAATGTCAGGGGGATGATGGATTTGGCTGGAAAGGTAAATAATCTGTTGGGCTGAAGCACAGCCCAAGCAACCCTGAGAATGTGCAGTCACTGTCGTGAAGCTCTTTCATTTCTTACATTTAATTTGACAGGTTTTGGTGATTGCTCCATATTTTCACTCTGCTTCAGACCCACACTGTTTATTTCTGTTCCAAGTTACTTAAACATCCCCAATTTGTTCTTCTTAAACAGTTGCTTCAGTCTGTAGCAGCTTTGAGGCAGTAGATGCCTCTGCCATTGCTTGCAGTGCAAATAAATAACCTCTTTCCAGGATTTCCAATTTAGTTCTGTTTATTTTCTTTTAATACACACACACATTGCACACAAAGTGGCTGGAGCTGCAGGATATGGTCACGCATTGGGTTAATTCCATCCTTGTTTGAAAGTGATGCACTGCAATGTCCTGGAGCAGGGAGATGGAGCTTGTCCATCAAGACATACCTGTGTGCCCAGATCATAGAATCCCAGACTGGTTTGGGTTGAAGGGACCTTAAAGCTTATCCAGTTCCAACCCCCTGCCATGGGCAAGGGCATGTTCCAGTAGAGCAGAGGTGCCGGGGTCCTTCCCAATCCTGGTCCCTCCCAGGAACATTGGCATGTCCCGGAAGCAGTGATATCCAGGAGGTCTCCAGACCCTGACTTTCAGCTGCAGAAGTGGATGATACTCTTCCAGGGGCTCCACTGCTTTTTGGATGTGTCCTTGTAAGAGCAAGAGCAGGCATTAGGGCTGGAGCTGTAGGGAGCTGCTACCTTAATTAAGGTAGTAATTATTTAGCAGTAACTAAGAGTGTAAGCTCCTTGGGGCACGACCCAGTCTTTGTTTCAACCCTATAATCACTGTAGTAAAACAAATATGCAAAACAATAACGCAGTAGCCATGTAGTAGAGCTTTTAATCAAGAAATGAAATCTATTGTTTAATTGTAGTATTGCCAAGCTGAAAAGGAGCAGGGGGAACACCCCTGTTAATGCTCGTGCTTTGAAATGCTCACAGATGCTATCACAGAAACCCATGAAAGGTTTATTTTGGGAAACTTTGTTGGCACGACCGTAAGGTCATTCCTTATTGTCAGGCAAAGTCATGCTATTTGGGGGCAAAGCGTGTTTGAATTTGCTCAGTGTTTGGTGCTGGCTTCCCATGTCCAAGAACAGCAGAGAATGGGGACAAGAGGCAGCCCTGGGCGCTGTTACACAGCGTGGGATGCTCTGGGAGCAGGAGAGGCAGAGGCAGCTGTTAGGGTTCCTTAGAGCAAGAGCTGCTTGGAGCAGAGCTGCCATTCAGGCAGTCAGCATGCAGAGGTTGTTCATCCTCATTGAGGGTATGAGGGGATTTGTCACTTGTAGTAAATTGGTGGTAATTTACAATTGAGGTTTCATAGAATCATGGAATGGTTTGTGTTGAAGGGACCTCAAAGCTCCTCCAGTTCCAACCCCCTGCCACAGGCAAGGACACCTTCCACTAGAGTAGCTTGCTCTAAGCCCCTGTGTCCAACCTGGCCTTGGACACTGCCAGGGATGGGGCAGCCACAGCTTCTGTGGGCACCCTGTGCCAGCGCCTCAGCACCCTCACAGGGGAGAGCTTCTGCCTAAGAGCTCATCTCAGTCTCCCCTCTGGCAAGTTAAAGCCATTCCCCTTGTCCTGTCCCTACAGGACCTTGTCAGAAGTCCCACTTCAGTTTTCTTGTAGCTGTTGGAAGACTGTTATAAGATCTCCCCTAGAGGAGCCTTCCCTTCTCCAGGCTGAACAAGCCCTTCCAGGAGCATCCTACAAGGGGCTCCTTGGGATGTGGTGTGCTATCAGGGCTGTCTGGTGGCGGGACTGGTAATGTAAGAAGGGAAACCACTTGCAATAACATTTGTAAGTAGAATAAACTGATGGTGCAATTAAAGCTGTGAAACGTTCCCAGAACAGAAAGGTCCCTTGTGCCAAGTGCTGATTTGGTTTAGTTTGACCTGGAGCATGGCTACGGGTACCTGCTGGGTGTGCTCAGTATCACTGCCTGCACAGGGCAGGGTGCAGGCAGGGCTGGATCACCCAAAGCAGGGCACTCACTGCAAGGACCCAGCTCTTCAGGGTCTAACGATGGCTGGCGAGTGGAGCTCTGTGGGTTTTGTTTTATTTCAGTGCTCCCAGCAAAACAAGAGAACATCTACCCAGTGCCTGGAGCCATTTGGAAGCAGATTAAAAGTTTTCATCAGCTCTTCTTAATAGAGCCAGATAAAGCAGGCTAATAGTCATGTGTTGAGTTATTGAAGGGAAGTTCAGGTAATATGCAATCACCTTTAACCCTGGGCTTCCTAAGACCTCCTGCCTCGCGATTGTTTGTCTGTGGTGTAAACCAGAGTCCAGTTCATAAATTATTATGTAGTTCCACTCACGTTAATGCAGCACAGCTTTCACGGTGTTTCATTTTGTAGTGTAAGCTAATTCTGGCTGTGCACACAATAAAGCTCCAACGTGGCTGGAATTAACCCTTTCCCACACAACGAGGAGGTTGCTGGTAAGTGAATTATCACTGTTTGTGCACTGGTGCCTGTGATTTGGTTATGAGTGTGATCCGTGTGTAATTCTCCATGTTCAAATTCCTGCTGAAAGTGAAAAATTCCCTTAGTAAAACGTAGGGAGTTTTTACTAGAAATGTAAAAGCAATTAAATATCTTAAGAATTGATTTTTGGAATACAAAGTTATCACCACCGATGATTTCAGCCTAAAATTTATGGGTAACAGTTTTACACGAGGGTTATTTTGAAAGTGTATTTTGGTGTAATGGCACATGGGGCTCGGAGCAACCTCGTTCAGTGGAAGATGTCCCTGCCTGTGGTAGGGACCTGGAACTGGATGAGCTTTAAGGTGCCTTCCAACCCAAACCATTCTATGATATTGCTTTAATAATAATAATTCATTAATAAAACAGTATGTTAATATACATAGAATTTAATTGCTTAGTTTCTTCTTTTGAACAGCTATGGAAATCTGAGTTGTATCCATGCGCTTCTTTTAATCACAGTTACTCTGGGTTTCTTTCAATCGTTCTTCCTCCCATTCAGCAGTCACTGTTTTCCTCTTGGGTAGCAGATCCCTGTGGTGAGGGGTGGCTGGTATGAAGCATAACTGAAGGATAAGGAAAGGTCAAAAACGTTCTGAAATGAAGAGGAGAACCTTGCTGTTTGCAGGGGTTCCATGTCACTGTAGCTGGAGGTTGGGGCACGGGCATTTTGGGGCTGTTCATGCCCAAACTGCTGGGCAGGATTTGGTAGTTGGGCTTTGACATTGTGTGTTTTCTTTATGGAGAAGCCGTGAGAGATGAAATTCAGACATTGCTGTTGGACAAAGCAGCCCTTTTGGAGGAGCTGCTGTTGCCTTTCGCCCTCCTCTCCAGCAGCCCCAGACACCGGTGCTCTCAACATCTCTTGTTTTTGGAAAAAGTTACTGCTCCATTAGCTCTGCAGGACCTGGATCACATCCATGAGGTGGGAGATTTGCACCAGAGGAACTGGACTGCCATTGAGGCCTGCCTCGTCTCTGATCTCTGTCCAGCTGGCTTTGGGAAACCTTCTGCTTGCTTGGTCCTTGGTTCCTTCTAGAGCTGGATCTGATCCCCCATCCCACCCTGCCATGCTGGCTCACCTGGATCCCGTCCTGATCCCCTGGCCCAACACCCAGGACCAGGTTACCTCCTGCTCCTCTGGGCTTGGGCCAGACCACCTTCTGTGCTTCCTGCACCACTTATGGTGCCCCTCTTGTGTTATCCCACTCACCCATGTTGTACAGACCTTGATCAGACCAAACAGGAGTCTGTTACAGCCTCCTCATCCCCCTACAGCCAAGTTTAAGTTATAGCAGCACTTAAGGAGAGGCACCCTCTCTGCCTGCTTTTCCTGCTGGGCCAGAGCTCTTCCAGGTGGGTTGTTCCCTGCTCTTTCAGTTCCTTCTCTTCTTCTAGGGTGGGTCTCCATCACTCCTCTTCTTCGCTGGTCCAGCCAGAATGGAGGTCCTTGTCTTTGGAGGTTACAAAATTAAAGAATGGTTTGGGTTAGAAGGGATATTAAAGATCATCTAGTTCCTGGATCATCCAGGGGTACATTCCACTAGAGCAGGTTGCTCCATACCCCATCCAGCCTGTCCTTGAGCACTGCCAGGGATGGGGCAGCCACAGCTTCTCTGGGCACCCTGTGCCAGCTCCTCAGCACCCTCACAGGGAAGAGCTTCTGCCTAAGAGCTCATCTCAGTCTCCCCTGTGGCAGGTTAAAGCCATTCATTCCCCTTGTCCTGTCCCTACAGACCCTTGCCCAAAGCCCCTCTCCAGGTTTCCTGTAGCCCTTTTAGGCACTGCAGGTGCTTTAAGTTCTCCTGTTAAGAAGCCTTCTCTTCTCTGAACCATCCCAGCTCTCAGCCTGGCTCCAGAGCAGAGATGCTGCAGCCCTCAGAGCATCTTTGTGGCCTCCTCTGGACTCAGTCCAACAGCTCCACATCCCTTTTGTGTTGGGGGCCTCAGAGGGTCCCCCAATCAATCCTTTGTCACAGGGGTAAGTGGCAGTGGGAGCTTCCAGCAGCACGCAGCCTGACAGAACACGGTGACACAGTTGTATCTCATCGCTTAGGTTGTACCACTGATGTTGCAGAAGCTGGGGAGATGCTACGTGCAGGTCCCCAGTGAGGGCTGGGCACAAACCCCTCCCCTGCATCACCCCCCACATCTCCTCAGAGCTGCCTCTTGTTTTGATTCCAAGGAGCCCGTTTTCCTCCCAGCAGCAGCCGCCAGTGTTAGTTTTTCCATATCCATCGGGAACCACACTCCTCGTTAAAGCCATTCCAGGGCAGGAGGAGGGGAGGGATCCAGTTCCTTCCAACAACACACCGTGCTGCTCGCAGCCAGCATGGCGCTGGGGCAGCAGCAAACATTGACCCATTGAGGGAAGCGGTGGCTGCCGAAGGCTCAGACCTGCGACAGGCTCCCGGTCTCCTTGCTGCAAGCTGACACCTATTGGCACTGCGCAGAGAGGTCCCTAATCATGTAAAAATCCTCTTTAAACATAACCAGGATAAGAATAAAAGCATATTTTTCACATTCCTGGTAGCTTCTTTGTGACTGGTCTGCGGAGTCTGGGAAGGGAATCCTTCAGGCAGTGATTTGTCCCCACTCTTCCCCTTTCCTGTGCTTCTTTATCTGTGTTTATGAATTCATCCAAGTCTTACAATACTTTGGAAAGTCAGTTGCTCTTTGCTTTTCCTCTCAAAGCTCATGAGAGGAGGACAGTGACTTTTTAATGAGACTTTTTCAAACTGTTGGCTGATAGGGAAACCACAGTGCTGAAAACAAATTCATATCAATCTGAATCCTAGAACCAGGCTGCCCTTGGGTTTGCTCTGCAGTGACTTAACGTCCGTCCTCCTGAACCTCTGCGAATCTCCTTGTTAGTTGTTATCAGTTCCCTAGATTGCCAGAGACCTGCTCTCTCCAAGAAGGAAGAATGGAAGTTACATCTGTGGTGTGAGTGCTGTAGCTGTGACTTGCTGGGGTCTCCATCATCCCAGAGCAGAATGAGAAATGGATTTGCATTCGAAGCTCTTCTCCTCCTCCCCCTGAATGTGCCGATGTTTTCCTTCTCATCCTATGGAATGCAGGCTTATAAACCCCAACTTCTGTGTATGGCTTTTCCTTCCAACCTCGCAGTTGTGTTGTCTTGGGGACCAGCTGGATGTTCAGACGTGCTGCAGGTGAATGGGGTGTTGGAATCATGTTTTTGGAGTTCTTTTTAAGTTAAGATATGCTGTTGGATTAGAAGCTTATGTAGAATTCCTTTAGCCCCTAGCATATTGTATCAGGCACAGGACCGAGTTGTTCTGCCTGTTCCAGGTATCTACAGACAGATGCAGACTTCCAAAAAGATGTGAGCAAAAGTGTGTGCAACTCCAGGACACTTTTGTACTTTGGTCCATAGGGTCAAGACCCTGCACAGATGCTTAGTCAGGTTGTAAATGCATATTTGTCTATGTGAATATCAGCTTTGTAGACGAAGCCGTGGGGCTTGGGCTTTTTAACTGCTTCTGAGTGTGCAAAACTGTGCTGCGCCAAAGCTGGTGGAGGAGCAGAAGAGTGTGTTCATACAATATCTATTGCTTTGTTGGGAACATCAGAAATGAGTTTCATGTGCTCTACATATTGAGAACTTCTGCTCTAGGGTAAAACTATCAGATCTTATGTTATTAGTTTGTAAGTGAAAAATTCTGATTTAGTTCTTCATTCACATGGGATTGCCTTCAAGTACCTGAGTTTGGTAAGGTCAACCCCAGCAATGTTTGCATGGAGAAAATAATTGGAGTAGTTTTAATACATTTGCTGGCAGTGAGGTGAAGAGGTGGAAAAAACAGCTCAGTGTGGAGGGAAGAGATTGGTGGGATGAGGGAGAGGGGCTGGGGCTGACGCAGCCTCGCCTGCACTCCCAGCCCAGCCACATCTGCTCAAAGATGATGACAGGTTGTAAAGCGTCATCGTTATGGAGCTGAAATGGCCCCAGTTTCTAAGTCTGATTATCCTTATCCACAGTTTTCTGTAGCATTTCCTGCAGCTGGAGAGATGCTGCGGACTCTCTGGTCCACCTGACCTGGAGGGGCTCTCAGTGCTTTCCGGAGTTGGCTGCTCTTCCCATGGTTTCTTCCCGATCCTTGGGAATGCAAAGTTATTAACAGCAAGTACCATCTTAACACAAAGCAATGGTTAGCAGCTCATAACTATTTTTTCCCCTAAGTATAGGAGGAAGCTGCTGGCTATGGTTTGCTATGGAAGGTGTGATGGCAAATGCTGGTAAGGAGTTTTGCTTCCTGGCTTAATTATCTGTAAATTCGACTTTAATTAATGCATTGACTTGGGAACGTGTTAATCACGAATACATAGGTTGTAACAACTCTTCTTTTGGGGTCAGTGCATACTTGTAGTGCACTGAGCTGCTTGTGTGGGCGAGGAGCTTACTTTTCAAATGCTTTATGGAAGGCACAAATTCTCCAAGGTGTTTTATGTGGCAAGCTGAGGGGTTATTCGGGGGAAAGTTTGCCTTGGTGCAGAAATGCAGAAGAATGTGATGGAAAATCCAAATTACCTGTGCATGGCACCCCTAAAAGGATGAGCCTGTGGCTGTATTTCATTTGACTCTTGTTATGGTAGAGGCTGATCCAAAAGCCTTTGCTTTCTCCTGTAGCACACAGAGTTGCTGGCTGGGGAAACATCTTCCCCTGCTTCCACTGGTACAGGAGAGGCTTCCGGAGCTGATTCAGAGGGTTGGACCCACTGCCCATTTGCACGCTCTGGTTGTGATTGTAATAAACCACGTTACTGTAGAGAAGGGATTTTATTGTTCCTTCCCAAAGCCCCTGTGCCAAAAGACTGAAAAGTCAAATTTCAGGGGAGAAAAAAGGACAGATTTGATGTTTTTCAAGTCTCTCTAGACATTTTCTGCTCCCACCAGCAATCCCACTGAGTTAGAACAGAAAAGACTGGTTACAAGCCCTGACTCTTCCCACCTGGCAGCTTGTGGGAGCTCGTGATGGGAGGCCCTCATCCTCTGAGATTCCGCCTGCACTGTGTTTCAGCTCCTGGTGCTCCCCAGTAACTAATTTATGCTGCACAAAGGAGAGGAATTATAAAGGAAATGTAAAGTGATTCGTAGCAGAAGTGGCATGAAATGTCATTACAGGGGAGGTGGGGGACTGAGGGATGGAGAGACTCCTGTCCTGGCCCATGGTGTTGATTTGATATAGCACTGATTAAATATAGAGTTTTAGCCACATCACTTCTTCTGTACTCCTTTTCTCCCTTAAGTTACCCCATGTCTTTATCAGGCTTTCTGTTCTGGTCTCTCCCTGTCTCCATATTTCCACAGCATTCAGGATAACTGGCTCCCAGACACAGACAAACTGCTCTCCAAACAAAACTAGCAGGGTATTTTGTGCAAACGCATTGGGATGAGCAAACGGGACAGCTCTGAGCTCACTCTCACCTTCTTGTTTGCTCTTTCTTGGCACTGAGATGCTCAGGACTAGGCTTAGACACTTGGAATCATCCCTAAATTATTGGCTCTGCTCCGCCTTGCAAATCCACATGATTTAAATACTTGGTAGGCAGAGATGTGCGTGGGGGTGGCCTCATCCCAACGTTGCTCTTTTGCTCTCTGAATTTCTTGTGGACAGTGGCGTTGGCTTTATTTTGCCCTTGATTTAAGTGCAGCTGGAAAGGCAGCTTAGACTGCATTTAATAACAAGTCCTTCAACACAGAGAGGTGCAGAAAGTAATTTGTCCCCTTGCCAAGCACCAGGAAGAATGGGCATTTTGTTCTTGGCTTCACAGTGATTTTACCTGGGTGTATTATGGAAAGACAGAAAGACTCGTGCTACTGTTCCCTGCACGCTGTGTTGATTTATTGAAACTGGAGCCTGCGAGTGTGAGTCGCGAGGTCCATTCCGACATGGAATTTCCAGGAGAAATATACAATTGGCCTGGTTATTATTTTTTCCCTCTGCCATTTGCTTTTGGGCTTGTTTCCAGCTTTTGCACTAAGGAACAAGACTTGAAATTAGTCTTGAGTTTTAACACAACACAGCTTTGCCTTCATATTCCCAGGGGGTTATTATAAAGCGTCTGAGCTTGTGTTCTTGTTTCATCTCCATCACCGTGCTCACCTGCTCTGAAATGGATGGTTTCTTGTCGGCCAGCTTGGATGGGGCTTGGAGCAACCTGGTCTAGTGAATGTGTCCCTGCCCATGGCAGGGGGCTGGAACTGAGTGATATTCAGGGTCCCTTTCAGCCCAAACAAGTCTGTGAGTCTATATTAATATGTGATTTTATATATGATTCCAGAAGCTGATAAAGACATTGCAAATGCAGGGGTTAGAACTGAGCTGTTCATCCCAGGTAATGGGGCTTGAGGAAGGCACTTGGTGCAGGTTCAACTAAAGCAGCAAAGGAATTACTGAGAGGAGAAACTCCTCCTTGTATATAAAGTTACCAGAGGAGGTTTCACTGGGGTATTAGTCACCTATATAACACATGGGAGAGTTTCAGCTGTACACAGTGAATTACATCCTCACCTCTTAGGCTTTCTATGAAGATCATCACTTAAAATCTATTGCTGTATTATGGGGGGAGGACTTGGGCCAGTGCTGGCTCCCAGTGGCAGCCAGATGTGCACTGACACTGGGGAGGACTGGAAGAGTGGGACCCTCTCATATCTCAGTACAGCCCAATAAAATGTGGGGTGCATTGGCTATGGAAAAACTGACACAGATGAGAAAACCACAGGGAAAGAAGTGTTTGGAGGCATGGTGCTGTGTTATCCATGTCTGAGATCTGGAAAGAGTAAATTCCCTGACAGCAACTCTAGTTATTTCCTCTTTAGCTGTATTAAAGTACATGAAAAATAATTCTTCTCTTAATTAAAATTGCCAGCATTCATATATTTAAATATTTCATTATTTTTAAAGCAAGAAATCCAGGATGAGTGTTTTGTAGTGATTCTTCCAGGCATATCTCCCTGTTAGACACTCAAACTGCTCCTCCAGTTGTAAATAATTTACTGGGCAGGTTTAACTCTCAGAGAACAGCTCTGATCTCAGCTAGAACTGCAAACCCAGCAGGGTTTCATTGTGAACAAGCCTTGAATCTGTTCCCATTAACAAATTCCCAACAAATGAACTTGGGATTTGGGCATTGCAATGCTGAGATTTCCTCTGTATTTCACCATTAGCAGGTTTCTGTTAATTGTTGTCCCACATAGCTATTAACAGTATGTGTGATTGTCAAGTTACAGCACTTCCACAGGCTGATGGTTCTCCATGGAGAACATATCTGCCTCTTGGCATCTGGTAACTCAGCAAAACACTTCCACACGTGCCTGCTTCGAGACCGGGAGCAGTTGTTTCCTGACGGACTGGGGCTAGAACAGCAGCAGTGGCTGTGCTAAAGGCAGTGGTCCTTGCATTGGGATGGTGAGCACATGCAGGGCAGGGAGCTGGAATAGCTGGGGTGGAGAGACCGTGGCAACTCAGTGCAGGTCCTCTGTAGTCCTCCCGCTTCCCTCTGTTCCAGTTTGATCAATGGCAAGAAGCAGCCTTCCCTCTCCGGTGAAAGATCAGCTCCCAAGTAATGATGTCCAGCTGTACTGACAGAATGTGATTGCTCATCAGTTTGGTTGATGGCTTAATCTGGGGCTGATTAGCATCTTGGAGACCATCCAGATGATCAAAAATGATGCATAATTTTGCTGCAGGCCACAGTTTATTTAACGTTTTAGCATTCTCCTGGCTGCTCTTGCATAGCAGCAGGGGCTGTGTTGCGATGCTCTCCACAAGGCCTGGGTTTGGGGAGGAAGGGTGAAGCCAGGCTTCTGTCCTCAGGAGGAGGGCGTGAGTGGATGGCTTGGCTTTGTGTCACCCAGTTGTAGCTGCAGGGGATGTGTTGGTGACCAGGGCTTCACCAGGCAGAGGTGCTGAGCATCCTGCTCTCGCCCCTGGGCATCCCTCCCAGCAGAAGTTTGCTGTGCCTTTGGGGTAATGATAAATCCATGCAAGCAATAAAAATCCTCTCCTTCCCCAAAAAGCTGTTTCCTTCAGCAACTGAACACATTTTCTTGCAGCTTTCAGATCATGACCCCAACAAGCCTTTTTGCTCCAGGGGGATTTGGAGAGCAGGAGAAAGGACAAAGCCCAGTGGGATGGAAACAGGGACAACATCTGTAGCCAGCAGGGAAGCTGAGCTGCGGGTGAGACAGCCCAGCTCCTGCTCAGCAAGGGTTAAAGCTGGAGCAGGGACTGCTGGAAGAGTTCAGTTGTTTCACATTAGGCTGGGGCGGCCCTGGCTGCCTTCTGTGCTCTGGGAGCCGGGGGCCGAGTCCCCAGTGTTAAATCTGCGTAACCGATGCCGTACAACTGGCACCAGCCTTGACCACAAGTGGCCGTTAAAATAAACATCCCTGGGCTTAACTGACAGGCAGGCTCAAGGAGAACCAGGCCTGCATGACGGGGAATATTAAATACCCAGTGAGAACCTAACTTCATCAGGCAAACACACACACCCCCCAATCGCCGCTGCCCCGGCATCGCCCCAGCACCATCAATGGGTGCAGTGTTTGGGGCAGGCGCGTGTCTCTCCCCGGGGGGAGATGGGCTGGTGCCAGTGGTATGGGAATATGTGAGAAATCCAGCCCCAAACCCCAGCCTGGGTAAACACCACGGCGGCAGCACTGGGACCAGGCAGCACGGGCACTGTGGCACCGAGCCGGAGCAAGGGGGCTGCTGCTCAGGCTCCCAGCTCCTACTCTGGGATGTTATTTAGTGTTAGGAAAGGAGGTAAAAGGCTTTATTAAAATTGAGACATTTGGCTTAGGTTGGCAGTCTTATTTATAACGATGATTTGCAAGTGCTCCAACTTGGGACAAGTGTGAAAGCTTTATTATGTCCACAGGGATAACGGAGCAACACATTTATTGGGTGGAATTTATCTGGTGATGGGATTTATTTATTTGCTTTAGAAAAGCATAGAAACAAGCAACAGCCACAAAACAAGCAAGGGGATTACACAAGTGTGGTACATGGTGGGCCTCGAGGCGAAAGGATATGAGCGTTCAGATGCACGTGGCTTGGTGCTGGTGGGAGACACTTGACCCATCCCCTCCAGTGACCTCAAGTCCCTCTTGTTCAATGCACGTGTGCTGCTGAAAGGCTGTCACATTTCTGTTCTGGAAGGTAAACCACCAGGGTTATTAAGGGTGTTCTGTAGGACTTCCTATTCCTAAATTGTCCTTAAAAGTACAGGGAGTTAGTGTTTTTACCCAAGGAAGGCCTTGAGCAGGATGAGGACATTCAGGACAAGCCCACTTTTGTATCCAGATGTCCAAAGATGCCCAAACCTGTTTCGTGGCTTTAGCAGAATATTTCTATCTATGTCACTGTGTGTATTACTTCCTAGCAAATGATCTTGTCTTTGTAAGAAGTCACTATTTTAACCCTTTCATTTATAAAAACAGTAGTTCTTTGAATGGTTTCCATGCGGAAGATGCAATTCCTGTTAAATGGCTGTTGAGGTGCAGCCCATTGGCAAGAAAGAGCAGAACTGGCTGCTGGATTCATCCAACTGTTGAAAGAGTTTAGTCATCACCTCCTGATGGCGAAGAGCTTTCTTGTGAATTCTTTTCCTTGTCCTAAATTCTTCCAGTCTGCATCCTTTGTTACTAGGGAGAAAGCTTAAAACAGAAGCAAGCTCTGCTAAGCTTTTGGCTACATCTTTGGAGAGCTACCTGCTTTTTCCTGCTTTGGTGTTTGAGTGGGGGAGAATGGCAGGGGGTGACACTTGCTGCTTCCCAGATTCTCATGCTTTGGCAGATCTTTTCTTTCTTTTCTTCCCTAGGAAACAAACAGGATTATTTTTATTCCATCCTGCTCTAGAAGTGCCCTTAGATGAACAGGAGGTTCAGGCCTGAATCCTGTTCTGCAGAGCTGGTGCCTCAAGCAGAGTAAAGCAATCTGCAGCCTTAGTGTGAGCATCACTAGGTATCCAGTGAAAGGGATGAATCATTTATCTGCACATTTAAAAGGCCCTTTTGACCCACAATCAGTCAGAGAGACAGCTTTTTTGCCTGCTTGCAGTGTATCCAGGAGCCACACTAATTCAGCTACAGAGAAACAGTCTTTATACCAATGCAGTTTCTAGAGGAGAATAGGGGTGAGCTATACCACGTCTTACTTTGTGTGTTCAACTTGGATTGAATTGACATAACCATTTTGGATTAAGAATCAAATTTGTACCTTCGTTATAAGCATGCCAGACCTGTCAATACATTGGAGAATGGATGTGGCAGAATTGTCAGGGGTTACTCTGAAAAATGGGCTGGAAGAACATGTGAAACAAGATGAGAACGTGTGTTAGAAATCACCATTTCAGTGTCTGAAGCAAAGAGGTGAGATCTAGAGGAGCACAGACATCTTCTGCCTGCTCCAGGTAGTACTTTGGTCTGCTTCTCAGTACAGAAGGGTGGGGTAGCGCCATACTCTGTGCTTCCTCAAATCCCAAGGACGTTTCTTTTCGTCTTGGCTTTAATGGCCAGGTTATAAAGAAATAAAAATGTATTAATTTGCTGCCACAACAACTAGAGCACAGAGGAGCAGCCTTCACTGATGTTACCCACCCCAGAAGCCTTACCCAGGGCTTCTCAAAGGCTCTGTGCTGTGGCTCTTGGGCTACACGCTTCTTCCTAATGATAGCCATCCATTTTTGCGGCTTTCCAATGGAGTGAAGAGTCAGTTCCGGGGGGGGGGGGTTGTGTTATTTTGGAAGGATGTTTTAAGTTACAGCTTTATAGGAACACATGGCAGCTCTTTGTACAAACATCCAGGAGGGTGGATGGGACCTGACCATCTTCAACTTGTTTCACCCTTTCCAGCCTTGCAAAACCAACTGCTCGGTGTTGGGATCCCTCTTTTTGTTTCATTTCAATATGAAAGTTTCAATTTACATTATTCTCCCCTTTTTCTGACTTGGCTCAAAGTGTTCTCAGTAAAGCCCAGGCTGAGACTTGCAGAGCTACGCAGCACCAGGATGTCTTCACACCATACCCTTAGCCCCTTTCCACCCTGTGGATGTTTCACTTGCAACAGCTTCTCAAACCAGCTGGGTGTTTGAAACACCCACATTTGAGACAGAAGATGCTGATCCCACTCTGTCTCTCGGGCAGTTGGAGAGTTAAACCAGGCAGCCCATGACGCCGAGTTCCCCCTCCTGCTCCAGGCGCTGGATTTGGCATTGAGCGCCGCAGCGTTCCAGTTCGGAGAATTCAAATGGCCATCCAGGTAGTCAGTTCCTAATGGCACAATTTACCCTTTGTGAACACGTTTTGTGAAAGATCCCACTGTTTGTCTCAAGTCATGGAAAAAAAAAAAGCCCCAAACTAACCCAAGTGTAAATGTCCAGGCCACGAAACTGCCTAATGCAAACACAGGCACGAGCCGGCGCTTTGCTGGCGTTCGCTGCCCATGGGTTTTGCCGTGTGTTCCTTGGCCTGGTGCTGAACGATGTATTTATGAGCACACACCAAAAAAAAAAGGGCCCTCTGAAGGAGCTGTGATCCTGGGGTTAGCAGTGGACTTTTGAAAAGGGAAAAGAAGTGAAGTAATGAGGGCCTTTGGGAGAGCAGCCGCGGTACGCATTTAATCATGAATGGTAGGTTGAAGCCCGGGGTCTCCAGGTCTGCTTGAGCAGTCATAGCCACTGCAAAGATGCTTGGAAAGATGTTCAGAATGAGCACCCTCTTTCTGCAGCAGTGGATTTGGCTTTCAAGGTACAGTCCCCAAAGAAGGAGAAGCTTCTGATGGGAGGCAAAAACCTTTATTTGGTTCATGCATCCTCATCCCTGTTGTACCTATAGGTTATGGTTGTCCATGTACTGTAGGAGGCAGTGTCCTGGTGCTGCATCCGAAGTTCTCTGCTCATCCACTACATCCACGGTTCACAGCAAAGCGAGGAATAACCATGGTTTGAAACAGTGAGCTCAGCAAAGCAGCCGTGTGGGCTCTGTGCTGTCTTTATGTGTGGTGTTGGCTGAATACCCTTTTGTTGGCTCTGGTTTAACACCACAAAGATTTTGATATCATTCCATGGCTGTTATCGACTAGAGCATGCCAGGAGCTCTGCTGGAAGGGTCGGAAAATCCCAGCTAGAGGAAAATTCTGGCAGGAAAAATGCTGTAGTGGAGTGGTCTGGAGAAGACCATACAAGTGGCTTTGCAGAGGTCACAGACGGGAATCATCAGAGGGGTGAACAAGGGGATCTTTGCGGTGCCAAAGATCTCAGGGGAAATGGCTGTGGGACCCAGAGGTCCCATCTGGTCCTATCTATAATCACCAGCATGGAAGGTGCTGGTTGCGGGGGTGACCCATGCTCTTTGGGGTGAGATGGTGACATCCTTTCCTTCAAAATAGTGTGTTCTTGGGTAGAATGAGGAACTGCATGAGCTTTAGTGTTGGAAACTCTCATCTCAGTCCACTTAATGGTGGAGCTTTGGGTCTTGCAGTGATGGTAAGTGCTTGACGTGGTGTCCTGGCTCTTCTCTGTCCTTTCAGATGCTTATTCCCAGCATGTGTCAGCGTAGCTGTTACCTGCTTCACCTGGTGAGGGGGTACGTGATGCAAGCTGGCAAATCCGTCATCGTGCTCATGTACCAAAGCGATACCTCTGCCGTGCAGGAGAAAGGACTAAATGAACCCCAAAGTAATGTGTATTAAAAGAGAATGTAAAATGGCAGAGGCCACATGAACTAAGCAGAGGTATTTTCTAGCTGTCTAGTCTAAGGTTTGGTATCATTTTTCTCTAGGATTACAGGGGCTTTCACCTCATAAATTTGTGCCTGTTTGAGGTCGTTAATCTTTCTTTACATGTTGCCTTGCAATTTTAGAGCTTTGCCACCATCTGGGATCACATTTTAAATGGAGTTTCCACTCAGTACGTTCCTTTTCATGAAATTATTTATATATAGAGAAATATATAATAAATGTATCAGGCCTGGGTTGTTTTTAAACATTTTCAGTGCTTTTGCAGGGATTTACCTTGTGTGGAAAAACTTGTCTTCTCTAATAGAGAGCCATAAGAGTGACCAATTAAAGGATCACATTTGCAATATGTTCTTAAATGGCAATTTAAAATATTGGTGAGAGACCTGACTCGTGATCCATTGGGAAAGGTGAGCTCCATCCGAGAGCCCCGGCCAGGGAATGTGGTTCTGTGTCAGGAAATCTCAGAGTCTGAGGTGCACCAGGAAAGCACCATCTGATGGCAACTGGCCGTCAGACCTGGAGGATTAGCTCTTAGGCAGAAGCTCTTCCCTGTGAGGGTGGTGAGGCGCTGGCACAGGGTGCCCAGAGAAGCTGTGGCTGCCCCATCCCTGGCAGTGTTCAAGGCCAGGTTGGACAGGGCTTGGAGCAGCCTGCTCTAGTGGAAGGTGTCCCTGCCCATGGCAGGGGTTGGAACTGGATGATCTTAAGGTCCTCTCTAACCCAAACCATTCCATGATTCTAAGGATTGCTGCAGCTCCCCTGTTGCCTTTGGGCTGGAACTTCGTAGTAAGCAGGTATTGCCCTTAGCTCCTGTTTCTTCCAGACGTACCTTCCAACCTAGTCCGCTCCCTAAACTAAACATGAGCCATCTCTGGTGCTCTTAATAAACAAGCCTTCTCCTCAAAGGCTGTAATGTCCCGCAGTTGGTTTCACCAGCTTCTTCTGGTCCCACCAGAGCCAAGATGTCTGTTCCAGGCCCTGGTAATTATTTTAAAGGGATTTTGAACAAATAAATAGCCTGAACAGCTCAGTGGTTCCTTGTGTAATTTTAGCTCGGGACCCCTCCAAGAATGTACAGAATAAATAGGTGAATCTGTAACACATCCACAATTAACTCTATGTACAGCCAGCAGCTCAGAGGCATGCTACGGAGGAGTAGTGTCAATAAACAGGTATGCTGTGGGCTCTGGGAATGTGGTCTTTGTTATTGGAGAAGGATGGCTCTGACCAGGAGGTAGGGTGCAGCCTGGAAAAGCAAATAGTGCAGCTATAGATCCCTCTGCCCTCACCCAACATGTTGGAATTCCCAGATCCGTCATTTCAGCGTGCCCCTGGTCAAGTCCATCCTCGCTGGTGTTAAATCAGGGCCTGAGTCATCGTGAGCAGAGCTTGGCTTTGCAGCTGAATGTCAGGGATGTGGCAGGAAGGTTTCACCTCCGCTGGTAACTTTGCAAGTGCAACTTTGTGAACAGGGCAGAAAAAGAATTCCTTGGGATGTTTCACAATGCCGAGGCATGAAATTGCACAGCGGAGTTTTCTCCTAAGCCGCTTTCCCCTCCGGCATGTGCAGCCTCATGTGCAGCCATCACTCCCCAAGAAACCCAAGGCCCAGACGTGAATCATTTCTCTGATTTTTCATGCTTTTAACTTTTCATTGCTGAGGCTTCGCTCAGCCGGCAGCAGGAGGGACCTGTTTCGGCTTTGAAAGCCCTTAGACAGAGGGAATGGTCGGGGAAAGGAGTTAAAAATGAAACAGCAGATTTATATATATAAAAAGTAAAAATATATGTTCTCCATCTGAAGTTTATTTAGGTCCTTTGGGAGAGTGGCGCGGCACTACGTCTCTACTAAATTGCCAACATTTTATGGTCGTGCTGGCACCGAGTCAAACACACATCTCCTTGGCTTGGGTTGCTGTCTTAAAGCAGGCAGATTCCAGTATGTTTTTCTATGAACTGAATATTACTATTGACTGGACAAGGGAAACTCTGCCCAGCAAGGACATAGAGGGAACTTTTCTTTTCAATCCATCTCTCAAGACTTAGTTATTTTGATGGTGCGTTACTGAAGAGCCGACCCCTCGTGACCCACTCTGACATTAGATCTGTGCATTGTAAAATAAATACAACTTTTTCATTTATTTCTTAGGAATTTATTTTGATTGGAATCGTATTAATAACTGGAAAGCTTCAAAGGGCCTATTTTTAACTGGTTAGCTGTTGTGTATGAAGTATGTGAGCACACACGTGGAGCCTTGCACATGAATGTGTGTATAAAATGTACAGAGCACAGGGTACCACTGGGGCTTACACAAGCGGCTGAGCAGTTTGCTGCTCAATTTCCTTTCAAACCCCTTGCCTACATGTGTATCTTCATGCAAAATCACTGCCTTGTTCATCAATCAAGGCTGCTGCGCATGTAGAGCTCCTACCACAAAGCCTCACCACGAGGAAGCAGCAGTTCTCCATCATCTCCCCCTGTTACGAGGAGGGATGTTTCGCAGTTGCTGGTTACTGTAGTGCAAGAGATGGTCTGACTCCAGTCAAGACACGTGTCTTCCCACACTTCCCAGCAGCTGGGAGTGACCCACTTTATCTCCTCTCTGCCTCCTGCTCTCCTGCACAGGGCTGAGAAGCCCTTTCTGCTCAGGTTTGGGAACGTGGAGCTTTGATCTGCAGATGTGTAAGGAGGAAGGGTCAAGATCTGAAGCAGAATAGGCTGGCAGGGAAACGGTCTGTTGGATCATGTTGATCAAATTATTCTCTGTGATGGAGAATCCTTTTTATATTTTGGTCCAAAGTACAAGAGATCCGAGAGCTTTTCTTTGATGAGTTCATGCCTCAGTGCCTTGGGAAGCTGGGGAACTCGAGCTTTACAGTTCATCTTTACCCTCCACAAACGCTCAGGCAAACCCTCAGCAGTACCTCACAGCCTGCTTTTCCTGAGTTGTCTTAAGAGTCCTAGGATAGTTTGGGTTGGAAGGGGCCTTCAGAGATCATCTAGTCCAACCCCCTGCAGTGAGCAAGGGCATTCTTCACACCTTTCTTCTTGTGCCAGAGGCTTCCCTCCCTTTTGACTGTTGGAGCCTCTGGTGCCCTCAGGCTGTGACTGCAGTGTTCATTGTCCCAAGTTAATCCTGTTTCTTTTGACCAAATAGCAGCTTCCTCTCACCATTTATTCTTATTTCCTCTTGTTCCATTTCCTTTTGTTTTTCAAGGTTTTTCTGCCATCAGGTGCACTCGGATTTGAGTATTTTGGTTAAATAGGTGCCTTTCAATGGCAGAAGAAATGATAGCTTCTAGAGTGTATAGGAATATTAGGGATTGCTTTGTTATTCACTCAGATTTCTGTGACAGGCACCCAGGGGATGTTTTGAAAGGCTGTCCTTAGTGTTGTTTTAATACTAATGCCAAGTATACTTTGGGTTATCTGAATCAATAGATAATCTGAGTTTACCTTAAACAGGTAGAATAATGGAGTTTTTGTTCACCTTCTTGAAGCTGATTCATTCAGAACTTGCTGCTGGTCTTTGAAAGGTGCATTGTGAGTTTCAACTGTTGAGGTCCTTGGACGAGCGAGCAGAGACAACGGAGGCTCCCAGAGCTCTGACATGGTTTACTGTGAAGGAAGGTAAAACCCCATCATTGGTGAGGGTAAAACTTACTTCATATATCTTCTCCTCTTTTGTGATGTTCAGAGGACAGGGGCTTCCCTGTCCAGCATCACACGTGCATGAGAGTTGTGCCACTTACACTGTAGGAATAACATCCCCAGCCCTGCCTGAGCAGTAGGTTGTTCAAGGACAATGTGGGGCTTGTTTTCACACACACAGGAGACCTGGAGCTTTCCTTAGGGCTGGGCTGGGATATCTAACAGTGGGATTAAATACTCTGTCGGAGTTTATGTAATGCCACACCAATAAGGAGGCTGAGAGGAGACCATGTGCATTTACAGTCCCAGAGAAGAGCGTTTACTCTGGTGTATAATAGCCTTCTGTTGGGTTTTAGTAGCATATAGTTTAGTAAATTAGGAGTCTTCAGGTACTTAGCACTTTAATGGTTCTCACTAAGAACATAATTAAACCATAGACCCCTTAGGGAGAAAACCCAGTTTATTGTGCATATTTTTAGACTCTGTTCCCAGCCCTCATAAAACCTGGTCGATACAAGCCAGAAAACATGCCTTAGGTGGTGACCCCCAATTCATGCAACCCCCCCCGAGTGTCTCCCTGCAGTCACACGTTACAAATCTGCCCTGTGAATTATGGAATTAATTTTCCCCCATCTGAGTTCCAACCCCATTTGCAGCGCAGTGTTTCTCCGGCTGCGGGAGGTGTGAGGGAGGCAGAAGGTTTATGGTGTTGCACCTTGTGCTGACACATAAAGCTGGGCTTTGCTAATCGCTTTTTTATTTAAAAACATGTTATGTTTCACAGAGGTAGCCAGAAACGGGGCTTGTTGGAGGCAAGGGCTCTGCTCTGGTCCTCTCTGCCTTGGGCTTGCCTATTTACCTGCGTCTGACTTGGAGCTGCGTGATTTTGTGTCTGTGTGCCAGGAATTCACAGTTCTCAATGCAGGGAAGCTCCTGGCTGCTTCCTTGGATGCTTCTCCTTGCAAAGCAGCCACAAAGCAAAGTGTAAAGCTCAAAATCCACAGTGAAACCAGTAGGTGAAGTGATCCTGGAATGCTTTTCCCTCCTCCCAGCCTATGACACATCGCCTCCAACGCTGCTGCGATGTTTCCATAGGACAAGAAATCTGGAGAGAGGTTTTGGCAAGGGCCTGTAAGGACAGGACAAGGGGGAATGGCATTAACCTGCCAGAGGGGAGATTGAGATGAGCCCTTAGGCAGAAACTGTTCCCTGTGAGGGTGCTGAGGCGCTGGCACTGGGTGCCCAGAGAAGCTGTGGCTGCCCCATCCCTGGCAGTGTTCAAGGCCAGGTTGGACACAGGGGCTTGGAGCAAGCTGCTCCAGTGGAAGGTGTCCCTGCCCGTGGCAGGCTTTGGGACTGGATAGGCTGTAAGGTCCCTTTCCACCCAAACCAGCCTGGCATTCTATGATACAAGTACACTTGAAGATCACTAAGCATGCCTGTGTTGGGCACGTTTCCTCTCTAACCTCAGCACTGTGCTCCAGGTGCTCTCCCAACCCCATCTGGGTGCAGTGGGACCCACTGGACAGGATGTTGGGTGCCCCAGCACCCCTGGGCAGTGGTTAGCTTGCATGCAAAAAGACCCCATAAAGCTTTCCAGCATCACAGGTGCCTGTGTGCAGCCGGGTGGTGATTCACACATTGCTCTGGGTCTTTGCTCTTGTCTCAAACTCCTCTTCCCGAGTAAACACGGCTTTCTTCCCGGGAAACGGGTGCTGTGCTGCACCCGTGCTCCCAGCATCTGGAAGGCATTGGGAGGAACACACACACACACAGAGTGCTCTCCTCCCCCAGCAGCCTTCTAATGAATTTCTGATACATGTGAATCCCTTCTCTATCACTGTGTTTTGTTTTGCACGTTCAAGGTTTACATGCTGGAGCAGTGGTGGTGGGGAGGAAAGGTACCAGCACTGCTCTTATCAAAGTGTTTCTCTCCCTCTGTTGAAACAAATGCTGAGGACCTGTGTGTTATTTGTGGTGAATCTGCTGCTGGTTTAGACTTCAGTCTTGCTTGTCATTTGAGTTATCTTGCCTGTCACACAGCATTGCCCCTGACACTGTGATTGTGTTGGTGCTGTTAGGGTGAAGGATGGCGATGCTATAGCACCTGGGAGGGAATCATTAACCCACACCAGGTTTCTGTGCTTTGCTTCTCCCTTTTCCCTGTTTCTACTTCAGGATAAGAACTAGGCTGCTGCCAAAAGCATGTTCCCACACTGGACCAAACATGGCTGCTACATGAGCCCAGTCCAAGAACTTCCTTCTGCCTGTGAGAACAACCCAAAGAAGCTGTGGCTGCCCCATCCCTGGCAGTGCTCAAGGCCAGGTTGGACACAGGGGCTTGGAGCAGCCTGCTCCAGTGGAAGGTGTCCCTGCCCATGGGAGGGGTTGGAACTGGATGAGCTTTAAGGTCTTTTCCAACCCAAACCATTTTAGGACCAGGGGCAAGAACTTTCTTTCTACCCTGAAGCACAGCAGATTGGGGGGCGATATCTTGAGTCCCAGCCCAAATCAGCAAGCAGTGTTTGATGGTTGCAATTGGCTTTGATAGATGAGGGCATCAGCGTGAGTATGTGATGGAGGGGAGGGGGATTTGGGAGCCAAATGGCACGTTCAATAACTAAGGATGGTCTTTGCTTGAACATTAAACCATGTCAGCCCAGCCCTGCAATGCCGAAATCTAATGAATAACTGCTCAGTGCCATCACGGTATGAGATTTAATGATGTGTGTAAGTAGGCATGTGATTAAATGTGTAATGCTGCCTGTTCTTCATGGTCCCCAGGTGTCGATGGGGAAACTAATAGGAGGAGAAGCAGGAATGTCACCTTCCCGCAGCTCTAGCGTGTTGGGATCAGGCAGCTACACGCTGGAAACCAGCACATCTCAGGCTAAATGTTACAACCTGTAGGCCTGATCCCTCATCTAGGTCAGTTTTCCTTAAAAATCAGAGCAGCAGAAGCTAAGGAAGCAACCTGTCTTTTTGGAAGGATAAAAGCATTTCTCAGCAATTTGGGATCAAGGTAAAAAAATCTCTTTGTGAGCCTCCCTGATGTTCTGGGAATGCTCAGGGCAGTCCAACAAGCACATTAACTCAAAACAGGTCCCGTGTGGAGGGGAAGGACCCTCAGTGGCACCCGGGGGTCTGCCCTGACCTCCCACCCCCTTGCTGGAGTGGACTTGGCAGAGCTCCGTGACCCCGACACCGCTCCATCCGGCGCTGCTGTCCGAGGAAGGAAGGATGCGGTCTCCTGTCCTAAGGGGTTACAGCAGCCTCAAACCCATATAAAGCAACAACTTTATTAATCCCAGCTTTGCTAATAAGGAATTACAATAGTTGTGGGATTTGGCAGTGGAAGCACGCTTGGTTGCCATGCATAGTACAGTATTTCCCCTGTTTTGTTTGTATTTTTGATTTAACTACAAATAATTTAAAGATGTGTTGTGTCTCCTTCAATTAAAACTTGTGTCTCCATCCTCTTATTTTTTTCTTGTCACAGCTTTAAAACAATTCCAATGGATTTGAGCTTCTCAGATATGCAAAGATAAATTGGAATTACCTTCATTCTTTATGCTGAAGTGGCAGCATTTCTTTGGGAGGGGGGAGCAGTTGCTGACATATCTGGGTTTGGGTTTATTTCCTTTGTGAGGTTTGCAGCTTTATTATCCTGGGGGGAAGATCTCCCAGTGTCAAAAAATGTCAGGCTGATAGAAGAATAATATTGTCACAAGGCCAGCATGTATATACCTTAACCAGTGTAGCATGTTTAGAGGAATTGCGCTTCCCTCTTCCCAATTACAGGTTTGGAAAGCAGCTCCAGCACTACGTTTATTTCAAATTCAAGCATTTTGAAAGGATATCTGCTAGGTTTGGAAATCTGGTTTCCATTCCTGCCTCCCTCTGACCTACTGTGTGACCCTGAGAAAATCTTTCTCTCAGTTTCTGTATCTGCTTAACTGCTGTGATGCTCTGCAGCGCTCATGCAGAGCAACTGAACATCCATCGGGGTCGAGCTACGTGTAACGTTTCACTATTAAATAGTGCTTTAATTTAATATAGGTGGGGTTCTGTTGTGAAAAAAGAGAGAATTGGAACTCTTGCTTTTTAAAGGATCTTTTTGATTAAGGATTCCTTGGGTTGCATGAAAAAAAATGAATTAAGTAATTTTGTCTAAAGAGAAATGAGTGCCCAGAGGCAAAGGATGATTCTCCTGAGAGTAAACAGGAAAGAAATAAGGAAAAAGGCCTCTGTAGTTCCCTGAATAATGAGCCTTGTAGGGGGACTGATTCTTTTCCTCTCCATCTTTCAGACACAACCAGTGCCCAACCCTATTGCCTACTTCATGCATCGCTCACCCTGGTGGTTTCATCGCTTTGAGACCTTGGTCAATCACTTCATTGAGCTGGTGGTGCCATTCTTCCTGTTCCTGGGGCGGCGGATGTGCATCGTGCATGGCCTCCTGCAGATCCTTTTCCAGGTGAGATGCTTGTGGGTTGGCTTCCAAAGGATCACATCTTCACCCAGGATGGAGCAGAGAGTGTTGGAAGCGTGTAACATCTCTCCTGCTTCTTGCGCTTCCTGCCTGGCTGTGGGGCGGGCTGTGACCGGGGTGGCCAAGGTGCACACACTGTCCTCACATGAGGATGTGGGCACACGTGGGGTTCCTGGAGCAGCATCCTGAGGAGCTGACTCAATTGGCAGGTCAAGGGTTCAGGCTGAAGTGAATCAGGATGATTCACAGCTCTGAGCTGTTGGCTTTGCGCTGGTGTGGCTGCTCACAGTGTGTTGCTGGAGGTTCAGCTGCTGGTTTGGTTTCTACTCATATGGATGGCAGAGAAATGTCAGCCCAGGATGGCTGCGGTGAATACTTGCAATCTCTCCAAAAGCTAATTTTTACAGGCATCATTCACCCTTTGAAGGGATTTTTATATATATATATACATATATATATATATTTTTAACATTCCAGGGCTGTTCTTTATCTCTGAAGATGTTTGAACTGTTTTTTACAACCACCAGATTTACTGAGGCAGGGTTCGTAGTGGAAATAATGTCATTTATATTCCAGTTGCTTTTGGGGTTTTGGGTGGTGTTCGGACATGAAATAAATAAATCTACATTAAAGTCAGAGGACAGAAGCCCCTGCATGTGTACCTTGCAGAGATGCGCACTCCTTCCAAAACATGTCCCATTGTGTGCAGGTACCACTGAACGTACAGCTTGTGCCTCTGCGCCCTCAGCACACCTTTTTGGCACTGGGTTTGGTTTGTTGGGGTGGATCTTCTCGGGCAGCTGGAGGTGCTGGCAGAGGGGCAGAAGAGGTCTGACTCGAAGAGGTCTCTGGGCATTGCACCATGTGGTGCCAGTTGTGTTTGTGACAGGCATCGCTGAGGTTTTGAGTGTCACTGGAGGGATATCTTTGGCCCAGCCATAGAAACACTGCTTTTTTGTCTCATGGACAAAGCAAAACATCCAGTCTCCTGTCATCTGCTTGTTGCAGAAGCAGGCAGATGTTGAGACATGGTGGGGATCAGATTAGCAAGCAGGAACTGTGAGTCGAAATACTTCTGTGTGTAAGGAGGCATAGGGAGGGTGGCGAAGGCTCTTTCTAGGGTGGGTGGACCCAGAAAGGAGCAGAACACAGTGAGTGGCCTATCAGAAAACAAAGCCACATTACCAAATTCCAGGCTTTGGTGCAGCTTCTGTGTCTTGGGGCAGGGCAGAATGTCATAGAATCGCAGACTGGTTTGGGTGGGAAGGGACCTTAAAGCTCATCCAGTTCCAACCCCCTGCTATGGGCAGGGGCACCCTCCACTGGAGCAGCTTGCTCCAAGCTCCTGTGTCCAACCTGGCCTTGAACACTGCCAGGGATGGGGCAGCCACAGCTTCTCTGGGCACCCCGTGCCAGCACCTCAGCACCCCCATAGTGAAGACATCCTCACCTTCAGCACCCACATTGCTCCTCTGAGTGTCCCTAATGAGCAGCAGGAGCATTTGTGTGCCGGGGGACTTCAGACGGAGCCAGTGGGATCTGAGAAAGCCCAACTACATCCAATAAAGGCTCATAATGACATATTGTAAATGCATGCATCTAACCACCCTTTAACTGGTGCTTTATTGATAGTTTGCAATTACTGACTTATTTCAATCATGAGGGAAGTCTGCAAAGGAGAAAAAGGTCCCAGTGTAAAATGCAGCTCTGGTGCATTTATAGCATTTCAACAAAAACCTGTTTATTTAATATTTACTGCCCTTTTCTTCATTCAGAATGACTTTTATTGACAATACTCCTGCTCTGCAAAGGAAGCAATAAACTTTAATGTTGATATACCACTTAATTCTGCTTTTCAAGATTTGAATTGACATTACATGCCAGTTTTATTGGACATTTTATAATTGTTATTGGAGTCATGGTGGCTAGGTTGAGTAAGTGTGTTTTTCCAGATTCCAACTGGCGTGGAGAATATTGCTTTGTCAGGAACCCAAAAAAGTGGTGCTTTAAAGGAAAAAGTCTCTTTTTTTTGAAGTGTGAACTTATTCTTCTTGCCTAGTTCGTGGTTGTAAGGAAAAAGGCTTAGTGAGCTTGGAAACGTCAGAGAGGAGGGGCTTGGCAGCCTGCTGGAGCAGGAGGATGGATGGCTGTTCCCCACTGGATTCCATTGGGGTTGTACTGGTTGTGCTACAGGGAGAACGTGCTGGTCCCAGTGTGACACATCATCGTGGGCCTCCTCCTGTGCAGGAGATGTGGGATATGATGACTGAAACATGCACTGTGTAGGTGCATCCCTTCACTGTCCCCATCCCATGCTCACCCACCCACCGATGTCCTCACCAGCCCCAAACCAGGGAGCCTGAGGAGCTGGGACACCCAATGGGTTTAGAGCTTTGTGTGCATTGATGCTGCTGTGATCTGTTTGGCGTCTGCCTGCTCTACTATCCTGTAGCTGGAGCTTCCAGAAATCTCCCCCTTTGGCTGCTTTGCATCATAGAGTAGTTTGGGTTGGAAAGGACCCTAAGATCATCCAGCTCCAACCCCCTGCCACAGACAGGGACACCTTCCACTAGAGCAGCTTGCTCCAAGTCCTGTCCAACCTGGCCTTGCGCACTGCCAGGGATGGGGCAGCCACAGCTTCTCTGGGCACCCTGTGCCAACGCCTCAGCACCCTCCCTGGGAAGAGCTTTTTCTTTATACCTAACTAAATCTCCCATTTCAGTGTGTACCCGTCCCCTCTTGTCCTATCACTATAGTCCCTGATGAAGAGCCGCTCTCCAGCATCTCTGTAGGCCCCATTCGGATACTGGAAGGCTGCTCTGAAGTCTCCACGCAGTTTTCTGTTCTCCAGGCTGAACAGCCCCAATTTTGGTCCTGAATAAATCCGAGAGTTTTACTTATTGCAAGTCTCTCAATATAAATAGTCTTTGCTTATAAAAAAAGCAGCGCACATAATCAAGGAGTGGGTTGAACACTGGCCAGTTCCCATTAGCAAAATCATTATTTATTGTCACTAACCACCAGATTGGGGAGGGCTTTGTGATTTACAGCTGTGGGTGTAGTTTTTGCAGGACATCTGCACACAGATTCTCAATCACATTGCAGCGCCCAGAAACATGTTTACCAGGATCAGAGGTGAGTGGAAAGAAAATGTCATCCAAGATTTTACAGCCAGGCTCTATCAGCCCCATCCCATGTGTCCCGAAAGTGAAGCTTCCCAAACTCCCATCTGCACAGGTTGACATCACCCCATAAGGCATCTTTCTTGCAGTACTTTGGGTTTCTGAGTCCCAAAGTAGTGCATTGACCCATCCCACCTGCAAGGGAGCCTGTTCAAAAGATCTCAGCTGGCATGAAAGCATTAGCAGATGATGGTGGCAAAGGCTCCCCTTTAGATTGTCTGCGCTGAGAGCATCCTTTGCCATTTAGAAAGAAAACTTAGATGAAGCCAATTACAGAGGATCTCCAAGGCAAATACACAGCATTGTTTCACAGAAACATTCTTTCTAGCATTTACAGTATGTCGAAATCCAAATCTAACTCAGAAATTAACCTAAATGGACGTTTAACTTTTCAGCATCGTTAGGGATTTATTGTGAGCAGGTGCCAGGCTTGACGTGCTGAGCAGCACTGCTGCAAAGGAGTTCTCTGCCAGGAATAAAGCTGGAGGAGAGACTTGTAACTCGGCTCCTTCCCTTCTCCGCTCTCTGCTCCAGCCCCATAAAACCAGGCTGGTGAGAAATGGCCACTCGGAGCCACAAAAACCTCCCAATAAGCCTGAGGTGGAGTTTGCCGTTTGCTCATGTATAACCAAGAGTCCTTAGAGGTTTTCAGAGTTTGCTGAAGCTTTTTGCTACCACTTATTATCATCCTTCCTGAGGAGTAAAGGCACACTTTGTAGTACTATGTAGAGGCACAACTGTGTTTGACAGGATGCTCATGGCTGGAGCTGGATGTCTGTATCCCCTCCTTAGGCTTAAACTTCCAGTGCTGGGGTTAGGGGTTTGGACATCTTGTCTGATTCTAAGGGTAGGGTTGTTTTCACTGAACGTCTCTTGACGTGTCTGTGATAGTGGCTGTTGAATGCGATGTTCACTTGATGGGATAGAAATCCAGCTGCAGGCGGTCACAGTGGCCAGTGTTTTACAGGTCACATTGATGAATGATTCTTTCAGTTTGAGTCTGATGGTGCCACTTGGCTGATTTTGTGATGGTGTTGGGGTCTGTGCCTCAAAAATGTACATGTAAATGTGAAGCATCCCAATGTTGAGGAGGAAATGAAGTCCAAAACGTGGTTGTTACATCTGGAGGGGGAAGAAGAGGTCTTGGAGGGTCTTGCAGACCACAGGTGAGGTGTGGACCATGTTATTCTTGGTTCTGTAAAAGCATCAAGCCAGAGCCTGCCTGTGCCCTAAGGACCTTGTGGTTTTTAGGAGGAGGGAGATGAAAGCGCAAGTGCTTTCCCCTGCCTGCAGGTCAGTGGTGTAGGACCTCTTCCCACCACACCACCTGTGAGACATCGCATCCTCTCCCTGTATCCGTGGGTCCATCCCTGCTGAACCACTGGAGAGAGCTGAGTTCCAGCATCTGTGAATGAAAACAGAGAGTGTGAGCTGCGGCCTTGCTGCTCGGTGGGTGTTTGGCTGGAGCTGGCTCCTAAAGCCCTGAAGCTGCATGTTTTTCACGATGTCTAACACACAGCTTACAGCAGCACACGTAGCTCTTGGCTCCTTAAGCCAAGCAGTAAAATTACACAGCTTGGCAAACGAGTTGATGAGGGGAAGCGAGAGGAAAGCCAAAAAGCCAGGAAAAAGCCACCTTGCCCCTGTGAGCTGGCAGGTAGAGCTGGGTTAGAGGGTATGGCAAGGAGCACCCAGTAGGAGGGGGATGAGGCTTCTTACAGCCATGGGGTCCTTTTGGCTCTTCCAGATGGGAAGGATCTTCAGTGTCACAAAAGTAAAACATAAATAATTAAATAGTAAATGGAAAGTATACAAAGGCAGGCTGAGAAAATTGGGAAAATCAGCCTGGAGAAGAGAAGCAGCATGGAGACATCAGAGCAGCTTCCAGTGTCTGAAGGACTACAAGGATGCTGGAGAGGGACTCTTCATCAGGGACTGTAGCGATAGGACAAAGGGTGATGAGTTCAAGAAGAAATTCTTTACTGTGAGGGTGCTGATGCGCTGGCACAGGGTGCCCAGAGAAGCTGTGGCTGCCCCATCCCTGGCAGTGTTCAAGGCCAGGTTGGATGGGGCTTGGAGCAAGCTGCTCCAGTGGAAAGTGTCCCTGCCCATGGCAGGGGGCTGGAACTGAATGAGCTTTAAGGTCCCTTCCCACCCAAGCATTCTATGATTCTATTCTGTTGGAAAGGCAGGGTCATTCCTTTGGTGTTCCTCTGGGTCATAGTCCTCTAGACACAGTTTGGAGTTTCGAGAATGTGGGTTGTGTTTTAGGCCTTTAAATCCCTTTGGATTTGAACGAACTTTGGCAGCCTGACTCCTTCCCTTTCCATGGCTCCTGAAAACTCCTGGCACGTTCTCCTTCATGGAGCATCCTCCACATAGCCCCAAGGCCGGGAAGCTCCTGGCGGGGGCCATTCCTGCCAGGATGAGCTCAGCCCCAGCATGATCCATCAGGACAGAAGTTCCTTGAAGGAACCGGAGCGGTGAAGCCTCGGGGTTGCCAGTTCCTCACTGCTACCATCGTCCTCCCATGGAGGTTTGGCAGCAGGCTGAAATTTGGGCTGTCCCAAGATGTTTTTCAGCAGGAGCCATGTATAAAGCAGAGGGATGACAATGCCAAGAGCGAAGCTGAATTCCAGCCTTGCGGAAGGCAAAGATAAAACCTCCACAAGCCAAAACCCCTTCGAACTCCAAGTGCTGACAAAGGAACCTCCTGAGACGGCTCTTGGGGTCTGACCAAGGAGTTGTGCGGGAACGTGGTGGCTTTACGAGCTGGTGCAGGGCCGGGGGGAGGACCTGGAGCCCCCGGCTTTTTCCCCTTGGAAAACAAGCTCCAAGCACCAGCTTTGCCCAGTTGGGCACCACACTGGAGACACACAGCCCCAGTGATCTTGGGAACATGGAGGAGAATGGGCAGCAAAGTCATTTTCCTCTTTTAATTCTTTACAAGCAGAGAAGTTGTTGAATGAAGTCGAATTTTCAGCCCTTTTTTCCCTTGGCTTGGACAGCCCCCAACCTCCTTAAAATGTTGATGGAAATGGACATTTTCCTCTAGTTGATCTTTTTCCCATCTCCTCTCTCCAAGGCCGTGCATGGAGGCAAAGCAGGGATTTCCCCCCCTCTTCTCTTTGGACCAAGCCCCTACCGCGACTGCCTCTGCCGCAAGACATTGGAGGGATGAACTGCCCCTTCCAGCCACACACAAGCAAATTAAATCATGCTGTTACAGTGCCACAGCTGCAACATATTGTGTTGCTGACTGAGGAGGTAGCAGAGGTCACAGCAGCAGCCCAGGGAGAAGGAACAAAAATTAAACAGCTCCCCCCCTTCCCTGCAGAAAGTGTCTGAATCCAGTGTTTGTTTTCACTTGTCAGATACGAGCTGGGTTTTGTTCTTTTTCTTCTGCTGGTGTAAATCAGATGTGTCTCCAGGAGGATTATCAGGGTTACAGAAATCCCAGGCTTGTGGCGGAAGAATCAGGCCCTTCATTTGTGCTTTAATTCTGCACCTCTAGGAGGTTTGTACTGCTCTAGTAGTTGGTTTTCTGTATTGATGCAATAGTGTTGGTACCTTATGAGCATTGTGCATTAGAATAAAGCTGCTGCTGTGGGAGCAGCCAGAAAATCATAGAATCATGGAATGGTTTGGGTTGGAAGGGACCTTAAAGCTCATCCAGTTCCAGCCCCCTGCCACGGCAGGGACACCTTCCACTGGAGCAGCTTGCCCCAAACCCCGTCCAACCTGGCCATGAACACTGCCAGGGATGGGGCAGCCTCAGCTTCTCTGGGCACCCTGTGCCAGCGCCTCAGCACCCTCATAGTGAAGAGCTTCTGCCTGAGAGTTCATCTCAGTCTCCCCTTTGGCAGGTTAAAGCCATTTCCCTTTGTCCTGCCCCTAAAGGCCTATTTCCAGCTTTCTTTGTCAGCAACTTTAGGTACTGGACATTAATCCAGGCATCCATTCTGCAGTTCTCCCATAGAGATTGACAGTGTGAGTACCCTCGAGTTCAGGCCATAAGAGTGTCTGCAGGTGATGCTTCTCCAGGTGATATCCCCAGGTCAGCCTCTTGTTTGAGCTGTAGATCCCCCTTGAGGTTATGTGCTGGGGACCATGGTCCCCCTGGACCAGCATCGGTGGCCGCAGCATCCCTGTGAGGGTGCGGTGAGAGGGTGTTTGCTGCTCAGGCTGGGCGGCAGCATTGCCTGATCCCAGTGAAAACAAAGAGGAAATTCATCTTTGCAAACATCCAAATTGTGTTGATTTTGTTGTGGTTTAGTAAGAAACCCCAAACGAGAACGTCTCAGGGTAATTAGCAGCAGAACATGAGTTTGCTGCTAGGAATGGTCCAGTGGAAAATGGTTTTGCAGCTCAGATTGTTTAAAAATCTGCTTTGGACTCAGGTCCGAGGTGGAGGATGAAGGGATTGTGTTATAAAAGGTTGTTTGGGAACCTTGAGGCACTGGACTGGGGATGATGGAGATTAACCCTCAGTGCTGCAGTCCCCGGGTTGCTCAGGCCAGCCCTGTGCACCCATCACGCTCCAGGGCGAGGGTGTCCAGGGACCTCCATGGGTCCTCCAGCCTCCGCCCTCAGCCATGGCACAGCTCCAGCTCGGCTTTTCTCGACAGCAAAGCGAAAGGAATGTGAAATCACAGGAGTTACAGGGTAGATTTTCTGTTGCATTTAAGCCACCTTAAATTAAATACCAAGCTATAACCCCCCCAAAAAACCCCTAACTTAAACAGGCAGAACCCAAACTATTTAATCACTCCTATATTTGATTTCACATCCAGTTTGATAGTATCTGCTGTGCCAGACACAAGAATACCAGTACATACCACCCTAAATTAGTAAATAACACTGCTCTTACAATGGTGTCTGGTATTAGTTAGCAACAAGTTAAGTTCTTGCATTCTGCAGTAGTCAGAGTGACTTAGAAACACTTACTGTTAGCCATAGGAGTGCATTTAATTAGCTTCTGATGCAGGGGGCTGGGGGAGTTCTTTCTTTTCTCTCTCTCTCTCTTTTTTTTGCAGTCATTAAATGAAGTGTCACCCTTAGCCAGTGCTGTAAACTCTATTTTGATTGTGGCTGCAATAACCCCTTTGGGCGTCATTCAAATTGTACTAAACAGTTTCTGGAGAGCGCTGGTTTCTCTCAAAATAAACCCAAGTCCGGCTTTGACAAGCTCTAATGAAAAACAAATTGTTATATTACTTAGAAAAATAATTTGAAGGAAGTCTGAATTAGTTGTAAAGGTGGAAAAGGTTCAGCTACTTGAAAATAGAAATTTGGAAGGTATTTATTTTAACCATTAAGCCAACGGCCTTGAAATACAGCCTTGTTTGTTCCAGAATGCGCCTAACGAGAGCCATGAATCATGCTGTTAATCAGAATGGGAACTTGATTAATTGGAATGGGGACCGTCAGTGACTCCAACAGGCGGAGCCGCCTGGCAGCAGCCCGCGCCGGAGCCCTGGAGCTGGGCTGAGTTACCATCACTCATCCTGCTGGCACGCGGAGAGGAGCTTTGGAGCGATCCCACAGCCTCGGCTTTGCGGGTTCTTGGGGCTTTTAGCATTGAAAACAGAATGTGGTTATGTAAGACACGGTCGGGGTGGGAGTTTTGGTGTCTCTGCTTTTGGTTGTTCGATGTGAAATGGGCTGGTTTGCCGCGGAGGGAGGTTCAGTATGTCCCGGAGGCATCTTAAGGTGTCCTAGGCTAGGATGTCTGTTGTCTCACCTTTACTATTAATAGTGGTTTTGAGAGCAAGATATCATGTCCAGCTCTGAAATCACATTCACATGGGAGGCCCCCAGGGTGCAGAGTGCTGCTGTGGCTATAGCAATGGAACAGTACAGCAGGAAGGTCCATATTAATTTTCACTGTCGACTGGGGCTCCTGGTTTTGGGGCCAGGGGGAGCTGGAGTGGGTTTGGCCATCCAAGAGCACTGGGTCTGGTTCAGAGCAGTATATAATTGTTGTATGGCAAAAGGATTTGGTGGCAGGGAGAGGAGAGAGCATGTGGCTGTGTTAGAGGCACGAGTTCCAGCCAAGGTTTAGGTTCATGGTGGAAGGTGACACATGAGTGGAGCTGTCCCATTGGTGGTGGCCTGGTTTGGTGCCACTGGTGTTGTCTCTGCGCCTCTGTCACCACTGCGGCCAAGCCAGGGAGGCCCAGGGAGCAGCTCAGCTCCATTGGCCCCCTGTTTTGGGCATGTCGCTGAGCACTGACGTTCAAAGAGCACCGATTAGGTCCCCATATTGCAAGATTTGCTTAAGTATAATGAAAATACAACCAGCTGTGGCTGCCCTTGGTGCTTCTTCCACCTTCCAGGGCCTTCCCAGGTCTCATTTTCTGTCCTCCTCTGTGTAGTCTTTACACCGCTCTCCTCTTCACACTACATGAACACCTTCCAGAGCTATATTAAATGACATGGCTGACATCCACCACATGTGGTCCTTCCTTTGCCAAGGGAAGAGGTTGTGCAGCACTGAGGCTCCTGAGGCTCAGGGCTTGTTGTTTGGGGTTGTTTTTTGTTGTTTTCCCAGTTTTAGTTTTGCATTTGATTTTCAAGATCTCTCTGTGATCCAGACCCTTTGTGTCTGCACAGTTTCCAGGTGCTGGGGCTCAAAGAGAAAAATCAATTCCGAGGATGTTGTCAGTAAATGATCCGAGTTGGCAGGGCTGTGATAGCTTCAAAACATCTGCATTTCCCAGATGTGACTCGCTCACTGCTGTGCTGCAGCCTTTGGGTCCAGACAGGGATGGGAGATAAAGTATGTGTTGTGCATGTGATTGCATGTATGTGTGTGTATAAAGCGTTACATGTAATAAGAGCCAGACCAGCTATAAACCGGAGATGTTACTGGAGTCAGTGACATGATCTTGAGCATGCACGGTTACCATATTGCCAGTGATGATTATTTATTTATGTTTAGGTGTAGCTACTAAAGCTAAACCCATTACGAACCATTAGCGTTGCCCAAGCCAAAGGACTCGCCCACTAACACGTGTCAAATGTCTCTAAGCTGTAAATTTATCCAGTTTCAATGTAATGCCTTGAAGTGATGGTAAAGTTTGTCCAAGCTTAATCACATTTTCTGTACCTTATTCCTGATCTGGTCACATTGCATCTTCCCAGCTCTTGGCTCCCAGTGCGTCTTTGCTTTTCAGCAGGGTGATAGCGGTGGTGGGATTTGGATGTTGGTTTCTCTCCTCCCACCATCTAGATTACGGGACCTTTAAATAATGTTTTATATTCCATTTCAAAAAAGAAGGAATCAGAACAGCCTAACTGGAAACAGATGGCAGATTATGAACTCCTTTTCAAGGGAATTTATAATAAATGTATTATGAAGAGAACATTTAATAGTGTCAGATATAGACGTGTGAAGACAGAGCGTGCCCGTTCAAGGAGTGGAAGGGGTTGGGAGTGGGCTGCTGCCTTTGGTGCAGCGTTCTTGGGGTGAGGGGAGGATTTTGCTGCAGTTAATGGCTGCAGTGAGCTCTCCTGGCTGAAGTGAGGCCCTCCTACCAGTGCTGCTCTTTGGTCCTTCCTCTGGTATCATCGGCTTGTTAGAGCTCTTTAAATTATGCTCTTCCTTTGGGTTTCTGGGTTTGGGTTAGTGAAGCCCTGTGGGTCAGAGCCCCTGTGAATGTGCTGCTGTTCCCTCCTTGTGTTGAAAACCTGATTCTACCTTTAGCCATGTCCAGATTTCCCTGCAGAGACATAGTTCTACACATCTTCCTCACCAGCAGGAGTCTTCCTCAGAAGGGAGAGCTGGGGATGAAGGCTGGTGCTATCTGTTTGCATCGAAGTGCTGGGACCTGATGGGCAAAGACCTGACATCTGCAGGTACCAATTTGTGGGCAGATAGTTGGATTTAAGCACACCTTGTATCAGCTGAATGTAAAACTACCCTCAGATGAGAGGTGCCAGTTTCACCAGTATCATTTGCACAAAGATTGGATAGCTTAATTAAAGCCTTTAAAATGAATCCTGTGTCATTCCAAATTAAAGACAACAGCTTGGAACTTGGAGTCGAGGCTGCTTGGGGATAGAAGTGGAGATGGATTTGATAGTGTCTTGCTTTGATGAAAATAACTCATTTGCTTGCTCAGGGCCAAGTTGCTGGGTTTAATGTTTTTCTGTAATGATACTGCCCCCAGAGAGGTTTTATTTGGATTTGGAAGTGTTGGGATGAGGATGCAGCCCTGAGATACTTTAGCCCACACGCAGTTTACACAGCTGTATCATCTGATTCCCCAGGCACCACCAAAGACATTATCTCTTTGGTGATGCAAGAGCTAGAAATTGCAGGAAACCTGTGTCACTCATTGCTTTCATCTTCCTATAAAAACTGGGGGGTTTGGAGCTGGTGATTCAGAGAAATTTCTGATCAGTGTGAGATGCTCCTCCAGCAGCTGTGGTTTATGATACTACATTTGGATGCAGGCAGCAGTACCCGACTCTTCCCAGGGTGTGCAGGATGGAGATGCTGCACAATGGCCAGTGGTGATCCATGCTTAGGGAATTGTTTGCAAACCCCAAGTTTCACCTTTTCCTTTCCTTGGGGTAATGGTGACATTTGGCAGAGGTTAATGTGGCTTCAAGCCCAAAATACCTTGTTCCAGGTCAGTGTTTGAAGCATGAGAGATGGCCAACAGCATCCTGGCCTGTATCAGCAAGAACGTGGCCAGCAGGGCCAGGGCAGTGATCGTCCCCATGTACTGAGCATTGGTGATGCTGCACCTTGAATTCTGTGTTCAGTTCTGGGCCCCTCACTACAGGAGAGACATTGAGGTGCTGGAGCGGGGCCAGAGAAGGGCAAAGGAGCTGGTGCAGGGCCTGGAGCACAGTGTGATGGGGAATGGCTGAGGGACCTGGGGGGTTCAGATGGAGAAGAGAAGGCTCAGGGGGACCTTGTCGCTCCCTACAACTGCCTGAGAGGAGGATGGAGCCAGGAGGGGGCTGGGCTCTGCTCCCAAGGAGCAAGGGATGGGACAAGAGAAAACAGCCTCAAGCTGCACCAGGGCAGGTTTAGATGGAGCTGAGGAACAATTCCTTCCCCAAAGGGTGCTCAGACATTGGAACAGGCTTCCCAGGGCAATCATTGTCCCTGGAAGTGTTCACACACTGTGTAGATGAAGCCCTCAGTGCCATGGGTTAGTAGTGGCCTTGACAGTGCTGGGCAATGGTTGGACTTCAGAAGCATAAAGGTCTTCTCCAGCCTGGTTGTTTCCATGATTTTAGTTTAATCTCTGCCAGGAGATGGTTTGTCTGCCCATGGGAGGTGCTCTGGATTAACTGCTTGTTTCACACATATGCAACCCCCTTTGAAGATGGGTTAAGCTAAACAGGAATAACATAGATTTGGTCCAGGCTTGGTGTCCACATATGGAGCTATTCAGGAAGAGATATAGCACTTTAAATTTACACCCTGCTTTAATTACAAAACCTTGCGAGCGCTGAGAGACCTTAGCTCAGTGCCAGCAAGGGCTGGGAAAGCAAGTGCCTAAAACAGTGTTCCCTACTCATCACATCGGCACTTCTCATGGCTTGTGCTGATGAGAGGAAAGATGAAAGGGGAAATCCCTGAGGCTTTCTGGTAGCCATGCAGCTGATTCATGCAGCTATTACAGATCCAAGGATCTGAACCCTCTAAAAGCTCAGCATACTGGTTCTTTTCTATGCAACATCATTACTGAACTCATGCTGGTGTTGGAGGAAACATCTACGTGTGCATAGCACAATCTCTCTCAGTTGCACAACTGATGTATACAAGGTGGTGCAATGGGAGCGTAGGGGAAGTCAAGCAGAGAAGCTCACAAGATAAGCTGTAAATCCTTAGAGCAGTTTGGGAATGTTTAGTACCAGGTTATGGCCTGTGTGGCACAGGGGTCAGGGCTGGTAAGCCATGTGCATTGATCTCTTCATTGAGCCCTTGTAACCAGGTGCTGGAGTGGAAATGAACTCTCATCTGTGTACCAGATACTCACTTCTACATTGTCCTGGATGCAGAAGCGGTTGTCCTTACCTGCCTGTGTTTCCCGATGGCCTGAAGCATTGGGAAGTGCCTGGCAGGCACAGATAACTCTAATAACTGCACTGGTTGTTTCTTTGTGAAGCTTTTTCCTGGTAAAAAGAGGTTGATGAATTTGTTTTCATCCTTACCTTGCCCAGTTCCTCTGCAGGAGCCATTTTTACCCAGTTTCCAATGTCTTTTGCTAATACTTGCCTGGGCTCTTAGGTCTGTGCTGCCCTGTGCCAGGAGTTCTGAGGCTGGTTGGCATTCAAGATAAGAGTTTCCTGTGTATCTCATGCTTCAGCTGCATCCTCCTTCTTTGAGGAGACAGTGAATTTTGAACAAAGTTAAAATAGGAAAGCTCAGGTCATTCATCCTGAGCGAAATAAGACGTTAGGGAAAGGGATTTACTGAGCTCCACATTCCTATAGCATGAAGGAGGTAGGGAGAGAAGGGCAATCATTTCTCATCCACAGTCAGCCGTCGCGGTCTGCTTCAGAGCTCCTGCTTCAAGGTGCTGGGAGAGATGCAGGAGCACCAGGGCAGTAGAAAACTCAGGACATAGTTAACATGAATTTACAGATGTCCTGCAAATCACACTGTATTATTTGGATCAGGGCTTGGGATGACAGAAGAGGAGAATGGGAAAGGGACAGGGATTGCTTTTATTGCTTCAGTAATGTCATTTATCCCAGAGCCAACCCTTGAGAACCAGTTCTGATCCCCACATAAATCCCTCTGTAGCAGCAACAGCAAATCTGCCAGTTCTCCTAATCAAACGCTGTTCATCACTGCAGGCCAGAAACCTCAGTGGGAGCAAAGCCAAGGGGAAAGGGTCAGGACCTAGGGGAGAGAGGCACTGAAACCCAATGCATCCAATCAGCTCTGTGTCTGGGATTCAGTGGGCAGATGGGATGGTGCCCGAGGCACTGCAGGGCCAATCTTTTCCTTTCCTCCCCACAAAGTGGGGCAGACAGTGGGGTACTAAAGAGATAGGGAGATTGTTTCCCTGGGGCTATTTAGAAGAAATGTGACTGCAGATAAGATGTGGAGTTCCTGAATGTTGCTGTTCGTCCATCCTATGTTCCTTTCCCTTTCCCCTTCTCCATCCAGCAAAGACAAAGTGATCAGCTGAGATCCCCCATTCGGGCGATCACCTGTCTCTGGTTCTGGTTGCCATCAGTGGAAGGGTTGTTGGCGCCACCAGTATCTCTGCTGAAGGGTTTTCCTCTGGCCCCCATTTCCAGTTACTGGAGCTTAGGGGAAGTGCAGGGAGATGTTTCATGGAAATCTGTACCTCAACCGTCTTGGCAGCCAAACCTGAAAAAGCTCGAGTCTTTTTGCCCCCAACTTCATGTTTATGGTCAATGTGAAACTCCACCTGTGATCACCACATGCGTCCTCCGCGAGACTGCAGTAAATTAAAGCACAACAGGGAATTTAAAGAAATACATCCTCTTCCTTCTTGGAGTCAGGTTACATCAACCTCCGAACATCTGGATGCAGTGTCTCAGGGCTCCCAGAGGTTCTGCCTTATTAAAGGTTCATCTGCCTTTGTTAAATTCCCGGCCTTTTCCTTTCCTCGTTGCCTCCTCTTGCTCCGGTGTCGCTTTCAGTGTGGTTGGGCCCTGTGTGTAATTGGTATTTTATGTTCAGTATGTAAAACACACCACGGAATTTTAGTTGTCTCTTGCCATGGGTAAACACAGAGCCGTAACCCATTGCCATTTACTGTGCTCGTGGGAGAAGCCTAAACCAAAATCCAGTCCTATTTTTTCCAAGGCTTAAATTCCTTGTAAGCTACTGGTTACCAGTCTCCTGCAAGACTGAAATATGTTTGTTTCTTTAGGTAAAAGCTATTCCCTAGGTCACAAAAGTGCCTGTTGTTGGTATGATGCCCCTTTTCTTTGAAATTCCTTTGCCTGATCTCCAGGTTACCCCGACAGGCTTTAATCACCTCATCCTGCTAGTTGAAATGAAGAGTGCAGAGGTGAAAGCAAGGGGGTCCTGCTGCCTCCAGCCCCTGGGGTACGTTCAGAGTCCAGAGCAAGAGATGCAGAAGCCATCAGGTTGGCTGGGTAGGAGCTGTGGTCACCAATCCCATGGTGGTCCTTGTTCAGAAGATCATGTTGAACTACAGCATCTCATGGAAGTCATCCCATCCCCATCCTCACATCTCTGCTCACCCTCGCAGCACTGCAACGCTTGAGCAAAGATCAACGCCCAGAAGGAAAATGCAACTCCAGCTTTTTGCTTGCTGCCTTTCAGGCTTAGGCCTCAAGGTTTTAAAGACTTACATATGTGTTTCACTTGATGTGCTCTGAGTATTCCCATTGAAGTTAACTAAGTGGATAAGACTTTGCGGGATTAAAGCCAAATGAGTCCTCACCCACCATGCTGGGAAGTCTTGTTGAAGTGGGTCATTGGAAGGAAAGGAGGAGCAGCCAGTTCCGAACTTGCCCCTTTCATTTGATGCTTCTATTTATTTAAAGGTTATTTTTTCTCTAAGACAGCTTTGGGGGGAGAAAAGAGAGAGAAAAAAGCCCCAGGCTGTGGTGTAACCACCACAGTCAGATGTTGTCATGGCTACTAAACAAGAAACCTCATTTATAAAAGGAGAAAAAACATATGAATGTGAAATAAAAGAGAAAAAAGAGAGAGGCGGTCTTAAAATATTAACCATGATGTAGAGAAAAATACAAACAGACACGGTTAGGAAATTCCATAAGGAATATGACTTGTTTAATATTAATCATAAAGGAAAAGATTAGGAGAGCTCCAAAGGGTGCCAAATGAAATACTCCATACACATCCGCTACTGTGATAAGAGTCCTGCTGTGGTTCTCCTTGGCAGCTTAGGCAGTTGGTGCTCTTGGCTGGGCTCTGGTGGAGATGCCCTGGTCAAAGGATGCTCCAACCTGTCTGTGACAGCTAAAATAATCTGTACTTTCATTTGATATATCAGTAAAGTCTGACATATTACATATACTTTGGGAAAGTAATTGTGTTTGGGGATGCAGTGGGATTTCTGTGAATGGATCGGGTTAGAGTGGATCTGATGTTCCTTAAACCACAGCTGAATTGTTTTCCAGAGCTGAGGTTGCTGCAGAGAAGTGGCTGGGTGCATCCTATATACCTGTCTCAGGTGGGCTCTGCTCCCTTGCTCCTTTCTCCTTAGGTGCATCACAGTGCTGCTCTTCTTGCCTCTGTATTGTCAACTGTCCTTTCCTGAGTTTGGAAAACACATGGACATCCTGAAAGCAAAACATTAGAGAAGTCCCAGATGTTCATGATGTGATCATTAACACCCATGAGCTCACAGGCTAATGACCATTCCTTGGCCAGGGCAAGGTCGAAACAGGGAACTCTGAGGGTCTTCAGGACCAGGCTCACCCACAAGACACCCCCAAGCAGGTACCAAAGGGCTCCTTTGCAGTTCTCTGTGTCCATGCAAATAGCATTTGTTGGGCTGGGCTGGCAGCACTCATCTGTTTTCTGGTGACAGTGCCCTGATGTGGCCCAGGGACCCATGATCACCAGCACCATGACAGCAGCGGTGCCACCACAAGACGCCAGAAAGGAGCTGCTCCAACCGCAATTGCCATGAGTGAGTACTGGGAAATACCTATGTGGTGTCTTGGGTGGAAAATCCTGGGCAGAGCTGTAATTTGCTGCTTCGTTAAACTTCCCTCAGTCATGTCTGAGCTGCTCATGTATCTGTCACGCAGAGATTTCAAGGCTGAAATTGTGCGTTGGGAGATTAATGCCTTGTGGCACGTCCTGTGCTCCATGGTGTAATTTTGCAGCGGTGGGGCTGGCTGCTCACAGACCGCATTGGACCCAGCTCTTTGTTTGGCACTCGCTAGTAAACATTTTGGTTTACAGAAACCTTAAGGGTTCCTTCTCACTGTCAGAAGAAATTAAGCTACAAAGCCATGCTAAAACTCCCCGTAACAACGTTGGACTGAAGTCCGTAACATGAAGGCCCGGAATTAAGGACCTTCCTGGCGTGTGGACCAGATTCTCCCCTTGCACAGCCCATCTAGCACACATGAGCAGTGCCACTGCCTCACTCTTGGCTCACAAAGGACCTTTCCTCCTGTTCGTCTCGTGCTGCTCTCCACTGGCACTGGATGTTTGCACACAGCCACATTGCCAAAGTGCTGATCACAATGTTGATGGTGCAGAAAAACTGGACCAGGGAAGCTCTCTGTGTCTTCTCCCAGCTCTTTGCTGGCGTGCAGCAGCCTGGGAGTATTCAGATCCTTCCCATCGCTGCCCCTGCAGCAGCACCAGGCAGTGTCTGGCGCGTTCTGGGCTCTCTTGCTTTGTGTCTTGCTCCCCCTCTTCCATCTTGAAGATGAAAAATTTGCAGTTACATCAGTGAGTGTAAATTGAAGTAAGATTTGTGTTTCTTTTTAATTTTTCTTTTTATTTCAAATCCTATGTGAAGGGTCTATGAGGATGTTGGAGAGGGACCCTTCATCAGGGACTATAGCAACAAGTAGCTTAATTTCTTTGTAGCGTTATTTCTTCTGACAGAAGGACAACGGGCAGTGGGTTCCAACTTAAAGAGGGGAGATTTAGGTTGGATATAAGGACGAAGTTCTTCACTGTGGGGGTGCTGAGGCACTGGCTCAGGCTGCCCAAGGAAGTTGTGAATGCCCCATCCCTGGCAGTGTTCAAGGCCAGGTTGGACGGGGCCTGGAGCAGCCTGCTCCAGTGTGGAGGGTGTCCCCGTCCATGGCAGGGGCTTGGAACTGGATGAGCTTAGGTCCTTTCTAACCCAAACCATTGTATGATTCTATGCTCTTCATGTCATGCTGGCTGTCACCTGGCTCAGAAGAGCTCATGACTCCAGTGTGCTGGGTGAGGCTGAATCACAGACCCAGGCAGTGCTGACTTTCTGCTCTCTCGCTCTGTTGATGAATGTAATTGTGCTGGTGAATAATGAGTAACCTTTTCAAACCAGCCCCGTGGCTGATGTTGATGCGCTTGGGTTTTGTTGGATGAGTCACACGCTCACTTTGGAGCTCAGGCGCTTACACATGGACAGACAGCTGTATTTCATCCTGTGCTAGAGATTGTTTTGAGCTGGAAAACCTCACTCTCTGTGCTGCTGTTTTCCAAGAGAGCATCTCCTCTTGATAACAGTGCAGCTGCCATTAGGTTCTTGTCAGTGCAAGGACCTATTGAAGCAGTACGGCTGCCTGGTGACAGCTCTTCCTGGAATATTCTGATATACATATATATTTTCTCTCCTCTTCCAAGGTTCATCTCATATGTAAGCGATCAGTGCAGCAGCATGAGCAGGGATCTCCTTGCAGCTGTGACCTTGGAAGTGGGTGGCATTTTCTGCTTCCTCTCCAGCATCCTGCGGGATCTACATTTCATGTGATCCCATCCAACACAGGCCAAAGCTGCGCTGGGAAAAATAGTATGTTCCTACCAGAAAATACCCACTGCACTGACCTCTCTATGGTGGAGATCTTCAAAGCAACTTGTAGGAGACAGGCTCCTTAGGCAGCTTTTGAAACCACAAAGTGCCATGTGTGCAGGCAGCTACCTGTGAAAGAAATGGCGCAACGTTTATTCTTCTGAATATATGCCTTCAGAGCACATTCTCTTTTCTGTCTTCCTCTGCTAAAAAGGCGGCTTTAGCTTCCTTTAAAGGTTTGAATTGCTATCTAGTGCTGAACTGTACCTGTATTGAGGGTTTATTTTCATTTTCTATAGGCAAATAGATGTGCACAGGAATGCGCAGATAAAATAAAAGCCCCCTCAGTGCAGCCAAAGTAATGCTGAGCATCCTGGTCCTCCTGCGTTCTGCGCTGGCTCCATCCGTGCTCTGTCCTTGGGCAGGACTTGGTCCCATGCAGAAGGAACTGCTCAGGGAGGGAAGAGCTGAAAGTTCTCCTTTATTGATCATTTCACAGTGTACACCTCCTTCCCATTGTAACCTAAATTACAGGCAAAAGCCTGACAGTGAAACAAAACTGCTGCAGATGGCAGCATGAAAACATGTTCTTTAACACATTCTATGTTTTCTTAAGCATATCTGATTTTGCCCAATATACATTTCGTTTGCTATTTACTTCAATCCCCACCACTGACAGCTTGGGGATTGCTAAGCTGCCATCTGGGATGTAAGTAAAATGCCTCTCCTTCCTTCTTTTGGCCTTGGAAAATTTAATAAAGGTTTATGTCCATGGGTTGGGCGTATCATAGAATCACAGAATGGTTTGGGGTGGAAGAAACCTTAAAGCTCATCCAGTTCCAACCCCCTGCCATGGGCAGGAACACCTTCAACTCAACCAGGTTGCTCCAAGCCCCGTCCAACCTGGCCTTTCCTATGTTAAATACACAATGTGAGCTGGTGGGTTACAGCATAGGTTTGTCACAATTTTCAACCCATTTTCTGATAGACAGGAGGGAGCAGCTCAGGGGAGATGCAGGAGGGAGCAACCAGTGCTTTGCTGCCTGCTCCAAAGGCTCTTCACCGGCAGAGATGCTGATGCATGGTGCCTGTTCTGCACTTTCTTCAGGTTCCTCTTTTATTCTATCTAACCACACCATTTCTACTAAAAGTTTTACATTCAGTACTACACTTTTTAATCCCTGAGGCTTTTGCAGCCTTTCTCTATTGAAATCAAATGGTAACCAGCCCTGCATAAGGCACCAGCTTATTTTGTCTCAGTGTGTTTTCACGCCACAACTGTTTTCTATTTCTCCTGAGCTTGCAGAAGCCCAGGGCTGATGCTCAGCTCCACGTCCATACACGTATTAGCTCCAAACGTGCTGCAAGAGGTTGGGTTGGTGGAAAAATCCAGGTCATTCTGGAGTTTGAAATCCACCCAACCTTGGCTTTCAGTGACGGGGCAGCCAACCCAAGTTAAATATTTTAGTGCACATGTTGCTAAGAGCTTAGAGTTACTGAAATTATGGACTTTAATGAGGCAAAGAAAGTAGCTGCAGAAAGATATAAATCAGAGAAGCCACCAGTGTTTTCCACCATAGTCATGCTGATCAGATGTGACATCCCCTTTACTTTCTCCTTGTGTTTTCCTTATGCCTGCGGATGTGGTCGTGTCCTCTCCTTTTAACTTTCAAAGGAAAAGAAGAGTTTGAGTCTATGTGTTGGGATTGAAACACCAGTGAATTTGGGGAGCAGAGTCCTGATCCAGCTTTTGCAGCTGGCTGCTATGTCTGTGCAATCGGTTGAACCAAAACCGTGGATTTGGATGGTCTTGAAAGGGATTCATAACACAGACCCTGTTTGCCTGTGCCAGGCCTGTCTGAGATTAGAGGTACTCAGCCTGCCCATCTACATTTATTCCAAAGACCATTGTTTTCCCTATACTCCTTCTTTAATACCAATTTAATCCAAATTTGACCAAGACCTGGATGGATACTAGGCAAAAAGTTTGCTATCAGAATAGATTTTTCCTGATGTGTTCCCTTCCTCTGATGGGGTTTGCTCTTATTTTGGCTATTGTTAGATCTGTCTAAATAGTGTAGAAAAAGTGAATTTCAAAGGAGCCAGCAGTTGACTGGATGTGGAAAGGGAATTGAAGTAGTTTCGCCAGAAGTATTCTAGCATTCCTTCAATCAAGGAATATAAACAGTTCCATGTGACTTCAGGCTGGTCCAGGATTTGAGAGAGCAGGCTTTAATTCACATCATTTCTTGCAGAGGGAATTTTGAAGCCACACATCTCCCAGTGAAGAATATCCTGATTAGTAGAGAAAAGGGTATTCTGGAAAAGGGGCTTTCACTCTCTAGGCCTAATGCTGTTTTACTTTATTATTGATACTTTAATAATCATCTAGCATTTATTACAGTGGAGCTCTGGGCTTTGCCATATAATTGGTGAGTTATTGATTTATGCCTGTTGACAGCCTGTTCCTATTATGCAATTAAAACAGGATAGAGCTCAAGCAAGGATTATTCCTGCTACGGTGAAAAATGCTTTTGCTGAATACTTCTTTTCCTGTATATTATTATCAGGAGATGATGTTTCCTCTGAAGGAGGAATCTCAAATGAAACGGTGTCTGTACTTTGAGCAACTCATGACTCAAACCACTGGTTTGTCCTTTCAATGGCTTGGTCCTGTTGAAGCTGGTGGAGAAGGCTCCATGGAGCTGAACACTTGTCCTCATCCTTGGAAACTGCTGTGTTTGGGAAAACCCAAGGTGCTGGAGATGCCTAGAGAGCTATTCTCGATCCCTGCTACTGTGTAAAGCTAAAGGGCCATCATTTTGCCACTTGAATAAGTGATCTTCTATTGTTGGGTTCTTTGCATGTGATTGCACAGCATCAAGATGTCGAGCAGGCTCCCACCAGACCTTACATTACAATAACAGCCACCTCAGGTGGTTTCACATGGACAGCACACCAGCCAGAGGCCCTGCTCCATCAGCCGCACAGCGACCACACCAGGACCACCCATTTCCCATGGGGACAACCTCTGCCATGGCTATGTGATGCCCTGGCTGCTCCCGAAGTCCTACAGCCCACAGCACCACAGGTATTCGTCTGCATCCGCTTCCAGCAGTGCATCCAGCCAACAGCACCAGCAGCCCGTGTAACTGCTCAGGTTTTTGACAGTTTTATAACCTTACATTCGCACCTTATGGAAAACTATGACAGTTAATGATTAATTGCCATGTTGGAATTTTTCTTATGATGTCTTAATATCCAAGTATGTGGCAGACCTCAGCAGAAAGGAAAAATAAAAGCCTGCAACAAAATGCTCCCAGAACAACTCGCCTCAGCGAGCGCTGCCCAGGCCAGCGAGCGCTGTCCAAGAGCCGCGGTTATATTTAGGACTGGGCTTTAGTGCTATTTACAGGGTGTCTAGCTCAAATGCGAAAGTGGTTTCAAAGGAAGCTGTGAAACAGTTTTTCACGGGTGAGTTCTTCAATCGCTTTTCAGTAAGAAAGTTGGGTTTGATATTCTAAACCAGCTGCTGGTTCTCAACCAAAACAGCAGAGAGCTCGTCGTTAGTCCCTGCTGCTGTTGCGCACTGAGAAGACCTTAATGCTGTGCTAACAGGAAAAAAACCCTGGGTTTATCATTTTTTACAGTCAGATAACTGCTTTCAGCTTATTTGGCTTTGATCTGTCTGATCTTGTGTCTGTCTGTCTCCACTGGTGACAGACCTGGCTTTGTAGCAGCTTCACATTGATGTGAAAGCCACCCATGACATGTGTGTCCCTGTTGGGAGCTAGTCAGTCTGTGGTTTGGGATGCAGGGAGTGGATCCCCGTAGCTTGACCCTGTCGTTGTTACTGCAAGAAGAAAATATTGGACACCGGATGGCACTTGTGAGTCACCTCTGCAAGCTCTGATTTCATAGAATTAGGGAATGGTTTGGGTTGGAAGGGACCTAAAAACTCATCCATTTCCAACCCCTGCCATAGGCAGGGACACCTTCCACTAGAGCAGATTGCTCCAAGGCCCTGTGTCCAACCTGGCCTTGAACACTGCCTGGGATGGGGCAGCCACAGCTTCTCTGGGCACCCTGTGCCAGCACCTCAGCACCCTCACAGGGAAGAGCTTCTGCCTCAGAGCTCATCTCAGTCTCCCCTCTGGCAGGTTAAAGCCATTCCCCTTGTCCAGTCCCTACAGGGCCTTGTCCAAAGCCTCTCTCCAGGTCTCTTCTGAGCCCTGCTTAGGTACTGATTAGGTATTGTTCAATACTTTAGGTACTGATTAGGTATTGTTCAATACTTTAGGTATTGACTTAGGTATTTGGTTGTGTTCCACAAACCAGAATGATGGTCTTCAGGCATCCTGGATGGGAACAGTGTTCCTGGGGAAGATGCTGGCTCTGGCCCATTTAATATTTCGACGAATCCACAGATTCTGATTGGAAAAATTCCTTTCTAACCTGCTCTCCCCATAGAGGAGGCAGATGAAGGGCAGAGCCCAACATCCCTCTGGAGCGCACGGCTTGGGGCTCTATCCAACACAACCCGTCTGGAGATACCACTAAAGCAGAGCACTTCTGCTGGACCTCAACTTTACATTTGCTATAAAAGTACTTTTAATGAGTGGGATGGAGCTGGTTAGTGAAACACTTGGGCTGTTAATAGATGTAGAAATGTTTCAATGTGCTGCTTGACTTTATTGATGAAATGAGCTAATCGGAACGAGTGCCGCTCTCGCGCCGAGTGAGGAAACCCAGGCCTGCTCTGCGGGAACAATGCTCTGGTTTTCCAAGCACTCTTGTCCCAGGGATGGATCCTAAAGCATTTTGCAAGCAGCACGTTTAGAGCTCTGTGCCTGTGATGGGGTGTCACCGCTCCTTGGTTGCCAGGTTCCTGTGGGAATGCTGTGATGGGCTGCCATCCCCTAGTTGTAACAACCTGCCTTGGAGTTTGGGTTAGGATCTTCTTCATCCTGCTTCTCTCGGCTTCGTCGAAAGTTCCATGGTCCCTTTTATGACCGTGAGTAATCAGGAACTAGGTTTCACATCCTGTTTCAATGTCCACACAAGGCCCCATAATTACATGCTAATGCCATTTTCTTGGGACTGAACTGGGGCCAGATCCTGATCTCATGCTGGTACAAACCGACAGGGCAGTTTGCTCCAGTAGCTCTGCCTCTTCCTGCTCCACCTACTCCTGATGGTGACAGTAGTTTTGGTGGTGTCCTGCCAAGTCTTCCGTTAATGGTTAGTGCATTACCTGCCTGCAGGGCTGGTTTGGGTTAGCAGCTAGAATTGTTTCTGAGATACCCCTATAGCAGCTTAAAAGCTGAAGGTCTCCCTCTCTTATTTGTCACCTTCTTTTCATGTGCTGACATGTTCTCCATGGAGAAACTCTGTCCCAAACTTAAAGGTTCTTCCTGCCTTTAAACAGCATCCTCATTTAGGAGGCCTGCCATGAAAACCAACTCCTTTTGGAGCACATTGAAGTAAAATCAGCAAGAAATTAGCTAAAATTGGTTCTCTGATGTAGGATGCTGCTGAAAAGCGAATGCTTTGGAAGGTTTTTGCCAGTAGGTGTCTTCATGGCAGCTCTCCCCATTAAGAATTCTCTTTTACCATCAGGGCTGGAAAGATGTTGATATTTCAGAGCAGAGTAGCAAAAAGTTCCTTCCTTCTGTAAAATTATTCTTTCATTTTATACTGGTCCAACGCTTACATAAACAGTCCTTCAGCAGTTATTCAGCCTGTAATGTATTGATGTGGAACACTGTAGCCTCTAGCAAAAGAGTCAACGGATCAAGCAACACCAAGAGGTATTTTACGTAACAGAGCTGCAGAGCAGAATAAACGTGTCAAAGTCAGTCATTTGGAGACATATCTCTGCTCTGCAGGAGCAGGGCAGGAGGAGGCTGTGTGTTTCAGACCCAATGTGAGCAACAGGTCCTGAATTCACACTCAGGACTTTGATAATGGAGTTAAACCTATAGAATTTCCTAGAACAGGGATACTTCCTACAGCATCTTGGGTACATGATAAAGAAAAGGAAGTCAGTTTAACTCTTTCGGCACTGGACTTGTCTCTCATCCCAATATCCCAGCCTCAGTCCTGAGTGTTTCAGAAGGGGCAGCCTGCACCAAGCTGCCATCCATCCCTGTTTCTCCTGACTGCTCATCGCTGGAGGTCAGGTGAAGTGCTGAAGCAAGAGATTTGGGAAGGTACATATATAGTTATGTAGATACACATATATATATATATATATATAAAACCCCAATATATATAACCCCCCAAATATATATATAACCCCCCAAATATATATATAAACTCCATATAAATATATATATATATAAACCATAATCACTCCAGTTTCACTCTCTTGATTCCCTTTAAATTTATTTTCCATTGAAAAGCTGGAAGTTGGGCTTATCCATAGGAATGCTCCACTCTCAAATCCCATAATCTGTGGGAACTGCAATAGGTGGTTCATAGAGCTACAAATTAAAACGAGCATGGAGTAAAACGTTTATATGGCTTCATGTTTAGATCAAGAACAAATGTCGGGTGTGTAACAGGAATGGAAGGGGATTGGTTCCCTGTTGCTTTAGCGCTGTTCTGCTTGTAACTTTAGACCAGGTACTTAGAGCAGGGACTGCAAAAGCCTTACAGTGCAATTTGTAATGTGTCAACATCTGACCCAGTGCAAGGACAAGTTGTAATGAAGTTTGCTGCACCACTGCATTTGTGCATCTGTAGTTGGTTTATTCCTCAATAATGATTTTATTCCTCGGTAGTTCTTTTATTCCTCAGTATTTACATTATACATTTATGTTATGGGAAGTTTCCATCTATATGAGTATACGTTTATAATTTCTAATGTTTGTAAACACCGAGCTCTGCTTTTTAGAGGTAAATCTGAGTCTCTTTTGATACAGTTCTTCAAGCCCCCAGCTCAGGAAACAAGAATCTGTGTCTAGCAGGTGAGTTCTAAAAGGCTTTCAATTGTAGGTAATTCTTGTGGCTCTAGAGGAATCATTTCCTGTCTTCAGTCTAACTAGGGGTGCACAGCGGGTGTGTGCAGCTCTGCAATGGACATGTTATTTCCTTCGTGCTGTATTAAATGTGGTAATAATATGTGGGTTCTCTCCTATTATCTTGTGGGAAGGAAATACTCAGCCTTCGTGTATGAAATCATGTTTTGGTTACCAAATTTGGGCTGTTTCCTGATTCCATGATATTCCCAGTGTGCTGGGTGGGCGCTTCCACCCCTCTTGGAAACTGAGGGCTGAACTCTCTGAGGAGTGTCCAGGTGTCCTGAGAGCCATGGGGTGGTCCATGGCAGGTAAGGGATGGACAAAGGGAATTGCTTTCTGTTGTGGGCTGTGGTTTGTAATGTGAATTAAGTTGAGATCACCTCATTGGCTGTGCATCCAAAAGTAAACCCAAGTAGAACCACGTTCTTCTTTCCCATCTCCCCAGCACAAGTGACTTTGCTCCTTTTCTCCTGGTACTTCCAATAGCTTTCTGAATCAATGTGGGATGCAAAAAAACATTTTATCCACTAAACCAGAGCAAGTGGACAGAGGTGATTATTTTTGTATGTATGTATCTCCCTGCACTAAACAGCTCCGCAAAGCAGAGATTAAATCCTCCTGCAAACATTGAATCAAGAAGTTAACAAGAGATTAAATTAATAGTAGGGGGAAATGAAATGTTCTTGCTGTTGTTGTTTAATGGGAATTTTTTGCCCGTGCCTACAATAACTTCTGGGAAAAACTACATATATTTTTCAAACTGAAACCAGATGGGGACTGATAGCCTGCTTTTCTTTGTGGGAGGCTGTTTTTGTGGTACACAAGTAACTGGAGGCACATTCAAATCAAGTTTGGCTTTTGAGCCTTGTCCTTCCTATCTCTTTAAGGAAGGACCAACTTTAGGTGTTCCGAGTTTCAGCTTGTCCTAAGAGTAGGAGATTCTGTGGTGATGGGGCTGCAGGTTTCAGGAGAGTGGAATTAACCACTTAATCAGAACCAAAGCAGTGGATTCCTATTTGGTATTTTCCTTCTAAAGCTCCATCCCAGGCACAGATGGCACAGAGACTGTGGGCAATGAAGTGTCCCCAGCACAGCATAGCGCTTGTGCTGTCAGTTCTGGTGGCACCATCTGCCTCCATCCACCCTTCACCCAGCCTGGCTGCTGGGTACCCAGAGGAAAACCAGGCAGAGGAGCGAGGAGTGATGCTGGGGGACTGGGCAAACAGAGGTGGGTGATGACAAAACTCCCCTTCCCTTGGTGTCACCCCTACCACCAGGAATTGCCTTCCTCTGCTCAAATGCGTGGCTTGGTTGGGTCATTCCAGACTCCTACTTCTCTCTGGTTCCCAAGAGAAGCTGAGCAGCCCATTGTGCCTCTGCTTAGCCATGGGAGATAAGTCTGGTGCAGGCATTTCTCTCAGCTGGGACCCTTGCCTTTAGCCCTGTGTGGTGTAGCCCTGTTGTAACACGTGGAATGGAAAGGGATGAGGACCGGATGGTCCTGCTGGTGCCATATGCCACCTGCTAGCTCCAGAGTGCACAGCACACACTCTTGAGTGCTGGCATTGTCTCCTCCTCACATCTGCTTCTTCATAACGATCCATAAATCCATCTTAACAGACTGATTTCCTCTTTCCTTGGTGATATGCAAAGTCACATTGAGGAGCATTCTTAGCAGCAGGTCCATCAGGAGGAGGGGGTCTTTGCTGTCTTGAGCTCTGGCGATCTGCAGTGAGAAGATCCATGAGGGACCCAGGTATGGCAGCTGGCAGTGCACAGATAAGCTGAGCTCTTTCTTCTCCAGCTTTCACTAGCACAGAGTAAGTGGTTGTTTATTTTGGGTGCAAGAAGCACATTTACCTTGGAGTTTTCTACACCCTGTTTTTTTTCTTAATTCATCACTTTGTTCAGTGCTTTACCTCGAAATGATTAGTGCCTTTTTTATAACAGTCATCACTGAAAGAGTCACATCTCCTGTGGCTGTTGGTATAAGTAATACCAGTAACAAAGCAGGATGACCACAGCCACGAGCAGGGGAGAGCTGGAGAGTACTTTGCTAAGTTAGACCTTTTCAAATCATCTCAGCCTAAGCAAATCTGTCCTCGGGCTGTTAAAGAGCTGCTTGTTGAAACCCTGTCAGCGTTAGTGATTATCTCTGAGACTTCATAGAACATAGGTGAAGTAATGAAAGAGCAGGGAAGAGCTGATAAAGTACCTGTCCTCTAAAGAGAGAAAAAAGGAAGAGCCAGGACATTACAGAGCCATTACTGGAAAAATACTGGGAAAAATAATGATGAAAAAGTCCATTTCTAAATACCTGCAAAACCAAGGGGGATAACTCCAGCCAGTGTGGTTTAGCCAGGGGCTGACTGTGTAAAAGCAGTCTTCTTTCCTTCACTGACAAGACAGGATGCGTGAATAGAGGATAAACAGTATATGCTTCTACTGAGGCTTTTGAAAGTGTTTGACATAATACTTCATAAACAAATCAAGAAAACAGGGTCTATAGGAAGTAGGAAATACTGTCTGGTGGAGAAAAAGGGTTGGAAAGTCCATTTGGCACTTATCGATGGTTGCTGTCAGAGGGAAGGATTTGTCAAGGGAGATGCCTTGGGGTCTATCTAGGGACATTAAGGATTTTCATTAATGATGTCTCATATCAATAGGTCATGCTTAGGTAGAGGATATTGGTGCACATGATGAGTGTTCAGAATGTTCAAGTCAGCAGGGCTGCCTCATTGCAGAAGGCACAAATATCCTACTGGAATATATAGATGCTTTGTGCTCTGGGTATATAAATCCTTCCTGCTCTCTGCCATTGGTAAAGGCTAAAAACTGTTGCTTGGGTTTGGGCGTTCTCTGCAGAAAAGATACGTCCCAGGTGGAGACAATCCAGGGGATGGTGAGTCTAAGCAGAGCTATAACAACTGGATTAACAAGAGCCAACTGGGATCAGGTAATCCGGCCTTCGAGGCCAGGTTGGACAGGGCTTGGAGCAAGCTGCTCTAGTGGAAGGTGTCTCTGCCCATGGCAGGGGGTTGGAACTGGCTGAGCTTTAAGGTCCCTTCCAACACAAACCAGTCTGGGATTCTATGAACCCAAATGAGACCATTAGTGGGAGGGAAGAGGCAGTGGGCAAAGGGCAGTTTTCACCTATGCGAAAGGATATTGTAGATAGAAGAGAACAGTCTTTGATGCCAGTGAGCAGGGAAGGGGTCATGGCATTAAATAGTGTCAAGGGAGAGTCAGGGTGCATATTACAAATAATGTAAAGGTAGGGAAGCAGGCCCAGGAAGGCCATGGACTTGGCTCCATCACTCGGCAAGGCTTCTAGGGAGAGTTTAGACAAACACACTACGGTCCATATAGAGACATCTCTACCTTGGGCAGCAGGAAGGACTTCTTGAGGTCTCTTGCATCCCTCTGCAGCTGTGTTTTTATCTTTAAATGAATTATAGCTCTTCCAGGCAGCCCAGTTTTGGCTCTTCTGTTCCAATGGGCTAATACCAGAAAGCTCCAGCGCTGCGTGGTGACAGTGGTCCCCATGCTTAGATGGAGCCGGTAAGCTCCAACCAGCCTTTGACTGTGTTTAAGAGTTTACAGCCCGTTGTTGTTCTTGCTGGACAAATACACAGTCTGCTACCCAGAATATGAGCTTCTCCTACCTACTGTAAGGTTGTAACAATCTGAGATTGAAAAAAATCAACCCCAGCTAACAAAGAAGTCAAACCTGTAAAAAAGTTATGGGTGTAGGTGCCCATTTTCTGACAGAGGGGTTTGGTAACGGTGCCGGGGACAGAAATGTAAGGAATAATTGTTTTTGGGCCTAGAACCAGGAAAAGTACTTTTCCAAATTAATCCAGGGAGAGCCATGAATCCACAGTATTTCATATCACACTTCATAAAACTCCAGTCATAATCCATAAAACTGACATTATTAGATTAAAAACCTCAGTTCCTCCTATAAGGAGCTCGCTCATTAGACATGCTGTAGTTTTATAACCTTAAAGTTCCTACCCAATTACCATGATTAATACTGTGCTTTAATAAAAGATTTTTTAAAATCACCACAGGGGTTGATACCATCTGTTTGTTATAATTGTGCATTTAAATATTGTCCAGCAAGAAAGAAGACAGTAAACACAAATCAAAACCAAGGTAGGGAGGGTGCAGCCCATCCGTGGCAATAGAGGTTGGGATGGTGGTGGAGATGCAGAGTTACAGTTGGAATATGATCGTGGTAGGAGTGCAGAAGGGTGAAGCCTGGCATGGTGCGGAGGGTGAAATTGCTGTGAGATGGGTGCAAGGAGCTCTTCTTCCTCATGCAGCGGATGGGGAAGGAGCAGTGATGCTCTCCATGTGCTGCCAGACCAGCTCCTGGAGGGGTTTGGTGTCTTGTCCCCAAACATGGGTGCAGAGGAGGTCCAGCACCCACATGGCTGAAATAAGACTTTGAGGAGTTTGGTGGCTTACCCCAAATCATCAGCATCAGGCATCCACCCCCTTCAGTTCCCAGGCAGGAGGTGAGCAATGGTGATCAGAGATCTCTGCCTGAGAATCATAGGATCAGGAAATGGTTTGTGTTGGAAGGGACCTTAAAGCTCATCCAGTTCCAACCCCCTGCCATGGGCAGGGACAGCTTCCACTAGAGCAGCTTGCTCCAAGCCCCATCCAACCTGGCTCATCCAACATGGGAAATTGATGTTAAGTTAAACTTCCCACCAGGAACCAGCACTGCTCCAGGGCAGGGAGAGCAGGAAGACACGGAAGCTTAGGAGGTTTCATGCAGAAAAGGAAGGATTTAGGTAAATGTGCTCTGCCTGCCAAGGCAAATACTAGTTAGAATTGCAAAGGATCCCCTAACCTCAGGGGATGCTGCGCTCGCAGGAGCAGCGCTGCCGAAGACACCAGTTGCTCAGATAACAAAGCTTCATAGAATGGTAGAATCATACAGGTCAGAAAAGCCCTTTAAGATCAAGTCCAACCGTTACCCCAGCACTGGCTGGACACGTCAAGGAAATAACATACACCTCCTGCAGAAACTGCTTCAAAACTGGCTGCAAGGAGGCACCTGTTTGAAAATCATCTGTTTTCCTGTTAATTGACTTTGAAATGGGAGTTCCTTTGAGGTTTATTTTTGCAAAGGAGGGTTCATGGTGCTCAGCCCCTCTCGAGCAGGGTATAATATTAACCTGGGTTTAACTCTGGTGCGGGGCAGTGACTGGTGTGAGCATCCAAACTCGGTCAGAATAACTGAAGCTAAAACCGTGTCAGGTTCATGATTCCACCCACAGACCAGAGAACGCCAAACTTGTGTTATTTTTGAATCCCCTGAATTTTGAAGGGCTGGTGGAAATCAGATCTCTTGCTTCTGACTTCCAAGCAATAAAGAGAGGTGAATCACTGCAGAGAAAGCCTCCCATGGACCACCCAGTTGCTCCGTATGAAGCTGCAAAGCGAGCCGCAGCAGAAGTGGCAAAGTGCAGAACTGTTTTCTTAATAGCACTGTAATTGCACGAGGCAAATTGCATCAGAAAAGGAGCAGAGATTCCTAACAAAGCAGCTAAGTGAGAAGTGCGTTAATGAATACAGGCTGATTAATATGCATTGAACTAAATCACGTTCAGGTCAAAGGGGGAGGACCAAACCTCAGGTGTAACATGTCCAAGGTCCTAACTCCTATGTAATTCAGATTTAAATACTTATTTCTTCTCATAATTGTGGATAATTATCCAACTCAAGCTAAAGAAGTCATTATTTTTTAACTAAACAATAGTTAAAACTGTTGTTACTTACTGTAATAGGTCAGATCTCTCCTTTTCTTAAGATTATGTGACTAAAGGGTCCTGCTGGGCTTTGGAACTCGTAACCTACAAACCACCATACTTAAAAAAATTGGTGCCAATCATATAGAATATGAAATTGCACATTTTTAACATTTATTTCTTACCATTTTTAATGAGAAAACATTCATCTTTTTAACAGAACACTGGCTGAAAGTCCATGTGCTATTGATGTTTGCATTGTGGATGGTAGGAAAGCCAGGGGACCAGTGTTTGGGCACAAAGGTATTGCAGGGGGGACTTGTAATTAAGACATTGCATTTGTAATTGGGAGATTTGGGGTTTAGTTCAGGTTCTGCTGGAAGGCTCCTTATGAGTTGTTTTAAGGTGATATCCCCAGAGAGCGTTGATGAAATCAGAATTAGTTGCCAAAATTCTTCCATTCTCTGCCTATAACACAGCTGTGATACATCCTAATCTTGATCTTTGTCCGATGTGTTTACATTTACTTGTTTTCAGGACAGGAATTGTCCTCTTACCATCTGGTTTGGCAAGTCCAAGCTAAACAGGTCCACGTTGCAGTTGGAGCCTCCTTGCGTTATTGTGAGTATTACAAAATCCTCCGAACAACCCCTAAGTAATGCCCAAAAGCCCTTGAAAACAAATACATGTCCTGCTGGTGAAATAGGATGGTGAGCTCATCTCCTTGTTCTCACCCATACAGTTGGCATGCTATGGAGACCTTGTTCCCAAACAAGCCCCAGGAGAGGCTGGAGACCTCTGAGTGAGGTCAAGACACCTCTCTAATAGCCCTGAAGAAATATGGAAGAAATATGTTGCAGCATTCCCAGGCATCCCAGGACCTAGGCAAAGATCTGCTGATGTATGGTCCTCCTTGTGCTGTAGGAAGTTTTACCATGGCAGTGGCTATGTTATGCAGTAGGGTTGATACCTGCTGGTACCTGTCTGAGCTTTCGTCATCCTAGCCAGAGGAGGAGAACTTTGCAGGCTCCATGAGTTTTCCTCTTTGCTTGGGATGTAGATTTTTGGTGTTAGTTGCGGGGTTTTTGTTTGTGTCTGTTGGAGAAGGCAGCTCCAGACGTGTGCTTTGCCATGGGAGTGGGAAGTCTGTGATGGTTTCCAGCTCCTAAGGAGTATTGTCGTGTTTGACTTGAGTTGGCTCTTCAGGGCAGCTGGGTTTCTTCTAGAGACCCCCTGTCCTCAGGTGCAACATGGGCTGGAGGGGTTTGAGAACTTCAGCTCTGCCTCTTGGGTCTGTGGTTAGTGCTTCAGCTTCTGCATCTCCTCAGGGCTTCCAATAGCTTCGTTGCTTGTTCACAAGAGGAGGGGCTGAGGTTGGTCTGTGTGGTCCACACTGCAGCTCCTCAGCCTGCAGCGGGATGCTGGGGGTGTTGTGGGTTCACACATTTGGTCTTGCACCATCTTGAAAGTCTGTTGGCCACCTGCGCTAAAACTGTGAGCAGGCAGTTCACAGGAGGATGAAGTTCAGCTGTGTGAATGGAGAAGTGTTCTTTAAGTAGAGTAATAGTGGTGGTGCTGCTTGAGGTTACAGCTTTCAACCCTGCTGGAAGGTGAGGAAGTTCTCATTAGCTGGTCTGGAGGCTGAAATGTAAGTGACTTTGTTATATCAGGGTATTATTGTCTGACTTGTAATACATGAAGTCAGCTTTATAACTTTCATATTTTATGGATAAGATGGTGAGAATACTTCCCTTTCCTTCCTTTTTTCTGCCTCTTTTGTTTTAACATGTCTGAGGAACAGCTACTTACTTAGGGCTAAATCCTAAGTAATGTGACTAATAGGACCAGAACCCAAATCGGCCTCAAAACTCAAATAGCCCTGAAGAGACATCAGCTGCTTTTCAATTCTTGTCTTTTGTGTGTGTATTCCCAGATATTGTTTTATGCCAAAGCTAAATCACTCCTAACATGTTCCTTTGTGACCACTTATGGTGGGCAGCCCTAGGGAAACCCAGATGTGTCTTCACAGTCAGTGCCCTGCGGTTGGCTTCACTTAACACATTTCCCTGGCCCTGGAGCAAGTTCCTAACATCCATTCTGCATCTGCTGCAAGCCTCAGTGTCAGCAAGGTTGAGCTGGCAGTGCTCCCTTCTCACATGAAACATGGCAAGCACGAACGTGACACCGCAGTGGAGAAGATAAATGTGGCGTTAAAACACAGTGGGAGGGGAGGTAGGTCTGGTTGAGCATGAGAAATGTTAGCGTGTACAAGTTCATGGTGAGACCCATCTGATCTCCTCCGTACGGTCCTTGTCAGCACCCAGAAAGATTGATGGCACCTTGCTGGGGTGGAGGGTATGGCTGCCGGGATGAGCAGAGCGGTTTGGTATGCTTGAAAGTGGAAAACTGGGGAGGGGATATGACTGTACAAATAAAACAGGGGTCTGTGAGCAGGTAAAACACTGGCTTGGAAAAATAGGGGTAAATATAGGCTGGGACTGGATAAATTTAGGTTAGAAAAATAGGAATTAAAACCAGCACTTGTGAGGAAGCAGAAACTGCTCTGTATGTTTGGGTTTAAATGAAGCTCTAATGAAAGGCTCTGGGGGGTTTGGCATGTACCTTGAGCAGGGTTTACCTGCACCTTCCCTGTGGCTGATGTGTGAATGTGGTGAGGAAGTGACATCTTATACCTGTAACATGAAGCCATGTGCTGTGCAGTGCCCAAAGGCTGCTGAGCCTGATGTTCATGAGCCCTTGCTGGAGAATGGCAACAAGGTTCCTCATATTTCTCAAGTCATTGTAAGAGTAAGACAAAAAATAACCTGTGCCTTCAAAAAGCCCTTCCCAGGGTGTACAGATGCTTATGGATACTCTACCAGAGGTTCAGATATTTCCACTTTCTCTGCCTTACGCGTGCAAGACAATCTCCTCAATGGCCAACAGAAGCTAAAATTCTTTTAAAAGGCCTTTTAAAAATCCATACTTTTATATTTAATGCAGCTGTTTAATTAGAAGCTCCAGTATTTCCTCCTGAGGGGGTTCAGGAACGTTGCTATCACTGATACGTTGGCATAAGCAGGAAGCAGACGATTCCCAAGGGCTGACCTGCTGTGCCAGCCACGGGAGCTCTATGGAAATCCAATCACACTGTACCCTGGCTGAGCTTTCTCCTGCTGAAAGCAATTGCAAGCCAGTGGGGTACATTTGGGCTGGAGCCTGGGCAGACAGGGGAAAGGTTTGCCATCACTGCTGCAATCATGGAAAAGCAGCAAAGTATGTGCTAAGGTGCTAAAATCCATCCAGCAGTTCCCTCACCACACTTTTCTCATTTAAGCTGATGCAACACCCTCTGCTGTCTTCTTTCCCGTGTAGGTGCTTCTGATCATCAGTGGAAACCTGAGTTTCCTCAACTGGCTAACCATGGTGCCCAGCATCGCCTGCTTCGACGATGTCAGCCTGGGGTTCCTCTTCAGCTCCAGGGTGAAGGAGCATGTGGTGCAGATGCAGAGCAAAGAGGCAGCCAGGGAGCAGCTTCCCCTGGGTGAGTTATTCCCAGAGCAAAGGCATTTTACAAGGACATGAAGGGACAGAACAAGGGTTTTAAACTGACAGAGGGGAGATTGAGATTGGACATTAGGCAGAAGCTCTTCTCTGTGAGGGTGCTGAGGTGCTGGCACAGGGTGCCCAGAGAAGCTGTGAATGCCCCATCCCTGGCAGTGTTCAAGGCCAGGTTGGATGGGGCTTGGAGCAGCCTGGTCCAGTGGAAAGTGTCCCTGCCTATGGCAGGGGATTGGAACTAAGTGGGCTTTAAGGTCCCTTCCAATCCTAAACACGTCTGTGACTCTGTGATTTAAAGTCAAGGGTGAAGCCCCGAGTGCAGTTTGATGTGAGGATTTTGTGTTAGAAGTTGGGTGCAGAAGCAGCTCTCACATTTGCTCTCCTCTCTGCCCTGCGGCATGGTGGCCCCATGACCCATCTACCTTCCTGCCTTTTGCATCCGTGGGTGCTAGGGCTGCATGAACAACTTGCTTTCCTGGTTAAGTAACTGGACATGAGGTTGGTCTTCTAGAAAGAAAGAAATTGTTGATCCACTGTGGGTCCAACAACTGTTTTGCTAACAGGAAAAGAGCCCTGGCTGCTGGGAATATGGAAAAGCAAATACAGCGGGGGGTGTAACTGAAGGAAAGGGATCGATGTGGCTGGTGTTTCCTCTGAAGGGAGTTTTCGAGCAGCCCTGTTCCAGATCCCCTGCACAACAGCACAGGGGTATTTTACATGGGGCTGCATAACAGATGTAGACTTGTGTTTGTAGCAGTTTTATAAACCACGTATAAGCAACAAATTGCCTCTCATATCAACAACAACCACAGATGCTCATTTTTAAATATCCCAAACATCTGTCAGAAGAATGAAAAATATCAACAGGAGACAGCATCTGTCTCTAGTCCTTTCTCATCTACCAAGAAACGTGGGTTATTAACCAGAAGCCTTAGTTCCAGCAAGGCTAATGCAGTTTCATTGAGCTTTCTGTCTCTCTTCTTACATATTTTGCTGGAAGAAATCTTTACCAGCTTTCCCCCCTGCACTGTAACTTTGCTTTAGAGGCTGGGAATGCCTAAAGCTTTCCTACCAGCTCTGCTTTTGCATCCAGTCCCAGACAACACTCCAGTTGCACTTTCCTTTCTGGAGGAGAAGCCAAAGGGCAGCTCTTTGGTTTGGCACTTGGTGACTCACCGTGAGGGGGAGGTAGATCCTTTTTATTGAGGAACTTGCTCCTTTTCTGTGATGTTCTCCAGAAGACACCGTAACTGAGCCAAGGTGCCCAAGCAAGGAGGACCATCAGTACATGCCACCGCTCTGGAGGGTTGAGGTGTCCCTTCTGGGCTTTTACAAAGGGGTGATCCATAAGTAAAGGGCAGGGTATCTGTAATGTTCGGGGTGGAATTGGATTTCTGCATGTTTTTCCTGCTAACAAAGCAGAGGCCATTGAGCTGGTGCTGATGGCAAGAGACTTAGAGGAGCCATCACCCCTAGGTCACCAGAGCAGAAGACAGGCGGGTGCGCAGCCGTGCCCTGCTCATGGCCTGATTTTACAAAGCTTTGGCCACATCCTTGAAGTGTGTGTGTGTAATTCCTGCAGAGACCTCCAGTTCCCATTGCTAGTGCTCTGCTCCTGCCTGCTCGGTCCAGATCCCATTAGCTCATGTCCCCGGGTTTTGCTCCATTCTTCCATGTCGATCATTTGTGACTCCAAGGGCATGATGATGACAATCACCACCTGCTGAAGGACAGTCACGGCCATGCACAGTCCATGTCTGTGTCTGTAGCTGTTCTTTAGTTACAGGCTAGGAAGCTCAGCTCATCTAAAGACAAGAAAATGCCCAACAGCCTTATAGAGCTCCCACAGCAGCACAGGGGGCGAGTGGAAGCATCTCAGTGAGCTCCTTCCAAATCACATGTTCTCCAGAAATGTTCTCAGACTAAACAATTATTAATAGCTTCTGAGAGAGGTTCAAATAAACATCCCTCTCCTGCAGAGATAAGGGGGAAGCTCCATGCAATTGCTTTGAATCTGATCCTTTGGCTGTTGATGTTAAATAAATCTAAAACGGCCATAAGGGTAGGAACCCCTCTGAGGTCACATCTGCTTATTTGTCTGATTGCAGTCAGTGTCTCCTTAGCCTGAAACCCAGCACAGCTCTGTGCTGCTCCTGCAAACCCAGTACCAAAGTGCTGGTGCATAGACAAGCAATAGAGACTTTGCAAAAGGAAAATAAGGTTTGAATGGAGGTAGTGAGCAAGAAGGAGGAAAATGCAAGACATAAGCTGGGTGGTGAGAGTTTGAGGCAGCCTTGGGGAGCTGGAGTCTCTCCATACACAGCTAACAAACCAGGAGGGCAATTCTGAGCAAGGTGCAAGTGCCAGCTGTGTTTTTTCCCTGTATGAAAGCACTGTTTAATGTGACATTTTAGACATTTTTCTTTTCAGCCCTTTCTCAGACTATTTAGAGAAAGGCAGATCTTGGGAGCTATTGTGTATGGCCCTTGGCAAGGTCGGGTTGATTACAGTGGAGTATTTGTCTGCCCCAGCCTGAGAGCAGCTGTAAGTACCCAGGCAGGGTCCTGGCCACCATAGGGGGGTCATGTAGGGGAATTGGGGGAGCAGAGCCCATTGCTGGCAGTGAAATCACCTTCTTCTGGTCTGCTTCTGTGTCCCAACAGGCTGCTATATCCGCAAAGTGGTGAACATCTCCTTCGGCCTCCTCATTGCTTATCTCAGCATCCCAGTTGTTCTAAACCTGCTCAACTCCAGACAAGTCATGAACACGTCGTTCAACCCTCTCAGGATAGTGAACACCTACGGAGCTTTCGGGAGGTACATGCACATTATTTTGCTTTGCTCTTCTCTTCAGAGTAGTCCAACAGCCAGTGTGTGTGCCTTAAACCAACACAGAAATCCTTCCAATAGCCAGTAGACTTGGAATATCTGTTTATGGGAGAGAAGGAGAAAAGGAGGAGGTTTCTTTCCCACCAAATTGTCATTTGTTTTCTTTGAGCTACGTTTAGTTACCTCATTATATTGATGTAGCAAATGTAAGAGTGGGATGAAAATATCCATAGGAGAGTTCAGCCGGTGGATAGTGTTCACCATCACCAGCCAGCTTTATTTATGGTGAGCTGCTCTTCCCCTGCTCACATTTGTTCTCCCTCATGTAAATATTCACACAAGCTATTGAGTAGCAGGTTTTAGGCCAACGAGAGGAAGTGCTTTTTCCAACGAGTGACTTGGGGAATTCATGCTACAGGAAATTGTGGAGACGAAAGTATAAATGGCCTCAAAAAAGAACAAGACAGATTGAGGGGACAGGTCCAGCAGCAGTGTGGCTGCTGCCTTCTGAGACATCTTCCACTGCCTAAAGGGGGCCTACAAGAAATCTGGAGAGGGGCTTTGGACAAGGGCCTGCAGGGACAGGACAAGGGGAATGGCTTTAACCTGCCAGAGGGGAGACTGAGATGAGCTCTTAGGCACAAGTTCTCCCCTGTGAGGGTGCTGAGGCACTGGCACAGGGTGCCCAGAGAAGCTGTGGCTGCCCCATCCCTGGCAGTGTTCAAGGCCAGGTTGGACACAGGGGCTTGGAGCAAGCTGCTCTAGTGGAAGGTGTCCCTGCCCGTGGCAGGGGTTGGAAGTGGATGAGCTTTAAGGTCTCTTCAACACAAACCATTCCATGATTCTATGAAGCCGGGCTTCATCAGAACAGCTTGTCCCAGGGACAGCAACAGGGCCAGTCTTCTTTGTATGGACCTCTGGGTTGGCCACCACCGTGGTGGCCATGGAGTGTTCCCCAGAGGTCTGAGCTGCTGGGATGGCAGCTCATGGGTTAATGATCTCTGGACGAGGTCCCAAAGGAGATGCCAATAGTAATTAAATAGGATTTCTAAGCAAGCTGGCTGTTGGGAGGATTGGCTGAGCCGGTGGTGAAGGGGAGGAGCAGGTCTCACTGTGAGCACTGGAGATGCAGAGGATGCCTTGAAGCCCATCAAATTAATATGACATTTACCCCCATTTTTCAAATAGCAGCAATTTCTGTGGAAAGAAAAAAGTTAAGAAAAAAACAGGATTAATAATATCATGCTTAATATAGCAAAAATAAGCACTATTGTGGAAAATGCTGAAGTTTCCTCTTCTTTTGGGAGAGAAGGAGAAATAACCCCTGAACCTCTTTGAAGGCTGGAGCAGTGAAGCTACGGGAGATTGTTTTCTTTGGGTTGTTGTTCTTTTTCTTCTTCAGTCTATGGTTTCTGTTTCAACAGTTACCAGAACCTAAAGAGCATGTGATGAAATGCTGCTGTAATATGTTTGTAATTCCAGCCTATGTAAACCAATAAAAAGAGGATTGCAGCTTATAATGAATATACGATTATGTGAAACCTGACATATTTTGAATCACACAGTAGGAACATACTTTTATTAGTAATTTGGTGTCCCTGATTTACAGCGTGTTTCTAACCACTGGGCAGCTGGCCACGGCTCATAACTCAGCCCAGTGAATAATATGGAACTTGGCTGGAGAATCCAGAAATCTATTAAACGTAGGTAACAATTATAAGCAGAGACGTGCAGCATTCCTTGGGTTGTAAGCATCTATCACTGGAAGCCATGGGGGAGAAGGTGGAGGCTGTTTCCAAACTTTCAGTTTCTTGGGTTGGAGGAGGAAGGATCAAAGTAGTAAAAACTGAGCAGGGTGTTGGGAGCTGGACAGCTTTGCTAGGCAGAGCTAGGCCCTTCTGTGGTCTGTATGGAAAACAGCTCTCCAGTGTAGGCGAGCGTCACTGACAGGTCATTGAGAACTTGATGGTGCTGTTTTCACAGGAGCTTTCCGTGGCCTTGAGGTTGCCATCCTCCCAGCTCTACCACCTTGCTGTGCAGAGTCCAACCAAGCCCCATTGGGAATACCTATGACCTGCCATAAAGCTGAGGGCTTTTAACTGAATTTCTATACATCAACTGGGTATGGGGGGCCTTTTTGTTTTCATTTTCTGCTTTTTTTGGCTTGGTTTGTGTTGGCTCACACGTTACCTCCTCCTCCTCTTGCTGAGTAATAGCTCCACAAGACCTGTCTTCCAGCCAGGATGGTGAAATGGTTGGGCACATAGAGCAGCTCCTGGGGGGTACTCCATATGGGGCCAACCACCACCCCAAAGCTCAAGGAGCTGCATCCAGTTGACCTGGTCTCATGGTGAGTGTGTTCTGCCCTTTGCCATCCAAGGTTGGAGCTGGAGCTCAGCACCCTGTAGCCAGCGGTGCTGCGGGGAGAGCCAGGCTTGCAAAGGGGATGCTGGAGTGGTCCCAGCTGGAAGCTGCTCTGCTGACCCTGCAGATGGAGGTCTTGGGGCCAGACCTTCAAGGCAGGATTTCTGTGTGCAGTTGCCTGTGAAACCTTCCCTCCTTCAACTGACACAACTGGAATGTGATAGAGGGGAGCATGGGAGGGAATGGAAGTTGAGGTTTTTTCCCTGTCCTTTGCTGCTGGAGGGAGAAAAGTCTGGACTCAAAGCTTGTCTGTAGCTTGAGCCATCAGGATCCAACCTTACCATGAGGCCATTGACTTCTGTTGTCATGTCGACTCTCATTTTACCTGACCTTAGGCAAAAACCAATATCATGTTGCATCCCACAGCATAACCAAGGAGAGAACAGAGGTCATCCTTCAGGGGACATCCAGCCTGGATCCCAATGACCCTGCTGCTGTCTGGGAGGAGTTTGACTTCAAATGCAAGCCTGGGAACTTGAAGAGGGGGCCATGCTTCATCAGCCCCTACCACTACCGCCTGGACTGGCTGATGTGGTTTGCTGCCTTCCAGGTACATGACTTTGGGGCTTCTGAGATTTGGGTGTCCCTTGACCAGGAAAAATGATTTATATGGATTTACTATGTATTAGGATGGGTCAGGGAATACTTGAAGCCCCTTCTAAGTTAATTACGTTAAAAAAAGGGTTGTATTCCCAAAGGATGGCTGCTAACAGCATAATGAAACAAACTCTTGGAAAACTTATGTGAGGCTTTTTAATTGTTTCTCTGCAATAACGAGAGTTAAAGACATTGACAGAGCCCCTGGATGTGCCAGGGTGGCAGCATCCCTGGCTGCCCACTCCAGCCTGCATCCCTGCTGGGACATCTCTGGGGATGCCCGTAGTTGCTTCCACTGCCTACCTATAGATATAGAGTCCCTCAAAATACTTTCCCCACGTAGTACCAGCAAACAGGTGACAGCTATAAATTAAAATGAGGGAAACTGGTTAGACTTAACTCTTCTGGGTCTTTTAGCTTATTCTGCAAAATCTCCTTCATGTGAGCATGAGAACTTAGACTGAGTTGTACAAAACTGGGGCTTACGGCAATGGCATGAGGCAAACCCATCTCAGGTTATCCCGGGCTTTTCTCTTGGTTCCTGTATCCCGTATCTTCCTCTTCCCTCGCTCTTCTCCCCCTGCCCCAAACTTCCGGGTTTGCTTTCTTTGTGGTATTTTCATTCAGGCGCCGTTTGGATTCCTCAGCAATGACATAACCATCTCTCTCTGGCCATGGGTTTCTATTTACCCCCATAGTTCTTGTGTGCTGGAATTTCATTTAATCTGCATTAGATATGCTTATCCCTCAGCAAAACGACAGCATAAGTTTAAACTCAAGCCACCAACAGTGCTCAGCATTACATAAAGGTGCAGAAGGCTGAATGGGAGCTCTTGGTTTAAATCTGACTGTATTCGTCAGCAGAAGAGAAATCCAGCAATCCCAAGAGAAGGTGATTTCTGAGATGAGAGTAAGGCTATTTGTTCCCAGGGCAGGAATGTCCTGGAGGCTTTAAAATACAAAGTGATCTCAGGTTTAAAATCAAAGGAGGACAGGGCATAAATACTGATGCGTCACAGGCGAGTGGAGGCTCTGATGCTGTTACACCCAGCGCTGTCTCTCTGCAGAGCTGGGTCAGGTGCTGAGTGACTGGGATGGACAGGACAGCCCGGGGAGGAGGAAGAAGAGGAAATGGCCTCTTTGCATCTTTGTTATTAGTGTGTAACTCACTGAAAGCTCCCCCCAAGGGTTTCTGTTCACCTGGGCCCAGGGGCTGCTGGAGCGTGTGCCTGATGAGGTGTCTGTCCACACCAGCTCATTAGCAGCAATTAGCACTGTGGGTCTCCTGGTGCTGGCAGGAGGAGGGAGCGTGGCTCCTGCTCTGGTGGCTTAGTGCTGGAGGTGTAGCTAGGTGTTAGTGCAGCTCTGGAACATGGCACTGGTTGGAAATGGGTCCATTGCTCTGTCCCAGCATGTGCGCCCTGTGCCCACTGTAGCATTCTCTTGTCCCCTCTTGTCCCCGAGGACCTTCCCGTGGCTCCTGGTGCACACAGATCTCCATGGAGCAATTCCAGATCCTGCTCAGAAGAGGTATTAACAAAAGGAGTGGAAAGGAGAAAGAAACCTTCTGAAAAGTGAGGGTGACTCCTGTTGAAAGCCATGGGAAGGCAAGTAGCCGAGGCACGGCAGCAAATCTGGATGTTCAGGCATGTCGATACCTGCTTAAGCACGGAAGGAAATCCCATTCAGATTTACAAACAAATGTTTGTTTGTAAACTGTGAGCTGTATCTTGGGTGCTAGCTCCTGGCCAAGCCGCCTGTCCTGCTGTCATCCAGGAGAACTCACTGCTCTTGGGGTGTTGTTTAGACTTGAGCTGCACAGAGCTGCAGAAAGGGTGAGAAACCAGAAGCCAAAACCCCAGAAGAAATCTGTGCAGCCAGGCAAGTTCTGCAAACCCCGCACAGCAGTTTGGAGTCCATAAAACCACGTTACTTCAGCCTCTGGATTAGTGGAATTTGGGTTTAGGGGTTCTGGATATTTTCTGCACCACGGCTTGCCATCTGCCCTATCGCTTCCCAAGCCGGCGGCCACAGGGCTGGTTCTGCAGTTCCTTGGCAGTGGCCAGGTCAGGAGCTGACATTTCCAGCTCTGACAGGCTGCAGAAAAGCTGGGGACTTGGGGGAAAGATATTTACCATCCCTTTGTGCTGCCCCGGACAGGTTCCTCTTTGCACCTCATCACCACTTGACATACGACGCCTTCCTCCGCTCCGGGGTCCCTGTGAAACATTCCACCTTGGCTGTAGCTGCAGGATTCCCTTTGAAGAGCCGGGGCTCGGGAGGGCCATGCCCTTGGCACAGAGCAGCCACGGTGCTGCTCCACCTCTGGATTGCAGTTATTAGTTGACTGCCTCTTAATTACCATTCCAGTAGTGCCATAATTATACGTCATGTAACACGGCATTATTTTCCAGGAAACAATTTTCCTCATGTTAATTTTATTATCTAAATATAATATGCCTTTTCACTTGTTCCCTAAATCCCCTCTTTGTTTCCTGTCTCGACATCCCGAGGGTGCTGTAGCTCTGAATTGAAGCCCTTCATTTAGTTCTGGCAGGGACAGAACCCATCCAGAAACATGTCTGTGTTGCTTCTTCCCGTCTGTAGAAGGGGAAAAGCTCCCACAAACCGGCAGCAGCCTGTGGAAATCTGTGTGGCCCTCTTCAGTTGTTCCCCAGCGGCCGCCTCGGACGGGACCCCTTTGCTCCGTCACCCAGCTGATAACCTGGACTCCTCTGTGCAGGGTTGATCAGGGTGCTCTCAACAGAAGTCATGTGTCTGTCAGTCAGGAGCTGATGTTCAGGTGCTTGTTGCTGAAGTTGGTCACGCCGGATCAATGACCTCCATCAAAGGAGTTTAAACCAAGGTCTGATTCCACCTAATGCACACTTAATGAATGCTGTTGCTGGAGCAGGTCCAGAGAAGGGCAGTGAAACTGGTGAAGGTCTGAACAGACACAGAGGGGTGAGTGGTGATACCCATGGGCTCCATGGAAGCCTCTTAGGCTGAGTGTGCATCATGAGATGAGCACAATGTGAAAAGGCAAAGGTGGTACCATGATAGGCAATGTCTGTCCTTCAGCTGCTGATGGCAACACTCCTGTAATTGATACCTTGTTTCTGATGGGCATTTGTAGGAGCCCAGCCATCACAACCCAGAACCCAGCTATGCTTTGCTGCTGGCACAAGAAGTGTTACAACTTTTGGCAGGCTGTGGGTGGATTCAGCATCATTAATAAACAGCAGCCAGGAAGCAAAATACTGCTCATAGTTTTGGGGCTTCACGTTGGTCACTTTTCCTGGTAGTGGGATGGCTTGGACTTTACAAAAGCCACTTGTTTATGCTACCACAGATTTGTTCCTCACCAGTGGGCAGCAGTGGAAAGCCTTCAGTGCTCTGAATAACGAAAAATCAAAGGGAAGGCTTTTCCCTTCCTTACTGTGGCATGAAGGTTATTTATTCTGTTAGGGGACTGCATCTGGTCAAAGTGAAGGCACATTCTTGGTGCTTACCAAATAGCTCAGAATATAACAAAGCTAATGCCATCTTCATATCATTTCTTAAAGCCCAGTGTCTTGTTGCATTGTACCTTGAAGCTGCTCCAAAGGTCTCTGTGTGTCAGACCAGTGGCCCAGGTCACTGTGTCCCACACGAACCATCAGCAAACCCACCACCAAGCAGTGTTTGTGAGGCACTGAGAAGCAGCGTGTGTTTTTGAGATACAACATGTAAGTAAGTTTGTAACGATCAGCTGCTTCCTTAAGAGAGGAGAGAAACTTCAGCAATGGGATTGGTGCTCTGAGGGTCTCTTCTGGTTGGTAACAGGGAGGTAGCTGTGATGGAGACTTCATGTTATCACCGTGACATGAACTGGAAGAGCTGAGAAAAAGTACCCTTGTTTATAGAGAAGGCAGATTAATACTCTTGTAAAATGCTTGATTCAAGCCTCTGTTGTCTTGCTCTTCCAGGCAGAAGGTGCTTACAGGCAGCAGAATGGAGGAGGAGGTGTGTGTAACGTAATAAAACCTAAACCTCCTGCGCAGTGTACTAAGCTCAGCCTTTTACATTTCCTTTCTTCCCCCTTCTAAAAACACAGGCCTCTGTTCACTTCCACTTTCCATTGCAGCATTCATCCAGTTTGGTCCATGTTCAGCATGGAAGGATTTGATTTTCTTCTTTTAACCATCATGAGTTGTCTGCCTGTGAATATGAATCATTCCAAACGCCCAGGCTGCATTTGGACAGCCTGCGGGCTGGATCATGGGCGCACCTTTAAGAGTCATATTGTGATGGAAGTGCCCAGAAACCCAAATAAGACCGATAGCGTATCGTGCCACGGGCTGTATAAATACAGTGAGACCTTGTCTATGCAGGGAATGATTCTTGTCTGCAGTGGCTATTGTATCTCCCTGTCTAGACTCCATTCTGGAACAAAGTGACTTTTCTTTCCAAAGCAGAGGTGATACGGGAGCTATGCCAGGTGTGTGATTTCCCTGTGTAGGCAAGATCTAAGAGCCAGTTCCCAAAGTCTTGCTCCCTTCTCTCACACAGCCTTTTATTCCTCAGCTGGACCTGCTGTGCTCTCACTGCACCTTCTGCCTCCAGGGACCTGCTGCTTTCCCAGGCATTTTCCAATAGGACGAGCTAAAGGGTGGCTTTTAGTGAGGCTTGAGAAACTGCCCCTGCTGAAATAGTATACATTGAGCCAGGCCTGCAGGGAAACAGCTTGCCTCTTTAGGAAACTAATAGAAAGAAGGGGATGTGGTTATTGGGGGTAATGAAAAGGGATGCCTTTGGTGTAGCCTTTGACCTTCCTTGGTTAAGTCAGTTGGGAAGCAGGATGGTCGCAAACAGCAGTGAGCTGGAATATTGTAAGAAAGCAAAGGGGTGCATTAGTTATACCCTCTGTTCTGTGGGACGTGGGTTATTTCTCCAGCTGATAGCTCAGACTCCCTAAACAGCAACAGTTGAAAGTGCTTAACTGCAGCAGTGTAAACAGCAATGGGAATATTGGGTCAGAATATCCAGGATGGTGGAGTTAACGGCTTCCATCCCATGGTGGGCAGGCTGTGATGCAAAATGCTCCTTGTGACACAGCACAGGAAACATAAACCTCCCCTTCCCCTCTGTCATCCACCCTCACTCACCGACACCGAGGTGAAACGGTGCAGGGCTCCTGACCATGTGAAATAATAATGCTGGGCTCCTGTGCCAAGTTTCCAGCTGTTTCCACATGTGCATCTCATACTTCCCTCCTCCCGTGCGCCTGTGCCAGGCCTGAGATTCAATAAAATGCCACACTAATCCACAGTCCTTTTTCATTAAATGACCAATTAAAGCTGGAGGAAAAGGGTTCTTATTATTATTATTCCAGTCAGGAACATGTTCCCTGTAGCGCCGGGTGGGTTTTAGATGGATTTTTGGTGATGATTATGTTCTCTTCTGCTTTGTTATCTCTGCAGTTCTGTCCTGCTGCGGCTGCTTTGCCCCAGCTCCTCGCTGCTGCCTGACTTAGCAGTGATTGGGGTTTAAATTGTGTAAAGTTATTAAATGCTTCTGTATAGAAGTTAATGTATTCAAGGTGAGAATGTGCTTACACACTGGTGAAGTGTCAGAGAGTATCAACAGCTAAGAAGTCTGAGGGCATTGTGGCTTCCAGTGTGCAAGGATGCTCAGCCCCTCGTGCAGGGCTATGTGTGAGGAAACCCCCATCCCAAAGCAGTGGGACTGGCAGGGAAAGCCTGTCAAGAAATAAAAGCTGGTGGTGTTTTAACACCTGGTCCCAGGTCCTCTGTGTTGGTCCACTGTGTTGTACCTAAAGCCTGATTTTTGGAGGCCTTGAGTGCTGGTACCAGTTGTAAGGAGAGTTGAAGATGATCTGGTTTGCTGGAGGACTGTGCCTGTTGCATTACCTGGGGTCTGCATAGACTGTCTGTGAACACAGAAGGGCTTTGGCTTGGTGGTGAAGGTCCTTTCTCAGGCATTTTCATTGGGTTGATGATGGGGTTTTTGTGTTAAGGTTCCCTTAGTTACTTTCTATGCTAAAACAGAAAGACTCTCAGAAGATGAAGGAGGGAGGCATGTCCCTCCTTTTTGAGGGGGCTGCACCTCCCCAGGGATGCTCTACTCTGGTTCGACAGTGCAGCTCAGGTTTTGGAGGGCAGGAGGTATGTGTTGGAGCCTTGGTCCATGCCCGTGTCTTGGTGGAATCAGAGCAGCTTTGGGACTCGTGTCACTGGTGCAGGGTCAGTCCCAGCTGCTTCTCTTTGTGCTCTTTGAAGATCCCAAACCTAAAGCTGAACCTGATATGCACGGTATGGGTAGATAGATGCAGTGTGTGGATCTGTCCTGGCTTTTGTTATTATTACTGTTAATCCACTGGGTGATTCAAGCTATGACTCTTGTTTGGCACACTCAGAGCTGGCAGAATGTCAATACCAGGGAATTCCTCCCATCCTGACCGTTGCCACTCTGCAGATGGTGTTTAGGTCTGGGTCCCACTGGATCCACAGAGATTGGAACCATCACCCTCCCGCTCTGTGGTGTGATGCTTGCCTGGACACAGCCCAGATCTCCTGGGCTCTTTTTTCTCTCCCTTTGCCACCGTATCCCTTTACAGAGTGATGAGTTAAGCAGCACGGTTGTTACTACTCTGAGCATCAGTGGTGTGCGGTATCTAAGCCTTGGTGCTGGGGGGAGTGCGGGGGGCTGCTCCGGGTGGAAATTTCTCACCACAGACTTTGCTGGGGCCAGACATGTTGTAAATTTTACAAGAAAAACACTTCACAAACCAGAAGTCCAACTCCGGGGCACATGGAGCTGTGCTTTATGATTTGGAGACTGTGTGAGCCACGGAGCTGGTCCCACCACTGCAGACCCTCCTGCTCTTGAATCAGGCTCTGGAGATTTGGGGTCCTCCATAAAGCTCTATCTGTAGGAGTCTGGTGATTTCTCTTTCTGATCTTCTCTTGTCCCCAGCTTGCACAAAGGTACCCTCACACCTCGCAGTCCCTCCTACACATAGAGCTTAAAATCATACAGGGCACTTTAAAGAGGGATGTCCAGGGAGGCACTGGATGCTGAAGATCTGACTCGAGATACTTGGACATCTGCAGTTGCTGTTTCGCCTCTTGGAAAGGACTCCCCAGGTCCTGGCACCCTCCTAAAGCCTGGCCTGAAATAAGCATCTCAGGCATCATGGAGCGCTCGAGGGGCATACAGTTGCTTGGCACAGTGGGTGTCTTGGTGTGAGTTATCCCATGATGACATGGCCAGGGCTGCAGCATCCCTGCCAGGTTTGCAAGGTTGGTGTTTAACATCTCACATGATGCCAAGCTCCTGGCTCCAGGGCCCACCATGTTTTCCCTTCTGGATCTCTGTGTTGGGGCCATGGTGACCTCGGTCCCACGGGGACTGAGGTTGCCCTGTCCCTCCTTGAGAGCCACCACCACCTCTTCTGCACCAGGAGATGGGAGACAGTGTGGCACCGGATACTGGTGGACAGAGGGATGTGCCAGAGGGTAAATGGGGCTTTGGGGTGGGCAGAGCAAGCATGGGGCTGGTGGTGGGAAACATCCCTGACTCCAGCACCCGTCCATGGTGTTGCTGCAATGAGCCACGCAGTGAGGCAGGATGGAAGCAGGCGGAAGGGGAGAGAAATCATTTTTACCACGTTGTTGTCTTAAATAACTGTGGTTTTCCTCTCAGTTGTGATGAGCACAGATCAGGAACCCTGTGAAGCAGAGCCGCTGCTCGATGCACCTTCCCACCAGCGTTTGATGTTCTCCATCTCTGGTGCTTCTCTCCTCTGCTTCCCTTAGCAACGGGAATAACAAACTTTGCCGTAAGAGAAGCATTGCAGAGTAATTTTGCCCTCGTGCTCTGCCTTAGTCACAGTCCTGCAGGTACAGCTGCTGGGTTTCGCTTTCCCACAGTGTCCCCTACTGCTTGCATTCAAAAATCCATTTAGGTACACATGAGAAAAGGGGGGAAATAGGATCATAATGGAAGTCGAAGGCACAGAAAGTCACCAGAAGGGGAAATGCTTTTTATGCAACTTCAGCAAGAGCATAAGATGCATGGATTCCTGCAGGGAGGGAAATGCAGAGTCAGGTTCTGCCTCTGTAGCTCCCAGGAGCCGAGCTGCTTCTCTTCAGTGGCTGTGTGGTGAAGGGTAAGGCACAGGCATGGGGTGTCAGGAGGACAGAGAGATGCAAGGAAGTAAAGAGGAGAGAGGAATTGGGAATAGAGAAGTCACTTTGTTCTGTTTCCTTTTGGATAACACAACAGGGAAAGCAACCTATTTAAAACAATGGATGGATTGGCATTTCAAAACATGCCATTACTGTCCTCTGTGGGGCTTGCTGTTTAAGGAGATTATTTAAATCAAGTATGGGCAAGAACGCTCCAACCATGTTAGAGATGTGTGAAGTCACAAATTGATTTGTGATCCAAGGTTTGGAGGAGCCACAGCTGATGGGTGTTGGGGAGAGCCAGGGGTTGTGGGTGCCCCTTGCCCAGGAGGGGCTGTGTGTGTGCTGCGTGTCCCCTGGATCAGTGATGCTCTATGTTTTCCTGGCAGCAGCAGCTGTAGGCTTCTTCCTGCCACAGGGATGATGCAGGGGGGCAGAAATGCCCACCCAGGCATCACGCCTTGAGCAGAGGTCACTGGGCTGAGTGAGGGTAGAGATGAATCCCTGACTGTCACCTGGTCTCTATCATGAGCAGAGCTGTGATCGCTGGCCATGGGCACACTCTTGGGTCCCTCAGCTGTGATGTGAATTCCTTTGGGGATGCTTGGAGGATGAAGGATGCTGCTTTGCAGCCTGGGGAGACTGGAAAGTTGCATGTAGCCATCCCAGCTCAGCTAACGAACTCATTCAGCCTTTGTGATTTGCACACCCTTGGTTGTGTCCATACCCTTGGGAACAATTTCCAGATGAGACAAGCTCAGTGAAGCTCTCCCTGCTCCGTGCAGATGACAGAAGGTCTTGGTGTAGACCTCAGTGTGTTGGATCCCTTGGGATGTGTTCCCTGCCACACATTGTTTGCTACCTGAATCAGTTGTGATCTCTCCCCAGGGACCACACAGAATTCTTTAGTACTAATAACACTACACAACAAGCCCAGCAGCACCTAACATTTATGTTTCTTGTTCTTTCCCCAAGACCTATGAGCAGAATGAATGGATCATCCACTTGGCTGGGAAGCTGCTGGCCCAGGAAGAGGAAACCTTGTCCTTGATGGCAATGAACCCCTTTGCAGGCAAAGCACCTCCACGGTAAGCTTTGAGTTTCATCAAGGACCTGGAAGGACCTGGCCTCAGTGGTGTTCCTGTCTTGGCTGTGCACACATGGTTTCTGTTGGTAGATCGGGCTCTGTATTTGGTGATGCCCACATGATCTTGAAATAGTGGAGTTTATATGAGGACACCATGAAGAGCTGGTGCTCTCAGCACCGTAATACCTTCCCTGTGGGGACACAAGGACCATGGCTGAGCTTGTTCCAAAGCGGGCCTGTGAAGGGCTCAGCATTGCTTCTCTTGGCCAGGAATCATGACCACTGAAGTGGTTTCCTGCCCGAAGGCCTTAGATTTTTTGCCATGATCACTTTGTGAGCCCCAGTTCTACCGGCCTACTGAGGTAGTTCAAAGACAAAGCAGTCCTGCAGAAATGATTGTTTTTGTGGACACTTGTCTTGGAAGTGTTTGTGTTTTCAGTGAGGAGACAAAGCAAACATCAGCAAGCGAAGGGCACAGATGAAAAACTGAATGTTTTTAACAAAAGGAAACTTCTCACAAAAGTCTCTGTTCTGTTGAAGAAGTTATTTTTAGCTGAGAAAACATCTGAGGGAATTTTGGATCAACTCAAGTAATATTAGGCTCTTGCTAATATTTTCCATTTGAGGCTCTTAGGACGCACTGCAAACAGGGAGGAAGGTTCACAGCACCATGAAGTGAACTTCCTCCTGAACCCTGCTGATGTTTTCAGCTTTAGCACAGTGCATCCCCCAAACCCGCTGAGGAGAGACTCCTTTGCCAGCTAAGACACCAAAACACTTCCACCTTTTACCAAGGCACTTCCTCTGAGGTGGTTTACATACAACCTATATTGCATGGGCTCCATCTCAGGTGGATTTATTACCCGAGTCTCACCAAACTTCCCTCATGTCCTCAGGGTTCAGTGCCAGACATTCACTGAGTGGCATTCACTGCAGGATGTTCCTTTGCACTGATTTCTTCTATTAACAATAACTGGAAGCGAGATGAGTTAGCAGGACCTGGGACCTTTAGACATCAAGTCACTAGTTTGCATTAGGTGTCCCCTGGTGGCAGCAGCCAGAAGCCAGAACCATCTGGTGGCTGCTGGCAATAAACAGCTCTTGTGGTTCATGGAGCGACAGAAGCATTTGATAATCCCAGGCCTGTTTATTATCACATGTCCCCCAGCGCCAAGAAACGTTGGTATTCATCATGTCTGAGGCTGAAAATAAGACATCGTGACAGATTAAGGATCAATAAATGTATATCACATCTTGCCTTGCAAGACTTTACCATAGACAGGCTGCATCTCTGCTGTGCTTTCTGGCATCAGTGACGTTAATAAAAAGGAAAACAGAGTAGTTGAACACAAGAACTCATTTTAAAATGAAAATAATGAAGTGGGACATGGCTGGGATAACACTGCATTGCTCCGGATGGGGAAGGGGGGGGGTATTGTAGTCTCTAACAGGTGAGGAAATGAAATGTTCAGGAATTTAAAGCAAATCTTTATCTTTGTTAGCTTTCCCAGGGTAAGGATTGCAGAGCATTCAGGGGAACACAGGCAGATCCAGTGAGTAATTACGCAGCAGCGTGGATGCAGTTGAACACACATGGCTATAGATTTTGTGTAACAGGGGCTTGATTCATGTGTTACCTTGGTTTAACCAAAGCCCAGCCTCTGTTTTCACTCCTTAGCAGCTAGTTTATAGTAGGAAAAGATCAGGATCCAGCACTGGGTTTATGTGGCAGCTGCTTTGCTCTGGCATTAACTTTGCTTTCGAAGTTTTTCATGGGTCTGGGGTATTTTTGGGGGGTGTAAAATGAAAATAACAATTTACAAATGCTTGTTTGGGCTCAGGCCAACATCCAACACCCCCTTTCACTCTGCATCCCAGGTTGTGGCTCGCAGTTTGGGCCAAATCCCAACACCTGGAACATTGGCACCACCGGGATTGTGCCCAGGGGTGAAGGTGAGGGCTGGGAGCACAGGGGCTGCTCAACCTGCCCTGGGCTGGGGTCTGGGTTGGATCTGGCATTGGGATCTCCCATCAGCTGCTGGTGCCTGTTGCTATTTGCATTTCTTTGGTCATTTCTTATTTGTGCCATGTGACCATTTGCCTGCTTTTTTCCCTGTTTTTGTGCCTCATCCCAATTCTGACAGGTTTAGATGAATAGAATTAGATTAGTAGAATAATTAGATCTGAGGCAGAAGCTCTTCCCTGTGAGGGTGCTGAGGCGCTGGCACAGGGTGCCCAGAGAAGCTGTGGCTACCCCATCCCTGGCAGTGTTCAAGGCCAGGTTGGACACAGGGGCTTGGAGCACCCTGCTCCAGTGGAAGGTGTCCCTGCCCATGGCAGAGGTTGGAACTGGATGAGCTTTAAGGTCCCTTCAACCCAAACCAGTCTGGGATTCTGATTCTCTGATTGTGCCCACCGCAGCTCAGCTCCCTTCAGTAGCTGGGTTGAAAACAGCCTAATTTTCCTACCATATTCCACCCCCCTTCACTCAAAAGGGAATGTTGAGACTTAATTATTTTCATTCCCTGCTAGACTAAATAATTAGGGGAAGGGGCTGTTTTCCATAAGAACATTACACTCCATACTCCACGGAGTTTATTCTGTTAATGGAAACTCTACACCTTCAATAGCCAAGGGACTTTCAGAATGAGTTAATGCCTTCGAAATGAAATTTCGGAGACCAAAGTTTGTAGGTTTCTTTACAACTCCAGAAATTATAGTATTTTTTCAAGTGTGATAAACTTAAAATGAGAAACAGGTGACTGATTAAAAATGAGGGCATTGTTGAGCCCTCAGCCTAGCTGAGTGTGAAGCTTTACTTCAAGCACAGCGATGTTTGTGGAATGTGGATTTACCAAATATGCTTGGGCAGCGGATAGTTCATAAAACACCAGCCCTCGTAAATCTGGACGGTAGGGCTTTGGCTGAGAAATTCATCAGTGTTTAACACGCCATCGTGGAAGCAGACTGCAACAATGAAAGAAAACAAAACTCAGGGTTTTGCCTACAGGAGGAGGTAAAAAGAAACCCCAGTTTGTTATTTTTGACCTGAAGTGTTCGGTGTCTCTGATATTAAATCATGTTCACTTAAGGACTTTTATTCCAATTATAGTAGCACTTTGTTGAAAAAGGCCCCAACACGGATCTGAAGACCTGGATTTGTAGTGGTGCTGTTATTTATGGAGGCAGCATTTCCCATTTGATGCTACCTGGCTGCAGCAGCACAAGAAGAATATAGTGTTTGGTGTCCTTTATTCATTTGATTGCCCATTTATTGCCCATTTGTGTCACAGCTGCTGGGCTTTATACCTGCGACTGGATCTTCAGACCATGTTAGTCACTGTGGACCCTGGCAGAAGGTGTAGCAGCTTCCCTGTGGGAGCTCTGGAGACACAGCCCAAGCCATGGGAAGGGCTTTGCATTTGCGCAGCGTAGAAGGCACTTTGGGGGCTGCTCCCTTGGACACCCCAGAAGGGTAAAGGTAATTCTGAGCTGTTGTAGCAGGCAGGGAGTGTGGGACTGTTGGAAGATACAGGCATCACTGGGATGTAGGTGGAAATGGCATTTCGGTTGTGCAAGGTCTCTCCCAAAATGTCTTTCAAGGAGACAGGAGCAGTGCTTTGGAGCATCCATAGGGATGTGAGTCCTTCAAGGTTTGAACTTGGGTTTGGCTGAATCCCCGGTGCCTCCTCTGACCCTGTGGCAGTTCAGACAAGTCTCTCTCCATGTCCCCATGTGGTCCACAGGGGACAAGCAATGAACCTGTCCTGGGAGGTGACAGGATCCTCAGAGGTGAAAAGGTAGAAACACATTCGTTTGACTTTCACAGTGGGTTTCATCATGGTGAAATGTTTTATTGCAGTTTGCTGCTTCTTTCCCTCTATACTGTAATTTAAAAGAATATCTGTAATTTATCATCAACATTGTAATGTCTGATATTACCAGAATGAAATCATTCCATTGTCCTGAGTGAAAGCGTGAGGGATTTTCCTGTGGTTAAAAACAACCTCGGTGTTTCAGCATTGTCAGGGATGGCAGAGCTCATTTACAGCTACCTGAAAGGAGGATGGAGCCAGGAGGTGGCTGGTCTCTTCTCTCAAGTAGTAAGTGATAGGACAAGAGGTAACAAGCTCAAGCTGAATGAGGGGAAGTTTAGACAGTTTCATGGCTGTGGGAGGGCAACTCCTGCCTTGGCTACATTGGGAGCATCAACTGCATCCCCATCACACGGTTTCAGTGAAGCCAAGGTTTGCTCTGCCCTCAGTGTAGCCCCAGCCTCCCTTCCTAACCTGTCCATGGAGGAAAACCCCCACTTTGCCATCTCCGGAGAGTTTTGAGGAGAAACTGCCCATGGGATGCTCTGGCTTTGCAGGCCCAGACCTCGCAGGAGCCATGGAGAAAGAGAACTCAGCAGCCTTGAGAAACATCCCATAAAACTGCCCTTATTCTGCAAACTTGGGCCAAGAGGAATTTATGATCCCTCCTACTAACAGGCCTCAAAGAAGCAAGAAAGCCGATGATGGAGGCTCTGTTACTGTAATGAATTTGTACTTTCCACTGCCCCTTGCTCCCTGATTTACAGTGGAGTGGGGAACCTCAAGAGCAACAAAAAAGGCCCCTAAAAATGGAAGAGCGGCCCGTGTTTTGGTTTCTTTCTTCCCTCTCCCAGCCGCCTTGGCCTGTCAGCCCATTAATTCTAACAGAAACCATGGGCTCTGGTTTTTTCCCTCGAAGCCCTCAGCTGTTGCATGGAGACAGCTGCACCCTCTGGAACTAATTACAGCTGTCTGGGAGATTTAGCCCTGCATCCCACCAACTCCAGTCTTGCTGCTAATTTCTAACACGTCCAGTTGGAAGATGTCATAAGAGGCTGATATATGATCGAATGTTGAAAGTGCTGCAGTGCAGCTGCTACCGGGCATCTGGGGGATGGAGATATTGATGTAAAATATAAGGCTTTTTATTTTTAGCCTTTTTGCCCTCCCCGAGGCTGCGGTGGTGATGCCCGATGTGGGTGGTGATGGAGAGGGAGTGCTTGTCCAGAAGGGTGGGTGCAGATGGGTCCTGGTATCCCATGTGGGATGGTGGGGTCCTTCTGGGCATCTCTGTGGTTCTGTCCTCCCTCTTCCAGCCATCCACATGGGCATCAGCGCTGTCACTCTGCCAGCACCTCCACTGGGCTCAGAAGAAGCTGCCAAAGGGGCCTTTCTGTCCCTTGTCCTGTTGTGGTCATAGCAGAGAGGGTTTTCCATCTCCTGGAGGGGAAATGTCTTCACTTGCTGTATCTGACTGTATCTTGATTCTGGGCACAGGTTGCCCAGAGAAGCTGTGGCTGCCCCATCCCTGGCAGTGTTCAAGGCCAGGTTGGATGGGGCTTGGAGCGAGCTGCTCTAGTGGAAGATGTCCCTGCCTGTTGCAGGGTTGGAACTGGATGAGCCTTAAGGTCTCTTCACCCCAAACCATTCTAGGACTGCTTCTGGCTTCTCAAATGATTGGTTTTCCCTTGTGTGTTTCCTCAGGGATCTAACCCAGTTCAGCCTAACTCTTCTCCTGAGCCGTTTCCTGCCTAGCTGTGGTAGCTGGTTCTGGTGCTTCCCAGGGAGCCAGGAGGAGCTGCCAGTTATGTTTGCTCCATAAATCCTGGGAAATTGCTTGCAGCCGGGATTGTACTTCCTGACCTTTCTGTCTGTCTCCTCTGAAACATGAGTTGCCCATCCTTCTCCCAGCATGAGTGACCCATGTGGCATTAGACTCCTTTTAATGTAGATGAAGTCAGATAACTTCTTCATGACCTTCTTGAGGATGTTCCCATGTCTGCAGAGCAGCAAGTATGGCTCACGCATGCTGGCGGCCTCCTGTATCATCAGGGGCTCAAAGACCTCTGGATCGCTTTCACCAACCAGAAGGTCTTTGTGTGAGCCACAGAGTTGCACGAAACACAAGCAATTGCAGATAAGGTGAGCTGTAGCTTGTAGTGTATCTTGGGATACAGGTGACTATGCATGTGAGCTTCTCACCTGAGTTACAAGCTGTCCAGGGCTCCAAGTGATGCTTGTAAACTCTCTGAGCCCTGAAATGAGAGGCTCTGGTGAGTATTAAACTCTGCAGCTTCTACATACATGAGTCTTGCAAGGAAAGGTTCCAGATTTTCCATGTTTCACCCTCTAACCATGGGATGGATGGAGAGAATGGATAGCGCAAGGTCCAGATGCTGCTATCGTCATCCAGATTCTGATGCTAAGAGGTATTGTGCTGCACAGAGGTATTTCCATTGCAGTTTCTCCACACTTGGGTTGCTGTAGCTGTGTGAAGGCTCTTTGGTCCCTCCATTTCCCAGAAACCTTCAAGTCTTGTGTCCTGGATCCCAGAGAAGTGCTGGCGGTGCAGGAGCCCTGGGGTTGTGGTGTTCCAGAGCTTTATAACTCATCACTGGGTGAGTGGTTCAGCTCCTGGAAGAGCACAGCGTGGACTTCACAAGCTCCATAGCCCACAGAGCTGTGCAGGTTCCTCCTCCGTGGATCTTGTCATCCTGACGTGAACCGTGCATCACAACACAGCAGATCATGGCTCAGATGGAGCGTGGTGGGGGAAGCAGAGTGACTGTGGTTGGGACAAGACTGTTGCTGAATTTAGAAGTTGGGGGTTTGGGAGGACTCTTCAGATTCTTTTTTAGGCTCTGAACAGAAGAGTTGGAAACGTAGTCAGATAGAAAGGCAAACTTTATGCCACAAAAATGCATCTTCAGTTGCATGTGGTTACTTTAATGCTCACACGGTTCTCGTTTTACATGTCAACCCCTTTGATAATGAGCGTTTTAATAGACAGAGAACATATGGGAAAAATCATACCAATCAGATGATAGGTATCATTTAATGTGGGCAAAGCCTGTTCGAAAGCAACAAGGAGATTTTCATTCCAGAGGGGTTATAGGACAGTCCTTGAGGCTGGCAAGAAGGCGCTTCTGTGTCTGATGCAGAGACCTGACATCTCCTCAGGTATCCCAGGTCTCAGGTAAGTCAGCTGCACTCTGTGCTCCGCATCCCCATCTAGAAAATGGGAATCCTGCCTGATGGGGTTTGCAGATAGCTCCTTCTGCATGGAGCACCCCGTTATCCCTACGTCATGGGTATGCATGAACATGGGTCCAGCTTGGTGGATGCTCTGCAGTTGCTTAGTGAAGAAAAACCCCAAAATCCCCAGTGTGGGAGGCAGAGGGAGGCATCGAGCAGGAGAGGAACTGACATACAATCAGCCCCTGAAGCTTTCTGGGGAGGTGGATGTGGTATTTTGAATTCAAGAAAGGAAGGAAGCAGCTTGGAAATCTCCAGCCATCCCGGGCAGGAGCCTGGAGGCGACCCAGGCCCACGGGAATGTTGCTGCTCTGTAATGTCTAATTATTGACAGGAAATTTTGTGCTCCTGTGAAGTGAACACTGTGGGAGCAACACTTCAGCCCCCGTTTGACTTTGAGCAGCCTCAGCAAAGAGGAGGGAGAGAAGGTGCAGAAGCAGCCCTGGCTGTAATGAAGCCAGCAGCTGCAGGGCAGCATTTATGGTGATGAGATGCAGGTTTGTGCGCCCTGAGCCCCAGCCAGGGCTAAGGCATCACCTCTGCCTTTTCCCATTGACCTTCTTGCATTTGGGGCTGGTATCCTGCCTCCCTGCAGCTCCTATCAGCAGGCAGGAAGCAGGATACTGGGGTGGCCCAGGAGGCTCTGCTGTGGAGCAGTATGGAACTGGGGGGACATCTCCGTCCCCCCTCTTCCCTCAGCACTCAGCCTTAACCCATTGTTTAAATTAGAGCCATCCCTGTGCAGCTCCAAATGCTTTAATCTGGGCTTCCTTGGATCCACCCCTTTATCCTCAGCAGAAGGGGAAGCATGGGGATATTTTTCCTGCTGTCATTCCAGCCAGGAGACAATCAGAAAACAGATTTACTGTGGGTTGCTGCAAGGCAGCAGCAAGTGATGGGCATGAGGAACAGCTCCATGTTCATGTGCTGTGTTAGGGGAATCGCTCCTGTATCACCCACCTGGGTACCCAGCAAGACCTAAATTGAGATGTTGAGATGTGATGATGACAGCAGACCTTTCAATCTGTTGTCTCCAGTCTCCCATTGGAGTGGCAGCGTTCCGAAGGTGAGCACTAATGGCAAATATACAGGAGTCATCCCTAATTATTTTTGCAGTAGGAAGGAACTTTATGGCTGCCCGAGGTGCAGCGAGCAGCTGCGGGAGCGCTGTGCCCTGCTCAGTAGCAGGGTTTGTATTTTAGTAGTGAAGCAAAGCAGGTTTAAATGAGCATTGACGTGACTTTGACATTTTTATTTTGTGGCTTATTTTATGAACTTAGCCAGCAAAGGCAGCGATGCACTCTGCAAACAGGGACCACATCGCTGGAGGACCGGGGTGTTACTCCTTCTCTTGTCAGCATGCCCTACATCAAGCAGGACCGAACCGAGCGGCACGGTCAGGCTCCGAATGTGTTTGGCGACACTGATGAATGCTTCTTTCTGCACTGTTTGCAAAGCTCCTTTCCTGGCAGCTCCCAGGGCAGCCAGAAAACAGATGCGCTCGTAGCTCTGCTAATAAGCTGTGGAGCAGAAGGAGCAGCCGTGGGCTGGGGCTGAGGGATGCTGGGGCTGGAGTTGAGCTCTATACCTAGAAATGTCTCGGGCACAAACTCTCCATAGTTGCTCTTAGAAAACAATCTTCCTGCTGTTAGTCTTTCAAACTTGGTTGTAGAGAGGTGTATGGAGCTGGTGGTGGTGGTGGGAGTGCACAGGGGGGTGTTAAAGCTCCTCTGCCTGATGCATCATTATTAAATTGAATCTCTGTGAGGGTGCTGAGGCGCTGGCACAGGGTGCACAGAGAAGCTGTGGCTGCGCCATCCCTGGCAGTGTTCAAGGCCAGGCTGGACACAGGGGCTTGGAGCAACCTGGTCCAGTGGAAGATGTCCCTGCCCATGGCAGGGGTTGGAGCTGGATGAGGTTTAAGGTCCCTTCCAACACAAACCAGTCTGGGATTCTAAGAGGAGCACAGGAGCTCCCCACTGCCTCACTCCATCAGGGATGGCCGCATTGCTGCCTCTGAATGTGAGCATCCCAAGGATGGATGAATGGAGCACCAGGATGCAGGAGCCAGCCAGGCTGAGCACCGTCGAGCTCGTTTCTCCATCCAGCTATGGAAAGACTCAAAACCTCCACTCCCAGGGCCTGTAAATATGGACCGATGCCTTTCCACCTTCACTCAGCAACATTGCCGTCCCCTCCTGATGAGGCTGTGCTTTGTCTCTCTGCAGGTGGATCCGAGGGGAACACTTCAAGTACAAATTCAGCCAACCCGGGGGAAAGCACGCCAGCGAGGGGAAGTGGTGGATTCGGAAGAGGCTTGGCCCTTACTTCCCCCCTGTCAACCTCAAGGGCCTGAAGAAGTTCTATGAAGACAGGAATTGGCCGTACCCCATGCGGGACTGATGGAGGAGGATGAGCAAGGTCAAGAAGGAGCAGCTGGGGAAGAGGGAGAGCAGCAGCTCCCTTACAAACAATATCTCTTGCCTCTCTCTGTATTTTTACCCATACCCTTGCTTACACGTATTTTACAGAAGGCTCCCAGCCAACCTACCCGCCTGCTGTTGTGCTCTGATTGTTCTCATCTTTCTTTTTGCTCATCCCTCTCATCACAGCCTTGCTTGGTAGCTGATTCCTATTGCCAGGCTGCTCCAGAAATCATCAGCAATAGAATCTGGGAGAAAGGTGAACAAACATCACACTTAGTTTGGGGTAGGTGTTGGTGTTGCTTTTGCTGACCCAAACACTCTGGGACCACCTCACCCTGAATTTCCTTGCCCCTCCTGTCTGGAGTCTCCCTCGTCAGTGTTTAAAATCACCCCAAATTGTCCCACCAAGTGGGTTTTACTTGGTGAGCCCAAATCACAGCGATAGGAGGGAAGCGAGAGCTTGCTGTGGCTGGTGTCTGAAACAGCCAGCAAGTGCCTGGGGTGGTTTATCATAATCGATTCCTTGTTAGCACCTTCTGCTGCACGTGGTTCTTCTTGCAAGGGGAAAAAAGAGATCAAAGCCCCACATAAAACCCCATTGTATCAGGTGTGCCTGCAGAAAGCCACAGGTTCACTGAGGAACCCAAAATAGCTCCTTGCAGGAGCTGCCATGTGGGCTCTGTGACTCAGCCCTGAGGACAAGCACAGCCCTGTGCGGCCACCCTGTCCTGTGTCCCAGTGCTGCCAATGCTCCTGGGTCTCCGGGTTGGGAAGGAGGCCGGAGTCAACACATCTGCCGCCGGTCCCATCACCTCTGAACAGGGCTTGTTTGAACGGGGCCTGGCCTGGGCTGCGCCTTCCTGTTTGCTTAACCTGGGATTTGTACAACTGGGGCTTTTTTGTTGTTGGCCCCAGGGCTGAAATCTGCCTGTCTGGGGAGCTGAAGGTGTCTGAGCAGCTGAGATCCAGGAGGAGTCGAGCATCCCATGGGCATCGTCTAGCACCACAGTCTGCACAGCCACGCACCCAGGCAGGAGAGGGCAGGGAGAAGCGCAGAAAGGAGCTTTCCAGGCTTTTCCTTCTGGGTTTTTGCAGAGACATTCCCCTTGGCACCCAGGGGAGTAATTCCAGTGGCCAGAAAGCTTACAATGAGGCTTTCACCCTTCCAGAGCAAATTGAGCCCAAGCCATGTGCAAGGGGAAAGCGTTGCTGTGTGCCAGGCAGGGGCCACCAACCTCGTGGGGACCAACGGGTACTGTGGGGCAGTGGTGGTGGCCACATCTCTGTCCTCAGGGCCCATCCCCTCCCATGTGAGATGTGCCAAAAGCATCTGAATGTGGTTTTGAAAGGCATATGGGTCCCAACTGGGAAAAGCAAAGCAACCAGTAACTGGCACTGGCCCGAGGCAGCACAGGCTGTGGGTGCAGGCACAGAAATGCCATTTTACACGTTTCTCCCCCCATTTTGCCTGCCTGAACCAAATGGGCATATTTCTGGCAAGGGATTAAAGCAAACAGCTTTGAATAACCGTCAGGAGCTTCACTTGTTTTTGAGTCCAGCATTTAAAGTGTTGGACAAGAGCAACAGCCCCAGGAGGGCAGCCAGGCCCTGGGTGCAGTCCTGCGGTGCCTGCCTGATGCCAGCTCCCATGGGACCAAGATGATGGGCGATAAATAAGGTGAGTCCTGGGTGTCCTGGCACTTATTTGTGTTTGAGGAGTGTCTGGTGGTGTGTCCGAGGGTCTGATTGCAATCCTGGTGATCCCAGGCCGCGAAACCACCACTCAGCCTTCCCTTCTCTGGTCTGTCCAAGGGTATATTTGGGCTCCCTCTTGGTTTGGGGTTGCTTTTCCTTCCCAGCTGCTCCATCTCTGGTGGATCCAGCTGAGGATGGCTGGAGGGAGCAGGAGGGTCCAAAGTATGTGGGGTCCTGGTGTGTGCCCGGCTTTCCCAGGGATGAGCCAGTACTCCGGGAGTGATGGCTGGTGGTTGACACTGGGAATACAGTGCCTTTCGCTTGGAGCTGACATGCATCTGCAAGATGTTAATGCTCTTGGCCAGGGACTGGGAAAGTCCTTTCTGTTCCTTGGGTCTTTTTCAAACCAAGACGAATTGCAGGGCTTGTAGTAACATACAGGGTGCTCCAGATTGTAAATCACATTCATGACTCAATTGTGTTTTCCTAAATATTTGCCATAGTTGGAATCCAACGCTCTGTGTGAACAATGGAAGAACATTTTGTTCCTATTAGCGCGCAGAGGGACGAGGGTGAGTGCCGCGATCCCGCATCTCATTCCCATTATCATCCTTCCTGGCTTGGTTGACCTGCCAAGGGGCTGGGGATGGAGGAGCCCAGGCTGTGTCCATCAAGAGTTGGTGTAGGTCTTGGGTGCAGGGTTGTGTCTCCATAGAGATATGGAGTATGGGAGTGTATCTCCATAGGTATGGGAGATACCAGCACAGCTTCATGCCAAGCATCTCCCATCTGTGTGATGTGTGATCCAGCACTGACAGATGTTACCTGAAGCATTTTCTTCATTTTTATTTGCTTCCCCATGTCTGGAATTGGGTCCTGGAATTGGATGCACAGAGCAAGGCTGGACCCTGTCTCATGGTTCTGTCTCATCTCTTCCAGGACCTTGGGCAGGATGTCTTTGGCAGGTGAGTTGGCCGAGAGCAGCACACATCCATGTGCTCTCTGCTGTGATGGGATTATGGAGCCTCCCATAAAGAGGCACTTTTCACCTTCCCAGCTCCGGGGGCATCCACATGCAGAGCCTACACTGGGCTATCCCTTGCCACCAGCACCATCCCTATCTCTTTGGGGCCAACCCTGCTCCCGGGAGGGCACTTCCCACAGCAAAAAGCCCTTTAGCATCCCACCCCCATGGCTGCACCCATCCTTCTGCCTTGGGATCCTCCACACAAAGCCAGGGGACTTAAGTCACTGTTAAGTCACTCTCTACTCCCCATTCCCATCCATCTCTGTATGTGCCAGGGCACGGGGTGAGGGTGCCCCCCTGCATGGGCGACAGGTGATGGGTGACAGGCATCCCCCGGGCATCCCCAAATGGTGCTGGCCTCCCTCCTTCCCAATTTAATTAGTTTCTTTTGCGTCCCAACCTCTGGGTCAGGGCTAATGGAACCCAGACCAGCATTTCCATTCCTGTTTGTGCTTGTGGAGCTTTTATTTCTCCCCCTCTTCCCTTTCTTTTCCTTTTCAATCAAAACTCCTCGCTCCGCTCCGGAGCGCTGCCTGGAAGATAATACACATTCAAAGGCAGTGAGGAAGGTGCATGAGGGGATTAAATTAGAAACGTTTCCCTGGGATGAAAATTGTAAAGAAGAAGCAATTCTTCCGAGGGGGAGGAAATCGGAACCACATTGTGTTATCTGTTGACTAGAAGTTTGCTTGGAGAGGGGGTTTTGCCCTGTAAAACTGTGGCATTCCCAAGTCAATGTGTTGTAAATCCATTTGAAAGATGACTCTGCTCCGTTCCTGACAGGCTTCTCTTCCTCAGGTGAGGGGATGGGGGCACTCACCAAGCACCCAGCAGAGGGGATTTGGTCCTGGCATCAACTCCATGGGCCCTGGGGCGCAGGGTTTGGATCCATGAGACAAAACACTGATCAGCTGAGCCCCTCTGTGACAACTCCCTTATCTTGGCTGTGTTTTCCCAGCTCATCCCAATGATCCAAAGGTTTCTCTGCATCCTGTTTTCCCTCTTGCTGTTTCTCTCTGAGGTCTAAGTAGGTCCCAAACCACTAGGCAGGAAGGATGCAGCAAGGCTGTTTGCCCCATATCAGCCTTGAGCAGCTCAGGCTCCCACTGCCACTGTGACATCTCAGGGGACATTGTCAGATCAAAACGAAGCAGCTTCTGTTCTGTTTTCCCATTGGGATTTATTTCTGCTGCAGGAACACAGAGAGGTTCGCAACTCCACCATCACTATGCTGGCCCTGGGCCCTGGGAGGGCATCTGCCCATTGCCAAACTCCTCAAAGGGACAGCTTTCCTGTAATGAAAACATCTGGGGTTGGTGTAAAATCCCTGAGATTTGAGAGGACAAAAGCCATTCCTTCCAGTTGATCTTCTGACATCACCCAGGTTGCATTTTCAAACCTTCCTCTGGCTAAAAGTGTGGATTTGATCCATGTTTTGGGAATGTGGCCCCAGTGGGGTCAGTGCTAAGGAGCTGCTGGAGAAGGTGGGCTTGTGCCTATGCGAGATCCTCATGCAGGGCTCAGCCCTGGTGTTACCCACACCAGCAGCTACAATGCACCAGCGCCAAGATTTCCTTATTCCTGGATCATTTCTAACTTGTAGCTGTTTGTTTTAAAGTAGCCAACCTTCAGTCTGGGAGTTCCTGTAAAAAAATCCATGGATTCCTATACGATTCCTGTACCTTCCCTGCTCCCAGCTGCTTTTAGAAGCCGGCTTTGCTTTTTAACACATATTAAAGGAAAGAGCTTTTCCCCTTCCCAGTAGATTAAGTTTGGCTAAACAGTTCAGTGTGAACTGCTGGGCATGAGGCAGAAACCTGTAGGCTAAATTGCGCAGCTGCTCCAAGTTTAGACCAGCGTGGGATGAATTGCAGGATCCTATATTAGTTTTCATTTAATCTGATTATTCTAGGCTGGAGTTCCTGGAGGGTCTTCAGGTTATTGTCACTCAAAAGGATCCTTAAAAGTTTCCATTTGCACTCAGCTTTTCCCATTAGAAGTCTATTTTCATTGTGGATCGATTCTTATTTTAATGAAAAAGTCATTCTCCCAACCCCCTGCCTTTTCTTTCGCCCCCCAGCTGAGGTTAAAACCGAAGCCACAACAGGGTCTTGCCACTCAAAATACCATTTTCCTCTTTTCCTGAGGGCTCTTGGCTTGGTTGAAGGAGCTTGGGCAGGCAATAAGGGGGTAGATAATGCCCAAAGGCAGCTACTCTGCTCCCAGTGATGCTTCCCGGTACCTGCCTGATGCTCCTCACTGGGAAAACACACGAAGTGGCTCGAATCCTGGGGGCATTCCTAGCTCTGAAGTCTCAGAGACTAATGCAGGACTAATTGATCTTAAAAGCCTGTTGCTGGATGGCTTGGAGTCGCACTGTCAATTCACTGGCTGGTTTCTATCTGCTGCCTCCTCCCAGATTCCAGTCTGGAGAGCAGCACAGCCTGGCAGGGAGTCCAGTGGGAGCAGCCCCCCTTGGGGTGGGAAGGGAACAGACCCCATGGTTTGTGCTGTGAGGACACCCTTGTCAGGTCTGGTTTTTGCACAGGAGTGGCAGCCTTGTGCCTTCAGGCTTCCTGGTGGTGCTGAGCTGAAGGCACCTCCCTGGAGCATCCGTCCTGCCTTGGCCCATTGCTCCAAAGCAGATGGCAAAGGGCTGGGAACTCCCCCCAAGACTGGGGTAGATAAAAGCCAATATGGTGACATCAACAAGTAAACCCCAAAACCTTTATTTATGCAGGATTTGCATTGTCTGTGCCAGCCTGAACCTTGTGGATGCCATGTACCATCCATGCTGCTCCGGTAAGTGATGCCAGTGCTGACCCATTGGGGAACAGGACCATGCTACCCCGGTGCAAGGCTCTGCAGGGACATCCGTGTCGCAGTACCTTGTAATTCCCTAAAATCCTCCTTTTGCTCATGTTTCTCACACAGGCAGGTAGGGAGGAAGGTGCCAAATCATCCCAGTGTGGATACCGGGTACCACTCAGGTCCCCACCACTGGCATTGGGGTTTTACGTCCTCTTCTGCCTCTTTCTTCCCCCTGCGAGCCTGATGAGGTCTTGCCTTCACTCTTCCACAGTCAACTGGATTTTGCCATGTCCTTCCCATCCCCAAACCACGGGGTTTTCCTCCCGTTTCCCCCAGCGCAGGCTGGGAGCCTGCTTCCTCCACGGTAGCCGCTCCGGATAAGGTTGCACATTGCTGAGCCTTTTCCCTGTGCATGCCTGTTGCTGGGACAATTACACTAAAATCACACCACCTGCAAGTGGTTACTTAGAATAATAAATAAGTGATAGATTATCAAATAAAGCATTGGCTTCAGATGAGGTCATCCCAGCCCCGTATCGTGGGTCTCGGAGGGTTTGCAGCCTGCTTTCCATGGGCTAAATAGCTCTTGTATCAGTCAATAAAAAACTTGTCGAGATTAAAGAATCAATTAGGTATTAGCCAAAGGGGCAGAAAGTGTAACCCAAACATGCTGATAAAATCCAGTGGGTGATTGTGGGAATGGTTCTCATTTCATTTTACTTTGGAAAGGAATAATTGCTCGTTATAGAGCATGGAGCGAGCTGGACTGGATCCTTTTCCAGGTTTATAGAAGAGGAAATCCCAGTGTTTGGCTGTCGAGCACACTTTAGGGCTGAATAGGTATTTTCTGATCCTTTCTTTGAGGAGCATCATTTTATCCTCGTAAAAGTGGTCAGGGGAGCTTGGTTGGTTATTTGTTGGAGCTTTGTCCCAGAGCTTGTCCCATTCCAGTGCACATGTCCAGGATAAGGAATGATGCTCGCAGGAGAGGCGAGAGGGATGGGACCGAGCATCAGCTCATGGGTATTCGGCTTATCATGCAACCTGTGATTAACCAAGTAAAATCTGATCAGCTGAAAAAGCATTTAGGGATATATAAATATATGTATGTGTATATCAGAGGGGTTTTCCCCATATTTACCATATGGCCTTCCATTTTCCAGGGCCACACATCTGCAGCACCGGTCCCAGCCTGGGCTGGCAGCACGCGGTCAGGAATTGGGCTGTGCAATGTCACCTTCGGCTAATTCATGTGAACATTAGTAAGTGTTAGTCTGGTGCAAAGCTTTACCTCCTGTTGGGCCCAAAATAGGGAATACCCACTGTGGGGTGGCTCTTCGGGAAGGAACGACTGGAGCATCCCATCCGGCACCGCAGATGCTCCTTGGATGTGCTCTGGAAACCCAGGGGATGAGCAGTAGGATGGGTCACTCTGGTTTTACCTGTGTGTTTCTGCAGAATGGGGCATTCTCCAGATTGTTTTCCAGGGAGGAAAGTTCAAATGAATTATTACTTTTCTTCCCCCTTCATATTAAGATGAAATGTTTGGTTTTGCAAGGGGAAAAAAGCATGGATTGCATTGTTTCCTTTGTAAGTCTTCCAATACCTAAAGGGGCTACAAGAAACCTGGAGAGGGGCTTTTGACACAGGCCTGTAGGAACAGGACAAGGGCAAATGGCTTTAACAGAGGGGAGACTGAGATTAGATATTAGAGAGGCATTCTTCCCTGTGAGGGTGCTGAGGTGCTGGCACAGGGTGCCCAGAGAAGCTGTGGCTGCCCCATCCCTGGCAGTGTTCAGGCCAGGTTGGACACAGGGGCTTGGAGCAAGCTGCTCCAGTGGAAGGTGTCCCTGCCCATGCAGGGGGTTGGAGCTGGATGAGCTTTAAGGTCCCTTCCACCACAAACGTTTCCATTATTCTATGATTTATGCTTGGAGCTGTTTCTGAAGGGGAAGCAGGATGCTTTCAGTTGGACCTTGAAGTCATTTCCACCCCACAAGAAGCTGGAGCAATTCTTCTGGCTGGATCCCACTGCCTGCACTTCCTCCTGACAGATTCCCAGCTGCCTGGCCCTGCCTGGCCCTGCCTGGATTCTTCTGTTTCCTTTACAAAGCATTATTTTTATGGTGTGCATATAGAGCACACACACAAAGTGCATCACTGCCGTCTGGCAGTGCCTCTTAGCCGGGAATGAGCTGTTTATTACTCCATGCCCTCGCCTTGCAGCTCCCCATGTACATGCATGACTGGCTGAGACGGGGAATTTGGTTTTCCCTTTAGTTGCCTTTGTTTTCCCTTCTCACAGGTGATCTACCCCCAGGCCATGCCATGCTGCGGGCAGATTGCCCTGTGTGGGTTGGTTTGAGGAATGCAGAGAGTTTATCCCAGTGTTTGCTCCCTGATGCAGGCAGGCTGGGCAGAGATGCACCATGGCTGTGGCATTGCCTGACCTTTGTTTTTCCATGAAAAACAGGATAAAACATGGAAGCCCATGGGCTAGCTGGCCCACTGGCATAAAAGCTCTTATATAAGGTAATTTTCCCAGCTAGTGATGGATGGCTGGAACGCCAGGAAGGGAGGAATCGCTCCAGGCGGCTGTGGCGAGGAGTTGGGTTTCAAGTGTAGGGATAAAGAGCCCAATCCTCGCTCGGGGGCTCTGTGCTGCTAATCCTGGTTGATTCTCTGTCTAGCCCAGCCACACACTCTCTCCTAAGCTTCAGTTCATTAACAAGGTCCAAGGTAAAAGACACCTCAGCAGCAGCTGCCGGCTGTGCGGTGCTTGGTACTGGCACAGCCACATCCTCCTCCAGCCCACAGGAGCAAACTCCATCCTCCCAGAGCGGCTCCGAGTCCATGGGGTTTGGTCCTTTTGGGATTGTTTGAGCTGAGGCCCATGATGTGTCCCTGCTGCTTGTCAACTCGCATGAGAGTTGCTTTTAAGACACTGGTGACAAATGGGAGGGGTGGGAGATGGATCCATGCAGTGAGCTCTGGCAGCAATGTAAGATACAATGGGTCTTGCACTGGGGGTGTTAAACCTCCCAGTACAGCACAAGCAAGCCCTGGGGTGCTGCCCTGGCAGGGTGCATCGAATTGGCAAATTAATCTGTCTCCTATGCCAAATCTGAGAGTCCTGAAGTGAAGGAAAGTGGGTTCTAAGTGGGGAAGGGGCATCTCCACACTCCAGGTTATAGAGTTTTGTTCCCAATGAAGTGTTGAAAGAGGCAAATTCCTTGTATAGAAAACAACAATAATTAGTAGTGATTTATTGTTAATAATAATATTGAGAGTGCTGAGATAATAAGGCAGATAAATATACTTTGGAAACGAAAGGCCAATCTATAAGGCCGAGTAGAACTGTTCTTATCTCCTGGAATAAAGTAACTTTTACCCATGCTAAGAAGGTTTTGCTGAACTGTCAACAAATTCAGAGGTGACTGAATTTACATGATTTCAGTCTCTGAGTTGATCTTGCCTGTTTCCAGACAGCATGGAAATGCTGCCTGTACCTACAGTGGTTGTAGCACTCACATGCATACAAAGGCCATAGCAGCCGCATCCAGCCCTGCCTGCAAGGGAACACAGCACAGCCGAGCTTTGCCCCTTGAGCAGAACCCAGAGGCCAGGATCTAACATCAGAAGAGTCAGAAGTTGATTCAGAAGACAAGGATGAGAAGTTGTGCTTCTCCCTGTCTCCAGGAATTTGGGAATGACAGGATCGCACAGAAACCCTTGCCCTGAGACCCATTTGCATCTTCCCAAAGCCAGAGCCCGCTGCGGCGAGGCTGGATGTGCCGGTCACAGGGCAAGCTCCGGGTCGGCTCCTTGCGACATCCCAGCATCCCTTCCCGCTCCCTCCGGCTCTCTAATTAATTGCGTTTCCCGTCCCTTTGTGAGCAGGGAGCGGGCAGCTGTGATGGAGCAGCCATCTGCAGCGCCCGCCCCGGGAAACAGCCTCGCAGCTGCGCGCGCCTGGTACCGGCGGTACCCGGACGAGGTCATTCATCACCAGGAGCCCAGGCAAGGAAGCTTGGCAGTGAAAAGGGAGGATGGCAACCACAGGAGGCAAACCTTAAATATACTCTGCCACAGCGGGTGTTGTATCCGCAGCCTTGAAGCTGTTTTCCTCTTGCTGTTGTGGAAGGATGGGATGCATCCCTTGTGTCCCGTGTGGATGGAGCAGCCCCAATACACCTCCCTCCAGCCTGTCAGAGGGAAGAGCGAGCCATGCCCCAAGGCCAGCTCTGCCCTGAGAGCTAGGAATGGGATATGGCAAGGGCATCCTTTTTCAAGAATCATGGCGATGGGGGATGAGTGTTTCAATCAGCAATGCAGCACATCGGGTTATGTTGAGCGGTGATGGAGGGTGCCTTTCTGGTGCCCTCATGGGGACCTTTCCTTCCGATCTTTCCCTGCTCTCTAGACTCACCTGTGCTAATGGGAAATTACAGAAGAGAGCAAAATGCATGAGTTGAGCCCTACAGGTACTTATGGGCTTCTGACTGCTGCCTCTGGTCATGTGAAATGCTGCTGAAGGCTCTGACCCACTTTCCCAGTTGTCTCTCCTGCAGCTGCTGAAGGTCCCCATCATGGATGGACTTGGAGCAACAACACAGTGATGGGGAGCTCGTGTTTGCCACCCCCATCCTGGTCCACCTTCCCAGTTATCACAAGTAGTGATGCCCGTAGCAGGCTCTTATGCCTCTAGTCTCTCTTCTTGCCCTCCCAGTTCACCAAGAAGAGAGTGGGCACCAGGAGCTGATGAGGAACAGGAGGTGACCACCCCAGAGCCCTATCTGCAGGACCCTGGACACAGATGCCACCACCAGACCCATCACTGGGCACAGCCTTGCTCCTGCAAGCTGGGATGCAGTCACCTTCGCAGCAGAAAGAGGTGAGAACCAGGGGAGCATGGCACGGCCTCAGGGAGGTACAGGGGATTGAGGTGCCCATGTGGAGCAACACGACTTGGTCCAGCGATGCGCATCCAAACTGTTTTTCCCTGGGGGATGCCCCGTCTTTCCTGTTTACTTGTTGTGCTGGGAATAGAACAATAAATAATTTATCGCCGATCGGTTGGCATGCGTCCGACCCGTCAGTGAAGTTGATTTTAACTGGCCAAGTGTCAGGGCAAAAGGCCAGGAACGCTGTGCTAGGGAACAGTCAACACCACAATTAGAAGATTAACACCTTGTTTAGTGGTCAGATACTGTCAAGTGGTAAAAGATTGCTCGGGTTCGTCTCTATAGAGCATCGCTCACAAATTACCTTATTAAGCAGGATCCTGCTCGCGGTCGGCTCCCTGCACCTGTGTCCTCAGATATTCCCATTCATGGTGGAGAGGAGGCCGGGGCTGCGCAGCTGCGGGAGCATTATTCCCTCTCCCCATATTTGCATCTCAATGAGGCCCTGATTAATATTTAAAGAGCCAGCTGCCCCAGCCACCTAGGAAAGAGAAAAAGCTCTGTGAGGTTCCTATTTATTTCATTTATTTTTTTCTTAGGGATAACACTCACTGCCCTTTATCAAGTATCCTTCATTTTTACACACACACCCCCCCCCCCCCCCCCCCCATTCTTTTATCTGCAAGGAAAAAAAATGCCAGGGAAAAAATATGAAACGCCATTAAGGAGTTATCAGTGTGGGAGTTGTGCTGCTCTCAATGCTCCTCAGTCCTTTTGTGCCATAGTTGCAGCTGCATCGAGCAGGTTTTTAGGGGCAGGAGCCCAACGCCGGCGCCGATGGGCGCCCATGGGAACGGTGTCAGCGAGCCCGAGGCCTGGGAAACGGGCAGGGATGGGGCTGCCTCTCTGTTATGGGATGTATTTCCATGCTTCCAGTATCCCCAGGCTCCTGTCGTGGAGCCGTGGCTGGTGGTGATGTCCCGGTGGTCCTGGGAGGGGAGAGGATGCTGCAGCGTTGCAGGATGCTGATGGTGACCCATTGGTTAATGAAGAGAAGCAAGACACAAAGTCATGGCAGGAGGGGACCGATCAATTGAAATGCCATCAAAAACCTAAGAATTGGTATTTTCCGTGCCTCCCCAGCACTATAAATCACCAGGAGGTTTTGTTTCCAGGCCTAGAAAGTTGTCATTTTAATAGACCCTTCTCTCACCATTCTTTTTGCATTGAGCATTTGTCAATAATCCTCAAACAGCGGCAGCTTTGTTATCCCAACTAATTGGAGTCAAGTAGGGCCAAGAGAAGAGATCGTTCCCGACCGAGCCCTGGGAAAAAAGCAAAGGGATTTTAATTTTCACCAAACTGTGCAGATAAGGAGAAATGAGCAGTGGGAAAGGGGGTCTGGAGGCTGCCTGGGTAATGGCGCTGCTCACACAATAGAAGCTTGAGTTGGCTTAAGGAGAACTCGAGTGGGTTGCTGGCAATGCGGCAGCTCAGTGGTATGGGGGTACGTGGATCTGCCCCCCCACGTGCACTGTTTAGGATTTTAGTGGACGTTTCTTGGGTGCATGGAGGTGAGTGAGGTGTTTATGTGACCCTTTGTGCCTCGCTGCAGGTTCCTGGGAAATATTTGAGGTCACACTTTGTTGTTTTCATCTATAAATGAGGGAAATTGGGGCATCTCTTCACAGTGGGGATGAGATCACTGTGGGATGAAGAGTTGGACCCGGGCTCTCTCTGCCTGTGCCACTGCCCCAGCCTGAGCCCTGCAGGGACCACTGGCTGCTGTGGATATGGGTGCATCCCTGGGGGACAGGAATGCCCATCCCTGGCAGTGCTCAAGGCCAGGTCGAATGGGGCTTGGAGCAAGCTGCTCTGGTGGAAGGTGTCCCTGCCCTGTGGCAGGGGGATGGGCTTTAAGGTCCCTTCCAACACAAATCAGTTTATGGCTCTATGATTCCGGCCAGGGCAGGCACAAGTGTTCTGCCACACTCCCCTGCCCACCGCTGTGTTTTGACCCCGCTGGTGGCAGATGGTCTCTTCAGCTGGTGCAGCCTCCAGAGAGGAACCAGACAGTTGGGAGGAGAAATAGAAATCCCTCCAGCTTCACTGGATGCACAGAGGCTTGGCTGGATTTGCCTCCCTGGTCCTGCTGCTGGATGCACTGGGAGCAGGGGCAGTTGCGCGGAAGGATGCTCTTTGCAAAGGGGTTTTCAAAATGATCGGATAAAATATTTCCCTTCTGCACTGTAGTCCTTACACTGGAATTCACCCAGGACTGGAGGTGGGATCCATCCTATTCCCAGCTCCATCGGCAGAGGACCAGGGGCTGGAGGGGACCATGATCCAGGCCTCCCAGGGCAGTGCTGGAGTCACCATCCCTGGAAGTGTTCATGCACCATTTAGGTGAGGCCCTCAGTGCCATGGGTTAGTGGCGGCCTTGGCAGTGCTGGGGAATGGTTGGACTGGATGAGCTTAAAGGGCTTTCCCAACCTGTTTGATTTCATGATTCCATGGGCTGGCAGGGACCAGGTGTCAGCACAGGGCAAACAACCCATGTGCTGCTGTCAGGGTGTCAGTGCCAGCTCCACTCCCCAGCACCCTGCAGAACAGCTCGGTCCTGCCTTTCCCAGCAAGTCCGAGCCCCTTTTAGGAGGACTCTGCACAAGCAGAGCCTCCCCTCAGTTGTGCCCCAGCCCACCGCGATGGGCACAGAGGGGAGGGAGCCGTAGGAAGCTTCGGAGCTGCAGGATGCTTCCCGAAGGCAGGATGGAGCCGGCCCCTTCCAGAGATAACAGCTCCGTGGGGAGGGGACAGCTGAGCTGTCACCTGTTGGGGCTCAGACACTGCAGCTGTGCCCAGGCTGCTTTGAACCCAGTGGATTAGGCAGAGGAGAGTGCCCCGCGCGCACTTGTGCTCTGCATGCCAATGCCTTCCTCCTCTTCCTCCTCCCTGTACTCTGCTGCCCATGCAGCCGCAGCCTCCCCAACCCAGTGTCTCCATTCAGCATCTTCCACACCAGCTCCTCGCTCCTTGCCGCTGTCCCGGGACAGCCCCAGGCATGGCAAAGACCCGTTTGGGTCCTGGGGTTGGAGCCCCATGGGTTGGTGGCTGCTGTCCCTGCAGAGCACTGGGTGGGAGCAGTGGGGATCTGCTCTTGGATGGACCGGGTGCAGTGGTGATGGAGGAGGGAGGACCCCTGGGTGAGGGTCAAAGCATCTTCAGTGTTTGGGACACTGTGTTCAGACTGGCTGAGTTTTATTCTTCTTGTACAAAACAGATATATAGGAATAAATAAGAATTCCCAGGGAAAAATAACAATATTTTCAGCTTTGGGAGAGCAGAATCCGGATGTGGACACAGCGCAACGCCCAACTGCCCAGTGTTTTTCCACTCATGTTCCCTCCTTCCCACCATTGCCCTCCCAGGAGATGAGCTGGAGTGGTGGGACTTCATTAGCGGGTAAGTGACAACCCCAGGTTTGCTTATGTCCCCTGTATGGGGTGATTGGGGTGGGTTCCTCTTCTGTTGTTTCCAGTTGGGGTGCATTGAGTCCCCCAGTTTGGGTTCCAAAATTCAAGCCCATGGAGACAGACAGGCCTGTTCCATGCTTTGCCAGCAGCACTCAAGCTGTCCCCATGCCCTCACCAAGCTCAGCACCACGGCAGGACCAAGGGTTGGTCCATGGGGGTGTGTTTCTTGGAGTGCAGGATTTACCCTGTGCTTTAACAGCAGAGAGGGAATGGTTTGGATCTGTTGGGGGGGGGGGTTAAAGCTTTCTTCCCAGCACTGTGCTTTTTAAATCACCCAGTTCCACTGTCTGTTCCCCACGCTCATGCTTTTGGTCTATTTAAGAGCAAAAGTGTAACATTAAGGTGATTTATAGCAATCTCTGGAGTGGGAGGGCAGAGACTTGGCTGGTTTTCCCCTTTTCCTCAGGTGAAAGCAAACCTCGAATGTTAACTCACGGGACGTTACACCGCCCGCCCCGTCGCTCCTTGATTTACAGGCTCCAATTTATGGCTTAAACATTATTATTCCACTCACATAGGTTTTTTCCCTTGGCCGTTTTAGTGCTTGTGAAAGGTGAGGGGTTTGACAGCTCCTGGAAACAAAAGCCTTTAATATCTCCCCGAGAGAGGCTCTCCCAGGCAAGAAGAGAGATGCCAGGAGGGCTTTTCCTCCCTGCTCCAGATATTAGTCACTGCAGGCCCGTCTTAAGCAAACAGAGCAGAAAGTTTGCTTGAGATAAGCCAGGACTAATTAGCAAAGTCCGTTCTCGGTGCCTGGAGAATCCCTTGGGATTTTCCTTGGTGGCTGGATCAGCTCTGGGCTGGAATGTGAGGCTGGGTGTGGAGGATGCCCATCGCCCCCCTGACATTTTCAGACCTTCCCAAATCCTTTTGGACACCTTTAGGCTTGTTGGTGGGGGAACACAGGGGGACTTGGACTGTGCTTTATGTGGCATGGGGGTTATTAATCCCTTTGGTGAAGTATGTCTCCTTCTTCTCCATCCCCCCCTAAATAACACCAATGTTTTGGGCCTAAACTAAACTGGCAGCATGTCTTTAAAAGGTGACATGCATGAAATACCAGGGAGCAAGAAATCTCCTCTTTAAAGCATATGTCGCGCAGTGGCTTGGAGAGCCGGGGGATTAAAACCTTCGTGGAGCTTGGGAAATGATGCCAGAGCCCCTGCTGCACTTCATTAAAGCACATTTTTGACGCAGCTTGCCTTATTCAATAACAATTTAGCTGACCAAGAACTGAATGCAAAGGGACAGGCAGCAGTGCAGCGGGCTCCTGCCTTTGCCTTTCCAGTGTTTTTTCACCTCAATTTGCCATCTGCTGCCCCAGTGGCTGGAAGGGAACCTGAGGGCTTGTGTGTGACCCCCCAAAATGAAGTGGTGTTGGACTCGGGCTGGGCTGAATGCTGAGGATCCCCCCGTATCTCTCCATCAGCTTCTCTGCTCAATCCACAGCCAGAAGTCCCCAGAATGAGTCCTAAAGTCCTAAAAGTTTCCTCTGGTTGTGCTTGGATGGGGCAAGCATTTGGGTTTCCCTCCATCCCTACCTTTTGGGATGTAACCTTCATGTGGCAAAGGCCAAACAGCTTCAAAGCAGCAGTCCGCAGGGTGTATGAGGCTTTGGCACCATGGTCAGCATTGGTGATGCTGGGGTGGCTTCTGGTTTTACTGACCATGGAAAGGAAATGTGTATTTTTAGGTGGTTTGAATGGCAAAGTGCAAGGAAGAAATTCCCATTTTGAGGAAAAATGGTGGTTTTCTGTTGGAAAACATGCTTAGAACTGGAAGGAGCAAGAATTACTTGGTCCGCACCTTCCCCCAGGAGGGACTGCAGATGGTTCTGGCATAAGTCTGTCACGAAGGTCATTTCATGGAGCAGGAACCCCACAGTCCAGGAATGATGTTATGGATGCGGAAAGCTCCAGCAGCTCTGGATATACTTGTGTTTGGTATTTCCAAACCCCTCGAAGGCAGTATTCCTCATTATGGGAAGTTCACTGGGAGAAAGGAGCCAATTTCAGCCTGGAAGGGCACGGAACAGCCACTCAGATGGTATCTAATTGTTTTCATCCCCTTCCTCCACCCACTCCGAAAGTCGAGGGGATTTTTCTTCCCACAAATTGGCTCGAAAAGGAAAAGAATTGATCCCAGGTTGGGCTTTTTGTATTTCAAGTGTTTGAGGTGTGTTTCTCTTTAGCACAGAGCGAACGTTGCAGCTGAGGGCCTGGCTCCATTTAAGATTCCCGACTCCCAAGTGTTTTAAAGCTGGCGTGACTGGGCAGGGTGGCAGGAGGCACCATGCAGTGGAGGGACAAGGTTTTGGGGAGCATTCCCAGTCCTTGTCCTTTGCCTGAATCCATGTGGGGCTAACCTGCCTTACGGTGCATGCTTTTTGGTGCAGAGCCCTTTCTGTGTAGACCAAGTTCGCCACTCTGTGCATGCACTTCCTTCAAGGTGGATACAGGGAATTGAAGGGAGAGCAAGCACCAAGGGCTGTTAAACACAGAGAGGTGTTCTCCAGCTTCAGATGTCTCTGACCATGTCTGTTGCCTCCTGGTGCTCCAGTGGTATCCATCCAGCAAAGACCAGGGCTACAGGGATGCTTGGGATCCATCCTCCATCTACCTACCCCATGCACCACATAGACATCCCTTGGCCATAGCCCTCCTTATGCCAGGCAAGCTGAGGAGCAGGACAGAGCTATGGGGTCATGCAAAGACAAGATGATGCTCCTGAGGCCAAGCAAGACCAGAGAGGTCCCAGAGGAGCCAAGCAGCCCGGTCCAAATACGGATCCACCACATACGTCTCCTCCAGGAGCAGCCAGCCTGTGTTCCCACAATGGTGTCACACTTCCCTGAATAACCAAGGCGTTCATACAAACAAAACAAAGAAACCCTTGGTCTCTCTGGAGACAGGTCCCAAACAGAGAGCCTGGCCAGGCCAGCGATGGGGCTGGACGCAGTGAATCACTGCAACCAGCTGGAGTTGAAGCAATTTGGGTCGAATATTCACCCTGGCATCATGCCACTGCCTGATCCTGCGTTCCGCTTGTTGTACCTCAGCTCAGGGGTTGCTTTGCTGCTGCTTTTAGTTAATGGTAAAGTCTTTGGGGTTGGAGGTGGGTACCTGCTTACTGACCTACCCAAGGAATGCGCTGTGTTGGGTTTATTCCTATTTGTTGTTATGTCAGTTTTATTCCTGGCTAATTTTTATTGCAGCTGAACACGAAGGACTGCAAGAATAGCATTAGCAAAGAACTTTACTGAGCTATTAATGTTCCCCATGGGTGCAGAGTGAAGTTAGACACTCAGCAAGTGTATAAACAGCTCCATAAAACATGCCTGGGGTATCCCAGTGCTGACGGGCTGTGGGGAGACTGGTCCACCTCCGTGCACCAGTGAGGGCTCGGTGCAGATTCAGCTTAGCAAGGCTGAGCCCTAGGGACCTTCCTCCAGGATTACATCAGTAGCATGAGGATGCTGAGTGTACTGTCTGGGAATCCAGAAGATGGGGGGTTTTTTACTTGGAGATTATGTATATGACAAAATATGTTCTTCTGACTCTTGGGCTGCCTGCAACAGGGGATGTGCTGCACAAGTGATGTTGCCTGGTTTCAGTACCTGGGAATTGGCAGCTCTGTGGGCTGAGGCAACCACGGGGCTGGGTTCTTCCTATCTCTGCTCCGTTTGGTACCTGGTACCATTGCCAGAGCAGGGAGGTGTGTGTGTCTTCTGCAGAATGGAGTCAAAACCACCTTGCTCAGGTTCTGTGGGCTCTGCTGCACAAGGGATATGCCAGGGATGCCATGGCTGTGGCAGGGGATGGGGTGCAATGGGGATGCTTGGCCAGCATTACACATGCGGGTACTGTAAGGATGCTCTGAACAGGGCTGGCTTTATCCATATTGTCCGTTTCTCCTTAGCACTGCTCATGCTGTTTGGGTGATGCTTTAAGCAGCTGTGGGATGCAGCTTTGTGTGGCAATAAACCCTGAGGTTTCCAAGCATTCCTGACAGGCGGTTATATCCTTAAAGAGAGAATGAGGTGGGAGAAGGAGCAGGGGGATGCACTTAGGAGCCCTGCTGAGGCTGTGAGAGCGCACAGAGGAGAAGGAAGGTAGAGCAGGACTTTGGTAATCAACTCGACATGGACTCTTGTGTGCAGGAGCAAAAATGGGGCCAGGAGCTTTCCCTTTGGGCACAAGCTGCTGCACACAAGTGTTTGCTGGCAGGCTGGGGACAGGCAAAGAGGATCCGGTTCCTCAATTGGAGACTAGCTGGAAAACGGAGATTTGCCCCTGGGCAGCTGGGGATTAGCCTTGGGGATGTGTGGAAGGAGGTGAAGCATGGGGCTTCCTTCGGTCAGGATCACAGGGACATAGTTGAGCACCAGCCAATGCATCGCGCAGGCCAGCGCTCGGCAGACAGACTCCACCTCCCGAAACAACCACATTGCATCGGGCTTGGCAGCGCTGCTCCCGCTGGCAGCCCCCTCCAAACCGGCTCAACACTGAGCTCATGCCGAGGAGCCGGAATAACCTCTTGTCCAGGAGGGCTCAGGAGGAGGGAGCAGGACTCGCATCACTTTGGTGTTGGTATTTGGTCTGTCCCGCAGGTGCAGCATCCTCTGGAGCACCCAGACGGGTAGGAGAAAGGGGATTGAGCTGAGCATCACCCTCGCCACTGGGTGCAGAGTTTAAGGAGACTCCGGGTCTCTCAGTGTCTTTCACGACCTTTCTGGATGGAGGAGGGAAACTGGGACAGTTCCTTATCCCCATTCCCAACCCAGCCTTGGTGCCTGTCAAGCCCATCCAGGGCTTTTAGCTGTCAGTGAGGGATGCTCAGAGGGCCTGGTTCTTCCAACCAGCATCAATGGCCAGCTGAGCCTGGGGTGTGCTGAGGAGTGAAGCTTCTTTAAAAGGCCCAAAATAAGCTCCCAGAAAGCCCCCAAAATTTCAATATTTCAGCAAGAAACTGGAATTTTAATGTGGGGAAAACACCCCAAATTGAAATGTCAGTGGGGATTCAGTAAATCATTGAGATCCTGCGTCCTCCCCGAGCACAGAGGAGCCTGGAGGTGCTCCAGAGCTGCAGTTTTAACCAAAAGAAGCTAAAAGAAGCAAACAAAAACCCAACGAACCCACACTTGGCTGTGTTTTCATCATCCCCTTCCCCCTCCTGTTTGATCGTCTCTGTCTTGTACAAGCCTGGTAGAGGCAGATAACTGAGGATTCGACCCATCTTTTCAAAGTAGCCTCGAGGAAGAAAGCAGCCTTTGTAAAGGGGTTTCTGAAGTTCTCTGTTCTGGGAAGGTTGGAAATAGCACAAAAACATCCTTTCTCACTATATTGTGTCGCTTCCAGCTCTAAGCTCCACCACGACCCAGATGTTTAGATGCTGATGCTGAAAAGGAAAATAAGAGCCATGGCACGAAAGCCAGGAGAGGGGGATGCTGTGTGAAACTTGCTTCTAGAAACTGCGCTGCTTTGGGTACAGCATCTCTCTTGGCAAAGCAGGGAAGAGAATTAGGGAAGGAGACTGGGATGTTATGGATTAATATCTTAATTTAGTTGGGTTAGTGATGACTTAGCCCAGCTGCACATCTTATGGGCAACCGTATAGTTCAGCTGTGAGACAGTATGTATGTTTAGGCTCAAATGCATTCAGGGTTTGGTACTATTAAGCATCTTTTCCTGCCTTTTGATCTGATTCTCCCTTTTTCACTGCATTTTCCCAACTTTGGGACAATGATTGGTGTGAGTTCATCGGCCTGCTTTTAAAATTATCTTTATTCAGGAGGAGGAGAGACCTCCTTAGGCGGACGTGTGGAATAACTCTGTCATTACCTAATTGATTGGACAAGGAAAGTTAAGTGTGAAACTCTTCTTTATTGTCCGTATCCTCTCTCCAATTATCCCGTCTCAGCAAGAACACCTCCCAGTTTCTGCTCCGTGGTCCCTCTGTAATAGTTCTGCCTCAGCAAGCACTGCTCCAGATGTCCAGGCTGCTAATCCAGCCCTTCCAGAGGGGTCTCAGCTGGAGCCCAGCAAAGTCCACATTGATGTGGGAAGGGGGTGACCCCACACCTCTCCCAGCCCAGCATTGGCGTCCATCCCGCTACTGGGACATGTGTCCAGCTGGATTTTATGTTGGAGAGAAGGGACTGAGTGCACCCAGATGTTGATGGCAAGGGGGAAGCTGCAGCATCTCTGTCCCCTTGTCCTGCACTGCTGAGCAGAGGGCAGTACTGGGGACCACAGCACCATCTCCCACCCATCCTAAACCCACTGCTGCCAGAGCACAGGTTGTCCTGGCCAAACCCTGGAGCATGAGGTGGGAGCTGAGCTCGTCCTTGCTCTGGCAGGCAGAGGAGCTAGACAAGCTGCTCCGGCGCTGACTTTCCAGAGCCTGAGCCCTGGCTCTCACCACGCGCCTGGCTATGGGCTCATCCTGGCTGTGGAGGGGTGAGGGGATGCTTCCATCCTGCGCTCTCCTGCCTATCAGAAGGGTTAGGGCTTTACAAACAAAGCCTGCAGAGGTTGAGCTGCTGGAGAGATGAGGCTGATTCACAGTCTGCAGAGGCAGGCGGCCACGGAGCAGCAGAACATATGGGCTGCAAGGTGGGAGGAGGAGCTGGATTCCCTGCTCACCCACAGGCCCCGGGAATAGGTCGTACATGTGGGATGACCTGCACAGGGAGCCTGCACATCACTGCCCTGTGGTCAGCCTCCGGCTCAGAGCTGGTCCATGGTGTACGAGTGGTGGTTATTGCATTGGATGGGTTGTGAGTCAGTCCTGCTTCCCAGCTCCTCCACAAGCTGCTTATGGTGGAGACTTAGATGTCGTGGAGAGGACACCCCCACCACCACCACGGGCTTGCATGGGGCTGCACTTATGCTTGTGTCTGCTGCAGGTCACAGTCCCAGAGGGGTGATCATGGACCTGCATCCCCACTCCCACCCTCCCTTTATCCCTGCTTGTGCCTAATTCAATTTGCTTCTCCCCAAAGAGTTCCCCATAGCTTGCCCATTAACAAATGGACTTGGCTGGAGGCCTGGCTGACCATTTGCACGCTACCTCTGCCAGCCGGGCACCCGCAAGCCGCACCGGCGCTGCCAGCATCCCGCATCCCGCTATCAGCACACAGCCGAGCGCTGCCAAGTCCCAGCGGTGCTGGTGCCAACTCGGAGAGAAAGGGGCAAGGGAGCTGCACACAAAGAGTGGTTTATAGCCCGGCCGGGCACCTGACATGGGGAGGAGGGAGGGCTGGGACGTGCTCAGCTCTGCTAATCCCCAGTGTGAGTTTAATGTTTTTTCTCTCTATTTTAATCAAAAGCACAGCAACAGCTGGGGCTGAGGCTTTCCAGGGGATGAACTCATGAACAACTGTTCAAAATAACTTTATTCGTGCTGCTATTAGATCAGTCCGCTGGGGAGCAACCAATTCTTTTGCATTACTCAAGGCAGATAAGGCTGGGGCAGAGCCGAAAACCACGCGCCGCAAGGGATAAAGGGCACCTCGTGGCTTGGGCATGTTGTCTGGGCTGCTGCATGCACCCATGGGAGCTCCCAGCACCCATCCAAGCTGCCTGCATGGTACCGAGGGATCATGCTGGGGGAAGCAGAGCAGGTTGGGGGTGATTGCATAGGGATGTGCAGGTGTGTAGGCACTTGTGTGCTGTGGGCAGGCTATTTGCAGGCAGCTCTGTGCCATTCCTGCCTAAAACCCAATCAGCAGTGATGCTGCAGAGCTAACGTGTCTGTCTGAGGTTAGTCTGCCCAGCTTGTGCTGGCCACAGCGTCAGCACAGGGGAGCATGAAGGGTTCATGGAGCAGGACAGGTCGTTCGCCCTGTTCCCGTCCCACACATCAGTCTTAAAGCACCTTCAGCTGAGGAACGTTTCTGCTTTCCAGCATGACATCAAGCGAACCTGAGTGTGGGATCTGTTAGCCAGCAGGATAATATCCCAAGGGAAAGAAAGGTGGAAGCTAAACCACTAAAAGCTGGGCTGCAGGGAACAGCCTGCCCTGGCCAGGAGACAGACTGCATGATCTAATAGGTCTTTTCCATTCCTCGCTCCTGTGATTCAAGAAGTCTTGTCACTGGGGATGCGTTAAAAATAGGCTGGATGAAACAGAAGACGGTGGATGTAGGGATCGGTCCTGCCTTGGCTGGGAGGCAGGTTGGTCTAACAGGACTTTTCCATCACGTTGTTCCATGATTAACCGAGACAAGAAAAGAAGAGAGGAAATTGATAAACACAATAGCAATTCCATGCAGGGCTTTGCCTCAGTCAGGTTATTAGAACCCTGACATCATGTCTTGAAAACAAGACTGGAAAGAAATCTCTAGTAGATAATATCTGCTTGCTGGGGATGGAGAGGGGCACCCATCCTCCTTGGTGGTCCCCTCCCCATAAGGCTGTTTCTCCTGTTTCTGCAGGGTCTCCAGCAGGAGCACGTAGCTTCCAAGGACACCTCACACCTTCTTCCTCAGCCCTTCCTGCTAAAATCACACCCCTCCTGAAACAAAGCATCCTCCGAAGGCATCTCGAGGTGGTTGGGAAGTTTAATTCCTGCCAGGTCATTGAATTAGAACAAACCCTGGGTGTTTGGGTTTGGCTTCAGCTGTGGGGGTGCAGTCTCCGCACAGCCATGGTCTCCCAATGGATGCTCCCCATTGGATCAGGTCCTCACCCACACTTTGAGCTCTTCTGGGAGACCTAGGATTCAGATCAGCCTAAGCTACAGCTATTCCCAGTGGCCCCATGCTCCAGAGGTGCAGCTCAGGTGAGATAGGATGTGTGTGTGATGTACATCAGGATTTTCTCTGTCCCTTTGGCATGTGTGGCCACTGTTGTGGAATGGTGTGAAAGGCAGGCGTGAGGTCACTCAGAAACATCTCCTGGCCTATGGACCCCTCTCCAGCCCTCACCAACAGTGCCCGGAGCTCAGAAATCACTGTTTTGGGGAAGCAAATGGAATATTCTCCTCGGTTTTCCCCTAAATGGTCTCCCCTAATGCAGGGTCTCAGTCTGGAGCTGATTTGACTCCAGTCATTAGAGCTGCTGCTACTGGGGATTACATAGGAGTCCGCAAGGCCTTTAATCTCTTCCTCTACAAATAGGTGTGATGTAAAACCCAGATCCTGACCACCTCGTGGTTAGGAGCCTTGTGGCACTTCCAGCCTTGGGCTCCTGGCCCAGCTCCAACCAGGGAATTTGTGTTCTGTCTCTGCATCCATGGAAATCGGAGCTGCTCCCGTCCTGTCCGGCTGCTCCCTGGAACAGCCTGCCCCAGGGAAGGATGCACTGCAGGGGCAGGATTTGCTTCGTTGTTCATTTAGTTTCTTTAACAAGTGATTTTTTTGCCTATAGAGCCCCTGTGCTGCCTTCCTCCCCTCCCAGGACTGCTTCTTGTTGCTCACATCCAAAATCCCATCTATAAAGGAGCAATCCAGAGGCAAACACACAGCTGTGCTGCACCCTCCAAAGGTCTGACCATCTGCAGCCCAGGAAACAACCTGGTTACATCCAGACCTGGCGCAAGGCTGAGTGTTCCTGGGTCGAAATGTGTTTAAAAAGGTATTGCAGTATTCAGAGAGCAAAGGTTTGACCATTGCACCCAGAAGTTCTCACGCAGCATCCCTCTGCAGCCTGAGAAGATGGGATAGGTACTATAGCTGGATGTTAGACAGCAAAGGTTGTGATGCAGGTGTGCCCGGAGAAGCTGTGGCTGCCCCATCCCTGGCAGTGTTCAAGGCCAGGTTGGACGTGGGCTTGGAGCAAGCTGCTCCAGGGGAAGGTGTCCGTGCACTGGCAAGAGGTTGGAAGTGGATGAGCTTCAAGGTCTCTTCCAACCCAAACCACTCTGATTTTTCCTAGGATTCTCTGTGGGCTATCAGGGCATCTTTACAAATACTGCTCATCCCTCCTGTCGTGATATGCAGGCGACAGTGCCCTCTAGTGCAGCATGACACCCCCCCCTCAATCCCCCAACCCTTTTAGCACCTCAGGCAGCATCTCAATAGGTAGGACCGTGTCTATGGCATCCCCAGCCCCCCCTTTCCAGGTGTTTGGGGGTTCATTCATTTGGAATCAGTCAGGCTTCTCTGCAGCTCATTGGATTTCTTGGGTCTGGTGGGATCCTGGTGCTTCTGCCCAGCTGAAGTGTTCCACTGGGGGCCCCCAGCCCCAGGAATGGGCCCTCATGTATTGGGGCTGCACTGGGGTGCAGGTGGGTGTTGCAGAGCAGCCTGGCACCGCAGGCTGCTGACACTCTGTTGTTCCTGTCCCCTATTCCCATACAAAGGGGACTCTGGCATGCTCACTGGTTATGTGATCCCGAGGGATCAGCTTCTTGAAATGTTTTAGTTGGACTCGATGACCTTAAACCATCATTTTGGGTGATGCCTGGAGATGTCAGGACCGTCGGCCTCAGGTGCTATCCCTGCTGGCTACTTCTGATGAGCAGGAAATGTTCATCTTCCCGTTGCTGATGGATATTTTAGAATCAAAGAACAGTTTGGGTTGGAAGGAGCCTTCAAAGCTCATCCAGTCCAACTCGCTTGCAGTGAGCAGGGACATCTGCAACTAGATCAGGTGGCCCCAAACCACATCGAGCCTGGCCTTAAATGTCTCCAGGGATGGATCTTTCCTGATTCTTATGCTTGCAGCTTCCTCAGAGGACAAGGAGGATGAGGTCTGTGGCAAACTGGATCCTGCACATTATGGAGCAAGTCATAACCCCCCTTCTCCAGACTCAGGCACTATGTGATGCTCCATTACCTGCCCTCACCTTCCATCTCTCCACACTTCTGGCTCCTAGGACACCAGCCAGGTGAGTTGTGAACATCCCTGGATGATGCTACACCTATACATTAATTACAGGCATCTCATTAATTACACCTCCCTGCTCTACCTGCCTTGCTTCACTTCTGTAGCTCAAAATCTTGCCTAGGGATGAGAGAGGACATGGCTGGATGTCCACTGGGCACCGATTGCCACCCCAGCCTGTGCTGTCCCACGCACCATGGGCCTTTCACATCCACCTCAGCCAAACATTGTATTCTGCTGAGGAGAAGTCTGTTTCCTGCCTATTAAAGCAGTGTGGAAGTGAGGACTGAGCTCCCAGCATGGCACGAGCATGATGAAAAAGAGCATCCCTCTGCTCTCCTACCTGGGAATGATGAGGAGGTCTCCAGTAGGGATGGGGATGCAGCTGCTTGGTAACACCAGGACATGGGAAGTTGGCGGTTGTGGTTCTCGGTGCTCTTTATCCACGCACGCATTTGTTTTCCTTGGCTCTGACAGGGAAATGTGCTCCTCGAGGACTTTTCATTAAGCAAGGAATCAATGGGAGAGGATGAAAATGGCGGTTTACTGTCCGAGGCCTCCGGCAGGGCCGTTTCTGCAGAGGTTTTACTCGTTCATCTTGGCAAGGGCTGAGAAAATACCTCTGCACTGAAACAAAAAGGCAACCTTCCACATTTGGAGCCGGTTGCCGGTTCCGTCCCCGGCATGGACCAATGCCCGGAGTAACGACCCCATCCCGTGGGATTCAAAACAAAGGCGAAACACCTCCTAGTTTATGTCCAGTGAAAAATAACGTGTCCGTGATGTAAAGTGTTGCTGGGATTTGATGCTAATTTTAGTGGTCACCTTGGCTGCGGTTGAGGAAGTCGCCGGCGCTGCCAAGAGCAAATTTACCTGATGATGAATGAGGAATTGGAGGATTAAGTAAATAACTATCAGCAACACCTTCTTTTTCCCCTTCTTTTTTGGCAGGTCGGTGTCATCCAAGGTCACGCATTTGTGCAGGAGAGCAACTGCCAGAGCTCAGTGCTTTCGAATCATCTCTAAGTAGAGAGCAGCATCTTTAAGCGCTGGATTTAATCTGAAAGAGTAAAGTGGAGTCTTCCAAAAGTTCTTTCCTATAGGTTACACTTCCATGTCGGCATTTATCTTCCCTCTGTGCTCAGGCTTGGAAGAAGGTTTCAGTGACTGTCTGCAAGCATTCCTTGTTTTCCTTCTCAAAATCAGTCCTGCAAACTCCCATCCTGGTACCGACCACTCTGTAGTTCGCCTTTTTCATGGAAAGTTTGGGAAGTTGTGCTCTGAGATGGAGAAGAAGGAGGATTTTTTTGACAGAACACAAGAAATCCCAACCAGCAGCAAACCCTTTTGATTCCATCAGCAGTTTTCCGAGCACGGGAAGGGTTCCTGCCCAGCTCTCAGCACAAGCTGGAGCCAGGCTCTGCTCGAGGGGAGGCTGAGGCTCCCTGTGGAGAAGCTCATCCCAGCACAGCCCTGGGCACAGGGTTGTCTCTGCTTCCCTCTGAAGTGTGCTGGCCACCATCACAGGATGGATACGGGACCATGAGCCTGGGGGAGTGCAGCCATTCCCTCGTCTTTATGATTTCATTACTCCAGGCTCCAGAGGGAATGAGTGTTTTCAGGCTCATGGCAGCACAGTGACAGGAAGCAGAGCATCGGGATGCGCCTTTCTCTGTGTGCTTCCCAGAAAAATGGCATGATTCCTCCACAAGTTAATGGATCTGGAGGAAAAGGGGATCACTGCTCCAAAGACACCAAGTGGAACTACCTAATTGAGCAAAGCAGCAAAACAAAAGGAGCAGGAAGTTCCCTTGTTAAATAAACACAGGTTTTATTTGATGTGATACAAGTCTGCAGTTTTGGAGGTGGCATTGAAGGATTCTGGGGTTATTTTATGTTCTATTTCACCCCCAGAAAAAGCGGATGTTGAAAGATGTCTGAGGTTACAGGAACAACACAGCTACAAAGGGAGGTGGACACAAAGTGAGTGTCAGGTGAAGCAGAGAGATGCGGCATGGCTGAATTATAGCAATCCTCAGAGAAATGATAAATGGAAGCTGTAATTTTTATTGGGAAAAGGGGCAGACCATGGGTGAGGGAATAAAATCATCCAAAAAGCATCAATCAGAAACGTGGCTGAGGGTTGGGAGCAGAAGTCATTTGGGTCGTAGATAATGTGAATGTCTTCCGGAACATGAGCCGGGGCACTGCATAAAGATGTTCTGTTCGGTCATGGAAAGGTGAACTTTATCACAGCTCCATTGACTGATGCCCTGGGAGGAATCCTGGTGTTCCAAGGACGATTCTTCCCTCCATCCCCAGGCTGAGGCCGCATTGTCTGCAGGAGCTAATGGGACCCTGGTGGAGACTCCCCTTGGATGAGCCAGCGGGCTGGTTTCCCATGGGTAAGAACTTCCTTTGCAAGGTGATGGGCAGGAGGCTCCTGCCTGCATCTCAGACAGCAGGGATAGGGACTTTCTTATGTGTCTGCCAGCAAAAGCAGCCCCAGGGAGACGGGAATGGGAGATGAGGGAAAAGATTTTACTAGCAGGTAAATGGTAGCACTGTGTTTGTAAGCCTCACCCTTCCCCTTCCCAAAACCTAGGGAAATCAGGAAGAATCCTAGCCCAGACTGTGGGTTTATTATGGGCAGTGTCCAGTCCCCCACCTCTGTGCCCAGACTGGAGCCCAACGTCCCAGCCAGGTCCCAGATCTCCATGGTCATGTCAAGCCCCTTGGCCACAATGGCTTGGGCGGAATATCCCTTATTCCTTGCTCTGCATTTCGAAAGGATGAGCATCCCTGGAGGATTTCCTGGCATTTATGCAATGACACCAGGTTTGTGTGAGCACAGGAGTGGAGATGAACTGAGCATCCTTTCATGACACATTTCCACCACCACGTTTCTCACAGAGCAGCAGACTCGCAGCGCCCCACATGTACCACGTCTTGTCCTGGCTGCCAAGTTTGTCTCTAAACCTGCCTGGTTTCTTTGGGTTTGAGTCCATCTACCGATCCCTTTTTTAATGCCAGAAATGCCTCCACGTGCCAAATTTCCCTTCTGATTGTCCTTTGGATTAGTTCGGAAAATTGCATAAGCCCTGGGTTAGAGCTGGCTGCGCCTCTCATCCAAGGGCCTGAGGCTCCATGGGGCAAAGCCTAAAGAGCTGTGAAATGCAGAGATGTAACAGATGTTGACATGCAGTGAAAATACTCAAGGCAGGGGCCTAAGATAATAAATCTGAAAAATTAACACGTAGGAGAAGGCAAAAAGGAGCAATATGTTTTGGTAATCATCCTGAACTGCTGACCCGTCCTCCTGCAGCTCAGAAATCCCTGCTATTGAGCAGATGTCATTCAAGCCATGATTAACACATTACTGAATTTCTCCAGTCGTTGCATAAAGCGTTTTACGTAACATGCAGGTAATTGCTTCCAAATGGCAAGGTAACAATGTGGGTTCTATGGATGGCATTGTTTCCAGGATCAGGTGAAAACCCCTCTTGTTGCCTTGATATCAGGTGAAGTCCCACTGCGAAGACACCGCGCCCGGACGGCTGCTTTTCCCATCCCTCCTCTGAGCGCCAGAGACAAAGAAACAGGCTGGGAAGAGTCAAAGCCTTCAATGTGGGGATGGTTTCAGCCCTTCAGTTTGTATGGGCAGCAAATGGGCCTTGTGGTGCAAAACCGTGCCACAGGTATATGTCTTTGCTGTGATTTCTTATTCCTTCCTTCCTTTTCTTGCCTTTCCTGTCATCACTGCTGAGTGCAAAGAGGTGATGGAAAGAACAGGGTGAATGGGAAAGTCTGGGCTGCAATGATGGGGTGCTGCTCGTCACAGGATCCCTTGCCCTGAACCCAAGCCACGCTCAGAGTCTGAAATCATCCATCATAAGATGAGGAAAAGAGTCATCCCAACCAGTCTATTTACTGGGGAGCTGCCCTGATGCGCAGCTGCGGGTCTTTGCTTTGCACCGGTGCAGGATCTCACTTGTTGTTTCAGTGTCAGTGCAGGAGTGAGGTGTGAGAGTGATGGATGCTCAGGGACGAGGGAGCCCGACAGGCTGCAAACCCAGTGCAGGCTCAGAGGATTGCTGGCTAACAGCTTCCAGGGCTGCAAATGAGCTTCCCAAATTATTAGAGCTGGAGAACAGGATCCCTTTAAAACAACCAATCTGTCATGAGATGTATCCTGTGTCAGTCAGAGGCCAGTGCGACTCCATTGGGAGAACCCATGGCAAAAATCTAGGGAGGGCTGTGAAATATACATGTTGATGTGGTTGTTTTGACATGACATTTCTTTTCAGGCAGCCTTAAGGGGTTTGTGCTGCCACTGAGGTGGTGCCATTTCTGTCAATAGCATCTCTGCTTGTGGCTCTTGCTGTTGCTGAGAAAGTAGGATTGTCCTGTGGCCTTGTGAATGGAGAGAAGATGTGTCCCATGTGCAGATGCTGTCAGTGCAGTGCTCTGAGGCAGACCACAGACAGCCAAGAACCCCAGGAACACGGTTGGGTTACTTCATCTCTCTGTACTCCAGCTCCTTGGCTGCAGAAGAGGGATTATAACAGCAGTGATCCTTCCCAGACACTCGTGAGCTCAGGTCTGTGATGGTGAGGATGCACAGGTAGGTTCACCACAGGGTTATCCTTGTGTGATATTAATAGTTGATGCCACAGCCAAGACCCAGGTCCCATGTCAAGACCTTGGGTGTGTTTTGGGTGCCTGAATGTAGGTGCCTGTTGCCATTCAGGTGCCCTGCAAGACCTTACCTGGCCTCCAGCTGCCCTTCCAGCAGGCTCAAGTGTCCCATAGATCCTGCAGCTCCATGGTTTGTCCTGAGACCCCAGAGCATCTCACATGGTACCATTTACTCAGGGCCCTGAATTCCACCCTTGCTTCTCTGGAGGGTGGGTTGCACTGATGGTGAGCACTGCCCTTGGGTCTCGTTGGTAGTCACCTTCATGCCATGGGCTGATGGGTGCCACCATTTGTGGCACCAGCTCTGGGATTGACTGTGTTGGCTTTCCTGCACCTGGGAAGTTTGGGCCTATTCCCAGCACCACTGCCATATCAGCTGCTATGGACAGAATGATTTATGGACACATCATTAAACCCATATTTTCAGCCTCAGAGCATGGGGGAACCTGTGGGTGGTACAGGAGGCAACGTGCCCAGGGAGGATAGGGGTGCTCTCAGCCAACCTGGCTTCTCTGTGGAGATGAACAGCAACAAGGTTGGGTAACAGGCTGGCCCAAACCACCAGAGAGGAGATGCTGGAGCAGGTCTAGCCTTGCTCAGGAGGACTGGGTTAGCTAGGAGACATCTCCTACCTCCTGTGCTTAATGTCATTCATCAGCTGTTTCTGCTCTCCATCACTGTCAGGCACCGAGTTTCTGCACATGGATGAGCTGCTTAGAGACAGGGGAGATGCTGATGCTGTCCAGGGTGAGGGAAGCAGATGGTGAAACCCAGCCATGCACTTTCTGTGAAGCACAGCATATCAGAACTACCGACGTGCCCGACCTGCCGGTGGGTGCGCTCAGCATCCACAGGGCTCTTCTCCAATGAGCTCATCCCAGTTTCCAGGCAAACACATGGAAAACATTTGCAGGGCACCTGCTCCTGCACCTTCGCACCTGGAGACCTTCTGCCTTCACCATTTTGAACGACTGGCTGTGCTCACTCATCACCTCTGGGGCCTGGCCCTGCTCCTCTGACCTCTTCATCACGCAACACCAGATGGGTCCCTCCTGCCTGCTAGGCAGAGGAGAGCACTGTGTGATGTCATGGCCACGTTGGCATGGTGCTGGGCATGCTGAGACAACTTGTGAGCATGTAAGTACTGGAGTAAGAGCAGAGATGAAGGGAAACGTGGTCATGCACAGTCTGGGATGGCAGTGGGCAAGGGTGTTTGGAGGAAGAAGACATAAATCTGTGGATCTTGGTTCCTGTGTGTCCTTATGGAAGATATTGCCAGGGATAGTGGCAATCTGCTCTCCAGTGCTTTACAGCCAACCAGAGCAAAACCCATTTCCCTGCCTTCCAGTCCAAAGTCCCTGAGCTCAGAGAAGTGAGGAGGCACCAAATAGGCTGGCACAGCCCAGTGCGGGAGCCAGGCTGGGAGCAGCAGAGTGATAGCTGGATAAAGCTCATGGAGATGGCTGATTTCCCTTGACCTTGTTGGGCTTTTCTTACTGCTAACATCTCTGATAGGGCAAGAGGTGTGAGGGCATCTACCTGTGCATGGGCTGCAGCACGGAGGTGACCTCTGCATGAGCCAGCACCGAGCAGTTCAGTGAGAGCACCGCTGGGACTGCTGAAATGGCCTGGCAGGAGGGCTTTAAATTGCTCGATGTCTCTGTACTGAAAAGCAATACCTGCTGAGATGAAACCGTTTGGCTTCCTTCCCCCTGTCTCCAAGGCAAACATAGACAGTTCTATTCATACCCACAAGAAACACATATTTCAGCATTCGATTCTTTTGCTGTGTGCTTTGTTTTATCTAGCGCCATGGAGCTTGGATGTCTTTTTCATCTCATATTGTGCTTTGGATGCAACCTCTTTTATTCAGCCCTCTTGCTGCCTTCATAAAGAATAACAGCGGCAGTTGTTGTTTTTTCCCCTGGAGCATGGGCTGCTGTAAACCAAAGGGAATCTTCCTGCTGAAAGAAGGAGAGGGCAGGTGGGATGCTGCCGTATCCATTTCCAGAGCAGAGCTGCAGCCCTCCAGGCCAGGCAGTTTGGCTTTCTCCAACCTTCATGGAGAGCAACAAATTGTCCTATAAAGATTCTTTTCTTGCATTTTATTTTTCTAAGGAGACAGGCCCAAGTTGTGAACTTGAGACTGAAACCTCCTGCTTCTTAAATGGACAACAAAGGCCGTGATGGAAGCCATGACACTGATATCTAATGGGGTCTTCAGGTTCTGCCTCTCTCCCTCCCTAAATCCGCATCCTTTTCCTGGCTGTGGAAAGCCCCTTTTGTGGGCTCAGCTGGTGCCCATCTCATGCTACCTCTCAACAACTGTCATAAAGGAGAAAACCTTGCAAGGAGTTTTGCTCATTTGAGGAGAGACAAGAGCTGATGGCCCAAGTGCAAGACTTGAAGGATGTGGTCCAGCCTCACCTCCATCTTCCCATGAAGGTAATTTGGGGTCAGGATGGGAACTGCTGCCCCCAGCCTCTTCCTCTCCACATCCCATTTGGAAGTCATGCTGTAGGTGTACCAAAGAGCCAAAGGTCCATGAGTCCTGTCCCAAGGCACCATCTCTCTTGCTGTCTGTGGCTGTGCTGCTCACATCTGTGCTTTCCCCTGCTTGTGCCATTAGCTCTGCAGCATCACGCAGGAACATTTCAGCTCCACAGGTCACCAGCTGCTGATAAATTGTTTTCCTGGACATCTATCACTTCCCGTTTGCCATGTGAAGCACCTGGGCTGCCTGCATGGAATGGCTCTGCTGGACACTGGGGAGATGTCCCCATCTGTGGTCATGCTTGAGGCACTTTAGGAAACAGTAAGAAAATCAGGACCCCACATTAAGAGAGGGGAAAGGCTGGGTGGGGAGACCTGAACATGCTCCTTTTCACTCCTTCTTCCCTTGCCTTCCTTCCTTCACAGGCCTTGCTCTGTTCCTGGAGGTGGGCAATGTCCAGGACAATGTGTGTTGGAGCTAAGATGCAACAAAGAACTTCCCTTAGGTCTGGATTATGCAGATCCTCCCATTTGAGTTATTTCCACCCTGGTTATAAATAACATGCTAAGCAGAACTTTCTTATCCGGAAACCTTTAGGAACTGGTTCCCAATCATCCAGTTTGGATTATCTCCCAGACAGGTTGCTGCAAACCACACCATCCTTTCCCTGCTGGGGTTATTGCCGTGGCGATTTCCAATGACCATGAATGATGCTGGAAGCAGGAACATCTTGTGGCAATATGTTGCCCTTGAACCTTGAGCTGGGAATCGTGGGGTTTAAGGCATTTGAAAGCTGTGTCTGGAATCTGTGACTCGTGTAGTGCTCTGACATGAGAGAAGGGATGCTTTGAACCGTGGTGGCTGTGGGAGTTGACCAGAGCAGCTCTCCTGGGACTCATGGTGTCTGCAAGGCAGTGTCCAACAATACCCTTCCCAGCTCTACGACCTGGCCCTTCGTGCTCAGGTAAATACATTAACCTTAGGTTTTCAAATAGATCAGCCTCTCTTTGTCTTGGGCTGCCCATAAGTGAGGCCAAGGCTGCCCTGACTCTTGTTTTCCCAGTTGCAAAGGGCCAGGTGAGGGATGGCCAGTCTCATCCCTGCTAACGGAGCTGCAAATCCAACCCTCTGGCACCCAGGGCAGGATGGGCAGGGTTGGGAACAGCATCTCTTTGGCCACATGTGCCTCTTCAGCTGCACAGACCACCGAAGACAAATGAACTGGAGGAAGCATTTCCTCTTCCTAAGGCTCGCACCCGGGAGGTTTCTGTTCGCAGTGTAGGTCAAGAGTTGAAAAATGGAGAAGGAAGGAAAACAGATAGAAAGATCCATCTTCCCTCATAAAATCCCCAGGGCAGGGGGCATTTGGAAGTCATTTTTCACTGAGCTGAGAGCTGTTGCTGGCCCTTTAGCAGACATTATTCTCTTCTCAGACCTCATAGTTTAGGACATGGGGAAGTGTTTTCCCTCCATCATCTTGTGCCTTGGAAGGGGAGTGTTACCCTGGGTGCAAGGCACATTGCATTTTCCTTCACGTGGTTTGGGCTTTGGGGCGAGGTGGAGCTTAATGAAAATTGCTCTGTTCTCTGTGCATCACCACTTTAAATGCATCGGGGCTGAGATGCAAAAAGAAATGAGAGGCTTGGACTTGCTGGCATTAGTGCAGAGGTTAAGAGAGACAGCGTTTAAGGGGGGAAAACCCATGCAAGAAGAGGGAGGAGAACTCCAGCATGGCTAAAGGGAATCTAAAGAGAATTCCTTTCTGGAAGGTATTCAAGAAAACTATTTTCCTTCTGTGTTTCTGTCTCTCTTCTTTTGGCTTTAAAAACACCTTGGCTCGGGTATCCCATCAACTCTGCCTTTTATTAAGAGCCCCTGCTCCGGTGGTGCAGATTTCATGCTGTTACATGAAAGTACAATTTTATGACCAGAAGCTGAAATTAGGAAGGAAACTTTTGGTTGTTGTTGTTGTCAAGGCCTGGATTTCGTTGCTCCTGAGGGGTTATTCATTTGCACTCTTTCTAAAGCTCAGCCAACTCCTCCGGGCTATTGCGGGGATGCTTGTTCCAAACAGGTGCTAACGTAGGGGAAGCTGAGCCCTGCACAGAGCAAGGGGATGGGTGATGTCCCCCCTCTGGTGCTGTGGTCACCTCGAGGAAGCAGGGGTTTCATGGCTCTTTCAGAATAGGACTTCAGTGTGGGAGAGCAAATGTTCTGTTGCATGGGACACAGGTCCTGAGGTCCAGCTTGGAAAACACTTGGGATGGGAGCGAAGTAACTGTGCAAAAGCGTGAGCTGTAAAAGTGACAGAGGGGAGACTGAGATGAGCTCTGAGGCAGAAGCTGTTCCCTGTGAGGGTGCTGAGGCGCTGGCACAGGGTGCCCAGAGAAGCTGTGGCTGCCCCATCCCTGGCAGTGTTCAAGGCCAGGTTGGACACAGGGGCTTGGAGCAAGCTGCTCCAGTGGAAGGTGTCCCTGCATGTGGCAGGGGTTGGAACTGGAGGAGCTTCAAGGTCCTTCCAACCCAAACCAGTCTGGGATTCTATGATTTTATTCCTTCTTCTCAGCCCGCTCTGTAAATCCAACCCTGATGGATGATAGTTTGGTTTGAGCCCATACTGAACCCCAGCTGCTTGTTGGCTGGGTAGTGCCAGCACACCACAGCGTGCCAGGAGTGGAGCTGGGCTCCTGCCATGTCCCTGCTCCAGAGACACTCACCATGGTTGGGATGGGGGATGTAGGTCAAGCCCCATGGCCCCTCCGTTTCCTTCCAGCCCAAAAGTCTGTGCAACCTACTCCTGCCCTTGGAAGATTTACAGAGCAGCAGTAAGTATTTCACCAGCTCTTTATTAATAATGCAGCAATAAAAAAGGTGCAGCCTTTCCTTCCAAGGACTTGCAGAGCCCCTAATAATCCAAGGAGGGATTTGGCTCCCCTCAATAGATAGTCTACTGGTGGGCATGGTTTACAGCCCCTTTGTTGGAGCGGGGCTGTTCCCCCATCATCAAAGTGCGAACTGAGGCTCTGTGATGGGCTAGCCCATAAATCTCTCCCCTCTAATCCTTTCCTTTCTACCGTTTGCAATCTGGGGGAGGAGGGGATGGGCTGGACTAGGCAGGCCAAAGCTTTAACCCTTTGTGCTTTTGGGGATCTTCTCCCTCTGAGCAGAAGAGGGTGAGTGGAAGGTGGTTGTTCCACAGCAGCCTTTTAGAAGCAGGGAGTTATATTCAGCAATTAAACCCCAAATGACAGTTTAAAGAGCTCCTCTGGAAGTTTAATAAGTCCACCACTGTATATAAGAAATAAATCTGGCTGCATTACAATCACTTCAAACTACTTAAACAATAAATGCAGAACTCTGCTCTTATTCAACCATTATATGGGTAACGTTGCTTCACTCCTCACTTGGTTTCCAGGGCTGGAATGCCAGAGGAGGGCCCAGCTCAGCATTCGGAGCCAAATCAACACTGTGGACATCACAGGTCTGTGGGAGGGGATGATCCAGTGCTTCAGTTTGGGGCCACATTGAGTGTGAGGCCAAAACTAAACACTTGTGGGCTTGGAAGAGGTGAAGAAGCCATTGAGTCTAATGCCAAAATCTCCTTTTGCCCCGTGGGTGGTGATGTGTAAGGCTCTTGAAAGAGGTGTTGCATCCTGACTACCTGAGGGCTGGTCGTCTTAGATGCGGAGGTGATGGGGGAGCTAGGCCAGACCATGATGCTGACCTTCAGGTGCTTGTGCAAGCACCTGTATCAAGGCCAGGTTTGACAGACTGGACTGGTGCCGTCATGCTGTGACACCAAACCATTTCTTGGTTGCGAGTGGATTTTTACCCTCCCACTAGAGGTCAAGAACAGGTATGAGGTCCATCAGCAGTCACCTGAGGTTCATGCAGGGTATCTGGGAGCAGACCTTGGGTGTCATTCAATCCGCTACACCAGTTTCCAACCCCTCCTGGCCCCGTTGCCTTAAGTATGCTCAGTAGGGTATACCTCTGCGCCAAAGCAAGACAGGAGCAAGGCCAGGGCAGGATCTGCTGGTCCCGTGCTCTCCTTCTTCCCCTCCAGCTGCCCCATCTCCATCTTTTAGGCATTGCAATGGTTGAAAGCTGAACGTTGGGTGTATTTTATCATGAAGGATCGCGGGCTTTTTAAGCCCAGCTTTATAAGCAGTGCTGAAAGGTCCTGCATTGGGCAGAGGTCTGCTTTTGAAATTGAACAAATTGTGGGTTTATGGCTCCCGTGGGGGGGTTGTGCTGTAAATCTCCCGGCATTTATCACATCTGTTCTTTCCCAACCAGGCTACCAGCGTCCCGAGGAGGAGAGGGAGCACGAGCTGACACTTCCTGACACTGGCTGCTCTCCCGGCCCCCGGGAGCTCCTCAGGAATGGTTTTAAAGTAATATTTATGGATGATCCTGGTGGATCGGGCCCTAAAAGGTACAGAGAAAGGGCTGTTGTTCATTACCATTTGGAAACTGTGCACTGAGGAGTTCCCTGCGGAGGGGCAAAAGAAATGGAGTGAAAGTGAAGCAGCTTTCAAGTTAATCCAGATCTTTTTGAGCATTATTGGTGGTGGTCAAACCCAGGACCTTATTTTTGATGAAGAAAAAAAGAACTGCATTTTTGGGGATGGTTTTCCTCAAAATGGTTCTCTTTCCACGATTCCATACTGAGTTCCTTAGCAAAGATGTTTGTTCTCACTGATATATGGATACGTGGTTGAGTTTGGGTCTTTTTTCGTACACCTCTCCCTACTAAAACAATCTATCTGCTTCAGCTAATACATTAGGAATATATTAATATAGGAATATAATAATGTAGGAATAACTTCAGTTTGGTGGTTTTCCCTGAAGGTAACTTCCTCATCGCCACAAACCATTTAGTTTCCATTTGATCAAACCCTTCGGAAAGCCTTGGACTCACAGTGATGTTCTTCCAAGTTAAACTTCCCCATCTCAGTAAATAACAGATCTTTCACCAAGACCTGTAAAACCCCTCAGCAGTTACTCAGTATTAATTACAGGAGCTTTATGAACAGGAAAGCTGAGCACAGGCAGAGGGATGGTTTAGTTGAGCACAAATGGAATCGCATCCTGGGGTTTCAACTTTCAGAGCCTTTTCCTAAGGGCAATACCAGTGCCCTTTGAGTCAGTTGAAAGCCTCCTATAGGCTTCATTGGTAAGACAAACTCCCTACAGGGGAGCCAGGGTTTGTCCTTCAACACACTGATGTAAAGTACCTTGGAACAGATTCATTCCAATGAATGCATGGAGAAGATAAGGCCTCTGAGCTGCCTGTTTCTTTCAGTGTTATGTCTTGAGGCTTATCTGAGTGTGCCTGAGATCAGAATTAGCCATGGAAAGAGAAAATCAGGGTGTATTGGCAAAACAACGTACAGATCCCTCTATAATCCCCAGGGTTTGAGCTTCCTGGGAATTTTGCTGTGATCATAGAATCACAGATGGTATAAGGTTGGAAGGGACCTTGAGATCTGCTCCTGAAAGGGACCACCAGAATCCTGTGGTTCCCAGCATCTCCTCGCATAGAAATGGCATTTTTGTGCTATCTTCTAGCCATGGTGATGGGTAGGTGAGCCCATGAGCAAAGTCCTCCAGTGAGGAGCTGTTCTTGACTCAGCTCCTCTACTCCACTCTGTGTGTACTTGGCACAAGGCAGGAGGTGAAGAGCTCAGCCCAGACAGCTCAAACCTGTCTTCCAAGTGCCTGCGATACTGGGGCCCCAGAGAGACATCCGGCACGAAGACGATGATGTTTTGCCTGACGTGCTGAGCTGCTCTACCCCATCCTCTTGGGAGTGGGACAAGGAGAGGGGCACAAAGCCACAATGACTTCACCAGCAGAGCAAGGATAGGATGGTGGCCAGATCCTTGTGAAACACCCTGCTGAATGTGCTGGCCCGTGGGCACGCTTCCCAGCTTCCTGGCTCCGAGTGTGCCCTTCCGTCGCTTGAGTCACTTATAACCCAATACTGGGTTGTTACCATAGGCATCGAAAGAGGAGCTTTTTCTTTGCTTTTCAGTGACTTCATGAATGCAAGACACTGCCAATTATCTATCATTCATGGCATTTAAAACATCAACACCTCCCTCCCAAATGAAAACGGAGTTAAAGGTCCTGTGCTTCCCTATGCCGCTTGCTCTCACCCTGCCCATGGAGATTGGCCTTTTAGGAAATGGCCAAAGCAATTCTGCCTCCTTGCATGAGCTAATGTAGGACCGTGGCCTTGTGGTCCTGCACACAGCACGTGCAGTGGGACCTGGGGCAGAGACAGGGCGCCTGGTTTAGCTGTTCCTCAGCAGTAGCTGTGTTTGTGGTGGTCTGTTCGTGGTCTGTCCAGTCCAGAGGTATTCGACCCCAGAGTAGGCACTCGAACTCTTTGCTCGTGACTCCCATGTGTTTCCAACATCTCTGTTTAAAAGAAACCTCCATCTCTCCCCCTCGTTTCCTTTTCGCTGAGGCTCTGCTTGGAACTTGCATAAATCTTGCCCAAAAATAACACTGGCCGCTCTCCCAGCTGTGGGCGTCGTGACTCCTGCACAGGGAAGGGGAGGCTGCGATCTTACTCGTTTCATGGCAGGCTTCGGTCAGCTCTGGCCCCCTTCCATCCTTGCTGGTACCCAATTTACAAGGTTCCTCTTTCCAGCTTCTCACTCTTCTCCTGGGCTCACCTCTGCCTCTCCAAGGCCTCGTCTCTGGCACTGCAGCCTGCGAAACGTGGCACAGACAGGCTAATAAAAGTGGCCAATAAACTCAGCGACTTTTCTTTCCTTGGCCGCAAGTGGCCAAGGCCACGCCGCTTCCTTTGGGATGACATTAAAATGCAGCAGAGAGGATGAGGCTCGAATCCTGTTCTGTTTGCTTCCCGGCCTGTGGATGATTTTTCCACTGGTGTGAGGAGGGTTCTGAGGCAGCTTTTGACAAAGGGAAATAGTTCTAGAGACAACTACCATGGGTGCTGGTGCGCCCTGCAGTCCTTTCTCTGTTAACCAGCCCTTAGGGTGGTGGTGGCTAATCAAAGCTGGAGTGAAAACCAAGAGACTGATGCCCAAACGCTGCAGATGAGTCAAATTCTCATGATTTTAAGGAGTTTGACATCCACACATCACCTGTGCTCATAGCTCCCTGCATGCTCCTGGGGAGAGGCCTTGTAAGGAGGAGAAGGATAGTGTGTGCTCTTGGAAATCCTTCCACCTTCCCTGTAGACATCGAGGGAGCTGGGCCCTAGCTGATCCCTGGTGCATCTTTGAGACAAGGAGCTGGCTTGGCTCTCTGGTAGTGTGGATTATCTTCCTATCCAAATAGGGTAAATCAGCCGTAGCCTTCTGGGGTGGGGAAGTCCTGCTGCTGGCTGCAGCCCTGCTGAGGATGAGGGATGTCCTTTGAGGTCACCTAGGCTAAGTCACATAACCCCAAGGGCTGAGTCCCCACATGGCACTCCAATTCAGGACACGGGGACCCCTGTTTTTGACAGTGATTACTTGTCTTACTCCAGCAGAAAAACTGCATTTCTCTCTTTCCTTATGGCTGTTGATTCCCTGTGCTCATGGTGGGAAGCAGGCACCCTTCCTCCCATTTGGTACCCCAAAAAGCCCCTCTCTCAACCAGCCATTTGTCTTGCTGCAGACCTGGCCTTTGTGCACTGTGTTAATTTAAGATGCTGTGAAGTGAGTGGGGTGGGGGATGCTGTCTAAAGCTCATTTGGAGCCTTTGCTGGATAAATCCCCATGGAATTTAATTTAAACGAGCTGACACCAGTATGAATCATGCCAGCATTACCAGCTCCTGAACGCTTCCTACCAACTGCCTGCAGGGCACTTGCTTTTTACTTAAGTGAAGGCTAAAAGCATCTAAAACTGTTTAAGATCTCGGTGTTAAAAGAACATTGGGTTTTTTTCTCTCCTTTTCACTGTAGGAAGAAACAACATCTGCTATAAAAATCTGCTGGCCAGGGGCAGTGGGAGCGGATACCACTTATCATGGTTTGGCTATTGGAGGCAGCGGCTGGTTCCCAGCAGAAAGTGGGCCCCATGATCGCGGCGTATACCAAAGTGGTGTCTCATCTGTCTGCAAGCTGGACAGATTAGATGTGCGCAGAGAGGATGGAGAGCCAGGGGAAAAAAAGTAAGGACATAGGGAATCGGATGGGGAGGAGGAAGGAAATGAAAGAAAACCTTCCAAGAAAAGGAAGGAGACAACGACGTATTTACGAATACATACCTGGGCTTAAGCGGAGTCTCCTAAATACTGCTGGGACACAAAGTGAGGCTGCTTTGCAATAAAGCAAAGTCCATGAGGTAGCGTGTCTTTAACTGGGGAGTGACATCTCTGAAGAGGCAGGAGAGCGGTCAGGAGTAAGTATGAAACATGTAAGATTGCAGAACTCAAAAGGATAAACATTATTTGATACCTTATTTATAGGGCACCACAGGGGAAAGGTAAAGGTTTCAGAAAAGAAAGAAGCACTTTAATTTTATCTGGAGATTTTCCAACAATAAAATCCAATCCATCATCCTCTCTGTGTGACTGCTCTTAATGAAAATTTAGAGGCTGCGACTGAAATTTAGAATTCACAGGGGATACTATTAGGAAGATGTCTAGCAGCTATGCAAAACCTGTTATATCATAGCCCCTGCCAAAGGCCGGGGAAGAGGGGAGTGTGAACCGGACAGCTTTTAATTTGGCGTGCCGAGGCTCCGCGGCGCTGAGCCTTCCTCTCCCGGGTGGCGCTGGGACCCAAAGCACCTTCTTCACCCTCCGTTAGTCCCTCAGTGGTGTTGAGAGCCGTAGATCTCCTCTAATGCCCTGCCTCGGTTTCTCACCCACGTTTATTGATTAAGAGCTTTCCAAAAAGAAGAGATCAAAACGAGTTTCTGCACAGTGTTTTCTTCCCAGACTCTGCAGTGAGACAAAGGCTGTTGGACACCATCACGGGGAGGACATCCCTGGCTACCTGGTGGGCTTGGCAAGGGGTGCTGCATGCTCTCCTCAGCCATGTGCCTTGCTCCTGGACCAACTGCTCGGTGAGCACAAAGGTATTGCCAGTGCTTGGTGGGGTAATGGGTGTATTTTTGTGTTCATCACTTGGATGGAGACTTCAAATCCCTGTGCAGCTGCAGTTACTGCTGGTTAGTGAGCCACCAAGCACATCAGCCCATGCTTGGTGCTGTGCAGAGCCAAGCAATGCCTTTCAGCTGGCCCAAGGGGAAGACTGACCATCTCTCATCATTCCCAATCCTCCGCACTTTGTTTTTAATCAAAGCAGATCACTAGACTGTTTCCAATACTTTTTAATGGGCAAAAAGGGTTTCGATTATAAAGACAATAATGTTCAATTATTGCAGGGCCTGGATGTACATCATGAATCAGTTTAATACCAAAGTCGCTGCCAATTATTCGACTGATTCAAAATGAGACTCCATCACAAAATGTTAAATCACAGGATAAATCTGTCCCGGGAAGGGCTTTAGTAATCAAAATGCTCTCAAAGCAGAAAAAGCTTTTTAAAAGCAGGGGGGGAAGGTTACAGCTTAAGCCAGACATTATATAGTAATGCCAGATGTTAAACAGTTGACTTAAATTATTGGCAACTATCAAATGCAAGGTACTAATACTACTGGGTGCAGAGCTATGCCACCGAGTTTGTAATCTGTGGAATGGGCTTAAATATTCCTTTAATTTTTTGCCTATGGATAACAGGCAATTTGGATTAGCTTCCGCAGAATAATAACCTCCTAATTCTCAGCAGATGAGTATAAGCCTTCTGCGACATCAAAAAACCAAGCCCTGCTTAATACATAACCTTTAATGGCATGTGTTTTTAAAGTGTATGACTCCACTGGACCTGTGTGATTAAACGCAAGCAATGCCTGAAGCCACTCTGCCTGCCTTGCGGGCAGCAGAAGGCACACACATATCCCTGCTCCCAAATGCAGGACAAAACGTTTCCAAAAGTCCTCTCTACCCCAAAGTTTGCCTTTTCATGTTGCCATGAAGCCCTGTGGCTGAAGAATGCCGATACCTCGAGATCACTTGAAGCAGGGGCTCACTCCATGCCCATCCACACTTGTGTTCCCAGTTTCTCACGGTGGCTCTGCCTTTTCCCCCCTCTTTCATGCCCTCCTCCTTCCCATTCACCCACTGTTCGACCAGTGGGGTCTGGGGGCCAGGACTGAGACCTCTTTGTTTGTGCAGCACCCACCCTGGCGTGTGTAAACCTATGTAAGTCCAGCCAAGTCCTGCAACAACCTTCCTGCACGATGTCAGGGACTGCTTGCCATCCACGGCTAAGGAAAACAGGATCTGGGCACCTCTTGACTTAGCCCAGGACCAGTGGGGTGGCCTCAAACCCACGAGCAGCTCAGGCACACACTTCTTCCCACTGACCTTGCAGCATGACCGTGACACCAGAGACCCCCATGGCCCATGAGCTCCCCAAAGGCGTGAGGACAGCCCCAGCCTGACCCACTCCCTGCAAGCTGTAATAGAACATCCTGCAAGCCTGGGCTCAGGCTGAAGTAACAAAACTCAGCTGCTGAGATGAGCCAAAACCCACATTTGCTTTTGGTTTGGGTTTGTTGGGTTGTTTTTAATCTTTCCTTGACACAGAGCTGCAGGCGTTAGAGAGCGTGGACAGTGGGGCTGGTTCCTGCCACTGCAGCAAGGGGAACGTCCTTGCTCCAAGACTGGAAGATGGGTGAAGCGGCGGTGAGGAAAGGGTCAAAACACATCCCCCCGACTGCGAGTGAAAGAAAAATGTTGGCAGAGCAAAGCCTGCCACAGGAATAAAAGGTTGTCTTGCCTGTTCATATTACTCCACATGGGGTGAGTAAAACTGTCGGTCAGACCGAAGCGTCTGATAGACAAAGGGGAATAAAAACTCATTAAAGGTCTGAAAGGAAACCCTATTAAAATACCAAATATAAAATGGAGGAGACTTGATCACCTTCGTGCTAGAGAAGTGTCCGGGTTTGAATGAACCTGAGGAGGGGCTTGTCCTGCACGCAGAGGAAATGCATTTTGTGGCAAGCCAGGTGGGATGAGGGGCAGGCAGAGTGTCCAAGAGCACTGAGAATATTCCAGGGTCTCTCTAGGAGCCTGAAATGCGAAGGGGATTTACTCGGCCTTCGGCGGGGAGCAGAGTGCTAGCAGATTGTTGAAGGCATTCCAACGTGGTTCACATTCATCTGTTTCTTACATCGAGAGCTCTTGGCTGCCGCTGTGCCGAGGTAGGGAGCATCTCCACCTCTCCTCTCTCCCGCCCGGCATGCAGGCTGGCTCCAAGCCGAGGGGGAATTAGCACTGGTGGGTCCTTGTGATTCTCCAGGCCTTGGGCTGGCTGTTGTCCCCCTGCAAGCCATCAAACCAGACCGCTTTTACAGGGCCTGAAACACCCTGAGAACAGTCTTTCCCACAGCATCTCATTTTAACTTTATTCGGTCTTGGGGAAGGGAAGATTACAAGGGCAAAGAGTGAAATGAACCATCTCCTTTCAAGCATTAAAACCCCCACATTGTCCCGTTAGTTCCCAATGGATTCCTGCCTCATGGTTGATGGACTTTCAAACTGAATCCTACTGGGGCTTTCACCCCTTCTTACACACCGGAAAAGCCACGTGGGGAAAAAGGACATGATGAATACCTCACCCAGAGCAACTCCTGCCTGATCAGCCGCCCAGAGTCCCTTCTGTAGGCATCTGCTCCTGTGTGGACTCTCTGGTGTCTCATAGGTGTGAATGCTACCAAGCTTTTTCCATGGGTTGGGAGTTTTTGCCCCATCTCCTCCTGGATTTGAAGTTTTATGAGCTCAGAGAGGCATAGATGGAGGGTTTCTCTCTCTTGCACATGCACATCTCTTACCACAGTACTTTTAGGAACCTGTTGCCATTGGGGTTTCTACCTGCTGTCCCTTTGGTTGAAACGGGCACCAGGATTCAGTAATTGCCACGGGTTGGGGCTGTGAGGGCAACATGAGGGAATCGTACACCTATGGGGCTATCGCCACAGAAATCTCATTGCCTCACAAAATCAGCATTCAGGTTAAAGCTTGTTTCTTATTTAGACAGAGGTAGGCCACTAAGGCTCCAAGCTAAGCCACTTTCCTTGCTCTGCCACCATTTCTCTCCTCCTGCACTGTAAGGCATGTTTTTTCCTCAGCCCCTCCCCTTGGATCCTGGTTATTGGAGAACAAGGACGGTTTCCTCCCATCTCAGCAACATCAGGACACAAACGGGGCCCGTCATTCAGTCATCCACACGTTATAACCACGTAAGTCCTGTTTCCTTATGAAACCTGAGCACAGCTGATTCCATACAGCGGACGACGCTTCGTCAGCCCATTGCAATGTACCAGGAGGCACTTCAAAGATTAAAGCGAGGGGGAACCCGCCTTCATGTCACCATGGAAAGTTTGCCCATTAACAGAGGCAATGAATCTGTAGAGATGCCAAAGGTAGCTAGAAAAGACCACAACTCTTTTCCCAGAAGCTCAGTTACACGAATCTCTTTTACAGTTCCAACACTGAACATCCCTTTTCAGGGCCAAACAAGCACAAGAGCCATGACATGAGTCAGCTCCAAGCGCCTGGAAAGGCCTGCGGCACCTTGGTTGGGCTCAGCAGGCTGATGGATGAGCACTTGTCCATGTGGAATTGGAGGTTTCAATCCTCAGAGCCTTTTCCAGTCAATTGATCTATCCCAAGCCTGTCATCAGGTGCAAACAGCCTTTGCCTTTCAGCAGAATGAAGCAGCAGCAAATAGAAATGGGACGTGACAATTGTTTTGCACAGACTTTTAATGGTCTGTTCGCTCTACTGCTCTGCTGTTGCGGTCAGAGAGAAATCCCCTTTCTACTTCAGGAGCCGGTGGATAGAAACCCACTGCCCTGGTCCTCATTCCCAGCGAGCAGAAGTCGTCTGCATCTTCAGTTAATGTCCAGGCTGCTCCTGTCAGGCAGGACTGATGTGGGTCCAATTAGGGACCTCTTATTTTACCCCTGTGGGGAAGCAATAGGCACAGCATCAATAATCTGCAGCAGTTTATGATGCAGGGCACCACATATTCCCTCCTTGATGTTCCACCTTCCAGCCCGCAGCTAATTAATGTCGATGTTCCACTTCTTTATTCTGAGCTTTCCCAATATCCCCAAATACACCCTCATCTCCTTTATCCCTGCATCTTTACCCCCATTCCATGCAGCTGACAGACACAGCCCCATGTTGCTCCAAGCCCAAGCAAACAGCGTTGCAGAGCTCCAGCTCCCTTCACATAGAAAGGGGCAGGGGAAGCGCATGGCAAAGCAACCTGTGCTGTGAGGGGACGGGAAAGCTGTTGCTCTCATGCTGAAACATGAACAGAAGAATCTTGTTTGCATTTCCATGTGTATTTTGAGACACTTTTAGTACTTTATGGACCAGTTCTGGCTGGCCACTTGGGGTGGATCAAACACCAGCCGCATCACTGGTCCTCTGGGGGAGGCTCTATCCTTGTCTATTCACTTCACAGCCTGGAGCTCAGGATGGGGCACTGTGTTTGCTTACAGGCTCAAGGAGCAGGAGAGCTGTCTCTTCACCCCAATGAAGCAGACAGAGCCCGCGAAGCAGGAGCCTATGATGTCAATCCCAGACGCCGAGCTCTGCGAGGTCTGGGCAGGAGCCCCGCCATGGCAGCGCAGGCTGAGCTCAGGCGATGTGAAACGTAACCAGCATATTTTACACCCACACCACTAAAAATAGGCCGATGCCGCCAACTCTTCATCTGGAAAGCGAGGAAACACCAGCGTTGCTGGGTTTTGGATGAGGCACAGCACTGAAGTCCTGACCATATTTAGCCATAAGATCATCATCTTGTAGGACTTCTGCATGAGAGCAGAGGTTTAGCAAAATGCCTGTGGCCAAGTGCCAGCCCTGCCTTTGTTGTTTCTCCCGCTATCTCAATACGTCATTTCACCACCTAAATTGCTGCGTTGAGTTACCCAGGGCTGCTAAAACGCTGTCCATGCTACAGAGGCAACTGCCTGAGGGAAAGGATGTCTCTACTGAAAGTTCTCCCTGCCAGAGCCATCTCTTTAGGTGTCGGGTTTAGATTCCTCATTGTGAGCACGGAAACTTGAGGTGTTCTTTGCCCACATATGTTGAAAGCTACGAAGACATTTATGATTATTCATGGCATAAATATCCATGTGCAGGAAGGCTTCTTGTTTTGACACGTTCTGATTTCAGGCAGCGCATTGCAATGTGCGCAGCCCCTCACGGAAAAGGTGATCACTGAGTGCTGTTTGAATAGCCCTAATAATAATTATATGAGGAATGGACTTATTTGTTATGATTTAATGGCAGTTTCTGCTCAAGTTAAAATACTTCTTAGTTTTTCCTTAGCTAATTAATAGTAATGAGACATTCATTGAGAATTCGTCTTCAGGTGTGTCCCTACCAGGGAGGTAGGACTTTGCTGAGCATTTTTAACCACAAATACATTCCACTTGTTGCCTGAACACAACAAATGGCCTTATTTTATTCGCAGCCCTTCCTCTGCTTTTTCCCATAGAAAAAGCGATTACTTTTCCATACTATTGATATATTGTAGCTTTACATCCTTCCACGTTCCGCAATTCCCGCTTCTGGGGTGCTTTCCGCTGCCCGGGTCCTGCCTGAGCCTGTGTAGAGCTCTGGTACCATCTAGTGTTCCCAGGGAACCCTCGGCTGCTGGATGTGGCTCTTTTCTCACGCTGGGCTCGCAATAGCAAGAGGCTGTCGCGACAGAAGGTGGCGCTCAGGGCTGACCACATTCCCCCCCCCCCCCAGCAGCTGCCGTCCTGGCCGCGGGGCTCGGGATGAGTGCGTCCGGAGATAGATAAGTAGGAAGCTCCAGGAGCAAACTCGCCAATGAAGGTTCAAGCTGACAAGCAGTATCCTTTATTGCGGGCCGAGGGACACGGGGGATAGCCCCTAACGTGTGTCCCCGTATTGCCGCACGGGCATCCTTGTAGAGTCCCTTGGGCATACATACATATTCATGAGGCTACGCATGAATTACATCGTTTTCCTGAAGGTTTCCCGCATACATACAAAATATGGTGGTGGTCTTTAAGGGTCCTTTACTTCTTCCAACAATCTTCATCACTGCTGGCAGTCTTTGAAGCACCGGCTTAATTAACATTACAGACATAGCAATCGTCCTGTCCTCCTCCTGAGCAGCTAGTTTCATCCTGGACATCGGCTACTCCCGGATAGATGTCTACACCAGCTTAATGGGTTCACTAACGCCACGAACACAGCAATCATCCTGTCCTTCTACTAATCAGTTTAACTGTGCCCATCCTGGACATCTGCTAGCCCCAGATACCATCCCCAGGTCCTGTTTTTCTTACACTTTTTGTACTGAGGTGTGAGGACCTAAAACTATGACAACGACATTCAAGCACTAAAGTTATTTTCCATTACAAAGCCATCAAACTTAACGTTACTTAGAACTGATTACATTGGGTGCTTTTGTGCCTTCTTGTCTCACCGGAATGGAGACAACATTCCTGGCTGTGGGGAGGCGTGTGGGGCTGGTTCATCTGTGGGGCCATGACACCCCACAAAGACCATAGGAAAGGCAGTGGGGTTCACCGCCTCCCTCTTCCCCTCCTGCACGGCCTCACACGTCAAGAGGACCCTACACTGCTTCCTATTTCCCTCTCATTCTACACCCCATGGAGGAGGAAGCGTTTGTTTAACCAGCCCTGCTGGTAAGGGAGCGGGGCGCACACCGGGCCCTGCGCCTTGCCCTCACAAAACATGGCGGCGCCCAGCCGTGCCCTCACTAAACATGGCGGCGCCCAGTCGTGCCCTCACTAAACATGGCGGCGCCCAGTCGTGCCCTCACTAAACATGGCGGCGCCCAGCGGTGCCCTCACTAAACATGGCCGCCTCGCTGCTGCGGGAGCGGAGCCAGGGCGGAAGCAACGCGGGGGGAGTCAGCTCGTGGACCCCTTCCGCGGTCACCTCCGCGGAAGGAGTTGTGCGTTCAAATAGTGGCGGGGTTGAAGGGGGTCGGGCCCAGCGGAGCGGGAGTGAGCGGTGAGAGGCGGGGAGCGGGGATCGGGGAGCGGAGCCGGGGGTCAGGAGTGAGGGGGGAGCGGGCAGGGCTGTGGGAAGGGGGTACGGGGGGAGGTTGGGTTTGGGGGTGCTTTGTGGCCGATTGGGAGGCGGGGAGAAGGAGAACGCAGTTGAGGGGGGTGAGGAGCGTGTTTGAGGTGAGAAGAGGGTGAGGAGAAGGCACCGGTTGGTTTAAGGGACGATGAGGGAGGGCAGGCTCCGCTGTGCGAGCGCCAGAGGGTGTGATGGCGGTGCTTGTTTGAGGTGGGGGAGCTGGGAGGGGAGGGAGCGGGGTCTGTGCTGGGCGCTTCTGGGGCCTGCAGCGGGGCTTTCTTCCCCTCAAAGCGTGCTCCGGTACGGAACGGGCTGCCCAGGGCAGGGCTGGAGTCACGCACCGTGGAGGCGAGGCCCTCGGTGCCATGAGTTAGTGGTGGCCTCGGGGCATGGTTGGACTTGATGATCTTAAAGGTCTTTTCCAACCCAGTTGGTTCTGCGATTCTAATTACGGCGGACAATAACTGTTATTAAAGAGCTGTTTCATAAGCATTCCCACCGAACCAAAGGAGCAGCACATTGAGTGTTTTGGGGTTGTTTTCTCCCCCCACCTCCTTTTCTATAGGGTTTTCTCAGCTCTGGGTGGAATCTGCAGTGTTTTCTGAGCTGCTGACTGTGGTGAGCATTGACTATCTCTGTCCCTAGCATAACTTCACATAGATGAAGGGAGGTTTTTTTCTTCCCTCCTTGAGGACAGGACTTTCCAAGTAAGCACTAACTTTGTGTCCCATTTGCTGTCAAATAGTTGATTTCCTGTGGAGTTCCATAACCATGACGCCATTGAAAAAAGTGGAAGAGGAGAACATAATCCTGATCAGTGACGATGAAGCTGAGAGCACGCTGGGGAGCTCAGTTCTGTTGGTGGACCCTCTGGGTGAGTGCTGTGCTCTTGTTGTTGGCAAAGTTCTGTAAAAGAGCTTTGGGAAGAAACGGAAGTTTATTCATTATAGAGCTATCTTTATAAATGATAAATTATTGGTATGCTCAAAATGAGTCTTTCTGCTGTGAAAACAAAATGCTTCACAAATAAATAAAGCCAGGAGGAACTGCTGTTATTTCATAACTTTTGAGATTCCTCGGGCTGTTCTGCTTCAGACTGTTACAAACTGAGCTGAGATTGGGCTTTTCCCTGTCAGTCGGATCCTTTCTGATTCCATTAGTTTTGTTTTCATCCCAAGACACTGTGCTGTTGTCCTGGGTTCAGCTGTAGCTGTTATTTTTCGCTGCCTTAGTAGCTGGTGCAGAGCAGTGTTTTGGCTTTAGCCTGAGAACAGTGCTGATAACACACTGATGTTTGAGTTGGTGCTCAGTGATGTTTACTCCAATCAAGGACTTTGCAGTCTCATGCTCTGCCAGTGAGGAGGGGCACAAGAAGCCGGGATGAAGCAAAGACAGGACCCCTGACCCAAACTAGCCAAAGGGGTATTCCATACCACAGCACATCGTGCCCAGTATAGAAACGGGGGGCAGTTACCCAGAAGGCCCATATCGCTGCTTGGGTCGGGCTGGGTATCATTCAGCAGGTGCTAAGCAGTTGTATTGAGCATCACTTGTGTTTATTGTTGGGTTTTTTCCCTTCCCTTTTTAGTGTTAAATTCTCTCCCCTTGCTATTTCCCTTATCATTATTATTATTGGTGATACTAATAGTAGTTTTGTATTATACTTTAGTTACTGGGCTGTTCTTATCTCAACCTATGGGGTTGACATCCTTTTGATTCTCCTTCCCATCCCGCCAGGAGCGGAGGGAAAGAAGTGGGGAAGCGAGCGAGTGGCTGTATGGTGCTCAGTCATCAGCTGGGCTTAAACCACACCACCCATTCTTACTGACACTGTATGAAACCATCAGAAAACTCGTGCCTTAAAGTGTTCTTGAAAGTTAAACGTCCAAATAGCTGGATGAACTTGTAATGAAGTTGTCATTTCCTTTCTGCTGATCTACACTGCATCTCGTCTACAGAGAAGCCTGCTCTGGAGGAGGAGAAACCTGAGGAAGTTGTGGATGAGGAATGTGAACTAGTGGTTACCTTCTGCAAAAAAGCTAACGTGATGCCTCATGCGAGATACGACTGTACAGTGCACCCGTTTGAGTATGCTCAGTGGTGGGGAGGTGAAGGGGGGGCTCATTTTCCACACTTAGTCCATCTTATCAAGTAACCTTGTTAGCATTTTAGCAGCTGAAAGCAATAGGGTTGGGTAAGCATGAACTTGGTTCATAAATAACCTCCTGCTTTTCCGCTTTGTAGGCGAAGGGAATGTGATACGTGCTCCCCCCTTGGGAAAAATGCTGATATTTGTAACCAGTGCTACTGCTATGTTTGTGATAAGCTAGCTTCTGAGGTAAGAATTGTAACAAGGATCACACAGCTTTGAGTAAACTGCATTACTCAACAGCCTTTTGAAAGAGAAATCGCTCTTGAGCACTGAAAGAATAAATGATACATGAAATTTAATATTTTAACTGTTCCTCTCCTAAATCTTTATCTCTTCACAAGGCTTCTACAAACATAGTTGCTGGCTGGGTTTATTTGTGATAGTCCAGCCGGTTGTTGGAGTAGATATTCACTTGGTTAAGCAATTGTACCTCCTGTTTGCTTTAGCCACACAGGGTATTTCATTTGTATTCAGATCACTACATCAGGCTGCTTCTCACTGCACTAGAGAAACGCCAAGGTTTTAGGCTGTCCTAACAGAGTGAGGGAGTTGAAGGAATTGGGGGTGTGGGGTTGGGTTGTTTGAGTTTGTCTTGGAAGACTTTGGGAGCGAGGGTGAACACGCAAAGACAGTGCTGTGTCACCAAGTGACAGTGGGGAGGGTGCCAACCTGATGTGTCTCAGTAAGGTGTTCAGGAATGATAGGAAATTACCATGGGCTTTTATATTTGCTAGCCATGATATCCAGTCGTTATTGTATTAGCCTCTTGCCCTGGCTGTCCAAATATTTCACTGTGGCTTTGCCTGGGTCTGTAAAGTGTAAAGTGAATTGTAGACCTGAAGGTCTACTCAGAGGAACTAACTTTTGGTTTGCTCAGCTGGGAGGGGAAAGGAAAACCCCAACCTTTTCCTGTTTTTCATGGTTTATGAAACAGTGTGAGAAGTGGACGATCCCTTCCCTCTGCCACTGCAATGCACACAACAAAAGCAAGTTCTGGAAGGATCAACGTCACTTTGCCGTGGCTGGCATCCTTGTAATGTTCAATTTGGAGCTCGGAGATATAGATGCAGACCTTCGGCGTGGTGGTAAGTACACATTGTACTATCCTGGGACACGTGGCTCTCTGCAGCTACTCAGTCTGGGGCTTAATGGGCATCTTGTCTGGTCCCCAACTCTCCTTGGAAAGAGTTTGGTGGATTTTTAAGGTAGCAGCTTACTGTTACTCCTGTGGGCTGTACTCAGAGCAGACACAGGTCTGCAGGTGCACTTTCCTGCTTTCCTCCCAAAGAAGGAGCAAAGCTTTCCCAAGCAGTAAGATTGGGTGTGAGCAACTTGCGAAGTACTTTACACAGGGTGCTTATGACTGTCTTTGTGTTTCTTTTTTGTTTTGAAAAGACTAAAAATTGCACCAGATTTCACATCTGTCTCTGCTCCTTAGGAGATCTTCTACTGAAATTTATCCAGGAACTTTCTGTGGAGTATAATAAGTATCTGGTTGGAGAAAAAGTCCTTTCCACACAACATGAATGCTTTTGCCTCCCAAAACTCCCCCCTGGGCAATGCAATATTTGCAGGTCACGCAGCATGGAGGTTGTATACAAGTAAGTAACAATAGAACTCAGTTCCTAGCAGTACATGCTGCTCAGTGCAGGTGTGACTTCCTGTGGTGAAGTGGTAATTGGAATTGCTGTGCCTGATACAGCAGGAAGAGTTGAGAGAACTGACTTGGCCAATGAACTATTAAACTGTTAGAGAGGCTTTTCAAGGAGAGGCAAGTCAGTTTGCTCTCAAACTGTAGAATGGTTGTAATTGCCACTTGTTTGTGAAGTCCATCATTGCAGACACTTTATCTTATAGACCACTTCACTTTCTTAGGTATTCTGGAGTTTTTGCACTGGTAACAAGGTTTTTAAATCAGGCAGAAAAAGAGAATCCGAAAGCTACTGCTGTCGTGTTTCTGGGAGCAGCTAAGGAGATAGCACTTCATAAAGACCCTACTTTGTAAGTATCCAGTTCCACTTCTAATGTGTGATCTTCATTTGCTCCTCAGAGGGAGGAGACTAAGAGTTCTGGTTTTCCATTTATTAAGGGTAAGAATGGTGTAAAGTTCACAGCTCTAGCTGCAGCATAATGAGAGGAAATTGGGCACACCTGAGGGAGAGATGAGACTGGTTATGAGGAGGGCTTTTGGGGAACAGAGGAGGTTAAAGGTTGGATGTGAGGGGAAGAAGTTAAGTAGGATTGAGACATGAGGAGGGGAGATGATCTCCAACAAGGGGAAGGAATTTGAGATGGGAACTGGGAGGAGGGAGGGTGATAGACAGCAGATGGTGGCTGGTGGGGTTAATTCCCCAGGAGAAGGCACAGGGGTAAGGGAGCTTTCCTGAGTGGAGAGTGCACAAGCTGCGCTGTGTAAAGAAACATCTGCCTCTGACCTGGAAGGAAGGAAGGATGTGATGTATTCCTTGGGTAATAAGTTTTAGTTGCCTCTCCTAAGCCTGGAGGCTGCCCTGTCAGCTGGGAGGACTGCATGAAACATCATGCAACCAGAGTTTAAATACTTCAGCCTTTACTACTGGTGCTGTTTATTTTCTTGTTTATATCCTGGCTGTTTCATGCTTGACTACTGTCTAGCTTGAGCAAAGGTTGTAGAGCTTTGCACTGGAAAAGCAATGTAGTTTGAGGCTTAAATTCAAGGCTTTTTATAAAGGAAAAGTCAAGGTGGGTTTTTCTTACAGAGTTTATTATAGAGCAGAGGGCAAAGGCAGGAAAATAAGACAAACATTAATTAGGGCTTTTATCCTCCTCTTTTAGAAACTGTCAGAACCTTAGTCACACTGCTTCATTAAAGATTGCTGTCCCTTGTCTGCTGCAAAGGTAAGACGTATCTTGCCATATGATGAGAGGACAGAGGGGTGGTTGCTGGGTGCAGACTTTCTGCTTGCATTTAAAATAAATTTCAAATGACTTCTATCCAAAAGCATAAAGAAAGTGAATGCTTTGGCTCTTAGAAGCCAGAAGTAAACCTGCACAGGTGTATAATCTTCTGGTTCTGTGGCATCAGGAGCTCCTTATCAGGGGGCACAACCTCACTGTAGTGTCCTAGGTATTGAGCAGAGCAAGAGCAGCCTGCTGCTGCCTGCATGTAGACTGCAGATGGGTAAGGACAGGCAGAATACAAACAGTGTACATCAGTCAGCCTCATGAGCATGCTGTCAGGTTCTACAGCTGCACGCTACAAATCAGGGGGTTTAAAAGCTTTGTTGAATATTAGTTCCTTTCTGTGAAGGACAAGGACAATATTGGCTTTATTTAGAGCTGCATAAATATTCAAACCATTCCGTGCTGCCTCAAAGGGGAATAACACAAAGCCAAGAAGATGGATTACTTTTTGACAGTACTCTAGGAGTGTTCTGCAAGGTCAGACCAGAAGGTGGTGTCAGGTAGCTGCTTGTGGTTGGTAAGCCCAAGAGTAGGTAGTGGTCTGTTAAAGATCAAAACAGCAGCCTTGTAGTATTCCACGGGGATGGAGTAGTCAAGGATGTAACATAGCATTGTTCCCTAGAGACTGATGAATGAGGACATTGAGCTCACTTGGCTTAATTCATTTCTCATTTTAGCTTTATATTTCACCTTTAACCCAAAATTCACTTGCACCAGAAGGTTAATGAATTAAGAATGAACTTTTTTTTCAGGAGCACTCAAAAACAATTATGTTCTCACCTCTTCTTTGAAACTGATGACAGGTGTAACCTACATCCTCTATCCGTTTTCATTTTGAATTGCTATTCTTGAATTTAATTTCCTTAAAAGAAAAGGAAAAGGAATTTTTTGTCTCCCTCACCCAGTTCTCAAAGAGTAAACCCTCCTTTGTGTTATATCCAGTGGTCAGGTAGGACAGAAATGGTTTCAGTAGCTGTGAGGGTGCCAGGGTCTTGAGTTGACCAGGTTACTTCTTGGGTTCATCAGTGTTTCTCCGTATACTCAGTGCTGATCTTTGTTTTAAAACTTAAGGCCACAGAACCTTGGTTTCACTGATGTTTAAAACAATAAAAGACCAATACTGTTACTCGCTACAAATCTTAAAGCACAAATTTAAGTATAGGTCCAAACTGTCTGACTTTTAACCAAAGCCAAGCCCCTGAACTTGTGTAGAGTAGTTTCCCATAGGATTAAAACCAAAACCCACACCAACTTAATAGTAATTCCTCCAAATTTAAGCGAATTTGGTTTTCCTTTGTTTTTTTCGCCTCAAAACCCAGGATCACAACCCAACTTCAGAGGATGCTCGTGTTGTGTGACTTCCCCAAATTCTTGCATGAAAAGTTCGTTAATTTCTTTCAGTCCATCTCACTTCCGTGTCACTGCTTTGGCTTCTCAAATAGGTATGTTCTTTGGGGGTTGTTTAGAGAAGATGTTTTGATACGGTTGCCTGATGTGACAACAGCTGTGTAGAATGGGCATCAGCATTTTATGGGGAGATTTCGGTATTAGCTGCTTTGTGTTTGTCCTATCCTACCAGGAAAAGTCGTTGTTGATCCTATGGCTAAGTTGTCCATATAGAAATGTTTTATTGCTGAATCTTCATGTTGTTTAAGGGAAAGGAGTTGTGGTGTACAAAAAAGCATGGTTAAAAATGACTTTCTTTTTGTACTTGCAGCTTGAATGTTGTGCCATGGGATCATGGGTTACTGACCACTGTGTTAAAAGGCCAGAACATCACTGGTCAAAGAAAAATGAAAGGAAGAAAAGTGTTTCTGTGGGAACAACTCTCTGTTATAGAGGCTCGAGTGGAGAAATTGGTAGACAAGAAGAAGTAAGATCAGTTTGGCCTTGTTTTGTATCTTCATATTATGAACACATCATTTGTTTTGCATGGTGCTGACTGCAGTGTAGTGTTTTCCTAACATCTGAGATTTGTATAATGGGGAAACCTACAAAACAAAGACACGTTTGAAGCTCTTTGTGCCCATTACTTATCAAGAAGCAGAATCAAGGCCTTTGATTGCTTCAGGCTCAGAAAGGAATGTTGAAGCGGATCATTTCTTTGTTTCTGTATACCCAGTAGGTTTTAGATGTTGGTGTTTAAAACAAATCCTGTTCATCTAAAGGCCGACTAGGTGGAAGATGGCTAAAAAAGTGTGTTCTGGTCTCTGGGTCTCCAGAAGTCTGCATTTAAAAGAATATAGTCCACTAAAAGAATTAAATAGAAAAGCAGCCTCCTGTTTTATTTTGCTGGAGTACAGATATAACCAGTGGGTGGCTTCTTGGAACTTCATTCCAACTGTCTCTTCCTACCAGTTATGTCTCCTCTTGTGCAATGTATCTTATGTAGGAAGACCTATTGTTTTGCTTCATTAATTGTAGTGTATATTTTATTGACCTATATGTAGCTTTCCACTTCCTTGCTTTTCCTACTATCTTTTTCGTTCCTCCGCAGCTATAAAGAAGCTGTTCGCTACCTGAGGGCTGTGAAGTGCAATGATACCAAAGGGTAAATGTGTTTTTTTCATCTTCCCAATTATTTCTTTGCCTTAAGAATGTGTCCTAACCTGTTTCTCTTCAATGTGTAATAACTAAGAGCATGAAAAGCAGTAGCATTTTGGCAGCTGCTTGCAAAGTGAAAGCCATGCTGCATTGCAACTAACTTCTGCCTCATCAATGTAACTCACTAGTGGACAAACATAATTTGATCTATAAAATGTATAGTGTAACTTTCATGTTAATGAAAATCAAATACTCATCCCTTTTCTCTTTCCAGATTAAGATACCTCCGGGATAAAATCCCATTCTATCTGTGTAAATCTGGAGACTTCGTGGATGCTGCACATTCCCTGCTATTTCCTGTCAACAGCCTCTCCTGCTGCACGGCATGCCGCCTGACACCTTTTGAGTATGAGGTCTATCTGAAGATGTTCAGAACAGGCAGTGTCCCTTCTGGAAAGGATATGCTGGATCCTGGGCTCTGGGTTATAGCTGGCAAGTGTGATTTCTTCCTTATATGTTTAGACTCTTAATTATGGCTTTTACTTTTTTTCATTAATATTAATTCTAAGGGACTCTGATCCCAACTATAAATTGTCTGGACTAAAGCACAGTCCATAGCACCAGGCAAGAAGAATGTCTTTATGTCTGAGCATGAAGTGTACCCTGATTTGGCTACACTTCACGCAAGACTGTTTTCATCTGCTGTGAAGTTGTTTTGCCAAAAGCAACCTATGAACATGCAAATCGCCCTGTTGCATCATGGTGTGACTGGGGGTAGTGCGTCACTTGGCACTGTGGTATGTCTCAGCTTTGACCTTGAGAATTAAAGCTCCGTGATGGAAGGGGTTTTGTGGTCTGTGCATTACTAGTGCAGGCACTGATAACTGTGATCATCTGGCATGTGCTACTTGTCAAGATGTATTCTGATTTATTTTGGAGATGTTCAGCTACTAGCAGAATTCTTCAAAGTATGAGATGCTGACAGTGTGTATCACACTGTGATGTATGTAATGAAGACTTTGTTCTGGGTCACCTGCTCTGATGGCTTAGTCTAAATTGTCTTTGGTTCTTTGCAGCTTTCCAGAATAGCATTTTACTGCTGATATCTTTCAATTCGGAACCTACCAAATACTGTGAAACAACTGCAGACACTTGTTTGTCTCTTTGTTAGGTTTCTGTAGAAACATACCTGTAACTAAGTATCCTGTTTGGTTTCCTAATCTGTAGTTATTCAGGAAATATAAGATGGTTTGGATATTTTTTCCTTCTTGCAGGGCCTCCCTTGAAAGATGCTGCTCTGATTAAGCAGGCACTGAAACTCCTTTACAGCAACATGTCACTCTACAGGAATGTGAGTATCTTAAAACTGTGTTTCTGTGGCCCCTTGAGTGTTTCTCTGTATTACCTGTTTCGTCCAGTTACTTCCCTAATGCAAGGATTTACTATCAAAACCCTTTTACCTCTGAATAGTTTCCACTTCTGCGAACAGGTTTGGCTTTGTAAAGCACATGTTCTGCTGTGTTGCAGCCTAAATGCTGGAGTACCCTCGTTATGATCTTGGGCAGCAGCAATTTTCTGGGAAGAGGTGGGCACCTGCTTCCCATGTCCCTGAAAGAGCCACCCCTTGACTTCCAAAAGGTAACTGAAACAGTCCTGTGAAATGGGAGAACCTCTTCTCTTGGGTTTATGAGACTTCATTTGATGTGGGCATTGGCTTGTTCTTCTAAATACTAAGGTTAACTTTACAGTTCCTCAAATACTCTTGTATGTGCAGAATGCTGTGATTCAGGAGCGCTAGATACTACAGTAAAGAGATTAATTCTGCATGCAGCTCAGTGCCTGGTACTGGTTTCATATCTTTTACTGTTGAGATGGATCAGATAACAAAATGGATAGTTTAAGAAAGTTGTTTAAGAAAAATATGTAAAACTACATAAAGGAGCATATTGGGCACTGTTTGTAGAGTATCTGAGCATCCTTCTTGTGACTCATTACCTGTGTTTCAGGGAGTGCTTGCTGCCAGTGGTGGCGTTTTGGAGGAACTGAAGACAAAAATGAATGTTACTTTTCCACCAGCTTTTTTCTCTCCTGATGTAAGTGTGCACATAGCAATAAGGAAATTTACTGTTTGTGTTATTGTGCTTGAAGATATAACAGTGTTAAAAACAGTTGGGTTATTAAAGGCTTTTAAAGGGAGCTTGAAGATTTTGGAGGGGGGGAATTGGCCTAAGGCTGTTCTTAGCACAGTCAAAAGGCAAGAGCAGACGTCTGGAGTACAAAAGCAATTAGGTTCTGGTCTGGTCTGACACCATCTTCAACCTAGGACAAGTCTTGCTTTATCACTGTCCAAATTCATACATTTATGAAGTGGGAGGGCTGGTGGTAGTTGATTCTGGTGATCTTGTGTGGTTTATTTTAAACAGGAGACTGCCCTTTGAGACTTGGCACAGTGTTTGGCTCAAAACTTGGAATAGCTCAGGATTTCTAAACTTGTTTTGAAGAATGGTTTCAAGTATAGTGAAACATGTCTAAAAATGGCTGGGGATGTATTCTGTATTAAATACAGTCAGTACATCTAAGGAGATTTCTTGTTGGTTTTTGCTACTTAAAGGAAATAGAGCTTACAAGTATGTGACTCCTGGGCCAGAATTTCTCTTTTCCCTTTTAGTCTATTTCTGCTTCGTGTTTCTGGGAGGACTTTATAGCATGTTTCACCTGATGTTCCCCAAAATAAATACCTGTTTGATTCCCCTTTCGTTTGGCCTTCTTAAGATTCACATGGATGTTATGTCTGTCGTCTAACCTGTCTATCTGCAATGGTAATGATTTAGTGCTGATTTGACTGGATGAGATAGTCAAGTAGTGAGGAAAGTGGGCTTTTAAATACCAGTCTTTTTTTGTTGCTATCTCTCCCTGTAGTTACACCACGAGGCTTGTCTTATTCTTGCAGTACAAGCAATACAACGGATGGTTTTTTGTGATCTTCCGTACTTGACTTCCTTCTTGGAAATAGCCCTGGCTTTTGGGGTGAGTCCTGGCTATTGGTTTTTGTTCTAAAAAGATGGAAGTGAATGGCATTTAAAATCTGTGTAACATCAACTTGGAGATTTTTGGACCAATTTAACTCGATTTGTTCCTCTTTACCTTTGCTGACCTTCAGTTCAGTCTGGTTTTGAAGAAATGATTGGCAATTGGGTTAAATCACTGGTCTTACTTTGTCTCTTGCTAGAATAACTTTTGGGCTTTGAGGCTGCTATTGGACCATCTTTCCTATGATGAACACATTCTCCATGGCACTGTCAACCTGATTTTGAGAGATCTGCACTGTCAGAAAGCAACAATGCTAAGGCTGTGAGTAAACAGTTGCTCCCTATCTGTCTATGGAAACAGAGCAGCAGTAACATTTAGCAGAGATGTAACCCTTAGCTCTTTGAAACCAGCCAGTCTAGGGCTTTGGATAAGTCAAGAATGCAAATAAGATGCCAGGAATTAGTAGGCAAGTTGTTTCTGCTGTTGCACAGCTGTGTTCTGTTTCCTGGTTTTATATTGCTTAGGTGGCAAAACCTTGGTCCCCAGTACGTGGGTGAATTCCTTTGCCTGTTCCTGACTTGCAGACATAAGAAAATGCAATCCATTGGCTTCTTCACTCTGAATATTATCACAGAGAACCTGCATATGTAAGTGTGAATCTTCATCATAGCCAGATAGAGAATCACTGTGTTGCAACACTGATGGTTGTTTTCTCTTAACTGTCTTAATTCACAACTGATTCTTGGTTTTTTCTTCTTCCTTGTCATTAGCAGTGGTAAAGGTACTGAACATGATGCTCTGGGTAGATTTAAAATTGTTCTGTTACCTATTGCAACCAAATGACCTTCTCACTTCCCAGTGTTATGAAGAACATGTTGTCTGCTTTTGGCAACTCAGACCAGTCATCGGGATTACACAGGGTACAGTCTAGTTCTGTTACTTAAGTATCACTGTCATCAACAGCAACCAAAACCCCTTTAATTAAGACTTGGAACAAAGCTGCTGCTGGAAGGAGACCTTATACTGCATAAGGCTTTACTTAGAGAAAATAATTGAAAGTAGCTCAAAATGTGTATCATTGTGCATCTGTAAGAATACAGTGGGAGTACAGGTTATGGTGGGAAGGGAGCAGACCCCCACCAAAACCTTAAGATTGAGGAATGTGTGTGCACTGCTATGCAAACTGAGGACAGCATTATCTGCCTGTCAGTATCTTTTAAGAGACACCACTTGCTCTGCAGCAGCACAAAGCTTCAGTGGGTGGGGAAAACAGTCCTGAAAGAGTCTGAGTACTTTGTTTGGATTACAAATGATAAAGCACTGATGTGTCACTTTTGAAACCTTGAGCTGTTTGTAAGTATAATCCTTGCTCTCCTGTGTTAAGCAGTAAAGCTCTCTAGGCTTTAGAGTGATAGACTTTAATGTATTGACATAATAGTTTTTGAATTAATTGACTCTGGTTGCATGCTAGAAGGCAGAGTAATTGCTCTGGTGCTTTTAATTCACACATAGCTGCTGGCAGCAGAGTAGTGTTGAGAATTCACCTCTTGGTAACTGTCTTAAGTGGAAACCATGGGCAGGTAAGTTGAAATTCTTCTGTTTCTTCTCTCCAGCCTTTGCTGTGTGTAGCAGAGGAAATAAAACACCTTATTTCATTTCTATTTGCAAGTTAAAGTGAGTTGTTGGACTGGCCTTTTTGTAAAGCCTTGAGTAATGCAGAACTCAGAGCGGCTGAAGTTGAGGGCAGGTGTGTCCCTGTGACAAAGTGGATTAAGACTCTCTATCTGGTTTTCAGGTGTCCTTGGGCGAAGCATCTTTGCAGCTTCTTCCACAATGCAGTGAGTATCCCTATGAATTAGAATTTAACAACAAAGTGTATCAATGGCAACTGTATTAGTAATCAATTGGATATTTAAATATAGCATTTAATATGTCAGGTATCAAACAATAAGATGAAAAGAGGGAAGATTTAGATAAGATATAAAGAAGACCTCTTTCCTGTGAGGCGCTGGCACAAGGTGCCCAGGGAAGCTATGGCTGCCCCATCCCTGCTGGTGTTCAAGGCCAGGTTGGACACAGGGGCTTGGAGCGACCTGCTCTAGTGGAAGGTGTCCCTGCCCATGGCAGGGGTTGGAACTGGATGAGCTTGAAGGTCCCTTCCAACCCAAACTAGTCTATGATTCTATTAAATGTCATATATCCTTGATATTTATAATGATATTATAAAAATCACAGAAGTACACTGTTTCTTTTCCCTTGCAGGGACTGAGGCACCTGCCCCTTGGCACTGCAGCTCATCATGAAGTCTCCAAGTTCATACACATATTTGAAAGTCTGTAATTTGTTGAAATCTTCAGGAATATTTTCCAAGTTGTCTCAGTGTGAGAAATCTCTTCTGGAGTTCCTACAAAGTGCCCTCAGACAAATCCCAGATGAGATCCTAGGTGAACGCGGGGAACAGGAGCTGTGTTCCTTACATCAGCAGATGTGTTGGGGGAATTTCCTTTCTTGTTGATCCATGTGTGAAGCATGGAGAAGGGGTTTCAGTTTCCTTAAAAAGCCATTCTACAGAGAGATGCTGGTTGGGATTTAGGATGAGGGCGAGAAACACAGATGAAGCGCAAAGCACCACGAGTCTTTACTTCTGTTGTTACGCAGATGTGCTATGGGTGAGACATCTGCAGCAGAGCTGCCAAGAGAGCAGTGGGTTAAGACAAGGCATCCTGCCTTTGCCCAGGTGTGTGAGTGACAGCATGCACTGAAACGCTGTTTGCACACCCTTTTTGATTTGTATTGTAAAAATAACTTGCTCTTGAGGCTGAAGGGCATTAACTGCAGCTTTCTTATTGCTTCGAGAGCCCAGGTTGAGGAGGCCTCATGCAGTAAGTAACTTGTTTTGGTAGTGACTAGCACAAGTTTCATGTGCAGACGCGAGTTGTATTTGGTTTTATTTTCTGCAGTAAGTGACTTAAGTGGTGCTGATGGCTTTGGGTTTCTCAAATCCTCATTTTAGTGCTAAGTTTGAGTTAATGTTTGACCTGTGGAGGTAGAAATGAAGAAGTATTTCGAGCCTGATTGATGTCCTGTGCCCTGCTGTGGTACCTGCCTGCATTGCTCTGGCAGGCAGCAGCAGAGAAACCGTCTTCATCTGTGATTCACTTTATTTTGCACATCTAAGGTTTTTGTGGCTTTTGCAGCTTTTGTTGTCCTAAATAAACTGCTGCTGTTCAAGTTTTGTACAACTGGGCCCTGTGTGTGAGTCAACGCCTTCGTCTTCGTCGGTAAAACCGTATGGAAATGCCCTCGTTGTCAGCTCTGTTTTATGGGGGTGTGATTGGGGTTTTTCTTTGCATGGTTCCTTTGTCCAAGTTCAGCCAGGACAAGCAGAGAGGTCAGGGAGGTTCCCTGAGGCTCTGGAATGTGGCTCTGCTGGTGGCCATGCCACAGCTCCTGCTGCTGCCCTGGAAGACACACTGGTGTGTCATCTCATCCCACTTTCCAAGAGAGGTTTCTTGCATGTTTCTAATTGCGTACTCTTTCCTCACCTCACATTCCTGAGTTCCTGTTATGTCTGATGGGGAGAACAAAAGACAGGGAAGGGGCTGCAAATGCGGATCTTCGCAGGCCCTGTGTCCTGTTCTCTGCTTTACCCTGGTATGTAAGAACTGCCCGTTCCTGCCCTGTGATGTTTCCTGCCTGGCTCCTGTCCTGTCCCCAGCTCTCCAATAGAATCCAGTTTGTTAGTCCCTGGGTGTGCTGACGGTTACATCATGCTCTGTCATTTCACTGTGGGTGTGAAAAGGGAACAGTGAAACCAAGGCAGCCCCAGCAGTACACTAAACTTGGAATGGATGTGGGCTTCTGGGTGTCACCCTGTGCAAGAGAGGGGGCAGGTGAGGGCAGGGGGTTGGTTACCATCACAAGGAAAGGGTTAGGAACACCTTATTTACTGTAAGTAAATAACATATCTATTCATTATTTATCTACTTCTGAATTTTAATGCATTATAACAGCCCTTATCTATAGTATAATCCTCATTGTGATGATATAATCTTTTATGTATGAGAAAAAGGCTTTCTCTGACAATCTGCGCTTGACTTTGGGCACGGGTTGGGTAGATGCAGGTACAGTTCTTACACTGAACCACAGCACAAAACATCTTCCTGGTGCCCTGAAACCATGACTAATATAACCCTAAAGGTAAATCGGAGGCTGATCTTGTCTGCTTTGCTCCAGGTACAAGTGAGAGGAGCAGAGCTCATGAAAAATTGAAATGCAGAGGTTGGAGAAGCAATTGAGCACCTGGAGCTGCCTCATCCACATACTGTGTTTTAGCAATCGACTCTTTTAGCAAGTCTATGCCCAGCTCATGCTGCCAAATACTGAACGCAACATTTGCAACTAAGTGCCTGTATTGAAAACACGATTTCATCTGAAAAGAGGGGAATTGTCTGATCGTAAAGTCTGGAATGGGAATGCCATTGGAGCATAATGTGCCTGCCTGGGTTGTGGTCAGCAACCTGCCTGGGGGCTGATTGATTATGGGTGGGGTTGCTGAAAGTCACTGCTAATAAACTGTTTGTGTATGGGCCACAGGGGGAAGTTCTTTACAATAAAGAACAAACAAGGAACTGCCCTGGCCTCGTGCTGCTGGTGCCCGTGTGGCTCTCCCTGCTCTGCTCAGGGGGCAATGGGGATGCACATCCCACCGAGGCTGAGATCTGAGCAGAGGACGTGTCGGGGGCCGCTTTGTCCCTTGGCCATGTGGACAATGGGTAATTCATAAAGTAAAAGGGCTGGGGGTGAATTCAATGTGACTTGGGGGTGATGCTCAGGACCACCCCCAAACCTCTTTTGGCATTGCCCTTCCCCACCTGGGCTGCTGTGAGTGCTGGTACCATTTCTCCCAAGGACACTAATTAACCTGCTTAATGAGTTTATCCCTTTGGAGTGTGCACCAGAGAACTGCGTTATCTAAAATACCATCCCAAAGAGCCATAATTAGCCGCTGGGGCTGAGGCAGACCCCTGCTTCCCAGGGACAGCAATGGGGGCTGCTGACTCAGTGCCAGTGCAGTCCCGTGCCCTCAGATGACAACCTTTGGTCCTGTATGGTGTAGCATGGGGCACATATGTCAAGCACACACCATCCCATCCATTCAGCTCCTACCTCAGGAGCTGCTCTTTGCTGCTCTGGACCTAAATAAAGCAGTGGGAGCACTAAGGAATGGGATGCAAGTCATTGCCTGGGATAGAAAGGAGTTGTGCTCTTCCAGCTGCCTGCCCAACCAAAAATACTCCTCTTTAATAACTGGCCTAAAGTAAAGCCCCAGCTCGTTGCTGGCTGCCAGATTAACAGATGGCTGCAGTCATTAATATTGTACAGCTTCAGGAGTTCATAATTCTTTAATCTACAAAGCCACTGGGGGTGGCTAATGTGGCTAAGGCAATCTGCTGGGCCGGGTCCATCCCACACCCCCTGGGGGATGGGCAGACGTGTCCAGGTCCTGCCTGGCCAAGATGAGGCTCCCCGCCTCATCCAGGGATGCTGTGGCCAGGCAGAGCTGGGATGAGCTCAATGAACCCCCTGCGTTTATGGCTGTTGTTAATGGGGGCTCCTAAATTCACCATGTGCTGCCGCAGCGCTGCTTGGCCATCAGACTGTGGGAAATGCACAGAAATGCAATGACCCCTCTTCAGTGTCAGTTTATCATTAAGCATGAGCCTTTCCCGTACTCTTGGAGGCAGCACAGGGAGATTATGGTTGATGTCAACAGGCAGATAATCTCTGGTCCAGCGCTGGGTATCACTGACCTCCTTAATAGACATAATAGAGGGTTTGGAGCAAGGCAGCGTGCCCTGAGCTGCACCCACCCCACGAAGCCCTGCACCATGTGGCTGTTTGCAGCGAAGCAAACCCAGCATTGCCTTTGCAACTGAAAATACCCATTTATTGGTTCCTTTGGGTGCTGCGGGCTCAGCGTTTGGCTCCAACCAGCTCCATCGATCCCTGGCCAAGGCCCAGGCTCCGGCATCCTCCCTTGGAGCAGGGTGGAGGAATGGTGGCTCCAGGAGGCTCTTAGCACTATCGATTGCCAGTGGAGGCTGAGGGCTGGCTCCTGGTGGGGCTTTGCCTTTGGCCAAGTCGGTGTCACGAGGCACTGGGTGATGATGGCTCAGTAGAAATGGCTCTGGTGGGTTAATGCTATAAAGGCCTATGGAAAGAGGCATCATAGATAGATTAAATAGATTAGATAGATATAGATAGATAGATAAAATAGATTAGATAAATATAGATGATAGATAGATAAAATAGATTAGATAAATATAGATAGATGACAGATTTTTAAAATATGTATAATTACATATATATTTTCTATACATATATATATATATACATTCACACATGTATATGAGATTGAATCACAGAATGACAGACTGGTTTGGGTTGGAAAGGACCACAAAGCTCATCCAGTTCCAACCCCCTGCCATGGGCACACCTTCCCTAGAGCAGATATATCATATAATATCATCATAACAAATACATATATGTATTTCACCTCCAGGCCATTGAATGCCCAGGACATCAGGGGGATTTGCCAAGGCTCCAGCACAGGGAGGTACCCCTGTCTGTACCAGAGCCTCAGCTCTTCGGGGTGCTGTAGCCAGGACAAGCAGCCCCCATGGATGGACAGGAAAGGGAGGCTTTGGGGGCTCAGTTTGGGCAGCTTTGTCTGTGGAAACATTTCTTTCCTTAAGGCAGCAAACCTTCCCATAAGGGCTTTTTAGCTGTTTATTTAATGAAGGTTTGGGGCTGGGGGGTTTCCTCTCTTTGCGGGTTTGCTTTTGCATCACTTATGTTCCTTTTACTCTCCTGAAACAACTGCCGGTGGCCTTTTGTCCCTCCAAGGAACACAATAATAGCTTTTTAACCTGTTCCCCTTGTGCTGACCCTGCCCCTTCACCCACCATATGTCTCATCTCCAAATGCTCACTTTCGGGCATTTACTTTCGGTTTATCCCCTTTTTTTAACCACCCCTTCCCTGGATACACCGCCTGCATCCCCACGGCTCCACCAGCAGCAGGGAAGTGGGAAGAACCACAAAATCCAGAAGCAACTGCAGAAAAGCCATGGCAGGGCTGGCATTTGCAGGGATGCAGGATGCAGTCAGGGCCTCCCTGGGGTACCACTGTGTCCCACCACGCGTTACCCCCCCCTCTTCGGGATCCTTCTTGTCCCTTAGGGCCACGGTGGATGCTGCGGTAACCCCATTCCAGCAGCTCTGCCGCTGGGTACCAGGACGCTGCCTCCATCCTGGTCGCTCACATTCATCGGAGCCAAATCCCCCGGGAGCAGCGGGGGGGGGGAAGGACGCTCCCATTATCCGGCTCCTGCCGTGTCGGAGGCAGCTGGACCAGCCGTGCATTAATAGATTACACAGAGGATCCGGCAGCGTCGGGAGCAGCGCGGGCAGGGCCGGGGCTTTGCTGAGCCGGTGGGGACGGACACGGCCCCCGCTGCCTACTGACACCTTCTCCAGCGCAGGTAGGCAGAGGGTTCGGCCGTGGGATGCTGCTGGGATGGCCGGAGCAAGGGATGGGGATGCTGGTCCCCATCTGATCTCCAGGAGAGCCCCGGGGAGGCCGTGCAGGGGGATGCTGGGCTCTGGGCACTCGCCCTCTTCCCGGGCATGGATGTTATTCCAAGGGATGCTCTGCGGAGGAGCAGAGCTGGGGCAGCCCGTGCTGATGCCAAGCTGCCAGTGCATGGCTGGATCTGAGCTGTGCTGGTGCGTGGAAGGATATAGTGTCCCCCCCCAACACATCAGCCCTTGTCTGACCCTGTAATGGGGGCTTCAGCCTGGCTTGGGTGCAGGATGGGCACCCTTGGGACTCAGCCACCACGGGTGCAAAGGTGGGTGCTGCCCTGTGCTTCTGCATGCTGGAGGTCTGGGGTCATGGCAGGGGAAGGTCCCCCTGTGCCCCCAATTCATGGGGTGACTCAAGGAGCCAAGTGCTTGCAGGTCTATGGTCACAGCTTGTGCCTCAGTTTCCCCATCACGTCTGTCCCCACTGACCCAGGGCCACTGTATGGGGGTGCCAAGGTGGTACATGGTGATTTGCCTTGCTCCTCACATCAGAGATGCCCATCCACATAAGCTGTTTCCGGGGCTGTCTACCCAGCCATGTGGATGCTCAAAACCCCTCCTGGTCCTACTTGGGGCTACGTCTGCTCAGGCAATGCCATGCCCCAATAGCCCCTGATGCTGTTTGCCACTCTCCACCCTAAGCCATAGAACCATCCAAACTACAGCCAGATCTGGCCAGATGCATGCATCCATGTTTAAAAGAGGCCATTGCTGGGCACCCATCCTGTGCTGGGCTGCCCTTGCATCCCACAGGCAAGCACGGCATCACCAAAACCTCCTGGAGCCATGGGCTGCTCTGCTGTGGGGCTGGAAACCCGCCCTAGAGTGGGGGATCCCATCTTTATGGGGTGCAGAGCTGTGGGGGGGGTCAGGGCAGGATGCAGCCATGGGATGCAGCACCAACATCCTCATCTGCAGCCCCACAGAGCCCCCGGGTGCCATCATGGATGAGTGGGACCTCCCGCAGTGGAAGAAGGAGGTGGAGAGCCTCAAGTACCAGCTGGCCTACAAGCGGGAGATGTCCTCCAAGACAATACCCGAGTGAGTGGTGCCCCCATCCCTCCCTTCCCTGTATCCCTGCGAGGAACCCGGCTCTTCTTCACCCCGACACCAACATCGCCCTTCAAACCCTCAGGGGGCCCAAAATGAGGCAGGTTTAGAGATTTGCCCTTATGGCTCTTCAATCCCCCCCAAGTCCCATCAGCAGAAACTCACCAGCTCCAGGGCTGATGCCCACAATGATCCTTCACACTAAGTCCTTCCTATCCCGGCTCCTTTCCAGCTGCCCATCCTCAGTGGTGGCTGGGACATGGCAGTAGCCATAGAGACACCCCAAGACCCCCCCAGTCTCCAGACAAGTGTTCAGACCCTCCCATAGAGCTCAACACACTGAAAGCTGTAAAACAAAGTCATGGACAAGTGTTTCCCATCCCTCGTTTGCACCTCACTGCTCCTCAGGTGAAGGTACTTGGCCCCATCCCATCGGTTAACCCAGCCCATGTCCCCCTTTCTAACTCACTCAGGGGGGCAGGAAAAGAGCAACTTTAGCAAATCAGTTTAAACCGTCATAAATAAGCTTTAAAGCACAACATAAATAAGCGTTAAACCCCATGGTAAATGAGTTTTAAACTCAACATGAAGACCATCCCCATGCTGGCAGCACAGGGGCAGCCACAGATGTGGGGGATAAAAGGCTTCTATTAAGCTCATTTCTCTCCCTCATCTCTCCCCCATCCATATAAAAACCTGGGAGCAAAGGGCTTATGTGCTGGTAGAGACTGCACCAGAGCTGGGTTCCCCCCAATGCATCCAGATGTGTATTCCAAGGCAATGGGCCCCTGCAGGATCAGTGCCCACCCCTTTATTCCCATCTCCGCAGGTTTGTGAAGTGGATCGAGGATGGCATTCCCGAGGACCCCTTCTTGAACCCGGAGCTGATGAAAAACAACCCTTGGGTGGAGAAGGGCAAATGCAGCATCCTCTGAGCCCCCCCCCCACTGTGTCCCCCCTTTATCCCCTTGCTGAATGTACTTTTATATTAGCCAGCTTCCTAATATGAGAACTTGAACCAAAACCCAACCCTCAGCTTGGCTTCTTATTTTTAGCAGTAGAAGCGTTGCTGTTTTGTATAGGGGGGGATAGGGAGAGCACAGGGGGGTGGGCAGCGGGGTGGGATAGAGCAGCAGAGGTACCTCCAGGCTTAGGCTGCAGTTCCAGCCTCAGCCATCCCCTCTGCCCCTGCTGCTGTTTTCCAGCTTGGAAAGGAAGGGAACTTTTATAAAGCACATTCAGGGATTTCCAAGGCTCTTTTGTACACTGCAGGGTCCCTTTGCTGCAGCCAACGGGGCAAAACCCAGCGACGAAGGGTTTATAAATGAAATAAAGAGAACAAACCTCCACGGTCGGTTTTCTATAGAGATTTATTTCCTTGTTAAATGAGTGAGTACTCACAAAATAACCACAAAACCACCGCGCACACCCCAACAACGAAGCCAAAAGCCATCGTTTCCCCTCAGTTCCATGGGCGTAAGTTCATGGCTTCATTGCTGCCACCCTAGAGCAGGTCCTTGATGTAGATGTTCCTCCTGACGGCGTTGGAAACCCCTTCATTAAACCGGAACCAGACATCGCTCTTCCCCACAGCTTTTCCCATCCGGCTCTCAAGAGATTCCTCCTTGGAGGCCTGAGGGGCTGCGGGGGAAGATCCAGGTCAGAAACTTCCAGAAACAATTCTGATGCTCCCATGTTATAGAGTCATAGAACCATGGAATGGTTTGGGTTGGAAAGGACCTTAAAGCTCATCCAGTTCCAATCCTGTGCCATGGGCAGGGACACCTTCCATAGAGCAGCTTGCTCCAAGCCCCTGTGTCCAACCTGGCCTTGAACACTGCCAGGGATGGGGCAGCCACAGCTTCTCTGGGCACCCTGTGCCAGCGCCTCAGCACCCTCACAGGGAAGAGCTTCTGCCTCAGAGCTCATCTCAGTCTCCCCTCTGGCAGGTTAAAGCCATTCCCCTTGGCCTGTCCCTACAGGCCTTTGTCCAAAGCCCCTCTCCAGGTTTCCTGCAGCCCCTTTAGGCACTGGGATCCTGTAACCACTTGCAGCACCCACAACCCCGCTCCCAGATGACCACTGCCACAACCCCACAGGCACCCCCAGCTCCTTCACTGGGGTCTGTTCACTTAATATCCCCTTTCCACCCCATGGATGTCCCCTGGGCACAGTGCTCCGGGACACAGCTCCTGTATGGGGTCCTGGCACAGCGAACGCAGCATCCACAACCACCCCATCCCTCTGCCACCTGCCTGAGGCTGTGGCTTTCTGCTGCTGCCGAAGGGGCCGCCCAAAGAAGTCTTTCTCAGGCTGCCAAAAGCAAAAGGCAGAAGGTGAGTGCGGCTCTGGCAGCGCCTGCATTTACAGATCACATTCAGACACAGACAAAAGCAAGCAGAGTGAGTTTCCCTCTGCGCAAGGCTGGACACTGGTGAGACCATCACCGCACCCTCAGGGCTGCTCCAGCTCCTTCCCCATTCAAGCGCCTGGCACTGGTGGAAGCCACGGAGCAGGAGCTGAATGCAAATCCACAGTGAAATGCAAACAGCATTTGAAACGGGGTGGGAAACACACACTTTAGGGTTCATCGTGCTCAAGTGGGGCTCTACAGGCAGTCAGGATCCCGATGCTGAGCCTGTGGAGAGGGAGGGAAGCAGGGGACCACCGCTTGCTCCTCCTGGACACTACTGGGATGCCTGCAGTGGAATGCACGCCTCACAGAGGATGGTTTCCCCTGTGTTCATACCCCACACCTCATGAGCAGCACTTCCCCTAATCCCACGGCTTCTACAGAGCCAAAATTCAGCTGTTTTAGCACAAAATGTCCACATCTCCTTCCTCAGCCATGAAAGCTTCACGGGGCACATCCCTAATTGTCACCCAGCTCTAACTCATCTCGATGCTGCAGCCCCAGCGATGATGCAGTTATGGGACACATGGTGCTGAGCTCTTCTATGAGAAGAAACCATACTAAACACAAACACCACCAGAGACAGGGAGTCTCCCGCAGCCAGGAACGTGCAGGGAGGGAATGAGGTGGGAATTGCAGGCCCCTCACCTTGTCCTCCACAGCTGCCCTCTTGACGATGTGCTCCAGGCGTTGCTGGTGGTTGGGGGGCACCGTGTCCGTGTTCTCTCCCGCCTTGCCAAAGCTCTTCCCGGGCTCCTGCAGTGAGAAGAGCCATGAGTGAGGGTCCATGAGTGCATCGCCCCCGGCAATGCACAGCCTGAGGGCAGGACCCTGCCCTGTCACCCATCCCGCACAACCCCTCTGCTTGCTGCCAGGTTTAGTGCAATATCCAAGTGACCCACAGGGATTTTTCCACCACTTCCTATCTCACAGCAGCACATGGGATGAGCCCCGGCAGCGCTCTGGGAACTGTTAGTTCCCAATCCCTTTCCCTGGGACTTCACGTGTAAACAAGGAGCCTCCAGAGATGCTCTTGCAGCATCTCTTTGCCCCACACATCCCCTGAGAAAACCCTTCTGCTGCAGGAGGAGGCTCTCAGGGATTAATTATCCCTGTGGCACAAGGGCAGGGCAGGCAGCAGCCTCCTGTGAGCTGTTTCTCAGGCTTTTCCACCCATTTCCACCTTCCGCCTGCTGCTCCATGGAGGGTTTTGGCAGTGGGAAGTTACTGTGCTCCTCCTGGAGGCCTTGGGACTTTTGGGACTATCCAAGTGAAGCAGAAGGGAATGCGCAGGCAGGAGAGAGCAGCTCAATTCCCCCACGAGCACATAAAATCACAGCCAGAGGAACGAAACCCCCCATCTCCTCACAACCCAGTTCAAAGCTTTAACTCACAGTGAGCATTTCCTTCCAGAATTCCAGCAAAAGGATGAGCCCCTTGGGATCATCACCCGGTACAGATGTGCTGCCCTGAAGGCAGATGTGCAGCATGGCTGCGACTGGGGGAGTTTAATCCCGGATTTCCATTTGCAGGGTAAAAGCTGCTGGCTTTGGAAAGCCCACGTCCCCTCAGCAGCCCTAAGGACTTTATCCCTATCAATGGCACCACGATCCGTCCCTACCTCGCCCAGGTTCCGTGCCTGCAGCAGAGCCTCCGTCCTCCTCATCTTCTCCAGCTCTATCTCCCTGGCAATGAGCTGCTTGGCCTGGTAGCTGAGCTGCCTGCGAGCCGGCAGGTCCGGGAACCGGCACACGTCCTCCACATTCCTGAATCATGGAGAGAAAACACATCAGCACCGGAAATAACAAAGCTGTATGCAAACTGCAGCTTGACACGGGCACAGGGAGACCTGTCACCCCTCCAGTATGACCCTGGCAACAGTGCCTCAGCTCCCCCATCCCTGCTCTCTCCACGTACAACAGCAGCATTAGATGATGCTCAGTGAGTCGTGCTGGCCGTGTGGAGCAGGGATGCTGCAGGGCACCTCAGCTGAATTCAGGAGGGATTACATGCCTTTTCATCTCGGTTTCAATGCAAGAAGAGGAAATTGCAGGCGGGTCTGTGCTGAACAGATTGCTCTCAAAACCACACAGCCACATCACAGCGTGGGCACGAGCAGCACCACAACCCTTCGCATGAACCCCGAGGTGCCTGCAGGGAGCCGGTTAATTGAGATACAGCCATGAACAGTAATTTGGGCTCATCAGAGCAGTTTGATTCTTCACCACTCAGTGCTCCAGCTCTGGAGCTAGGCCTGGTTCAGTACAGCAAAAGCCCAGCACCAAGGAGCCAGCTGGGCCGGTTCCTCTGCCAGCTATAAACGTATCACACATTATTCACATCCAATAATAGTCCCCTTAAAATAAAGGGAGCAAAGTCTTGTGTCAGACACATTTGCAGCCATTTAGAAATGAGCTGTCAGAACTGATTTAAGACATCTTAAAGAGCAAACACAGGTTTTGCTGTCGAGAACAGCTTGAGAGATGCTGGGATGCCCCTCGCAGGTACCACCAGGATGTGACACCCCTGTGGTCCCCATCATTGCTGCACACAGCCAGGAAATAGGGTCAGAATTCACAATAAAAGCAAAGCAAAGCAAAGCAAAGCAAAGCAAAGCAACGCAACGCAACCTCCCTGCTTGTGCCCCATGGCTCCCACCATCCCACAGGTCCCCCATAGCCACAGCCTGGAGTGGGGAGGGCAGGACAGGATGGTTCATACCGTTCCTAGAGCCCCTGCAGGCTTTTCCACAGGGAACATAATAAATAATAAGGAGCTTCCCTGTAATCAGACACAGCTGCTTCATTAAACAGAGGCTAATTTCTGTAATTAACTTTGTACCAGGAAGGCATCAGCGCTGCTCCTGCCTGTGGTGGGGTCTGTGTGACTTCACCCAGGCCTCAGGAGTGCTTATGGCTATGTACTTAGAGAGCAGGGAGGCCCAAGGCTGGCACTGTTAATACACTCATTAGCAGTGGCTGCAGTGCCCTATGTGCAGTGTGCCCGGGTGACCTGCTCTCCCCTTTGCCACCAGCTCCCAGCTGCATCATTCCCTTCTCTCCCAGCTCCAGCAGAGCCAAAGGCAGACGCTTCTTTTCCTTTAATCCCATTACAACAAACCCAGCTCCAGCCTCAACCCAAGGGGGTTATTTCTGACCCTGACACCTACTTCCCACCCTCAGGACTTACGGGTCGAGCTTGTAGATGTACTGGCCCTCGGGCAGGCGCTCCTGGTGGTAGGTGAGGTTGTAGGCCAGCATGGTGCTGATGAGGTCGGCCAGCTGCTGCTTCTCCTTCAGGCTGTAGAGCTGGGTGTTCACCTGGGGAGAGCATCACTATTGCATATTAACTTCCAAACACACAAATAACCCAATGCACGGGGGCTGTCTCTCTATGAGAGAGGACAGTGAATACCCACAAGGTTCAGACCAAGTTCAGTTTCCTATAAGGGACGCTTCACAAAGCAGGAACAGACCCCTGTGATGGCCCAAAGGGTAAATGCACCCAACGCAACCACACGTGAAACCAAACCAGCTGCTGGGAGGACCTTAAAGCTCATCCAGTTCCAACCCCTACCGCAGGCAGGGACACCTTCCACTGGAGCAGGGTGCTCCAAGCCCCTGTGTCCAACCTGGCCTTGAACACTGCCAGGGATGGGGCAGCCACAGTTTCTCTGGGCACCCTGTGCCAGTGCCCAAGGAAGGGACACATCACCCAGGCAGGGCTCCTGCCACCACAGTGAAAGGGGGCCCATTGGGCACTCACGGGTCGGAGCTTCGGGGCGATGATGTCCAGCAGCAGGCAGAGCACCTCCAAGACAAGAGACTGATGCCCCGCACGGCTGCGGGCGCTGGGTGTTATCCCTGACACCATGGACATGACGAGGTTCTGCATGTGGTTCAGCTTGGCCAGGGCCTGGGTGCAGAGAGCAGGGATGGCTCAGCCATGTCTGTCATCAGAGATGTCCCCATGGGAGATGGAACCACGCTACCACCATGGCCCTCCTGGTACCCACCTCGTGCTGGCTGCTGGGATAAGCGAGCCGGGGGACGCTGGTGGCTGCGAAGAGGAGGTGGAAAGCTACGGGCAGGAAGGGCAGGTACCGCATCAGCTGGAAGTTCTGCCTGTGCAGCACAGCCCGGCTCAGCAGGTCAGAGAAGCCCAACCACTCCAGGCCCAAGCACACGGTGTTGAAACTGGAGTCCCGCACCTTCATGTTCAGGAAGTTCTCGTACAGACCCTGGAATGGGATAATGGGATGCAGGAGTAGAGATGGATTGAGGCCACATGGATGGTCTCATCAGAGCATCCCATCAGAGCTCCACACAACACAGCAGAGGAAGGGCCCAGCTCTCCCCCTTGGCTGCTCTACCTGAGAGAGCTTCTCCTGCTCCCCCGAGGACACAGCAAGGTGTAGGATGTGGTGGAAGCGGTGGGAGGATGCACTGAAGCCGGCCTTCCCCCCGAGGTGCAACAGGTCCTCATCACCCATCAGGAGCTGGGTTGGCAAAGTGGGGTCCATTCCTATCCTGTGCCTGGGGGAGCCCAAAAGGAAGAGCTCAGGGTACCCTGGGGCTGAACGGAGCAAGGAATATTTGACCCTTGCAAACTGGACTGAAGACAATAGGCAAGCCAAATTACTGCGCACTAAAGAGAGTGGCCAAGGAGCATCCGGACACACAAATCTGCTGCAGAACAGGCCAGCTCGCCAGCACATTCCATCTTTCTCCACCCCAAGTCTTGCAAGCACATCAGGCAATACCATGCAGCAATGTACCCCAAGCAGACAGCAATTAGTAAATCCCACTTTAACCTTTGGAACTTTGGAAGCTGGAAGATCTCTTGCCAGATGGAGAACAGCCCCTTGTTTTGGTCCTTCAAGCCGATCCTCATCGTCTGCACCATCTGCATGCTCAGCTCCTTCTGGCCTCGGCTGTGCAGGAACTGCAACACAAGCAAGGGGTTGGAGGGGAAGGACACAGCAGGGATGAAGGGAGGATGCCCACAACAGCAAGTTGGTGCTGGGGAAAGCTGCAGGCAGCAGCACCTCACTCCTCCATTTGCAGAGGCATCAAGGTGCAAAGTAACACAGGGAACAGGTTGGAAATTACAGGGATCTGTCTGGGTTCCCTCCATCCCCACCGGAGCCCAGATGGAGTCAGGATTCACAGGAACCCGTGTCCCCCGTACCTGCAGGGTGTTTATGCAGGAGCGGATGTCATTCTCCGTCTTCTCACACAGCGCCAGCAGCGCGCCCGTGTCCGCCCGCATGCCCTGCCGCAGGGCGATCTGCAGGACAGGGGGTCAGAGGGGGGGCCCTGCCAATGGGGGGGGCAGGGGAGCCCTTGGCCATGTCCCACCTCGCAGAGCCGCTGGGCCAGCCGGGATGGGGCTGTCCGAGGGAAGACGAGCAGGAAGGATTGCTGCCGCAGTGGCCGGAGTGCAGGGACATACCTGCAAAGGGGAGCAGAGGGATCTGAGCAGCCCTAGCACAGGAAGAAATCCAGCTAGTAATCATAGAACAGTTTGTCTTGGAAGGGACCTTCTAAGCTCATCATCCAGTCCAACGCCCCTGCAATGAGCAGGGACATCTTCAACTAGACCAGGTTGCCTGGAACCTGGCCTTGAATGTCTCTAGGGATGCTCTGCTCAAAGACAGATGGGTTATTTATGCACCACTGCATGACTGGGCGTGCATAAACAACTACACGCTCACACCTCGCTACAGGTTACCCCAGTAGATACAAAACTTGGGGTTCAGGGAAGCTGAGCATGTTATAGCTTTACTTTTCCTAAGGTGCATCTAATCCAGGGGCCAAATAATTCAGCCCAGGAAGCATTAGCTGGAGGCAACAGCAGCTGCCTCCTCACTTGGGGTCTCAGCTCTCTACCCCTCCCCAGACACACAGCAGACACCAACTGGTCGTTGCAGATGCAGATGATGGGCCTGAGCAGCACTCCGCCCTCCCGCTGCCTCCGCCGGCCCATGCCAGCCGCTGCCTCACCCTGCACATCGTTACGGTGGATGATGCTCAGCAGCACGTTGATAGATGCCTTGGGAAATAAGAGTTAAGGAGATAAAGGATCAATTCTTGCTGGTCAGAGGCAAGGAACAGCTCATAAAACACAACATATGAGCTTAATAAGCAAGTGGTTAATGCAAAAGGTGGCCAGCTCCTTACCGCAGGCGCACCATCTATCTCATCAATGATCAGACAGTTGGGCTTCTCGTTGGCGCCCAGCACAGACTTCATCTGGGTGGCAGCTTCGATGCGGGTTTTGAACACCTCGGGGCTGCGGTCATCACTGCAAGGCAAGGCAGTGCCAGGCTGCTGCGGATAGCATTACCTCCAGCACAGCATCACCTCCAGCACAGCATCACCTCCAGCACAGCATCACCTCCAGCACAACACCACCTCCAGCACAGCATCACCTCCAGCACAGCATCACCTCCAGCACAGCATCACCTCCAGCACAACACCACCTACAGCACAGTATCACCTCCAGCACGGCATCACCTCCAGCACGGCATCACCTCCAGCATGGCATCACCTCCAGCACGGCATCACCTCCAGCACGGCATCACCTCCAGCACAACACCACCTCCAGCATGGCATCACCTCCAGCACAGCATCACCTCCAGCAAGGCATCACCTCCAGCACAGCATCACCTCCAGCACAGCATCACCTCCACCAGAGCCAGCACAGACTCACCTGGCATTCATCTCAACAGCGTTGTACCCCGCATGCTTTGCAATGACATGTGCCAGAGTGGTCTTTCCCAAGCCAGGTGGGCCACAGAGCAGGGCTACCTGGGGCAAAGAGGTAACATCAGTCCAGCAGCAGTGAGGAAGGGCTTCCTCCAGCTCCAACACAGCTGCCACGCAAGGGGATGAGGCTCTGCAGCCTCCAAACTGGTTTTGGGAGCTGCTGCACTGGTTTGTAGACACAAAGGGAGAAGTTAAAGGAGGAAGGAGAGTACACAACCACTAAGAGGTGACAGAATCATCCTGGCAGCATCCCTCATGCAGATGTTTCAGTTTGCAGGACAGTAGATGGGAAAGGCTGAACAAAATCCCTTCCAGAAATACATTCCTGTGAAGCAATGCTGTTAGTATCTATGTTTGCTTCCCCCTTTCTCTACCCTCTAACTGGACAGGCTGAAGCTGGTAAGCTGGTCTGGGTATGCTCCCTCTGCTCTCTTTAGCATTTGAGCATCATTGAAACAGATGAGATAACCCCATGTCTCTAGGAAGAATCAGGGAATCCCATTTCTCCTATATCTGTATGGGAAGAGAAAGGAAAGGGAAGCCCCTGCTCCTCACCTCAGTGGCAGGATGAGGGGGACAGGAGACCCATGGCAGCAGCGTCCTGTCCTGCTCACCTTATACTTGGGTCTCTTGTGCTGGTCCAGCTCAGCCTCCAGAATCTCCTCTGTGAGCTGGACCTTTGTTTTCCACTTATTCTGCTGCTCCTTGGGTCGGTTGAATGAAGGCCGAGCTTCAGTGCTGGCCCTGGCCTTCTTCACAGCCTTCTCCTTCCCAAACACCACCGTGTCCCACAGCTTGAGCCACTTCAGAAGGCAGCGGTTTGTGTACTGCGAGGTGGGAAAGACATCAGCAAAGCCATTAAACCTCGGGAGGATCCAGTCTAGGACAGAAGGCTGCTCCTTCATGGCTTAAAAACCAGCAGGGCCTGCAGAGGAAGGAGCCAAGCCCAGAGCGTGTCTGCCTAGATGGACCTTGAGCACATGGAACATCACTCCCCACCATGGGAGAGGCTGCTCAGGTTTCCACCTGGCATGGGAACAGCGTGGGAACACAGTTTCCCTTCCAACCTCAGCCACCACAGAACCATGGAATGGTTTTTGGGTTGGAAGGGACCTTAAAGCTCACCCAGTTCCAACCCCTGCCATGGGCAGAGACACCTTCCACTAGAGCAGGTTGCTCCAAGCCCCATCCAACCTGGCCCTGAACACTGCCAGGGATGCGGCAGCCACAACATCCACCATCCAGCAGGGCAATCAAGGACAAGTCACAACAGCCCCATCCCTGCTGTCCTTCACCTGTCTCAGTTCAACCCCGCACTTCTCAGCCTCTTCCATAATCTCCAACTCCCTACAACACTTCCAATAATCCCCAAAACCTCAAACCAGCCAACGATTCCTGGCTACAATCCACACCATCTTTTCTGCCTTACTTTGGTCATCCTTCACAGCCTCTCTTGTCAGAAGGCCCACAGCTAAAAACCTCTCAGCAGCACGACTGCATGGACAGAGCCCATAGCCAATGCTTCCAAAAGCAGCACCACAAAACCTGATCCCACAGCATTAACAATGAGTATGGAGGGGGTACCCCCCCGAGCCCCACTTCTAGCACCTCACATCATCACTGAGCAGCTCTATGTAGCGCCGAGGAGTGAACTTGTCCACCCAGAGGCAATGAGGCGCTGAGTCCTCCTCGTTTGCTGGCTCCTCTTCCACAGCAGGCTCTGGGCTCTCGGTGCTGGTCTCACCCTCAAGGCAACTGCAAGAAAGCATTAACTTGTCCCAGACCAGCCAGGGAGTCAGGACAGGGCTGGGAATTCCACCGTCACTTCCCATACCCTGGAGATGCTGAGGGCAAAGAGGCTCCTCTGCTCACAGGTCCCCAAAACCTGGACACCACCCGAGCATCAAGAGTGCAGCAGGGATAGCAGTGGGATTTCATCCCAACATCTCACCTGCTTATTATCTCTGTAAGCTGCTGTGATGCCTCCAGAACACGTCTTCGACGCTTGGGCACAAAGAGGGGGAGAAAGGGGTCAGAGACATCCCACAAACCCATGGCTGTGGGGAGTAGGGATTTAGGAGCCGGAGCTGTGGCTATTCAGGGGAAGGCAGGAAGATGGCTATATGATGGGATACCTCTTCATTCACTTGTTCCTTCAGGTAGGAGAAAGGCACCCCCAGCAAGTGGAGTGGCCTCCGTGTATTCCAGCCCAGGGAATCAGGGAGCTGCAAGGACCAGAGGACACACACTGATGTTCATGCGGATGCTCGGCACAAACGCTTCACCCTTCATCAAAGATCCCCTCCTGAGCTGGACAGAGGTCACAAGAAGCAAGCCCAGCCTTCAGATCCCTCCTTACCTCCACCCCTATCCTGGAGGAATCATCCCTCAGGACCATGAAGACCCTGGTGCCCTCGGTGGATGTCACATTGATGTAGTCCTCCAGGATGGGCGGCCGCTTGAGGACCCGCTTCTTCTCGGAGGGTGGTGTGTTCTGCAGCGGGGCCATGCCACTGATGTCCAGGTGATCCGAGCTGGAAAACAACGTTTTCCTTTGGCAGGGGCAAGTGATGGGACCCTTGAAGCCCACCTTTGCGTTGGGATTCCTCACCCCTGCCAAAAGCAGGGTTCAAGGTGTCCAACCTGACAGCCTGAGGTGCAGCCTCCTCTGGGCCAGCACCCCAGCGGACATCCGGAGCCAACTCATCATCCACACCAAAGCTGAGCTTCTTAGCAGCTTCCAGCCGCTGCCGCTTGGACTTCGGGGCTGTGGGACAGATAGGGCAGGAGGAAGAGGAGAAGCAGCCTTGCCTCCGCCGCTCCTCCAGCAGCAGCATCCCTGCACCCGGGATCAAACCTACTGCGGGCTGCGGGCGGGGAACCGGGGGAGCCCCGATCCCTCTTTCTGGAGTTGCTGCCCCCGTCGAGGTCCCCGGGGGGTTCGGGCTCCTCCGGCGGCTGCTTCCTGCCCCGGAACTGGGAGATCTTGCATCCAGCGGCTGGGAACGGGTCATCTGCGAGAGGCGAACCACGGCGCCGCCGCTCACCGGAGGGGACCAGCGATGGGGCGCGCAAAGCCGGGTCCTGCCCGCCCGCTCCATCCCTTCCTCCTCCCCCGGTCCCGGCCGCCCGCACCTCCCAGCTCGGCCAGCGCCTGCAGCTCATCCGCGAACCGCTCGTAGAACCCCGCGTCGGGGTCCGCTTCGGGGTCCTCCATGGGACCCGCTCCCGCCCGCACAGCGCTTCCGGCCGCCGCGCCGCCGCGGAGCCGCCGCTGATTGGACGCGGTGCTGCGGGCGGAGGCGGTGGCGGCGCTGATTGGACTCTACGAAACGCCGGACGCGGCGGCTGCGGCGTTGATTGGATGCGACGCGAGGGCCGGGGCCGGTGACGGCGCCGCCAGCGGTGGAGGCGATGTAGGCGCTCAGCGCCCCGCCCGGGGACGGTGCTGCCGGTCGGGAGGGACCGGGACGGAAACCGGGGTCGGCGATCGGGGGCCGGAACCGGGGCCGGTGCCAAGCACCGGCCCCTCCACCGTGTCCCGTGTCCCCTCCGCCGTGCGTGTCCCTCCGTGATTGCGGCCCGGCCCCGGCGGGCGGCGGTAGGAGCCGCTTGGGCCGAGCCCCGCCACCGGGCTGGACGGGCCCAAGCATTGTGCGGCTGCGGGGCCTCCACGTGGGGCATCGGGACGAGTGCTGGACCTGTGCGGTGTGGTACAGGGACGGCTGTGGCACGGGCACCGGTAAGGCGCGGGCACCGTGCGGTGGACCCCGGTATTGCTCTGGGACCCATGCGGTGTGACCCCGCGGCACCGGTACACTTCCAGCCCTACCGCGGTACAGGTGCTGTCCCCATCCCGGGGTGCACAGGCTGCGGCTGAGGCTCTTCCCACCCCTCTCATCCTGATTCCCGCAGGGCGCTGGCCATGGAGCCGGGCAGCATCGACAACCTGTCCATCCTGTACCAGAGCTCCGACTTCATCGTGGTCAACAAGCACTGGGACATCCGCATCGACAGCAAGATGTGGTACGAGACCCTGACGCTGCAGAGCCAGCTCAAGTACCGCTTCCCTGAGCTGGCTGACCCCGACACCTACTATGGCTTCAGGTGAGCAGCAGGGCCTGGAGCAGGCCCTTTCCTGCCCATGGAATGCTTCTCCACCTCCCATCTCCTCCCCAGGTTCTGCCACCAGCTCGACTTCTCCACCAGTGGGGCTCTGTGTGTTGCACTCAACAAGGCAGCAGCGGGAAGCGCCTACAAGTGCTTTAAAGACCGGCTGGTAACCAAAGCCTATCTCGCCCTGGTAAGCCCATGATGCCAAGTCCTGCTTCTGGATTTGGTGTGGTTAAATTGGGGCTTGGCCCCTGCTGCTTGTGCTGGCAAGGGGTGATGGGGCTCAGTTTGCTCACCCGCTTTCTGCCCTGCAGGTCAGGGGCCACGTCAGCCAGAGCCGGATGACGATCCGCCACGCCATAGGGAAGAACACCACCGAGGGCATGACCCACATGATGTGCATCGATGGGACGGAGGGTGAGCAGCTCCCACGCCCTGCCTGCACTGCCCAGGCCATGCAGGGGGTGAGCTGACTCCCGTCTGCATCTCACTGCAGGCTGTGAGAACCCCAAGCCTTGCCAGTCGGAACTGATCGTGCTGGAGCACGGGTCCTACAGCGGAGACCCCGTAACCAAAGTGCTGCTGCAGCCGCTTACAGGTAAGAGGTTGGGGTGGGGGGCAGCATTTGAACAGGGGGGGCTGAAGTCCCAGGGGCTCCATGGGGCTTCCTTGTCCTCAACCGCACAAGCTGCTGAGGCTGGACAGGCAGAGATGCTGCATGTGCGGCCTTGGGCGTTGGTGTAGGTGCATGGTACAAAGTGAAGCCTAGAAAGGGCTGAAGGGATCAGAGCCACCAAGCTCAGAGGGTTCGAACGGGGATAAATGCCACTTGGTGCGTTATCACCACTGCATCCTCAAGGAGGGATTCAGGGATAACCCATGTCCATGATTCCTCTCCCCTTAGGGCGCACTCATCAGCTCCGGGTTCACTGCAGCGCCATCGGCCACCCTATTGTGGGGGACTTCACCTACAGCTACAGGAAGGACAGCAGTCCCTATAGGATGATGCTCCATGCCTACTACCTGCGCATCCCCACCGGCAAGGAGCTCATTGAGGTCTGTGCGCCCGACCCCTTCATCACCGCAATGGACAGCAACTGGGTGCCCCAGAGCATCGCTCACCGGCTGGATGAGACCATCCAAGAGCTGAAGGACAAGGTGATGCAGAAGGAGGAAGAGGAAGGCCAGGAAGCCGTGCTCGGTGGTGGGGAACAGGAGGCATTGAGTAAACCCAAGAGCCCAGAGACAGAGGAGGAGCGAGCCCAGTGCGAGCAGTGGTTGGCCGAGTGGGCTTTGGAGTGAGCACGCAAACCACATTGCTGCGTTTCCAGCCCAATGCTCCATTTCTATCCCAGTGGGTCCCTGCGGAGCCCAGCGCTGACTCCACACCTGCACTTCCTGTATCCATGGCTTCCCTCACTTCTGGGGCTGGGATTAGGCAGATTTTAGCAGTGGTTAGTGGTTTTTAACGTACACATCTTCCATCTGGCCATCGGATGCTCTTTTCCTAACTGTGGGCCTCAGCAGCAGAGTCAGTGTGTCATGTACCAGCTTAGAGTGACCCAAAAGCTTTATGTCCTCACCCCAGGGCTCAGACACAGCCAGGGCAGCAGGGATGCTGCCTTTGCCATGAGGATGATGGACATGTCCGCAGACCCTCAGTGCCAGGATGGCAAAGCAAAGGGAGGGGAGAACACACCTGAGGTAGCTTGGGTGTTGTGTCATTGACTCTCAGGATGGTTTGGGTTGAAGGGACCTTAAAGCTCACCCAGTTTCAACCCCTGCCATGGGCAGGGACCCCTTCCACTGGAGCAGCTTGCTCCAAGCTCCTGTGTCCAACCTGGTCCTGAACACTGCCAGGGATGGGGCAGCCACAGCTTCTCTGGGCACCCTGTGCCAGCGCCTCAGCACCCTCACAGGGAAGAGCTTCTGGCTAAGAGCTCATCTCAGTCTCCCCTGTGGCAGGGTAAAGCCATTCCCCTTGTCCCTCACTCCCATTCCTTTCACTCCAGCCTGCTGTGCTCGCTGGCACACATCGGCTGGGAGGTGGGAGATCAGGCGGCTGAAGCGCAGCCTGGGGGCCCCGACAGCCCCATGAACCCTGGGGTGAGTTGATCCAAGTGGATTTTAATCTTTGTTCAGGGTTCTGTGAGAGGAATCTCACCTTTTAGTGCTCCTGGAATCCGGGTGGTCTCAAGAATGAGCGTTTTTAGTGCCTCTGTGGTCAGGGAGCCGGCAGCCCAAAGCTTTTTAGTAGATCTTATTATTGTACTAGCATTGCCTTTTCCCAGCACCCACTCTTATCCCGGGTGGGGGTGTAACCCCTGCAAACACAGGTTAGAAGACCCAAACCCCTTCTTGCTTTACTCAAACAAGGGGCAATAAGCATCGTGTCCCATTGTGTGGCTCCTCTTCTTCAATTGGGCAGTTTGGGAAGGCTCTGGAGCAGCCAAGGAAGTGGTAGCTGAAAAAGGCTGAGAACTGATGTGAAGAGTGGGAAGGAGCAATGAGGAAAGCTGGGGAGGGATGGGGATGGCTGGAGCCCATTGCACACAGAGCACCCATCCCTGGGGTGTCCTGCACCGAGCCACCACATCAGCACGTGCTGCAGTCCCTCTCATCCCACAAGCCCCATCCTGTATCAAATGTACCTGCAGAGGTTTCACATGATATTCCTACCCTGAGGGGCAATAAACCAGCACAGCCTTCCCTTTGTGGGTCACCGGAACCCCATGGGGTATTGCATTGTATTACAGGGACCACAGGCTGTGGGCTGGTGGCAGTGAGCTTAAAGGGGTTGGAGGAGCAGGAAATCCATCTCCTTCCTCCCAGGCCCCATCTCTGCCCATCCCATCTCCCTGGAATGGCCGGGGAGGGGTGAGGCAGGTCCTGAAGCTGTAAATCAACAGCACAAACCTGTTTGCCAAAGAATGACCATGGGTGACGTGCACCAGGGGACCTGAAGAGTTAGGGATGAGGTTTGCAGCATCAGAGGTGGGACACAGCCTCCTCTTCCCTAGTGTGAGAATGGTCCCTGCTATGCAATGGGGGACACGTCCAGGACAAGGCGAGGGGATGCTGAGGACTGGCACCCAGTGCTCACCCCATGCACCCTGCACCACCCATCAGCCTTCATGCGTTGCACTTTTACCCAATGCTGCAGAATCCAGAGATAAATATCTGTTTTCCTTACCCTGCAGAGAGGCGTTTTCCAGGATCCCTTCCCCGGGTACCATGTCACATCCAGTCCTCTGCCATCACTGCATCCTCTGTGGATCCACTCACACATGTGGCGGGGGGTTGTGATGGGGCTGTGTGCTGTGATGTTCTGTACAGCTTGCAATAACCTTTATTTCTTGCAATAACCCTTACCTCTTGTTCCACACTGTAGTAAACCATTATGTACCTATCCTGTGCTTCACCCTCTGGTCTCTCAATCTGTACCATTGCTGCAGTGGGGCTGGGGGCTTCCAGGAATGAGCCTGAACTGGTCCAGCAGGAGCAGCCCATGGGTTCCAACCCGGCCAACCTGTTGTGTGAGGAAGAGTGCTCATCCTCACCCTGCTGAAGTTCACCTGGATGAAACCACAGGGATTCTCTATACAAAACCCCTCCTGGATTCGGTAACATCATCAGGGATGTCCAAGCCCGGGCCCTTCCCTGTCTGTTTCCCACCGTGTCCAACACTTGGGATTGTCCCCAGCCAAGGAGCAGAGGCAGAAGAAAGCCCCCTGGTTTGGGAACAGCACAGCTTTCCCTGGCCAAGAGGTGTGGGAACAGCCCTGGGGTTGCTGGTGTTCAGGGGTTGCAGAGGGAAAGCTGCCGCCATGCGTGGTTTCTATATAACTCTTGTACATCAATGGTCAGTCCTTAGGCTGGAGCAGCTGGAAAAGGAATTATTTATAAGGAAAAATAAATATTCATAAGGCTCTTATAAGAATATATTTATAAATACAACATTTATAGGAATTTGTATAAGGAATTATTTACAGTCTTCAGGTTGTGAGGTACAAGATCACAAACCCAGCAAGGGCAGGGAAGAGGCTGGTTAAGAGAAGGGAGATGTGGTTGGAGCCCACCACCGACCTGGGGAAGGGGCTTGGGGAAGGGATGCTTCCCTGTATGTCCAGATTAAGGGTCGATGCTCCTGTGCCTGCGTTGCCTGAGGCTGTTCCAAGGCCAATTTCAAGCTCTGTGGGAACGTGATGGAGACAATGAACTCCAGCCACCTCTGGGCAGCGAGCCTGCGGCAAGGGCTGTGTCCCTCATAGCAAACAAGCTCCTGTCATCTTACTGCTCCAGCAGGAACTGTTTTTACAGCAAATCCCTCCAAAATAGAAACCAGAAACAGCCACAGGCATTGACTGAGCCCTGGTGCTGCAGGACCGGTTGCGCAGTGGGGGACAGGGATGGGGACAGCATCAGGGGATGGCAAACCCTGCTCCAGGGACCTTGGCTGAGGACTGATGCCCTCAAACCCATCCAAGTGGGCTTTGGGCATCACCAGGGTGAGGAGCAGTCAGATGGCCGCTTCTGACTGCTCTCACCCTTCCTTATTCCCGGGATAACATGTTTTTCCTGGGATACTTAGATGACATTTGCTGCCAGACAGCAGTGGGCCTCTCCGGGTTTCCATCCCACAGCCTGGAAAAGCCTTTGCTTCCTTTGTTTCAGGTCTTCCTTCTCCATGGCATGTATTGGGTGGTGTTTCAGATCTTAGGTTGCAGGGAGGAAGCTGTAAAAAGGGAACAGGATTGTGCATTGTCAAGGCAAAAAAGATGGGTGTGAGTGGAAGAACCCCCCGGAGGGGTGCTGAGCCCATCACCAAGGACTCGGTTCTACACCCTGCTTGCTTTATAAACACACCCCTGAATAGCTCAAAGCATTTCCCTACCCAGGAGGACCTCTGTCACCATCACAGAAGCCCCCAAACCAGAGGATTTACCCCAAAGTTCCAAATGACCCTTTACAGAGAAAGCAAAAACCCCAACACGAAACCAGGGGAGGAAGCAGCTTTACAAAACACTGTTGAGAAACTGCCCCGTCACACCCCGTTTGGAGAGCAACATCCCCACCCCGCAGCAGATAAGTGCTGTGCTCATCCCACTGCAGCGGGTAAGCGCCTTCCCTTGGGACACAGAGCGGCTCCGAAGGGCCAACGGTGGGATTTAGGGAGCAATGAGCCTCACTGGAGGAATTACTTGGATCGCCTTGGAAGGGCGATAAGCTAATTCACTGGGCAGCTACAAAAGCAGGAGCAGGGATTTATTTCCTATGGGGGGTTATGGGGTTGGATACAGGGGGAGGGCAAACTGCGGGTGTCCTGCACTGGCTTTCTCCCAGTCTATGCTGATGTGATCCCATGTGGATGCAGGAGGATGCTGTCCCTGCAGGGTGCAGGGGGGAGCAGGGCTGTGGGTGTCAGAGAGGACAATTTAGAATGGAGTTTCTTTTAACAGCAATAATGGCTGGATTTGAACTCTGGTTTCTGCTGTACAGGATGTAAAGACCCTCCCTGGGCTGCGGGGGCTTGTGCCAGCACCGGAGCTTGGGATCGGCTGCAGGACCCCAGCATCATCCCGGAGGTGGGACACGGCTCCTGTTTGTCCTGCGCTCACCTGATCCATGCCAAGGAGGAAGCCCCAGCACAGCAGCATGGCACGGGCAGCTTCTGCTCTCTGCTTCCGTGAGTTCCACTTTGTACCCCTAAATCCAACCCTGCCACAGGGCCCTATCCCGCCCCCAGCACCAGGGATGCTCCTCATCCTTTCATCCCCATCCCGCTTGGCTCTGGCGCTCCCTGTGCTCTGCCTCCCGTTCCCATCAGTATCCAGTGGGAGTTTTTCCCAGCTGCACATTAGAAATCCACCCAGGGGCTGATGTATCCCTTTTTATCTTCTAATCCCACCCCGAGGCTCCCCGGGCTGGTGCAGCTGTGGGAGGCTGCTCTCTGCATCGTGCTCCCCAGCATTCACTAGATGTTATTAAATGGATGCAGAAAAGACCCTTCCCAGGCTTTAAGCCTGGAGCTGCTTCGGAGCAGCCCCCAGCTCCTGTAGCTCTGTTCATGGATGGTTTATAACCCACTCCTGCTTCATTGCAGGTTTCTCTGCGGACCTCATGCAAGCAGCACTGGTGAGTCACTGCTGGATACTCCAGGGCTTTGCCATAACCTCATAGCTGGTGCAGGGGGCAGCGGAACCATCACCTCCCCACTGGCCCCATAAGGAGCCTGAGACCCCATCCCACCCCATCCCTTGCTCACCCACTGCCCTACTCCTTAAACAAGGGCTGGGCCCTAAACCTGATTCGCCTCCCCCCAGCTTCAGGGAAGCAGGCACAGACCCAGCGCTGAAGGGTCCCCACTCCATGGTGGCTTTTGTCCCCATGCAGAAGCCAGGGCTGCTGCACTTCTCAGCCACTTATGGCTTGTGTTTAATAACCCCTTCTTCCCATTCCTGAGCATCCCTTTATCCTCCTCCCCAGGCTGCCCTGATCATCGGAGCCGTCCTATGTGCCCCTGAGCAGCACACAGAGTGAGTACCAGCTGCAGCAGGGCGCTCTTATGACCTGGGGGGCACAGGCAGTGGGGCTGGCAGGGGGGGTGCTGCTTTACTCCCCCCATCCCAATCACAGCCACTGCAGCAGGTCACTCGTGCTGCAGAGCTTTACAGCCTGGCGCAGCCGGTTCTGGGCTGGGATCTCAGCTCTTGTTGTGGCACAAACACACCGAGAGTTCCCTTTCCTTGGGGGACTGACGCAGACACAACAGGAGCCTCCCCCAGGTCCCAGCTCTGCTGGTTCCTCTCTCCTCCAGCCATGGGGATGGGCAGCCTCATTCCTGCAGGACAGCCCCTTTGGCACCACCCAGCACTGGCATAGTGGCTGTTTTCATGACACCCCAAGTTATTCCTACTTACATCACGCAGTGGTCAGGGTGAAGGGGTATTTCCCATGGGAATGAGCGGGTTCAGCCTCTATGGGGCATTGGGAGCTAAAGCGGACGGTGAATGCAACCGTGTCTCCCCAACGCAGCCTCTCAGCCTCGCTCCTGCACGGTTTTCCATGCATCCCAGACAATGATCTTCCTGCTGTCGACATCCTCGCCTTTGCCGAGGGGCTGCAGAACAGAACGGCGGAGCTGAGCAGTGCCCAGGTGAGCAGGGGCTGAATGGGGGGCAGTGAACCCCATGGATCCCAATGGGGAGCCGGGGTTCACCACGCTGGCATTGACAAGGCATTGGCTGTCTCTGCCAGCTCTCCTGCCTGGCCAGGCTGCTCGCTGCCAGGAACCTGACGGCTGATGTCGGCAGGTACCCGCCAGACCTGCTGCTCTTCTTTGAGTGAGTATCGAGGGTGGCACAGGGCTGGAGCCACTTCACAACCTCCAACGGGGCCCCGTGTCCTGGTTTCAGACCCCAGGGCGCGTGGGAGCTCTGTGTGGGAGAGGAGCATGACAGGAATCTCCTGCATCAGATCCATGTGGGGCACTTCCAGCCCTGCAGACACCCCTGGTCCTCACTGAGGTTGGGGCTACACAGCCCATGGCATGGGGTGTACAGGGTTGGGAAACCCCCTCCGGACATACTCCACAGCATAAGAACCCTCTGGCCCTGTGCCATTTGGCACCTCATTGCTCCAAATGGAGCACCAGTTTGAAACTGGCTCCCCTATGCCTACAGAAGCAATGTCAGAATCATGGAATGGTTTGGGTTGGAAAGGACCTCGAGATCATCCGGTTCCAGCCCCTCTGTCCCAAGATCCGCGCGGACAAGAGGAGCCCTTTGCGCCATTCCTCCCCCCAGCACTGTCTCTTGCTCCCCACAGCTTGTCCGAGGTTCACAATGGGACCTGTGAAGCATTTTATGCCCAAGCTTCCCATGGGAACCTGGAGCTGCTTCCCAGGGGCTCAGCGCAGCGCTCGGGGCTGCTCCGTGGGGCTCTGGCCTGTCTGGTGAGTTGGGACAAGCCGGGGGGGCTCGGGGTCCTGCCCCCTCCCCAGGCACTGGTACAAGGGGCTCTTTGTCTCTCGCAGGGGGTGAGGAGCAGGCGCCTGCACCCGGAGCAGCTCAGCAGCCTCGGGGCCCTGGTGTGTGACATGGAGCCAGAGACCATCCCAGCCTCCGATCCCGGTGTCCTGGAGAACCTGAAGCTCTGCTCAGCGCTGACAGGGGCCCAGCAGGATGCTCTCAATGCCGTGCTCCTCAGTGGGGACACAGCGTACGGGTGAGGAGTCGTCGCGTGCTCCCATAGGCTTGGGTGATGAGCACCGGGGTGGCGCATCCATGAGGATGCTGAGCTGCTCCTTCTCCCCGTGGCCACAGGGATCCTTCCAGCTGGGATCTACGGACTCTGCAGAACCTGGGCCCGCTGGTGCTGGCTCTGAACCAGACCACGCTGAGCTCGGTGGCCAAGGTAAGACCCCTCCTGGAGACCCTAGGGCAAGCTGCCCATCAGCCAGCTCAGTACTGGGGCTGCGGGACCAGCACCCTCTGACCCCCTGCAGGCAGCGCGGGAGGCTTTCGGCAGGAGCATTGTGGCTGCGTACAGCAAACAAGGACGTTCCCAGCGGGAGAAGTCCCTGAATCTCCTCAGGGCCTTCGCAGCAGCATCGGATTCATCACATCCCAGGATGAAGCGGAGCGCAGACCGTGAGCGCTCCCCTTTACTCTTGGGAGGGAAAAGTGCCCCCAAGGAGAGGATGGGACTGGGCTGAAAGCTGTGGGATTCCCATAAAGTGGCTGGGAGATGAGGCAACACAGTGCAGGGTTTGCCCTTACCTGGGAGCAGGAATATGGCAGCAGCAGCTGGGGAGGAGCTGGATCGGGAGGAAAACTCCTAAGCATGGGTAGCACCAGGATGCTGCAAGGCTGGAGGATGCTCCTGTGCATGACACAGGAAATGGTCCACCTTACCTGAGCATCTTTAGTTGCCTTTAATACAATGAAGCACACATGGCCTGCAGGAACATCACCAGCTCCTTCAGGAATACACTAAGGAATGAAAGTGACTAAGGCATCTACATGGGTTGGGGACTCGGGACGGGAGGATGAGTTGTGGGAGATTCCCTGTTCATTCACTGGAGCTCTTCCAGGGGCTCTGCAGGACCAGGGACAGGCAGGAAGGGGGGAAACATCAGCCTGATGCACCCTCCCTGCCCACAGGCTGCCTGTCTGAGCCCATCACTGCCAGCACCATCACTGACCCCTTCTTAATCATCTACTACGACACCAGTGAGCAGTTCGGCCTGTGCCTGAGCAATGAGGTTCTGAAAGAAAACCTGTCGCTTGTGCTGGAGCAGCCCTTCCCCACATCCTACCTCCAGGTCGTGAAGAAGAAGCTGGATCAGGTGATGGTGACGCAGGGCAGGAGCCCCCATGCAGCCCCCCATAGTGTGGGCAAGCCATGCTGTGGGAACCGGCATCACCAGCGCAGGGGTGAAGGTGCCCGAGCAGGTCCTTGCATCCATTTCTTTCTCCTTTTCCCTTCCCTGACCCTCTTCTCTGCCCCGCTGGCCTGGTCCCACAGATCTACCCCTCGGGCATCCCGGAGGAGCAGCTGAAGCTGCTGGGACCACTGTCCCGGCTGTACACAGCAGAGGAGATCAGCCGGTGGCAGGTGACATCTAGCGACACGCTCTCAGTCCTGCTCAACCCCTCGGATGGGAAGTGGAGCATCCGCCAGGTAAACCCATGGCAGCAGCAGGGATGGGTGCTGGGGAACCCATATCAGGACTGCTCAGCGCCCAAGCCCAGCACGGTGGGTTTGTAACACGCACAGTTCCATCAGGAACATCTTCCTTCCCTCCTGAACTGTGTTTCCCAGATCCAGCAGCTTCTCAGCAGGTTCCTGTCCCTGGGAGGCATCTTGACCGGCCCTTTGCTTCAGCAAATCGGGGGACAACTCCTATGTAACCTGCAGGAGAAGCAGATCCAGCAGATACCTCCTGAAGCAATCAGGTAAGCCAGTGGTAGGGATGCGTTTCAGCCCTGTGAGAGCCCTGGGACCATGGTAGAAGCAGGCAGTGGGATGGCAGACCCTCACCTCCATGCAGGCAGCATGGTGGGATGGCCACGTCCTGCTTCAGCTCCTGCCTAAGCCACCAGCACCACAAGCAGGGACACATCACTCATCTCCTGCAGCCAACTAAAGGGATTTAGCTGTGATTTAGGGCCATGCCGCCAGCTCTAACCTATGTTCATCCCTTCCTCAGGACCGCTGGACAACTGAGCATCTCTTCCTGCTCTCAAACCAAGAAGGACCAACTCTACAGAAAAGCCCAGGAGGCCTTCGCTGACCTGGTTGGCACCCCCAAAGCCTATTACTGCAGGATTCGGCCATACCTGGGTAGGTGTTTGAGCCTTCATCCTCCTTCCTGAGGTTGGGCATCTCTTCCTTGGCCATTGGGGTTTAGCCTGTCCAAAAGATTTGGAGTGCTTGCATGTTCCTAGGCCCCCATGTGCTTTCTTTAAGGTGGAGCTCCAGCAAAGGACCTGAAAGACTTGGCTGCAGCCAGCGTTGCCATAGACATGGACATCAACACCTTTCTTGCCCTGAATCCCAAAGCGCTGCAGGTAGATCCCTGGAGCGCTGCTGCTCTTTTCCATGCTGCAGAGCAGGAAAGGTGAGGATGCCAGTGACAATGTCGTACATTGCAGAACCTCAGTGTCACGGATGTGAAGAATCTGCTTGGGCAAAACCTCCCTCAGCTGAAGGCAGCTGAAAACGAGACCTCGGTGATGCTCTGGGTGAAGAGACAGTCCCAGCAGGAACTGGACTGTGTCCTGGGAATCGGCCTCACAGGGGGGCTGGAGGAGCCCAGCCCCACAGGGACAGCCACCCCTCCTCACCCCACCACCTCGGCTGGCATCACCCCTATAGCCACTGTTCCCACCCCTATTGCCATTAGCAGCCACCCTACCACCAACTCAAGTACCACCAAGGTCCCCACCCCAACTGCCACCACCCCAACCCCTGTCCCTGGTGCCAGCTCCACTGCCCGCCCTGCTCTGACCACCAGCCCTGTTGTCCCATGCTCCAGCCACCAGCCTGCCCCCTCCCTCCTCACTACCATCCTTGCCATTGTCAACCCCAACGTCACCTCTCCCAGCTCTGTGCCACCCCCTGCTCTCACCACCAGCACTGGTGTTGTCACCAACCCCAGCACCAGCACCCCACTGGTGTCCATGAACCCCCCAGCATTAGGGGGCACCCCGCATCCCGTTCCTGTTAGCAGTAGCACCGTCACCCCAAGCACCCACAATGCTCCCGGCGTCCTTGTCGCTAACTCCACCTCTGCACTCACTGGCACAGAAATAAGCCTCCCTCCCCATAAGCCCACCCTGATTCCCAACTCCACCATCTCCACCTCCTCGATGACCAAGACAACACCACCAGCTTGCAAGACCAATGGTCCCACAGCATCTCCCAGCTCCTCTTCCACCACCACCAGTAATGGCACCACTAAAACAACACCCGCAGGTGGCCCAGGGTCACCGAAACCAACACCCAATGGATACATCAACATAAAACCTGAACCTGGTAAGGTGTGAAGGTTTGGAGTTGGGAAAGGCTTAGGATCTGGTGGCCAGGCAGAAGTCTTCGTGGACAAGCAGGAGCTGATCCAGCTTGTTCCTGGCCAGGTTTAATACTGGTGTGCTGCTGTCCACAAGGAATCCTGGCTAGACAGCCACATCTCCACGGGGCATTGCAGCCCTGGAGCTGGCTGCCTCCAAGCCTGTGGGCTCTCAGGTCTGGCAAGGTGCACCTTAAGGTGGCTCATCACCTTGCCTAGAGTGCTCCACAGAAAGCTGGGGTAATTCCACTGATGCCAATGCATTGGGCTGCTGTGCACCAAGCAAGGATGTGGCCTTGTTGTTTCTGAGTAGCTTGAATGGCTCAGGTTTACTCCTGCTTTACACCAGTGAAAGTAAGGCAGACTCAGTCCTGCTGACTACTCACAGCCAGGTGACGTTTACAGCTGGGGTGCAGCTCAGTGCCTGAGGCACGGGTATGGGCAATGTCACTAAACCACTGTCCTGGCTCGGGGATACCTGAATCCCAAAGCCCCCACAGCTCACACATGCTATTTACCTGGATAATTCAATTCTTCCTGTGTTCTCCACCTAGGATCAGGGTCCAGGCTCTCCTCTTGCCTAGTGTATGTGCTGACTACCGCCGTGGGAAGCTCCCTGCTGCAAGGGCTCCTCTGACACTGCCACCTCCAGCACCATGCTCACAGGATCCCTCCTTTAATATTCACCATCCCACCAGACAACGGTGCTGGCACATTCCCTGCTGGAAAGCAGAACCCTGGGAAAGGAATTTTGTCCTTTTGATACCAGCACAGAATTTGCTTATGATTTTGAGGCTGGGCAGTGAAAGGAGGACATTTCTCCAGCCCAAAGCAGCCCAGCAGGTACTTACTAGCTAGTTGCTCTGTGTAACACAATCACCAGCAATACTGACTGGTCTGACAATGCAATAGTGCTGACAGCAGGCCCAGTTCCACCAGCTTTACTCGCACTGAGTAGTATTTTACTTCTAAGCAGCCCACTGGGCTCTATTGAAAGAGTGGGACAACTCAGGGATTTGAGTTACTGGCCATTGCAAAGGAAGCAGAATATGGCCTAGCAACGATCCACTAAAAGGTATTTATCTTGTTTCATGAACTCCTGAGATGTTTTGACCAGGATTTGTTCAAACCACACAAACCCCACTTCGAGGGATGAGTAACTCTAGACAGCTTCTTGATAATTCAATGCTATATAATAAAACATCAACCTTTTTTTCCCCTAATCCAATGTGTTCTCTGATGTGTTTAGTGCTTTGTGTTGTAGTTTTTCTATGCAGCTTAAATCTAAACAGTTGCGACTTCTCTTGCTCTTTCTTCATTATCTTAGTGTCTCCTCCTCCAACAGCTCTTCTACAAGAGCGTGTTTCTCTCTCCAACTTGCAGATCCTCCACTCAATGATTCCATTCTCCTTGGGCCAAGGAGATTCTTGCATGGCATTTGTTGAGAGTGACTCAAAGCACAGAGAAACAACTCAAGGTTTCCATCAGGGCATCAATTCTGTTACAAACAGTGTTTCTTACACCAAGCTCTCTCCCACCCGAGCTAGTGCCCAGCGCCACGGGATGCAGGCAGTGGGAAGTGACTCTTGCCACCCAGAGGCCTGCAACCAAGGACAAACAAGCTTTTCCTCAACCATTTACTATGTCTCTGCAGGCAGGTTCTCCTCCTGGGGGAAAAGTGGGATTTCAGGGGCTGGATACAGGTTGCACTGAGGCTTTCCTGGACAGAAATTCCCAATGAGTGATGGGAAAAAAGGCATTGAAAAACCTTACCCAAAATCCTTCCCCCCTCCCCATGAGGAAGCTGAGAACAGCCTCAGCTCTTGAGGGTTGAGGAGTCAACACCAAAGCAAAGTAACAGGCATGTCTGGGGTTACTGGCCCTTTGGACCAGTATCTGCAGACACAAAGGTGTAGGAAGTCTGAATGAAGAGAAGGCAACAGCAACTCATCCCTTTGCTTCTGGCATGTTTTACTTACTTCCATTATTTATTTACAAGCAGCTGGAAAACTTCACTCCCACTCAGAGGTCTTGGCAGTGGCAAGGGATGAGGCGCTTTGCATATTTACAACTACATTGCTCAGAGCAGCCAATTTGCTCGCTCTTAAACCCACCAGGGTTGTGCAGTAAGATACTGACATCATTTGTGTTGTGGTATGACGGCTGGGGCTTACCTGGGCTTGGTCTGTACAAAAGGCAAAGATCCTGTACTGAAGAGTCTGAAATGTTCCCTTCAGACACAACACTGTTTTTCCAAGTGATGTGAAAGACAAAAGTACCTTAAAGTGAGCCCTGGGCTGCATAACGGTTGCCTGCTAGCACTGAGCACCCCCTCACCCCCCAGGCATGGCTGTCCCAACAGCCCTCAGAGCAGGTCATAGGCTGGTCCTCCTCATCTTGCTTTCTTTTGAGGGGAGACTTTCAAGAGAAAACCCACATCATCAGGAAACTGGTAAGCAAAGCAGGCAGGAGGTGGAATGTCATAGCCACAGTACCCAGAGAGGCTGAGGATGGTGCTAGAAGAAGAAGAGGGGCATTAGTGCAAAGAAATCAATGACTGAACCATTCCCCCATGGCAAAAAACATCTCTTCATGCCACATCCAGGGAAGATCTTTGCCTTTCAAACTATAGGAAGTAGCCACCCCTAATAGCACAACACTCAGAGGCTCTACCATAATACCTACACTGAAATTTGGGTGTGACGAGGTTGATGTAGCCTTCTTGTGTTCCCCCAGTGAGCCCAACATGCAGTTTATCCAGTTCGGATTGTTTCTGCCTTTGGACCCACTCCCGGATGGGAGAGGTCGTCTGCCACTTACTCAGATCACCAAGATGCATCCCCAGCAAGCCCTCAACCTCCAAAGGTGTCAGGCTCTAGGAGGAATCAAAAAGCAAGAATTAGAGGTACAAAGCAGGAATGGAAATAATGGCTCTCACCAAGAGCCAGATGAGGTTTCTATTAGCAATGTGAAGAACAAGGAAGACCAATTTGTGGTGAGTGGTTTCAACTGGGACAATCTTCCCTTAGGCAGAGGAATGAATTGGATGGAGCACCTCCTGATTTACCCCAATGGACAAACACAACCAAAATCAGCTACTTGGCACAATACAAATGCAAGGAGACAAACAATTTCAAGGTTCAGCTCACCATCAAAGAGTCTCTTCTTAGCTTCATAAAAGTACTAATGTTCATGTTCACGTTGTCCTTGCTCAGAGCTTTGAGATCTGCAGCAGGAGCACCCCCTGGGACCAGAAAGTAGATCAGAGCATGGAGGACAGCATCACACAAGCAGGGCTGTGTATCCTTATAACATGAGTTATAAGTATGGCTCCAGAATTTATTAGGCTGGGCCTGCTAACAGAGTGAATCCCAACTGTAAAATATACGGATGCTACTTCATTTTGCTGGGGGTATTATTGCGTTGGCCATTAAACCCATCTGTGACAATGCCAGATGCTAGGCAGAAGCGTAAGGAGAGTTTGCTCAGGCTGTCAATAAATTCTTGGCTTAACAGGGAAGAGTATAGTTTGTGACATGGAGAAGGGCATTAGCAGCTTGATTTCTCATGGATGTAAGCAGATCTTACTCATCCCAGAAGTCATGGGTTTGATTTGGGATTTGACTGGGATAGTCTGACAATTGATTTGGGTGACTTTAAGTCAGGTAGAGAACTTTTCAGGAGTATTTCATGACACCTACAAGCTGGAAAGGACTGAAACTTCTAACAGGTTGGCTTTGAAAATTCCCAAGTCTTGGATGTATGAGATACTCATTCAGCTTCTGGCTAAGACCTCTCTCTTTTCCCATAACATACTGCTCTTTCACATACCCAGATATGGTTCAATAAGCTGATAGTAAGCAGGTGAACGCTGCTGGTCTGAGAAAGCACTTTTTGCTTTAGCATACAAGATCTCTTTTGTGCGCTCTGAACAGGCTGAGAGATTCAGAGATGCCAGTCTGCAAAACAAAGATGATTTAGGAAGAGAAAACTTCAACTTGTGTCCACTTTTAAGTATGCTGAGTATCTCTCTAGGATCCTCTTATAGGAAAGGTGACTCCCTGTTCCCAGTAGACAGAGGTATGGACAGAAACTAAGAGAAAAAACATAATGTCTTAGCCTCCTGCTCAAAATGATGTGTCTTCTAAGTTATGATGGTTCTGATGGTGCATGTTTTACGTGCTTGCAAAGATGTAGTTAATTTCATTTATAGCTTTTCAAAGGACTTTAAATTTCATTTCATTAACTCTTTTGCCTCTAGATAAAAGCATGCATGCAGACCACATCTGTTGTCAGCTGAGCTGCAGTAAAGAGAACCTGATCACAAATCAGAGCCTTTCCTGGCAGGATGGAGAACAGCACACATGGAGCAGGTACTAAGTTGCTTCCCAGATTTCCTTTCACCAAGTGAAAAGGAAAATGCACTTGCTGAGGGGAAAATGGTTTTGCATGAAGACAAGAGCATCACAGTATTTCACTTACTTCAAGCTGTTGGAGTCTATCATCTTCAGCTCAGTCTCATTTAGCAGGCACACATATCTGGTACCAATTGCATTCAGAGCAGTGACATTCAAGGGGTTTCCCAGGTCAATGTATCGTTTGATGATCACAGAAGCCTAAAACCACATTAGATTTTAACTTGGTTTCAACCCCAGAAGAAAAAAGAAATGCAATAATTACAATAATAAAACAAAGTATTTTCTAACCTATTAGTTTGGACCTCAAGGATGGGGCAGTCATCTTTGGGCCCACTAAAGCAGCAGGTCCCAAACCAGGAAGCAAACATAGGAAGTAAAGCAAATCCAACTTCCTACCTGATCATCAGAGGGCTCATTTACGAGCAAGGCAGCCAGTGTGTCAGCTGAATATATATTCCATTTGGAAACATCCTCAGGGGTGACGAAAGAAATGAGAGAGCCCAGTTTGTAGAGCAGACTTTCAGGATACCCATCAGGATACGTCTGTGGAAAGACTGTTGTTATTGCTATGAACACTCATTGATCTTAAGGTCCTTTCCAACCCTAACTATTCTATGATTCTGTGATTATCATGCCTGTGTTTATGAATTGATACTCTGCAAAATTAACATGGAAAAGCCGAAAAGGTCTGCAAGGAATAAGAAACCAAAGCCAGTGAGGTTGCATGAGCACATCTGTCCTTTTTCTGCTTCACAGTCAAGCAAGCAGGTCCTGGAGGAAGGACCAAAGCTGAAGCACTGTGAACTGGCTCAACACAGACCTTAGTGCGCAGTGGTGAAGGCTAATCAAATACTGGGCTCCCCAGGAAGCAGCACCACCAGCAAGTCAAGGAAATGATTATTCTCCTCCACTTATGAGAGCCCCTCTGGATACTACATCCAATTTTGGTCTCCCTGGCACAAGAAAGACTTTGCCGAAGTGTAGACCATCAAGTCTAGCAGAGGGCGATGCTGGATGGGGGGCAGTGAACACAACATACAAAGTGGGGCAGTGGGACTGGGGGATGTGGGAGTTTTAGTCTGAAGAAGAGATTAGGCAAGGATTTTATTACTGTCTTCAATTATTAGGAGATTATAGCAAGGATGCAGCCACACTCAGCAGTGCACAGTGAAAGGAGAAGGACCAACAGGCAATGAAAAGCCTGATTAGATACTAAGAAACATATGTTTTTGCAGTAAAGATGGGCAAATATCAGAAGAGAAGCCCAAACACATGGTAGAGCCTCAGTCCTTGGAGATACTAAAGTTCAAGTGGATAAGCCCCTGAGCAATCTAATCAGGAGATAAATGGACCTTCTTCAGCCCGGTATTACCTCATCCAGATGCTCCTTCAGCACAGCCAACTGCTCAACACTGAAGGCATAGGTCAGCATCTGAGAGAGATGATTCTCCAGAGAGACGTTCTTCAGGCAAGCACGTAACTCCCCAGGTGTGTAGTTAAGAGGCATCAAGTCATCTTCAAGAACAATCTCTGTTATCTGTTTCCCAGCTGGGCAACCTGTTGAAGCAATCACCAGCTGTGCTCAGTGTTAAATCCTTGTGCTTCAAAGCTTTGAATGCTCCCTTGTGGAGAGGGACAGGTATGCAATCCTGGCACCACCCTCCTCCCGGGTGACCTGCCACCCAGTGTTTCACAGTTCAACTCAGCCACATGTAGGGACACCCACAAGCACTAGGGTCAACCCTGATGAAAGGGGAATAGATCAGAGAGAGCTCTCATACCATCAGCACGCTTATGCCTGGTAGGCCGGAGTTCTTCAACAACAGTGGCCAGCTCTTCCCTTGACAGAGCTGAATCACGTGCAAAGTTTTTCAGCCAAACAGTTAAAGCATTCTGCAAGGAAGACGTTTCATCAGGGGGCTATTGCAACCCTGGGTGTTCCAGCAACATAACAACTTGCTACTCACACAGACAATAAACATCGATAAAGTATTATGGGCAGCAGACCTGCTGCTAGAGATCATTCCTTGGGAAGCCAAAGGCAACTTTCTAAATGCTTACTCATATCCCACAGCCCATAAATGAATCTACCCCCTCACAAAGCACTGTATACAGTTATTACTGCTTTCCCCCTCCAGCCCTCTTCCAGAAGTCACAGGAAGAGGATGACTGTGATCTAGATTTGCAGTTCCAGGCTGCCATCCTCCCATCTCATAGACCATCAATCCCCTTTGGCACCACGCTGTTAAATGAAGACACTACTGAAAACATACAGCCTGAACAACCCCCATCGTATTTCTTCCGTATTGCAGGACCTTCTATGAACAACCAACCTTGGGGATCTGCTGCAAGATGCTGTGATCAAGTACAGGAATCAACCCATTGAGCTCATTCAAGGTGAAAGCTGACCATGCTGCAGGAGGTCTGCATACAAGAATTAACAGGACTTAGCTTTCAAGGAAGAACCAAAGAAGGGGAAAAAACCACCTTAAAGGCCGCCATGATTATGCCCTTGTAAGCACTTGAGCTTAAGATTTAAATCCTAAGACTTCTCAATCCCTTTCTGTTACACACAACTTTGCTCCAGCAGAGCAGGAGCAATTGACAGGAACATGAACAAGGGCAGCTGGATGAGAAAATGGCATTTAACAAATACATTATTTTCTTCAGCATGAAAACCAAAGAATGTCTATCACTTACTATTGCCCAATTCAGTGCCAAGATCTCAGGGTATGTGACACAGGAAGGGAAGATATCTGGCTCTCTGGAGCATGTCTTTTTTAGATACAGCCTGGGATTTACCAAGCATCTGTCAGTTCAACAGACAGAAACAGATGTTTCCTGAAAGCCAGTGGCTGACAAACAGCCAGAGGCCACCTGTGTTCATCAGGACAGCCTCAGGGAAGTTTGGTTAATCACAGAACGGTTTGGGTTGGAAAGGACCTCAAGATCATTAAGTTCCAACGCCCTGCCATGGGCAGGGATGAAAACCAGAGCAAATGGAAGACTTTTATAACTAGAGCACATAAGACACAGAAGTTAATGCATTTCTCAGTGGAAATCCAGCCAAACCTTTCAGCTGAAAGAAGTTCAAATAAACCAATGTAAAAGACCTAGTGTGAAAGTCAAAAGCAAGGAATGATTCCAGCTTCCGATCAAGCTGCTTGGCTGCCGTTCACCCAGGTCTTATCAGGACAGTGGTTTTAAGGGACCTGTTTTGCTGATGCCAAAAGAAAAATGCATACCCAAACATAGTGTTACCACTGCTGATGATGCTCCTAATGGCCTCTTCTTGCTCAGGCAGGAAAGAGTCACACTTGCTTAACTGCTTCAGCAGATTCCCACCAGAACTTGTAATGTATTCTCCAGACAGGTCACAGACCAGACGGCCCAGAACCTCTGCATCTTCCTCAGTTACTTGTGTGCCAGGAATTCTCTGAAATAACACAGGACAGAGGCACTGAACAGAACTGGCTGCCACTGTAGAAGAGCATTCTTATTGCTGCTGCCAGCTGAGAACCCCAAGCTCTCCCCAAACTTGTCCCCTGACCACGTACCAAACATGCTAAAGCTTCCAGGAGCAGCTGTTTCCGCTGGGATGACTCTCTCTGCAGAAGATCCAGGTTTGCTTCCCCAATATTAGCAAAGAACTGCCTGCAGCTTCCTGTTGCTGCATAGTCTGAGGGACTAGAAAGACAAACACACCATGAATTGTAGTGAATGGTATCAAAGAGCTGATCAGGCTCAAGGCTGTTGGACACAGACTGCGTCCAATGTCACATCTTCTACATTTGCAGACTAAACTCTATGAATTGTTCTTCCCAAAGTTCCCAATCCACACATTGTAAAAATCCAGTTTCACCTCAAGCAATCTATTGTGAAACTCATCTCAAAGGTGTTCTATACTGTGAGGGTGGTGGGGCACTGGAATGGGTTGCCCAGGGAAGTTGTGAATGCTTCATCCCTGGCGGCGTTCAAGGTGGGGTTGGACATAGCCTTGGATGGCATGGTTTAGTGGGAGGTGTCCCTGCCCATGGCGGGGGGGTTGGAACTCGATGATCTTGAGGTCCTTTCCAGCCCTTACTATTCTGTGATTCTGTGATTCTGTGTTCAAGATTTGGATGCAGAACCACAGCGGGTGGCTACTGGAACAGAAAAATCCACTCTATTGCTTTCTTTGATGTTATAAGTGAAAGGCACATTCACAGAGGCCAGAAAGAACTAAAACTGCACACTGGTTTCATATCCAGACATACTTTAAAAGAGCTTCATACTATTTCTATTAATATGATGGAATGGCTGAGTCTGAAAGGACCTTAAAACCCATTTGAAAGCTTTCTGCAACCTGATTTCACCCCCTGTAAGGAGGCCTGGACAAGTTTGAAATATATATCAGATATGAAACAGTCATTACCAGCTGGGCTATAAAGTAATACCTCTTTTCTCCCACTAAGTACCAAGGCAACAACATAAAAACCACAGCAGTTACCTTAGAAACAGCAAGAGGTCTTTGGGATAGCTATCTAAATCCTTGGGAATCCCATGCAGCGTCACCATCTTCACTAAGCAATTCAGCTGGAACGACACCACAGTTCATGTCAAAGGGAGAAATCAGCATGAAGATATAAAACAGTGCAAAGGTTTTACTCTGCTCCAAAGACAGAAATCAGAGGGTTTGGTTCCTGAGAAACCACTGGGGTTTGACTTCTCTCTTCAGGAAGATTTAGAAGTGTGGGATGGAGACCAAGGACCAGTTCCATTTGTTCCAGTCCCTTAAGCTCAAAGCGTGTTTGCTCTTGCTGAACAATCCTCATTGCTATCTGCATGACAACATCAAACACAGCATCCTGAAACACAAGAACTGACCTGGTCTTCTCCTAGCTTGACGTTCTTCTTCTTCATGACTTTGGCCAGCTCCTGAAACCTTTCTTCTTCCACCTCATTGGCAGCTGCACATGTGAAGCCTTGGAGGACTGACTGGGAAAGGCTGAACATTTACAGAAGGCAGATCAGAAGGGCAAGGATAAATACAGCAACCACAAGCCTCCCACATTCCCAAAGCTTAACACTCTCCAAACTCCATCCCCTCAAAATTGTTAGTCTTGACCTGTATGGGAGATCAAGAAGACACCACTGGTCAAATAAACATCATTCAGAGACTTATAGTGGAAGTGGAAATGCAGGGACAAACTCCCCACCCCAGGCAGTATCACTGTATACCGAATACAGGATCATGATCCCCCCTGTGTTTTCAGTCCACGCCACACACTGAAAGTGAAGTGGAGCTGTGTGGATGCTCATCACTGAACAGTCTGCAGTCTGGGAGGGCTTAGGAAGAAGTCCTCAAAGCTTTCATTGTTTTCTATATGGAAAAGCTTCCTGAAATCAGCAGGACACTGGTGTTTTTGCAGAGATATGTAATGGTTTTCATCATTTTTCATTTCAGACACAAGAGCTGACAAAGGACATAAACCAGCCCCACTGAATTTAATCTCTGGAATAGCACTGTGGAAGACTGACATATGAGATATGCCTTCCCCAAGGCAGTCAGAGCAAGGTTGCAGATGCAGTCTGAGCCAGCAGCATCATTTCAGAAAGCAAGTGTGGCTTATGGGTACATTTTGCAGCTGACACCCTGGCAAATCTGAATGCCATGTGCCTGTGTTTGGGTTTGCATGATATTTCCCATCTGTTGTTAGGGATTGAGTATGATGGTACCAAATGTACCAAAGGAAACACGGAAACTGCAATGAAAGCAAACAAAAACGGGAAAAGGAGGAAGAAAAACAGTACCTGCTGAAGTCAGGCTCTGTCTTCATTATATCACTGAAAAACATGGCAGCCTGTGAAGCAAAGCAGAGTGCCAATGGTTTACCATGTTCCTCTGCAACATTCACCTGTAAGCTCAGACAGGTTTGCAGACTCACAGCTCTGCAGAGCCCAAGGCTGACAATGATGGGTAAGGAGGGGACAAGCCTCCAGCATATTACCTGTTCTCTGGTCCACGTTTTGCTGTTAAGATCTTGAATATTGGGCTTCTCCTCCCCAAAAACAAGCAATGACTTTGGAATGTAACTGGCCAGAGCATCAGGGATATATTTAACCAGGTCAGCAGGGTGGTGGACACTGGAGGAAAGCTTCAAAGAGAAAACCAAACAAAACCAAGATGCACCATTCAAACGCTGGGGCTAAAATAAACAGTTGCTAGCAAAGAAGTGACAAACTGGAGAGCAGCCAGGCACATTCCCCTGCTGATCATCTGGCCATTTCTGAGACCCAACACTATGAAGTATTTCCTGTTTGACATAATTCATCAGGCCAGGAGAGCTGCTTGGAGCTGATACCTGGAGTCCTGATGAATGGGAACAATCTCTCTCTTATCAGTTTCTCCTGGCTTTATGCCCTAAAAATGTTTAACAGGCCAGAAAGGAGGAACATACCTGTCTTCTCTGCCAACGCAAACTATGTCTCAACTTGGAAAGGCACATTACAGAACAATCTTGCAGTGAATGAGATGTTATTTCCCTAATGCTTCACACTGCATCGTTGCCCCAGAACATGCCATAAGCAGGGCCCCTGGTGCCAAACACAGTTCAGAGTCTTTCCTAACAGAGGGAGGATGAGTAACAACAAACTTGAATGCTACACATGCAGCTTGAAGGGTAAAGTCATGGTGAGATGAAAGGCAAAGGGGTTTCTAAACCACCTTCACTTCTCACAGGTTCTTACTCCAAACCATGGCAATATCCTGTCTCTGAGAGTATCTTTTCAAGTCAGTGGGGAGCAGTTTACCGGATTACCCCATAAAGCAACTGTCCTTTTTGCTCTTGTCCCCAAAAGGCTGGGCAGGACGCACTGGCTGGCAGCCAAAGACGTGACACAGGCACAGGGACTTGAGAGGCTTGTCCTGCTGTACACTGTGTTTAGCAATGACAAACACCCCAAGGGAATGCTGTCTGGGCGTGTGTCAGTGCCTGGCCCCAGGTAACTGCTGTTCTTGGCTGTGAGTCACTGGAGCTTTGCTCATTTCTGATGCCTGAAGAGAAAAGTGACTTCACCTTTTCCACAAATGCCATTTTCAGAGCAGAGGGCAGGGGCAGCATCTGCTCAGCAAACTCAGGCAACTTGACGGCTTCCAAGATTACTTCTGAAGACAGGCTTCGAAGCGTGCTGCTGTTGAGGCCAGCCACCAAGCTCCCCAGCTTTGCCAGGCTCTGTCCATCTGGGATCTAAAAGAGAATACATGCAGGCATGAGTACCTGAAGCACCAAACCTCATTTGCTGGCAGCTACCACTTACCAGGTATGAAGAGCATTTGTGGACCTTATCCTTCATACCTGATAGCCAGAGCGAAGCAGTTTGTTGATAATGGCGCTGGACTGCTCAGCACTCCAGCCACGAACTTTACCCAGGGCAGGAATAGATGCTTCAAGGTCTTCATCCCTGATGCTGTTTTCAATGCTGGATATGGACAGCCCAACTGCAGCCTGGCCCAACCCACGCAAGATTTCAGGAGGGAAGTGCTCAAACTTTCTCACCAGAGCGGATGCAACCTGAAAAGGTCCCACAGAGAGAGGGGAGTCAGAGAAGCAATGAGGTGAGCCTGTTTGATGCTACAGCCTTTGGATGTCCTAAGACACTACTTTCTCCCTCAAACTTGTGTGATGAAGCCCACTGATGGACTGCTTTCTCCCTAGGAATCTTCAGATTAGGAGGCATCAACCAGATGCCACAATAAAACCAGCAAGTACATGAATCCTCAACCTCACACGTTTTGCGCAGGTGGATGAAGAACTGAGGTGCAGGGATGTTACCTGCAGTTCCTCTGTTGTCAGGGAGGAGGGAGCTCTCTCTCTGGTTATTCCTCTGTGTGTCAGGTTCAATGGGCAGCTCTTGGTGATCCTCTGGGCCAAGCTCAAAGCATCATCTCTGCTCAGGTTGCTCACTGCAGAGGGGCTCAGGTAGCACACAAGTCTGTCTGGGAGGCTGAAAGCGGGAGACAAGGAGAAGTTGCCAGGAGGATAGAGAGCGGCTCTGTCAGACCTTTCCTTTTTGCAAAAGGAAGCTCTTTTCCAGTCCATATCTCCCCTCATTCATTTTAGCTCTGACATTCCTGTTCACAGAGAGCACTGCTGTGTCATGCAAAGCAGAAAACCCGAGCAGGTCATTAGCTGGTGGCTGGCCCTTCCTGACAGTCATCACCCAAGATGTGGAACTTGCGGTCTGGCCCTCCCCAAGATCAAGTGCAATGCAATTATTTGAGGAACAGAAAAAGACTTTCGAGGTTTCATGGAAGCAGGCATCAGAATCACCACTCAGGGAGGTTTTGCTAAGCGTGGTACCACACTAAACTAAGTCAGGTGAAAGATCAGGTCAGGTCCTGTACCTTGATAAGGGAAAACCAGGTCCAGAAGTCAGTAGTGAGGTATAGTACAGAGCTGTCTCCCGGAGCAAGGTGAGGTTGCTGATCATCTGTATATTGACTGGATCCCTGGTAAACCTTTGAAGCTGGTATTGACACAGGAAACAGATAAAATTAATTCAGATGGATACTGGAATCCTGAATCATTTGGGGACAGTTTGAACAAAGCTCACTTCAAGCAATAAAGGCTTTTTCACCAGCTTTAAAGTTGTGAGGAGAGTAATCTTTTGGTTTCAAGTAATACACTGGGATCTTGTTTTCTTTGTCTTTGCACTCTGAGGGCATGTAAACCTCTCTCTGACTACTACAAGGCACAAAGGTGGCAACGCTGCTAGAGAACATGGTTCTATCTCTGCAGGACCACTCACACATGTAGACCTGGTACAGTCATTCACCAAACCAGGCCCGGACATCGGTCCAGTCTTGAGGTTGCTCCTCTGATTGACTCCAGTTTGTTTTCTGCATAATTACTTATGTGAAACCAACTCACGTGCAAGTAACTCATGACAAGAAATCATGATGGGGGAAAAATAAGAACTGAAGTGCCTGTTCACCTGATAATAAATAAATAATAGTAAAATAATAAATAAAAACAATGACTAAGTAATAATAATTAAAATTATCAATAATAAAATAAGAACTAAATAAATAATAATAAAATAAGAACTGAAGTGACATAAACAAGAGAAATATTGCCGCTGGCAGCATCTCCACGAATTTTGGTCCGGGCAGGAAGACAACCCCCCAGGCACTCTGCACACTTCAGGTTCTTCATCACCACAATGCACTTACTGTTGCTTCGTCACCAAAAAGCTGCAGGTCTCCAACAGTAGCATGCTCCAAAAAGGATCCAAGATAATTTCCAAACCAAGCTGTGGAATTCAGACCTGGCACGGCTGCACTGTAGCACTTCTGGTTTGATTCTGCAAAACAGGCAGACAGCATAAAAATAGACTTGCACTGTATCAGGAACTCAGGGGAGACTGGAGGTTGCCAAACATGGAACAGACTTCAGTCTTATCAGAGAACTCAGTCAGCAGGGAGCTGCCAAGTGCCTCTGATCACACACTAAGCTCAAATCCATGCGTTTGTGCATTCAGATTACAAATGCACACAGGACAAGACAGAGGCCTCAGTCTTTCACAGCCCTTCAAACATTTCATCACCAGTCTTCAGCTCTCAGAACCAAACCTTGCAGTGTTCTTCCACAACAAAAACTGTAAATGCCATTTGCACAGGATGTAAGTCAGCATATAAAAATCCTGGATTAATAGTCTTCAGACAGGGAAAGGATTCCTGATAACCACTTATCACTGTCATATTCCCAGCCCATTTCTATGGAAGAAACAATATACATAAGGCATTTTGTTGTTTCTTAAAAAAACCCAAGTCATTTACCATCCTGGATGAGGTAGTGTTTGATCCCAGCATAAAGATTCCTCTGTTCTTCCACTGGAAGGTTGGCATATATGCCATTCAGCGCAGCAACTCTAAAGATGGATAAAAAAGGCAGACAGACATCTCAAACACAGCTGAAGTCAAATCCTCCCCTGGCAGGGATGGAAGCTCACAGAAGTGGCTGTAACCTGGAGACTGATGTTCTCAATCACTTCTCAAAGCTACCAGTGTGACTGCTCTTCCCAACAGCCCCCCCAATCATTTGACACTGCTTTGGAAACACAGTGCTATCAGGGTCATTGCACACACATTGACTGACATAGAAGACCAGTTACAGGGTCAGTGAGTGTGTTACGAAGCTCCTGAGAGACCCTACTTGGGCCTCCATCAGTTCACAGTGCTTACAGGGTTTAGCCCCTTGTGTTGGGAGGCTGCACTAAGGGCCCCTTTCCTATCTCAGCAACATGGACTGAAATAGTGGTTGTGTTCAGCACTTACATCATTTGAAATGTCTCACAAGACAGGTTTTTGGCACGGAGGCAAGCAAAGACCTTGGGCTCAACCAGGAATGGCTGAAGCCCCTCATGGATCCACTGAGACAAAACAGGGGGGCTGTCAACGTCAGGCACTTCCAACATCTTCTCCCACAGGCCATTAATGAAGATCATGTTCCACTCCAGAGAAAGAGGCACATGAGAAAACTGAAGGCAAGAGAACACAGGAATTCCAGTGAATATGGACTGCTAAACAAACATTAACGAAATCCATGGGAATGTGAACATTATGGACAGAATCACCCTGAGCAAGAACCCCCTCTGTGGGCAGTGACTCTTCCACACAGTTCAAGTACAGCCAGCCTGTAATTCTCATTGGAACCCCAGGCCTGTGTGGTCACTGCAAGTAAGCAGGAGGTATCCCCTGTGAACTCATGGTTATTACTTCTGTCTCCCAGCTATTTTTAACAGCACAGAGCTCTGCAAAGGTGCTGGTGGAGATTTGCTGATTGAAATGGTGCCCTCTTCAAAACAAGGTGACGTTAAGGTAAAAATGTAAGGTATTGTTAGTTAATGCCATTAATGCTGCAGGTGAACAAATACTGTATATGTGATACCCACCCGTTGGCTGAACATGGTGAGAGCAGCTATAAGCTTCTTGGCATCATATTTGGAAAAGAAGAGAACAGAGTATTCTGGATCCACAGCACTGGCAGGTTTGGGGGAAAGGCACGTATATAAGGATACAAGGAAATCATCTGGAAGGGCCTGGAGCCAAGCACTCTGAAAGAGAAAAGGGAAATGCACCCAGAGACAATAAAAGGTGTGTCATATTTAGAGATGCTACAGTACGCAACCTCCTTCAGGTCTGCATTCGGCATTAAGGTGATGTAACCTGTTGACAGAAGAGCCAGAATAAAGTCCAACATACACTGGCTTGAAACAAGTCTAAACTTATCCAGTTCCAAATGCTGGAGCCTTCTGTTACCTAACCTGTTCTCCCCCAAGCAAAGGGTGGCTTCAGAAAGCTTTATTCATGATGGTTCCCCCTAGGCACAAGCCATCTGATCAAAGTGGAAACTTTCGCAGGGAACGTTCTCATTCCAGAAACACTTCCCAGTGAAAAAAAAAAAAACAAACCCCCCCCCCCCCAACAAATATTTGAAGAAACAACATCTTTTTGTTAGAAACATTTATGGGAAAACACAAATCGTTGTTAATTCAATTGCAATTACTGGCAGCAACTCAGAGATAATGACAAAGCAGGCAAGGAGGTAAACCTGAAATATTCCAGATGACATTTTCCACACTGCAATAGCTTTTTATTGTGGTTTACCCCAATGAACCAGGGTTACTTTCAGGCAAGAGGTTTGTTTCGATGCTACAAGGCCAGTGTCTAAGAGCCAATTTGGTTTGGAATCAACTTTGTCCACCTTCTCACTCTAGAGGTTTGGAAAAGCATCCCCCCCTTCCACACGCAGCCCCAGAAAGGTCTCCACTCCGGAGCCTCATGATGTGGAGCTTGTGTTGCCTGGGAAGGTGGCACTGCCACAGCTGGATGGTCCCTGAGTGTTTGACCTCAACCATTCTCTCTGTCTTGCAAAGGAAACCTTGACAAGGCTTTGGCCACTCCACAGCCAACAGTGGGACTGCTTTTAAGCCAAAAATAGCACTACTGCAAAGGAGAACTAACCACGCTAACCCATGAAAAGAAGGGGATTGCCATTACCTGTGCACAGGCATATTGACCAAAAGTGAGGCTGCAGGGGGAGGCTTGGCCATGGGCTACCTCAAGAAGCATCTCTTGGCTCATCCTGGTGGGGAAAAAAGCAAACTTGTTGGCACCATTTGGGAGCAGGGAGAGGATACTTCTAAGTTGTTGACCCTTAGGAAGAAATCAAGTTCAGTGTAAGCTCGAAGCAGACCTGTTTTGAGTCCTATGCCCCCAGGCACTACTCAAGCTAAGCTCAGCACCAATGCAAGGTTCTGGGAGCAGTAAATCCCCCTGTTCCAGGCTGCTGACATACCAAGGACTTGCCCTGCCTTTCTTTGTCCTGCACAGACCCAGAGCCCCAGGAAGGCAATTTCCCTTCACTGTTTCAATGAGCACAAGCAGATCCCTCCCTGCCCACAGGCAACCCTGGGACTTTGCAGGGAGGAAGATACTACACCTGGTTTCAGAGGCTTCCTGCTACCCAAAGTGACATCCCCAACAAACCGGTATCACTCCCGAGGGAATTTGCTGATGGTTCACATACCTTTTCACTGGGGCACACACAGCAGATTCTGATTCCCGAAAAAAGAAAGAGAGACAAAGATAAAGGCATTGTGATAGGAACATGTATACAGAACTATGGTGAATACTCCTTACGGAAGAAGACCAAAGAAACTCACCATTGACAGGGGAGCTGGAGCACTGTGCCAGGGGAGAGAGAGAAAAGACATGAAATTATCATGGAGTTAATGGTAGCCCAGCATTATTTGGGATCAGTGCATGCAGAGAAGCATGTCAGCTGCAACCACTTGTACTCAGGTCTGGCCTGAAAACACACAGGTGCTCAGATGCAGAGCTTCCATCTTGTCATCTGCAGAATTCCCACCAGTCTTTGCACTGTACTCCCAACAACAGGGAAGTTCAGGGTTATGGGAGTCCTCCCGTCACTCAGCATGAAGGTCAATGGCAGGGACTGTTCTCATGATTTGAGAGTGGCCAATGGGTGTCACCTTCATCGGCCTGCCTGGTGATGTGCTTTCACTGAATCCCTGCAAAGACCTGGAAAAGCCATTCTCAACCCACCCACTGCTTGGGAGACAGAAGAAGGGCAGTTACCATCCACCTTCATATTGTGGATCTGGCTTGCAGCAACTGATTCCCACCAATGCACTGCTCCCAGGAAGAGGCCCACACTGACCATCAACGTACACACAATTTGCAAGTAAAGACATGGACGACATGTATTTTAAACACACAGGTTTGCCTTACCAGGTATGTGCCAGCCGAAGGGGCAGCAGGGACCCAACAACCTGGAAGAGAACGTGCCATGATTTTAGCAGCAAATGCAGGACAAAGCTCACTCCCACAATCCAGCCCATGTGACTTAACAGACCCTCAATCACTCATCCCACTATATCATGTTCTTCCTCATTCTTGGTACTGGATTTCACAGCATCCTTTCTGTCACACCTTTCTGCTGTTCTCTCTTCGGCTCTGTGACAGCTGTGACTGCGTGAGCAGACACAGGTAACTGCTCCATCCTCCCTGGGTTAGTCTGGCAGAGGACAGTGTCTTAGACGACATGAGGGACTGCATGCATCCCTGTCTCCAGAGAGAAAAAGGCAGGGAAAGGGTCAGAAAGAGAGAAGGAATCCAGGAATGGTCCTCTTAGTATCCCTCATCACCATGGCCAGCCCATGATCAGTGCCCAGCTTGGCTCATCATGCCTTTACATTTAGCTTAACAGCTTCTACTTGTTTCTTGTGTCCTCATCAACATGTCATAGAATCATAGAATAGTTAGGGTTGGAAAGGACCTCAAGATCATCGAGTTCCAACCCCCCCGCCATGGGCAGGGACACCTCCCCCTAAACCATGCCATCCAAGGCTATGTCCAACCCCAACTTGAACGCCACCAGGGATGAAGCATTCACAACTTCCCTGGGCAACCCATTCCAGGGCCTCACCACTCAGCTGTAGCCAAGCCTGTGTTGTGTTTCATACCTTTTTCCTGCTAAGTCCTCAACTGGATCAAAGTCACCCCATGCTGCAAAGTGCACAGGGCACAGGTAACACCATGCTACAGCCTCAGGCCAGTCCTGCCCCAGAGCTTGAGAGAAGGAAGCCAAGCTGTCACTGCTGGCTCTCAGCAGGTCTGCACAAGCCCTCCCCTCATCTCTTCCTTGTTTCCCAACTTTTACATTGTTCCTGATGGTAACTTATTCCTTGCCAATGTCGTGCTGGAAAGGTGGCGAAATGCAAGCTTGGGGAACTAGTAACAACAAACAGACTCAAATCTCCCTGGCGCTGCTGTTACTTACTTCAGATTAGGAGCCTGTCAAGATCAGCATCTCCTGTGTACAGGAAAAAGAGAAAGGTGGGGACTTCCCCTAGCTTCTGACAGGACAGAACAAGTGAATGCCACCAATGCCACACGAAATGAGAGGGTGAGGGAGAAGGCAATGGTTGGAGGCTTCAGAGGTTACACTGACTGTCACTATTTGCCAGCACCGAATCACTGCACAGTTGGTTCTGTCAGTGGGTGTCTCTAACAGGGCACTTGGGGCTTGGTTGTCATCACTGTCACCCTCATCCATCTCCCTGGGGAGCTGTGCCTGATCCCAGCCCATGGTGTCTGCCACAGACACCCCTCACTGCTCTCACCCACCACCAGCCACATGGCGTGCCCAGTCTGCACCATCCTCCTTCCACCCCTTTACCTGCATCCTCAGACCCATCTCAGTATGTGGCAGACCACTGCAAGCTCAGGGTACCTCCACTTCTCTGCCAGCCTCATTCATCTGCTCAAAGAGTAACACAGCTCTGAAAGTTCAGCTGTTATCTCTCACGAGGGAGAACACCACCAACCTCAGTGACTCTGGATCACTGACAGGAGGCCGAAGTGGTCACAGAGATCACCCTCACCCATGTCTCATCTCCTGGGCCCATGGACCAGCTTGCCCACAGCCAGTTGGGTACACTGAGGCGTAGCAGAACTCAGGATCAGCACAAATGCTCTTCAGCATCAGTGACCCCAGCCCTCAAACCCCACTGTGGGAAGCACAGCTGGGATTGGTGTTATCTGCAAGTACTTGGTCAGAAGTGATCCATGGGGGAATGTGGAGGAGCTGAGCCCCAAAACCCAGAAGCAACGTCCTGTGGCTCCTCCACTCCACATGGCTATGGGACTGAGGTAAGGTGGCCCAGGGCAGTGTCAGGCAAACACAGTGGTATTTGGGCACTGAAATCAACAGGATAGGAGACCCTTATCATGGAACTGTGATGGGGAAAAGAAGGAGGAGAAGGAGGAGGAAGGCAGTGGCTTTCCTGAGTGGGGATGCATTCATGTGCCCAGTGACCCACAGAAGGAAGGGGATGATAAAAGAGCTTGGAGGGATGTATACACCCTAAATAGTATAACAGGGTTTTAATTACTAATTACTACACCTTTTTAATCACTTAATTAACAATTGTCACTAAGCAACAGGCAAAGGAAACACAGTCACACTGAGCATATGCAATGCTTTAGCCCTGACACACCGACATTAACACCTAAGAAAAGCCCCCAAAAGAGTTACCAAAATGACAACCAAGAGCTCAGTGCCAGAGGCTGGCACCAAGGCCATGCTTCCCTGCCTGCAGACAAAGCCGAGCTGTTCCCACCTCCGTAATCACTTCCTGCTCACCTCAGAACTGGACCTTGGGGACACAGAGCCAAGCCTCTGGCTCCCACTCACGGAAAGCTCTTATGCGTGTGTGTAAGCACGCGAATCGTCCCGTTGACTCAAAAAGCAGCATCCAGAAACACCCACATGGGGAGAAGGGGGAAGAAGAAGGGTGGCTTCTCACCCTTCAGGATCAGAGAGGACCCCAACCCACTACAACCAAAAGCCTCATTGTCTGACAATAAATCCTTATCTCACATCATCACAACAAAGGAAACAGGCTCAGCTCATGTCATGAACCACCTAAGACACACGTGTGTTATTCTGGGAGCAAGACCCTTCCCAGCATTGCTCTCACCCCTGTGCTTCATTAGCACAAAGGCACGGCAGGCTGTGTCGAAGCCTTCCATTAGAGAAGAGACCATTTCCTTTATACACACACAGTGCTGCTCACAGTTCAGCTGACCTCCATGGTCCCCCTTCCTCCATGAGGACACTTCAGTGCCATGAGCACTGCCCTGTCTCCCCACTTCTTCTTTACAAGACCATTCCCACTGATTGTGTGGCATCACTACACTTAGAACTCCTGTCCTTCCCTTTCAGAAACTGCTTTAAGGACCCTCAGAAACTTGTGTTTTCCTTCTCCCTTTGCTCCTTCCCCAAAGGACAGAACACACAAACTGCTGGATGCAACTTCTCTACAAGCTCAGCACATCACTGATATTCTGCCTTTCCTCCATCTCCAGTTATCTACAGAAGAAGCTGGGTCGATGGACAGCGGCAAGCACAGCTCAAAGAGCTGGAATGACTTCCATGGCTGCATGCTGAGACAGAACCAACATGAGAACACACCAAAATCACTGACCTGCCAGACCTAAAAGCAGTTGCATGAACAGTCATTAAGTTTTACAAGCAACATGCATCCTTCTGCTGGACAGGCACATACATCCCTCCTGGTACAGGTGGTTAATAGGAAGTGGGGAAAATCCCATTTTCATCAGGGTGTCCAGAACACATCGGGCTGTTTGAACAGCAACAACCACTAAAGAAATAGACATTAACTGTTTAAAAGTTGTTCTTCCTTCAGCATGGGCAACTAAGCCTATGCCAAGAAAATGATGGTCCCTTTATGCAGCTGCTTCTCAACACTACAAGTTCATGTTTTATCATCAGTATTCATTGAAAACATGATCTCAGGTCTGATGAGGAAGAATAAAGCACTGACACTTGCTCAGAGAAACAGAGATCCTGTTCTGGAATTCCTTACTCCCAAAAGGACAGAGAGAAAGCAGGGAATATAGAGGTAATCTGATTCAGGAAGATCATTTCTTAAGTGCTTTCTCAGAGACACCTGGATACTCCAACCACAGGAGCAGTGAGCAGACAGCACTGCAATGACAGGACAATGAACTCCCGTTTTGCCTTTGCATCTTGTTTACTACAAGAACTAATATATTTGGGTTCAAAGATACAATGAACAAGCATAAAGGCAGGGGATTTAGAGCAACCGCTAAATAAAGTGGTCTTTCCCTTTCAATGATTGCCTCAACTACAGCTGTTGGCATGTAAAACCCTCCTGGAACACCCATCACTGTAATACTCACCAAGCAAAAGGAGGATTCCCAGCCCTGGAAGCGAAGGCAGCATTCCTGCAGAGGTCTTCAGAGCTCTCCCAGAAGCACAGAATCACCTTATCCCAGCCAAGAAAAATCAAACGTGAACAATACTTAATTGTAAAACCAAACTAAAGAGTAGGAAAGTTAACAGGTGACTGTCTCCTGTGCAAACTTATATGCACCAACACCCTTCAAACCTGTCTGAAACTGGACCCAAAGCACACACAAAACTACTGAGGGTCCTCTATGCCTGGCAAAGCACAGAGCTGCACACAGGGAATTCAGAGTTAAGCTGAATTCAAGCTCCCCTTTGGCAGAGGAGAGTGTGAGTTGCACCACCCCACTAGGACGTTTAACTGTGGCACTTACCTGCAAGCCACTACTCAAGAGATACTTAGTGTGCAGAGCTGTGATGACCGAGGGCTGCTTTTCACTGAGCAAAGCAGGGTGTGCCTCTGGCTTCTCAAAGCTGCATCTGAAATTACAGGATGGGTTTGGAGTACTGGGCATACCTTTAAGTCCTTGAGAACACAAATGTTGAGCAGTACAAATAAATGAGTTATTTGTTAATGCCTGTCATTCCTAGGATACAGAGCAAACACTAAGCCTATAGTGAGGCTGCCTGGAGTAAGCAGAGAGTAGCTGCATTCCCTCCTGCCCTGCACAGGATGCTTCTGGCATTTACAGGAGGCAACAAAAATAAAGCTGTGCTCCAGCACAGAGCTACTTCAGGACCACCTTCCTCCAGTCACTAAGGAAATGTTTGTCATCAAGATACTTTGCTTCAGTGGAGCTTGAAACCTCTGCTTACCTCAGCTGGCTCCAGAGGGAAACCACACCATGGAACAGATGGCAGCTCCTCTGGTGGGCAGCCAGGACATCTTCAGATCACAGATATGGCCAACTGGGAGCTCTGCTCCAGGCTCAGCGAGCTCTGTCACCTGAAACACAGAGCCCTCCACTCAGGACAGAGGGATCAGGAGAGCTGAAATCAAACCTGCAGCCCTGCAGTAGGGTAAGGCTGGGCTGGTGAGGGCAAATCCTACAGCATGGCCATCTCTTAATTCCTTGCTTGGGGCACACTGAGCCTCATGCCAAGGTGCCCAACATCTGCACCCAAGTGCCACTGCGGGCTTTTACATCAGCACCCATTGTAGCAGCGTGTTTGCACTCACAAGCAGCACAGCAATGAGACCACTGAGCAGGAATGTTGTTATCTGGTGCCTCCAGAATTGTAATCCCAAAGACCCCTGTCTCCCTGGCACCAGAAATGGCCTTTCCCTTTATTTGCTTGCTGTAGAGATCCCAGGACACAACTCTCTGGGCTTTCCAATTCCTGCAGGCTCCTCTAGTTTAAAACTAAGCAATGTTCTTATTCAAGAGATCACATTTGGTTTTAAGGGGTCTTTATGCTCCTGCATGCTGCAGGAGCTGAGGAATGGGCTTGCCGTGTTCCTTCAGCTGAAGCACATGTGGTGGTGTCCCCCATGATCTCCCCAGACCTGTGCAACAGCAGCCAGGGGGATCTCCTGATTCTGACTAAACCTGTGCTCCCCTCGAGGTAATTTTGGAACATCTTTGTTGTGTCACTTTATTGATGCTTTTCAAGGCAAGTTTTTTCATAAACCAGATTTTTCCCTGCCTTAGGCTTGCCCCATCATGCCCACTTCTAGCTCCCACATTTGTGGCAACACCAGGAAAAGTACATGTTGACTCACATCGTCACCAGCTCTTTCCACACTCCCTTCTTTCCTACCATGCTTAACGTGCTTATCAGCTACTTTGGAACAAGTGCAACTCTGATTCATAATGTAGTTTGTCTGACGCAGGTGATGCCCAATTGAAAGTGACTCTCATCAACACCCATCCCAACTTACTCAAATCAATACAAACTTGAAATGCATCATTTGTAAGTAGCCAGAGTCACAGACTCCTGGCTCGAAGCAGGAAACCTCCAGGATTTCCAAGTGGGGTGTCCTGGCGATGGATGGGGATCCTTCAATCAAGTTTCAAACACCAAAGCTTTCAGCATCTTGTGCTTTTGGATATTCAGCATTGCCAGCAAGCTGTCCATGACAGAGGGTCAGACAGGTCTGTGTTGCTGGGGAGCCCTGGACATGCCAAGTGTTGGGATCTTCTGCTCCTGTCAGCCAGGAAGTCATGCACACCTAAAGAATGTTCAGAGCAGCCCTGTGATGGGGAGAGAAACCAGAGTTCACAAAGGCAAGGAGGAACCTCCATCTCTAAACAAGCTGACACTTCCCTTAGGTCTGTCCACAGGGCGGCTGAGCAGAGACATCCAGTCCCTGCCACCTGCACTAATCCTTCAGCAGCTGAGCCAGGAGCACAGAGCCAAGGTGTGGAATGAACAAGAAGGTCTTTGATTCAAAGAGCACACAGTTGAGGAGATGAAGTAAGAGGAGCTCAGAGATGGGAAGACAGGCAATGATTTCAACACAGCAGTAGGTGAGCTGCTATCACGCTCACAGTGTTCAAGTATTTTTGAAGACTTCATAGCAAAGCAAGAGTCCAATAATCACACAGAATAAGGCTGGAGCTGATTTGTTGCATTGCATCTGCTCAAGTGAGCCTAAGTGAGAGTTACAGCTCCCCAGTTCTGCATCTCAGTCTCTAGCAGACCCCCCAAGGCTGGGGCAGGAGGGGAGGCAATGAAAGTGCATGGAGGGGCAGGAGGGGACCAGGTCTGAGCTGTGGGAAAATGAGTCAGAGCCTCCTCACCCAGCCTGGCTGTGCGAGTGGAGCATCAAGGGCAGCACAAGCGCTCTTCAGCAACACTGAATCGGAGAGTTGATCCCGGAGGTGGTGCTGCCATGCCAAGCCAGGTGTGGCACCAGAGAATAAACCCTTCCTGATGCCATCCCCACCATGCACACCAGCCACTCTGCTCAGCATAGTCACTGCACTTCCCCTTGGGTTCCATCCGGAACAAAAGTGGCTTTGTGTCCCTTTGGAAAAGCCAGGCCTCCCATGGGATCAGAGGAGCACCATTCCAGGATGGGACTCAAGCTTTTACTACAGCAGAACTCCTGTGTAACTTTGTGAGGGCCATCAGAGCTTACTGTGGCCAGACACTCCTCTTCATTAACCTTAAACACAGAGCATGATCCAGAATTGGAAGGCAAGGTTTAAGAACAGGAAAAGCAAAGCACAACATAAGAAACTTTGCTGAACAGAAACCAAAAGAGGCTGTTAAAGAGACTAAAAGGCTGCAGGTGCTGTGGAAATTCTATAGTCACACTGAAGGCTGAAAGCAAACACGTACCACATAGCAAAGACAAGCAAACTGTCGTAACTGCAGAGTAAGGCAAGGGAGGCTGCTGGAAGCAAGACAGTATTATCTGTTTCTTCATTAGATGTCTCTTGAAGGAGGAATTTGCCAGGGTCCTGCTGGGACAACATCACCCAGGTATAGAAAGAGGATCTGGAGCCACACAGCTCTGAAAGGGAAACTAAATTAATTCTTTGTATCCCTGTCCATCACACTGCATCCCTTCATTGTGTGAGCACATCTAAGAGGGAATCTCCCATCAGTAGGTGCCAAAAGAAGAGGCTGCAGAACAAAATCACACCAGATTGCTCAGACAAGGTAGACTCCATTGAAGAGTCCTGGAGGAGCACAACATGGCACAGCTGCAGAGCTCAACCCTTGCTTTAATTACCCTTTGGACAACAGGTCAGAAGGTGACAGACATAACAGCAGCTTTTAGGAGCATCTCCAAACCAGACTGGACACAGAATCAGAAGGAAAGACCTCAAGTCTCAGCCTAGAGCAAAGCTTTTCTCTTCGGTGAGGCAACAAACACACAGACTTGAGCCAAACCTGACAAAGGGAAAGGTTTGGAGCTCACAGAAGGGGTGATGCAAAACCTGTGGTCTAAGGCTCCAAGCCCACAAGAATGGAGTTATGGTACAGTCATTACTTGCACTAAGCTCCACCTTTTATCCTCCCTGTACAGATCTGAGGCTTACTGGGACTTGGAATGCAAAGGAAGACTCCCACTGGCTGAAAGAAGCCTGTGTGAAACCTCTTCCTTCCTTCTCTCTCCAAAAACACTAACAAGGAAACACTGCTCAAAAAATGCCCAGCTGTGAGAACTGGGACCTTGGTGGCACTGAATCAAACAGCATTGCCCAATGGCTCACTGTGTCCTTGCACAGCAGTCCTGATCCTGCTCTGGACCAAAGCTGCTGTCACCTACCTGCAGAATCACAGAGGAGTAACCCAGGAGAGCTCTGCAGGCACTCACCAGAACATCTCCTGGCTTAAGAGTGGCTCAGCCTTTCCAAGCACTCTGCCTGGAGCAATGCTCTGTGTTGGCAGCCTGAAAGCTTCTGGGTAAAGGCACTTTTGGAAAGCCTCATCTTGGAAGTAACCTATAAAGAAGATTTTCCTCTTGAACATAACTGCTGAGGTCAGTGTTGGGAAGGAGAGCTCTGAACAGGCAACTGTGATGCTGCAGCAGAGCATTTTGGGCCATTTCAGCTACAGAGCCACTTTTCTCTGCAAACCAAAGCCATCACAGGACCAAAGTGGTAGATCAGAAAAGGAGCTGACTCTCCACACAGGAAATAAACTGCACAGCTCTGCCTCAAGGAGTGGCAGATACAAGAAGTAGCCACTGGTTCAGAAAGCGACTGAGCAACATTTATGCCCTTAGATCAATGCGAGAACAGTTCCGAGTTGACAGGAGTGATTCTTATCTCAGGGTAGATTTTGAAAGGAATGCATGAGTGCACAGCTCATATCCAGCCATGTGCCTGTGTGCCTTATGTGCCTGCCTGGTAAATGTCAGCCAGAGATTCTGATAAACAAGGCAACATTTGGTTCAATGAGCAGCTTGTCTTACCCCTGTTTGCTTTAGCATTCGGTTACAAGCAAAAAGAAACATTATTGGTTTCAAGATGTTGCTGCACCCACACTTACAAATGCCAGTGGGGTCACCAGAACCTGAGAGTGAGGGTTTGTGTTTTACAGCTCAAGCAAGTCCATCCATCCTCCCCTGCCTGCACTGACATGCTTTTGCTTGAGGCTGCTGCTAAGCTGCGAAGGAGGAGAGAAGAAAGCCAGGGGTCAGTGAGGGAGGAAAGCCAAGGCAGGGAGCTGCCTACCATCAAACACATGAATGCTCGGTCACCTCAGGACCAAAACCCAATCCTCATTTATTCCCTGCTGTAGTAACTCCAGAGCAAGACCAGCTCTGGCCACACGACACTCCCACAGCCATTTTCTGCATGCTGCTAAATGATGTGTAATAATACAAAGGCAGCAGAAACGCGTAAGACTGGATAAAAAGTCCAAATAGCATCAAATACCAGTTTACAGCTGGAATTAAACCCCAACTGCCATGTTACACCTTGCCAGGGGTTTACACAAAAGCTTTTGTTTGCTTTCTACCTCCCTTTCTCCTCTGTAATGTTTCTCTTGCACAAAGTCAGAAACCACCTACATCTAACCCTCATACCTTGACCTGAATTAAGAGCCAAACCAAGCTAAACCAAAAGGTGAGTACTCTGCTATCTCATCTTCCCCTTTCAACAAGGTTTCTGTTCATGCTGGTGACTAACTGGCTGCACTAGAGAGCACAAGTGTTTAGTAATGCCCTAGCCCTACCTGCTTAGCTGCCCACCAGGGCAGGGTCTTGAGCCTATGCTTACTGGAGGCATTAACAGCCAGGACTAAGAAGCACAACCAGTTTAAACATCACATTACTGGAAGCCCAGTTTTAAGCAGGGGGAGGCCCAGAGCTCACACATGCTCCCAGAAACCCAGCCCAGCCTTGAAAGGCTGCTCAAGAAGAAGCAGGCTGTCACAACACTGACCTCAGCCATCAGTTCAGGCTGTACCATGGTGCTCACAGCATTAGAAGTACCTGGCACTCCAGGAACAGCACTATTGGTATCAGCTGCTGTGCCATGTTCTCACGGCTCCCACGTCCTCTCGCTGAGTGGGTCCTCCCAAAGCACAGACTCACCTTCCAGAGGGCCACACAAGAAAGAGTGAGGGGCTGCAGGCACCCAGCAATGTCCCTGCTCCTTTTGGCTCTGTTGTGAATATCATCAGCACTTGGTCATCTCCACCATACACTGAAGTGCAGCAAAATACAGCTATAATTGACAGGCACTCCTTATTCTCAAGGACAAAGCTCTGCCTCTGTATTTTAGAGCCTCGGAAACATGGTATTCTGTATGAGTCAGCCACTTGCTAAGACACTGTGTGTGTTCTCAGTTGCTTCTCCTTACAGCAAGGCTGACACCTTGTGATGCAGCAGAGCAGTCTGACCTGCCCTGTCCTGTTCTTTATATATGTATTTATATGCACACGTGTGTGCACATTGTCACCTATAGGGTGACAGGTTACACACAGCCCCAAGGAAGAAGTGAGGGAAAGGCAAGAGCCCAGATTAGGAAAGTCAGAGATGCAGCTCATGAACTGGGAAGCATAACCCAGTTCTAGCATGACTAAAGCCCACCTCCCACTCTCCCTGAGCCTCAGTCAGCCAAAGGTCTGACACTATAAGTACCTTCTCCCCACACCACTGAGCATCTTGCTATGCCAAGCACCTGCAAAGGGTTTACTTCAGCTGGTCCTGCCCCTTCCTGCTCTCCAGGGTAAGAGAAGGAAGGTTTAACCCCTTCCTGCTACATCTGATGAAAAGTAAACACGTACCAAGCAGCTCAATCACTGAAACTGGCTGAACATCACATTCACCACAGCACATGGAGCCATACACAGGCAATCAGACTGGCTGTGTCCTGATTTCCCAGGACAGGAAAGGCAGGGCAAATATAGGACATTAAGAAAGCGCGTTAAGAAGTACATGGCAAGGTCAGAGCTGTAGAGAGAACTGGGGAAGGTAAGAAAAGCACTGCAGGGTCAGCTCTTGTTCCCACCTCCTGCAACCTGTCAGCCCTGTAGGTACCTATAGGGTCACTGCCCCAAGCCACAAGAGCTGTGCAGAGCCCACAGCACCTCCCTTGCTCTGGGGGTTCAGGATGCCCATCAGAGCAGTCACCGCGCTCCTGGACCAGGTTGCCACAAGGGACATGCGAGCACCAGAGGGCACCAGGAGGCCTGGACACCCTCCAGCTCTCTCCTGGGAATCTCTCCCACTGCCACTGGAGGTCTCTGCTAAGCCACTCACCCGGGGAAGGGCCGCGGGGAAGGAGCTGCTGTTAACTGAGCTGGAGGATTTCACACAACAGCGTCTGCTCCTGTGGAAACTCTACCGGGAAATGCCCATGACAAACGTTAAGTCATTTCTGTTGGGGTTTTTTTGTCTATCAGATAGAAATATAGAATCAGACTGGCTTGGGTTGGAAAGGACCTTAAAGCTCACCCAGTTCCAACCCCCTGCCACGGGCAGAGACAAAGGGATAACCATCTTATCAGGAGAATATAAATTCCATAGGAAGACAAGAACTTCAATGACAAGCTCCAAACAGCAGTGGCTGATAAGACACAGGAAGAGGAGATATTAAGTTACATATGGTCTGCTGAGAACATGCTCACAAATGTCCTGCCTAGCAGCAGAGAACAGCTACTATTGAAGTTAATCACAGGTGAACCTTCAGACTTCCAACTATGGGATTTTCACGGCCAGATACAAAGCATACCTGTAAGATGAGCCAGAAGAGTTCCTCCTGCTCCGAGATGAGATGACCTTCATCCCACTCCAGCCCTCACTTTACCTTAACCTGGGTGCACAAACCAGTGTAAAAAGCTCCTCCTGGGAGTAATGTGGGAAGCACATCCACCACTCCAACCCAGAGCCAGGATGTAAACAGCAAGGGCTTCTCTACTGCTGATCTGTGCCAGGCTCATGCCTTATGAAAGGTTCTAAACCAGGCCTCTAAAACTGTTAACATCCATAAAACATTTGTGTATGAGTGAGGGAGAGACTGCTGCTTGTCCTGCTCCTGCTGTTCCTATGAGTTAACAAAAGCCAAGCTGAGCAGCCTGAGCATGGCCCAGCCTCACCTCTCAACGTGAGGACTCTGCTGCCTGCTCTCACAGTGGGAGTGGAAGGGAAAGGAAATTCAAGCACCTGCTTTGCTTTGCTGTCCAACTCTGCTGACAAAAGAAAAAGTGAATTGCCAAGGTCAACTCCCCAGCAAGGACACAGTCAGGTCATATTTCCAACCGTTATTGTTCACCAGGAGAGGAAGGAAGGGGAGGAGAGCAGCAAAGAGGAGAAATTGGGGTCATTTTGCCAATTATTCCTTCACCACTTTTTCTGCTAAGCTTCATCAAGGCTTTCTAACAGCTCTGCTCATCACCTGCTGCAATTCCTTCCTCCCTCTGAGCTCTGCTTTCCTGGAAGCACTGAAGTTCAAGAAAGGATGCTGATGATGGCAGCTGAGATCACCTTCTACATATTACTGACATGGCCTTGGAATACACAGCTATGAGCTGCATAGACTGTGCATTCTGCTCCCCCACGTCAACAGGACAGTGGTGGAGCTGCTGCCCCTCAGCATCCTGTGCCCATACTGCCAAGCTTTGGAAACGCTTTGTGCTGCAGTCACCTTTGCATCAGTAGTTATTGATCAGGCAAAGTATCAGTCATGGGTTCCTACCTCACTCTGTCCATGTGACTGGAGCTGACTTCACTGAGCAGGAATAGAGCAGGTCCAAAGTCCCCTTGGAGCTGGTCCTCTCTGTGGGTCCTATGTGCACTGCATGGGGATATAGCCCAGAGTTAGAACTGGCTCTGATATCATCTCTTAAATCATTAAATAATTTAAAATATGGTGTCTTCTGTGCCTTTCGTTAACGTCACCATGGCTGCCCTGAAGGGACAGAGGTTGACTCAGTTTCTAACACTGCCTTATAACTAGACCTGTAGGTTTTTTCCTTTCTAGGGATTGCCTGTAACATCCAAAGAGGAATGAGAAACTGGACTGACATAAATCTTGGGGAATTCAGAGCAACTCCCCCATCACAGTCACTTACACATTCTCAGGCCTTAATCCAGAAGAAATGGGCATAACACATAGCAAAACTGAGCACTGGTGCTGGCCCTGCCTTGGAGACTTCACCATCTCTGCACAGAGCAGGGCCAGGTTCTTGTACGAACCCACCTGCACTTTGCTAACACAACCCATCCATTACTATACAGCTTAAAAGTCTCTACTATGTAAGTACTCAATGAGCAACTCCACATAATTGTGTATGAACCTACCTTTTTCCTGTGTAGGAACTAAATGCTCAGAGCCTGAAAGACTTGTTGGGACCCACTTTGGGGTTTCACCTTGAAGTAGTAAATACACACAACTCAAGTGACTGAGTGAAAGGGGACTTAAGAGTGAACATCAAGTTCTCCCTGGTACAGCCACCCTTGTGCTTGTTTAGAATGCAAACAGATTGCAAAGGGCATGTTCCCCACTGCTTCACACAACCCAATTGTAACCAACTTCACAGATGACTTTCGCTCCTTCCCTTGGGATTCTACTCCACTAGTAAAGCATTTCCAAATGAGTTTATGGGAAAGCTATCAGGAAGTAGAACAGTTATTCCAGGCCCTTGCCTCTGTGGACAGCCTCCGTGGATTCAGAGCTGATGAGGGGCCTTAATATTTATTTCAGCACCTCCTGTAACCAGAAGAGCAACAACACATATGAAACCCCACACTTTCTACTGTGCTCTCCGCCTCTGGTTAGTATGATTCAAACCTTAATGAGAAGGCATTCTAGCCCAGAGAAAGCTCCACAACACTGCGAACAACAAGGGCATCTGTTCTTCAGAGCTCATCACTTCTTCACAATCATCTAGAGTTGATGTCAGCATCACGTAGAAACCTGCAGCCCGGTGCATTTGTTGGTGAAGGCGTTGTTTGGAGCCCCATCCTTTCACCTTAACCAGAGGTTTTGAAGCTACAAGGACAAAACCCAGCAGTGCTTTCAGGAGCCAGCCTCAGTCACTGCCAGTTTCCCTGTGCACTCTGCTTGCAGCTACACCTGGAAGGGACAAGCAGCTCTGCTTATTGTCAGCAATCTGCACTGAGCCTTTCCCATTAAGTACCTGGGGGAACTTCCACAAGCAGCACCAAGGTCTTGTTTGCGAAATAAAGCTCTTGTTCAACATGCACTATGTTGGATTCTTCAAGAGCCCAACTTTGCAAGGCTGTCCCGGCAACCCCAACACTGGGAAACATCCGAGCAGGGTCTGCAACCGAGATGCCAAGTTCTCAACCAGGCAGCACCGCAGTCTCTCCAGCAGCCTTGCAAACCTGTTCACTGCTTTCTCCACTGCTTCTCATGTAAGTGAAATTGTTTCCTTCAAAGGACAAGCCATTTCTCACACTCTGACCCTCTAACACACAAAACATCATGCATTCACACGAGCACAGCTGTGCAGGGAGGAGTTAAGGCTTCAAACCCTTAAGCTGTGTGAGCAGCAAGCCCTCCTGCTGCCACCCTGGTGGGTGCAGCCCCAGGGAGGATGACAGGTACCCAGGCCACCTCCACAGGCTCAAGAGCTTTGAGGACCAAGAAGGGTGACAGGTACCCAGGCTCAAGAGCTTTGAGGACTTACTCTGCAACATGAATTATAGACCCATAGAACAGTTTGGGGTGGAAGGGACCTTCCAAGCTCATTTAGTTTAACATGTTGCAATAGCAGGGACGCCTACAACTAGCTCAGGTTGCCTAGAACCACATGCAGCCTTGGATGTCTCCAGGGATAGGGCATCCACCACCTCTGTGGGCAATCCCCTCCCTCGACGCTCCGTCGATGCAGCCCAAGATATGACTGACGAAGAAACCTTGCACAAGCCTCACAGTATTCACAAGGCAAAAGGCCACGACATCTCCGTCTCTATAATGCCTACACCTTACCTCAGTCTCACACCTCCCACTGCAGCCCATGAGTCAGCGGACACCCAGCCCTGAGGGACACCCTGCCCTGCCAGCGCGCCGGCCCCCCTCGCCCCCACACCCGCCATCGCGGCCGCCCTCTACGCCGTCCTTTCCGGCAGTGTGGCACCTCTCCTTTTACGACAGCGCGGCGTTTCTCCTTTTACGGCAGCGTGGCGGCTGCCTCCCCGCTGCGCACGGCGAGATGGCGTCCCCGTTCAGCGGCGTGCTGCAGCTCACCGACCTGGACGATTACATCGGGCCCTCGCAGGTGGGTGCGGGGCGGGGAGCGGGGCCAGGACGCGACTTGGGCCCGCAGACCACAGCTTCGGGAGCCGCGGGGTGGGCGCGGCCAGCGCCGCCTGGGGGGCGCGGGAAGATGGCGCTGAGGGAGGAGGGTGACAGCGGCCGCCTGCTGTGGGGGGACCTGATCGCTCCCTACACCTGCCTGAGAGGAGGATGGAGCCAGGAGGGGCTGGGCTCTGCTCCCAAGGGATAGGACGAGAGGAAACGGCCTCAGGCTGCACCAGGGCAGGTTTAGATGGAGCTGAGGAACAACTCCTGCCCCAAAGGGTGCTCAGGCATTGGAACTGCCCAGGGCAGGGCTGGAGTCACCGTCCCTGAAGTGTTCGTACACCGTGGAGAGGAGGCCTCAGTGCCATGGGTCAGTGGTGGCCTTGGCAGTGCTGGGAACGGTTGGACTGGGTGAGCTTGAAGCTCTTTTCCAACCTCATTGATTCCATGAGTCTATTCGATCCTAAATAAAAGGGGAAAAGCAGAGACATACCTCGTTGTCTCCTCCATGTGCAGGGAATAGAGAGGGCAGTGGTGCTGATGGGTGCAAACCTCTGTCAGTAGCAGAAGAGAAATATCTTGGCCCGGCAGCCGGTCGGTCATTCCCACCCTGATCTGGAAACTGCCCTGATGTTAATCTAAGACCCCCCAAAACCCCCTAACCCTAAATGAGTTTATTTGTACACTTATCCACATAGACGTTCATGCCAGTGTACAGGAGTGGATGGCAAAAAGAAGGTAATGAGCAGCAAGGATGGGTCGGGGTTATTCCTTTTGGAGTCTTCAAGCACTAGCAAAAGTATGAGAGTAATCACAGAATGGGTTGGAAAGGACCTTAAGATCATCTAGTTCCAAGCCTCCCGCCATAGACACATTGGCTGACAGCAGTAAAAACGCTCTGAAATGAGCTCTGTGGAATGGGGCAGAGCAAACTCCATTAACTCCTTGTAGTACTTGGGTTTCCTGGTGAAGTCTTTCACATACATAATGCAGTCTGCTTTCTGTTTCAAGTACAGATTGTATTCAGTATCACTGAAGCATCGCAGTTACTTGGTCCTGCCAGTCTCTGCGGGACATATAGTATAGCTGGATTAATTATGGAGGGGAGACCTGAGGATGTTGGCAGAGCAAGGATGGTAAAAGGCAAAGAGGATCCCAGCTACAGAAGTAGGGCAAGGAGTCATAAGGTGCCTAAACAATAAAAATCACACAAAATGCAAAAAACACCCCTGAGACTCCATCACAGAACAATACAGAACACTGGAGGGAGTCCATCTGAGGTCGTCAGAGCCCTTCCCACATTAAATGAGCCTTCATTGGCACAAGGCACATGTTGACTGTAGTGGCCACGCCTCCATCGCTTAAAACTTGCAATGAGTGCATCTGTAAGAGTGGAGAGAGGAGACTGCAGAGAAGCCTCTGTTCCTTTCAAGGCTCCCTAAAACACCGCTGTGTTCTTCAGAAAGAACAGCAAAGCGTCCTCTGCTTTTGGTATGATGCTGGAAAAGTGTTCCTTCTGTAAGAAAGGGGTAAGAAGTTTTGGCTTGCACATTTTCCCTCCGTGATTGTAGAGGCTGTAAAATCCAGCATAGCTTAAGGGAGAGTAAGAAGCAGCAGCATTCACTATAGAAATAGCTGTTTGATCTAGTAAATCTACCTCTTTGTTGCTCATGTTCTCACTTGAAGGCTTTATTTCTTTTTCAGGAATGTATCAAACCTGTAAAAGTGGAAAAAAAGCTTGGGAAAGCAGCAGCCAAGATCAGAATTGAGGCAGATGGAAGCTATTTTCAGGTCAATCAGGTCGGTGTGATTTTTCTTCTGTGTTGTGTAAAATAGCCAGAAAACCTGAGTGTATTGTTGAGGATTTGAATAGTCTACAACTATTTAATGCCTGCATAATGTCTACAGCTATTTGATTTATGAGAGGATCAGGATGTTAGAAAAGTGTCACTATTGCAGTCAGCATTCTCATACCCATTTTCCAAAGTCCAGCTTTTGATTACCTGGTTTTATAAGCAATAATTCCAGTCGTGTCAGTCTTTTAGGCTCTGAAACACTGGCTTTGATTAGTGATGACTTTCAGTATCCTAACAGATAAGCCAAGTCTATTTTGCCATTGGTACTTAAGTATTAGCAATTCCTAGGTTATTTGTGACAATGTCTATTATTGCATTATGTCACAGTGAGGGTCAATTAAATAACCTCAGATTGTGCTCTGATTTTGTCATAATAGTTCAAATTATTTGTTCAATAGCCTGCACAATTCATAAGATTCCCAAATTAATGCCAAGTTTTGCAGGATGATTTTCCTATTTACCCAGAACAGGTCAGCATTTCTTAGTTCACCAAGCTGGGAATTCATCTCAAAATGGTACATTTAACTTCAGGCAGATGATGACCTTGTCATTTAGAAAAGGGGGATACAGCGCTTCCAAAGAGTCCAAGGTTTCTTATTTTACAGTTTTAATTTAATGCTATCTAATTGCTTGGGCTGTTTCTGCCTATATTGAGAAGTGACATTTAAGAGGAGAGTCTCATGGGAAAACAGACTTATTCAGGTCAAATACTATGAAAAACTCTTCCTTCCAGTGGCAAGGCACACACTGGGATTTGCTGTGACATTTTTCCCAGCAGTGCCTGAGTTTTGCACGCAGAAGGACTGCAGAACACTCAGTATCAATGGAACAGTGTTAGTGAGCTGTAGTTTGGTTACATGATCTATGCACCAGGAGTGAAATTAAGGGTTCTGTGAAGAAACAGCTCCAGTGTATTCAGCTGGGGGTTGGAACTAGATGATCTTAGGTGCTTTCCAACCCAAACCATTCTAGGAATACCATGAGCAGTATCTGATAGAGGTGGCAAAGCTGGCATGCTTTCTCCAGGGCAATATTCCATGCACGCTGGAGATGGTGCTTAAAGGCTTAGTTAGGATCTCTGTGGTCTATAGTCTCGTGGTTAAAACAGTGACTGCAATCTTCAGCCACCCACAAGTTGAAAACCCAAGCAAGAGAAACCCTCTTTGCCTCTGGGATCATCGAATTCCAGCTTTTTGGAGCAGTGTTAGCCCACCACGTAGCACAAATAGTTGTGGCCTAAGCAACTGTTTACATTTGATGGAAGTTACAGTCTTGGTCTTGTTAGGCTTATCCTGAAGTTCCTCAGCACGTTTGCATCTGGTGCCAAATAATCCTATTCAAGCAGGAGACTTCAAAGATATTTGTCACCCTCCTCATCTTACTAAAAGATACTTTTCCAATGATAAGCTGAGAACGTAAAAAGGCAACATAGTAAAGGTGGGAAAACTGTACCTCATTCTACCTATGATCAGAACTGACTCTGATCTGTTTCTTTACAGGATGGAGGAGCACAGAAACTGGAAAAGGCTAAAATTACCCTCAACGACTGTTTAGCTTGTAGTGGCTGCATCACATCAGCAGAGAGTGTTTTAATCACTCAGCAGAGCCACGAAGAGCTCTACAAAATGCTGGCTTTTAACAAGGTGGGTGAGAAATCATGGCAAATGAGTATCAGAGAGCTGAGGACATTCTCAGTGCACTGTTGTGCTCCTTCCAATGTCATAAGAACATGGGTTTGGAAAGGACCTTTAATGTTGTAAGTTACTGACTTCAGAGTTAAGTATCTGATGTAGTGTGCTGAGAGTTCTGCATGGACCTTACTAATGTTGTCTGAACAGTGTTGTTTGTTGGATTTTTCAGACTGCCACTCCCAGTGCACAGAAGTTGGTGGTGGTTTCTGTTTCACCCCAATCCAGAGCTTCACTAGCTGCAAGGTGTAAAATGGGTGTCCTGGAAACAGCAAAGAAGCTGACTGCCTTCTTGAAGAGTTTAGGCAAGTGTGGCGGTGTGTTCTGTTAATCACAGAGGGGTTAAGCATCACAAGGACCACACCAATGTGATGTGATATAACCTCCCCATGGACTCACAATGCTTCATAATTGGCATTAGCTAAAATGAGAACTATCTACAGCTATACTCAATGATAAACTTGGAGTGATGGAAGGAAGGAACTTTGCATTTTAGATTTGGAGCCCTCTTGCCACTTTTGCTCATCTAATTGTGCTAGGGAAAGAGGATCACTCATGACTGCAGGGGTTGGTACCTGTAAATAAGACATGTGGTTTGAGTCTGGTTTGACTGGAGGGTTTTGTTGTAGTTTGCTGTCTCTTCCCTGGGAATTCTAACCCAGATGCTGTACTTTCTAGGTGTGCACTACGTTTTTGATACCACCTTCTCAAGAAACTTCAGCCTATTGGAGAGCCAACGAGAGTTTGTGAAACGCTTTCGAAAGCAGTCAGAAGACAAAAAGGCTTTGCCAATGCTTGCTTCTGCCTGTCCAGGTATGGCACTGAATTACTTATGGAAATAATACAATGGCATATGAATAGTACAGAACAGAAACCCCAAAAGCTGGTCAGAAAACTGTAAGCAGATAGATGTACTTCGAGGATTACTCTCTTCACAATACACAGAGATCTCAGTGTTAATAGCAGTGATCCATGCAGTTACCTAATGACGTGTAAACTGGATGTTGTGTGACACTTCCTTTGCTTTCTGTGCTGAAGCCAGGCTGAAAATAGTTATTAATGGTTATTAAGCCTAGGATTGAGGGGGGGGGGCAGAGGGCTGCTTGTTCTGTTCTAATTTAGTTTGCTAATTACACTCTTACCAGGTTGGATCTGCTATGCAGAGAAAACCCATGGCAGCTTCATCATTCCTTATATCAGTACCACCAAGTCCCCACAGCAGGTCATAGGCTCCTTGATCAAGGGCTATTTTGCAGAGCAGCAGGTAAGGCTCTGAAGCGTGCACTGTGCTTCATGGCAAACAGCTGAAACTGAAGGCTTTAAGCTGCTATTTTGTATTTTGCTATATGTTATACGTTAAAGGTAAAAATTCCCTTGCAGAAACCAGCAAAGGCAACATCTTTGTATTTTATCTAATGAGAAGTTATCAACTAGGGCAGTAACGCTAAGCACATACTGCATGGACTAGTTCATACCTTGTGTGTCACTTGGGAAGGCTTGAGGGTCTTCTTTTTCAGTGTTTCTGTGCTCTCATCTTGGCTACATGTGGTCTTTTCATGTTTAGAGTAATTTATCTGAAGTTATTCAGCCAGGCAAAGCTTCAGTCAGTGCTTACGTGCAGATCATGTCTTGCCTGAAAGTGATTTGCTTGTTCCCAACTTAATGTTCTGCTGCAGTTTGACTTAGTTCTGTTCTCAGTCTTTAACCTTTGGAATCTTTCCAAATGTGAATCTGATATTTAAAGGCTAGAGCTATGGTATAACAACCTAGATTTGTCCGGTAAGAAACCTAAGCACCAGTTCTGATTGTATGATTTATTGTCCATTAATGAGCAGTGATTTAACACTTGCATTAAGTAAATGCTGACATCTGCATACTTGCTGCAGAAACTGGCAGCTGCTAAGAGTATTTGGCACAAGTTACTGAAACAATGGCCTTGAGTCAATGACTTTGTTTCCTCGGCCTGTGCTTATTTCTTGGATGGTCAGGAGTGTGTTTTTGACTCCAGATCGTTTCCTAGTTGCTGATGCAGGGGCTGGGGTTTAGTAGCACAGAAGCAGCATATTCTGTAACTGCATAAATGAGAATTCGCTTCACTGACTGACTTTAGATCATCTGCATTAGCAAAAGGAGGTGGGGGAAACCTCATTCTCATTTCTACCAGGAAAACATCTCCCTCGAGAGCTTGGTTTGATGTTGGCCAATCCAGCTGCACAGCTTTGTCTTTCTTCCAGCACTTAACACCCAACCAGATATACCACGTAACAGTGATGCCCTGTTATGACAAAAAGCTAGAGGCTTCAAGGCCAGACTTTTTCAACCAAGAGTACCAAACTCGTGATGTGGACTGCGTAATCACCACAGGTAAGCAGAGCCAGAGGCAGTCCAGCTAATGTATGGAAGCCTCAGAGCAAGGCTTTTGCTAGTTTTAATAACCCTTTGTCTCTGTAGTGTACGGAATTGCCGTATAATTACATTTCATGATGCAAATCGTGTCCTGGCAGAAATTGTAGATGAAACCTTATGTACTGATCTGTGGATTTTGGTTTCCTTTATCCTGAAAATAAGAACTTTTTATGTCTGTGATTCTGTTTCAGGAGAAGTGCTCAAGTTGTTGGAACAAGAAGGAGTCTCTCTGTCAGATGTAGATCCTGCTCCATTGGATACCATGTAAGAACAAAATCTTAGTTTCATCTTCAGTCATGCTTTCATCCACCATTTCTAGAGTTCTTCAGCAGAATTCCCCTTTCCCCTACTGTTCAACACGAGCTGCAGGTGTTTGCATCCAACTTGTTTCCATGTGTTGATTGAATCCAGACAGTTGTGCATTGAAATACTTCATCTACAGAATATGATGAACTTTTGGAGACTCTGTAGCTATTTGTTCTAGATTTTAGTAGCCCAAGGATCAGCAGCTCTCATTGTAAACCAGCAGAGCTGCTAGATTGAGCTCAGTAAGACTCTAATGGCAGAATGATCGTGGAGAGAAGTACAAACTGGGACAGCCATTTACCCATTACTGTTACTCACAGTGTGGCTGGTGGAATGCTGCAAAAATCCACCTGCAGCCTTTGAGAAGTGAGAGGATATCCATCAGTGCTAAAGAGTTTGCTAAAGCAAAGCCTGTTACTGCCCTGTGCTGTTTGCTCATCTCTGTTCCATGTTATCAGAGTTACTGTATTCCAGAGTTAAAGCATAAGTTAGACATATTCAGGTGTCTCAGCTCATATCTAGCAGCCTTGTAAAAAACCCAATCTAAGACACGTGCAAACCAGATGAGACTTTGGTTGCTTGAACTGAAGAGTAACATCTGGTTGACAACTGCACAGAGATCTAAGTGATGGCGGAAACATTAAGATCCCTTTTATTCCTCTCAGCTGATGTGCAGGGCTGGTTCTGCTCTAGCACTAAACCAAAGCATTCTTCAGTGTAAAAGACATGTCTTCATTGCACTTTGCACATGAATAAACAGAAAGGCTGCATGTTTGGCAACCTTTAGGCATTATGAAAGATAAGTCTATGGTTCCAAACCTCCAGTTTTTACGAGAGTTTTTGATCCCCCAAATATGCAGCTTAGATCAGGATTTAATCTGTTTTCAGCTGCACCCCTTGCAGCTGGGACACTCTTGAAATGTGGTTTATTCCTAAATAGGCCTCAAGTCTTTCCAGTACAACCAAGTGCCATTGGCAGCCTTTGCTTGAGAGCTGTCTGATCAGCACATGGCTGTTGACTGAGCCATGAAGGGAAAGTGCCCATACATGAAGCCTATTTCCTAGATTAAGTTGTTACAGTGGTCAGTCCTGTGCTTCTGCAAGGAAGGAGAATGTGAGGTAGAGACTCTACTGACATCCAGTCCCTTTCATCTAAGGAACACTTAGAGAGATTTACAACAATGTGCCTGCACAGAGCTTCAGTTTCCTTCTGCTACACTGCAGTGTATCCATGGTGTAGGTTTCACCCAACACATTTATTAGCACGGATCTACTTATACACACTTTTTCCTGCATTAAGCATCTTTCTCTAACATAACATGTGCACAGGTAACTTTCACATCAAAAAGAAGTATCCTCAGCTATAATAAATGCCTGCACGGTCGAGTCCCAAAGGTACAACTTCAAACCTTGCCCACGTAAACAAGTACTTCTGTTGTACCTGCTCTGTTTTTACAGCACCAACAGAAAATGGAGAAGGAAAGAGGGTTCTGAAGTGTTTGGGTTCCCTTAGGAAATGACATTATGGAAGCGTCAGTTATAACATAGAACTGAATGTCTAATGACTTGATAAACATCTCTGGCCAGGTTCTTAGGAGGACATTGTGAGCACCAGGCCTCATGCTAGCAGTGATAAAGGGCCTCTATCACCTTTGGGAGCTTTAACACACTGGGTAAATTGACTGCTTACAAACGGCACGTATTCCTCAGCACTTGGAGCACTCCGATGGCTCTTGCTCTGCTTTATCCCCCAGCACGTGGAAAAGCCCATTAAGAGGTTATTACATTTGGCAGCAGGAATGAGCCCAAGTGCCAGAAATCCCGGGACTTTTGCTGCTGTAACTGTTTGCTCCAGGCCAGCGCTGAGGCTTCACTGGCAGGCTCAGTTTAAGAGAGCAGCAGTACGTGAGGCCAGACACACTGAAACATGCTGTTAATGAAGCTCAGTTCCTGTAAACAACGTCGCATTAAAAATAGGTTCAGGGGGCGATTGCAGGCTCAAGTGTTGCCTTCTGCAGCTCTGCCGAAGTGAAGATGTTATCTGGGAGAGGCAACATCTTCCATTCGGCTTGGAACATTTTGGCCTGAGTTCAAGTGTTTTCCCTTCTGCAGCTGTTAGTGGGAGAATGCAAGTGTCAGTGCCTGAGGAGTGCTTTGAGCAGATCCCTCATCTTGTTATTCTCTCCTAACAAAAGCTATTGTTGTAGCTTCCATCTGGTGAGATGTTCTCAAGAAACATTATCTTGACCTGTGAGTGGTTGGTTGTGTTTTGGCATGTCAGGGAGAGGGAATTACTTGTGCAGAACTAGAATGGCAGAACTCGGGTTAAACACAACTGTACTGAACTTGAACCAGGATCCTGCTGAGGACAGCCACGTCCTGGCATCGCTAGCTTTGTTCACCTTTCTTAGCTGGCTTTAAGCACATGAAACCACACCAATGTGGGGTTTGTCTCTCTGTGCTTGTGGTCATAACGCTGATACCTCCCAGCAGTGATCTCTCAGGTCCCAGCAACCGCATCTAAAGTAGCTGGTTTCAAAGAACACATAGCACAGAACTAGAGCTTTCAACCATGAACTCTGCTTTTGTTGGTATTGCAGAAAAGCTTTAGCACTGAGGAGATGACCGAGCCAAGACTTGTGCCAGGTTGTGTTCTCCAAGAGAAGCATGGATTGCACAGACCCACACCACTACAGCTTTAGTATTTCTCTCCCAAATCCAGGATGTTTGTAGAGGTATTAAACAGGAAGCTAACAAACTACACATTGCCCTTATAACTTCAACATTCCCAAACATACTCTTGGTACACAAAGATTAAGTTGGCAGGATCAAGCCTGGTTGTGGCATGCAGAGGTATTTCCACTGAGCTGGACCTGAGGATGCAGGCAGCGCAGGGTTAAAGCTATAAATAGTTGGTTCCCAGGAGAAAAGGAAAAGCTAGGAGCTCAAAAAGAGTTTATTCTGTTGCCTTTGAGTCCCCTGGACCTTTGCATTTGTGCTGGTGGTTGTGGCTTATCACAGAGTCCCCTAAAACTGGTTCTTTCTTCCTTCCTGCAGATTCGGCACTGCAGAAGAGGAGCTCACAAGCCACTCTGGGGGTGGTTCTGGTGGCTACTTGGAGCACATATACAAATACGCAGCCAAGGAGCTCTTTGGAATTCAAGTGGATACCGTTCAGTACAAACCTTTAAAGTAAGAAGCTTAAAGCCCTACAGAAAGCACTGTTTTCATTGGAATTCTGTTCATGCTTTTATCTTGCTCATGGGCTGAAACCTTCCTTGCAATGTTAAACATTTTACTCCAAGGCATGGGAATTGGCTTCTCACTCCCACAGTTGCTGGGCAATAAATCAGGCAGTACTCACACAGCCTTTCCCTTGGAGACTTCGGCCCCTGCACCACCCACAGGCTTGACTTTGGCCTGGTGGATTTTCCCACTATCAAGTTGCAGCAACTTTTGGAGTCATTTAGAAGACAGAGCTCCCATGGATCTGGGCTGCCCCACCTGCAGCCAGGCTGATGAAGTAGTTGCTAATCTCACTATCACAGAACAGAAGAGCTTGTGTCAGGGCTTTGGGGCTCTTTTAACTGTGTTGTGGGAAGGCAGAAAACAAGTCCCTTGAGTCTGGGCATGGAGGCTCAGTCAGCTGAGATTCCTTGTACCAGCTACAACACTGCTGCACCACCTGCAACACTAAAGTACCATTTGTTACAAATTACATCCTTGATTAGTAATATTCAAGTTTAACATTCCCTGCACTAGGAAGCAGAAGAAACAGTCCCCCTGAGTCTCACTATGAAATACATGATAAAAATCAAATTACTCACTCTTTTATCAGGAACAGGTATTGCCACCAACCTTTGGAGTCTGGAAGCCTTCAGGAATGGTTTGCTCCCTTGTTTTATGACCCACTGCTATGTAAAAGCTTCCTCTACGTTGGCTGAAGCCAGCTGTAATGCTCTATCACAATGAAACTCTTGGTCAGGCTCCATTTGCTCAGCTTTTAAGGATTTATTCAACACAGGTGTTCCTCAGCAAAGCCAGCTCAGGTGGCAGGTCCTCCAAGCAGTCTGAAAAGGATCTGTCAGATGGTTCCTTCATCTCTTTGGGTGGCAAAGAACTAGGACAGCTTTCTTGAGCAAGAGCTGGCTTAGCACAGGTTCTTTGAAGTTTAAAATAGAAGTTAATTTGGATGTTTTCTCTGCTCTTATTCCTCAGAAACAAGGACTTCCAGGAGGTGACACTGGAGAAGGATGGAGCAGTCCTGCTCCAGTTTGCTTTGGCCTATGGGTTTCGAAACATACAGAACTTGGTGCAGAAGCTGAAACGAGGGAAATCACCTTATCACTACGTGGAGGTCATGGCCTGTCCCTCAGGTAATGACCACACTGGGATTGCACTGCTTCAGCTCACAGCTGTGAGCACCTCTGTGGACCTATACCCAAACCATGACACCAACAGGCAGCTTCTCACATCCTGGATGTTGTGGCAGAGCCACTAAGCTCTGGAGATGTGACAGTCACAGCATCACTATTTCAGTGCTGTTTGTGTGTGTATTTTCCTGCCTAGAAGCTGGAAATCCATTCTTCAGGATTTAAGGAATGACAATTCCAGTATTTACTGGAATATATCCAATATATATTCCAGTAATTTACATAATTAGTGCTTTTAAGGAAGCCCTCCTGGTTTTCTGAGCCCTTTGGTACACGAGGAGATTCTTCCTCTATAAGTGCACAAAATTGACTTGATGCTTTTAGAGAACATTTGCTATGGCTGCTGAAGAGTCTCTTTCTACCTGTTTTTATTCCCTTTTCCGCCTTGTGCAAGCCCTCCTCTTTCTCTTTGCATCTGTGAGCAGATCTCCTTGGGGGTCTGCACAGCCCCAGCCGAAAAGGCCAGTCAGCACCAGGACACCACTTGGTGCAGCCACACGCTATGTAGTCAAACTCTACCCCAACAGCAAACCCAGAACGTATCCCAGGCATGTTTCTTACCTTCAGTTGAGACCCCAAGGCTGTTCTCACCTGGAGTGTGTACTGGCCTTTCTCTGCAGGCACAAGATGAGAGCCAGGACCTCCTGGCATCCCCATGTCCCAGCTCTCTGCAGTCTGAATGGGCTGGGCACACCAGGCTAGGGATCTCCCCTCTAGAGCTGCAGCTCTGCTGCTGTTAGATAACTGAGGAGTAAACCACAACTATCCCCACATTCTCTTTACGAAGCTGTTTGCAGGTGCAGAGTACATGAACTGCAGCTGTGGTTTGGGTTTGTCTGATGAAGCTGAAGTGCTTTCTAACCTCAGTGATGTTTCCTCACCTCGTTGCACACAGGCTGTTTAAATGGAGGTGGTCAGATCAAACTCGGTGGTGACTCCAGCAAGGACCAGCTGCAGCAGGTTGAGAGGTTGTATGAGTCTGTTCGGACTGCAGTTCCAGAGGAGAACCGGACTGTCCATGAGCTCTATGAGCAGTGGCTGGGTGGTGTGGAGTCAGAAATGGCCGTGAAAGCTTTGCACACGGAATACCACGCGGTGGAGAAGGCAAGCACTGGATTTAACATCAAATGGTGACACTGGGAAGCCTGGATACAGACACTCAGGGCCTTTTTGACCCAGTTGTGTTTGAGATGCTTGAAAGAGAGCTAAAGTTCTGTGCAGTTTCTGACTCATGAGGGATGAGGAGGCAATGCGTGTATAGGCAGGAGATTTAATACCTACAGCTTTATGATTATGGAAGTGGTGTAAATAAAACCCAGACACTGGCTTCTATGCATTATGCAGCCTGGGCTCTAAATAGGATGAAACCTGCACTCTCTTTACAGCCCTGTTCATCCCAGAACTGATGATTTCAGGTACTGAAGGAGCTGGCTCGCAGTGGGCTGTAGCCTCACCGAGGTGAGCTTTATGCTGCATGACAGAATTACTCCTCCAGGCCTTGCTGTGTGTTCACAGCACTCATTTTGGTGGCTGTCTCTGCTGGGACACCCTCAGTGAGTTACAAATGGTCTCATCAGACCTCAGATTCTGCTTTAACATTTCACTGCCCTGAGGCTGTGTGCTTTCTTTGCCCTGTCAAAGGGGGTGGTACCAGCATCCCATGAGCAGCAACATCTCTGGCGCTGCTTTGTGCCTGCTGAAATGGCAATTGAATGTTGAAGAGAAAGCTAAAAGTGACTTTATTCCCTTTAATTATAACAGTTGTCTATAGCTGTGGGTAATTACATCTCTCTTTCTCTCCCTGAATACACAGTGGAGGGAGTCACAGGCACATCTACCCCATCCTTGACAGCAGTTACTGATGGATAATGTCATTAAAGTCAGAGAGAACAGTATTTTCAGTGTTTCAGGCATTGCCAGCTTGCTTGCCAAGGACAAAGCCCTTGGTGTCTTTGAAAGGTGATACTGCACAAAAGCTACTAGAAGGTGCCTGTGAGATGTAATCACTACGAGTAGTGTATGAGAGCAATCCAAGAGGTTAGTAAAGCACGTCTGTTTAATGCAGGGTGTTGTGATGCTTTGCCAGAAGACGGATGTGAAACAGCTTTGGGCTGTTGTCACTGGAGGTGACGTGTGCCTGTCTCACTGTATTTATCCGCGTGGGTGCTTTCACAGCTGTGCACAGAAAAACAGCTGAATTATGAACTGGTTTTGGTCTGTTTAACGTGAATGACCAGTTTGCTGGGGCTCCAGTGTGTGGGGAGGGGAAAACAGAAGCAGATTCACAACTGTACCTGAACTCAAGGGGATGCTGGTAGATGTGGGATCTCCCCTGGTGACTGCTGTAGCTGCAAGTGAACACGAACTGAAGAACCGCATTGCTGAATCACTTCACTATTTCCAGTTCCTGCTCTGTGAGGAAGGACTCTGCAGGGAGTAAAGTGGGCAAAAGCTGCCCCCTGGCTTTGTTCCTTCAGAGTAAATGCAACCAGAGAGAGCTGGTGCCTGGTTCTGAACCCTGCGCAAGGATCCTCCCACCGTTACTGCAGACCTGCTCAGGCTGTCGAGCAAAGCTGCCAGCCCTTGACCTGCTTCTCACTGCAGCACAGTTTGTGTCCTCCAGGCTCCTCCTCCCTGTTCCAAGTAAAGCCAAGAGTGTGAAAGTCATTGTTGAGAATGGTTTTTAATTAAAGCTGTACATTTTTCAGGTGCTGCTGATCAGTGAGGGAATTCACAGTGTCCTAAGGCGAGACCTCCCCCTGCCCGCCCTCATTTCAGTGCTTTCAGTGCACCCTTTCCCGTGCACAGCTTTAAAACACAGTGTTACACTAAAGCAGGCAGTTCATCCACAGCAGGAGGGACCGCTGCTGACACAAGGTCAGTCCAAGAGCGCTGAGACCATCAACCCTGTACCTCAGTGCAAGGGAGACCCGTGCTGTTTCTGTTGAGAGCATGTACATCAGGCTGGATTAGCTGGAGATGAAACAACGGGGGCTCTACCCGAGTCTCTTTTCCAGTTACCAGCACATTGCTAAAGCCATTAGGAGGTTCTCCACTTGAAACAAGCCAAGTCCTCAGCCCTACAGACACTCCAAGCTCTCAAGAACATGGAGCTTGTTCTTGAGCTGCTGCTGCCAACATGAACAGGGCTGGTGCTGGTCCAAGAGCCCTCCCTGAGCACACGGGGTTCATCCTGCTCCTACTGTACATAAACACACGGGTAACATGCAGACTGTCCCATGGCATTTATGCAGGGCAACTGAGGCAGCCTGTGCAGCAGGATGAATTCTAACACTGTAACTTAAAAGGAAACCAAAAACCTTAGCTTCTAGCAAGGGAAGAAATGGCCACAAACCTGGCAGCAGTGGGAACTGATGCAATCCGCACATGAAAGATCCTGAAGTCAGCTCTATTCCAGTGTTAGAAGTGATATAGGTTATAATTGGCACTGTTTAAAACAACAACAGAAGGGAAAGGATGATGGGAGCAGCTCCTCTATGTTCTCTGGAGCCGTGCACAAGGGTAAGTGCAGCAGTACCAAGACAGTCACATGCTGCATGTGGAGGTAGAGAAGAGCCCAGAGCAGCCCAGGCCCTTCAGGGGGGTTTCACAGCTATTTACAGAGCTGCCATCAAGCCCTTCTATTTCCAGCCCCAAAATAAAAGTCCTTTGTAATGCACCTCTCACCACCTGCATAAAAACAAGCTCTGCACATCATCTACACTTAAAAACCCAAAACACAGTAGGTTCTGCACAACCTGAAGGAAGAGGCTGCAAAGCAAAGAGGCTCAAGGGACCCCGCTGCTCCCCAGCTCTTGTTCTGAATATAAGGCCACATAAATGCAGCTTTCAGCCAAGAGCTTCCCAGGTTTTCATCCTGGAGGGGGAAGCAGCAATGGATGCGGAGCAGCACCTTGGTGTTTGCTGCCTAAACACTGTCCTGCCTTGGGAAGTGTTTTCTGAAGCCAGTGGGTTGGAGCACGCGTCCCTCTGGGCCTCATCTCCACCTGATAGTGCTCTGCACAGGGTCAGTGGTTGGGATGGCTCCCATAAGGCAGTGGTTGTATTACACATCCCTATGCCACGTTCCTATGCTGGCCTTCCATAAAAATAAGGAATAAAAGGCGGAAAAATACCCAAGCCCCACTGCAACGAGGGCTTCTGGAGTCAAGGTACTGCTGAACACAAGGAAAAGCTCCAGCGTCTTCCCGGCTTCCTCTTGTGCATCCAAGGCTCGGTGTCACCTCATCCCTGCCCTCATCCCGAGCAGGGAATGGGGTGGCTGGTGTGGAGCTCTGAGCTCCTGCACTGTCACCAGTGTGGGTATCCTCCTGCAAAGCATCCCCTGACCCTCCACCACCAGCAGCCACAGCCTGGCTGAAGGCACGCACAGGGACCAGGGTAAGCAGGCACGGCGCGGGAGGGAGCGCGGCAGAGCAGCCTCACGGCAAGCAGGTAAAAGACAGAATCCACTTCCCACGTGCTGAGTCCGATGGGAGCAAGAGCCGGATGGACACAGCCCAGGGGAAGTCCCCTCAGGATGGGGACAGTGGTGCCACGGCTGCTCACTTCTTCTCGAGGAAGGGGCTGAAGAGTCCCCAGTCAAACGCCAGCATGGCCTGAGGGTTGGGCCGCTCCTTGGGCTTCTTGAAGTTGTCCTTCTCGGTGCGGAGGGTCCTCAGCACCTCCACGGGGTCCGTCTTGCCTGTGAACTTCTGCACAGCCTCTTCCCTGCAAGGAGACCAGCTCTGCTGGGACTGGGGGGGGTGGGATGGGGACCCTCCTCCTGGATGGGACCCCAGAGCATGCTGGGATGGACAATGGGGTCATATCCCTGTGCTGGGGGTGCTGGGGGACACAGGGCCCATCTGTGGTACCCATGGTGTGTGTGGTGCAGGACCCTGTGTCCCCTCCCTCAGGGCTTGGATTTGCCACTGGCTAGTGAAGCTGTTGGGAGAAGGGACGATGCTGGAAGGAAAAGGGGAGCAGAGCATGGGGCAGGAACAGTCTGCGGTGTCCCTGCAGTGCGGCCCATCACTGCTTACGTGACCCGCAGGAAGGGGTTGTAGAGGAACTCCTCCTGCAGCGTGGATGGCACCGTGGGCAAGTCCTCATCATCCCGCTGCTGCGGAGGAACCAGAGACATCTGAAAGCCCACCATCAGCCGGCATCCCCCTTCACACCCACCCCAGCAGCGACACAGCCACTTACTTTGGCCCATGCCAGCTTCTTCTTCACTATTTCATTCTCGGGTTCCACTTTCAAGGCGAACTTGAGGTTCCGGACGGTGTATTCATGGCCACAGAACACCTTCTGCAACCAGCATCAAACGTGCTCCTGGTGCTGGATCTGACACTCACCAGGGACCCACTGCAGCCCCAGGGATGGGCAATGCTATCCTTGAGCCCCCTCCTCACTTTGGGGCTCCTTTCCTAGGCTGTAGGTGAGGTGTGGGGCACTCACCGTCTCCTTCGGCAGAGCCCCCAGGATTTGGGTGAGGTTGGTGTGCATCTGCTCTGCTGTTCCCTCAAAGAACTTCCCGCAGCCTCCCACAAACAGGGTGTCACCTGCAGGGAATGCGGTATGGACAAGGAGGGGACCCTGGTCCCGATCCCAGGGATGGGGTGCAGGGCAGGGGGACAGGCAGCAGGCACACAGCATCTCCTGTGTCCCCATGGGGTGTGATACCTGAGAATAGAGCCGGAGCATCAGGAGAGCCGTCCTCCCACATGAAGTAGCACATGTGGCCCGAGGTGTGGCAGGGGGTGAAGAGGCACCTCACCCGGATGGCCCCGAACTGTGGGGGGAGAGGGTCAGGACCACGCTGGTGTCACCCTGATGTGCACTCAGACCCCCCCCAGGCCCCAGGGGGTCACCCACCAGGGGCTCAGCAGGTCACACGTGTGCTGGGGACGGTGGTTTTGGGTGAGACCCATGTTGCACGAGTCTGCTCTGATGGTGCCCCAGGAGAGGGCTGCATCCCCCAGTGCAATCCCAAAGGGGCTGGGAACGAGACGAGGTTTCTCCTCCAGCCCAATGCTCCATCCCAACCCCAACCTGGGGTGCCACACCTGCAACCACCCCAGCGCCATGGTTCAGCTCCACTCCCCATCGACCCAGCACCATTGCCACCCCACGGGGCAGGATCTGTGCAGGGTCCTATGGACACGCACCGTCAGCTCCTGCTCGTGGGTCACCTTGTGCGTCAGGGCCCCGATCCGCTCATCAGCACCATACACGCGCAGGCCAGGGCAGAGCCTCGCCAGCTCCTCATTGCCCCTCGCGTGGTCCCTGCACCAGGAGAGGAGGGAATGGGCACCCAGTCCTGGTCCCACTTGGATCACGGCTGCCCCAGTCCCCAGCTCGCACCGGCAGCACTTACCAGTGGTGATGGGTGCTGAGGATGGCTCTGAGCACCACGTCCTCCTTCCTGATGATTTCCAGCAACTGAAACAGACCCAGAGCATGGAATATGGAATGGTTTGGATTGGAAGGAACCTTCGAAGCTCATCTAATCCAACCTCTTACAATGAACAGGGGCATCTTCATCTGGATCAGGTTGCCCAGAGCCACATCCAGCCAGCAGAAGGAAGAGCGCCATGGCTCCTATGGCCACCATGCCTATCCTAGCACAGGATCTATCCCACCGAGAGCCCCAGCAGCCCAGGGCAGAGCACCCAAAACCACCTCCCGAGCAGCACTGGGTGGTGGTCAGGATGAAGTCCCAGCCCCCCAAGCACAGAACAGGGCAGGTGGATGGGGACACCGTGCTCCATGGGCCAGCGGCACTCTGTGGCCGGTGCTTCCACAGCCCAGCTCGGCTGCGCAGCACGGACCACGGGGCTGCCACCACAGCAGGGAGGTGGTGTCCACGCCACCCATGCTGGCCACAGCGAGGAGCCCTGCGGGGCTGCCCGGCTTCTGACACCAACTTAACATGCACCGCTCGGAACACCCCTGCGGCGGCTCCGGGTTCCGCTCCTCGGGGAGGAAGGAAACGTCCGAGTCAGCCACAAACGCTTAAAACCCGCGACAGCGCTGGCGGGATGCGCTGCGGCTGCGGGGGGCGCAAGGGGGTCTGTCACCAGCCCGGGGAGCCAGCAACAAGGAGGGATTCGGCCCCTGAATGGGGATTTCACACGGGAGCTGTGCTCCAAAGCTCTATTCCGGGTTATTCTGCTTGGCTGTGGGGTCTGGAAGGCTCCAGCCCAGAGGGAAATGCCTCTGCCATGGAGGCAGGTCTGGTAGAGGTACCCCACACCACGCGGCTGAGCAGGGGCCGGCGATGCTGCTAGGATGCTCCCATGTGAAGCCCCCACGTGAACCCCACACATGACCACCGCCACCGCACGGGACCCCACAACCCACCCGGGGCACAGCGGGGCTGTAACTCACCCTTTTGGGCACAGCAGCATCCACGGCGATGGCCTCCCGGGTGCTCTCCTCGATGACCAGGTACATGTAGTTGTCCTCCAGGACGGAAATCACCTTCACCTTCATGCTCCCGCACCAGCGCCGCCCGCAGGACCGGCTCCACGCAGCAGCACTAAGGGGGGGGGGGGGGGGTCCCAGCCCCTCGCAGCCGCTGGTGCTGGCACGGGGGGGTCGCTGTATCCGTGTCCGCCCCCCCCGGCGGCCCCACGCGTGACGCTGCCGGTACCTGCGGGCGGCCCCGTTGCGGCCTCTCCCGCAGCGCTCGGGCGCGTCCCGCCCCCCCCCCCCCCCCCCGTGCGGGGCGGGTCCGGCTGCTTGGGCGGTGACACCGCGCGGGGTGCGGGGCCTCCCAGGAGCCACCCCCCAGCACCGCACAGGGACCCGCATCACGCACCCACTGCGGGGTTAACCCGCAACCGGGTACCAGCAGCGGCATCCCGGCATGCGGTCTCCCGGTGGTGTCCCCCCATATCCCAAACCAGGCAGAAGCAGCCATGCTCAGTGTGCTCCAGGGAGAAGGATGAGGGGCTGCCGCAGGGCTGGGGGTGTCAGAGCATCCTAAAATGCCCCCTTGGATTACAGAATCATAGTACGGTTTGGGTTGGAAGGAGCCAGTAAAGATGCTCTAGTCCAAGCAAGGGCTTTCCGCGATGCACATACTCCACACCCCTGGACTTCCACAGAAATCGGGATTTTAAATCCCCATCAATTCAGGCCTCCTTGTGACCCTTCTGTATGATATGAGTATGGGCATGGGAAGGGTGGATCTGCAGCTGGAACCACCTCATACAGTATTAGAGAATGAGGATTAGGAAGAAGGATGCCTCCAGTTGGCTGATTCAACCACTAGTACTGAAGAATTAAATCAATGAAACCACAATAAAAGCCTCCCCTCCTGCAGCCCACCTCACCAACGCTGGCTTTACAGTTGTCATTTATTTGCTCTCCATCATACAGCCACCGGTACAATCACGCTCCATTGTAGCAGCACAGCATTCAAGCTAGTGAAGATTCAGGTACCACTTTTCTGTCTGAACTACATCAAATTTACCTTTTTAGAGCAAATGAAGAAACGGTGCTATCCCAAACCCTACTCAGACACTGAGGAACAGCAGCCTATGGTCACACCGGGGACCACAGGTGACAATCCATCATTGGGGTTACTTACTAACACGCACTGGGGAGAGGGGGAAAAACCAGAACCAAAATCGTTTGACACTTCTGTTAGTTTTAGCTGCAAAAGATTTGTTTGAAAACCTCTTGTACTTGAGCAGATCTGCAGCAAGCAGAGAGCATGGGACAAGGAAGGAGATACCATTAGGAGGAAGATGCGTTACAGACACAGATGCCAAGCCCACAGGGATGCTCCTCACCCTTCACCCACATCTCTCGTGTTTGAAGACACCGAGCTGGAGGATGGGAAGTGCAGGACAGGGTGACCCCCTCACTGCAAACTTGGATTTCTTTTCCCCCAAAGTTTATCCCATTCACCCACTCTGACACACACTTGGAAAAGACCTTGAAGCTCATCAAGTCCAACCGTTGCCCAGCAGTGCCAAGGCCACCACTAATCCATGTCACTGAGGGCCCTGTCTACATGGTTTGTGGACACTTCCAGGGACGGTGACTCCACCGCTGCCTGTTCCAATGCCTGAGCACCCTGTTGGTGATCCACCCCCCAGCACACACAGCCCCAAAGCCAGAGTCTCACCACAACAGCTGCTCTCCCACTGGGGAACAGCACCCAGGTAGTAGAATATTCATTTGTCCCATTACTCACAGCAAAGCACAAAGCAGCTGCTCTGGCTCTCTCAGCAGCAAGGCATCAGTAGAGGAGTCCCATCACCACACAGCAGTTAGGCACACAGCCACTAGGCAAGTGGTTTCTTCTCAGGATTTAAGCCAGCAGACAAATCCCTTCTTCATTTGTGTGGTACTAATACAAGTAACATACAGGTCACACTTAAGAGCAGTAAGCAGGTACATGCAGACAGGCTTAAGAGTGGAAGGGTTTAAGCAACAGTGCAACCTCCAAGCAGCTGCCTGCTAAAGTTACTGCAGCCCAGGGGAGGGAATGTTAGAGAGGAAAGAGCTGGGCAGCCTCCAGGGGCCACAGTCAGAGCAAGAGGATGTCACCAACTGAGCCCTGCATCAGCAGAGTGGGTCTGTCACCAAGAACTGGTTTTAGTGGAGCCAGAGGCGCCAAGCTAGGAGGCATTTAAGCAGCAGCACGGCAGGCAAGTTCAGGTCCTCAGCTGGCAACGTAGTTACTGCAGTTTGTTTTAGGTGAAGACATCTCAGGGCACAGTCCCACTGTCATTTGCAGCAGGCTCCTACAGAAAGAACAAGAGCTTCTCCCTAGACCTCAAGGTTTGACCCTTCCCCGCCCCAGGCTCTGAGCCACACACCAACACTTGGAAAATGATCTGCATGTGACACGTGTGACAGTTTGAGAGCCAGCAATAGAAGGATAAATATTCTTCATCATAATATAAATATGCTGTAGAACATCTTAACAAGGGCAAAGTGCTTCTTTTTACCTTAATTAAAACAAAATAAAAGCCTAAATATGACTCAACCACAACAAAAGGTTCAACTCCTAAGACATCTGAGCAGTCTAAATTACACTTAAACTGACATTAAAGTGATCAGTCCTTCGGGATTCGGAAGTTATCCTTCTCTTTCCTGATGGCCCCCATTGTTCGGATGGGGTCGGTCTCCCCAGCATGCTCCTGAACTGTCTTCTCCCTGCCAGAGGAAAACACCACATGCAAGAACTGCAAGATAAAATCTCAGAGATGAAGTCACTACTATCACATTTCGCCTGCATCAAGGGGAAATGTTGCACTTAAAGATGAAAGATTTGGGCCTCTGGCACAGGCTTATCGTCTCCCTTGGTTTAAATGCTCAATGGCAAGAGGAAATTGGAAATGCTTTTGTGCCTTGGACAGCATCTGCTGCTGCCAAACTCTGCTTTATGAGGGAATGTAATTACACAATGAAACTTGTTCTGTCTCCCGAGTCAGGGACTGGCAGAGATGCTCACCACAACCCTTCGTGCTGCACTGCAGCAAGTTTTTGCCAGGACAGTGAGTGTATATGAAGGAGCATCTTGAGGGCATCGGAACAGGAATATGTAAAGCAGAAGAGCAATTCCCACTTACAGCTCTATCTTTGGACACCATCCCTTCCCACATCCCCCCTCCAAACACAAGGAGCATCCCCACACCTCCTCCATACCTCACTCGCATGAAGGGATTGTACGTAAACTCTTCTGCAATGGTGGAGGGTATGGTTGGCTCACCACTGTCATACTTTGCCTGTAACAAGGGAGAGACTTCTGCTTCATGAGGAAGGTTTGAGTGAACAAGAAATGTCCTGTGTATGAGCCACACAGGGTTAGTGCTGCACTGAACTGCCTGAGCTGCTCCTCAGGCCAGGCCCCCCCAGGGCAGCACACAGCCAACAAGCACTGAGGGGCAGACAGAGACACTGGGGACACACCCCCTCCCAGACAGACATGGACATCAGCCTGTAATTACACCAAGAAGCTTCCAGGGAGGGTCACGTCTCCACCAGGAGCAAACTGTCTTCTCTGGGCCACAAACAAACCCTGTTCCCCCACACATCGCTCCCCTGGCCTCCCTTTCCTCAGCCTCTCTTTCTCCCCAACATTGTCTTCTCTCCTCCACCTCCTCAGAGAAGCTTTGCCTCCATGAAGGCATCAAGCCTAGGCAAAGGATGAATGAGCTCACCTTGGCCCAAGCAAGCTTTTCCTGGATGGCAGCATTATTGGGTTCAACGTGTCGAGCAAACTTAAGGTTGTTGATCGTGTATTCATGACCGCAGTAAACTCTCTAGGAAGAGAAGGGAAGAGTGACACTGGGTTGCCTCTGAAGGCGCAAAGCTGGAGCACCAGGCACCACCATCAGTGTGGCCAACCCTCAAGGACACGTAACACCTTCCACTGGAGACCCATGCAGGAGAAGTGCCAGCAGTTATCAGCCGGTACTATCCGCCAATTCCACAGCAAGCCTGATGAAAGAGCCTGAGCGTCCCAGCTCATCAGCCTTGTTTTAATAAGCAGCCCCTACTCTGTCCCCGCAAAGCACAAACATATGGGATAGGTATTTCCTTCTCTGAGCACTCCAGCTCTTCAGCATCAAAGACAATTCCCCATGTAAGCATTCATTCCTTCAAGTCTCTCTTTGAACAACAGTGTTATTAGGAAGACAGTTTTTTTGATGTCTGCAGTAGTTTGTGGCTGGTTTAACTTACTAGCACAAAAGGAGGATTCGTACCGTTTTGGGGTCCAAGGTGCCCAAGATCTCAATCAGAGCTCTGTACATCTCCTCTGGGGTTCCCTCGAAGAATTTCCCACATCCAGCCACAAACAGTGTGTCACCTGCAAGGGAGGGTGACACTGCGTCAGGACCAGACACAGCTCCTCACACCAAGTGTGAGCACATGGACCAGAGGGCTCAGTTCTGCCACTGCTGTCCTCACTGCAGCTCAGCAGAAGGCCTGGGGACAGCCAGGTTGCTCATGTGCTACATGAACCCATGTGGCAAACACAACTTGTGGGAAACCCCACAACCTTGCCAAGCAAACCTGTGGGCAGTCTGCTGTCCCCTCCTGTCCCTCCTAGAGTGGACAGGGAATAACCGTGGTCTTTGCTATGAAGTTCAGCAAAAGTGGGTTGTTTCTGCATTTTCTCCTCAATGATCCCTATAATCTTGCTTAAGCCATTACTTCTTCCATGCAGCAGCTGGTGCGAGCTCTGGAGAATGCCCTACAGGAGAGGGATGACATGACAGGGCACGGTCCCAGGGAAGGGGGGGACTCTACTCTCCAAAACAGGATGCAGAACCAGCTATAGGAGGCAAAGCACCAGCCCTCTCTCACTCCCCTATCTTCTCTTCTTTCAGTTTTGTTACAGATGTGAGTACAGATACATGAAAAACCAACAGGTTTTGGAATCAGCCACAGTTTGGTCTGAGACCATAAACTGAGACCATAAACCAACAGCTCATTGTTTCAAAGAAGAAAATACTGATGTAGGACTCATTCAGGGCTCGCTCTTGATGTTGCTTGCAGGGTGTCCAGCAGTGGTTTACAAACCCAGAGGGGTTTCACCAGTTTCAGCTACAACTACCACTTAGCAGCACTTGGTAAGGGGGCAAGACTCCATCCCTGGCAGTGTTCAAGGCCAGGCTGGATGGGGCTTGGGGCAACCTGCTCTAGTGGAAGGTGTCCCTGCCTGAAGCAGGGGGCTGGAACTGGATGAGCTTTAAGGTCCCTTCCAACCTGAACCATTCTGTGATTCTAAGATGTGGATGTTAACCAACTGCACTGGCAGGAAGGGATGACTGCACGTCCAGAGTCAGGAGCACACAGGCAGAGGGGTAGCTCATTCCTTTGCAACACAGACTGTGGCAATGCAACCTCCCAACTCCTCACCTGTAAAAACTGCAGGTGGCTCGGAGCTATTTGGCTTAGTCACATAATAACAGATGTGTCCAGAAGTGTGACACGGCGTACAGAGGCATTTCACATTAAGAGATCCCACCTGAGAAGAAGGCAGAAGACTAGAGCTTAAGCTACTGTTGGCTAGCATTTATATGGTTAGCAAAGAATTGCAACTATTACAATGGTCTTGTGGTCCTACAGGCAAATTCTCACATAGCTCTGCTCCTGGGAGAGACCAGCAAGAGAGGTTTACGGCAGGAGCTTGGAAGGGAGCTGTTTCCTCCTAGCAGGTGTTGTGACAAAGAGAACTGCCAGAGTCTTTAATTTACATGCAGAGTGACCCAGCGTCTGGTTGGCAGCAAGAGCAAACAGAGCCGGAGCAACACACAGTCCTAAACAAAGTTAATCAAGTGTAAAAAGCTCCAAACAAAAATGAAGCTGAAGGGAAGAAGTGGATGACGCTCACAGAAAGGGAAGGATTAAACACATTCATGAGGCTAAGGGGATGTTTCCCCCACAGCCCTCATTTGCACACCTTCCCATGTACTTCTGTGCTTCCTTTTTTGCTGATCCCCCGTCCCCAAAGCTGCACCCCCAGACCAGCAGTGCCATTCATGCCAGCCTGCACATTTCACAGCAGTTTATGTCATCTGCCTGTAAGCACACAGCGAGGTTCAACGAGGTCTGCTGCTCTAGCTCCGGAAAGCAATGCAGGCAGCTAGCACTGCTGGCCCACTTTCTCTTTCCCCTGTATTCCAGCCTTCCTTCAGAGAGGACCCCTTACACTTTTCTAGTGCCAGCTATACTTCAAGCAGAGCACATGCCCTGCCCTGTCACGCATCTGTTCTGAGCACCCCAGTTAAGGCAGCTGTCAAGGAGCTCAGGGACATCCAGCATGCTCCAGGCAATGAGGTGTCCAAGCAATGCCAATGTCCTCATCAGTGACATATCACCCACCAAAACAAGAATTAAAACTATCAGCTACATCCAAGAGATATTAAAAGGTAAAAGAGCTGTGACCACAATATTAGCTGAAGTTGGACCACTCCAGTGGTCCAGCTCTAAAGCTGTCACACACAGAGGAGATTCCTCCAACCAAGTCCTGCAGCTCACTCCCTTTACCTTGAGGGATGTAAGGTGAGACACTTTCTGGGTCAGTGCTCCGACTCTGCTGTCTCCCCCATAGACACGCAACCCCGTCTCCATCTTCACCAGCTTCTCATTTCCTCCAGCATGGTCCCTGGAAGGGGAGAACAATGGATTTGGGCAGGGATGAAGACAAATTTATCATAACTCATATTGCAACGGTAACATCTCTGATCAACTATTCTCCCAGTATCTAACATTGTTCTTATATCAAGGAATATGTCACATCAACACGAGTAGGGACAATTTCTCCGGTAATCAGGGCAGTGAGAGGGGGAGCAACCCCCCACAAGTTCATACCTAGGTAGGAAACACCAGCCTTAGGGGCTTACAGTCAATTCTCAGGTACCTAAGACTGGGATAAGTGGGATATGTATAACTCAGTGTTTCACAAGACACCATGGAGCAGGCACAACAGCTCAGCATGTGCTCACAGTGCTGGTCCCGCCAGATCAGGGCCGGCTCTCCAGCCACAGAGGTGGCTCCACTATGACCCATGGGAGAGGCTGCTCAGGTTCAGCACTGCAAAAGTGCTGAAGCAAAACATTCACCTTTACATCCCTGGCAGAGTTAATCTGCAGTGCAGGTAATCCTCCCACCAGCGCTGACTGTGAGTAGCACGCCTTACAGGCATGCACAAGCACCTCAGTGTGAGTAAGGTGCACTCCACAGCTCCCTTCACAAGCAGCTATTTCACCTGAAAGAAGTCAGCATTTTTAAATTCAAAGGCACTGACATACAGAGCTCGCATCTAGACAATATATTTGGTCAATAGCAAGCCCAAGGGAATGATTCCCCACTCCGATCCTTCCACTCACACCTAAGCTCCGGTTTAGAGACCAATTTGATCCAGAAATTCTTGACTGCTTGTGTTTATACAGAGGGAAGAGGGATCCCACTACAGCAGACAGTTACCAGTGGTGATGGGTGGTCAGGACAGTTGTCAGCTTCACCCCATGCTTTTTGACAGCATCCAAAACCTGCAAGCACAGGGCAGAGCAAGAGCATTATAACTCACATGAAATGACTTGACAGCACAAATGGTACCTGGTACAACCTGAACACAACTGCTTCAAGGTTTGCAAGAGCCCCAGCAACTCTCCAAGCTGTAATTACAGATCAGGACACAAGGTCTCTGATCCAGTCATGACTAAGCCCTCAGTAACATTTCCTCTTTCCTGCACTACATCAAACTGAGGGCAAAAACCAAAATCAGGTCAATAACCCCTAAATTCAGGGACAAGCTGTCTGAGCCCAGGAGCAGATGCCTGTGAAGCCGTGTTGTATCTGTGCATGGCCAGTATTTCCTGCCTTTGCCCCAAGCCTGAGTCAGTATATGACTAATTCCCTCATGGATGCAGCAACCTGGAAGGATGTCTCAGACTTGCTGCAGTGAGCACCCTGCTCACAAGGGCAGCAGACAGCATTACCTTTTGGGGCTGCACAGGATCCACTATTGCAGCCTCCTTCGTTTCCTCATCGATGAGGAGGTACATGTAGTTGTCTGTGAGGGCTGGGAGCAATTCCACCTTCATGTCGGCTTGTGTGATGGTCTTTGACTTTCTCTGCTCGTGCTCTGTGTGCAGGAAGATAGCTCGCAGCTGCGCTGGACCTGGGGACCCCAAGACAGTCAAACCTCAGGTTAGTCCAGTGAGGGGAACAAGTGGGACAGAGCACAGCAGGTCCCCAGCTCACAGCCACAGGGAAGGAAGGGTATGGACAGCCCAACCTGCCTGCTTCAGAGGCCACCATGGGGCAAAGCCTTGGTGTCTGCTGTGTCACCTTGTGCCCCACAGCAGCAGAGGCATTTGGTGCCCTGCCTCTGCACCGAAGAGGGATGAAACACTCTGCTCCCAGAGATGTGCTCATGCAGGGAAAGCACTGCACCTTAGTTAGAGAGAAGGTTTCAAGGGGCAGGAAAACAGAAGGGAGAGGGAGCAGCTGAACAAAGGTCAGCCCAGGACAGTGACTTTGCAAATAAAAGCACAAATGGCCTTGTCACAGCCAAAGGACAGGAAAAGGAGAACTACAGGAATACACACACTGCTGCAAGAGAAATATCTGGTTCGTTACTTGAGGAAATCACATCCTGCACATGTACAGAGAGAAGATGGGCTCTTGCATGGAAGGCAAGACTCTTGCCTGGCCAGGTACCAGGCATGAACTGCAGGCAGGTTTCTAGCTCACAGGCCACCTTGATGCAACAGCAGTGCTTCCCTATTTGCTTTTGGTTAAATGTTTAATCAGATCCAAGCAGCAAATCTAATTCCAGATGCAACCTGCGCTCCACTGTTCAACTCACAGACAACTAGGCCTTAAAGAAACCACCAAGCAACAAGGAGGACAAGGTCTTCCATTGCTGGGGCTCTGGTCCATACACATACAGGGAAAGAGGCATCAGCCTCTGCAAGTCACTGACCAGTTGTCTTAACATCTCAAGGCCCTCTCACACCACCAAGGGTGACTGTGCTGGTCTGAACTGGGCTGGCTCAGCCCCTGTTCCATTCTGCACCACTGACTCTTCTCCCTGAGGCTCCAATGCTCCGTGCTTGGTCACCCCAACCAGTGCCAAAGGGAGAGGTCACCACGCTCGTAATCAACCTGCCCCACGCTCCCAAAACACGTCTGTGCTGCCCAGCCTTGATAAGAGCCTGCATTGGGGCCCCAGACTGGCTGCAGGCAAAACAGACACGTCCCCCCCCCAGCCCCACAGCAACAACAGGCTGCAAAACCAAGATCCAAGTTCTGACCGGGGCATGCAGCTCCAAACCCAGGACAGGGAGGCTGTAAGGCACTACTGCCCTGCCCAGAACTTCCTCCCTTTCTACCTTCACCATCCCACTTCAATATGGTGGAAGGAAGGTGGTAGTAAAGTTAAACACAGTGCTACAAAGGGATTACAAGGCACAACAGTGTAGGCATGCATTGGGTACTCGATGGTGAAGGAATGTAGTACTGAGAAAAGCATCCCTGCCTGCTGAGAGCTCCCCTGGAGCAGAAGAGGCCTCTCAAAAAAGGAACAACAAAAACCCCCTTACTATTCCTTGATAGGGAAAAATACTCAATTTTGTCTTTCACTGCTGCCTAATGTGACGGCAGTTTGGATGGCAGTCACATTTGGATGCTGTCACCAGTCACGAGAGCTGTACATAATGCATGTTTGTTTGTCTGCTAGATACCAACTAGAGGGAAAAAATAGAAGGGGAAAGAAAAAAGAGAAGAAAACACCACCTTAACGTCAAGTCAAAGGAATTACTCATACGCTTCAACCACTTTCTTCCTCTGAAGCGTTTCTAACCTTGGCCATGATTCCAAAGTCTCTTTGCTGTTTAATTCACCATTCTTGCAAAACAAACAAGCTACAGCGCAAAAGGCAGCGTCTTCCAAAATGTGACTTACACAAAGGGATGAGAAAACATCCACAACATATGAAACTCCTTCTGAATTCCCATCTGCTGCTGCTGCACCTTCCCAGCCTGCCTGCTCGGTGGGCAGAGCAGAGCACAGCCAGAGCTGCTCATGAGAGGGACATGTTCTCCGGCACCGTTCTGCTCAAGGAAGCTCCCCAGGTGATACAAACTCCCTGCCCTGGCCCAGCACGAACACACAGCATCTACGATCATATCATAGAATCAGAGAAAGGTTTGTGTCGGAATGGACCTTAAAGCTCATCCAGTTCCAACCCCTGCCATGGGCAGGGACACCTTCCACTGGAGCAGCTTGCTCCAAGCCCCTGTGTCCAACCTGGCCTTGAACACTGCCAGGGATGGGGCAGCCACAGCTCCTCTGGGCACCCTGTGCCAGCGCCTCAGCACCCTCACAGGGAAGAGCTTCTGCCTCAGAGTTCATCTCAGTCTCCCCTCTGGCAGGTTAAAGCCATTCCCCTTGGCCTTCCCCTACCTGTCCTTGTCCAAAGCCCCTCTCCAGGTTTCCTTTAGGCACTGGAGCTGCTCTCAGGTCTCCCCTTAAGAGCCTTCTCTTCTCCAGGCTGAACAAGCCCAGCTCTCTCAGCCTGGCTCCAGAGCAGAGCTGCTCTGTAACATGTGGATCATTGCAATACGTGCAGGTTGGCTCTAAAATTAACACCTGATGACTTCATTTTTGCTTGGTTTTGTAACATGTCCCTCCCAGCTTCATGCCCAAAGCACAGGGAGCCAGGCAGAGCAGAACACCAGCAGCCTTTGACTCACACTGGGCTGTCTGGGACAGTGCTATTATACAGCTTGAGTCACCAAGAGGGAAGGGTTTGCAGAGGGGAGATGTTAATGTTATCACACAGATGCATGCATGCTGGAGACTGAAGGCAGGCAGGCAGCAGCACAGTGGAAAAAAGGAGGTTCCCTCAGAAAAGGGATGCTTCCCCTTTTCCACAGAATTTTGGTTTATTCATTTTATTAAAGAGTGGAAAAATCCTATTTCAGCCACAGCTGTCACTCAAAAATGACTGCCCACACATACCCAGATGCACGTCCTTGCATTGCCTCAGAGGAAGAAACACTCCATTCCCTTTTACATGCTCCACACGCAGGTATTTCACATACCCTGCAATTTTGTGGCTCCACACAATACCAAGTGAGTCGGTCCATGAGCCACAGGCAACTCCCATTTCCACTTGACTTGCCAACCTGGCTGGCACACGCTGCCAGCAGCACAGCCAGGGCCACCCACTGCCACCAAAGCCTGCATGGGATGTGCAGCACCCACCCAGCACCTTAGGGGCTCGGGAGCGGCTAGTACTGGGTTTGACACACTTGCTCCTAAGACAGCATCAGGGTTTGCAAGTCTGGCAGTTAACTCCAATGCATTCTCATTCATTAAAGCCAGGTCTTAAAACTGGAGCCATACAATAGCAAGACTTCCCAGAGATACTGCAAAGCTAAAGCCCAAGCTCTAATTCAAGGCCACTTGCAGAATTTAGGCCTTAAATGTAAACCCAAAAGCTCCGTTTTGGTTTTGCTTTTTTGTTTACGTTGCCAATGCAACCTGCCATGCATCAAATCCAGCATAAACATCAGCCTCATCCCCCAAGCCCTCCTCCCATCCCAAAGAGCAGCGCTTTGACAGCCCAGGCTCCATAGGCGACTCCCAGATGTGTTATCGGTAGAAAGCTCGGCAGAACCCGGCTCCAGCTGAGCAGACGCTGACCTACTTGGGGCTGTGAGTCAGCTTAAAAGCCTGGGCGCAGCCCCGAGCCGGAACACGAGAACAGAAAATCCATCGTCACATCTCCGAGCTTGGCAGGGACCCGCTGCCAGCCCCGGGGCCGGCCGCAGCCACCCAGCTCCCTGCGGGCCCCGGCTCTGCGAGGACCCCGCACTGCCCCTCGTACTGCCCAACCCCGGCCCCGCTGCAAGGCGACAGCTCCCCGCGCCCCACGGCCCGGCCCTGCGGGTCCTACCGGGAACACCCGGGCCGCCCGCCCCACGTACCGGCTCGGAGCAGAGCCCCAGCTCCCAGGGCTGCTAGGGCGGTGCCGAGGCCCTGCCAGCCCCCGCCGAGCATGGTGCAACGCGCCCCGCCCGGTGCCCAGCCCCGGCCCCGGTTACCTTCGCTCCCCGCCCCGCGGCCGGCCCCGGGGAGGCGGGCAGCGGTGCCCGGGACGGCCCGGCACGGCCCCGGCCCCGGCCCGGCGTGCGGCAGGGGCGGTGCTGCGCTGCCCGGCCTCCTGCTGCCTCCCCGCTGCTGCTCGGCACGCCCGGCACGGGCGATTCGCTGACCCGGGTAAGGAGGCGGGGGACGAGCGGCAGCACCGGGCGGTCGCGGCGGGCAGGAAGCGGGCCGGAGGCGGCAGCACGGCTCCCGGCCCGGCAAGGACAGCCCAAGGGCGAAGAGGAGCCGGCGCGGCCATGGCTTCCTCCAAACCCCTGTCTCGATTCTGGGAGTGGGGCAGGAACATCGTGTGTGTGGGGCGGAACTACGCGGAGCACGCCAAGGAGATGGGCAGCGCGCTGCCCCGGGAGCCCCTCTTCTTCCTCAAGCCCTCCTCGGCCTATGTGCGCGAAGGGTCGCCCATCCTGCGGCCGTACTACTGCAGCAACCTGCACCATGAAGTGGAGCTGGGGGTGGTGATCGGGAAGAGAGCCCAGGCCGTGCCCCAGGAGGCTGCCATGGAACACGTGGCAGGCTATGCCCTCTGCTTGGACATGACAGCGAGGGACACGCAGGAGGAGTGCAAGAAGAAGGGTCTGCCCTGGACCTTGGCCAAAGGCTTCAGTTCATCGTGCCCAGTGAGCGACTTTGTGCCCAAGGAGAAGATCCCTGACCCTCACAAGTTGAAGATCTGGCTCAAGGTGAACGGGCAGCTGAGGCAGGAAGGGGAGACCTCCTCCATGATCTTCTCCATCCCTTACCTGATCAGCTACATCAGTGAAATAGTCACCCTGGAAGAAGGGGACTTGATTCTGACGGGGTCTCCCAAAGGAGTTGGGTCTGTGCAGGCCAACGATGAGATAGAGGCAGGGATAAAAGATGTCCTGTCCATGCAGTTTAAGGTGGCACAGCAGACACGCAGATCCTAACTGGGAACATGGCTGAGACCCCATCTGCATAGGACGAGGCTCTTTCAGGAGCATCTGTTTGAGGAGGAGGTGCACAACCTGTTCTGTGCATTAAACATCTGTATGGGCCAAGCATCTAATGGTCTGTCACACGTCAAAGACACACAACCCATGAGCTCAAAAGATATTTGACTGAACCAACCCCATTTCCATGAGACTTTGGCCTCCTGAGGCTGTGCACGTGGAGCCCAACTCAGCTTGGGGCACATGGTTCGATGTGTCAACTGTACCTTGGAACTGTCCATGGGAACAGCGGGCTGGGGAGGGAGCAGGGCTGGCCGTCACTGTGTGCTCTTATGTTCTGCTACTGCTTTGAGCCAGGTATTGCCTTAAAATAAAAATAAACCCATTGAGTAAGTACCCATTAAATACATAACCCATTAAGTGGTACCTTGGAACTGTCCATGGAGACAGCGAGCTGGGGAGGGAGCTGGGCTGGCTGTCACTGTGTGCTCTTGTGTTCTGCTACTGCTTTGAGCCGGGTATTGCCTTAAAATAAAAATAAACCCATTGAGTAAGTACCCATAAAATATGTAACCCATTAAGTGGTACCTTGGAACTGTCCATGGAGACAGCGAGCTGGGGAGGGAGCTGGGCTGGCCGTCACTGTGTGCTCTTGTGTTCTGCTACTGCTTTGAGCCGGGTATTGCCTTAAAATAAAAATTAAACCATTAAAACCGTGATGTAGCAGCTAAAGCTCACATGTGCTGTGTAAAATCAAAGCTGTACCTGTAACAGTGAATGGAGAATTGGAGCTTCAGAATGAATTTATCTCCCTGGGGCATTCTACAATAAAAAGGTGTTTGCTTTTTAGCTCGGTTTCATGATTCCTCCATACATTTTTCAAACATACAGATTAAATGAGGATCACTTTTCCTTCCACTCCAAGGGGTGTAATGCAGCAGGAAGTGTGCCAGATGCTTGCCCGATTCATCCTTTTTTCCCCTAAACTGAGCTTTAAATACACTTCTGAAAGTAAAATAGTGCAAAAGATCAAGGCTAAAGAAGCTCATTTGTAAAGATCACCAGTGAACTTGGTTTTACTTTAGCTGATTTAAATACAGCTTTAATAAAAACCTAACCACAGCACTTGCTGTTCCTTACCCGAGGCAGCAGTTGGAGTTTCTAACCATGCCCAGCTGTTAAAAAGCCACACTGTGTAACTTCCCGTTTCCAAACTCCAGCTGATGGAACACTCCCCACCGCTGCATGTCAGCAGTTCTCTTTCAACTCAAAGGAGTGACAGAGTTAGGTGGTAAAACATAATTAAATCCCTCCCCCCCAGACTTCAAAACTTACCATTTTGAAGAGTTAAACAGAACTGACTAATTGCAAACAAAATCAGATGGGTTATTTTAGGTACCGAACACCAAAGTTAAATGCTTCCATGTCTTGGCAGGAGATCTTAATAACCACTAGGAAAGTTCTGGTTTTAAAAGTGCATTTGGAGAGTCTTATGGAGAAAATTAGCCCAAAGACAGGCAGCATGCTCCGGGATGCTGCAAATCACCTGGGGAAAAGAAAGCAGAATGTTTTGGGGAGGGAAAATAGACATTTTGCTGTCAACTTGCTTCTGGCTGCCTGCACGCACTGTGCCAGGCACCAGTCCTGCAAACGCGCCAACAGTTCACTGTGTTTTGAGTCACATCGGTGGCTTGAAGCACTTGCAGAAGTTCTTGGTGTGATGAGGCCTGAGTGCTGCTGACAGTGCAGCCAACTGAAACATTGAGTGGTTATATCCAAACAGCCCCAGCCCCTGGCTCACAGGACCCAAAACACCCCACAATTATGCCTGCCACTGTCAGCAGGGGTCCCAATTCATTGCAACTCAATGAGCTGGGCCCAGCAAAGTCAGGCCAAGAATGCTGGGCTGAGCTGGGAGATGAGGGTGAGTAATTCTGAAAGGGGAAGGATTAAATTCACTTTCTGTGCAATTTCTGTTTCTTCACCTGTCACACATGACTGTCTGTGGCAACAGCAACATCATTTCCAGTTTGGTCCTTGGCACTGTGTATGGGCAGAGGAGCTGAGTTGGGATTACAATGATTAGAAACATTCCCTTCAGAATATTAGCTGTTATGTCTGGGGAATGTTGAAGCTGTTTATTGCTGCAATAGGAGGGGTGCAGTGACCCAGTGATGGCACTGCTTTTTTGTGCATTTCATCCCTTGTTCCCACTTACATGAGCAGGGGGTGCAATCTTGGTGGATTGCTTGTCAAATTTACTGCTGCTGGAGTGTTTTTTTCTCTGCCATGTTGCTTTAATGAGTAGTAGTGTGCTAGGGGTGATCTGAGCATCTCTGGGTATTCCAGCCTAACAGATGCTTTGCAAGAGAAGGGCCAAGGTATCTTCCACTATTTGAAACTGGTAAATTGCAAATACATCAGCTGTAGAGGAAGTTGAAGACAGAAATAAGGTTAAAAATAGGAAAAAATACATGGAGAAAGGCAAAATGTGCATACCTGGTTCTTTGTGTTCAGCTAAGAACAATTATCATGCTGAAGAAGAGTCTGTCCTTCTCTGCTGCTTATAGTCTGAGCTTGATTCAGTGTTGGAGACCCCTGTAATTGATGACTGTTCTAATCAGACTTAGTCTGCCCTAAAGAAAAGCAGACTTGAAACATCAGGGCTAGTTCCAAGCCTCTGCAGTTGCCAGTTTGGACTCACCGACATGAACCACAAACCCAGGCAGTATTTGAAAGTGGGTCTTTATTTGCTGAACTAACACAGAAGTAGCATGTAAGTAGCAAGGCAGTTAAAAACACAGCACTCCAACAGACCTGTCTCCTACTATATGTTATTTCTGATTATTTCAGAGATACTCTAACAGTAGAGGACGCTTCCACCCCCCTTGTAAGGGGTTGAATTCAGTGGAACTAACTTTGCTTTAGCTGAGGCCCTAGTACACTTCTTAAAGTACAATCACCTGAAAAGGATCAACACAGAAGCCCACTTACAGGTACTAGTAACGTGTTCCTTCTACTTAGAAAATACAGTGACAGCAGCATTCTACCTCTAATAATACAGGATGGAAGTCTTTTCCTGGCTGTTACTAATGGCATAATCTCTTATTTCCAGTCTCTTTCCTGAGCAAGGTTTGACTCGCCTCTATAGGGTCTGCCAGTTTGCATGAAAGAACATTTACTTTCATTCCAGTTCTCCAGCTGGGTGACAGAGTAACCTGGAAAAATAATGAAGGATCTTTATTTTTACTGCTGTATAGCACTTGAAATATCCTATCTTTAAATATCACAGAGCATGTTTCATTGACAGATTTGGTTAGAAATATTTTATAGGAACATAGGATGGTTTGGGTTGGAAAGGAGCTTAAGATCATCAGTTCCAACCCCCTGCCATGGGTAGGGACACCTCACACTAGTTGCTCCAAGCCCCATTCAACCTGGCCTTGAACACTGCCAAGGATGGAGCATTTACCACTTCTTCGGGCAACCTGTGCCAGTGCCTCACCAGTTCCAGTGCCAGTTGATTAATTAGAATTATCCTAGAATAGGCAGTTCTGTGGAAAAGGACTCCAGTACAGCAATGCAATTACAAAAGTAAAGGACATTGCAAATAAGAAGAGAATTTCGCTGCTTTAGGGAGAATTGCAGATTTTAAACATACTTATTCACATTATTTCCAAAAATACAGGTAACTGAGCAATATCCTTGGGTAACCCCACAAACAAGCTGTTACATATATTGACTGCACCTTAATCTTGCCAACTTCAACTTTATTCATTATAAACCTGCAGCCATAGAAATCAGTGACTGAGTAAAAACCATGTATAAAATCATGAGTAAAAATCATTACTGAGCATAAATCATGTATACTTTCAGAAACTCAGCTCCTGAATCAGTACTGGCCAAGAGCAGTGTGTGTCTTTCCTAATTTGCCTGGAAGAGGCCTGGATACATCTGATCCTGCAGGGGCATCCTCTAATGCTGAAAGCATGACAAAGACTATTCACGTGGAATGTTCAGCATATGTGCAAAACCTAATCCTAATTTTTAGGAGTTCAACATGGCATTTTTCAGTACTAAATATACTGCTAGGAAACAGCCACTGTTTTCAATTAACCTTAGATACTAACTTTAAAATAAATCTTGCTTCGTTCCAAAAGAAGTTGCCATTTCAATGCAGTCTTCTTGTCCTCTGCTAGAGTGAGGAATTCCTGGACCTGTTAACAACAGGACAGCACAAAACACCTCCTCAGCATGCAATTAGAGCAACACCTCTGCAACAAAATGGTGATGAAAAGAGCATCTTGCACATTTTTAGGCATTTCTAAGCTGTCTTTTTCAATTTAGCATGGCGTTTGGTGTGATACATCTACCAAGAAAGTCAGATTAATCAGGATAAATTGCAGGGTGTTTGAGAATCAAACTTAGGGAATTCTTAATGTGTTCTCAGCAAAGTGTGAATTAATAAAAACGAAGCAGAATTCAGGGTGTTCACTCTTATATTTAACACATTTCTTCTTAGCAACTACTGACTTTAACTTTTGATTTGTTAAAAAGCCATGTGTGGGGAGTATGTATATTAATATATCCATGCAGTTTTTAACCAGTACACACACATATACACAAAGAACTTTTACATACATCTGTAATTTTCATCCAGTTTCACAGCTCAGATCAAATGACAACAACCTAATTCCTTTCCACCTACTGTGCATCCTAATGCTTCCTCAGCCACGCAGTCAGACAGGTAACAAGAATAAAGAGTGCCTGTGTGATCTGTCACATCCACGAGTATCTCAAAGCTTGCAAAAGTTGACTTTAAGTCTGAAGAGATATCACTGCAGAAAGTGCATGTGTTCGACATTTCATTCACTATGAAACGACACGTTGAACTGAAACATAAGAAGATAATTAATACATATATTAAAGCATTTACTCCTTGGTTGAAATTGTTTTCTAGACTGAGTTTCCAAGAGACTTTTAATCTTTAAAGTAATTCTTCATCTTCTAAACTTTAAAGCCTGAATCAAAATGGCCCCTTTCTCCTTCGCTCCTCTAGGACCAGAAAGAGCAAGTTATTCATAAAGCCAACTCCTATTTGTTGCTACTTCTGGAAGTCTAGACAGCAGATATGCACATAGCATCCTCCACAGGAGTTTAATTCCTTGTCTGGAGCTGGATGAAAATACCATTCTATCTAATTTAGATCAGGGAGGATGGACAAGCACTTTTTGATACAGATTTAAATCAGGCAGTTGCTTACCATCTGTTGCGCACAACTTTAGATGCATTATCATCAATGTTCAGAGTAGAAATGTAGCCATAAATAACTCCATAGATGGGTTCAAGTTTCACATCACTCTGTAAAGCTTTTACCTTCAGCTGTTCCACAGTATAAACATCAACTATAGTCTCCACTAAGAAGTTTAAAAGACATGTTAAGTGCATCTGAGAAAGAAACAATACAGAAGAGCAACAACAGAAAAGGATCTTGAGGGACTAAAAAGGAAAGGATTTGACCTAAAGCATCAGAAAAGTCCCTCCCCGCCCTCCCTTTTTGAAGCAGGCTTTTTGTTTAGGGACAAAAAGTAATCCAAAAGGGGACTAGAAATAGGAAAATACTACTGCATGTTTGTATCCCTCAAAATGAGTTTGACATAAGCTTTCCATCTCCATTTTTTGTACTTATTATATAGACACCAACCCTGAAGATACAGAACTGATGATATAAGGGACACCCCCAGGAACAACAGTCCAAACTTGAAATATTCAACCACCTCAGTTTTGTTTCTAGGGGCACACAGAGCAAGAACTCGATACTTCAGCTGCATTATGAAGCTACGCTACAGAGTTCAGTAAAATCAAAGTGTTTGGATCCATGCTTACAGTTAACAGAGTCTTTTGACTGCTGCATCATTTTGTCATTCAAGCCTCCTGATTGTGCACTCTCTTTTATGAAGCTGAAGAGAACATTTGCTTCTGCAGTTTCTTGAAAAATGTATTTTTTAAAGCTATTAGTATATGTAGACTGTAAAAATATCAACACAATTATATTTTACAGCTTTTTATGCTGGTAGCACCAACACATGGTCTCTTGGAATGAGCCAAGAGATACTTTTCTCCTTATTACTTTAATATGGAATATATGAAGGCTCCTTAGATAAAATAACAAAACAAATGAAATAAAAAGATAGAACAGTGGAAGCTAAAAGCATTGGTCACTACTTGGCAAGAAGCAGGGAGCTTTCTGAAGCAAGCACACAGGAGAAATCAGACCTCCAATCAATTCATCCATGCATTCTAGCCTGAAATGATTACTAATAGCAAAGCAATACTGCTCCAGCTCTTACCTGGATTAGTTGTGATGATGGTTTTTGATATTACAGTTGCAGTCATACAGTTCCTAAATTTGTCAAAATTTATCCTCACATCTGATGCAAATATCACTGTGCACAAAAAAACCCCACCAAAATGTTATTGTAGAATAAGCATCATGTGAAGAACTACAGTAAAAACCACAAAAGCCAGCCTGTTTTACCTGTTTCTCGTGGGATCCAACTCTGTGCAAGCTGGATGGATTCATTATCCCAACTACATAAAAAAAGAAGTTAATGCAGGAAAACATTTTTGAAACAGCACTGAAACTGTGAAGTATTTAACCACTAAATAATACAGTTATAACTGGATTGATCAAAGGGGACATGACTCCCTTGTTACATGGACACACAAATGAAACGCCAGCTGTAGCCGCAGGCATCTAGTTTGCAGCCAGCTAGGATGCTTTATATACAGTCTAATGCAGTCCCTATTTTATTGCATGCCAAAGAGGATAAAGGGTTAGTAGATTGTTCAAAATTATTAAATACAGAATAAACCTGGAAAAACACTGTATTTCAGACTTGGACAACAGCAATTTCTAACTAAAGAAATCACAGTTAAAATAATTGCTTGTCAGCCAAGCCTCTTTTGTGGGTACGAGCTGATTGCTCACATCACTGGGCCAAATGTTCAGCCAGCTTTCCAACACTGGAATCCTTGTAGCTGTGGATGATGAGACTCGAGTGAGGTCAGTGGTACCCCTCAAGAGTGATAATTTGATGGTTAGGCCCCTTGATGAAATCTCATTCCATTCCTTGTCAGTCTGGATGGCAAGAACACTGCCAAAGCACAGTTCTGTTCTGGTGAGTTTTTTCTTAACCCTTGGAAAATGATTTAAGATATTTGCTTTTCATTAAACATTGCTCAGCCACCCCTTCAGTGACAACCTCTGAGATCTCTTCACTACAGTTCTGTTGCTGAAGGATTTCCTGAATCTCTGACTCTACCGAGGACTCCACGAGTGTGCAAAGGACACAGCTGAGAGGAACCACAGTAACACCAGCTTGTCTCTGCTTCTGAGCACTCCTAAGGTGTACCGCTCTGTATCACCACGTACCAGCATTGAAACAAGACTGTTGGAGGTGCTGCTGCGAGTTAACATCAGTGGCAGCTCAAGGGCAAGCAAACTTCACACCATAGATGTTTATGTGTGTTTGTGTGTATACATTAACTATGTTAAGCATTACATGAGCTGATAATAGAGTTTCTGACTCAGCCACAATGCTATCTTGTTACTTCTATCTAGAGAACAAGGGTCATTTTCACCAACAAACAGCAAACCCACTGCAGCTGAGTGCCCACATACCCTTGCACACAGATAAGCCATAGGTTTATTGAACAAACAATGGGCAAAATGCAAATATTCCTGTGTAAACAAGTCACTATTTACATGGATAAGTGGTATAGACATAGCCACGTTCGTCAATGCAACACAGTGTGACAGTATGGCCAAAGTAGCATCAAAATGTTTTAGTGTTATTTTAAACACTTAAAAACTCTTCAAACCTATTTCTATTCCACTTGGTCATTCTGCTTGGCTTCAAAAATGAAGCATGTTGCTCCTTCCCCCCCTAGTCTGTGGAAGACTTTGCCTTTGCAGCTGGTTTTAAATGCCATTGCCTGAATTAGTTCAAATTTCCACACTAAAAAATGTAACTATTTGGAACTAAGCTTCATTTTGCCAACACTGAGCTCACAGTCTGTCAGCAAGTCATAAATGTAGACAATATATATAAGGTCAGTCTAACAAATCTCTTTTTTGACCCTCTGTTCAATGTACATCAGAGTTGCCACCCAAATCACAATACATTTAACAGTGTGGAAGCGGTATGTATTATAGTTAATTTCTTTACCTACTTTAGCATTACTTTGTGTATTTCAATGAATTGAAAGAAAACCATTTTACCAGACTATTGGAAAGGACATCTCTGTTTCGTCATACAGCTTTACTTCACACCTCTGACCTTTCCTTTTGTCTGAAGTCATGAAATACTTTGGCTCCCCAACCTTTGAGAAGAAAGGGAAACAGTCACTTTTTCCTCTAGCAAGTGTTTGGGAGAATGAAAGTGATAACTGAGAAAATAGAAGAGTTAAAAATGGGGCGGGGGGGGGAACCCTGTAGACCACTAAAAAATCCAAACCATACAGTAAGTTACCCATGGTACAGTAGAAAAACATGACTCTTGTGGCTCCTGAACTTACTGACATTACAGCTGCAAGCAGATTAAGGATCCTTCCATCAAGGCTTTGTCCATTCGCAATGATATCACCCAGTGAATAATAATCCTGAGGGTCCTTGACAGGAAGATGCAGCAGAGAAAGCAGTTTGGTGTCCATTTCATAACAGGAAAACGTTCTGACGACTGAATGGTTTTCACTGAGGATTAGTTTGTAGCAACTAGATAGTATACACAAAACAAAGAACATGGATCAACATTTCACTCACCAGGATATCAACAGCGTAAGATGTTCATTCAATTCACATGAGGAAATATGAGTTTTCCTTAAAGATGTGGAAAAGTTGGAATTAATTTGCTCTGAAATAAAACTACATACTTTTCTCTTATGGAAGTCTTATTATCATGTACTTTATACACAGAACTGAAAAGCCAGCATGAATTGCTAGCAATGTACAATACATATTTCAAACCTTTCAGCCTTTATCAACCACTAAAAATAAAATCAGTTCTGAAATGTCTGTAATCCAGGTAATGAGAGGTTTTGGCATCGTGACATAACTACAGTCAGACTGGATTTGGTAAGGTGCTTTCAAAAGTAATAGCTCCGTGACCTCAGGAATATTTATGACCGCTGTTAGCCAGCAGAAATAAGATATAGTTGATGTATTCAGGATAAATATATTTTACAAATACTTATGAAATCTATAGGTTTAAGAGGAGCACTTTTCCTCAGTCAAATTTCTATCCCACATTTGTTCTTTTACTTCTTCCTGCTTTGCCAGAAAGTGAGTGTAACTTCTGCAGCTACACATTTACTACAAAGCTTACAGCTGGTCAATAAACTGGGACATAAAACTTCTTACTTCCTAATTTCATATGCATATATACAATATTCTTATGCCTGCCATATGATTACAAATATTAGAATATGACCAATTAGGAAAGAAACCCTAATTAAAGAACAGGTGTATTAGTCTGTATCTTAGCTATATAAATGAAACTAAAACTTATCTAAATTATGGCTTGCAATATTAGTTTCATATCCTGCTTCAAATGGTTCAGATTTTACAGAACACACTGAAAGACAGCGTATGCAAATTGATTTCAAACAACTTTAGTAGGCTTTACTTGAAGAATTAAATTTACTCTCTTTAGTTACACAGAGCATTATTACTTTACGACCATATACTGAGAAATATATTCTCCTTTGAGATATTTGACCATAGATGGTTGATACAAGGATTAAGGTACAGCTACAAAACACAAGTAACCCCAAATCCTTGGCTGGCAACTAAAGCAAGTATTAACCTGGATCTTTCTGGAAAGAGCTACCAGTTTGTGCTTTAAATTTACCTAGGAGTTACAGGGTTGAATTTTTCTTCCCTTTCTGCTTCCTTCGACTGAATTAAAGGATTTTCAATTGTAACTAAAATAAAACATTGATAAGTAATGTTAGAAAACATGAATATAGATAGATATAAAGAGAGATGTCTCTTGAGAGAATGGCTGTTTTCAAAGTTGATAATGGAAAAGGTACGTGCAATAACTGCTGCCAAATGTTTTAATACTGAAAACTGTATCTGTCCAGACAGCTACCATTATAGCCAGACTCCCACAGGGGTCCTCAAGACACTGAATGGAAACAAACCAACATCAAATTCTCATGTGGGTACTCTTGAAAGTCAAGTTTTCGTCCAAACACTCTGATTTAACAACCGTGGGCAGCAAAGTCTTTCGATTAACAAGATAAAAGCACATACTGTAAATAAACACGATTTTTGTTTTGTTTTTGTGAGCAATCATAGTCACATCCAAAACTAAATGAAGGCAAAATAAAACACCAAACTACTTTACAGAGTTCATTTTTCATCATTTAGAAGAACCAAATATAAGAACTTAGATCATTAACTCTAGGTTGGTTCTGGGTGGCTGCATTCAGTGGGTTTGTGTCTGGTCTTTTTGTTGACATATTTACTGGTTTTGAATTTAAATCCTTGAAATCTTATTCCTTTCCTCTTTATACTTAACATAACTGAACAATTTGCTTCCAATTAGAATGTTTTCTGAGTCCTCAGAGAAAAATAGAGCAAAACCACAAACTCATAACACTGATGTACTGGAAAAAATACTCAAAACACATTCAAAAGAAACCATTAAGAATAAACTCCAACTTACCACAGTCACCAACTCTGAAGCTTTCTGAAAGGGATCTGATGTACTCTTCTCTGCCCCAAGAATTTACGTTTATAAAGTAAGTTGGTGAATCACGAATAGTAAAACTGAAGGTGTACCTTTCAGACCCAATGTCTGCAAAAATAAACAGCACTGTTAGAGCTCATTAGCGCAGCTTGATTTCATTCTGGAATATATGGCTATAACCCTACTATTTGGAGGTTTTCCTGAGTTTTGTCATGGATTTACAGCCCACAAGCTGGAGAGTCCCACTAGAGGTCAGCAGACTGTGCAGTAAACACACGCGTTCATGAATGGGGTTGTACTACTCGAGCTAGGATTATACCTGCACGATCTCATCCATGCAGACACTCACTTAATTTGAGGCAGCACCAAATAAGCTTACAGATTCAATGAAGAGAAACAGAAAAACATCCAGTGCATTCAAGGCAAACGCATAACCAGGACTAATGCATGAAACAATACTATGAACCAGTGTATGCAGTAGCCCAAATTTTGTAGCAGGTAGGCTGTCCTGATATAGCTGTGCCCGCATCTTGAGATGGTTGTGCTCTAAGGCCACCACAATAACATAGAAACCACCACAATGGCATACCAGGCTGCAGATCCCAGGCAGCATCACTGTCCAGAGAGTACCAAGGGGCTTAACTGAATGAAGCAAAGTGTTTCCAGCTCTGTGGGAAGTTCAGGGTTAAGAGGGTGTCAGTCTCTTTTCTCTTCCAGCTTCCCACAGATCATACAGCATTGTAGAATCATAGAATAGTTAGGGTTGGAAAGGACCTTAAGATATCCAGTTCCAACCCCCTTGCCGTGGGCAGGGACACCTCACATTAAACCATGGCACCTAAGGCTCTGTTCAGCCTGGCCTTGAACACCGCCAGGGATGGAGCATTCACAGCTTCCCTGGGCAACCCATTCCAGTGCCTCACCACCCTTACGGTAAGGAATTTCTTGCTTAGGAGTATACAATAAGATGAAGCTGGTGCTACTCAGACCAGAAATTACTTGTTTCACTCCTCAAGACATCTCCTTAACATTTCTATTTTAAGAGAGAATGAACACAAAGGGTCCAGATCAATTCTGGCACTATTTTTATCACTGGGTCCATATCAACACCATCTTCTTCAGACCCTGAATTACTTCCATAATGGAGTTTTTCCAAGCAAAGTCTAATTGATAAGGTTTAGCCAAACTGATGCTGCTCTTTCATCTTGGTTTCCAAACACACATACATTTCTTTTGTGCATTTTTACTCTATATGTTTTACACTAAGAAGTCTGTTTATCATTTAAATGTTGATTTTAGTCATAGAAGCCAAATTGTACTGTATAAGAAAATGAAGTAAGACCAGTTAAAAGGGACTGTACTTTTTCTGTCTGGAAAGCCTCTGACATCTGTTTTCCCAATAACCACACCGATTACATTCTGAAAAATAAAAAGATTATAGAATACAAGTATTAAACACAGATGTATGTGATGAATTAGATTTCGTGGACTTGTACTCTACTGATGATAATAAACATGTTTCTGACTAGTAATCATGTTAATCTATTTATTCCACAATGCCATATGAACTGAGACCTAAAACATAAACATACAATTTTCCCTGAAGTAAAGAAAAGAGTGACTAATAAAAATATTAAGAGAAATACATCTGGTTCTGGTTGTAAAGACAATGGGAGGACAAAAGTTCACCCCAAACATTCACTATTTTGGCTGTTCTACAGCAATCTCTCCTCAGGTAGGCAGCAATTGTGTTGTTTCATGCTCTCTGCACAGGTCTCAGATCTCCTTCAATGCACCATGAAAAGTCTGGACAGGATTTATTTTGCAGTTAAGCATCCAAGGTTTCCCCTGCTGTCAGCACCGAGATCCACACGTGCACATCCACGGAGAGGGCTATTTATCCTGTCCTCAGCTAAGCAACATTAATTTCTACAGGTGCCTCTTTCCTGCTGCCTGTCTCTCATAACCAACTGCAAAGGGAGTGTAGGAAATAAACTTTTTGGATGATCCAAAATAAAATCAATCTTATTCTGCTTTGCTAAACCTGTATTTGTTATGCAAAAGCAGCCCAGTCTCAATTGTCAAACAAAACTACTAGGAGCAGAGGGAGAAAGATACATTGATATCTTATTTATGTAGCTTATATTTATAGCTAATATATAGCTGGTGGTGGTGGGGTTTCTAATCAAAAAGTTTCTTCTCAGTAGAAGAGTATTGCCGTGCTAGTTTGTGATTTAAGAGGTAAGCAGTGAAAGCTGGTATGGAAGCAAGGCCAGACTGACATTGCAGTACTGCAGAAGTCCTGCCAAACACGACTTCCTCATTGCAGCAAGGGAAGGGGCAGAGTAACTGTTTAATCACCCACACGAGCTGGATTTTGCCCTGTTCATACAGCCATGCAGCCTGCCGACTGTAACAATACTGATGCTTGCTCAAAAATGAGATTTCATGTTCCCAATTTACTTTGAATCACTAGATGGAGCACAGTAACTGTCTTATGCTGTACTGATGGGAATGAACTCATTACAAGGACCTACGTGCCCAATAGTGTAACATCCTAGTTCTTCCAAGTCCTTCTAACAGAATATTTTCCATCTGAAAACAACATGCAGTGATTTAGATTAGGATCTGATTTTTCTCTTCTTGGTTCTGTTTCCTAAAAGTAAAAATCAATTGGACTGGACTGCAACACACCCTGTACTACCAGTCCAAAGAACTGACATTTAGGATGACTTTTCACATGAATTAAGGTGCTGCAAATCTGTAGTTTCCAAAGGAGGTCTCCCCTCTCCCTGCTGCAAATGCATTCACCTCTGTCTCGTGCTAGCACTCAGCCTGCACAGCAAGCTGCGAGAAGGAAATGATCTGGCTGGAAACTATTTTAGCAGGGGGTGGTGAGGAGAAAGAGGGTAGAAAAAACTTCCAGAGATCATTTCCTTGATCAGCTCATTGTGCAACTACACAAGCACCAGTTGCACCGGGGGAGGAGGAGCGGAACTGCCTGCAAGAGGAAGCAGGCCAGCCTGCCTTTTTTGGCAGGGCTATTGCTTAAGGTTGTTCAACCGAATCATGAGACTACAGCATTAACACACTGAAAGTTTCTGGGGCTTTGATCCATTTCACTGTTAAAAAATAAACTGCAAAGGCAAATAACTATATTTTGATCGTGTGAATAATGCGTGCTGAGCTGCTTTAACGTCCTAAACACACACAGACCTTTCTACCAGGAGATACTAGCGAATTGCTTTTTAGAAACCTACTTTACTATAGTCAATGGTTCTATGATTCCATATGTTGCTAATTGCAATACTCAAGATTAGTTTTCTTTGTAAAATAAGTGCTTTTAACCGAATTAGAGGATCACTCCATTTGAGAGTAACTGGGAATGACAGATTAAACGAGCTTTGCTGGAGACGAGGAGTTTATAAAAAGTTGGAAAGAGCATACAGTACCTCTCTGGAAGGATGTAAACCTCCTTCTCCTAGTTCATCCCTTTTCCATGATTTCTCTTTCAGTTTGTTTAAAATATATGAAGGGAAAAGGGATATATTCTGCCCCTCCCAAATAGAAAGCTGTGGGAATAGGAAAAGTTGGTTTTGCTCTTTTCACAAGCATCAGGACTTCCACAGGGCAGCTACTTTAAGCTGCACAGGGAGACAGGGTTGTAACTCCACACTACAGCTCGTGGGGTATCCATGGGGAACTGCTGCCTCTGTTTAGCTCTCCAGGCTCGAGCTCCCAGCAGCACTGAATGCTCAGGAGACACTTTATTGCTATTGGGCTGTGCAGTGATGGTGGGAAATACTGCAACAGAGAATAGTGTAGCCTTCTCCTTCCTGTACTAAAACATCATCTTGGAGAGCAGAGAATGGAGAATTCCACTCCTCAGACTTCCTGGGTTTTATTCAACCATTTAAAACCCAAAGAGAATAATGGTGCGTTTTGAAGCACACTCCTTGTTCAGCTCTCACTCCAGTGATGACAGTCATCACTCACATCAAGACAACAACAATAAAGAAATCATATTCAAACATCTGTATGAGTTTGCCAACCATAAAGCTTTGCTGTTTGTTAAGTTTACTTTTTAGTTCATTTTACTCTCCTGTCCTCCTACAAGCAAAATCCTTAGCTCCTTGCAAACTGACAACTACAAAACCTGCTTTTTGTTCTACAGGAGCAGAAGTGATCCTCTCCGACATGCAACTGTGAGATTTTTATCCAGGTAAAATGCCATACCATTCAACAAGAGTTTTGTTTGAATAATCCAGGACTGTTATCTAGCTCAGAGGGATTGAGCACACAAGTAAAGACTGCAGGACTGCGGTTCATAGCTTGTTGTGAAAGACTATTGTGGGTTACGGATGTATTGTGACTACATAATGCTGACTCTGTACATGCCTTTACTAATTCAGCATCAATTTAAAACATTACAAAGAAGCCTCTGATACTTTCAGACATTGAATTGTCCAGTCAATATCTATAGTTGTGGCATCCACATACTGTGGACAACAGCAGCATCAATTTTCATTTTGCTGGTGTATCCACAAAGAAGGTAAGGTACATTATATCTAACAATTACACTAATGCTGTTAGTATCTAAATATACATCAATTACATAATTTTGCAGTAATACAATACAGTCATATACAATTTCATTTGGGAGCAAAAGTACTATGTCTACGAGACTTACAGGACGAGCAAGACTTGGATGCAGATCTGAAAGTGTGACAAAGTCCTGTGTTGAACTAGAATAAGCCATTCTTGATCTGTAACTTGAGAAAACTGATTTAGATGTTTTAAAAACCCAAACAAATTGCTTAAAACCATTCATAGGGAGAATAACAAGTTATTTTTTAACACAAATATTTTGACCTAAATAGCATCTGTTTTCAATAAAAACAATTTCCAGCCATCTGAAGCAGACAATTCTTTATAGCTTGTATTTGGCAAGGTAAGTTATGAATTTGACTGTAACTGCTCTACCTGTGCTTCTCAAATTAAGGTCTGTAATTGTGATTTATTTATTTGCCATTAAATGACTCCATTAGCACCAGCCTCTGAAAAATATTTACCCTCCTTCTGCCTGGGAAATCCAGCTGAATTTAATGAGGCAGTTCATATATAAAAGGCCATTTACATGGGAGGAAAGAAAAGTGTTGGGTTGCAAACCACCTTAATTGAGGTTTGGGACTTAATATTAAACTACTTGAAAACGGGAGTTCTTTCCTTCCTCAAAGCAGAAAAGTTTTGAATCTATTAAAATAAATTGATAAAAATAGGTTCTTTTTGGGCTGCCAACGTAGCGTTCCTGTGAGCTATTGCACACTCAGGCTGCCCAAGTCAGGCTATGGGTGCTTTGTTAACCCATCTGAATACCTCTTATTAGTTCATGGATACCCTCGGAGACATTATTGATATTTAACAAATACTTGCCAGGTTCTAGTTTTCTATGACAGGAACCATCAAGTTGTCCAAATCTTCACTATGAGAGAAATTATGGTGTTTTTTAGAGGACCCCTGTTCAAACTTTATAGCCAAAATCCTGAATGGCTTTTACAATCTTTATACCTTGAGTGAGAATGATTAAACATAGCAGTAGTGATGACCAGAAATTGACAGTCTACATATTAAAAAAGGTGAGCAGTTACCTGAGACGTGGTTTCTAAAAGAGCATTTCAAACTAAACTCACATAGAAAGATAGCCCAAATTTGCCTTACAATGAGGCCCTCAAGCCTGTTTCCATCCCGTTATATGGAATAAATCACCTCAAGTATCCCTTCAAGGCATGTTAATATTCTGCCCTCAGAAGAAGTTAAACAGAGTTCAATGACACACCTCACACCACAGTTAGAGAACACAGCACTGGTAACACGTGCAACCAAGGGAGATTTAGAGGTGTCTTAGGGTTTAAAGCAGCCCTGAAAGGGGAGGCTTCCATGTGCAGTCGCAGCCATTCCTTACCTCAGAGTCAGGGATGAGCTCCTGAAGAAGCAAAAGGAACTTTACCTCACCACCACCAAGGAACAGACCTTCATCCAAGGCAAAGACCATGGCAGTCACAATAAATACATGTAGTATAATAAATACAAGTAGTATATTAAATACAAGTTGTATAATAAATACAAGCAGTATATTAAATACAAGTAGATGCCTTTGGCACCACCACCCCACCCCAAGATGGTGCCTGGCACCAGGCGAGCTGGCACCCCCAAAGCCAGGCTGCAAGAGATTCCTCTTGCATGGAGCCATCACCATCATGTCTCTCACCGCCCAAGCCCAACCAGCACATGGTGGCCATCCTGCACAGGCAGTGATGGTGCCAGGAAGGAGCCCTTACCACAAAGGGGACCAAGCAGAACAGAAGGGGGTGGGAAGGGAGCGCCCGGAGAGGAAGGCGTGAGGGACAGGGAGACAAAATGGCGGCGAGCGCCGTGGGCGGGAAAATGTCCTCATGTCCTCCCGCAGCATGTGACCTTCCTTCGTGGGCCGGTTCTGCCATGAGGGGCAGCGGTGCCGGATCATAGAATCATAGAATAGTTAGGGTTGGAAAGGACCTTAAGATCATTCAGTTCCAACTCCCTGCCATGGGCAGGGACACCTCACACTAAACCATGCCACCCAAGGCTATGTCCAACCTGGCCTTGAACGCCGCCAGCAATGGAGCATTCACAACTTCCCTGGGCAACCCATTCCAGTGCCTCACCACCCTCACAGTAAAGAACTTCTTCCTCATATCCAATCTAAACTTCCCCTGTTTCAGTTTGAACCCGTTACCCCTTGTCCTATCACTACAGTCCCTAATGAAGAGTCCCTCCCCAGCATCCCTATAGGCCCCCTTTAGATACTGGAAGGCTGCTACGAGGTCTCCACGCAGCCTTCTCTTCTCCAGGCTGAACAGCCCCAACTTTCTCATCCTATCTTCATGTGGGAGGTGCTCCAGTCCCTGATCATCCTCGTGGCCTCCTCTGCACTTGTTCTAACAGTTCCATGTCCTTTTTATGTTGAGGACACCAGAACTGCACACAATGCTCCAAGTGAGGTCTCACGAGAGCAGAGTCAAGGGGCAGGATCACCTCCCTCGACCTGCTGGTCACTCTCCTTTGGATGCAGCCCAGGATACGGTTGGTTTCTGGGCTGCAAGCGCACACTGCAGCCGGCTCATCTTCATTTTCTCATGGACCAACACCCCCAAGTCCTTCTCCACAGGGCTGTTCTGAATCTCTTCTCTGCCCAACCTGCAGCTGTGCCTGGGATTGCTCCAACCCAGCTGTAGGACCTTGCACTTGGCATGGTTAAACTTCATCAGGTTGGCATCAGCCCACCTCACAAGCATATGGAGACGAAAAATCCCCATTCACCCCAAACTGAGTGCTGGGGTTTCACATACCCGAGCAGTAGTGCTCGGCACAGAGGGACTGGCCTGGAGCATCCCCAGCTTCAGTGAGAGCTCTGCATCAGGTCTGGGAGCGCCCAGAGCTTGGGCTCGCTTTCGTTGCGAGCCCTCTGCTCTGTGGGGCTTTACTTTAGTCCCGCACCCCACTTGGGGCAGCAGCTTCATCCCGAGGTTTTCCATGTGGGATGTTAATTTGAACCACCCAATTGCATCTTTGGTTGCTGTTCTAACCAATGTCTGTATTTTCTTGCAGTGTTACTCCAAAGGAGACCCCAGAAGACTTTTTCCTCCCCACATGCATGCAGCAGGATCACAAGCGGGTCTCAAGTCACCTCGACTTAAAGCCACCAAAGCACCAACCCATGAGTCTAGAGTGAGGCTTATTCTGCTATGATTGCAAACCAAAACCACACCAAAACCAAACCAAATCTCAGAAAACTTTGGAGGAACCAGTCCCTAAATCATTTTTTGTGGTAGCTCTTAAAGGGGAGGGGAAAAATCATAACCTGTGTCTTCTCCATGAATTAGAATTGATGGTTTGAGATATTATTTGTATTGATTGGTACACAGCACTCCCAGGTTTTCAGGCTGGAGTGAGCCATTTTGTCCCTTTATATTGCATATGAAATTATTTTCCTTTATAAAAATCAATGCTCTTCACTTCTGCATCATAAACAACTCTTACTCCTGGTGAGCAATTTGATGGCCTCAAGGTCAGGGCTATTGAAGGCTTCAGTGCAGGCTGACAAACCCTCTGTGTTGACTGTGTCTTACAGGATCTTTCATTTCTTCAATTAAACAGCTGAAAGTGGACACCACCTGGGCTCTCATATTTATTGTGCCACTAAAGCCCATGATAATTGCTCCGTGCTGATGACAAACGGCATGCCAGAGAGCCAACAGCCCGGGTGGGTGGGTGTTTAGGTCACCTTTTATACAGTACGAGCCATGGATCTAACTTGGGTCCGCAGGTTTGAAGCCTCCAGTAAAGAGAATCAGGGGTTTGCTTTGTTGGTTCTGTTGTTTGAATTATATCAAGCTAATGGACAAGCAGAAGATAATGAGTGCGATGGGATCCTAATTGAATAAGAAGGAAAAGTTGTACATGACCTGAGAAACACTGGCAAAGGTACAGGTTTCATTCTTGCCTCCATGACTGCAAGGTAAACCAGGGTAAAACAAAACTGAAATGAGATCTGCAGCTCTCCATTGCCACAGAGGGTGATAAAAGCAAGATCGCAGCCCGTGGGCTTGCAGGCATTGAGCTTGTCTACTATCTCAGCGAGGTTTTGATGGCACATAAGCACCCGCTTAAATGGAGCCTTGCTGAACCAAGTTGGGATCTTGTGCCCAGCATGGTCAACACTTTCATGAAGCTTTGTCCGGGGTGAGCTGCTTTCCACACAGAGACACAAAGGGCAGGTGAAACCCAAGCTGCGGTGTCTCCAGCGCTGGGCTACAGGCTTTGTTTCATTTCAAAGCCCCCAGAACAAGGATGCTTTGTGGTTTTGTTCCACTCCCATTTTCAATGCGCCTACACTGGGGGAAAAAAGGCTGCTTTTTACTTTCCCATGATAGCTTCTGGTAGGAAGATGTTATCGGGGCCATCATGAAGGGATGCACCGATCTGGCCACAGACACAAAGGCAGCGGATGTGAGACCAGAGTTCTTTCCCTAGGAGATGTGATTAGATGCCGAGTTTCTAACTTGCAGATACTGAGGCAAGAATTCATTTGATTGACATACCTGTCTCACAGTGATGCTGTGAATTCTGCCCTTCACATGGCATGTGGCACAATGAGGAATGGCCATTTGGACTCCTGTAGGTTACTGCAAGCAAATGACATCTTTTTTGGTGTTTATAATAAACAAATGTCTAATCTGAGTGTCTCCTGCTGATTTACAATGGCAACTGATTCTCCACGTTAGGAATTCTTAATACAAACACTGAAGAGAGCCTGCAAAAACAAGTTACTCAATTTATACCCAGCTTTACTCAAGCTTTCCTCCTCAGTTGACCCCAAAGGGTCTCTAAAGAGAATCAGCATCCTTATCTCCCTTTGACAACTGGAAAAAGAGGCAAGAGGAAGATCAGCAGCAGCTTCCTGAGGGCTGTGCACCATGCAAGGACCTGCTCCCCTCACCACTGCCAGCACCAGCTCCTGTGGAATGGGAACAATATTAATTCAGTGTTTTTCTCATCTACTGCATGATTCCTGGAAGGTCTGAGTGATTTTAACTCTCCCGCACTTCAGCAGCACTTAGCACTCTGCCTGATTCTATGTGCGATTAAGCAGAGGCTTCCCCATCCATGCTTGCAAATTGCACGGTCCCTGCTAATTAGGCCCTTCATGAATGGATTTATTTAAATCACACTCATTGGCATGGTCAAGGAGTGCAAATGCTATTTTGTAATTCACTTAGCAATTCGGTACGTGAGGATCAGGGTTGTCTGCATGCAGAGGAAGCCAGTCCCCAGCCAGCACTAACAGGGACACTTCAGAAATCATCTTCAATAGGATCTTCAGAGCTAGAGCAACACAGAAATATTTGCTCTGTGAGGTTTATGCTGCTCAAAGCCCTTACTGAGTGCTCATTGAATATTTACACATTCTTAGAACCTAAAGAATCTGTAAAATGAAAAGGGCAGACGTGTAATTTTTGGTAATTGGCCTGACTGAATCCACTAAAAGCAGCAAATTATTAAAGGTATTCACTGTTCAGTGGCTTTGGTTGATACCTGAACTGGCTGAGACTCTGGAGTGCTGATGGAGTAGTGATGGATGGACCTTTAGAAGAAGCAATGCAGGTGCTGATGCAGCTGGCAGGTGCTCAGAGATATCTCACTTCTTCCTATGTCTCTGCCATCCCGGTCCCCAACACTGGAGTCATCCCGGTGCTATATCAGTGGGATTTCCTCGCTCTGAGCAGCACCACAACCTCCTGCAGCAGATGAAAATGCAGCAACCCAGAGTAATTTTGAAATGAACATGAGCCCTGGCTGGTTCCTGCCTTATCTCTGCTAATTCTGCCTTCCTTGGTCCAGGGAACACGCCAAGACCTGAAGCTGGTGCATCCGTGCAGCAGCAGCACGAACAGGCAGCTCAGACACTGCATGCGTGCGTGAGGAAACAGAACCGTGCATGGGAATGCCAACAGCTCTCTTCTGCATGAGGAAAACCCTATTGCTGGCAAAGAGGGAGAAAAGGCTTTGTTTAAGGTGTAAATCTGTGTGGGACATGCAAGTGCTGCTCTTCCCAGCTGTCCAGGAAGGACAGTGTTTTAAAACAACAGCTGCTCTCAAGACAACAAAGTCCCCCTGTTCTCTCTGATGAAATCACATGAAACTGCTTAAAACCAGACCCAGCCACCCCCATGGGCAGGGGTGAACAGCATCTGCAGGGCCCAAATGCAGCAAGCACGGCATTTGCAGTGGTCCGTGCTGGGGGAAGGCAGTGTTCTCACTCTCCAAGGCAGGGTCTGGATGCCCATTCATCAGCAAGCTCAGTTCTTAACTATTTCAACACTAATTAACCCCTTCTGCAACGTTTGCTCAGTGGTGGAGCAGAAACGTCGTGCAGGGAAGCAGTGAGAAAGGAAAGGAAGCCACAGCACCAACCTGTGCACTGAAATCAGGTCACGTCAAGCACCACTGCAGAATTTGAGCACAAAACAACCACCACAACTGAAATCTAAGACCTTCTGGATAGTCACTAAGTAGCTGGTATATTTTAGCTAATAGCAAATAAACATATCCCAGATCTAATCCTCCTGTGTCTTTTTTATAGCAAAAAGGCAGAATAGGATGCCCATATAGGAATTCACTGCTTGAAAACTCTGAGACAAGTCTGCTCAATTCAGTTTGTCCACACAGTGCTACTCTGCCTTGTTTTCCTTGAAGATCAAGCTTTGATTGCACAAGATGTTAGAGCCTGAAGCTACAGACATAGAAAGTGCTTCCTTCTGGAGTCTCCAAGTGTACAGCTATGGAGAATAACTCCTCCTGCACACAGTTCCAGAATGACTGAAGTGAGGTCGGTGAAACTGGATTTTCATCACCTTCCTCAAGACCAGAATTCCCTCCTCCCTCTCTGAGCAAACAAATGAGGAGTATTTTCCACCAGAACACCAGGAATTGAAAAATACAATTAAAAATAGTTGTAGTGACAGCTCCCTGACACTGGGGAAGGAGCGCTTTGGAAGGGAAAAACAAGACATTTAGCAGCGGTTGGCTGCCATTCAAACATTTCCAGCTATTTGAATCAATGAAACCCCAAAACCAAATGAATTATATCTGGATTTCAGTTTGTGACACATGATACTGAACAATACCAATTGGGACACATGGGACAAGTGCCTTCCAGAGACAAAACTGGGAAAACCCTTCCATCCTTCAGTTGTTCCAACAGAGCCTAAAACTCAATCCCTGCATGAGCAATTCCTAAGGAGGAAAACCTAACACATACCAATACCTGAAGGGGCCTGCAAGAAACTTGGAAAGGGGCTTTGGACAAGGGATGTAGGGACAGGCCAAGGGGAATGGCTTTAACCTGCCGGAGGGGAGATGGAGATGAGCTCTGAGGCAGAAGCTCTTCCCTGTGAAGGTGCTGAGGCGCTGGCACAGGGTGCCCATAGGAGCTGTGGCTGCCCCATCGCTGGCAGTGTTCAAGGCCAGGTTGGATGGGGCTTGGAGAAACCTGCCCTAGAGGAAATTGTCCCTGCTTTAAGATGATCTTTAAGGTTCTTTCCAACCCAAACCATTCTATGGTTTCATGATTCTATGAAAACTTGGGACATAGCTCTCCTAGACACATGGGAGGGCTGTAAAAGAAAACTGGGATCTCAGAATAAACTGGATTTTCCCCCCACCACAGAATTCGGTGGACAGAGCACCACTGCAATCCCAACCACCCGTCCAAGCTAAACTTTCCAGTCAAAATACATCTTTGATCTCATGGCTGAGCGCTTGGCCCCGGTGCGGCGGTGGCAAACCTCCCATTGCCTCCGAGAGCCAGGACCGCATCCAGCCCCTTCCTTAGGTAATCATGTGTCAACATTTCCCATGTACGCCTGGCTGCCTGTCAGCCAGCTGCTTAGAAACTGCCTGCAGGCCCACACTGACATTTTAAGCCATTATCCATCAGAAACCCCCAAACTTCCCTCCGAAGCCTTTCCAGAGTGCAAAGGTACGAGACCTGATTAAAGCAGGGCGTTATCAAGAAATTCTCCCTGTAGAAAATGAACACTAGAGGTCAATCTAACAACTTGTCCCGGAAATATATACCCCTGGAATAAAACATTACAGACTTCTGCTGCGTACTGTACACCTCTCTAACTACATCCAGATTCACGGGCTTGGCAACGCGCTTCGTATCTAACAAGAGTTCCTTCTATTCTTTTGAGTTTGTTCTTGTCTCGCTGTACATGAGTATTTCCTCTTCTGGAGCTCGCCCGGGTGATGGCTGTCCCGCTTCACACAGCTCACTAATGTCCTTAACTACCCATTTCTGAAACGAAAGGGGAAATTGGCACTTGTGTGTGTAGTAAATACCGGAGGCCAAATGCGTCCCTGATGTAACTCCCCTGCGGCCGGTTGAGTTAGATTAAAGATGAGTGCAGAAACAGAGGAGCAGGCATCGCCATCCAGATGAAAGCCCAGCTCGCTCAGGATCTCCTGGCTCATGGATAAATCCAGGGTTTCAAAGAGGCAGCGGGGAGCCAGCGAAGAACCAGGCTGGGATGTGAGTGGTGGGTTTGTGACTTGCAGCCTTGAAGTTTGATTCCCTTCCAAAGTGTCTCCAACTAATAGCAACAGGGATGACTTCATTACCTGTGCCTCAGGCTTTCTTCGTCTCATCTTCTGCGCTCACATTCTGACGGAGCTTGTGGCTACAGACTCCCACCAGCTATTTATGCTTAACACAAAAATGGGTTTGATTGATTTTTTCTTTATCATTAAATGCCCAATTATGCAATTTCAGTAAATTTCTTCCTTCCTCTTCACTGCTGTTAACAACAGAAATAAGATGTAGCCCTGCCAGCCTGCCTCAGCCTCCCCGCTGCATCCTTCTTTAGTACATCCCCAGCTCCCCTTTTCTAAGGCTCCTGTCTCAGCCAAACTCAATGGATACACAGAAAGAGCAGAGGCTTTGCTGACACAGGGGCTGCTTCCACTGGGAAAGCCAAGGGAGATTCAAGGCACAAAAGTCAAGTCAGATAAAAGCCCAGATCCAGCAAAGAGTGTGTTTAAAGACAATGTTTCTCCCAGGGAGTCACTGGGATGGCTCGTGTGCTTCGCACTGAGCACATATGTGAGTGCTTTGCTGAACCCGGGCCAAAATGCAGTTGTTCTTTATGAATGTGGGCCAGATCCTGTAACACTGAGTAACGCCAACGAGTAACATTTATTCACACAAGTGGTCTCTGCGGAGGAGGGCTGCCAAGTCCTGGCCCTGTATGATTTTGTCTTTAGCAGGCAGCCAGAGCAGAGCTCCATATGGCAACGCCGACTCCTCACTCAGCAGTTAGCCTGCTGCCAGCTCCTCAGTGGAAATGGCCCAGCGAGGCAGAAATGTTCCAGCACAGCCTTCGGGTTACAATTACCTTTAAAAAGCTGCCACATAAAGGCCTTAAAATTCTTCCAGGGAGTTTCTTCCTGCTGCAGCTACCTGTATGCAATGGCAATCCTGACTGCAGCCAGCGATGCTCTCCCAGGGCAGCTGCTTTCCCAAGCCATTCCCAGGCAAAGGTGTCTCCCAAGGCATGTCCATCCTTAGTGCCCGGCACATCCCATGCCTGCCATAGAGGTGATGTGCTAAGAGGAAAAGCCTCTTATGCTCCTCTTCAGGCAACCTGGAGCTTAAGCTTGTTCAGGGACACATCTCTGATAGCCCTTCCTGGTTAATGCACACACAAGAGGTTTAGGAGAGGTATGAGAGCAGTTTGGTACAGAAATGGATGCCTTGTGCCACCATGCAGCTGTTGTGCATTAACACCCTTGCTTCAAGACAGGCAAAATCGGGCAGAGCTGAACAGGAAACTTCCCTTCTCACTGACCTCCCGTGCAGCTTGCCCCTAGAAGCTGGGGGTCTCTCAATGCCTCACTTCGGTAGATTTTCTTCTATTAAAATGTACAAGGGAAGATGTAACCCATCAGCCAATTCCCCAGTGCCACCCCTCATTCCCATCCGCCTGGGAGTTAGTGCAACCAAAGGCTGGAAGCACCCAGAGGCTCTTCCCATGGGCTGACAGCAGCAACCAGAGGGAGCAACCCCTTGCTACAACACAGACGCAGTGCAGGGCCCCCACCAGCCCCAGTGCAAGCTGCACCAGCCATGAGGACCCTCCAGCACCACAGGGATCCTGCAGCAGAGCAGCAACTTCCCATCCAGGGACCCACAAGCATCCCACGTTCTCTCCATCCTTCCAAGCCCCTCACATATATGCAATTACCAGCAAAGATCTATAAGAGGGGTTACACCTAGCAAAGGCCTTCAGAGTCTCAGCAGGGCATTTAGATGTACCTGCCAGCAAGGACTGACAGCAGTCAATGGGGAGCATGGCCATCTCACATCCCTCTCCACCACCTCCAGCACAACACTCAGTGCCTTGCCTATAAGGTATAGGATCTCGGCATACAGCAAAGCCAGCAATGACACCAGAGAGGCAAAAGTCACACCAGTACCTAAAGTAACATGGGCTAAACACAGCAGGGTCAGGTCTGCAGAGCTCTGAGGCGGGATCAGCCCAAACCAAGGCTCATGGTGAGCCTGGTTTGCGCTTATGGAGCCTTTCAGCATCCCACAGCCTCAGCCCTGCCGTGTGCGGTTACTGCCAGATCAATATCTGCGTCTTCCTGGTAAATAATTGTGTCAGTGGGATGTTAATGGTGCACAGTGCTCATGGTGTCAAGTCAAGGCTTTTTTTGACGGAGCAAAGTCATTCATTTTCCTCCCCCTTTCCCCCCGCAAGCCATCCCAAATGCACAAAATGGGCTCCAGACCCACCTCCTACAAGGAAATGAGAACCAGCCCCAGAGGATCACCCAGCAAGAAGCCTCTGCTCAGAGATCTGACGCCTCTTCAAAGACAGAGGAGCAAATGTGCTCCTACCTCTGCTGATTTATGAAGAACGTCTGCGTCACCGATGCAGGGGAAATGCTTAAACGCTACCAGAGGGGAGAGGAATCGAGCTCTCGCTGCCTGTGTTTTGGGGGTTGCACCCAGAAACCCCTCTATTATAGTTTATTTTCGTATGATTTAATCTATATTCAATTTTGAAACAAAGCAACCCAGTGACTGCAGCCCGTGCTGCTGGGTTACATGCTCACTAGCAAAGCACACACCAATGTCACCGCTGGGATCTTCCGATGGCAGGCAGGATGTGCCAAAAGGGGCTCTTGAATCGCACGTGGCAGCAGCTGGCCTGGGACCATGCTCCCATGTGCAATGGGATGCAGGGAAAGCAGGTGGCTGGTGGGAAACAGTCAATGCCACCTCGGCTGGAGCAAAGCCAGAGCCATGGGTACCCAGAAAGGCAGGTGAAGGCTGGATGAAGTGAGGGGCACAGCCCGGGAGTGTTGTCTGAAGCTGCTGTTCCTTTCCTTCCTCCCCCTCTGTGTTGAAAAACTCTGGGTGTAAATTGTTCTAAGTTATCTCCGTTTGGTTTTAATTTCTGCTGATGCCCCAGTGTTATTTATGCCCTTGAAATATAGCACTAAGCACATGTATAGCATTGCGGTCATGAAATACAGCCCGCTGCTTATAGTATTTATCGATCAGTGCAGTAAATAAGTCCAACAAGCACAACTCATCCAAGCGAGCAGAGGACACTGCTAGAGGCTGCCCATCTGCCAGGGCTGGCAGGATCACACCAGCAGCACAGGCTGACAGAGCTGCTCCTCAAGTGCTCTTTGTCATCCCAAATGAAGCCAAGAGAGCCAGTGCAGCTCTTGGCTGGCACAAGGCTCCCAGTCAGGGTGGCCAGCACTGCAGGGACGTCCCTGGGGACATGGGATGCTCCCTGCTCATGGCAGAAGGGCAGTGACAGACAAAAAGTGACCGCTTGACTGCATCCAAGCTGGAAAAGAGACACCAAGGGACACGCAGCCACCCAGGGAGCTGGATCCCCACAGCACCCTCAGCACCATGCGCTCCAGGACAGCCAGGAGGCCACTGCTGGACACAAAAGCTCTCTGCAAGGGTCTTTTGTTGGCTTGATTTGACCATGCTTGGCGAGAAGAGGAAAGCAGTACATAGCAGCCCTGTGTACAAGCAGTTGCTTGATTAACATAGTTAATGCCTGTGAAATTTATTCGGTGTCTGAATTCTTGCACTTCTTCCAGGGGAAAGGCACCAGGGTAAAGGCACCAGGGGACTCCGATACTGCTGTCCATGCAGAACTGTATCTCTCAGCTGTCCCAACTCTTTCATAGAATCATAGAATGGTTGGGGTTGGAAGAGACATTAAAGATCATCCAGTTCCAACCTCAATTTCCCTGGAAGCCCTCCCTGTCCTGCAGCAAGAAGAGAGGCTGGGAAAGCCAAGCACAGGGCTGGGTAGATTTAGTGTTGCTACACTGGGAGTCATTTATCTTAGCTCAAAGGTGAACTGACGCCATCCTCAAGGACAGGAGCTTAACAAGCACGGTCGGAAGATCTGAACCAGATCCTGACCTGGTCTAAATCACGCAGCTGCACTGAACCAAACAAGGCTGATTTATGCCAGCAAGAAGCCAGTCTCTTAGGCTCAAATTCATGCCCAGCTCCTCCAGCCACCAGCGTTGCTGGAGCTGCCTGTTCACCCCAGAGCTCACCCCACTAATACCAGCTCTCCCAGCAGCCCAGCACAGAGCCATGACATGACGCCAACACTCAGACTCCATGGAACACTCACAACAAGACATTGTATTGACTTCAGCAAGCAGCTTTAAGAGCCTGAGTGTAAAATAAAGACCCTCAGAAGGGGATGTACTGCAGCAGACCCTTCTCTGGGTTTCACAGGGCTGCCCGTCACCACAGGATGCTGAGCACCTGAAACAGAGCCTGGTTTTAGGAGAGACACCCAGCACCATGTGGTACGTATGGGATTGTCCCAATGGGCGCTCATAGGCAGCTCCTCTTGGCTTTGCTGCAAAAGCATCACCTCCCAGAGAAGATAGTCTTGCATCAAACTCATGTCTCAGCCATGAAGCCTGTCTTGGAGGAGATCCCAAGTACCAGGGACCGGAGCAGGTTACAAGGGAGCAGTGGAGTTGTGAAACCTGCAGGTTGCTGCAGCATCCTCACACACTCTGCTAACACAGGGGCCCTGCACCTTGCAGCATCCCCACTTGGGTGCATGACAGGACTGTGGCAGTCGCATCTCCAGTGATGCTGCAGCTCTGGCCCTGCTGATCCCAGGTCATCTCAGGGCAGTGTTTCTGAGCAGGGTGGAGCACACACAGCACAAAAGGGCGCTTTCATCAGCTCCGCTCACTTGTACCCTGGGGCGAGTGCGATACCCTGACGCCTCTCACCAGGGGATAGCGCCTTCCAGCTTAGCTGGACACTGCCCCAGAGAAGACAGGCACAGCATGAGACACCCTGGAGACCTGAACAGCATAAGCTGTGGGATAGCTTTGCCTCCAGCCAAGCCCCTATGTTGCCTTGCTGCTTGCACACACCAGGGCCTTTTGCCATCTCAGGCTACCTCCAAATCCTTTCTTGCTCCACAGACACAGAGAGAGATGGCAGCAGGTACCCACTGACCCTCAAACACTGTCCTCAAGCTTGGTACCTGCTCCTTTCCACCACCAAGGAAGCTTCCACAGCCCTGAGGAGCCACAGCAACTTCCACCTCCTGCAAAATACTCCAACTCACTTCCAGGGCTGAACACAAAGTCCCCACTGCCAGGCATCCCCATGCACACAACGTCAGTGGGGGGACCAGCATCCGCCATGCTCCCCATCATCCCAAACCCTACAGACACTGAGCAGGGCCACTTCACCTTGGCCCACTCCCTGCATAGGAGCTGGTTGCCAAGCTCCAACTTGGATCTAGCGACAGACTTTTGTGCTTTGGCTCACGGATCCTGAAAATAAGAGCTTTAATCATTGCTTGCTTTTATGAGCCAAGAGCCAAAATTGTCTTGTTGAATACAGTAAGTGATCAGTGCTCGCAGTAAAGAACAGTTCAATGAGTGCTTGTGTGGGTAATTATTTCAGGCTTGCCTCTCTTCCCCTCTTGAGAAAAATTACAGAATGTGGAAATTATTGCAAAGCCTCTCCGGACTTGGAATGGTCTCTGCCGATTACAGGCGCTTGCTCTGGGCACTGCTGCAGCCGGTGCCTGCATCCGGTTGTACATCACCCTGCTCACCAGCAGCGCCAGCGCCTGGGCAGGCTGCACCAGGATCACATCCTCCATAGGGAGGTACACAACCGGCTCTTAGCTCAGACAGGTCTGAATAGGAGCCAGGCTGGGAGAGCTGGGCTGCTTCAGCCTGAAGAGAAGGCTCCTTAAGGGGAGACCTTAGAGCAGCTCCAGTGCCTAAAGGGGCTACAGGAAACCTAGAGAGGGGCTTTGGACAAGGGCCTGTAGGGACAGGCCAAGGGGAATGGCTTTAACCTGCCGGAGGGGAGATGGAGATGAGCTCTGAGGCAGAAGCTCTTCCCTGTGAAGGTGCTGAGGCGCTGGCACAGGGTGCCCATAGGAGCTGTGGCTGCCCCATCCCTGGCAGTGTTCAAGGCCAGGTTGGACACAGGGGCTTGGAGCAAGCTGCTCCAGTGGAAGGTGTCCCTGCCCGTGGCAGGGGTTGCAGCTGGAGGAGCTGTGAGGTCCCTTCTAACACAAACCAGGCTGGGGTTCTATGACTGAGTGTAAGGATAGGGAGCTCTCTGCACTCACAGAGGCAGAAACGAGCTCCAGAGTGAAGGCATTTGCCCCCCAGCCAGCTGGGCACATAAACCTGCACAGAGGAGTTTGTGCTGAAGATACCCAGGAACTTGTTCTGCCTTTTTAAGCTTCATCTGCTCACCCAAATCCTCCTGGAGCTTTTCCCTCTTCCATCCCTTGCACCACACCAAGATTGCCTTGTACAATACCCTCTTGGAGGCAAGAGCAGAGATTCCCACTGGCTGCGAGGGGTGTGCTGGGATATGCTGTTCCTGCTTCACTGGGAGATTTATTAGTGTAATGAAGGGGAAGAAAGTACCCCATGAATCACTGGCACACCGGGATGCTGTGATGCTCCGTAAATAATCCAAGGATCTGATATTATCAGGATTTAAGCTCTCTCATTAGGTTTAAGCTCTGATAGCAGGGATGGGGATATGGAGTGGGGGTGCTGCATGTCCCATCCGTGCTTAAGTTGCCTGCAAAGGGAGGCGATGTGTTTGCAGACGGAGGTTATTCCCTCTCTTCCCGCTCCCCCATGGATGGGCTTTCCCAGCGTTTCCAGGCTCAGCGGAAACCTGTGGGTGCCAAACCCTGCTATGGAGCGTGCTGCGTGTGGAGCTGCCTGTGTTTCAAAGCCAGGTTTGGGTTTCTCTCCAACCCTTTCTCTAGACATGAGTGCAAACCGATGTTCCTGTCCAGGGTTCCTCTCCTCCCCCTGCTGAGGTCTCAGCCACCAGCTGCACTTGCAGAGGAGGAGATGATTCAAACCTGGCCATGAGTGGGCTGAGGGCATTTTGCTCAAAGGGAAATATCCCCCTTTTCCAGAAAGGCATTTTCTGGAGCAGGCAGCATCACTGCACTCTGCTATCTTGGTCCCTTCAAAGCTGGGCTGAGTGATGGCATGGCTGAGCAGCATCCTCCTCTGAGCCTGAGGTTCCCACCATGTCAACTCCAATGACACTGTTGGTGCTGGGGCTCCCTCGGCTTCCACAGCACTCTTATCTTTGGAAAGAATCATACTAAAAGCTAAAAGGCACTTTAACAGTGCAATATTAGAGAGGGCTGGAAGAGAAGTGCTGGGGGAAAAAGGTTCCGGGCTGGGGCACAGCTCAGGATGCCAAGCACAGATCCACGGCTGCACTCAGGGATGCAAAAGTGGGGAAAAAACAACTACATCACTGTTTTCTGGGCTTGGCTGATGTGTGCCCATGTGCTGTGCTCAGACAGGGAGGGGACAGGCTTACACAGGCTGGCACAGCAGAGACTCCTGCTGCCTTTAGGACAGGTACTGGGGTTATTTCATACAATCTGGTTTGGGCTGGAAGGGACTTGAACCTCATCCAGCTCCAACCCCTGCCAGGGGCAGGGACTCCTTCCCCTGGAGCAGATTGCTCCAAGCCCCTGTGTCCAATCCAGCCTTGAACACTGCCAGGGATGGGGCAGCCACAGCTCCTATGGGCACCCTGTGCCAGCGTCTCAGCACCCTCACAGGGAAGAGCTTCTGCCTCAGAGTTCATCTCAATCTCTCCTCCGGCAGGTTAAAGCCATTCCCCTTGGCCTGCCCCTACCTGTCCTTTTCCAAAGCCCCTCTCCAGGTTTCCTGTAGCCCCTTTAGGCACTGGAGCTGCTCTGAGGTCTCCGCTGAGCCTCCTCTTCTCTGCCCCCCTCTTCGCAAGGCATATGGGGACCCGTCACCCGTGCACAGGGCTGACAGGAAGGGAGTCATTCCTGAGGAGCATTGCTTCTAAACCACTCCAATATGGCAAGGCAATGTCAACCATCTGGGAAAACGCTTTAAAAGACCCTTAATTAAAGGCTGGCTGTTGCACAAGCTCCTTTCCCATCCCCACCAGAGGAGTTTCCCAGTTTCCCGGCCCCTCTCCCGCTGCCCTCCATCCCTCACACTTTCTTTCCCGCTGGCATCTGCCAGCAGCATGCTGTGGCTGCTGTGGAGTGTCTCCGCAGCAATCAGCCCCTGCTGTCACATGGAAGTTTGCACTCAGAGCAAGGGGGGGGGAGTGGATAATACTCTCCCTGTTGACTTTCAGGCGAGGCTGGAGGCTGCAGCTGCCTGTGTGGATGACGGTGATGGGGCAAAACATCATCTGGGCCTGGTCTAAACCACCCCTCACCAGCCATAGTGAATTAGGGCTGAACCAGACCCTCCAGCACCACTGCTCACCCCTAACATCGGCCTTCATGTAATGAGCTGTGGTATCTCTTGGTGCCCTGCCACAAGCCAGCTGCGAAGCCTTCATCCATCCATCCATCCATCCATCCCCCTCCTCCTGCCCACTTTGTGTGTCCATGCCCTCCAGGGAAGGAGCAGTGGTGGCAATGCCCCATCTCACATGTCTCCTTTTACCCCCTACCAGGCAATGGGGGGTACATGATTAAGGTCTGGGGCTTGCCTCCTGCCAGGGGGAAAGCTTGCCAGAAAGGCCCCAATTTCTTCCCTCTATTGATAGAAAGTGATTAATTATGTGAGGCAGTGTTGCTGTTTCTAATCAAAGGAAACTAAAATCAGAGCTCTTGCCTCAGCCAAGGGAAGTGCTGAGCCTGTGCGAGGGTGCATAGCCCATGGGGCAGCTCTGCAGGGCTGTGCTGCCCCCAGCCAGGATTCAGCCCCCTCACACAACCATAATCACTGCCCTTGGAGTGGGGAAAAGGGATGCTGCAAGCAAAGGGGACAGTCTTCTTCCTGACTGCATCTCTCACAGCACCTCAGTGAGCCCACATAGGATAGGGAGAACCCCATGCACACAGAATGGATGACCAGAGCATTCCAAACCACCCCTGCAAGTGAGTTAAAGCTGCACAGGAGGATGCTGAGACTGGCATCCCTTCTCCAAAAACCACATCTGCTTGAATGCACAGGCAAGGTTGAAGGCCTGTACAGAGAAGCACCTTGCATTTCCAAAACGGGTCAAAGAAGGCTTCTTTTTGTGCCAAGAAATGCACATAAACTTGGCAGAGCTGGTTTCCTCCTAGCAGCCACAGCACTTGCATGTCTTCCACATCTGCTTTAGGGAGTCACAGCGTTTGGAGGCAGCAGGGGGGGACCCTGCAGTGGGGACCCTCAGAGACACCCTCCCAGTGGGGACACAGTGGCAGCGTGCCCTGTCCCAGCTCAGACAGGTATTTATCCCAGCAGGATGCTCACAAATAACTCATTTGGTTCATTATCTCAGTAATTACTATTTCCCTATGAGCACCCTGCTGCTGCTCACAGGCTTCCAGAGAACACAGGGTGAGCCCATCTTACCCCAACTCTATTGAACCAGTGAACAACCTCACCCTGCATCAGGGCAGAGGTTGAGCCACAACAGCCCAGCTCGCTCCTGTGTTGGACACGAGCACCATGTACTCTGTTTTCTTCCTTACATTAATGTACCCCAGAGCTGCCTACACCTGATGGTGGTTATTTGTGCCCACATGTGGGATCCAGCCCATGATCTACATGACTTGGAAGCCACCGCAGGGCACATGGTTGCAATTACAGCAGCCTCTCCCTCGGCGTGGGCATTTTCTTGTCTATTGGGGAATATGGCAGTTATTTTGTGCATGGAGATGGGAACCAGAGCAGAAGCCAGTAGGGATAGTGCTGCTCAAGGGCTGTGCATGGTGCCAAAGGGCTTGGTGGGAAGGCAGGACACTGCGAGGAGATGCTCATGTCCCTCACAAGGGCGCTCTCCTCTGTGCTGGCTGGGAAGCAAGGATGCCACAGGGCATCCTGAGGCAAGAAACAGCATGGCCCTGGGCATCCTCAAGCATAGGATAAGCAGGGATTTGCAAGTTATCACTGGGAGGCACAGCGGTGTCCTGAAGGCCACCATCACGCACCACAGAAGCACCAGTGACCCTGGGGAGAAGCATTATTGCACCATGGGACAGACAAAGCTCCTCTTGGACACCCCAAGCACAAATACCAGATACCTTGAGGTGCTCCAGCACCCACAGACACTCTCTGAGCATCACTGCACACAACCACAATGCTCCAGCCCAAACTGGCCCTATAGCCCCCACAGACAGCACAATGGATGCCCCACATCCCCAGCAGTACCCCCACATCCCCTTACCAGCCAGCTCCTGCTCCCAAACCAGAACAATCCCCAACACCCAGAACTCCAGGAAGGATTTAGCCTCCCATCTCCCTGCATTTATAGCCTGCAGGTGTCCCACCTGAGGAGCCCCACCTGAGGACCCTGCAGCAGGCAGGAAATGGGGATGGATGGAGTGTTTTCAGGGCGAAGTTGGCTTCCCCTGGTTCTAAAACATTCCAAAACACTTAAAGATGAGATGTGTAATTGCGAATCAGCCCTGCTGCTCTCCTGCAGACCTAAACAGAGGCAGGGGAGGTTTAATGTCTTCCTTTTGGACCTTTTTTCTCTCCTCCTATGTTTGTTCTTTCCCTTCTGTCCTAAATTTGGTATAAAAGAAAAAGGAGTAAATAAAAACTTTGGAAAGCTCTCGCAACCCTGCTCTTCCTGGCTTATGGAAAGGGAGGCGCAGGGCACAGGAACCACAAGGTTTTGGATAGCTGGATTCTCAAAACAAGAATAGGGTTAGAAATGGAAACTTTGGTTAACTGAGAGGGGGATGAAAACTTCATTCCGCACTTGGCAGCAAAGCTGGGTCTCCATTATCCTCTTCCCAGGCACTTCCCCCATGTATCCTGGTGTCCCAAAGACATCTTGCCATTGTCCTCTGAGCAAGCAGATGTGGGCACACCAGTGCCCAAACTCTTGGGAGCTCCTTTAGGAACACTTCCCCAGGGAAGCAGCAGTGGATTGGGTGCTCACCTGAGTTTTAAGCACATTCCCAGCATCCTGGGGTAAATATCACCTTCCAGGGTTGGGATTCTTATCAATCTGAGGCAGATACAATAAGGAAGACCTAAAAGCATTCATATGGGACCATATCTCCTCCCCAGCACTCGCAGGCACACAGAAGGCATCTCAGCATCATCTCTTTAGAACTTCATTTCCTCAGGCAGGTGATGCACCGGGTGATGCCTGTCCCTGAGCCTCTGGGGGTGTTCCAGAACAATTCCTGTCCCTATAACACCTCCCATGTACTGGGGTGAGAGCTCCAAATCCTGCCCGCACCCAGCAGCAGCAGCCCCAAGGCTGGGGTCCATGGGCTGACACTGATGAATACAAAAGCCACTGCAAAGGGGGGTTCAGCTTATGTTTCCCTATGAGCCCACTGCCTGCTATCAAGGAAAGGGGTCCCAGATATGCTCCATCAGAGAAGCTACAATAAAGAGGCAGAGTTTCCTTTCCTTAGCAGTCCTGAGCTCTCAGTGAGATGGCACAAGAGCAGTGTGGTGCCTCCACTGACATCTTCAGCATATCAATTGCTGATTTTTCCTAAATCTAGAGGGTTTTATTATGTGGATGAGGCAGTGATGGCAATGGTGGCTTCTGCTCTGCACAGACATGAGAAACACCTGATGCACTAGCACGTTGTGGGATCCCACTTGGGCTGGTGAAGGGAACCTACCTGACCCAGGGGAGCGAAGCATCTTAGTGGAGCTTCAAACCGTCACTGCTCCAGCAATGCCCACCCTTCCTTTGATTGGAAGCACACCACTCCTCTTGAAAGCACCAGAAACAGCCCAAAACTCTGCCGTGGTGGACATAAGGACATAGCTCTGTGCTTGATCTCGGAGGAAGAGCGTGGAGATTTCATCTTCCTCCTTCCTACCCCAAGCTGCTTTTATTGTCTTGATCTAATGAAGTGCAGACTTCACCTGGACAGACCCATAAGTGGCTCCTCTCGGAGGCAATGAATACAAATACTTGACCCCATGAGCTGTGGGGCAGCAATTAGTTTAAGCAGGGGGTTTGTGTAACACTTCAAAAGTCTTAATACGTGCGGTCAGCCCCGGCACCGTATTTGCCAGAACCTATTGAGTAGTCTTAATGAGTCTGCAAAGCAAGCTTTCAATACATTTTGGGTCGCTTCAGATGCTTTAAATGGCATAGTCTATATGGTATTGTGCAGCTTTAGAAAGGACCCGGGCTTTAAAAAAGTATGGGTCCCATTCACAGGGCAGACAGAAACCATCTTTAGAGCCGGGACCCTTAACGTTTTGCATATCAATATGGCTGGGGCTGAATGCAGTCACTCAGCTGAGAAATAGGATCACTATCAGCGTTTCCAGGCTTTCACAGGCACTTGGGAAACTTTAAAGCCCTTGGTGGAGAATAATTTGGTCCAATGTCGTGGCTGGAAACAAAACCTAAACAAGCGGAGCGCAGTCCATCATGCGGAGCTGCCAGTGCTGGGGACAACGGGCTCCAGCCGCTCAACATCCAGCCCCCAGCGGGTCCGTGGCCTGGGCGCTCACAGTCCCAGGGAGACCCTGCAATGGGCATGGGGTGCTGAGCCCACCCTGCATCGCTCAGAGGGCTCTGGGATCTTAACAAGCAGAAACAGTCCTTATTTCATCCCTTCTTATTATTCCTTTATAATATCCCAGTTTTTTAATACAAGCCATAAACACCCCAGGCGCTGGCACCACAATGGTGGCATCTGTGTCTGCCCCTGTGCCCCTCACACGCATGGACCAACACCATGATGCTCTGGAACAAGCAACTGTTTGCATTTAACTCCATGTCATGGGTTCAGCAGTAGCAGTTATTTTTCTCCTTCTTAGTAGCTGGTGCAGTGCTGTGGTTTTGACTTTAGGCCTGGGAACAGTGCTGATAACACCGATGGTTTCAGTTGGTGCTCAGTAATGTTCACTCTGACCAAGGACTTTCTGAGCCTCATGCACTGCCAGGAAGCAGGGGAAGCCGGGAGGAAGCAGAGACAGGACACCTGACCCAAACTGACCAAAGAGGTATTCCATACCACAGCGCGTCATGCCCACTATATAAACTGGGGGGAGTTACCCGGAAGGGTTAAATCAGTGCTCGGTCGGGTTGGGTATCGGTCAGTGGGTGGTGAGTGGTTGTATTCTCTTCCTTTGCTATTTCCCTCATTATTATTATTGGTGGTAGCAGCAGTGGTTTGTGTTATACCTCAGTTACTGCACTGCTCTTATCTCACCCCATGGGAGTTACAGTCTTTGGATTCTCCTCCCCATCCCTCTGGGAGCAGGGGAAGAAGGCTGGGGGGGGGAGTGAGCAAGCAACTGCGTGGCTGAATTGCCATCTGGATTTAAACCACAACAGTTCTTTTTGGCACCGAACGTGGGGCACGAAGGGTTGAGATAATGACAGATCTGACCAGAGTGTGTCTAATCGTATTTGTGATAAGCATTCACTGTTTCAGATTAATAGTCACTCATCACAATGCTGATTTATTGGCTCTCCAAGTTGTTGCTCTTGATCTCACAGTTTCAGCATGTTGTACCTTACTTACAGCTGGTATTTGCTGTGTTAGTGTTTTGTTGCCTGGGGGCCTTGGGCTAAGGTTCTTGTTTCATTGTACTTTATGGTGATGACTTGTAATACAATAGAACCATTGATCATGAAACTGATCTGGCTTGCGTTCCCAGTGTGGTCACCATCTCTATATTTTGGGAGGTATATAAGAGAAGTGCTTAGCAATTACACATCTTTTTTCCCCTCCTCAGGTGGTCGACCTGTGAAGGAGACATTCCCTTACGTTCTCACACCCCCCCACCAGACCATTACAGCATCATTTGAGAGTTCTGAAGGTTTTGAATGGTCTTTAGGTACCCTTGAGACCTGCCTGCTGGTTGTGATGGGGATCACCATGTTGGCATGCATACAGAGTGTGTTTTACCCATGACCATTTCGTCTGGTCCCAAGAGTTAAGCAGAGTTAGGTTTGGGCCTTGTCTAGGGTTAGAAGATGATATAGGAGGACCAAGAGGTTTTCCCGAGGCTGGACAGCCATGAGTGGCAGGGTGTGTGGGACAGTATGGGCAAGTATCTAGGCCAGTGGGCCCCTCCAGTGCTTTGGGACTTCACCACTGAACAAGTGCAAAATCCAGAAGAATTAGTAAAACACTTAAAGGAGGTGTGTTGTCATTCTGGTCACACAGAGAGGGACAAATCATGGCAAGGTGCTGGGGCTTGGCCTATGCTTACAGAGCCCTGTTCAACACCATCCAGCACCTTCTAAGGGAAAAAATGTCCCTGGGTCTGAGAGCAAAACAACAGACAGCGCAGCTACTCCAGCTCCGAGCACAGCAGCTACAGCAGCCCCAGCGACAAGTACAGCAGCTACTCAAACTTCAACCGATACCCAGCTCGACCTGCTGTCGTGGTTTAAACCCAGATGGCAAGTCAGCCACGTAGTTGCTCGCTCACTCCCCTCCCTTCCTCCCCCTGCTCCCAGAGGGATGGGGAGGAGAATCCAAAGACTGTAACTCCCATGGGGTGAGATAAGATCAGTGCAGTAACTGAGGTATAACAAAAACCACTGCTGCTGCCACCAATAACAATAATGATAAGGGAAATTACAAGGGAAGAGAATACAGCCGCTCACCACCCGCCGATCGATACCCAGCCCGACCGAGCACTGATTTAACCCTTCCGGGTAACTTCCCCCAGTTTATATAGTGGGCATGACGCGCTGTGGTATGGAATACCTCTTTGGTCAGTTTGGGTCAGGTGTCCTGTCTCTGCTTCCTCCCGGCTTCCCCTGCTTCCTGGCAGTGCATGAGGCTCAGAAAGTCCTTGGTCAGAGTGAACGTTACTGAGCACCAACTGAAACCATCGGCGTTATCAGCGCTGTTCCTAAGCCTAAAGTCAAAACTACAGCACTGCACCAGCTACCAAGGAGAAAAATGACTGCTACTGCTGAACCCAGGACACTCCAACATCATGTTAAGCCCATCTCTGCACATCACTTGTCCCAGGAGATGAATAGAGCAAATATGTTCAAACTCAGCTACAGCCTGGAGCATCAATACAGAAAATGTGTCACCTCCAAGGGGCACAAAGGAGGACGGGGGGCAGGGAGAGCTGTGTGGGGTGAAGCACAACATGACGGTGTAAAACCACCCTGGAGCTGGGAGGAAAGGCGCTGGTGCCTGTTGTGCATCCTGGGAGAAGTGGTACCCACCATCTCCATCACCCATGACAGCAACAGCAAGGAGGGGAGGTGATAGCAAACCTGGCAGGACAGGCCTGGTTGGATGTCCAGCTTTGGGATGTCCAGCTTTGGGATGCCTGCTTTGGGATGCTGTGCTATGGAAGAAACCACAGCCAAAGTGTATTTGCAAACACTACAGAGCCTGAGGGCCCTTGAAAACAAGCAGTCAGCTCATTAAAGAGACAAATACAAGTCACTAATAAGATATTAGAGTTAATTAAATATTTTCCCCATCTTTAATTAGGGGGAAAGTAGTTAATTCAGATTAAACTAATTTCTGCAGCCTCCCATGTTGGCTCTTTTATGGTTGCAGGTTTCAAAATCTATTGTGATTATTGAACTGAAAGGTCAGAGATTGGGGTTTTGCCCGCTTTGCTTGGGTGAATTAGGGGGAAGCCAGGAATTTCCTCCTCAGGGTTAGAAATGCCCTGCTTTATCATCTGGGTTACTCCAGGAACATAAGAAGGTATGTGATATACAACTCCCTCTCCCTATGTTAGGTCTCTCCCTAAACCCAGACCTGGCATTTATTCAAAGCTACTGCCTCTAATTGCTTTTCTTAACTAAGGAAACTCCTGCAGACTATTTTCTGTCTACAAAACATACCCCACACATGGGTTCTGCCCCTCGGCCAGCCTCATCCACTGCCCCACACACCCCAGAGCCCAACTGCTTCCCAAAGCTTCTATTGTGGATGGTAGAGATGTCATCCCCACGCACAGACATACCCCCATCCACACACTCACCCACTCCCACTTGCAAGCCAGAATGGTCACAGTTAATAGAGATGAGCATGATTTATATGGAAGAATATTTAATCTGATCAGGGAAGGGAGAGGGGGCATCTGTGGTTTTATTCTTTAAATATTTCTCTCTACTCCAGAAAGGTCCATTTCTCACCAGAAAAGGTCCAATATAAATTAGAATGAAGGGAGAAGGTTGCTGGTGGGGTGGCCATAGGCATCCCTGGACCATGGCAGCCTTGGACACCCCTGGACTGCAGTCCTGGCTCCACATGCTGCTGGGTAGACCAGGTCCCACCACGGCAGCCTGCCCTATGGATGGCTCAGTCCCAGCCAAAGTCCTGCCCTGTCATCTGGTAAAACTTCATGTTGAAGGGTCTGTAAAACTCCCGCAGGCGCTGGACCACCTGCACGTCGATTTTGGGATGCGGCCGCCCCTTGGATTTCCCCAGGCAGCGGGGCTTGCTGCTGCCCTCCGGCTTCTTCAGGCAAGGAAAGCCCTTGGTCTCATTGAAATAGAAGTGTTTGTCTGTCACCACCCTCTTGAGACCCAGGAAGTCCTGGACACGGCCCATCTCCCCGGCCGGGTCGCTGACGAGCCTCTCCCCACTGACAAAGAGGAACTTGGAGAGGGGGAAGTACTGGAGCCAGTTATCCAGGTGCTTGGCATAGATCCCGATCCTCACCGCGCTCCAGCTGGTGTCGATCAGTCCCGTGCTGATGTTTTTGAAGGCCAGGGCCTGGAAGCTGGGGATGGTGGGGTTTTTGGAGAGTGTCTGTGTGTAGTCCGAGATGGCGCGGGTGACCGGGTTCCGCACCACCACGATCAGCTTCGTGTCCCGGGACATGTTGTAGATGCGCCGAGGAGCCTCCTTGGTGACGAAGTAGCTGGGGGTCTTCTCCATGGTGATCTGCCCCTCCAGTGTGCGTGGCATCAGGCTCCTGGGGAGAGAAAGGGACGTGGTCAGGGCTCAAGGTGCTCTGATGTGATGCTGTGATGAGAACAAGCAGGAGCAAGCCCCAAAACGCAGCTAGAAATGACCAAGGGTCTCCAATCACAACCACCTCTCTCCTTCCCCTCCTGCCAGGCAGCAGTACTGCCTTGTCACATCCCACCATTCACCTCCTCATCTTCAAAAGCCTTTGGGGAGCCCCCATACCTGGGTCTCTCCTTTCTGTTCACCTTGTCTCAGCCTCCCCACCAGGGTCTGTCCCCAGCAAGGGACTCCCTGTCACTGCCCCTCCAGCGGCACCATCCAGAGGGCACTTGCCGGCAGTCAGTCCCCATCAACCTCCTTCCCAGCCCTGGAAATCCCTCCTGCTTCTTCCTCCTCACCCCAGTGAGTTACACACACATTTTGGGATGGGGCTGGTTTCACCCCATTCCATCATGTCCCGGAGGTGCAACTCATCACATATGGTTGCAAAGAGGAAGATCTCGTTATGGGGTGTGCATCCTCAGGCTAAGCAGAAGGGAGAGCCGGGGATGCAGATGCCCACCAGGGCTCCCACCTCCTTTGCCTCCAGCCAGCAAGCAGTTAAGGCCCGAAAAAGACTGTTTCCTTCTTTACAAAGAGGCAGAAAGCCCTCTCAGGGCCCAGCACTGTGCCGGGTAGAGCTCACTGCCCTGATTGTTCCCTCCTGCACTTTAATGAGGTGCTAATTGCTGGAGAAATTACCCAGCCATGAGAGCCAGGGGCTGCAGAACAGCTCCCTGTTCTCACCAGCACAGGCACCTGCCCCAGAACCCTCCATGGGGCTCCTGTGGGATTGGAACAGCTTCATTTCCTCAGTGCTGTCACAAGCCATGGTCCCCACTCCCCAAATCATGCTCAGAGGGATGCCTGCCATGGGCAGGGATGCCTTCCCCTAGAGCAGGTTGCTCGAATACACATAGTACATAGAAAGAATGAGCATGGTTTTTGCTCCTAGCTCGGACTTCAGTTAGCAGATGGCAGAGCACTTAACCCAGCAGGCAAGGGCTGGTTTACAGCGGGAAACTGAGGCACCAAGCAATGACATGGTTTGTGAAGGAGCTGCTGCCTAAATGCCTGCAGTCATCCAGCCAACAAACACCCCCTGTCCTGACCCAAGAGCCCTTGTATGGGGCAGCAAACACACAGGGGTCCAACCCAAGTGGCTCTATACCCAAAGGGATCATAGGATGAGCACCAAGGATCAGGAAGCTTCTTGGGAAAAGTACCAATACCCGGATATTAACTGTGACAAGGCCAGGTTGGACGGGGCTTGGAGCAAGCTGCTCTAGTGGAAGGTGTCCCTGCCTGTGACAGGGGCTGGAACTGGATGAGCTTTAAGGTCCCTTCCAACCCAAACCAGTCTGGGATTTTATGTTAAAATTAAGCCAATAAAAGTCATGTCTAACTGAGATGTTTCACTTAACCAAAAGGAGAGAGCTGGGACTGGACACTGCTTCCTACAAGGATTTTCCATGTTGTCTCAACTTGGAAGAATTCTGGTTTTAAACCACAAGGTCCCCACTGGTGTTGCTCCAGCCTGCGTCCCGTAGGGCTTACATGAAAGGAGGGGAGCATCCCCCTGACCCATGCATCCCTCTCCCTAACCCAGACAGGGGCTTAATGATGCTTATTCAAGGCCAATCTGACCCACAAAGGGCAGGGGAGCTCCAAAACCCTGCTTAGGGAATGGTGGCAGAGCAGGAGGATGAGGATGAGGATGAGGATGAGGATGAGGATGAGGATGAGGATGAGGATGAGGATGAGGATGAGGATGAGGATGAGGATGAGGATGGACCTTCCCACCTGGGTCCCACAGCAGGGCCAGCTCTTGGCAGCAGCACAGGGGTTTTAGTGGTCCCCATCCCATGCTCCATCCCACAGTGGGAGGAGATCGGCCATGCAGCAGCAGGGGCTGAGCCGCGGGGAAGCCAAGGCTCTGCCCAGCGCCATCTGGTCCTTATGTAATGGGAAAAGGCTTGAGGTTTCTGGGATTTTTCCCCTGGACGCAGGAAAGAACACTTTATTAAAAGCATTTGCTGGGCCCTGCAGAGTTCCCTCCCCCAGACAAGAGGCAAAGCCACTTGTGGCTGTTCCCCCCCTTTTTCCTTCTGTGTTTTTGGGCAGTGGCACTGTTTTCAGAGCCGCTTCTGACCCCTGGATCCTGTGATGCCCAGGTAGGTGCGATGCCCTGCAGGGTATGCGCATCCCAGGGCAGCGAAGGTGCTTTCTCATCCATTCCAGCACCTTTCCTCACTGCCTCATATAACTGTGCTCACAGAGGGGCTGACTGTGGACACTGAAAGTGTTCAAGGCCACGTTGGACACAGGGGCTTGGAGCAAGCTGCTCTAGTGGAAGGTGTCCCTGCCCATGTCAGGGGTTGGAACTGGAGGAGCTTTAAGGTCCCTTCAACCCAAACCACTCCCTGATTCTATGATTCCCACTGGGAAGCGCCTTCCCAAACCAGGATCAGGCTCTTATGGCCGCATCCCCCAGGAGCAATGCAAGGCCAACAGGACATCTCTGAACACAGCTCTCAGCACCCCTCCAACCTGCTGCTTGGGCTTCCATGGCAGCAAAGCGTGTTGAACACTCATTGCACCTAGAAACCTGGCACAGGGGCTGCCAGGCTGCTCCATGCAGCTCCTCTGGGTGGTTTGTTGAGGAATTTCTGCAGCGCTTCCCTGGTCCTTCCCAACCTTTCCCAACCCTATTCTGTGACTCGGTGGTTCTGTAACGCTGGGATTTCTGCACAGCAAAACAGCTCCTTGCAATAAAACGTTTATTAGCAAACCCTTGGGCTGACGTGCTCTGAGATCCCGGAGAGTCCACACGAAGCTGTGCTCCACAGCCCAGCACTGGTTGTACCCGAGCTCAGGAATGCAGGGCTGTGCCCAGCTTTGGTACAAGGCGATGCTTTGGGTATCACGGTGTTCCCAAGGACATAAACCAGAGTGACGGGAACCAGATGCCTCAGTAAAAGGGTCAGTAAAAGCCATTTCACCCTGCCTGTTCCTTATTGCAGAGGGACAAAGGACAGGGTGAGCCCCATGGTGCTGGGACCATCACTGGGGGGCCTGTGGGGTGGAGGGAACCCCTGGATCCCCCTCATCACAGGCAAAGCGGCAGCCATCAGTACCAGCATCTTCCCTGCCCTCATCCTGCTGACCAAGGGCTTCTCAGCACTCGCCAACTGCACCTGCTGTAATTAAAGCAAACCACAGCATCCTTGGCTTAATTAAAAAGTCATTAAAATAGAATCTTTAATAAAAGCCCACATTGGGGCAGGGATTCCCAACTCTGCTGGAGCTGCAGTGGGCAGTTCCTGTGCCTATGAGCTGTGATGGGGTGCAGAGACCTTCCTCCCCACTAACACAGCCTCATGTCCCAAACCAGGGACAGCAATAGGGCAGTGATGTCCCATGGATCCCAAGGCTGGTCCATCAGAGCCATAAGCTCTGCAAACCAGCGCTTACATGGAGCCTCAGATAGGTTCTGGTTTAAACTCTTGGATAACTCCACTGCCACCAACCAGAGGAGCTGGATCCAGCATCACCCCAGTACCACATCACAGCAGCAGCCTCCCAGCAGCTATTGTGCAGCACCTCCTCTTCCTCAGCAGCTCAATCACTCCCAGCTACTTGCAAGATAATTGCAGTAGTTCACATTTGCATTAACTCCTTAATACTTCTTCCTAAATGAACCCCAGTTAATTATTGATAACCCCTGTCTCCCTCCAGAGCTGCCTTAAGCTGGCAAAGAGCAGGCCAGGCTGCTGCTGTCCCCACTTCAGCATTGGAAACTGTAATTGCATTTACAGTTAATTCTGAAGAGAACGCATTGGGAATGCTGAGCATCACCTGCAGGTGCACGACACTGCAGTGGGGGGGCACCTCAGAAACCTTGGAGGGGAAGCGTACTTCAGTGTACGCTCCATGTGCCCCAGAGGAAGGATAAAACTCTTTTACCTTCCTATTAAGCTGATCAATTTCAATTTTAATAAGTAGTAAAGCCACTATCTGAGGGGCATCGGCGGGGGGGGGTCCTACAGAGATATCCAACGTGTGAGAGGAAACAGCAAAATCAGAGAGGGATGGAAAATGTCGACTTCTATACATCATTTGACCAAGTCTTCCTTTCAATCCATCAGGGTGAGCCCTCCTCATCCTCCTCCCATCCTCCAGGCTGTGGTCACCTCCTACTCTGCACTGGCTGCTGTGGCCATGCACCGAGGGCTGAGCCAGCAAGTCTGTAGCCTCCCCTTATTGCTTCCGATCCAGATGCAGCCCAAGGGATTCTGGAACTCTCCAGGACATTCCCTCTATTATAATCAATGGAAAACTGCAGATTTGCTGTGCACCCAGGTGCCCTCATTTAAATGAATTACCTCCTCTGCAGAGGTAGCAAGGTGTGGTAACTTACAGCCCTGGTGACAACACAGAGACCTGCATTAAATAGTCAATAATCAAAGCAAACTTCCAAAAACCGGGATGACAAACTTTCCTGGGCCAATCAGTTCAGGATTCCTTGACTCCTGAATGATTTTGTTGCAGATGAAGGAGAACTCCTCCCAGGATCAAGCTGAGAGCACGAAGTAATGGATGTGCCCATCAGAGGATAGCCTCACTGATAAAGTCTCCAGCCCAAAAGCATCCCTGTGTTAGCACCCCCCTGCATTAGCATATGGGATAATCCATGATTCATCCCCCAAAACACACTAGCGTCACTGAAAGTACGAAGAGAGGCCCCAAAACCCCAGTGAAGCACAGGGTGACGGGAGCCATCCAGATCAGGGCTTGCAGGTTCTATGGTATCACTAAAAGTGGAATAGAAAAGAGGGGGAAAAGCCTCTCCGTTATTGTGAAACACCCCAAGCACCGACAAAACCGCCCCAACAAAAGCCAGCGAGAGGCCAGGGGGGTTCTGCTGCGGGGGATATGGTTGAGAGCTTTCTGCAGGACCAAAGAGACTCTTTCAAGGCGATGAGATGGGTGATGAGGGGACAAACCCAGCCAAGGACAGCCCCAGCTTAGCTCCGCTTGCCCAGCCCAGCCTTGTCTGGGCAGGGGACACCCAGCAGCGCCCTGTTCCAAGGCACCTCCTCTCTCAAAGCAGGGTGAGAGGCTGCCCAGGATGGGGCTCAACGTGGGACAGAACCCTTTTTGTGTAAATGTAAACCAGTTTGGAACCAGGAGAGGGGGAGAAGGCCTGGGACAGATTGATCCCCCCCCAGCAGACACCCGGTACCACCCGGATCTGCATATGAATCGCCCCAACAGGCTTATCTCACCCAGCGGGACAAGGCTGCCTTTGTGGCTGCACAGCAGCTATGAAGTTGTTAAACTGGAGCCGGTTGTGTAGGCTTTTAGACACCGGCCTTTTCCTTCCAGGCAGTGAAAATAGCAGCACCTTTGCTGGGAAGCAAGGGGTGAGAAAGCAGCGAGGGGGATAGGATGGCCAGAGGGACAAATCCAGCCTTGTGTCCCTGCTCGCTGCTCTGCCGAAGGGATGTTGGACCCCAAAGCAGGGTGGGAGATGCACGGGCAGCCTGGTTTACCCACCACCCTGGTCCCCGCCATCACCCCCTCTTCGCAAAGGAAGCACCAGGGCATCTGTTGAACCACAGTGCAAGGCATGGAAGGCTGAACTCACCATCAAGCCGCCCAGGAGCAAATTAGGCCATGTTCCTTTTTATCCCTAATTACTGTGCTATTCCCTGTCTCCTTCCCTGCTGCCCCTTTGGCTGCGGCAGCAGGTCCAAGCAGAGCCCCCGGCTGCATCCCAGACCTGTCTCCATTAGTTTTGCTTCTTTCACCATTCAAACCCTTGCAAATGAGGCCAGGGCTTCCCAATCAGGCCTGGCCAGGAGCTAATTGGCTTTAAGCAGGGAAACCTGAATATGGTAATGCTGGCAGGAACAGCCTGTGATGCGCCTGGAAGGGGAGCCAAGCCCTCAGCTCCACCATGGACTGGCTCTGAGACACGTCAATTAACAACAAGGAAGATCATTTATTAATGCTCCTTTGCACCCCCCTGCCCTTTGCTCCTCATTAGGGTTTATACATGCGACATCCCGGTGGTTTGCCAGGTCCTGCACAGCCCCATTCCCAGCTGGAGCATCCCTGTGCATCCGCAAGCGTCTCCTCCTTACCCCAAGCAGCCTCTGGCTAAGGCCATGGCTGAAAGGTCTCCAGCCAACACAAGGCACCCAGAGCTCTCCTGCTGCCAGACCACAGGGAATGAGGTCCCTGCGGTGGGATTCAGGCAGCAAATAGGCTCAGAGGAGAAGGAAGATGCGATGCGTTGGGTGGTTCCACTGGACAGACTTGTTCCCTATGGGGTCCAAGCACCACAGACCCATCATCACCTGCTTTGTCCTGCTAAAGACACGGGCTGCAAAGCAGGATGGTGTGTTGGGGGTGGGGGGCCAGGAAGGGCCAGGAGCAGAAAAGCTTTGTGTTTAACTTAACATAAAGATCTGGTTGATGTGGAGCAGGGAAAGGGAAGAAGCTGGAGCCAGCATTAGCACTTCTAATGGAGTGGCTCTTCCACAAGCCACCCGACACCCAGTTTTTAGCCCTGATAAGAACTGGCTGCTTTACCTTTCTATAAAGCCACCCAGCCCCTGTGCACCTCAAGTGCCCGGCCCCAGCAGGAAGGTGAGAAAAAGGCTGGTTCCCCCCAACAGCACAGGGCATTGCACCCTTTCCTGCTCCTGCTCTGACCCAGACCCGCTCCCCTCCACTGCCTGTCATTTGCATCACGATCGTGCTCATGTTTATGGCTGGGGTTGCAATTATGGGCAGCTCAAGGCCCTGAAGGTTTTTCTCTTTGCATGGTTATTCCAGTGGGGTCATTAAGGCCAAAGGGCTCCTGCTGAATGCACATAACAGCATATGATTATGAGGAGCAGAAATGAGAGTTAATAAGGGAGCTGCTCCTTCCCTGCTCGGGAGGGACAGTGCTGGAGGAAGGGGGTGTTTGGCCTCTGAGAGCATCCATGGGGTTCAGAGATGGTCCCTGCTCACCCTTTGTGGAGCTGTTGGAGTGGGTACAGGGGAGGCCACTGAGCAGCTCTGCTCTGGAGCCAGGCTGAGAGAGCTGGGCTGCTTCAGTCTGGGGAAGAGAAGGCTCCATAAAGGGAGACCTCAGAGCAGCTTCAGTGCCTAAAGGGGCTACAGGAAACCTGGAGAGGGGCTTTGGACAAGGGCCTGTAGGGACAGGACAAGGGAATGGCTTTAACCTGCCAGAGGGGAGACTGAGATGAGCTCTGAGGCAGAAGCTCTTCCCTGTGAGGGTGCTGAGGCACTGGCACAGGGTGCCCAGAGAAGCTGTGGCTGCCCCATCCCTGGCAGTGTTCAAGGCCAGGCTGGACACAGGGACTTGGAGCAGTCTACTCCAGGGGAAGGTGTCCCTGCCCATGGTAGGGAGCTGGGACTGGATGAGCTTTAAGGTCCTTTCAACCCAAACCTTTCTGATTCTGTAACGCACCAGCGCCACTCGGGTCTCCCTGTGCTCTTGGAACCAAGGCACAAAGCCACAGCCACCCTGGGGCTCCTGCTCACCGATGGAATCAAGCAAGAAACAGGACAGTGATGTGAATCCCCAAAACCCTGCTTGCTGGGATGCTGGACTGGGGCTGACGGAAGGCAAGGGCAGGGCTCAGTCCTCTCCATCCCTCTGGAATGAAGCACGTCTGCCCGGCAGCAATTAGAAACCCTCTTCTACCAGCTCAATCCCTTGTGTCCCTTTGATTCCAGAGTCCCGGCATTCCCGGGGGCATGGGGACAGCCTGTGGCAGGTGTCTTGCCTGTGACCCAGGTCAGATGAGGGCTCTGATCTCCAAATGACCCTTCCCAGCAGTGAATACGGACCCACGCTCAAACAGCTTGCAGATGAAGGAGCAACAGACTGGAGATGATTTATTCAGGAATTAAAGGTTCAGTTCCCCTCTCAAAGGCTGCGCCTCGGCACTGTCAGCCTTCATTGCACACAATTAAAGGGCTTTGCTGCCCCGGCCCACCACCTCCCTGCCAGGGGGGTGAATCAAGCACAACCAGCACCCCTGCACGTCCCATCCCGTCCCTCCGGCATAGGGTTGGAGCACTGAAGGAATACTCACAAACTCAGTGCACGAGTGGCCCTGAGCTCCAGCCTGGGATGCTCCTCCGGCTCCGTTCTCTGCCAGGGACCAGTTTGGCTCTGCTGGGATGGGGGATGCAGACATTGGGGTTTGGTCCCCAAGGGATGCTTGGGGTGGGAGTCTCTGCTTGGCTCACACCAAATCCAGCCCTGATGCCATCCATCCAAACCTGTTCCTGCAGCCGGGGCTTGGTGAGATGTTCCTGGAGCCCTGGACCAAGGAGGGTGTATTCCTCCCCTTTGGAACAAGACCAGACCCCCTGCACCAGCTCAGCACCCTGAGGCTCCGAGCAGGAAAGGCATTGGTCACGTGTAAACTCACACCGACATAATTCCAACGCAGGCTTGAATTTCCCTCTCGCACCTGAGAGCGGAGATAAGGATAAACCTGGCATCGTGTGGCTTCCTTTTTGTTCCCTTCTAAGCTGCGAGAACTGGCTTGATGGTTGGGCTGTGGGGGGAGCATCGCTGGCGGGCGCCAGCAGCAGGGATGCAATGAAAAGCTTCCTTCCTCTTGGAGAAGAAAAGGAAGAAATGTGCTGGCAGCAGCGGCTGCTGATAATCCCTTTCCAAGGCAGTAAATCTTCCCGCAGCTTCCCGGCAAGTAATCCAGGAGATTATTACACCTTTCAGCGGGATCAGCCTCTTAAATGTGCTCTCTCCTCCCCATGCATCTTATGTTTTATGACCTGACTCTGTCTGAGCACAGGGAAACACAAGTTATGCTCTTCTGCAGTCAGAGGATGGGCACCGGTGGCAATATTAATACCTCTGGTAACTGGGATCCATGGGATGCTCCCATAAATAAGGACAAATTGCTCTTCAAGCTGCGGACTCTGCATCTGGTTTGGTCTGGGATAACCCCAGGGTTATTGGGGTGCTCTGGGTGAGCGCAGCACAATTACATAGCACATACTTATACGCTTCCAATGGCTATTTCTTATGGAGCAGCACATGGCAGGCTGTACAGAAGTAAAAGCTATTGCTGGTTCAGTAAACAAAGGAAAACCAACCCCTGGGATCACCAGAAGTCTGTGCAAGGTCTTTGTTTTCAATCACAAATAGAAATTACACATATTGGGTTTCACTAAATTATCCCCTTGCAGCAATGGGCTGATCATGCCTGGTTTCCCACCTTGGCGGAGGAGAGCATGGGAAGCACATAAAAAGCCCACAGAACCTAATTTTTGGGGGGGTTTAAAGTTACGTGGCCAGCAGAAACGGGAATTCCTCCCCTTCCTGGTGCTCAGTTGGGCAAAAGGAATACCAGCCTAGTTAAAAGCAGCTCCTAAAGACAAATGATGAAGCACAAGAGCATCAGGGCTGGTTTGCCCATGGCACTGCCCTCACACAGCATGAAAGGGGTAGCAACCATCCCTCCAACCACCTCCTCCCCGAGCCTCACCACTTCACCTCACCCCATGCAGGCAAGCTATGGATAGATCCAGTGTGATGCTCCAGGGATCTCTGTGCCCATGGGGAGATTGTGGTTTTCTCTCCCACGCCTTAACCCCACACAGGGCACAGCACCACAGGGTTAAGTGCTGAGGCGCTGGCACAGGGTGCCCAGAGAAGCTGTGGCTGCCCCATCCCTGGCAGTGTTCAAGGCCAGGTTGGACACAGGGGCTTGGAGCACCCTGCTCTATGGAAGGTGTCCCTGCCCGCGCAGGGGTTGGAGCTGGAGGAGCTTTAAGGTCCAAAACCATTCTATGAAGATCCTCCAGCACTTCAAGTGCATCCATCCTCTTGCTGCCATGCAGTGCCACGTCCTAGGGGACAATGGCTGCAGCTGGTCCATAATGACCCACAAGGTGGCCTGAGCTACTAACTCCCAGCTAATTAGCCCAGAGCAATTAGCCAAGGCACAGTGCTGGCGGCAGGACCTGCCCTTGGTGGCACAGGGTCCCTGGCATCCCTCCCTGCCTCTATGACGAGTTGAAGGTGAGAGGCAGCCCAACGGGCATGAGCCGCACATCCAACCCTCGGGTCCCAGCCCCATCGCAGGTGCAGGAGCAACGGGATCCCTCATGAGGAAGGAAGAAAGGAGGAATCCACATGTCTGCCAGAGCAAGCCCTTCCCCCAGGGCAGCGCATTGACAGCTGCTTTGATTTGATTTGCAGATGCTGACGAGGCATCGAGACACGTCCCCAGAGCCATGAATAATTTCATGTACTTGTGTATATTTGATCTCGGTATGGGGCTGGCCCGGCCCCGGCCCTCATGGAGCCATGGGGAAGGAAGGGGCTGCTCCAGATGGCTGCTCTGAGGCCACCGCCGCAGGGCTGCCTGTGCCCCTATGGCACGTGCTCCGGGGAGGAGAGAGCCCTTTGCTGTGCTCTTTGCCCTCCTCCATCCTCTCCTCCTGCTCAGCATCCCACTGGTGAGCAAGGGACCCCCAACCGCTTCCAGGGAATAGAAAAGCTCCCCCCAGGCTCACTCCATTTTCAAGTCTTTCCTACAGTTTCTCCTCTTCTAAATGGACACAAATGAGGACTTAGAACTTTCTGGAACTGGGATTGGAAGCCCCATGCCAGGGCCACCAGATCCTGCTGGCATCAGCAAAGTTTGGATGCTCGTTAGAAAGCAATTAATGCATTTCAGAGTAATGAACTGACCATAAACCCCTATGGTCCAATGCACAAACCCATCACTGAACCAGTTCACCCAAGCACTGCTTGATTTATACCTTGGCACTACCCGGTACACACCAGGTTATCGGGTCTAACACATGAATGAAGGGATATGGGGTAGAGGGAGAGATGGATGCGGCTCCAAACTGGGCTGACAGTGAGAAATGCTACTGGTAGAAGAGACCAAGAAAAAACCCCTCCCTGGGATGCTCAGCTCCTGCTCCAGCACCATTTTCCCCATGTGAGAATTCCAGCTCCTGCTCCGTTAAGTAAATCAAGCAGTAAAACTTACGGACACAATCCACGTTTTAAACCAAGCAAATCCAACTGCTGTAAGAAAAGCAATCTCAATGTAACTCCTGCCCACAGCACCTTCCACATCCAGTTTACAACAGCACTAGGTGAATCTGAGGACTTGGAAATCAGAGATGCTCCGAGCAAGAAGAGAGCCGCAACCTTGCCCTCGAGCAGTGCCTCTCCCATCACCGTGTGCTGATCCAGAGCCTGGTGAGACCCCCAAATACAGTTCATGGAGGCTTCTGCAAAAACACTTCCCCAGCTTGGCTTTCCCCTGGTTAACAAGCACTGGGCCCTGCTCGAAGCTTCAGCTTCAAAGTAACCACGAGTCGTTCTGAATCGCATCCAAAACTGTCTCATTTCTACCTAAGCAGACATAAATCAGTCCTTGCTCATGAACTGGGGCCAGGTCTGAGGTCTGCAGCGAAGCCACAGGGATCCATCAGCAGTTTCCAGTGATGGTTTTAAGCTCTCTTGGCCGGATCCACAAAGGTATTTGGGAACCTAATGCTCACTAAAAGCACCGGTGACTCCGTGCCTCAATCCTGCAGGGAATGGGATGTCCCCTTTGCCATCCCAGCTGTCCAAACGAGGAGAACCAAGCTGATGCCTTGCTCTGCTCCAGTTCCCCCAAATCTTCATCCCACCCTTAGCTTGCAGGAGCATCCCTCACACCGACTCGCGTGGGGAGACCCCACATCCTGCAGCATCAAAACCTCCCAGTGCTGGAAACCCATCCAGGGCTCGAGCAGGAGGTTGGACAGGAGGCAGCAATGCCAATCCTGCCCTCTCTGCATGGCGCTGGACCAGCCCAGCTCTGCTCTGGGCAAGCAGCATCTTCAGGAAACAGCCCCAAAGTGATGCACAAGCCGGAGGGTTTGGCCCGAGGGAGGCAAAGCCCCACACTGGTGCAATTACCTGAGTTCAGACAAACCCCAGCGGGTGCCTGGGCCGGGTTCAAGAGCTGGCACAGGAGCAGCAGCATCTGCAGCATCTGCTCTTGGCTGGTGCATGGGGACCCTCTGTGGGGCAGGGAACAGATGTCCCACATGCATGTGGCCACAGACCCACTGCAGTGGGGCAGGGGGGAGGCAGGAGGGACAGAAATGTGCTGAGGCAGCGATGCCACCAGCATAGACCCTCTGGTCCGCAGCCATGGGCAGGATGCAGCCATTGCCATCTCCCCATTGCTGCTGTGATGCCTTTGACAGCTCAAGGAGGGGACCATTGGGCTGCTGCCCACCCAGCCTGGCAGGAGGCACGGCTGTGTGCTGCTGGTGGCCTGGAACAGCAGCAGTTCTGCAGAGCAGCAGGTTACCCCCAGGTTAACCCCTCTGAAAGCAATGGTTGCATACAGCATCTCTGTTTGCCCTTCTCAGTGTATGGCCTGGCAGCTCTTGGCCAGTCTATCACAGACCTGGGCATACCCCGCACCCCGTGATGGTGCTGCCAAGCAAACACAGTCCAAAATGTCTGCATGCACAGTAAAAAGTGGCCAAGCCTTGCTTTGCTGTCCTTATAGCTCCTTCAACAGCACCTCATTGCTGAGAGGCCTCCCCAGAACCACACCTGAACCAGGTCAGGAGGAAGGGGAATCCTCACAAGCTCTTAGAACCATAGAATCACAGAATCAGCTGGGTTGGAAAACATCTTCAAAATCATCAAGTGTCATTGATGAAGTCCCAGGTTAACTCAGGTGAAAGTGATGGCTGTGCCTGACCGGGAGAGCTGCCTGCAATGATGCAGGGATGGAGCCAGAGATGCTCAGCCTCCTCCTCACCACGTTTCCCAGCCAAGGGAGCCATAACTGCATCTGGAAGGAAACAAGTTTCACCCTGTGGCTGGAAAGCAAAGCCTGAAGAGTGCCCATAAGCCCCCCAGAAGAGCAAACCACCCCCTTATGTCCCTCTTCCCAAAGCAGAGATCACAACAGCACCTATCCATCAGCCCGAACCCCCGGCTTGTGCAGTGGTGCTGCAGTTTGTAGCCTCCCTCCTCAGCTTTGGGGAGATAACAGGGGGAAACTTCAATCTAAACCCCTTCTAGTGGTCACATTTCAGCTCCTGTCTGTCCACAAAACATGTGTGACAGCCCTGAGCTGGAGGAGCTCGCCTGCACCAGTGACAGACAGCAGAACTGCAGTGTGCTTGGTGTTTGTCTCGGGTCGGATGCTGTCATGCTGCTCTTGTTGGGATGAAAAATGCATCCAGTTTTCCACAGAAACACAAAGAATCCCCATCTGTGTCAGATTTGTAACACAGCCCGGGGGGGATGGGAAACAAATTTAGCTCCTTTTTTTATGTGCTATCAGAAAAAAGCCCTGTTTCCTGGCAAGGAGCAGAGCTGAGCCTCACCCCGGAGCGTGGTGATGTGAGCCATCACCATCGCTCACACATCCCGAGCTGCTCCATGCCATCCCATCCCTTGGCATCTCCCAATACACCGCAGGAGCCAGGCAAAGGGGATTGGGAGAGGAACTGTGTGACACCCAGCTCACTGCCAAATGGTTCCTCTCCCTGACAACCTGCTCAGCCACTTCCATGTGTGTGCAGGACTTCCCTCCCCGTCTGCAGCCCATCACACGGGACCTAATAACCGTTTCCTCTGCAGATAAGGGAGAAGCCTCAGAAATCCAGCCAAGCCTGGACAAGGTTTCGGGATGCTGGGATGCTGCCGGGCACCCAACAGGGCAGAGCTCATCATTCCCATCCCCTTGTGCTGCAGTTCAGCTGGTCCCCAGGCGAAGGAAATCCCCCGCCAAGAAGGGAGATGTGGGTGGATTACGCACTGCACTTTCCCGGGAAAAACAACCCATAAAGCTGCTTCTGCAGCTCCAGAGAAAGGGAATGAGGAGGCACCGGGAATGCTGAGAGGATACGGGGGGGGGGGGGTTTCCAGCCCCATGACCCTGGAGGAGATGAAGAGGCTTCATTCACAGCTTGGCCGGTTCGCATCTCTCACCCTGGCATCAGTGCTCCTGTCCTGCCTCCTTCCAGCAGGAACAACTGGGAATTCTCTAACAAAACATCTCTTCACTGGAAAAGCACGGGTTTGTGGCAACTGGAGTGGTCTGTGGGAAAAGGACTGGATTGGGATTATTTTTAGCCTGGCTTCCTAAGGAAATGTGGCTTAAGCAATCACACGGTCTGTCTGCCTGTCCACCCGGCTGTCTGCCCGCCTTCCCCCAGCCACGTCTGATCCCAGCGTCCGATTCCAGACGGATTTGATGGAGGACAAGGATCAAAAATAGGAAGTTTGCACATTTCCAATAAAAGCTGTGGCCAAGCAGGAGCTGGGACCCCAACCACTGCCCTTGGCTCAGGGGAGGGAACTCCAGCACAGCCCAAACACAGCATCCCCATCCACACCATCCCCATCCACATCAGTTCCACAAGGAGATTGCTTTAATGGGCTTCAAGCTTCCCAGATCCCACTCAGTACCAGAGTATTTGGGTGTCCAGCTTTGTGGAGACAGAGAAAAGCATTCCTGCTGCAGGTTTGTCCCTAGATTGCCTTTTTCATAAGGAACAAAACGAGCAAGCAGCATCCCAGCACACCCAGCCCCATGATGTTAGCATGTCTCAAGCCACAGCCTCTATTCCTGATGGGGAAAAGACTCTCAGGTCAGGCAAAAGGGTGCCTCTGCAGCACAGGAGGGGTTGGAAAAATGGGATGGAGGAGCTGCAGCAAGGAAAGGGCATTTCTGCAAAGCTCCAGGCTCAGAGCTCTAGAAAGAGGGATGAGAAATTCAAAGGCTAGGTTATTTGCTCCCCTGTTACTCTGTGTCATCGTATATACCTGAGGCAGTCTTAAGCTCTCAGAAGGTGGCGGCTGGTGGAGCAGTGGAGGTTGAAGTGTGGAAGCTGGCAGAAGCAGAAAGCTGCTCTTCATTTTGCCCTGGTACAGGAGGGGAATGGATCTTGCATCGCCTTTTGCACTGATGCAGCAGTGATAGAATCACAGAAACCCAGGTTGGAAGGGACCTCAAGGATCGTCTGCTCCAGCCTTTCTTGGCAAAGCATGACCTAGACTAGATGTCTACGCAGAGTAGGTGACAAGCCCACACCGTCCCACCGGTGTATGGTGGGGCAGCAGGACCACATGAGGTTCTGCTACACAAGGATGCTCAAGGCTCCATCCTGCTGCCCCATAAAGCCGAATGGGACCTTGTCTCACTTTCACAAGCTCCTTGGGAGCCCAAGACCACCACGTCTCCACCAAGACCACCAAGGCAGGGTGGAAGGAAATGCTTGTCTGCCCTTAAGCTATATTGTGTGGTGCGAGGTTGGCCCTCGTGCTATGAACACCAGCAGCTCCCAGCCACTGTTCCTCCATAAGTGACTGGTCCCCACATGCACTGCCCCTCATCCCTGGGGACTGAGTTAGGGCAAGAAGCATGGGCATCCCTTGAGGGTATCAGACATCCCTGCCTGCTTTTGATCCAATCAGCCTCTTGGATGGATGGGCAGCAAAGTAGCCTAGAAAGTGCTGGTTGTTTCCATTTCAGAGAGGAAGGACCACAGGGATGGTCTGTCCTGGGATTTGAGGGTCCCCTTGTGCATCAGCAAAGGATGCTCTGCCCATGGGTGTCTGCCCAAACATCCCCCACCAATATGGGATTTAAAAAGAGGGAAGGACAGGGATACAGTGACACCACATTGGGGTCCCACCAGAGCCCGTGGGCACAGGGCTCCAGGGACATGAGGACAATACTGTGATGGATCACACCGTGCCAGAGGGTACCCAAGAGGATGCCACACGGGTTGGGTTGAATTCTGCTTTAGGATGAAATATAACATTAGGGGGGAAGGAAAAAATAGTTCTGGAAAGTCACCTTCCAGTACATGGATTTTCCCCTGCTTGGCTGGAGCTTTAAAGTGAAAGAAACACAAAACCAACCCAGAAAATTTCTGTAGGCATTTCAGAATAGGTTTTTCCCTGGTTATTGTGCAAATCTAGATCAGAAAGCGCGCTGGGTAAAATATTCAATTCCCCACAGCCTGGAGAGCCTCATCAAAAATCCATTTGAAGTATTACTCTCAAATCCCTCATGGCAATGGGATATTTTAAGGTCAGTTAAACTTATTATTCACTCAAGATTTTCTTTCAGGTCCCTGCATATTTCAAACAGATTTTTCCCCATCTCTTGTCCAACTCTTACAAAAAGTCCTTTCCTTCCCCCCCTTCTTTTTTTTCTTCTGAAAAGCAAAAAAAAAAGTTGTCAAAAGAAAATATCCTAATCAGAAACAGCTCCCAAAGCCTGAAAACGCGCTACGCTGTGGATGCGTTACCCAAAAACGCTGACGCTATCGCCACATTCCTAAATCCCATGACTTTCACAGCACCGAATGGAGCCCTGCTTGGGAAAGAAGAATTAACTCCAATGTGTTTATTCTTCTTTGCAATTCGTTTTCCTTGAAACAGGAATTGCACACACACAGATTGGAGGGATTCTCCCATTGCACAGCTTTAAGAGCTGCTACCTGCATTATATAGGATGTCCAGCTTAATGTAACTGCAGTTTCTCCTCCCTCCCTTCCAAGGGCACCAGGCACTTGGGTTTGGTTGGGGTTTTCTATAAAGATCACCCCAAAATGACGATTCTTCAGTTTCTGAAGTGTCCCTATAGCCCTTGTAGGAGCACAGAGAACCCAAGAGGGGGCAGCTCCCAAAGCAATGGTACCCGTGCAGGATCTGCCCCTGAAGTGACAACACAACAACCCCAAAAGCAATTTATCTGCTGCAAAACAATAGGTATTATAGAGAAAATATATCTACACATCTATGTCTGTATCTATATCTATATATCTATCTGTATCTATATCTATACATCTATCTATATCTGTATCTATATCTATATAGCTGCATCCACAGAGAAACCTGATGGCTGATTGCAAGGTTCTGAAGTGGCAAAGATCAGCCTTTCTCCTCAAACACAAATGACTGTTTTCCACTCAAAACCTCCCCAGTTTTGATGCACCGACGCCAACCACATCCCACATTTCACTTGGCTTTGGGAATTACTGCTTTGTAGTTCAATAAAGAAAGCAAACTCCTGCTTTGAAGAAAACTTCACTTTTGACCACAACAAATAACAGCTTGTGTTCCCCAGTGACTTGCCAAGGGCTTGTGTTCGTGTCTTCCCAAAGACGGAAGCTTTCCTGGAGAGCTGCTCCTCCGATCCCCCTCAAAAAGGTGTGATCTGGGGTCACTTCCAAAGGCAGCCTGCACAATCCCCATCTCCCACATGTGGGAAGCTGGCTGGTGGTCACAGCAGAGCACAACTGGATGCTGCAAACCTCTCCTATCCTGGCCAGGAACACTGCCCGGTCAGCGTTTTCCATCTTATTCTGGCACTTCCAGATCCTCTTGGAAACTGGAGGAGAAAATAGGCTGCTGATCTCATAGGAGGTTGAATGGATGGAGCAGAGGATGCAGGTTCCTGCCTGGTCCTGTCCTTAAACCACCTCCTTCATCATGCCCCTCAGCCTGCATCAACACCACCCCATCCACCTCCTGCACCAACTCTTCCCACTGTGCTCACCACCATCCCCATAATGAAGGTGAGATATTTGGCCATAGAGGTGTAGCATGGGGAAGATGAGGACACCTGAAGGAAGCGTGGAGCAGCAGGGCCCTCGCAGCCTCTCCAAATCCTCCCCAGATCCCAGTCCTTCCAGGGAGGACAACATAGCGCTGGGTAACCACCAGAAGACTATCCTGAGGACCAATCCCTAGCATCATTTCAGGTACCTTTATCTCCATCCCCAAAGCCCTTCAAACACGTCCTCCCTCCTCCCTTGCCCCATGTAACACATGGTTCAGATGCTCTCAGGAGGAAGGTGGCACCTCACAGGACCTGATTTCCAAATTCTCTCCCAGGAAGGACAAATGCTGCAGCACAAACGGTTTGAGCTCAGCTTCTCTGAGAGTTACAGAGCTTGGTAAGAGCCAGAGGACAGCCAGTGCAAACCAGAACTCACTCTGCCCAAGTTCGGTGTGTGCGTGTCCCACGGATCTACCTGTGCTCTGCTCCAGGGAACTGATGGACTTTGCTATCATTTGGCACAGATACTCCTGTTTTCAAGCTGCTCAGTGCGAAGTAGACCAAGAGACTCTCCCAGGAGTGGGCTCTTTAGACCCTGTAACATGCATAGGGACGGGGACAACCACAGAGGCACTTCCAAACCCCTGGGATGGGGCACCATCCATACAAATCACTGGTTGCTCCCTGAAAGATGCTCAGCATTTACACCCCAGTTAATAACTTCACACAGTTCTGAAGGTCACAAGCAATATTAAGAGCTCTACCCAAAGCCAAGACTAACACAGCCAACACAGGAGGCAAACTGAGCAGAGAGGAGATTGCAGGTGCCCATAATCTTGCTCCAGAGAGTTTAGGAGTTATTAAACAGCTCTTAGGACTTCCAGCCATCTGGCCTGCATTGCTCCATGTATTCAATCAGACATATGTGCTTTTATCCCCAGCACTGCCAGCTCTCCCCTCCTCTCTGAAAACACATGTATCCTCCCCACTCATTTTCAGCTCAGCACAAAGCGCAGTGCAAACTTCAAGCAAGTGAACATACCCATCAGAGCCACTTCTACCGCTTGCACCTAAAGCTCAGTGTTTGCCCAAAACAAGGCAGCTCTGGCAGAATGAGATGTCATTTCTAGTTGGGAACCGCACTGCCGCGAAGCAGCATCACTTCACTGAAGCCAATGGCATCCTATTGATTCATGCCAGTCTGGGTATGGAAGGAGGGATCTTCTGCTATGGAGATGTGGAGGACCAGAGTCCACAACAAGAGTGTTTTCTCTCAGATCACGGCTCTCCAACCCTACTGCAGACCCTGCTGTGCACCAACACATGCAATAATACATCCAGGCTCTCCCTGTCAAGGTGTGGGACCACAAACCAGCTTCTCTGATCAGCTCACCCTTTGCATCTTCCACTTCCAGCTGTGATTTCTTCCCTCTAACAAGCAGAACACCCAATCATGGGAGCCAGAACAGCCGATAATGGGATAGAAAGAGAGAAAGAGGAATCCTGCACTGCTCCAGCAACACAGGCTCCTACCGCCCAAGCCAACAGCATCATCCTGGGCCTCTACAGTCTGTAACAGGCAAGGGAATGAGGAGATGCAGCAGTCTGCCCAAGGACAGCCAATGCTGGGGCATTACTTTTGGACATAGGATCTAGGAGCTATGGTGGCTGTTTCGGAGCTGCAATCATGACTAGCAAGATAGAGCTGTTGGTTTAGATCAGGCTTAGCTCCCATGGAGCATGAAAACTCCAGCCCTGTCTTTTGCCGCCTGGAGATGACTGCTCTAAAGCACATCTTCATCTTCGCATCAACTCTGGTTACATGTTCCTCTTCCACGAGGCTCCTCCAAAGACCCCCCTTCGAGCAGGAACAGCCTCTTTGAGTCCACAACAGGGCAAGGAGTGAATTATGTTTAATTACACACTGTCCAGGGTCTTAAGTATCAGGCCAAGTGTTACCAGATGTGCCGGGCTCCCTGTCAAAGCGATCCGCAGGCTCGAATGCCTGCCTGGATATTTAATATGTTGGTATCTGGGGTGTGAGGGTCAGGGATGGGGTTTTCGATGCAGATGCTACAAATCTTTTCTGCTCTTACCATCACCTTTTAATAACACCATAAATCATCAGGCACTTCTCAGGTGACCACATAATTGCCCCTTTGTGTATCTGGACTCTTCCCCTTTGCTGCCATACAAAACTGCCAGCAAAGGAGACCTGCCGAGAGCAAACCCCAGGGTTTTGCGTGCCCCATCCCTCCTGCAACAAGTCATCTCTTGGCATATGTGCTTCAGATGCACTGTGGCAGCATGAGGAAAAGACAAGTAACTGATACAGGAAGATTAAAACAAGGTTGGATCTGTCTGTTCCTAATGCGAGCCTGGCTGCTTGCAGCCCTTTGATTGCAGAGAAAGAAAAGATGGAAATTCACTGGAGGCAAAGGAATTAATTAAAAGGAGAATAAAGGAGCATCAGTCTGTTGGAGTCCTGGCATCAATTCTGAGACTAGTTTTGAAGTGGCAACAGTTCTACTTGCTCTTTAAAGCTGTTCTTCTATGTCCTGCATAGTGACTCAGGCAACTAACATGCAGCATGTGCAGGGCCTTCGGGTAATGGCCATACAGAGATGAGGTGACACAACCAGCACGGGACCTACCTGCCTGTCAGGACACCCAGCCACTGCCCAGCATCCTTCCACCTTCTGCTGCTCCTAATTGCTGTCTTCCCATCCACTGGCACCTTCAAACCATGGTGGACTTCAAACCACATGGAGCCACAAGCCCATTGGTTACCCTTCCTCTTCATCCAGGAACTGGGCTCCAACTTCACTAAGTATAGGGTCTGGGGACTGTTTTCAGGTCAGACCTGGGTACCCTGCACACACACAACTATGTAATTCATCAGCCTAGGACATCAGACAACCAGAATTCCACTGACAACAAGGTGTATGTTAACACTTAGAGGCACCTCACTGAGCCGTGCTGCAAACGCTGACATGAGGCTCCCACAGCTGTGCACAGCTGGAGTTAAGTGGTCACCAAACCTTGGCAGGGTTTAAGCCTCAATTTGCCTTTATTTTAAAGGATGTTTGCCAAGAAAAGAGTGTTTTGAAGAGGTTTTGTGCCATTAAAGTCATCAATGCTAAAGGGGAATCGCTTATTCAAGGTTCCTGTTCAGTAATTCGACTTTTATGAACCTTTTACATGACTGAGGCCTTATCGTGATCCCTGCTAAGTCCTGTGAATACAGCAAGTCCTCACCTCAAAGCAGAGAGGTGTTAATTGTTAATATCCATACCAAGATCTGAATTCAACCAGGTTGCCCCTTGTTATCTGCCTCGTAACAAGATCAGGATCAAACCAAGCATGCTCTCATGGAGGATGCAGTGTCCCTCCCATCCGCACAGCAGGTGATTAGCCATCACACCATGCTCAGAGCCTGGGCCAATTACAGCGACCTGCTGGGACCAACGGGGGCTGTACCAGGCTCAGCAGCCCCATCTCCTCCCAGACTGATGGGCTCTGATGCTGCTGCCTCTGCCTCCCTGTGGGACGCAGTTGAAGCACCAGAGATAAGCACCAGAGATGAGCACCAATCCCCAGCACAGAGCAATGCTCCCCCACCATCACACCCAACAGAACCATAACCCTCACCCTCCCATCTAAACCACGTTACCTAAGATGAGATCAAGCTTCAAACTCTGGCAGGAAGCTGTGGCTGCCCCATCCCTGGCAGTGTTCAAGGCCAGGTTGGATGCGGCTTGGAGCAACCTGCTCTAATGGAAGGTGTCCCTGCCTGTGGCAGGGGTTGGAACTGGATGAGCTTTAAGATCCCTTCCAACACAAACCAGTCTGGGTTTCCGTGAACACAGAGCGGGCGCAGGGATGCTCCTGCCACCAGTGTCAGACCCTCATCTGATCCCGCAGCATCCCAGCCCTCCCCAAAGGGCAGGATCAGACCTTTGGGGATGTCTTTCTCCCTTCTTTCCCTGGCAGCAGCCCAGCCCCTGCCCGACGGCTCCTTTGTGCAGGAGAGGCACCAGCGGCAGCTCTGCGCCACCCGGGTGGCAGCCGAGCGGATACAGGCTGTCAAGCTTGGGTCTCCAACACCGCGGGGGGGACGTTCAGCTCCATCCCTCCCCCCAGATGGGGTTTTCATGGAGACAAACGATCCCTTCCCTCAACAAAACCGAAATTCCCAGCCCAAAGTACTTGGCAGCGGCCCCTTGACGCTTTTCTCATGGCTTGTGTGGCAGAGGAACATGATTTGCTCAGATATAAAGGCAGCCGGAGGAAGCGGCCGATGCTCCTGTTGAAGAATAATCCCCCCCAACCCCATCTACACACTCCACTGGGCTGTCACTCGCAGGGATGGAGCCTTCAGGTCCCAACCAGCCAGGTCTGAAGCTGGGACAGGCTTTTCCTGGCCATCAGCAGCACACCCAGCCCCGAGAGCATCTATTGACAAGGGTTGAGGGATTGCGCTGACAAGCGCCTGATCAATGGCATTTATCGAGCCCCTTCCCTGCTCCCGGTAATTGGAGGATTTCTTTTGCTTCCACTGTTATTGACATTTCCTCCCTGGTAGGGTGTCCGTGGGGGTGCGGTGTCACTTGGAATTACATGGGAGCTTAGCAGCATAGGCAGGAATGGGAACAACAGCACTTGGTGCAAGGTGAATGGCAGGTAGAGGTAGGGGAAGCTTTTGGGGCACACAAAGCACCCACAAGAAAAGGAAGAAAAGAAAGGAAGAAAATGAAATACAACATTCTGATGTAGCACTGCAGAGGTGGTAGAGCCATTTCAGGGTCCTGCCCCGTCCATGCAGAGAGGCAGAGAGCTGCAGGAGGCTACAGCAGGGAATCAGGAGCATCCCAATCCCTTCCTCACTGTGCTGTAGTTCTCTATGGGGGTTTGAATTCACCTGCAGCAAGAAGAGCCTGCTTGCACTCACAGTGGAGCCATCCTGCCCTCCACAGCCACAACCCAGGCCCCCCAGGACCAGGGTTTGGGTTGCTGTGGGCTCAGAGCAGCTGGGAAGTTGAGCGATGCAGGAGGGCTCCGCCAGCCCCATGCAGCGCTGGGCAGGAGGCAGAAGCGTGATGTGGCCTCTGGGGATGTGAACTGTCACTTCTCTTGTCCCTTCCCATCAATCACCACCAGGTCCTTCTTTTCTCCCTCCCCAGAACACAGTGCCCACTGAAAGCGGCTGCTAATTCACCAGCTGGACCAGCCCAAAGGGTGTTGGTGAGATGGGCAGTTCTTCGTTCCACCTAAAAACACCTCCTGTGCACCCATGGGTAGGTGCACACACAGATACACACACACTGTTTAGGGGTTAAGTAATAAATCAATAGCAAAGTGGTCAGCCTTTGCCTCTGCAAGGACGCTTAACAAGGTCACATCCTTATTCTCTCCAGACTAATGAGTGGAGATTACTAATAAGACCTCAGTGACAAGTGACTATATTAATGTAATTCTCCTCTGCTTGTAATCAATTTGGTGTGTTATAATGCACGGTGATATCTGCCTCCTGGGATGCTTGTGCCACCACCAGCATTGGGCCAGAGGTGTTCTATTCCCCTCATGTCCCTGCCTGGCCAAGGGTTTGCCTCGGTAGAGCATGTTTGGCATATTAAATCCCTCTCACATCCTGCTCCCAAAGTGCTGCTGTTCCCCTCGGCCACCTAAAACATTCCTGTGCTGGTGATTTAATAGCCCAAATCATTAAAGTTTTCTGCACCTGCACCTGAGAAGCTAATTTCAACCATTTCACCCTGTATTTTAGTCTCAAATAGTGCTGGTCCGGCACTCTGCATGCTCCAGGTCAGGGTGGTTCGTGTCATTTACCAGAACAGGGATGCTCCTTTTGGTCTGTGGCTCTGGAGCATCCCAGCCATCCAAAGCCTGGATCTCTGCAGGCAGAATCATCCCACTGCCTGCAAATACCAGCAGCAGCCAGGGTCGGGATTGACAACCCCGTGCACTGGGACCACTTGCGGGTTCAAATTCGGTTAGCCAATGTCTGGCTCTGTGCCCCGGTTACCGCCCCAGTGGCCTGACTGACTGACTGCAGTATCCCCTATTTGCATTTCAAACGACTCTTCAGATCAAGAGTGTCTCACTTAAGGGATGCATGAATAATCCTGAGGACGCTCAGACTCCTGTGATCCGCACGGAGGGAGGAGGGGGCAAAATCAAATGAGTTGCTGTGATTTTTCCACCCAGGACCATTAACACTAAGGGGCACCGTGTACATCCTCCTGCAAGGAAAGCCCAATCTAAAAACACCTCCCTGAGTGGACCAGACCGGGCCAGGCTGCCTCCACTCTCAGCTGCACTTTGGGCTTGCAACCAAGTGCTTTTCAAAGACAGGCTGTAAGTCATGCAGAACATCCCTCTGCTCCTCACTTTCAACCTTTTCTAAACAAACTCAGAGAAGAATGTGTTGGGAGGCACAGGGGGAGATCCAAGGGTTCCATCGGCTCCTCTCCCATCCAGGTAGAGAAGCTGACAAGCTTCCAGCTTGCTGAAGCAGGTCAGGGAGGACACAGTGGGCACAGACGCTGGGCACAGGCAGGGCCAGGCAGGCACAATGCACCTACTGGGTGCTGGGGGACCTGAAGCATCTCCATCTCCCTCACAGCACATGGCTTGGATCTCATTGGAGGGCTGAAACATAGCATGAGAGCACAGGTGGGGATTAAACTGAGCTGTCCAAGATGCTCCATAGAGGAGAGCATCAGTGGGGGCACCTCACAGGACCCGGGTAAGGGGAGAGCAGACCACAACAAAGAACTCCAGGCAATTCCACCCTCCTGAGCCCTTTTGGCCAATCCAAAAGCTGGGATATGGGGAAGAAGCCACCAGGCTCAGGTCTCACCCATCCCCATCAGCTCTCACTTTGGGACAGAGCACGGTCCTGCAGGACACCGGAGCATCCCTCTGACGCTGTCTTCCTAAGCAGGAGGATTTCCAAAGCCCTTTGAAAAGCCATTTAGAGCTAAGTCCTGTATTAAACCTGTCCTTTCATTAGGCAGGTTTTCAATCTCTGCCCGAGCCTGTTCCAGCTAAAAGTTCCCTAAAAGGTCAGGAAGCAGCTTTTAAGCATATTTGCCAATTAACTCTTGTAGCCCCCTCCTCGGCTGGATGCGAGCCGCCCGCTTCCGTCCCAGGGGATGGTAATTACTGTTTTATAAATAAGCTTTGAACTCTCTTGAGTAATAGCCTCTCCTTGCATAAAAGCACCCTCGAAATCCACCGGCCTTGTCTGTGTCTAAAACTCATCTCGGAAATCCAAAACCAAACCATGATAATTTGAGGATGAAACCCCCAAACTCTTACTCCGCGATGACTCTTTCTCCTCCACAATTCAGCCAACGGAAACCCTGCAGCTTTTGCTGCTGTTTGGGAACTTTCCATCATGTTTGGCTTCTTTGCAGAGAGGTTACGTGTAGGTGATAAAGAAACAGTCCCTGTTTATACATTTAAATTTCCAGCCCAAGAAAAAGGGCATAAATAGAGAAATGTCTTTCTAAAGGTATCAGTTCACATCATAGTCACTGTTTAAGCCAGCCCCGTCATTCCTAGGTGCCCAGCTTTATGTATTTGTGTAAGCAGTCTGGGATAGCAACGCTGGCAGACTTGAGATCCTTTGGACACTCGGGTTACTCCTGCACACCCCGCTGCACAGCCTGTGTATGAAACCACCATTTATTGAAGAGACAGTGACAGAGGAAGCATTCCTCAGCCAGGCAGACCATGGCTCGTTCCACTCCGCAAGGCCCAGCTTTTATCCGATAGAAATCATAGCCAACACCAATATGCAGCTTTAATCACTTTAGCCTGACACTATCTACGTAACAACACATGGAATAACCCGGCTTAACGCTGCCTTGCAGCTGAGCCAGGCTGGAATTCAGACTCTCAAACCCGCTTGTATCAGCAAGAAGAACTTCACTGGCTTTGGAGCGGGAATGAAACTTGGGAGCTGCCACATGAAAGCAAGGGAATAACATCAGCATGGAAATGGGGGCTGGATGGCCAAGTCACGCTCCTCACCCCATCGCTGACTCGGTGCGGTGGGAAAGACCCCCCTAAACAAGGCAGGCAGAGCCCCTCTTGCCTGCCCTCAGTAATATCTGCCTTTAAACAGTTTCAAATGTTAATTCCTCATTGTGGCAGTAAAAGCTATTTTTAATCCCACGTGAAAGCAGTTTGCAGAAGACCAAACTTCGCACGGATTACGGATCGCTTCCCAAAGCCAGGCAGCAGTAAAACAGGGGCACACCACGGCAGGGAGACCCAGGATGCGCACAGTGCTTAAGCCCTAAGCGTGTCCCAGACTGGTTTGGGTTGGAAGGGACCTTAAAGCTTATCCAGTTCCACTAGGGACACCTACCATTAAACCAGGCTGCTCCAAGCCTCATCCAACCTGGCCTTGAAAGCATAGAGCTGGGTCTAAAGCACTGAATAAAAGCAAAGTGCATTAAATCAAAGCTTTAAAATATCTTCTTCCTGGTTATAAAAACCTCAGCTTTTTCTCAGGTTTCCTGCATTTTTCCTTTGCATTCTAGGATTTGTTTTCAGGACACGGTGGTGAGGAGAGGGGAAGCTAATAGAGAAAGGCTCGATTTTTGCAATGAAAGATATAAAAGGAGGAAGAAAGAGAGCCCATAAAGCAGTAAAGCACAAGAAGCACGTTGCAGGGCTGAGTTTCTGCAAATGCACCAAGAAAAACAAGGGCCACTCAGACATGGAGCGCTGAAACGTGAGTCCATCAGGAGAACAGATTAGCTGGTGTCAATGAATAAAGATAATGTCCCGGAGCAGGGCTCCGTGCATTGCCATCTGACTCCTTGCAAGGTTCTTTTGTCTCTTCCCACCTATGTGTTTCTTAAACGTGCCTGTGAAAAGCTCCCCTGGAAAGGGATACAAGCTCCCTGCCAAAACGCAGCCGGGTGACTCCAGGGTAGCTGAAACCTCGGGTTTTATTCAACAGCTTGCTCTATGGAGTGTCTTGATCTGTCTGTACAATCACAACACACACAAAAAACCCCTCAAGGCATCTACTTAGCTCCACTTTTCAACTGCCAATAACACTCACAGCCAAAGTCAAAAGAGCAGCGCTGGAGCCGCGTCCCTTCCCTGCCGCTCAAAAGCTTCAGGGTTGCAAGGTTCGAAGATAACAAAGTCTGGCTCAAGAAATCCTGGATGCCTTTCAAGAACATTATTAGCTCCCATGAATGGGTTTGAAGGAGAAGGAAAAGGGGGGAGAAAACCCAACCCCACTTCACACGGAGCAGCTCTCTGCTCACCGCCTGCCTCCCCTGGGCACACACAGATGCTGCCAAGTTGGGACACCCCCGGCACTGCTTAATGCGCTCATGGAATCACAGTGCAATCCGTGATGAAGCACGTGAAAAGTTCCTCCTCTTCATGTGCTGCATCTGACCAAAAGGGGAAATGACAACAAAAACCTAAATACAGAGGTGTGGATCCCTGGAATGGCTCTGCAATGTCAGAGGATGCCCTCTCACTGGGTGCCAGGCTGCAGCCCATCCACTGACCAAGAGGTGTTTACCAACAGTGATGAGCCATCCCGTAGTGCTTTTTACTACTTCTGGCCCCAAAGTGTAAGAAAAAAAGGATTTCTTTATAATTCCTAGGAAATCCAGCACGTGCCATCACCCAGGGTGCAGTTTCACTGAGCACAATCCCAATGCTGCTTTCTTGTGCGTGCTTCCCTAAGGGATGTGAAGGGTTGTTGGGAGCCTTGGCCCAGCCCCATTCCTGTGTAACTCTTTCTTTGGCTATTGGAAAAAGGCAGGAAGAGGAGATGGAAAAGAGGGACTCAGATCATAAATAATACGAAGCAGAGGAAAAGCATCACGTTGAGCTGATGTCGCTGCAAAGTTTTGGCAGATGGAGACAGGGAAACTCTTCTGTGGATAAGCGACATCAGACCAAGTGCTCTCAACATGAATTCCCCCAAACTCCCTTTTATGCAAACCAGCATCTGCAAAGTCCTTTCCCTGCACTGTTCCAAAGCTGCCGTTATCCACCGTGTCTCCTGCTCTTTTCCCTCTTCCCCTTTTCCCACAGCACCGCACCCACGCTGAATTATGGTGCCAGGCAGGCAGAGCGGTCCAAACCTCTGAGCAGCATCGGGCGGCTCCGTGGGAAACAAGCCTGGCTCTGGCAGCCAGAAAGGGAACAATCCCATACGGAGATCCCAGCTACAGCCCCAAAACATTGCCGGTGGAACAGCCTCTGCCAGAGCACGCAGCCCGTGGCCCTGCTTGCTTCCAAATGCACCCCAAATGCTGCCTGTGACCCACATTCTGCCCCCCCCATACCAAGAAGCTCCTGGGGTGAAAGCAGGTGCTGCTCCGCAGCCACAGAGGAGTTACATCCATGCAGTTCTCAACTCACACAAGCAAGGGCAGGATTTGCCCCCACGCCATTGCACTGAGCATCCCTTCATTTTGTTGCAATGAAGTTCTCAATATCACTGGCAAACAACCCAGATTCAGCCAAGTTCTTAATGTCTGCATCCACCTACATAACCCAAAAGCAGCCAGGCAGTGTCCCAGGTCCCCAAAAGGACACTCACATCCCCCAACCAGACACTCGCACCCCCAAACTGCTGCCTGAGCGTAGCTGTAGACACACCAGCAGCCTTCATTGCTTTATTTCAGTTTACTTTAAGCAGCTCTGAGTGCCAAAAACATGGATAGAATGCTTTGCTTTAGGATAAAAGGTCACATCATACTCGGATTATTCATTAGGTAATTTATGTTGCTGTCTCAAAAAGGTGTTTAATCTTCTCATAATTAGCTAAACCTATAGTAACTCCAGGAATTCCATACGAGACGCTGCTTTTTTCTTTTCATTAACAAAAAGGAGCTACTCAAAAAAAGGGACTTTGGACTATTTCTAATTTAAATAGAATAAAACATTCCAGTAAGAACAAATGGTTGCAGCCAGTAACCTGCATTACAGCGTAAACTACTCTGCACCCACAAGCAGATATTCCTGGCCACAGCAGGGAAATCACTGCAGAACTGAACTACCAGAAAGGAACAAAACCATTCCATGGCGATGTTTCCAAGGGCTTCTTTTTTCCACATTTACTTAAGACAAGCAAGGACCTACAGGTGCCTTCAGGCCAAATATCTTGGCTTGAGCAGCACTTGGTGTAATTTTGGTTTCCTAGCACGCTCAAATATTTCAGCAATGTTTACACCACTTGAGATATTCATTGGAAAAACCTGAACTTGTGTCCAACTCCTGTTCCCCTCCGCTCCAGCACACCCCAGCTTTAAACATTTAGCTCTGTCTGGCTTTCCCAGGGAAAACTACCCTTGGTGTAGGAAGGTCTTGTAAGAAGACAAAACAAGGGAGGCACAAAGAAGAGGAAACTACGGCAAATAGTTGCGTGTGTGATTGAAAACACACTCAGCGCAGAGCTAAAGCAAAGCAACTACTGATTTTTCCCTCACTAGAAAGGATGCAGCTTCTCCCCTGCGACGCGCCTGGCCGCACCGAAACCCTGCCCTGCTCTACCCTCCAAATTTACCATAACCATATGCAGAATGATCTGAAAACATCGCGCTGGGCTCAGGCCAAGCTCCCTGCGAGCACTTCCAGCACTCAAAACTCACTACGCAGCAATCCAGAGCTAAGATTTATTTATTCTTCCCTCGTTGTGGTCCTCCCTGTGAGCGTCTCACCGGGCTACGGCGGTATGAAAGCGTTCGATCTTCCCCACTTTAATTATGCGCTCGCCAGTCATTAAACTCCCATTCTGCCAAGAGAGATCTACGTTGGAATCCTCACCCCAAAAGAGGAGTTATCGTCATTATTGCTCCTCGAGCAGCGCAGCTACAAATGGGACTGAGAAATGAGCTGATAAATCACGGCGGTATTAATACAGCCATAAAAATAAGCGTGCTACTTACTGCGTCTGAAGGTGCGTTAAGGCAGTAACTTTACAGCCCAGATGTGGTCTCGCAGAGCTGAAACTCTGCGGGTAAAATCACCACTAAAATTACACTTCCCATTAAACACGCCGCTTTGCACAGGTTGTGATTTCGCCCAGGCTGCAACCTCCCCTGAAACATTAAGGACACGGAAGAAACACAGTATTCCCGAGGGAGAAGAGGATGGAGCGGCAGGAAGGACAGGGAGAGCTACTCCTTTTATTGTTTTCAGATGTTTCCCCAGGAACACCGCAGCGCTTTTATAAACCTACATATTTGGATTCGCTTCAAAACATCGGACCAGATCCTTTCACGGGCTTCGTGGGGCTTAACGCTCTGACTCCGCTTGGCCGGGCCGCTCTGGAGTTGGCCGGGAGACGGGACTTTAATAGACACCACATGCACAGTAGCTGCTCTTCCGAGTGCTTTATCGCCTGAAGAGTTCAATTCCATTGAAACCCTCACAACCAAGCAACTCCCTTGAATCAGCCGGCTCTGCCCTTTGACACAACCGAGGGATCCAAGCGATGCTGTTTCACCCTACCCCTGCCTTCCAGCCAGGAACAAGCCCGCTCCTGCGAGCCGAGGTTCTTGCTCCCTTTATAAGCTACTGGAATAAAAGTAATTCCTAAGGGAACCCGGTGGGGAAACGCTGGGACGGGTGAGAATCAAGTACTAAAGATTACAGTCACAAAGGATGGATAATCAGAGGGGAAAAAAGGTAAATTTCTGCTGACGGGTTGTCCCGCTGCCGGCCATCTGGGCTGCGGGATGGGGAACGGGAGGACACGGAACAGGGAAGAACACGGCAATGGGGGCATTAGGGAGAACCGGCGGGACCGGTGCTCGCTTTCCCGCTGCTCCCGACTTCAGCACCGGCACCGAAACACCAGCTTTTCCTCCCCTTCCGCGGTGAGCAGAGGAGGGAGTTTGTTCTCCCCTGTGATCCCGCGGCTCGGCTCCCTTCGCATCCCACCCCCCCATTAATACCCCTCGAACCCCGTTATCCCCATCCCCAACCCTCCTCTTTCAATCCCCCCCCACCTCTAAGCCACTGGCAGTGCTTAAACCCGCTCAGCGCTTCGCCACCTACCACCGGCGTCCCCCCCATCCCAAACCCGTCCCCCCCTCGCCGTTACCTGTACCAGCGCAGCCCCTTCTCGTAGCACCTGTCGAAGAAGTGGGGCTCCGCACCCACCGCCCGCACCCCGGGGTGCGCCCGCAGGAACTCCAGCAGCGCCCGCGTCCCTCCCTTCTTCACCCCCACGATGATGGCCTGCGGGAACCGCCGGCTGCCGCCGCCCGCAGCCCCCAGCCCCTGGCCGTCGGGGAGCGCGGCGGGCGGCGGCAGCAGCAGGGCGGGAGGCAGCGGCTCGCAGGGCCCCGGCAGGCAGTAGAAGAAGTAGGTGAAGAAGAGGATCATGGTGAGGAGCAGCGAGGCGCGGCGGCCCCCGACGGGTCCCAGCAGCCGCCCGCTACATCCCATCGGGGGCCGCGACCGGCCCCGATGGGCAGCGCATCCCGCCGCACGCACCCCCCCCCCCAACCCACCCACCCCGGCTCCGCGCCCCCTGCCCGGCCCTCGCGTACCGCCCCCCACGCGGGGCGGGGGCGGCAACGCCCCTGAGAATGGGATAGAATGGGATGGGATAGAATGGGATGGGATGGGGGGGCAGGACGCGGCACACGCGTGGGGTACCCCGGGACATCCCAGAGGACCAGCCCTGGCTCCCCCTGCCCTTCTGAGGAGCCACAGTAGGGGAAATTGCTTCCAGGACACTGTGGAGGAGCCTGCCAATGTCTTCCCGGTTTTCTCCTGTTTAAAAGAGTCACAGAATCATGGAATGGTTTGGGTCGAAGGGACCTTAAAGCTCATCCAGCTCCAGCCCTCTGCCATAGGCAGGGACACCTTCCACTGGAGCAGCTTGCTCCAAGGCCCTGTGTCCAACCTGGCCTTGAACACTGCCAGGGATGGGGCAGCCACAGCTTCTCTGGGCACCCTGTGCCAGCGCCTCACAGGGAAGAGGAGGCTGCAGAAGGGTTTTGTGAACGCACATGGGAGGCTGCAACGCCCTCGGCTGGGACTAAAGAGCCGTCACCCCGGCAGAGCAATTAGCACTCAATGAGGCAGCGCTTATTAGGCTGCACCCACTGCAGGTGTGGAAACACAACCCCCCTGTGCATGTATTTGTTGTATTTGGGAAGGGCACCCCCGGGTTTCTGGCCATTCCCCTGCGCCTTCCGAAATGAGCCCCAAAGCAGCAGTTTGGGTGTTGTGGTTTAACACCTGTGTGTGTGATGGGTGGTAGGGTGGGATAAGGTGATTTCCCTGCTGCTGCTGAGGATGCCCCATTCCCTGGGGCCCAAGGTGCTAGATAAATAAACTTCCCATTCAGTGCCACAGCACCAGTGGGATGTGGGAGCAGGACCCTGCAACCCCTGGGTGCTGTGCCCAGGCCTTGCATGCAGTGATGGCACCATCACATCTTGGCTGTGCCCTCCTGGAGCCTGTGCCATCACCAAACCAAACCGGCCAAGACCCAGTGCTGGGGACTCCCATGGGGCTGCTGTTTCTGGCACTCACTTTGGCTTCACTGAACCGCTCCCAGGTCTATCCCATCACACACCTCAAAGCACGGAGATTCATGTAAAGCCTCCCCTTTTTGTGTCTGAAATCAGCAGTGTCTTAATTAACTTATTAATATAATTAGCTCTTCTTGTAATTAGATCCCATGAGTCTCCCAAGAGTTAGAGCATGGTGGGGAGGGGGTACATGGACCGGAGGGGTACAGAGCTGCAAATACAGATGCGGCAGCATTGAGAGGCAGTGATGCTCCTGTATGGCTGTGCATTGGCCTGGCTGCAGGGTGACAAGGCTGAATGACATCAGGGATGCAGGGTGGCAAGGCTGCAGGACAGAACGTGTTCAGGGCGGCCGGGCTGCACGGCCGCAGCAGGACGGGGCTTTGTGCCCTCTCGTGGCTGCCGGCCCCGTCCTGCGCCGCAGCTTGTCAAGGAGCGGATGGAACAACGCGAGTGCCGCTGCAGATCCCGTCCAGCGCTCCCCGCCGGGGATCCCCAGGGAAAACGGGGGCAGAGGGGGGGAGGAAGACGATGACGAGGAAGTGAATCTGTTATCAGGAGCAGCGTGATAACTAAAACCACATCCAAACTCTGCCGCACCGCACTTGCCAGCTCTTGTTGGGTTTGCGCAAGCCATCGGCAGCAGGGACGGTTTCACTTGGGGCGTGTGGGAACGCCGCCAGCTCCGTGTTTGGGTTGGGGAGGGGGGGATGTTGTTGTTGGAAAATGGCAATCTCTCAAATTGGAGAAGTTTGGCATGGATATATCCATGTTGAGGGACTTTATCAAAACACAGGCCCTGGAAAGGTGGAGGGGGGGAGCTGGCGCTGCTTTTGGCACTGCCAGTGCTCCCCTAGTGCTCGCTGCTGCTCTGGCCTGGTCAAAGGAGCAGCTCCTTTTCCTTTCTCACCCTCAAAACTGTCGAAAAAGGCTTAAAACATGAGCCGGGGCTTGCAGTGATGAAGAGGGAGAGCCTGGAGCGCTGTGAGCATTTGGGATGTGCCCGAGGCTTCCCAGCGCCACATTTGGATGGGCAGGGGGTCATGATGCAGGAGGGTCCCCAGCATCAGCCAGGACCCCACTGGACCAGGACCAGCTCACTGCCTTGCCAGCAGCTCAGGGATAGGAGCCAACAAGCACTCAGGAGCAATTTTTTTAGCAAAATGAGGATATTTTGGTTGAAAATAAAGGAGTTCTGAAACGAGCAGTTCCAGTGCTCCTGGTGCTTGGTGCCCTCAGACCACCCTCGTGTCTTATGGCTGCCCAAAGGTGACTGTGCAGGATAATGGGACATGGATCCGGTGCCTGGTTCCTCTCCAATCCCCTGTTCCCTGCCAGCACACCAAGTGCCTTCCCCCTCTGCTTGTACATCCTCATCTGCAGCTCTGATACTGCAGCTTTCCAAGAGCTTGGTGATCCCACTGGAAGGTCTCCTGCTGCTGGTGGTGCTGGTGTCCATAGACAGGGTTGCCTTCCACTTAGATGGGCACTGACTGCCAGCACCATGCCTTGCTGACCATTCCCAGTGCAGAGCAGGGAGTGGTGTGGGGGGGATTTATCCTCACCCCTGGGGAGAGAAGGGACAGGCACTGCTGCAGCCCAACACCTCACCTTGCGCCCAAGGCTGGTGCACACCACGCAGCTGCTGCATAAGCCCTGGCATTGGGGCTCAGCACCCTCGGGTGGCACCTACAGCCACAAGGCTGCTCACATCCTGCAGGAGCCATGGGGCTGCTCTGGCAGAGGCAGATGAAAGCATCTGGGGCCGTCACGGGAGTTATGGATGGGCTGTGAGCGCTGGCGGGAGCAGCACAGACACTGCGGATGTGGAGGGAGCCTCCGCGCTTCTGAGCCCTGATGGATGAGATGCAAGTGCAGCCATTCACGTACTACATCACCACTGCCTCAGCCCCCTGACCGAGGTGCTTTGAACTCCGGAGGTGATTGTCTCCACTGAGGATGAGAAGGGTCATTTCCCCCCTGGATACCAGCAGGAATAGGAAGGTCCCAGGAAGACCCATGACAGGGCTGGTGGCTCAGCAGCTTCCTGGGGACCAGGGGCTAAGGCAGCCCAGGGGCAGTCAGGACACTGTGGACATGTGGAGGATGATGCTCTGAAGAGGAAGATGCTCAATCAAGGGGCTGGAGTATGGCCAAAAGAGCATGCAATGGCTGCCAAGGGGAAGAGATGAAACATCTGAGCTGGCAGGGAGCTCCCATAGCCACAATGCCCAGCATTGATGGGTGAGCAGCAAAAGGGGAGATTAAAGCAGTAGAGAGGCTGATGCTGGTCAATGCCAACACCCCCAGGCTCATGAGAAGTACCAGGGAGCAGTGAGCGGTGGTCCAGTCTGTGGGACGCTCGGTGACGGTGATGCTCCATCCATGCACAGATCTACCGTCAGCCTTGCAGTTTACCACAGGGCCACCTTTCATCAGTGACAGGCAGCCTGTCTGGTCCCTGTGCTACTGAGGACCATGTGGTCCTAGGGCTGGTATGGCTGCATGCTGCCTCCTGCCCTACCTACCTCGACTGGGTCAGTGGCGATGAGCTCTCCCTTCAAACCACCCACTTGGATGCTGATCCAAGGGGGTGATCAGGAACCCCCCCCAGCCCATCCTCTCCCTAACCCCAAACCCCATGGGTCCGAGCAGGATGGGACCCCGGATAACCATTGAGAAGCATCCCAATTGGTGTCCCCAGCATCGCAACCCATCCCCTCCTCAAAGACCTCCCCTCTGCCTGCGGAACAGGAGCCGCAGTGTGGGTGCTCTGGGATTTCCCCGAGTTTGTTATTACAAAGAGAGAAAGAAAAGGGCTCAAGGGATCAGCGGGGATGAAAAATGCTTTAGAAACACTGGAGATCATTTACCAGGTCACCTCCACCGCCGAGTTTGCCAGGCTGATAAAGGCGAGCAAACTTATTAAGGCGCGCACAGCTTGATTCGAAACGGCTGCTCCCAAACAGCCAATTACTCCAGGCTGTTCCAATCCAATTAGGAATGCTGTTCCCCTGATTACAGCGGTGTGTTTTACAAATACAGCACAACTCCCCGGGTTCAAAGAGCAATCTGTGAAAGGGAGCTGGGTAAGAGGCAAACCAGTGCCTGCAGCCAGGGGAGGCAAACTCCATCCCTGGGATGCAGTGGTCCCCGTCCGCAGGGATGTGGGTACCACATGGGATGGGATGCCCAAACCCCAGGCACTGAACAGCTGCTCTGTGACTGTCCTTAAGGCAGCACAGCCAAGGAGGCAGGGGCATTCTCCAAGCTGTGATTCCAATCCGGAGCTGGACCACAGGCTTATCCAGATGGGGAAATGCCACTGGGGTCTTTGTCAGTGCTACCCCCCTGTAGTCCCATCCAGGGTCACAGCAAAGGTCCCCGCTTGTCACCCAGCTCAGTCTGTGACGTCTACAAGCCTTTCCCAGGGACCCATCAAGCTCTGAGGTTTATCCCCTGGGTATTAAAAGGAAAACCCATCCTCAATGTAATGCTGGGGTGGGCGGGTGGGGGGGGATTTGTCCTGATCCTGCTGGTGGGAAGAGGCAGCTTAATAGGGAGAAACCCAGACAGGACCATTGGGGCTTAGCCTGAGCTCCCCAAGCCCAGCCAGTCTGGGATGGATACAAGCACAAAGGAGGAATGAATCGCATCTCCTTCTAACTGGGATCACGGTCCCCTCCAGACCAGGTTTCCCATCACTTGGAGCAAAGGAGACACCAACAAACTCATCCCCACATTCACGCACAGGATGATAATTGAACCTACAGACTCCATCCCCAATCCAAGGGGCTGAGCTGGGCTGGGGTGGAGCAGGAAGGGCCGGGGCTTTGCCACAGCTCCAGCGCCTCTGTGGCCATCCAAAACCTCACCACAACCGCTCCAATGGATCTGCTTCAAGCTCCTGGCACGCGGCCACCTCTGGGGTTTAGCACAGCCCCTGTTATTAAAACGTGTGACAGCAGCTCGGGATGGAAAGTGAAGCCGAACATTCCCCATCTGAAACGCCGGCAGGAATTTCAAGTGGGGGGAATGCAATTTCCAGCCTGGAGGAAAGCCAGCAGCACCAGGGCGAGAGTTTCCTTAACACGGCTTTGCAAAACCCCGGCACAGAATTGCCTATGGCTGCAGCAATAACAGGGAGCTGGAGACAGCAAAAGCACCCACCGGCTCCAAGGGTCCCATCCGCAGCCGCTGGGATGTTCAGTCATCCTTGGGTGCTACTGGGATTTGGAGGCTGAGTCCACGCTGCATGGACCAAGGCAAAGCCCCTCTCCTGTCTCAGGAGCAGCATCCCAGGAGTGAGGGCTTTGGCAAGGGAATCTCCGCTCCCTCCATCACCCCAGGAGGGATGTGGGTTCCACAGCTCCATGGTACCCCCCTAATGGCATTTCGGGGCAGCAGCATCCCTGTTGGCCTGCACCGGGAAGCAGAGCCCGCTCACGGCAGCGCAGACACAGCTGGCTCCCATCCAGCTGGAGTTACAAAAGGAGCCATTCCCTGTTTCTGGTTTTGATTTAAATAATCCCAATAAGGGGATAAAGAGCCAAAACCCACCGGGGTTTTTTAAAGCTTCAATTTAAAAAATAATATACATGAAATGTGTGAGTTTTATTGGAGCAGGCAGAGCTGTGGAGCATCAGACACAGCCCTTAGCACCCCAGACCTCTGTCCCAGGACTCCAGTGGGTAACTGCCATCCTGTGTGCTCCATGCAGCTTCCCAGAGCTGCCTTGGCCTCACTTCCCTTCTCATTTCCCGCACATACAAACCCAGGGCTGGCTGCAGTGATTCTACTGCTGCCTTCCTGGGTGAAGACCCGAGAGTGAAAATGGTTTCACATCACCCTGGGAGTGAAAAAGCACAGGGATGGGGAAGAGGCACAAAAGCAAAGGTGCTTCTTTCACGTTTAATCTATTACCCGGTGTCCGGTCACACAGGTCTGTGGAAGCAGAGGGATTTCTTTATCCTGGTTAGATGTATGGGGCAACAAGGCCATTTCCAGCTGAGAACGGCCCCTTTCTCGGGGGTGAAATGTTGCTGTTTGCAGATGGATGATGTCTGCAACTGCAGCCTGCGGATGAACCAGGACTGACAGTGCAGCGCCCAGCACTCTGATGGGTGTTTTGAGGGATCTGCAGCCCAAAAACCCCAGGGACACGGTGGGTTCAGTGCTGTGCAGGTAGCAAAGTCCCTGTGGGTTTACCAGAGCCACAACCCAAGGGTGAGCCATTGTCACCTCTGTCTTTCCTGAGCAAGATCCCATCGTTGGCAACTCATCAGCAGCCCCTCCAACACCCCTGGCATCCCCAGCAGTTATTTCTGCTGCATCAATCTGTGCAACAAGCAGTTGACTGACCAGCCCCAGGTATCTGCTTACCTGCTTTTTACAAGCTTAGTAACTCTCTGAAGCCATAATTATATGCTCATTGCTGATCTCATTTGGAGTTAATTACATGCCAAATAGGCATCTCTCTAATGTGCTAGGAAGCATCCCAGTAGAGGCTCGGAGCAGGCCATCAATATGGATGTGAACACGGGTATCCATTCTGCGGGTGTTTCACCACACGGTGCTTTATTTGTGGGTCTGAATCAATAGTGTTATTCCAGGATGGGGGAGATGTGGCACCAGATCAGCTCCATAGGAGGAGGAGAACACAGGGGTAACCTCCGGCCACAGCAGCTGAGACCTGACCCATGGCAGTGCCAGCACTGGGTCAGCCCCAAATCCATCAGCTCTGGTAGCAACATAGGATCATAAAATGGTTTGGGTTGGAAGGGACCTTAAAGCTCATCCAGTTCCACCCCTCTTCAATGGACAGGGACACCTTCCACTAGAGCAGGTTGCTCCAATCCCTGTATATAACCACTTTGGCAGATAAAATAACTGCCACACTGAAGTTCCTTACTGCTTTTGTAAATGCATCTACAACAGGCTAGCAATAGGAATGCCACATGGTTTAATTCCACCTTTTTGAGCCTAGAAACGAAGTTTACTCCATTTGAGTCATGCCCCTGTTGCATTTTCCCCACTGCTGCTGGGCTGGGGGCACTGGGACAGACCGGGGAGCCCGGAAGGTGCATTGGCACCCCATGAAATGATGATGGCAAAGGAAGGATGCCAGCCCATCACTGCAGTGTTAAACCCACTGCAGAAAGCCGTGAGGACTGGAGCCCAGCTGAGCTCTCCCACACATTGGACAAGCAGGGCCTCCTCCATGCCATAAAAGCCAGGCACAGCTTGTTGCCTTGAGGGGCAGAGCTGGTGGATTACATCCTAAACATTCCCAACATCAGCCGGTGAGGTGCAGAGCCATTCCCTCTGGAGCCGAAGCGCATCCTCACTGCTCACTTGCAACACACTGGCTTCCCCTGAGGCGCAGCCAGCTCCATGCCACCATGCTCAATCTCTGCAGGAATCAGCTTTTCCCAAGCAAATCTGCTTACAAGCTGCTTTTTTTCATTATCCAGGGAAAAAATCCCATACCCGTTTTGGGTGGTAGGGGCTGGGTTTGCCTCTTTGCCTTCAAAAAACCACAGTCACCGGGTGCAGATGGCTGCATTTACAAGTGTGTGAAGTTCTGGCATGGCCACTGCTAATCCCAGGCCCAGGTTGGGGGGAGCTTTCATTTGGCTCTGGTTCAGCCAAATATCCAGTGGCCAAAGGGAGAGGAAGGTGTGGGATCGAGAACTGGAACATCTGGAGCAATAGCAAAGCTCAAAGCAAAGTATGAGAGACAATGCCTCAAATGCGTGGAGGAGCCACAGTGGAGCTCGAAAGGAGGGAAGCAGGGTCCCGAGTGTCCTGGCATGCACTTGGCTGGGTTTTGGCAACAGGGGAAGTAAGAAATGGGGTGTGAAGGAGGGAGGCAAAAGCAACCACTGGGTTAAACACTGGGCACCCCCAGCAAAGCCTGCCCCTCAGCTGAGGAAACACAGATTTCAGGGTTTAATGCAAATAAACCTAGATGTCATAAGTTTTTCAGTAGCAGCAGAGGGATCAGGCTGCTATTTTGGGTCAAACCCCTGATTTTTAGGCCACCACAAGACAGAGATGGTCCTTCTCCATCCTGCAATGATGCTGGGCAGCCCCTGGCATAGGTCAGTAGCTGCAGGTGCCCCCAGCATCACACAGGCTCCAGTTCCCAACACTACTTAAGCCATATATAGGGGCAATGCATTTTCTTTGTGTGTTTGCATTGTCAATTCCAGTCTTAACTCTGCAAAACCCTTAAGACAGCAAAATATCACCCCATTAAGAAGTGCTAATGAACAGATAATGATTTGGATAATGAGCAGAAGGAGCTAATACACTCATTTGCCCAAATAGTGGCATGCATCATGTGCACTCATGAGCTACAGACACTGAAATCAAAGCCTGAGCAGTCAGCATGTCATGCTGGAGCTGTGCATGCCATGATCTCGCTTTCCGGGTGGAAAACACCCATTTTCCAGCAAAAAGCTTGGGTTTCACATGGCAGTAAGGAGAGATGAATGGAACAGAGCCAAGGGCAGCATGAGCATAGGGTCCAGCCTCGGCTGCTGTCTCACCCAGCAGCAAGGGCTGGTCCCGCTCATCTCTCATCATCTGCAATGCACATGCTGAAGCAATCAGCAAGGAAAGGCTGGAACCCTTCCAGCATGGGAGAGGGTGCCGGGTATGCCGGCATTCCCACAGCCCCGGGGCTGCAGAACAGCAGCACCAACAACCTGCAGGTGCTGGGGGACTGCGAGCACTTGCCCATGCGCTTCAATAGCAGCACGATCCTGCTCCCCGGTATCCCGGCCCCCTCATAGGGAGAATTGTCTCCATTTGGAGACAAAAGCCTCCTGGAGGTGAGGATCCCCTTTTCTGGGGACAGGAGGCATCTGGTTCCTATAGCACAGGCACCCACATGTGCTGTGTGACCCCATGGGCTCCATCCTCTCCCCAAAGGCAGGTCAGTGCTCGCCGGCTCTGTAGGAAGGAGCTGGGGCTTTGTCTGGAGCTGGGCTGATGACAGGAGCTTTCAGGCCAAGCACCCAGGCTCTGCCATGTCTGGGAAGGATGAAGCCAGGACCAGTAACCTGAGGCTCGTGAGCCCAAGAGCTCTGTTCCACAGGGAAAAGCCATCACAGGAAGCCTTCAGACCAGCAACGCTCCGTGTGTGCTTGTGGTACCCACCAGCATCCCATGGCTGAGTGTTTGGATAGAATGGTTTGTGTTGGAAGAGACCTTAAAACTCCTCCAGTTCCAACCCCTGCCATGAGCAGGGACACCTTCTACTAGAGCAGGTTGCTCCAAGCCCCATCCAGCCTGGACATCCCTGCATCCCTCTCCTCACATCATCCCCATCTTTAACACTCACGGACATCAGAACTCTTCAAGCATCCTTTTCCTCCCCACAACAGCCATAATAGGATGCTGGGGACCACTTTGGTGCTCACCCACCCCATGCAACGGCAGGTACAGAGTTAGGACATGGGGCCAGGGCCCATCCGCCCTTCTCCCACTGCCCCCCCACAGCAGGACCATCCCGCAGGACCTACATCCTGGGGCTGATGTGAACGCCCCGTGGTCATTTTTAACCTCAGATCTTTGGCATTATTAATAACATACATGTGGGTCTCGCTTCCCCTATGGGATAACATCTGGGGGAGATTCATCATGGCCACGGCAGGCTGCAGCCCCCCGCTCTCCCCGTGGAGCAGGATGGGTCACATCTGAGCACTGAGCTGCTTGATGTGGAGTCATTAGCATGAACAGACTTCCAGCCCAATTACTTGACAGATGAAATCAAGATCCGTTGCCCTTATTGTTTGCATCTGGAGCACACGAACTCCTCCTGCCTCCTTCTCCTCCTTCCCAGCCCGGCCATGGCTGTGCCAGCACTGGCTTCATCTGGATGCTGCTTACCACAGCTTGGCTTACAGGAACATCTCAAAAACACCATGGCAAATTATCCCTACACAAGAGCAATGCCCACAGCACCTTCAGAGAGGAAAAGATGCGCCATTTCCTGGCTCTTTCTATGGAGCCAGGCTGAGAGAGCTGGGCTGCTTCAGCCTGGAGAAGAGAAGGCTCCTGAAGGGGAGACCTCAGAGCAGCTCCAGTGCCTAAAAGGGCTACAGGAAACCTGGAGAGGGGCTTTGGACAAGGGATGTAGGGACAGGCCATGGGGAATGGCTTTAACCTGCCGGAGGGGAGACTGAGATGAGCTCTGAGGCAGAAGCTCTTCCCTGTGAGGGTGCTGAGACGCTGGCACAGGGTGCCCAGAGAAGCTGTGGCTGCCCCATCCCTGGCAGTGTTCAAGGCCAGGTTGGACACAGGGGCTTGGAGCACCCTGCTCTAGGGGAAGGTGTCCCTGCCCATGGCAGGGGTTGGAGCTGGAGGAGCTTTAAGGTCCCTTCAACCCAAACCATTCCATGGTTCTATGATCCCAGGTGACAGCAGCCGGGTGCAGCACTGATTTTCCCCCAGGAGGAAGTTGCTCTCACAGCGCACACAGCGCAGAGCCCAGGTGGACCACACCACAACCTGTTTGCAGCTCCAGCTCCTCAGCCAAGCGCTGCTGTTCACCCACTGATTCTACACAAAGGAACAATTATGCTCCGTTTCTCCCCATTAACACCTTCAGCAGCATTGAGCTTGCTTCAGGAGGAACAAACAAGCAGTTGCATCAGAAATACTTGAGGCGCTGAAGTCAGCACGCAGGTGTTGGGGCTGATGCAGCACCAGGCAGAGAGCCAGCGCCAGCACAAGCAAAAGCTCCTAATCCCAGAGATTACAAGCCATAAACATGGACATGGGGATGGGGCTCGCACCCCTCACACCCCAAGAAGCACCAGCCACTGCTGCTGATGGGTTTGGCTTTGCCCCAGAACCTCTCCTGGTGCTGGTAATTAAGGCAGAGATTAGCTCTTGCCACGTGTCTCGCTTTGTTCCTGGTGCTTCACCAGGGGCCATGGGATGGAAGCTGGGATCTCTTCAGAGGAAGCCCCCCAGGACTTCCTGGATCATCACTATGGGAGTGGTGATGGTCCTGGCTGCTGCAGGGACATCGTCCCCACTTGGCATCATCCTCAGGGCAGAGGTGCTGGTGTCCCCATGGTGCAGGAAGATGCTCACCCAGCCCCATGCCCAGCACAGAGCTGCAGCAGGGATGAGGGGCTGCTCGGAGGCAGGCACCAAGCAGCAGAAAGAATCTGGGTTTCTTTCTTCCCCTATAACCCATCTGTCCTTAATTTCTTTGGGGGTTTCACTCCAAATTCCTCAGATTCTATGGCAAATGCTTTGCAGTCCTCAGCTCCGCTGCCTCAGCGGCCGCCCAGCCCAGGGCAAAGGGAAAACACCAACCCCAGAATTCACCAGCAAATGACCCGTGTCCCACCAGCAGCAACACAGAAGCAGTGAGAGCCTTTACTGGGGGCTGTACTGGCCCATTGCTCAGCGCAGCAGCAGGGGACAATAGGTCTTATGGCAATGGATACCAGCCTGCACATAGCCCTGGTTCCAATCTGCATCCATCCATCACTGTGTGCTGTGATCCACACACGGTGCAGGGTCCAGAGCTCCGGACCCTTTTTCCAATACCCAGACCAAGCGGTGCCAATCACACAGCCACATTCTCACTGCACATCTTTTCCCCTCCTGCAGACCGGGAGGCAGATGTCCTCCCTGCCAGAGCTCTGCTGGGGGGTGTTTCCATTCGCTTTTATCATTTATAGCAATAAATCACTTGTTTTGTCTTAATTTTGCAATGACGAGATGGTAGCTCTGGGCTAAAAGCAATGCAAATGTCTCAGGAGCAAACCCATGTCACACGCACCCACCCCTGCAGGAGCAGCTTGCCATGATGTACATCCCAGCACTGCTAATTACCCACTAATTTTACAGACTCCTTTATGGTTTGCAGTGATTTAACCCCTCTCATGGGCTGGAGCCCTCCAGGCAGAGCTCTCCTGGTAGGCACCAGGATGGCTCTGCAGTGGTTCCCTGGGGAGAGCAGGATCCTGGCACCAGGATGCTGGGGACAGCACAGGAAGCATCAGGAAGCACTCACAGCCTGGCTGAGACCAGGCTTAGGGTGGTCACAGCTCCCCTTGGACACCAGGATCCAGAACATCCCCCCGGCTCTTAGGCAAAGCAGAAAATCCTGCACAGCACTGGGTAAAAGCCATCCTTGCCCATGTATAGCTCCAATTTAGGCCCAGTTTTGAAGGTTTAAGCCGTGCCTTGGGTTGACACAAGCTGTCTACAAGAGCAACGTTTCTTCCCCAGAGCCTGCATCCAAAGCCAGGGATTTGATAAGCATCAGGATCCCGCGCCAGGCTCCGATGGAGAAATTAAAGGGATGCTTTGCATATTTTGGCGACTCGTGCACGCGAGCAGCTGTAATTGAAGACACGATCCATCTCGCCCTTCAGCACGTATTGGCACACAAGGCAGCTTGTCGTTAGCTCCCCCCAGTTTAAACCCAGCTCCCAATGAATCCCTGAGAAACAAGAAGTGCTCCAGGCTTATCCTCACCCATCCCGCACACACCCATGTGGATAAAACCCATTGCACATCAGTGGCTGCCCTGCTCCAGGCCGGTGCAGTGGGGGCTGCAGCAGCAGTGTTGCCTCAGGGAGCACAGGTACACAGAAATACACAGCCACTGGGTTTTTCTTCCTCCCCCCTTACAAATACTGTGCCCCCAGGCTAAATGGAACACTCGAACAGCAAAAGCCACCCCAAAAACACTGCAAACAGCAGCTCCATCCTGGCCATGCAGCACAGGGGCACCGGCAGCGATGCGGCTTTGTACGGAGCCTCCTTCAGCTCCAAGAACCCAGGGATGTGTCCCATGGGCAAGCTGGGCTGCAGCAACCACCCTGCTCTGAAGGGAGATCCACATCGCTGAGAGCCTGAGGGACCACAGCAGCCTCCACCTCATGGGAAGCCTGGCTAAGTACTGCATCCCCTGCTCCCAAAGCCACCATCTCTCCATTACCATCCACATGGATCCCACCAGGGATGGACACAAGCTCCAGGAATGAATTCCCCAGTAAAGACCTGCTTGGGCTCACAGCTCCCTGGAGGAGCCGTGCACCCACAAACCAGGATGGTTATTGGGGGCTGTAGGTGTATTTGGAGGAGGGGGTGCAGCAGCCTTATTGAGGAGCACCCCCATGATCCACCACCCGAACCAGGGGCTCCATGCTGCAGCTCCCACCCCACAGCAGCCCTTCACCCTCCTGTTTGCCAGCATTTATGCGACATCTATTGTCCAGTTTTTAAGACACACAGTTAAAGGCAATGAAGTACAATGTCTGTGGGGACAGGGATACAGCTCAGAGCTGGCCTTAGGGATTCGCTGTGCTCAAAGCATTCACTCACAGATCAGGCCATCAGGCAGAGGGTTTGCTCCTGCTGACTTCAGTGCTCTCTACCTGGAGGGTTTTGGGGTCTCAGCACTGACAGAGGCCCCCAAGCAGCCTCTATCCCAGATTGCTGCTGACCTCATCCTGACAGGGAGCAGGACTGGCAGATCCCTCCTTTAAACCCTGCTCTGGGTGATGCCTGACCAGGTGAAGCAACTCAGCCCCATCAGCATCCTTACCACACCACCCACTCACCCAGGCAGGCAGGATCAGGCCAATGGTGCCCTACTTCTGCAGGGCTCCCAGCAGCAGGGACCCTGCAGGCTCATGCCCTGCTCCAGGCACTGGTTGGTGATCCAGGCATGCCTTCCACTGACACATCCAGCTCTGTAAAGCAATAGGACAAGCAGGAACATGCTCTCCGTGCCCATCACCAGTGCTTCTGGGCTGGGAAAGGACACATTTACCCGTTGCTCAAGCATGTTTTTGGCAGGTCACTAATTACAATGAGCTCTCAAGAGCCAGGGAGGGGATGCAGCCAGCCCCACTGAGGGCCTTGTGAGCCCTGAGATGTGGACAAAGAGCTGCTTGGTAATACAATAAAGGAGGGGGTCTCCGTACCTCAAAGGCACGCTGGGAAGCCTGGCTGAGGCTGAGCACCAGCAGAGCCTCCAGCTCCCATCCCACAGCAATATAGGGCAATGGGACAACGTGGGCCATCTCTATGGGGGCTACTGGCCTCTGCCTCACTTCATGGATGAGCTGGGGCACAGGGAGTCTCAGATCCCCGGTACCAGACAACCCAGGGGGTTCAAAACCTCTTTGAGTACCAAACCCGTGATCCCTCTGTGCCTGTTCCCATCCAAGCTCCAATCCAGAGCAGCGCAGGCAGCCGGTCCTGCCAGTCTTCCCTGCATCCCACTAGAGTGGCCGTGCTCGGCTGTTGCCATCCTGCTGCAGTGCATGGGCTGGACAGGGAAATGAGACAATCTCCAGTATTGCATCTTAGAAACCATCAGTGAAATGAGCTATTTCAATTAAGTGCAATAGAAGTTATGTGCAATGTCGGGATTGATGATGGAACACACTCCCCTTGGCATCGCCAGCACAACAGGATGTATTTCATGAGCTTCATTTCATGATCCATCACCAGCCTCACCACACACACACATTTGCACCCACAAACCCTGCTCCCTTGATCTGGACTTCCCAGGAAAAGAGCATCCCACCCCATTCCTGTCTCACCATCTGGGAAGAGCGGGTAGAAAGCACCACAGCTGGGGTTACAGATGGCAGGGAGCTGCGCTGTGCAGTGTGCCATGCCCCAACGCATGGATGGATGGATATGGGATGTGGCTGGGATAAGCAGCACCTCCCACCTGCATTACATCCCTATCAGAGCCTCAGCGCTTTACCCACAGGAGCCAGCAGCTTCAATTAGTCCTAGATTAACTGGTTTGATCTCTTCCTTTGAGTTTTATGCCTTTGAGACTGCTTTTAAAGCTCAGAGAAGTTAATTTCCAGCAGAGCTGCCGTGCTGCTGGCAGGCCCAGCCGTGGCCATGAAATACCAGCCCCGACTCAAGACGTCAGAGGGGAACAAAGATAGACTGTGATGCAGGGGAGATGCACGCGTTCCACATCATGGCCCAGGAATGCAGCACAGCCCCGAAGACGCATGGCTCCAACCTCTCTTCCAAGCTGATCTTGTCCTCTGTAAATAGACTCTTGAAATAGTCCCGCTCTTGGTGGCTTCCCAGGCTTTTATATGGCACCTAATAGCAGTTCACAGCCATCGTATCCTCCTGGACACTCCGGGAAGCTCCTCGCTGGGTGCTGCTCACAAAGCACCCGGATCTCATGGTCTCGGGGAAAAGATGGCTTTGCAGGAACTCTTGGCAGTGCTCCCACAGCTTCCCTGCTCCTGAACGGAAAGGCTCAAGCCACGGCAACCTCTCCATCTAAATGAAAACGGGCTCTATTTACCCTTCATGCTAATTGAGTTACATGAACTCCGAGCTGGATGAGAAGCAGAGCCGGCCCTTACAGTTCCTGGTCTTAATATGTTTAGTGTTCAGAGGAGCGCACGCCAGTGTGTCATCGCGTTCAAAGCGGAGGAATTTGGTCCTGGGCTATTTTCATCCTGCCCTGACAAGGCTGGCTGGGAACACAATGGGGCTTTTGGGATTGTGGTGCCGAAGTGCTGGTGAGTTCAGTGCAAACACTGGGCTTCTTCCACTGGTGCTGGGGAGCAGAAACCCCATCGGGGTGCTGGATGCTGATGGCAGCACTGAGATGGGTTCAGGTTGATGGCTGTGCTGCATAAGCAATGAGCACAGGGTGCTACCAGGGACAGGAGCAGCTTCTCACTCTGATCCATATCCTCCCATCTCAGCAGGAATCATAGAATCATAGAATAGTAAGGGTTGGAAAGGACCTCAAGATCATCGAGTTCCAACCCCCCCGCCATGGGCAGGGACACCTCCCACTAAACCATGCCATCCAAGGCTATGTGCAACCGCTCTCATGAGACCTCACTTGGAGTATTGCGTGCAGTTCTGGTGTCCTCAACATAAAAAGGACATGGAACTGTTAGAACAAGTGCAGAGGAGGGCCACGAAGATGATCAGGGGACTGGAGCACCTCTCGTATGAAGATAGGCTGAGAAAATTGGGGCTGTTCAGCCTGGAGAAGAGAAGGCTGCGTGGAGACCTCATAGCAGCCTTCCAATACCTGAAGGGGTCCTATAGGGATGCTGGGGAGGGACTCTTCATTAGGGACTGTGGTGAGAGGACAAGGGGTAACGGGTTCAAACTTAAACAGGGGAGGTTTAGATTGGATATGAGGAAGAAATTCTTTACTGTGAGGGTGGTGGGGCCCTGGAATGGGTTGCCCAGGGAGGTTGTGAATGCTTCATCCCTGGCGGCGTTCAAGGTGGGGTTGGACATAGCCTTGGATGGAATACCAGGAACCAACCTCATTCTCTTCCAGGATTTGGTCCCCACGGTGCTATCACCATCTAGATGAGTGCCCATCCAAGCGGCACAACCTGCAGTACCCTCTTAAAAGCTGGGGCACAAAAGGTGTCTGGGCTGGGGTGCAGCACAGGACAGAGGTATCAGTGCAGAAGGAGAACGTGCCATCAGCCCTGACGCCATCGAGATGAGCCTCATTCCAAAAGCTCAAGCAGAAGGCTTCAATAAGAGCAGAGGACGCTGCCAAGAGTCACACTTCCTATATTGAAGTGCATAAAAGCTGGACATGTAAGACATGAAGAAAGCGCTGTCAGGGTAGGCCAGTGCCAGCCAGCAAATATATAACAGTGGGAACATGAAATATTAATCACTGGTGCATAAAACAATAGGAAAAACCTGCCTTTTGAGGCAGCCATCAATCCTCACTCAGCAGGGAACATCAAGACACGCTAATACCATACAGGTTCTGCTTAAATATTTGCCTTCCTTAATGCTCACGCAAGAAGCATTTGCTTTGAAGTCGAAAATAGACTGTAAATGTCTTTTGTGTAAGATGAAACATGATAAGACATGAAACCAGGAGGCTAAACTGTAGTTAATCACGGTGGTTTTACAAGCAACAAATCATCACTGCAGACAGTGAAGTGCATCGCTTAAAAGCGCACACCATGAGGATCGCAGGGAGGAGAACCCCGGCTGGACATCACCCTCCACCAGTGGGGTTTTGGGTAGTGGCCATGGGAGCAGCCGTGGTGCTGAACCAGTGCTGGTGCAGGGCTGGACCCATGCTCACAGCATTGGACTGACTCTTGGAGGGCTGGATTGATGCTTGCAGGGCTGAATTGATGCTCTCGGGGCTGGACTGATGCTCTCAGGCTGGACCAGTGCTCACAGGGCTGGACCAACACTTGCAGGGCTGGACTGATGCTCTCAGGGCTGGACCAGTGCTCTCAGGTGATGCTCTCAGGGCTGGACCAGTGCTCGCAGGGTTGGGCTGATGCACCAGTGTGCCTAGAGCTGGAATGATGCTGGTGCAGCCCAAAGCAGCTTTCCCTGGAGAGGCCTTTCCCCCCTGGCATGGGGTGATGTGTTTTGGGGATGGTTCATCCAGTCCCAACACCACAGCATGGAGGGGGCAGGAGTACTGTGGGCACCCCTGTGTGGCATCCCCATCCCAAGAAGGTGGCACCGGCTCTGCCTGCACCCGCTCATGGGTGGGGGTGATTATCCCACCCTGGGCAGACTCTGGGAGACCCATGCACCCCAAACACATGGGATGTGCTCAGGCTGGGGATGGAGCCCACGGTGGGTACGGCTCTCTGGGCAGGGAAAGGGCAGCACCACCACCATCACACATCACATACTGATGCATCCAGCAGCCATTCCTGAATGCAGGATTGTGCCTGCACCACGGCACGCACAGCCAGCCCGGGACAGGACTATCCCACATCAAAAGTGAAGCTCATGATTAGAAGCGATGTGCACTTGAGAGCATGAGATAAGACCCCAAAGCAAGCATCGAAGTGTGGCTGATTAACGAATAACCCCTCACTAATTGCCTTAAAAAGTCGGATCTCAACAGCCAGGGAAGGAAAAAACCCCAGGATTAACTTTTCCCTTGGGCTAAACATTTTTCCGGCATGCCCAGACCAGCTCCCGGGGATTCCAGCCATTATCTCCCAAATTAACACACCACAAACGGAAAACTCATTTCTCCACCTTGTGGCTTTGAGGGGATTCATCAAACCTCAGGAGGAGCTCCCGGCCAGCAAGAGGAAGCCTGGAACAGGGAGAGATGGAGTTATTGCTGGTGAATGAAGTGGAATGAGCCTTTAGTTTTCTCCAGCTCTTGCTGGATGGGCTGAGGGATAGATGAGCAATCCGGGATGGAACGAGCACCTCGCCTCCTGCAGCATCCCAGGGACACTGGAGAGCGGTTTGGCGTTAGGAATTCCAATGATCCCTTTAAGCAAACTGATGCTCCAGAGCCCATCACCGGGATGGGACCCCAGCATGGCTCAGGGATGCGGCTGGGCTTGAAGCACCCATTTAAACAGGATGGGACTGTACAAGAGCACCCCAAACCAGGCTGCGCTGCCTGCCCCAAGGGATGTCCAGTGAATAAAACCCCGAAAGTGCCTCAAAAGGGACAGGCCAAGGGGAATGGCTTTAACCTGCCGGAGGGGAGATGGAGATGAGCTCTGAGGCAGAAGCTCTTCCCTGTGAGGGTGCTGAGGCGCTGGCACAGGGTGCCCAGAGAAGCTGTGGCTGCCCCATCCCTGGCAGTGCTCAAGGCCAGGGTGGACACAGGGGCTTGGAGCAAGCTGCTCCAGTGGAAGGTGTCCCTGCCCGTGGCAGGGGTTGGAGCTGGATGAGCTTTATGGTCCCTTCCAACCCAACCCCTTCCATGGTTCTATGATCCCAGGTGACAGCAGCCGGGTGCAGCACTGCCGGCTCACTCCCGCTGCGCTGGCTCCAAGGAATCACAGCAATCAGAGCTTCCCGATGCCTCCAGGTCGTTTTCCCTTCCTTGCATAGCATCATTTCTCTGGGGCTTGTCATCTTTATTAGGGGAATTAATCTCAGCCCCACTGTGCTCTGCCGCCACCGGAGCCATCCCGAGGAGGGTCAAAGAGGCAGCTCCTCTCCATGGCATGTGGATAAGAAAATTAAGGAATTAAAAGGGGAGGTCAGCTGGAGGCTATGGCGCAGGAAATGAATGATCTCCTGAACGAGCAGGGAAGTGCAGGTCGGCCTGGGAGCATAATCCAATTTCTGTCATTAAACCCACAGCGCTGCTATGGGGCTGCTTTTGCCCAACTAAGCAAAAGCCTCTGATTCAACCCAAATTGTCATTAGTGTAATGACTAAATGAGGATGAATGGTGGAGGGGAAGGACCGGCCATAGCCTGGTGGAGGTGATGGGGATGCCCAGTGCTGCAGTGGTCCAGAAAGGATGAAGGACTCGACAATGCAGGGGATGGTGGAGCTTGGAAGGGATGGGGTCTGCTCTGCAGGGTCACATCCTGCATTCTCAGCACCAGGCACTGCCCAGAACCTCCAGCCTGGTCTTTAACATGAAATCCTGGATGGATTTCCGGGCAAATGCCCCATCCCTATTTAAACCATCCTGAGTTTGCTCTCGTTGTCCCAAGGATGCGGTACCCACACCAGCAGCATCCCTCCCTCCCTACAGCGCCTGGGGAAGGGTTAGGAAAAGCACTTGCACCCTCCCGTGCCTGCGGCCACGAACTGCAAGGCAGCGTGGAAACACACTGTGCTCCCCTGGGACACGGTGCTGGGAAGCCATGGGTAGCAGGAATCACCACTGCTCCTCCCAAGCAGTGATTCCCAACCTGTGGTTTCCTTCTACTGCAGCATCCCAAGGGAAACCACCCCAAAAATACCTCCATTCCCAGCGGTGCAGGCTAGGGCAGGATTCAAAGGGACGGATGGATCCACAGTGGTCCCTGGTGGGAAGCCAAGGGGCAGCTCCTGCCCCATGGGACCTGTGTGGAGGTCACCAGAGCAGGGACACAGCAGCAGATCAGAGGATTAACTGGCTGTAAAGCAGCTTGAAGCAACCTTCAGGCTGGGTCTTGACTAGTAATTACAGCTGGATGTGGATGGGGAAGGTGCTGAGGGTGATGCCATGGGGCATGAGCCAGCGGTGGGACAGGAGGGAGACATGGAGCTGGCTCCTCTGCTCCAGAGTGGACTTTACCCCTTTGGAACTGGTCCAGCAAAGCCCAGCTCAGGCCTCCAGCCTCCATAAACCAGTATCCAGCTCTGATGGGGCGAAGAGAGCTCTGCAAGACAGGAGGTTGCAGCTTCCACTCTTTGTGTGAGGAAACCACCACGAGGCACTGCTGAAACTCAGACCCCTTCTGCCCACAGAACCCTGCCAGCGCAGCAGGTACCACAACACACCACGAAACAGCCGACAACAGCTTCACTTGGGCCAAAATGAGAAGTGGAGCACAAAGGAAACCTCCCCCAGCGAAGGTTTTGATCCCGGGATTGCCCAATGCAGCCCACTTTCACATGGCAAAACTGGGGTAATGGTAACGGATACAGGATTAAACCACACACACTGACTTCCAGAGAACCCTGCAGGCTGGAGACTCCAGATGAGACCTGCCCAGGGCTTTGTGCCTGCATCTGTGCCCGCCTCACACGCATCCCACCACTGGTGCAGCCTCCCCATCACTGCAACCAACACCAGCAAACCCAGCAGCGAAGGTAACCCCTGGCAGATGCTCCACAGTGCCATCACTTTAAAAGCAGAGGTTACTTCTCCACCACAGTGACTCAGTGCTTTATTTGCAGTATAGAAAGGTATGAGAGCAGCAGTGAGCTAAAGGCAACGAACGGGTGCATTGCACTTTGTACGGGTGCCCTCCTAAAGCCAGAATTGAGGGGAAACCCATACAGGGAAAAGCTGAGCACAGCAGCACCATAAGAGCAGTGAGGCCTCCCCAAACCACCCATGTGTTGCACTGGAGCTGCCCCACCAGACCCTGGGTCAGCAAAGGGTTTTGCCATCATCAGAACTCCTTGTATGTAATTACAGAGGAGGGTTTGGTTTGGGACAGGGAGGGAAGGCCACGATGCTGTTCAGGAGCCATCAGCGTCCCTAAAGCCTGAGTTGTGCGAAGTGCAGCCTGCGAGCCCGATTCTGCCCTCGCTTGCACTGAGGAACCATTGGTGCCACTGGAGTTCATAGCACAGTGATAAATCTGGTGTAAGACCAAGTGAGAACCCAGCCCAGAGGATGTGGGAGATCGAGACCTGTGTGCAAGATAAGGGGTAAAATACCTGGCTGCTGTCCAGAGGGATCATAAACCCATCCTCGCCCTAGCGCCCTGGCAGGGTTTATATAGGGCAGTTCATACCATGATCCCAGCCTAGAATAGCACCAGAGATTAACCCAGACTTTGACCCCAGCTAAGCCATAGTTATTCCCTGGAAATGCCAGAGGAGCGGCTCTGGATTGCATCAGTGCCACGTCAGGCACATGAGCTGCTCCCATGGACGCTGCTACAGGCAGAGGGATGCCGGGGAGAACAGAGGGGGTAAGGGAGGGCACAGTGAAGAGCTGCAGCCTTTGCATCACCCCAAGCCGTGTGAGACACCCTTGGGTGCAGCTCACAACCCACCCAGCAAGCACAGAGCTCCAGCACCCTCATTTTCCCCATACCCCCCCCATGCTCCTCCCAGCGCCCCAAATCAGAGCAGCACAGAGGAGGAACCGGCCCAGGGACACCAGGAGCTTCTCTGGGGTTCCTCTTGCTGGCGGTGGCCCCTTGAGCGGATGGAGCACCCCAAGGTGAACGCAGGATGAGCCCAAGAGCAGCGTGCGGGTAGAGCAGGATTGTGCTTACTTCTCCTTCAGGTCTCTGTCTGCTTTGCCTGAAAGGAGGAGAGGAAAAAGCAGGGCTGGTGTTTCTGACTCCAGAGCCACCAGCCCTTTTAACACGGTTATGTCCCTACACCCAGCCAACGTCTCACATCCAACAAGTGGGAAGCAAGCCATGGCCAGGGCGCTGCCCTGAATCTGCCTCCCAAAGCCTTTCCTGACCCAGGGGAAGTGAAGAGCAGGGTCACCACAACAGCAAATATCCCTTCCCACAGAGCAACAGTCCGAGCTCCCACTCCACTTCCTCAAGGAATTCTCCCAGCCCCATTTAAGCCACCACGGGAGCTCCCTGCCCCTGCTGTGCATCACAAGCAGAAACCCCCAATGCTGAGCTGACTCTTGGACACAGGCAGACCCACAGCCCCATCCAGAAGGTCCCACGCGCTCCCTGTTTCACCACGGGAGCCCAGCTGAATGAATGAAGCACGTGGGATGTCCATAGGACGGAAGCGGCTCCTTGGCTTATCGGAACAACCAGCTACGCCCAGCCGCAAGCAGTGCAGCGCACAGCATGTGGCTATCAGCAGTGCCCCAGATGAACTGCATGGGGGGGAAGAGCGGCCAAAGCACAGCGGTACCTTTAGGGATGAACTCCAGCGAGCTGCTGAATATTCAGAAGCGGGACTGGCCCCTCTGCGGCCCATCATTGAGGAACTCATGGCCGAGCCCGTTGCCGCACTTGCCACAAGAAACCTACAAACAATAGGATCATGGAATGGTTTGGGTTGGAAGGTACCTCAAAGCTCATCCAGCTCCAACCCCTGCCATGGGCAGGGACACCTTCCATAGGGCAGGGTGCTCCAAGCCCCTGTGTCCAACCTGGCCTTGAACACTGCCAGGGATGGGGCAGCCACAGCTTCTCTGGGCACCCTGTGCCAGCGCCTCAGCACCCTCACAGGGAACAGCTTCTTCCCTGTCTCCAGCCAGAACTTCCCGTTTCAGTTTAAACCCATTTCCCCTTGTCCTGCCCCTACAGTCCCATGGGGCTGTTTTGCTGTCCCCAAGGTTGGCACCTTTAAAGCCCCGGGCCGCTCCAGGCGCTTGGCCACGCTGTCCTCATGGATGGTCTCGGTGAACGCCGGCCACGGGGACGAGTGCTCGTACTTTGATCGGCTGGAGAAGAGCTCATGGCCGCACTTGGCACAGACGTAGATGCCTGGGGTGGGTGGTGGGAGAAGGGTTAGTGATGGGGGCAGCACCCGGATGGCTCCCAAGGGATTGGGATGGGGACATGGGACACCCACAGTGGACTTTATGGCCACAACCCACATCCCCTATAAGGGCCCCTCTACAGCAAGACAGGACCCCCCCAAAGGGCTCCTATAGGGACCCCCCCAGTCCCACCTTTGCAGTCCGGGTCGTGTCCCCCCCTCCACGGGGGGAACCCCCAACAGATGGGACCCCCAGCCCGGTTCCCACGGTGGAGGATGCCCACAGGAAGCACACCGCATCCCACCCCCCACCGCCGGGATTCCGGCCCTTACGGGAGGGTCCCCAAACCCCACGGGGCCCCCAGAGCCCCCGCCCGGCCCCGCCGGCCCCGCTCACCCGGTTGGAAGTGGTTCCTGAACACCTCTCCCCCCAGGAAGGAGCAGAAGGACATGGCTGCGCCCGCCGCGCCGGGACCCGTCCGCTCCTCCTCTGCTCCGCCCCGGCACTGCCGCACAGCGCCCGCCAGAGGGCGCCGAAGGGCAGGAGGTACCGGAGAAGGGAGGGTCCCGGTACCGGAGGGGGGGTGCCCCTTATCGGGACCGCTCCGCCCCGTTCCCCCGTGGGAAACCCCGCTCCGGGCCCCGCCGCCCCGGTGAGGGGCTCCCAGGTGGGGGGAAGCCTCGTGGGGGGGCGCGGGGCGGAGCGGGGACCCGGCACGGTCCTGCGGATGCTGCGGCCCCGCCGGCGGGAGCGGGGCACGGGCACCCGCACCCGAGCAGGACCGCGATCAGGGCGGATGCTCCGCCTCCAGCGGCGGCTCCTCGCACCGGCACCGGCATCAGTGCCTGGATCCCGGCATCCCCAGGACGGGCCGGCCTCCTGCAGCACCGGCGCTTCTGCCCCGGCGCCGGGACTGAGCCTCCCTTCATTCTCCCCCCCGGCGCCAGCACCGGTTCTGCGCCTGCACCGGGTCTGCTCGTCCTCCTCCGGCCCTTCCCCGTCTTGTCCCAGGTACCGGCACTGCGGGAGCGGGGCCTGGAGGGGAGGGAACCAGGATCGGGGCCGGGTGGTGGTTGGGCAGCTCCTGGGGTCACCTGGGGGCTTCCCCATCCCGGGGGTCTCAGTGGATGGGTGCAGGCCCATGGTCAGTGGGGACCCCCATCCCATCACCCCAGGAGCACAGGGCTGAGGGTCACCCTTGGGACCCCCCGGGAGACAACAGTGGGAGGCGATGTGGGGCTAAGCCATGGGGTGTGTGGGGCTCCCAAGGGAAGGAGGAGGCAGGAGCCTGGTGTGTGCAAGGTAAGCCTTGGTAAGCCTTCAAACCTGGCTTTGAAGGTGAACCCTGGCAGGCTCCAGGAGCTGGTGGGAGCATCCTTCCAAAACAACAGTCACCACGAGTCTCTTCCTTCCCTGGTTTTATCTGAGAACCCTTGGATGCATCCTCATCCAGTGGGCTCCCATGGAAATGACACCTTCCTTGGGCCAAGAGCAAAGGCGTTGATGCCCTTCGAATGGAAGCTGGGGACCATCCCAAGGAACCAGCCCTGCTGCTGGATAGAGCCTGGCAGCAAAGCACTCGGATGGGTCCCTGCTCCCTAATGCCAATGGACATCTCCATCACCCCATGGAGACCGCAGTGTGGGGCCAGCGTTGGTGATGCTCCTGCCCGCTGGGTGCTGCCGCCTTCAATTAGCTCAGGCTCTCCTCTGAGCAGGCTGAGCTCCCCGCTCCAGCCGCTGGCATTGATGATTCCTGTGGTCCAGCCATGCACCCATCTGGGTCCATCCCACTGCTCCCACCCAGCAGTGCATCTACAGCGCCCACTGCACTTGGAGTCCCTGACAGATGAAGACTCCCATACAATCCCAGGCTATTATTATCCCTGTCTCCCACTGTGCCAATGGTCTCTCAGGAAACAGTCTTTTTCTGTGTTTTTAGCTTTTAAAACACACGGATACCGAAGTGGTTGTAAGGAAAAGGCAGACACGGAGCAGAGCGCAAGCACAGGGGAGCTGATGTCCCCCTAACCCAGCGGGGACAGGGAGCAGTGACCTGGCAGGACCAGCCCGGGGCCAGCACCGGGGCTTTCAGGTAGGCACAGCCAAGGGCTGGGAACGGTGATGGGTGGTACTGGGGATACTGGGGATGGATGTGGCATGGTGCCATTGAGAAACCTCCATGATGAGGGGTAAGTGGGGCTTTCAGCTGCCCCATAGTTGCTATGCTTGGGTGGGAGGTGTTGGAGAAGGGGTCCCTTCTAAAGCCTAGCTCTAGGGATCATTCTCCTCCTCTCACTCCCCATTTTGCTGTTGCGGTGCTTTGGCTGCTTCTGGTGGTGCCGACAGTGCCAGTGCCACAGCCAGGGTTTCTGCTGGGTGCTGGGTATCACCCATGGATCGTTTGGGGTGCACAATGGCTCCTGTAAACCAAAAGCAAAGCAAAAGCCACAAAACATGGTGTTATATAAACAGGGCTGGAGGCAGCCACAGCAGAGGCTGTCACTGATTCACAGCACTGAAGTGCTTTGAAGATCCAGGGCGAGGAGGATGCGGGTGTGAGGCAGCCCCAGGGCAGCACCCGCTGTCCTGCTCAGCCCCAGCTCCCTGGGATGGTGGCCAGGTTCCTGCTGCAGGGATGCTGCGAGGGGAACCCGCTGGATGCTGGGCTCAGCCCTGCAGTGGTCCCTCTGAGCCTGTCCTGCAGCCCCCATCCCTCCCAAAATCAGGGGCACAGCTCCGGAGCGAGCTCAGCCCCATTGCTTTGGCAGGAATGGAGCAATGGAGAGATTGCAGTGGCTGTTGGGGATGGGACAAAGCTTTGCCATGTCCAGGAACACCCTCAGGGATACCAAAACTTTGTGTTAGGAAGTTTTGTGCCTCTTCAGTGAACACAGAGATTGCCAACCCCCTACATCCAGAGCATCCTCACATTGAATCAGGGTCACAGCTCGGGCTTGCTTCATTTCAAGTCCCTGCAATGGATTAAGCAAGGGCAAAACCATTTGAGCATTAAGCGAGGAACGTTTAGAGGAGTCAGAGTCGTGGTGGCTGGCATCGCATCCCTGCTCACAGCCCCTGCACTTCCACCGACACCAATGGAATGTGCTGGTGCAGGAAAATCCCCCTTGTTCCCCTGCAGACCTGGCTCATGGCTCCAGGTTCTCGGAGGTTGCTAATTCCCTGCTGAGGTTTATCCTCCTTATACAAGCGGTTCCCCTTTTCCTTGTCATTTTACCATGGTATCTTCTCCATCCCATCCCTGCTGGGATGCGCAGGGAAAGCCACAAGCTTCCCATTCGCTGGCAGCTCCATGGCCCCAAGGGCATCCCGAAATAGGCTGGAAGGTGATGGGGTCCCCTGGGGCACCCTGCTCCGGTTCGGTGGCTCATGGCGATGCTGCTGGGGAAGGACAGGGATGTGCTATGTCTCAAGGTGGCACAGACCTGAGCTGCTTCCCCCCATCCTTTGGCAGCACCGGCGATGCGAGCGATGTCAGACCAGGCTGCGGCAGCAGCGGCCGCCTCTCCGACCCTGGCACCATCCCCGGGCTCCCCTCGCCGTGGGGACACCGACGGGATAACGCCGCATCCCACCGGCACCAGGGAGGACGGCGGAGGCCAGGACGGCTGCGGGCTTTTCCCAGTGGATGGGGCCATAAAGCCTCCTCCCGCATCCCAGTCCAGCGGGATGCTCCTGGCTGACCTCCCGCGGGCCCCGCAGCCCCGGCTCAGCCCCGCCAGGTCCCGCACGGCCCCGTCTTCCCCCAGCGTCTCCCCATCGGAGAGCCGCGCCGCGCTGCTCCGGCTGCGGGAGGCGCGGCTGGAGGACACCAGGAGGCGGCTGTCGGAGGCGGTGCAGGAGCCGCTCAGCCGCCTCAGCCGCCTCATGGCCGAGGAGAGCGGCCCCGTGCCCCGGCCGAAGCCGGGAGCCGGGGGGCAGGATGCGGGGGGCCGCCGGGGACAGCGGGTGCGGGACTGGAGCCCCTGGGAGCCCGCCCTGAACTGCCGCTACGAGATCTGCTCCTACGGGGACGTGATCCAGGTGGTGGAGGTGGCGCAGCGGGACGCGGAGCCCCGGCTGCCCCCCCCCGAGGAGCCGCCGCCGGCGCGGCCCGGGGGCGCGGTGCCGGGCAGAGCCCTCGCCTCCATCGCCCTCCTCGCCTACGGCTACTTCGTGCTGCCGCTGCCGCCCTACGCCGCCGGGCTCTGCCTGGGGCTCATCTGCGGGCTGGTGCTCGGCTTCCTCGCCGTCCTCCTCCTCGTACCGAGGGCTCCACCGGTGACGCGGGGCTGCCTGCGGCCCAGGCTGCTGCCGGGGGAGCCGCGGGAAGCGCAGCGGCTGCAGGTAGGGATGGGATGGATGGGACACGGGGGGGTGGTGGTGGGTACCACCAGCTTGTGCTGCTGCCCCGTGTGGCACAATGGGAAGCGGCCGGCTCCATCTCCCGTCACCCAGGGCTGGATGAACCAACTGCACGTCTACGATCCAGAGCTTTTCCACCCCTCACTCACGCACTCGGTGCTCGCGGTGCTGGAAGGAGCCACCCTCAAGCTCTCCTACCCCAAGAGCAACATCCCGCGCAGAGCCACCTTCGAGGAGGAGATCCTGGAAGCTGTGTTCATCAGCCACCGCTCCTATGACCTGACTGATGCCAAGGTGAGCCAGGTGGTACCCAGGGCCTTCCCATAGAGACCCTCAACACCCCAATGCCCTGGCCTGGCCTCACTGCTCCTCTCGGTGTTGCAGGTCTTCCTCTGCCCCCCCAGCCTGGCACGAAAGCGGACGTGGAACAAGAAATACCCCATCTGTGTCCTCCTCCCCGAGCCGGCCGAGGGGGAGGGCAGGAGCAGTGAGGAGCACAACGTGGAGCTGCAGAGGGATGAGGGGACAAAGAAGGCACCAGTGCCAGGGCAGGATGCCCCAGGGGACATCAGGGAGCGGTGCCTGTACCTGTTCGGGCGGACAGGGAGGGAGAAGGAGGAGTGGTACCAGCACCTCGTGCGAGCCTCCCGCGGGACACCCAGCAGCAGCCATGGCGAAGGTGAGAAGCAGCATCGTGTCCTGTGCTGTGTGCTGGGGATGGTGCAGGGTGGGAGCTGCCTGAGTGCAAAAAGGACAAGCCCTTGATAGGCAGCAGTGAGTATATGGGGATGGGAAGAAGCTCAAAGCGCAGCCAGGAGCCTAGAGGACCCCCCTTAGAAACATAGGGTGGGTGGTGTGTGATTGGCATCATGGCCAGGCAGCACCTCACCACATGGGCATCATGGCACATCGCACATGAATCATAGCCAGGATGTCACCTCTCGTGTCCCCATGTCCCCAGGCATGGGTCCAGCTCCACAGAGCAGCGGTAGCAGCAGCGGGGGGAGCTCTGAGGACATCCCCTCCGCTCTCCTGCCCAAGGAGCTGGCAGGGAGCATCCAGCAAGAGATTTTCCTGGATTACAGCACCTACATGGCCCGATTCGTGCCAGCACAGGCCGGGGGCAGCCCAGAGCAGAGCCCCTCTCATGGAGCACTGAGCAGCCCCACAAAGGTGAGTGGGACGAGTCCAGCACTGGGAGCGGGACACGAGCGATAGGCAGAGGCTGATGGATCCTATATGCAGCCACTTCCAGTCCCGTGGCTCATCTCCATGCCAAGCCATGGTGCTGGGGAGCACCCAAGCAGTGGGTCCCACTGCTCATGGGGCCACCCCGCTCCAGGAGCTGGTGACTCCTGTCCCCCCCCACAGCTCAGTGAGGATGCAGTGGGGCACAATGAGACCTGCATGGCCTGGATGAACGCGCTGGTGGGACGCATCTTCTGGGACTTCCTCCGGGAGCGGTACTGGGCTGAGCAAGTGTCCAACAAGATCCAGAAGAAGCTGAGCAAGATCAAGGTGAGAGGCAGGAGCATCGCAGCACCTGGGGAAGCTCCATCCTTGAGGCTCCACAGTGGGTGCCAGGCTGTGGTGACCATCCCCGTGTGGTTTCCCTCCATCAGCTCCCCTATTTCATGAACGAGCTGACACTGACAGAGCTGGACATGGGCACATCCATCCCCTCGGTCCTCAGCGCCTCCAGCCCCACCATGAATGACCGAGGTAAGAGCCCCGCAGGGACCCAGGGCTGGCTCCATGGTGGATGGCATTGAGATGCCAGCCTTATCCCTGAAGCAGGGAGGTTTCAGCAGGCTCAGCCCCTGCAGAGCTGACAGGGGCTCACCCCATCCCTCTCTGGCAGGGCTCTGGGTGGACATGGAGGTCACCTACAGCGGCTCATTGCAGATGACACTGGAGACAAAGATGAACCTCTGCAAGCTGGGGAAGGAGAGCGCTGCAGAGGAGAGCGGCCCAGCAGAGGCAGGAGGAGAGGGGTAAGGAGACCACATATGGCTGGGGCTCACCCTCTGCTTGCCTGGTGAGGTGAGAGGGTGCTGGGCCCAGGGCACCAACTGATGCTGCTCGGGCCTCGCAGGGCCAGGCCGCGGCTGATCCTGCTGGCAGACAGCGATGCGGAGTCGTCCAGCGCCGGATCCTCTGATGAGGAAGATGCTGCTGCTGCTGCAGAGCCTATGGGAGTCCTGGGGGAGCGGGTGCCACCACCCAGCACTGAGGGGTAAGGGGTGAACGGGGTCTGTGCCATGGGAGGCATGGGACTGCTCCAGCACAGGGGCTTGGGGCTGCTTTCCCTGCAAGGCACACACAGGCACATCGTGCCAGCCCTTCACTGGGGCCCCCTGTCCCTGTGTGTGCCGTGGGTGATGGCTGAGGGATGCTGAGCGCAGGCGCAGGGCTGGGTCTCACTTCAGCCACGTCAGCGGCAACAGCACGAGCCGGAAGATCCTGCGTTTGGTGGACAAGATCGCCAAGTCCAAGTACTTCCAGAGGGCCACCGAAAATGAGTTCATCAAGAAGAAGATCGAGGAGGTCTCCAACACACCGCTGCTGCTGACGGTGGAGGTGCAGGAGCTGGCCGGAACCTTGGCTGTGAACATCCCACCGCCACCGACGGACCGTGTCTGGTACCTGCTCCCCTTTCTCGCATGCAGGGACACAAGCATCCTCCTCCCAGCTCCCCATGGCTTGGCCAGGGACTCATCTCTGGGGCTTTGGGGTCATCCAGGGTGCCAGCAAGCACCCAAAGGGACTCACAGACCTCACAGTCATTAATCCCAGTCATCACCCAGGGTCTGGGGACGCAGAGCTGCCACTGCAACCCAGAAACTCCTCCCCGGAGGCAGGTCCCTAAAGCCCATCAGTGAGGTCCCGTGGGCTGTACCACGCAGTCAGGACATGATGCTTTCTGCCTCTTCCCTTTCCCCGCGCAGGTACAGCTTCCGAGTGCCGCCGCAGCTGGAGCTGAAGGTGCGCCCGAAGCTGGGTGAGCGGGAGGTGACGTTCCTCCATGTCACTGAGTGGATCGAGAGGAAGCTGCAGCGCGAGTTTCAGGTGCCTGGTCTGCGAGAGGGCTCAGCAAACCCAGCTGAAGCATCAGTGCTGCCATCAGGGACAATGAGACCTCAGCTGGGGACTGGTATCTAAACAGAGCACCAACATCCGGTCTGGTCTGTTCAGCTTTGGGCAGCCAAGAAACACAGCCTAAGGAACCAACCCCAAGAGCTGGTGCTCTGAGCGCTGAAGTGCTTGAGGAAAAGTGGTTTCCTCCCAGCACATGCATCCGTGCCCCAAGCAGGGGGGTTTAGAAGTGTCAGCAACAGGCAGACACTTCCAGAAGGGCTGAATTCCCCCTCCACTCTGGGTTTGGGAGGCTCCACCACAATGTACCTGCGCCTCTAAGAACAGAAATGTCCCCACGGGTATTTAGGTACCCAAATCCCCCCAAAGAGCTGCCCGTTTGAGTGGCTTCAAAGTGCTGGTCCCTGCCCTCTGCCCTGCCCACTCTTGAAGGGTTCAAACCCACTGACTTCTTGTTCTGGCTTCCTCTTTGCAGAAAATCTTGGTGATGCCAAACATGGATGATCTCGTCATTCCCATCATGAGCTCTGGCCTGGATCCTCAGCCACCCATGGGGGCACCACCCAGGGACCCATGGGCAGGGCAGAGCCACTGCACAGAGCACAGGGACCTCGCTGGGACACGGGGCCAACCAGGACCTGGCCACTGACTGCAGCCGGTGCAGTGGGGTCTGAGCTTCTCAGTTCATCACATCCTCAGCACTTCTGTAGATGAGCCTCCTCCTTATACTGCAAGCACACATTCAGAGCAGAACCAGACACAGGCCAAGGGGTTTGCTGGAGACACAAGAACTTCATGCACTTCCTACCAGGTTCTCCCAGCTCTGGAGCAGCAGAGGGCTGAGCTTTCTACTGTCTGGTTCCCAAAGAGGGTGCAGGACGCCCAGATCGGTTCTGCACTGAAGGAGTTGGGATCAGCGCTGATCCAAGACATCACAGCTCCACAACACATCCCACCCTCCCCGCAGGCAGCTGGACTGCAAGGAAAACAGGGGTGAGAAATGAGTCCAAAGCTGAATAAATCCATCACTGCCCAGTCTTACCTAGCAGCATCTTATTGTACATGAGTTCGACAGCTGCTGAAGATGGATTCGGGATCCTGGGGCTTTGCACAGGGAGAAGAGTCCATGGGTCATGCTTCAGCAAAAGGAGTGCTGGGGGGGGGGTGTGAGAGGTGGAGGGGGAGGAGATGGTTTGTAAGAGGCAGGTCATGGGAAGGCCCCGTATTCCCAGTGGAAAATGGAGCCGGAGTGCCAGTGCCTGCCCTGCTTTCCTCTGGAAGGGGAGTTCACTGTGGTTTGGATGAATGCAGTCAGGGGGGAGAGAATTCCCTGGGCAAAGGAAAGGGAGGATCCAGAGGACACAGCAGACACTTGCCTGTCCCAGTTACTCCTTGTCTATATGGGCCAGTCCCAAGTGCTACTTGTCCCAGGAGCCTTGAGGACACGCTCAGCACTGAATACAGGCAAGACACCCCTCCAGAAGGAAGCTAGGGAGCAGACATGGCTTGAAGCCCCTTTATTGAAGTGCCCAAAGTCAGGCTGCCTTGTGCATCTCCATCCTTACACCTCTTCCTGCCCACTTGGCTTCGCTTTCACCAAGTGTTTCTTCTGAGGGCCCTGGAAGAGAGCAGAGAGGAGAGCTCTGGGTGTTAGTGGCAGACAAACCTGGTCTGTGAGGCTGCATCTGAGCTGTGCGGAGCAGAAATGCAGCTCTGACCCTTTCTGCAGCTCCTGTCCTCTGCTCCCCACTGGGAGCCCTGTGCCTCCATTCATCAGCCATGCCCAGGGTCTCCCTATCCCTGCAGGAATGGGGAGAACTCCTTCCAACCAAACTTAAAGCTTTACCACAGTATCCATGGGGGAAACTCTCATCTCACAGTAGAAACCAGCAAAGAAACCAGCTGCAACCAGGTAGAACCACCTCCTGGCACTAAGATCTATGTCACAGCTACTCAGGACTTGCAGTGACAGCAAAAGCAGAACACAGAACAAGCTCCTAACACTGGGATAAAGGCAATCAGCTTAACCTCTAAAGAGCTCTGCAAAGGCACTGCAGAGCCAACCCCCTTCCCAGGGCTAAGCAGGCTTAGGCAGTTGCACATGGGATTTCTAGCTGACAGGCCACATCCAGACACTGTTCATGGCTGTGTGGTAGCAGGCATTTGTTTCTGCTAGCTGAAGGCCTGGCTTAGCACTTCCTCAATGTCACATACAGGCTTAGGCAGCAGCCTGGGGTAGGTTGCAAAACTGTTCAAGTAACTGCTTGGTTTGGAGTTATTTAGATGGGTTTTTTTCTCTGGATTTAAGGAAAACACCCTGCTTGGCCTTCCTAAAAGCTTCCTGACAACAGAATCACTAACTTGTGTCTGAATTTGACCCTCTTAAGAGCACGAACATCACAAATCATTGCAAACAAACCAAAGACGTGCACAACTGTGGGTGAAAGGGACCGTATGTCCAGTGTTGTGCCTGCCAAGTTAACTGCTTGTCTAAAACATCCCTTGGCAAATGGGAACTGCTTGGCCATATGGCGTATTATTTGCTGGTTGGGTTGTCTTGGATCACTCACACAAGCATGATGTTCTTCCTTAGCATCATATCTGCTGTGTGAATTGAATTCTTTCCTGTCTTTAATGCAAGATGGTCCTGGTCACTCTATTGGCTGCTGTTAGATGGAGACAAAGCTGCCTGGTTGAAGTCCATCATTGCTTTAACCCAGCTGCAAGCAGGGCCTAGGAGCTGGAGCAGTGTAACTCACCATGAAAGCCCGTTTCTCCTGAGCTGTCTGGAAGCGTCCGTGGCCAAACTTGGAAGTGGTATCAATGAATTTGAGTTCAATGGCTTCCTGAGCGCGGCGGCTTGTCTGCACCAGAAGGGACTGGAAAAGAAGAGTCACAATGCATCTGGATGACTGTTACAGAGAACCTGGACATCTGCTCCGATGGAGGCAGGGTTGAGCCCTAGGTGCATCCATCAGACAAGTATCTCCATGAAAACCTGCCCTCTCAGAGACACCCCCTGGTGCCCAGGTGATGCCTTGGATGGCAGAGCAGCTCTCAAATGGGCCTGTTCTTCACTTAGCACTTAATTTCCTCACAAGGTGCTTAACACCAAGGTTTCCATAGCTGGGCCCTGCATTGTGGCCCTCAAATGCTTGCAGCTTCTGTCTCCAGTGAGAGTGCCTCCCTCTAGCTGTGAATGGTCTCCCTGAGCACCACATCAGGTGCCAAACGCCCTCAGCAGCACAGAGCCAAGGACCTCACCAGTCTTCTCCGGCATTCTCCACATGGAGAATCGGTTCATGGACAGCTATAGACCGTCCCCCCAGTGCGGCTGCGCTCTCACCTTACGGAGGGTGAGCACACGCTTCTTCGTGCCCACGACGCAGCCCTTCAGCATGACGAAGTCGTTGTTGACCTCTCCATAGTGAGGAAAACCACCCTGTGGGGAGAGGCAGAGGGAAGGTTGGGAGCCAGGAGAGCCGGGTATGGGAGACATGCCCAAGGGTGGTATTTTCTAGGGAAGAAGGCAGTGACTGACAGTCCTTCCAGCTAATGACACTCTGCACCCATCAGGCTGCCTGCTTAGGACCATCAGAGCATGTCACACTGACTGCACGATCCCAGGTAAGGGGCACCCCATAAGAGCTGGGGAAGCAGTAACCCTGCTTCTTTCCCTGGAGGATGTGGGTGAACAGAGAGCGGAGCTGGCTGGACTCCCAAGCTAACAGCTTTAATAAGCCAAAGTGAACTTTAAAACCAAGTTACAAGCTTTTATCTGTTAAGTATCACATTTTTAATGTAGTTGATGCCTCTTTTTCTATTTAAACAAAGTTCTGAGCTCCTGCCAAAGTTCTCAGCTGGAAGTTAAAAGTGTGGGTTTACCAATGGGCCTAAAAAACACCTCACAGAGATGGTTTTCCATGCCCAAATCATGAGGAATCACTGCATTTCTTTCAGTGAATTTCCTTCCAGTCATTTCCTATGCAGCTGTCTCCAGGCATGGAATTACTTCCCTGGCTCGGATTCCTGCAGCCAGGATCAGTCACAGCCCTGGTACCCCCTCAGCCCTTACCATAGGAGTAATGGTCTTCTCTGTGAGATCGTAGTGTGTCGAGGCGTTGTTCTTCACCACTTTGCCATCCTCCACATGGATCCCATGGCCAATGCGGTAAACCTGGAACAGAAAGGACATGGAGATGGTGGCTTCTGTGTCCCATCACTGAGCGATGCCACAGGAATGACAACAGTTTTCACCAAGATGTGCCTTCAGCAGGGAAAAACACCAGGAAAGGTGGAGAATCTCCAAGGAAACGCTGGAGAAGCTTTGGGGAGCAGAGATCACCCTGCAACGGAGGATGGTGACAGCACGGGAGGGAGGAAGGTGTTCTGAGGGAGCCCCCCCGGGCCATACCTTCTTGTTGAGCTCCGTGCGGTGGTGGTAGCCCTTCTGGCCAGCCCGAGCAATGGAGTAGCCAACCCGGGACGGGTGCCAGGCTCCGATGCAGGCGACTTTACGCAAGCCCTTGTGTGTCTTCCTGGGGAGCTTCTTGGTGTGCCAACGGCTCGTCACCCCTGGAAGTGGGACCAGACAGGGCGGTGAGAACGCCAGGGAGGTGCAGAGCTCGTGTTCGAGTGCTGGGGAGGGGACAGGCTCGTCATCCTCTGCAGTTGTCAGAGACACCGTGTTGGAAGGAGACCAGGAGCTGTCACCACCATGAGAGGCCGGAGCACAGAACTGTTCTCACTTCCCATGGATCCGCTCAGGCTGTGATCCGCTCTTGCTGAGCACAGGCAGTGCAATCACAGGAACACCCACACCTCCACACACGTGGGGTTTGTGAGAAGTTCAATGGCTTTGCGTACTCACGGTGCCTCTGAGGCTGCTGCGAGGCCTCTGGGCACAGCAGGCAACATGGGCTTCACTGAGAGTATAGAAACCAAGCTCTGCTACAATGGAATTGCATGTCATGGGCTTTGCTACTCCTTAAGCAATAAGACAGTGGGCTCTCTAATGCTCCCTTACTCCAGTGCTGCCCTATAGACAGTGTCAGATGAGAAGGACAGCACCAAGCCTCCGGCAAAGGTCTCCTTGCTCTGTACCTTTCATCCCGTGCCCCTTGGTCACGCCAATGACATCAATCATCTCGTTCTGGCTGAAGACGCTGTGCACAGAGACCTGCTTCTCCAGCCTCTCCCGAACCCAGTCGACCTTGTCAGCCACCGTCCCACCATTCAGCTGGATCTCCATCACATGGGCTTTCTTCTGCCGCAGCGGGAGCAGCTTCATCTGCATTACACAGTGCAGTAGGGCAAAATGTTGCTCCTTGCCCCATAGACACGAACATAGAAGCAGGGCTGTGTCACACCCCACTTGTGAGGGGCACAGGGGTGAGCAGAGCTCTTCAACACCCCTCTGTACTACACTCTCAACCCATTTGATAACAGTCAGCAACCTGGGTCACCATGCCTATGTATCTGGGACCTCTTGGAGGTAACTCCTTATCCTTGAGCCCAACCACCCCATCTCCCAGTGCTCCCACCCCAGGCAGGAGAGCTGATGCACACCCGCTCTCCACGGAGCACAGGAACAGATCAGCCTCATCCTACCCCAAGAGTCAAGCACAGCAGTAACAGCCATGGTAGGTAAATGCCTCAGAGGAGCCCACCACTAGAGCACCCTCTAAAACCGAACACTGTGATGAGCCAGGATGCAGCTCTCTGCTCTGAGACAGTCAGTGCCTCTCCTTTGGTCGTGCTCCACCTCTGCTTCCACACTGAGCATTACTCCTAGTTCCCACCAAGAGGTGCCTCCTCTCTCTCCCACTCCCAGCTCCCTGTTCATAGCCCCTACCAAATTGCCATAGCGGGGCTTTGAGGTTCTGTGCCAGCTACGAGGGAAGCCTGGAGCCAGCTTAGCTCTGTCCCGGGCTCCAAAGCAGACGTTAACTCCAGGGATCAGCATGAAAACAGGCGCTGTGTATCCAGCACTCAGCATCTGGCAAAACCATGCCTGCCCCGGGTTATTTTTGCCCAAAACACTTGACACCAGTTGCTAATTTGAGGTGATCATGGGGCCTGAGGTCCCTCTGCTGACACAGGGCTCAGCACCTGCTGAGGCTCTGTGTGTTCTGCTCTCCTCTATGGGGCGTGTGGGCTCCTGAACCACAGCCCCTGCAGCAATCCCAGGCTCAAAGGGGCAGTGTTGGTGTCAGGAGGGAGCCTCCTATTGCCTTTAGACCCAGCCCCACACCCCCTGACCAGTGTCTGCTTGCTCAGCCTCCTGTGACCCCACCAAGACACCCCCATGTTCCCACCTCCCAGGTCCACACTTCCCAAGCTAAGGAAGATCCAGATCCCCCCCTGCCCACCCCAGGAATGAGGCTCTGACCTGTGTGTGCACAATGACACGAATGACCTTGCAGTACTTCTTCATAGCTGCAAAATCCTTCTCCAGCTGCCTTTTGCCATCCTCATCCTGCCACTTTTTGCAGTACTTGGTGAACGCCTTCTTCTTGCTCTTGTGCCTACAACCAAAGTGGTTTAACACCCAGGCAAGCTGGATGGCGAAGTGCTTCTGCACATCCCTGTGCCCTGAGACAGTGTGGAGGGGCACATCACCTTGCCAGGCACCTCTCTGGTGCCTTAACTGTCAGGGCCAGCACACAGGGGTGGGAAGTGGGGAGAGGAAAGTGAATAACGAGCTGTGAAAAGGGCTGGTAATTCAAACCTTTCTGCATGAGGAATCCAATTGTCTCCCACTGATGGGCTCAGTGCCACCAACACACAAGTGCAAACTCCGAGTGAAGTGGAGAAAACAGCCTCTAACAGGGATCAGAGGGATGTGGTGGGTGGGTCTCAACAGCGCTTTATAGGAGACATGATTCCTACAGTCACAGAGTTGTGTTTCCATTTTCCTCTCTGCTGGTGTGGGATTTGGGGTGTTGATGTTTACAAGAGCCAAGGGGCACATTCTGCATCAGTTTTCCCCCTGACAAATCGGGTTTTACTCCCTTCATTTGGTGCCTCAGCTCAAGTATTGCAGTTCAACGGAGAGTAGATGAGCCTACACTGAGGAAAACGAACCTGCAGCACATGCTGCCATGTGATATTGTGCAGAGCTCACTCAGTTCAGCTATTAGAATACATTTACATACGCATATGCCCATTGCCAGCATCAAGCTGTCTGTAGCACCTCTGTGCATGACTAAAGCAGCAGCTTCTCTCCAGCCCAGAGCCAGCTGCCTGTGGCTGAGCTGTTTGCAATGGTTGGGTACCTGTGGGGAAGACCAGAGGCAGACCCCTCACATGCAGCACCCCAGGGACCCTCCCCAGCACGTACCAGTTCTTGTAGAAGCGCCGCCGGCACTCATCACTGATGTGCTCAGCAAACACTGTCTTGAAATTCCTCAGGCCCTTCGGTGTTTCTATGTACCCCACGACCCCAACCACCACCAGTGGGGGGGTCTCAATGATGGTCACGGCCTCCACCTCCTCCCTCTTAGAGATCTCTGCAAGATAGGAAAGGGAAATGGTGCTCGGTGTTATCTAGGATCAGATCATTCCCTAGAACCACTTGGTAACGGTTGGACTTGAGGATCTCAAGGTCTTTTCCAACCTGGTTGATGCTATGATTCCATGATGTTACAGCGAGCAAGCAGTGTGCTGGGGGCAAGGTCACACTACAGTTTCACAGCCAGCAGCAGCCCTTCCATCTCCCACCTACTGGAGGACCACATGGGGTTTGATCTCTAGAGGTTAGACCCTGTGGTCCAGCAGCATTAACCCATCTTCCCAGGGTGGGGAAGCAGGACATTGGGGTGCTCTTGCCTGGAGCTTGGCTCCAACCTTATGGATATCTCAGAGGGTAACACAAATTCCCCAGCAAGATGCTTGAAGCCCAGGATTTGCCCTGTAGTTACCCTGCATGATCCTTCTGCCAGCAGGATCCAACACACCACCGCTCACCATCCCAGTGTGGGGACATCCCAGCAATCCCTAAGGCAGCCCTTGGCAATCCAACACTTGGGTGTCAGTACAGGACACATCCTGGATGCTATGTGCTTCACCACCCATTCCCAGGAGCAGCCTCTCCCACCAGCAAGCCTGATCCCTTGTTTCCCTCTTGGATGTAGCTCCTTCCTCTCTCCAGGCAGGACTTACTGAGCCCCGGCCTGTGCACCTCCCGCACGGTGTGCGTCATGCCCGCTTTGTAGCCCAGGAAGGCTGTCAGGTGCACCGGTTTGCTGGGATCATCCTTAGGCCACGACTTCACCTTCCCTCGGTGGCGACGGCTCCTCTTGTGTGGAAGGAAGCCCAAGTGGCCGTGCCTGGGAGCGGAGAACTTGCGGTGGGACTGCAGAGAGGAAGGACAAAGGAGATCAGCTTCACTTTGGGGTCCTAGAAGGAACCAGGACTGAAAGCGCAATGGGAAATACCCCCTTTAACATCAGTGAATGCTGGAGGGGGTCTGGGTTCTTCCTTGATCCCAACAGCGGAAAAAGATCTCATGACAGGATGGGATTTTGTTCAAGCTTCCATCACATGCATGGAAGAATTTAGTGAGTTTCTGGACAAATGACGTCAATGAAACAAAAAGAAGCTTGAACAGGATCTCCCTCCTTCTGCTTGAGGATTTTGAATGAGAAATACACCCCTTAATGGGTCTGTTCATCTGTGATGGTAACTATAATGGCTTATTTTGTATTCTGCAGCACCAAAAGGGCCTGCTCAGGATTCAGGGGCTTCGTGGCATCAAGACAAACGGCACCAAACATCTCAGGTACTGATCAGAAATAACAGGCGGGAATGCCCAAAGGGATCCGTAATAGGAACGCGTGCAGGTTAAACATGCACCTGGGAACCAAATCAGAAGAGCTAAATACAGAAACCCCAACCACAAGGTCACACTGAGAGAAAGCAACAGCGCTTGAGAGACACAGACAGGACCCCATGCAGTTGGCTTCAAGGCAGGGAGCTGGGGGGCAGCCCAAGCAGCAATGGGTTAGTTCCATACCCACTGCATTCCCTCCTTGCTAAGGTCAGTGCCAGCACCGGGTTACCCTTCCCACCAAGCTCGTTTCCCACTGCCCCTGTGCACGCAATGGGGAGGCAGCAGCGCCGAGCGTTACAAACCATGGGATGTCTTCAGCCTGCTCAGCAGCAGGAGGCCGTTGGGGAGTGCTGCCCTGCCAATGCTTAAGATGTTTATCAGCCTGAAGACACAAATTTAGCCTCTAGCTTCACCCACTGCTATATCCATCCCAAGCTGGCAGGTTGGACGTAGCAGTTGCGGTGTGATAAAGGTCAATGGCCCGGGGCTCAGTTTACACTCGTCCCTCCTGAACAACCGGAATGTGAATGGCTGCCGTTGGGATGATGGGGATAACAGGCACCGTACACCCGGAGCTGGGCACCCCAGGCTTGCCGCAGTGCGCTGGGTATGGATACACTGAAACCCCTCCATCAGCCCAGGCGGGGATGACGTTGTGGTTCCGGATGAGGGGATTGGGGCACCTGCAGTGAATCTGAAGTGATGCGATTTGTACCTTGAATCCTGTGCTCAGCGCTGGGCCCCTCACTGTGGGAGAGACATTGAGGTGCTGGAGCGGGGCCGGAGGAAGGGATGGAGCTGGTGCAGGGCTGGAGCACAGTGTGATGGGGAATGGCTGAGGGACCTGGGGGGTCAGATGGAGAAAAGAAGGCTCAGGGGGGACCTTATCACTCCCTACAACTGCCTGAGAGGAGGATGGAGCCAGGAGGGGGCTGGGCTCTGCTCCCAAGGGATGAGACACGAGGAAACGGCCTCAAGCTGCACCAGGGCAGGTTTAGATGGAGCTGAGGAACAATGCTCAGGCATTGGAACAGGCTGCCCAGGGCAGGGCTGGAGGCACCGGCCCTGCACGTGTTCACACACCGTGGAGAGGCGGCCTCAGTGCCATGGGTCAGCGGTGGCCGTGGCAGTGCTGGGAACGGTTGGACTGGGTGAGCTTAAAGCGCTCTTCCATCCCGGCTGATCCACGGCTCCGACCGGAACCGCCGGCGGCGGAGAAGCCCCAGGCCGCGGTACGGACTACACCTCCCGGCCTGCACCGGGCGCGGCAGAGCATGCGTAGAGCGCCCCCTGTGGCCCCGCAGCCATCCCGCCCGCGCCGCCGCCGCCATGTCGGAGGACAGCAACCGGGACGCGTACAAGGTGCCCCCGACCCGCACCCCAGTCTTCGAGAGAACCTCGTCGCTGCCGGACCCCGTCGCCTTCATCCAGACCGCCTTCAACTACATCGTCGATGCTCCCGTCACCTTCGTGCGAGGTACCGGGAGGACAGGCACCCCCCCACCGCTGCCGGCGGGCCTAGGACCGCTCCGCGGTGCGGTGAGGGGGGCGGCGGGGATGAGGGCACCGGGACGGGCACACAAGGACACGGCCGCCTGGACTGGCACAGGGAGATGGGGCAGGCGGGGACACAGACAAGGATACAGCAGGGACAAGCACGGGGAGTGGGATAAGACCAGGACACAGACAAGAATACAGCAGGGACAAGCACGGGGAGTGGGATAGGCCGGGACAGAGACAAGGAGACAACAGGGACAGGCACAGGGAGATGGGATTGACCGGGACACAGACAAGGAGACAGCAGGGACAGGCACAGGGAGTGGGATAGTCCAGGACACAGACAAGGAGACAGCAGGGACAGGCACAGGGAGATGGGATTGACCGGGACACAGACAAGGAGACAGCAGGGACAGGCACAGACTTGGAATACAGAGACATAGCATGGACAGATAGAGGTGGGACACAGAATACAGAACAGACAGTGGGACATGGGACATGTCAGAGACAGGGATGTGGTACACCGATAACAGCATGCACACAGGCTTAGATACAGGGACATAGGACACAGGAGGGACAGAAGAACAAACAGAGGGATGTGGAACACATTAGAGCACAGCATGTATGCAGGGTCAGACACAGGGACATGGGACACAGCAGGGGCAGGACAGACACAGGGACATGGACCAGAACACAGCAGGGACAGGGAGCACCAACCTGGGGCCTGGGAAGGCAGCAGCAGCAGCATGAAGCAGTGAAGCTTTGGCAGGCACTGGGGCCGTGCTGCCCCTCTCTGGCTGTTGGTCAGGGGTGTCTGACCGTGGGGCTGTTGCTGCAGAGTGGATCGAGCGCCAGCAGGCCAAGAACAAGTACTACTACTACCACCAGAAGTTCCGCCGTGTGCCCGACCTGAGCGAGTGTCTGGAGGGAGACTACCTCTGCTTCTACGAGGCCGAAGCACAGTGGAGGAGGGACAGGTACAGCTGCCACTGCTGTGGTTGTCACCTCTGGGAGCTGCAGCCCTTGGCTTGAACTCCCAGCGTTGTCATGGACTCTGGGGTGTTGACAGCACCTCCTGCCCACTCCCTTATAGAGCACCCCTAAGCCATGAGAACACATCCTCCCATGCTGTCTGGTTCCTACACCTGAGCTTCCACAAGGATTCACCCCCTATTGGCTGTTCTATCACATCTCGGGTGGGGTAGGATTCACCTCTTTATCTTTCCCCCAGGATGGTTGATCAGGAAATCGTGGAGATAGTCCGGGAAAGGCTTGGTGCATGTAAGCACAGGGAGGGACCCAACCAGTTCCAGAACTGTGCCAAGGAAGCAGAGCTGCTGGCGCAGGTTACCAAAGCCTACCAGGACAGATGTGAGTACAGCAACAGCATGTGGTAGCAACACAGGCAACAGGGATCTTGAGCTGCATCCCAAACAGGGGCAGAGAGCCACGCTTCAAACATTGACTTTCTTTTTAGATGGTGATCTTGGTGTCCATGGAAATGCAAGGACTTGCCTGATGAAGCAGAAGCACAGGATGATGGAGGAGAGGAAAGCACAAGCCAGTGCCTCCGAGTAGGTGTGAATGGTTCACTGGTCCCTCTGTGGTGCTTGTACCCCATTCTGCATGCTGCATCTTTCAGCTCTGATACTGTTGACCTCTACAATAAATGTGCAGAACAGCACATCTGACACACAGCTGGAACCTGGACTCATTCTTTAAAGGAATCTGAAAACCCTTAAGAGAACTCTTCCTGTATTCAGCTCTGCTGAAATAGCAGTATCTTTGCATTGCAGCTGATCATGACCATCCCCTAAACCATGGTCAGCCCCCCTGGCTGCCTTACCTGGGATTTCCCACTGGAACTCTCCCCACCTCCCTAACTAAGGTGAAGAGCACATGCTGTAGGACAGCAAAGCTTGCTCTAGACCCCACTTAGGGACTGACATATGAACAAGGATCAGCAGAACCTGATACAGTATTTAAATTCAACAGATATACAGGCTCTGGCCTGCAGACATGAACCTGCCCAAAATCCCAGCAGATCCATCCACTCAATGCAGTCATCATCCCATTAAACCACTTGCAATCGCTTGTTCACTGATCACTTTATTGTCTTGCCCCAAACCCACTTAAGTAGTTGCCACAGCAGCTGCCTGGGTTCTCTGCACAGACACTCTGGTGTGGGTCTTCGCCAGGTGATCAGTGAACTCCTGAAAAGAAACGATCAAATCAGTGTTTTATTTTCCTTAAACACACTCAGGGGTCTCTCAGCACCACATCCCTTCCCAACAATTGTCTGTGTGAGGCCTAGGGTACTTCACATACAAGTCAGTATTTCAAAGCTTTCCTATTCCCTTCACCCATTAAATGACCTGGCAGTCAACTCTGACTGCAACACCATTCTCCTACTGCTTAAGTGAATCCTTTGGGGACAGCACCTGCACTTTAAAGGGCAGGATCTGGGCTGTGAATTGCAGAATCACTCTCACCTGGTAAGGAGACTTGGTGAACACGGTCTCTTTCCAGAGGTCAGGAGTCAGGTAACTGTAGGTCTTGGAGATGGCATCGAAGGTGGCTTTAGCTATGGACACAAGTCAAACATTGCTCATTGCTGCCACAGAAACCAGTTCACCAGTGCCCAGCCCCACTGCTGCAGAGGTGTAGAATTTAGCATGGAACAGGGAGACCACAGCAGGGTCTCTCTGATGCACACACACAACTCGGGTTTCTTTCTCTCACCATATACGACAATTACACTACTTCAACCAAGTGCAATCGCGCAGATTGGGAGATGTTTTACTATCCGTGTACATAAAAAAGGACAATTTCTTATAATTAACTTTTACAGGACTTCAGGATCAGCTACAGCAGGATGAACCTGCATTGTAAGAGGCATCAGCAGAAGCCTTTCCTTCTGCTTCACTGCTAGAAATTGAATCAACACAGATTAAACTACACAGGAGTATGTTGTGTCCCCGTCAGTGACAGAGATGACAAAACACACAGCTAAGATACAGCACAAAGCCCTGAAGCTCACCAAAGTTGCCGAGGGTGGCAGTGCAGCCCCTGGCCGAGGTGTAGCAGTCATCAATCCCAGCCATCATCAGCAGCTTCTTGGGGACAGGCGCAGACACAATCCCTGTGCCACGGGGAGCCGGGATCAGACGCACCAAGACAGATCCGCACCGGCCAGTGACCTACGCAGACAGACCAGGTCACGGCTCCCAAAACACACAATGATCACCAAGACCAGGCCCGGGAGCCCTGCTCACCTTGCAAGGCACAGTGTGGGGTTTGCCGATCTTGTTGCCCCAGTAGCCCCGTCGGACAGGCACGATGGATAGCTTAGCCAGGATGATCGCCCCACGAATAGCAGTGGCAACTTCCTTAGAGCACTTAACACCAAGGCCAACATGGCCGTTGTAGTCCCCAATAGCAACAAAAGCCTGGGATGGAAAGAGGAGTTTTCAGTTGTGGCTGAGCTGCTCAGACCAGTGGGGTCTCTCAGCAAGGACAACCCGAGCTGCACACTCAGCAGTGAGCAGTCACAGCTCACCCAGACACAAATCAAACCCCACGTGCTAAAACCTGCACAGCAGTGCTCACACTTCAAGAAGCCCATCTCCCTGCCCCTCAAGAGCTCATCCTCCTTCCAAAGTTGAAGCCAAAGAACTGGGATTCAATTCCATGCTACAGCCTCCTGCTGGTCAAAAATCCCAGCAATTCCCAACCATCATTCCCTCATGACACCCAAGGCTTCTCTCTCTGCCACAGCCCCTGAAAAGCAAACACTGCTGAGCAAGCACAACTTCATCTTGTGCTGTGACTGTTTAAAGTAACATCTGAACACACATCTACTTCTTAAGCACTCAAACTGATCCTCACACCAAAACATTCAGTAGTTGCTATGGAAAAGAATAAAGGTATCTGAGCTGATTTGTTAGTTCAATACCAGAAGAGCAGCAGACAGCATACATAGCCCAAGAGAAAGAAAAGGCAACCTTAAACCTGGTGCGCTGACCAGCACGAGTCTGCTTCTGGACAGGCATGATCTTCAAAACCTCATCCTTCAGAGAGGACCCCAGGAAGAAATCGATGATCTCCGACTCCTGCAAGAGGTGGACACTGAACCACACAAGGCCTCACTTCCTAAACAACACAGCTTGTAAAGCTCCTACATTCATGCTCAACAATAAGCATGTTTTTAAAGGAAGTTACTTAAATATGGTAAGTTTCACAAGCATGAGCTGGCTTCAGCTGCTGCACGGTGCAGTACAAGCTAAAGCTTCATTTTTCCACCCCTGAGCAGCACTATCACAGAAGCACTTGGGCAATGTGCTGCCTCTCCACAGAAGGCAGAACAAGACAAACCCCACCACACTTCACTACAAGTGCCCACACCAGCCCTCACCTACTGCCCATTCATGTCGTTAGCCCAAGCACACATCACTTGAGCATCCTAAATGCAAGCTCAGCAGCTGCTGCCAGCTCTATGGCTCAGGTTAAAGCTCTACTACACGTTACTTCAATGCCCATGGAAGCTTACCTTGATTGGAAGCGAGAAGAGGTATATCTCCTCGAGAGACTTGATCTTCATATCCTTGACCAGGCGACCAAGCTTGGTGACAGGAATCCACTAAAGAAATCCATGGATAAGGGTCACCGACGGCTGCCAGCAGCACCCCAGGGGAACCGGCTCCGGCTTCCAGTGCAGACACAGCCTCCTCCCACCCCATCCCTGGGCCCGCACCACACACACTCCCGCGAACCACTTACTTCCTTATCTTCGGCCTTGCCTCCGCGAGCCCCACGGCCTCTCCCTCGGCCCCGTCCACGGCCGCGCCCACGGCCCCGCAGCCCGGTCCCGAAGCCGCCGCGGAAGCCCCCTCGGGCCGCTCCCGCACCTCCTGCAGCACCGGCGTCATCCGCCATTTGCTAGACAAAAGAAGGGCGCGTTAATGCGGGACGCGGCCGTCGCCGCTCCGGCAGGGCCCGGCGGGGCCCCCCGCTCCTCCGGCCGCACGGATGGACACAGACCCGCTGCAGGCCGCACCGACGCCATCCCTCCCTTCCGCCATCACTGCCCCACTCACGTGTTCTCAGAGTAGAAGGCCGCTCAGCTCCGCCGCTCGGTACTTATAGTCTGAGAGCTCTCGCGAGAGCACCGCCCGGCGGTGCGGGTCCCGCGCGCTGAATGAGGAATACCCCACGGGGCAGAGCAGCGCTTTGCGCTCACTTATACAGGGTCCGGGGCTGCGAGCCCACGTTGTGGGCGCGCGGTGTGGATATATAGGGGAGTGCAGGCGGGGGGGCGCTCAGTTTGGGGGAGCTGCGGTAGGTGCTGGCTGGGTGTATGCTGCTTGTGGTCGATGTGGTGCGTTGCCCCATCCTGTGCTCTTTGGGCTTATAACAGCACCTTTTAGGGTGTATTTGTGGTGCTATTGACCTGGTGCTGGATGGGGTCTCGGTGAGCGGCGCACCGGGGGTCGTGCTAGCTCCAGGCGCGGTATGAAAATCACCTGGGTTCTCCCGTGGCCCCTGGTGGGGTAACCGTGCCGACAGTAAAGGGAACATAAAGCTTACTGCCCGCAGCGACGTGCGGGGAGTAAAACCCATGTTCCCATACGCGCTGTGCCGGGGTGCACCCGTTTATGTACTGGGTGTCAATGGGGGGTAACGAGTGCTGAGGAAGCGACTCTTATCGCTGACTTTGCCTCCTTCTGCAGGGGATGCGCTCTGCCTCCCTGGATGGACAGCGGTACCATGTGCTCCTTGCGCCTTCACAAGGGCTCTCCTCGCTGCTTATGACAGCCGTGTAGAGCAAGCGGTGCTGCAGCGGACGGTGATGGAGGATTCACAGCAGAAACACTTTGAAATGATACTGTTCTGTACTTCTATGTGCAATAAACGGTGGATTACTTGAAAGCCTGTGTTTCAGTCTCTGTTTCTACTGTATAAACCGCCCGTTTTTCGCGGTGGTTGAGGCCGGGAGGTCGCTTCCCGGGGGTAGAGCAGGGATGCGGTCCGGGGCCGCTCTGGCCCGGCCGGTGTTCCGGTACCGCCTGTTCACAGCCGGTGTCCCGGCGGCTGCCCGGTGCCACACCAGCCATGGCGCTGGTGGTGTCCCCACCGCAGCATCATTCGCATGCGCCGGAAACGGTGCTCTTCTCCCGTAGCAACCGGGAGCGCCGGAAGCGGCCCGCATGCGGTGTTGGACATGGAGGAGGCGGCCACCAGCACCCTGCGCTTCAAGAGCAAGTGAGGAGGGACCGGAGCCTCCGGGGCCGGGCACGGGGGGCTGCGGGGCTCGGGGGCGCTGGAGCCGCCGGCCCTGGATGTGTGTGCTGGGGCCGTACTTCACCGTCTTGGGGCTAAACGGGCCCCCACGGTTAGGGTTTAACCGCGTTCCTGCGCGGGTCTCTCTGTGCCTTGCAGCTACGCCGTGTCGAGGAAGATCGAGCCTTTCTATAAGGGAGGGAGAGTCCAGGTAATGCCCGACCCGAGGCGGGTTTGGGAAGACCACCTCTCCCGGATCTGCGGCATTCCCGCTTCCCGTTCCCTTTCCTCCAGGTAAACCGAGATGGGAAGTTCATGTTCTGCCCCTGCGGGAACAAGCTCAATATCATCGAGGTGGAAACGGGAGCTCTGCAGAGCCTCCAGCAGGTGAGGGGGGGTCCAGGCTCCGTGGTTGGTGGTGAAGCCCCTGAGGGCTCTCAGAGGCTCCTCGAGTGTTCCACTGCTGTTGATCTAAAGCAGAGGATGGGGAGGTTCTAAACACAGGAAGATGCTACTTGCGTTGCCCCTGAATGCAGCTGGGAGCTGCTGTGCTCAGCACCAGCAGAAGCGCATAGAGAAGGGACCTCTGAGAGCCTCCGTGAGTGGTTTAGCCATGGGGTTTTACCTTTTGTTTTCACAGGATGAGGAGGAGGACATCACTGCGTTTGTTGTTAGTCCTGATGATGAGGTATGTGTTTGCTTTGTGGGTTTCTTTGCTGTTCTGTCAGGTCTCCTGATAAAGCCAGTGAAAGCTGAAGGCTGCTCTGCATGTGCTTCCAGAGGTCTCTATGGAGGTGCTTCTATCTGTCTCCCCTCTGGGATTGAGTCAGAGGAACACCGAGTGACTGAGCGTTAAATCATATCCCATCAGCTGGCATTTCCATGCTTTGTACATAGGGCCTGAAGGAAATGGAACTCCCATTCATTGTGCTTTCCTTCCCCTTGCTCTTGCACAGATCCTTGTGACGGGGAGCCGGGCGCTGCTGCTCAAGCAGTGGAACTGGCGAGAGAACCAGTGTGTCCGCACGTGGAAGGCCGTGCACGTAGCACCCGTGGCTGCCATGGCCTTTGACTCTACCTCAACGCTGCTGGCCACAGGTATGGGCCTACGTCCTGCTCACACGGTGGGAGGGATATGGAGTGGCCCTTCAGCTTCTGAATCATTCAGCTGAGCTGGACACAGCCCGAGGTAGCGACCTCCTGAGGTCAGGCAGAGTCAGAGGAGGTTTTACTTGGATAGAAATGATGTCTTGGCAGGCAGCAAGAAATCCTTTCAATGTTCCATCTAAAGCATATTGAGTAAAATGCTCGTAAATATCAGGCACCTATGAGACAGTGCAGCATAGTTATCCTGGTGTAGAACAGGGACTCCTGGAGGTGGAGGAGATCAGGCGTTACCTGTGACTTCGTTGTGCTTCAGGTCTGACTCTGAGCTGTCAGGTTTTGCCCACCTCTCTGAAGGTATAAGGTGCTCCCTGAGCTCCTCTTGCTGTGGGCGGTTGTTACTGGATTCATTTTTCCTTCTACTGCCTTTGTAATCCATGAAACTATATAGTTGCTGATATGTTGGACCTCCTCTCTCCTTCATTCTTATAAGCCCTTCTTTCCCCAGGTGGCTGTGACAGCACTATTAAGATCTGGGATATGATCAAACAGTACTGCACACACAACCTAAAAGGATCTTCAGGAGTTGTACAGTAAGGACAAGTCCATTTGTCCATCACTGGCATTAGTGTAGTGCTTGGATGCTGGGATTGATGTGAAATGTTTTGAGTTAATGGAATATAGCGGCCCATTCTAAGCAGGTTCTGGGCTCTTCTGCTTCCTGGCTTGTGAGATGTATAGGGAAGCAGCAGGGCTATGACTGACCTTAGCCCAGAGAGAAAAGGGTTTGGTCAAGGAATTTGTTGGGATGTAAATGGATATCTGTGCTTCTTAATGGATGTACTTTAAGAACATGAAACGACTGTCAAAGATCAGTTGTAAATGGATGGCAGAGCAATGAAGTCCTGCAAAAAAGTCCTCTTACACATCAATGTCAATATATCAAACTCTGTGTAGAATGCATATTTACTTAAATGCTAGGCTAATGCCACATAGTTTGTTCCTGTCCCATTCAAGTGCATCTCCTTCTGTCCAGCCTTGTGGAGTTCCACCCTGATATGTCCCGTCTGCAACTCTTCTCGTCCTCAATTGACTACAAAATCCGCATCTGGGACCTGAATTCCAGCAAGTGTGTTGCTGTGTTGGATGGACACTTCAGTGCTGTCACCTCACTGGCATTTGCAGATGGAAACACACTCCTTAGGTAAAAGTTAGTGGAGTTTTAGCCTGTCTCTCCCCCTCACCTGCCAGAGACTGGGGGTTTCTTTAGGGCCCGGGAAGGTTTTGTGAAGAGAAGCAAATTACAGGTATTCGCTGTCTGCTTGAGGGGTGTTTCTGGCAGTATCCTGTGCTGCCATATGGAAGGCTGGTGCTTTCTTTCACATGGGCCTCTTCAGAGGGGTGTTGAACCCCCACAGTTCCAAACTGGCACTCAGAGCTTTAGTTCTCAGTCTGAGTTGAATGGATTTAGCACTGAAACTGCTCTTATACCTTCCAGTTCTGGCCGGGATAAAATCTGCATCGTGTGGGACCTGAAAACCAGAGAAAATAAACACACTGTCCCTGTCTATGAGGTGAAGTTGCATTTCACTTACTCATCTGAGATCCTTTGCAGTTTCTAGCTCAGCCCTACAGTACCTCTCCCTCTTTAGCTTCCTCTATATGGTGAAAGCAGATTTCATCCCCTCGTACTTCCCAAAGGCCTTAAAATCCTGTCTAAAGCTCCCTATTTTCTTCTTTTTGCTTGGTGTGGTTGTGCCTGGGCAGTTGAGGAAATAGGTGCCACTGCTGCCTCCACTGCCCCAGTGCTAGAGGAGGGAAGGATGCTCATGTCAAACCTTCATTCTCTTGCTGTGTTCACTGCCTGTCCTCAGTAGCTGTGCAGTCTGGGGCAGTAGTGTGGATGTTGTGTGCGTGTCAGCACTAGCAGGCTGTTCACAGCTCTGGTTGCTAAATTAGGGCCCCAGTCCCTTGTGCTCAGCTGGTGCTTGGCGAATTCATTTGCAGAGCGTGGAGGCTGCTGTCTTGTTACCAGAAAAGGGAGATTTCTCTCAGCTGGGTGTGAAGAAACAAGGGTTGCACTTTGTCACAGCTGGCAGCAAAGGTGAGTGTCCTGGCGTGTCGCTGCTGGATTTGGAGGCTGAACAGGGATGGTACTTCTGACACTGCATTGCCAGTATTCCTGGGATGGGTGTTCTTTGGGTGGCAGAATCCTTGGGCTGAATTCCTGAGGGCTGGAGAGCAGAGCCTTCTCCTGAATCCAACAGCAGTAAATGAGCAGGATTGATCAGGCGTGCTGTGGAGCTTTATCTATGTGTGCTTTCAAACTGCAATGGAGTTTGGTTTGGAGAGAAGAAAACCTCTGTGGCGCTTTGCCGCTGTGACTGGATCTCTTCATAGTCCTGCTTTGAAGCTGCTGAGCTCTTTCCAGTAGGCAAGGCCAGAGTTTGTTTCATGTTCTGTGGACAATCACTGTCTGAAACAGCAGGTAATTTATATCCTTATTTTGTCAGGTATCCTGAAAGTTTGGGAAGTGGCCACAGCTGCTTGTGTGTATTCCCAGCCTGTGCCCTTCGAGCTGAAGGAGGAGGCCAGCGAGCGCAGCGTCACCCAGTGCATGCTGGTGCCCGAGAGAAATGAGATTGTCACAGTGTCTGTGGAACACAACATTGTTTTCTATGATGCTCAAACTCTACAGCTCAGGAAGCAGGTAACCCTTAGCCCTCCTTTTCCTCTTCCTTTATCCATACTTTGGGATCAGCTCTGCTTCTGGGGAAAGCACGATGCCATTCAGTACTTCTCTAACCAGCTTTTCTCTGTTCAACTGTTTCTGTTCTGCCCTCCTTAGCTTGCAGGTTACAACGATGAGGTTCTGGATGTGAAGTTCCTTGGGCCTGCTGATTCTCACATTGTTGTGGCTACCAATAGCCCTCAGCTGAAGGTGTTTGAACTGGCAACATCCCACTGCCAGATCCTCTATGGCCACACAGGTCAGTGGTCAGCTCTGATGTGGATGGGTGAGAGATGTGCAAGTATAGCTTGATCTCCCACAACCCGCATGTGGAGACTGGAGTCCTTGAGTTCTCTGGAACAGCATCACCAGAGGTTTTGGAGTTCTGTGGAGAAAGGATCTGTTTTGCTGTCCTGGGTTTGCAAACATTAGTTTTCTTTCTCTGGGTCTGTCTGTTCAGTCCCTTTCACTAGCAGTGAGATTACTTTAAATTGGAGCTCAAGATGCAGGTATGAGTGCAGTTTTGTGGCTGCAAGTGATGGGCTTGCACCAGCACCATAAGCAGCCAGTCACCGCGTAGTGAGTGTGGGCACGTTGTGTCCCAAACCTATTCCCAGTCACGAAGTGGTGGACTCATCACTTCCCCATTAATTCCAGTTTCAGTATTACTTTGCATCTAACTGGGTTTTTTCCTCTGTTTAGAAACAATTCTTGCTCTGGATGTCTTCAGAAAAGGCCTGATGTTTGTCAGCTGTGCTAAGGTGTGTTCTTTTTCTTCATGAAACCCTTCATTCCTAGTGATCTTTATGGGCAGCATTGTATTCCTTCTTGGTGCTCCAGAAAGGGCAGAATTCTTGTCTGCTACATCCCTCCAAAATAAGGTTCTTCCATTATCCCTTTTTAACATCCCTAGGGAAATGTGATTGTATTTTATCAGCCTGAAAGGAGATGGCTCATTCTCTGAGCATTTTGGCTTTGCATTAGAGTTCAGAGATAGCGCTAGTGTGAGACTGATGGGGAGCTGCGTTGAAAAACTCTTGGAAACAAAGGTGCCAAGTGTTCAGATACACCCAGAAATAAACCTCCATGCTGGCATCCCAGACTGCACTGCACTGTTTGGCTGTGTCTGCGCTCACCTGCTCTGATGGATGCAGGCAAAGGTTCAAGCTCGTGGATGTGGTGACTGCATGAGGAACTGATCACTGTCCAAAAAGCACAGTGGGTTCTGTTCTCTCCCATTCCAGGACAAAAGCATTCGAGTCTGGAGGATGAACAAAGATGGAAGGGTGATCTGTGTTGCCCAAGGACTGGGTCATGCTCATGGGGTTGGTGCTGTCGCTTGCTCAAGGTAATACAAATCAGACAAGGGTTTCCCTTTGCAAGCATGAGGCACAGGAGGAGAAGGCCTTTGTTCTGTGTAGGTGAAGTTTCTTTACACCTGACATGTTTATTCCTTTCAGACTGAAAGAAAGGTTCATAGTAACCAGCAGCCAGGACTGCACAATCAAGATCTGGAATATCCCAGAGTCCCTCACTTCCAAAGCAAAAGCAGCCTTGATCTCCTCCCCAGAAACCCTTCATGCAAAAGTGACTGAGAGGGGTCATAACAAGGTAATGCTCCATGTGAGCTTAGAACATGCTTTTAGTACTTACATCTTCCCCTCCTGTGTTGCACTCTGCATTTATTACAGTTCCAACAGCTAGAGCAGAGGCTTAAACTGCTTTGTACTCTCTGTGTGCCTTCCCTAGGACATAAACAGCGTAACAGTGTCTCCAAACGACAAGCTGATTGCCACAGGCTCGCAGGACCGGCTGGCCAAGCTCTGGTCCTGCTCTGACTGCTCTTTGCTGGGTGTCTTCACTGGACATAAGCGTGGGATCTGGTGTGTGCAGTTCTCCCCAGTGGATCAGGTCTTGGCCACCTCTTCAGCAGATGGAACCCTGAAGCTTTGGGGTATTCGGGACTTCAGCTGTCTGAAGGTAATGAGAATCACACTGCCCCTTGCTCTAGGCAACCCTTATGTGCTACAGGGCTTGATTAAAACTGCTTCAAAATAGAATGTGCTGGTTAATGCAGCTGAAATGTAGCAACATGCTAAAGGAAGAGAATTGTCCAGGTCTGGCCTTTTTCTCCTGGGTCTGTGAGGATAGAGGCTGCTTTCTGCAACTTATTTGGGCTTTAGGAGTAAATATTACCCTCTTGGAGGAGGTCTCTCTCAAAGCCTGGCAACAGCTCCAGCACTTCTGAGCTTTCTCTCTTTTCAGACCTTTGAAGGTCATGATGCCTCTGTACTGAAGATCATCTTTGTCAGCCGAGGAACACAACTACTCAGCAGGTAAGGGCCTGCATCAGGAGTCTGGAGAAGATGGTAAAACTAATCGGAAGGAGAAACCTCTTTGCTGGCATCAACAGCAGGAGGGAAGGGTCTTATGTGTGTGATGGATTTAGTTTTGGAATGACTGATAGGAAAATGCCATGTTTACGCCAAGCTGTCTCCAGGGGCTGAATTATCTTCTCCAGCTACACAGTAGATTCTAGTGAGCTGCTGGCTTGGTGACACACACTATAGTTAGTGCATGAGAGGTGAGGGTACATCTCATCCTTGATATTTGTGGTTAATTCTGTTTGAAAGGCATTGGAATGGCACAAATTTATCTGGTATTTGAGGTGGGGCAGAGCCAGAATGAATCTATCCAATGATTCTTTTTGTTGTGTCTCTTTCTCTTCCAAAAGTGGTTCTGATGGTCTCCTAAAACTCTGGACAATTAAAACAAATGAGTGTGTGAAAACATTAGATGCTCATGAAAATAAAATCTGGGGTCTTCACTCCAACAAGCAAGATGATATGGTGGTGACAGGATCCACTGACTCCTGCATCACGCTGTGGAAGGTACAGTACAGAGTGCTCCTGTGTTTCCTCTGGGGTTAGTGATCAGAATGCAGTTGGAGAGCTCAGGATTCCAGTGGCTCATTCCACACTATCCCAGCATGGCATGTGGTCTTTTCTGCACGTAGAAATAGGGTCAGTAAAGCCTCTCTGGTGGTTTTGGGGTGTTTTTTTGCTATAGCGTATTTCCCCAGGTGATGTTGTAAAAAGAGCAACTGATGAGCCCCAGCAGCCTGCCCAGTGCTGCTGCTCTGAAGGTGCTTTGGAGTCAACACTGAAGTTACATGACTTGGAGATGTTGATGCAGAAACTGTTCTCCCAGTCAACTTGGTGGCTAAATCAAAATTCATCTGTGTTAAAGCAAGATTTGACAAAGTTGTATCCTGGTTTTAATAGGATGTCACTGAAATTGAAGAGAAAGAAGCTCAAGCTAAAGAGGAGGAGCAGATTATTAAGTAAGTTGATCCTGTGCAATGATGAGGTGTGAAGGACAAACTGTCCAGTGAATCTGTCTACACCTAGAGCCATCCAGCTCCCTCTGATCCAAACATTACATTGTGGAGTATTCAGAGGCTGGCAAGGCACAGTAGTCTGTTCTACTCTGTAGTTCCTGCAGAGCCTTGCTGTGATACTGTCAGCTTGACAATTGATTAGTCTCATGTAGATGCACTTCTAAGACAAGCAAAGTCAAAACCTTTCACTTTCTCCTGCTTCAGCCAGCACCGAATAGTTCAGGGAGCCCTTGCTTGTGCCAGGGTGATGATGTGCACAGTGAGAGTACTGAGGCATTCACTGGCAACACCATTAACTTCCTGGTATTAAACCTTGGCACACTTACTGCCAAATCTGCTGGTTTCTGTATGAACAGTTTCTTTACCAACCAAATGTTTAACTTCCTCTTGATCCTGATTTGCTTTCCAGAGAACAAGAGCTTTCTAACCTGCTTCATGAGAAGAGATACCTCAAAGCTTTAGGGCTGGCAATCTCTCTGGATCGGCCACACACGGTGTTGATGGTCATCAAAGGTGAGTCCACATTGTGCTCTGAAGGCCCTTGTATGCCCTCAGCCTTCCAGAACATCTCTTCTAGTCAACAACTACTAATTGTCTGAAAGCCTCAGTTTTCCCTTTCTCCTATGACTCCTCTTTTCCTAAGTGGGATCACTGCAGATAACAGAGGGTCTCCCATGAGTGCAGGGGCTGGACTTTTGCACAGGACTCTTCATTTCTCTTTCCTGCAGACATCCTCAAGGAAACTGATGGGAGAAAGCACTTGGAAGAGAACATTGTTCGGCTCCGAAAGGATCAGAAAGGTTTGTTGAAACATGGTTTAAGTGCTAAAACCTTTACGTTGTCCTTGTTGACAGCTCAAGAAAGGGTTCTGGGTATATTTGTTCTGCCCCGAGCTCATCAGTCACAGTGCGGCTGGCAGCATGTGCAGATTTCCTTCCTCCCTAGAGGCTGTGTTAGCATTCCTGGTGACATGGAATACCAACTCCCGGAACTGCCACGAGGCCCAGGCTGTTGTTGAAACCCTCCTGAAGCACGAAGCACCAGAGACCCTCCTGCAGTACTCGGGCATTAAACCTGCTGTGGAGTCCCTGCTGCCCTACACCGGTGAGTCGCGCTGCAGGAGCAGTGAGCCTCGGGACTCTTCCTGGTGTGAACACTCCCTGTTTGCCTTAGTTTAAAGGGAGATTTTCCCTGTTCTGGTGAACAAAGGTGGCTTTTCTCTCTGCAGAGCGCCATTTCCAGAGGCTGAGCCGATTGCTACAGGCCACCATGTTCATTGACTTCATGTGGCAAAACATGAGGCTGGGTGATACAGCCCGTCAGGAAGATGTGACTCTGTGAGCCTGATCCTACCAATGGCTCTTCCTTCTGGGAAGACTCCTGCCAGGTATGGCAATTGGATTGCTCCTGTGTTTTATAATAAATTTATTAAGTTTTGATTTCTACCACTTGTCCAACATTTCTTTCTCCTTGGGCTTAATGAGAGGAAAGGGTCATTTCTTTGCTCAAGCTGTGGTTTCCCTTTGTGTCTTCATGCCCTGAGTTTTCATGCCCAAACACTTAAAGAACCCTTAGTTTGGAAGAAAGGCAGAACCTGGGTTTTTACTGGGGATTTAAAGACTTAAGGAAGTTTGGAGATGCTACTGGCAATGTTATATCCAAAGCCCAGTGGGGCAGTGGAAGTATAAAACCCAACCATCTTCATAGTATCTTCATAGGTATTTAACTGCTTTATTTTGGAGATGATGTATAAAAGTTAGAACAACAGCCACTTCACAAGTTGGTTAAACTGCTTGTTATAAAAGATATTTGGGAGAATAACTAAAAAGGAACAATATCTATTAAAGTCTTAAGTTTTCCTGTAACTATTCTTCTAACTCAGTTCTATCAGATGAGTTTAGGGTGAGGACTTCAGTAACTCACAGTCCTCCTTGAAAGGGGAATGTTTTGCTCCTAAAAATGGGCTCTGGTCCCTGCCCCAGCTGGGAAGGAAGCTGTGTTACAACCACTTGTTTCTGTGCCTGCATAGTTAGCACTGTAGGTAACAGTCAGAGGTGAGGATTCCAGCCAACAGGTACTTCTGTTCACAGCCACTCAGCAGCTCCAGTCAGTTTATGCATTTAAGGGTCAGTTCTGCTTGGGGCTGATTTAAACTTTAAACAAACCAAAACTCCCAAACAAACACCAAAAATCAAAGAGTTTTATAAAAACATGTAAAATAGGGGGTTCAAGTAAATGACATTCACATGGCAGCATCATCCCACCCATACCAATAATGGCAGCTCTGGATTTCACCAAGTCCCTCAGTGTCTGAGTTTTTCACTCCTGTGCTTTCCTGGTGGCTGCAGCGTGGGGAATAATGCAGGAATGTGTGTGAATGCCTGCCTGAGGGAGAATTAACTGTGTTCAAAGTGACCTCTGACTTACACAGGAGCTGCCTTGACTCCCCTGTAAGTTAAACGACTAAATCCTCCAGTACAGCCACTCCCTGGAGTTCCTTGGGATCTAACAGTGTCCTTGGATAACGATGCTGCTGTTCCAGGGCTCCCATGGGGGGTGTTAGTGATGAGGGGATGCCTGGTCCAGGGCTGGATCCGTGCCTCCTGGAACACATGCTGGAGCCGGGGAACAGAGTCTGGAGCGCTGCACCGCCCGCTTGGTCACCGTACTGCACCTCTGCAGGATCTCCTGGGCCGAGGGGCGTGCGGGCACCTTGGGGACACAAGTAGCCACATCTGGGTCCGTGAGGGATGAGCTGAGATCAGCTGCAGATGACTCCACGAAGCCAGAATCGTTCCTGTCCTTGGCGGTGAGGCGTGGAGACTTGGTGCTGTGCATGGCCAAGGCATGTGCCCGGGGAGGGCTCCGGGCCCGCTCCACTTCAGGCAGGGATCTTGACAGGTCAGGCTGCCAGCTCAACTGTCCGTCCTGCTTGCTGCTGCTCCCCGAGCTGAGAGATGTGCTGTCTGACTCCAAGTCTGGGGTGGAACTGGCCCTGGGCAGAGACCTTGATCTGCCCCTCAGAGAGCTCAGGTCCTCTTCACAGTCAAGGGAAGAGCAAGCCTGGACCCTGTGCTCACCCAGAGGATGTGGAGCCATCAGGGAGGAGCAGAGGTTTGGGGTGGAGATGTTGAGCCCACAGTTTATGATGGTCTGGAGCTTGTGGTGGGGGTTCTTGTAGGGTTGGAGGCACATGGAGGGCAGGTAGCCAGTACAGTTGTTGTATCTGAGGGGGACGGATGAAAAGCAACACTGGAAAGAGCCCTTCTCCCAGCTCAGACCGAGGGGAGGCAGGTGAGGACTCGGCTCAATACTGAGATGGAGTGTGAGGAAAGGGAAACCATCCCTAGCCAAGGGCAGTCAGCTCAGGGGGAGCTCCTTGGCACCCTACTTGAGGAGTGAGCAAGATGCTCCTGCAGCAAGCAACCACTTCCCTCTAGGAATGAAAGCTTTGGAAAAGCCTTCTTACCGGATAAGCCACCAGCCATCCTCGGATTTCCTGACCACCTCCACCATGACTCCATTGTTCAGCGAGAGCTCATCTGCCTTCTGAGACTCATAGGCCCTCACAACAAAGTACAGGCTGCCTGCAGAGAGAGGGACAAGTTGGGTTTGCCTTGAGGGGAAAATGCCTCCGTCCTTGTGTTTTGAAGGAGGAATGTGGGGTTCCAGAGAGCTGGCAGCAGACTTACCCTCCTTGTCTGAGCAGAAGGCATTCTGGATGTCCTTGTGGGCATCAATCTCTTCCAGGTAGGAGGCTGGGAACCAGGCTATCTGCTTGTCTGCGTTCTCCACTAACCACCACCCTGCAGCAAACAGCAAAGAAAGGGTTTTAACAGCCTGGAGATGACCATAATCCCTGCTCTGCCCCAAGAGGCAGGACATTGTGCAGAGCAGCTCAGTGCCTGGCTGCTGCTGCACTGACACTTGGTTCTTCCCTCCTGTGTAAATCCAGGTGAGCACACCATGTACAAACCCCCATGAAACCCTGTGAATCCATCTCCACCATTCCTCCCTGCAACTGAAGATTCCCAATCAAACATACCAGTCATGTCCTTGATTAACACTTCAACTATTTCCTTCTTAGTGACTTTGAAACTCTTGTTCTTTGTGTCTTTGGTTTCAAAGGTTTCGATGCAACGGTAGCTCTGGGAGGCCTGAGGCCATGTAATGCAGGAGGGCTGCTGCTGCTGCCGCAGCTGTGACTGGGCTTTCTTCTCCCCTCCAATGTCTGATGGCATGATCACAACACTGCAAAGTGAAGTTCAATGTCTGTTTACTGAAAACTCACATAGGAGGTTTAGTATTCATTTTGGTCAAATTATTTAGCAGCAGGCTCAGAAATGCTCAGGCATCAGAAACAACATAAGCATGCATTAGAGCAGTCAGTAGAGCTTCCCTGCTCTGCTGTCCTGGTGTGTAACTTTGCTAATGTATTCTCCTCCATTCCTCTCCTGTAACATTTCTGTTTCATGGAGACACTACAAATCTGATTTCATACCTGTTCTCAGGAAAGGAGGGATCAAGGTCTTGGGTCTGTGCCTTGAAAAACTGAATCACATCTTCACCCTGGGAGATTTTGGCAGCCATTTTCAGCAGCTCCTGGGAATAAGTTTCCAGCAGTTTCAGGATCTCCAGGCACCTGTCTGGCTTCCCACTCCTCCTCTGCTTTGCATTTGCATCTTTAAAATCAGAAGAGCGAAGTTGGTGTAAGGTAACAGCTGCTCTGGTCTGTAATAGACCAAAGCAAGCTGCTGTAACCCTAGGTCTAGGTGCCAAGAGCAGGAGCAAGCACTTAATCTGCTCCAGAGGAAGGTCAGAGACTGAAGTCTGTGTCACCTGCTACAACTGTCCCCGACAGCTCTGCTGTGTCTGTGGGTCTATCAGATTTGTTCTCACCTTTAAATCTTGGCAGTGACCGGTCAGATCTCTTGAGCGAGCCACTCTCAATGGGGAATTTTCTCTTCAGCAATTTCTAACAGCAAAGAGAAGGAAAGAACAGTGGTGCTTTGCAGCCCTTGCACATCGCTGGGCTCCTTCCCCCTCCCCACCATAGGAACCCTATTCTCTGGGAGATATTCACTTACATGGAATCTCTTAAAGTCCTCAAATGTCCGGTAGATGAGAATGTTGGTCTGATCTGACCAGGACACAAACATCATGTAGTTCTGGAAAGAGAAAAGGGAAAAGAAATGCATTTTTAATCACAGCTTCAATATCAGGTGCTTTCAAGCAACCACCATTTGCCAGGGGCTGTGGTTTAGTGCTGGCTTCAGGCTGCAAGATGGTCACATCCAAAAAATGAAATTAAACATTAGACCTACAGCAATCTTTCCTTAATTTTAGGGCCCCAAATGGATATTCAACAAATTGCTGTTGAAACCAGAGGAATGTTGTGACAGTGTGAGCAGAAAGAGAGCAGAATCCAAGATCGCAGTTTTCTTGTTTTTCAATCATAGTATCTTAGCATCACAAGTCCAAGAGCCCCCTGTCCTACATCACAAAGCTCTAATCCCAACGCTGCAGGGAAATGAGCAAACATATCCCTGTAAGAGCAGCTCAGAAAGCCCTCAGCTGTCCCAGTCTGTAAATAATATTTAAGAAGTAAGATAAATCAGAAGAAACCCCAATATTAAAGTACCTTCTGCTTTCTGCATTGCATCAAGCCGACAGCCTTCACATCCACTGGGTACCTGATGCAGCTCATCCTCCTCAGCCTCTCCTCCCTCCCTAACGCAACTGGAGCCCAAGCAGAGATGTGGCTCCAGACACCACTCCAGTGATTAAATACCCTGGAGCAGGAGGCAGGAGGCTGGAACAGGAGGCAGGGCACAGGCGTTCCCGCTTCCTCCTCCACCCACTAACATGGCAGAAATTCCATAGTTTGGCAAACTACTGCGTGCCTTTTACCTGCTCTGAACATGCAAATACTCACAGTGCAGATGCAGGGACAGAGTTCAGAGGGCTGGGAGAGAAGCATCTTACCTTACCTCATCTTATTACATCACATGCTTACCAGAATCCTGCCAGGAAGCGAGTGTGGCCCTGTGGCGGCTCCCTTTATCATCCCTGGGTGGCAGGAGGTCACTGGGGTAGAGATACCTCCTGTGCACTGAAGGGCATTTCCAGGGATGGACATGTTGTGTTTATGCCTATATTGCCATATATGTTATATATGGCATATAACATATATGTTATATACATATATAACATATATATAACATATATGTTATATATGGCAATATCTACATATATATATAAGACATATAATGTGTTGTTATATGCAGCTGCACTCCCACCAGCTCCAAAGCCCAATTCATACCACGGCTCGTTGTAAAGCACAAATCAAGCACAACTTGTTTACAGATCTCATCTCTTTACTGCTTTGTTCCATCTGCTAAAACACTTCAAGCGGATTTCTGGTAGCTCTGCATGCTCTTAGAACTTAGTGGGAGATGCTGATGCCAATGTTGCTGAGCAAAGGATGAACAAACACATCCCCAGGGCACAACTGGAAAAGCCCCAAAGCTTCTTGGGTGTAAATACACAATGGAGACTCAGCTCCAAGTGCTGTGCACCCCATCCTGCATCAAGGATCCCCATACACACCCAGGGCGACCCACAGCTCATCCCATGGACCAGCGCCCAGAGGCATTGCAGGCCCCATAATTGCAGCCCTGAAAGCCTGTCCTTTCACTTCACATGCCTTTAGCGTGCCCCAGGTTATGACTTGGCTGATGGGCAGTGTGTGATTAAACTGCCTTCTCCGTCCCCCCTCCTCCTCTTCTTTGATGAAGCCTGAATTGAATCATTGTCATTATTGGAGCCCAAATTGAGAGCTCAACCCTGCCTCCCCTTTCATTTTCCAGTTATACCTGGTGTCCCAAATCCCTCAGCAGCAGCTGCAGATGATCTTTCATCTACCAACCACCCCCCTTGGAATCTGACTAGGAAAGGAAACAAGATTCCTTTTGGATAGCCAGAAAGAATGGTGAGTAGGGCCTTGGTTTGTGTTTCATGAGCACGGGGAGCTACTTCCGCACAGCAGGGTGGCAGTTTCTAGGGCCAGAGGAAGTGTTTTCATTGCAGCTCCATCTGGAATTGAAAGTTCATTGCTGCTGGATGTCTGCCCTCTGTTGGGAAAGGAAAGTTATACAGTGAGCACTGCAGTTCTGTGGACACATGTGATGGGAAAACCCCTTTGATGGCATCTCCAGGAGCTTCCTGGCTCATGCAATGGACAGGCGCTGCCTTGCAGAGACATGATGCAGAGCAGGTCACTGCCCTCAGCTGTCCTGGAATGGGACCCTCCATCCCTCTGTTCGCAAAGGGTTCAGCAAAAATATGGGCATCTACTAGAGCAGGTTTGTCCAAACCCTGTCCAACCTGGCCTTGAACACTGCCAGGGATGGGGCAGCCACAGCTTCTCTGGACACCCGTGCCAGCACCTCAGCACTCTCATAGGGAAGAACTTCTGCCTAAGAGCTCATCTCGATCTCCCCTCTGGCAGGTTAAAGCCATCCCAAGAATGTAAAAGTTTAAATGTATCCATCTACCCTGAAGGGGAAAAGCCAAAGATAAGTAAGACCTTGGAGGAGCTGCAACCACTATGCACCAGATAGCACATTGCTCCACGTAGGCAGGTACTGTGGGTGTCAGTGAAAACAAGATGGGAAGGAAACTGCCTTGGGTTTGGCAATTCCTAGTTCCAAAGGCTTTGCTGTATTTCACCATTCTCAGGGAATTCAAGCAGGGGGGTGTCAAAACCATATAATTACACCAGGAAGGTGGAAGTATACAGGGTTTGTAAATCACAGAATCATGGAATGGTCTGGGTTGGAAGGGACCTTAAAGCTCATCCAGTTCCAACCCCCTGCCACAGGCAGGGACACCTTTCACTAGACCAGGTTGCTCAAATCACCTAGGTTGAAGAGCCAGCATGCACCTGGGAGAGCTGATTTTCTGGGGGAGATTGGCTGGTGACAGGAACCTCATATAAGGCAAAGTATGAGCAAAACTACTCAAACCTCAATAATTAGTTACAGAGAGAGCACAATCCAGAAGTGAAGGTTTCTGCAATGCAGGACAGAAGTATGGAGGGAGAGTGGCCAGGCACTACTCAGACATAACAACACTTCTGGTGTCATCCTGGAGTGCTCGGTTCATGCTCTGCAGTTACAGCAGTATCGTTGCCTTGTTGTTAAGTTTGATGTCATGAAACTGCTCAAGAGACTGATCTTAGAGTCACATCATCTCAATTTAGTGACGTTAACTGCAGAAGCAAAAGAAGGGCTGTGCCAGGTTGCTTCTGCATCAGCACAAGTGCTCCTCCACAGCATCACTGCCAAGCCCTGAAAGCTCAGCACTATCGATTTTGGGAGCGATGAAGAACTGATTAGAAGCCATTAATTCCACTACATTTGAGCACACTTACCAAAACCCCAAAACCCTGACCCTTTTACTGACATTGTCAAGTTTACTCAGTGTCTTCTACTACTTCCATGCCATCCTGTCATAAACAGGTACCTAGTGTTTAATTATTAACCATAGGGGAGGAGTGGCCTTCCTGGAAAAAGTAAGACTTAGCAAGTATTGCTGGGCACTGCTGTTTCATTGCTAGCATTTATTTACACAGGTTTTGAGAAGAGCAGTTACTCCTTTCATTAATCATTTTACAAGGTACGAGATCATAAATTAACAAGTCATATATAGGAGTGGACTGTCCGTCTTTGACAAGTTTTCCTCCATAATAAAACTGTTGTTTTGCAGCCTGCTGAAAAACCAAAGAAAAAAAGAAATGGAGAAGAAAGCCACATATGCCTTGCAAAGGTGGAGCTCTGCCTCCGGCTATGCCAAGAGCATCACTACTGCCATAAAGAGCTGTTCTGGGTATATGAAATAATGGTTTTGTCACAGAAAGGGCATAAGGCGTAGTCATGGGGGGTAAAACCAGAGTTCCTGCCCCAAACAGCCAACCCTGAAGGAAAGGGCAGGACATCCAGTGGCTATGGGGAGTCCCCAGCCACCCAGGCTGCCCCATCTGCTGTCTCAAATACACGACCAGCTTCCCTCCACTGAGTGTGAAACACCAAGGGTCTGCTTTTCACATCATTTCACTATGGATCAAGAACAACTTAATCCAGTGTGCTTACAGCAGTCTCATAAGTGAAGACAAGTGCCTACTAAGACAAGTGCCTGGACCAATCCTTTACACAGAACCAGATGAGAGCCAGAAGTAGAGTTTGAGTGTGCAGATGCTTGGGGCAGCCAAAGGCAGCTCTTCACAGCTCCACCACAGCCATTTTCCAAGCCTGACAAGCCACGGCCTTGTCGCAAATGCCCACACATGAAAAAGAGGAGAAGCCCTGTTACGAACATCCTTTACCACGTACATAAGTCAGCTCTGGGCTGGTTACTGACCTGTAGATGGCTGAATATCTGTGGGGCTCTAAACCATTTCTCTTCCTATGCCCAGAATAGGAGGAACTGCTGGAGGTTAGACTCACCAGGGAAAGGCAAAGAGAGAAAAAGTCCTCAAACCACCCTTGAGAAACTACAGCTGCAAGAAGAAGATATGAAAAGGAGCCACAGGCACAGCCAGGGGGGCCTCCCCTGGAATGACGCCTATAGGAAAGCTTCATCTTTTCCCACCATCACCTTCAGGATCAAAACCTGCCCTTTGCTGTTCTTGAAGGTCACCTGCGATAACACATGACCTATCAGCACCTTTAATGAAAAGCCCAGCTGCTAAACGCTGGTTTGAAGAGTACAAAGAGGTTTTAGACTTCAAATAAATAGATAAAGAGCCTCTTATTTAAAAAAAAATCAGAATAAAAAATCAGAGGCTGGAGTTGACAAAACCATCCCTCAGCTCCTGAACAAAGGAAGCAGTTGAACTTTCACACAGGCTGAGATGAGAGTTTTTGCAATATCTGATCCAGGAGAAGGCATTTCATTTCCTCCTGATTTCAGTAGCTGCTGCAGGCACGAAAGCATTTTTCAGTGGCAGAGGAATCCGATTCAGAAATCCCTTGAGCACACACAGCAGCGCTTCTCTGTTTCTGCTCTCCACCAGCTCAGGCTGGTAAGGCAGTGCTTGCTGGAAGGAAGACAAAGGAATTCTACAGTGCTGCTACCTGAGCTGTGTTAGAAACAGTCCCAGCCAGCAAAGCCTCATTCTCACAAGCCCTTGTTCTGCCTTTTCCACAAGGAAATCCCTTGCCAGCATGTATCAGCACTAATGTGGGCAGCAGCATTGAGGCAGTGATAGTCCCCCCGTACTGGGCAGTGGTGAGGCTGCACCTCGAATCCTGTGTTCAGTCTCTCACTGCAAGAGAGACATTGAGGTGCTGGAGCAGAGCCAGAGAAGGGCAACGGAGCTGGTGCTGCGCCTGGAGCACAAGTGTGATGGGGAACGGCTGAGGGAGCTGGGGGGTTTAGTCTGGAGAAGAGAAGGCTTGGGGGGACCTACAACTGCCTGACAGGAGGATGGAGCCAGGAGGGGGCTGGGCTCTGCTCACAAGAAAAAAGGGATACAACAGGGAATTGTCTCAAGTTGCACCAGGGGAGGTTTAGAGTGGATATTAGGAAAATTTTCTTCCATGAAAAGGTTGTCAAGCACTGGAACAGGCTGCCCAGGGCAGTGGTGGAATCACCATCCCTGGAGGTACCTAAAAGATGTGTAGATATGTCGCTTGGGGACACGGGTTAGTGGTGGCCTTGGCAGCGCTGGGTTAACAGCTGGACTTGATGATCTTGAAGGTCTTTTCCAACCTAAACAATTCTATGAGTCCCACTCCTTTTAATCTGCAATCTCCTGTGATGGTCTCATGCTGGGACATCTCTGATTATTGCCCACAGAGGAGACCAGAGCTCAGGACATGGGGGTCCTGCTCCCCACCAGGGCACTGACAGTGAAATCACAGCATTGCATCAAACTCCCCCAAAGTTCACAGCAGCCATCTGAGAGGGGTGAGAGAGTGGAGAAAACTTGGAATGCCTTTGGGATCCAGCTGCCCAGCCCAGGGAGAAAGCTGCCTTTCACAGGTTTCCTGGCTGCCTGGGGCACACTGGACAGGCTGTTTACCAAGCACTTGTTGCAATAACTCCCTAGCTTCATTGTAAAAGTGGCATGTTTTTCTAAGGTGATGCAAAGGACAAAAGCATGATTCAAGAAGAAAACTTCCATGAAGGATGAGGATGTAACTTAAGCTGCTGCAAGAGAAAGCTTCCTGCATCATTTCCTACAGAAGAGAAAAAGGTGGTTGATGAGTGTGTTGTGTGGTAAGAGGCCACATGTGTGTGTACATGCTGGGCCCCAGCTATGGGATGTGAAGGACACAGAAGGCAAGGTTGAGTTTCCAAGGGGTTCCAAGCCCCTGACCTGCACACTCCAGCATCCAGGAGGGGAAAATCCCAACATCCCAACAGCAAAACCTGTACGGACAACGGCACGTGAAGCAAACACCAGAGAACAGGTACAAACACTGTTTTCACTTGGGCCAAATCTATTCTTCCTTCACACTGAATATGGGGAAGTGTGATCAGAGACAAACCAGAAACAAGACCATTGTATTCCTCCCAGATTAGTCAGAGATTGCTCGTCTATTCTTACCCCTTCCTCATTCCCCACTGCTGTCAACAAGCACAATATGCAAAGTGTCTTATCTCTCCAGTTCACCTTTACTTTCAGATCAAAGAAAGACCCTTGTGTTCCTTGCCCCCTTCAAAAACAGAGAAAAGACAATATTTAATCTTCCCTCATAAGCTTGGCAGGGAGAAGAGCAATGTGGAAGAACTGTTGTTTCATTAATGTTTAATGATTCCACACATTCTCATAACTATTGTTAGCTGAGAATAATCTTTCTCCACCACCATGCAGACTTACAACTTGCTTTGGCCCTTGCTTTGACCTACTTCTAGAAAGGAATCACCCCGTAATCAGGGAGAGCTGCACTGCTGAGGATTTTGAGCTTTATTTTTCAAGAGCACAAAAGGAACTCCCCAGTTTTGCTGTGTTTGTGCTCAGAATGCATTAACTGAGTCCATGGATGCTTAGAGAGAATCTGGGATGTTGGAGAGCACAACACACATGAGAGGACTGACTGTGCCAGCCTGCAAGAAATAATCAGGTTTTCTCCCTATCCCTGCCATTGCAAATATATACCCCACTGCTTGTGTATCCTCATTTTAATCAGCAAGAGGATCCACACATAAAACCAGCATAAACAGCAAAATAACATACTGCAGCCTCTGGTATAGACCCCAGATTCGAGCAAGTCAGAGGCTTTGTAAAATCTGTGCCAAGTCTTAGACTATTTTGAGCATGGTTTAATAGCTCTAGATGGGTCTGAACTGAGATCAATATCTCCCCCATTCATTGTCAGTGAAATGTGTCACTATGGGAGCATGCTCCTTCCTGGAAATAAGGGGATAAATTTACACCTTGGGAAATTCTGCAGGTGATGCATTTCTTATGTACAAGCAAAACTGTTCAATATATGATTCACTCACCTGGAAATATACATTATATTTTCTGTTGTCATTTCCTAGTTGCCTGTAATTTGACAAAGAGCTGCATGACTAATTCCTGGTGCTTGGTTTTGTAACTGGTTGGACTTCCAGGTTTACATCCTTACACGTAAATACAAGGCAGCTTCCTGTTGTTGTGTTCCTCTGGAGAGGGTAACAGTTATATTCAACTGGAACTACCTGCAGAACACAAAAAGTATGGTAAGAATGCTGAGAGGTGTAGGGTAACATTTTCCAAAGAACTTTAAATAATTTCATGAAAATTCAGTGCTTAGGATCCCAAATAAAGCAGGAGCCTCTAAGAATATTATTCATAGAATTCAAGAGCTGTATTTAAGCTCAGGCCTTTCTCCTTGCCCAAAGCCCACCCTGAATATGCCTGTGCCATGCATTTTGCCCATCCTGACTCAACTTTCAGTCTCAGAGGGCCAGGAGGTGTCCATCCCCAGCTGATGGATGCATATCTGGCCTAAAACAGGGGTCAACTCCCATTATCTGCCCATTTCTTGTTCCTTCCCTGTGTACCCCCTGTCAGTTCCCAAGCTTGTTTTTAGCAAGTGCCAAAGATAAGAGGAGAACATCAAACAGCAGTCTTCCTCTGAGAAAGACAAACACACAATTTTCATGTTCTCAAGCACAGTTTTTACTAATGCTTCCTGGTAATGCTGGTAACTGCCATCGTAGTTAGGAATTAGGCGGCTCTTAGGAAGAGGTATCTATTTGGCAGATTCAGTGAGCTCTGTGCTGTGTTCCTTCCTTTGGATGGAATTAATCAGGCTCTGTGCTGAGATTCAATTAGAGACAGTAAAGTGAATTTCCTTGCTCTGTTTTGAATCAGAGCATCTCTCCATTTTTGTCCTTGCTTGCTTTGAAACAAGATGATGCTGGTGGTGAGGGTGTATGGGGAAAACTCGGAGCACCTTTTCCTAAAGAGCTGACCAACTCTGAGCACAAATCCCTCTGTAAGCAACGGCTTATTTCCAGGTTATGAACTTCTTCCTTTTAAAGAATATAAATCAGGCTTGTATTTTAACTAACTCAACAAATGAAATCACTAACAAGAGAGCAAAGACTGTTAACAGATTGCTTTGGCTTGGAAACATCTCTGCAACTATTTAATTGTTGAAGGCTAAGCAATAAAGCACAGCAGGAAATTCCGCAGGTCCCTCCTCCAAATGCCAGCAAACCTTTTTTACCTGAATTAAAGGAAAAAAATGATGTAATTGACATCATTTAAATATTTATTGGTGGTGAAGGAAAGCAAACTTAAAGAATATATTTTTCCCTACTTGATCTTTCCTTGATGTATGAAATGTAGATATACAGTTGTGTAGAACTTCAACAAAGCCATTTTCAGTAGTTCCTATTCATGTCTCTTCTTCCTCCCTCCCAAATATCAACACAGAAATGTTCTCATGAAATTACAAACAAATAAGAAACGGAGCACTGATAAACGGGAGGCCCAAATATGCAGATTCCAATCACTAGCTCAGTGCTACACAGACCAGGGAACAGATCTGTAAAGCACAGAGGGTTTTAAGTCTTTTTGATGGGAAATCTGTAAAGCATTTCTTTAAAATGATGCATTATCCACTCAGTGTTTTATACCACCTTGTGCTAAATGCATCCGAGGGTAACAGCTGAAAATGAGCAGGGTTTTTCCAGCAACTTCCATACAAATTGTGTCTTTGCAGAACCGGCAGCAGCACAGCACTTGATGTCAGGCAGAGACTCCAGAGCATTTCAGATAGGCCTGGAAGGGATAGGATGTGGCAAAGTACCGCTGGTCCTAGGGACAGGAGCTGCTAAGGAGAAATGTCCTAGGCCACAACTGCTGAAAGGGAAGAGGAATAGGGACAGGAGGCAAAAGCCTCCTACACAAGATGATATTTTGTTCTATCCTTTCCATACATTTGTTTGCATTAAACAAAATAGTCCTATTTTTCACTTGACCTGCAGGACACAAAGAGGTGAAAAGTGCCAGTGGATACAAACTTCCCATTCTAGAGTGTGTTGTCCACAATGGGAGACTTACCCTGTGGCCTCAAACCCACCAACAGCATGATGGTGTCAAGGCAAAAAGAAGGGAAAGAGCAAGTCTGCGCTGCTGCCCTCTGACTTTTCATCCTCTAAACAGCTTCCCAAGGCTGCTGTGTCTCAGAGGTTGGATGCGTGTGTGCTTCAGGGGGTCATATCCGCCACAGCAGAGGATGAATTGGCCCAAAGCCTTATCTGTGCTAATTCACCTTTCCAAGGGGTAAGAGACTCAACCCTGAAGCTGATGCCATGCTGGGCCATTGCCCAGGAGCTGGGTCACCAACTTCATGTGCTTACAAGCCTGTAGGTCAGCAGGAATCAAAGCAGAGCTGCTGAATGTCCCCGCAGGACCCAAAGGCAGGGGAAAGGCCTGGGCTGATGGACTCACCCTGGTGCAAAGCACGCAAATACCCTGGAAAGAGATGAGTAAATCCTTCCTCAATATAGGTTTACAAGCATGTGACAGGCGTTAAAACATGTAAAATATGATACGGGTGTGTTCTGCTACAGTTGCAGGAGTTGGAATGGAGTTATTTGCTTGTTTGCTTTTAAATCACGCTGGTGATCTTATCACTGTGCTGGAGATAACTCTGAGGGGCCCCCTTCCTCCCCATGGGCAGGTAGGGGAGCTATAGGAAACCTGGAGAGGGGCTTTGCACAAGGGCCTGCAGGGACAGGCCAAGGGGAATGGCTTTAACCTGCCAGAGGGGAGACTGAGATGAGCTCTGAGGCAGAAGCTCTTCCCTGTGAGGGTGCTGAGGCGCTGGCACAGGGTGCCCAGAGAAGCTGTGGCTGCCCCATCCCTGCAGTGTTCAAGACCAGGCTGGACACAGGGGCTTCCAGCAAGCTGCTCTAGTGGAAGGTGTCCCTGCCCATGGCAGGGGTTGGGACTGAATGAGCTTTAAAATCCCTTCCCACCCAAACCATTCCATGATTCTATTATATATATACATACACAGACGCGAGGTGGGCAAGCGCTGGCGGGAGGCTCACGTCACTTCTCAGAGCGCAAGACTCAAACCCAGAACCTGCCACTCCATTGGCAAAAGCCACCAGAAACACACACTTTCTGCGTGTGCTGTTTTAACTGTTCAGCAATGAGTATCGTCCCGCAGCCACGGTCCCGGCCGCCCGCTGCCGCCTGAGGTAACCCGCGGCCAGTTCAAATGGCGGCCTCCCCCTCAGCCCGTGGTGCACCGCGGCGTAAAGATGGCGGCGCCCAGGGAGAGCCGGCCTGGCCGCGGCGCGTCGCCGTTCCCGGGCACTGAGGGCGGCCCCTTCACCTTCCCTTTCCCCGTCCCGCATGGCGCCGCGGGCTCCGGGGTGGAGGAGCCGTCCAAGAAGCCGTGCCGAGCCTGCACGGACTTCAAGAGCTGGCTCCGAGAGCAGAGGAAGCAGGCAGCGCCGGGCGGCGGGGTGAGGCGGCGGCTTTCTCCTGCCACCGTGAGGGCGGTCTGTCGCCCTTAACCTTTGCCGAGCTGTGCAGTGGGTCTCCATCCCCCAAGTGTGATGGGGCTCTGTGTCCCCCTCCTCGGGGCGTGAAGGGGCCAGGGGCAGGGATTCCTCTCAGTGGGAGGGCGAAGGGGCTTCCATATTGTCCCACTGGGTGTGAGGGACTTGTTTGCCCATCTCCCCTTATGAACGCAAAGGGGCTCTTTCCCCACCCAGTACCACATCCCCTCACAACCCTCTCTCCTGCTCCAGGACGTGACGGCCACAGAGGAGAAGGAGCCACCACCGAACTGTCCTCTGGACAGCGAGCAGCTGGGCCGCAGCACATGGGGGTTCCTGCACACCATGGCAGCCTATTACCCCGACCACCCCACCAGCGCCCAGCAGAAGGACATGAGAGACTTCATCAACCTCTTCTCCAAGTTCTACCCCTGCGAGCACTGCGCTGAGGATCTGAGGGAGAGGTGAGCTGGTTTATGGTGGTTTCTGCCTGAATGCTGGGCTGCAGCAGTGATTTACATATCGGCAGCTCTTCCTGCACTGGGGTTTGTAGCTCCCTGAACTGGTTTGTTCCGTTGTTGCATCCACCAGAGGTGCACTTAACTCAAAAACCAGTAGCTCTTCTCATGCTGTTAGGTTGTGTGCTGCCTCCAAGGCCTCCCGGGGCAATTGTGTGATTTTTCTGGTTCAAACTGGACTTGTGCTCAGTTGTGGAATTAGGCTGGGACTTGAAATAGTTTGGCTTTCAGGAAGCGAGTGGTTTTGTACCCCAGAAAACCCCCTTTGTTGGCAGCCTCAGCAGAGAAGGCACAAAGTGTTACCCTCCTGTTACTGTCAGCTTGTTTCTTGAGAGTTTCAGCTCCTCTTTTCTGGATGATGAACAGGCAAAGAACCCGTTTGAAACTTAATTATTGACTTTAGCAGACACCACATGGCAAAGCAGCTGCTTGGCATTTTGATGAACTCGTGTACTTCTTGCTTTTTATCATAGCTGAGCTGTTCGGTTCCTGCATCTTTTCCAGTTGACAAGAGTAGGCAGTGAATGAAATCAAGCTGGTTGCAGCCATCGGTATTTTATAGTGGAGGATTTGCCTCTGATCATTTCTGGGTTCTCTCTGGGGCTCATCTTGCAATAGCAGAGAGGGTGATTCTGGCTGCGTGCTCTGTGCCTGCTTTGGGAATTGAGCTTGGTGGCTGTAAAGAAGTAACATTTGTTTCCTCTTCCCTGTTTGCAGATTACGTACAAATCAGCCTGATACTAGCAACAGAAATAACTTCTCCCAGTGGTTGTGTCTTCTTCATAATGAAGTGAACAGGAAACTGGGGAAAGCAGAATTTGACTGCTCTCGTGTGGATGAGCGCTGGCGAGATGGTTGGAAAGATGGGAGTTGTGATTAATCCGTAGAGACTGCTTTGGAAATCTATCAGACCAATCCAGTCTGGTGTGGAGTCACTACAGGGTGATGTGTGAGTCAGTAACTGTGTGTTCGTGTGTGTGACTGGTATGGCTTGTGGAAATAAAGCTAAACCAGCTCTAAAAGTGGGTTTGAAAAGCTTATCCTAATAATACTTTGATAACTGATGACACAAATGCACTACCCGAGGGACTGGGGCCTCACATTTGACACAGCAATTGCCAGAAACCTGTGAAATTAGGGCACTGACAAACTCGTGGAGACTTTTTCGTTATGGCATTTCCTTATTTTAGGGGTATGTGCTTGTTTCTGTGACTGTTTGTTTTCCCTGAACAGAGCTGCCCTGTGGCATTTCATGTTTTCCTGCAGACATTATCCTGATGGTTTAGAAAATGCATCTGATTAATTCTGATTTTCATTTGCTATTCATGCCGTGTTTTGCTCCAAGTCTGTACCCCCATCTCTAACATCTCCAGTGCTTGTTGTTAAATTTGCACCCAGTTCTTTGCTAAAAGGCCTGAAGGGAGGTACATTGAATTTAAATACTGAAATTGTGAAGCCCAGATTTCTCATTTTATTCTTGTATTTGGCTTGTCATGTGAGAGGATGTTGTAGAAAGGAAAAGCTAAACCAGGGCTAGGCAACATTCATCTAATGAATGAAGTATCAACTGGGTGAAATCCAGATGTTTTAAACTGATTGCCAATTTTCTTTGGATCTACAAGTGCGAAGTTCTACTGAACTATTTACTCTTAAAGCAAATAACCTCTTAATCTCTGCTGTGAACTGTGATGAAAATAGCTTGACACCTATATCTGTAATGAAGCATATTCAGCTCTGTTTCACATATAGCATTCCTGAGATGTGTTTTGAAGTTCTTGGTTGGCACTTGCTGACCTGGCTGATATTCTGGTGTTATCCCCTAGCTAATAAACCTCTCTAGATCAGAAGGACTTTACAAGCCTCCTGCAGTATTTGAGTCCTGCTTAAGGCTGCAATGTCAGCTTAATGTGGTGTTTATTGCGCAGGGGACTCAGGAGCCCTTTGGGTAACTTCCCTCTGTAGGTGTTGGTCAGCATCCATGCTATGTGTATTTTTCCTAGGTCAGCTATACTGTGTCCGTGTATCGATACAGAAGTGTGAATTTCAGATTCAGGTGAAATAGCAGCATAAATGATTAACACCCTATGCATATAAGCATGTATCTCTTGATAAAAAGAGTCAGCTAACAAACAGAAGTCAAACGAGTTTCGAGTTCTTAGAGTAGATATTGAGATAATGCCCTTTACTGCAGTTCTGGCTGTGAAGAGTTTGCACAAACCATTGCAGTAGAAGGCTTTTTCCTGCTGTACTTCCTGCTGGGGCTTTCTTGTGTGTTTTAGAGCTTATTTCACGTGCTACTGTACCTCTGTAAATTTACTCTTGCTCATAGAGTGTTACCTGGAAATACCAACGGAACTTCTATAATAATAGCAGTGTGATGACAGCTCCTACTTCAGAACTTTGATCTTCGAACCTGCGTGTGTGGGACTCCTCTGGTTAGAAAAGCAATAAGAACTCCAGAAATGCCTTTCAGTGTTTTATGGTACATTCAAGTTCTTTCAAGCCAGACCTGTTAAAACAACATGAGGCCGAGTTTATGGACTAGTTGTTCTTGGAAGTTTTGTATGTAGTAACGTTTCTAAACGTGAACCCAAGGCCAATGATAAGGTAATTTATGAAGCATTCAGTCTAGCTTATAACTTGAAGGTGTCATTTGGGTTATTAGAAATGCTAGGCTAATTTCCCTATCGATATGTTGAGCTTAGAACAAATAAATTCCAGCTCTTGGTTTTTGTCTTTTGGGTGGTAAACTTGGTCCCCAAAAATGAAGTACATTGGTATCCACTAGTGGGGAGAGGACCAACAAAAAGGCTGTAACCCTCTGCTGTTGTCAGCATGACCTAAACTACCCAGTTCTGTCTGGACAGTGTTAGCAGCAGGGTGTGTGGACAGGCATTTACTTGTGGACTTGGTTGTGTTTGAGGAGGAATTTACTCCTTTTACCTTCTGATCTGCCCTTGGCTGTTCTCTGTGGCAGTCTCATCACCCATGGAGCAGATGATGAGATTCTTCTTTGTTTGTATCAGTGCAGGTGAGCAGGTTGGGAAAACCCCTGTCTCTTCCCTTTCCATCCTAATACTGAAAATGGACCAGGGTGATGAGTGGCACTTTCTTGTGTGCAAGTGACTTGATCTCTGAGTCCTGGGTGTGCTGCTGCCTTCTGCCGGCAAGCAGTTGGTGCTGGGCAGGTGCAGGGTAACCTTCCACCATCCACATATGGAGAGTGTAGAGGGGAAACCAGACGAGTATCCTGCTCAAAATCAAGGGAGCAGCTGTGGCAGCGCAACATTTTTTCACCTAATGTTGCTCAAGGAGGTGGTAGAGGTGTGCAGAAGGAGGAGCTCCTTTGCCAGCACATCCTGGCAGCGGTGGAGGGGTAGAGGAAGAGCCTTAAAGCTGAAGTTGGTGTCTTTAGTGAATACTTCCTGATAATGAGGCCACCACTGTGGCTGCTGGGATGTTAATGGGGCAGTTTGTAGCTTCACTAAGTGGCCATTTGGTAAAATAGATGCTTGCACTCTTCTCTCATTTTGACTGCTTTGCAGAAGAGCTTTGACTTAGGTGATCCTCAGGGATATCATCATCTCTGTGGACTTGACTGTACGGGGAGGAGGGGATTTTTTTTTGCTGCTCATTTGTACCACATCTCAAGTTTTAATCTTATGTAAGGAATTCTTATTGAAGGTGACTTGTATTTGTGTACAGAAAATTGTGAATTCTCTTCTAAATGCCCTTGACTTAATCTAGTTTTAAAAAGACCTGTAATTCAAATGATATTTCCTGTTGATGTGAAAATAATAAAGCAACAGAGTTTATTCCTGGCTTCCCTACTGCATGAGACCTTAGGAAAAGGCATCGTATTGTGCTGGGGTGTCTAACCTTCTGCATGCTGATATATTAAGGTCTGAGCTTGCTTGCTCAGCTGAGGCTGTGTGATTCTGTGGGTATTGATCAGCCAAGGTGGGGCTGCAGCCGGACTTTCTCTGTTGTGCTGCTCCATTGATGCAATTCTCAACGTGCCAAGAAGCTATAACAATGCAGATGTTTTGTCCAGCAGGTCCTTGCCCATTAGGTGGGAGATGGCTTTCATGTGGGGACCATTGGGGTTATTAATGGGGTTCAAGTGTTGCATGTTTCTAACAGCATTAAGGGTAGTGCTACAGTTGGGAGTAGCTCGAATCCTGAATTAGAGCAGGATGGCAGAGCATTTGTTAACTGGGTGTTCACCACACAACCACGCACATCCCATCCCATCTGTCAGAAGGGAGAAGCTGTTTCTTACCAATGTGAGGAGCCCTTGCAAGACAAAGCGCAGTCAGGAACTGGTGCTGCCTAAGGAGCTTGTGGGACCTTACTCAAGAGCTGCTTCTGTGTAGTAGGCACCTGGCTAACCTTCAGCTTCACAAAGTCACTGGTTTTGTGCACTGGTTTGCATTCATAGCTGAACTTCTTTATTTCTCTTTTTTCTCCCCCTCAATAAAGCGCAGGGAGCCATGAGGGAAGTGTCCACTTCATGAATGGGAGGTAGAGTTGCTGAAGCAAGTAACAAGTGTGGATGTTGGCAGAAGCATCACTATGCCCTTAACATTTTCCCAGGGATTAGCTATTCCTTTGCAGTGTGTTGAGTGAATACAGTCTCCTGTTTATAGTGAGGTTCTTAAGAGTTGCTTTGCTTGCGTGTGTCTCTTGCTCCTGCCTGTTCCAGGCAATGTGTGGTATTTCTTCCATTTGGATTTTCACAGGCTTGGAGAGGGAAGGGTTTAGATTTCAGTGTGGGGTTTTTGCTCCTTCTTATCAGCATTGCTTCTCTTTTTCCCATTCCAGGAATAGCTGTTCAGGTATTTCATCTGAATGATGGAGGGAGCTGTTGAGGATTTTGTGGAGTCAGGACTAAGCTTCAGTAGAAACTGCCAGCAAGGTTGTGTGAAGTCAACTCTTGATTTTGTAGGCTAATAGGAAATGGAATAAAGCAAAACCACAGCTAATAGTATATAGGGAAATCAGCAGTTAGAGCATAGAGGATTCTCAAAGGGGATGGGGATCCACACTGTGGTAGCTGTAGCCCTGACCTAGACTGGTAAGTTCCACAGGGATGGGTACACCAACACCATATGCTGACTCCACGCTGACTGACACAGCTCAGGTGTGTCTGCACCAATACGCAATTAGCTCCCAGTGAAGGGAGCTGAGATGCTGGTAGCTGCCATGCAGCAGCATCTACTGTGCACCAGCAAACCTGCCACCACTCGCAGAACCCTGGAGCAGAGGGTGGCTCCTACCAGCTGAGGATAAACAGGGCTCAGTGCCCTGGTCTGTACTGTTCCCAGGGTATCTGTTGTTGCTGCCTGTTCCTAATCTTTGTCATTACTCTTAACGCTTCCGGAGGTAAAGTCCAACAAGCAGCGCTAGCGTTTGCCAAGCATTGAAACTGTTCTGTTCCCCTTGGTGTGTGACAGTCCCATCTGCATGTACTGACTAGTGAAGAGTAGCTCATACAGCTCAGAAAGTTAGGCTGGCATTTGGGCTTAGAGCACCTGGCCTGGTCTAGCACTTAGATGGAGCTCCTGGTACGAAGGCCTGCTGAGTTCTGCCCCTGCCTCCCATGACCTTGCTGCATTGTGCAGCAGAAAGGTGCCTTCTGCTTCTGCGTGTTGTGCTGTCACAGGCTGTTGGTTTTCCTTGTGAGCAGTCCCCATGCAGAGCCTCTTCCCGGTCCCAGGTTTTCCCTCCCATGTATCACATACCATCATGCTGCTGGCTTGTGCTGTCACTGCGATGTGCTTCACCGGGGTGATGCTACAGGGGGAATTTGCTTTGCATCTTAAGCGAGTGAACAGTAGAGGGCCACAAACCATGTGCTGGGCTGATTTTCTTGTCTCCTGTGCTTCTCTGGAGGAGACTGCTCCAGGTGCCGGATGTTTTACCTCTTGCTAGTCCTTTTCCTGGGGTTTTGGGAGGAGATTTTGGTGACTTCGGTTACTTTTCAAACTTGTGTAGTTACCTAAATGAGGGATGTGTTATTTTTCTGCCTGCAGCTAAATTCTTCACATGGAAGGATAATAAAACACTTTCTGGATGCTGTTTCCAGCATGTTTCCTACCTGATCATCAGCCCATAGCTGGTAATACGTGGAGAAGTTCTGGCTGTATCAGGACATTAACAGGTTGGAAAGGGTTTTAGTCAGGGAAGGGATCAAACCTACTTGGCGTGGTTGTCATCTGCTCTGGATGCTGTATGAGGGAAAGAGAGGGTTTGAAAGGAAGATCACACAACAGTCATGACTTCAGCAAAGCTGTTCCTTTTGAGATACGGGGATGCGGCTCAACCTTTCCACATGGGAAGTGCTAAGAAGAAATCCCATTGAGTTTCATGGGAGCCCTGCTTTGAATTACCAGATCTGTGAGAAGAAAACACAGCAGATACCAGGCAGCTCTTTTCTGCAGTGCCTTCAAGCTCCCTTTTTTCCCAAGTCACCAAGCTTTAGGTCTAAACTCAAATCCCTGTACTCAATGGTGTTGAATGGGGACTTTCCTTTCAAATGCTGAGAGCAGTGAGGCAAAGCCGGGCTTTCCCTGCTTCTTCCCTCCTTGACATCTGGCCCAAGCTACCAGGACTGTGGAAAAGTGGATTCCGTGACTGTGCCTCATGTCATGCTTCTTAGATGGGGTCAAAGATGTGTAACGCATCTAAGAAAAGGTCTTTATAGCTGGAGATTTGAGAGACCAACATTCAGTTTGTTCTTAGTCATAAGCTTCTTGCTGGGCTTCAGGTAAGTCACTTCATCTGCTGTAGCCACACTTCCACTTCTGCAAAATGGGGATAAAAATAGCGCTTTCAACAGTCTTTGTGTGAATCCCCTATGTAGATGAAAATCTCTCAGAGAGGCTATTTTAATGTGCTTGTACTGCACAGTATCGGGCCTGAGATTGTTTCCTATAATAAAATCACTCATCTCAATCCATCTCACGAATCTCCTTTACGTCAGGTTACATCTTTCTTTTGGACCTGAGGAGCTGTTTGGTATTTGCTGTGTTGAGAAATGAAGTGTCTCTTATATTTAGTATATATTCACCACAGATACTGCATTCATTACACAAACATCATGGCCCTTATTTCCTCAAGAAGTTGCACTGTGGATCTGGCTCTGTGCTGTAACACAAGCAGAAAGGGGAGTAACAAAAGGTATGAAATGGAAAAGCACCTTTGGCAGCCAAGCTTGATGTAGCTCAGATGAGAGCTGCGGAAGCTCTGCATGTCAGAGCAGGGCTCGAGCTGCTCAGAGGCTGCCTCTTGTCAGCTCTGCTCACATTACCACCCCTGCTCAGCGCAGGCAGCAGATAACAAGTACTGAACTCCACTTGTTGGTCAGGCCCTACATGATGTGACTTGCTGTTGTGGTCCGAAGGAGGTCCCTTTGGAAAACAGCCAGGGATCTGCCTTCCCATCCCTCTAGCTCCTCCCAAGGTGTTGTGCACCTTTGTGCACCCCAGTGCCTGTTAGGGTTAGCTCACTGGTTTGCCAGAACACCCCAAACTTTTCATGCTATGAAATATGTCGAGAAGCAAAGACTAAGTTTGCTGGATGAGACTTCAAGCTCACAATTGCACCACTGGAAAGCATTTTGAAACCCTTTGGGGTTTTGTTCGGTTTGGGCCTTATGCAAGTACTGGCATACTGACTTTTCAGTTCAAAACAAATGCTATCTCAGTGAAGTGAGTTCTGTCACCCAAATCTTTCCCCAGTGATTCCAGTTAGTAACGTTTTCTTCATTCTTTTCCTTGCATTCTTACCGTGCATTGATACTTGTGCCAAATCCCACTTGAGAAATGGCTGCATTTCAGAAGTGGATGAGTAACCAGCTAATAAATGATCTTCCAGATATTTTGGGATCTCTTAGGGTGGAAGGCATTAAGTAGCTTTCTAGTGATAGCGTGCTCAGGTTGCTGATCAGGAAGTCCCTTCTCTCTGCTGCTGGGCACTGTGCATTTCTAATCACCTCTAAATGTTTCCATCAACTCCCTTGTTGTTCTAGACACTAATTGCTGAAAGCAATGTTTAGCCAAGCTCCAGGAAAGCATTTCAGAGTAACAACTAAGTAAGCATCTATCAAAGTCCTGTTTCCAGCGTGCTGCCTGGGGAATGTGAAGGACAAGCTGTTTTACCACCTACGCTTGTGCAGAAGGCAGTGTTGGACCTCGTGGAGCTGCTGAAGTCGGTGGGCTGTAAAGCCTGGCTGGAGCCTGGCTGCCTCTCTTGGGCCGTGTGCTGCGCAGAGCCTGTGTTCTGCTAAGCTGGATTGCTTCGTATCAATACGCTGTCAAAGCTGTCCTGGGAGCAGAGCAGTTTCACAGCTCTATTTGGTTTCAGAGATACTGAAAGTGGGGCTGATTGTTTTGTCTGATAAATCAGGAGCATCCCCCATCACACTGTGCTCCAGGCTCTGCACCAGCTCTGTTGCCCTTCTTTGGCCCTGCTCCAGCACCTCAGTGTCTCTCCTGTAGTGAGGAGCTCAGAAGCAAGCTCAGGATTCAAGGTGTGGATCATATTAACTCATCTTGTTCATTGCCAGGTTTCCTACGGGCCAGCTCCCGGCCATGGCAGCACTGGCACTGTGAAGCCTCAGCCATGGGCTTGGGGATTTGAACAGATACGTTGTGCTTCCCTGAGCAGCACCAGCATCACTTACAACAAGTAACCTGGTCAGCTTCTGTGACTTGCTTGTATTCAGCCATATGGCTTTGAAAATCACTGCTTTTACAGAGCTGCTTGAAATCAGCCCTTAGCTGAGTGCGTAGGGCTGACTCCATCAGGCTTTGAAGGAGGAGAAAGCCCCTCTTGTCTCCTCAGGGTTGTCATGACCTTGTGCCTATCCCTGGGTAAAAACCCCATTGCTTTTCTGTGTTGGAGACAAGGATGAGGAAGTCAAGGGGGCTACAAGAAGTAGGAGGCAAAGCCACGTTTTCCTTACCCTTAATGAAGCTGATGTAAAATCAAACCATGCAGAGATCTCAGGCACTTGTCTGTGTGCTGCTCTGTTTGCTCCCTGTCACTGAAATCCAGGGGGAATGACAAATGCAGGCAGAACTTGTGCAAAGGTTCTGGAAAGTGCCATTTCCAAACGCTGTTCTTTTCCCCACCGTTTGATGGGGAAAACGTTCAGGTTGTAATATCCTTTCCCATTATTGGCTGGCTCTGTGTATCTGTTGGCTTATTTGCAGCAATAGGAAGTGAAACAGAGCTACAGTTTGTGTGGAGGCTCGAGATAGCTGCTGTGCTTTATCTGCACTGTGGCAGCAGAGGGAAGCTCACACGACATGAGAGATGACTGTGGAAGTGGTGCTGCCCACAGCCAAGTTGGAGAGCTGGACCTCCAAAGAGGATGAGTTTAGAAGTGGGGTTTTCAGTGGGGACCTTGCGTGGTGCATCAGAGTCATGTCCTGAGGTGTATAAACCATATCTCTCTCTGGAAGTGGTCATGATTTGTTCTGTGGTGGCATCTAAAAGGTTGAGGTGGTGTCTTGGTCCCTTGTGGTTTGCACTGTTTGAAATAGGCTTGTTCCAGTCAGGAAGAGGAGCTGGACAAGACATTTCAGAAAGGGGCAGGATTGAGGCATCTCTCCCAATGTCATCAGGAAACCAAGAGCAGACCCCAGAGGTCTCTGTGATTCCTTGTGTGGTGGCCCCAGGAGCATACCGCTCTCCTGTGATGTCCTACCACACAGCTTTCCTAATGCCAATAGTTTTCCAAGGGTCTATCCACAGCCTTTTCCATATGTGAGCTGCTGATGTTGCACAAATCCAGCTGGGATGTGTGGGATGGCAATGAGTGTATAGGAAACCCATTCTGGGGTGCACTAAGCCCAGCACAGGCAGGGCAACCTCACCATCACCCACAGCTCCGGGCTGATGGGTGCAGGATGACGTGTTCTCAAAGCAGGAAAGGGATTTTTGAGGACACTGGAACAGCTGCTTCTAAACTGCTGAACCTGTATAAAGACCTCACCTATGGTAATCCCTTCAAGTTAATACAGTCTTTGTTCTTAACCTGCAATTCAGGGATGGGCTGGCGATGCTCTGATTCTGGGATGTAATCCTTGGCCAGCCTCATGAGACATCTTGCCAGAAGAACACAGGAGGGACCAAGCTGGCATTCTCTTGGTGGCCATTTCTCATTTGCATCGTACAATGTGATTGCTTCTGGGCTGGTGACATTGAGGAATGAAAGGCTGAATTCTGCTTTTCCTGCTGAGAGTCAGAAATAGATCTGGAGAGATGATGACTCACCTGTAATTGAGAGAAACTGAATGGCATCATCATGAGCCTTAACAGTTAAACCCTGATTCCACCTGCCAGAAAGAACAGACTGACAGAGCTGCTGAAGGCCAAAACAAGCTGCAGACAGGGCGCAGCGCGTGGGAATCCTTCACTCTGTTGGTGTTTTGCATGTGAGCGGCTCAACACACCCATTACACACATGTCCCGTGTGATGTGGCAGCAGCACTGGTCCCTGCATGAAGGGATGGGGATGTATGGATGGAGTAGAGCTGTAATGGAGCCACAGGAAGCCCCCAGCCCCAAGGCCTGCGCCGCCGTGCATGCATACTCCTGCCTGTGACTTTCCCTGCAATTCCCGACCGGAGCAGAGATGATGTCAGAGTTGTCATGGCATCGGTATCTATGGAACCAGGATCATCATCATGGTGCTATGAAAACCTCACTCAGGAGCTGGTCCTGGAGCCACGGGGGGGAACTCCCTTTGCTGTAATTGAGGGTTTTCCCTCTGCCAGGTTCCTCTGTTTTTCCTCCTTCCTACTGGAACAGGGAGTGGGGATGGGGCTTGGCCTCCTCCTGTCCTGGGACAGCTCTGGGTGCCTCCTTTCCTGCATGAGGAAAGTAAAAGCTTCAGCCCCACCAGCTTTCATTTCCCTTTTCTTGCACCAGTTATAACCAGTTGGTTACGTAGCAGCATGCCTTGCGGTGGGGCAGCTGCCAAACCTCTCCCTCTGCCAGGCAACAGGCTGCTCTCATCCAAGGGCAAGGTCCCAGTGGAGCACCCTATTCTTGCTGTGGGGCAGGAAGCCCTGCCTCCATTGAGGGCCTACTGTGGGGCCCCCAAGGCTCTTGCTCCCCAGAAGAGGTGACAGCAGCCCTTTCTGCTGCTGTCCGCATTGGCAGCACTGGGCTGGCGTGGTGAAGGGGTGTTGATGTGAGGAGAAGCAAAGTGTGCAGTGGGAGCAGGCATGAGCCAAGCAGTGTGGTGACCTCACTGTGCTCCCAGTCTATGGCATCTCCCTCCTGCCAGCAGGCCAGCCATGGGTTGCCCTGGCTGTAGCCAGGTCCTTGCCATCACACAGTGATGCTGGCAACATCCCCCAACCCCTGGCCATAGCATTCTGGCTATGGTGGCTATGTCCATAGTATGGTTATCCTTGGGATAACGCTGTGATCCTGCCTGTGGTGAGGTCTCCTGGCTGTACCGTGTTGTCCCCAGGCACAACACGATGCCCACAGCCGCAACACAGTGATGCACGGGGCTGTGCTGTTGATACCCACTGCCGCAGCACGGCGATGCCCAGGGCTGTGCTGTGGTACCCGCGGCCGCAGCACGGCGATGCCCAGGGCTGTGCTGTGGTACCCACCGCCGCAGCACGGCGATGCCCGGGGCTGCGCTGTGGTACCCACGGCCGCAGCACGGCGATGCCCGGGGCTGTGCTGTGGTACCGCCGGCCGCAGCTCGGGTGCGCGCACCTGCCGTTCCCCCCCCAAGCCGGTGTGTGGTTCCTCCCGCTGCCCGCACGCGGCGCTGCGGACGAGCCCACGCGGTAGACGCGCGGGGGGGGGAGGGGGGGGCGGGCAGGCGCGCTGCCGGCGCGGGGCGCGCTCTGCTCGGCGTGGAGCGGAGCGGGCGGCGGGGGAAGATGGAAGGAGCCTCCTTTGGAGCGGGCCGGGCGGGGGGAGCCATCGACCCCGTGGATTTCCTGAAGCAGCCGCAGACCATCCTCCGGGTGACGACCTGGGTGAGGCAGAACGGTCATCCGTGCCGGGAAACGGGGCCGCGGGCACCGGGCGCTGGGCAGTGCCCGGGAGATGGGCAGAGCACACGGCAGCGTGCGGTGCTCCTTGGGTTGGGCAGTGCCCGGGTGATGGGATGGGCAGTGCCCACTGCAACGCGCAGTGTGCGGTGCTTGTGCAGCGCCCGTTGCAGTGTGCAGGGAGCAGGTACCGTGCAGCGTGCGGTGGTGCTGCAGGCGTGCGGTGCTGGTGCAGCCGTGCCGGGTGGTGCCCGGCTGAGGGGCTCCCGGGGGTGTTTGCCCGGAGTTTTCCTTGGGCAAGGTGCTGCGGGTGGATGTGCCGCGGCCCCTCATCACGTCTGTCCCTGGTGCTCGAGGAAGGAGCAAGCAAATGAGGTCTAAATTGGCAGGCAGAGGACATTTTCCTTCCATGCTCTGTGCATATGTGTGTGTGTGACAGAAGGAATCTGGGAGCCAGCCCTGCCCAGCTCCCCCTCTTCTTCCACAACAATGTCATATTTTTTGGCTGTTTCCCACCTGAGTTCCTCCCGCGGAGCAGGAGGTTGGAATATGCTGTGCAGCAGCTCAGGAAGGCTTTGCTCGCTGTTGGTCCGTGAATAAGCAGCGGAGGGAGCTGCACGCTGATGCTCACTGGGGCTGTGGTGCCCGAGGGGAAGGACAGGCATTGAATTCTCCTCCTCAGCCTGGCTTTTACCTGCTAGGATCTGCAGGCGTGCATGATTCCAGAAGCCGGCAATGCCGGGCCCTTCCCAAAAAACCCCAGTGCAAAGGGTCTAACTGGTGCTCCCAATAGCCGGCTCCTGGCTCCAGTGCTTGGCTGGAGGCTGTGGGTGAGCCAAGCTGGGCCTGGGAGGCTCGTCCTCACCCATGCTACATCCCTGCTGTGCACGGAGGCCCTCAGCCACCGCACTGGCTCTGTGTCACCCTCAGCAGTGCCACATGGAGGCAGGGAGCGAAGGAAAGGTGCGGGAGAAGGTGCTGCCCACCCAGCTCCCTCCTTCACACTGACCCAGCGGGTGCGTTTGGGGGTGCCCGGGTGAGGCCCTGTACAGCACAACATGGGAGCATGTGCTTATCTTTAAGCACGTGAGCAATTCCAACTGCAATCACGTGCTTATCGTTATACCACATACTGAAATCTTTAGCTGGATGGGGGCCAGTGCACTCTCCAGAGCTTTGAGAGAGCCCCCAACCCCTTTACTGGGGAAGAACAGAAGGTCGGGTATGGATCTGGAGCATCCAGGTTGGGCTGGAGGGGGTGTTTTGGGTATGGTTTGGGCACCTGGCAGAGTTGTTTCCTAGAAGAATGGCTTCAGTCCAGAAAACCTGGTCTAGATCCACATGGATCCTCCTCGATCCCCCTCAAGTGGCAAACTGTTGGCAGTAGTGTTGGTTTGGGGTACAGTTAGATAAATTGTTGGCCTGTTGATGGGGGGTTAGGCCTTCCATAGAGCTCATCATCCTTGTCGTACAGAAGGGGATCTGCACTGCTGGGAAGCAGGAACAGAATATGGAATGTAGAGATAAAAATTCCAGGTTGGAAAACGTTCAGGCGTACATTTGCTGGCTGATTTACTCAATGGCAAAGTCCCTCGACTCACGGTTCTGTGTTCACCAGGGAGCTTACAGGTACAGAAACACATCAGCTTAACCCCAAACAAGTGCAGGGGTCACTGGTGTGGACGAGTGTGGGCTGAGTGTTGTGCTGCCCCAAACAAAAGTGTTTGCAGTATTCGGAGTTGGCTCTGAAGTCACCGAGCTCAAGGGGAGCGTTTCTGCTGTCTCCAGAGGGCTGGGAGGAAGAGGCTGTGGAAGCTCACGTTAAAAGCCCTTAGAGCCGCTTTCCCCAGGTCTCATATTGGCTGGCAGGTCTGTCGAGGACCCTTTTTCATCAGTGCTGCAGCTTGGGGGTTCAGAGCCCTGCTTGGCCTTCACTTGGCTGCTGCAGTCCAGTTACCTCTGTCCCAAGCCAGTTCCCAGTGTGGGCAGGGACTGCAGCTGGGTGAGAGGTGGGATTGGAGGGGAGCGGTGGGGATGCGGCAAGTGGCAGTGTCTGCTCCTTATCACACCATGCTGGTGGCCGAGCCAGCAGCATGGACCAAAGTCCCCTTGCGATGCTTCCCCATTCAGAAAGCAAACAGAAACCTTCCCAGGTCCCTGCCTGCTGTACAGGGGAGATGGGCGCCCCATGCCTGCATGTGGCAGAAGAGCCACAGCCCTGGATGGTTATTGAGAAAGCCCTTGACTGAGGCTTTGAGGATGACTGAGTTTAGGTGTTAGACGGGGGTTTATTCATGTGGTTTTCCTTCCTGTGCTTTGTTGTAACATCTTTTTAAACGTGTTTAACCTGTGCAGTTGCATCAAACCTCAGACACATAACCCTGGCTGTGCATAGGACATCAGTGTTCCTTTGGTGAGAAAAGGGGGAGCGGAGGTGTCCCGGTTTGGGTGGGAGGACACCAGGACAAGGGTGGTGGAGAGCCACCCCGAGGCTTTGGGGCCAGCCTCACCCACCTGATGTGAGCCACTCTGTGCTGATCTGGCCCATGGCCATTGCTGGAGTTTCACAATGAGCCACCACCAAAGGGGGGTCCAGCTCCATTTTGTGTCTCCAGAAGGTGTTTTGGGGCCCTGGGCTCAGTCTTTATGCTGGCAAACATCTAAGAGACTGGCAGGTGAATGGTGACCTCAGTATGGAAATCCCCAAATGTAAGTGATGGCAAGAGGGGATTCCTGATTCAACCACACTCGGCAACGTCTCCCTGACAGACAGAGTAATTCAGAGTATCTGCAGGGAAAACAGCCCTCTTGGCTTGAGCTGTGAAATCAAGAGCTGGAAAGAACCGTGTAACAGTTCCTCATTCATCTCTTCCCCCTCCGTCTGATGCTGTTTGTCAGATGAGGATGTGATCGCTTGCGGTTTCCTTTTGAGACATTCTTTGCACAACAAAACAAGCTGGCTATTCATGAAGGATGCCCACAGGATCATGAGTTCCCTTCTCCAGGGCTACCAGGGCCAGCTGGGCTTTCAAGTGGCCACGCGGCTTTGCAGGGGCATTGTGCATTTAACGTCGGGTTAGGTTTGACTTTTAAAAGCGGTTCTGGAGAATATTCCAGGAGAGTAAATGCTTGCAGTCATTCCTGTAGGAGCAACAGCAAAAGCGGTGCCCGGTCCCATCCGTGCAGCCATGCTCTCCAATCCGCTTCCTCCATGGAGCTCAGCAGGAGATCAGCTCCTGATTTTGTAGTCATAGGATCCCAGCCTGGTTTGTGTTGGAAGGAGTTCCAACCCCCCTGCCATGGGCAGGGACACCTCCCACTAAACCATGCCATCCAAGGCTATGTCCAACCCCACCTTGAACGCTGCCAGGGATGAAGCATTCACAACCTCCCTGGGCAACCCATTCCAGTGCCTCACCACCTTACAGGAAAGAATTTCTTCCTCAGATCCAATCTAAACCTCCCCTGTTTAAGTTTGAACCCGTTACCCCTTGTCCTTTCACCACAGTCCCTAATGAAGAGTCCCTCCCCAGCATCCCTATAGGCCCCCTTCAGGTATTGGGGCTGTTCAGCCTGGAGAAGAGAAGGCTGCGTGGAGACCTCATAGCAGCCTTCCAATATCTGAAGGGGTCCTATAGGGATGCTGGGGAGGGACTCTTCATTAGGGACTGTGGTGAAAGGACAAGGGGTAACGGGTTCAAACTTAAACAGGGGAAGTTTAGATTGGATCTGAGGAAGAAATTCTTTACTGTGAGGGTGGTGGGGCCCTGGAATGGGTTGCCCAGGGAGGTTGTGGATGCTTCATCCCTGGCGGCGTTCAAGGTGGGGTTGGACATAGCCTTGGATGGCATGGTTTAGTGGGAGGTGTCCCTGCCCATGGCAGGGGGGTTGGAACTCGATGATCTTGAGGTCCTTTCCAACCCTAACTATTCTATGATTCTATGATTCTATGAACCTCAAAGCTCATCCAGCTCCAACCCCTGCCACGGGCAGGGACACCTTCCACTGGAGCAGCTTGCTCCAAGCCCCTGTGTCCAACCTGGCCTTGAACACTGCCAGGGATGGGGCAGCCACAGCTCCTATGGGCACCCTGTGCCAGCGCCTCAGCACCCTCACAGGGAAGAGCTTCTGCCTAAGAGCTCATCTCAGTCTCCCCTCTGGCAGGTTAAAGCCCCTCGTCCTGTCCCACAGGCCCTTGTCCAAAGCCCCTCTCTGGGTTCCTTGTAGCCCACCCTACAATACAAACCGTCAAGTATTTTCTTTAAAGCCTGACCCATCTGCTGCCTTTTTCTCCCGTTTCTTAAAGCTGAATAAGTCTGTGCTCCATCCCCTGGATCACTGAGCCTTTCTCTGCAGTGTTTTATCGCACTGGGCCCAATGTTCTGGTTGGGTTTTCCTTGCAGCAGTCTGATGCTTCTAAGAGCAAAACCTTTATTAGGGGCCTGGACTCATGCAGCCAGATTGATGACTTGGCAGAGGCCTGGCAGCAGAGAGGCAGTCCCCGTAGCCTCTGATGTGCAGTAGGAAACTTTCAGGACCAGAGGTTACTTGGGCTCAGGTCCAGCCCACTCTTTATGTGCTCAGCTCTGCACCGATATCGGTCTCAGTCCATATTGCAGCAGAGCATTGTCTTTCAGCAAGGCAAATGTGCTTTGCTGAGTTGTGCCTTTGGTAAGGGATGTGCGGGGTGGTGGTTTGATGTATTAGGAATTAGGTAGTGGTTCTTGGAGGAGGGAGTGTGCTCTTTCCATCCTGGACCAGGCTTGTTTTGTTTCTGCAGAGGGATGGAGAAGGCAGTGTGTGTGCTCATGGCAAAAGGTGTATCTGTTTTTATCCAGAGCAGAAGAGCCAGGCAACAAAGAAGAACATGGCTCCAGGATTGGAACCAGATGATCTTTAAGGTCCCTTCCAACCCAAACCATTGTCAGTACCCTGCACCCTCAGGACAGAGCACTTCTGAGGAGCTTCACACCTGGGGTGAAGCTGCAGGAGCGCTGCTTTGAGGTGCTGTGGGACGAGCATTTGGGTTTGCAGAGCTACGACACACAGCTCTTGTGCAGGGCTGGAGCTGGAGCCTGGAAAGCTCTCCTGCTGGAGTAGACATCAATGAGAAACGCAAGGTGGGAGCCTGGTGCTCAGCTGGCATTGCTAGGTTAGGAACTTTGAATGGGTGCTCTCGTCACGTTAGGAGTAATTCAGTCAACCTCAGCCATGTGGTCATCAATGTACACCCTTTCCCAGCTGGTGGGCATGGTCGACATAGCCATAAACCTATTCCAGCCAGCACCATACCCCCTCTTTCTGTGCCAGAAACCATGGCAGGTCTTTGCTTTGTGGGCGCATCCATCATCCTTGTGGGAGATCTGGCAGTGCTCAAAGTAGTTCTTTAATCTTCACACCCTCCAATAAATTATGCAGATCCGTGCTGGAAATGTCCCCATGACTGACAACTGTAAAGAGAAACTGGAGAGGGACCCAGGACCTGGTTCCACCAGGATCTGAGCTGGGTGGGTGTTGAAGGAGGCTGGTCCCTTGCCAAGGGTCTAACTCATCCCTGAACAGAGTATCTGCACAAGGTATGTATGTGACTTGAGATAAGCCATAAGGAAACGCTTAGTGCCAGCTAGGATTTGACCTTCATTATCTTCCCTTCTCCTTGGGTAGCACATCCTTCACTTGCTGGTGGTGGCTGGAGGAGGGCAGGGTGCTGAGCAGGGTATCTGTCTCACTGATGCTCTCATTACAGTGGTGAAGGATGCTACCAGCACCGTTGAGTGTAAGCTACAGCAGAGGAAATTGGCTGTGGATTATTTTCTTCATGCATTACATTTCCTTGCTGTTGACGTTAATGGTTGCTTGGGTGTGCAATCAAAGCAAGGCTTTGAGTCTCCTACATCCCCACACCTTCTGGTAATGCTTTTTATAGGTCCCAAATCCAAGTGCAGTGCATCAGCAGTGGAAACATCTCACCTTAAAATGGCTGACTGTTCACACGCTGAGGCTTCCAGCTCTTTGTTCGCCTTGTGATGGCTCTGCTCAGACCACGAGGTTTCCTGAGGCACATTGTAGGTGCCTGGGCTACAGGAGGCTAAAAGCAATGGGGATGAACAGTGTGCACGTTCTGGGGTGCAGGCGGCTCGAGCCCCAGGAGGGAACACAGGTCTGTAAAGTATAATTACAGCAGTGAGCCAGGCAGCCAGGCCAGCACCTCCTTCCAGACGGCAGGAATCTGGTGCAGAGAAGGCAGATGCAGGTCTCCCAGCTTTATGCACCCTTAAAATGGTGTCTCCATCGCGGGGCACATGGGCATCCTCAGCACCCTGGGTTCCTGTGAGGGTCTGGTGGTAGCTGTGGGTCCAGAAGCTGTGGCCACACAAGGAACCTGCCCTCTCAGGCTCCCCTTTCTCTTTTTTAGGGGGAAAAGGATGGAATTTCACTCAGTCTGCCATTGCAGGGCTGCCTCTGTGCTGCTGACAGCCTGCCCATCACCTCCATCACCTCCAGCACAGTCCCTGTGGGACATCCATGAGCACAGGACACCAGGCACTGGATTACAGCCACTGCCAGAGAGAACAAAAGAAGCAAGAGGTCTTGCTTGAAATAGGGTGATGGGGGAAAATGGGAGGTTGGCAGCAAGCAAGGAAAGAGAGTGAGATGCTCTTGTGGGAAGAACAAGTCTTAATGGAAAGGATGGGAGAAAACTCTCCTCCTTCCCATCCTTCCTTGCAGATAAATGCAAAGAGGAGCACTAATGGTCTGTGCCACTGGAGCTGCTGGGGCTTTGATACTGGGGGGGGCAGGATGTGACCAACCCACACACCAGGCCGGAGACCCTGAGCTGCAAGTGGGTTGATGTGGAAGCTTTGGCAGGGGAGATGCAGTCTCGTAGCGGGGTGCCTGCAGGTTATCTGTGTTTGCACCAGCCCACCCAGCAAGAGGACAGTTTGTTGCTGGTTGGGTCGGGTTGTTCAGCCGGAAACTGGAGCGTCCTGTGGATGCTCAGGCTCCTTTGCAAGGCCTGTGGGATATGGGAGCATCCCATTGGAAAGGTGGGCAGGCTTGGGATGGATGCAGCAGCTCACATAGCAGATGCCCCTGTGCTGTGTGTGCCAGTGACCTTGGCACTGGGTCCCTGCTGTCCCTGCCATGCCTGGTCATGGGGACTGCAGCTGTGGGGACAGGCAGGAGGAGGTGGAGGAGCACCTCTACAGAGCAGGATCTCTGCATCCTTGCTCACCCATGGAATCACTGGCAGTGGAAAATCTGACCTTGGAGTTTCCCTTTCAAGCCTCTGGTGTACTGGTGGTGGGTTTGAGCGAGTGTGGTGTGTAGAGGTGGTTGGAAAAGGGTATTTGTTTGGCATGAACTTTACCATATGGTATGGGTTTTACTCCGCCCACCTACCCACGTTTTCTCAAAGCAGGTTTGTTTCTCTATCCTTTGAAGGACAACTCCAAATCTATCCTCATTAAAGTGTTTCACCAGCACCAGTTGGGGGTTTTATTGAAGAAAAGCTGTAACGTTCCAATCAGGAGAGAAAAGCCGTGCAAAGACTTGTTTGCACTGAAAAGCATGTTTTGACAGGAAGATTTCAGCCAGCACCGATGTTTTGCATCACATCGATAGATTTGCATCCATCAAATGCACACTTGCAATTCGCTGCTATTGCGGCCTCCTGAGAAGAAGCTGCGTGCCCCTTGTTGCCTGTACCCAGTCGAGGGGGTGACATGGGGGGTGGCTGAGCTCACCTGGCAGCAAGGAGGATGCTTTGCTTTGCAGAACCCTCTGGAGCTGGAAGTTAAGTGGTGAAACATCCTATTTTATCCCATTTCTGGTAATAGTTTTGTGCTTGCAGCCGTCCTGAAGCGCTCCATGGGCATCCTCCATCGACAGCCCCGTATGTGCAAACCTGTGTGCAGGCAGCCAGGACCCCTGTAATGTCCTTAATTACTAATTTAATCCTTAATCTTTAATTTACCAGAGCCCTTCCTCACCCACTGAAACCGTGAGCTCCTGGTAAGCACCTGAAAGCACTGAGAAACAGTCCAGTTAATCCTGGGAGGACTTGGAGAGGGGCTTTGGCCAAGGGCCTGTAGGAACAGGGCAAGGGGAATGGCTTTAACCTGCCAGAGGGGAGACTGAGATGAGCTCTGAGGCAGAAGCTCTTCCCTGTGAGGGTGCTGAGGCGCTGGCACAGGGTGCCCAGAGAAGCTGTGGCTGCCCCATCCCTGGCAGTGTTCAAGACCAGGTTGGACACAGGGGCTTGGAGCACCCCGCTCTATGGAAGGTGTCCCTGCCCATGGCAGGGGTTGGAGCTGGAGGAGCTTTAAGGTCCCTTCCAACACAAACCATATGGTTCTGTGCTTCTATGACTAAGTAAAACACTGTGCACTCGCAGAAGCTGAGTACAAGTTCTCCGGCCTGCCAGAGCAATAATCCCATGGAATCAGAGGTTCTCAATTATTCATGTTTTCCAGAATCCCATTATTTCTTCCAGGGCCTGTTTTATAAATGCTGCTGCTATTTCTGATGGTAAATAACAATTTTGCATTATTTATGAACAGATTTTTACAACTGCTGATGTTACAGCTGCTGCCAAAGCCCTGGGAAAATGATTATTGCTGTTTGTTGTTGTTTCTCCTTACAATGCAAGCCTCTTGTTCTGAGCATGATGAGGATGATGTGCCCGTCGTGGTGTGACGGCCGAGTGCTCCCTGAGTGCAGCGCCAGCGAGGAACAGGGTGCAAATGGAAGTGGGTGACTCAGGTTGCCATCAGGCTCATGGGTGGTGCTCAGAGCTGAGCTGAGGAGGGGATGGATGGGAACAGGACCTGGGTCATGGTTAAACTCCAAGAGGAGGAAGGTCTGGCTATCTCCTTGTGTAACCATGGAGAGGTCCATGGGATGTATATACTTTCTATCCCTGTTGGTGCTCCAGATGAAATCAAAGGTTGCGCCTGAGTTCTGCAGATGCACATTTGGAATCCCACATTTCTAGGAGGGAAGTCTCCCTTGCAGATCTGTTTGTTCTCCAGTTTGAAGGAGCATCAGTGGAGATGGTCTGAGATGTGTTTGCTAATGGGATGCTTGCATTTGGAAGTCGCTTCAGATAGGAGAAGCTTCAGCTTCATCCCAGTGCTGAAAGGAGTTTGGAGGAGAGAAATCTGAACAAAATTCCTCAGGGCAGGCAGGAGGGAGATATTTGGCATCTGCCTGGGAGTAAATATCTGTGACCACATTACATTAAAGAGCTTTCTGAAGGGTTTGCTCATAGTGGCTTCTGCTAACACTGTGCTTTGAGTGTGGGGCTGCAGGAGATGGCCCATGGCCAGGCATCAGCCATGAGATGCAGGGGACTTTGCAAAGCCCACCAGCTGCAGTTCCTCATGTGGCTCTTCTGCCTCTCTCTGTCACCTGTCTCAGTCTCATGCACCTTCAGAAGATGCAGCAGGGTGTCCAGAGCAGGAGCTACATCACACCCCAAACCCCATGCTCCCAGGTAGCCTCAGCAGCATCCTGGGGGAGCCTCTTATCTCCCTGCCTGCATACGAGGCCTCCAGCTGTGTCCTGCGGGCATGCAGGGATGCAGGGAGCCGGTGCTGGCAGCGAGGGATGAGATCAGAGGTTCCCAGCTTGCAGGAGGGGTGTCTGCAGCCTGGCTCCCTCCCTGTTTCCAGCACTGGAATCCAGCAGCGGCGCAGCTGTAACGGAGCAGGCTCCGGAGCAAATCGGAGATAAGGGAATTACTTCAGCGTGCAGCATCAGGATTGGTGTTCATTTAGGCAGCCATCCGGCTCCTTCCTGCCTGCAGGGATGTGAAACACCCTCAGGTTCCCAGCAATGGGACCACCAGCAACCCCCCTCTCCCTATCAGGGCCAAAACCAGGTCACTGGATAATGGATGCAGACGCTGCATCCTTCAACCCCTGCTGAGCCAGGTGAGAAATCATAGAATCAACCAGGTTGGAAAAGACCTTTGAGATCATCAAGTCCAACCATTACTGCCCTGCCAGTCACAGGGCAGCCTGTCCCCTGCCCCCCTGCACTGAGTGTGCTGCTCCCATCTCCCCACACTGCCGTGTCCTTGTCCCTTCTCCACCAGGCATCCAGTCCTTCCCTGGGCCAGGACTGGATGGCAGCTCAGTTATCCTCTGTAACTCCATTTCTCCCTGCTCTGCAGTGGCACAGGGGGGTTTATCGAGCACAGCCTGACAGTGGAGAGCAGAGGCTTGGCCCATCTATTTTTTTCCCTCCCCAGCCTGTCTGGGAACACCGTCTCTTAAAATACCCTGCAAATGAAGCCGCTGAAAGGCAGACAGCTCGCAGAGAAGGAAGACCTTGGTACCATCCGCCAGCTCATTCATCAGGGCCACCAACCAGATGAGAGTCAGGATCTGTCTAACAAATGCCATGTTGCCATGGAGTCAAAGACAAGATTGAATCCAATTACGTTGCTGTTGGGAAACAGAGTTCAATGTAAGCGGCAGCAAGTTGTGTTTTCTCCTTCCTCCTGCAGATCTTCTCCATCGTGGTGTTTGGCTGCATCGTGAACGAGTGCTACGTGAACAAGGACAGCCAGACCCCCATGCTGCACTGCATCTTCAACGAGAATGAGAGTGCCTGCAGCTACGGCATCGCCGTTGGCATCATCGCCTTCTTTGGCTGCATCTTCTTCTTTGTGGTGGACCTCTACTTCCAGCAGATCAGCAGTGTGAAGGACCGCAAACGGGCTGTCCTGCTGGACCTCGGCTTTTCAGGTACCTCTGGCTTTGCTGGCTTGTGAAGGATGATGCTGGCTCCATGGGCGCCATGGGTTGTGGCTGTGTCCTGCAGCTCCACGCTTGAGTCCTCCCCTCCCATGGCATGGCACCATTCGTGTGACTCTGATAGGGAGAATGGGGGTGGCAGATGGGTTGTCCCATCCAGCCATGAGCTCAAAGGCAGCAGTGAGGAAGCCGGTGTGTGGTGGCTTGGGGACAGTGGGGTATCCCACTCATCCGTGTCATTTCTGCAGTTGGAGATGTTCACTTTCAGTGAGGCCACCCAGAGAAGTGAGGCTTGTGGGCACATCTCAGAGGCCAGACAAGGCATTTTACCCTCCCACATCCCTGTGTCTGCCTCAAGTAAATGTCGTTTCATCGGTTACATCTGGGTCTGTTTTCACTTTGTGCATGTGTTTTGGAACAAAGCAGAAACACTCCTTACCACTGCAGTCCCTCACTGCCTCCAGGGCTGTGGGCTGCAGGTGGGTCTGCTGGTCCCAAAGGCTGGCACAGATCTGCTGTGCTGTCCTGGGCCCCTTGGCCAGGGGCTCATCCATGCAGGATGCCCTGAGCCGGGAGAGCCATCCTCTGCTCGGCTGCTGGGGGAATTACCTGCCTGAGCTTGAGCTGATGTTCCCCATTTCCAGGCTCTGGTGTTAGCCAAGTCTGAAGGTGATTTATCCAGAACAAGCGTTGCTGACGGCTCTCTGGCCCCAAATGAAAACATCCATCATCGCCTCCCTGTGCTCGCCTCTTGTTAAGGATGTTCTCTCCTTGCTGGAAAGCTCATTTCCACGGTGCTGGAGCGCCGGCATCCAGCTCTTGTTAGAGGATATTTACAGCTCCTTCCATGGGGCTCAGTGCCTGCAACCCTTTGAGTCAGATGGAAAGGGAACATCACATCCATCTTGTGGCTGATGCTGTGTGTTGTGGTGCAAGGATCCTGCCTTCTCCCTCCAAACAACCCTTCTCTCCCTGCCAGGCATGTGGGACCAGCACCATGCTCAATCTCTGCCTTGTTTCTCGTTGGTGCTTGTCATGGGTGTGCGTTTGCAGCTTCTGCAGCGAGCTGGGGAGGATGAGTTCTGCCCTGCAGAGCTGCTGATGTGCCGTGCAGGGGTTGTGCTCTGCCCTGGGGCCAGGCTGCAGCACCAGCGTTGGGTGTGCAGAATGCCCTGTAACTCACACTGGATGTGGATGCACTCATGCATCTGATATCGTATTTGGAACAACTGGCAAGATCAAGAGGAATAAAGGATGCTTCTTTCCTCTCCCTGCAGTCAGACTGTGCTTTGCAGCCGCCTGTCCCGTGGGACTGGCAGTGTGGCTGTTCATAGTGATGTGCTGATGATCCTTGGGAAGGGGCTGGGTTGCTCAGCATTCCGGTGCCTGAACACCCAAAATCTTTGTGCCTTTGTGCCAGGGATGCTCAGGAAAGCTGGAGAGCCTTAAAACAGCATCACTGAAAGCTGCGGGTTGTGCTGCTCCTCTTCCCAGCACTGGAAAACCTCTCTGCTCCTTACACTTGTGTGCCTGCGGCTTGCTTCTTGACTTGTTCCCTGAGCTCCTTGGCGTCAGGCAGTGCTGGAGGCTGTGATTGAATTAGGGGAGCTGCAGCCCTGGCTTGCTCAGCCAGGTTTGCTTCCAGTAAGGAGTCATCACCAGGGAGGTTTTGTTCAGCCCACAGAGCCCAGGGAGGCTGAGGGCAGAGGGCAGTCAGTGGAGGGCAGCAGGCATGGAGAGCTCTGGCACATGAAGCCCGTGTGTCCCTCAGCTCCACGGGCAGCTCCACCACATCCCTGCTCCAGGGAATGACACCCAATGAGCTGTGCTCTTGGGATGCACTGACATCCCAGGTCACTTTGATCCCAGGGAGCAGGGGTTAATCCCAGCCCGTCCCTATTCCTGGGGGATTGTGACTTGCCTTTTTGAAGCTCTCTGGCTGTGTCCTTGGGCCAAAGCATGGCCCATCACAGAATGGCTGTAAAACCATCTCCTGCTAGTGCTGCTCCCAGGGATGCAGGCTTCCTCCTGGGTGAGGTTTGCAGTATCCAGTACAAAGTCTTTAAGGAACAGGGAATAGAGGGGATGGTGAGTTGACACCGCAGTGCTGGAGCTGAGCTGGTAGCCCCCTGACACCAGTGAGCAGGCTGAGATCCCACAGACTGAGAGGACCCCATGTCCAGAGGGGCTGTGCTGTCCCTGCAGGGATCAGGATGAGATGTAGGCAAGCCAAACTCAAGGCAGGTAACACACCGGGTGACCATACAAGGTTCCTTCCGTCCCTGTTTTGCCAGCAATTCCAAACCAGCCTCCTCTAAAACAGCTCCTTTGGGCCACCGCAGGCCAAGGCACCGAGCATCGCTGCTGCCGTTTGCTTGATGTCAAGGTGTTTGTGCATCAGCACATGGGGTCCTGGCAGCAGGGGAGGCGCTGGGCAGGGACAGCACTGACCAGCTCTGTTCTCTTCCAGGGTTCTTGTCCTTCCTATGGTTTGTAGCCTTCTGCTTCCTTGCAAACCAGTGGCAACGGACGACGATGAGCATAGGGGTTTCGCAAGGAGCAGATGCTGCCCGGGCAGCCATCACCTTCTCCTTCTTCTCCATCGTCGCCTGGGTGAGTTCAGCTTCAGAGGAGGGGAGAAACCAAACCTGCTCTGGGCTCAGGGCTTGCAGGGGGAACCTGGGGCTTGGTTTGGAGAAGCGAGTCCTGGTGGGCAGCGAGGGGCTCTTCTGGGGAACTCTGTGGTCCTGCGAATAGGGATGGAACTTGTGGTTTGGTACCCAGGAAGATCAGCTCCGTCCCCTCGCTGGGGAACTCCGCACTTCCCCTTCTCCTGCGGCAGCTACGTTGTGTTCCCATTGAAAACGTGTCAGCAGGCACGAGCTGCCCTCGTTTCGGGGCCCTGCGAGCCACTTGGTTGGAGCTGAATGAGTCCCCAGGAGCAGCTCACTGCAGTGAGCTGGTCTCATGGGATGGGAGTGGGATGTGGGGAGCTCTCGGCTCATCAGCTCACCCCTGGGGGAAGCCAGGCTGGTTCCTGCTGCCAGGACATGCAGAAACCACCTTTGCTCCCACTTTTTGGTTCTGTGCACCCCCTGTGGCAGAAGGACATTTGCCATGGGTGCAAAACCCTGCAGGACCCCTTGTCCTCTGGTACCGAGGGTACCTGCACTGCTTGTGGGGCTGCACATGGAGAAGCAGGGATGGCCTCCATCCCTCTCCTCCAGCTTTTCATGGGCAGAGAGCACCCAAGATGTGCACCAACGCCACATTGCCTTAAAGGAACTGGGGCAAAAGCCAGTCTGAGGCTTTCCAGCTGCCAGCCTGGCTCCAGTTATTCACCAGTTTAACTGCTCCCCACTGTTATTATCCAACTAAATCCCTTGTAATCCCAGCTCCCCCACAGCTCTTCTCTAACGCTGCATTGCCGCCCCCAGGGACTGGGGAGGATGCTCTCCCCCATCCCATCAGCATCTGCTCCCAGCCCAGGGAGGCCACTGGGGATGCTGGTCCCCTGCTACGTGCACAGAGGATGTCTGGGATGTGTGGACCCAGCAGCAGCCCCTCCATGGGCATCACGAACAAAGCCAGGAGCAGTGGGGATCAGTAGGTAGCACACAGCCAGTGCCTGCCCCTGGCACCAGCCCCAGCAGGGCAGTGGGCTCGGGGCAGGGGCTGGGAGCTGCTCTCAGTGTCTGAGTGGCTTTTTGCACCCCCTGAGCCCATCGTTTATAAACTGATTGAATTGTTAATGAAACCTCCTGAAGTGGGATGAGCGTGGGGGGCTCACAGCTCTGCCGCCGCTTCTCCCACCCTTTGTGACCTCAATTCCAGCAACCTGGAAGCGGGTGAAGGAGTCTCGGCAGAACTGACCTATTTTGCTTTCCCTCCCCGCAGCAGATGGGGTTATTGGTGCCAAATCTGCACAGGCAGGGACTGGAGCACAGGCTGCAACCCCACACAGGGCTTCGGAGGTCAACCTGTCACATAGGAACAGCTTCTTTAGCATTAAGGGTTGTGGTTCGGGCTTGGTTTAGCTCTTGGCTATAACGGAGCAGGGCCAGCAGTGAACTGGGATGCTTGGATGTGCTCGGAGCTTTGCAGCGAGCTGGGGGATCATAGAATCATGGAATAGTTTGGGTTGGAAGGGACCTAAAGGTCATCGAGTCCAACCCCCTGCAATGAGCAGGGACATCTTCCACTACATCAGGCTGCCCAGAACCACATCCAGCCTTAAGTGCCTCCAGGGATGGCGCATCCACCACCTCTGAACAACCTGTGCCAGTGTTGTACCACCCTCATTGAAGAATTACCACCCTCATTACCACCCTCACTAAAGAGCTTTTCCCTCTCATCCAGCCCAAATATCCCTCTTTTAGTTTAAAACCATCAGCCCTCATCCCATCACAACAGGCCTTGCTGAAAAGTCTTTCCTCATCTTTCTTATAGCCCCCTTTTAAGAACTGGAAGGCTGCAATAAGGTCTCCCCAGAACGTGTGGTCCTGGGGGATGCAGCATCCTTGGGAGGGGATGCAGGATCCTGGAGGATGCAGGGTCTGGGAGGATGCAGGATCCTGGAGGATGCAGGGTCCGGGGGGAATGCAGGGTCTGGGGGGAATGCAGGATCCGGGAGGATGCAGGATCCGGGAGGATGCAGGGTCTGGGAGGATGCAGGGTCCGGGAGGATGCAGGGTCTGGGAGGATGTAGGGTCTGGGGGGAATGCAGGATCCTGGAGGATGCAGGGTCCGGGGGGAATGCAGGATCCTGGGAGGGAATGCGGGGTTCTGGTGGGGACTGTGGGGCCCCGTGGGATGCAGGACCCTGGTGGACGTGGGCTGCATCCCCCCTAACCCTCGCCCATGGCTGCAGGTGGCGCTGGCGGTGAAGGCGCTGCAGAGGTACCGCCTGGGGACGGACATGTCGCTCTTTGCCACGGATCAGTTCGGCGCCGAGCCCGGCGCTCCCTACCCCGGCTACCCCAGCGGCAGCGGCGTGGAGAGCACGGACACCTACCAGAGCCCCCCCTTCACCGAGACCTCAGACACCAACCCGAAAGGTTACCAAGTGCCAGCGTACTGAGGGGCGAGTCCTGCGGTGCCGTACCCTGAGCCGGTCGATTGCAAATGTATTCAGTCCCATTCCCTTCATGTGGCAAGTCAGTGCTGGGTTCCTTACTATTAGCTAGTTGTGCAGTGGATTCTGTACAGTGGTATTGGTTCTTGTCTTACCTGTCCAAGGGTTTTATAAAAGCAGTGTTCCCTCTAAGTCAGAAGGAAGGAAGGAAGGAGGGAAGGAAGGAGGGAAGGAAGGAAAGAAGGAAGGTTGCTACTGCATCACCTCCCCGTGGCGAACGCTGAGGAAATCTCTGCCTGAGCCTTGGCACCGGGCTGTGCCTGGGGCACCTTCTCCTGTCCAACACAGTAACGGAGGAGTTGGTCCTGATCTCGTTCTTCCAGCGCTAACACAGAATCTCATGGTGGCAAAGGGGGGGTCAGCTCCGTGCTGCTCCCACCGCAGAGCTCTCCTGCACACGTTCCATGGCAAGTGCCAAACTCCCAAAGACAGAGAAGTGGTGTCTGTGTTCCTTCTATTTGTATATATTTGCTGTACAAATCCATCTCCACGCAAGTGGTTCGCCCTTACCTTAGGATGCTGGCGGCACGTGGCAGGTTGGGGTTATGGGGAAGAGCCCGTTTGCTTCTGCACCTCAACAGGGTTCTGGTTGAGGATGTGAAGAGTGACTGTTGGAAACTGGAAACCAGCTCAGCAATAGGCGGCTGCTTGTTAGGAATAGGCTTTCATCAGCAGCACAGAGCTGTGTGCTGCGGTTCCACTTCTTCCCCGGGGGGCTGGGACGGTTTGGGGATGCACTGATGGTTTCTGGTTGGCAACGCAGGGCACTCACTGTGCTCAGACCCGGAGCTGCCAGCACAAAGGCCTCAGCAGCTCAAAGCCCAATGCAGTCAGGAGCAGTCTTGGACTTGTGTTTTTGTACTGGGAGCAGGCACTGGTTGTCGCCAGCTGCAGCGGAGCCTTAGGTGGGGACGTTCCTTGAGCCCTTGTCCCTAGAAATGAGGAATTCAGGAGAATCGGAACGGCTTTAGAGGCTGTTGAAGTCCATTGTGAGGGGACCCTGTGTTTGAAAGCAGTGGCAGAAGAGAGGGAATGAAAAGCTCCCAGGAAAGAGGCTCAGTTTTGGATTCAGCTGCAGAATTCCTGTCTTGGCGGAAGTGTGTAAACCCCAATAGGTCCCTGCCAGCTCCCTGCCTGCTGTCCCTGCCTGCTGTCCCTGCCTGCTCTCCCTGCCTGACCGGTGGCTGTTTGTCACTAAGGACTGAGCAGAGGAGCTGAGACTCGAACCCCAGCCCCATCCTTAGGGGAGGGCAGGAATCGCGTGCTGCTTCCTGACCTGGTGGCCACCATCCCCAGCTCTCCCTGCAGCTCGGCACAGCTCCTTCCTGCTGCATCCGTTAACAACAGCGACTCTCATCACGAGGGAGCATCCCCAGTGACCAAGTGCATTCCTTGAGCACTGTTCAGGCCGGGTTAAATGTGCATTTCCAGCCAGGATGGTGCTGAGCTCCTCCCTGATGGCACCGGAGCCGCACCGGGAGTTTCCAGGCAGCGTTTCCCAACCTGGATCCTCCTCCCGCGCTGCTGCAGCCTCCCCATGTGTGGTGGCACCAAGACCTTGGGTCCTGCAGCGGTCCCCACCATAGGCTTTCCCCCCAGTGACAGCCGAGGAGGTGTCTTCCCCTACAGAGAAGCTTTGCACCCACTCGGAGGCCCAAAAGCTATTGGGGTGCATTGGGCAGAGGCAGCAGTGTGAGCAGGGGATGCTGCTGTGCTTTATCAGAGGTGTTCCTTGCTTGGCTAATACAAGGGGCAAGGAAGAGGTGACAGTGCCAGATCCTTGCATGAAGCGGACCAGGAACACCCAAACCCCAATATTCTATAACCTTAAACATATTGGACCCTAAATATAACCCTAAATATGGGTCCATCTAAATTGGACCCCGTGGATGTTTCTAGAGTCAGATTTGCTGGGAGATAAAGAGAGGCAAAGGGGTTTAATACAGGGTACGGTAGAACTGTAGCAATATTTTCCTTAGAGGGAACACTGACATTTTAGCAGCACAACCAGTAACTCGTGTTAATATTTTAGCAACAATAGAATCAATTTAAGTGTTTAAATTGATCGTACGTGAGGTAATGTCTGTTCGGTACATTGTAGTTTTCTAACTATATACCTGTGCCAGAGTTTCCTTGTAACCGTAACCAACTAAAGCTCTGTCTGAGTGCAGGATGCGTCCTGCCCCCTGGTGTACCCACGCTCAATATTACAAGCTCTGAATGTACGCACCGAGGGCTGCGTTGCCTTTCTTTCCTCCCCCCCCGCTCCCATCCGCTGCCCGTGGGGACCAGAAGGGACCCCCCCCCCCCCCGCTCCGTGAACGCTCTTGTGCCATCACTGACCTTGGGAGCAGCAGCGGGGACATGGGACGACTCCAGCAGGATGAGGTGTCTGCGGTCAGCAGCAATCACATCTCCCCAAAGGCAGCGTTTCACCACCTGTGAGTGGCAGTGAGGACGTGGATGTGTTTTGCTGGCAGGAGAAGAGGAGGAGGAGGAGGAGGAAGGGGTTTGAGCATCCAGGAGCAGCAGGAAGGCAGGATTACTCCTTGATTAAATGGGAATAACGTGTCCGACCACATCAACAGGCACCTTGAGGAAGCTTAACCCTTCAAAACATCAGTCCCCATTGATGGAGGGGACAGCATCCCAGCGAGGTATATGGGAAGGATCAGGCTGCTCTGCAAGCAGCAGGTACAGGCAGGCAGCCCACAGCTGGTGTGTGTTTTCTATGGGATCATGGCATCAGCCCGCTGAGGCTCTCAGCCAGGCAGGACAGGCCAAGCCATCATCAGTGTGGTACCACAGCACACCCCTTGCATGGAATCCTCCGTCCTAGCTCTCCATGAGTTCCCACAGCATCCACGCCTGCCGTGCCGGGTGTTGCTGTCACCCATCGGCGTGTTGCAACCTGTCAGGCAGACCAGTGTGCGCAGGTACAGCCCGTGACCAAACACAACCTTACAGTTAGAGCTGGGCCCATCGCTGTGATAGCTGTGGTGATCTGAGGTGCAATAAGTGGAACATCAATCTCTGCACTGCCCTCTCCCCTTTCTTTACCCCCTGCACACTTGCCTTGGTACAGCAGCACTTCCTGCCTTGTCACCATCCACACCATGGCCTAAAGGGACACCAGGGCTGTGCTGTCCTATGGCCCCTTGGCTCTCCTGGCGCTCTGCAGCTTGCCAGGGCAAGGCTGTGCTGCTCTCAGCTGCCTGGTGCTGAGCTTGGGTGCCAGGAACAGTGCAAACCAGCCTGGACCTTCCCTGGAGATGGGTCTTCAAATGGCCTCATGCTGGGAGTGTGACAACGCAATTCCCCAGCCCCAGAGTTAACCACAGCACGAGCTTTGTGCATTGATTGGAAGCATATTAAGAGCTTTGGAAGTTGGATTTTTCCCAGCATTTGCAGCTATTCCTACCCAGCGGAAGCTTTGCTTGACTGAGCACTTGGTACCTGCATTAGATGGCTCTGTATCACGCAGCTTGAGCAGACCCTCCTTGCAGGCCTGCCTGCAGGCCATTGGGCTTCCAGCGCCTGCACCCGTTGCAGGGTGAGTTCCCCATCAGCTCAGTGATGATTCCAGCAGTTCCTTATGGGAGCACTCACAGCCTCCTCCCTCTGCAGCCACCCCTGCACGGCTACAAGGTCACCTAAACACCACTAAGCCAAGTGCTGTCATGCTCCAGTCCTTAGGAAATCACATCACGACTGTGGTGGGCTCAGTCTTTCCCTCAGGAACAGCTCCTGTAGGTATCCATAGGCTCCCTTCCAGCCTTTGCTTTCCCAAAGTGTGTTGGGAGAGCACCCAGGGCTGCTCCTGCTCCTTCCTCGTGCTCCTCTAGACAGCATCTGAACCTGTGTGTGACAGAGCATCCTCTTCCCCCATCGTGAGGCTCAGGATCAGCCCTCACTGCATCAACCTGAACCCCACATTCAGCTGCTGGTCCTTAGCTGCAAGAGGCATTTACACCTCTCCTTCCTCGAGTTTTCCTATCGAACCGATGCCAAACGGGGTTTGCAGATGTCGGGTTGGGGTTGCAGATGTTGGGTTGGGGTTGCAGATACCTCTGTATGAGCAGACGCTTCCAGGAGGTGCAGTTGTCACTAACCTTATGTGCGGTGTAGTATCAAGTGTATGGAACCAAGTTACAAATGTTTACAACTTTTGTATATATTATATATATATAAAGCTATCTTTTGGGGGAACAAGCTGTGATGAGGGATTTCCAGTGTCCGGGTACCCACTGCAACTTATTTTCAATAAAGACTTAAAAACCCAATCAAAGCGGCCTGGAAAAAGCCTGTGGTCATCTTTTATTTCATCAGGTGAGCACAAGGAGCAAGGGAAGTGGAGCTTGAGCCTCAAGGGAAGGTCCAGCCAAGGGGAAATAGTGGCTGCTGCTAAGGAAATGAACAGGAACTCAAGGGAAGAGGTGGGAGAAGCTCCCTTGAACTTCCCAAAGTGAAGGGAGCAATGGGAGCAGAGCTCCCGTCACACACTCATGCGTTTCATGCAGCCCGAGAACCCTCCCCAGCCCGTTTCGGGCCCCTGTGCTGAATGCAGCACATCCGGGTATCCAAAGCGGTCTTAAATTATCCAGGAAAGAAACCAAAAGCACCTTGCAGCAAGCAAGAAAACCAAGGAACCTCCCGTAGCTCTTGGAATGCTCCAAGTTCAATGTCATAGGAACGATGCAGTGTTTTGTCACTAAAGCTCACATAAATTAATCACATCTTTAGTCCTACGTGATATAAAGAACTAAACCTGGTCTGGAGGGATGGGACAGAGGCAGACACTGAGGTACAGCTATGGAGGGAGGGCTCCTGGCACCCGCTGCTGCTGGAGGAGGAGCTTCAGAGCATGAAGAGATTCCCCTCTCGGCTGCCAGCGGTGGGATTAAGGGATGCTGAGCAATGAAAGCAAAGCTGCTCCAGAGCGGTGGCACCGAGGCAGGGCCAAGCAGGACAAATGATCCTTGGGTAGCACAGAGCACTGGGAACAGAGAAATGCACTTCAAGGCACTGCAGATGAACACGGTGAGTGATCAGCAGCATTTAATGGCCCAACGCACTGAGGTCTGGAGCTCCCACCATTAATACAGGCAAGAAAGGAGGAACATGGCAGTCGTTAAATAAAATCACTGTGAAGTGCTTTACCAGAGGTAAAGCCTCAGCAACACTCTACATGCAGTGCTACAAAAGAAGATTCCGTGAAGAACAGGGTAGGTAAAGGGCAGAGGCAACTTCAGGTCTTCCCCTTCAGCTCAGCACTTGATCAGTCCCGTTCTTCAAGCAGCAGAATGGATGCTGGTTTCAGACAGGAATGTTTTGCTCCTGCTGTTCACGTGGCTGTTGTGGGCTCATCACCAGCGAGAAGCATCTCTTCTGCCCCCCCGTGCCCCTGCCTGCTGTGATCCCTGTGGTCACATGAGCAGCTCAAAAAGAAAAGGACATGATAAAGGAAGCCACTTTTGTGTCTGTTATTTCAGTAATTCACAATCTTCCCCCAAACCCCCCAAAAAAGAAAGAAAGCCCCAAACCAGATGCTCATTCCCCTATTGTGTCCCCTGCCAGCCTTCAGATCAGAGAGTATTTTCCCAGCTATTGCATGTTACAGGAGGAAGGTGGCCCCTTCCTGCCCACCCGGCGCTTGGAGCCTAATTCTACTCAGGCATTTTGGAAGCTCAGACTTTGGCTGCTCATCAGCTCCGGCGCAGTCCAGTGATCCCTTTGCATGTGTGGAGCACACCGAGGGCTCTCCGGCAGTGGTTCCCTGCCTGTGACTAATCCAGCACCGGCGCTCGGCCGCGCTACGCTGCCAAACCTCATCCCAAGGAGCACACCTCCACAGACAGAGCCTGCTTTATTGGTCACCGGCAAAGCTAACTGATGATCCTGCTGATGGCTTGTAAGGATGGGAACTCCTCATCCTCCATATGCAACGCTTTATGGGTGCCGACGTCCTGCTGGGTCAGCACTTGCTTACACGTCGGGCAGATGGAGCAGTCGAGCTCGGAGCTGGAGTCCGTTTGCCAAACGTTCCTTTTGTTCTTTTTGGGTTTGCTGGAGCTTTGTTTCTCTTTGAGTCTGAAGTCGTTGTGAGCAGAGAGCAGCTCCTGCTGCTTCGCCGTGTCCGGCAGCAGCACCAGCAGCTCCTTAAAGATCTTCCTGAAGTTCTCCCCGAGCAGCTCCCGGCAACTTCCGTAATACTGGGCTGCGGAAATGAGACCCTTGGGTGGAAACAGAACTGGATTAATGAGAGGACAGGAAAAGCGAAGCCAGGGATGTACGAAAGGCCCCGTGGCATTCACTCCTTGCCCAGAGGAAGGTCCCAGCACCGGGAAGCTGCTGCTCACTCACCTGCCTGAACTGCCCCGAGTGGGTTTTAAACTTATTGAACTTGGACTCGTCGCTCTGCAGGAATTCCTTAATGGATTGGATGAGCTGCATGTTCCGTTGCTGGAAGTTTTCAGGTATCAGGTACGACCCAGGGCAGGGTTTTGGCCTGGAGTTGGAAAGACCGGAAGTGACTCTGACATTGCTTCGTGTCATGCAAAGACATAGAACATAACACAGGCTCAGGAGATCACAGACCGGTTTGTGTTGAAAGGGAGCGTAAAGCTCATCCAATTCCAGCCCCCTGTCATGGGCAGGGACAGGTTCCACTGGAGCAGGCTGCTCCAAGCACATACACAAGATATACCTTACATGGCTGCTCTCTTCCAGAAGATGCATCCCCTTTCCCAACCCAACTACACGTGCAATTGCTGTTGGCAGCACAAAGCTGCCTTAACAGGACAATGAAATGCATCCTGCGGGATCACTGTATCAGATTCCAGCTCTACCTGGGGAGAGTATTGCAAATGCAAGTTTAACACAGCTTTGAATAGCAGCTTTGTAAGTGAGGTTCACTAAAGAGATGTGAGCAACAAAGACCGCACCATGAATAAACCCAAACAGATCAATGCAAATGTCTCTATTAAAGTCACACCAATCTTCCCATCCCTTTTGCCATGAACTCATCTCTCCGGAAAGCTCAGAGCAATAAAGGCATCACTAAGGTGAATGGGCTGCAGCTCCTCACTCCTGGGGCTCCGACACAATCAATGGAAAGGCTCTGAAATCCCCCAAAGCTGCAGATATTCAACTCCAGAAGAGGCTCAGGTCTGAGCCGCCCCTTTGTGCAGGGTTTCATTGCCTCGGATCTGCCTCCACACAATGCCCGTGCTTCCTTTTCCACAGGTCTCCCGAACCCAGCCCACAGCAGCCACAAGACTCCCGATGGGCATCAGGAAGCCTTGGCCTGTGTCAGGACCTGCTCTGAATAACCCCAAGTGTTTCATGCGTTGTTTGAAGCCCCCAGAACAGAACAGAGATGTAATGTGGAAAGCAACTCTACCCCAAAGGACTTCTACTTACTCTTTCAAAGACGTAGTGACAGGTTCAGAGATGGTGGTGGATGGAATGACAGCAAAACCTGGAGGGGGTTTACTAACAGGCACCGACAGTCCTGGAGGTGGAGGAGGATTCTTTAATAGCACCACAGTGTTAAAGCCTAAAGGAAAGCAGAGACGGGGCAAGAAGTTAGAGCACCACCATCTACAATCACCACCAGTGGGCTGGTGCACTCTCCCGAAGGAAAAAGCCCTGCAGGCATCTCTATTGGAAGAAACCTGAAAAGCAGAGGTGGAAATCTGCTGCCTTAACAGTCAGGTCAAGGAGCACTGCCCAGGGGCTGTTACTCTACAGGGAAAGTGCTTTAAATTAATCTCCATTTTCAATAGCAAATGATATTAAAAACCCCAAACTCACAATGAAAAGCACTTTTGCATCATTAAAGCGCCTCCAGAAGTCACCCCAGCACGAGGCAGCGTGTGCTGTAGCAGTATCTGCAGAGCAGCACAGGCAAACCAGCTACGCTACATCTGATGGGCTGCTTTCATCACAACCATTGTCAAAGTCACGTTTGATGCTGTGGTACTCCGGCTCCACACGATTATGGCGCTGCTAAAAGCAAGGGCATTAAGTCTCTGCAAGCACTGAAGGAAGGTGAGCAAGGAAGCCAAGTGACAAGCGCCAGCAGGCACCGGCCACAGGCAGAGAGATGCCCTTTGCCCGCAGGGGCTTTTTACCTCGCTGGTGAAGCAGAGCACACAGATGTGTCTGTCATGACTCAGAAAGCAGTGACAGGTAAAGGCTGCTCATGTGTGAGCACCCCGAGAGCAGACACCTGCAGCTGCTTGGAGCAGTCCCCCACCACTGCCACTGCTTCAGCTGTGATTCACAGAGGACATTCAAGCTCTTCGACGTCCCCCAGGCTGCCTTTTTAGCTTCAAAGGCTGACCTAGACATGGTGGCAGAGCTGCTCCTCACACAGCCAGGAGGAACAGTTTGTGTCTCAGCCACATCCCACACTTCTCTCAGCTACCTCCAAGCAAAGCTCACCGTGCCCTGGAGCGCTTACCTGGTGGCGGGGGCATTCTAGCTGATCCTGAGCTCCCAAGAGCTGGGAAGTCTTCCTGAGGTAAAGGGCATTTGTTAGTCACTGTGGGCTTTTTAAGGCCAGGGGGCTCTTTGGGTGTACTACAGACCACTAACAGCTTCTCTGAGTGACCATTCATGACGGCTGTGGGTCTGTCAGGGCTGTGAAGAGCAGAGGATGATGCATTTGAGGTCTGCTCTGCTTCTGGCAGCTTTTCAGTGGATGCCCTGGGGAAGGCTGTCTCCTGTGACAGGCGTGGGGACGATGGCCTCTGCTTCTCAGCCCCCACCTTCTTCTTCTTGCTCACTTTCGTAAAGGTTTGTGAGGTAGAAGCTGCCAGCAGGGACGACACATCAAACATGGTTGGTGTGTTCCTGATCTCCTGGGTTGTCAGGCCACTACCGCTGTCTTCATCGTCTGACTGCGAGAGTTTATTGCTCTTCTTACTTCCTTTAGTGCTATTCAAGGAGGAGGAGGGTTTTTTGGCTGGCTGATTTACACAGGGGTTACTAATGGCTTTGACCACACTCTTACTAGTACCATTGTTCCACGCAGACGTAATGTTAGTTACTGTTTTACTGTTAGGCCTCATTTTGGACACCAGAGCTGGAAAATCCTCCTCTTGGAAAGCTGTTTTCTTTGCAGTCGTTGTATAGGTCAAAGACATCCCAGAAGAGATGGTGGGTGCTGCAGAGGATGACAAGCTTGGGAAATCTTCCTCTTTAAGTTTAACCACTGCTGGCTGGCAAGAGCTGTAAGAGAGGAAAAGCACCTCCTGTTACACCAGTGCTGCAGAGACAGCACCGCTCCGACAGGCAACTCCACACCTCTGCACCCTTCCTCTATCACTCAGGGGCACAACTAACCCGATGTTACAGGATGCAAATGTGCTCAGGTTTATGTTTGAGCAGTGCCTGGAATGGATGTCCTCTTGCTGGGTCACCAGGACCATGACAGCACACCTCACCTTGACCACACAGCTGTACACACAGGCGCAATTGAGCTGCCACATCCTGCAGAGACATTCCTCTAATCATCACCTCCTTCAGAAGGTGATGAATCTTAACTCCTTCCAGACAAGCTACAGCGTTAGGGTGGTTAGAATGGAGGACATGGAGAACCTCCCACCACCAAAAGATCAAGCAACGACTGCTGGCATTCATGTGGGTGAGCAGCACAGAACAGCTCGAGGCAGAAGGGGACCAGGGCAGGGGGGGAGCATTTGTGCTTTAAGTGGTGTGCAAGATTACTCTCTCCAGAAGGACACCACACCAGGAAGTTTCCAAATGTGGTTTCTCCTGGCTGCAGCCCTGCCCAAACTTACCCTTGTAGAGGTCCCGCTGCTGAACCGATGGCTGGGAAGTCATCCCGGCTTAAAGCACCATTAGCAGCTGCTTCTTTTGGAACGGGGACAAAAAGAGACATTTTCAACTCAAACCCATTCACTTCAGAGCAGAGGCTATCAATGAACATGACGGCAGCATTAACAAGTCCTATTTTCACCAGCTGGTGATGTCATTAACTGTGACATTCCAAAGGAATGATTTCAGTCTGTGCATCACCACTTCCTTCCATTAACTGCATTCACCATTATGTCACCCTGTCCTGGCTGCAGCTTTCATGCCACTTAACATGAGCAAAGTGTTCGTATCCACCAAGTACTTTGTGAGGGAACCTTCTACAGACCAAGAAGCCAATGCCCTAGCACTCTGCTCCTCACCTCTGCCAGTGGTGAGCACTCAGCTGCCTGCATAGGCTCAGGATGCTCATCAGAGCCTCAGTGCTCCATCTGATGGACGCCAATGCTCCTCTGTTTGGAAAGCTGCCCCTTGGAGCCAGCCCATCACACCTCTGCTGCACAGATGCCCAAGCTGCTCAGCAGTTAGCTCCTGGACAGTCATTTTATATTGAAACATAACCCATTCCCATGTAGATTTGCCTTAGAATCCAAATCCCATGCTGCGGACTCATAACATGCACACAGCAGAGGCTGGACGGGCCACTGGCAGAGACAACTTTGCTTGTCATCCCCAGCTGAGCTGCACCCATTAACCACAGAGCTCTCAGCCCATACTTAAAGCATATAATCTTAAAGTGAAATCCTGGTATAGGAACAACAAACCAGTGGTAAATGCATTGGAGCAACACTACTATCAAAACACCACTGCGTTGTACTTATTTGGGGCAAACTGGACGTGAGTCAAACCAGTTAAAGGTTTGCTTTCACCAGTTATAAACCTTTACTGGGAGGAACTTGTTCTCAAACAAGCAGAAACTCAGCTCAAGCATCACAATAAATCAGTTCTTACATGCTAGAGTAGGAAATGGCAATTGTTACTCTATTGATTTGGATGGAACATCACACATACTGTTGGACATTAACTGCACCTGAGATTTCTACCCAGCTCCACTTCAAGTATAACCTGCTGCAGGAAAGCCAGCCCACTTGGACATATTCCACCACGATGCCATGCTGTTGGATTAAGGTTCTGCATAGCCCTATCCACATCCAGCTTCAGAGAACCCTGCATGGCATTTCCTGCTTTCACCAGGCTGATCTCCAGACCCATCCCGCTGCACAACGTGTTCCACACTAACCTGTAGCATCGTTTGAAGACTTTGGCACACGTTTGGAGCTGAGAACCTCAGAATCCCTCATGTCCTCCTTTCTACCTCTACTGCTGCCATCCTCCTTGTCTTCCACCCGTTTTTTCTCCTCTTGCCTTTTAGCTGCCACAGAGGCCCTGACGGCGGCTGCAACGTCTCTGTCTTCCTCCTCCCTGCAGGACAGGGCAGATTTCCTTGGTCAGACATTAAGCATTACCAAGCAGCTTTGTTTCACTCCAGCTCTACCTTTCCAGTCAGCTCTGGTGCAGGGTCTGAGAAGGCTCAAACAACCCCACTCACTCCAACAACCCTGGCACCGATGGGTGAGACAGGCAGCACTCACCCCCTGGATTTACAACCTTCTACATGTGCTAATGACAATCCAGGCCAGAAGGAACTGGGGTGAACTGAGAGACAGTACATGTGGACACCCATCTCTCCCACTCATTTTCAAACATATGAAATCACATTTGTAGGCCACAGTAATTCTTTGAAGCATGGTTTGTCAGGAACTCTTCACACATGCATCAGCCACATGTGATACTAACAATACAGATGGTTAGAGATGGACTTTCTCCACCAGTGATATCACCTGTAATGAGCCAGCTGGAAAACGAAGGCTAGAAGTATAGTACGTACAAAGCACGAAGTAAATCCACTCGGACCAAGCACGTAGTCAGCACGCAGGCATAGACTGAAAGCTAGTTCTGCTCTCAGCTAAGGATTCAAGAGGGAGGCCTCTGAATTTTGTACTCACTCCCTCACTCCTGGTGCACCCAAACACTGTTAATGGGTAAGCAAAACACCCACTGTGCTACTCACCTCTTGTATCTCCAGCTGCCTCTTCTGTTCTGCTGACTTCCTCGGCCACCCAACCTGGCTGACCTCCCTTGCCTGTTGTACCTGTCAACTTCTTCATAGTCCTCTCCGCTTACAACACCTAAACAGAAGGGATGGTTGATCGCTCTCAGTTATTTCTCTGGGCATGAAAGTCATTAATCTGGGCATTAACTCAGTTATTAATCAGGGCATCACACCCTACCTCAAAAAAGCAGAATTACCCCAGTACAAACAAGTCTATCCTGATTTCTTTCTGATGATTAAGCAGTCTGTATAGCCTTCAGGATTGCTGCATTACAATACAGTTTGCATTGTATGGATTCATGTATTGGAACCTGTGAGGTGAGTTTTGGCTAATTTTGGTTTTATGCAGCTCTATACAGTTCCACAAAGAAGTTATGGATCTATTGATCTCTGCACACCTAAGGGGATATGCTACTCTGGCCTATGGTCTACATTCATCACTAAGTTTATGTTAAATGTAACAGAAGTCATTCATATAATTACAAACTGGAGCAGGAAGTCAGCAATTTCCCTACAATTATGTATCTTCATTAAATCCACAAAAGGGGGAAAAAATGGCAACAATTCAGGTAGGAAGAGACCTCTGCGTATCATCTGCTCCATCCCCTTGCTCAAAGCAAGGCCAGCTCTGACACTACATGAGATTGCCAAGGGCCCTTCAGGTTCCTCTCCAAGGACCAACTCTGCAACCTCTGAGGGTGCTGCCCAGGACTTGCCCACCCTCTTTGCACAGCACCATCCACCAGATGTCCTTGAAAACCCCTCAAAGCAGTAGAACGAACGTGTTCCCATCCGCCTCATACCCACTCACCCTCATTCCTCCTCTGGTGCCGAGAAGCATAGTTGAACTGCAGGTCTATCTGCCGGTTCTGCCTGGCCTCTGCCCTGTTCTTGCTGTGGCAGGCTGTTTTGTGAGCTTTGTAGTCTATCTCAGTGCGGAAGGCATGGGTGAACTGCTCTGTGCTGCACCGGCCCTCCTCGCAAAGGAAGTGCTTCTCACGGAAGTGCTCCCGGAGGTATTCGTAATCGCTGGGAAGAGAAGAGGCTGAGCTGCAACCTTCCCAACACACTCTATGGATGCTGCATGGCCCCTCCATCAAGATAAAGACAAGTCACGGTGGTTGGATCTTTATTACCAGGCAAGCTTTCAACTAGAACCACTTGTGCACAGTCAACACAGAGCCTAATGCGTGATCCCAGAAGTTAACCTGGACCTACTCATCGCATCCGGCTGCACATAAGGGACGTATTTCATACAAGAAAACTTACTTCTGTCTAGTTTGCATTGAATTGTGGAGCATTAGAGTTAACACACTAAGCTGCAGGGAGCTGCTGCCATGCTGCAGAACGCAGCTTTTCATGTTGAACATTACCAAAGACAACTTGAAGACATGAATAGACAGAAAGTGATTCCTCTGCTGCTGGTCTGAGGAACAAGAGGCTGCAGCCAACCTGCTCACATGCCTGCACTCTGTCTTCAGGCCCTTCTTCCCCCCCAGATCCAAAGCAGATCCAACAATCTTCCCCCAGCGTTTAAGCAGCAGGAAGAGGAATAAGCTCTTGCACGAACCTGTAGTATTCCTGAGCACCATCGGAGTCACAGAAATGACAGAAATAATGGTCTCTCCTGAGGTGTTTCAGTAACTCGTCGTTGTCCAGGTAACGCTCATCACAGAATTTACACAGGGGATGCCCGCGGTGGGAGGTGTCATCTGGATCCCCATGGATCCGATGGCGAGCCAGGTCCTTTCGGGAATACCATTTCCGTTCATACGTAAAGATCTGGAGAAACAGATAAATACGTATTACTTCTTGGGAACAGAGACCTAACTGGAACAAGCTGGGCTGTGCACAACCTCTTTGCTTGCAGGAGTGGAAGATTCCCTTCAGAAAGATGCAGTTTGCCAACCAACACCTACAACTTTCAGGGAATAGGAAACAAAACTCAAGTGACAGATCCAGACCAAATCCAACTTGCTTTTCGGTATGAACACTGGATCAGATCCGGTTCATCTTTTCCCCTTTCACATGCCTTCTGGTGCAGTAACATAATGCAGCAAACTAAATTATAATCGCTGGTGGGGAAAACTCCTAAATATGTCCTTATGTACATGCAGTGCTTTGCATATTTGAACTAAAAAAGCCCATAAACCACAAGTGAGCTCTTTTACTTCCCTCACATGGCAACTACCCCAGATAGCTACACGCAAAGGATACAGGGAGCAAACTTCGTGTTATCAGCCAACCTTCTGGCCCTACCAACACACGAGCTATTTTGGTAGGACCGGTTCTGAAGATGCCAGGAAGACCAAGAGAGCCTTGAGAACAGAACCTCCTTTATCTCTTGCTGGACAAGGGCTGGTGACTTGTTCTGGGTAGAGCTTTATTTGGCTTTGATCAAGTTTAAGAGCTCCTTTTCAGTGGGAACATTTTATCTGTGAAAGCAGAATCTCTGCACCACTCTGGAATTAAACCAAGTTCTAACACAGGCTGTGCGTTCTCAATGACAAACGTGTTCTGTCAGCGCTGGCTGCTTCGGCGCCACGGAAACACCTCAGCACCTGAGCTCAAAGGACACTGCACCCCAAAGGAATGCTCCTCCCCTCCCCTGAACGCTTCCCTTGAACTAGCTCCAGTGATTGCAGGACCACAGGAAAGAGGCACATCAGTCCACTGAAAAATAAGCCAGGTCAACCGGATCGCTTCTGGTTCCTGCCCCTTCTAGCAGCAAACTACAGCTCAGCTCTGGCATAAAGCAACCGTGGCACTTCCCCGAGTTGATATTGAATTGGTTTCAAAGAAAACACACAACCCCATGTGTAATGAATTCTAAATACATGCATTCATGCATTAACTTCCCTCCTCCCGCAATAAGGAATGCTGACAGCTATTAGACACACAGGTTACCAGTCCCAGAATTCATTTAGCAGTAGCTGCTGATTTTGTCCGATGTGCAATTCAGAGCACAAAACCCATTCCAGGTTCCGCTCTAAGCGGAGTTCTGACTTTGGGACTGTGAAAAAGCATCACCTGATGATATACCACCAGCCCTTCCCAGGTAAGTTTGGATGGGGTTAAGAAGAAAGGATGCTGGTGATGGCAAGATGAGCAGTTCTGAGGCTCAACACATTGCCTTTTCAGCCACTGACAACTCAGCTTGCCTGCATCTGTTTTATCTTCAGCAGGTTGTAAAATACATTTAAAGCAGCCCCTGGTCACATTCTGGGTGCACAGAGGCCTCAATTGCAGGCAACAGCGAGTTTCATTTCCCAATCAAGCCAACAAGATACAGGAAATTTGCTCTGAACAAATAAATGCACCAATGAAATAGAATTATCTTTCATTAAAGCAGAGGGATGGATTCTCATCATATACAGGATCTAACTGTAAATGCCACGTTGACTTTGAGCTGAGAAATCAATCCATCACTCCGTGGTGCATTCTGCTTCCTGAACTGGCACCAAATACTTCCTTCAGTTCCAGTTTTAGCTCCTAAAGTTGTGACAAGTATAACTCTGAACAGGCATCAGATCTCTACCATTAGAGTGGTGATAAAGTCCGCCTACGAGTCAGGATTGACTTTCCACCACACCACTGGGGTTTGGTATTTACACGTGGAGAGGAGCCAACATCAGAATGTTTTGAATATGGTTGGGTTTAATTTACCATTCAGTGCATTGAGAACCTCCAGGCCTTCTCCATTAATCAGTTTATGGAAGAAGACGGACACAAAACACAGCAACCGGCCTCATGCAGGCAGACAGGGGAAACTTTGGGTGCTGTGCAGCCATTCCTCTCTTCCCACCCCCCAAAGGACTCCTGCAGGTTGTGCAAGGAAGCATCCCTCCCTCCCACATGTTGAAGCAGAATTATCTCACCTTTAAGTGTTTAACACAGAGCTTGCAACAGAAGAGTTCATGCTGCTTCCTCATGTGCTGTTCCAGATCAGCAAAGGTGTTGAATGGCTTCACATCTGGACACAAAGAGCATTTGTGCTGCAGCAGCTTCCTAGGGGACAAGAAAGGCTTCCTAGAAATGATGCAATTCCCTCTCAGCAGCCCCATACCTGTACCGAAACCCGAACGTTGCCTCAGTGGCAGAGGCTGTGTTTTTACAGCTCCCCAGCAATCGGTAATGAGGTTAGCGGCCTGCTTGTTCCAGGAATACTCTGTCATACAGCAGGAACGGAACAGAACACAACCAAATTACACAGAGGCTTAAGCAGTAAAAGAGCTGAGTGGTCACAGGGTAAGTAACACACTGAGTGTGCTGTACCACATCTGTGCAACAAGCCTCTGGCTTAAACTGAGGATCCAGCTGATGCATGCAACACTCACATCCAATTTGATTACCCTTTGTACTGCCGGAAGCTGAAGAATACAGTGGGGAGAGATGAACAGAAAAGGAAGGGGGGAGCAAACAAAAACCCCACGATGATTCCCACCAAGAGCTGAGGACGCAGCACTGGGCTCAGTGGCAGACCCCATTCCCCTGCACTGGCAGGGGGTTGGAACTGGATGTGGTCTAAGGTCCCTTCCAAGCCAAACCAGTCTGTACTTCTGTGAGTCTACCTAACAGCAATTCAGGCTTCACTGATTCCCGCAGCAGCCATGCAAGGCATGAAAAGCCTTTCGGCAAGTTTGCTCTTGCTAAAGTAACAAAAAGCAATTTTTATTGCCAGAGCACCGTGTCAGTGAATCCAACACTCCAGCCCTGAGGAGCTGCTCCCTTTGCCACCCATGGCACTGAGCGTTCCCCCTGACTGAGCCGCTCCAGCCCCTTGTCCCTGTGCTGTGTGTCACCACCAGCCACTCCAGTCCCACAAAACAAACCCACACTGTTCTCTATAGCACGCATTTTCTGCCACGTCATGCAGATCAGAAGATGCTGCTGCAGGGACAGGTTACAGGAAGGATTCCAGGACTCACCTGTACAGTGCATAAACATCTCCATCTGTAAAATAAATGTCATATTTCTTCTCATGCTGCAGCTGGTTAAGTGCTATTGTAGAGAAGGACGTGAGCTTCCGTCCGAAGACGACCTGCAGGACAGGCAGCACAGGATCAGTGGGAGCACGCTGGGGCTGCAGCCTCTGGGGGCTGGATAAACCCCTCAGCACAAACTCTGTCAAGAGCTTGCTGCAGCCTGAAGCTTGGATGGCACCTGCAGAGCTCTGGGTGAGTCCCAGATGGTTGTCACCAGCCCCCAGTTACTGCTGTCCCCCCGCTGTCAGCAAAGCCACAGTGACAGCTCCTTATCAACTTGCAGCAAAGGAGCCAGCTTCCACAAAAGTGGATTTGACTGGGCTAGGCTTTGGATTTTGAACCAGATTAGGAAACACTTTTATGGCAAGTTTTGCTACTACAGTGGTGCTGAAATACCTTCAACCAGTGCAAGCCCTTCTGCAGCGAGTGCTGTCAGGAGCCCAGCACGCAGCTCCCCTCTACCTGCTGGTAGGAGACAACACACAACCCAGCAGTGTGTGAGGAGTGACATTACCCAGGGTCTGATGGGGAGACCACTGCTCCTTCTTCCCTTAACTACCAGGAAAGCAAGAAACAAAACACTACACCACTTCCCAAATTATCTGTACCACTGACACCGTTTAACTCCAGCTGGCAAGTAAGTACCATTCCCTTGCACTGCTGAGATGGGGGAGAGGATCAGAAAAGACCCCATGGGTCGAGGTAAGGACAGTTTAATAACTGAAATAAAGAATATAATAAGTGAGATAGCAAAAAGACAGAGGACTCAAACCCAAGGTGGACAAGTGATGCGGAGCACAACTGCTTTCCACCCACTGGCTGATGCCCAGCCACTCCCCAAGCAGAGATCAGTTGCCCCCAGCCAACTCCTCCCAGTTTCTATACCGGGCCTGATGTGCTGTGCTATGGAAATCCCTTCAGTTAGTTCATGTCAGCTGTCCTGGCTCTGCTCCCCCCTGGTTCTTGTGCCCCTCCTCACTGGCAGAGCATGAGGACTGAAAAGTCCTTGATCAGGGTAAGTACCAACTACACCATCAGTGTTACCAGCGTTGTTCCCAGACTAAGCCCAAACACAGCACTAGGAATGCCATGAACTCTATCCCAGCCAAACCCAGGCCAAAACCATATCCCTCCAGAGGGGACCGGCTCGCTCACAGCTGCTCCCACAGACCTCACACAGCTCACGTCTCACACTGCAGCCATTACAGTATCTCACCCTTCCTCTGAAGCTGCTGATCTGCTCCAGTGCACGTTCCCACTTTGGGAACTGCTGGCATAGCAGCAGCAGTGCTGACAGAGCTGGAGTTACCTGCGGTAGCTCTGGAAGGCTGAGACACGGATACAGGATGCACCTTTCAGTCCTTACAGTAACCACTGTAACTCTAGAGATACCTACAACCTTAACAAAAGCATCCAGTTGTACAATATACATGTAGTTCAGTTTTGTTCAATCACTCCTCTACCCTTGTTGGGATGAAATACCATGGAACAAGCCTTTTGTGTCTTGCTTTGCGGCGTTTTGACAAGCTTACTTTACAGTTGGGCTAATCTGAAGTTAACCAAGCCAAAAAAATGCATCCAACATTCTGAAAGATCAAGCTTCAAACACAGAGAATGCAAGTTTCAGTTTGCTGGATAAATGACAACTAAGCCTAACTCTAATTCTTCAACCAAACCTCATTCGCAGTTGGAATGGATTGGTGAAAAGGAGATTCCACCACGGTTTCCTACAGCAGTTCCAAGAACAGCCCCACAACACCTCCTGACAGATCCTCCCAGCCTGAGCCAAGCACGCAGTGGTTTACAGGTCAACACGTAACCCTTGCTCACACGTCACTGCAGCAATTATGCATCCCTGAAAGCACCTATTACCATAACAGGTAGATCCTGCTTTCTCCTCCATCACAGCCTGCGCTCATCTTCATCCTTACATCTCCTTCCGACGCTGCTGTGACTTCACCCACTGGGGCTGTGCTGCTCTGTACAACACCACCGAGACTTGTTAGTGTTGTTCCTTGCCTCTGCTAACTCCACACACACTGTGCAAACTAAAAGACCTGGGTTTAGGCCCTCCAAATGTATTCAGATCATTTAATAGCAGTCTGGATGTGATTTAGACCCCCCCCATCTTTGATTTCTTTCCTTGGGGCAGAAGGTGAGTAGAGAGAACAGTGTTAGATCAACACTTAGAGACAATGTGGATAAAAGAGCAGCGCCATCAGAAATGACCTCTCAGTCCATTAGAACAAGCTCATTTTAATCAGTTCATAAAGGAGGGGAAAGATGGCTCCATGACCCAAAGTACAGAACACAGCACTACCAAGCTCTCAGGATTACCAGTCCATGCACCAAGCAGGTTTGAGAACGAAGAGCAACCTCACACCTTGCTCTTCATCAGATGGGAGAGGCGGAGCAGCAGCTCCTCAGAGGATGAGCAGAGATAAAGCTACTTCCATGAGCATCTCGCTATACTCGGAGGCTCCTTAATGCCCGCAAGCTCAGGCTAAAAACCACACTGACCCCTCTGGCCTCCACAAAGGCCGAGGATCTTCAGCCCCTCCAACCTTCTGACCACCACAAGAAACAGCCAAGGCAAACAGCTCAGCTGGGGAGGGGTTAAGGGGAAAGCCCCACTTCCCCTGATGTATTTGGGTTATTTCCTTTCCTAAGCCACCTCAGTGCGTTTCACTCAGCGCCAAGACCAATCTTTTTACTCCTAAAAGGGTTTTTCTCCACATTGCTCCTGCAAAACCCAATCCACACACGAAGATCTGCTTGTACAAACCCCCTTAAACAACTTTCCTTCACGCTGCTCACTGCCGACGCCTCAGCTCCATCCGCACCGAGTCACAGCACGGGAGCGACTCCTCTGAACGAATCCATCAGGAATGCCGTGACCGAGGGGAAACCCCTTTTCCAGCTCAGGCCAACAGGGACCGGAGGTGAGGCAAGAGCGAGCCCTGAACAGACACAACGTGCGTTGTTCCCAGAGCTCCACAGCGAGCCAGGAACCGGGCTGGATGACATCGTCCCTCGGGATCACGCAGTGCCGGCTCCGCAGAGCAAGCCCTCTTAACAAACCATTACATATCCCCTTTAAACGCTATTTCCTTCATGTTTTGCCCCCGACCCTCTCCCGTCCCCTCCGAACGAGGCGGGGGGGAGCGGAGCAGGCAGTGATAAACGCGGAAAGCTCCGGGCTGGGCACATTCCCCGCCTCCCCACTCCACGTTCCCCTCGGTGCGTTCTACAGCTCCCCGTGCCCCTGCTCCAGGCCCCGCTCTCCACAGCGGCCGACCCGGCCCCGGCGGCCTCACCTGGGCCAGCTCCTCCCGGCACACGGCGCAGTACCGCACTCCGCAGAGCGCCCGCATCCGCACGGAGCAGCGGTAGCAGATGGGGTGGTCGCAGCGGCCCAGCGCCACCACGTCCAGCTCCCCGCAGCACAGCACGCACGGCCCGTCCGCCGGGCCCGCCGAGGCGGCCATGGCGGCGCCCGTCCGCCGAGGCCTAGGCCCCGCACCGCCTAGCAACAGCCCGCACCATCGAGAGGCGCGCCTAGAGCGCCGCTCGGCTCAGCCACCATAGAGACGCGGCCTCGCGAACCAGCCGGCTTTGGCTGAGCAGAGAGTCTCCGGCTAGAGCGGCGCCTCGCTCCCCTCGGCCGGTAGATAGCCGCTCCCCCTGACGTCACTGCGCGTCCGCCAGCGCCGAGCCGTAGAGCGGCGTGCACTCGACCATAGAGAAGCGGCGCCTGGAGCGTCCTCCGCGTGGAGCCCCTCTAGCTGAGTCTCGCTGGTCTCCCCTCAGGCGGAGGCGGACCCCGGGTGCCGGTGGCGGCCGAGCAGCTCCCAGTACGAGGTGCTTTGGACACAGGGGATGTGGTGGGGTTGGAGTCCCATAGATGGGTTGGGAAAAAGCCTGTCTAAAAGTGTGCCTGAAACACTGTGGAAAGCGGGATAGGGAGTCCAGGGGAGGTCATGGAGATGCTGCGAGGGCTGGAGCAGCTCTGCTCTGGAGCCAGGCTGAGAGAGCTGGGCTGGGGCAGCCTGGAGAAGAGAAAGCTCCTTAAGGGGAGACCTTAGAGCAGCTCCAGTGCCTAAAGGGGCTGCAGGAAACCTGGAGAGGGGCTTTGGACAAGGGATGTAGGGACAGGACAAGGGAATGGCTTTAACCTGCCAGAGGGGAGACTGAGATGAGCTCTTGGGCAGAAGCTCTTCCCTGTGAGGGTGCTGAGGCGCTGGCACAGGGTGCCCAGAGAAGCTGTGGCTGCCCCATCCCTGGCAGTGTTCAAGGCCAGGTTGGACACAGGGCCTTGGAGCAAGCTGCTCCAGTGGAAGGTGTCCCTACCCGTGGCAGGGGTTGGGACGGGATGAGCTTTAAGGTTCCTTCAACCCCAAACCACTCCAGGAGTCTGTGATGTTGCATCCATTACAACAGCAGCACAAATGGCCTCTGTACTGTCAGAGCACAATCTGTGCTGCCCGTGGTGATTCACTCATCCAGTACCTGCACAGCTCTCCGAGCTTTCAGAGGGGGTAAAGTGGAACCGGAGTTAATCATTGACATATCCCATTAGTTGGGAGATAAATGTATGTTCGTGCACTTGCTTTGCGGGCTTATTTTGTATTTGAAAGGTCTGTGTGTTGCTGCTGGGGTGGGAGGTGCGAATTGCAGCTCCTTAAACAGAAGAGGGTGCTCCAGGAGCATGGAGAACAGCGCTGGCAGCGGCTCAGCAGCCGTGTTCCCCTGGAAGCAGAGTGGAGAAGCACAAAAGCTCGTTGGGGGGCAGCACAGAGGCAGAGACACAGTTTTCCAAACTTTAAGGTCTCCCACCGTTTTCTTTCCCAGGTTCCCACTAAATGACCAACCTGGAGCCACTTTTCCTTTCCCCGTGTGAAAAACCAGCGCAGATCCCTGTGAAACACGGAAGTTCTGCTGCTGGATCTACCCAAAACGTCTCCAGAAACACCAGGATCTTGGCAGGAGGCTCCTGTTGTGCCACGTCACCACATGTGTCACCCGCTGAGCAAACATTCCTGGAGTCCTGTCCCCTGAGTCAAAGGCTGCCGGTGTTCCAGGACTGATAGAATGGCCCCGTTGTGGGGGGTGCCTGCCGTGACCCACCGAGCTGGTGCTATAGGATGAGCACAGCAGGATTCCAGCTCACTCTGAGCCTCCATGGAGCAGGTCAGTGCTTAGGTTACTCATTGGTATGACATGAGAGCCCCTAAAGACAAACCATGTCAGCGTAAACTACAGTTTTTAGGAAGGAGAATGGAGGCAAACCGCATTAAGTGACGCATTAAAACATACAGTAAATTCCAAGGATGTGGTTGGGCACATCGTGGCTTGCTCAAGATGGGACAAGCAGATTATCCTTGTCATTCCGTAGGACAGTAAGGACAATCTTTATCATTCAAATCTGCTTTTCTTCCACCAAATTCCTTGTAATTCGAGTTAGAAGGTGCTCCTCATTTTCTCTGAGGCATAAGTTATCATTTTAGGACAAAGGAGTGCAGAAAACATAGCAGAGCTCATTAAAATGTACCATGGTGTTGTCTAGTCCAGCACCAGCATCATTCATCAACATCTGTGCTCTAAAATAAATTAAGTAATAGGTTTGATAAGTATTTTGGAAAACAGATAAATGAATTTGGCTACAACAGGTAACACTTTCTCCTAAAGAGACCTGTTTATCCCACTCCAAAGTTGAGCAGATAATACAGATCTCTCTGATAATCAACATTAAAGTGTGTTTGGTGGGGTGCTATTAAATAATGAGGAATGGCTGAGGTTGGTGGCTGTAATCACTGCAGGAAATGTTCCCCCTCCCCTCTGGAATTAATGATACTGTTGAAAATGTTTTTATGTCCAAACTGCATCATTTTGGAGAGCAATTAGGAGGAGATGAGCTCAGCTGAGCTGGAGGCTGCAGCAGTAATGTGCTGTCTTGAGTGTCACTCCTCTGTGCAATTACGCATGTCCCCCCGCGCATGGCCAGCATAGGAGCACAAACACACCTGCATCATTAGCCCTAAAAGTGACATTACTCATCACAAGGAACATGGAAACAAAGTGAGTGGACCCAACCAGGCTTTGTGCTTTCTGCCTTTGAGCTTCTGCAACGCCGGGACCACCGAGGACTCACTCCTGCAAAGCGCCTTTGTGCCGGCGTGTTTTTCCCACCAGTAGCATGTGTGATACTCCTGGTGAAACAAAGCAATGGCTCTTTTCCAGCATCCAGGCAGCATCCCTGGCAACTCACCTACAGGGGCATCTTTTGCTTCTTATATGGTATTTACAGTAGTGGGTGTGTGAAGAGGGAAACCGTTGAAGGTTTTGTGTCCTTTCACAGTGCAGCAGAACTTCCATCAGCAGTGGAAGCTCTCACCAGTCCCATGGCACACTCCCAGTAGTGCTCCATGTCAGACTAGGTCCAGGAATTTTATCTGGAATAAACCAACATAAAGCTCAGGGGCCCCCAACGTGAGAAGTACGTGGAGCAGTTGGAGTGGATACAGCGAAGGCCATGGAGATGCTGCGAGGGCTGAAACAGCCCTGCTTTGGAGCCAGGCTGAGGGAGCTGGGCTGATTCAGTCTGGAGAAGAGAAGGCTCCTGAAGGGGAGACCTTAGAGCAGCTCCAGTGCCTAAAGGGGCTGCAGGAAACCTGGAGAGAGGGGCTTTGGACAAGGGCCTGCAGGGACAGGACAAAGGGGAATGGCTTTAACCTGCCAGAGGGGAGACTGAGATGAGCTCTGAGGCAGACATTCTTCTCTGTGAGGGTTCCCAGAGAAGCTGTGGCTGCCCCATCGCTGGCAGTGTTCAAGGCCAGGTTGGACACAGGGCCTTGGAGCAAGCTGCTCCAGTGGAAGGTGTCCCTGCCTGTGGCAGGGGGTTGGAACTGGATGAGCTTTAAGGTCCCTTCCAACCCAAACTAGTCTGGGATTCCATGATCCTATGGAATTACTGCTTTCTTACTGTGTGCGTTCTCAGCCAGCAGAACAAAGAATTGCTAAAAAGCCGATATTCCAACTATTCACCAAAGCCTGTTTTCAACCCATCATCACTTTGAAAACTCATCCTGCAGTTGTATGTGAGTCATGGGCTTAGATTAATTTATTTTGCTGTGCAAAGAGGTTTTTATAATACTCTTCCAATGCATTGAATCATTCTTTGCTGATGACTTAAGGATGCTGGTTTATTTCTCTAGTGATTGCAAATGGAAGCTGGATTTTAGTGCTGAGTGTGACCCCAAAACATAGAGGAATATAATCATATATAATTAACTAGGCTGCAGTGTGTATGCTAAATACCTCCGTTGGTCCTTAGTTCTGTGTGTTGCCAGACAGGAAATGTTTCCTGTCCAAGATAAAGGGTTAATTTTGGTGCTCAGGATAGTAAATTTCCACGTTTACTTGCTAAATATCACCTAATAACAGCAGAAGGAAAAGACGCTTTTCAAGTTATTTAGCCAGCAATAAATATACTTTGGAAGAGTTGATAACTCTGCAGACGAGCACAACAAATCCATTTTGCTTAGAAGAACAACAGATCAAATATTTATAGTTTGGCACTAAAATATTGTGCAAGTGTAGAGCTAAAGGTTATGCCTTGGATTAATTTCATATGCACAGCTTGATGTGGATGCGGTTCGTTTGCAGCGGGATGCTTCATGGGTAACAGGAAAATTTGCCTCCATTTGTCAAAGTTTCTGTTAAAAGTGATAATTTCTTTCTCTTCTTTGTTTTAAATAAGCCTCTTCCTAGCAGTGGCATCACCCACGTACCCCTTGTAAGGGCAGGTTCCAATTTGCAGCCCTGACCGTGTGTAATGTGGTGATACAAGCTTTCCTGAAAAGTAATGATTCCTTAAGAGAGGGGGAGGATGACCAGGGAGGAGCAGGATCCTCACAGTTTTAAGAGTTGTATTTTAAGGCATTCATAAACACTAGCCTAGAGATAAGAGTTTTCTTTAGCAACAGCTTGTTAAGAGGATGAGAGCAGAGTAAGTGCAGCTAACAGAAAATATAGTACCTAGATGGGAATTCAGAGCAACAGCACGGGAAGGGAACAGCATTAGGCTTTCAAAGTGAAACAAGTGTGTAACTTCCCAGAACCAGACGGATGAGGACCTCAAGAGAGCTCAATGAGCCAATGTCAATGGGCAGCAGCCAAACAGCTCCAGCTCCCTCCCTGCTCCTGCCCCGGGTGCGCTTTTCAAGTGACAAGATACATTTTCATCCCCATTTCAGCATTGCTAAAGTTTGGGGAGCTGGAGAGATGAGGTGGTAATTTCAGGAGTGCAGCTCGGAGCTCCTGCCCAGCCACTCTGCTCTAATTAATTGGGTGCTTTTTGTCTGCTGCTGGGTTTTAGCGAGGTTTTAGCAATCTCACACCTACAGGGACACCGTGAACAGTGAGAACTGCATGTAGGACTTGGGCTTCTTGTAGATTTAGGCTTCTTGCAACACATTTGTAGCATATTTAAATGTAGTTGTAAAGCTGGTCCAGGAATAAGACTGCTAACACGCCTCCCTTTTGATATCTCCAAGGGGTTTACAAATATAGCTCTTAATCTGGCAAAGTGTTCATGCCAAGCAAAACATACTCCACCTGTGCAGCTTTGCTCAAAGACAGATTTTGTTCTCATCTCCGTGCCTTAGAGCCCTCTACCCCAATTACCTTACACATGTATAATTGTGTGTACTATATACCCTCACCTAATTACATCTCAAGAAAATAGGAGAGCACTTGGGGGCTATGTGGGATTGGTATAAGAGAGCTCAGAGCTGTCAAAGACAAGATGCATCTCACAACTCTTCCTCCTTACAGTAAACACGCTTCAGATGGGATCCAAATATACCCTGCACTTCGTACAGCTGGGGATTAGCTCGCTTTCTATTGTAAATTACTTCTAGGAGAAAGACTGAATCATGGGCTGGGAGGGGGCTGAGACATCTGCTTGCACTGAAGACACATCTGATGGCATCTTCTCTCCCTACTCCTTCACCTGCATTTCACATTCTCCTCTTTGCTTTTCTAAGGCAACGCTGTCACACCACATCATCAGATTTTTTCATCATGAGTCTTTGGTGGAGTTATGTCATGTCCAAATCACTCTGTGATGACATTGCTTCAGCTTTTGAGGTATTTAGAGACTCTCAGTACCCTGCCAACCTGTTGTAGGCAGAATAGGCAGAACACAGGCCTGGATGGATGTGCGATGCAGTGGTTCCTGGCAGTTCATCCTTTCTCCCAAGTAGCCCCATCAGAGTCAGGTTGTCAAGTTGATGAGTCATGTATGAAGTGAAGGATTGTGCCTGTAGCTCCTGAGATGATGGATAGCTTCATTAAGCTCAGGTAGGTGAGGACCCATGTGTGGAGTGTGGTGGGCAGGGCAGAGAACCTGGGCCGGTACCTTGGGTCAGTTTTGGGCTCCAGTCAGTGATTCAGTTATTCCCTCTCTGTACCTTGGTTTTAAGCAGAAATAATTCCACTGACTCAGCTGGGTGCAGTGGGCTTTAATTATGGCTGTAAAGGGCTTTGAGATCCTAAATGATCAATGCCTTGAGAGTGTGTGTGATTAGTAACCCGGATGCGTATTGGGAGCTCAGGATTCAAGTGAACAAACAAGTTCCTTTGGCTGCATGAAACTGTGCAAAAGTATTCTAAGTCTGGGGTGGGTTTTTAACTTAACACTAATGGATCCATTGTTTCAAGTAAAGGTTTCTACTGCTCTTGTTATATCGTGTGTGACATTTACAGTGCTCTTTGTTCCATTAGCAGAGTAATTTGAGATAGTTTATTATCCTTTGGAGACTTCTCTGCGTGCTGTTTAACTTTCATGTGACTGGACCCTGGAAAGAAATCTCTTAAAATAGTACAAGAGTCTAAAAATAGTGAGGAATTTTTCATTTCTTAGGAATAGAAGAATTAATTTCGTGCACTTTAATAAGATCTGCAGCGTTAGGAAACACCACTTCTTATTTCCTCTTGCTCTTCAGAGCCACCAAAGTATGCAGCAGCTTTCTCAAGAAGTAAGGTGTGTCTTTCCTCCCAGTTGGAAATCATAATTTGTTTGTATCAGTTCCCATATTTCAAAGGAACAAAGAAACAGCATTTAATCAGCATGTTCTGAATCACTGGTGAAAGGAATCACTCCGTAATCTCAATTTATTGCATGAGGACACACTCTAGATGCAAGAAAATGGCAAAGGCTGTTATTCCTGGGACAGTGTGCATGGGGTGCTGTCACTGTGGTCCCCAAGGGACTGAGACTGGTTGGATCCTGCTCCTGGAGTGGCTCATCCCCACTCCCTGGTGAAGCACGCTCTCTCTGATTCACCAGCAAGCTCAGGGGTGTGCTGGGTGCTGGGAAGAGTTGGGCTTTGCTCAGCCACATCTGTGGGAATAGAGGTTTCTTCTTGCCATTAAGACTTCACTCACTCCTGTCAGAGTAATGCAGGAGGCTGGGATGTGAGTCTGGGAAAGTCGGTGAAGGGTGAACGGCAGAAATTCGACATGCAGGGATTCAGACAACTGACCTCCTCTGCAGCCAGGTGGGTATTTATCACATCCAGCCCTTCAGATGGGATCTGCAGTACCAAGTTGTGCAGAGGCTGAGCTTTGAACCTTATCTGAAACAACTGCCTGCAGCAGCATTAGGCTTTGCTCTGGCTCAGGATGGTTGAGATAAGCTCTTAGGCAGAAGTTCTTCCCTGTGAGGGTGCTGAGGCGCTGGCACAGGGTGCCCAGAGAAGCTGTGGCTGCCCCATCCCTGGCAGTGTTCAAGGCCAGGTTGGACACAGGGCCTTGGAGCACCCTGCTCCAGTGGAAGGTGTCCCTGCCCATGGCAGGGGTTGGAACTGGATGAGCTTTAAGGTCCCTTCCAACCCAAACCAGGCTGGGATTCTATGAGCATGGCATTGCATGGCAGGGGATGAGCAGCAAAACTCATCCCTGCTGCAACCCCTCACTTCAGCTCCTTGGCCAAGTTTGTACCTCCAGCTGATTTCATGGAGGTGAAGCCTCTTTTGGCTGGTTTGTCCCTGTCTCTCTGAGGCAAACCTGCATCTTGCATGGGGAGGCAGAGCCAGAGTCCCCAGGTAAAAGACCTTGGTACAGGAGGCTCCGTTATTTGCCAGCCCTGCCATTCCCTTGTGTGGTCTTTACCACCTCGCTTGAACGCTGTAAGCCTCCATTTCCCAACCTGAAAAACAGGATGATCCCAATTACCAGAGGTGTGTGACTTTGCAGAGGGCAGGCTCTGTGCCAGAGTGCAGGAGGCTCCTCACTCAAAATGATGTTGCCTCCATCCTCTCATCATACTCCCACAGGGAGATGCAGTAGAGCCCAAATGACCCAGAAGTGTCATGTAGAGCAGGAGTGTTAGTGCCCAGGCCTGCAGAGCCCCCAGCACAGGGTTGGCCCCTGCAATTGCTTTGTTTTCATGCTAGGCTGAGTCTCAAACCTTCCAATAAACACCAGAGTCATTATCATCAAAATGTGGGAAATGCTGTCATTAAACCAGCCCGATTTAGTTTTCAAGTGCCTCTTTCTGGGACATCAAATTCATTTAGATCATTCTCAAAAGCCACAAATCCTGAATGGGTGCAGTAATGTGTGTGGTGGGAGGCGAGAGTGCTCCAGGCATTAAATCGGGTGAGAGGGCTCTAAGAGAGCCAGGCTGGGATTAGTGCAGGGATTTAAGACGCGATGCCTCCAGCTTGTCCTTCTCACCCCCAGCCATGGGGTCTCTGACAGTTTTTCGGGCTGAAAGCCTGGTTCATGCTCTGATATCTCTGCTTAGAGTTGTGGTGAGGAAAAAGGACGTTCCTCTCGGAGAGCCCAAGCAGCAGATTCTGCCTCTTACAGAAAGATTGATTTTGTTCCAGAATAAAAGAAAACCTTAACTCCTTTCAGCCCTATGGTCACATCCCACTCCCCTTCACTTTGACGTATATAGAATAACATCATTAAGGGTTTATCTGAGCACTGGGGCAGCTGAGCAAAGGCTCAGCTCAGTGTCCACATAGTTGGTAAATGTGATGCTGGAGCTAATAGTTACATTTATTAAAGTGAAAACATAAAAGTGGGTCTTTAAAAAGGGCTTGAGATCAGCTGGACCCTTCTTGGGTGACCCCAAGCCCCTGCAGCTTATAGAAGTGATCCAAAAGGCTGAAATCTCAATCCCATGGGAGTCTCTAGAAAACTTCCATAGGAGTCAGGATCTGTTCAAAAGCTTTTTGTCTACTAAGAAGAATGAGGATTTTGCTCCTCTGCTCTTTAGAAAAGACAGGCCTGGCAGGCAGGGAGGGGGAGTTGCTATTTATGTTAGGGATAGGCTGGAGAGTATAGAACTCTGTTTGGGGACAGGTGAGCAGTCGACAGAGAGTTTGTGGGTCAGGGTTAAAGGGAGAGCAGTGATGGGAGACGTTATTGTGAGGATCTGTTACAGACCACCTGACTAAGAGGACTCGGTGGACGAAGCGCTCTATAGACAGATAGGAGCAGCCTCATGCTCGCAGGCCCTTGTTCTCATGGGGGACCCTGATATCTATTGGAGGGATGGTACGGCCTGACACTAGCAATCCAGGAGGTTCCTCGATTGTGTGGAAGACAGCTTCCTTCTGCAAGTAATAGAGGAGCCGACAAGGAGAGGTGCCATGCTTGACCTCGTCCTCACCAACAGGGAAGGGCTGGTTGGGAATGTGACGCTCCAGGGCAGCCTTGGTTGCAGCGATCATGAGATGGTCAAATTCAAGATCCTCAGGACAGTGAGAAGAGCGTGCAGCAAGCTCACTGCCCTGGACTTCAAGAGAGCAAATTTGGCCTCTTCAGGAACATGCTCAGTAAGGTTCCATGGGATATAGCCCAAGACTGTTGGTTGATATTCAAGGATCACCTACCACAAGCTCAGGAGTGTTGCATCCCAACTAGAAGGAAGTGCAGCAGGAGGGCCAGGAGGCCTCCTTGGGTGGATAAGGAGCTGCTGAGGAAAATTCAAAGGAAAAAAGAGGCTTATGAAGGGTGGAAGCAAGGTCAGGCTGCCTGGGAAGAATACAGGGATGTTGTCTGGGAAGCTAGGGACCAGGTTAGGGAAGCTAAGGCCCACTTAGAATTAACCTTGGCTAGGGATGTGAAAGATAACAGGAAGGGATTCTATAGGTACATAGCGAATAAGACAGACTAGGGACAACGTTGGCCCCCTCCAGAAGCTATGAGGAGAACTGGCTACCCTGGGTTTGGAGAAGGCTGAGGTTCTTAATGACTTCTTTGCCTCAGTCTTCACTGGCAAATGCTCTGACCACACCACCCAAGTCTTGGAAGGCAGACACAGGGACAGTGAGAATGAAGGGCCCACTGTAGCAGAGGATCTGGTTCGAGACCATCTTAGGAGCCTGAACATATACAAGTCCATGAGACCTGATGAAATCCATCCGCGGGTCCTGAAGGAGCTGCAAATGAAGTTGCTAAGCCACTGTCCATCATATTTGAGAAATCATGGCGGTCAGATGAAGTTCCCGACGACTGGAAAAAGGGGACTATAACCCCCATTTTCAAGAAGGGGAAAATGGATGAGCTGGGGAACTACAGAGCAGTCAGCCTCACCTCTGGGCCTGGCAACATCTTGGAGCGGATTCTCCTGGAAGGCATGCTAAGGCACATGAAAAACAACAAGGTGCTTGGTGACAGCCAGCATGGCTTCACTAAGGGGAAATCCTGCCTGACCAATCTGGTGGCCTTCTGTGATGGGGCTATGGAACTGATGGACAGGGGTAGAGCAGTTGATGTCATCTACCTAGACTTGTGCAAAGCGTTCTACACTGTTCCATACAACATCCTTGTTTCTAAGTTGGAGAGACATCACTTTGATAGGTGGACCACTTGGTGGATAAAGAACTGGCTGGATGACTGCATGTAAAGAGCTGTGCTCAATGGCTCAGTGTCCAGCTGGAGACCAGTAACGAGTGGTGTCCCCCAGGGGTCGGTGTTGGGACCGGTCTTGTTCAACATCTTTGTTGGTGACATGGACAGTGGGATTGAGTGCACCCTCAGCAAGTTTGCCAATGACACCAAGCTGTGTGGTTTGGTTGATACACTGGAGGGAAGGAATGCCATCCAGAGGGACCTTGACAAGCTTGTGAGGTGGGCTGATGCCAACCTAATGAAGTTTAACCATGCCAAGTGCAAGGTCCTGGGTCGGAGCAATGCCAGGCACAGCTACAGGTTGGGCGGGGAGGAGATTCAGAGCAGCCCTGTGGAGAAGGACTTGGGGGTGTTGGTCCATGAGAAAATGAACATGAGCCGGCAGTGTGCGCTCGCAGCCCAGAAAGCCAACCGTATTCTGGGCTGCATCAAAAGGAGCGTGACCAGCAGGTCGAGGGAGGTGATCCTGCCCCTCTACTCTGCTCTTGTGAGACCTCACTTGGAGCATTGTGTGCAGTTCTGGTGTCCTCAACATAAAAAGGACATGGAACTGCTGGAACAAGTGCAGAGGAGGCCACGAGGATGATCAGGGGACTGGAGCACCTCCCGTAGGAAGATAGGATGAGAAAGTTGGGGCTGTTCAGCCTGGAGAAGAGAAGGCTGCGTGGAGACCTCATAGCAGCCTTCCAGTACCTGAAGGGGGCCTATAGGGATGCTGGGGAGGGACTCTTCATGAGGGACTGTAGTGAGAGGACAAGGGGTAACGGGTTCAAACTTAAACAGGGGAAGTTTAGATTGGATATGAGGAAGAAATTCTTTCCTGTAAGGTGGTGAGGCACTGGAATGGGTTGCCCAGGGAAGCTGTGAATGCTCCATTGCTGGCGGCGTTCAAGGCCAGGTTGGACAGAGCCTTGGGTGACATGGTTTAGTGGGAGGTGTCCCTGCCCATGGCAGGGGGTTGGAACTACATGATCTTAAGGTCCTTTCCAACCCTAACTCTTCTATGATTCTATGATCCTGGCACAGAGACCACCTCGGAGCAACACAGTGCTATGTGTCTGCTGATGTGCTGTGATGTTTGTAGGAGCATCAATTCCTGTGATGGGAATAGGAATCCTAGAATCATATTTTAGTCCCTTAGAGTATAAATAGAAGACAAATTGCTTGTCAGCTGCTTCATTTGGGAGATAGTTAAAAGTACTTGGGAGAGGAAACGTGCTCCCTGCTACAGATCCGGAGCTTTGCTCTATCAGCCTGAAGGATCTCCCAGAGCCTTGCAGACACAACAGGCTGTAGGCAGGAATCATTCACTGGGTGGAAAGAGTTCAGTTCAGTTCCCAGAGACTTTATCAGCGTGACAAGTTATTCAACTTATGCCAAAAATACACGTAAAAGACACTTCAGGCAGATCTCTAGGAATGAGCAAATCTTCCACTCCCGGGTGGGAAGGTTGAGCCCACGTTGGTGCAGTGAAACATCAGCTCCTAAATCTGCTGTTTGCTCAGGGATGGGGCAGAGGCAGGAAGGAGCCTCTGCCTTGTGCACACTGAGAGTCAGGTCGTTCCGAATTGATCCATCTCTCGGGAGGAGAAGGAATTATAATGGTTTTTATGGAGTGAACCGAACCTGGCAGCATGTGTCCCATTGCGATCGGGGTTGGGTGGCCAGGGAGGGATGCGGTGCTGTCAGTGTGCTGTACTGAAGCCATTCATTAATGGCTTTCTCAAACAGGAGAGTGGTGAGGCTGTTGGCATGTCCAGAGCACTCAAAGGGTGACATAAATAAGCCACCCATCAGTAATATGCTCGATGGGAGATGGGAACCTGGCTTCATCCTTACTGTAAGCCTGGGTGCTTCCAAGAAGCTGGGCCACAGGTGAGTTGAATTCTGTCGGTCTGGGTCATTAATAGAAATGACCCATACTCTGCACGTAACTTCCAGCACTCCACTTGGGAAAAAGCTGGGAACCCCTTCCTACCAACTGGGAATTTCACTTGCTCCTGGCCTTCCTAGAAGAGGAAAACTGTGAGGTTCTGCACTTACACCTTACACCTCCCTTACATCTTACACCTCCTCATGTCTTATTACAGCTTTGCACTTCCCTTCTCCTCCTCCTCCTCCTCCCCACAGCCCCTAGCCCTGCTCTCTCTGCCCCTGCCTGCCCAAGGGGCTGGTTCCTGTTGGAGGAGGTTGTTGCTTGGCTAAGATGATCAGCACTTGCTCTTGCACACCAAGGGGTTCCCAGCATGGGTCTGTCTCCTGCTTGAACACCCAAACACATCCCAGACCTCAGCAGAGGGTCACAAAGCACCAGCCTGTGAAAGCTGGGCTGGTGGAGAAGATGGGGGCTGGCTGGATGCTGGAAAGAGCTGGGAGCCTGACGGTGGGAAGCAGGCTGCCAGATTCCTTGGGAGCAGGTTAAAATAACACAATGGGGAGAAATGGGAAAGTGGCTGGGAATACCAGGTCCTGAAATTTCTCTGGATACTGAAGGCTTCAGTGAAAGGAAGATGGATTGACTGATGTCCTATGGGAATCAGGGATTCATCTCTGGTAATCTTTTCTTCCTAAAGAGGACCTGGAAGAGCAGGAGCAACTCACTGAAGTAGCTGTTCGGGTGGAAGTCAGGCAGTGGCCACTTCAAACTGTGATGGAGAAGTGACCAGGAGTGAACAGTGATCCCAGGGACAGCGGGGGTCTGAGCTGTGCATGGACGCAGCTGCAGTCTGACCCCCGACCCCCCCCCCCCCCCCATGAGCTCTGTGTCTTGTCTCTTCCCGTCACTTTACACCTCCAAAACACTGTGACTTTGCCCTGCACCGAGGCAAGTTCATGGGCACCTGAACCACGGGTGGGATGTTAGAGCTGAGTGAGATGGGAGGCAGGAAGGTGGAGAGGAGCCATGGGACACAGTGCTCCCTTGGCTCTCTGCCCCCCAGCACCAGCATCATCTCTGCACCAAGGCAAGTAACCAAGACAGGGCTTCAGTCTCCATCACCCACCTCCCTCTGGGACCCCACTTGGGATGGATTTTGCTGAAAATCACTGCAGTTTGTTCTTACTTACGATTCCTGTGCCTTGCAGTCAGTCAATCCCTCTCTAGGCAGCGAGTCTTACCTAAAGGAATGATCCACGACCCTCTGAAAGTCCTCACTTGCAGTCAGTTTACAACATCTCTTCCTCCAGCAGGAAATCCTGCTGCTGCCAAGCAGGTCCTGAGGGGCTGGGGCAGGTGCTGGTCTGTGGAGAGGTCTGTGAGGTGCAGGGGGATGCCGAGTGCTGCAGGGGGGATGTTAAGGGTCAGGGGGAGGATGCTCAGGGCTGCAAAGGGGACCACGAGGAGGTTGCTTGGGCAGTGAAGAGGATGCTGAAAGTAGCAAGGAGGATGCTCAAGGATGCTTGGGATGCTCAGGGCTGAGGGGGAGATGCTTGGGGCTGCAGGTGGGATGCTCAGCGCTGCAGGGTGGATGCTTGGGGCTGCGGGGGGGTGCTCAGGGATGCAGGGAGGATGATTAGGAATACAGGAGGGATGCTCGGGGCTGCAGGATGGATGCTCAGGCATGTGGAGGGATGCTCAGGGCTGTGAGGAGGATGCTCAGGGATGCAGGGGGGATGCTCGGGGCTTCAGGGGGATGCTCAGAGATGCAGGGGGGATGCTCAGGGATGCAGGGGGGATGCTCGATGCTCTAGGCGGATGCTCAGCTCTGCGGGGAGGGTGCTCAAGGACGGGAGGGATGCTCGGGGCCGTAGAGAGGATGCTGGAAGGTTGCAAGGAGGCGGCAGGTAGGAGGTGCGGGGGGCCGGGGGCTGCCGGGGCGGAGCCGCGGGGGCCCCTCCCGACGGCTGTTATAAACCGGCGGGTAACGGGCGCGGGACAGCGATCGCTGGGGCGCCCGGGGCCGGGGTGCGCCCTGCCCGCACCCTGCCCGGCGGGATGGCGAGGGGGCAGCTCTCGGGGGGTGCCTGGGGAGCCCTGGTGCTCCTGGGGCTGATGCTCCCGGCGGCACCGGCGGGCGCCTGGTACAAGCACGTCGCCAGCCCCCGGTACCACACGGTGGGACGCGCCTCGGGGCTGCTCATGGGCGTCCGCCGCTCCCCGTACCTCTGGCGCCGGGAGCTGCCGGCCGAGCTCCAGCGACGCCTCCCGGGACCGGCCGCTGTCCCGCAGCTGCCCCCGGGCCGCCCCGAAGGGGAGAGCGCACCGCCCGCCCCGCCGCCGCCCGGCCCCGGCCCCGGCCGCCTCCTGCAGCGCCTGCTCCGGCGGGGATGGGGCTGGGGCGGCCCCCGCCCGGGCTCCCCCAGGCTCAGGTAACCCCGGTCCTGGCGAGCGGGGGGCGGCGGGGACTGGGACAGAAGGTTGCTTTTGAGGGGTGCCACTGCCCGGAGTGCGGGCGTCGTGGGGCGGTGTGGCTGCGGCACCCCGCGGTGCTGCGGGCTGGTCACCAGGTAATGGGTGCGCGGAGCCTTGGAGGGGCTTCACCAGCTACCTGGGGGTGTATGGAGCCTTTGAGGGGGTAATTGGGGTGCACGGAGACTTGGAGGGGGTTCAGCGCATAACTTGGGGTGCACAGAGGCTTGGAGAGGGTTCATGAAAAGTAAATGGGTGTGCATGGAGCCTTGGAGGGGGTTCACCAGCCAACTGCGGGCACACGGAACCTTAGAGGAAGTAATGGGGTGCATGGAGCCTTGGAGAGGGATTAACAGGTAACTGGGGAGACACGAAGCCTTGGAGGGGGTCATCAAGTAAATGGGGGTGCACGGAGCCTTGGAGGGGGTTCAGCAGGTAAATGGGGGTGTACGGAGCCTTGGAGGGATGTCACCAGATACCTGGGGTTGCACAGAGCTATAGAGGGGGTTCACCAAGTAACTGGAGGTGCACGGAGCTATAGAGGGGGTTCAGTACATAACTGGGGGTGCATGGAGCCATGGAGGGTGTTCAGCAGGTAACTGGGGGTTCCTGGAGCCTTGCTGCAGTCTCCCATCCTGCAGGCAGTGGGTTTTGGGGTGCTCCAAGCACGGAGTTGGGCTGCCCCAATGAGAGGTGCTCCCAGTGTGACCTCCCCAGCACCCTGCTCCTTGCAGGGCTCAGCTGAGCTCCGAGGGGCCGCTTGTTCCTGGCTCCAGATAGTCAATTTCTTTCCTTTTATGTAAAGCTGGAGCCAACATCCAGCTGAAATCCATGGAGGCTTTTAGCCGTTGGATCAGCCCCTGAAGCATATAGCTGTATTCCTCATTCCTTCATTTTCTGGAGGAAATCTGGGATTAGGATCTTTCTGGGACAGCCCATACAGGGAAGCTCAGCCCTGTGTTACGTCTACACCAGTTCCATTGCCTGGCTATGTGCTGGCAGAGCATCACTGGTACCACGCTGGGGCTCCAGACCTGCATCCACGCATACACCCCTTGATTTCATAGCCTAGTTCCCATGGGATCCTTCAAGCTCTGTGTTTAGGTGTCTGCATGGGATTCATCTGTGTGGCTGCAGGCACCACAGGTTGGATCTGAGCCCATGGAAGAGAATACTGGATAAATATGGATGCAGCACTGGTTTAAGCACTGTGCAGAGCGGAATCATGGTCCCACTTGGGAGGGCAATGATGCACAGTTGGATGCTCAGGTGAGGCTCCAAAATAACCCATCCCCTCTTCTCTTCCAGTGTCTCCCCCCTGAAGACATGGGCCTGATCCGCTGAAAGGGCTCGGCAGAGATGCTGCAAGCACAAGAGGAGCATCAACTGCCCAAGGTTGAAACTGCTCCCCCTGCCTGGTGAGGAAGAGTCTCATCAGTGGATGTCCTGGTACTCTGACCTCTCTGACACCATACAGACAATTGCATTCCAAACCAACCCTGGTTTTTCATGGCTGCTGCCCAGACGCAGTGGTAAATTCATGTTGTTTTCAGGTCAACCCATGCTCTGAACTTGGGGAGAAATAAACAGGGAAGAGAATTTATTTTTGTTGATTTTTTTTAGCTTTCTGGCCTAGCCGGTTTGCAGTCTGACACAACCACGTCCCTTTGCTTCCTAGGAACCTGCCCTCATTAAATGAGAATCGATCAAAGGAAACTTCGCCTTCCTTGTGCTGTTGTGTTGTGGGGTTTCTCAAGGCAAAACCTGGTTCAGACCCTGCAGCAGACGGGTCACTCCCAGATTTTTCTGACATGATTTAACTCCTTGACACAGTTTCTCCTGCAGCTTTACAGTAAATCCCTTTTACTGCCCGTATGGGAGTTCCTGCCAGGCCAAGTGTCAATTAAGATGACAGAGTTAGAATCTTTCCCGGACTGGGCTGCACAACAGCTCTGTGAGTTCTTGCTGCTCCAGGTCTTTATTTGCCTGCTTAGAATGTACCGTCTCCACTGATGAAAAATAAATGTTATTCCCCATTAAAGTAGGGAGAAGCATCAGGGCCAGGCAGGAGCACACGGCGCTGGAGCGGGTGGGATCCAAGCCTAAAGGAAAACTGAGGTTTGGAGGGGCTGAGCCCGGCTCCTGTGAATTGCTGAGCTCTCACCCGCCGGCGCTGGCAGAGTTTGCAGGAAATCTGGCAAAAAGAGACGTTTCCACCCTTCTTGTATGAGCTGCCTGCTCCTGCCAAGCCCCTGTGGCTGGCCATGGAGCTGGGACAGCGGGGTTTGTGCTGCCTTTGGTTTGGATCCGAAAGGAAAAGCCCTCATGGTGCTCATGAGGAAGTGGGGGGCACACTGAGCCCTTCCTGCTGCTGCCCCTTGAGGGGCTGCATCACCCCCCAGGAGGTCTCAGGGGGTGTTTCAGATGCTATAACATGTGAAAGATAGTTCTCTCCCAGCTGATTCCCAACTGTTTTTTCCTCCATGGCCTCTCTGCTTCCCCCCTCCATGGTTTTCTAATTTCTGCTCTTCATCAGTGCAGTGCTTGGATGGGTCAAATGAGCCACAATTGCCAGTAACCCATTAGACAGCTGCACTTGAGCGGGGCTGTACCTGGCCCAGTGCCAATGAGCCTGTGGAGTGGCCACTGAGGCAAAGTGCCCTTCCTGATGGAGGTAAGCGATAAATGAGGTAGAAAAAGTGAAGTGGGATGCACAGAGAGGGGGATGAAGGGTGATGTGATGAGAGATGAGGCTCAAGTGTGCACTTTCACCCTCATCTGTTGGAAAGAGATGCTTCTATGTGCAATTACTGGGGCAAGGCAGCCAGACACTCAGTTAACCACAAGCCCTTCACTTCTCACCTTGTGAAATAATGTTTCTTGTTGCTGTTGAGGAGCATGAGCTGACTCCCCAGTGGGGTTGTAAGATGATTTCCTCTGTGTTCCCAGCTCTCCAGAGAGGCCTGGGCTTTCCCTGGGGATCAACAAGCCCCATAAGGAGGAAAGCTTAAGGTGGTGTTTAATTATCCCTCCTGCCTTGGGCAGGGACTGCTCCCATGGGAGCCCCTTTGTCGGCACAGCCCCAGCCAAGACCACAGGCATGGGAGGGGATGGAAGTGGGAGGGGGTGGAAGCTCTGGGCTAAAGCCTGTCCTGCTGCTCCGTCTTTGGATTAGGGCTCTGGGTCCTAGCACAGCATAGGTGGGGTTTGGACCTGGATCCAGCTGCTGGTTCAGGTCCATCCCTGAGGTGTCCCCTGGGATCTCTGCAGACCCAGCTCCACTCTCTGGAGCAGGGGCTGGCTGGCACACGGAAGCTTTCCCGGCTTTCCTGGATGGAGTGCACCATCACCCAGCCTGCTGTACCAGGAGATGCAGTTCGTTCTATTGTAAGAGGAATCCCAGGGGCTGCATCGGCAGGAAGACGTCCCACCCCAACCCGGCCCAAGCCCGGGGCAGCTCCCTTTCCTTCCCAGCTCCCTGGCCTCTCCCAAGGGAGCAGCAGCATCCACCGGGCACGCCGGGACAGAGGGCTTTGGGGGGGGCAGGAACCGGCAGCCCCGGAGGAGCTGGAGTGAGCTCACACAGGGGCTGGCCCATGAGTACACACAATGACTGCAGGGCCCCTGCATGTACCAGGAGGAAGAAAACTCCCCAAGGAATTTCCTCCTCCATCGCCTCTGCCCAGGAGCCGTTCTCGCCCGGTCGGGATGCAGGATGCTGGGGCTGAGCTGGGATAGGTTGGGTAGCTCCTGCTGGGCGCAGCGGTGGCTGGGAATGGAGAACCCTTGGGCAGAGCTGGGTACCCCGGATAGTCCTGGTGCAGAACCCCAGGCTGCAGGACCCAGTGCTGAGGGTCTGCCAGGGGTCTCATCCTGTCCCACCCACTGTCCACAGCTTCACACTGACACCACCCAGGGGAACTGAGGGAGGCTGGTGATAAGGGGCAGGAGCTGCAGAGAACAGGAGATAATGGTATCTCTGTGCCCGCTGCATTGCCTGCTTCCAAAATGTCCAGGGTGCTGATAAGGTGACAGTGGCTTAGAGACACAGACAGCTATCTCCTGGTTGCACAGCTTGGAGTTCTTCCTGGGGTGCCCAAGGGGAAACACTGGGTTGAGACCCTCCGTGGGTCCCACACTCCCACCCATGAGCCCCTTGGGCTGCTGTGACTGGGCTGGAATAGGAGATTTCCCATCTCCATCCACCTCCACCCCTGCAAAACCCTCTTGATGTGCTTCTCCTGCTCCTCACTCAGGCCGCCGCCTCCCTGGGGCTCAGGTCCAGCTCCCATGTCTGCTGGCATCGCTCTGCTGGAAGGGCAGGAGGTGGCTGTGGTGCAGCATGGCAGACTGGGTGCTGGCAGGGACCTCAAGGGTGCATTCCTGCCTGGGGAGGTCCCTTCTGCCACGATGGCACTTCCGCAGACATGTTCCGCCACCAGCCTCGCCCAGGGATGGGTGCTTGGAGGATGGGTGCTCCCAGGGACAGGGAGCCCAGAGCCAGCCGGAGGGCTCCGTGCTTCTCTTACATCACGTCCTTGCTGTGGCAGGCGCAGTGGCACTGCCACCGGCTGGCATCTGGCTCAGGAAATGGGCTGTGCCAGCACCGGCCTCTCCAGGAGCAAATCCCTCTGCAGTCCCATATCCATCTGGTTTTCCTGTAGCTGCCAGAGCCATTTCAGCTCTTCCTGGGGAGAATGAAGGTCAGTGTGGGGTGCCCATGCTGTGGGGACATGGTGGGTGCAGAGCAGGGTGGTTTGCACAGCACTGGGATGTGGCAGAAGCATCATTGCTTCCACACTTATCCATGGATGTGGGAGATCTCAGGTCCCCTCCAGCTCAGTACCTAGAGCACTGCATCTGCTTGCAAACAATAAGGGACCTGGTAGGTTGTGCAAGAGGGATGTCCCAGCTCTCAGCAGCGAAACTGAACCTTCTGGACTTTCACAAGCCACAAAGCATATAATTAATCCTCCTAATGATCAGTTCCCCTTCCATCCCCAGAAACCTAACCTGGAAAACGTTTACAGCTCAATAGTGCCACACACAGAGGCTGTGAGAAAATGAGGCGCTGCTTTTTATGAGCTCCCCTCTCATTCCCTGTTCCTCTGGCAGCGCAGATAAATCATTGGCCTTTCCCTGCTCAGTGTGAGCTGCTGCTCACAGCACCCTGCAGCCCCATGCTGGGTGATGGTGAAATGAGGAAGGAATGAGCTCGGCCACATCTGTGCAGGTGGAAAGCCCAAGACTTCATTATCAGTGGTCGGAGCTAATTGCTGCAGTAGCAGCAGCTCCCTGTGGGGACCATCAGACATCCCCAGTGATGAGGGTACCAAAGAAAGGAGAGGTTTTTCCTTTGGGCCATCTTCTGCCACAGGGAAGACGTGTTTCCAGTGTGTTCTCAAGGGCAGATCTATTGGCTTCTCCCTTTCTTCCCTTCCCAGGATGCAGGCCGCTGCCTTGTGCTTGTCCTGCTCAGGGATCGGAGCTCCGCCAAAGGGAAGGCAAGGAAAAGGCGCTGCCGAGCACTCCTCCCTTTGGCTTTCGCAAGACACCATTTCCACCTCAGCCGTGGGAGATGCTCTTCCTCCTGCTCAGCCTCCTCATCCTCAGCAGCGCGTTTGGCTGCTGTTCATCCACTCCCTGCTCCATACCTGGCTTTCCACCATGGAGCTGGGGATCGCTGAACTGGTCACAGCCAGGCTCTGCATCACAGGAGACCTTGGCCACCTTCTGCCTTGGGGTGAAGGAAGAGCTGGGTCCCTGTGCTCAAGCTGAGGGCACAGCACAGCTCCCAAAACAGTGGGATCGGGAAATAAACGCTCTGGTTTAGGCTCCCAAAGTGTGTGACAAGCAGGAGGAAGGCAGAATTCCTGTGCTGAGTCAGGGTCTGCCCAGTCCCATACAAGTCCCTGCAGGAGGGGACCTGATGCTGGCTCAGTCTGGGGTCCTGATGCCCTTGGGAGTGAAGGCTGGGATGCCCTTGGATGTGGACAGGGATGCTTGGGCTGCAGATCTGTTGGGTTACATCCCCTTGCCGGACAGGTAACACTTGGTATGTGACCCTCCTGTATTCCTCTAGAAGGAACAGATGTTTTTTGGGGGGGAAAATGCCTCTTAGGGACACTGAAGTTGGAAAAATGCATAAATCCGGGTCACACTTGAGCAAATGCCTGTGCTCCAATAAACCCCATTTTCACCTTTTTGAAACGATCCGTTCTCCCTTTTCTCGTTTTGCCATTTAAAAAGACATTCCAAAGGCTGAAAATATTCCGACCACCCGAAAGATTTCCTCCCCCATTGTTTTTATTGCATTGAATCAAGAGAAAAGGGGTTTTCTGTTGAAACCAACTTGACACAACCCCTCCTCCTCCCCCCCGCCTGGGCTTTGCTCTGGTCATTGAGTGGAAAAATCAATTACTCGCACTCCTCCAGTGCGATAAAAGGCTCCGGGACTCCACAAAGAGGCTCAAGGGAGCACTTGTGCTCTACAGCAATAAAACAGGCCCCGAGCTTCCCATCTCTCCGGTTTCCTCCTGTGTCACCCAGGATCTTGTGCTGGGAGCAAAGCTTCTGCAGCAAAGGGGCCTCAGCACAAAGGCAGCCAGTGTCGTCCTTCTCTCCTGGGGTGCAACACCCAAGTAGCACATTCCCTATGGGAATGAGGGTGGGCAGGATTGCTGCAGGGGAATAATGCCATTCTTTTCCTCTAAGACACACCACCAAGCATCTTTTCGTTTCGAGCATCATTCCTTTGAAGTGTGATTTTACATAGAACTACAGTGAAGTCTCTTTATTCAGCAGACAACAAATTAAGTGAACCCTTATTCACTTCTGGAGTCTTTTCTTTGCCACCTCAAGCTGTGTTTGCTTCAGCTCTGTAAAGGCCTGGTAGGAAAGCAGTTGAGGAAGGAGAAATACCAGAAGAGGGTGAGGAACCTGTGACACAGGAACGCGGTGCCCAGCACTGTGAGAGCTGATCCAGGTCATTTCCTCCTTGTAAAAGCTTTCAAGGTAATGAAGATCAGGAATGCAGAAGGGTGAATGAAGATGGTTTCACCCAAACAAGCTCATTCCAGGTGAAACCTGAATGCCCTCTCCCAGGGACACCTGGGATGGAGCAGGAGCCTTTCCCTGTCAGGAAGATCTGGGACTGGGACAGCAGAGCTGCCCATTGGTGAACACCATCCCCAGTCCGGTGCTTGGCAGGACACAGAACATTTTGGAGCTCATTCAGGTCAACCTATGGAGTACATCAGCCCATGAGCTCCAGTGGGTGTCTGTCTGTCTAGCTCAGTGAAGACATCCCACCAGGACCTCTGCATCCCATTGTGGTCACAGGCTGGGGCTGGGTGGGCAGAGGAGCTGCTGGGCTCCATCCTTCCTGCTCTGGACCAGGGGATCCCAGCACATCCCATCAGCTCAGGATGATCTCTGGATGCATTCACAGCCTCTGCTCCAGGCCCTGCTCCCCACATCCTCCCCTCCATGGTCCCGTGTCAGGGAGGAGCTGCGCTGACCCGGGGATGATGATCCTCTGCCCGGATACCCAGAGGATGCACACTTTTGGGGGTCCCAGCTCAGCGGCTCCGTGCCCGGCAGCAGTCCCGGGGCTGGCCTGGGGGTGATGGGCTCCAGTCCGTGCCCGCGGAGCTGCCACCGCCTGGGGGCTCTGCACTGCACCGGGAGCTGGGGAACGAGAACCGAAGCCGGAGCTGAGCCCGTGGAGCCCTGGTGGCTCCGATCCGTGAGTGCGAGAGGCCTCAATCAGCCCCAGGGACACCGGCGCCACCGGGGCTGCATTGGCTCCGTCTGCCCGGTGCCGGCCCCGGTGTCAGTCCCGGTCCCGATACCGGCGCTGCTTCGGTGTCGGTGCCGATCCCGGTCTCGACTCCGCCCGCCCCGTCCCCCGCGCGGCCCCGTCCCAGTCCCCATCCCTCGCAGCGGCTCCGCCCCGGCTCCTCCCGCCCCGTCCCCGGCCCCTGCCCGTCCCCGCCCGCCGCGCTCCCGGCGCCGCGGGGCAGCGCGCAGCATGGCCGCGGTGCGCAGCGCCCCGGCCCCGGCTCCGGCTCCGGCCGCAGCCCCGGCCCCGGCTCCGGCTCCGGCTCCGTCCCCGTCCCCGTCCCGCCCCTCCGTGCCCGCCCCGGGCCGCGCATAAAAGCGGCCCCGCGGCCGCCCGCTCGTGCCCGCCCTCCCGCTGCCGCCGCCGGGCCATGGCCAAGGACCAGCTGAAGCCGCGGCTGTGCCGCATGCTGAAGGGGGAGAGCGGTTACGGCTTCCACCTGCACGGCGAGAAGGGCAAGAGCGGGCAGTTCATCCGCAAAGTGGAGCCCGGTTCGCCCGCCGAGGCGGCGGGGCTGCGCGCTGGAGACCGCGTCGTCGAGGTGAACGGGCTCAACGTGGAGCAGGAGACGCACCACCAGGTACGGGCAAGGAACAGCGGTACCCCCGGGGTGAGAGCCCCGGCTATGGACCTCCGTCCCCGGCTTGCCTCTGCCCTGCTCCAGACGCCGCCGGGTGTTCATAGAGGGGCGCTTTGCGCCCAAAATAGCTGTGGTGGAGCATCCTATGGGGGATGGTGCTGGTGGAGTCGGGTGGGTGCCCCCCAAAATCGAGGCCTGGGCTGCAAAGGTGGGGGGCTTTGTGTGCCTGGGACGCCGGGTTCCCAAGAGAATGGCTGCACGGTGTGGTCTGCCTCGCTGCTGTTGTGCAAAGGTGGGAAAGCTGAAGGTGTTTCTGCATGGGCAGGGCACTGCTGTGTTATGCAATCTCTGGTGGAAAGGAATGGGGAGGCTTGGGCTTTATTTCCAGCTCTTGGCCACTTTGGGTGAGCTGCCCCTGCTTACACAGCCCAGAGTGTACAAAAGATGCCTTAAAATCTACCGACCAGGCTCTGCAGATGTTCAGGAGCTTGGCTTTGCTGAGTTGGGGCTTGCAGGGGAGGAATGGTTGGTGTTAGACCAGGGCTGTGACTGGGGGGAACTGAGAGAGCCATTTCTCAGCTCTGTAGCAGAAGCTGCACGCTTCGGACTCTGTCGTTTTCTGTTTATAAACCAAACCTTGTATTTATTACATAGTTTAGGCCAAAAACACAAGCAATGAGACTCAAGTTGTGCTGGGGCACAGCACCCAATGTGCTGGTTGGCTTGCGGGCCTCTGGGGGGTTTGGTGCTTTAGGAACCTAAAACATACATCCAGCCCTTCTGCCAGGGCTTTATCAGGGCTGAGCAGGGATGGGCCTCATGTGGCTCGTGGACCTGGCAGGGGTTTGGGGTTGTAGGTTCCCCGCCATAGATGTGGCTGTGCTGGAGGTGAGGCAGAGCTCTCCAGGTGGCTTCAGTAAAGGCTCATGGCCTCTCCACGGGCTTGGTGTGTTCTGTGGCTGATTGAGCCTGTTTGGGTGATCTGAGCCAGCTGTGTGTAGTTAATGTTTGTCTTGAATGTGATTTCAAACCCCTCGAAGGAGGATTCCCATCTTTGATCCAGCTGGGCAGAAAGGAGGGCTGTGCTCCTGCGAGGAGCTGCGTTGTACTGGAAGCCATCAGAACTCCCTGCTGCAGCTGGGGTGCTGGGAAGGACAAAAGCAGAGCCTTTGGAATGTGCAGGGCTCTTCCATAGGCAAGAGAAATGGGAGAAATTCTCCTGCCTTCCATTTTCTGCTGGTGGAGGCAGGATGGAGCCCTGGCAACCAGAGAGCAGTGAATGGGATGGAGTGTGTCCGCTCCATCCAGGGTGTTGTGGATCTCGCTGTCATGTTCCTGCTGTGATGGCATTAGTAGGTGTGAGTGTGCAAGTGGGAGCAGTCCACTCTGGGATGCTCTGGGATCACTCTTCCTGCTGCATTGATACAGCAAGGGCATCGTCCCTTAAAATAGATACCCAGCGCTGATGGACTGTGGGAGATGCGATGCCATGGCAGGTCTGATGCTGGCTCCTGTCAGTGGGATGCAGCAGCCAGTTTGCTGTGGCCTCTGAGGTCCCCAACCTTGAATGAGTAGCTAAGCCTGTCCATGTGCCTCTGAAGCTGCGATGGGACAGAGCCCGCAGCAAACAAGGCCTGGCTGTTTGGGTGTAACTGTGTTTCGAGCTGAAGCTGGCAGCATTTGTGTCTTTGTTCTCTGTGTTTTCCTGGCCTTACCCAAGGAGCAAAGGCAGAACGTGTCCTCAGGGCGTTTCACGTCTTGGATGCAGAGCTGCATCCTGGCTCTCCTTGGTTCCTTGTCCAGGCAGGCAGAGCACCAGGCTGTGCCCGGAGTGAGGATAACCTCCGGATCCCCCTTGCAGTGCATGGGCAGAGGCATCTCCTTTGGAGCAGGAGGGATGAACGGAGCTGCTCCCGGTGGCACCATGAGCCTCCTTCCTGGGCTGATGTTGTCTGACAAGGGTAGAAGGACCCGGGACGGCTTGGCCAGGCTGGTGTTGGTGTCTCCAGGGTGAAAGCCTGGGTGGAGCTGCGGAAATCATGCGGCTGGACCGGGGCTGAGAAGGTCCCGAGGTGCCGGATGCACAGCGGAGGCTGCGCTGTCCTCGGAGGAGCTGCGGACTCAAGGCTCTGTGACCATGGCTCGGAAGCGGGTATGGTCCTGCTGCTGCTTTGCCTTCCACCTCGCTGCTCTGTCCCCAGCGTGACTTGCTTGGGGAGCTTGTCACCAAAAGCCCCTTCTGCTCATCCACTCCTGGGGCTGGGGGATGCTTGATCCATTGCTGTTCTTGCTGTGGCTGTTGGGGACCTCGGCGGTGCGCTGATCCCTTGCACTGCACCATGGCAGGTTGGGATCTTTTGTGCCCCTCTGCATTTCGTTGTGGTCTGCTGGACCCTGCTCTTTGCCAGCGATTAACTGCAGCCCTAATGCCTGGAGCACCCAAACTGCAGGGTCTGGGTGTGGGGCTCAGCATCTTCCTCCTGTACCTTCCCCATTGGCATTGCCCATCTGCATCTCCTGCCACCGCTGTGCGCTAGCTGCCTGCTCCCGGGTCCCCTCTGGGACCTGTGCCCTTGCACAGGCGCTGCCTTGCTGGTATCAGCAGCACCGTCTGATGTCTCATGTAAACAGATCCGAACGGGAGCAGATGGATTTTCTGGGGCTTGCTGGAGCATCCCCCTTCATGCTGGTTACGGATGGCAGCCCTGGGCGCGCTGCCGCGGCGCATGGAGACGGGCTGCAGCCTGCAGCAGATCGCTTGGTCTGGGACAAGCAGCCTCGTCTGCAGTGCAGGAATTCCTTGTTGGTTGTGTTTGTGTCTCTCTCGCAGGCACCGGCTCTGCTGACCTTGAAGGGAGCTTGCAGGGGGTAAATAAACGCTGGCTAATTGCGCATTAGGCTCCTTTGTCGCTTCTAACCTTGGCGTTGTCTGGCCAGTGTGACCTAGATCAGAGCAGGGAGAGCAGTGCTGCTCTGGGGGGGGGTCATGGCTCTGTGGTCTTCAGGGCCACCCCATGGCTGTGGGACAGCATTGCCAGGGGTACCCCTCCTCCTCCTCCTTGGGGTGAAGGCCTGTGCAGGGCTGCTGGAGGTGGATTCCCTTTACCCTGCTCCTGTGCATGCTCTGGACGTGCCCTGCTCCTGTCACATCCCACCCTGCTGTGATTTCCTCCCTTGTCTGGCCGGGATCGTCTCCTCCCGGCTCTTCCCACCGCGCCGACACCGTGAGCTCCTTTCAGAGCCTCTGCCAGTCACTGAGGCCTCCTGGAGCGGGGCAGCAGCAGGACAATGGTCCCCATTCAGTGCTGTGTGGAGCTGGATCCCAGCAGGGATGGGCCTGTCTCCTGCTCCCAGCACCGGCTTCTGTTATCTCTGCTGGCCCCCAGCACGGAGTGGGGATGAATGGGTAGATCAGGTTTTCTCTTTCATAAATCTACAAATGGATTTTAGCCAATGCAACAGCGTGGTGGGGAGCATCCCGTCACCAAACGTACCCATTGGTGCTTGGTGCCTCCCTCTGCACCTTAGCTCTGCCCTGCCTTGGGTATTGGGCAAAGAAAGACACCCCAGATGGAGGCAATGAGCGTGTGCAAGGTGGTTTGCTTGTTGGGACAGGTTGTGTTGTCCCTCTAAGGGACAAAAGCAGGCAGCAGGGTTTCTGATGCTCGAAGGCAATGGAGCAGCCTCTGTTTTAAGCCCTGATCCTGGGTGGTGTGTGCAGTTGGCCTGGACAGAGCTGTACTGTGTTTGCAGGGCATGGGGTGGAAAGAGCCATCTCCATCACCCAGGAATGCAGGCAACACCTCCTCTATCCTGGGGGTCCCTAAAGCTTGGGGTCTCTTCTCCCCCATCACCAATGGCTGGAAGGGACAGCGCGTACCCTGCAGCAAGATGAAGCTTCAGGGGAGTGTGGGGCAGTTGATGGTCCTTGCGTCCAGCTCTTGCTGCCCCAGCGGGTCCCGGCCTTTCAGCTCAGTTGTTCCCCTCCTCTCCAGGTTGTGCAGCGCATCAAAGCCGTGGAGACGGAGACCCGCTTGCTGGTGGTGGACAAGGAGACGGACGAGTACCTGTGCAGCCTGCGCCTGACGTGCACGGAGGACATGGTGCACAGCGGCATCCTGCTCGACTCCGCCGTGTCTCCCACCAAGTCAGTGGGCAGCGACAATGGGGAGGTGTGGAAGCCGCAGCTGGAGCTGAGCGGGGACAGCCTCCAGCGCCACTCGCACAGCTTCTCCTCGCACGGCAGCAGGAAGGTGAGGGTGAGATGGGGAATGGGTGCAGGCACCCTGGGGGCACAGCCCTCTGCTTCCCATTGGGAAACACCTCCTGGATGTGGCTGTGGTGCTGGGGTCCCCGCTGTGTCCTGGAGCAGCCTCAGTTGTTCTTGCTCAGTGTTGGCTGCTGGGGCTGTGTTGCTCTTTACTCCCCCGTGTCCCTTAAGGGGCTCCAGGAGCTGTTGGGGGGGTCACCAGCCCTGGGATGAGTGAGTCCATAGTGCCTCGGTTGAGGCTCATGTCCCAGTGGGGTCTTGCTGACCGTGGGGACCGGCTGCGTGCACCAGGGATGTGGTGAAGCTCAATGAGCTTTTCTCCCCTCCATTATATACAGGAGGGAGGGAACATCTGGGATGAATGTGTTCTCGGCTTTTTTGCCTAACTAGGGAGGAAATTAGCTCTTTTTCAAGTGGCCGGGGTCTGGCCTGCGATCTTGCAGTGAAGTGCCTTTTATTGGTAAACTCCTTTCCAACAAGGAAAGAATTTGGGGTGGAAAAGGTCCAGTTTCCATGGCTGCCTCGCCACTGGGGCCGTGCTGGAGACGGCGCAGCCTTGCACTCAGCAGATAACACTGGAGCTCTGCCTTCCTCAGGGGTGAATGTGGCAAGAGCTGTGTGAGGCTGACCGTGACTGCAGCACCTCTGCAGCATTATCCCCTTCCATGTCCCTGCTCTGCATCCATCCTGTGCTTCCGGGCAGGGAGCAAAGGTGCTCAGCATCCTCCTCCAGCACGGAGCTGCCATAGGCGCATTCCTCCTCCTCTTCCTCCTCCTCCCTGTGGAGCTGCAGTGCCTGGTTGGCCTCTGTTCCCCCACCTCACAAGTGGGGTGGTGGCTGGATGCTGGCCCAGAACTTGCTGGTGGGAGGTGGGAAAGTTGGGAAAGCTTCGTGTCCTCAGGAGCTCCCTGTGGAGAAGCAGCTGAAGACATTCCCTGCGCAGATTAGAGGCGATGCTGGCACGAGGCACCTGCGTTTCTGGAGATAAGGAAGTTTCACCCCCGGTCCTTCCCTCTGGAGCTGTTTGGCATCTTGCAGAGGAGGCTCCCCCTTGGCTGGGCTGGCAGGGGCAGGCTTGGAGGCGCTGATTATTTACCTATTGCGTGGTTTAAAGGGGCATATGATGGTGATGGGAGCAGTGCACCCCCAGGCTGGTCAGTGGGATTGGAGCTGCTCTGGGCAGGGCTGGGGACAGTGTTCCAAGCTGGGGATTTCCTATCCTGTCTCCGTTTCATTTGCTGGTTCCAGTCCAACAGTGAGCGCTGACGGGAAGTCAGGCGAGGGGAACAGGACGGTCCTTTCCGGCCTTTGGGTCTGGGCTCCTCCAAGGAGAGGGTGGGACAGGGAGAAGGGGGAGAGGGGCCTGAGCTTCAGGGGCGCTGGGGCGTTCGGTGCTCACTGCGCTGGAGCTGGTATTTGGAGCTGGACAGGAGGGGAATGGACTCCGGGGTGATGCCCCCAGTGTGGGGTTGGGGACAGGGCAGTGCTGAGCGTGTTGGGTGACTGCAGAGGCTCAGGTCAATGGCAGGTTTGCTCCTGACTCCGCAGGTCATGGCTCTGTAGTGCTGGTGCTGCAGGCTTTCCTGGCCAAGGTCACTTCTCTGTTCTATGGCTGTGGATAACCCTGGTGTGAGGGTTTCGAGGGGTAAGGTGTGCTGCAGGCTCTTGCTCTGGGTGGTGTGGTGCTCCAGCTGTATCCCCATGTACAGCTGGAGGCCAGGGGAGCGATGGAGGACCCCAGTTCCTGAAGTGCTCAACACTCCAGCACCGTGTCCCCCCCATGGGGTAGCTCTAACCTGACCCTTACCCTGCAGCTCACAGGCACTGGGACCACATGGACTGTGCAGTTCCAAGTTTGGGGTTCTTTGGGGGGATCCCTGCAGGGGGGTTGTGGGATCCACTCTGAGGTTTGTCCTCATGTGGGGCTTTTCGGGATGTTCAGTGAAGCAGAGCAGCTGCCTTCACCCTGCAGACCCATGAGAGCCAGTGCTGATGCTCGGGGCTGCTCCCAGGAGCAGGCTTTTGGGGCAGTATTTACCTATGTAAAGCTGCTGTTTGCCTTGGTTTGAGGCCGGGTTGTTCGGTGCAGCCCAAAGCAAGGAGTGACCGAGGCAAAGGGAGGGAAATCTGGCACCCGGGCTGGGAGGTGATGCAGGGTGGGCATGGCCAGCACGGTCCCTGGCATTAGTCTGGATGGGGAGGTCCATGTGCACCCATGGCAGAGACCTGGGATCCAGGACCATGTGCTCCAGGAGCCAGGGTAATGCCCTGAGTAATTGGGGATGTATTTAAATCAGAGCAGGCTGGCAGCAGGGCTGCACCCATTGCAGTGCTGCCGGTCCCAGTCCCTGGGGGCTTGTGACCATGGTGGCACAGGGAGCAGGGTCTGCCTTGTCCCATCCCACATTGCTGCCCCCATCTCTGTGCCTGCTTGGGCTGGAGGGGTTTGCCACCCTGCATCCCTTGGGAGTGGAAGCCCCCGGGCGCATGTCCCCATGCCATGTGGTCCTCTGTCACGCACGTGCTCCTGTGGCCATTGTGCTGCTTTCTGCTTTCCCCAGGGCTCTGGCTCTGTCCTGCCTGGGAGGTCTGGAGGTGGTGGGAGCCGCTCTGGGTGCGTTGGGTGCTGCGTGCCTGGTTGTGAGCTGCTTTTACTGCAAAGGTGCCTTTGCAGGAGGAGCTGGTGGTGGCTGTTAATGGAATGCCAGGGCTAATGGCATGGAAAAGGCAGCGTGCTGCAGGGCTGGTGCGGAGCAGTGCTGCCTGGGTGTGAGACACTGTGAGGGTGCTGGCACAGGGTGCCCATAGGAGCTGTGGCTGCCCCATCCCCAGCAGTGTTCAAGGCTGGGTTGGCCACAAGGGCTTGGAGCAAGCTGCTCTGTGGAAGGTGTCCCTACCCGCAGCAGGGGTTGGAGCTGGAGGAGCTTTAAGGTCCCTTCCACCACAAACCCTTCTGTGTCCTTGGGCCTTGCTGCCTCACTGCCTTCTCCAGGTGTGTTTGTAGGAGAAACAAGCACCAGAAAGCCACTGAGGCACGTTCACAGTGATGCTGTTCCCCTCCATCACTGCTCCCATCTGCAGGGGGTGGGTGTGCAAAGGGTGCCATGCGTTGGAACACAAACCCACGTCTGTAGCTGCCGGATCCAAGCTGCCTTTTGGACCTGGGGAATTTAATGCAGGGCAATTAGCAACCGCTTGTTAACTGGGGAGGGACAGTGTCAGGGTCACCCGAGTGCTGCTGCTGGCAGGGGCTGCACTGTGCAGGAGCTGATGCACTGGGCTCCGGAGGAGGGCGGATGGGTGCCGGGTGCCTGTTGGGACCTGCAGTGTGTGGCAGCACTGCCATCAGGGCAGTAAATGTTTACACTCCTCTTTGGGTCAGGAATCGGAGCTTTTTGTGCTGCTCTGCAGCATCCTGAGCCGGCAGCTTTCTGCCGGAGCGCTGGAAGGGGGATAACGCGGGACAGATGTTTTGGGAGAACTTTGCCAACTCAGTTGAGGCCCAAAATTTAGGGCTTGTAGGATAACCACAGGGATGTAATGAACCCGCCCTGAGCAGCAATGGCTGCAGTAATTATGGAATTAAAAGAAAAGCACCAAGAAACAAAGGGCATGGTTTCAATTAAAGCACTTCCCTGCAGCATCCAGCCCTGGGTCCAGCCTGGACCTCTGTGCAGGCAGAGCTTGGGGAAGCCCATGGAGCTGTGCCCATGCCTCTGCAGCGTTCCCTGCCCGTCCCACTGCAGCTCTTTAGGCCGGTGTTGCCAGCCTTGCCTTTGGGATCAGCACCTCGATGCGGCCTCTGTGGCAGCGGTGGAGCTGCGGGGAAGCCTCGGGCCCATGCGGGCACTGACCCTGCTGCATTATTGATGGTGCTGGGCTCCCGGCATCGTGTGTCATGAGTCAGTGCTGGTGCTGCGGGTGGGCTCGAGCTCCAGCAGTGTAGGGATGAGGTTGGGGCATGGGGAAGGGAAGGATCCTTAGGGGGAGACCTTGGAGCAACTCCAGTGCCTAAAGGGGCTGCAGGAAACCTGGAGAGGGGCCTTAGACAAGGGCCTGTAGGGACAGGCCAAGGGGAATGGCTTTAACCTGCCAGAGGGGAGACTGAGATGAGCTCTGAGGCAGAAGCTCTTCCCTGTGAGGGTGCTGAGGCGCTGGCACAGGGTGCCCAGAGAAGCTGTGGCTGCCCCATCCCTGGCAGCGTTCAAGGCCAGGTTGGACACAGGGGCTTGGAGCACCCTGCCCTACGGTGGTGGCAGGGTTGGAGCTGGAGGAGCTTTAAGGTCCCTTCCAACCCAAACCATTCCCTAACTCTATGCCTGTCTTGTCACCCAAAGCGCCCCTGAGGTGCGGGTGCAGAGGGAGGGCAGCAGCTCTGCTGCCTGGGCTCAGTGTGGGCAGTGGGTCCGTGGAGGAGCTCACAGGGGGTTATTTCAGTGCCGGGGCAGTGCAGGAAGCCCCTCCCCGGGAGGAGAGCATCCACCCCGCAGCAGAGACTTCCTCTGCTGTGATATTTTTAGTGGAACACAAAGCGAGTGGAGAGGGCAGGGGCAGATTAACATCGGGAGGAGCTGTGCCCTGCCAAGGGCCTTTGTTCCCGGGGCCACACGCTCCCAAGGGACACCCGGTCCTGCGGGGGGACGTTGGGGTCACCCTTGGTACCCTGCGCCTCCCTGGGAATAGCAAAGGAGCATGGGGAGGGTTTGCATCCCAGCACATTGCCTGCATGCAGAGTGGTCGTGGTGCTGACACCAAGAGATGCTGCGTGTGGTCCAGCCGGTGATGCTCCCTTCTGCATCCTCCAGTAATCCAAAGCTTTCCCTTAAAATGGTTGGAAAACTGGTATTAAATGGGAGGCATTGGGAAGGCAGCTTGCTCCGGCACAGCCGGCCCCCTCCTCTGCTCACAGGGATGCGCTCGGGCAGCTTGCTTTAATAAGAGCCCCATTGCAAGTGGCTCCTCGCCAGCTCTTGAATGGCTCTGTTCAATAGGAGAAGTATTAAATGGTTTCAAATAAATGAAAGCTCATCTGGCAGCACCAGGGCTTTCTGCGTGTGCTGGATAAAGCATCTCCAGGAGCTTATCCATGGACCTGGTGGTGATGCTGCAGGTCTGGGTGAATCCCAGCTCCTCCTGCTTTGAGGCTGCTCCTACCCAAGGGAGAAGGTGCTGGTGTTAAGGAATTGCTTGTGGGGAATGGAAACACATGGAGCAAAGGTGCCATGTGAATGCTGACTTACAGCATTCCTGTGCTGAAGGGGACCAGCTGTGGGCCAGATACACCCAAGTCCCTAATGAGGTTTTAAAGTGCTCCTTTCAGCCTGTAAGGAAGCATCTCTTTACTGCTTGCAGCCCCAACAGCATGTGAGTGCAATGTGATGGCTGTGGCATTGCCTCTGTGAGCTTCATTCCTGCCCTTTCGGCCAGGAGACTGAGGATGTGAGGTGAAGTGATTTACCCAGCACTATGAGAGCTCAGTGTATAAATGAAGGCCTAGATGGAGCTGGTTTTGGCTCCTGTCCTTGGTCCATCTCTTGTTATGGAGGTTCTATAGGCAGTGGTCTTGGGAGACTCCAGATTGGGGTATGAGAGAGAAACCTGAACTCTTCTCAGCCAAGGGTTCTCCAGCTCCACAGCTCTCTATAAATAAGGAATTGAACCCCAAGTCGTCGACATCATCACTGCTGGCAAGATCCATATCGTGGTTTAATTTCATTACAGCTTTTGCTTGGACTCCTGAGTGTTCCGGTCCTGCTGCTGTGTGTGTCTAAGCCATAACCGGGCTTGGAGCTGCTTTTTGTTGGCTGAATGTGTCTCTTTTCTCACTAAAGCATTGCAAGGGGTTGTTACATGGGTAAAATAAGCTGGTGACAGATGTCTGTTAGTGATGGGGCGGTGAAAGCCGAATTCAGAGTAGTTTTGTGAGCAAGGAGAAGGTTAAGAAAGACTGTTCCCGGTAGGTACTGGGGCTGCTTTGTGGGGTCTCCAGCCCCAGCACTGATCCATCTCATGTGATGGAGAAGGGATTGGGGCTGGGAGCTGCAGCGCATTGGTGTCTGGATGTGGTTCTGGGTCCCTCCATCACTATCTGCTGTAAACCCCATTAGCTGCATGGTCTCAGCAGGACCCCTGCTGCTCCCCCCATGGTGTTAGGGGATTAAACCCTCTTAGGAACTCACAGGGACTAATCCTGTTAAAGAAGAGTGGCACAAAGGGGTGGTAGGAGGGCTAATCCCTCCGCTCCTGCCTTGGTGGGTTGAGCTCCCACCCTCGGGATGGGGCTCTACCTGGACCAGCATTCCCTGGGGTGGGATGCTGTGCCATGGGGCCTATCTGCAGTGTCTCTTCCCAAGCCCCAACAGCTCCAGCCTTGCTGTGTCCATAGCTGGTGCTGGGCTGGCTCACTCATGCTGGGCTAGCAGTCCCTCAAGCAGCCAAAGGCCATCCCAGGTAAATCAGTTAATTCCGGCCCTGGGGTTGTTCATGCTTAGCAGGATTTAATTAAGGCAAGCCCTAATTAGCTCTAAGTAGGGTGAATAGTCTGCTTTGCCTGGAAGGGTTCCCTGCTCTTGTCTGGCAGCTGTTAATGAGCACAGGGCTCCCATTGACTGAGTCTGAGTCCCATGTTCCTGGGATGGGATACATGGGAACACGGCATTGCCCTGGAGAGGCGCCTGGGACAGCCTGAACGTGGGGCTCGAAATCACCCTGTGCCTCTCCTTGAAGCGGGTGCTGGGTTTTGCCGGTGCCAGGATCCTTCTTTTGGCTCTGTGCCGGGGCTGATCCTGCTTTTCCTGTGGCTTCCTGGTCCCCCTCAGCCCTTCCCATGGGCTCAGAGGCTGCTCAGAGCCCCGCAGCCTGCACCGGTGTGTGCCGGGCACCGCGCACCCGGGTTTATCAGCAGGAGCAGCCGGAGCCTGGCGCTGCCTCCGGGGTTATCACGGGAGATCCTTCCCAGCGCACTTTGTCCTGGACCACCCGGCCTTGGCGGAGCTGCCTCCGGACCTCCTTATCTGCCCCAGCACCGAGGGGCTGTTGGGCTGCCCCGGCTGCAGATAAGCACCAGCCCCTGGCCCCGTGTCCAGCTCCCTGCAGCGCTTGGCAAGCGAGGAGCATCTCCTGTGGTCTTGTAGCTTCTAAGGAGCCGGGTTTAAAACATGGCATTTCTGGAGCTGAGCGGCGCGGTGGAATGAGCTGAGTGAGCAGTGATGTTCCCCGGTTGCGTCAGGTCCCGGTTTGATCCCGTGTTTTCCAGCAGTGTTGTGGGATAGGGCTGGTTTTGCAATGGGAGGATGAAGGAGGGTTCGATTGCAGAGGGAGCTTAAGGAGAGCCCCAGGCAGAGCTTTGTGTGCTGTGTCCAGCTCAGCTCCGTGGGCAGATCTTGCACACAAGCTTTGAGCTGTGGTGATTGGGGAGGAGGGAATAGCTCGTGTGTGAAGCCGAGGGCTGGGACCGGGGCCCCTCATTCCCGCTTTCTGGAATCCTGCACCCCCAGCTGTTTTACTGCAGGATTCTCCAACCCAAGCGGCCTCACATGGGGTTAACCCCAGCGCGGATGCCACGGCGCTGCCTTTACTTTCACTCTGAGGAATGCAGAGGATGTCGGGAGCCCTCCCCCTGCCCCGTTTCCTCCTCCAGCCCTGCCCGGCCAACACAAATATTGGTGCTCAACTCTTGAACTCCCCCGGTCCCGGTGCTCACAGAGCAGCGCCTGTTCTCCCCCTGCCCGGGCAGGGGCCGGGCTGGGGATGTGCGTGTGTATCCCTGTGGTGGGGATGGTGGGGACAGTGTGCAGCAAGCGCATGGGGATGCATCCCGGTGCGTCCAAAGGTTCTGTCGCATCCCTCATCCTCTGAGCCTGTGCATGGGGTGGGTTTGGTGGCAGAACAAGGGGAGAAGATCATCCTTGAAAGGCCAGGATATGGCTTGTGCAATGTGTATCTCACCCTGCATGCGGTGTATTAGGCTTTGCAAGTCTAAATAGAATAGAGCACCCATTGTCTCTTCCTGTAGGGAAGGGCTCATGGGGAGGATGAGGAGCCATGTCCTTGCTGGTCCATGGTGCAGAACACAGGCTTCCCGATCCCATGGCAGACATCTCGGCTAACAGCAGCTCTCTGCAGGGCTGTGGGTTAGTTATTGACCAGCTCAGGACTGCACAGGAGCTCCCATCATCTCAAGGGGGATTTCCCTCAGCATCACTGGTGCTATGCTGGTCACCACGGGTGCACAAAGCTGGTGTGACCGGATTGCTGCTGATGACCCGGGGTTATTAAAGGTAACAAATGGGGCCAGCATTAATGAATGACCGTGATTGCTCAAGGCTTGGCCTCAGCAGGAAGCCGAGGAGTCCAAAGGGCAGGCTGACACACTGTGGTCAGCGGTTTGATAGTGCGAGGCTCTGGTGCAGGCTGTGCTTTGCACCACGTCCTGTGCAGGAGGCTCCATTTGGGATCAGTCACCTGTCCTTGGGTCAGCGCTGAGGATGCTCACATGTGTGGCGGTTGTGCCTCAGATTTGGGGTGCTGTGGAGCAGGGCACGGCTCTCCCCCAGGGGCTGTGAGCTCCGGGAAGCTCATTCCCAGCATCTCCCACTGGCTTCCTGTTGTCGGCAGCAATCCCTCCCCTCGCCTGGGGGTTCATGGTGGGAAGGACTTTTCCCCCTGTTCAGCAGCTCCAGCCATGCGTGGTCACCCACGCTCCTCGCCTCCTTTCCTTCCTACCTGCCAGAAAACAGATCCTTCTGGATCCGGAGAGATCCATTTGAATCTGGAACAGAGCTCCCCTGTTCCTCCTCTTGGATAAATCCCAGCCTGCCAGGCCCCCGCTGCTGTCCTGGAGCTGATCCCTCCGGAGCAGAGGAGCTCACTGGTATCCCGGTTGCGTGTTCCCTTGGCAGATGGTGCTGGAAAAGTTGTCTCTCTTAAAGACAACACATGCACATGGTGGTTTCGGTCTCCTCCATCCTCCTCCCTCCCTGCCTGTCTCTCCCTGGGCCATTCCAGCTGCTCCCAGCTCCCAGCCAAGCCTGTGCTGCTGTTCCTGGCTCCAGCCCCGGCTCCAGCCCCTTCACTGTCTGAGCCAGCAAACGGGGAAGGGAAAAAGCTGCTTCTCAACTTGTGGCTGAGAAATTCCCCAGCTGTGGAATTGCAGAGGAATGACCTGGACAGCACAGCCGGAGGCATCGCTGCTGGGGGGACCAGATGGACCCCACGGAGCCAGACTGGGACGGAGTTCCCACATCAGCCAGGGAATGTGACTGTGGGGAACCTCACCCGGGTTTGTCCCCACTGGGGATGTGTGGTCCTCACCAGGATGTGGCCTGGCTGCACCCCCTCTCCTGAGAGGCCCCTTTGTGCTCAGGGATTTCCATAATGCCGTAGCTGGCACAGCACTGGGGATTGCGGAGAGGGGCAGATCCGGGCTTACCCCTTGCTTGAGGCATCAGTGCATTGGGTCAAGCTCTTATTTCTTTGGCACAAAGTCCCTTGAAGGTGAATATTGATGGGAAGCCATCAGTGAAACGGTTTTCCCATCACTGGCACAGGGTGCCCAGAGAAGCTGTGGCTGCCCCATCCCTGGCAGTGCTCAAGGCCATGTTGGACACAGGGGCTTGGAGCACCCTGCCCTACGGAAGGTGTCCCTGCCCATGGCAGGGGCTGGGACTGGAGGAGCTTTAAGGTCCCTTCAACCCAACCTGTTCTATGATCACCCCGCTCTGGTGCAGGGTGCGGGGTTGGGTGCTGCGCCATCCTGCAGGGCAGCCCATCCTGGCAGCACCGTCACCATGGGCTGGATGGGGATCAGGCGTCCTCCCCACCCTTCACATCCTTCCTGCTCTTGTTTTCTCCTGCCCGGCGGTTTCGGGATAATAACCTTTTGTCATGGCTGGGGCTGAGGCTGAGGCTGGCTCTGCTGCAGGGTGCTGGTACCGCCATCCTGCTCTCCCATGGGGTTTGCATCCCATAGCGTGTGGATGGGACAGGTTGGGAGGTACAGCATGGGGAGACCCAGACACTGATGCATGGCTCTAGGAAGGGTTTGTGCCTCTTCTTGCTGCTCCTGCAGCACGAGGGGACAGTGAAGAACCTCATCAATTTCTCCTGATTCCTTTTGCATTGCCATGGAAGGGTGAGTGCCCCTGGGGGCGGGGGGGGGGCAGGTCCCTGCTGAGGCTCAGTCCCCATCTGCAGGCATCATCCTTCTGCTCCTGTGGGTGCAGGGTTTCCATTGCACATCTAATCCTCTTCCTCCCCACAGGGGCTGTGACCAAGGGCAGTGCAGGGACCTGCTGTCACTCAAACCCCCATCTCCGTGCTCACATCCACCACAGGGGCTGGAGACTCCATGAAAACACCCAGATCACCCCATGAGCTGCACCTGGCAGCAGATCCTGCTGAGTACCTGTGTGGATGCCTTCCCCTGCTCACTGGAATCATTTGGCCATCTCCTGCCTTCCTCACTCATTCCCTTTGTGCTGTGCTGGCTGGGAAAGCAGCAGGATGCATCCACAGGGCGCTGGGTGTGGGTACCAGTGTGGATCCTGCAAGCCTCAAGGTGCCAGGCTGAGCCCTCCGGGCTGCAGTGAGGGTTCTGGGGGGCAGGGGGGCAGCACAAAGCTCAATGTCTTTTGCTTTTGAAACTCCCCAAATTGTTCCTGCAGTGGTTCTATCAGTCCAGCCCAGCTGGAGCAATTGGAGTAATTGGAGCAATTTGAATAATGGCAGCAATTGAAATAAGCTACGAAACCCCAGACCCTGCATTTGGGATGTGCAGGGGAGGGCTGTGCCAGGCAGTTTGGGTGGGGGGGTGACACAAGGCTTTGACACCAAGGTGCTTGCTCCAGCACCATCAGGAGCCTGCAGCATCCCTCTTCTCCTCCCAGTGATGCTGAAGATCACTGTGGTGATGTTTAAGGTAACTCTGGGGATGTTTAAGGTAACTCAGCTCATTTCAGGCTCTGCCAAAAGGTATTTCATGGTGGCTCAGGTGTGTTTGAGTCCCTCCTTTTCTCTCAGGGCCATGGGACTGCCATAGTCTTTGCTCATCCCTGGAGCACCTGGTACTTTCCCCTGGTTATTGCGATGAGGAGGAAGGAGCCACTGCTGCTCAGGTGATGCTGTGAAGCAGTGAGCTTTAACAGTGAGCACCAGTCAGGTTGTTGGGTCTGTACTGGAAGAAGGAAACGAGGTTTTTCTCTTGACCACTGGTGTCAGAGCCAAAACACCTCCTTGGCTGGCGGGGAAGGTGTAATTAGAGTTGTGCTGTGTAAAAATGGAAGCAGGGTGTTTATGGAGCTGGGCCCTGCCTGCGCTTTTATTCCTGGCCTGGCTGGTGGAAAACCTCCCAATTGCCCCCCTTGTGCTGGGGGGGGTGTGTGTGTGTCTCATTATCCAGGGAAACCTGTGGGTGCTGGAGCCCTCCCTTCTCCCCAGCCCCCTCAGCAGCCAGGTCCTGCAGGGAAGGGGAGCATGTGCTTGTGTTTGGGTGAGCCGGGGCTGGTGGGACGCCAGGCGCCCCTTCCCCCCCGTTATTTATAGCACTTCACCAACATCTGGAGCCTGAGCCGGTTCAACGCTGGCTGAGATTGAGCTGGGGGATGGAGCTGAGTGGTACATGTGCAGGAAGGAGGGAGGGAAGGAGCCCCAGAGCCCTTCCCAGCAGCATATGAGCGGCCGCAGCATCCTGGTGTGGAGCTGAGGACCAGCCAGGGCTTGGGAAGCCTCAGGAGCATCCTTGCCCCACTATTCCCAGGGGTGGGGATGGTGGGATTGCTGCCATGTCCTCCCCCTGCTGCACAGACCTGGGGGTGCTCTGCTCCCCCCCGCCATCCAATGCTTTCAGGCTGCTTTGAAGGCTCCTTTGACATTTGCCATCAGCAATTGCCTCTCCCTGATGTGTCACCGAGGTCCCCCTGGCCCTGGGGGGTGCGGGGCTACAATAGCCCCCATTCTGGTGCTGCTTTAATGGGAAAACTTGAGTCATTCCTGGGGGAAGGGGAATGAAAACCAGCCCCGCTGTAGCGGCTCCTGGCACGGCAGCAGATGGAGGCGGTATTCCTGCTCCTGGCCATGGCGTGAGCCCAAAGCCTCCCTGGTTCTCATGGTGAGCAGGGCTGTGGGGAGGGCTCCCGCCTCTCCCAGCTTCCCCCATCTGTGTAGTGTGAAAGGCAGTGGGGTTTTATGCTGGGATGTGAGGAGCCGCCTCCCCTTCCCAGCTCCTCTGCTTAAAGTGAAGTGCATCCCTCAATTCCGAGCAAAGGCAGCAGCCTTTGAGCTCCCAATGACATCGTAGTAATAATAGTGGCAATTAAAGCTTGCCCGCGGCTCAGCTCGGCTGCCAGTAGAACCATTGCTGCCAAGGGAGGGTGCCCGTGTTGGGCTGGGTGTAAATGGGCCCCTTGTTCTGGTGGTGCTGTGGCCCCAGGCTCCTTCCTGCACGGGTTCCTCCTTCCCGGCTCCCACCATTGCCCCTCGCTGCTTTGTGTGATGGGGTCTGGGTTTGGGGCAGGATCCTGCACTGCTGGAGCTGCCCTTCTCCTCTGTGACCCCCAAAGGTGGCCGAGCATCCCTCCCTGCGCATCCCTCACTGCGCATCTCTTGGTGCTCGCTGCCTGCAGCAGGGAAGCCAAAGTGCAGGGGATGGAGAGGTCCCGTCTTGAGGCAAGACAGTGGGGATGGACACTGAGGCCCTGAGCAGTGGCCCCTGTCCTTATCCCTCCCAGGACATCTTGGTGTCCCAAGGTGGTCCTGGAGCAGGGAAGGAGCCTCGTGTCCCTTGGCCGCAGTGGGATCTGCTGCTGAGGCTTTCTTTGCGAGGAGCAGGGGAGCAAAGGAGGTGTTTTCTGACCAAAACCACATGTGGAAGGAGAGGAAACGCCACGGGAGCTGACTTAAAAGGAACTATGCTAACAATGTAAACGGGGCAGGACCGCTCCTGCCTCTGCTTTCTCCAGCTCCACCGAGCAGAGGAGGAAAGGTTTGACGTGTCACAGGGCGATCCGGAGCCTGGATTGTATCCCGGTGGTGCAATTCCCAACAGCGGTGATTAGAGCCTATTTGGACACTCCCAGGAAATGGCAAAGCCCACCAGGATGGAGGCTGAGGTTGGTGCTGGTGGTGCTGAGTGCTGGGGTGAGGTGGTCCAAGCAGGTTTGAGCAGATGAGGTGGTGAGCCCTGATGCTGTGATGGGCAGAGGTGGTTGTCATGCCTGTGGCGGATGAGCTCAGCTTGGTTTGAACAAATCCCCGTTCCAGTGGGGATGAGTGGGGTTGGAGGCCCTGTTCCCATTGCAGTGCCACCATCAGATGCTGCCCTGGAGCACTGCATGCTTCCTGGCTGTGCTGAGCATCCCTTCAGCCATGGAGGGGGTTCAGGGTTGAACCCCCTTGCTGAGGTGCACAGCAACATCATGGCTTTGGCACATTGGTCCGCAGGAGCCACGGTGTGCTGGGACCTACAGGTTCCTGTAGTAGATGGTACTGACCTGGCCACAGCCACTCGACTAGCTCTGTGTGTGCTCTGTGTCCTCCTCTTCCTCCTGCCCTCCTGGAGGACCTGGGAAAGCCAGGTGTCTGTGCTGATACCGGTGGTTTATTCCTGGAATAACCCCCCAAAGTGTGACTTTTCGAGGCGGTTTAGCCCATGGGGTCTGCATTTGCCTGTGCAGCATGGGGAGCTGTGGCGCAGAGGGGCTGGAGATGGTCCTGGGACCTGGCCACCGCTGGTTCGGACCCATGGCCATTCCTGATGGCAAGTTTGCATCGTGCGGCCTGCAGTGGCTGTGTTCTGCTCGAAACCTGTGCCTCTGTGACAGAGAGGTCTTTGAGAAGCCCTTTTCATCCCCATTCCTGCTCCAGTCAGGTTTGAAGGCACAGGTTGGTTGTGTGAGTTAGCATCCTTTGGGATGGTGGAGGGGAGCACAGGGACAGCATAGGGTCAGTGGGTCTCTGACACCAGCATCCTCATGGCATCGATCTGAGCTCCTCTGTGGGTGCTGGAGCCAGGGAAGAGCTTTTCCAGGGTCACTCCAGGAGATGCCTTTGTTTCAGGAATCAGAAAACCAGGTTGGGCGCTTCCTCGAGCAGGTTCTGCCTGCATGGAGGTTCCATGTGCTAATGAATTGCATGGAAACCCCCGTTAATCAGAGCCGGTGACATCTGTGATACCAGCCCCATGGTGGAGTGTGCCTCAGCCATCCAGGTCGGTGCAGGGGGAGAGGCTTTAGGGGACACTGTTGAGCCAAGGGATGTCCTTGGGGGACCCTGTTCCCAGCAGCAGCAGCATTGGAAACTAAAGGGGAAAAACAACTCAGGTGCTGGAGCGGTTTAGTGAGAGCTGGCAGCACCCAAGCAGTGTTTGGGGTGGTTTAATGTTTAATTGGAAGCCTTTCATTGTTATTTAATGTCTTGTTTGTGCAACTTTAAATGGAGCAGCTCGAGCAGCGCTTCCGAAACCTTTTCCCTTCAAAAAGGGCCGTGATTTGCCTCGAGCAGCAGTGCCAGGGGTGGTGTGGCAACGCACTTAGGATCCGGGCAGCAGTTATTGGCGCATGCATGCCTATGGGTGGGTATAGATGGAGCATATAGAGGTGGAGAGTGATGTGCCATTGCTTCCTAGTCCAGCTGATGGGATTAGTGGCCACTGGCAGTGTCTGGATTCCTAGAGGAAAGCAATTGGCTTCATTCTGTTGCTGTCTTTGCATGCAAATGGACAAAACTACAGTGAGTTTCTGCTGCTTTCTAGCCTAGAAGTGAATCCAACTCCAACTGCCTTTAAGGTTGCTGGTGTGTAAAAGGGAGGTGAAACCTCCCCCCGAGCAGAACTGAAGTGTTCCTGCAGGAGGGAATGTTGGTGAGCCCGGATAGCGGCTGCAGGGAGCGCTTCGTGGCGGGGTTTGGGTTTCACAAAGGCAAAATCCCAGCGGGAGCTTAGGAAATCTCTTCCCAGAACACAACCAGGGAATGCTGGCACCGCTCGGATAGGGGCTGGCGAAGAGCTGCAGCGGCTCCGTGTTGAGAGCACATCGGTGCGGGCTCTTTGAGCACGGGCCTGGGTATGGGTGCAGCCAGGGGAGCAGCACTGGGTGCTCAGCCCCAGAGAGGGGCTTTGCTGGGCTGTGGGCTAGGACCTGGTTCCTTCAGTGGCTGAGATTGCGGGAGGATGAGCAGCTTTGTCCGAGGGTTTCTGCTCTGAACTGATGCTGAATTAGGGGGGGATTAATTGCTTCTAAAGAGCTGGAATCCATTTCAGTTCAGGACCTTGAACTGCAGGTTTTGGGGTGAAAGAGTGGCCCCACGGAAGACAAGGCAGCCGTTGCCACGCTTGCAGCCAAAGGGATCCTGCAGACGAAGCTTTCCCCTGTGTGGTTCATTTCCTGAGGAATTTGATTTCCCTGGTGATCCCAGGGGATCCTCCAATGCAGAGAGGACTGGCCCCGCTTCCGTGTTCCCCCTGCCTCTGCATGCCAATTCCCGGGAAGCCCGCATTGGGATGGCACCCAAAGCGCAGCGTTCTGGGGTGATGCTCCCAGTGTTTTCATGCTGCTCCATTCTCACAGGGTCAAAGCTTTGGCAGCAAGAGGAAAATGGTTTAAAAACCATTTTAAACCCAAATAGGTGATCTCAGACGTATCCCACTCCGCTTATGGGAAGTGTCCCCTTTTCCGAGCTGCGCAGAGCCCCCTGCGTCCTTTAAGGTCGCATGGATCTGACCCGCTTTGGCCAGTTGAATCATTTCCTGTTTTCTTCAGCATTTGAAGAACTGGAGGCAGGCTGGAAATGTTTGCAGATGGGGTGATCCCACTGCACTGGGGCCATGGGAAAAGTCCAGGCATGCTGGATCCATAGGGAGGAGAGAGGATGCGAGCACAGGGTCATGGTGCTTGATGGGGCTGGTCCAGGCTTGTGCTGAGCAGGTGACTGGAGCGCTTTGGGAGCCCCATCCTGTGCTGCAGGAGCTGGGCTGTGCTCATCAGTGGCTGTTGCACTGATTTTTCCCATTTCAGAAGCTGTGCATTGAGGCATTGATGGGAAAAAGGGGTTCTTAATGGAAAACTGCATTGCCAAGTTCAGCCTGGAGGAGAGAAGGCTCCTGAAGGGGAGACCTTAGGGCAGCTCCAGTGCCTAAAGGGGCTGCAGGAAACCTGGAGAGGGGCTTTGGACAAGGGCCTGTAGGGACAGGCCAAGGGGAATGGCTTTAACCTGCCAGAGGGGAGACTGAGATGAGCTCTTAGGCAGAAGCTCTTCCCTGTGAGGGTGCTGAGGCGCTGGCACAGGGTGCCCAGAGAAGCTGTGGCTGCCCCATCCCTGGCAGTGTTCAAGGCCAGGTTGGACACAGGGGCTTGGAGCAACCTGCTCCAGTGGAAGGTGTCCCTGCCCATGGCAGGGGTTGGAGCTGGATGAGCTTTAAGGCCCCTTCCAGCCCAAACCAATCTGATTCCATGAGATGCTCAGGTACAGTTTGCAGCTGGTCCACCTGTGCCCCGATGCCCATTATGGGCGCTGCTGACACGTTTCCAGGTGGTTTTCTGTGGAATTTGGTGCTCTGACCTCAGGGGCTGTGTTTTGGAAGAGCTCAAGGTGAGGGAGCAAGTTCCAGGGGGAAACACCCTTTGGTTGGTGCCACACAGGGTTCACGAGCGGCCGGAGCTCCTTGGCATCATCCCTGGGGTCCCCCACATGGGTGCTGGCCAGGGCAGGCTCCTGGGCACCAGCCCTCGGTGCCCCCTTCCTCCTGGTGAGGAAGCAACTTTTGAACAGCAGCGGGGGTGTTTTGTAGGAGTAACCCCAAGATGCTGGAGCACAAGGAGCTATTGGCAAAGGCAGCTCCAGCATGGAGCCAGTGCGGAGCCGCAGGGGTGTCAGGGGAGGGAGGCCATCCCCGGGCAGGGTGGGAGGCAGGCTTGGCGTTTCACAGTGCCTTTTGGCCTGGGGAGGAGGCTGCAGCGTGGGTTTTCGAGTTGAAAGGAAAAGCAATGAGAGATTGCAGCAGAAACGTGATGTGAATAAAACCTGCTCTGTTCATGCGCTTCTTGCAGTGGAGATTCAAACTGAGCCACAGGGGCTGTTTTGCTTTACAGCACGGATGGAAATGACAACCTGTATCCCCCCTTGCTAGGGATGCAGCGCTGTGCCAGAGCCGATGCTGTGCTGGAGCTGGTGCTGCTCAGTGAAGGGGCTGGAGAGGGGAGCAGCATCCAAGGGGACATAATGGCTCCTACAGACCTGGAGGAGAGCTGGTGTTCGCTCCCTTGAGGAGCCGTAAAGCGTTTTCCATGGATAGGAGGAAAGCGCTAAACTCCTCATGCACTCCTGTGCTGTTCATCCTATAGCAAGAGTGGGGTTCATTGCCCCAGAACCCCTCCTCTGGGAGGTGATCACACCCAGGGGTGATGCTGCTGTCACCAGGACCAAGGGCATGGCACTGCCTTGAATACATAAGGTTAATCCCGTGTCTGGGCGAGCCTGTGTGCTTCATCTCAGGTCTGGTGGGGCTCACTGCTGCGGGGGGGGTTGGTGCAGGGGTGGACTTTATCTGGTGAAGGAAATGCACTTTTTTTGCTTTGTTTTAATCTTTCTGGAGTGGTTTTGGACAATTGGGTTTCGAAAATAGCCTCAATGAGAGGAAATTCGTTTGTTCCCCTGTCCCTGCTCGGGGGAGCGGGAGGACGGGGTGCAGAGATGGGGCTTCCTCGGTAGCTCTGTGATGGCATCTGCTTCAGAGCAAAGCCAAAGCTGTACATTAACCACCATGTTCTTGTCTCTCCGTTAACCAGGATTTAAACGGACAGAAGGAGCTGTGCCCACGTCTCTGCCACCTGAAGAAGGGTCCCAATGGCTACGGCTTCAACCTGCACAGCGAGAAGTCCCGGCCGGGGCAGTTCATCCGCTCCGTGGATCCCGACTCACCGGCTTCCAGATCCGGGCTGCGGCCGCAGGACCGGCTGGTGGAGGTAATGGTTCAGGGACCATCCGGGCTTTTCTTGGTGTGTTCCAAGGATGTGCAGTCCTGCCTGGCCTGGTGCTGTCCCCCTTTTGCAGAAGGGATGGGACCTCTGGGAAGCCTGGTGCTGAAACAACCTGCTATCCCATGATCTTTCCCACCAGAATTCCCATGTATTCCTCCGTCGCAGAGCCGTGAGACCAATGTAGGTGCTTAGGCAGCGGCTCTGTGGTCCTTCAGCAGCTCATGGGACAAAAGCAAGCAGTGATGCTCCAGGCTCCTGCTGGCACAAGGGAGGGTGACACAGGCAAACTGCAGCCCCTGTACCTGTCCAAGTGGCTTAGGGGTGGCAATGGGACCCTGTGGACAGATGAGGTCCTTAACGGGTGCCCATCTGCCCCCTGCAGCACCCGTAGTCAGTGGTGTTGCCTGATGGACCCAGTGCTGGAGCTGCATCTGCCCACCGCAGTAAAGGGCTGTGGGGACACATGGGATGTGTCTCGCCGCCAGCACAAGGGGTGGCCTCCTGCCCAGCCACCCTCTGCTCTGGTGTCTGGGCATAGGGATGGGTCAGTGCCACCCAGCTGAGCTGATGCACTGCCAGGCACGTGTTGGGAGAAAGAGGGGGGAAAAAGCTTTGCAGAGGTTCTAAGACACTAAACCATGAAAGGAAGGGAGGAAAATTCTCTTGGAAGAATCTTCCTGGTCTCCGAGTGCTGGACAACATGCATTTGATGCAGCTGGGAAACACCCTCCCCTTGCCTTGTTCGTCCTGTGCTTTTCCTGAAGAGCAAGGTTCCCCATCCAGAGCTGCCTGTGCTTTGGGCAGCACATGCACAGCAGGACAGGCAGGGATGGACACAGCAGCCAGTGCCCAGGCCCAGCAGCCATCACCCCTTTCACTACTATCACATCATGTAGATGCCCCCTTTTGAGGTGATGTGTAGCCTTTCCCGAGGAGGATGAACCCCAAAACCCTCCCAGGGGACCAATCCATGTCCCTTGCTGCCAGCTCAGAGCAGGAATGGTGTTTGCACTGCTGGAAGAGAGCACTTTAATCCCACGGAGTTGGGCGAGATGGGGAGTTATTATGACCGTTTTCCAGCCCCATGAATAACTGCTCCACAGCCGTGGGAGCTGCTGCCTCTTCCCAGCCCCTGCAGGTGGGTGCAGGGAGCAGGGCAGCGGCTCCTGCTCTGCGGTGGCACGGTGAGGGGCTGTGTTATTTATTGATGGGCGCCTGGCCGGGTGCCTGGCACACACAAAGCAATGAGGGGTGAGCCATGGAGCTCGGGAACTCGATCCCCTCCCAGCCTGCTCTATGGGGCTCTGATAAATATTTGATGCCCCCCAGCCCTGTGCAAGGGGGGGGGAGCAGCTCGGTGCTGCCTGGCTGAGCTCAGCCGGGGTGAGCGCTGGGTGCGAATCGGGGTGACCCGGAGTGGCAGGAGGATGCTGCCGGGGATGGAGCAGGGTTACAAGCCGGCAGCTGAGGTTTCCAGCATCTGCAAAGCCAGGGCAGGGGGTTCCGTTTCCATCCCAGCCCTTTGCAGCCCCGTCCTGGCCCTCAGGACCTCTGCTTGTGCTCCAGGTTTGTGTTCAGGCATCCGAAACGCAAAGGGGAGCCCAAAGGTTGGAGCTGCCTCAGGCTCTGCAGCGTTTGCCTGTGCCCCTCTGAGGCTGGGACAAGCAGCTGGCTCCGCTGGGTCTGTTGTGGGGCTGGGATGGGGTTATCCCACTCCTGGGCTCAGTCCTGAGCTCTGGAATCTGTGTGCTCTGGCACGGGAGAAGGCGGAATAGAAACGTGTTGATGCTGGTGATGCTGGCAGATGTGTGCGTCCAAAGCATGCAGAGATAACGTTATGTGGGGCTTAGAAAACCCAACAAAACCTGCTCTCCGCTCTCCTGGCAAAGTCCTTTCTGTGCTAGACGGATTGTGGAGCCTTTGTCTTGTTCCACAGAGTTGGAGTGGTGGAGGACCTGTGTTTAAGAGGAGGTTACCCCATTCCTGGTGCACCACCAGCACTCTGCCCAAGCTGCATTAGCTCATGGCTCTGCTGTCCTGCGGGCGGGCGCCTTTGGATGGATGAAGGATGGGTTGGGCTTTGCTGGAGCATGGAACAGGAGTTTCTCCCAGTGAATCAGGTCCAGCAGCGAGGGGCTGGGCGGTGCAGAGACCTTCCCCTGCGGGACAAAGGGCGATTCATTCCCCACCGTGAACAATGCCTCCAAATCACCATTGTCCCCTCGCTGCGGGGAACAATTGGAGCAGGGATCACGTTCCCTGCCAGGTCCCTGCTCACACGCAGGGAAGGGAGAAATGAATCCATGCGGAAAGCATGGGGACATGGGAAACGCATGGCTTTCCATGGTGGAGGGGTGGATGATGGGCAGGGATGGGGAGCAGGACACACTCCTGCACATGGCTGCACCCCACAGACAGCCTGGGATACCCAGGGAGCATCCAAGGTGAAGGCTGGTTCGGAATCACTGAGGAGGGCAGCCAGAGCGTTTTGGCAGGACCTGGGTGGGTGAGGTGCTGGTGGAGCCTGGGCTCTGTGATTCCCAACAGATGTGTTTGGGATGCAGGCAGAAGTGTGCGGTAACACGAAGGATGCCCTAGCAGGGGATCAGGCAGGTCAGGGTGATAGGAGGCCGTGGCAGGAGAGGGAAGGAGAATGCCTGTAGCCTTCCTGTCATCCCAGTGGGAATTAAACAAGAAAGCCCTATTCCTTAGGGGATGTGGAGCCTGCTGGGGGCCCAGCAAGGAGGGGGCACAGACATGGGTTCTGATGCTGTTGCTTTGCAGGTGAATGGCATTAACGTGGAGGGGCTGCGGCACTCGGAGGTGGTGTCCCACATCAAGTCCAGGGAGAATGAAGCCAGGCTCCTGGTGGTGGACCCTGAGACAGATGATTACTTCAAGAAGCTGGGGGTGACCCCCACGGAGGAACACACCAGAGGTGAGCCCGGAGCCCTTGCTTTCCCTGCGTGATCCCACGCCATTCCCGTGACTCACTGTGTCCTGGGTGGGATTCCAGAAGCGAGGGAGAGTCACGTTTCCCTTCTGCCTCATCCCCTGGTTGTTTCCTGAGCACCACCCAGCTATTTATAAATGGTGAGAACGCTTCCTAATGGAGCCCAAACCCGCTGGGTGTTTGTGCAGGGTGAATGATTAACCTGGGAACTTGCTGCCATAACGTGAGGGCGGTGGGACTGGGGGGAGCCGGGCGCTTGGTGAGGGATGGGATGCGGGATGCTGGCATGGGGCTGGGACATCTCCCTGATGGCAGCTCCTCCATCTCCTCTGTTTTTGGCTGCTGAGCTGGGATCAGGAGGGAGAGTGCCATAAACCCCCCATTGCTCTGCTGAAGGAGCCTGAGTGCGCATCGAGGAGCACCAGGGGGAGGTTTTCACGCCACAGTGCTCTCAGGGGTGGCTCTTGCATCAGATGTTTCCCTTGCTGTTGAAAGCTGGCAGGGAAAGCTGCCTGTCCGCTCCCCAGCCCGTTGTGCTGCAGCTCCCCAGCACCTCCTGCCCCCGGCTCTTGTTTCCCAACAGAGCTGTTCCTTATCTGCTCTGTGCTCCGGCTCCTGGATGCTCAATGGGGGGATTTGTCCAAAGAAATGGGTCAGACAGTGCTGGGGAGCGCAGGGTGAGAGCGGTGTCAGATGCTGTGCATCGGTTCGAGGAGGAGCTGGGGCAGGAGCTGTCTGGTGGCACTGGGGAGAAAGGAGCCCTTGTTCCCTGTGGTGGGGATGCAGCCAGGGTCGTGGATGCACAGTGGGTGCAGGTGGGTGCTGGAGCCCCTGCGGCTCCTGTGGCCATCTCGATGCGTTCCTCCTGGATCAAGATTCGGTGACAGGACACGTGGTGGTGGTAAAGTGTCTTGGTAAATGCTGGAGTTTGCAGGAATAGGGGAAATAGTGATTGCATTCTTTACGCTGCTTTGACCTCAAGCTGACAAGGGTACAAGTCAAGAGATGAGGTGCAGGCAGCTGCTAGAGTTTGGGGTGGGCAGGGGAAGGCAGGCTGGGGATGGCCTATGGGTGAGTGATGCTGAGGGGCTCCTGCCTGGCATCTGGGACCAGCAATCCCCACTGAGTGTATTTACTGTGTGTTCTGTGGTCCGCAGGTGTGGTGCCTCAGCCCATGACAAATGGATCTGCACAGACTCAGGTGAGTATTTGCCTGTTCCAGGGTGCCCCGATTGCTGGGCAGCATCCTGGGTTAGCTCTGTTCAGGGGAGCGTGTTGGGGTGGTCCGAGGGATCAGGGGTGAGAGGCCAGGCTTCCGGCATGCCGGCTTTCCTCAGCTCCCACCTATGACATATAAGCCTGTGGGGGTGACTTGCCAGCCTGCAGAGCTGAGAGGGATGCTCGTGATGTCCCCAAGGCTTGTTTAGCTCGGCTTTGCTGCTGCTGCCTGCTTTTAACTGCTCCCCGCTGCTGCTTGAATTTAGGAGTTGAACAAGGCTGGATTCAGCCCCATTTCATTCCCGGGGCTCTGGTCCTGCCCCTGGATGAGTGGCTGGGATGTCCATCCCCACCAGGATGGAGCAGTTTTGCTCCAGTTGTGGACTTCCCATCCCTGGCAGTGTTCAAGGCCAGGTTGGAGGAGCTTGGAGCAAGCTGCTCTGGTGGGAGGTGTCCCTGCCCATGGCAGGGGTTGGAGCTGGAGGAACTTTAAGGTCCCTTCATGATCCTGTGATTTTCCTGGCTAGGGTTTGTACTTTTTCCCACTGACACTGTGTTTCCCATTAGCTGAATGGAGGATCCACATCTTCATCTCACAGTGACCTTCAGAGTCCTGGGAAGGAATCGGAGGTAAACCCCCAAATATTCCCCCTCCCTTTTACCTGCCACTGCACGTATCTGCCTTATGGGGTAACAGAGCCTTCCAAAGCATTTCCACTTTTATCTCACAGACTTGGGTACATTTACATCCACCCAGCAACAAAATCCAGGTTTCTTTCATCCCTTGCACTACGGATGTGCATGCAACGGAGCCGTGAGCTGTCACAGCACTGGTTCCAGCACAGAGGTGTCTGCATTGCTGGGATGGATCCATCACCCCTTCTGGTGGTGGCTGGTCGAGGCCAGATGAAAGGATGTCTACAGGGGTTTTGAATCTTAAGTGTAATTGTACTGATGAGCTACAGGGCAGGAGGTGAAGCTGAAAGCCAGGAGCGCAGGAGGATGGAGCTGTGAGGTTCAAGCGCTGCTGCCAGGAGCAAGGCAGGCTGAAATGAAATAGAAAGCAAGGCAAAGAGCTGTTGGCTTGGAGCACAGTGAGGTTATCAGTGTATAAAGAGCTGCTCGAGATGGGAGGAGCGTGGATTGGGTGACTGCGGGACTGGGGCTGTTTCTCTGGTGGAGCCCCAAAGGCCAGCTGTGCGCACCCATGGCCAAACGCCTGCAGTCTGGCATCTCCATGTGTCCCTGAGCATTAAATAACACATGTCCTGATCCAATGGCTGCTGCCTTTGGGAAACGGGGCTGTGTCCTGGGTCCTGAGAGCAGCAGATCCTCCCATGGGGTGTTTCAGAGGTGGTTGTGTCCCCTCTGCACTAGGAACCAGAGGTGCTGGGGTTGGTGGGTTTTGCCTGCAGCTCAGCCTGGTGTGCTCATTGAAGCCACTACCCCATTCACTTTGCATTCACTAAGCCAGGGCCATTGTCTTGCAGTGCTGGTGGAAGACCTGCCCATGGTTATCGGCAGGGTTTGTGCAGTCATCACATTGGAGCTCTGTGTGGTCGGGCAGCAGTGAGTGTAGGCAGGTAGAGATGCTTCCTTCACATGGAAGGCAGAGTGCGCCTGAGCCCAGATCCCCCCATCCTGTGTCCAGCTCTGGGGCAGCAGCACAGGAAGGCTGTGGAGCTGTTGGAGCGAGTGCAGAGGAGGCCATGGAGATGCTGCAAGGGCTGGAGCAGCTCTGCTCTGCAGCCAGGTTGAGAGAGCTGGGCTGGGTCAGCCTGGAGAAGAGAAGGCTCCTGAAGGGGAGACCTTAGAGCAGCTCCAGTGCCTAAAGGGGCTGCAGGAAACCTGGAGAGGGGCTTTGGACAAGGGCCTGTAGGGACAGGCCAAGGGCAATGGCTTTAACCTGCCAGAGGGGAGATGGAGATGAGCTCTGAGGCAGAAGCTCTTCCCTGTGAGGGTGCTGAGGCGCTGGCACAGGGTGCCCAGAGAAGCTGTGGCTGCCCCATCCCTGGCAGTGTTCAGGGCCAGGTTGGACACAGGGGCTTGGGGCGATCTGCTGTATGGAAGGTGTCCCTGCCCGTGGCAGGGGTTGGAACTGGAGGAGCTTTGAGGTCCTTTCCAGCCCAAACCGTTCCATGATTCCAGGCTTCCATAGTTTTGCCTGCTGCTGCCATTGTCCCAGCAGACCAGCGGAGCAGCGCCTTTTCCCCCCGGCAGCAGCTTCTATGTTCCTACTTTTCCATTTCCACACATTCTTCAGGTGGGGGAAAGGAAACAACCCACAAGGAGCAATGTCGTAATTAACGCCACGGCCACACGGATGCTGCTGCCGCCACTGAAACCGCAGACACAGCCTGGAGGAGGGACTTTGACCTTCTGCTCCAAAATAACCCACCCCGAGTGTCTGCTCGTGGTCTGTGCTGCAGAAACACCTCTCCTGGGGCATGTGGGGTGAAACGCGGCAGGACACCATGGCCATGCTGCGGTGGTGGTGATGGGATGCTGACATCTTTGCTCCCTTCTCCACGCAGGATGGAGACATAGAGAAGAAAGACCCGTTTGAGGAGAGCGGCTTGTCCCTGAGCCCAACGGCTGCTGAGGCCAAGGAGAAGGTGAGAGCCAAGCGTGTGAAGAAGAGAGCTCCGCAGATGGACTGGAACAAGAAGAGGGAGATATTCAGCAACTTCTGAGCCTTGCTGGTGGCCACCGTCCACCTCAATCCTGCCCCAGCCTGGACGTTCTGAGGTGCCTACGCCCCGTCCTTCAGTGTCCATGTGAGATGCTTTGTGCTCTGCTCTTCACTGGTTGCTTTTACAAAAGGCGTATTTTAAAGTCCTTTTATTTTGTATTTTTTATTATTGTTATTATTATTATTATTGTTGTTGTTACTCACCAGCGATTCTCATAAGACAAATGTGACCAAAGCTCCTCTTATGCTTGCTCTGGCTGCCCGCCGTCCCCTGTTCCTATGAGAAAGGACTGGAAGAGTTTAACTCTTTATTACCTGCATCGTTTAGGCTTCTGTTACCTTTTGCTAGTTGTATTTGGGGTGTGTGTTTGGTTTGTGGGTGTCCCAGGCTGAGCCCCATGGGATGCTCTTGTGCGATGTTGTATGGCCTCATACCCCCATCGTGGTGGGGACCTGCAGGCTGGGGTATACCTGGCAGCCCTCCCCAGCGCCCCATTCTCTACTCACCCGATGGGGACACAGGCAGTGGCTGTAAATGGCTCTTGTTGGCTTTGCTCTGGAAACGAAAGAGGTCGTTTTGTTGTTTTTTTGGGGTTTGAAGTGAAGTCCCATATGTTTCTGGTTAGTTTTGGAACCTCCCTCCCCACCAGTGACATCTGCCCCGGTGAGAAAAGCCCTTTTTCAGCCCTGACAGCCCTGCAGAGGGGAGAGGGCTGGATTTAAACACAGACACCATGGGCCCACCATTCACACCATCAGTGCTGAGTGCCGGGGGAAGGCAGGGAGTGGGGCCAATTCTGCCGTGTGATGTGAGGAGCAGTGCTGCCTGCCTGGCTCCAGCAGCACTGCAAGAGGACAAGAGCCATGAGATGCTGCAAGATCCTCTTTGGACTTGGAAGAGAGCACAACCCAGCATCTGTTTCCAGGGAGGAGCGTGGGGATGGGGCTGTAGCTGTGGACTTGGTGCTGGGTCCTGAGCAGGGTCTGGGTCCCATCTGTTTGTTACTCCTGGTATTTGGGCTCCAGATTTGGAGCTGGTATTTGATGCCTCCACCCTATAACTGGGTCTGTCTTGACAATAGGAAGGTGTCCTCGGGAGCCTGAGGTCTCCATGGGGCTGGATATGAAGCAGGCAGTGGTGTTATGGAGTGGGCAGTTGTTTTGGCTTTCTATGGCCTCCTTTAGAAGCATCCTGCTCTTGGTAATAGAACCTCAAAAATGTATTGGTAAAGCATTACAAATTAAGCCCATTTAAGCTCTTTATCACTTGCCTTTGACTGTAAGGGAGGGAGAAGGATGAAGCTCAACTATAACCCTCTCCCACAGGTTGCAGAGGTGTTTTACCAGAGCAGTGGCCCAGTGGTGATGGGGCTGCCCCATCCCTCCTGTGCCCCAGCAGCTCCCCAGGCTCTGCTGCCCCATATTTCATCTCAAATGCCATGGCAGCAGTGGGAAGGGACTGGGCACAGAGGGACAGTTGAGTGCAAAACCACTTTCCCAAGCTAAAGGCAAATGGCAGCAATCCCTTGGACATGGATGACTATTTAAAAGCACCCGGCTGTGATTTTGCCCTGCATTACAAGCCCGTGGCCTTTGGGTTGGTCGGTGTGTTATGGATATTGTAATGGCTCTGTGTGCATTGCCCACGTATTGAGCTAAAAGGTGCCTTAGAACATTCACTGCTCTCCTTGGCAGCGGGTCAGGCTCAACGCAGCAATGGGCTGGTGCAGGGCAGGGCTGCTTGGCCATTTGCTGGCTGACAGGAGAGTGAGGAGAGCCTCAGAGGTGAAGGAGATGAGTTCTTTTTTATGGAAGTTGTCCTCTACAGGAGCGTGGATGGGCTGAACAGGTTGGAAATAGCGACTTGGGAGAGGAAGTGGTGCAGGCGTTTGGCTATCGGTGAGACTGGCAGCGGGATGGTGGCTCAGGATGCAGAGAGGTTTGCCTCCCCTCCAGGACTCTGCCATTAAGACACCTCTTCCCTACCCCACTTCCAAGACAATTCCCTGCCCTCTTTTTGCCCCCCTTCCCAAATACCTCCTTCTGTAAGTCAGTAATCTCTTGAAGGAGCCCTTTTCCAGGGTATGCACATTGCTTCCCGTGCCCGCATAGCCAAAGCCCCAGCAGTGCCCTGGTCTGCGCAGGGCAGAACGTTCCCTATTCCACCAGCCTCAATGTCTCACTCTGATGCATGTCAGAGAGCAAAGACCTGTTTGTAAATAGCCCATTTCTCACACCAGACTGCACCACTGTAGCTGAGGAGGGGGACAAAAGAGAACGTGTAGTTCTGAACGCAGATCAAAGGAAATCAGGTGTGCAAATGCGTACTGATAAGATTCCAAAATCTTAATCTCTGCTTAGCCCATGGAAACTGCTCCTGGTTAAAGCACTTAGTGTATTCCTGACATCTTGTAGCTCAGTAATAATCATTCAGTTCCTGTACCTTTAACTTGGAAAAAAATCAATAAAGTATAAGGCTGTCAGCTGCATTGCAAAACCATAATGTACACTGTAATGTCAGTAATAAACTTTGTTTTCCCATGTACCAAGTACTTATTTGCTCGTTCCTCATCTGTTTGGTAGGGAACTTGAGAGCGGAATTACAGCCTCCTTTAGCACAGTATAAACTTCGCTTCCTCCCTTGCCTGTTTAAAGAGCCGCTGGAATTATTCCTTTGAAGCTCTACAATGAAGTCAGCGCTGCCCTTTCTTTGAAGAACAAAACACCGACGGTGGTGGTGTCCCTCCTGTCAGCTTCTGAGGCACACACCAGCCTGTGGCCACTGTAACCCTTCCTGGGTTACAGTGAGACTGAACTGAGAGTGATGCCGGTTTGTCTCCAGTGCCCCTGCTCTTCTACCAGGACCCAGGTTACTTGTCCAGGTAATGCCCTCCTCTGATCCTGGCTCCTCGAGTCTTTAGTTGCACCTTAGTCATCGCAGTGCCCCTTGCTGCCTGGGCTAGGAGGTGGCTGCGCATGTTGTACGCTGCCTGCTCCCATGTGGCAGGGCTGGTTGCTCTGGTCTCACACTTTGGTGAGGTCCCCTGCGCCCTGCCTTGCACAGATGCCAGCAACCCTCATGGGTAGAAACACCCCGCCACCTTTATTACATGTGTATTAACAAGCAGCAGCAAGTCCTCCAGGACAAAGCTCTTCTCTACAGCTCCTCCTGCTGCAGCGCAGCCGGGGCATGCTCGGGCATTCACACAGGGGCTGGAGCCTTTAGCACTGACCCAGCAGGACTGCTGCCCTCTGAAAGCCCCTTTTTCCTCCGAGAGCTCGGCCCTTGCCAGCGGCTGCTCGCTCCCCAGTGATGCTGAGCTGGCTGCAGCAGGCTCCTGTTTCTCTGCAGTCACACAGCCAGCCCCGTGCAATGCACAGCTTTGCCAGGGCTCAGCTCCAGGCTGCTGCTGAGCTGAAGCAGCTTTGTTGCTCTACAAGGACCAGATGATCCCTCAGTGTCTCTTAGCAGCTGGGCAAATGTCTTGATTGAGGCACTCGCTGCAGCGCGGATTCACGGGCAGGCAGGTCTGCTGGCCAAAGCCCACCAGGAGCCAGTTTATCTCCCTCCAGAGATCCCTGCAGTGAGAGGAAAAAACACGAGCTCCAATACAGCTGCTTGGAGGGGTTAAAGAACAGCCCGTGCTTTTAAATGGATCCCTTTCGCCTACTGCCTGTTCCTCTTGGCTTCCCCAGGCGCCTGGAGGCGGCTCCCAGCCTCCTGCTAAGAACAGCTCTCCCGGCCTTTCCTGAGCCCTCTGAACTGGGCTGGGGCGCAGAGGACGGGCACACAAAGTACCTGTGGTCATTCTCTTGTGCTAAGACACGTGACAGATGTGGAGATCCAAGCGTACCCATCAACTGGTATGGGATGCTGAAGATTAAGCAGCAGTGAAGGCCACAATCCAACCCTGCTTTGATACTGCTGTGGCCGTTGCACTCAGCAAGGGCCTGTGTAGAAAAGCACCTGGCTTGGGTCATGCTAAGCTTGTCAAGGTAAGAATTGGGCATCGAGCCCTCCAGGTACAGTAGTAGTAGTACCTCCTGCAGTAGTGCCTGATAGCCAGGAAACAATCACAGAGCTGAGATGCTGCAGCAATCTGGGAGAGGAGAAACAACTGCAGAGCAGAGCCCATAAAGAGGAGGGACCTGAAATGCAGTCCCTGGAAAGGCTACAAACAGGACTGTGTGCAGACCTGGCTCCTGCAGCCAGCGAGAGGCTTGGTGGTGGTGGAGGAGGAAGGAGGCTCACCTGGGCAGCCAGTCCTCCAGTGCCACCCGAGTCTCCTCAGGGTATTTGGTCTCCTTCTTCACCCACTTCAGCCTGTTTGAGATCCTGTGCACGTGGGTGTCCACAGCTAAGGAAGGGAGAGCCCAGAGTTTAGGTGGGGGCAGACACACCTGAACAGAGCACAGCCAAAAGCTGCAGGCACAGCACGCCACCTCCAGTGCCCCGCATGGGACTCCTCATGGGTCAGGTGGAACAGGAGGGGAAGCTTATTCACAGAGCAAATGTGCTGCTTTCTTCCTAGGCCCAGGGCCAAAAGCAAGGTGGGATGGGTACCTCCTACCACACACCAATGGCACACTCAATCTGACCCAACCTTCCTCCAAAGGTTTGCTTGCTCCGATCAAGCAGGCACAGGGCAGCTTGTCCCGGGTTCTCTTCCTCCCTGTGTTTCAGCTGATGTTACACAAGCTGCAATCTCTGCCCTTTAGTTTACCCAGATGGAAAACACATTTCATAATACCTACCAACACAAGAGGGTTTGTGAGGCTTAAACAAATGTTTAGAAAGTGCTTTGAGCTAAAAAGCCCTGAATGCAAAGTATATTATTGTTAGATCAGCAGCGATAAACCTGTCTCTATGGCTAATTGGGCAAACCCCAGGAAATTGCTGTAAACAGGAAGACAAAGTCTTGCCTCCTAAATCAAAACTGAGCACACCATTATTTGCAAAACAGTTGCTCTGCTTGGCTCCCTCTCGCCCTCCCTCCCCCACAGCAGGGAGAGAACATCAGACCCCAATCCGAATCTAAAGCCATGTCTGGTACAGCTGATGGGCAGCAGTGGGGCTGCAGGAAAGAGCCCTGGGCTGTGTGCTCGCAGCAGCAGGAGGCATTCATCAGGTGGCACCATTCCCAGAGCTCCCAGGGCTCCTCCATAAGCAGCAACTACACTTGGAATATTAATGCAACCCCAGAGGTCCCCAAGCCGGGACCCTGCAGCTGAGCATCCAGCCCCATCTGCTGGCTGCCGCGGGAGCTCTGCTGCCAGCCATGCTCCACAGAGCAGCATCATACAGGAGCAAACCTGCCCGGGGCTCGCTCCACCACAGGCTTAGAATCAGAGAACAGTTTGGGTTGGAAGGCACCTTCAAAGGTCACCTTCCTCCCAGCTAAAGCAGACGGCTCCGGAGGTACAGCTCTGTGCTCTTCTATGCTCTGTGCACAATAAACATGGCAAATAAACACATGGACCCGCGGTCACCTCTTAGGCAGCTGCAGGAACTAAACCAGACCAGAAATTCCCTAGCTACAGATTGCCTGAGAGCATTTCTTTCCACAACTCACCATGAATGACTGATTTCTAATGGTAATTTTGACTAAACTCTGCTTCTGCCCCTCTAACAGCTTGTCAAACAGGAATCCCAATGGGATTTGTTCAAACAGAAGCAACCCTGTTAACAAACAGCTTCAGACTACCCTGCAACTATCCCCAAATCCCACAATTCCCTCCACCTCTCTTTGACTTGACACCAAAGAGATATCAAAGCATTACTCTACTAGCACATCTTTTTGGATGCCAACCCAATTAGGCAATGCTTGTACTGCCCACCAGCATCTGAAGGAGGGAGGGAATGGCTGTCCTTGCGGATTTCTGATGTCAAATCTGGGGAAAATAGCAGCTGGATCCATGCTTAGGACCTACAGCAACGCATGCATTGTGAGTGGCTGAGGGTCACATCCTTCACCCCCAAATACTCTGCAGATGACTAAAGCGATGCTATCAGGCTCCTGGGGCAGGCAGTTCACCCAGCTGCAATGCTTCCCTTCTGCCTGGGGAATAGAGGACTTAGGAGAGGCAGGATTCAGGAAAGGAATGGGAAAACATGGTCCAACCTACCTATCCCAGACACACTGTCCCAGGCAATGTTCATGGCCAAGTAAGCCATCTTGGGCCCAACTCCTGGCAGCTGCACCAGCTCCTCCACGGTTCTTGGGATGTCTCCCCCGTACTTCTGCTTCAGGATGGCTGTCGTCTGCTTTATGTACTTCACCTTGTTCTGGAAAAGTGAGGGGAAAGGCAGACAATCCAGTTGTATTTGTGCCTTCAAATATAGGGAGAAGAGGCACACAGCTCAGAAACAAACCGTTCCTGAATGTACGCTACATGTGACGGCACACACTGGAGTTACGGGAAGGGAGACAGAGGTCTTTGATTTGTCCTTCATCATCTCCTGCCACAAGGACAATCCTGCAGCCACCTGAGCTCCTCTCCAAGGCCCTGAGCCACCTCAGACAGCTGCATGGGAGCAGAGGACAGAGAGGCTCTTCCATAGGCACTCACCCTCCAGAATCCCACTGGATAAATGATCTGTCCGAGCGTGGCATCATCCATCTGCAAAATGCTGTCGACGGTGAGGCCGTGCTGCCGGAGGCGCAGCATGGCGGCCGATGTCACCTGGTCCTTGGTCTGGCTGGACAGCATCAGTGACAGCAGCACTTGGTAGCGCATGACCTGGGGATAAGGAGGCAGTGAGACACCCCAAGACCTCCAAAACGATCCAGACACCTCTGGGGCTTGGTTCTTCCACCCAGCACCACCTTCAAGCCAAGGTCCATTATATGGACCTATCCAGGATCAGCCATATCCATCTGCAAGAGGCTGCAACAGAAATAATCCATCGCCTTTTCATTCTACCACACAAGAAAGGGAGATAAGAAACACCTTCAATCCAAGCAGTCAGTGTGGGTTAAAGGGCAGCTACTGATTGCTGGGATCTCACATCCAAAGACACCAGTGCTTAGCCACAAAGGGCCAAAGCTTTTCCCGATGATGGGATTCCCAGGAGACCCCACAGGATGTAGAAGTACAAACACCCAATTATTTTCCATGCAACTTCTGCTCTAAGCAGCTTTTGAAAATCCCATCCCTTTCCCACTGGGCTTCAGTAGGAATTGGGCATCTGGCTCTAGTGAGCTCCTTATGAAACCAAATCGAACTGGGATGAAAGGGACTGGGAGATGAAGCACAAACCCCAGAAGTTCCTCTGGTGCTGACACAGGGTTTAGCTCAGACCATTCACCTCCTCCTTTTCAACTGATTTCCCCCAGATGTCCCCACCGGGATGAGGAGGATGCAACTAACCTGGCCTGACCCAGGATAACGTGGGATACAATCCTTCCTCCCGCTCTTAAAGCTTCCAAGACTGCATGTGCCCCAGGAAAAACCTGAGTGATGGAAGCAGGGTAATCTCCGAGTGCATGGAATTGTGCCAGGAGCACTGCTGTGTGCCGAGGGTTACAACATCCACTTTTTCTTGGAAGCAACAACCCTGCTTCCCTAGGGAAGAGAAGTTATTTCCGTATCATGCACCGTGGTCCCCAGGCCCCACAGCTGCACTTGGTGCCAATCCACATTGCTGTGGAGCATGTGACACTGCCTGAATCCAGAAGCAAAGCTAATTGTTTTCCTCAGGGATCCAATCCCAAGGCACGATGCCAGCGACAAGGACAGTGCTGCACGTGCTGAAGCTGTGCAGCTGCATCTTCCAGACCCCTCCCTCATTGCCCAGCAGGTCGCCGTGGAGCACAGCATTCCCATTGCTCTGTCCCATGCACAGCCCCACATCCCAGCACCGCATCATGGCCTCATTCCACTTTGGGTTTTGTACTGATGCAAACAGTACCCTTAGAGGGAAGTGTCCTCGGAGGCCTTTGACTGTGTTCCAGGCTTGGGAAGCACAGAGTCATCCCAGCACGGCCCTTCCTTTCAACCTGCATCCATCCCCTTAACTGCAAGAGGGAAGCAAGCCAGCCTATGCTGATGTGCTGCTCTTATCTCCATAGTGTTTTTCCTTTGCATTCCAGAGGCAGCTTGTTGCATAGTTTCCTTGGATTCTCATAGAGATAAAAAGGGCCATGCCCTCATGCGCTGCCAGCCTGCCCCAGCAGAAGGCACTGCCACAACACGCTCTCCAGGTTTTCATTTCCAAATCCAATATCATCCCGTTTCTGCCCCACTTCCCACTCCGGGTTCAGCCTGCCAGCTCTCCCAGCAGCAGTTTCAGCAGAGCACAAGGACCTCTCACAGCTGTGTTTGCTGCTTGGTCTCTGATGTCCAGCATGGGCTGAACGTGAGCAGAGAACACCTCAGGAAACACCCATTGCTATTTCACAAGGGCTGTTGGAAGCCAACAAACCCAATACTGGAGAGGCAGTGGCTCATTTTCCTCCTCTAGCAGGATGAATGGTTTCTCTCATATACACACTTCTACATTAACCTCTTGTGGGACCAATCCCAGCCTCGAGTCCAAATACTCCCTGCATTTATTGTTCTGCTCTGGAGACATCCAAAGTGGGACACAAGCAGGGGCACCATGAGGATGAGGGATGCTGCAGGGCTGTATTCCCCGTGACTGCCGGCAGGAGCAGGGCGCTGTTACCTCTGGCGGTGCGCTGCTGTCGTAACACGTCTGCACTCCCATCTCATCAACGGGAGCATCCCTGTTCCTCCTCATTTCCCGGATGCGCTCCAGCTGCTGCCGCCAGTCCTTGGGCTCCCAGCGTGGTCTCTGGGGCTCAGACATCCCCTGCTCGTCGCCACTTTCATAGGCAATGGGGACGCTCCTCCTCCTCCTCCTGCTGCGCCTCGGGATGCTGCCTGGCTGGGTGGCTGCAAGGGATGGGGCAAGGGAAAGGCACCTTCATCACCCACCAGAGCCCAGCATGGACCCCGTGTGCCCACAGCCACCCAAGGGACACCCTGACGAAGGCTCAGCTCCTGTCCCCGTAGTCCCAACCCAGCAGCCCCAACCACAGCCAGCCGAGAGGGGCAACGCAGTGACAGGCTGGGGACATGTGCGGGGCACGGGTCCCACACAGACTGCGAAGGACCAGGCGCATCCCTGGGTCCTCTGGGTCAGGACGGTCCCGAGCACCCACGTGCCTGCCCCCGGGTCCCTTCCCCGTGCCAAGGCCGGGCCGGGGCCGCGCACAACCCCGATCACCCCCCACCCCCGGTACCTCCGGCCGCCTCCCCGGCCCTGCCGAGTCGCCGAGCCACAGCCCGGCCCCCGCCGGCGGCCCCGGCAGCGCACATAGCGGCAGCCCCGCGCACTACCGGGCACTACCGGCCCCGGCGGGCTCCGCGGCGGGCGCGGAGGCCGGAAGCGGCGGGACTTCCGCCGGGGGCGGGGTGCGGAGCGGGCCGCGGGCCGGGGGCGGCGGGGCCGGGTCGGGGTCGGCGGGTGAGTGAGTGAGTGCGGGCCGGGCCGGTCGGGAGCCGGCTGGTGGAGGCCTCGTTGTCCGCGTTGTCCAGGCCGGGGGGCGCTGGGGCCTGGCAGGGCCTAGCGGGGGGCGGGGCCTTGCCGTGCTCCGGGGGGTGCGTGGGGCTGCCCCCGGCCGGCGCTGTGCCCCGGTGTCCCCTGGTAGGGGGGCCGGGGTGTGCTGGGGGGGCTGCCCTGTGTCCTCCGTGGTGTGTCCGTGAGGGGCTGTGGCATGGCCTGGGGGACTGTGGCATGTCCCGGCATGTCTGCGGGTGTGAGGGGACGTGGTGCTCTGTCGGGGGCTGCGTTAGGGGCTGCGGTGTGCCCTGGTGCTGCTGGGCCACGGCGTGTCCCCAGGATGCAGGGACAAGGCCTGTGGTGCGTCCCTATGGAGCACAAGTGATGGCTGTGGTGTGTCTGTGGGGCACATCTGCCAAGATCGGGGTGCTGGGGCTCTGCTGGTATGAGAGGAGCGGGTGTCCCCCTCTGAGATGGGCTCTGCGGTCCCCCAGGGGCAGCGGGTTGGGGCTGGCTGGGAGATGGTTCCTGAAGGATGCTGCTGTGGATGTGCTGCAGTGGGTGTGCTGCTTCTTGCTCCCCTCTTTCTCCTTGCCATGGCAGCATTTGAGTGTTTGAATGCTCAGGTTTGCTAGTCCTTACAGTGCTTAAAGGGGCTGCAGGAAACCTGGAGAGGGGCTTTGGACAAGGACCTGTAGGGACAGGCCAAGGGGAATGGCTTCAACTTGCCATAGGAGAGATTGAGATGAGCTCTTAGACAGAAGCTCTTCCTGTGAGGGTGCTGAGGCGCTGGCACAGGGTGCCCAGAGAAGCTGTGGCTGCCTCATCCCTGGCAGTGCTCAGGGCCAGGTTGGACACAGGGGCTTGGAGCAAGCTGCTCTATGGAAGGTGTCCCTGCCTGTGGCAGGAGGTTGGAACTGGATGAGCTTTAAGGTAATTTCCAACCCAGACCAGGCTGTGATTCCATGATTCCTCACATCTGGCTACTTACAGCATGTCAGTGCTGGGCTTCATCCTTGTTTGACGTGGCTTGAGACGCTAGAGCTATTAGTAAAAGCGACATTGGGATGGCTGGTGTTGGTGTTTTCCTGCTCAAAGATTCCCTTCGGCCTTCCCTTAACCGAAACCCTGTTCTGTGTTTGCAGGGGCCCGGCGCTGCTTCCTTGGCAGTGATGGCAAAGCCTCAGAGCAAGGATTCTGGGCTGAAGGAGAAGTTCAAGAATCTCCTGGGGCTGGGAACATCCCGGGGAAGTTCCAAGTTGTCGGAGGGCAAGCAAACAGAGTTTGTCATCACTGCGGAAATACTCAAGGTGTGAGAACTGACTGTAGCAAAGGTGGGGATAGTGCCTGGGTTACCTGCGCTGGGAGAATCTCGGCGAGGGCTTGCTCATTCTCCTTTCTGGTTTTGGCATTCATTCCCTCTCTGATCATGCCTATTCCCCTTCTCTCTCCATTCATTCGCTGGTGAAATGGATGTAAAACTCATCCACTTTGAAGTTGCGGTGTTTTAGGTATGCAGTGTTTGGATCCTTTTGAGGTGTTTGATGGGTGTCTTATGTCAGCTCACAGTGTGTTCCCTCTACGTACATTGCTCTTCCTATAGACTGAGTTTATGTGGTGGCAGTTATCACGAGCTGGAAACTGTTTCTGGTTAATGAAAACCTAAAGCCTGGGGAGCTGGACCTCATGTCCCTCCTTTCCCTGCCCTTCTCTCATGAACCGGGTGAGCACCACAGCCAGTGAGTTTCCAGCTTTCCTGAGGAAAAGGAGATGCTCTCTCTTGGAAGTTCAAAGCTGCTTGGCTCCAGTTCCGTGAAAGTTCTGGTTTTGACGGATTGTTTGCTAATGGAAAAAAGCTTTTGGAGACATTCCTGCAAACCTCCAGTGATGACTCATGGTCATTGTGCACAAACGTGTAATTCATTTTTGTGTGGTTCGTGATCCCCTTGGAGGAATGGGTAAGTGTTTTAGCAAGATAAACTGTTAGCTTATGTCTGCATTTCTTTCCAGGAACTGAGCATAGAATGTGGATTGAGCAATAGGATCCGCGCAATCAGCCAGATCTGTGAAGTGGTGAAAACCAAGAAAATTGAGGAGGTGAGTTTCAGCAGTGGTCAGTGCATAGTGCGGGGATGATGCTTTACACCTATGGTGAGAGGCTCCTGGAGTTTAAAGTGTCTTTTACAACTGGTAATCCCAGAAGCTGTTCTGTGCTGTCCAAACCTGTAAAAGGACATTAGTGCTGTCCAACCTATCAGCTGTGGAGCAGAGAGGACATAGCCGATGGGCTTCCTGAGCTCAGTGCTGTGGATAACCAGGCCTGTTCAGGATGGTTCAGGGGAGATGATGTTCAGAGGTGTTTGCTAGCTCCTTCTCTCTTGTTAATAAGCAACTTCAAATTGGTTTTGAACTCATCTTCTGTTTGGGTGAAGGATTCTGCACAAATGCTTACACTGAAGTAAGCGTGTGGATGAAGAACTTCAGTTACAGGGGTGCAGGTTGTCATGTGGGATGGGGTTTGGTATCTCGTGGTTCATCAGGTGAGAGTGTCCCTCAGAAAAGACAACCCCAGACATGAAATCGCTGAAGATCTTGTTCATAACGTGCCATAATTAATGACTGACCTACTGGCTAAAGATGCCAGAAGCCTAACCTTCCTACTGCTGCCTGTGTCCTGTGTTTGCTTTCAGCATGCAGTGGAAGCCATATGGAAAGCGGTAGCTGATATGCTCCAGCCAGAGCGCCCCGCCGAAGCCAGACACGCTGTTCTTCATCTGCTGAAGTCAATTGTTCAAGGCCAGGTGAACACAAACAAACTGTAGAAGGAACATGATGCTCAAACTGGGGTTTGTGCAGAGGATGGACATGAGAAATGCTGGGTGGCTCTTTTCTGCAGCTTTCCTTTTTTCTTATGCTGGTTGGGCCTTGTAAATGGGAAGAGGAAGTGTTTGAATTTCAGCTGTGGTTTGACCTCATAGCAAAACTTCATCCACCTCATAGAAAACTTCTCAGGTTTGGGGCAATGCTCTTGGAAAAGAAGAAATACTTTGGGTTAAGTTCAGCATGGTACAGCAAATGATCTGGTCTGTTCCCAGACCCGTCAGTCCTACGCTGCAGCTGGTTTTGATGTTTCAGCGTGTCAAGTATGCAAGGAGTTCTTTATGAGATGCTTTCTAAGTCTGGCCAAGTTAAGCATACTGCAGATTCTTCTGATTTCACAGTGTGCTTTACAAACATAAGACTCTATCAGACCAAAGATCTAGTTTTCAGTAGTCTGAAAAAGCAGTGATCGATGCTTACAGAAAGAACAGGCATGGGTTCTGGTTTGTGGGTTTATTCTTTTTCATGCTCTGCTGGCAGGGCTGTCAGTTGCTGTTTCCGTGGAATATTTTGTGTATTGGATGCTGTCTCTGTGCTGCTGGACAAAATGCCTCCAGCCTGGAGTGCTGAGCTAACAGGTTTGGAAGACCTGAGCCATTGTCAGTACTCAGTAGAGGTTGGAGGTACTTCCAGGCGGCTTTCATAGCCTGTAGGAAAATGAAATAGTTTCAAGCATGACGGTTACTGTTATAGACTTTGATGAAGCTTTGTCTTTTTTCATGAGTGACGCTGTTATGTGTTTCCCTACCCCCTTCTTTTTTAAGGGTGAGAGATTAGGGATCCTCAGAGCACATTTTTTTAAGGTTATTAAGGATTATCCCTCCAATGAAGATTTGCATGAACGGCTCGAAGTGTTCAAGGCTCTAACAGAGAATGGACGCTACATCACCTACCTAGAAGAAGAGTTAGGTGAGTATTGTCTCTGCCCCTTTCAGTTCTGTGGGAGTAAGCCAAGGGACAAGCATCCAGTGACATGATAAAGAGGTAGAGATAGCACTTTGGAGTAGAAAGTGCATTGTAATGATTTGTTTTCCTTCTTTAGCTGACTTTGTGCTGCAGTGGATGGATGTGGGTTTGTCTTCTGAGTTCCTTCTGGTTTTGGTGAACCTGGTGAAATTCAATAGCTGCTATCTGGAAGACTACATAGCTGACATGGTGCAGTAAGTGTTCCTTCTTTAGCTTCTGCCTGCTTATTCTTGGTAAATTACAGGAGAAAGCTGCAGGTCAATACATGGATAAGTGGAATCTTTTTCATCCCGTCTGGATCTATTTAATTCCAGGTCACACCTGACATTTCTGACACATTTTTGATTCTCAGTTGTTACAATGTTCAGATCTAGTTTAGTTTAACTGCATGTGCTTTTCCCATTTCATGAGGTGGATCTGATTGCATTGCCTAGTCTCACAAATGGTCTCTGCTACTGTGTTCATCTAAGCATACTGTGTTGCATTTAAATGCAACTTTAACTTAGGAAAAGAGGTTGTAGTGTTGAACAGGAGTTCAGTGGCTCTAGAAGTGTTATTAACAGTGCCACAGTAAGGGAAATGATGAGTAAAATAACATACCATTTTACTTGTCTCTTTTGGCTCTTTGTAATTTGCCTAAAATCATATCAAACAATCAATTATAATTATGGTGTTTTTTCCTAACAGCAAGATATGCCTCTTGTGCATTCAGACTTCATCATCTATGGACATAGAGGTCAGTAATTTGAGTCTCTTTTAGTCCTTTAGAATTCTTTGTAACTTTCACAAACTCAGACCATTAAACTCTCCTTGCAGTTTATTCTTATCTTACAAAAGAACTAATACAGTGCTGTGGAGTATTTGTAAGCCATTGGATCTCATATACCAATAATCATTTCACTCTGAAACAGAGCATTGATAAATTTAATAAGTGAATCAAGCTTTCAGCAGAGCTTTTTATGGTTTACTTTCCATCTTGCAACGATTAAAGGCAAAACCAAAAGTCATATTTGTATTCCTTTTGACTCCCAGATTTCCTGGGTCTGCCAGGTTAGCATTTGACCTCCTTTATTCATAGAGAAGTGTACAACCGTTTGGTTTTTCTCCTTCCCAAAGATTTCCTTGCAAGTCCTGGATGCAGTTGTTTGCTATAATTGCCTGCCATCGGGGAACCTGCCAGTATTTATCATCACTTTGTGCCGTACCATCAATGTGAAGGAGCTCTGTGAGCCGTGCTGGAAGGTCAGAACTTCCTTGTAGTCTTGGTTCTTAAGGAGTTCACTGTTTTGGCCTTGTAGACAAAGTGTTGGATGTGCCTGTGCACATCTGCCATGAGTTTCAGTTTGGTCTTCAGAGTAGAAGAAAACCTGTTTCAAGTGTTGAGAGATCAGCCCGTTGTTAGTGGAAGTCCTGTTACGTCCGTGGAGTTTACCCATAGTTTCCTCTCAGCTGATGTAACAGGATTCTGTTGTGGCATGGTATCATGGTTTATACATTAACTTGCCCTAACAGGGCATGATCAGGCAGCCAACTGCATAGTTAGGCTAAAGAGTGTTTTAACACTTGGATGTTTAAATATTCTCTTTGAATTTGCAGCTTATGCGCAACCTTTTGGGAACTCATTTGGGACACAGTGCCATCTACAACATGTGCAGGATCATGGAAGACAGGTAAAGCAGGTGTATCTAACAGACCCCAAAGAATTCAGTAGAGGTCCTGTCGAGAGAGATGGGGAGTCACTGACCTCAGTAGAGCAAGCTGAAGGTTCTGGTGTTTAGAAAGGAATTCCCTTCCTAGTTATGCTGCTGAAGTGCTTGTTTTTTTTTTGGCTTTTCTGAATTTAGTCTTGCTTTGTTTAATGCTGTACTAAATGATTTTCGTGTTTGGAAATTGCTGTGCGAAGCTCTGATGTATAACAGACCTGAATTCCTGTAGTGATAGTGCATATTCCTACTGACGCTCGTATGCTAAAATGCTCCTTGCGTGTAAGACTTCCCTTCCATCTGTCCTTAGAGCTTACATGGCAGATGCAGCGCTGCTGAGAGGAGCTGTGTTCTTTGTTGGGATGGCTCTGTGGGGTGCTCATCGCCTCAATTCACTCAAGAACTCCCCAACGTCAGTGCTGCCTTCATTCCTCAAGGTAGGATGGGGGGAACTTTATTCAGACATACATCTGAACCCGTACAAACTTTCTCATCACTGCTTCCTAGCTGTTAACTGACTGAAATGCTTTGTATTCCAGGCCATGACATGTCCCAATGCAGTTGTGTCTTATGAGATAGTTCTGTCCATAACACGTCTCATAAAGAAGTATGGGAAGGAGCTGCAAGCTGTAACGTGGGACATCCTCTTGGACATCATGGAGCGATTACTGCAGCAGCTGCAGGTGAGTGCTGAGCCTGTCTTGATGTGCTTTCAATCGAAAGACGTTACCATAAATATTTTGGCAAATTGGTCTGTTTCTGTACTCAAGTGAACTTTGAAGCTGAGTGAAGGTTGAGCCCAATTCTGTGCTTCTCAACTGAGTTTTCTGTTTGCATTTCAAAGCTAGCATTTTCTGGTAAGGTAGAAGTCTTTTGGGAATGCTTTTGTCTGTGTTTCAGAGTCTGGAGAGCCAAGAACTTAAGTCCATTGTCCATGATCTTTTGACTACAGTGGAAGAGCTCTGTGATCAGAATGAATTCCATGGCTCTGAAGAGAGGTTTTTTGAGCTAGTGGAAAGATGTGCTGATCAGAGACCAGTAAGACCTTGCATATTATTGTCTTCCTTTGTTGCCAGTTGAATCTGTTTTGTTACTTAGTACATTGGAAGTTGGGAGTCCTAAAATAGCAAGTGATCAGAAAATCAAGCAAAGTCTCATATGAGCCTTATTCTTGGCGTGGGGGCTGGGGAATGGATATAATGTGTTTGCTTCTACACTAAAACTGAAAATTCTTGATCTCTCTGTGAAAGGAATCTTCTGTATTAAACTTGATAACATACAGAGCTCAGTCCATTCATCCTGCCAAAGATGGCTGGATTCACAACCTGCAGATGTTAATGGAGAGATTCTTCAGGTATGAAATCACAACTTTGTGAGTACAAGCCACTTTCAAGTGTTTCTTGCTATGTTTCTATGTTAGATAATTTTGTTTTCTGAAGTTCTAATGTTAGTAAATGGCTGATAAGAAGCATGATAGATCCAAGGCACGGCATGTGAAAGGATTTTGTGTAACAGAAGAAAAACTTTCCACTGAGCTCTTTATGTTTCCTTTTGTTTTCTCTTTATGTCCATTGGATGGTGCTATTCCAGTTAGCTTAGGCAGTTATGTTTTCCTCTCCACAGCACTTTGTAGTTCTGACACCAAACAAGACCTTTGTGTTAAGCATCAGGATTGCATGTGGTTATCCAGTATTAAAGTTATCTGGTTTTAAATTGGTGCTGCTAAGAGTGTTCTTGTGCTCTGAAATACCAACATACAGCAGTAACAGACTTCTGTCTCATCTGTGAAATGCTGCCAAAGAGCAACGTTTCCTTAGTGACATATGTGTGGTTTTAAATTTGCTCACCAGAGCACTTATTCTTCTGCCATGTGCTTCCTAACTTGGACTGGAATGGGAAAATAGCAGTTACAGGTCTCCAGTAGTAAAAGCTTGAATTGGGATTCCAGGTTCAATTCTTGAATCTGATTTCATATGTAGAGATGTTAACTGAAGGCTCAGCTGATTTCTGACAGTTATTGTTCTAACTCTTAAGAAGTTTCTTAGTTTAGTTTTGCCTTCCTTTTACCTTCTCCCCTCTTCCCTAAATATCAGCAACTTTATTTTATTCATCTTGAATTTGTTCTTCCCGTTCTAGGAACGAAAGTCGTAGCGCTGTTCGGATTAAAGTTCTGGATGTCTTGTCCTTTGTCCTGAGTATTAACAGACAGTTCTATGAGGTGCGTGTTTGTCTGTTTCTGATGGTCCCATGTGGGATCCTGAGTGGGTGGGGAAGGCTTTGGTGAGGCAGAGATGCAGAGTTTATATAAAAGCTTTGTAAAAGGATGAGGTCTGGACATAATCTGACATGAGCAGATTGATTTGTCTTGGTGCTTGTGGTTTAATTGCAATCCAAGATAGAAGCTGTCTGAGAGAGATGTTAAGATGTTTTTCAGCTCTGGGGATGTCTTAGGCTCTTTGAATGTACCCAGAGTGTCAGGGGACAGGAAGGAGCAGAGGTGCTTCTTGGGTTCCCTCAAGATTTGTGAAAACATGATGCTGTTGCATGTTTCGTCTCTTTCTCAAAGAACCCCAATGTCTTTCAACAATCTGTTTGAGCCTGGGCTATCAAGTCAGTGGGATAGATGAAAACCAAAGCATTGAAGTGCAGCAAAAGTCTGAAGTGTTTGAAGGGGAGAGGAAAAATCAAGGAACCAAACAGTCGAGGAATAAACCTGATATGAATGTTCTTTTGTTTGTAATGATTTGTCTCTTGAGCTTGTTGACTGAACAGCAGACAGCAAAGGCTTATTAAGGTGTGTCCTCTTGCAGGAAGAGCTGATAAACTTGGTTGTGATCTCTCAGCTGGCTCACATTCCAGAGGATAAAGACCATCAGGTCCGAAAACTGGCCACTCAGCTACTTGTAGACCTGGCTGAAGGCTGCAACACGCATCACTTCAACAGCTTGCTTGATATCATAGAAAAGGTGAGGCGGAGCTTTTCTGATTGTCAGTAGCATCACCACATCTGGTGCCAGGTCCTCTTGTTGTGACTGAGGAGACCAACCTGTGACTGTTTCCAGTTGTGTGGCTCAGCAGGATATTGTAAAACTGGTTTTGGAGGGTGCAAGTCTGAAGTGCAGAGCTTTATCAATGCACATTTAAGCTACCTGACAGGGCTTGCAGGATTTCCAGCAAGGATGACTTCCTGTGGTCCTTCCTGATGGAAATAAAGAAAAGTTTTGTCACAGATTTAAGCAATGTATTGCTTTTCTTTTTACAAGGTGGCTGCACATTCTCTCTCATCTCCTTCTGAACTGGAAGAGAGGGACTTGCTATCGTATTCAGCTTCTTTGGAGGATGTCAAGACAGCAGTTCTTGGACTCCTGATAATTCTTCAGGTAAATGCTGCAGAGCATTAAGCATGTATTCTTCAGAAGAGTCTTCTGTTGGACTTGACTTTTTAGATAACAGCTTTCCCACTATTAAATATTTTGTCTTTTGCTTCACCCACATGATATTTTAACTCTTCTTTTGGTCATTCTTTTTGCTTTTGGGTACTGTATCACTGTTTGCTAAATGTTGCATTTGCTTAATTTCCCTTGTACGATGTCTGTGAGCATACTTCCCTGTGTAGAGGGCAGACGTGTTCGTAAACTACTAGAAAGGGAGTGGTTCATAACCTTGAATAGGTGCATTGTGCTTGGGTAGATATGGTTAAGCAGGTGTGAAGAGCTGGTTGTCCCAGCCAGTGCCCTTCTGCAGCTGGGCAGAGTTGCTGTGGAGCCTCTGCGGAGGTTCTGCTCGGAGCCATCTGTTCATCTTGCTTTCAGGAGCAAGTTTTTGCTGTGTTTTTCTTGAATTCTTAGTGCAAATACACATTTACAGAATAGAATGGTTAGAGTTGGACAAGACCTTACACACCATCTACTTCCAGCCCCTCTGCCATAGGCAAGGAGCATTTCTGAATAGAAGCATGAGCCTGCCTTTTGATGTGTGTTTCTGCTCCTCTCTAGACAAAACTCTACAGCTTACCCTCCAGCCACGCAATGCGGGTGTATGAGATGCTGATCCACCACGTCCAGCGCCACTATATATATGCGTACAGCCTTGCTGTTGCTAGCAGCATCAGATTGCAGGTATGAGAGGTAACTTACGCTTTCAGGTCAAGAGCTGCATGTTCTCACTGCAATCGTGGGTGGCAGGTGGGGAATGTGTGCTCTAGAGCTTGCCTGAAGTAGAATGAAATGTTTCTTGGCTAATAAAAGTATGTATATGTACTGTAACACCAGAAGTGGTGCCTCCTACAGAACTAGCCACACATCTATTAAAAACCTCTTTGTACTTGCAAAAGTATCACATGGGAAGGTTGGGAGAGTATTCCATTGGCTTGGGGTTTGAGTGATTCCAGTGGCTTCTCTGTTACAGGTATTTGATTTCCTGCTGATGCTTCGAGCTGACTCCCTCCACCGCCTTGGTCTTTCAAACAAGGATGGGGCCGTGAGGTTCAGCCCTTACTGTCTGTGTGATTTTGTGTAGGTTTCTCATTGCATTAAGCAAAAGCTGTTTTCCAAACTATTTGATACTTTCGCACGAGCTTAATGGTCCATCTACAGTCTGCAGGTTTTCTTAATCTTCCCAATCCTAATGAGTCAGCCTGTACACAGATCTATAATTACAGCCTAGGATTGTCTCAGTAACTCATCAGTGAATTATTCTTACAGATCAGTTACCTACAGAGCTCTCAACAGGATATGAGATTTCTGTTCCTGCTCACAAAACTTCACCAAAATGTTTGCAATTTCCCTCCTGAAACCAGTTTTCACATTGAGGTTCACTTCAGTGAATTTGTCTGGGTTTAATGTTATAGCTTGCTCTGAAATTCTTTGGGTAACATGCCCCAAAAAAGATCCTTCTGAATTTGCTATGGGGTCTGGGTGGAGAAGTCCTTAACCTGACCAAACTGACTCATTGCTGTCTGTCTACTGTCAGCCCTGTGTTTTGTAATTGAAAATGCAGTTTATGTTGTTGTTTGGTCATTAAACTGCCTACCAAATGGGGTAGCACTGTAGGTCACTTGAATAGTAGGCTGTTCCTATCTTGATTTTGCATTACATGCATTTTAGATGTATTGTTCTCCTTTTCCATGTTGTAGAGAAGCAGAGAAGAGGACTTCTGAGAAGAAGCCTCCTGGTACACTCTCTCCACCTTCAGGAAGTCCCAGTGTGCCTTCGCAAAACACCACCATTCGTATCGGGCATCTGCCATACTCCATGGTCTTTGGCGTCCTTCTGCAGTGTTTGAAGCAGGTATGTCCGCTTTTAATACCACAATTCATGTGAGCTGTGTCCTTTTCAACCAGCTGGCTAGAGAATTCTATCCCAGAGTATCTAAATACCATCTGAAAAGCAGTCTGTACATCCTCCTTGGGCAGAATCTGTGTGTAATCATGGAGCTTTACAACCAGCAGTGGGAGCACCAATTCAGCTCTTCAGAAACTAAGCAAAGCTTTCATGGCATTCTGCTTCAGAGCAGACAGGGGCAAAGAATGGGTGTTACCAAAGATCAAATAAGTCATCTTGTTTCTGAAAGGACATTTGAAACTAAAACCCTCCTACTGCAAGTTTTTGAATTATTTTGAGGATTGCTAAGTATTTCAGTTGCTTATAAACTGTAAATAGAAATTGTTCATTAGTGTCGTATTGGCCTTAGTTGTGTGCTGAGGTTGTCTTGCTCTGGAAGTTAATTTGTGCTAATGGTTGGGAGAACTGAGTTCTGGCTCTGTCTGTTTGAGCTCAGGCAGATCTGGATACAAGTTGTCTTCCGGTTTGTGGTGCCAATATTGCACCTAGAGCTGGATGATGGAAAGGAAGTAACTTGACAGCTAAATGCCACCTCTTTTTATGTAGCTATCATGACAAGACATACATCTGCCTAAGAAATGGCAGAGGATTGGCCTTGTTTCAAACTGAACTGAAATCATACCAATATTTTCCACCTTCATTTCTTCTTTCTTTCTAGGAGACAGACTGGAAGGTGTTGAAGTTGGTCCTCAACAAATTACCTGAATCCCTCCGTTATAAAGTGCTATTTTTAACCTCTCCTTGTAACATAGACCTGCTGGCCTCTGCACTGAGCTACATGGTAATGCCGTGCACCCTACTGATGTACAGTCACCAGATCCTTAGTTTGCTGGAGAGTTGGTTAGAGTTGGTTGGGGTTTTGGTTTGTTTTTCCCTTTCAGTCTAATACTTTTAAGATGAACATGCTGTTTGTCAATCCTCACTCACCTTCCTTCCCTTTTTGTGAGGGCTGCTTTAGGTACAGAAGTAGGTAATAATGAGTGTTCTTTCTCTTTGTACATATATAGACATGTAAAAAGGGAGCTATAGGCAGTGCATATCTGTTGTCTTTTAGAGTGTGTATTTAGCATGAGGCATTCTAACTTCCTGTGTGATTTGTCAGCTCACAGACAAAAAGACTACTGACAGGCTCCATGGTACCCCAGAAGGTTTTTCTCGCACGGATTTGCATCTGGCTGTTGTTCCAGTACTGACAGCATTAATATCTTACCATAATTATCTGGACAAAGCTAAACAGGTACGGGGGAAGTAAGAGGGTGAGGGGGGACAGGGCAAAATCCTGTATAATAGAGCATTTTCTCATACATGCTTATTAGGAGACTGAAGTGCAAGGTAACACCCTCTTGCAGGTTGCTCAGTGACTTCACCTTCTGCTGGAAGACCCTGATAAACATAAAAATGCTGTTTAATCAGCAACTGAAATACGTAATTTCTAAAGTACTGACTTCATTAAAGTCCCATCTTTAGATTTTAGCCCAGAATATGTGCAGCATTAGGGTTCTGTATCAGTGCATTTTGGATTTGAATTCATGTGCATCATACAGGCCTTGCAGCATGGTACCTTGCAAGCCATTCTGAAATGCTGCCTGAAACCAGGAGATGGTAACTCAGGGGTTTTCTCTTTCCCTGTATCATGGCTTTTCTTTCTCTTTTACTCTTCCAGCGTGAAATAGTGTATTGCCTGGAACACGGTCTCATTTACCGCTGCGCAAACCAGTGCGTTGTGGCACTCTCTGTCTGTAGTGTCGAGATGCCCGACATCATCATCAAGGCACTTCCTGTCTTAATAGTCAAATTAACCCACATTTCTGCTACAGCCAACATGGCAATCCCCCTCTTGGAATTTCTTTCAAGTAAGTTGTAATGTTCTTGTACTTTGGACCTCCTATAGTTGTATTGTTTGCGCTGAATATGGGCGTTTTGATTGTGTCAGTCATATGGAATGCATTGTAAGGGTTTCTTGGCTTTTCATGATGCCTTTGCACCATCCTCAAGATACAAATGTTTGATCGTCTCTTGTTTGTTGCTGGTTTTCTATTTAAAGCACTGGCACACACTGAAGAGGGTCATGCTTTGTGTAGTACAGCCATGCAGTGATTGGAAATGCGAAGGTGCTTTCTCCACCTTGTTGCTTATGACTTAAACAGCATGAAATTATAACTTGATTTTAACTCCTGTATCAGCTGATGGTTTAAAAGAAACAAACAAGTTCAAATTAAGCTGAATTGTGATATTGAATACTTTGTGTTCAGGCCTCACCCATGTTGATTTCCTTCTTGACCTATTCCAGCTCTAGCCAGGCTGCCTCACCTCTATAGGAACTTCGCAGCAGAGCAGTATGCCAGCGTGTTCGCCATCTCCCTACCATACACAAACCCTTCTAAGTAAGTTCATCCTTATCTGTAAAATTAAGAGAATGAGACATGCTTTATCTGTGGTGCTTGGGTCAAGGTTATGTATTGGATATTGCTCATTCTGGTATCCTCAGGCTTTTTCTGAAGAAGGGGCATACTCACCTTGGTTGAAATACCTATTTTTCTCAAACAGAACTTTTGAGGGTTTTGTCTTTATACTTATGGTTTCTCAGCTTGAAAAGCTCTTCTGTTCAGTTGTGGAATGGCATCATAATGCGGCATTAAACTCTGTAGCTATCTTTGTGCTGTTTTAGGTTTAACCAGTACATCGTTTGCCTGGCCCATCATGTGATAGCGATGTGGTTCATCCGGTGTCGCCTTCCCTTCCGAAAGGACTTTGTCCCCTTTATTACAAAGGTAATGGACACTACTGATTCAAACAGCATCTACCACAAATCATGCTATTCTAGTAAAAATAATGGTTTGAGAAGATTAGAGGTTCTCTTTGAAGCTAGAAAACTTCACACAATCATAGAACTGTTTGGGCTGGAAGGAACCTTAAAGCTCATCCAGTTCCAACCCCTTGTCAACGGGCAGGGACACCTTCCGCTAGAGCAGGTTGCTCCAAGCCCCATCCAACCTGGCCTTAAACACTGCAAGGGATGGGGCAGCCACAGCTTCTCTGGGCACCCTGTGCCAGTGTCTCACCACAGCATCTTTTTTATAGCTGGCTGTGAGCTCTGCATCACATGAGTCTTCCAGCTGCTCGTCCTGCCCATTCAGACTCTGACCTGTTTGTCTCAATTGGCAGGGTTTGCGCTCGAATGTCCTCCTCTCCTTCGATGACACACCTGAGAAGGACAGTTTCAGGGCTCGCAGTACAAGCCTGAATGAGAGGCCAAAAAGGTAAATTATATGTGACTCCAGAAGGGTCCTGTGTTCCCTGTTCTAGTCCTCACACCCTTCCCTGTGTTTTCTGAAGGAGGCTGGGCCTAGTTATCCAAACTCTGCAGTGCATTTAAGCAAGCAAAGTAAACCTCTTTAGGTTGAGGGATTGGGAAAAGACAAATGTAGGTTGGTAAGAAGCTGGAGTCAATCCAAGCTGACAGTCTGCTAGTCCATAAGAGGGCATCACTGGCTGTTCTGTAAACCTTTGCAGGAAGATGTAGGGCTTTTTGTTGTTAATTTTGTCAGTACAGTGCTACCAGGACTAATAGAATACCTGTTTATAGTGCTAATTCCTTTTGATGGTTGATCTCTAACCACTACTTAAATGATTGCCAGAGACATTGTGATTAGCAGCCTGTGAAAATGGAGAGAGCCAGTGCTGTGTTTTCCCGTAGTGTTATCAGTCAAGTGTTTTGGGTGGCAGACAGCTGCCTTCTGTGTATCTGGATGTCCTGATCCTTCTGAATCTCAAAGCCATTATGTCAGTTTGAAGCAAAGCTTCATGTCTTCAGAAGTCAGAACATATCTTAGCAGCAGTCTTTTGAAGTAACATTTGCCAGGAGAGGAGAATATTGCTTGGCAGGCATTCAGGGTTTCTCTAATGTCCTTTTTACCTGCAGGGCTTACCTAAATTGGTTCACTTCACTTGCTTCAGTGTTAATGTGCATAAGCATACAGTGGCATTTACACCCTGGGGAAAGTGCCTCTACTTTAACTGCAAGGCTCAAGGAGTATCTTGCAATGAAGAAACACCATCCCTGCCTTAATGCTATAGCTGTAAACCCTGTTTTGTGTTTCATCTCTCCCATCTCCTCCTCTTTCATTCAGAAACTTGGAAGAGAAGCCCTTTGACACTCGTCTCTTAAATTAAAATTTCAACTAATCTTTTTTTTTTCTTTTTTCCCCCAAAAACCTGTTAAATTTACCAGGTTGGAATACTACTGTATCTAAAGGCTTTTGCTAATGCTGCTGGACCACTTCCCACAGAGACCTCTGCTAAGGAGTGTGGGCTGTACTCGAGCAGCAACCTGAAATACCAGAACTGCTGATGCCACTGCCTCTGGGGCTGGCTGAGCTTGGATTCTGGCCAAGAGAGAGGAAATGGCTTGGAGCAGATATCTGTTTCCTTGCTTGTGAAGCTGCTGTGCTTGGCTTTCACTCTTTAAGCCCAAAGAATAAGTATTTCAGTGCCCTGACTGAGGTGCTGGGTTTTGCAGGAGATCCAGGATCCCAGCGGTTCCCAGTGGTGTCAGGGTTTGAGCCTGTGCTCTCTGCAGTCACATCTCCAGCTGGCCAAAAGTGATCTCTCAGAGGTCATTGGAAGGACAAATAAGTTCTGATCCCTCCAGGTGGCCATCTGCAAGGTGAAGGGAACAGCAAATAAATCATGTTGAGAAGGAGCCAGGAGGGTTAAACTAGTATTTGCATTTTATATATGGAGATGTGAACTGCTGAACCAGCTGTGAGACCCAAATTAGTACTCAGGCAGGCATGCATCTCAGCTGTGCTAATTAAAGTGCCTCTTAGGTGTTAATTGCTGTCATCTCCCACATGTGGTTGGCACCTGATGGTGTAAAGGCTTATCTTTCTGTTCCTGTTCAAAATCAAGTGGGTTACCTCGAGCCACCTGAAGTAAGGTAGCTTGTTGGACAGAAAAGCATCCCACAGTCAGCAGCAGCAAGAGGATTTTTGTGCTCTGCCCTTTCACCTGTGCAATATGAGAAGGATCAGTTGTGTGTAGATGGGCTGAGTCTCCCCTTGTGTCTGACTGGTCCTGAGTGTTGTGTGATTCAGGGTGGAAGCTCAAATTTGGGCTAGGCCTAGCAGAGGTAGAAATGGCCAATATAGTTCTGTGTCTCCTTGTATTGGTAAAAGCATTTTAGGATCAGGTCTCTGGAAGTAATCAGGTTTTCAGCTGTGCTGAAGTGGTGAGTTGGGGCAACAGTAAGAGTTTGAACTGCCCGAAACTCAGACTTCACCCGTTGGTGCCCAATCAGCCTTCAGGTGCTCCTGCCTTTGTTTAACAGCGCAGTATTCCAACTGTCATTTCAATCAGTTTGGTTTTTGTTTTAACTTGTACTAATTTCATTTGTTTCGTAGCACATTTAAAATCTTGGTTTCAGAACGTGGTTTGTCTTTTTAATGCTTTCAGCTCTGCTTGTTTGTACGATTTAATTTGTGTTTTCCTTTTTTTGGCATTTGTTTGATTTTCCATCACCCTCCGGGATCCCCCAATATTGACCCTGTGACCTGTGACTTTTCAACCTACATCCCTACAATGATTTCCTCCCTTCCTGTGACCTCTTTTGGGGCTTGGTGCTTCTCCACCTAGTAGTTTAAGACTAGCCAAAAATGCAAAGCAAGGCTTGAATAACTCTCCTCCAGTGAAAGAGCTGAAAGAATCCTCTGCAGTTGATGCCTTCCGATCCCGCAGCATCAGTGTGTCTGAACATGTGGTCCGCAGGTAGAGGCACTTTAAATGGGGAGAATCCAAGAGCACCTCAGCACTTGGAAATTTTACTGCAAAAGGGAGGGTGGCAGCAGGGTGGATTTGCATGCGGGATGCTTGCATGACTTTGGTATGCAATAAAAAACTGGCCTTAGCTACAGGCAAAGGTTTTGGTGTCGTGGATATCCCATGGCTTCCCAATGCTGGCTAAGGGCTTGTCACATCATACCCTGTGCTCTGTATGGTGACTTTGCCCTATTCTCTGATGCTTTAGCAAATTTCTCTTTTCAAAGTAAAGGCAGTGAAGAGGGGAAAACCAAACCAACAAAACACCAAAGGAATGAGAAAGGAAAAAGGTTGCATTCTGTGCAAGTGAGAGTCCTGGTTAAAACGTCAGCCTTCTAAGCAGTGACTTGCTCCAGGAGAGGCTTTTGGTACTCTGCAAAGTTAGGTCCAGGCCCTCCTCCTAGACTTGGAGTAGTTCTGGCCTCAGCTTAGGATTTGTTCTTTGAGGCAAAGGGAGCTGATGGAAGGATGATGCCATGAACTGTACGCTCAGCCTGTACGAAGCAACTGCTTTCATGACTAAAGCAAACAAGTTTCGATTCCAGCCATTGATTTGCTCACATGAAAGATGAAGCAATTTGTGCTAGTTTTGAAAGCGTTCTCCTGGATCACTTCCCTTGAGTGTTAAACTGCTGCTGTAACACGTTGGTTTAAAATCTGAACCTGAAGGTTTGTGCCTTCCTCTGTAAGGATTGCTGTCAGTGGAACTTTGCTTTCTGTGGTTTCTATTTGACTATAACTGTATGGTGTTTGGGGGACAGGCACTGAGTTGTGAGTATGATTCTGGCACATCGTTCTCTGATATCCCCATTAATCTATTAGGTGTTTTCTTCTCTTGTATTTATGTGGAAATGGTGACAACCGGAAGCTCATGTAATTACCCTTGATGGTGCCAAAGAAGTTGCCACGTCATAAAAAATGTGGCTGTACCTCAGCTAAGCTTGTATTACGATGGCATAAGGAGTGGTCTTTATGATACACTGCAGTTGTTACAATTGCATTGCTAACTTGGCTGATCTGAAGGCAGAGCTGCTCTCTGTTCTCATGCCAGTTTCCTGTTCAGAGTGCAATTTTTTTCTATTTCGAGTTAAATCGGGTTTTACATCGCGGTTGAATTTGGAGGAAAAAGATCAATATATGAAAGGGATGCAACAGAGAAAAAAGCAAACCACAGGATCGTAAAGTGAAGTCTGGAGTGCCCTGATTGATGGCTCATGGGCAACATTTTGCCTGGGGAACTGGGCAGGTCTCGGGATGCTTGCCCTTACTATAGAGTAGCGAACTCAAAGCATGGTGCTGCTTCTTACTATTTGCTTGGTGCACTTGCCCATGGGCCACCAACATCAGAGAGCGCTGGCTTGGCCGAGTCAGCTGGTGGACATTTAAACGTTTCTCGGTCTCTCAAGCTAAAATACACTCTCTGCAATGACAGTCTGTGAAGCACAACATGAGGCTGATGCAGAACTGTTTGTATTATGCCCTGGGTTTAAGGTCTGGCCACTTCTTTGATCTGGCACATGCATGTATCGCAGGTCGTTCTGCATCACGCTGTCTTTCGGGTGACAGGGACAAGCATTTTGCAATGTGATCTGTCAGTTGGAAACATTCTCTTCCAGTCGGATACAAACCTCCATCACTAGCTCAAGCCTGGGCTCTGCAGATGAAAACTCAATGGCTCAGGCTGATGACAACTTAAAGAATCTCCACCTAGAGCTCACAGAGACCTGTCTGGATATGATGGCTCGATACGTCTTTTCAAACTTCACTGCTGTGCCTAAGAGGTAGGGGCCCGTTTGGGACAATGGGAGAGATGGTTTTGATTGAAGTTTATGTTTCACTTTGTTAGTGGAAAATCACCGTGACACATTGGATGTTCTGGCAGGCCCAGGCTCCAAAGCTGTTACTCGCAGATAAAATCTGGCTTGGCTAAACATGAGGTTAGAGGAGATGGTTAGATGCTCCATTGGAGCCAACCAGCCTTTGCCTCAGCCTTGAGCTCTCCAGAAGGAGATGCCTTGCAGGCACACTGTCTGTGAGCAGTGCTTTGCTCCATCTCCTTGCTGGAGAATCAGTCTTTGCTGCAGACTTGAGTGTCATGCCAGCTGGCTTCAAAGGGAGCGCATGGAATTTTCTTGCTAGCCCTTCCCAGAAGGAAACACAGAGCTCAGACAAGGCTTGTTCCCTTCTGCTCTGTGATGTGTCCAGGACTGAACTAAACTGTTTTGTAAGGTGTATCCTGGAGTACTACTATCAGTTGATATTAAATCCCTTATCCTGATGGATAACGTGTATTTGGACCACTAGAGAATACACTGAAAATGCTGTATAAAGGAGGAAAGCAGGCAGCACCTCCTGCACATAACATGAAGTAAGCCATCTGTGTAGGCTCTGTTCTCTGTTGTCTTCATTACCAGTGTGTTTCCAGGTCTCCTGTGGGTGAGTTTCTGTTGGCGGGAGGAAGGACGAAGACATGGCTGGTTGGTAACAAGCTGGTGACCATCACTACAAGCGTTGGAACGGGGACAAGGTCCCTGCTTGGCCTAGACTCTGGAGAGCTCCAAAGCAGCACAGAATCAAGGTAATTTTCACTCCCATTTCTAGATATTCCCACTTCACAAAATCTCTTAGAGCACTCGTTTTCCTCTGACCAGAAGAGAAATATCTTATTTGTCCAGCATGACTAATTCCTCTCTCAGTATCAGCAATATCTTCTTTTTCCACAGCTCAGACCCTGTTTTCCAAGTGAGACAAACAAAAGAAGCTCCAGCAAAACTGGAATCTCAAGCTGGGCAGCAGGTTTGCAGAAGCTCTCGCAACAGAGTCCGATCCATGTCTGGTAAATTCCTATCCTGGAGTGTTACTGCCATTTCTGGAGCTGGGTCATAGGCTTAAGTGTCCAAGTGCCTACTGAAGAGAGCTGTGCCTAAACAAATTTGAGAGTCTGGACCTGTCTGGTATCTAGTAGAGGGCAGGGAGCTCAGCTGTTGGCCTCAGGAGTGGTGTTGCTCCTCCTGCTTCCTTCTCCTTGCAGGAAAGCTTTGGGGATGGGTCAAGTGGGGAGCACTGGCAATGGGAATCACCTACATGTATGTAACCTCCTGGTTTAGAAGAAACACATAGGAGGTTAAGTTCTCTTGGATTCCTGTTGTGGTTTAAACCCAGCTGGCAACTAAGAACCAGTTTATATGCTGAGCACAATGTCCTGTGGTCTGGAATATCCCTGTGTCCAGCCGGGGTCAACTGTCCTGGCTGTGTCCCGTCCTGGCTTCTTGTGCCTCATACTTCTCACTGTCAGAGCATGAGAAGCTGAAACATCCTTGGCTTTAGGGTAGGCACTGCTCAGCAATAACTAAACCATCAATGTGTTATCAACATTGCTCTCATCCTAAACCCAAAGCACAGCACTCTACCAGCTCCTAAGAGGAAAATTAACTCTATTGAGCCAAAACCAGGACAGTTCCCAGTTTTGTGCATGCAGCTCCTAGAATAGCTTAAAAGACTTACAGTGAGATATTCTTAGTGCTAACTCAGGGTGGCTCTCCCTTCTGTCTCGTGTCTCTCTCACCAGGTGGTCATGCCTTACGTGTTGGTGCCTTAGACAGCTCGGCCTCTCATTTTCCCAGTGGTTTGGCTTCCCAAGGGACACAGGGTGCTCCTGCTCCTGCCTCTCGGTCAGAGAAGACTAATCCTGCTGCACAGACACCTCTGCAGAAAGAAAAAGCAAACCTGGCTGCTTATGTCCCACTGCTGACACAGGGCTGGGCTGAAATCCTGGTGCGCAGACCCACAGGTATCTGCACCTGAGTGTGGAGTGAGCTCCTCTGACTTGCTAAGAAACCAGAGCCTGAATCACAAATAGTCACAAATGGATCTCTTCACTGCTTCCTGCCTCTTCAAACTACTAGAGCTGATACTTGATTCTTTGAACTCACTTCTTAGTGGTTTTAATCTACAAAAGACCTGTGAAAAGATTGAAGCAAAGACTTCGATTTGTATATTAAGTACTGTTCCAGAAACAGAGCCACGTAATATCAGCCCTACTTTGCATTTCCCATTTTCACAGGGAGTTGTCTGTATCAGCTGAAAATTGCCTCATGACGGAATAACTGGCCTGGTATCATGAATTAGAATACCTGAGTGCTTTGGATGTCTTTTGGGAATCTGCTGTAGTAAGGAGGGTTTCTTGAAGGGCTCGGGGTGAAGTACAGAGCACTTACTGAAAACAGAGTATTAATGAAGTGGTTCTCCAAGTGCAGGAGAACTGAGAACTTGGTCTGGTTTGGTTGTTCCTTGCAAAATCCAACGCAATTTGTGCTTTCTTAGACATGAGCAGTAAACTTCCTGGAGTTGGGAGTTAACACCTCTCCCTGATCCTCTCTTACAGGTAACACGAGCTGGCTGATGAGTCTGGAGAACCCGCTCAGCCCGTTTTCTTCAGATATCAACAATATGCCCCTGCAGGAGCTCTCGAATGCACTCATGGCTGCAGAGCGATTTAAAGAGCACCGAGAAACAGCTCTGTATAAATCCCTGTCTGTCCCCTCCTCCAGCCTGGCCACTGGGACAACCAAACCATCGCTTCTCCAGCGCTCCAACACAGGTGAGAGATGTCAGGCCAGTAGTGTGTCCGGCATAGCTGTCACTACCCTCTTTAAAGTGTGTTGAAGTTACTGCAGGGCTTCAGAACAGTAAAGTTGGTAGCATGAGGAATACTACAGCAGTGAGAAGGGGAATTGGTTCTTGTCCCTAGATTTTAGTGGGAAAATTCCCTTCCTCCTTGCTTGTGATATTCCATCAGAAAAGTAGTTCTCTTTCTTGAAGAGAGGACTAATGGAGCTTCTTTAGAGGAGTAATGTGTTTGATGCTGTTCCACAAGTGAAAATGAATAAAGTCATGGACTTTTCCCCCTCTTCCACTTGTTTGGGGCTGATCTGGGCATCCCATGTGTGGGTGAATCTTCCCATGCAACGTTTCCATTTCCATTTGTCTTCAGTACTGGAGTTTGAGAGGGCACTGAGAGCTCTAGGTTCCTGGGAGAGCCTACAGCATGAGACAGCAGAATGCAGACGTGTTGGCTGTCGATTTATTCACTTCTTTAAAGGGCCATTTAGCCTTAGGTGCAGTTGAATCACTTGACCTTCTTTTGATGGTTTTAACACAGTGGCCAGGGCTGTATTTACTTCGGTGCTAGTTCACTTCCAAAAGAGCTGTTAATGCTGAGGTTAGTGTTGACCTGTAGCTGTGATTTTTAAAGCTGGATATAATCCCTGCTCAGAGCTGTTATCAACATCTAACACTGAGGATCTTGGCACTGATAGCACTATCAAAACCAAGCAGTGGTAACAGCAGACAAGGCTTTTTAGGGGAGGTTCCATCAATGCTATGGATGGTTGGGAAATCTGGTAAAAATTTTGGGGTTGTTTTAAACAGGGCAGGGTATGATTTTAGGATTTCAGAATGTGTGAACACAAAATTAGAGTCTAAATCAAATTAGTATCTTAAAAAAACCCAACATTAAAATGCTTATCCGTGAACACTTTTATTTGTAAGCACTATGAATTTGTGGTATGTAGGCGCTAACTGATGGGTTGACAGAAGCTCCCACCTCAGTGCCACTCCTGTGGCAGCCTGAGAACATCATTTTGGCTGCATTCTGGTTATCAAAGCTTCAACAGGAGACTCGCCAGGGCTGGCTGGTGAATGGGTGTCTGGAGGAAGCACTGCTCTCAGACTGTCATGTGCACGTCCTTCTTCTTCTTTAGAGGTTAAAGCTATGGGAGTCGTATCCATATTGTGGGTTTAAAAAGGATCCTTCGGCAGCGTGTAGCTCAGGAAAAGCTCAGGCTGGTTTCCTGCGTGCGCTGGGGTACCACCGAGGAGTTCTCTGTTTCTAATACTCCCCTGGACGCATTCTTCAAAGAGAGCAGCTCCAGTCAGCATTGTTTGAATGTGTTTATGCCTCTTTATTCATGTTGAGACCTTGTACCCTTTAAATATCCCTTCGGCATCTAGTGAGCTTATCCCAGCTTGTTCTTTCCTTTGGTTTTGTTTCTTCCTTTGTTTATTTTAAACCGGGCTCTTGGTTACATTTGAAACTCTGTGCTTTTTAATTTTTTACTTTTATTTTGTTTTCATATAGTCTCTCCTTCCTTTTGATGTAGCTGCTCACTTGATTTCCCTTTGCAGTGGCCTCTTTCTCTTCCATGTACCAGTCCAGTTGTCAAGGGAAGTTGCACAGGAGCATATCCTGGGCAGGTATATTTATATATCTTTAAGGAAACAAAAAAAACCAGTTAAAAAGTACTGCCATAGAAGAACACCTCTGATTCATAGCAAATGTATCCCTCATCCTTCATCCTCCCCTTCCATGTCTCCTGTCTGTCCCCAGTCTCATTACTCTCAACAAATGGGATCTTGACTAGCATGAAGAAGTCCAAGCCAGATCCAACATTTGCAAGCACAGAAGATTTCTTAAAGCAACTTTAGTTGGAGCTGGGGTGGGCTGGGAGTGGGAAATGAGCTGTCCAAATGTCACAGGAATTGAATTACTTCTTTTCGGCTTCACTTTACGATTGGCTTTTGTGTTCTGCTGAATGGAAGAGCTCCCACTCCTGAGAATAACGTAATGTGCTGCAGGACAAGCTGCCCTGAAATGAAGTCCCATGCTACTCAGCCCACAGGAATCCATCAGAATTGGACACAGAAAAGATAAAAGGAGCTGAGATATATATATATATATCTGATGTACATATAAAGTTTGACGTTACAACAGATGCTGCTTAAACGTTCTTTACATAAAAAATAGCAATATATTTCAGGTGAAAACCTCCCAAATTCCTGCTTTTTGGAGGCTCTGTAGCAGTGTAAAATCTTTCTCCACTTCAGGAAAATTGATTTTGTAATGCAACGAAGTGGAGATCAAATTGTAAACCCCATGAGCACAACACCTGCATTGCTTTGCTAATCTGCAGTGCTTTGTGAGTCTAATTAGAGGCTTGAAATGACTTTCTGCCGCCTTTCCTTCACTGGAAAATTCTCTGTAGAGCAGCAGGGTATTGTTAACCGCTGCTTGTTGCCATAGACCCTTAAAGCAACACAAAGATGCTGCAGTAAAATATTTTCCTGTACTTTTCCTCTCTGCTCCTATTATTCTCTTCCCACCTAAAGACTAATTAGTGAGTGCTCACATTGTTTCAAACCCCAGCAGTTTGGCAGTGCTGGAGGAGCTGGGGAAGCTTGGGAACACTGGGTATGTGCAGGTGTGTTCTGGCTTGGACAGCTAACCAGATCAGCACGCTGTTTGGGGGTTTTTGTTGGTTTAGTTTGGTTTGTTTTCTTTAGAAGGTATGTGTGTGCAATGCTAACTCTTAATCGCTTCTTTGAAATAACTTTGGTCCTGCGAGCTGAAATCAATCCAGGAAAAGCTGCTTTAGTGCCTTTTTTTTTCCTATTATTATTATTTTATTCTTTTAGTTTTGCTGTTTTTTCTTTATTTTTTGTGTGTGTGTGTGCTAATTTTGGTTTCAATTTTACTTTGGAAAACAAATCTTGGCCTTTCAGATTGGTCTTCCACTCCCTTGTGTGCGTAATGGGAAGCCTCCTGTTCTCCAGCCTTTTCCTCAGGACAAAAAAGCAAGGCCAAGAGGAGCCTTTGGTCAGACTCATCCCTGTGGTCAGGGTCACTGCCTGGAGTAGAGACAAGGATAATTGCTGTGCTATCCTCCTCCACCATAGGCAGGGCTTCCAAGGAGCTTCTTGTCAGTGTGGTTTCATGAGCCGTTTGTCTGATCAGATGCCACATGCAGGTTTCCCAGTAGTGCTGCAGTGCATGTGTCACTCTTGCTCTCTTGTCCTTTCATGTGTCCAGGGCTGAATTGGTTTGCTTCTGTTGAGACATGCTAGGAAAACTGCCCAGCTGCAAGTAAATGGCTCCTAGTAAAACCTTAAATCTCCTTCTAGGCCACTACATGGCACAGGAGCATTGCATTTCGATGTAAGAAAAGCTTCATTTTTACACACTTGCATAGAAGTGATGTCTTCATTGCCTTGATAATGATGAACTTTAATGCTAGTCTTGTACTTTCTCACATCTCTTTAGTTCCTGTCTGTCCTGATAACTAAGCATTGATGTACAAGGTCCCATTTCCTCATTCTGTCCCCTGCTTGTCCCATCAGTAACAATTGGAAGCAACAGCACTTATTTTGACCAAAGCAGATGCAGCCCTTTGCTGTGAGGTGATCGGTTATTCCATACAAAAGGGGAACCAGGAGCAAGTGTGACATGGCAAGAAATCAAAGAGCCAGAGCACTCATTCAATGTGGCCTTCTATTGAAATCCCTTAGGGAAAAGGCTGGTACTTCAGAGGAGAAGATGGGGGCCTGCTGGTCTGTGCCTCTCCGCAGACTTCAGTTCTCCTGCCTTGTGTCTCCATAGAGTCAGCGGTGGTGCTGGAGGAGGGGAGCCCCTCAGATATGGAGCTGAAGGAAACGGAGTGCCCGGCTGAGTCACCGGAGAGTGAGGACATCGATACTTCATGTTCTGAACAAGTCCTGAGCGAGGAAAGGTTTGGTAAACCCCAGGAGTCTTACAGCAGGGTAAGGAGAAAGAGCTTATCCTGCTCTGTCCTGTATGACAGCCCTGTCCTTAGCCACATGGGAGAGTTGTCTGTGCTCAGCTGGGTCCTTCTTGACACCCTTTGTGAGAAATCACTGTCGATACCAAATGCACGTGCAGTTATGGTTGAGAGTTTGGGTGGCTTGTGAGGGGCTGCATGCAGAGCAGCAGCAGCAGAGACCTGGTTTGTGCAGGGCCCTCAACTGCAGTGCCTTCTACTTGGCACCTTTCTGCTCATGTCCGGGGGTGCTCGAGCATTGGTGTTGAGTATCAGGAAAACTGTTCATCTTTGTTCTCCCTCTTTAAGTCCTCCTCAACCTCCAGCCAAGAAGAAAAGTCTCTGAAGTCTGAAGACCTGGTGGAGGGTGGAATTCCCATCGGGAGAGTCCTGCCCTCAGAGGACGGCCACACGCTGGAGGAGCTTTCCTTCCAGCCATCCCAACCGCTCAGCAAGTCCAGTTCTTCCCCTGAGCTGCAGACACTGCAGGAGGTCCTCAAAGATGCCAATGGCAGAGAAGTAACGAGGAGGCTGAGCACGGAAGTGAAGTCAAAATCCCAGTCTGGGAACCTGGAAGGGGAAGGGCTGGGCAGTTGGCTGGGCAAGGGGGAGGACACGAGAGTGACAGGGTCAGGTGGGTTGGATGGCACCGGTCCTGTCACCTCACCTCCTCCATCTGGGCTCCGGCCCCGAGGATACACCATCTCTGACTCAGCCCCATCAAGGAGGGGGAAGAGGATTGAGAGAGATGCCTTCAAGAGCAGAACAGCAGCCTCCAATGCTGAGAAAGTACCTGGAATAAACCCAAGGTATGTGGAGAGGCTTATTTGAAGCTAGAAATGATGAACTCAGAGTTGCTGTGGCCATGGCTGGATTGGTTTGCTGTAGTCAGCTGGTCTGGGGGGATCTACAAACCAGTGTCTGATTAAAAAGAAAGGTTAATTACCTGTTTTTTTCAGGAGCTAATACAGACACGTTGAACCCATTACCACCAAATTAACCTTGTGACTTAGGAAACAGGTCTCTTAAATGGGGAAAGAAATAGTTTCCTCATGTTCTTAATCTGTCCAGATTTAGGGTCCAAATGGCATATGGCTTGACTGCAGGTAACCTGGGGTTAATTTTGCTGTGAACAGGATGAATTACTGGTCATGCACTTCAAGAAATACCATGTGCAAAATGCTAAGAAGAAGGAAAAGACGGGGTTATGTATAATAGCTGCTTTTTGAGCTTTAGTATTGGTACTTGCCCTGAATTGCATTATGAGACAGTCTTCATCTCGGTGAGGGCTGGAAAATGCAAATGTAGAGTCATTTCTCTGCTAGTCTAGAAGCATTCCTACTCCTCTGCTCCCTGCAGTGATTGCCTTTTGAATGGAATCTGTGCAGCTGGCACTGTTTGACATAACCCTTGTTTGTTCTGACAGGGGTCTATTACAAACTGCAGGTAGTCCAGGCACCTGCAGTGTTTCTCGAAGATGAGTAATGCTCCATTAGCATTTTAATTGCTCCCCTTTTTCTTCTGTTCATAACATTCTTACATAGCACGGATCAAAATTGCCTTAATTCTTATGCTAACAGGACTTTTTCTCCCCCTCTCTCCCTTAGCTTTGTGTTTTTACAGTTGTACCACTCCCCATTCTTTGGTGATGAAAACAACAAGCCCCTTTTGTTGCCAAATGAGGTAGGCAAGGAGTTTCTCTTTATTCTTGTTGGTAATTTTTCTACCCTCATTACTTCTTTTGAACATAAATGATAGTAATGAACAGTGTTGGTTCCTACCAACAGGTAGGGGATTATCTGTAACCCAGTCCTGGGGGCTCCTGCTTTATGGCTCTGGATTGCATTGGAGTCCCGGCCAGAAGGCAGGATGATTTGTGGGTATGGAGTGCAGGATGGAAACTGCCCCTGAGGTGATACTGGCAGAACGTCACTAAACAAACCTGTCAGCCCTTTGTATACCTGGGGCTGGCCAAAAAGCTTTCTGTGGTCATATGAGTCATAAACTTCCTGCAGAGGCAGAGGTGGAATGGGGCTCCTGTGAGCACCACAGGCCTCCCCTCACTTTAGGCTCTGGTGGTCAGGCAGGAGGGAGCCTGGGTGAGGCGAGGTAAATGCTCCTCAGAGCAAGAGACAGGATCATTTTTCATGATCATCTTCCACGCCTGGAGCTTAACTGAAGATGGGATGCAATTTGTCGTGGCAAGTGCATCTAACCCCAGCAGTTTGCCAGATTAATCTCATCTGAAGTGTAAAACCAAGCAAGCGTGGTGCCAGAGGGCTGCTCTGTGCCTTGGACTGATGGTGCCCTGGCAGAACAGGGTAGGGCAGCGTTGATTAAGGAAGACACTTCTGATGGTCAGGAATCTGTGCTTTGTGCTGTCATTGTCTGGAGGGACTTTAGGGGAGAGCGGTGGGTGTGTGGAGACAAGTTCCTAATGATGTGACCTATGTTTGGATCACAGACATTTGAAAGATCAGTGCAGCTCCTGGATCAAATCCCTTCTTACGACACACACAAGATTGCAGTGCTCTACGTGGGAGAAGGGCAGGTGAGTTGTGTGCAATGCCTCAATCCTTTAACGGTTCCATCTCAGCAGAAAGCCAGGCACCACTGCTCCAGCTGAGGTTTGTCCTGCTCCTGCACGAGCCTTGCTTTTCCTTAGTTTTATGCACTTAGTGCCTTCATGAAGCCCTTTTAGGAAGGCAATAACCTAATCAGTCGTGCTGGTTGAGTGCTTTTAATGTTCAGTGTGGGACTCCCATGTTCTTCTCTCCTAGAGCAACAATGAAATTGCCATTCTATCAAACGAACACGGATCCTATCGCTATACAGAATTCCTGACAGGGTTAGGGAAGCTCATTGAGCTCAAGGACTGTCAGCCAGACAAGATTTACCTTGGTGGCCTGGACGTGTGTGGGGAGGATGGACAGTTCACCTACTGCTGGCACGATGACATTATGCAAGGTAAGGTGGCACCGGAAGTTGGAAGTGGAAGGATAGTCTGTGTCTTCTCATCTTAAAGCTGACCTGCCTTCTACAAGCTGGCCCCTTTCCAGGGATGTAGTAAAGATAACCTGAGGTTCTGATCTCCTCCCATTCTCTTTGGTATCTCTGCGAGCCATGTGTTAAGTTCTGGGAGGGGTGCATACCTACCTTATTTAAGAAGGAAACCAATTACACCACTTCCGAACTAAGGCTGACATGGTTTGGGGTAGAGGTTTGCAGAATAAGCTGCTCTTGAGCTGCTCTGAAGGCTGTTAACTGAGGGTGTGTGTACCTGTGAAAACTCTGCTAATGGTTTCTCTGAGGAACAGTATTGAAAGCAGGAAGGTTGTCATGGTCACTGCTAATCGAACTGCAGCGCAGGTGTCATCCAGGACCCAACAAGCTATGATGGACTTCCCAAGTTATTCCCTACAGCTCTGGGCATCCCAGTCACGACACTTAGTGCGCTTCAGTGGCTCAGCTGCAGGTTACTCGTTGTGGCCCTGGTGTTCTGCAGGGCTCGATTAGGGGAAGATCTGGTTTAAGCTATGTAACTCTTCCTCCTCAAAGCAGATTCCACTCACCACGCTACTGTGGTCATGAAAAAGACGCCCAGAAGCACTCCTGCAACCCCTGTTTTTCTATGATCAGATAGAAACGTCCCCCACCTTGATGGAAACTCTTCTTCCAGTATGCGTCAGACACATGCTGAAAGCCAGGCCCTTAATTCACTTTGAGCCTCCGCTAGAGAAGGCTGTACCTAAAACATGCCAAGAGCAGAGCTTTCAGAGGCTGCCTTTTCCCTGGCCACTGTGGTCCGTGCTCCAGGCACCACTGGAGCAATCCAATGGGACAGGATCCAGGTATCACAAATGGGGACAAAGCAATGGAGGGAGCACAGCTTCTGTTGTTAATTACTGTGGTGTGGTACTACTTTGTCTTCCAGACGAGTGCTGCATGTTGACCATTGCTGCCTGCAGCACTGCTTGCCAGGCCAGCCTAAGGATGTTTCTGTTCCCTCTTCAGCCATTTTCCACATTGCTACTCTGATGCCCACAAAGGATTTGGATAAATACCGCTGCGACAAGAAAAGGCACCTTGGGAATGATTTTGTTTCCATCGTTTACAATGATTCTGGAGAAGACTTTAAACTGGGAACAATAAAGGTACCACATTTGACTTGTTGGTGTGTTATACAGCAGGCCCGTGGCTGCTTGTGAAACCTTCATCTCGTGTGTTACCTTAACAAATAGCATTGATCAGGAATGGAGGTTGTGTGCCTTGGTGGGTTCCCATGTGTGTTCATGGCACTCACAGGAATCATTGTGGCTGCCAGTGAAGTGTATGTGACTGTTTTATTGGTTTCTCCTCAGGGTCAGTTCAATTTTGTGCACGTTATCATCACACCACTGGACTATGACTGTAACCTGGTGACGCTGCAGTGTCGGAAAGGTAGGAATCCCTCCAGCCTTTGATCGCAGCCTTTCCTATATTGTTGGGGCAGTAACTGCCTTTGCTTTGCAGTGGGTTTGTGTTTCACAAGTTAAAGCTTCCAGGAGAAGCCAGTCTGTCTGGGTAGGTCCTGTTCACGTTATCTTCCCACTGTACCACTGAAGCTTTAAGCCTAAGGCAAAGTGCCAGCAGAGTAGAGCTTAAACCTTCAACCACTGCTTGGGAATACGGGAGGAGATACGAGGTCAAGGTCCCTGTGGCTTTGGCCTCTGCTGCCCTTCCCATGCAGGACCACATGGATACATGGAAACAGCTCATGACTTCATGGTAGTCAGTGCTGGTGCAATGATCTGCAGGGGCATCTGCTTTTCTCTTACCAAAACAGTTGGAGCTGTGGAGCTTGATGGGGGTTCTGTGATGCAGTCCCTTAGGTTTATATTATCTGTTTAGTTACTGACAGCCTTTGCCTTGTTCCTAACTGTCTGACAAGTTGTTTTTCCTTATCCTTCTAAAACAAAGACATGGAAGGTCTCGTAGACACGAGTGTTGCCAAGATCATCTCCGATAAGAACCTGCCATTCGTGGCCCGTCAGATGGCCTTGCACGCCAACGTGAGTACCCTGAGCTCCCTGAGCCCTTCTGGCTTTCAGCTGGTGTCTTGGTCCATCACCAGCTTCCCAGGGAATGCGTGGAGCTGAAGCAAATGAGTAAGTTTTCTGCTTCAGTTCCTGCTGTCAACCTCCTGGGTCGGAGTTGGCACGTGAACAGCTCGAGCTGTCAAACTGTACTGAAACACTCAGCTCATTTTGTTGTGGCGATGTTAATGTGCCTCTTCTCTTTCCCTGCTTCTCCCTTCCCTTCCCAGATGGCTTCCCAGGTTCATCACAGTCGATCCAACCCCACTGACACCTATCCATCCAAATGGATTGCAAGGCTCCGTCATATCAAGAGGCTGAGGCACCGGGTGAGTAAGGTTCTCTGTTCTCACTGGTTACAACTGGGCTCTAGAGTCTTAGTACAACTGAGGCACATAAAACCAGCTCAAAACTTGCTGAACAGGAGGAGGAGTATGTGGATGAAGGTTGGACTCCAGCTCTTGTGTAGGTGTAGGTTTGGACTGGTGAGCTTTCAGCTTCCCTGCTAGCAAAGGGTTTGAGAACCCTAACACCTGGACACAGTGCTCAGCACCATATAGGGATGGAAGGACAGGGTGTCCTGCCCTCCCCACACGGAGGGTGCGAGAGTTTCAAAGAGAATGGAGCTCATCTTCTCCTTTGACTTTCAGCTACGTGAGGAAACCCAGTACCAGACCCCCGGCCTCCCCCTGCAGATGCATCCATCTGCTCCCACCAAGCCCCCTCCCCAGATCCCACAGGACCCTCCAGCCACCTACGAGACCGGGCAGAGGAAGCGGCTCATCTCCTCGGTGGACGACTTCACGGAGTTCGTGTAGATCCCGATGGGATCTGTTCTGGGATGGACGAGGCAGGAAGAGTTTTACCTGGACATGAAGGAGCGGGGTTTGGCCGGCGCAGCGTGGCTCTGCTGCTTGCATGTGGACTTGGCCTTGAACCCCACAGGAGGACGTTGTAGCCCCAGCAGATGCTCCAGGGAAGGACCAACTCCTCATGTTCTCGTTTGATTTGGTTTGAGCTATTTCAAGGCTTCCATCCTGATGGGAACGTCAGTGCAGAGCCTTTCTTTGGGCTCCTTCCACACCAGTGGCTGTGGGAAGCAGGCAAGTGTATTCTACGGTTCATCCCATAGGGAAAGGTGCAGCAATGGTGGGACTTTTGATGACTTTATAGGGAATGAAATGTGAAGTACTGAAAATCCAGTCACTATTTTGAAGCACCCCGGAATCCCAGCTCCATCCCAGACCTCGCTGCCTCTCAGCACTTGAACTCTTCAGGCTCAGGCTTGTTCTGCTGCCAGCTCTGGTAAGAGTTGTTTGCGTTCTCAGTGACCTGGCAGACGTGCTGCTTTAATCCCAAAGGATTTGTCTCCATTTTGAGAGATGCACAACAAACTCTCCCTCATTCACCAGAAATGGCTTTGCCACCACGAGTAACATGAAGCAGGGAGGTGGATGCCGCGTGCCAGAGCAGAGCAGCAGAGCACTGGGCCATGAGTTACTGGTGATGAAGAGGCTGACTGGGAATTACCTGTTATGAAGGGGCTGTACTGGGAATTACTTGTGATAAAGGGGCTGACTGGCTTCTAGGTTCAGCTGCAGGACTTCCACTGCAGCAGTACTGGGGATGCCTCTTGTCCTTCTCTGTGTACCTGGTTAATCCCTTCTTGAACGACTGTTAACACGTCTTGGGGCATCATCTCTGCCTGAGTTTTGCCTCTTGCACTAACCCACAGGGACAGTCTCTCCTCCCCAGCCCTCAGCTGTTGAAGCAGGTCACAAGTGGTTCTTTTCAGCACACATGTACAGGAGGAATGGGATTATGTAGCTCATCTTGTGGTAAGATGGTCATCAGACACTACACTACCAAACGGAGGAACCGTGTAAGCTGGACTATACTGTGAGTACTTCATCTCCTGGGTTGTGACTAGATGGGAAGCGTGGCTCTTTGGAAGCAACCAACAGCAGCGCCCTTGCAATGGAGATGATGAAGACAAGTGCAATCTGCACATGGAACTGTGAAGTGACAGGCGAGGGGGACAAAGTGATGCTATGAGCTTGTGCAGGGCTGTTTGGGAACTCTAAGTGTATGTTGTGTTTTGAGTGTTTCTGAGTCGTAAAGGAAATAAAATATTCAGCTGGTCAGTGGGCTCTTGGTGGCCTGGGAAGAGTCAAATTGTGCTTCATAGTAATGGGCATTCCTTCCTCCTTCCAGCATTCCCACCCATACTGTAATCACTGTGACACTGCCTGTGTTCCTCTCCTGGGGACAGTCCCAGTTCAGCTTCAGGTAACCTCTTGCAGCTTGGGGGGGCCACACAAAAGCAACCTAGAGAGGGGCTCTGGACAAGGGATGTAGGGACAGGACAAGGGGGAATGGCTGGAACCTGCCTTTGCTGAGCTCTCGGAGGCCGTGGTGAAGGGGCTGGCCAGAACGGAAGCACCAGAGCCAGGCTGTAGCAGTCATCTTTTATTTGACCTTGTCATTTCGTAAGAAACATCCCCACAGTTACAAAATACACTGGTTCTGGTTGCAGTGAAATGCTGACCCCACGCTAACAGTTGGCATAATGGTCACAATCCTTTGTTGTTTAAAGAAAGCACTGATATACGTCCCTCCCGCTCCCTTTTAAACTAATGGATGGGGGTTTATTTAAGCAGCTTGATACTGTTGCATCTTTGGGGGAATTAAGACAATAAATAAGAGACCATCTCATGGTGACTACAAACACAGACATATACATTCAGGAGTATTGCTTGGCCAGGGCTGCGTGAGGGGCTAAGGCCAGGACGAGGAGCTCTGCCTGCAGCCAAGTGCATGTGAACACGGTACCTTAGCTGGGGGATGAGAACTGGGGTTGCCCAAAAGCTGTCAGTGGTGGCCCTCAGGGAGGAGGCGTTTGGCTTTGCAAGAACCGACCCTGGGTCCCAGAGCTGCTCTTTGAAGTGAAGGGAAGCAGTAGGGCAGTTGTCTGGATCCCGTTTCTGCTCCTCTTTGATTAGAAGAAGCACTTGGTAAGTCACACGCATCAAGTCACACTCTCACACACACACACAGAACAAGCTGGATGAGAAACAGGCACTTGGGAACACAATTCCTGACTCTCTGCATCCCTGTTTCATCCTTTAGCTTCGTGCCGGCTGGTCCGAGCAGCCGGGGCCCTGCACCCGCTGCCTCTTGCCTCTGTCTCCTTCCTACTCTTTGCTCCCATCAACAACCTCTTCTCTACGAGCACACGAGCCCCAGGGTGATGAGGGGCTGAGAACTGAACTCTTTGGCTTCCCAAGACCTGCTTGGTTCATTTCACTCAGGGAACATTCCCACATGGCCCTCGGGGTGGCAGGATCCATGCATGTTGCTCTGCTGCAGCAGGAGAGGGATGCAGTGGGTACAGCAAGGACCAGAGCTAGAGGTTAAAGTGGCTCTTCTAGTGCAGTTGTACATCTCCCACATAAGAGCCCATAGGAGAGTAAAGAGCTGGTGGCCACCAGCAGCACATTACCTACAGCCCCTCTCCTTTTCCCATCTCTGTTGGTCAGAATTCCTGCATACATATGCAGCAATGATGGAAATGAGCAACTTCATGAACAGCAACTACCCCCAAAACCAAAAGCAACTAACTGTTCTCCAGCACCTTCCTGTTAGAGGCACAGTCAACAAGTCCCAAACCTTGGCTTTAAGGATAGAACAGAATTCCCAAGTTTCACCCAGGGCCTGCCCCTGTCTCACCAAATAGGCTTTTGCTTCATAGACATCCTTCTGCGCCCTAGGGAGCTGGATGTGACTGCAGACACATGCCCAGTGCCGCTATCAAAGCTGCAGAGCCACATCCGGGTGCCCTGGCACATCCCACTGCTGCTCCTTCGACCGCCTCAGGGAGTTCTGGACACCCCTTGCAGGCACTTGCATCAGCACCGGTGGCCACGGTGGCCAGAGAGTCGTGGGCTCTCCATCAGTGCTGAGCGCGGTGGCCAGGCTGCCCGGGTCTGAATGGAACCAAAAGGTACAAAGAAAAACGGTGCTCAATCCTGGCTTCAGAACCAGTTTTAGCCACCCGAAGAGCTGTGGAGCAGATGGAGCTGTGGAGCAGATGGAGCTGCTGCTCAGTACCCAGAGCTCCCTGAGCTGTGCTGGGCCCTGTCCCTGGGCTCACCCAGGCTCTGTGGACCTCATGCCTGGTTCTAGCTGTGCCAGGCACCCACTGCCACCTGCCTGGAATCCTCCATCTCCTGCTGCTGAACCCCAGGCACTTCCCTGTCACCTCCTCCTCTCCCTCCCATTACCAAATGTGGTTACTGTTATTTTCCTCCCCTCTGCCCTCTACTTCCCTCTGTGCAATCTGCTCTTGCAACAACCTCTATGGTGACCAAGCACCATCCCACTTCACGTGATCTTCAAGCTACACCACACTGCTCCTGCCCAAATCCTTCTGCAACCTTTCCACAGTCTGTCCTTCTACCAGCTGAGTTTTCCAAAGGCAACTTCCTGACACCAGTCCCAAAGAGCACCCATGTCCTCCTGCATCCTCCATCGGTCCACAAAGGACGTGGGGCCACACGGAGAGCTGGAATGAAAGCTTTAAAAGTACCTATCACAGCATGGCAGCAGTGCCTGGAGCTGGATGGGGAGACTCCAGAGGTGATGTGATGAGCAATGGAAGTGGCTGAGAAAACCCTCTCTCTGCCTGGAATGATCTCCCTGCCAGAGCCAGGACGCATCCAGGACCACCAGCATCAGGAACAAGATGCAGTCCGACCCAAGGCACATTCCCTGCTCTTGCAGCTGAATTCTTCCCTTCAACCCTCTCCCATTCCCGAAGCATGGAGCAGGCTCTGGGAACACCCTGACATCCCCTCCCCTGCCACCAGCCCAGAGGCAGCCCTGGGGAGGAGGAGGAGGAGCACACGCACCCCACGCACACCTTATATACACGGGACATTCCCAGGAAGAAGCACTTAATACATCCTTTAAATAACTCTGACAATAGGATCTGTCTCCTATCTACATGATTCAAACGGGACCGATGCTATGAAAATATAGCAAACATACAAAAATATACACATTTGGAAACAACAAAACCAACCCATATAAATTACTGACAATAGACACAAGGTGAGATGGCGAAGGGAACGCAGCCCCGGGGAGGCCTCGGCACCCCGATGCTGTGAGCAGGGGCTGCCCCACAGCACAGCCCCATGGCCCAGCCCAGCTGTAGCCCAGTGTCCCGGGGAGCCGCAGCACCCCAACTAAAGCTCCTGTAGGGCCTCGCCTGCCTCCCCCATGCCTTTGTGCTTGTGTCGCAGGGTGCCAGGAGGGCCCGGCCCGGCGGGGGCTGCGTTCGCTTCCTCAGTCTCAGTTTAGGATTTAAACAACCAAAAATACTGCTTTTGTGCTCTGTGAGCCCGCCGGGAGCTGCGTGTGCCGGGAGCCGAGGAAAGCCTTGTTTAAAGTGCTGGGCAGGAAAAGAACAAGTAAACCAAGGAACAGATACGGGTACTTACGGCAATACATTCCTGCGGGTTAGAAAAGCCAAGCGGGAAGAGCAGGGGCCGGGGGGGGGCAGCGCAGCGAAGCCAGCACCTTGGCAACCCCACACCCAGAGCAGCCCCGCGGGCTGAGCTGCTGCTCCTGCTCCCGATCCCTGCAGAGCCTTTTGGCCGGGCAGCGGAGCCTTGGCCGGGCAGCGGAGCCTTGGCCGGGCAGCGGCGGCTCACTGTGATGTCACCTCTTTAAATAGTGGGGTTTTAAATACAAAGAGCCAATTTCCGGAGGCTAAAGAGGAGCCAATACTGCACATTAACTGGGCTGGGTGTAGATACCGATGCTCTATCGCTGTTTATGCTTAAGAAGAAAGAAAGATGGGTTAAATATCTTCCCGAAAGCTGCAGCTTTCCTCCACAGTGTGTCTGGTCGACAAACACCCAAGACTCAGTTCAAACCTTCAGGGCCTGGGGCTCCCCTTCTCCATCCGGCACAGCCAGCGGGGAAGGGAGGGGAGCTTTGTAGCGGTCACCCTGCGCCAGCCCTTATGACAGTCACCACACCGGGGCTGCCTGCAGATGGGGGCCATTTAACAGAGACACCTTGTTAATACTGCCATACCTGACCAGGATTCGTGCTCTCCATGTGCCCTGCACATATACCCTCAGCCCTCACCCAGCCCTGGTGCTGGAGCCGCCCGCAGGAGGTCAGTGCATGGCTGGGGACACCCAGGTCCATGGAGGGTGGTGGCTGCGCAGCCCTGCTGCAGGCAGCAGCCCTGCTGCAGGCAGCAGCCCCGTGCACCCGGCAGGCCCAGCCGCCGCGGCCAGAGCATCAGGAGCAGCAGCTCCCGAGGTGCCCGGGCTCAGGGCAGGCACAGCCCACCCTTGGCAAACCCTTCCCGTTTGCTCTCCCGTTGCTCCCTGTGCTTCCCAGCTCCCCATCTGTTACTTGACAGTGGGGTGCACCCTGTTCTTGGCCCGGAGGGGCCGCTTCTTCTTCACCACCGGAGCTCCACCGGTGTAGGGTTTGCCTGGGGGCAGCCCAGAAGCCGCACTGATGCCCCTGCTGGCGCGCAGGAGCCGGCTGGGCACCGAGCCCCTGCTGCCCGGGGGGGTGGCAGCCGAGCAGGGGGACGAGGGGGCATCCCGCAGGAGCTGCAGGTCCGTGTCGGAGGAGAGCTCGGGTGAGGGCCCCCGCTCTGTGCTGCCCACTCGGTACCTGCTCAGGGCGTCCTCCGAGGGCTGCGGGCTCCTCCGGCGGCAGCGGGAGCCCTGGAGCTGGTGCTCGATGCGGTACAGGTCCTCCGTCACCTGGTTGACGCGGTCGAACTGGGCGAGCAGCATCTCGAAGAGGGAAAGGAGGCGCTGGATGTCGGCGTCCACCTCCAGGCTGTCCCGGCTGCTCAGCACCAGGCTCAGCCCGTCGAGCTGGCTGGAGGAGGTGGAGGCTCTGGAGCTGTCAGAGGCAGCGCTGGGAGTGGGGCCTCGGAAGGACTTGGAGTCGCTGGAGTCTCGGGATGGCAGCGGCTCCATCCCTTCGAACCTCACCTTGTGCCGGAACTGGAAGAGAATGAGGGAGCGTTAATGTCAGGAGCATCAGTGGGAATGCCGTGCTATGGCACAATGTCCTGCTCCAAGCAGCTCCAGGGCTGCTCCCACCCATTCGTGGTGGGTCAGACCCCAGATAAAACACATGGAGCTGTGGGACGGAACTGGCAGCAGTGCCCCATCACTAACTCAGCCCCTGAGCCTCCAGGAATTTCGGCCACTCCAGCACTCAGCTGCCAAAGGAACCTGGCTGGGGAAGCAGTGGGGAGGAGCCAGAGGCAAAGGAAAGGAGAGTGGATGCTGCCTCCTGCCTGCTCCCAGGTCCCTCCTGCCCTCACCTCCTTGGCTTTGCTGAAGCCCATCCACATCTTGAGCCTGCGCATGAAGAGCTCCACCATCTCGTAGTCCTGGGGCTCGAAGGCAGGGCGGTACAGCTCGAAGTGCATCTCCCGGTAGCTGTAGATGAGCACCACGGTGAAGAGCCTCAGCAGGATCCACACCTCCAGCAGGATGTAGCTGGTGCAGAACAGGTAGCAGAGGCCCGAGGACGCAGGCAGGCAGGGCCGGAGGCTCACGCTGCCCCGCAGCATGGCCAAGAGCAGCAGGAGGCTGCTGCCAACGCTGCGGAAGGACTCCGAGGAGGAGGAGAAAAGCTGCAAAGGGGACATTGGGGGGGGCAATGAGAAGGGATCGGTGGCAAAATGCCCCCCGACCCCCATACTCATGACCCCACCTCACACAGCACGAGCCCCCAAGAGTGACCCACACATCGGCTGTGACAGGGACAGGCCACAGGCACAGCCCCTGGCCAAAGCCGCCCCTCCAGGCATGGGAGCACCCAGAGGATCCATGGGCTTGCTGAGGACCGAGGGGCAGCACGACCCTGGGCACCCCTTGCTGACAGCCAGCCCCTGTGCAGGTCGAGGGGGGTCAGTACTTACCAGGAAGCCGAGCTGAGCGTAGGCCAGGATGAGGATGGTGAAGGCCAAGCCCGCAGCGCACAGCTCCTTCGCAGACTTCCGAAGGGTCTTCCCAAACACGGACCACTGCCGGACGAAGCGCAGCTGCTGGGCAGCCTAGGACCAGGGCAGGGGATGGAGTTACACGGGCCCAGCACAGGGGCTGCTCCGAGAGGCTCGCAGCACAGGGAAGGCTCTTTCAGACCCCTGCAAGTCTGAGACATGCAACCTCTGGCAGAGCAGAGGGTACCCTCGGGATGTGCTCCCTGCAGAATCATCCCATCAGCCACATCAGGCTGAATTCCCCAAGGAACTGAGGGCCCAGAGGCTTCAGCGATCCAAAGTGCTACAGCAGAGATGCACGCGGCATCAGTGCCCACTGCCTCTGCCCTGCAGCAGGGTCTGGAGCCCCATTGCCTGGCACAGCAGGACCCGTGTCCTGCATCTGGCTTTGCTTCAGGACCCTCTGCTGCCCCTGCACAAACGGGCACAGGAGGACCAAGCACGTGCTGCTCCATACCTGCACAGTGAGGAGGAAGAGGAGGGACGCAGCCAAGGTGCTGAAGACGGTGTTGAGAAAGGCCACTTGGTAGAAGTTGGTGAAGCCCTTGCGGTTGTTGAGGTACTTGAGCCACTGCTGGTCAGCGAGGGTGGCCTGGCTGAGGTGAACCACCACGGTGCACGTGGTGAGCAGGATGAAGACCCACTGGCCGTAGTTGCCCCACAGGGTGAAGTAGGCTCTGCCTTCCTTCTTGATGGACAGAGACTCGGACACCACGAAGTAGACCACGAACACCATGAGGAAGACCTGGGGGAGGAACGCAGAGGTTACCAGGGAAGGAGGGGGCAACGCTTCACTGCTGTGCTGCACAGGCAGCAAAGGGCCCATGCGCAAGGCTGAGTTCTGCCAGCCCAGAGCTGGAGCGCATCCCTGGGTCCTTCCGCACCTTCCTCACCCACTCAGTGCCCTGCTCCCCAAACCATGTCCAATGCTCAGTGACAGTGCCCAGGGGAGGAGGGCTCTGCTCACACTGGGCCCCGGCCCAGGCAAGGTCCCTGGGGACATGGCTCTGATGTCCCCACTGAGGGGAACAATAACAAAGGCCTGAAGTGTCTCAGCGACAGGCACGAGTTGAAGGCAGCACAAAGGCCAACACATGCTGCCAGAGGGGAGGAATCCCCTTCCCCGCAGCGGTGCTGGGGTGTTCCCTGTGTGCTACCCAGGAGTGGTGACGGGCACGGGGACAAGCAGCCTCAGGTAGGGGAGCTCCAGCCCACAGTGACCAACGCTGCCCTTCCAGGAACCCAGGCCACGGGTCCCCGAAGGCCTCTGGGTGGTGACTGAGGGGAGCAGAGCCAGGGGGATGCCACACACTGACCATCATGAGGAGCTGCAGTGTGACACCGGCGCTGAGCCGCAGCAGCGGGAAGGGACTGATGGTGACAGCGGTGATGGCCTGGCCGGCCCCCAGGAACTCGAGGCGCAGGGTGATGGCCACGTGCAGGTCCACGCTGGGGTTGTACTGCAGCACCTCCACGAACACCACCCGGCTCCTGTGGGAGATGAGAGCAGCTCAGGGACAACACACAGGCTCTGGTGATGCTGTTTGGTGGTCACAGATGCCCCTGGTGACCACAGAACATTCTGTGGCCTCGCCACACTCACATGTTGTCGATCCAAGTGTGCTGCTGCAGGAAGTGCAGCTGAGCTCTGCTTTCCTCCAGCGAGGCCCCCAGCTCCTGGACGTAACCACTGCTGTCGTAGAAAGAGATGTAACCCCAGTACCAGACCCTGCAGGGAGAGAGGAGCCATGGGGTGATGGCTGAAGGACAGAGCAGCCACTGCTATGGTCTGATGTGTGACGGGCCAGGAGCAAGAGATGCAGACCCTGCACATCCAAGGCTGGCAGCTGCCTCATTACTCATTTCACAAGACAAATTACAGCAGTACATTGATCCACCTCCGTGTTCCCAACCTCAGAACAGCCCCACGCCCTTTGGTGCCCCAAACTTCAATGAAGACACATCCAGGAATGACCCAGAGCAGAAACCAACAGTGCCTTAATGTCCAGTAAAGGCCAGGCTCCTATAACAAGTGTTAACAGAAAGCTGGTGCGGTACTGTGGGCCCCGTGGGGAGCTGGGTTACCTTGTTCAGCAGCTTCTCTGCCCTTGAAGCTGGAGAGCTGAACCCTCTGCCCATGCCCGGGGACCAGCACTATGCTGCAGTTCAGACACCTCGAGGTGAGGTGCCCATCTCCAGGGAAGCCGGGTGAGCAGCAGCCATGTGCTGCCTCCCACCATTCCCACTGCCCATGCGGATGTGTTCAGGACAGCCCCTGGCATTCCTGTGTTTCTTTGCCCTTTGCTCAGGGGCTGCAGTTGGCATCACTGAAGCGAGGGCTTGGAACCACCCTGGGCACTGAATCAGCCGGAGCAGGGGTGTAGGGGCAGCTCCTTACCCGGGCAGGTCGGGCGGTGAGTAGGACCACGCAGCCGTCACGTTCAGGGCCGCCCTTTCCCAGCCAGCTCCATAGTCAGCGGTAGCAAAGCTGTGGGAGTCGGTGCAGCTCCTCCCGGGAGCCGTGCCAATGCCATGGAGGATGTCCTGGGCGCTGCGCTGGCACTCGGCTGCAATGACACCGACAGTCATGGGCAGCCCAAAGCAGGCAGACTGTGCTGGGGCACATGGCTGAGCTTCCGCACCTGGCCTCTCCTTTCGTCCCAAACCCCCTCCGCATCCTCAGCCACACCTCCAGAAACCAACTCAACCCCTCTGTAAATGCCCATGGACTGCCCCACTGCAGGAGCAGAGCTAGGGGCACACCAATACCCCCGCTGCAAAGACAAACCTGCCCCTGTAACCTCTGCCTTGCTTCACTCAGCCCCGCAAACACCCACACTTGGCCACTGCCTCCCTCGTCACCACCCAGTGACAGCAGACCCTGAGCCCACCAACCACATCCCCACCAACCTTCCTGCAGGCGGAGCTGGCGCAGCCGCGCTGCCCCCAGGGTGGTGCTGTGGCTCTCCTGACCAGAGCGGTTGTTGTAGAGGTAGGGGAGGAAGACCTGGGACATCCACACCCAGAACTGATCCGACCTGCAACAGGGAAAAGGCATCGGAGCTCCTGGGCAGCTCTGCTGGGGGGGTCTCTGCATGTCTCACCCATGACCAGCCCCGGTCCGTATGGGGTTCTGGAAGGCCAACCTGAGCTGCTCTCCAGGCTAGCAGGCAGGGGCAGCATTCCCATCCATTCCAGGATGGGCTGGGGGCAACAAGATGTTTATCAGGCGAGACCTAAAGGTGACCGGATGCACTTGGCACCTCAGTAAGGATCAGACCAGTGGGTCTGTGGCAGCACAGTGAGAAAGTGATGATATCCAGGACCAGATTCTGCTTCTGCTCCACTTCCACCCCAGAACTTCACCAATTCACGTTGTGTGAATCAGAGCTTCTGTGACTTCACGTGGCACAGACAGGCCATGTCTATTCACACCGAGTCAAGGGGGCTGCAGGGAAATGGGTACAAAGCCACTGTTAACCCCAGGCACCGGTGGGGCTGGCAGCAGCGTGGACACTGAGCTGGGAAAAGCTGATCTAGTTAAACCGTATGTGCAGAGCCAGGAAGGGAAGGCCTCTGTGTTTATATGAGATGTTATTTTTGGTTCTTGGGACGTGTTTATGGGCAAACCCCACAGTTGTAAATTCTGGAGACAGAGCAAACATATGTCCTTCAGAGCAGATAAACTGTAACTCACCCAGGAAATAGAGAGATTCAGACGTTAAAGCTCAGGTCCCTCTGCTCTCCAGGGGAGAAGCAGAACATCAGGGAGCTGCTCACTGCCATGCAACCATAGAACCCCAGCCTGGTGTGGGTTGGAAGGGACCTTAAAGCTCCTCCAGCTCCAACCCCTGCCGCGGGCAGGGACACCTTCCACTGGAGCAGCTTGCTCCAAGCCCCTGTGTCCAACCTGGTCCTGAACACTGCCAGGGATGGGGCAGCCACAGCTTCTCTGGGCACCCTGTGCCAGCGCCTCAGCACCCTCACAGGAAGAGCTTCTGGCTAAGTGCTCGTCTCAGTCTCCCCTCTGGCAGGTTAAAGCCATTCCCTTGGCCTGTCCCTGCAGGCCTTTCTGATAAGAAGCAACCTCTTGTTCCTCCCCATCGCCAGGGCCCTTGCTGTTACCTCTTGATGAGCAGGAATTCCTTGCTGCCCAGCTGCTGCTTGATGGAGCTCTGCAGAAGGAAGGCTCTGCTGTTGCGGGTGGCATCTCCGTAGTTGGTGAGCAGGATCACCAGCAGGAACATCATGTAGATGAGGAAGTTCTGGCAAGCAGAGAGCAGAAAGCGATTGCACCCAAGCACAGGGGGGTTGGTTCCCAATCCTGCAGCAAATCAGCGCTCCCCACTGCCTGCCATGCAGCAGGATCAGCACTCAGAGCATGCGTTTCTTCTTCCATAGGGGTAGCAGCTTAAAATAAAACCCAGACCACAGGCTCCTAACAATATTCTTTGCTCAAAGCAGCCAGACAGCACCACGTGTTCCAGCTGACATGCACTGCACAACCTCCCTGTACGAGCTCCTATACACCAACAGCTCCGTTTATACAACGATGGGGGTTTCCATCCTTGAAAGGGAAACCACTCAGTTAAAACGAGCTCCACTAAAGCAGCTGTGTTCTCCTAGCACAGGCGTGGACAATTCATACTGGATGAGCGACAAAGAAACTTCTGCTCCTGGATAAGCAGTTGTGTGTTTCACAAGATTCAACGAATGAGCTTCCTTGCGCCAGGTGGTGCAAACCGTGTCCTAACCTCAAACACCTGCGGTAGAGTCAAACACAGCAGCTGCTCCTAATGAAGCCCTCAGGGTTCTGCTTTCCAGCCCCTTGAGAGCTGTGCACAGAAGGGCAATGTCACTGCCAGCCTTTTACAGGTGGGGAAACTGAGGCAGAAGCGGCAGACATGCACCTGCTTCAGAAGGTCACAGCTGGATTGGAAGGATCCACATGAAGATGTGGCTCAGCTCACGGAGGCAGCACTCTGCCCCTGCCCTAGGCACCACAGGCATCAGCAATCCGACTGGTTTGTGTTGGAAGGGACCTTAAAGCTCCTCCAGCTCCAACCCCTGCCACCAGCAGGGACACCTTCCACTGGAGCAGCTTGCTCCAAGCCCCTGTGTCCAACCTGGCCTTGAACACTGCAGGGATGGGGCAGCCACAGCTTCTCTGGGCACCCTGTGCCAGCGCCTCAGCACCCTCACAGGAAGAGCTTCTGCCTCAGAGCTCATCTCAGTCTCCCCTCTGGCAGGTTAAAGCCATCCCCCTTGTCCTCTCCCTACAGGCCCTTGTCCAAAGCCCCTCTCCAGGTTTCCTGTAGCCCCTTTAGGCACTGGAGCTGCTCTAAGGTCTCCCCTGAGCCTTCTCTTCTCCAGGCTGAACAGGAGATGTCTTACCTTCAGCATCCTGTGCAGCAGTTTGACCTTCCTGGCCTCCTCCTTGGCCTGGAAAAGGGCAAACCCCTGCGGGGGTCGGACTTTGCTGATCTTCTCAGAAACATGCTCAACAAAAGGATGCTCCACCAAGGTATCATCTTCCTCTGGGTGCAGGCGCTTGGCAACCAGTGAGAAATAGAGGGCTTCCAGCAGGACCTGGGGACACAGGCAGCGCTGTGAGCCTGCAGGGTGCTGGGCCACCACACCTGCCACAGGCAGCAGGTCCTGAGGGCCTTTCAGCACAGTCAGCCCAGCGCAGCCCCTCTCTTGGGGTAGCTAAACTGAACTGCCACCAGCCCTACCTCTCCTGCTGCTGCTGCATCCTCATCCTTACCTTCAGGGGCTCCCAGACCAAGAAAGATGCCAGAAAGCTGAATATCCCTGAGATGAGCCACATGAGGGCAACGCTGGAGGAAAAGCCCACCCCGATCCACACGGAGACCCCCGTGGAGGCGGCGAAGAGGAGGAGGCTGATCCCATGAGCCAGATAGGAGCACCAGGGCGGCAGCAAGCGCTTCCGGAGCGTTTGGTCTGCAACTGGAAGGAGGAGGGATAACAAGCGTAAGGATCAGTGCAAAAGGGCCCTGAGGGGCACAGGAAGGGCTGAGCACACCACTCATCCCAGCAGAGAGCTCGCCACCAGTCCTGGACGAGTTGGGAGCGATTATCCCACACATCTCCCACTCAGCAGCAACACAAAGACAGCCTCAGAAGAGCAGCATCTGTGGGCTACAGCGTGGGGAGGAAGATGGGATCCCGATCTGGGTACTGGGATGGGTTCCCTACTTTCATGCAGAGCCTCAGGACATTGGGCATGCCCAGATGGCTGGAGAGGCTGATGGCAAAGCCATGGAAAGCCACACAGATCTCTGGTCCTGGCTGCCTTCAGACTGCCAAGGCACCCTGCCCGGGGCTCAGCACAGTTTCCTTCACCCACCCATGCAAATCAATGCCTGCACAGAGATACCACAACCATTCATCAACCAAGGCGAAGTGATGGATGTGAACAGACCCAAGAGGAATGCTGCTGGGTCCCACTGTCCATGTGCAGCCTGTCCCAGGGAGGCTGTGCCTTGGGAAGCCAAGAGCTCATTCTAAGAGAATTGATGCTGAGCTTCTCCAGGGGACACCCAGGCACTGATCACCCTCCAGCCCTTGCAGGGCCTGAGGGTGTGCTCCCTGCCTTGTGCAAGCCCAGCTGCCTGCTGTCGTGTTGCATGACCCAGTAGGAAGCATCTCTGTTCATTTGAACCTTCCTTTGGTGTTTTACTCCCTTTCCCCTCTGGTTTCATACAGAGACTCTCTCGTACTGGATGGCTGACGGGACTGATGGCTGCAGAGGGGTGCAGAGAGCAGAGGAACTGAGGAAGCAGTGAGCAGAGCTTCCCCAAGGTGCACAGCAGGGACTGTCACAACACAAGTGATGCACTTACTGACATTCAGGCTCCAAGAGCAGTTGGCAGGAAATAACAACTACATCCCAAGCAGGGGAGCAGCCTTTCCTAAGGCTCCGGTTACCTGCCTGTGCCTCCCAAGGGCTGCTCCTCCTGCACATCCCACCCGCGCTGCCCTGGTACCTGTCCATGTGGACTTGGCTGATCTGCTCACTTCCCTGGGAGGAGCTGCCATGCTCTGCCCTTTGTCATTCAGCTTCTGCATCATGACAGTCTCCACCTTCTCCCCAAACACGCTGGACCTGCCAAGGCAAAGGGGTGATGCTGGCGACCCACAGCACTGGTGGCTCTGCAGGGAGCAGCCTGGCACAGAGATGGACTGAACTCCAGTGCTAATCCCAGCGCAGCAGCACTGCTCTGTGTCTCATGGAGAGCACAGTGACCTGTGACCAGGCTGCCCCAGGCATCTTCGGTGCCTCAGAACCCAGCTCAGCTCACTCCCTGAACACTTACAGGCCTGAGATCAGATCTGTTTCAGCTCTCATGTACGGCCCCAGGTCCTGGGGGTGGGAGATGCCACTGGCTCCATCTGCCAGGATCTGCCGGATCAGATCCTCATCTGGGGAAAGAGCGAGTGTGAACAGGATTGGCAGGAGCACAGCACCAGCACTGCACCAGGGCACGGTCCTGCTCTGATACACTTGTGGAACTGGGGAGGAGGAGGACAGGATGAGGCCCGTGTCCAAGGGATTCCCCCCCCTCCTCCCTGATTCTAGCTCCTGTCTATGCCCAGCTTGGCTACAGAGGTAACTGCTGGTGTAAGAGGCCAAGTTCTCCTCCAGCCATTTACAGGGCTTCAGAGACACCCTGTGGCTTTGCAACCAGTGAAGAAGTGCTGGTTGCTTATAACATTCAGATCCCATGGGAACACATCCCTCCTTGCTCCCAGTCTGCTGGCAGTGTGGTAACCACTCACTTCGACCAATTCACATCAGGATTTCTGCTTTCCCAAACGGAAATTCCCATTAAGAAAATGCAACCCTCCTCCTCTGCCCTTCGGACTGCAGCTTGCGGTGATGGTGGCAGAGCTTTGCTATTCTGCCTTCTCCAGAGTTAAAGAGAAGGCTCGCAGGGACCAGATTGTTCCCTCTGCACATCCCTGGGGCATTCAAACAGTGATGCTACCCCAGACCCACCTGATGCAGAGAAATAGCGCGGCTGTCCCTGGTGAACACCAAGTGACAAGCTGTCCTCCTCGGTGGCCAGCGGGGCCTCAAGGCCGAGGTGGCGGCTGGCCCGGCCTCTCTTCAGCTTCTGGATGGTGTTGCCCATGATGGAGGGGTCGCTGAGGAGGTCTGGCCAGCTGAGCAGGGCCTCGCTGGACGGCCACCGCACGAGGCTGCGGGAGGGCAGAGGAATGGGGCAATGAGGGCTGCGGGGAATGGGAAGCACAGAAGAGCAACTGTGCCAGCACAGAGGGGAAACAGCCATGGGAGCACAGGCCCAGTCCAGCAAAGCAGAAGAGTACATTAAGCTCTTACCTTTTGGAGTCCTCCAAGAACAGATCTGTTTTGGTCTGCTCAGAGAAGGCCTGTGGAGGCAGAAGAGGTGGTTCAGGCACATGGCACGGGTTTGTGCCTCATTAAAACAGTAGGCTGTTAACATCAGGTGTCACTGAGACCTGGAGCCTGAGCTGCCAATAGCCCTGGGTCCGTACCTCCAGGGGCCTGCTCTGCTCCAGGGGTAACCCAGGCACACTGGGAAGGTCAGTGCTCATGGACACAGAGCAGAAGCTGCAGACAGCCTGTGCTCAGAACCCAGACTGCGCTGGGCAGCTGAAGGGCTGAGGCTCTCCCCCATCACCAGGACTTGACAGAGGCACTCGAGTGCATCAGCTCTTGCACTCAGAGCTGTGCATGGACACTGTGTCCGTGCAGGGGAGCACGCAGACCCACACGGCATGTGCAGCTTTCAGGTGGGAAGCAGCTTACCTCTGCCTGGAGCCCGGGGAAGGTCGGGAAGGAGCTGTCAAGGATTGAGGAGTCCAGGTAGTTGTCGATCTCCAAGGACTGCTGGTCTGAGTGAGTCACAGTGTGGCTGATGGAGACCTGCAGGAGACATCAGGCTTCAGCTGACAAGGGAGGGATGGAGGTGACAGTGGCACGGGGACTCAGAGCAGACTGCTCAGTGGATCCCATCGGTTCCACACTCATGCAGGCAGGGCTGGGGATCCCAAGCAGGGCTGAGAACAGGCCCATGCCCATCTTCCACTGCCTCCAACTTGTTCCCACACGTACCACAGCCCAGTGTTATCCAGGCTGTCCCGGACACAAGGTCCCAAGAAGCCTGGTGAACCTACAGCTCCCTGGAAAGCAGGGCGTGCTTCCAGGGACAAGAAGTATCAGATACATTTGTGCTCATCAGCTCCGGAGCAGCTGGCTGCAGTCTGTGATGGGGCTGCTAATTGTGCCCAACTAGTCATGAAATCCCCAGCTAATCCCTTCACAGCTGCCTAACCACAGCTCTGCTCAGAGAGCTGAATGTGTACCCAGGGCAGACACTTCATTAGAGATGCTCCACTGAGCATCTCCCAAGCTCCTGCCAATAATGGGCTGTTACCCTTAAATGGCATTTGGGTACCTATCCCATACTGAAATCCAGAGGGAGCAAGTGCCTGAGGCAGTCTTTAAAATCTGCCCTTCTGGTCTCTGTCTGGGCAGAGACAGCTGGAGAAGGGATGGACCACAAAAGGCAGAATCTAGCCTCAGATGAGGATCCCTGGTGGCAAGACACCCATCTGGGCAGCCTGCAACTACTTCTCCTCCTTACCTTGCCACGAGCCATCCGGAAGAGAAACAAAATGACCAGGTAGAGAGGGTAGACCACCACGCTGGACACCAGCCCAACAGCCACCGTGTCCACATTGACAGGGATCAGGTTGGAGACAGCCCCATTGCTGGAGAGAATCGGGATTGAGCAGAGAATGGTGTTAGAAGGGGCACTCCGGGTTGCCAGCTGAGCAAGGAGACCAAACTGCACCCCCAGGTATTTCAGATGTGCAAAGAAAGAACGGGACATGGGCTTTTCTAACAGTGACACATCCAAACCAGATAAAGGGGAAGCTGATCACATTGTCCTTGGTCATCCATGTCCTACTCCTAGTTTCTTTGCAGTGGGAAGGACAGACTCAAGGCCACAAGCGAGGCACTCATGGTTTGTCCTGCCCTGTGTGACGGGAAGCACAGCAGGGGCCCTCCGGAGGTAAAGGAAGCCCCGAGCACCTTGGGACACAACCCACCTGAGGTGCACGTTGCCCACCACGCCGTACCACACGGCATTGGCACAGAGGAAGAGGAAGATGAGGAGGGAGCAGCAGGTGGCTCTCTGCACGCGGGTGAAGCGGCTGCGGGGTGGCCGGTCCCACATGGACAACCAGACGTGCTTCTCGAAGAAACCTCGCTGCAGCTCCGCGCGGAAGATGCGGGAGAAGCTCCGCAGCTCTGTCTCACCTGAGCGCAAAGACAGAGACCATCAGGATCAGTGGCACCACTGAGAGGACCTGGAGGGGCCACAGTCCCTCCTTGCAGACTGGTTTGTATCCACACTGCATCTATACGGTCTCTCCTGCAGAGCTGGGTCCTTGCCATGCCTTGTCCTCTAGCACAAAGGACCCATAAGGCATGGATGCAGTGTGCAGGCTCCATGGTCCCTCTGCGGTCCCCTGCTGCAGGCCTTTCCCCAATGTGCCACGCTGCTCATCCATCCCAGCCCCACACCCCAGGGCTGAGCACTCACTGGCAGCATAAACCTCCTTCTCCACCATGCCATCATTGTCTTCGCTCTCCACTGACAGCCAGTCGTTCACCAGGAAGAAGTAGCTCTTGCTGCTCTGCAGGTCCCGGACTATGACGTGCTGCAGGTACCAAGAGGGGCTGAGTCCTGGAAGTTATAAGAGGTGAAGAAATGCATTTTGTGGCAGCTATTCCCTGGGTGAAACTGCAAAGCTGGGAGGGCAATGCAAGAGCCCATCAGCAGCAGTTGCCCTGTGACAGTATCTTCATCCATGGGAAATGCACAGCACCCAAAAGCCTGGCACTGCCAGGTTACCTCCTAGGCTGGACATCCACAGACACTGTCACAGTGCACAGTGCATCCTCTACGTGTATGGACTGCAGACTTCCCATGATGGAGACTCCACACCCAGCCCCCAGCAATCCTCCCCCAAGCCAGGGGGTCACCATGGCCTCCCACCAGGGTTATTCCAGCCTTCAGGCCCAGGTACCAGGCGGAGCAGAGCCTGCCTGCGCCCTGGGATGGGTGAGGGGTGCCCCGGTCCTGCTCCTGTCTCACCTTTGTTGTCGTGCCAGACACGGATGCGCCAGATGCTGCCCAGGCTCCGCTCCGTGGCGATCTGGAACACGTCGAGGCTGTTGCGGTGGAAGGCGTTGTCTCCATCCAGGTGCCTGTGACCACTTTTATGGTCCACGCCATACAGGGCAATGCCCACGTGGGCCGTGGTACCTGGCAGAGTTAACAGGGCTTGGTTAGGGAAGTCCACCCAAAGCAGAACTGCTCCCCAGCCCTGCCCGCCAGTGACCTGGTACCGGATGCAATGGTCCTTCAGAGGTGCCCCTGGAGACCGAGGAGGAAGGAATGTGCTCAAGAGCCATCCCACACCCTTGGCATGCTCATGGTTCTCTTTGGAGGGGACTGAAGCTGACACTCCTTGCTTTGCTAACGCCCTAATAGCAGGAGGTGTTTATTCTGATGGTTTTTCCTCCAAGTGGTTGGAATATTTATTCCCCTTGACATCTCTCCTGTACCAGTTTCCAGATGCTCCCTTGGTCACCTGCTTGACCTGGATGGTCCTCGGGGTGGCTTCAGGAGCAAGCTGCTGCCAGTGAAGCCAGTGGTTACATAAATCAATGGGAGCATGTTTCTGGCATGGTGGTACTCCACCTCCGTCCTTACTTAGAGCTTCCACACCCCAAGTGCCTGGATTTCCAAGTCCAGGGTGATGTTTCAGGCAGCTCTAGCTACAAACCCAGCCCTGGATCAGACAGCGAAGCTTTCTGCCTTCATGCCACTGGGATTCAGACAGCAGAACAAGCAATGGATGCCGAAGGACAGCAAAATAAGGCATCTAAAGGGCCCACAAGGCCTGGATTCTTCTGCTGGAGAGGATGTGAGGAACAACCACTGCCCCTGGCTGTTCCTGCAGCCACAGCCCGGTCAGGGAAAGCAGGGCCAGGGGTTTCCATATTGGGTGGTTCCTTCACATCTTTGAGTGCCCCATTATCACACCACTTAAAGTGTGAATGCTGTGGGAAGCCCTGCGCAGTCTGCCTGCTTCAAACACCAGCTCAGCTGTGGGCCCTGCAGGGGAGCACTTGGTGCCTGATGTGCTGAGGTGAGATCTCAGGGGAACTACACCGATGTCACCACAGGAATCACAGAATCCCATCACAGAATCCCAGACTGGTTTGTGTTGGAAGGGACCTTAATGCTCCTCCAGTTCCAACCCCCTGCCTGGGGCAGGGACACCTTCCACTAGAGCAGGTTGCCCCAAGCCCCATCCAACCCGACCCTGAACACTGCCAGGGATGGGGCACGAAGAAGAGCAGTCTGGGGGCTAACCTGATCCTCTGCCCCAGCCAGTTTTCACCAGGATCTCGTATTTGTAGAGCCCGTTCTTCCCGCAGAAGGGAATCACCCCCACGCGGTTGATGTCAATCATGTCCAGCTTGTGCACGATCAGTGCAGCCACCGAGTAGGTCACAAAGCAGACGGCACATGTCAGCAGCACGATGTAGTTGAGACCAGGGCCTGGAGCCTAGAAAGAACAGAGGTATGTTGAAAGGCACTGTCCTTCCCCTGGAGGACCCCCTCTTTCCCCAGGAGCCTCCTTCCTGGCCATCATCATCGTCCACAGACACGGTACCACGTGCAAACAGAGAGCTCTCCCTGCACAGCCCATGTGGAGTGTCCTGCAGCAGCTGCTGAGAGCTTTCTGCTCCCACTCACATCACATCAACAGAGCCAGGGAGAGCCTGAACGCCCCTGGGAAGCGGGGAGCAGCTGGCTGGGATAAACCAGTGCTGGGTGCCAGCTGGGAGGAGAGCTTGGCATCTCGCTAAGAGGTGAACACACTGCGACGTATCCAGGATAAAGCTATCTGCAAAGGTCTGTTTAGCAGCAGCCAGGATTCATGATCACAGAACACAGCCCTTGTGTGAGCTGTACCCGTGTACGGCTCTCAAAGGCTCCCAGGTACTGGTGCTGGTTTGCCAGCTGGGCACACCTTGAATGAGAAGCCGTCAGGAGCCCAAGGCTTTCCTATAGGTGACAACCAACTGCTCAGCACATGGTGATGCTGCGCAGCCTCTGCTTTGTTCTACTCACAGGGAAGATGAACTGGACGGAGTTTGGTGGGACAAAGAGACTGGCCCCAAAGGCAGTGAGGTGCTGGGTTAAGCAGACAGCCTGGTCTGGCCTGGTCTCTTCCAGTGGGATGATGCCTTCTGTCTTCCAGCGCTTCTCCTGCTCACTGAAGTACTGGCACAGGGATGTGTACAGCCCCAGGGTCACCTCCACCGGGGACCAGCTGAAATGGTTTGTGATGTTGAAGTAGTACTTCTGGATGGTGTCATCCGTTCTGGAGAAGAGAAAGGCAGCAAGGAGACATCATTAATCCCACTGAAGGGACACCAACCCTGTTCTAACGGATGGGCACCCATGAAAACACGCTGCTGTGGGGATGGGGAAGCACACAATGAGGAGGAAAAAGCCCAGTGAACGTGGTGTAGTTTACACCTTTGGTTGTAGAGAAACTGGGGTTCCACAGACCACTTGAATTCTTTATCTTTGTACTATTTCACTGTCTGAAGCACTATATTGTACATCCTCTTCTTTGTGCTGGCAGCCTTGCACAGGTCTCCCACCCATCCTTCCCCATGTCCCACTTATCCATAGGACACTTCCACAGCAGCTCTGGATTCCTGGCTGGGAGCACATTCACTTATCAGGACGACTAATCCCTCTTTGAGCATCCTGTTACCAAAAGCCATGGAAGCTGCAGCAACTTACACAACAGTGGCTCCACTCTCGCCCCACCTATTCCCAAGCTGCCTATCTTTTCTTCTCAGATAATGCCTAGGAATGGCTTGGAAGTAACACAAGGCATGAACACACACGCTCCTGGCCAAGGCAGCAACTGCACTTATAATGACTGCTCTGATTAAAAGAAGAGCTTTGCTTCAAAACCCATCAGCCCAACAACAGTGTTCTATGAGCCAAGCAGCGTGGATGGGAGCCCACGTAGAACCTGCAGAGAAAGGGGCAGTGGGGGGGGATTCATTACCAGGAGAGGCCCTGGGTGAGGGTCATGATACAGGGAATTATATTTACAGCTCTAAAAAGGTGAATCCCTTCAGGGAACCCCTAAAAATGGGATCTGAAAGGCAAATCACAGAGCACCGAGCTGCTTTTGCACCAGCAGCAGCAGATGTCTGGGAAGGAGGAAGTGCCAGGGTAGAAGAGGTGCCTGTGCTGGGGTGTGGGAATGGCAGCTTGCAGCTCCCTGCCCAGGAGAGCTGCAAGGACAGAGGAGCACTGTGACTGCTACAGCAGCACCAGCCCTGCAAAGCAGCCTGGTATAAACCACGGCAAGGCCCTGAGCATCCCTCACACTCATCCACGGGACAGCCTGTGGGTGACAGAGATTATAAGGCAGGTTTCTCTTACCTGGGAGAGGTGAAGAAGGTGTAGAGCTTGTGGTCATTCCCAGCCAGGGCATTCAGGCTGATCTTCTTCGAGGCAGTGCAGTTGTGCTCATTGGGCTCTGGTTCGTGATGCAGATAAGCCATGATGAAGGGCTCAGGCTCACTTGCAATGTAGTGATCTGGGGAGGGGGGAAAACAGAAAGTACTTTATAAAGACCAGGGAGAGCTTGGCCACAAGCCTGCTGCCAGCAGTGGGTGTTGAGGGAGGAGTATCAGGAATGCAGGAAGTTGGGAGAGATGCTTTTCTGGATTGCATCCTCTCAGTCTGAGTGCAAAGGAGATTCTGGGCACCATTGTACCTGACCATGGAGGGAGGAAAGGAGCTCCCTCCAGTGCTAATGTGGCTCAAGAGAATGGCTGGGAGAAGCAAAAGGCTTCTCAGTGCCCAGAATCTTCAAGCAAGGATTGCAACGGGGACTGGATAATGCCTGTGACAGCCACAACTTCAGCCATGCAGTATGGAACTTGCTGGCTACACCTGACATCTCCCACAGCAGTTCCCTCTTGACTGCAACACCCAGCCCTCCTCTCCCATGGGAATAGCAAAGAGCATAAAGAGGTGGATCTGTCTGCTCTACCATTGAGGACTCTGTAGGTGAGCTGGAAGTGCAGTCCTGCTTCTCTGTTGTTGCTCTCCATAACCACAATGAGGTTCACAGATGTCCTTGCCTCGATGACTTCAGTGCCAGCAGAGAGGTTGTGAGCATCCGTGTTGTTTGACACCATTACAGTGATGGCTTTCTCCGAGTCCAGGCTCCCAATAGGGATCTGCACCCCGTTGTGTGTCTGAAACTCCATGGAGGCCACCTTTGTGGACACAGTATAGTTGCTGATGTAACCAAAAGGGAAAGGATTGGAGTCCACTTGGAACATGACTTGGATGACATCCGTCAGGTTGGAAAGGGTGGTGTTGAATGCCTGGGGGATGGAGAACTGGCAGTTTGGTGTGTTCTCGTAGCAAAGCAAGTTGAAGGGATCAGACCTCTTGCCTGTGGCCTTAATTTCTCCTCCCACCAGCTCCAGGGGCTCTTCATTCAGCACTCGAGACTTCATGAGGATGCGCATCAGGCTGGAGGAGAGGTTGTAGGCTTTGGGAGCTAGCAGCAAATTGTGGGCATCAGCAAGCAGCTCCTGGGGCTTGGACTCTTGCGAAACCGTGTTGACAAGGTGAATCAGGTCACCTGCAGGAGGGAAATAAAGGGGCAGAGGAAGTGGTAAATAGCCTACACAAGTGTTAGAGTTCAGACAGCATCTGACACCTTCCCAAAACAGACAAGTGTTTCCTCGCTGTCTTCTCACTGTAACTATGCTGTGCACACGACTTTCTGCACTGAAGTGTTCAGTAGCCCATAGCTAAAAATAGAGCTGTCAGCGATTCCTGCAGTCTCTCAGCTAATGTGCAGAGTTTGGTGGTGAATACTAATGACAATGGGCTTTATTTCCCTCCTGCATAGCGCTACAACAGCAGACTGCGAAAGAGGGAAGGAATGGATAAAGCAAACATATGTCACTAAGTTTCTGCACTATGGAGAACACTCAGAACCCCATTATAAGGAGTGCAAAGAAGGTGTCTGCTTCCTCCCAGGGTAACCAGGTGGGAATTCCCACACAGTGTTCATGGGTGCCCCAGTGAAGTTTGGCATCCTCGGACTGCAACCGGGAAGGCGAGCATCTGGAAGCCATAGCTCTTACTCACTGTTTACTAAAAAGAGAACTCCCTGGAGTACCAGTGAGTTTATTAACAACTGTTGTATTTAAGTGTCCGCAGGGATGGCTGCCCAAGCCAAGACAACCCTGGGAAAAGTGCAGGGAGAAGAAAGTACTGAGCATGAAGAGGCCAAACCCCAGTGGTACAGAACTGACCTGTGATGTTGAGGATGTTGTCTGCGATGCCAGTCGGTGTCACGGTGCCCTGGGTCGTTTCCCCTTGCAGAATGGTCATCATGGTCTCCAGCTTGTTCAAGGTCCTCGTCAGGCAGGACTTGCAAACCAGTTCCTTGCTCACCACCTGCAATGGGAAACACAGTCTGAGGCAGTGGGAACATCCCCATGGAAGCATGAAGTCAAGTTCAGCTCCACAGACCTGCAAAGGCTCGAGCGTGTTTGTTCAAACACCATTTGCACTCTGAAAGCCTCTTTCCAGCCCCAGAGAGGTGATTGCAGAGGCAATGGCTGCTCTGCTCACACTGAGAGATGACGTCAAGAAGTTGGTGCCGTCCCCAAGGCTCCTCCAACCACTTCCCCTCACATTCCAGGCAGGCATGTGGGAGTCTGATGGAGGATGCATTAGGGTTGGAAAGAGCAGTAAGGGACAGCATATTCCTGTCCCCTGGAGTTCACTTGTAAGGACCAAGCACATCTCCTGCTGTTGCATCTCAGGAGCACCCCTCTGGAGCCACACACTATTTGTACAGAAATCAACCTGGAGCTGGATGGGATCCCTCCATTCACTCCACTACCTTCAGTGGAATCAAGATTTAGCCCTCACTGAATCCATTTCAGTGTCCAAGTACTCCTGAAGGCTGTGGGAGGGATCCTGCCACTCAGGCGTGATGGATGTCCCTCCCTCTGCTCCCAGATGTGTCCAAGAAACAGAATGTTCTAGCCATGGCCTGGAGCTCCCAGCACTCCTGAGGCCTGGATGGGAGGGACTGAGAAACACATGGAAGCTGTTACCATAACCCCGTTCCTTGCTCTTATTCATCTTTTTCTCTTTTAATCATCATAGGATTCAGACGTGATGCACCATATGTTTTGGTGGAGAATCAAAACAGCATCTGCAGGTCTAAAATTCCCCCTTTTCTGCTTTTATTTGTAAGCTATGGGAAGCGAGGACATGCTGTTTAAATTGGAGTTCTCCAAGCATGGTCAGCTATCAAAGAGGTGGGGAAAAGAAAGGTTATGGGGAGGAACCACCCAAGAGGAGCTACTGCTTAGGAAGGAGAACTGAGACTGAGATTCTTCTTTTCCCTTCCAGGATATATTCATTCTGTTTTATCCTCTCCCCTGTAGGTAAAGTCAAATGAGTATCAGCGCTGATTGACACTGCTACAGGAAATGTGTGAACCCCACAGCAGGCTCAGCCACTTGGGAAATTCCAGATCACTGCTTTTCTAGGCTTTTCCCTCCAATCCAGAGCACAAACTAACCCTGGAACATCAGCTTTTCCCATGGAGCAAAACCTCTATTTCTAGACCTGAGCTTCCACAGCGAGGTCAAGTTGCGAGGCAGAAGCACATGGGAGAGACAGACACGAACCATCCGCATGGGAATGGGATGTGCTGAACCCCAAATCCCTGAGTGAAGGTGAACAGAGAGAAGTAATTTTTGAGGTTTACAGCCTCTGAAGCAGAGAAAGGAGCAGCAGAAGAGGGACTCTGTGGGTGGGATGCAGTAGTCTGTCCATCACTTCACTGACAGCCTGCTGCTGGGCGAGGTCACTGACCTGGCTGGGGAGAGGAGGCGCAGCCAAGCCCAAGGGTGCCCAACTCCAGCCCTGAAAGCAAAGATTTGGGAGGAAGAGCATGCCAGAGCGGCGTGGCTGAGCACCAAACCCCAGCATATTACATAACTGGGCTCTCTTCCCTTTGCCCATCTGACAAAACACAGAAAGCCCCTCCTAAATCCAGCAGGCAGCAGCCCCAGCACCGGGGAGCTGAAGCTGCGAGCTGGCTGGGGAACACAGCGCTTCCAGTCAGCCGTGGAGCAGAGCAGTGCTTCTAATCTCACATGGTAGGAACAGGGCTGGAAGGAACATCAGTCCTTGGCCCTGTCCCCTGGCTCACGGCAGGTCCTGCTTGACTTGTGTTAAACCTGATGGAGTCCAGCCTGTCCTCAGAGATTCTGTGGCTCCCCCAGCAACTTATTCCAGTGCTTCTCCAGTGTGCCAGGGACACACTGTGTGCTTCTCCTACAGCCTCCATCTGCAGGTGAAGGAACCTACCTGCTAGGAAGCTGCCACTCCAGGACTGGTACCAGAGAAGCACAGAGTCCTTAGGTGCTGTCCTCCAGCACATGAATACAAGATCTTACCAGCACCTGCCAGATTGATAGCACAGCAACAGGCAGAGCTAACTTCACTTAGGACATCAGCAATGGGATGTGTGTCCTGTCCTCTGTGTGTGCATGGGAGAGAAGCAGGGAAGCACAAGAACTGAGGAGCTTACAAACAGCCCCTGGAAGAGCAGAGGCTGGAGGTGGTGATGGGGAACACACCGTGCACTGCGCCAGGGCAGCTGAGATCTGCCTGATATCATCAACTGTGTTCACGTTCAGCGAGTTCAGGGTCTCTGTGATGTTGTTGCGAGTCCAGGTCCGCAGTTCAAACTCATTCCCAGTCTCAGGTTCCAGAAGCATGGATCGCTCATACTGGAGGGGACAAAAGCAAGCAGAGTGAGGACGTGTACCAGATTGTTTCAGCTGATGCTGAGCTGTGCTGAAGCCTCCTCTTCCCTGCACTCTTCATCTCCCTGCTCTGCTCCTCCCAGAGGTGATCTAATGAGCCGGGTTTTCAGTCGAACTTCCTCAGTTTCACTTGTGCTCTCCAAGCAATTATCTTAACAGCCTGGCACTTGACAGCTAAGTAGTACATCACTGTGCAGTCTGTATCCAGCTCAACACAGTGCCTGTGCTCAGGGGATCAGCCCTGCCTGGTGTTTTCCTGCAGGCTCTTACCGGGCAGGAAAATGTGAGTATAGACTGAAATTCCTGCCCTGCATATAGGGGGGCTGGGCCCTACTTTATGTAGGAGGCAAAGTGAATGCTGCCAGGAGGATTAAGAGCTTTGTGTGCAGGCAGAAGGTCTTTCTAGCTGCACTAGCTCAGCACTCAGAACAAGGAGGGCTCCTCAGCACCCACAGCATCACCTAAGGAGCTACAGGAGTTGCTGAGTTGGGTGGCTCAGGGGAGGTGTGAAGGAGGTGGGGGATTTGGGCTGATTTCCATTTCTAAATCCAGTGTTTAGGCTTGAGTTTGACGTTAAGGAGGAAAAAACGTATCTGAATATGAGGGTAGAAAGCAGGGTGCATGGGAGACACCTAGGCCACTGCCTTCTCTAGGACCTCTGTTTTACGTTGCAGCCTCTCTGCTTTCCCTGGTCATCGTGTGTCTGGAGCTTGGTTCTGTTTCTGATGCATGCACACAGGTCCAGCCCAGCTCCCAGCACACGTTAACACTGGGTTGCACAAAAAGCTGTAGCCTTAGTCATTTCCCTGCATCGCTGCATGAGATCTGGCCAAAGAACATCACTGCTGATCACAAGGCTGTCTAGAGGCCTCTCTTGGGCAGAGTGCTGCTTTACCTCATTTAAGATGGTGATGAGGGCCAGAGAGTACTCAATGACCTGCTGAGGGTCCCCTTGTTTCACTAGGCCCTGAAGCACCGTGTCAGTTTGATTGTAGAGCCAGTGGGAGAGGCTTGGAAAGCCCTCAGGTAAGCTGATTTCCATGGAGCTGCCGAGGGAAAGAGGCACTTGGGTTAAGGGCAAACCAAACGGGGCTGGAGGAGGGAGCAGGATCTGCCCTTTAGCTGGGAGGAGCTACACCGCTTTTGGGGTCTAAGCAACAAATGGGACACGGATCCTCCTCCTGCAGGCACTGCAGGACCGTGGGCTCCAGCCAGAGAAGATGGGACGGACCACAGCTTGGTGCTGCCAACTCTCTTTCGAGGGCTCCTGATGCAGAGGAGGTGGCGGAGCACAGAGCACAGAGATCTGAGGAAGTGACAGTGCCTTCAAAGCAAGGTGTCACCAGGGAACTATGGAGATGGTCAGGAAAGCAGTAACGTATGGGGAAGTCTCCCTGTAGTCTGATTCACCCCACAAGGGCTGGAATTCTCACTGACTTCTGCTGAGCCTCCCCTCATCTTCCTGCTTCACCCAGGATCTGCTGAGCCCTTCCGGACAGGGACCCCATAGCCAAGCCAGGACTGTGATTCAGGAGCCTGGAGCTGCCACACGAGCCCAGCCTCTGAGTGGTGGCACTTACCGGTTGATGGCCACCACGGTGGCTCCCAGCTGGTCCTGGACAAGGACAGACACGGACACCATGAAGCCACTCTCATGGAACCCGGGGGGCAGGAAGGCGCTGTGCTCGGCACGGCTGCCCTTGTACACACAGAACTCGTGGTAGTGCCCGGCCCGGTGCCGAGATGCCATGAGGATGTACACCAGCGGTCCCTCTGCATCCTCCGTGTCCCGCCAGCCTGCAAAACAAACCCAGACGTGCGCTCTGAGAGGGGCAAGGAAGCCATCAGAGCTTCTGCTGTCCCTAGCAAGGGGTCCCTGACCGACACAGGAACAGGCTGTCCCCACAGTGAGGAGGGCTCGAGGACTCCACCAGGCAGAGGCATCTTCAGGGCTTGCAATGCAAAGCTCTGACCTGAAGGTTTCTGATGTTCAGGGGTTTGGGTGCTGCCAGGTTTAAAGGGATTCATGAGCAGTTTGTGATCAAAATGAAACGGGAGTAACTCTGCTGGGGCTGGGAACGGCACTGACCCAAGGGCAAACAGCTCCTGTACAAGCCCTGCAAAGCTTGGCATTGGGCAGAGGCTCAGCGCAGCCCTCAGGCGCTTCAGCATCTCACGAACAACTGACTCAAGGATAAAACCTGCATGCAGGCTTCCCTGGAGCTCCTGGGAATTCTGGGGAGTCTTGTGGGAGGTGGGCAGTACGGAAATTCAATGCATGTTGCCAGTGAGCCCCAGTGGCGGGGGACATAGACCAGTGGGTCTATATCCTGCACGTTTCACTTCAGCTTAAAAACAACCACTAAGAGCTCCAATTCGCACCACTCCAAAGAGATGCTGATTTCATCATTATTCTGGGCAGCTCAAAACATACCAAAGTTCCAACCTTATCACGCTGAATCCTCTTCTTATCCCCCAGCTTAAGCCAGGCTTTGGTGAGCAGCCCCCCCAAGCTCCAGCAGAACTGACCTCCTCTGCAAGCGTGGCTTCCCAGCATTCACACACAGACAGCATTAATCTCTGACACTCAGCATTTGGGGCAAGCTGCTCTTCAGAGGCTCTTATTCCTTGGCCCAAGGCTACAGGATGTCAGCCAGGCCACTTCTCCAAAGCTAGGCTCATTGTTGCTATCTCTGCAGCTGGCTGAGAAGGTAAGTGCCGATGGGAACATCCAGCCCACATGGCAGAGGAGGCCCCAGTGCTCTCTCTTTTGACTCTTCCCACACGCGTGACTCAGTTTCAGGCACCTATCTTCTTTTTCCTGCACTGAAATACCAGTTTCTCCTGCAAGCAGTGTCCTGGCCCAGATAGCACCATTCAACTCCATGAACTTGGAGCAAAGGAAGTGCCTGGCTGCTACCATGGGTTTTGGAACTCCGTGATTTGGGCACACAAAGCTGCTTGTGGCCAAGCTTTGGGGATCAGAATGGGAAGCAGGGCTGGCAGGTACTGTGGGCTGCATGCTCTCACCTGCACACTCAAAGTGCACCTTTGCCATCAGCGCCTTGAGGGGTCCCTTGGGAGACAGCCGGCAGGATCCTCCGACCGGAGGCTGGTTTGGGAGCAGGTCGATGGAGGCGAATCCTTCCTCCCCCGTCGTGAGGTCCGTGATGTGAAGGGTGAAGGTATATCCCTCCCCATCCTTCAGTGCCCCTTGCCTCAGGACCAGGTTCATCCCGGTGTCACCAGTGGAGGTTGTCCTTTTGTCCAGGATGAGGGACTTGTTTTTAAAGCTGTGTGCTGCCCATCGCTGTCGGGATGAAGAGGGGAGAGACAGGAGAGGTTTTGTTTCAATCTGAACTTACGGCCTTCAAATGGTTTCAGATTTGAGTCTCTTATAAAAAGTAACAGATTTCCAGTGGGAGCACCTGCCAAATCTGCAGTTGATAATTCAAGCTTTTAGTCTTGTGCGCTACAACCACAAGAACTGGAGCCTTTCCCAAATGTCTGGTGGGAATATTTCCACTGTGAGATCTACTTTAGTCTCGGGATTACATCACCCTCCGACAAGAGGATTTCATAACAGCGAATGCAAACCACAGGAAACAAACGAAGCACTGGTGGAGTCTCCATGGGACCCTACGGTTCATGTGCCTGAAGCTGAACGTGTCCTGAGCGGTTGCTGTTCATAGCCCAAACGTACCATTGCGATAACAAGAGGAACAGTGACATAGCCCACCACAAAATGCCACACAAGGACATGCTGGGAGCACTATGGATTAACTCTCACAACAGGAGTTCCATTCTGAGACCTCGTTCAACAGGTTGCAGATGCTGTGCAGTGGAATGGGTACTTCCAGGAGGGCACAAGGGGCTTGGGGGTATCAGAAGAGACTGAACAACCTCTGCTTGAGACACCAGAATAATGGGAAAGATGTCAGGCAGGAGAAGAAAGCACCTTGCAGACTTATTTTAGCAAAAGCTGTACTTTTGGGTGGGAAGGGATGGTCCTCATGGGCTTGGCTTGAAAACGACCCAGCCCTTGGGTAGGAGGAGACACTGATGGAGGACTGACAGGCCACGAGTCCTGCAGCCTGCAGGCACAACCTAGAGTGAAGGAAAGCTCTGGGCATCTCACAGGGGTCCAGTGGCTACAGGACACAGGGAACCTGCTCCACAGGCTCTCCTGCCCTCCTCAATGCTGCTGAGACACGGTACACTATGCAGGAGCCCCATGTCACAGCAGGCAAGCTCTGTGCTTTCACCCTCCAACCCTACAAGCCAGTCCTGCAGCCAGTTCCAGGGGCTGTGATGGACAGACTGGTACCAGTCATTCTTCATTCCTCAGCCTGACCCAACCACTGCATCTATGGTCAGAGATTGTTCCCCCTCCTTCTCTCTGGGGCAGTTTAGATCCAGGACTGTATTCCTCACCCAGCTCTTTCCATCCTCTCCTCCTTGACTCTCCCCCTATCCCTAAAGTCCACCACACTGAAGCAAAGACCAGCACTGCTAATGACTTTACCCCAAGCTTGGAGTCATTGTGACAGTTCTGGCAGGTCCCCTCCAGGTAGACGTAGGAGCTCTTGCTAACTTCATAGACAGACTGAGCCTTGCAGGAAACACACTCCAGGGACACGATAGGGACTCCCCCTCTCTTGATGAATACCTGGGAAAGCAAAAGGCTCCATCTGAGATCGAGACAAAGATACAGACATCTAACAGGCACATAGACATCCCAGCATCTGGTTCTGCTAGGAGGAACCGCTTGGCATCAGCCTGATGGTGATTCTGGATTTACTACATAATCTAGGTAATTCTGGATGTACTTTATTTGCTCTTTTTAACATCATAAATCACTTCCAAAAAGCCCTTTTGGAGCCCTGTGCTGAATTCTCAGCACAGGTTCTGCTCATGGTGCCGGTGGGGATGACGCTAACCAAAGCCCTTTACTGTACAGGACATCTCAGGACAAATGGGATCCAGGTTAGAGTCTGGGAAAAAGGAGCAGGGTAACAGGGAAAGCCTCCAGCACAGCAAAGACCAAACATCTGGTGAGCACCTGCAATGGGATGTGGCCGCAGCTCTGCTTTGTCTTCTGTGGGCTCAACTCTTGGTCCTGCCTCTGCAGCTGCGGACCCGGGGCTGTGGGTCCTGTCCTCGACTCAAAAGGTTGATAAATGGGAAGTGTTTACGGTCCAGAGTAACAGAGGGCTCCGGGTGAGCCAGAGCTGAGCGAGGATGTGCTGCCCTGTGCGCAGCAGCACGGTCCTGCTTCTCCATCCCTGCTCCCATCCACACAGCTTGCACTAGAACCACTTGCCATGTTCCAGAACCTGACCCTTGGGCCCTCATTCATCATTTCCGACACTACCCATATCCCTGAGAGACAGGAATGATGATCAAAATAGGCAGAAAACAGTTCCCACTGCACATGCAAGGCATTTCGCCCTGCAGCCTGGAAGAACCACCTTTTCCAGAGGGTGCCATGTCATTCCAGGCTTGTAGCTCAGCCCTAAGCTGCTTCATCTCAAGATGTCCACACACCTCCCTGGCAAAGCACCCAGGGGAGCTTTAGGAGCACTGGCGGGTCAGACACAATGGCTATTGAGCTCTGACCCCTGCACTTTGCCTGAATTCCCTTAATCCCTCAGGAAAAGGGATTGTGCAGCGTTGGACCGAGCCCTGTGCCCTGGCGTAACGAATCTGCTGCATTCAAAGACAGACAGCAATGAAGACATTGTTTAACATGGCACACTTTTAAAACAGGATAAATATTCCCAAGCCCTGAGCGGGAGCACAGTGAAGCTCCGTTCATTCCTGCAGGATTTGCACACTTCCTGCGACACCGGCCTGGTTGTTTTGCGCTCCTGCATGGAAACCAGATCGTACGGAATGTCCTTGACAGACTCTCAATTCCCGTTTTGTTCTCCCTTTTCATCCTCCAGCCCTGGTTTAAAACCCAGGCAGTAAGAGTTTCCACTTCCAGCCTAACTACAGCTCCAACTGCCAAACACACCACGATGAATGCTTCTGACATAAACCATAGCCGCTGCCGGGCTGCAGATGCATTCAGCAGCAGGCTTAACCCGACACAAGCAACCTGCGCTTCAAAAGAGCCTCCCTTGAGGTCAAAATGAGGGAAGGGAGGAGCTGCTCAAGGTCGAATGAAGCAGCAGCTCTTAGGAAGCTCTCGCTGGGCAAAAATCAGGGAAAAGCCGGGTGCAGTGGCATGGGAAGAGCCCAGGGCTGCACCCAGAAGAGCTACACACCACAGGCTCCTTCACTGTCCACCTACAGCAGATCTGTGGCCACAGACTCTTGGGCCCAGGAACCATTCAGGACTGGTCCCTAACACACCCTCTGCACAGAGAGGGACTGATGCAAGGTCTAAAGGAAGGAAGAAACAAAAAGGACTTGGCAGGATGAGCAAAAAGTGCTGCGCAAGGCAGCATAAGATGAATGTATCACAGAAACACCAATGTCTGTTCCTGCCAATGAGCCGGGTGAGATCATTTATGGAGCCCCAGTGATGCCCCAAAACCTGCTCTCAGGGGCTGGGGGGCGCAGGAGGCAGCAGCAGCTTCCACACCCCAGTTAAAGTGGTGCTGGCTCTCAGATGAGGATGGGGATGCAGGCCAGGGAGTCAGTTGTGGCTGCCCACGGTCCCAAGCCAGCAGCACTCTCCTCTAGCAACTTCCCTACGAAAAGGACCATGGACTTCCAGCTCCTGTGTCCAGCAACAGGCACACAAGGACAGGCAGGGACAGTTGTCTGGGGTACGTACGGTTTGATTCGTTGCCTCGGGGCTCATCCCCTCCTTCCCGATGGTGAGGTCGAACGTATACTCCACATCTGCTTCTAATACAGCTTTGGAAATTGTGACAATTCCTTCCTTGGCACTGAAATTCAGAGAGCACCCTGCAGCCGAGCTCTGCTTGCAAGGAGAAAAGAACTTTCAAACCCTCCTTGGTACGGGTGACCAGCGGGTTAGTCCACAGCCACAGCATGCAGGTCCACACAACGTTACGGATCTTACTGGGCAATGCCACCACTGGGGTGGGAGGAACAGGGTGGTGTGTGGACAACAAAGCACAGTATCCTATTGCTCAGGTTAGTTAGCAGTACTGGAATGCTGTATTTCATCTGAGCTTCACAGCAGCTAATTCATCGTTAAATAGCTTATAAATATTCCCCATCAACACAAGAAGCTCATGGTGAACTCCAAAGTCTAACCCACACACACTCCACATCCATTCTGAGCCCAAGATAGAAAACAGTGACTTTTTAAAGGCAAAAGAATCCCACATTCAATCATAAATGCTCCTTCTAAGAATCTGGATAAGAATATGAAGGGCGGTTCTGCCTTGTCCTTCTACCACGGTAAGGTCAGACCATGAGGACAGTGACCCGCTTGTGATCACAGTGGCCACAACTTGTGGTCACTTGCCTCCTGCAAAGTCTAACTGCTGAAATTAGAGACATTTAACTGCTAATGGGAGAGGAACCAGAGCCCTCAGCCCCTGGGCTGCAACCAGCAGCTAATTCCTTCAGGTCATGGAAGCAGCTGCGCTGAAACCGTGAACCAGAGGCCAAGTACGAGGCCAGCGCTGGACTGCAGCAGGATGCTCTGCACTGCTCCTCACAGCAATTCTGGTACCATCATCCTGAGCTGAGAACTGGGAAACCTCTGCGACCCTCCTGGAGCAGCTTTATTAAAGATGTTCACAAAGCCTCCCTCAACACCATTTCAACTCAGACCATTGTTCATAGAGGAGCTGATGTGCAGTTGGAGCTCACAAATGACCACCCTCTCTGGCTCTGCAAAACTGCTCTTACCTTGGAGGAGTAGGTACAAGACCAATCGTATAACAACGGGGTCTGTTCACCATCATCCAAGTTTGGGTCATAGGACTTCTCCCCATCCAAGATTAAGTCCTGAGTGTTGGACCATACACGGTATGACCCTCCATCAATGATTGGGACCAGCTTACTTGGTATCACAGTGACATTGGCAAAGATGCTTTTGGACAGTGGGGTATCTCCAAAGGAGACAATAAAGATGAAGCAATAGTTCCCAACTTGCAGGGCAAGCTTTGGTATTACTAGCTGGGGCCTGTTCACATCGACGTTTGGCAGGTGGATCCTGCTGGAGTTATCCAGGTTCATGCAGCTGGGTGCTCTGTAGATCTCCCATAGGTGCTCTGTCTGGTACTTGATGCATCCACGGAGGTCAATCTGTGCCTCCAGGTAGTTCCGCTGGGACCGCTTCATGATGACCTGGGGGGGCAAGGCCAACTCCACCTCTGGCTCCTCGCACTCCAGCACTTTGACAGTGACAGTGAGCTGGGCTATGAAGAAGCTGATGAGATTGGTGGCATTCACCTCCACCAGGTAATCCCCAGGGCTCAGGTAAGAATAGTTGGCCACTGCAACCTTGGTCATTCGAGTGGAAGAGCCATCCCCAAAGGTCCACAAGAACTCAACACTCCTGCTGCTGGGCACCACTATTGCTTCAAACAGTGCTGTCCTGTTGACAAAGGCATTGGAGGCAGTGAGGAAGACTTGGACTATCGGGTCTTGGACCTGGATGGTTCTGGTGACATTGATACCTCCCAAGTCATTGAAGGCACTGAGGTGAATCTCGAGCAGCCCTGCAGCTTCTGGAGTGTAGGAAACTCTTTCTCCCGCCACGGTGACCACGGATCGACCATGCTCCTTCCACAGGGAGAAGCGCCAGGAGAAGGACACGCGGGAGCCGCTGCCCACCTGGGCACTGAAGCTCTTCTCCGTGCCCGTGGCTATGCCTTGCTCACAGCAGTTGAGGAGCCTGACATCATGGATGGCCTCCAGGACAGAGATGAGCACCTGGGCATGCGCGATGCTGATCTGGTTCTGCACCGTCACTGTCACCAAGTAATCGCCGCTCTTGGTGAACTCGTGAGTGTACTTGGACCCGTTGAGCACCACGGAGTAGTCCCCACTTATGCTCACCAAGTAACTCACCGAGGTACCCGACGACATCCTGATCACAAAGGTGACCTCTTCCCCTGGCTCCACCACCTTCTTGCTGGCAAGGATTTCCAGTCCTTGAATCCTGTCCAGCACTGAGATATTCCTGCTGGCCAGAGCCCAGCTCACATCGTTGGATGCGTTCAGATAGACTGTATAAAACCCTGCTGTGGGGAACGTGACAGCCACAGCCTGGCCACTCAAGGTGCCATTTGGTACCTCCCAGAGCCAGGTCACTTCAGTCCCTCTCTGCAGCTCCCCCTCAAAGACCACTGTGGAGCCTGATGAGACGTATCTGCAGTCCAGTTCTGCAGTCCCTATGCTCAGCCCCTCTATGACCTCCTCTACACAGACATAAACTGTTGCATTGGTTGAATTCAGCTTGTTTTCTGCTCCAACAACAACCTCTATCATTCCAGGGCTTTGGAAAGAGTGTATAATAAAGGGCTCAGAGGTGACAGGAGAGAAGCCATCCTCTAGGTACCAAACATATGTGATGCCAGTGCCACTGGTTATGGTGGTACTTATGTTGACAGAAGCATTAATAGCCACTGGGTTGGGGAAGGCATAAGGCTTTAGAAGACCAATGCTTTCAATGAACTCCAGTGTCCTGTTAGCAGTTGCACATCCCAGCATGTTGGTGGCTTTCAGATAGACAGTGTAGTTTCCAGCTTCTAGGATGCTCAAGGAGAAGGTTTTCCCAGCAAAGGTCTGCACAGCAGTGCCATCCCTTTGGGCCACCCAGCTGTAAGAGATGTTGGTTCCCTCTCTCACCACTGCCTGCAAATGGAGTGTTCTGTTAGTTGGGAAATAGATGTCCTCCACCAGGTCATTGCTAACCACCTGCAAGCCTTCAATCTGCTCCAGGACATAGACATAGATGCTGTCCTGCAACGAACTGATCTTGTTCTCTGCTGTCACAATGACATTGAACGTGCCCACGGACCGGAACGTGTAGGAAATGGTGGAGGAGCCCTGGATGGGAGTGCAGCGATCACACAGGATCCATGAGTAGCGGATGGCGGTGCCAGCTACAAGCGTGGCCACAAAACTCACTGAGCCGTTTAGTGGCACCACTGTCCTGCTGGCATTGATGGTGAGCCCCTGCAGCCGCCGTTTCACTGTGACCTCCACCGTGGTCTCATTAGAGCTCACCTCATTCCTGCCCATCACACTAATAGTGTAATGGCCTGTGCTGTTGTAGGAGTGGGTAGCGATCTGCCCAGGCTGGGTAGTGCCATCTCCAAAGTCCCAGCAGTAGCTCACTTTGGTTCCATTCATGCTGGCAGAGAACAGGTAGATCTGGTTCAGCTCCAAAACACTTGTCCCGTTATATTCAATCTTTGCTACCCCAACTGGCTCCTGGACTTCCACAAACGCTGTGTCATTGTTGAAAGAGACGTTGTTGGAGACAGTCACTGTGACCAGGAAGACCCCTGTGCTCTTGTAGGTGTAGGTCACTTCAGTCCCACTCGATCTAGTGGACTCGTTGTTCCCGAAATCCCAGCGGTAGCGGTACTGGTACAGAGGCACAGCACTGACCTGGAAGCTGCTCTCTTCACCAAGCCTCACAAACTGCTTGGGAGGGAGAAGGGTGACATTGACTATCTCTGGCTCCACACAGACACTGGTGAAATAGTGAGCCTTGTTAAAGCTGCTTGAGAGAGTCAGGGAGAGGGGGAAGGTCCCACTGCGGGTGAAGTTGTGCATCACCACTGGGTCCCCTCTGACTGTCACATTGGAGGAGCCATCTCCAAAAGTCCAATCAAAGATGTACTCCTCAGGATTGCCCGTCACGTAGGCAGTGAGCTGCACATCCGGGTGCTCCAGGATGCAAGAAGCAGGTTCTATTTTGAGCACTTCCAGGACAAATATCCGAACGGGCACGGTTTGGGAGACAGAGTTCACAGGATTCACAGCAGTCACGTTCACCGTGCAGTTGATGTCCTTTATGTACACGTGTTCCACCACTGGCACCTGAGTCCTCAGCACCGTCCCGTCCCCCATGTCGAATATCCAGGTGATGCTGTCCCCTGTCTGCACCGAGGCGCTGAGGGTCACGGATGCTCCCAGCTCTGCTGCCTCATCCGCAGAAACCCGGAGCCCCGTTATCTCCTCAAACACTTGATAGCACTCGACTGTCTCCACGCTGCTTATGGTGTTGTTGGCTGTCACGGTGACGTTGTACACTCCTCTCCTGGGGTAGCTGTATGTCACTGTGGACTGGCTGTCTGTGAACAGTGAGGACCCATCCCCGAAGTCCCATGTGTACAGGACACCGTAAGGAGATGGCAATGGGCTGGCCCTGAAGGTGACCGGGCGGCTCACAACTAGAACATCCTCCTCTGCTTCCATCTTCACATCAATCAGGTAACTGTGGACGTGAACTGGGGTCAAGTGGGTGAGGTTCTCAAACTGGTTTGACACGAGAACCACCAGGGCATATTCTCCTGTATTGGGAAAGCGCAGGGAACGACCAGTCGTGAGGACATGCTTGTGCAACAGCTTCTGGCCCAAAAATGCCTGAGCCCCTTCTTCCCCCCACGAACCATCCTGAGCATACCTGGGTCTTGGTAGACGTGTGACACATTGTGTTCAAGCACAACCTCGTGGACACCGGGATGAGGAACAAGGAAAGACTTGTTGTAGGGAGGTTTGAACAGGTATGTCTCCTGGATGCCATCTCCAAAATCCCACCTGGAGAAACATGCAAACCATGTTACACAGCACAACAGGAGAAGCATGGAAATCCCAGAGGAACCCTGGCCTGGCCTAGGGCTGTCTTGCAGGCTCAGGGCTGGGGATTCCAGAGAAAACATAGGAAGCATAATGCCAAGTATGAAAGCAGGAGCTGCAGAATTGTCACTGTGAGAGGAGAACAGCACTGGTAAGAAGAGGAGGAACCCAATATTAAAGCAGCATTGCAACCCTTTAAAAGAAAAGCATTTCAGCCTGAACTCTAGGTCCCAGCCAGTGAGACTGAACCACGCTTGCACGGACTTCAAATTAACTGGACAGGAGCTGAGAAATGGGCCCTGGGAAGAGAAAGAGTAAGGTAAGAGTGGTAAGAGTGCACAGCGATACCCTGAGTTTGGGCAACTTGCAAAGGACTCACAGGAACATAGCATCCACAGCTGAATCAACCTGAACTCTTGCTGTAAGCTCCACGGTGCTGTTCTGAGGCAGGACGGGCAGGACACCCAGCACAGTCAGGTTCTTCATCTTATTCATCATCTCCACAGTGACATTGTAATTGACTGTGAAGTTACTGACGTGGTTGGAGGCGGTGAGCTGGGGAGGACAGTGGGACAAAGAATGCATCTGGAGTCACCTTGCTGTGCTGCCCTCTGAGAGTGGGGCTTCACTGTGCTGAGAAGGTCCCACCAGGCAGGTGAGCAGCCAAGGTCACAGAAGAGCAGCTTCAAGGGCACTGGAAAGCAGCATAGACTGGAAAGCCACCTACCTGGTGAAGCCATCTCTTGCTGGAACCACCACATCTTCACCACTAGAGCCAGTCCAAGGAAGGACTGGAAGAGGACAAAGGGAAGAGCTCATCCTGAGACTCTTCTGGCTCTGAGCATGCCAGTTACCCTTTTGCCTGCTCCACACTGTCTCCAGCTGCAAAGCCCGGGCACTTGCTGGCACCAAGGGGACAACAGCCACCCGGTTTCCTTAGGACAGTGGCAGATGAGTGGCTCCAAGCACAGAGTGGGGATGGGAGAGACTCCTAAAACCAAGCCAAGGGCAGCTCCAGCATCCTGGGTGCAGTGGGCACAGAGAGGGAGAGCAAAGTTGGGCAGTGGAGGGAAAGGGAGGCAAGAGTCTGAAGAGACAAGAGAGAAGTAGAGCAGGATCCTCAAGGTTATCTAGGCTTGTATCACTGACATGGCACCTAATGATGAAGCATCTTATCACCTCCTCACCTGCAGGAGAGCTGAGCTGCTGACCGAAGGGATCCTTCACACCCAGTTGAACAGAGACCTCCCACCCCAACAGATAACAGAAGCTCTGTGGGTCCCTTATACTGAACCCAGTGGACTCCAGACTAACGCCGCCCTCTCAGCTCTGTAAGTGGCAGCAATCCAGGCTGTCAGCCCAGGCCTTCACCCAGCAAATTAGCGCTGCTCAGCAGTGTGCCGCAGCAAGCAAGTTAGCGGCAGCATGCCCTCGAGCTGGGCTGGCTCTCTGCAGGAAGCCAGCAGTCACGTTGCAAAAGGACCAAGCAGCTTGGAGCCAGACCAGGGCTCTGCATGGCAGAACAAGGCATGACACAAAATGATGTTCTGGCCAGAGATACTGCTCCGTAAGAGACACCTCCCTCTGCCCAGCCTCTCTGCGTGATCCTTCTTCTGGGGTCATGACAAAACCCAAGCTCCAGTCTGCACCAGTAGAAAGACAACAGGACACAGACCAGATGAGCTTGCGGCAGAAGCTCTGTCCTGCCTATGAAAGGCTCACGTTTGCATCCTGCCTCTGCCTGGTTCTGAATCCACATCTCCTGCCTGCCAAAGCAGTGGCCAGCACCCTGCAGTGGGGCTCCCTGCCTCATTCCTGAGGGATGAGTAAGGACAGACACTCCATGAACAGAAAGAAAACAGGGAGCGAAGAGGAGAAAGCAAAGACAAGGAAGGAAAGGAAGTCAGCTGTAATGGAAGACCAGGAAGAAACTGTGTGCAAGAGCAGCTCCGTGAGAAGTAGCAAACAAGCTCATTAAGTTCATAGTGAAAACCTCAACTCTGCCTTCTCCTCTCCCTGCTGCTTTCCCTGCTTAGTCTGTGGGATGAGATGGAAACCCAGGATTGCACTGGTATGATGGGAAAGGCCTTGGCTTACCGAAAGCTTGTACACAGCTGGGCTTTGGTAGATAACGTTGAAGACAATATTGTAAAAAGTGAAAGATGGTTTATCATCTACTGTCCATCGGAAAGTCACATCTGAGCCAGCTTCCATCACTGGGATGTAGCTCTGAAAGGCAGGAGAACATTTCACACTAGTGCAAGAGAACAGCATCCACAGCGCTTCCTGGAAGATCTCCAGCTGAACTGGAGAGGAGCAGGGCCAGGCTGGGAGGCATCACCCACTGCAAGACAGGATGCTCAGAGCATGACACAGAGGTGCCAGATCATCTGTGCCTTTGTTGCTGGTGGAGAAATGCAGCCCCTGACTCCATAAATCAATAGCAGAGCAGGGAGCAGACCCCACTGTGCCTGCCCCCCTCCCCAGGGCTCTGCTCTTGCGATCAGGTCTCTCTTGCTGGCTAAAACCCTCCTGCTTTGCAGAAACAACTCAGTTTTAGCTACACCTCTGAGCTGAGTCTCTGACCCTTGTCCATGACCCAAAGTCTGTAATGCCCTGCACTGGACAGGGTAGGCTCTCTCCTCACTCCTACAGTGCCTCCTGAGCAGACCATGTAGCCAGGAAGGGTGAGACCAACAGGCATTGCAGGCACAGGGTTCTGCCATAAGCAGCCAGAGCTTGAGCAGAGCATTTCAGAGACACCCATGGGCAGTTCCTGCTCAGGTTCTGAAGGCTTGGCTGTAGCTCTGGGGACAGAGGACTGCAGGAAAACAGGCTGCAAACACCAGAGTAACTCCAGGACTTGGATGGATGGATGAAACATTCTTACAGCTTCAGCCAACTGATGTAAGGATTTAGTAGAGCGAATCTAAAGGAGTAACTACCTTGACAAGTCAGAAGTTAAATGCTGGTCCTTCAGAATGCCTCTGGTTTTCCATGGAACTGGAAAGCCAGCGTCCCCCTGGCAGGAGGAACTTACCTCTGAGGGAATTCAACCTGCTTCCTGTTGGAAAGCACCAGTGCTTTCTGCCCCATGCCCCCGTCTGCAGCAGCGCTGTCTGCATGGCCTGGGAGCGATGCTTAGCAGCAAGCAGTGCTACACCCCACCAGTGTGGAGCTGAGCCCCAACCTCCTCATGAGCCACACCTCCCCCCCCCGTGCCAAGGGCCAAAACCACTGCTGAGGGATGAAACAACAGCAGTGAGCACTCACCACTCGTGTGTTTAGCAGGACTCTGCTCTCAGGGTCAGGGGTGGCCCGCAGCCCGCGGATGGGCTCCTCCACTTTCACTGTGACAGTGATGTTCTGGGTGCTCACGGTGTTCTCTGCCACGAGCACGTGGGTGCTCACCCCTTCCCTGAGGCCGCTCAGGCTGACCACAGCAAACCAGGTGTCGTTGTTCTCCCGGGCACACTCTGCTGTGAGCGGGGCAAGAGCTGCCGGGCAGGACCCCTCGAAGGGGAAGGTGCGGTTGTCTCCCAGCCAGCTCGCTGTGGCGTTCACCCCTGAGGAGAGCTTGATGAGCAGGGTGGTGTGGTTGGATGGCAGGTAGACCCTGCCACCTTGAGGAGCAGGGTGGATGACACGCAGGCCTGACACCATGGAAGTCACCCAGAAACTGCAGGACACGTTGGTGCTGAAGACCCCATTGTCCACGTTGGCTCTGACCGTGTAGCGACCGGGATGCTCCAGCCCAGCGTTGTGGGGGCTGATCACTGGAACCAGCTGCTCCTCAGCATAGAGAACACGGAGAGAGCAAACAGTGTTGTTTATCCAGGAGGCACCAAAGAAGCCATCGGCCAGGCCAAGCTCCCACTCTGAAGAGTTCATGCTTAAGACATTGGTTCTGTAAGGGGATGTGGTACTCAGCTGGCACTGGAGGAGTGAGCCCATGCCTGCACTGTGCTGGAGACTGAAGACATCCTCAGCCTTGACAAAGATATTTTCTTTCCTGAATGTGACCTGCAGAGAGAGGAGACCCTTTAGGATTAATGCTTCAAGTTCAGGGCACTCAGCACCCAACTCCTGCCTGGGCAAGGCAGCTGGATTTACTGCCAAGTGGAAACCAACGGAAAAGCCACAGATCCAGCCACAGCGTGGGAAGACATGTCACCACTCTGCTCTCCTTGGCCCCTCTGAGGCAAATGTGCTAGCACAGAAGCCAGCTTTCTGCTCTATCTTCACTGCTTAAGTGCAATGGGAATGGTTGCACAGCCTTTTCAGCAACTGTGCTATTGCAACAGGTTCCTACAGGGAGCCCGTGGCTTGCAGTTGGTGGCATGTGTGACACTGGGAAAGTCATTTCATTTCAATGGACTTCAGTATCCCCATCTGTAACTTGGGAACAATTCTTTATTCACCCAGAGCACTCAGGAGAGAACTGCCCCACCTCCTCACTGGTTACAACAGCTAGTAAACACTGACCAGATACTGGGAAGAAGGGCCGGCTGGGATTGTAAAGAGGAATTCCTTGAGGAGTTCATAGCTGAGCTGGCTGCCATTGTGCAGGACGGAGAGGGGGGGACGGGTGCTGGCAAGAGAACTGTTGGCACACTGGGTCTCGTTGCAGCAGTCGTTCAATGAGGAGCACAGATGAGTCAAATGGCACCACTGGAAACCAGGAGGGCATTCAAACAGCGTCCAGTTCCCATCATCCTGAGCCATGTCGAACGCTTCTGTGGCATTTCTTTCTTCCTGGTAGTCTGGAAGAAGTGAAAGGGAAAGCGAGGATCACCATTCTGACCAGTAACACTTCTCCTTGCTCCAAATCCACCCATTCCCACTTTAGACCTTGGCTCCACAACTAAGGACAAGCTGCAACTGCAACACATCCTGCTGCTCCACAAGACCAGGGCCCTGTTTTACTGGAAACCTTCACAAAGGCACGAAGACCATTAATAACAAAGTCTCTTTTCCAGTGAGAACACAGCAATTCGCAGTCTGAAAGAGATCTGTGCTCAAGAGAAAGCCAATCCAGAGCTGGCTTTGACACTGAAAACACATTAAGCAACTTCTCTTAAGTTAATGTTTTCATGTCAAAAGTATCTCTTCAGTGTCAAAATATATCCTTTTGTAACCGGCCAACCCTATGGCTACAGCAAACATTCTGCTGCAAAGTTAACTGCCAAAACTGTGACTATGGAGCTGTTGTACAAGGAATTAAAAGCTTATTACATTATCTCATCCATTGGGAAGAAACAGGCTCAGGAAAACATTCTTCCTTGTTAACCTGTGGGGCCAGATGGACCAGAACGCATTCCCGTTTGACATGTGATGTCTTCCCAAAGTACTCAAGTACAGCTCAGAAGGCCAATTCACTTCCACGCATGTTCCTTACGCTCCTATTTTCTTCATGCATTGAGACGGGTTTCTCCCTCTATTAATTTCTCCAGGACAACCACTTCTCCAAGGCAACCTCTGGCTGTTCCCCCCGACCTGCAGGTTTTGCACTTCGGTCTTCCCAAGAAATAGAACCAAGTCTCTGAGGCTTCAAAGCTTCTGCTTTGAAAACAGAGGGCCACAAGAAGGCCACATACATTGTTTGACATGGCCCCGGTGAAGCTGGCTCTCACCATACCCCAGGCATCGAGAGGAGATGTCTCACCTTCTCCATCGATAGGTCTATGCACCTGGAACCTCACTTGAACGGGTTGATGCAGTTCCTGTGTCACAAACTCCAGGGCAGTCAAATACCCCTCGTGCCTGAACGCCAGCTCAGGGAACACCATCACCTGCAACGCAAACACAGCTCTCACCCTCCACGTCTCCCTGGGCTCCCCGGGCAGCAGCAGCACGAGCAAACCCTTCTCACCTCCAGAGCTTGCCATGGGGCTGACAGCGCATCTTCGCTCACGCTCCTCACTGCCTCGTGCGTGTCAAACACAGGGGCTCCCACAAAGAAGTTTTCAGCATTTAAGAGAACTCCTGTTTACGAATGAAATGTGTGAGCAAAGCATCGAGGCTCAGCAAGGCCTGGAGCTGTCCCCCCCCACCCCGCTCCAGCTGCAGCAGGGCTTGGAGCACTCAGGAATGCTGCAATCCTGTAGTTTCCCTCTTCCTCTTCCAGGTGTTTTGGTTTCTTTCTCATCCTGCACAAGCAACGTTTGCATTTGCGCTACTCAGCAATTCTGCCATCCAGGAACTCTGCAAATACTTCTCCTTTCCAACACCCCCTGATTCTGCTTCAGTTTCTGAGCACGAGCTGTTGAGGATGGCTGTCCCCATCCTCCCTGTCCCCCTGGGCTCCATAGCCAGGACGAGCTGGTTTCCAGCAGCAGCAAACACCCCTGGCTCACTCACAGCCAAGTCTGGCTCTGGGATCTGAGCACATTCAGTTGATCCTGTCCATCCTTCCAGGGCCAATGATGGCTTTTCCTTCTTACCTAAACCTCCCATATTTCATATCCTTTCTGCATCTCTTTCTTACTCCCTCCAGCACTTGGGAGATGTGGGAGGCTGCACAACACAAACCTGCACAGCACACATCACATTAAAGCTCACCTGATGATCCCCAACACCCTGCAGTCTTTTAACTCACAAGACCCCAACATCTCACAGACTACACAGGGACAGCAAGAGCCACCCAAGGCAGCACCAAACCCTGGCAGCAGCACTAATGGCTCAGAGAAAAAAGCTGTTTCCAAAGCTCTGCCTCACAGCTTTGCTTCTCCCTCTTTCTATTGATGGTAAAGGTTGGAATAGGCCAAATTCTTCCTTTGGGTAAGCCAGGTTTATCAAACCTCTGCTGGGAACACTGTGGTTGCTGCCAGTCCCGAGTCTCTGGGTGATGCTCCCACTGATCCCCTCCATGCAGCCCTCTTTTCCCTTGGCACATGTCAGTGGGCAGCAGGGGAGAAGCAGAGCTCACCTTTTGGCTTGTACTCGCAGACATAGCTGTGCTGGGCCATGCACAGGTCCGTGTTACACTGGCCGGTTGGGCCCATCCGGACGCAGTGGTCAGCGTTGGAGGGATGGGGCTCTCCTGGCAGCCAGTTCTGACAGCTCTCCAGATTAAATCCTTCACCTCTTTGCTGCGCTCCAGTGCTTGCAAAATCATTGAAGCTGATCCAGACATCGAGGCTCCTTCAGAAAGTAAAGGGGGGGGAGATTTCAGGAAATCATAAGTGTTAGAGAGACCTGGGATAGATGCAATCTGTGGTTCTCTATACAAAGAATAACAGCTTCATCCAGGTGTCACAGGCAGCATTTAATGGAGCCTTTTAGTTACTAAAGGACTTCAGCATCCATTCTACCACCAGAACCTGGCTCTTGAATAGCAGCTCCTCTATAGCACAGCACCCTCTGCCCTTTAAACCTCTGTCCTGAGCCACAAAAGGCCACCAGCCCTTTGATGAGCTCAGACAAAAGGATGCAGACAGAGCAACCAACACGAGCACTGCAATGCAGCAAAGGGGAGCTCAGGGGAACACTGTGTGCAGCTGAGTAGGAAACGATTGCTCACGATACCCTCGATGATTGCTGCCCCACAGCTTGAGCCACCCCATTCCCAAAATGCCAGTCTCACTCCAGCTCCAAGAGGACACAATCACTGCCTCTGTCAGCACCACAGAGCTCATGACACACTGGGAAGCACTGATTCATCTGTGCAGTCCTGTGGAATCTACAGTCAGCTCTCCCTTGCAAGTGGAACTGGCACCAGGATTAAACTTGGGATGGCGCCACAAGCTCCTGTGCTCCTGGATGCAGGTGCTGGGTGATCATCAGCACCTCAGGCACCACCAAGAGGCAGCGCCAGCACCAGAGGCCAAAGCTCTGCGGGCAGATGAATCCCAGATACACAAGAAGCCGCCAGGATCATTGTAGGAAGATGGAAATGTCCCTTCCCCATCTGGAAACTGGCTGAATCCCAGCAGAGATCCTGGTGGAAAGTGCTGAGTGCACTTTCATAGCCACAAACAGCCTGGACAACTGTTTCTAATAGCACTCAAGCAGAAAGGGAGGATTTTGCTCCGTATTAACTTTGGAGGGGGGTGGAAACAGCCTCATCATGTTCCCTTTAAAGCTCCCTCCTGCAGGTTGCCATCACTTCTGCATGGCCTTGCCCCTCGCTCCCAGGGTGGTACAACTGCTCGCAAGAGCAGAGCAGGGAGGACACTGGTGCCTCCCCAGCACCAGGCTCAGAGCAGATGAAATGATGAATGAGGTCATGCTGGGGAACGACAGCAGAAATAACTGCGCTGTGAATGAGGAGTTTTCATTGCAAAGATGAGAACACAAATAACTGCTCCCGGCCCACTGGCAAGGATCAGGGAGAAGCAGAGGTTGGAAAACTGCCTCCTTGCTGCCATCAATAAAGCTCAATGGAGATTTTCCTTTTCTAATTCCACTTCTGATCTAACTGCAAGTCATTGAAACAGACGACAGAAGAAATGGAAAAAATAAAGGAAAATGGTGGCTGGTTTCCCACCCTGCCCAATGCCCTGCAGAGAGGAACCAGAGGGCTCTAGATATCCTTCCTTGAAGGAAGATGTGAGCATCCCTCTGCCTCTGAGAAGGACCGAGCAGCAGGAGCAGAGCAAAGCCTGAGGAGGTTCGGAAGGGGAGATGGGCTCCTTGTGCTGCCTCCAAGGGGAAAGCAGGGTCCCCTGAAGGGGTGCGTGCTGGAGCACTGGGCTCCTGGAGATGGGGACGGGCCCAGCTCAGCACATGCTGCTCCTGGGAAGGCCTTCAAAGGACAGGAGCGGAGGAGAGGAGCGAGCAGCCCTCGCTGCTGCAGCTCTAATGGGAAACAGATTCCTGCTTCTATCCTTTTCCCACCAGGAGCCATGGATGCCGCAGGCTCCAGAGAGCTGCGGCTCCGCTGCTCTGCCTTTTATCGCCAGGGAAATCGCATCCTGGAACTGCCTCCTTCGTGTTTATCTGACTGGATTAATAAAACAAACAGATGCAATGAAGGGGCTGGGGAGCACAGCAACGAGGGGCAGCAGCTGGGGAACAAATGGGCGGCTCGCTCCCTTCCGAGGTCTCATGATTTCCTTGTGCTGCATCCATCAAAAGCCCTGCACGCAATGCCTGACACCTCAGAGCACCGAGTGACCGGTGCCTAACCCGTGCAAAGGGACAGGCTCCTTCTCCCCAGAGCAGGGACCACACGCTTGCGATCTCAGGATAAAGCCCAGGGTGAAGGGGACAGGGCAAGGATACAAGTTTGGGAAGCAGGGGCTGTCAGACCCTGAGCACGACCGCTCAAAGCCCACGTTGCACATGGCTGTTCCCTTCAATGTGCTTTCTGGGCTGCGGTTATGAAAAGGCCACCTCCAACATTTGCATCTGGGAGTGCTGACAAGAGCTGTCAGGCCCCTGAAGGCTCTCCTGGTTGTGCTCCCCCCCAGATGGCCGGGTGCAGAAAGGGTCCTTGGAGGGGCGGATTTCATCAGAGGCTGACACTTCCAGGGCTCCCTGTTTATAAAGCCCAGTTCCTGAGGTGGAACAGATGCTGCTGACACTGGGAGAGGAGCTGCTCCCTCTCAGGATGTGAAAGAAGAGGGGAAGGGGTCTGGGATTCAGCTGCAGAGTGGCTGGAAGGGTGCAGGATCCCAGCTGGGATCTGCCTTGAGCTCTGCTACAGCGGCTGCTCAGTGCCACGGTGTCATGCATGGGACAGCCCAGGCTCTAGGGCTGACGGAGCACAAGGTGACCTCAGGCCCTGCCTGGCAGCCAAACACCCTCTGGACACGAGCACTCACCCTCTGCACTGCCCAGCTCTATCTGCACATTCTGCTGCATTCCCAGGTGGAAGTTCTGCTCAGCACAGCCCCGGTTCCTTCTGACCCTGCACTTCTGCACCATTTCAGATGCCCCCACAGGCACAAACGTTGGGTACCAAGATGCCCACCAGCAGCAATCCCACAGCTCCCAGTTCTCACTTCCAGCCTTTCTGCCCCACTCCTCTTTTTCCCTGCACACCCTTTTGGCAAAGCAGCCAAGTTCAGCAAGGGCTCAGGCTCTGCTGATTCCTCGTCTCTGCTCAGCAGCCTCATCCCTGCCACCTCCCTGTACTCACCCTGGAGCCATGGGTCTCCCCAGCCTACCCGCCTGCTGCATCCCTCTGGACCCCTTTGCAGATGTGACCCCAGAACACAAGACCTGTCCCTAGGAAACCTTGACCCTTACCCTCCCCACTTACCTGATGACATGAGCAACCAAGAAGCTCTGGATCTCAGGGGTGCTCACAAAAGCCAGCTCTCCATTGCCATGCTCCTGGCAGTGCTGCTGGGCCTCCAGCCACTTGGCCTTCTCCACCACCAGCTGATAGCAGTGGTTGTTGCCCGGGAAAACCAGGCCATCAGTGGGACACATGGGGTGAACTGCTGCAGGAAGGAGAACACAAGCATGATGTCCATGATGTCCTTTCTATGGGCCCATACACCCCAACCCAACCTGGAGAGTGAAGCTCCAGGAATGTCCCATCCTTCCTGAAGCTGATACATCCCCTTTGGTGCTGAGGTGCACTCTGTGCAGTCATCTTCTTGGGCAAGGTTAGTGCAAATAACTGCCGGGTCAGTCAGGGGAGCCAAGAGCACCCAAACGAGTCATCCCTTATTCCTCTTTAGGAAGGAAGGGGAAGGGAAGGCCCAGGAGCCAGTGCCCAGCATGCATCCATCCAACCCTGCTTACCTCTGCCCAGGTCCCCAGCCTCTGCAGTGATACCATACGTCACCGTGAGGCCAGTGCCACCTCTGTTGCGGATCCGGATGTCCAGACTCTCGTTTGTCCTGACCAAGGAAGGACACTGCAGTTCTAACTGCTGGGGTGAAGCCACTACCTCGATTTCTGCCTGCGCATATAACACCTTGGTGCCCACAACAACGGTGGCAGTGACGTTGTACTGCCCAGGGAGGGCATACGTGTGGAGAGCTGCATTTCCAGTGGTGTTGAGAACCTCTGTCTGGTCCCCAAAGTCCCACAGTAAAGTGCTGGCAGCAATGGGAATACTGACGTTGAAGAGCACGGCCTGGTGTAGGCTGTACCGGGGCTGGAGTCCTGTGAAAGACACAGGTAGCTGTGCCTGGAAGGGAGAGGGGACGAGTGATGGGCCACCACAGGCCTGCCCGGACTCATGCTCAGTGCAAAACGGCAAACAACCAGAGGAAGAGTTTGTTTCTTGGGCAGTACCACACAAACACTGCCCCTGGGCGCTGAATGCTCCATAGTCCTGGTCCTCAGCATAGCAGAGGGCACTGCAGGTCTCCTCGGTGAGGTTCCCAGGGTGAAGAGATGTGAAGAGGATGACATGCTCAGCCTCTTCTGTGTGGTTGCTTGGCAGACACGTTATGTATTGAGCTCCTGGGGGACAGAACACAAGATCCTCTTGCCAACTGACACTGGCTTGGTGAAACCCTCCAAGAAACACCACCCCACACTGCTGGGAAAGGACTTCTCCTACTCCAAACGTTTCCTTTCTGAGCCTTGCCTGGGAAATCTCTAATCCCTCAGCAACGATTTCCAAACGCTTCCTGCTAATTGATGATGACAGAAATAACAAACCAGCCCCACAGATTTATGGAGCAGCAACACTCAGTAAATAAAAGGGCTCTTTGGAGAGCCTGACAGTCCCATGGGACATGGAGCTGCTGAGTCTGATCCTCCAAGGAGCCCGCAGGACCAGCCACCAAGGAAGACCAAGCCAAGAAGTCCCTTGGCTGTCCCTTGGCTTGGGCTGGTGCAGGATGTTGCAGTGCACACTGCCTGGGGCTGCCAGTAACCAGTTAAGAACCAAACACACTTGTGCAGAGTGGTGCATGGGGGAAACACCACCGGATCCTCCCCCAGGCACACGCTGGAGCTGGGCAGACACTGCGGCCTCCTCGGGGGGAGAGTCAAGAGCTTCCCACCTACTTGTAGGCACAATCTGGTGCTAGAAAAGAGGGAAACTCACATAGGCTGAGGGATGCATGCGTACGTGCTCATGTGAAGGATGCGCAGCACCAACACGTGCCTGGTGCAGGGAGCATGAACACACACGTGCATGGACACGCAGGATGATGGCATCCACACAGCCCCGTTCTCAGAGCAGCAGCTCATGCGCTTGAGTTGAATCCCCCTCACTGGCTTGCAGGGGGTGGAGGTTTCTCCATCAGGAGCCCAGAGGCAGGGCCTGGCCCCACAGAGCTGCAGTGCAGTTGGACATGGCCTCCTCTCCACCCCTACCCACGCGACACAGCCTGTTTGCTCCTCTGTTTCTGCTGGTTGCTACAACATCTCCCCCCATCACAACAAGCTCAACAGCTCCGGGTGATCTTCCCATAGCAAATCCATCCAACTGCTCCCTCCAAACGTTTATTCCTGCAAATGTTGAGCCACTTCTCTTAAGCAAAGCCCCATGAGAAGACCACGACATGGGAACTGCCTTTTAACACCAGCCTGGTCATACTTCATCCCTGCCGGTCAGTAGCTGGCAGGCTGTCCCCAACCTCCTCCCATTACACTGAATTACCCTCACATTACTGCTTCCACGCTCATTTTAACTAGTTCAAGAGGGGACAGACTAATAACCAAGGGGAATAACAGCGCTGGTGTGATTCCCCTTGATAATTCCTGCAAGATGCTGCAAGGCTGTGGTAAGTTTGCTGGGGAATGAGGAGCAATCACCAGCCAGGATTTGGCCCTGTGGAGCTCTGCACTTCACCAGTGCTGGCTCCTTCAGCCCTCATCACTGAACCCTCCTACCATGCACTAAAGGAGATGCCTGATTCCTGACCGGGAGCACTCACTCCCCTTCCCTGTTACTCAGAGATCACTGCACATCCAGGCAGGATTAGTTTTCTTCAGGCTCCCCCTTCCCACCTTCCAGTTAAACACTGCCCAACGTTTCTCTAGCCAAGGCAGTCAGATAAATGCACGCAGGGCTGTAGATCCGTAGTGTCCATTCCACACTCCCTGCTTGGAGCCCTGTCACCTGCGTAGATTCAACTTGGCATCCCCTCAGGTCCCATCAACTTCAATGAGGTTTCACTGCTTAAAGTCAGGCTGCTAAAAGCCTGAGAGAATGAAAGCCTGATGCTGGAGATCACGGAGCTGGTGTCATCTGATGGCTGCCTGAAGCTTGGTCGGTAACACGTGTGTTGATCTCAGCCCTGGTGTGACTGACTCAATCCTTAAGGCATCAGGGTACAGTCACGTGCTATCATTATTTGCTTAATTACATTAGAACTGGTGACTTGAGGTCTGAAGAGGCCGAGATGTGGTCCCAGCTACCCCCGGGCCCAGTGTTTCCATGGCTTTAGTCATCCCCCACCATATCCCGGGGTGTTTCCTTACCACAAGTAGCATTGAGGAAGGAGACGTGGAAGAGGGACAGGTTTGCCACCACAGGAGGGTGCGCACATCGCGTGTCTGACGCCTGCAGGACCTTCACCTTCCTCTCTTCCACCCACTGGGGCAACCAGGAAAGTTTGCAGTCACAAACAAACGGATTCCAACTTAGGTTTCTGCAATGGGAGATCAGACACAAGTTAGGCTTTAACTTGCCACGTGCTAAGTGTTACTTACAGCAGTGTGCGGCTCCCTCCCTGCTCCCATGTGCACCATCCACTCAGCTGCTGCAGAAAGAACAGCGAGGGGAGTTAATGAATAGGGAATCAAGCAATAATTAACATCCTCTTTCTAGAGGCTGGAATTAGGCGAGCGCTCCAAGTGCTTTTTTAACTCTACAAATAATTGTTGCAATTAGAAGCAAATGACAGACACACTCTTCTCTTTGAAATAGCTGCCATCTAACAGCCACGGGGTGGAACGCGGCCTTGCCATGCAGGGGCACTATTTACAGCCCCATTAGAAAAGAACCAAGAGAAGCAAATTGATGTGTCGAAAAAGAAATGCAAAGTCAATGATAATCTTTCCATGTGGCAGCTTAATGAAAAGATGGAAACTTGAATTGCAGCTAAGCTGGATCCAAATTACAGCCCCTGGCACTCAGCTGCGAAGGGGACAGAGACGGAAAGCTGTCTGTGTAGCTGACACCAGCTGGGCTGGGCTGGACCCAGGATCTGCAAGCACCACTTTGCTGGCCAGCCTGAGCCTGGGTCCTTTGTGTCCTTGCAGTGCCAGCTGCAGAGCTGAAAATGCCCTTTGTGGCTCATTCAGCTATGGAGCTGCCACTCTGCTCTGACTTCATGTGTATCGCCTGGAAACGTGTGGCTTCCCCTGGTCTCCCTTCACATAACTGCACAGATCTTAACTACTTCTACTTAAAGTCACTGCAGGCCTAAGTACTTGAATCACTAAGAGAGAACATCTTCAAGTGACTCAGACGCTCGCCAGGGTCTCCCATGTTGCAGGTCAGTGCCCTTTCATTAGATCCCCAGTCCCAAGATGTGACCACACAGACAGGAACACTAAGTGTGACCCATTGCACTACGTGCCCCACATGTCCCCAAGACAGCACTGCATCCCACCCCACCAGGGTGTTGCATCCCACCCCATGGGAAGGGAAGAGCTGCTGCAAGGAAAGGTCTAAATAAAGAACTGGGAAACAAAGAGGATGAACTTACATTTCACTTAAATTAAATAAATTATCAAATATTCCATCTTCTAATGTAGAAATCTTGTTGTGGCTTAAATCTCTGTAAAAGAAGGGAAACGCAAAGCTCGTCATGGTCATAACAGGAGTCCATGGACACATCAATACGGGGTCAGGCAAGAACAAGGCTTCCCTGTGCAACCCAAGCCTGTGTTCTGGGTACCAGCTCAGGCATGCACGGTGAGCTGGAGGGATGAAGGGCACGGGGTGTACTTACAGTTTTGCCAGAGAAGTCAGGCTCTTGAATATGCGACCATCTAAACCACTGATCTTGTTATGGGAAAGATCCCTGGAGAAAGAAAACACCAGTTTCAGCAGCTCCATTGTGTCCTTCCTCCATCACCAGGCCTTCGAAGAGCCTCTCTGCAAACTCCACCCCAGGGCCCAGACTGGAAGGTTTTGGTGTGTTGAAGTGAAGCATTTCTCCCAGCCAAAGAAAACACCTTTGAAACCATAAGGCATTTGCTGCTCCAAGCTCTGCACACGGTGCAGATACAGATGAGGACTATCATTAGACACACACCATCCTGCAGCGTCTGATGTGACAAACACATTGGTAAAATGGATGTATCCTTTCAAAACCTATTCAGGTTTAATGTATGTTCAAAGAGGTAATTAAGAAGTAATTTGCAGTAAATAGTAATGAACTTAGAGGAAGATTTATGAGGAACTTCCAAGTCCACTTCTAGTGCCAAAGAACCGAGCGTTAATAACACAACTGATGTGCTCAACTCTAATTTAAAGATCTCTTTGTCTCTCTTTGGAAGAGCTTAAAAGGAAAGAAGGAACAACAATGAATATTTTCCATTTAAACCCAGGTTACATTGTCCTTATGAAGGGAACACTGGCTTAGAAACCTCTCATTGCACCCTGCAACCCCGACAGCCTCCAGCTCATCCAGAGCAGAGCTGTTCCTGTCTCCGGCCTGGCTCCTTGCACCCCACATTCCTCTTCTTCAATGCGAAGTGTCACTGAGCTAAGAAGTCAGTTTTGCTGCTTGTTCCCAATAAACTTCACTCTTTGGTTTCAGATGAATCTCTTGTGGCCAAAACCTTCTTTTAGCAGCATCAAAACACTTCTCCCGAGCCCATGCACTGGTTATCATCCCTCAAGGATTAATGGCAGAGCTCCAGGGAGGCGGATGGGGCTGGCTCTGCTGCAGCCGTGTCAACAGAGACGTTCCCTTCCCACCCCTCTTCCCATCTTCTTTCCTACCAGCACATCCCGTACCTTCTCCTTGCTGCCTCACCTCTTCTTTTTATCCCCACACCAATTAATCCTTGATTTCACCTGACATTTTAACTTCATTTATCCGAATCAAAAGGATTCTGCCAAACTGGCAGGAAACTGATGCATGATTCCAGGAAGCTGGGGATAAGGAACAGGGATGGATGTCTCTTTGAAAGGTTTATTTTCCCTGATTTTGCAGTCCAGGATTTCTTTGCCAAGCCAAGAGCCGATTCAGAAGAGCTCACCAGCATCAGCATCAAGAAGGCCAAGAAATGTGCAAAATAAAAGCTCAATAAATACATTGAAAAGAAGGATTCTAGCACAAATATCTGGTCAAGACAATGTTCCTTTGTCTTGGGGTAGCGGCTACAATAGTTACCGCACACAGAGCATCCTTTGCTGGAGCAACACGGACCACGTGGCAGTCACATTCCACACAGGGACATTATAGTCGCCTCCGGACCCAGTTCCAGCTCCCACTTGCAAGACAAACCCATAGACAGCTTGGACCAGGATCCCAGCAGCTGCCAGGCAGGTCAGGCCCTTCCTCAGGGAGGCTCCTGCTCCACCTCTCCTTGAGGATGCTCTGTGAATTGCAGTCCTCTGCACCTCCGTGCATGACTTGACCAGCTTTGGACAGGACCAGACCATTAACCAGCCACCTTACAGGGAGAGCAGTGCAGCTATTTCTCTTCTTTGAAATAGCTGGGAATAACCCATTTAGTTTTTAGGCAGCACCGCAAGCCAGAAGGAAAGGCTGTTTCAGCTCGGATGCCTTCTTGCTCCTTGCCCCAGACAAGAGAGATCTCCAACCCAAACCAAACCCAAACCATTCTGCTGCTACAAATCCACGGGTTTGCCATTTCAAAGAGCCTCATCAAAAGTGCTGCTTGGCTGCATGGTGAAGCTCGCGCCATCACAAGCGGGCACCTGAACCATGCAGGGTACTGCAATACCCAGCTCCAAGCCCCACCACCTTCTCTGCACCTTCCTCTCCATCTCTCCCACTTTCCCAAGGAGGAAGTGAAGAACGCCAGCAGGGCAGGTCTGCTCTTCTAAAGCCCTCTACCATAACAGAGGGGCTGGTCCTGAGCCTTCCCCAGCCCTTCACAAGCATCCCTTATCATTATTTCATTACCCTCTTTCAGGTAAGTGAAGACCAAGACCCTAAATCCTCAGCTCCCAGGGCTCACTCACCTTCATTCCTACCCAGGAGCAGGACCAGGGATGACCATGACCTGGTATGTGCTGCAGGAAGATGCAGAGCCAGAGCTGCTCCCACCACCAGGTAGAAACTGAAACACAGGCAGCAATTCCCTACCCAGCACTGCTTTTACACAGTGTGTAGGACTGACACTAGATGTCACTGCCTACTGAGCAGCATGCTCAGGGAAGCAGCTCCTGGCGAACAAGAGTAATCCAAGACTGAGGGATGCAGGATGCTCGGTGCTGGGGATGCAGGTTTTGTTCAGGAAGGGCCAAAATGAGCTTCCCCCCTTAAACTAATAAGTGACAACTTCCAACCCTCTGATCTGCTGCTTTGTGTGGCCAGGGCAGCTTGTAAGGGTGCCAGGCCACTCGGATGCACATCTCTGGGGTATCAGTACTATCATGCCCATCACAGGCATAGAGGGCTCCTACCCCTTCTTCCTCTTCCCCTGCTAGTACACTGGGTTGTCATTCTACACACACATCACTGAGCTGATGCTGCCAGATGTTATCATCTAGGCTCACACATCTCTCCTGCACCCTCTACTGTCATCCAACACTGAGTCACCAGAGGAGCTCCACCAGTGGGCTTCAAAGGAGAAAGCTGGGGCTCGGTTCCCAGAGGCTGTAAGATGCTCTGAACCCTTGAAGCTGTAATTAACCCAAGCTCTGTCTGTACCCTGGCACTCTGTCACTTAACTACAACTCACACGCTTCCCAAGGCATCCCAAGGCCTTGACACTCCCACCTTCTGTCTTCCACAGCCTGCGCTCCCATCAGCACCATAGGTGCTGCTGAACTCCATCCAGACCACGCGCTAGCTGGCAACCCACCAGAGCCCAGCTCCTTTGCTATTTTCAGCCCTTGTCTTCACAACCTGATGAGGATCTGGTGTAAAACCTCCCAGCTTTCAGCTTCCCCAGAGCCTGCAAGGGGAGCAGAGCTCCCGTTGACAGCCTGGAGAAGTGAGGACCATGGTGGATGCCAGCGCCTGCCACCTCCAGCCGCAAGTCAGGGGCTCCCAGCTTCCTGCTTGCCTTCTCCCTCTCCAGCCTGTATGGAAAATCACACTCTGCCTTCCTGGCACGGGAAAGACGGCCGGGAACCAAGCTAGGTTGCAAGGGAAAAAAAGCAGCGATCAGGAAACAGTGAGCAATAAACCTCAACGCAAAAGGCTGCGGGGCTGAGCTCAGCCTCCGCGTGCCACAGGCTGCCACGACTGTGTTTTCCCAGCCCACTGCCAGGCTGGAGGAAACTCAGAGCAGGTTCAAAGCAGGCTGAAGCCAGCACAAAACAAGGCTGCCCATTGAAGCGCTCAGCACACGCAGACCGCTGCCCTCTCCATGGGAGGAAAGGAAAACGGAGCTCACTGCACCACGGGGGATGCTGAGAACACGCTGTGCTGCCTGGAAAGGGGCAGCTATGGGCAAGCGCATCCTGCTGCAGTTTCCACACCTGTAAAAGGGAGCCATGCAATGCCAGGGGCTGGGAGAGCTGGCTCACACTCTGTGGGACGTGGGGCACCAAAAGCCATCACCAGCTATAGCACAGAACAAGAACTGAGCACCAGAGATCCCCTCGCAGCTCCCCATGAAACACAGACACCTTTAACTTCCATGCCTCGCAAAGGAAGGTTTGAAAACACTTCTGGAAGTAGAGCTGGGAAGATGAAGCCCGGGATAAGGGAACATTTAGTAATGAGGGTGTCAACCTGAGCCTTGGGAGCCTTCAGCTCCATCCCAGCCCTGCTACCAGCTCCCTGTGTGATGCTGCATGTGCCGCATGGATAACAACAGCCCATCCCACTGAGAGCATGGGGATGGATCAGTCTCAAACACCCCTGCAGATGGGGTCGGGTAAGTTCTGGGGGTAAAAGCATGGAGCAATGGTATTCCCTGGCATGGAAGTTGGGACGGAGCTGCAGTGTGTGCTCTGTGATGCTCAGCAGCCGGGGGTGACTCCTGCAGCTCTGCGTGGTGCTGGATGGGCTGGTTTTGGTGCACTGCTGGGTTTCTCTCAATACCACAGAACATATAATGTCGAGCAGAGTATAGCGTGCCTCTGCCTGCCAAGCCTGATGTCATGCTCCCATTATGTCATTTGTGGGCCCACTCTGCCTTCATTACACTAAAGAGGGAGGGAAGGAAAGGGAAGGGGGGCAGCGCTGGCTTGTGCCTTCCCAGCCCTTTTGGTGCATGGGGCCCAGCCAGAATAGTAATGGGAAAAGCATCCACAGACAGGGAGAAGCGTCTGTGTGGAGAGGAGCTGCTGGGGAGAGTTTGGTACAAAAGCAGCTCCAGGTCTGTAACCCATGATAAAGCTAAGAGTTTGGTGGGTCACTGAAGCTCCAGAGGTGCAAGGGGATGCTGACAGCTTGTGTGCAGTTGTATTCCATCCAGAGCCTCTACAGTGGAAACTAAGGGGCCTGCAACACTACAGGAGGGATGAAGCACCTCCAGGCTGCAGCTCTGCAGGGAAGGGAGATGCTTTCCTACCTCCCATCCCATCTTCCTGAGCTGACGTGGAGGACCTGCCGCAGAGAGCAGCGAACTGCCCAAGAGCCACAACACCAAACACTGTCTTACGTGTTACCACGGCAAACACTCTTCTGGCCTCCAGCAGTAAAAGGCAGCACGGTGCCCCATACAGCTGGTACCGCCTGATGTACAGAACAGACTTTCCAGAGAGCAGGAAAAACCCTCTGTGCTTTAACAGGCTTGAGCCAGGAAAAAATAAAGGGTTTTGCTAATGTGATTCCTTTTTTTCTTCACCTTTTGGCTTGCACCTCCCTTAGGAAGCACAGCAGAAGTAAGAGTGCTTGTGTGCAGAGGGGGAATAGAGGAGCTTGCCACAGGGGCAATGGAAATCTGAAAAGCCATGGAATTTTCTGGGTGCCAGACACAGGAGGGAGCACGGCTGTAGTCCTGCACTGGCTTGGCAGGAACAGCCTCAGCAGCTCTCCTCACAATGAGCTCTCTGACTTTCCACACGGACAGGAGAACAACAGCATACGGAGATCTTCATCACCAGCTACTGGTTTGAATCGTATCAAAGCGGGGATTTTCCAAGGCAAAGGGGACTCCAGCTCCACCACTCATCACCTCCGAGAGCTGCAGTTGAACATGAAGAGGGGCCTTTCACTGGTGGGTTTCACCCCTTTCCTTCCCAGAGCCACGCAGCAGTGGGTCACTGTGAACAGATGCATCCCAATCCAGAGGAGCTGCATTTCATCCCTGTGTCCAGGACCCTGCTGCAGAGATCAGCTTCTAAAGAATCCCAGAATCATGGAATGGTTTGGGTTGAAGGGACCTTAAAGCCCATCAAGCTCCAACCCCTGCCACAGGCAGGGACACCTTCCATAGAGCAGCTTGCTCCAAGCCCCTGTGTCCAACCTGGCCTTGGACACTGCCAGGGATGGGGCACCCTGTTAGGAAGCGAATGCAGGAGATGGAGGGATGTCCAGGGGAAGGCTCAGGGAGAGCACAGAGCACCCTCTTCTCCCCGAGGCTGTCACACCACAATGACAATGTGTTTGTTCATTCTGAATTTATGAGTGTCAGCGCTGGCCAAAGCCTGAGCTCCCTCTCTGAGGAATTTGCCCCAAAAGGCTCCTTCATAAATATTCATTTCAAAATGAAATGTTTTTCTTCCCACAGCAGCATCTTAACTGTTGATAGGAAAACGCAAGGCGCGGATACAAGGACACAAGCGTGCAGTGTTCCGTACGCTTTGTGCTCTCCTGGGAGAACTGCGAAGCACCGGCACAGATGCCCTTGCAAGGCATGACAATAAGACGGGTTTGACACAAAGCAGACCCAGATGTTTCAGGTTCTCCCTGATCCCACCAAGAAGCAAGTGGTACGGGGCGGAGCAAAACACTCCCTGAGTGCCCTGCAGTGAGCTCAGGGCTGAGCTGGGCAGAGGGTGTCTGTGTCCCTGCTGGCACCGGAGGAAAGGAGGCGTGAGAGCCGGCATCCCCACCACCATGGTCAGGGCATCCCCACCACGGCCAGGGAATCCTCAACACAGCCAGGGCATCCCAACCACGGCCAGGGCATCCTCAACACAGCCAGGGCATCCCAACCACGGCCAGGGCACCCCAATTACAGCCAGGGCATCCTCAACACAGCCAGGGCATCCCCACCACAGCCAGAGCATCCCAGTCATGGCCAGGGCATCCTCAATACAGCCAGGGTACCCCACCACACCCAGGGCATCCCCATCACAGCCAGACTGCCCCAGCCACGGTCAGGGCATCTCCACGCTGCAGGTGGGAGCTGTCTGTAGTGCAGCCCAGACTCTACCAGCAGCTCCCTGGATCCCTGCAGCCAGCAGCTTCCCGCAAACTTTCCCAAATAAGGGTATAAAGCCGGAGCAGGGATGCAGCCACTCGAACAAAGGGGACACGTTACCTCATGGGGTGACGTTATGCTCTGGCAGGGCCGGACTGCAGGCGATGGCATCACGCTGCGTCCCGCAGTCCTGGCCAGGAGCTGTCTGACACAGGAGGCTCCAGCCCCCAGCGCTGCCTGCACAGGGACCCGCAGCACGACTCACTTTACATGCTGTTCTCAGCCTGCAACTGACTTCATCCCCTCATTCCCAACCCCAAAACAAGGAGCCAAAGGCGAGGAGGGCACTGGGGAGTCACCAGCATCCTCCTGTGCTGGTGGAGGTCAGCAAGAGCGCTCCGGTGGGATGAGGAGGTGGCTACAGGGATGGCCACTGGTAGGAGAGAGGCTTTTCACACCATGTCCCAGCTCCTGAGCCACCAGGCACTGACTGGAGCTGGCACTGGATGTGGTCCTGCACTGCCAAGAGGTGACTCAATGTGGCATAAAGTAAGGCTTCAAGCATCAGGCATCACCCAGCCCTGTTCTGCCTCTGCAACACAGAACCACAGCATAGCTTGGGTTGGAAGGGACCTTCAAACATCGCCCTAAAAGATGAGAGCAGGGGAGAACTTCAGCTTTTGGAAAGCAGCAACCCAAATATTTGAATGAAGTTAATGCCTATAATCAGGGCTGCACATAAACAAGCTCTGTGCAGCTCCATCCAGCTAAATGTCAGCCCTGGAAATACACATTTGTCTCATGGAAAGTTTGCAAAGAAACCAAAGATGTGATAAACCCCAGCATCATCCCAGCACACGTGGCAGAGCTCAGGCAGCCCAAAGCCAACAACTTTCCATGCAGATACCCACTTCTCCCCCCAGAAAGGCATCCATCCAGGGAGCCCCATGTCCTGCGGCACTGCACTCCCACACACAGCCCTGCCTCTTCAATGCCCAGCTCTGGTCTCTTGAAATCCCTGAGTGTTCCCAAGTCAGCATGATTGGAGCTCAGTGAGATTTCATTTTACCATGCAAAGTGAGCCCTCTGCAAGCTGTAATTGAGGAATTACACAGCTGAGCTGCTAAATGCTTAATCTTCCTCACTTTCAATAGGCATTAAGGTATTATTGATACTAAATCACCACCACGACAACGGATGGAGCAGATAATCTTTGGATCCTCATTTGGCATTATTCTATTTGCATTGATTTTCCTGGGAGGCCTCTGCCTGGACAGGGAACCTCTAGGGATGTTATCTCTCTATAAAAAATAATAAAGCCATAATGCCATGTTTCCCCAGCACCATCAATTCTGGAACACACAACAGACGGGAGCCACAGGCAAGGTCTGCAGCATGCAGGAGGCTCTGGATGCTCTTGAACCGATAACAGAGAAGCATCACTGAGGAGCCGGAGCCGAGAGATGCGGAGAACTCCAGGGAAGTCTTCTCCAAAGCACACATCCAGTTTGCAACCCTGGTACAGTAGGAAAAAATACCTACATAGCATAGTCTTTAGAAACCTTCTGGGGCATCTGTGTTTTGCATCCCAAAAGGAAGAGCGGAACAACTTGCACATCAATCAAACACGAGAGGCCACCTGATCATTCGAAGTCATACAATCCCAGACTGGTTTGGGTTGGAAGGGAACTTAAAGCTCCTTCAGCTCCAACCCCTGCCATGGGCAGGGACACCTTCCATAGAGCACTTTGCTCCAAGCCCCTGTGTCCAACCTGGCCTTGAGCACTGCAGGGATGGGGCAGCCACAGCTCCTCTAGGCACCCTGTGCCAGCGCCTCAGCACCCTCACAGGGAAGAGCTTCTGCCTCAGAGCTCATCTCCATCTCCCCTCTGGCAGGTTAAAGCCATTCCCCCTGTCCCTACAGGCCCTTGTCCAAAGTCCCTCTCCAGGTTTCCTGGAGCCCCTTTAGGTATTGGAATTGCCCTGAGGAGCTCTGTAAAACCCTTAATGCCGCTCCCTTGAATCTGGAGTGCAAACCAGCTGAGACAGAGTGGGGCTGATAAGGCAGGATCAGACTGAAAGCAACCTCTTTAGAGCGCTGGCAAATACTCCTCCCATTCCTCACACTGGGAGAACAGTCCGGATGTCATCAGTCTCCACACAGCACCAGCAGCACACAAACAAAGCCACAAAGCAGGAAAACCTGGGGGTTCACGAGGGACTGAAGATTTGAGAGGAACATCCCCCCCCAAGCCAAAGCCACCTGCAGACACCAGGTACAGATCACACAAGAGGGAATCCTGGCTCCAAACCAGTGCGAGAACGGATAAACTCTCATGGTCAAACAGCATCACCATGTCCCTGTATCCCTCTGGGTGTGAGAGCAGCCCAGGGTGAGCTCCCGGCTCTCACCAACCCCCTGCAGCACAAAGGATGCGACCTAAAAATACAGTGAAAAGGACACATAGAGAGCAGGAAGACTCCCCCAGGACCAGGCCTGGCAGTGTGTGAATGATGGAGAACAACTCTGAGCCACATGCTGCAGCACAGCTTGTGCTGGAGAGATGCTGAGCCCCTGAACTGGATTTCGCCTTCTCCAGAGAGAAAACACTGGGACTTGGGCAGAACTTGCTAGGTTTAAAAATAGCAGGAAGTCAATGGTGCTGCTCTGTGAAAACAAGGATGCTGAGCACAACCACAGAGCTCACAGCCCACTGCCTGCGACAGAGAACCCACAAACCAGGGCAGCCTGGAGCACAAAGGGAAGTGCGGCACAGTCAGGACCCCAGACCTGGCCAAACCACGGCTGCAGCACAGTCCCGCCTGTGTTTTCCTTGCGATCCCGGTGTTATGTCCGCTTGCTGTGGCCTCCTCAGTGAGGAGTGGGCTCTCCAGATGTTCTGAAGCCCTGGGACCTACTCAATACCCGAGCCAGTGTTGGGGAAGGGGGGAACAGGACACAAAGCCGCTATCCCTTCCCTTCTGGCACTTACACAGAGCAAGAATGACTCAGTCTGAACACAATCATTTATCCCAATGACTCTGCTCCTCACCTCCAATTCCTGCATCAGACCTAAGCAATCCTCCCCATCCTTCTAGAGAACATTCCCAGCTCCACACAAAGGCTCACAGCAATGGGATGGCCACCACCAGTTTTGGTGAGCTGTTGCAGTGCCAGGCAGGCTTGTTTCTGGTCTGAATTTGCCTAGCTGGAGTTCCCTGGTGTAGGATTCACTCCCCCTGTCCACTAACCACAGGGTCCTTCCCTCGTGTTTTAAGCACACGCTCCCCAGGCTCCCAGCTTGTTGCTGCAGCAGCCACCACCATCTGCCCCACCAGAGGCTCCTTCAGACAGGCTTTGGGCTGGATTCTGTAGGACATCACCACCTCCATGCAGTGAGGACACCAGGAAACACAACCTCTCTGCTCCACACCTCCCTGTTTACACATCCCTGGCTTGCACTCATCATCTTGGTACCCTTATCACTGCACACTGACCACACCTCCCCTGCCTGCATCCCTGCCTTGCAGGAGGCTCCATTCTGTGACCAGCCCTCCAACCAAAGCGGAGCTCCTTCTCCTCCTCTCTGCTCTGGCACTCTCAGTCCAGGCTCACTGATGTTCCTTGCTTCCCTCCAGCCTCTTGACAAATACACTACAGAGGCAGCCTGCAATCAATCCTTGAGACTCACTGCACCGCAGCTCCTCGTGATGACTCCAGTTTGTCTTTGCTTTCTGAAGCCAGGATTTAATCCCTTTATATATGCACTGCTCACTGGTTTTCATTCCAATTTCTGCCCAATACATGAGACGCTGAGTCCAATACCTTACACAAGTCATATGTGTATTACATCAACATCATCATCTTCATCTACTCCATCTGAAAACTTACTTAAAAGGCAGAGGTTCATGAGATCTCTTTTCCATAAGTGAATTTTCCATGTTGATTGCCACTAATTACACCATCCCCTTTTCACTTGTAGCTGATGTCTACGCTCTGCACTGGATTGCTTCTCCTTGGGCTAGAAATCCAGGACACTGGGCTAATAAATGCTTGTAGCATCCCATCTCCCTTCTGTTAACACTGGTAATGTGTCCATTTCGATCCAGTCCTTGGGAATTTCCCTAATGCCACGAACCCACTAAAAGTGACCATTAATGGCCCAGGGGGCTCTTCAGCTACACCTCTTTGAATCCTTGGATGCCAAATACCTGAACTTGCTCATTTCAGAGGGTCTGACATAAACAGCAGCTGTTTAACATCCTCATCAGTTACTGTTGGAGTGGAAATGTTTCATCATCCTCATATGATATGAATACATCACCTGGCTTTCCTCCAAACAGAAAACAGGAATATTTACCGAACAGTCCTGCCTTTTCTGTATTTCCATTGCTAATTCAACTATATCCCTCTACAAACAGACCAGGACCACTTAATTCCTTTAGTTCCCAACATTCTCAACTTCACCAGCACAGACTTTTCCTTTACTGAGGCTTTTATCCTCAGAGTAAAGGGTTTCTTCCCCATGTCTCATCTCAGCCTCCCCTCTGGCAGGTTAAAGCCATTCCCTTGTCCTGTCCCTACATCCCTTGTCCAAAGCCCCTCTCCAGGTTTCCTGCAGCCCCTTTAGGCACTGGAGCTGCTCTAAGGTCCCCCCTTCAGGAGCCTTCTGTTCTCCAGCTCTCTCAGTCTGGCTCCAGAGCAGAGCTGCTCCAGCCCTGGCAGCATCTCCTCCAATTCTGATCATTTCCTCTAACTCTGGTACACCTACAGCAGCTGGGTACCTGCGGGACGCTCACCTGCACCCAGTTAACCAGAGTCTCACAGCTCTTCCAGTCCTCCCCCAGAAAACAGCAATATGGGACCTATTAAAACCCAATTACAGCAACACCACTGGGAGGAAGAGCAGGACCTCCACAACCAGCCCATGCATCCTGCAGCCCCAGAGCAATCCAGAGCAAAGCCTCCAGCACAGACCTTGGGTTTCCTCCACCACCAGGGCTCTGGGGGATGTGCCCAGCATGGGCACAGCACCACAGGGTGCTCTGTGTGTGTGTTTGTGATTTGGTGACCAGGGGCTGCTCAGCACGTTGAGTCCTCCCCGTGGGGATGGGTTAGAGCGGATTGGCTCGCTATTCCCTGAAGGAAACATCTGCACATTCCAGACACATTTGGTAACGGGAGTGAAACCCATCCTTGAAGTGAAATTTTACAGCCTCCACGGCGCAAACTAACGCTCGCTGGCAAGGAGCAGTGGAAAAGTCATGTTTAAAGTATTATTCCAGGGAAGCGGCTGCCAGAGCCTCCAATCCATCATCTGAACGCGTCTCTGGAGCGGAGCGGCGCGTTATGTAACGCCGTGTCCAGCTCCTAGCCCACTGCCACGCGCCCCTTCCCGCACCCGAAGCGTGGAGAGGCCCTGAGGGACCCAACACCCACCGCTGATGGATGTAGGGATGAGCATTCCCTTCCATGGGGTCTCTTTCAAAGGGATTTCAGCCAGGCCTGGGGTCCACATCTTAGAATCATGGAATGGTTTGTGTTGGAAAGGACCTTAAGATCATCCAGCTCCAACCCCTGCCATGGGCAGGGACACCTTCCATAGAGCAGGTTGCTCCAAGCCCCTGTGTCCAACCTGCCTTTGAACACTGCCAGGGATGGGGCAGCCACAGCTTCTCTGGGCATCCTGTGCCAGTGCCTCAGCACCCTCCCAGGGAAGAGCTTCTTTATATAAAGATATGCATATACATATATATATATATATATATATATATTCCAGGTGCCCAATTTCTTGTGGTATGGAAGAAACCCCCTGCGGAGACAAGGACAAGAGGTGTTTCTCCCATGAAAAGCAGTGTTTGCCACAGGAAAATGAGCACCAGGAGGGAGGCTTGGCTGCTTCCCACCCTTGGCTGCAGAGGAGGGGATGCTGAAGGCCTGCTGGTTAAACCCTTTGCGCACTGCTCTCCAGCCAAGCTGGTGTGGTCCTGGCAGCCAGGGGAGGACAGGGATGTTACCTGTGCAGTGAGCTCTAACTCACAGGATCCAACTACGACAGAAATGCAACTGATGCTCAAAAAGAGAAAGAAAGAAGCCCCTGAAGGGAAGCAGGAACACAAACAGCACTGGATGCAGACACAGCTATGGGGGAGGAAGAAACAGTGTTTGGCAGCCTGCACCAGCAGCAGGAAGAGAAGTGGTGAAACGAGTACGTAAAGGAAAAAGTCCTGCGCTACAGCAACCAGAAGACAGCCTGCAGGCCCTCAGGAAGGGATGCTCTCCCAGCACTAGGGAGGGCAAAGCTCTGTTGTTCATCAGGCTGAAGATACCACAAACGTAGCCAGGCACGTCCCTGCCGAGCCCTTCTCCATCCCTTCTAGTCCATAGCCGTGTCCAAGGATGCAGCCGGGACGACGAAGGCTCAGCCCAGCCTCTGCCAAACTCCGCTGCTTCCCCCAGGAACACGGCATGAACACGGGGGTGGCATCACCGGAGCTGTGAAGGCAGAAGAGACATGGGAATGGATGACTTCTTCCAGGGAATGCTGATGGGAAAGTGGGAGGTAAGGAGAGGCCATGTACGAGCCGAGGTGCTGGCAGGGACATCAGACCAGTGTGAGCCATGGGGCCAGCACTAGGACGATGCCAAGTGGCCCAGAGAAAGACCCAAGTGCCACCGGGCTGCTGTGACCTCTGTGCTAGCATAAGTCCCATCGGATGCAGAGCCCAGCACAAGGGTTGTGGGTCCACAGATGATCAAATGATGTTCAAATGCATTTTATCAAGTACAGGAACAACCTGGGACTGTTCTTTTAAATGCCTAAATATGTTTCATTAAAGGATGCAGGCAAACTGCTGTATCTATCAGCTAAATAGAACACTTCCAGAGGAACTGCCTAATGCGTAGCTCACATTCTGGTCTGCTGCACAGTGACAGAGGTTTGGCATCACCCAACAGAGGTTTCCTCTATTTTAAGGGTAAAAAAAGGCAAACCTGATGAGTTATGCAGCTGAACCAACTGGAGGTGCAGAGGTGCTCTGCTTGCAGGGGGACCTGAGCCCTGTGTGGTCTCCACGCATCACAGTTCCTTCTGAAGCTTCAGACAGCAGTATTTCCATGATTCCCAGGGAGAAAGGGCTTCCAATGCACTGTTTCACTGTGAACATCTCCGCAGCACAAAGGCACCATAATTCAAAGTCAGGCCCATGAACCCCTATTGGAACAGAAAGGCTCAAGGAATTCATGGAACAGCAGCTTTGGTTGACGTTACGAGCCATAAATCACAGGGCATAGTAAAAACACAGCAGCAGGCTGCTCTGCAAGCGGACAGAGAGGCAGACAGAGAAGAGGAATGCTTTACAAGATGCCATAGGACAAGCCCTTCCTCAATCCCAGTGTGCCAGTGCCGATATGGATACACGCTCCCCCAAATGCGGTTGTTTGGGTTGGAGGGCTCTGCTCTGAATGTTTTTGGAATATGTTCGCTATAGATCCTTAAACATCTTCCTTCTGGAAGCACAAGGCAGTTAGAACCCAACACAGAGCTGCTGGTCCCAGTGCAGAACGCGTTTGCATGCTTCTGGCGTCAGTAACGTGTGTGGTTGGTTTGCTTCCTTTCAGCATTAGAAAGCGAGTAAATCTGTGATGCACTCAGGATATTCCTGCTCCAACACACGCTGATGCTCAGAGGCCCCAGCGTAGGTACAAAGGGAAACGAGCAGCTTGGCTGGGCCTCAGCAGGGCCCCAGCTCTGCAGCAGAGCTGCCTCCAGAAGACCTCGTGAACAGGCTTGGGAAAGAGTAACCCCTTTGTCCCTTGCATGAGGTCCCTTTGCTGCTGCAGTGAAGGAGCTGACGGTTCCTTGCGCTGCTCTAGCACGAGGGCACACAGGCACTGCAAGCTGCATGCATGGGATGGAAGCCACGCACTGCTGCTTCTCTCCGTAGCACCACCTCCACTGCTGGGATAGGAGTATGGGATGAGGAACTGCTGCCACCCTCCTTATCCTCCGTCACCAAACTGATCCTGGTTTAGGTGCACAGGGACTTCAGCAGTGAGAGCTGACCGCACACCACAGGAACTGTCCACCCTTCCCTCTTGGGAGCTTCAAGGAAAAGCAGGAAATGGAAATCTCCTTTCTCCTGAGGCTCCTCCAGCAGCCAGGTCAGATCCATCACTCAGAAGCCATCAGATGAGGTTTGCTCTGGTCACTGGCCATGGTTTGTGTGTCCTCAATGGGCTTTCAGGCGTGTGCCTGCAGATCCTGCTGCCAGCATGATGGAGATCCTCATCAAGTCAGATCGTGCCAGGCCCCAGTGCAGGTGATGAACATTCCTGGTTCCTTTCTGGACCACCACGGAGTCTGCTCTGTGTCCTCCTCCAAACCCATCCTGGTTTTAGCACCCTTTGCATCACCACCAGCTAAACCCTAGGTTTTAGTCACATCCCATCAGATGAGATGGGCCTTTCCCTGCTCAACACACCCAAACAGCCAACAACTGCTCCTGCTGAGAAGGGCAAAGTACAAAGCCGCAGGAACTACAGGGAATTTCAGGACAAAAGGTATCAAGCAGCAAGGGGACAAATTCAGCCCTGAAGCCAGCAGACGTATCCCAGGAATCCACTCGTTTCCATGTGCTGTACATTAAGAGATGCCAACAGCTCCTCAACGCGCAAAGCGCACAGATGGCACAAGTGACACATTAGGCTGGGTTGACACGAGCCTGGTGGTGCAGAAAGGGGTTGGACCTCATGGGTTAAACAGGACTCCCACATCCAGCTCTCTACCCACTGCTTGGAAAAGCCGAACTCCAGATAGGAGACAGCCAAAACCTTAACATGATCTGCCTGGAACCAATAACCGCACGCTTCTGCCAAGTATTAATGGTTGATAAATCCACTGTGCAACAGCTCTGGAGGCACGGGGCGGAGAGCAAAGCACGGATCCTGGAAAGAGCTCTGGAGGAGCGCCCCACGCATGGTGGCCCTGGGAGGACGGAGCTGACCTCGGGATAACCAGGCTCGCACAGGCTCAGCATTCCCGGTGACACGGGCTGGCCTCCACCTGTCCAGAGCCATGAAAACCATTTACCTCCGACCTCTGGCTCAGGCAGGGGCCCTCCTGGCTGCAACACGGCTTCTGTGCGGCTTCTCCGCAGCACACAAGCCCTCGGCAACTGCAGGCTCTCCTGCTATAGGGACTCCTGCTGCATCCTTGAGCTGGGGCTGCCTTCAAAGGCCACCACTGGCTGAGGAAGCAGGAACGTGACCTCCTTAGGGAGAACCATTCTAGGAGCCTATGCACTTCCCATAGGCAAAAGACAGAGAAGGTCCGGACCCTTCACAGCTTGGTGCCAGGCATCACCCCCTGTCCCGGCACATGTATTATCCATACGGGTTTAAATCACACATGCTCTCGGGTCTCCACACGTTATCTCTACAGCATCTATTCTAACCCAGCCTGAGGAAATCACAGCATCCATTCCATTGACTACAGGGAAGAGGCTCGGAGGTCCCAGCCTGCTCCCTCAGGATGCTCACTGGGCACAGAGCTGACCTGGTGGGTTCTGCAAACTCCTTTCTCTGATCAGCTTTGGGAAAGGGATGTTTGCCCCTCAAACTGAACACAGCAACAGAGACACAGTTGATCTGATCTTGCTATGAGGGAACCACAGAAAGGAGGCGCTGGCACAGGGTGCCCATAGGAGCTGTGGCTGCCCCATCCCTGCAGTGTCCAAGGCCAGGTTGGACACAGGGCCTTGGAGCAAGCTGCTCTATGGAAGGTGTCCCTGCCCGTGGCAGGGGCTGGAGCTGGAAGAGCTTTAAGGTCCCTTCAACCCAAACCAGTCTGCGATTCTATGACTTCATTCACTCCAGACTCCAGGTCATGGCAGGGATCTAAAGACAGGATCACTGCAATGTCTGCTCCTTTCTCCCATAGGACCAACACCTACAATCCTTTACTTAAAACATCATTATGTGGAATAAACTGGCAGGAGAGGGGGGAAAAAAGGGCCCTGCAACTCTCCTTCTCTTCCTAATGATTTAATACCTGCAAACACTCCTGGCAGGTACTCCTTTCCTGATCCCATTCGAAGCTGCTGCATCAAATGTCCCACCACACTTCAGCATCCTCCTGTGGAGTTTGGTTTCAAACAAAGTCTAGGGGGGGTTTTGCTCCCACAACTCCCCTCCACTTTAGAAGACCTCCTAAAAGCCTGCCTGGGGTATTCCAGTAACCCTGGCACGCATCCTCCAAGTAGTAGCAAAGCTAAACAGGGTATGGCTGTTACTGCAGAGACCGCTCACTGCCAGCACAAATACACACACTGGACCATTCAACCTCTTACAGCGGGGAAGTCACGGGCAGTTGATGCTTCACAATCTGCTTTTTTCTTCTACTACAGCCACCCTTTTTCTCTCATTATTCCCTTTTTCAAGCCAAGAACCCCTTCCCTGCAGTTTGTGTGAGGCTTCCCCCCCACACCAGTTTCTTAATCCTACTAGCAAGGACAGGCAGGGACATCCTGAATCCTCAGTCTGGTCTCTATGTCTGCTCAGACACCGTGTGCTGCAGCCCTGGGGAGAAGTCCCAAGTGAAGGCTGCTGTGGTTCAGTAGCATTCCATGTGGACAAGACCAGGACAAGGCCTGTGAAACACCCCTATCCCCCTCAAGACCTCGGAATAAGTGGTTGCATGGGCCGTGTTCACCTGAACTACAGGTATTTCCTGCTGTCTAACACGCACAGCCACTGCACATGGCACCGTTGTCAAAGCACACACCAAGAGAGGGGAAATGAACCATCAGAGACCCAGCAGGGGAGACGGCACCGGGGCAGAGACAAACACCTTAAACAAAACCCATCACACCCCTTCCACTTCATAGATTGCCTCCCCACTACAAACAGATCGATCTTGCTGGTGTCATTCCAGTCTCTGCTGAGTAAAACAGGAGCCCAAAGTTGAGCCCCCTCTCTCTGGCACAGCTGCAAAATGAACTGACAGTGCTGGCTGAGGAGTCTTTGGGGAGGCTGATGCTTTGCTTCAGATTCAGGCAACCGCCTTGGACTATGTCTCAATCACAGAGTAACAGGGTGGTTGAGGATGCAAAGAGCTACCTGGACCACCGAGTGCAACCGCCCTGCTGAAGCACGGTCCCCCAGAGCTCAGGATTGTGCCCAGGCACCTCTTGAGCATCTCCAGGGAAGGAGAATCACTTAATGATGAAGCACAAACTTACTCTACCCTACTCTGAAGATAAAAAGCCGCGCGGGTGATTGTGTAAGAGGGTGTTAGTGGTAAATACAAACCACCAGTAAATTGGCTGTGTTTAGAATGGAAAGAGCATGAACCCACGCAATGCTGAGGCACACGAAGCCCTATGGTCAGACTGCCCCGATGAGCAGAGGCACGCAGCCTGCTCAGTGCGCTATGTGATGGGCAAAGCAGGCAGCAGCGCGCTCTGCACCCTGCTAGCACCATCCTCTGCCTCTGCCCCAAGCACTGCAGAGGCTGGAAGGCCACCAAGAGCAGGCTTGGCACAGCGGGACATGTAAATTCAGGCTGATCCCTTCTTAGGCTCCATCCGGAGCCTCTGGAGGGTTTCAGTAAACATCCTTGGTAATCTTTGGACACCGCAGCGATGTCAAGGAGGATCACATTCATAAATCAGACCTTACATCAGCTCTGCTGGCAGAAAGAAGGTTTGCCCAGTCCTCCAGCCTCAGACAGCATCATCGCTCCTCAGGATTTATGGCAGACACCGAGTTAAGCCGCATCTTTGGTCTTATGTTAAATCACCTCCTTGCCAAGGCTAAAAATTGCTCCATGGTGTAATCACAAACGGCAGCAGCAGAGCGAAATAACAAATTTCATTCCCATATAATAATAACAACAAGTTACGTTTCCATAGCACCCCTCTTCCTCTTGGATCCAGAAGGACATTAACTCACTGAGGCACACTGCGAGCAGGGATCATGTCATCCACCCCTGAAATACAGCCACTGCTCTCTGAGGGTGGGAGCCAGCACTAAAGTGGCTTTTAAGACAGAAAGAGGACTTGCCAGTGCAATAGGAATGCGATGCCATGGAGCAAGAACTGAATCCTCCATCCTGCTGCTGGTGTGCGGACTCTCTGTGATCCATGGACTGCTCTCTGCAGAGCTGTCAGACAAGAGATGCTGCTTTCTGCTGACAAGACTAAGCCCACATCTCTCTGGGACAATGGCAAATGCTGGAGTTCTCTCTCTTTAGCAGCAGTCAAGAGGGCAGCACGACTGCGCCAGGCTCCTTGTGTGTGCCTGGGAGGGCAGAGCTGCTGGGAATGCTGTGGGAATGCTGTGGGAATGGCAGCCCGGGCACCTGTGGTCAGAAAAGGTCCTGGGTCACGCACTGAAAGACAAAACCAGGCCCTTGCTCCCCTCAGTCACGCTGAGATCACTGCCCAGTCGTGCCTATTCAAACAGGGTCAACCCACGCTGACTGCAGCCCCCTCTCAGCAGCTTGGACTGGCTGGAAGCCAGGCTTCATGTTAGGGGGCTCAGGAAGACAAAGAGCCCGAGGCTTTTCCCGATAAGCAGTCCGTCTGTCCCATCTTATCCCTTGGAAGGCTATCAAAGAGCTACTGTTCCCCTCAACAGAAAACAGAATAGAGCAAGGATTAAGAGCCCAGCAGTGAATGAAGGGGGACTTCAAGAGGCAGCGGGACCGAGGAGCGGGTGATGCAGAGCTCGACGCAGACAGCTACAGAACCGCCTCTGCTCCGCTCTTCCTTCCCAACGTTTTCCACACCCTCCTGCCAAGAAAGCTCCAAGAGCTGCTGCCATGTCTGGCAAATGCTTCCCACTGCAGCGTCTTCCTCGCTAGCACACGCGTGTACACGCATGTATGGAGAGACCGCTGCGGCTGATGTGAGCAGTGGGATGCTCACAGAGCTTGATCCTTGCTCCTCACCAAGGAGAAACCTGGGAAGAGCAAGGGGTGACTGAAATACATCAGGCATTTTGGGTCTGTCATGGGGAGGCCATTCCCAGCTCTGGAAGCCTTCCAAGCCAGAGGGATCCCACTGAGGTTGACAGCGGATGGAGGGAAGAGGGAAAGCAATGCACTAGAACAGAGATAACCATTCCTCAGCCACGCTCAAGCCTGGGTTGTAAATGCAGTGCTTGTCGCTGCCGCTCCCGTGTGCCACACACAGGCAGATCTCTGCGTTTCAGAGGCCTGAGCCTCATAGATCATTATGATATTCCCAACCACCAAATACTGTGACAGTTCTGTGGAGGTACCTGGAGCCCCAGCTCCTGCCTTCATCCGACACTGAGCAAAGAAAAACCTGCATCTCTGCCTCGCGTGTCTGGGGTTGCTTTTCATTTCCTGCTGCGTGAAACAAGAGGAGCAACCACATCAAATCCTTGGAGACAAACAACAACTGTTTCATGGAGTAAAAGTCCCCGTGCCGCAGCTACAGCACACGGGCTGCTCACACAGGTAGAACAGGCTCCAAGTCTGGACTTGCTCACTTTTATGGGTTTAAATCAGATCCCAGTAGGTGTTTAAGGCCATTGTTGAACTGCTAACGGGTTCTGCAGCGTGACTGACACCAACCGGGTGGTTCTGCGTTCCCATTTGGCTGCTTCTTTTCACTCCATCTGCCTGTCATAGCAGACAGGAGAACCGAACAGAGCAGCAGAGTAACAGGCTTTGGACTTGATGATCTTAAAGGTCAGGCCTTTTCCAGTCTGGTTGATTCAATGACTGATGCTATGATAGGTGAGTGGCAAAGAGCGGGCTGGATGCGCACAGAGCAGGGTAAGGGCTCACCAGCAAATCTGTGACTATAGAAGCACTGGGACAAGCTGCTGCATTCCCTAACGCAGTGAGCAAAAGGGATGTGTAAATGGCTTTCTTCCATAAAAAGGGCAACTGAAACTGATGGGGCAGAAGGAAGATGATGAAGAGCCATACGGGTCACTCCTATAGAAGCTAAAAGGAAGGTGACTCTCCCCTCAAGGCTGGCTTCAGCCTTAGCAAAGAGCTAAAGCACCTTTCCTGCTTTACCGAGGCTCTCCTGCATTGGCAGTGATGTTCCTGAGTGCAATACCCGTCCCTGTGCTTCCAAGAGGTTGGGGATTTTCTTCCTCCCTTTTTTCTTGTCTAAGTGACCAGCAGGCTGGCAGCACAGAGCCTGGCAGCAGGGACAGAGACAGGCCCAGGCAGTGGTTTATGAAACACCCCATGGAAGCAACACTTGCCCCTACCAGGAAAAAGCCTTTCGCAACTGATGTCTCTGAATGTGGATCTGGGTGATTTCAGAACTCCCCGTCCATGACCTCTCCTCTCCCTTCCAGACTGTGGCTTCGTCTTAATGGGGGAGGCAAACTGGGTTGGGAACATCACTAATGGCATGGAAAGAAATGGGAGAGACTTCCCAAGAAACGCAACCACAGAGCCGGTTCCAGGAGCTCCTCCCTGCACAGCAGCAGCTCCCAAAGGATCCTGGAAACAGCCAAAGCGCTCATCCTACCTGGGATCATGAACGTCTCCAAAAGAAGCTATCGGCAAATTAAATCCACCTTTTCCTCACAATACTCTACCTTTCTCAACGTGGATTCAGCTCCGATCCTACAACTGCTGGCTCACAAGTGGGGAACAGAACTACAGCAACACTTCCCCATCTAATGGCATCTGTACTTAGACAAATCGTCCTCGGTTCAACGTATCAGCAAACACACTTTAAAGTGCTCCCTCTGCTCTGCCATTAGCTCTGCTGTCTAATGAGATTCCACGTGGGGAGTCCGGGTAACTTCCAGTGAGCAATTAGGAGGTGTAGTTCCAAATGGGAAACAATCAGCTGCACAAGCAATCCATCCACGTCTGCTGCGTGCAGACACCCCAGGGGCTGGCACGAGCTGTTACACTTGGCACTCACAGGCTCACAAGCTCCATCGGCACAGGGAAGTCTGTTCTCTCCTGTGCTCCTGGCTTAACAACACCGTGATGTTTGTGTGACACAGACCAGAACCAGGCTTCAAATCATAGCTTTTCATCAGGGTCCTGACAAAGCATGAGAAAAATATAGGTAAGATCACCCTGTTGAGCCTGAGGAGAAGGTGAGGCTGGAGAATGGAATCAAAGGGGGAGCTGGAGGAACTCGCCCTTCCCGTTAGACACTTCCCAGTGCTTTGATTTGGTGTTACCCACTAAATACATCCTGACCCTGCAGGTCCCAGTTACAGTCACACCACTTGGGTCCCATCAGCACATCTGGCACAGCTGGGCACATCACACCGCACACAACCACCCTGTAACCACCATCCCAGCTCTGCAGCCACTCTTCTGCCTCAGAAAAAGGCAGAAGCCAGAAGGGATAAAGTTTCCCAAGGTCTGAGTAGTGTCTGGGAGGAGAACCAGGGCTGGGAGGAAGAGGAAGGCAGACCCTGATTCCTGGGTTGAAGGCAAGCTGAGTCTGGCGCAGTGTTCAGCCCAGCCCGGGGTTACCTTCAGCTTAACTATTTACCTCCAAACAGCAGAAATCACACACAATCCATCTGATCACATCAGAAACCCTCCAGAATTCACCCTCAAGCTGCCTCTTCAGCAACCTCAAAGCCTCTATCAACCTCCCTTGACTCCTAACCAACCCCTGCTCCCATGGCGTGTGGTTCCAGATAACCCACTTCTACCCAAAGAGGGAATTAGAAGATACACCCAGCCCTGCTGTAAAAGAAGCTGGGAGCTCCCAAAAGTTATCTCCTGGAATCACACAAAATTATGAACTCGTTTTAATTCCCCTTTTAGTTTCCTTGAGTCTCTCTCAATCTCCTTACTGAGAAATACAGACGCCTCCAAGCATTCCCCACATGGGACTTCAGGCTCAACCCCCAGAAGGCAACATTTGGCCTCTTTTGGTTTATTTTTAATGCCCAGCTTTAGCAGGCAGCTGACTCACGTTTTGACTCTTGTAACTCACTGCATCCTTGCTATTAACCAAGATGAGTTGTTGGCGATGCCATTGACTGCTGCAAGAACACACACCTCTGCCTTGGGTCCCAGGCAGGTGAAAGGCCAGACGCTTAGTTCCTCCTTCAGTCTCTGCCCCAGGCATCCAGAGTGGAAGGTGCAGCTCTATCGAGTTTACCAGCACTGCTCAGCTCTATCAGCTCATTCAAGCATCCCTTCCCAAAGGGGAGCTCAACCCTCACCAAAAGGCAAGGAATCCTACACACACCAGGGCTACTGTGACTTGTTAAGTACGGTTTTGCTTCACATACCCCCGTTTCCTTTCCAGCAATGCACCAAAGAAAACACTGAGGGGAGAGTTTGTGGCTGAGGAATTCAGTGAATGATTAACTCCATCCTAGCTATTAACCATTGCTCTCCATTCCCTCGCGCCTCACAAAAAGCCCAGATCCGGGTAGCAAAGCCATGCCAAAATCTGATACCCCAAAGGTTCTGCTTGCAGAGTTTTCAGGTGATGTGGATGGTTCTAGCTTGGAGTTAAAAGCCATTAAGTGCAGTAATGATTAATCCAGAACCCTGGCACAAGTTCACGATGAAATGTTGTTCCTCTTGTCACACCAACTGACCTAAATGAATCCTGCTTCCTGGAGGTCACCACGGAGGAATGCTCTCCATGCAGGCCTGCAGAGGCAGGACCTTCAGCACACCAGGAGCAGGGGCTAGCACAGGGACAGCTCTTTACCAGCTAGCTAAGGGCTGCAATGACTAAGTGTTGATCTCCCCTCTCCAAAATGAACCACATCTATCCCACATCGGGCTGCTACCGGGACTAGGACAAGACATGAATGCAGCTCTCCCAGTTAGAAGATGCTTAAGACCCGCGGCAGCAAGATGCATCCCCCACAAGTCATTTCACACTGCAAGATAAGTGAGGCCGTCAACTCACGCCAGACTGGCCCCACGTGCACGTGCAAGCCCACGTGTCCACCACACTCAGCTGCAGCGCTGGGTTCAGACACACACTCCCCGCATGACCTCAGGCAACTCCCTTACTCCCTATGAGCACGAAGCTCTCACAGCCTTACCCAGCTGAAAACCAGGAACACTTCCTTTTTCTTTTGCCTTGTCTATTCTTATTGCAAGATCCTAAGGATAACGGCTGCTATGTAATGTGCGTGTGTATGGTTCCCAGCACTACGAGGTCCCAGTCCTGCCCGGAGCTCATAGCATGGCACACACAGAAACCAATTCCTAGAGCTTTGGAACCCGCACATACCATGGTACCATGCCACAGAGATACAACTCAATCTCTGCATGGTGCTTTCTGGCACCTTTACATAGGAGAAGATGCCAGCACTGCCGATATGTCAGGAATTTACTCCCCGGATTCTTCTTCATCACCCAGGGACTAGGAGTAGGCAAGAGGCTGAAAGCTCTGCTGTGAGGACTGGAAGCCTTTGGGTCCAACGTTACAAGCTCGATCTCCTCCAGCTAGCAGAAGGACTTTACAATTTCAGAGGCATCTGCTGAAAGCCATTTACCACCACAGCCTGCACCAAAGCCCCTGGCCTGGAGAGCAACATGTGACTAAATGGCTCTTTGGCTCCCATTGCCATGCCTGGGTTTCATCCATCAGTGGTGCTGAGCCACTCATGCAACCACGGCAGGTATCTGCTAAGACTGTTCAACACCAGCACCCTCGTGGCACACACCTGGGGCAAGGAGACACCAGCTGGAACTGTATGTGGAGACCTGAAATACACGGATACACAGCATCCCAATGCCCAGAAACCTGCCCTCGCAGTACCAGAGCCAGGGTGTTTCATGGCCTCCACATACTGATGACCAAGCGCTATTGAAGAGCAGCCCTTGCTTGGCACAGCACGGTGCATCCGAAAGGAGAGGTGGGAAGGATTAAATCACTCCCCTGCAGAAGCCAGGACCTTATGGTGCAACACCAAGACTCTCATCTGCCTGTGGCCCATGCAGAAACAGAGCAAAGCAACACAAGTCTTCAAGGCTGTAGATTAATCCAGTAAGATCAATCTGATGGGACCATTCTCACGGTCACACCAGACACTCACGCTTGCCCATGTGCTGCTCCCATCCACATCGCCAGTGGCTGCAAACTCCCGTATTCCCCACAGATGGGCATTAATGGCTTTGTTACTGCCAGACAGCCTATGAGCTGCCAAGAATTAGGAGCCCAAGAAGTTAAAGGGAACACGTGTAAAAGCCGAGTTGCAGCCTGAAGAATTGGGACCCATCCGTGTCACGTGCCTGTGTCTCATCCCAACAGGAAGCTCGAGCTCCTGCTGGGGCTTTTGCTTGCTCTAGGTTCAATGAAGACACAAAAATGCTGCTGCTGCAACGTGTTTCGTGTTGTAGAAGGCAGAATCCCTCCCTCTGGAAGGCCATGCGCCGGACTGCAGCAGCCGGAGACACGGCTCCTCATGCCCTCCACTGAGTTTGATTAGGCAGAAGATCAAGACATCCTGGAATTCCCCGTTGGAACACCGACACGCACCCTAAGGAGGAGGAAAGGGCCAGTCTCCTCTGCCCCTCATCAGCCAGCACTAAACAAACAAGGAACAGCAGGGACCTTGTAGTGCACGCTACAGCCAAGAGCTATCGACAGCCTGGTCCTGAGCCCGCAGTGTCAGCAGGCCCAGCTCTGCAGCCCCAAGGCACGTCTCAACCCCAGGACACGGTATGGTTCATGGCACCCCTATTCCGCTCTGAGCCCACCAGGAAAGGAGATGGATGAGGTGGGGTTTGCCTAAACCCAGGCATAACCCTGCATTCCCAAGGGCTTATCAGTGGGACCACACTGCTGCCGAGCACCGCAGTGGGACCCGCAGTGCCACAGTGACAACAGGCTGCTAGCGGCTAAGGAGCAGCATCATGTCCTTCCACCCCTGGAGCCCATAGGAAGCAGCCACATTTATCCCAGGAGCTGCCCCACTGGGTTGGAGTCAGTGCGGACTTCCCTTTTGGGCCTGGGATGTGTCTGCTTGGGAACTGACAGCTCAGCCTTGAAACAAAACCTAAAGTTGGGCAAAAAACAGAACTCTTCCTCTTTTCAGGTGGTTTAAAAGAAAACCCATGGTTCTGATCCCAGCCACCATGAGATCCTGCTGGCGCCGGTACCTGCCACACAGCACCAGCGAAGCACAGGGTTGTGGGTTTCGTCCCATAGGAAGAAGAGGTTGAAGCACAAGCAGGGGTGGGAAAGCAGGACCAAGCTTACCAATAAGCCTGCCAAAACAAGTACCTTTTGCTGCCCTGCCATTTACCTTGCTCGGAGTGAAGACTCAGCTCTCCAGGAGCTGCTACAGGACAATGTTTTGGTGCCTTCTAATGAGGATGGCAGAGCACAAGGCAAGGAGGAATTAGAGAGCCAGGGCACTTCGCCAGCAGCCAGGCACTGAAGCCCTCCACAAGCGTTTGACTCCCATAAATAACCCCTACAATCCTCCCGCGGGGTAAGGAAGCATCAGCCCCATTGCTCACCCAGGGGAGACGGAGTGCGGGTGAATCAATGACAGCCCAGCCCACACAACCAGGGTCAGAACTGAAAGCAAACCCAAGTCCTGCTTCCCCCTCTGTGCTCCAGCTGTTAGACAACACTGCCCCCAGTAGCTCAGCTCTCTTCCCAAACCAAGGTATGCACTTCAATTCCCTGATTCCGGAGGGGAGGACATAGCGGGAAGCAAATCCCGGCTGTGGTAGGCACATTGTGCACAGCCTCTATGGCTGCTGCAGCATTAGCAGCTTCCAGGAACGGCAGAGCAAGCCAATAAATACAACACCAGCTCCATTGCCACCTCCCTGCTCGATGGGAATGATCAGGAATTGTGGGCAGTCTGCACAGGGAGAAAAAGGGGCTCCATGTTGACCAGACCAACCCGCAGGAGGAGGGGACACGGGGCAGGGCTGTGTGCCCTCAAAAGATCCAGGACTCTTAGGACTTATGGAATGCCTTTCCCAAGCAGCTCCAAAGCGCATCTACTCCAGGGCAAGCTCTGCATCCTGTGGGAGCGGGGGTGTTGGGAGATTCATTTCCAAACTTAGCCTCCTCTCCCGGTTCTCTCGGAAGCTCTGGGATCATGCTACAGACTTGGATGTGTCACAGCTAATCCACAGGAAGCCAGAATGCAGCAGTGAGCTTTGCTGGCTTGTTTTAGAGGTCTGGTGGCTAGCTGGAATTAACCCTTTAAATGCTGGATTAGGCCAGAGGGATGCTCCATCTGACTGGCTGCATAACATGGGTCACTACACTAAGCACAAAGCAAATCCAAGGTAATACAACCGCAATCTGTGCAGCTCATTCACCTCCTCAATTACCCAAGGCCAGTGACACTACTACCTTGTCATCTTACTGTCCCGCAAGCACGGGAAAGGCAGAAGGCCTTGCAGGAAATGGCTAATTGCTGGATGCAATGAGCAACAGGAGGGAAAGCAGTGAGGGGAAGGGCTGCACAGTTCAGGGTCTGGCTCTTGAGCTTCTGAAGTTGGTTTGTGCGGCAGAAACACACACTCGAGACCCATTGATGCTCCCGGCACCCCCTGCACAAATTGGGGTGTGCCTTATCTGACCATTAAATTGTGTCGTGTCAGTCTAGCACAACCTCAAGCACCACCCGAACAGCTTAAGCTTTGTTTCCAGGGCGCTGTCCTACGGTGTGCTATGCCCCGTAACAGCTTTACTGCACACAGAGGCAGCAGCTTTCTCTTCCCTAAGTGAAACCACTACTTACTGCTGGCCCAAACACAATCCACCACATATACTAGCTCTAACGCAGCTGAAAGACTAACACAGTCTCACCCTTGGCCTCTTCTAGCTTTTGTCTTCCCACCTCAGTTCTGTCTACCCCGAATCCTTTCAGACTTGTGATACATCCACTGCACTGATCCATGCACTCAGAGGCTGCGAATCTCGCCAGAGTTCAGTCTCTAAAGCCAGCAACTTCATGTTTTCCCTCTGTAGGAGTAAAATAACGTTCCCACACTCCGATCGAAACCTTTGCTCTGCACAGATTTAATTCATTACTTATGAATCTCAGGCCAACGCCGCCGGTCGTTTCAGTGGCTCTCTACTTGCTGTCACCTCCTGAGGACAGGGAACCCCGGGGAACCTTTTCCTTACCACGTCGTCAAGCAGCTTTGAAGGGATCCCAAGTAATGGCTTCACCAACTTAGTGCTTATATTAACAGTCCTCTTGCAGAAATCACCCAGGTAGCAGTAACGAGCTGCCCTTTACAACTGCTTTACGGAGGGCTGGTCAGGGGCCAAGATATTTTCCGATGGAAACTCTTCTCCCAGGGAATCACCCTGCATCGTATTTCACACGAGGGCCTTGTTCCGTTTTCGGAAACAGGAGATTTCTTTTTAATGGTGCTATACTTAGGTGCAAGGGCAGTTCCGTGACACAAACCACTGAGGAGTCACTGCATGGCCTGCAGGAATCATTTACGAGGCCGGAATGGCAGCAGCTCTGCTAACACCTCGAAGGAAAGAGCCCGTATTCCAAGCTTATGCTTACGGAGGATTGCCTGGACCACCTTCAGGACTTGGGTAGGAGCTGCCTCTGCTGTGTCTGCACTGTGCCTAAGCTATGAGACCCCAGAGGTGGCAGAGCAATACAAAACACTAAAGGTACCAGCTGATCCCTCTGGCCATACCCAAACTCCTCCTTTTGAAAACACGCTCTTGCCAGAAGGCTTTCCAACCGGGAGAAGAGTGAAACACAACTCTCTGCCAAGGGCCAGCTCCCTGCCCTCTCACAGGGTCTTCACAGCACTCCTGTGAGCAGCCTGTGGGTGACAAAGCGAGACACTGTCCCAAAGCCCATCTCCTCTGTACGCTGAGGGAGCTCATCTCAGAGATGCCTGTGGGGGTTACAGCAGAGCTGAGTGGAGGGAATGCGGCTGCAACGCTTTTCTTAGAGGCTGCACTCTGCCCAGTTGCGGTTTCAGAGCATTCCCTCAGCTCTCTAAGCCCCAGGAGGGGAAATGCAGCCCACAGGCCCTGCGCTGGGAGCCCGTCAGTATTGTTATCACCCACCCCACGGCCTGCCTGGCACTGCCTGCAGAGCATGGCTCGGATGGGTGCCAAACAGCCACGCAGCAGCCTCCGCATGCGAAAGCCATTAAGCAACAGCACAGAAGCAGCTCATGAGGCAAAACCCATGCACGTTCCCATGCTGCCAGCGAGACACCAGGGTGCCGGCACCGGGCTGCATGTAGGAGCCATGTACATCCCCTTGAAGCTAAGGCTGGTGTGGCCAGCTCTGCTGGCTCACACATGACACAGACAGCGGAGAGCATCCCCCTTGCACAGCCTGTGTGCCAGCACTGCTGTCCTGCTGTTGGAAATGTGACATGAGGGAGCATCAGCGAGGCAGGAACTGAAACATCTGGTTTTCCCGAGCCACGCTTGGAAAGGATAAGCTGTATTCAACTCCTAACACACAACAGCCCAACTGCAAGGCAGCAGATGAGCAGAGCAGGACAAAATTAGCCACTTCTGTAGCGCTCTTTCAAGCAACCTGAGGTTGCCCTGCGAAAATAAACACACAAGAAGGAACATCGTGGGGTTTTTATCCAGCTGTTGGAGGGGTTCATGGGCTCGCATCGCTGCAGTGATGCATCCCCTGGAGTCACAGCTCTGTGAGCACAGCAGACTCCCACCTCCCTGGTGTGGCAAGGATCACGGCCAGCATCCCCGCTCCATCCCGGACAGGACCAGGCAGAGGAGCTTTCACCAACCGGACCTAAACCAAAGCTGCTGCTCCAGGCCGGGCTCCCTCCACCCCCTTCCCGAGGCGTGGCTTTGAGACAGAAACTAAGCGCTCTGGCCAAGGCAGCTCGTCTGGGCTCCGGCGTTCCCAGGCTTAGCTGTTCCTCCATTCCTCCCTCAGGAGGACTCAACCCACACCCTAGATCCTCTTTTTGGAGAGCCCCTCCCACCTCTCCCTGACCATGACGCATTTGCTCCGGCAGAACCCATTTAACCCATTCCCAGCGGCGCCCCCGGCTGAGCAGGGGAAGGTGTTTACAGCATCCCACAGAAGCCCCGGCACCGGAGAGAGGAAGAAGAGGTTTCTCCCCACAGCCTAACTGTATCTGCAGGGAAAAGTGCTCTTTTGCTTCTAAATCCTTCTCCCTGCTAGAGGAGCACAGATCAGCCTCCATCCTATGGGCCGAGATGCCAGGGGATGCTGCAATGGAGCTGCGCAGAGGCCATTGCTGGGGACCTGCATGTACCATTAGTGATGTCTGAACCAAGAGGTGGGCACAGGCTCCAGCCAGGGCTACAGACTCCACCCTGGAAATCTCTATTTCAAACCAGTGATTAGACCTTATGACTTCATCATAGACATGCAAAAATAGCATTGCCTGAAGCCTTCTGGAGACAAGGAGCTGTGTGTACAGGGGAGCAGAATGCAAGTTGCCCAGCTGCTGCTACAAGATAAAAAGGACCCAGTGTGGTGGCCAGGCACAATCCCAAATGAATAGGAACAGGCTGGCTGGGTCCTGGTTTGGATCCAGAATTCACATCCATCCAACCCAAACCAGTCTGATTCTATGTCACTAGAAATTGGACCGCAGGCTTGTCAAAAGGAAGAGCTGCTGCAGACTGTATCTGCCACCACAGTGAGCACAGTCTTCTGCTGAAGATGCTCAAGGGCATACAACAGTACGACTGCAGTGGGAAGAGTGTCCTATCACATCCCAACACCACGCTGTCAGAGGGCAGCTGCAGACCCAAACTGGAGGCAAACAGGGCCACACGACTCAAAAACGCCGTAGGTGGGAGATTCATCACCACAAAGTGAACATCATCATTTCCTTCCATCAAGTGCTGTCACCAAAGCAGCATCTCACACTATCGTAACAATCAAATCAAAACTGACACTTGCTTAAACAGAACACCACAAGACCATATGCCACATCGGAAACATCATCACCAATCTCAGCTTAACCTTCTTACTAGCATGATGCCAGGCAGCCGAAGAGATGAACTCGTTCCTAACCTGAGGGGAACTGGTTTTACTGTTGGACTGACAGAAGAGAGCTGAGGAATATCACACTTTGATTATCTCTGTTTAAATCCATTGGCAGCACATCATCAAAGAGGATCGAATCTTTTGAGGGAAGGAAGGAGCTAGAAAGTGAGGACGGAATCTGTTCACTGGTCACGGTTCCTATAATATACCATAGATGCCACAGATGGTCAACTTGCACGTTGTTGATGCTCTTCCTGATGAGAGCTACCCTTGGAAAAAACCAGGAATGGCTGTAATCCCATGGGTTTGCTTTTCGTGCCCTTTGCAAACCAAAAACTAACGTTGTATTTCAACCTGACATTTTTAGGTTTGGCAATCAGAGATGCCAGCTTCGCTTCGGTGTCCAAGTAAACAGCAGTCCTTTGCTACGAAAAGCAAGCTCACTCTTCACTGCAAAGGCCGGTTAAGAAATAAGGGCCTGATGTGACACCTTCACCCTCTTGCTGGGACAGGCAGTGACCCTGGGCAGAGCATGTTCATGGAGGTGGCAGAAGCTGCAAGGGGAGCTGCAGCTTTCCAGCCTTTAAGCCTGACCTCAGCAAGGCCTGGGGAGAAGGATGCGCTGATGCGGGGTGAGAGAAGGGTGGGCTGATATGGGGTAGCAGCCATCCCTCTGAACAGCAATAGCATCATTAAGTACAGCTCACTAACACAGCTGCCAGCTTTCCACTGTGGAAGAGACAGTTCCTCTTTGAGCTTGACAGTGACTGGCTACATCACTGTGTTGGCTGTTGTGGGATTAATTCACAAGTTCCATGTCATAGAATCATAGACTCATAGAATAGTTAGGGTTGGAAAGGACCTTAAGATCATCGGGTTCCAACCCCCCTGCCATGGGCAGGGACATCTCACACTAAACCATGCCATCCAAGGCTATGTCCAACCTGGCCTTGAACACCTCCAGGGATGGAGCATTCACAATGTCATGGTTTAAGCTGTAACTCACCCCCCCGCTCTTCTCATGGTAAGTGCAAGAACGTCTGTGCAGCTCGCAGCAGCTCCCTGCGGCACTGGGAAGCAGGGCTCTGCTCCTGAGCTGTCCATCTTCACCCCTGCTTACATTCTTATTCACATATTATGACTCAAAGACATGTCTGAAGACATCTGGGGTGAATAAGAGACAAGATACAAACTCCAGCTGAACTGCAGAGATCAATCAAAGCACAGCAAAGCTTGAAGAAATGGAGAAAGGATGACGCAGAACCGCGTTATGGAAACCACAGCGTGGAGAACGCGGCATGACGAGAGATAAAACAAGGAATCCCGTTAAATGGCAAACAGGGAGAGAAGCATTAACAACCCATAGGAGTCTGTTTCACGCTACCTCCTGACTGGTTCTCCGTTTTAAACCCCTCTTTGTGCGAGCAGAGTGAAAGCAGCTGGGAGAAACGCAAGAGAGACCTGGCAAGGTTTGCAGGCAGGAAAAGAGCGAGATGGAGCCCGCACTTTCACTCCAACAGGGAAAAAGCCACAGGCAGAAAGGCACCACGAGTACGCTTAAAAACTGCAGGGAATACAGGGAAAAATGAGCGCGAACAGGACATGGTATACATTCAATATATACATAGATGATGCAAGAGGAACCCCAAAAGATGAGGTGAGCAGATACAAGGGCTTCTTCTCTACTAACATCTACCTAGGGTCGGAGCCAGCATCCGAATGTACCCAGTGGGGCTGCGAGATGTGGAGCTACGGCTTCTGAACGTGTGGTTCTCCATCACTACCAGGGTTTGTAGGTTGGGCTGCACCAAGCTGCAAATCCCCAAATCATTTAAATCCTGGGTTAACATCAAGGAACAGAGACACCTTGATGGGCTATTTCATTGCAAGTCTTGCCACGGAGCAGGAACGCCTTCACACAGCACCTCTATGGTGGCTGCCTTTTCTTACCCAGCCAGACTTCATAACCACCACCAAAAAAGACAGTTCTAACCTTAAAAAGGGGAGGTTTCTCCATCACGGGCACAGCACTCAAATTCCTCTGAAGCTTTAGGAAGGAGCACAATAAACAACACAGATCTACTCGCACCGTTGCTGCTGTGGCCTTACGGTGACACATCAGAGATTATTAATGCTCTGATGGAATAACACAGAATCGCCTCCTTGTTCCGTGCTTACGCTGTAGCTACAGTTTGCATCTGTGATTTGTCCCCTCCATAGGCTGAATCTCACTTGCAAAATATTTACCTAGCACCTCATTTGGGCCTTTTCCCCCCTCCAGAATTCCTTACAAAAGAGAAGCCCAGCCTTGTTGCTGCTGGGGATACAGCTCCTTGTGAGAATGCCATTCCAGGCTGCTTGTGTTTTTGCTAGGAACAGCAGTAAAGCTGTTTTGCCTTTGTGGACTGGACACTACTGTACAGGCAGTCCACTGCCTGTGGTTTTACCTGAACTGGAGTTTAGCTTCCACTGATGTTTTTCCCCCCTCCTGATAGCTTTTTAAGACACTTTGAGCCTTGAAAAGGCTTTCACTGCATCACATAACAATACCAAAACCTACTGATCATTGCCAACCCTTGAGATTGAAACCATCACAGACTATAGGTCCCTGAGGCATAGGATGTGTTTACTCGAAGCCGCTTGGCTGGGGTGAAGCCACCGCTGGGCAGTGGAACCCCAGGGCTCACTGCCAAATCCACAAAGAACCCCTGGATGAAAGCTACGAGCCCCAAATCTGCAAAGCTTCTGCTTCTGCAGGACTGTGGTGACAGCAGAGCTCCTCTGATCTCAGCTGCTTCTTATCCCTCGCTAACAGCATTCCACTTCAGCAAAGGGAAAATAAGAGAGTTTCAACGCTAGCCTTTTAAATGGAGATTCTAATCTCCACTTCAAAACTGCCACGAGATTAAAGACACGTTAGAAGCAGTCAATACTTGCAAGGGAAAATCAGAACATCTTTAGGAGGTTTATTTGCAGTTGAGGAATGGAAGCAGGGATGCCAGCTTAGGAAAGAGCCAAGTCTCCAAGTAAAGGCGAACAAACTCCACCGAGCACTTGAAAAGCCATCAACTCAGAGCGTTTCTGAGATGGAGAAACTCAGAAGTGCAAACGCTGCTGTTTGAAGCGTGCTCCCCCTGAAGTGCAGGGGTTTATGCTGTGCAGACTATTTGGAAAACCAGACTTTGCTCCCAATTCCAGCCAGACTGCATTACACTTCAAGAACCCAGCTCTGGCGGTGGGATGGGGCCAATATCCCCATTTGCTCAGCCTGGAGACTGCTCCAGCCAGGTATGTAGTGTCTGCAAGCAGCAGAGCCTATTTCCTTAGTGATTCTTTGGATTGGGCACTCATTCTGTACTCCCAGGAACAGTGCTGCCGAAGCTGGCATTTGTTTCCTCGAAGTTGCTATGTCCATAACGTTGGATACGAGAGGAATGCATTCCCTAGGACTTTTCTCACATTTGGGATCACATTTGCTGAGCACAACTCCAAGCAGAGGCAGGGAGCCTTGGCGCTGCTGGTTTCCTGAACTCGGCCTTCCTGAAGGCTGTTTTCAGTTCTGACTAACAATAAAGAAATAGTTTTGTTGGGATACTGAAAAAAAGAGGTTTTTCTCTAATGAGACAGGATCATTAAAAGCATTTCCTTTATCTGTCAGTGTTCAATAAAGGGAACATGAAACGAACAGACAAAACCACTTGCATAACTTCACCCTGCCATGAGCCAAAGTCCCACGCATCCTGACATCCGTAAATCTGCCGCGGCTGGAAGGACGGCGCGAGTGCACTTCCCTCCCTTCCCATCCTCAGGAGGTCAAACAGGGCTGTAATCTTCTCCCCAGAGGAAACCCCTGTGCCACAGCAGAGTGCTTCAGCACATCTTATACCAGTCATCGCTACATCACCAGCACACACTTCTTCAGCGCACAGCAGATGATCTGCTGCCTGACAAAGATGCCTCTACAGACCGAATTCCAAAGGCAGCTATCCCAAAGCATTCCCCTCACTGCGCTGCTCTCAACAGGGCTGTAAACAAGGGTTTCCCCACTGAAACTGAATGAAGATGTCAGTAACACTATCCTGCCATTGCAGGACATTGCCTTCAGTCCATTTCCCCTTCCCATATTCCGGGTACTTTGCTGACCTGCGAGAGCTTTATGTCCAACTCCAATTTGTCACTGCATAACAGGATCTCATCCAAAACGTTCTGGGAGCTTTTACAAGTCAGCACCTCAGAACGACAACAATATAAACAGCCTCAAACACGTAACTACCAAACCTCATACTCCTAGGAACACACTGTAACAATCCCCAATCCTTAAAAAGCCAAACGCAGGACTCATCATCACAGGCTTCACAGGGCTGCTCTGCAAGCGAACAGCCACCTCAGTCGCAACGGCACATTCAGCCTCCAGAGCTGTAGATCCCCAAATCAAACTGTCAACAGACAACGCAATGGCACAAACCCCTTAGAGAAACCCAGTCCTTCCCAGTTAGGGACTTTCTGCCCCAAACAAGGGCTGGTTTGTTTGGAAAAGGCTAAACTTGTCTTGTAAGGAAAGAGTTGGAAAACACCTTGCCTGATGGATTTAGAGGCATGCGTTTTCCTGGAGTTAGTCTACTCACGTCTTGCAACCCAGGATTTCATGTTCACTGCGGTACTTCTGCAGTATCTCTTATCTATATTAACACTGAGAAGTGGAAACTTGGATAAGAATAGCCAAACAGAAAAGCAGAGCCTTCACTTATGGAGATACCAGCAGAAATGAGGTCATCTGAGGGGTTTCTACCGTGCCGGGCCCCACGTCATCTCTCCGACGTGAATCACTCCACTTTTCTCTCCTCAACAAACAGGGAAGTTTCTTGCTGAGGAAACCAAATTTAGGTTCAAAACCAAACTTGAACCAAAAAAAGAAACCACTTTTCCCCAAAGTCTGTTTCTTGCATCGTGCAGTGACTTCACTTCAGGGACTGAGCACACGGACCGTTCGAACGGCACTCCAGGAACACTCCTTTCTCCTTTCTGGCTGATGTTCCAAACCAACACCACCAGCCTCAGGACACCAATACAAACACAACTGTCACCCACCCAGACATTACTCTTTGAGCTTGTAAATGGAGTCTTTTGGAGTTGCTGTTCGCAGCGTTTAAACCACATCCAATGCTCATTTCCCAACACCGCTCTCCTGTGATACCCCCAGAGCTAAAACTCCCAGCACAGAGCCTCTGGTCCACCAGCACTGCAGCCCCTCCGCTCCCCCCAGCATCCCCATGGGGACGTTACCCTCTGGTTCACACCACGGCCCTGCTGCCTCTCACGCTGCTCACCGGACCCTTCACATTGCCAACCCCTGCCAAGACACGTGCAGTGTTACACCATGACCTGGGCTGGATCCTGAAACCCCTTCTCCCATTGCAGACAGACCCCAGTGCATCCCCACTGCTGTCACCTTTCGCGGCCATCAGCCCACCCACACCAGGCATACCCCGTGAAGACACGGACCCCCGGCAGCGCCGGGTCCAACCAGGTTGGAAAAGCCCTTTAAGCTCACCCAGTCCAACCGTTCCCGGCACTGCCAAGGCCACCACTGACCCATGGCACTGAGGCATCGTCTCTACCGCGTGTGAACACTTGCAGGGACAGTGCCTCCAGCCCTGCCCTAGGCAGTTCCAGTGCCTGAGCACCCTTTGGGGAAGGAATTGTTCCCCAGCTCCATCTAAACCTGCCCTGGTGCAGCCTGAGGCCGTTTCCTCTCATCCCATCCCTTGGGAGCAGAGCTCAGCCCCTCCTGGCTCCATCCTCCTCTCGGGCAGTCGTAGGGAGCCATCAGGTCCCCCCTGAGCCTTCTCCTCTCCAGACTGAACCCAGCGCCGCTCCCCATCACCCCTGCGCTCTCCCTTCCCCGTTCCCCATCCCCTCGCCCCTTCCCACCGCCGCCGCGCGGTGCCCGCCCCGCAGGCCCACGGACAACTTTCCGCTGCGTGCCCCCGCTGTCACGGCCCCTTCCCCACCACGGCCCGCGGCCGAACAGCGTTCAGACAACCCCGCGCTCAGCGCTCCCCTCCGCGGAGCCCCCGGCCCGCCGCGCCCCGCGGTACTCACAGTGCCGTGGCGCCGGGGGGGATGGCGGCCGCCGGCCGCTCGGAGCCGCGGGCAGAGCAATTGACGAGGCAGGCGGGGCCGGCGCAGGTACAGTCGGCGGCGCAGGGCTGGCAGGCCGGGGCTCGGGGCGCCCGGGCGGCCACCAGCCCCCCGCACAGCAGGGAGCAGAGCAGGCACCAGCCCGAGAGGGGCAGCCGCGCCGCGGGGACGCCATGTTTGCGCTGTGATCCAGTGTCTCCATTTCCCAAAGGCATCTCTCCCTACGGGCATGGCATGGCCCCGGCCCGCCGCTCCCCCGGCCGGCCGGCCCGCCGCCGGGCCCGGCCGCGCCCCGCCCCGCTCCGCCGCTCCCGTGCTCCGCGCCCGGCTCCGCGCCCGGCTTCGCCGCTGCTCTCAGCGCCCGCCCCGCATGGCGGCCTCCCCCCGCAGGCTGCGCGCTGCCCGCCCCGGCCCCGCTGGGCTCCCGCTCCGCCGCGCTGACAGCCCCGGCCCGGCGCCGCTCGCCTCTGCGCTCCGCCCGGGCCGCGGCCGCCACCTCCCCCCGCTCCGCCCCCCGCCCGGCGGAAACCCGGCGCCGCTCCAGCCCCGCCGCCCCCCCCCGTCCCGGGTAGCGGCGAGGGGAGCGCGGGGGCACCGCGGGGCTCCCGGCAGCGCTCCCGGCCGGGCACGGGCACCCCTGAACCCCGCTCGGCAAGAGGCGTATTGGGGGGGGCCGTAGGGTTGGGGGTGCCCCGGGGCAGGCGGATGCCATGGCATGGGGGTCCCGGAAGCAGCGGGATCCTGTGGGATAGGGAGGTCCCAGGGGAAGGCGGATTTCGGGAAGCAGGGGGATCCCCTAGCGCACGGGGGTCTCGGGGGTAGGGGCATCCTATGGAGTAGAGGGGTCCCAGGAGCAGGGGGATGATCGCGTGGGGGAAGGAGGTCCTGGAGGAAGAGGGATTTCAGGGAGCAAGGGGATCCTGTGGCTTAAGGGCATCCTGGGAGGGAGGGCGTCCAGTGGGGAAAGGAGGTCCCGGGAGCAGGGGGATCTGTGGCATAGGGGTCCTGGGAGCAGAGACCATCCCGGGGATCACAGGCATCCAGGGGGCAGGGTTACCCGGGTAGGGGACGTCTGCAAACCCAGGCAGGGCAGACAGCCCAGCAGGGAGTGCTGCTGGAGGGATGCTTCGGTTGTCTGGGAATGCCAAGGGAGGGCTTTCCTGCCTCTGCTCCCCTGGGAGCCGGGCAAAGGGGAGCAGGAGCATCCCTCTGCGCCCTCCCCGGAGGCTTCTGGTGCTCAGTTCCTGCCAGCCTGTGGGATCCAGTGGGATTTGCAGGGTACAGTGTGTGTTAACAGCTGCAGGTAGTTCAGGTGTGTTGAGGGAGGGGAAGAACAAAGCAGGTGCGCATCGGGGGGTTTGATTAACACAAACCACAGCAAAGTAGTTTGAGTGCAATGCCATTTGCCACTGCTTGGTCCAGGGCACTGGTCATGGTTCAGAGCTGGTGAGGCCAATCCTGTCATGATACGAGGGATCTCCTCAGGGATCTGGATGGCTTTAGTTCTAAAAGACTGAGCAATATGAGTAAAATGAAGTCACTATAAAACCAAAGGGTGTAAATGCAGCTTTCAAGGGAGAAACCACAAGGATGGGTGGGAGCAGAGCTGTGCTGGCTCTCCGCAAGCAGCGCACACAGCAGGGAGCAGGACAATGGTTCGGGTGGTACCAGATGCACAACAGGAGCCTCAAAGCCTCCTACCCTGCTGCTGAGAACAGACCTTGGGCGAGGAGAGACACGGGGGTAAACCTTGTCTATCTCCTCTGTGCGATGCCTCTGTGTGTGCTCGCTTTGGGGCCAGGTTCTTATCATGCACCTTGTGATGGCTGCTATGGTCCCACACAGGGGAAATGGGCATCTTCCCTTTCCCTGGGGAAAACAGCTGATCAGCACTGAGCTCCATCCTCCTCGGGTGCGGGTAAACCTCAATAGGTTAGGAAAGAGGAGGATCATTAGCCAAGGGTGTCAATCAGTTTGGGTTTGACTCACATGGGATGTTTTAAGCCTCTTTTGATTTAGGCATGTGGGATTCTTCAGGGAGCAAGGGACTGAGTTGCCGGCATGGGGTGTACATCCACTGTGGGGTATGGAGCTGGTGTTGCACCTCCAGAGCTGCTCCCGGCTTGACCCAGTGGGCTTGATCCAGGATGGTCCCAATCCATCAGTGTGGGTTTATGTATTATGCTGTTGAAACCAAAGGGGTGCCATTAGCTGGGGCTCTGGCTTTCCTTATCCAAACACCAAACAAACCTTAAACAAGAAGCTTGACAACGTCCAGTTTTGCTCCTGGAGATGGTACCTCATGTATGTGAGAATTCACTTTCCAAAGACATTTTGTGCCTTTTGGACTTGAAATAGACTCGAAAGACACATCATCCCCTGCATGATGTGTTGTGCCCGAAATAGCTCAGCGGTTACTACTTCCTCATGTGACTACGATGGATTTGTTTCCTCTCCCTCCATTGCATATTGCTCTTTGGTTGTTTTTTCCCCTTTCTTCTGTACTGATGCCCGTATTTTTGGGGATAACAGCAAGGAGAAAGTATCTTGTGTATGGATTGCAATGAGATTAGATCACTAATGTAAGCCAGCAGATGTAATGGAGTTAAGGGCTCTCCCCCAAAAGCTCAGGCTGCCAAGCTGCAATGAGGACAACAAACAAGGAAATAGGGATTGAGTGGGAAAGGAGACAGTGAATCTCCATACAGCTGCAAGAGGAGAACTTGTTCCCATTGGATCCCAGTTTCTGGTCTTGGAGGAAGGTTTTGTCGCTGTCGAGTGGGTTCTAAAACACAAACTGCAGAAAATGATGGCAGTGGAAAATGTTCTGTGGGCTGGGAGGCTGGGAACGGCTCCTTGTGGGGATGGGATTCTCCTGGATCCTCCCACTGGCAAAGAACGAGAGTTTCTCAACGCTGTTTACTTGAAGCAGGATGAAAACCCCAACTAAGAGGCTGTTAATTCCCCCCATCCCACCGGCCCTGCAGGCTGAGCGCACCCAGGGCAGATACACTGCGGTCAGCAAAACGTGACGGAGCTGCGGCCGGGCGGGAATGTCGCTGCTGCCTCCGGGCCCCTCCGGCCACAGCCCGAATGGGCTGCGGGTGTCCTCAGCCAGAGAGCACTGAAAGCACAGTGAAGGAGGGAGAGAAGAAAGAAGGAGGGGAAAAGAAAGGGGAGGGGGAAGAGAAGGAAAGGGGAAGGGGAAGAGAAGGAAAGGGGAAGGAAATGAGAAGGGAAAGGGAAGGAAATGAGAAGGGAAAGGGAAGGAAATGAGAAGGGAAAGGAAAGGGAAGGAAATGAGAAGGGAAAGGGAAGGGAATGAGAAGGGAAAGGAAAGGAAAGGAAAGGAAAGGAAAGGAAAGGAAAGGAAAGGAAAGGAAAGGAAAGGAAAGGAAAGGAGAAACAAAAAAAGGAAAAGGGATAAAAGGCAAAGGGAAAGGAAAGGGGAAGGGAAGGGAAAGGGGAAAAGAAAAGGAAGGGAAAGGGAGGAAAAGACACAGCTTGTCCTCAGCCAGCGTCCAGGGGGTTACATCTGTCCCCATGGGCAGGGATGCAGGTCCCTCAGGTCTCTATTTCTCCTGGGAGGAAACGGCTGTTTCCATCGCTGCAGGTTCCTGCTCCATGGCTGTGTGTTGTGTGGTGCATGATGCTATCCCTTGCCTTCATGATGCTATGACCCATCCTGCAAAGCGGGTACCAGAAGAGTGACCCCCACAAGAGGCACCTTCTTCTGCCCAGTCCTGGCTCCTGCTTCCCCTTCGGGTACGAGCATTCCCCAGCCCCACAACTGCAGCCACAGCCACGGACTCCCCATCGCCCTCAGCCCTCCCTCACCGCGGCCTCCCGGCGCTGCGGGGCCGGTTTTGCGGGGCCCTGGCGCCCTCTAGCACCGCCTCAGGAGCCAGGACCGGGGAGGGAGCCTGGAGCGGCCCCCGGGACCCTAAACCGGGGTGTCCATGAGCTGGGAGCAGCGCAAGATCCATGCGGTCAATGCTATCGAGGTGTGATGGATCCATTGCTGTGCACGAATATCCCACCTCGACCATAAGGAGCGGAGCTCACAGCACATCCCGAGTGGGTTTGATCCGTGCTGGGTGAATGAAGCAGGAATCTGCCCATCAAACAGCTCCCCTGCACATCTGCGGGGCACAGAGTGCTGGGCATGGCACATCTGGACACAGCTGGACACAGCCCATGGCCAAGGAGATGATGCCACCACCCGGCTTCAACCTCATGGTTGTCATTTAGCACTGGGCTTCCAGCTGCGTGGGGCTGGGCTGAGTCAGCAGCAGCACAAGCCGCCTTTGGGCTTTTCCTGGGTGATTTGGGGGGATAGTTTCAGCTCAGGCAGTGAGTTTCTTCGCACTGATCGTTTTCATCCCTTTGACTCAGTGGGAAACAGCCGAGCGGTTTTAGTGACACCACTTTGTGCTTTGTAACTAATTGGTGGCAATTTCACCTTTGTTTCCCAAACACTCCTTCAAAGCAAACAAACCTTCCTCGTTTCTCTCACTGCTTTCTAACATTCACAGCTTTTGGGGGCTCTTGGCTGATGGAAGCACATTCGCATCAGGCTGAACTTGTACCACGATTCCTGGTTGCTGGCTGTAGGCACTCTCTGCCCATTCCCGCTTGTCTCTTCCACATGGCAGGAGCTCTGTGCATTCCATTGGAGCTGCTGGGATTTTCCCATATGCAGGTCCCTGTCTGACAGCAAGCAAGGTCAGAGGGGTGGCCCATGGCAGGGGGTTGGCACTGGATGAGCTTTAAGGCCCCTTCCAACCCAAACCATTCGATGACTCTATGATTCCAAGAGGAAATGTCCATCCCGCCTCAGAACTTGCAGTGATGCAGTGATTTGCTCCAGCAGCAGCTTATTCCCAGCCTGGATCTTAGCAGTCAACTTATTCCCTGGAGCAGCAGTTTATGAGCCTCTGCATGTTTCCATGCTCCCTCATTACTGCTGCTCATTATTTAACAGGGCCCCAGTGCCCCGTGTGCATCCCAGAGCTGGGGCTGGCCCTGGGTATCTCTGTAGCTCTGCAGTGCTCAACTCAGTGCTGCCAAAACCAAGGGCTTTGAGGTCTTTATCTGCTGAAGGAGACACCCCCAGGGGCTCTGGCCACTGGCCACTGGCTGGGTCTGACTGGTGTGAATCTACCTGGGATGGAAAGGGCTGAGTGTGCACAGATGATAGCAGTGTATGGGACATTCATACATTGCTTTTGAAGCTAGAACCGTGCTGCAGCCCTTCCCCACCTCTGGATGCGTCTGCGTATGGCTGCAAAATATCTGGGATAGTTTTAAGCTGAGATGTTCTATTTCTGAGCGCTGCAAATACACCCGAGAGCCTGCGGATCTCTCAGGATCTGGGAGGCTGAGCAGTTGCTGCTCAGCCCTCCCTCTGCCTCAGCAGGATGCATTTCAAAGGCCCTTTGAAGGTCCAACTGGTTTGAAAGCTCCCGTGGGTGATGCTGGAGCCGGGGACTTTCCTGCCTCAAACCTTGGCTCGTTTTGATCTTGGCACAGGGAAAATTCATTTCCTGGCCTCAGCCCCGTGCAGGCTCATTAGGATCTGGCACCATCACCTTGAGTACACAGGAGGGGATGGTGGGTCCAGGGCAGCACCACAGCTCCCTGGGGATGCCCATGGGGACACGCCAGGGCTGCAGGATGTGCCAGGCAGGGCCCATGTCCCACACACGGCTGGTAGGGATGTGGGATGTCACCTGCAGGGAGCAAACCCCTTCAGTGCAAGGGGGGGCTGTGTTTGCTGGGGTCGGTTTGGTTTACAAACCGGGCAGGTCTGGGTGCTGCTGCTGCCTCCCAGTGCTGCGGTAATCCCTGGACGCCAGAGGGGGAAGCTGTGCCGTCTGCCAGCTTGAGGCACCCAAGGGCTTCTGCTCTGCTCCTGCAGCCTCAGTTCTTGAGCAAGGGAAGGATTTGGAGCTTGGGCAGGAACCCCATCCCCTCCCATCCCATCCTCCTGCTGCCCGTGCAGGTGATGTCCTGGCAGTGGTTTGGTTGGTCCTTTAGTCACCAGTGTGGGTCCTCCCCCTGGACACGGCCCAGGTTGCAGAGTGCTGGGAAAAGTGTTTTATTTGCTTGATTTTGCCTTTTGAAGAAGGAGAAGGGGGTAATGGGGGCAGTTCAGTGAGCAAAGGAGTGCTCAGGCTTTGCCCCTGCACATGCAGAGGCAGGCTCTGTGCTAACAGCATCCGACCACCTCCATGGTCTACAACCCCCCTTGAGGGGCTGGTTGCTGCTATTACCATACATTGCTCCAAAAGCAGCAACTTCTGCTAACGCCAGACCTGCTGCCAGGCTGGATGAGCTGGACCCACCAATGGCGCAGCACATGCAGTGGAGCTCACTTTGCCAATAGAATTCAATGGATTTGAGTGCCAAGAAGCAAAGACTTAGTAACAGGCTGGGCCCTCCAAACCTCCTGGGTGCCTCACAGGGAAAATGATGGTGATGGAAGGCTGGATGGAGCTGCAGATGGAAGCTGCCTGAAAGGAGGGAGCAGAGAAGCAGGATGGAAACAGAGAGAGTGAGCACAGGAGAGATGGGAAATTGAATAATCAAAGGAAGGAGGGCTGTGTCTATGTAAGAGAGGGAAGAGACAAAAGCAGTCTCGCAGCAAAAAGCTGGAATTGAACTTTCACAGCTGCAAAAGGAAACAATCACTTCCCACACAAAACCTAACGGATGGGCTGTAATGATGGGAAGATGTCTGAGGAATTTCAATTAAAGCCAGCGACAGAGGCAGTGAGATTGGAGCGTTCAAAGGTACATGAGTGATGGGGAGGAAAGGACAGTAAATGGTGAGGGAAGGACAGTAAATGGTGAGGGAGGGAATGGTGCCTGCTCAGTGCAGCATGGGCCGTGCTCTTCCCAAAGCAGCAGAAAGCCCTTTCCCATTAAGCACATCCAGCACATGTCCTGCATCCTATCCATGCCCCTTGTGCCTCCTGCAGCCCCACACCTCCTGCATGGGCAATGCCCGTGGGGGGATGCTTGGTGGAGCAGGACTGATGTCTTCAGTGGGTGTTTTCCCTGTTCACGTGCAACATGAAACTGAGCTCTATGTATTGAGTCAGCCCCATGAGCATAGTGTCACCTCTGTCCCCTGCTGCCCTCCTGCATCCTGGCAATACCTGCTGCCTTCAGGCCCTATCTCTACAGCCGCTTTGGAGTGGGAGCTGTGTGTTCCCTGTAGCAGAACAGAGAGAGGGAAGAGCTCCAGGTTGACATCTGATCAAAAGTCCCCTGAACCTCAGCTGATGGCTCTGCAATAGGTGACCTCTGCGTTTCCTGCAGCACATGGAAGGAGCCTGCACCGGTTTTCCCACAGCCACCAGGCAAAGGAGATGAATATCTTCCAAGACGGCGCAGCTGACATCGTGTCTGATGGGAATAGCTCGTCCTTGCAGCCTGCCTGCTGAAGAGACATCTCTGCTCCATCTGTGCTGGCAAAGAGCTGCGACCAGGAGGGCAGCAGCTCAACACGTTCCTGGGATGCTGGGAGAGGCAGCCAGGATGAGGCCAGCATCCCTGGAGCAGCGACGGAGCAACCTGGGCCAGCAGGAGGAAGGAGGGATGTGGCCTCACACTGAAACATCTCGCTTGGCTCCGAGCACAACGTGTGACTTCTGGCGCACACAGAACCCTGCGGATTCCCATGCCAAGGAAAACAGCCACATTGGAAACCCTGGAGCACGGTATCTGTGCAGAGCAGCTGGTCAGAGCCCAGCACTCACCCCCAGGGAAGGCTCTGTGTCTCCAGCCCTGCTCAGAGCTCTGTCCCCAGGCTGCCAATGCCGTTCCCATGGCCCTGGAGGGGCTGTTGGCACAGGCAGAAGCACTGGCACTGACTCCATTTACACCCCCCATATGCTGCAATGCAACAGACCTCTGGGGCTGACAGCCCTTATGGAGACAAGCTGATTTTCTGCCTTGAAAGGCAGATTTCCCCACTGTAACAGATAAGCATTGCCACGGCCAGCCCTGCTCAGAGCCCTGCCAGGCTCCGCAGCCCTACTTCCCCACTGCACGCTGTGTCTTCAGGCGTCTGTTGCTCCATCAATCTATTTTTAGCAGGCATATCCCCCTTCACTCAGCTGCAGTTATCTGATTAGTTCCTGTAACTATACGAGGAGCAACATCTCCAGGCATGACTGCAATTGCTGAGCGGCGTCTCCACACTCACATTTGCTAAGAGAGAAACTTGGTGGAGATGCTTCTCCCTGCGGTACCCGGGGCTTTGCCACTGCTCCGGGTGGCATTTGGGGGTGCCAGGGTGTAAGGAGCAGCACTGAGCACACAACCTTTGGTAAAGGCAGGAGTAACCAGGTGTGTTTCCCCGCTCCCGCTGTGATAAGGGGCCATCCTCTCCAGCGCTGCCCCGATGCGGCGGTGATAAGCAGCTGGCTTTGTTTGCTCTGGAACATAAGGCAGGTGATGGAGATTTCCACGGTCATAATCGGCTGAGAGGGGGGAAAGGTCCCTGTGTACCACCTGGGGGGTGGACCGGGCCGTGCATCCCCTCCTTGGGGCGGGTAACGCCAGGGAAAAACTCCACCACGTCCTCATCGCCGCTCAGGGACCAATCACCCCCCCCCCCAGACGCACAGATGGCTCCAGCATCGCACTTTGCTCCAGGGCCTCAGCCTCTGTTGACTGCAGCTGCCCTGGAAAATCAGATTACAGCGCAAACCGCTGGCGCGGAGGCTGCTCTGGCCGGGCAGGTCTTCCACCTCCCGGCTGGATCGCCAGGGCGACAGGCGCACAAAGGGGAGCGAGGGGATAGGCTCCTTCCCCACCCAAACCTCTCCATGCCCCCACGTCCCGCTCGGTGCCAAGCCCAGTGCAGCTACAGGGGTCCGGCCCCCAACCGCGGCTACGACCCCGCTGACCCCCCGCATCCCTCCCGGTGCCGGTGTTGGGGTACCGGGGGGCCGCAAACGGGCACGTGGGCGCGGGGTGGGGTGACGAGGCCACCCCCCCTCTGCGCTCCCATTGGCTGCGGGGCAGGGAGAGGCGGTGCTTGTGCGGTGCTGGGCGGGCCCGGGGCGGTGGCGGCGGCCGGTGCATCCCGCACCCCCCCCCCCCCCCCCCGCAGCGGCCGGCGCGGAGCCGCGGCCCCGGGATGTCGCGGAAGAAAGCGGCTCGCAGCAAAGGCAGCGGCGCTGCGCCCTCCGCAGCGCTGCCCCCCGCGCAGCAGGGCCACGGCCGCGCCGCCGCCCCGCGGGGCTCCGCGCCGGCCCCCGACCTGCCCCGCAACGGCGGCGCGGCGGCGGCCGGGCGGCCCTCGCTCAGCAGCAGCGGAGAGTTCTACGACCTCGCGTTCAAGGTGCGGGGCTGCGGGGGGCACGGGGATGGTGCGGGCACGGGGGCGTCCAACCGAGAAGTTCGCGGGGCCGGGACCGGGCGGGCATTCCCGCATCCGTCCATCACCTCTTGATCCGTCCATCCCTCGATCAGTCCATCCCTCTGTCCTCCCAACCCTCTCCATCCCACCGTCTCTCCATCGCAGCCCGGCATCCCGCGCCTCCTGCCCGCTGGGGCCGGGCGCGGCTGCACCGGCGGAGCCCTCCGCTCCTGCGGAACTTTAGCAAGTGCTGACCAAAGGCGTTCCGCTGCGCTGGGTTATCGCAACCTCCTGCTTCCTCCGTAACAACGTCAAAATGCGGTTGTGGAGCGGGTGACGGTGCGCCCTGGGTCGCGTCGGATCCGCGCCGACTGCGGTTGAAACGGCTCCAGCTTGGGCTTTATTTAAGGGCTCGGGTGGTTTCTTGCTGCTTCAGATCCTGGCGATCGAGTCACAGACGAAATGTGCTTGCACCCCCCTCCATCATGCTCCCAGCCTGGAGCTGCCTTAGTGCTTCTGAGGCTGCGGATTATTAGGCTTGGAGGAGATGGTGTTTGCCATGGCAAGCCCAGCCTTGGCACGCTGCACTGGGGAGCTCGGTGCTGGTGGCACTCAGTGTGGCCATCGTGGTGTTGAGATTCGGGACATGGGGTCCAAGAAGTGGGTTTGGTCGCTGCGGGAGGCGGTTGGTCCTGATACAGCTGCAGTAGCGGTTCAACAGCTTCCCTAAAATGGAGCCAGCTCCGTGTTCACGCTGGTCCTTGGCTCCTGGAGCGTGCTTCTCCCTGCCCAGGATGGGGCTTTCCCTCGGGATTGTCCCCATGGTACAGGGATGAGCTGAATGAGGTGCTGGATAAGCCCAGATGCCCCGGGTAACCAAATCCCCTGCCCATGGTCTTAGTGGTAGAGAGAAATGGTTTTGTATCCAGCAAAACCTGGGCTACGAAACTCTCTCATTCCCCTGTCCCTCTCTGGAGGTTCCCAAGCTCTGCCAGTTCAATGCCCGAATATCAGTTCCAGGAATGGGGCTGGATCCTGACCATCGATCCCTTGCCATGCACTGGGCCCCCGGTGCTGCTATGTGTCCTGGGTGCGGTGTTAGTGGTGCCGGGCAGGGAGCAGTGGCTTTGCAGGGTCACCCTGCTCCAGAAGAGAGGTTGGGACGTTTAAAAACACCAATACAGGGATTTTGCACTAAAATTGGCAGTTTCCCCCCTGCCCTTGGCTCTCCTGACCCTGTTGTGCCAGGGTTCGGTGTGCGGCTCTGCATGGTGCTCTGCTGGACCCTGGGTGCTGGAGCACCATGGCTGCATCCCACTGTCCCAAGCCAAGCCCCAGCAGCAGCCACCTCTCAGAGGCTGGGCTGCAGCGTGGTGCTGGTGGCTCCCATGTGGGTTCAGCGTGACCCAGGGCAGCACCTGCCTTAAAACCGCCTCAATTCAGTCATGGGCTAATGGCTTCTGGAAAGCAAATGCAGTGCTTTGGGGAGAAAGGGTGAAGCCATGGAAGCCACTGCGGGTGCAGGAGCCCCTGACACAGCTTAGGGGCATGGTCCAGGATTTCAGGGTGGTGGAAGCTGTGATCCTGCCAATGGGAATGGGGTTGGCAGCCCATGGACTTCAGGAGGGCTCATGAGGAGCAGAGGCTTTGGGGAGCTGCGTTTGGGAGCAGCCTCAGCTCTGCTGTGGTTTGTTGGTGGCAGGGTGGGTGCCTGCCCTGTCTGCGCCTTGGGGCTGCTGCAGGCTGGGGAAACTGAGGCAGGAGGTACCGGGAGCCCCACACGTGTGGGGTGTTTTGTGGGTGCCCTGGGGGCAGTGTGGGGCCCACAACCCTCAGGGGGTCACAGCTTGCCTTGCCCAGACAGCACCTATGGGTCCCAAGGGGTGGTTTTGCCTCCATGGGGATCTGTTAAGTACCAGTTGGGGTAAAGTGTCTTAAGTCTTGCCAGTGCTCAGGGACACACATGGTGCAGGGTGGGGAATGTATAATAATAAATATTATCATTAATAATAATATATTTATGAACTATAAATAATAAATACATAATAATCCCACTGTGGGTCCCCCCTTCTCTCCCCACCTTCCCCTGGGTCCAAGGATGTGCCTCTTGGATGTGCTTTTTCCCCTTCAAGAATACGGGATCTGCTGCCAGCTCCCGGTACGGGGTTTTTGGGGTGGAATCAGGTAACAGCCACGGTGCGGTGTCCTTCCCAAACCCAGTCTCTCACACCCCGTCCCTCCATGCAGGTGATGCTGGTGGGCGACTCGGGGGTCGGCAAGACCTGTTTGCTGGTGCGCTTCAAGGACGGTGCTTTCCTCGCCGGCAGCTTCATTTCCACGGTTGGAATCGACTTCAGGGTAAGTGCTCTGAGGGTCCTTGGCCCCGGCTGTGGGGTCTGGTTGTGAGTCACAAGAGGAGTAACAAAATGTTGCTCCAAGGACTCAAATATCATCATCCCTATGGGTGTCAGCTCCGGCTGGGCACCATCTGATGTCACCTCTTCGCTGGCGCTTTGCAGGAGGATGTGGGAGCGTCTGCTCTGTGTCCTGGGGGTGCTTTGTGTAAGAGCGACTGCTGAGGCCTGAGCATCCGCGCAGTCAAAGCGTTTCTCTCAGTCAGTTTCAGTGGGTTTAAGGTTTGTTTTTCCGAAGAACCAACAAATAAACACGAATCAAACCTGACATAAACGAGAATCCCCTGGAAGCACCTCCCGAGCACAGCTCTGTGGTGCCAGCATGGGGATGTGGTGCTGGGGTGGCTTCTGCCCCCTCTGGAGCATGGGGATGTGCAGTGCCAAGGGGTCTCTGAGCTTTCAGAGTATAACAGCAGTGCATCGGAGCTGCTGGATGGAGGGGATGATGTGAGGGATGAGGGGCAGAAGGGGACATGCATCGTGTCCTGCCATGCCCTGGTGTGTGCGGAGCATCCTTTGCCAGGTGGGAATGTCTATTGCCGATGGGGCTCTCAAAGCCTTCTCTTGGCTGCATTTCCTGAGCTGGGGCTGGTGATGGATGTTCAGGGATGCTGTGGTCCAGCACCCCCATGGGACAGCAGAGCAATGGGGCAGTGACTTTATGGAGGTGGTGTCAAAGAAACCTTATGGCGGCTGTGAAGGGCAATCAAGGGAGCTTTTGCTGCCAAAGTCTGGGTTGCTGGCCCGAGGATCAGTGCTCCAGGTCCCTCATAGATCCATAACGATCTGCTTCCCCCCAAACTGCAGGCTCAGGACCAGTGACATGCCCAGTGTCTGTGCTGACCCTGCTCTCAGGGCACCATCTCTGTCTCTCCATGCTTTTTGGCTCCGTTTCGGTGCTGCAGTGGTGATGGGTGGGTGCAGTGAAGAGCTGGTGGTGATGCCACACGCCGGTGTTGCATCTTCCCAACTGCCTTTCCTCAGCAGCATCTCACATCTTCCCCTTTCCTGGAGGATTGTGGAAGATGAGTGTCTCTTGTAACCTGCTGTTTCACCAGGGTGTGAATAATAACTTGTTGGTACGGTGACAAGTGGAAGAGATGGGGGATAGCTCTGGAAGCCTTTAGAAAAGGCTGGTCCTTCCTGCAAGCAGGCTCTCGGTGCAGAGCTTGGTGGGACTGGTAAATTGGAGCCCATCCTTCTGTACAGAGGTAATTACACGATGTTTCAGGTGTTCTTACAATGAAAAGCGTTTTATTACTCATTGCAGTGATTGACACCAAGGGCAGTCACACGGTCCTGTGATTTATTGATTAGAGCAAACCACTGCTACTGAGGAGCAATCAAATTAGGGTTAATTTACTGCTGTAATAGAGCTGCTGGAGCTACATGGGTTTGAAATGGGCAGATTATGCAGTGGGAAGATCATGTGTGCGCCCTGAACTCGTTATTATCAGCTTTAAAATGTGCTTATAATTTGGGGGGGACCTGGAAGTCATTTTTGATCCCATATCTCCATTAGGATAATCCTGCTCGCAGGTGCCTTGCAATTGGGCCCCTCTCACTGCTCGCATCACGATGCAGATGAAGCTCTTGGGTGGGAGCGCTGGAGGCTTCTGCTGCGAGAGCACAGTTTGGTTTGAATGTGTGTCTATCTAATAGCAGAGCTGTCACATCGCAGCTCCTTCCCGCTGTGATCCCGGGATTTGGCAGCCGCTTTCCCGACTGCAGTGAGCGCGCCTGTTTGCGGCGGTGGGTGAAGGCAGTCGCTGGGGTTCGCTGCCTTGGTGCAGTGTAAGGTGCTGAGCAAAGGTGTTATTGTGGTACCTTGGGGGGTTTGGTGGGGTTTGTGGTGGTCACTGAGGCTTGGCAGAGACCACAGGGACCTGCTTGTGGCTGGGCTGAGCTGTGCTCCTGTGCAAGCACAGCCTTGAACCGGGGGAGCTGGGAGCTGCTGGGATCTTGGGGAAGGCTGGGAAGTCGCAGGGATGGAGCCCTCAGCTCCTCACATTGCTCTGGGGCCTCTTGTCACTCCTCTTGGTGCCACTGGTGTCTGGGGTGGGATGGAGCGTGCTGGGGAGCAGCCCCTGTGCCCACCCGGCCACTCTCTGCCTCCTCTCCCAGTCCATCCACTGGTCCCAGTGGGCTGCAGCATCAGCCACTTGCTTTCAAGGGTGTCAAACCATCAGATAAATGCAAGGCTGTGGTTAATGGGTAATGTAGGCATGAGGATGTGTAAATGAACAGAATTATTCTTAATATTAATCATAGAATCACATTATGGTTTGGGTTGGAAGGGACCTTAAAGCTCATCCAGTTCCAACCTGCTGCCACAGGCAGGGACACCTTCCACTAGAGCAGCTTGCTCAAATCTGCCATTACAATTCCTGGTGGCCCACCAGGCTTTTTCCCTCCTGCTGTTTTCCTTTAGGGGAACCTCTTGTGTTTGTTTATCATCATCTTTTAAACAAAGGAGGATGTTGATCTAATTCTATCTGGAAAATAAACTGCTGATACTGGGGAAATAACAGTGGTTGTGGGGTTGGAAGATGCATCCGAATGGTACGTGTTGGCTTCCAGCTTTGGAGGTGCCGAGTCCTTTGTTTCCGTTCCTTTGGAAGTTGGGTTTATGGAGCCCCACTCAGTGGGTACCCCTGTGGAGAGGGGTCCTGCTCCTGCAGGGGCTTGCTTGGAGCAACAGAAACTTCTGTCTGAGCTATTGAGCTGCATCCTACAGAGGGGAAACCCTCTTGGGGGGAAAACTACACCCAGCCTTGAGCATCTCAGTCACAGGCATCGCTTCTGGGTTTCCAGCCATTGCTGGATAACAATGGGCTTCCCATGAGCCGTGGCGTGGCTGTGCTGAGCCATGGCATAAGCTCTTCCTCCTCCTCCTGTTCCCCAAGGCTCGGGGTCTCAGCAGGCCCTGCTGCTTTTCCAGCTCCATACGGTGGGACTTCAAGAAGAGCCTCCTGGAAAAGAGCAGGTTTGTCTCTTGGGGGTGTGAATCCCATCTTGGAGCTGCCGAAGGAGCTGCTTTTTGCCATCATTCTGGGAATGCTGCAGAAACCTCGGCAGGAATCGAAGCCGTGCAGCCAGCAGTGCCTCTGCCTTGTCACAACAGCGAGCTAACACGAGAGGAGGCTTGTCAAAGCCGAGAAACCAAAGTGCCACATGAGCACTGCGTGTGCCCCTCACTGATGATGGGCTCTGTGGCTGGTGGTCACAGCCCCGGGCTCCATCCCCAGCTGCGCAGGCTCAGGACAGTCAAGACATTTGTAGTGATGGGGCCTGAAAGGAGGAGAACATAAAGGGAAAAAGAGAAAGATGAGGTTTTTCTCCCTGGGAAGGTGCTAATGAGCTTCTTTGCATTAGCAGGGAGATGGTTTCTGTGTTAGTCAGTGGGATGAATCCATCGGGAAGCGCTTTGCTTCGCGGAGTTCAGAGCAGGGACAGAACATCTCTTTGTGTTCTCCAAGGTGTGTAGTGGTACTGCTCCTCCTGCTGCCCCAAGGGGAAAGAGCAAACCAACATCCCCCGGGTGCAAAGCTTAAGTGATGCAGAAGGAGGAGGGAACCATCTCCGGCACCGCTTTGTGCTTCCCAAGCAGGCAGCTGGGCACAGGGAACATTCCCTCTGAAGCCAGGCTTTGCCCCAGGGTGGGTTTGTGCTGGTTGTTACCCTGCAGGACCCTGCCACGCTCTGCTCCAGCCCTGGCTGTGCCTCAGTTCATCCTCCCACTGGGGCGGCTGCTGTGAATTGAAGCCATCACTTGTGACCCTGAGCCTTGATTACAGCTGCTCTGGGGGTGGAAGCAGCAGGGTATAATATAGGGCTTTGCATGAGAGGTTTGTTGCATCTCTGTTTGTTTTCTATAGTGTGTGTGCGCGCACCTTCCATCAGCACAACAGCAGCTGCTGAACTTAGCATGAGAGATGGGAAGCTTCAGTCCCAGTGTGCAAACCAACACTGGATCCAGCAGGTCCTGGGTCTCCATCCCTGTGATGCTCCAGCGCAGCCTTTGCCCTGGTACTTCCCTTTGAAGGGATGGTGCAACCTGGAGCTGCCTGAAAGCCAAGGGCTGGCTTTTATCTCAGCGGTTGGCATGGAGCATTAGCAGGGCTAATTTTCTGATGGATCCATCTGGAAAGAAGTGGGAGGGGATTTGCTGAGGCCCAAAGAAAGGAACTGAAGGGGTTTAATTCCAGTGCGTCTTCATGGAAAATTATCCTGGAACATTCGAGGGAAGGGGGTCTTGGCATCGAGCAGAGTGTTTGGTGTCTCCGTTCTCAGTCTTTGCCATGTATCATGGTCATGTGTGGGGCTGTGAGAGGGGCTGCAGCACACGGCTGGGTTTGGGGTGGTCTCTGCCATGGGTTTGTTGTACCAATGGATGTGACCAGGCTGGGACAGGAGCCCTGAGCATGGCAGGGGGATGCTTGTGCCCCAGCCTTGGGTATGTGTTTCCAGCAGCAATGTGTCTGAAATGGGCTCATTTTGCATCTCCAGCTGCTCCAACTGAATCTTAATAGGAGCCAGCAGCTGATTTCATACTTTGGTGTTTCTCACTGTGAGGAAAGCTGGGCTGAATCCACCCGGAGCAGCTTTCCTGTGATGCTTTCCATTTCTTCTCCCTGGTTTTGGGGTGCAGGCGATATGCGGGCACCGATGCCATGAGAATGAGGAGCTGCCTGAATCTGGCAGCAGCTCAGGCAGGTCCTGGAGCACTCACACAGGGAGGGCAGGAGCTTTGCTGGCCACAGGAAGCCTTGGGCCCATCCATTTATGCCATGGGTGGCTATCGGAGCATCAGCCTCCCCATGGCTGCTGGCGGTCCCTATTCCCGCTCCCAGGACGGGCTCTCCAGGGAGCAAAGACCCATTTTCCTGGGAAGCAGAGTCCTGCTTCGCTGCGAGCTGCCGCTCTCCTCCCTGGCCGAGGGACACGGCTCTGCAGGCGGCAGTGCCTGTCATTTGCATGCAGGGGCTCAGTTGCCAGGAGATGCTGCGAGCGGCGCCCGTGGCGCCTGGTGTTTTATTCATGGTCCTTTGGCTCCTGCAGTTGGAGAACCCCCTCGATGTGCTCCAGGGCTGCAGCACAGCAGCAAAGCACAAGCACCCGTGTGCTGGCGGGGGCCCGGCGGACAGCCGGCTCCATTCCTGCCTTGGAGAAAGCAACGGGGAATCGGATGAGTGTCTTCGGAGCAGGGGAGTGCTTGAGCCGCTCTTTAACTGAGCGGCATCACGACAAAGAGCCCGGTTAAGAAAGCTCTTAACCAGTTTGCAGGGTGTGAAAGTGCCTTCCCGGCTCTCGGAACGCCGGGAGCTCTCCCACCCCTTTGGTGTTTGGGAAATACCTCTGGGAATAGATGGCGTTTGATGCGGGTGTGAAATCTTGCATTGCAGCTGACAGTGAGAGTGCTGGGAATGGGGGCTTCGTGGGAGATGCTCTGGGAATGGTGCTGGTGTCTCCCAGGCTTCCTGGTGCATGCCGGCAGCTCGCATCCCCATGGGTCTGTCCAGGTCTGGGATGATTGGAATGAAAGGTGTTGATAGCTCAGGGTGTTTTCCTGCAGCAGCATTGGAAGGGATACACCCTGGAAAATCATGGGAGCTTTTGCCCTGTGGGGAGCTGGGTTTTGGTGCAGGGTGATGGACCCACTTGCTAGCATCTTCACTGCATCACCCATCACCATGGCACCACTCTGCCCGCTCTGAGGCACTTCCCCATCTCCAGGGGTGTGGGTCCATGCCCAGCTCCCTGCTTCACTCCAGTTTATCAGGCTTCTTATGGAGGACCAGGGTGAGGAGGAAGGCTGTGGGCACGCAGATGGGGTCTGTCTGTGCCTCTCTGGATGGTGCCAGGTAAGGAATTGGCTGATTTGGGTGCTGGAGCATGAGCTGCTGCGTGATGCTGGGTCTGCTCATGGTGCCGGGGCCTGGGAGGGAGCGTTTTATAGCCAATAAAACATTTAAATGGGTCTAGAGTCAGTCTAAATGCTTTGACTATTTAATGGAATACATTTGGCTTAATTTCACTTTCATCTTTGTGATAAAGCATTGAATTCAGCTGTGCAGAACTGGGCTTTCTTTGAAAGCAGAGGGGCTTATGGGGATGGGCAGGCTTTGGGGTGCTCTGCCCCCCATTAACAGGCATTCTGGGGCACCCCAGCCCCATGGCTGTCACCTTGCTCAGCCCCTGTGCAGGGGGAGGCTGAGCCCACTGGGATCTGCCTGTGCATCATCTGGAAACCACCAGCACCTTCATCCTCTTCCCTATGATCCACTTTCCTCCTTGTGTCTGCAGAGGGTGGAGATGGGGTCAGGTTGGTCCCATCTGGTCCCTTTTGTTGGGCTCTGGGATGATGGAGCGTCAGCGTGGCAAAGCGGAATGACAGCAGTCGGCTGTTCCAAAGCCTGGAACAGAGAGTGCTGGTGGAAGATCATCCCTTTGAGAGGAGGAAAAAACAGGGAAACCAATCCCACCCAAGTGGATTGGAGCTGTGTTTCTGGTGGATGGGGCCACAGCGTGGTGTGTCTGAGCAGTTATCCACTTGTCCTTGGCTGGTGATGGGGACACGCTGTTCCTATGGCAGTGAAGAATCCAGGGATCCAGGGCTTGTTAACCTGCAGAGCCTTCAGAAGCAGAATGTGGTGTTGGTGACTGAAGGATACAGTGAGCAGGGGGAGCTGGGGGGCTGCTGCCCCAAGGAAGAGGGTTGGGAAGGCACAGGGAGCTGTGGGATTCCTGCATGGGGCAACATTGGTGGTACCATGGAGACATCTGCGCCTTGGAGCATGGGATGGGCTCGGTGCTATGCAGGGATGATGCTCACCTTGCTGGGCTGCACTGCTGCTACTGGTCCAGCCTGCAGTGGAGCAGAGCCATGGCGCTGCTGCCTCCATCCAAGGGTGATGGAGCTGCCCTGCTCCCTGGCAAGGATCTCCACTCGGAGCAGTGTGACTCGTCCAGCTTTGTTTGTTTAACAGGGGCATAAAGCATTCCTAATCCTGGCTGAGCACCGAGTCCTTGCCTTGAAGGATTGAAGAACCTCTCAAAAGCAACAACAAATATCTCATCTTTATGCCTGCACTGGAAAAAAAGACTTCTCCCTGCTCATAACTCTTGTGTTAGAACGTGTGGCCCTTCGGCTTGATGCTTGTTGCCCTGGTCCATGGCTGCCTCAGGGTGCAGTAGGGATGCTCCAGGTTGGGGAAGATGCTGTTGTGACAGACATGGTGGGTCTGGGGCCAGTGCTGCCTGCAGGCAGGAAGGGAAATGTTGTCTAATAGGGGTTGTACGACCATCTGAGGATGCAGACAGTCCTTTAGTGAGCATCTGGGCAGGCTTGGCTTCATTTCGGGTGGGTTATCTCTATTTAATCCATTGAAGGGAGAGCAGCAGTGGGAGCTGGTCCCTGCTGCATCACTGCAGCCAATCCCAGCCATGGAGCCAAGCCGGGACCTCATCTGCTGGTGTCACAGGACACGTCCCCTCCTGCAGAGCTGTGACATTCCCGGCCCTGGTGTCACACCAGGGAAATGGCGGCTTTGCCTTTTCCAGCTTGGCTGGTGCAGCGTCACCACGGCAACGGCGCGGCCACCCCCCGGATCCGGATTATGGCATTAGCGCGGATGCTGGCGATGGGCACCTGCACTGGGATGTGTGCCGGGAGCTGCAGCTCCATATGGATAATGAGGCTGGACTGAAAGAGGCTCCTGATGCCGAGGTGAGCCGCTGGGGCTATCTGTTTGCTCCCAACCTTGAAACAAATCCCTGTTCATATCCTCTCTCCCCAGAGGAGCAGGAGGCTGTTGGAAGCATCCAGCCCCGCCCCCAGGAGTGAGGCCCTTGCCTTCCATGGGACAGCGATGCTGAATTTGCCCTGGATTGCCGGGATTTGCTCCCACCATTCCCTGCCAGCCCCTCCATCCCTCACTGCTTCCTCTGAGCCAGTGACTAAGGAAAACACAACTGTGTGGCTGGGGGAATGATTCAGCCCAGTTTGTTGCTGGGGGGTTCATAACAAAGACTCCAGGGACCACCTTGTTGAAGGGGGCCAGTCCTTGGATGAGCATCTTGCAACTGGGATTCAGTGTCCCAGGCGGTGCGGGGACCCCTTCCCACTGCTTGTAGGCTTTAATGTGTGTTTCCCCCCTCGGTGTTCAGCACACCGGGCTCTCGGGGGCTGCAGGGAAGCAGCCCGGTTTCCAGGGTCATTCCTGAGCGCTTTTCCCTCCTGCACCCATCCATGGCATCGCCCGGGAGCACCGGGATTGCTGCTGCTCTTGGTGTCAGCTTTTAGAGCTCAGCGCAGGCTTTGGCAGTGGCGTTGCCCGGCCCACACAGCCCCAAGCAGTGCCAGCATCAGAAGGGCCGCCAGGTCTGCTGGGATGCGGCTTTCCAGGATCCGGGATCTGAGCCCCATGGCACAGCCCGGCAGTGCTGGTCCTACAGGCTGGGCAGAGCCCTGGTGCTGCATTGTCCATGCCATGCTGCCCGAGCAGCTGGCACCATTGTGTTATGTTCTGATGTAGCCATAAGCTTTTGGGTGTTTCCATAGGGGTCCTGTGTGGTCCTCATGGATGGAAGGAGCAGGATCAGGGATGTGAAGCATCCCAAGCCATTACTTTGCTCTGTTGTATCCTTGGGCTCCCATGAGTCAGAGCTTTCCAAAGGAAAAGCGTTCCCAGGAGCTCACGCATCCCAGGTTTTCGAATGCGTGGGATTTTCTTTGTCCTCCTGGTGCCAAAGCACACGTGGTCTGGAGCCAACCCTGTGCAGCTTGAATGGTGCTGGGTCCTGAGCCCCGCAGGCTCTGCTCCTGCCCAGGGAGCCCAGCCATGGGGCCAGCAGCCCCTTCTGCAGCTCCTTCCCTAGGTCTGTCATGGTGATGTGGCTTGGGGAAACGTGGCTGATGTGATGGGACCAGAGCAGGGCTGGGAATTGCTTCCTGGTGAATCCCACTGCACTGTCTGGGAGAAAGAATGGCTCTGGAGCATCTCTGACGGGCATCCCTGTGGTATACTGCCATGGAGCATTCCTGCAGTGGTGCATCCCAGCAGAGAGCTGCAAGGATGAAAGCACCCAAAATGTGCCCACTTGATAGCCCTGGAGCATCATCTGCTGTGGGGGATGAGCATTCCATGTGCAGAGCTGGTCCTGCTGCAGTGGGGTGTGCGCCGTACCCCTGCGCATCAGAGCTTGGCGAATGGCTCCCTGCAGGGCTGGTGCTTGGCAGGTGGGATCGAGTTCCACCCCAGCTTCCTTAAACCCATCAATGTGCTGCTCTTATGAATGCGCATGAATTAAGGTGAGAAGTGCTTGACAATGCCGAAAATATCCCTGTTCCCGAGCATGCCTCCGTACCTGGAAGGTGTGCTTTTCCCTCCTGGATAATGCACACGTGAGGCCGAGCTGCTGGGAGCACCGGTGGTGCCATGGGGTGCTGCCAAGGGTGGGATTGATGCTCTGCGGGATCAGCCTGTTCTCAGCCTGGTGCTGCCTCTCACGCCTCCCGGTGCCCGGCACGGACTCACTTGGCACCAGGCGGGCGGATGATGGCTTTGGTTTCACCAGACTGGTTTGACTGAAGGGGTGGCTTTGGTGTGGAAGCATCTCCAGGACACATCCCGTACTGGTGTGAGTGTGCTGGTGCAGCAGGGTCAGTGCGTCCAATGGGCAGGAGCACGGGGTGGTGGTGCCAGTGCTGCCAGTGGCTGGGCAGGGCCGGGGGGCATTGCCACCTATGGCAAAGCAGAGCCACTGTGGTGAGTGAGGAGGAGAGGAAACCTTGGAAAACCCCATGCGGACATCGGGAAGCAGCCATGGGGCTAAGGAGGGTCCTGGGCTTGGGGAGGACGCCAAGGCTCACCATGCTTCAACTGCCGCTGCACCATGCACAGGAGCTGCTGCAGCACCACAGGAACAGGCCGGCATCAGTGAGCATCACAGGTCTGAGCACCCTAGACCTGCTCTGTGCCATTCCCAGGGTCTTCCTGGGCTTGTGCGGGCTTGAGAAGAGCCCGTGCTCGTTGTTCAGCCGCTCTCTTCTTGTCCCCTATGAAGGATTTGGGTTTACGGCACAGCGAGAGCTGCTGCCTTAGCTGCAGGTGAAGGATGTGTTGTGTGTGTGTGATACAAAGCTACAGATCCACTTGCCGCGTCTCTGGGGATTACTGCTTTCATTTCTAGGGACGGGAAGTGCTGTTTAACAGCGCTGTTTGCAATGGGGTCTGCAGGAGGTGCTGTGTTAGTGCCAGATGTTTGCTGCTGGGTTGGTAGCGCTGATGTTTCAGACCTGAGGTTTGCTTCTTTTAACTGGATTGTGAAGTCTTACCTGAAACTTTGGGCAAGTTTCCATCCCTGTGAGCGCCAGCCCTGCCACATGAAGAGGCTGTGCAGGTATAGCTCATGTTATATATACACATATATATGTATATATGTATTGTTGCATGGACTGTGCTGCACCAGGGAGCCTTGGTGGCCAGAGCTCCAGGGCCTTCCTCAGCAGCAGCGACCCCTCCGCCTGCAGGAAAGCTGTGGTTTATAGCCAGGACCACGCTGAAAGCTGGTTTTGTGGCTCCAAAGCCAAGTTATGGATAGGCCAAATGGAAAAGGTTTGGATGAAGCATAACACAAAGTTCATGTTTCCTAATTGCTCGCTTGGGGGTGACCCAGAGAAGGGATGGGCTTGCGGCTCTCTGGATCATCCCATGTCTCCAGCTGCTATGGTGGGAGCACCGGGTACAGCTGCACTTCCAACACAAGGACTGGCTCCTTTGACATTGAACTTTAAGTTATTTAAGTTGGAAAAGACCTTTAAGTTCATAAAACTGATGCAAGTCTTTATTCTCCCCCTCCAGAGTAAATAATTCCCTCTATAACAGCAATGGATGACCCATTTTTCCTCCCCGAGCCATTGGCAGGCATTGTGTTTGCTGTGAATGAGCAATGATATGGCAATAAATGCTCCATAGAGATTCCTGTCCCGTTTTGCAGCGTGGCATGTCCTTGATGAGGAAAATGAAGAGCAATGTGTGGAGCAGCACGTTGCTGGTCCTCGGTGCAGGCAGGATCTGCAGCAGGGCTCTGCCCCTTTGTCTCCAAGGATGCTTGGTTCAGAAACAGGGGTGGCTTTAAAGCATCTATTATAAAGTAGGAAATAAGAAGAGATGGAAGGTGAGGAATGTGGCCTGGAGTGGAGGGATCGTCACTCCATGGGCTCCATCCGATCCTGGTACCCAACCGCGTGCTGGGAGCTGCGAGGATGGGCTGCAGCCTTCCTCCTGACTATGGCATTTTAGTTGCTGTGGTCTCCAGGGCTGCTGCAGCACATGCTATCCTATGGCTTTTTAGTGGTGGAAAGCCCATTTTCCATGGCTGTCCATGGGGCTGGGGCACAGGCTTGCTGTGATGTGGGGATGTCTGAAGCCTCACACAGCCACATCTTCTCCTGTTGGGATGAGCCTGAGCAGCCCCATTGGGCTTGAGAGCATCGATAGCCTCATCTGCCTGTGCCTCCTGCAAGGAACCATCCCCTTGGGAGCAGCCGGGCTGGGAGGGAGGGTGTCATGGACCCAGTGCTGGATGGCTGCAGGGCACAAGAGAAGCAGAGCTTAAAGACTTACTTTAGACAGTATGATCCTAACCAGATCCTCTCAGCTCTGATCTGTCCCTAGGACAGGATTCTCTCCTCCTTGCCAGAAACCCCTTTTATTTGCAGCCCGATGTGAATTGCAGATGATAAGTCACTAACTCTCCGGTGAGTCTGCTCTAACAAGAGCCTTGGCTCTTATCTCCTGCAGGGCTGGCAGCCAGGGAGATGCTGATAGTGCTCTAATGTAGCGTACATGGTTCCTGACAAAGCCTGGCGCTGCAGACATGCCTGGGGCGTTCACTGGGTGCTGTTGGGTGCAGGGAAGGGGCTGTGCTGCCCAAGGGGCTCTGCAGGGCATGGGGGGGTCTGTGCCCATCAAACTGCACAAGGGAGGTTTAGATGGAGATGAGGAACAATTCCTCCCCCAAAGGGTGCTCCTGGAGTCACCGTCCCTGAAGTGTTCACACACCGTGGAGCCGAGGCCTCAGTGCCATGGGTCCGTGGTGGCCTTGGCACTGCTGGCGAATGGTTGGACCAGGTGAGCATGAAGGGCTGTTCCAACCCGGCTGATTCTGTGTTTTATATAGGGCAGATTGTGGCTTCTCCCGTGTTGTCTGCAGCGTGTGGGGCAGGTTGTGCCCTGGCATGGAGGAGAGGGGGGACACAGTGTGCGAGCCCTCAATAGAGGCATGTGGAGGGGACAGGGATCAGAGCGGGTCAGAGGCACCGTCTGCTGCACGGCGCTGCACTGATCTGCCTTTCCATGGGGTCTGCTGCTGAGCTGAGCAGCAAGCGCTGATACGTTAGTGCTTCCCAAAGGATCTTGGCATCCAGCACCGGTGCTTGGCTCCAGAGCGGCTCTGCCGCAGGCAGGAGCGTGTGAGTCCCAGGGGAAAACACGACACAGAAGTCGCTGTTTTTGGCTGCAGGGTGTGAATGCACGGAGCTGCCCAGGAGTCACCCGCCCTGCAGTGAGTGGTTGGGCTCTCTCCGAGAGCAGAAGGTCCATGGGATGAGGAGGAGGTGATGGGCAGGGTGTGCTGCCGGTGGCACAGGGGGACCACCAAAGATGCATCCCAGTGCCTGGGGCATCCCCCAGGGGGTCAGCATGGATGGAGCAGGACCGCATCCAGCCACACCGCTGCACAGCCCTGCACCCAGCCCGTGTCCCTGCCTGCTCTCCCTGTCCTCAGCAGCTTTCCACAGGCTCCAGCACAGTGTTGGGCCGTTTCTTCCCCTGTCTCACAGGAAATGTGCTTCTGAGATGGTTTATCCCTAAGCTGGAGGCATTGGCTGGATGTGCTCTCCATCGAGAGAGGAGATGGAGATCCATGCTGGATGCGCTGCCCCGTGGTTCAGTGATGGGCAGAGCAGCCCTGCTGTACCCCGCTTTGAAAGCTCCTGTGAAGTCCAGATGAGAGCTCAGTGCTGCTCTTAGAGCCCTGGTGTCTGCTCAGGGACGATGAAACTTAACTCTTTGTTCCCAGTTTCTGTGTGTGTCTCTGACCAGATCCGGATTTAGGAAGCACAGATCCATGGGCTGAAACTGCCTTTGCTCTCTTCCTTTTTGCTCATGTCGAGCTGCTGCCATGCTCCCAGTGCCATGTTGTTCCCAGGCTGTGGATGATGCAGAGCTGGAGGGCTGGGAAAGCTCCAGCTCCTCACCCAGAGCCTGCTCTGATGGCCCATACCCCGAGCCAGACCCCATTGCCACATCCCAGCCTCCCACACCCCGTTTGGGCACTCTGTGTGCCCGGCTTGGTTTGGTTTGGTTTGGTTGCAGTTTCCCCGATGAAAACGCAATCAGAATCACCCCGTTTGGCTGCTTTGACTTCGAGGGGCCTTTGGGAGCAAAGGGGGGGTCTCTTTGCACCCCGATCTTGGCAAAGGGCTGCGCTGTGCCTGTGCCAGGCTGCTGTGGCTGAAGGAGCCGTGGAGCCGCCGGGGCCGCATCAGCGCGTGTGTGTGTGGGGAAACTTGGGGGCTTTAATGAGCAGAGTTAATGCCGGGTCCCGCTGCTCCGAGCACGGCTCCATATTGATCCTCAATCTATTTCTGCAGCCGCTTTTGGAGGTGGTTTATTTGTCTGTCTGCTACAGCTCCGTCACCGCTGCATCCCCTTCCTCCCGGCACAGGAGCGCTTGCGCTTGCAGAGTCACAGGCTCCATGGGATTTAGATCCGAGTCCTGCCTTGCCATGGGGCCGGGGTCCCCCAGCATCCCCTCAGTGTCCCATGGCCCTGCAGCACTGCTTGTTTTCCTCTTGGCTTCCTAAAAGAGAGGATGCCCCAATCCATCACCCGGTGTGTGCCTGGGTTTCTCTTCTCTCCCCATCTCCAGGTGACCACCCCAATGGCTTGGGGAGGAGCAGGGCCATGGGGTGGTCCCTTTGCTGGTCCCCAAGTGCTGTGTGTCCTTTGCAGCCATGCCCAGAACCCCAGGGGATGCCCTGATGGATGCTCCTGGGCAGCATCACTGGAGCCAGCACCCATCAGAGGTACCAGGGAGCCAGGGTAAGGGGTTCCTCTGCTTGGAGCCTGAATGGCATCAGCGAGCAGCTTCCCATTTGTCAGCTTAATTGTGGAACTCGATGATCTTGAGGTCCTTTCCAACCCTTACTATTCTATGATTCTATGATTCTATGAAGGGAGTTAATCCATGTATCCAATTTAACCTTTAAGGCTTTAATTAATGAGTTAATGCGTGGAAAAGCTGGGCAGAGGCCGGGTTGTTGTGTGGTTGCTGACCCTGGGTTATGCTGCTGCTTTGCTGGTGTGGGCTCAGTGAATGGGATGGGCTGGGATGTGCCAATCGCTCCTGGTGTTTTTCCCTGGCACATCGGGGACCCTGTGGACCAGGGGAGTGGGGGTGTTGGGGACACCTTGATTTGGGTGGGAGCATCACCCATCACAGGATGCACATTCACTCCATTGTGGGCATCTTCTCTTCCCTTTCCACCTACAAGTAGCTGCTCTCATCCAGTCGCTGGGATGGGATCCTGCTGGGGCCGCTGCTGTGTTGTTAATGCTGCTCTTAATTGAGGACCATCTGCACTCGGTAATTTAATTTTCCCTGCATCTGCAAGGTTCCAGCTTTATTTATCCAATGACCTGAGGGTTATTTAACCCACGAGCATCATGTTCCTCCAACAGAGGCACTCCAGGCATCCCGCTGCAGCCCCTGCGAGGAGATGTTCAAACAACACAGCCAATGCCGCAGGGAAAGGGGCACATACAGACCGGCACTGCAGAGCTGGGCTGTGGGGATGGATCCCTGCCTGCCCCAGCGTGGGGGTGCTCTGCTCTGTTACCTCTGCTACGTTAAACTGTGCAGGATTAGGAACAAGCCCTGAACAACACAACCGCTGTCGTTGCCATCAGCCTGGCAGCGCATTTCACATCTGGGTGCATTGACAGCACGTCTTTTGTGTTTGGATGCTTGTTAGCAGCTCAACCCCGCAGCCGTGCCTTTGAAGGGCTGGGAGTATGGGATTGAGCAGCAGCTCCTTAAAAAGTAATGAGAATTGGAAGCTGGGAAGTCTATTAACTAAGGTGGGGGGAAGATTTGGGTGTCTGGTTGGCATGGCACTGATGGGAGCCATTGTGTGCGGCTCGAGGCAGCCCCAGCCCTTCCCACCCCTGCTCTTCCCACCTTCTCTTTGGCTTCTTCAGTGATGTTTTGCACTGTGCTCAGGCGCAGGAATGGAGCAGGGATGGAGCAGGGATGGAACACGGATGCAGGCAGGAGCTGCTGCTCCGCATGTCTCTGGCTGTGCCTCCTGCCTGCAGGAGCATCTCTGCAGTTCCTCGCCCAAGCCCTGTGGGATCCATTTCCTTCCTCCTCCTGATCCAGCAGCACCTGGGGCCACGTGCAGCCCTTAATGAGGTTTCAGCATTCCGCCTCCTCCGCAGTGTAAGTCAGTTGTAATTAGTGCGTCTCCTGCTGCTGACAGCTTTGCTGCTAATGAAGCTCCTGAAGTGGAGGTTGACGCATGAGGTGCAGCATTGGAGCTTCAGCTTCCTCAGCTGCTCAGCAGATGTTCCACTGTCATGGTCCATGCTCAGGGCCATGTTCTCCCCCCCTCCATCCTGCTCACAGTGACCAGGCACACTTGGAGCATGGCCATGGTGGGGACATGGCCACATCCCTGGGTACAGCAGCCGGCAATGAAAAGCCTCAGTGGCACCATCCTGGTGGGTGATGCTGGGTACCTGCATCCGAGGTGCCGGTGTTTGGTTCTGGGTGATGTGGGATGCACAGGGATGGCTTTTGGGGTTTGTGCTGCTGTTTGCCTGGGAGGGTTTTGGTGGCACCAGAGCTGGTGGCAAAGCCTGGCTGGGAAAGGCAGGGAGCCAAACAGGATGAGGGCATCCCTGACCATTCCATAGGGGGATAGAGCACCCCATGGGTGCTCATCACCAGAGCAGCAAACCCTGCCCCATTCTGGTGCACCATTCCCTGGCCATGTTTTCATCCCATCCTACTGATTATTGTGCTGGTTCCTGTGGATCGAAGCAGGCAAATCAATCCCTTCCCTGCTCCTTCCCCTGGGACCGCTGGATCTTTGGGATTGTGTTTGATGAATGTGGTGCAGCGCATTGGACTGGTACACAGCTCTGGGACATGGTCTGGATCCATCCCCTGCCCTTGTTAGCCAGGACAGCGCCCAGAGGCACACTGATGGGCTCCCCATCCGCACACCCCCTCTCCTCCTCCTCCTTCCCACCTTTCCTGCTGAAACCGAGCAAAAGAGGGAGGAAAAAGCCAACGTAGACACAAACCAGTGCTCGCTGGGGGGAAAAAGGCACAAACAGCAGGAAGAGGAGTTATTTTTAAGCTGCTGACTGCAGACAGAGCGCTCGGCTCTGCCTTCTGAAGGCCATTAAGCCGGGTCGCTGGTGCTCATTAAGTTATTGCCAGAGGTCTCGCAGCCCTCACCGCACCCCAGCTCAGCCGTGCAGACACGGGCAGCGAAGTACCCAAATAGAAGCAGCTCGCAGCGGGTGCAGGGGATGATCTTCGGGCTGGGCTGCAGTGAGAATGGCTCCAATAGGGGCTGGGATGAAGGGATGTGAGTTAAAGAGCAGGGAGAGGAGATGAGCCGAGGGGTTGGGGGGAAAACACTGTCTGGGATGTGGGTTTGGGTGCCTCTGTCCCCTTGGGGTCCCGCACGTGCTCACCCCTCACTGTCCTTTCTCTTCTCTCTCAGAATAAGGTGCTGACGGTGGATGGGGTGAAGGTGAAGCTGCAGGTATGTCCCCATGGTCCCAATGGGTGTTTGGGGCTGAGCAGAGCCCCTCAGCAGAGGAGCACCCCAGAAGCAGGACCCCCATCTCCTTCCTTTGCTGCTGCATCTCCCAGGGTTGTGAGCCCTTTTGGCTGCTCTGCCCCATCGGTAGGAGCCTGCTCTGGTGATGTGCAGGGGATTCCGTGTCCTCCCACAGCCAGAGCTGCTCTGACCCCCTGGGACCCCCCCGTTTCCCTGATCCCTCTGCCTAGAGCTCTATAACACCATTAGTGCTGATCCCCCCCCGCCCTCTGCAAGCGCATCGCTGCATTAAGAACTGATGGATTAAATCAGTGGGTCCCCACGCATCCATCTGCCCGATGGATTTTCCCATTAAGGAGCTCGCTGGGAGCCCTTTGCCACGCACCATTATCTCCACGCACTGAGGAGCTGGAGATGATGCTACAGCATCGATCGCACTTGTCATTTTCCTTGTTACTGGCCCTGGAAGCAATAGGATGAAGGAGCCTCTTGGGATGCACCATGGGGCTTTGGGGCTGGGTTAAGGAGGGTCCCTCGGGGCGGTACCAGGTTATGACTGATCCCTCTGCTCCATTCTGCCCTCCAGATCTGGGACACAGCGGGGCAGGAGCGCTTCCGCAGCGTCACACACGCCTACTACCGGGATGCCCATGGTAAGCACGGACCCCGCTGCTGCCCCCCGGCTCTGTGGCTCCCTCCGAGCTGCAATTCCAGGCCAGGGGAGTCGGGAATCACCGGAGTGGTTTCCCCGTGGGAAGCAGCCACCAAGGATGGAGCAGCCTCTGCGTGCCGAGGTGCAGACCCCGGGAGCCAACGCTCCCAAGGTGTATTTTACATCAGGGGCCTCGGCGATGCTGTAACACCACGTCCCCAGGCGTGACCTGCAGCAGGGCCCTGGGGACCGGTGTAGAACAGGCTCTGAGCCACAGACTCTGCTTGCCCTGGCACTAATGCACCGTCCCTGTTTCCACAGCCCTGCTCCTGCTCTACGATGTCACCAACAAAGCATCATTCGACAACATCCAGGTACAGCAGCACCCCCAGGTCCCCCTGCGATGGGCTGGGGGTGGTTGTGGGTCGGTCTGAGCTGCAGAGGGTGGTGTTGGAGGTGTGAACCGTGTCCAGAGGGGCTGTGGTTGGTGCTGAGCTCCTGTCTGATGGGGGTCTGCCCATGAGGACCCCGGGGCACAGGCAGAGAAGGTTTCCCGTCAGTAGCACATAAAAGGGGTGATGGATTCAGTGGAGCAGCAAATTAACGCTGTGCACAGCTGCGCTGGTACATGAGCATAGGCGGCTTTACTGGGCGAGAAGCTCCCTCGTCTTCCTCTGCTCCTTTGGGCCCCAATGGGTTAGGTTTGGGCACTGCATTGCCCCATCTACCCTAGTGCCAAACCCAGGCATAGGAGAGAGTCCCATCCTGCTGCGTGCCCCTCGCCCCTGCCCTTCCCGATGGCTGTTGGGGGGGTCCCTTGTGCTGCTCGAGTCCGTCCCCTCCTCACAGAGCTGATTCCCCCTCGGGTGCTTCAGGGGTGCTGGCGTTGGGACCAAAGGCTCTGTTAAACCCGGTCTTTGGTGTCCCCCCTCCTTGCGTCTGCTGGGGCCACCTCCACCAGCGCTGCAGAGCCCGGAGCAGCGAGCCCCGCACACCGGGATGGCATTGCTCCTGTCCTGGACACGTTGTACAGCGCGCGGTGAGCAGGCTCTGAGCTGGCAAATACACCCTGTGCGGGAGGTGCCACGGGGCACTGACACCCTGAGGTGTGGAGCTGTGATCCCGGGGGTCCTGCACCCCCCTGGCCACGAGTGCCTGGAGCTGGCCCTGCTCTGGAGCATCCTTCTGTTGGCAGCCCCACTCCTGCCCCCTCTCTGTGCCCACAGCCCTGTGGTGCGGGCAGGGCGCATCCTGGCACCCTGCTCCCATGCCACCAGTGCTGCGAATGCTTCCTGCCGGCTGGGATGGCCGGTGCTGGCATTGACAGCCTGAGGAGCTGGATGGCTCCGGGAGAGGTGTCTGTTACTGGGTGTAATGGAGTGTGAGTGCTGGTGGTTAATGGGGCTGGGGGGCTGCAACCAGGCAGAAAATCACTTGGAGGTTTCTCACTGCTGGGTAACATGGCCCCATCTGCAGCATCAGCTCTGCTGGCCCCATGGGGACATGTGAGTGACATCCATGGGGTACTCATAGCCCCAGCAGGGAGGAATCAGCACCCAGGGCTATTGCAAGGTGGCAGAAGGGAGCTGAGAGTGTTGTTATGAGGAACTGAGTGTCCCTTGGACCAATGCATCCATGGAGCTGAGTGCACTGAACCCGGATGGGGTGTGATGGGGACTAGGGGCTGCGTCTGCATGGGTTAGGCTCTAACCCTGGATCACCCCTCTCTTCCCTGGCTGCTGGTGCAGGATGCTGCCGGTTGAGCATCACCCATCGGTGCTGGGAGCCAGGGCACGAGCTGCAGCAGCGCTGCCCACCCAGCAAGAGGCTGCTCACACTGCGGGGTCAGGGATTAGAGGGAATCGGGGCAGGTTTGATTGGATCAGGTTGGATTTGAGCGGGGGGAAGGCGCCCCATGGCTTGAGGAGTCAGGGCCAGCCCCGTGCCAAGATGAATGCGTTGGGCACAAGGGACAGCACGTGCCGAACACGGGCACGGGGCACATCCTCCAAAAGGAGAGTTAATCTTCGCGTCTCAGCTGAGGTTTAAATCCTGCAACCACAGGGGAAGAGGCAGCTCCTCACATAGGGTGCTGCTGAACCCCTGCCTGCAGCTCCTGCCTGCAGCTCCTGCCTGCTTCACCTCCACCCTCCTCCTCCTCCTCCCGGGCTGTCGCTGACCCCCTGGCTGTGTCCCTGCAGGCCTGGCTGACAGAGATCCATGAATACGCACAGCAAGACGTGGTGCTCATGCTACTGGGAAACAAGGTGAGCGCAGCTAATGGCATCCTCTTCCTCCCATGATGGTCCTGTGATGGAGATGTGCTGCAGCCACGGGCAGGGACCCCAGGGGGGTGTAAGGGTCCATGGGGATAATGGTTGGGAAGGACAAGGACCTTCCAAATCACCCCAAATGGCTCTTTGCTGCTGCTGTTTGCAGGTGGATTCAGCCCAGGACAGAGTGGTGAAGAGGGAAGATGGAGAAAAACTAGCCAAGGTGCGTGAGGACTGCTGCAGGGGTTGGTGGTTCCGTGCTGGGATGGGGATGTGTGAGCGCACATGCAGATGTACCCCATGAAATGATTAACTGGAGACCAGCCTGGCCCAAAACACCTCTGGGAATGCTTTGCTTCCCTTGTGCTCTCCTCTTCCTCCTCATCTTCTTCCTCTACGCTTGCACTGATGTTTTGAGCTTCTTTGCCCTCAAAAGCTATTTCAAAGTTGCATAGGAGATGCCTGCGCTGCGAATCCTTGATCAGTTTTTCCTGCCCCACACGCACAGCTCCCATCCCCGGGCAGGGCATTGGCTCCTGTGACAGGAACCAGCATTGGCCGGGGCTCGGTGCAAGCTGGGAACCCTCGGGAATATCCCAGATGATGTTTCTGACCCCCCTGTGCCTTTTCCCACAGGAATACGGAGTGCCCTTCATGGAGACCAGCGCAAAAAGCGGCCTCAATGTGGAATTAGCATTCACAGCCATTGCAAAGTAAGTGGTGGCTGTGTTGGGCACTGCGGCAGGGGCTGGAACTGGATGGGCTCTAAGGTCCCTTCAACCCAAACCATTCCATGAGTCTATGAGGGAGACTGAGCCGAGTTCAGCCGCGCTGGACCAGGCAGCTCAGAACCCAACGTGGTTCCCTCTTCCCGCAGGGAACTGAAGCACAGATCCATGAAGCTGCCCAACGAGCCCAGATTCAAGCTCCACGACTACGTGAAGAAGGAAGTGCGAGGCTCGGGCTGCTGCAGGTCCTAACGCGCCCGGCGCATGTGTACAGACTCATGCAAGTGTTCGTGCGCCGCGCTCTCCCTGTGGCCAGTGTGTGCATGTCTGTCTGTCCTGTCTGTACCTGCCCGCGAGGTGAGCTGAGACACCGGGAGCCACAGGAGAAGCTCTCTGGGATGCTGAGCCATGTACCAGGCGCTGCTTCCCGAGCCCCCATCGCATCCATTGGCATTCCCGGTGTGGATGGGACGTGGGTGCTTGGGAAGGGACCGGGATGGGTGAAAAAGCCGGTCATCTCCATCCCTTCGGCAGCAGCCAGGAGCTTCTTTGACAGTAGTAAGAATCATGGTGTGACCAAGGGGAACAAACACCTTCTCCCCACTGACATCCAGGTTGGAAAAGGTCCTGAATTCCCTTTTCTTTCCTGGAATTCCGCTGTTCAGAGCCCTGGGGCACACAGGAAAGACTTGTTTGGAGGCAACCGTTTTTGTAGCTATGTCCATCTGTCCATCTTTTATGTGGTGTAAAACACAACAGAGGCTTGTCCTCTGCCCTGCAGAATAGCTTCACTGTCTGAGTAAGCCCCTGCTCCCCCGTGTGCTGTACAGAGATCTCCTGGGTGTCTCTCTGTTGGGTAAAGGCTTTGGTTCTCTCCTGCCGTTTCTAGTACTTTAGTTGAGAAGAAATCCAATGCACTGCAGCTTGTTCTGAGCGCCTTCATGTGAGTGCCATAGCGTTTTTAGACTGCAACAACGCTTTGATATCTTCAAAGTTCTCTTGGGACAGCTCTTTCTTTTAACGAAGCAAGCTGGGGGCAGTGCTGCAGGCCTGGCTTTTACAGGCTTCAGGCTCTCCTGCAGCTCCCTTCAATGGGCTCCTCACCCCTTGGGTCTGTGTCAGGCTTTTGGCTCTTTTTACTTATGAAAAGCTGCACTTCCAAGTCCAGATTTGAACCAAGTTCGGCCTCTGGCACTTCTCCTCTTTGCAAATTGCATTTCCCTGTGCTGCCCTAATGAACCATGTGAAATAACACAACCCATCCATCCCCAACACAACCCCAGCCACTCGCTGCTCGGGTGACCTTCATCAGCTTCTCCTACATGAAGCTGCTGATCTATTGTGCCCTGCCCGTGGCAGGGGGTTGGAACTGGATGAGCCTTAAGGTCCCTTCAACCCAAACCAATCCATGATTCATCTCACAGCCACCTCCGTTCTCATTCTGTTTAGCACACCCCTGTCCCCAGTGCCCCTCGTTGCACAGACACAAAGCTACAGGGAGTCTATAAGCAGTGGCACTCAGCATGCTCCCATCAGGCTGCCTGCCTTCTCGCAGGGCAGAACAGTCTTGCATCTATCTTGCTGTCTTGAAGAAGGAGCTGTCAGCTCTTAACTTCTTCTATGTGGGACCAAAACCAGTTTAAAAACTGATTTAAACAAGGGAGATGGAAATGGTACCCATTGGAGTACTTTACCTGAGCCAGCTGGGAGCTAACTGCTGCAGCAGACACATCACAACTGCGTTTGAGGGGTGAGACCTGCACCCTAAGGCAGACTCAGCCCCCAGCGCCCCCAGCCGCAGCTTCCCGCTGCAGGACTGGTCTCCCATGGGCTGGGGTTTGATTTTCCACGGGCCATTACTGCCACCAAGCGATGAGGAATCCAGCGCCGGGTGTGCTCCGGAGCAGAGCACTTGGGCGCACACACAGCTCCGGGTTCTGCTGCCTCCCGATTACAGCTTCGGTTTCATTCCTGTTAATAAAGTTTTTTAATAACCCCTCTGGCTACAAAGGGATCTGATTGTCCCATGGACACGCCTGCACTGGGGAATGCCACATAGCTCATTCCTGAGCTCATCCTGAGCAGTGAACTACCAGCACAGGCTCCAGTGCTCTGTGCTGTCTTCATCTGGCTACTGCCATTCCAAATGTTTATATAAATCCATTAGCAACAAGAAAAGGGATAAGGGGAATTGCCATCCTTTACTAGATGCAGCAGGAACACCATGACTGATGCCTGGCTGACCTGATCTTCTACAAGGTGACCTGCTCAGTAGATGGTGTCTGACCTGGACTTTGGTAAAGCCTTTGCTTCCCACAGCATTCCCCTGGAGAAACTGGCTGCTCCTGGCTTGGATGAGCATATTTGTCGCTGGGTGAAAAACTGGATGAGCCCAAAAAGTGGTGAGAATGGAGTTAAACACAGTGACTGGTCACAGTGGTGTTGCCCAGGGCTTGGTGCTGGGGACAGTTGTTTAATGTCTTAATGATCTGGATGAAGGCATCGAGCACACTGTAAGGTGCTGGAACAGGGCCAGAGAAGGGCAATGGAGCTGGAGCAGGGCCTGGAGCACAGTGTGATGGGGAATGGCTGAAGGACCTGGGGGGTTCAGATGGAGAAGGCTCGGAGGAACCTGATCACTCCCTACAACTGCCTGAGGATGGAGCCAGGAGGGGCTGGGCTTTGCTCCCAAGGGATGGGACAATAGGAAATGGCCTCAAGCTGCACCAGGGCAGGTTTAGATGGAGCTGAGGAACAATTCCTGCCCCAAAGGGTGTTCAGGCATTGGAACCGCCCACAGCAGTGCTGGAGTCACCGTCCCTGCAAGTTTACACACCGTGGAGAGGAGGCCTCAGTGCCATGGGTCAGTGGTGGCCTTGGCAGTGCTGGGTACCAATTGGACTGCATGAGCTTGAAGGTCTTGTCCAACCTAAACAATTCTGTGATTCTAATTAAAGGGCTCTGGTCTAAGCTAAGCTGCAGCACATGTATTACGATGCTCTGGTTCCCCTGAAGGTTAGAAAGCAGAGATATTCTGCCAGGTGCCCTAATGCACAGTGTAAAGTCAGTCTGGTTTTATACACCAGGGATGTGTCAATAACAGAAGCAAAACCGAGTATTTCAAAACTTTATTAAATCTTTAAGCTCTAAATTTGGCTTAAGACAGCATGAAACAATTACAAAGGCTTAAATTGACTTCAGGCTGGGTAAAGAACATCAACTGAGCACCTTATGTACCAGAAACCTCGTTAGGACTCAGGGCGCTCAGATTTACATCATTTAAATTACCTCCACACACTTGGGTCACACTGCAAACCCCTCCAGCTCCCCGCACCTCTGCTCCCACCACGCTCACCTCACGCTGCCCCACGCGGAAGGATTAAACCGACTTCAAGTTCCTTTTACTTCACCCAATTCCGCAGCGGCTCCGTTGGCCTTCAAACCCCATGGGGACCACACGGAGCAGCAGCTCCCCTGGGACAGGGCACGCACGTGGGGTGCCAGGGCCCGGCCTGCACCGTCCTGACCCCCGCCCGTGTCCTCGCCGGCGTGATCCGGCTCCCTGAGGAGAGAAGGGAGCGCGGTGAGAGCAGGCCCCACCGCTGCGCCGAACGCCCGGCCCCGCCGCTCCCTCGGGCCTCAGCCGTGCATCCTCAGCAGGGGCCGCGGCCGCCCGCCGCCCTCAGACGAGGTGTCAGAAAGGGTACATGGAGATCATCAGCGGCCCGGCCCTAGGGCCAAAGCCCCGGTAACGGCCCCGTTACCGCCCCGGCCACGTTACTGACACCACACCTCCACTCACCTCCAGACGAAGAAAGAACAAGGCACTTCTCCGCGGCACCCTTTATAGCGCTGCCCACGTCGCTATTGGTCAGGCTCCTGCCGACGAAGCCAGTCAGAAGCAGCTGGCGTGATCGCCGTCCTGCCCCTCCCCGCGCTCATTGGTCGTCGCCTTTCCTCCCTCCAATAGCACGGCGCGGCGCAGCGTGGCCCGAGGCGGTGGTCTGCCGCCGCCTGATTGGTCCCTGGAGGAGGCCGAGCCAAGCCAGTAGCAACAGTGGTTGTAGCGCAGAGTGACTGGGAGCTCGCCAATCAGCGCGGGGTCGCGAGGGATGCTGGGAGTTGTAGTCCCGGCTCCGCGGGCAGGCGCGGGCAGGCGCGGGCGCACGGACTACAGCTCCCGGGGGGCTCCGCGCGCGGGGCTTCCGGCCCGGGCGGCAGCGGAGCCGCCAGCGACGGGCAGCGGGCCTGGAGCCGCGATGTGCCGGGGCCCGGCACCGCCGCCGCGGCCGCCGCCGCTGCCAGGTACGGGCGGGGCGGGGCGGGCAGCGAGGGCCGGGGGCGCTGGACGGCGGCCGGGGGGCGGCCCCGCTGTGGGGAGGTGCCCGCGGCAGCTCGGGGCCGCTCGGTGCCTCCCCTCGGGCCGCTCGGTGCTGGGGTTCCAGCGCTGTGCTGGTGCCACCGTGGTTGTTGAGGGGCAGCGAGGAGCTGCCGCGGTGCTCGGGGCATCCCGCCCGTGCCTTGCTTGTCTTTCCCTTTGGTGTGTCCCATCGCGGGCTCGGTTTTGCCTCTTTCTGCCCCGTTACCGCCCGTGTCTCTGGTGGTTCTCTCTTGGTCTCCAGTAACGCCGTTCCCTTGTGATTCGGTGTCACCACTTGCGCAATGAGGGGTGTTTGGTGGTGGATCTCCATTGCAAGCGTGCTGGTTAGTGCTGCCCCGTTGTGCTGCCAGCCCGGAGCTGCTGCCCCGCTGAGGGACTCGCTGTCAAACCCTCTCCTCCTGTCTGACCCGTGGCTGTGACCTGAGGAGCCTGCTGTGGTGCTTGAGAGCCAGAGGTGAGGGCCGGCTTCCAGTGCAGCTTGGTTCTGAGCTCCATTGGGTCAAAGACGGGCTCTGCGGGGGGGTGTGATGAAAGCTGGTACATAAACATAGGTCAGGTTTGATATGTGTGGAACAACCCGGGTCCGGGCTATTGCACGCCCAGGGGTAACTGTGTTGTGTTGAACTCCAGCCTGGCAGCTATTTTGTCAGCTCTGACACTGCTGCCAAGCGCTTTGTTTCAATCCCAGTGCTTTAATTGTGCCTCCTGGTGCATTCCCCCCCCAGCAGTGTATTCTGTTCAGCCTGTACTAAGCACTTAGTGTTGCTGTTAAACAGCTGCTGCATTGTGGCTCCCAGCGTTTGTCTGTCAGTGACTCTTATTTACAGCCACAGCATCTGTTGGGATGAAGGGAGAGGGTTGGGTGAGTGAAGGACGGTTCCAGAAAGCCTTTGCTGAGGGCATATGGCACCAGAAACTCAAGTGCTTCATGCAGGGACCTGTCCTGGGTGTGCTGGGTCCCCCTCTGAGCCCTGGGGTCCTGGGCACTGCTGTCACAAGCCAGGCTGAGAAGGGGCGTGGTAAATCCAGCTTCGCAGCTTGGTTTGCTGCAGCAGCAGAGCACTTGTAGGTGAAGCTGCCCTGCAGAAAGGAAGGTTCCATGATGGGGGAGGTTAAACGTGACCAAGTGACTGTGGGAAAGCTAAACCAAGCTGGTGTGACCAGGGCATTCACTCAGGGAATGCAGGTGCTATCACCGGGATGGGAATTTTCACTGTGTTGATTGAAACCAAGGGGGAAAGCCCAAATCCATGGTTTTCAAGCAGTTTGGTTCCCTGTCCCAGGGGATCATAATGGGATCCTGGCCACTCCGCCGGAGAGTGGTGGGACTGAGCCACTGTGACACAAAACCCTTCCTGCTTCACTAGATACTCTGGTTACATGGACAAGTTCAGTCCGTCAGGACAAGTCCTTCCCCATTTTGATGCCTCGAAGTCCCTCATCTTCCCTTCCCTGCCTGTGCTCCTCTGCTGTGGGTGTTTTGAGGCACGCACTGACACATCCCCTCGCCCATGGGTTGGATCAGGGGCTGTAGCAGCCGCCTGGGGCGAGGGAGGTGGTGGGTGCTTGCTCACAGGGGTATGTGTCACCCTTCTTTCAAGCTCAGCAACCCTCCCAGGACAGCAGCACCCCCACTTACCCATGTTCAGCATCGGCACAGCCCCAGCTGGGAGCTGCCTCAGTGGCCTTCCTGTTTCTGATGAGGTGTGGAACTGCAGGGGCTGTCCTGGGGCTGGAGCGGGGCAGTGCCTGCTCTGGGAGAGCCTCAGCACCTTGCTCTCCTGCATGGGGTGGGTGTCCCGGCAGTACAAGTCCCCCACCATCAGTGGGGTGAGCGCTGCTCAATAGCTCTGCCTTTTTGTGGTGTTTCTTAGCTAACTTGATGGATTTCCTTGGATTGTCTCTGCAGACAAAGACTGTTTGTTGGGCTGTTTGATAGCCAGTATTAATATAGAGCCGCTTGGGAACCAGCTAAAGAGGGGGAGAGCTTCCAACTCCCTTTAAAGTGAGGATGGATTTGGTGTCCCTGGAGATCTCTGATCAGAGGACTCCATCTGTGTGTGCTGAGAGAGTGGCTGTTTGTCCTGCACTGGACTAAACTCCTCCAGCTCCGAGCAGCCAGGGAAGGCAGCGTGGAGATTGGCTGAGCTCTGGGATTTTCCAGCTGGATTTACATATCGCCCACTGCTCCGCATGCCTTTGTGTTTGCATCATGAAGAGCCGCACACACACGCACACGCACACACAGATAGCGGAAGAGACTCTCTGACCGAGGAGAAGCTGCCCACAGCTCAGGAACTCGGTCATGGTGGCATCCTGCCGGGCTCCGCCGCTCCGTGCCAGCTGGGACGGCCAAGGGTGAGTTTCCTCCCAGGAGTGGTGCTTGTCCTGGTGCTGGATGGCAGGGCTGTCTCTGCAGTGGTCCCTGGGGGCTGCAGTGCTTTAGCAGGCAGGGAAGGAGGAACTGTTCTCGCCCCTGTGGCTGGATCCTGGTGAAGAAGCAGGAGGTGTCCGAAATCCAGTGCCAGTTTAGAAGCGGGTACCTGTCGCCTGTGTTGGAGCTGTGTTGGGCTGATGTGGGGATCGTTCAGAGTGACCTTTGCAAGGATGTGTAGTGTTTGACTGTAGCAACCCAGCAAGTGATACCTGAGGTTGTTTCTGGCGGTTTCAGAAGTGGAAATCCTCAATGTTCGCTAAGCAAAGCAGCCAGGTTTGTGAGCAGAGGAGGTGTCTCCCCCTGCCTCATCCTAACTCATCCTGGTCTCAGTGCAGCTGCTAATGGTACCTTGGGGGAGTGATTTAGATCCAGCTTTCCTAGGACGGTGCTGGGTGCCTGGGACACTGAATGCTGCTTCTGTCTGAAAGCTGTCAGTAGATTTGCCACAGTGGAAGTGTCCCCCTCCACTGATGTCTTTCTGAATCCGTGCTCGTTCAGCAAAGGGCAGGAGATCGCTGCTTTGGTGGTATTTTGCCAGGGTGTTGGTCTCAGCCACAGGGGTTGGGCGCTGCTGAACCCTGGTCTGTGGCCTTATGCATGAGAAAATGCTGTAGTAGGTGAATGCTTCCAGAATTCCTGATGTGGAAGCTTCAAGTGTGGCTTTTGTGTCATGGAAACAGCATTGAACATTGGCCTCTGTTCTGACTTGAGCTTAGGCTTTGGGGGAAAAGAGGTGCTTCATTCCCCCAGAGCAATCACTTTTGGTCAGGTTACGAGCACATCTGATGCTTCAGGTTTCAACATGAGCTATTGCCAAATGCTTTTCTATCGCAAGGGCTTGTTACCCTGCAGGAAAAGCACCTGATACCAAATGATGTCCCTCTGAGCTGCATTTACACAAAGGAATGGCAGCGTTCAGACGCTGCTGAGTGTGTTCTCTCAGCTCTACAGCCAACTGAAGCACCGGTAAAAGCAGCAGCAATTACAAATACCCCTGCTCCTGTCATTGCTGACGGCTCAGTACGACTGTGGTCCTGCTTGAAGCGCCTCCCAACAGTTTGTGTGACTCTAAAGAGCAATGCAACAACTTGTAAACAATGAGGAGGCCCTTTCTGCTCCACAGGACCAAAGAGCACAGAAGTGCTCTGCTCTCTCAGTAAGCCTGAACTGCTGCTCATGTTTTATGTTCTAGTGCTGACTGCAGAGCTCAGCATCCGAGCCTGGCCTTGGAGGAGCCTCAGAACAGTGACGTCTCCTTGTGTAACAAGAGGGTAAGAAATGGGTGAGAGCATTGCTCTGCCTGCTCCCAGTTCTTCAGCACTTTGGGGAGCACACGGAGCTGACCACATCCTGCCAGCTGTTTGCCTTGCATTTTTCCATCGCTCAGCATAGCTGGATTAGGGATAACATCAAGGCCAGGTTGGACGGGGCTTGGAGCAAGCTGCTCTAGTGGAAGGCGTCCCTGCCTGTGGCAGGGGTTGGAACTGGATGAGCCTTAAGGCCTCTTCCAACCCAAACCATTCAGTGATCATTCTGTTTGCCATTCCTTGAGGTTTCTCGTACTACACTGAGCCCTTCTGAAGCAAAGACCGGGGCTGCTGCTCGCTCTTTATTCAACACCTTCACCTGCAGCCTTGACAAAGCTTACTCAGCAGTTCCTGGGGGAGCTCTTGCAGTGGCTTCTCTAAGCCGAGCAGTGACCATTGAGCTCCACCCTCTGCTTCCTGCCCTGAGAGATGTCTATCTCCAGGGTCTGCTGTGCCTCACACACATTTCTATGGCCCGTGTTTTACAGGTCAGACGGGATGCTGACAGTCCTCGTCACCGTGTTCTTTAAGCCCTGGTAATGCAGTTCACAAGCACTTAGAGTGCTGTTTCCACCCCAGACACTGACAGAGCAGGCCAGTGTGACTGTCCCGTGACTGTCTCTGTAGAAGTGTTGGCATTTGAGCTCGTGGGTCTTGTCTCATTTGTGCTTTGGTCTGAGATGTTCCCTCACAGATCACTGTGGGCCAGGAGGTCAGTTCACAGATGTAAGGGCAGCCCCTTGGTACTGCAGGACGGGGTGGACAGAGCTGCCCAGCCTGGCCTGGATTGACCAACTCTGTTACCTCCCCAGGAGCCTGGATGGATGAGAGCTTGGGATGCAGTGAGAAAGGAGTGTCCTCAGCCCCGCACCTCCTGCTCTCAGGACCTGCTTGCCGGGTCCTTGTCCCATCAAGCGGCAGGTTTCAGCTTCTGTAAGAGTGTTTCCCCAGTGATGTGCCAACACTCCCAAGTGTCACCCTTCTCGCTCTGGTGTTGTAAGAGGAACGGAAGCTTGTGTCATGGGCCATCAATCCCCAGGCTGTGAAATAAGGAAATCCACATCACCCGGAGGCTGTTCCCAGCTGGAGCGGGATAACCTCATCCCTGCCCTGCTCAGGAGGCCGACACCACACATCTCCAGCAGACACCCCTGCTGTGTGGATGATTTTGCCAACCCAGCAGCTTCCTGAGGGGTGAAGAACCTTAGAGACAGCTTCAGTGAATTGACAGAGGGAGGTGGGAAGAGGAACAAATCAGAAGTAGAACATGGTGCTGGGGTTTATGGGCTGCTGATTGTGTAAGGCAGAGATGTGGGCAAGTTTCTTAGTGAAGAGATGTTGTAACCCCAGGGAGCAGCCCCAGCACAAACCCCAGCGGTGCTGTTGTAATGCTGTGATTCCCGCATTAGGAACTGGCTCCTAGTTGGGACCAGGCAGGTTGTGATGTTTGTAGGGGGTGGGGTACTCCACTGATCCCTTCTCATGCCACGGCCCCCTCAAAGCCTTGCCCTTGATCTTGAGGTGGGTTGTAAGGATCTTTTGCTGAGCACTGGGGATAGCAAATGGAGGCTGTTTGTGCTCTGGGGCTGAGAGGAGGGAGACCACACTGGTCCTACCAGACCTCTCTTGTGGGCAAACTTCAGCACAAGCAGAGGATCAGCTGAGCCCCCTGCTCCAGAGGTGGTTCCTCTCCCTGCGATGAGGTGCAGAGATGGGGTTGGTCCTGTTGGTCTGTGCAGTGGGGAGCAAGAGCCCTGCTCTCCCAGCCCGGCAGCTGCTGGAGGCTGGGTTTTCCTTGCCTGGATTACTGAAGGAGGAATTTTAAGGCTTTTCTTCTCCCGACCTGATCCCTGTGCTGTGCAAGTACTGAAACCTCTCCCTCCCCCTCCATCTGGTTACTGTCAGGCGGGTGACTTAGCAAACAGTGGGTCCCACAGCTTCCTTTTCCAGCGTGGATTTTTCCCCTCTTTTTTACTGTCAAAACCACTGAAGTTCCATGTTAAAACAATAATAACGAGGATGAACTCCAGGCAGGGGGAGCCTGGGTCCGGTCTGGGTTCTCAGCCTGATCTCAGGACACATGGATCCACGTGTGTCAGCAGCCCTGTGCTGTTGAAGCTGCTTCAACGCTTGTGCTGTGTGCCAGGACACGAGTTCCTTCAGCAGTTCTTGTGGTTTCGGATCAATCTGAGTGTGTCCTCCCGCTGCAGGTGTCAGGGTGCTCTGCAGCCCATTTTGCTGTAACCTTAATGGGGTTCAGATGCCAACACAAGCCTCAGGGATCTGGTGAAGATGTTTGGAGGTGCTGCAGGGAATGGCATTAATGTCACCAACACCAGCTCTTGACTGCCTCCTCTTAGATAGCGGCTGGAAAAGGCTTTTCTCAGTCCCCTTTGGAAGATGTGAAGGAGCCGGTGGGCAGTGCTCTGGAGAGGGGTTTGCTCTGTTCAAATGCCTCCTGTATGTGGTGCTTGCAGAGATCTGGAATCCGATGTGCATGTGGTGGCTGGTGCTCTGCAGCCTGTCTGATAGCCCACGTTTTTTCCATTGCTCCCATTCCTTGGGTTTCTGTTTGGAGAAGACACGGAGCAGGCTCCTGCTGCTGCTTGCAGTGGTCCACAGGAGTCCAAAGACTTTCATCTTCAGGCTTTGTAGTCCAGATAACACTGTGCAGAAGATGGGAACTAAGGAGACTGATGCAGGGAGGAAGCAGAGAGCTCCAGTGGCTTGGCCGTGGTTGCAGAGGGTGAGAGCCTCAGTGGGGTTCAGATCTCATGGGGCCGCAGCCAATGTGTTACCTAAAAGCTTTGTCCATCCTCTCACCACCGCCCACCCTCCCTGTGCCTTCTGCTGTCTGTGTTCTAAGTAAAGGGATAACAGGATCCTGGTGGCCGAACTTCCCGCTTGCTGGAGCCCAGCTTTCAGCTCGGCAGGTCTCCATGATGCAGCAGCACAACACTGCTTCATTCCTGCTGTTCTTGAGACAGCTCCAACAACTCTGCTCAGCATCTCCTGAGGGATCTGGCATTTGCACACAGCCAGGACAGTGCTTGCAGACGTGTGGAAAACATTAGCCAGATCCCTGGATTTAAGATGGATTTGGGCTTGGGGTTTCTGTTTGTTTGATGGGGTTTTGGTGGGGTTTGGGTTGAGACTGTAGTGTTTTCCAAGGATTTAGCCCTGAGCAGTGATTCCCTGGACTGAGCTGCTGCCGTAGCCTGGCAGATGTCTGATACAGAACCGCAGCGAGCACCCAGAAGTGCTGTGTCAGGCAGGGCTGAGCTCTTGGCGAAGGGCAGCTCGAGCACAGCTTGAGCATTGCCTTTGCAGTGTTTGAAATGTGAGTGCAGGATGTGACCAGCCCCATGTGCAGGCTGCCTTGTGCTGGTCTGAGGGAGGAGGTGGGCATGCTCTTGGGCTGGGACTGGGAGGCCCCAGGTCAAAGCTACCTTGTGTGATCGTGTCTCTCCTTGAGCCTCAGTTTCCCTCTCTGTGAAGTGGGGAAATCCGTGGTCTCCTTTATGAAGAGCTTGGAGATTTAGGACTTGTGACCCTCGGAGAAGAGAACACCAATTGCTAGAACCGCCCCAGCCACTTCACGTCCCCACAAGTTGGAAGTGTGAGCAGCAGGAGCGCAGAAACCTGGCCTGAGTGGTTCCATCTCAGCAGGGACCAGGAGCTCCATGTTGGCCGATTGCAGCATCACCTTCTGTGGTGTCCTTTGCTGGTGGTTGGCTCTTGTCCTGCGAAAAGGGACTCGGGTTGTGTCTTAGCAAACCATTTCTGGCCTGTCTGTCCTCCTTGCAGATGTATGTGTGATCTCTTTGGCCTTTGGACTCTGATACTGACAGTGCGCAGCAAGACTTAGCTATACCTTGGAAGTACAGGGATCATTAAGCAGGACCCTTCCTGAGCACCTTATTCCTGGAGCACAGAGTCGCTCTCTGGAATGACAGATGAAGGGGCAGCTTGGGAGGAGAGCTCAGTGCCCTGCTGAACCCTTGTCTTGGATGGAACCTTCTGCTCAAGCCAGAAGCATCTCCGTCTGATGGCACAGAAGAGGTGCAGCTCCTTCCTACGGGTACCCTGGCTCAGAAGGAGACCCTTTGAGAGCATCTCATCACGTTCTCGGGGGCAACAGCAGAATTCTGTGCCCTGAAGCCAGCGGCAGCTTTCACGGGAGGTTAAACACAAACTCCATGTGTTTCTGCAGATCATTATTGTGGAATACTTGACTTTGCAAAACTGAACCCAGTCAAAACCTGTGTAAACAATGGAGGAAGGGAAATGAGCCCATCTGCTGACTGTGGGGGAGAGGGTTTCTCTTTCTGGGTGATGATCCAGACTTTGCTGCTTGTTTCTGAGCAGAAACCGGGAGCGAGATCCAGCATCACAACATCTCACTTACAAAGCAAGGTTTCTTTCATGGATTCCATGACCTCGTAGCTCAGATCATGCCGGAAAGAACTCCTTTAATGCAAATATGCCTAAGTCAAACGTGGGCTTTTTTGCTTTCTGCTAAGATCCGGCCTGGCTTTGTGTTCAGCAGCACAGCCCAGGGCTTTGAATTAAATAGCAAAACTCCCACTGTGTTCATCACAAGAACAGGATGAGGCCTGTGCTCATCACCCTCTTGAATACAAGACAGCCCTGGGGCTGCAGGGGAGGTCAGGCCTTGGTTGCCTTGGCTGGAAGTGCAGAAGGTGCTGCACAGCCTGCTCAGGAGAGGGGCTTCCTTGGAGGGATCCCGCTCTGCCCCCTTGATGGGATGTGGGGCTGCTGAGCTTCCAGGGCACCTCTTCCTTCATCAGAGTCCTTGGGGAGAGGAAGGCAGTGACAACAATCCATTAAAGCCCTGGTAACCGAATGGGATGTTTCTATCCTGCGCTCAGGAAGTGGCCTAAGTCACAAAGCTGTGGATGAACGAGCACCCTGGGCCCTGGGGTCCAGGTCAGCTCAGCTTGAGCCTCACAGTGAATGGGATAAGGGTTTTACTGGTATAGCTTTACATCCAGGGACCTTTCCTGCCCTCCATGCACTCAGCTCCTGGCACACTGAAAGATCCAGTGGGATGCTATTGTAGAGTCATCTCCTGAGCAGTCTCCTGTGATGTTGAAACAGTTGTATACTTAAAAGCAGGTGATGATTCCGGGAATTCCAGTCTTCGGGCTGTGAAGGGGTTATTTTAAAAGATAAAGGTACTTTTAGAAAACGGGAATGATTTGAGGGAACCTCACTCTGCCCTTTCCATTTGCTTCTGGAACTCCAGGTGAGTTCAGGTAAATCCTTGGACTTAATGTTACAGGAGGGCGTTCTCTGAGCACAGGAAAATACAGACAATGAGCATAACTCTTTCTTTCTTCTTCCACAGAGCAAACTTCCCATGACTAACCGATGCTGGGCTAGATTATGAGCTCAAACAAGAACACTCGCTACAATCGTTTCTCCAGTGGCACAACGAGCATCACCCCTTCCGAAAACACTAACGGGGTAAGGCTCAGTGGTGTTGCTGCTTCTTACATTACCCTTTCTTCTGAGACAATGGAGATGCCTGTTGAAAATAATGGTGTTTTCTTGCCTCTTAAAAATCCCGGTATCCGCAAATAAAAGCTGGGAATATGCGTGCACAAAGGCAGCAAGCCCTTGGGCTGTGCCGCACTGACCACACTGACCTTCGTTTTGCAATGTTTCAGGCAAGAATGGAAACAACTTTTGGGCCAGCCTACCCTCCTGTGACAACCATCACAAAGGGTGAGTGTATTCCGTGCATGGAGCTTCTCCCCAAAGCATTAGGTGTGATTCCTAACAGGTTTTTTGTTGGTTTACAACTCACAAGGCTGTTGGGAGAATCAGTGTTTCAGTACAGTCAGGTGCTGAGTGCTGGTTTCAGTATTATGCAGCCCAAGTGGTGTTTAATCATGGCATCTGATCACCAGGCATGATGTAAAGGAGCGTGCCCATGTAAGTTGGGCAGATTTAGCAGTTCCTATAGGAAGCCCCTGCTGCAGTCAGGATGGTACAACAGGGTTTGATCCAGAGCTCAGCACCAAAGCTTATTTAGCCCTGTGACTTCTCACTCAGTCCTTCCCAGCGCTGAAAATTCCCATCTCCACTCTGCCTGGCTGTGAGTCACTCTGGATGCTTGGGTGAAGCCCCCGCAGCCGTTTTTAGCTCAGACACGAGGGGGTGCAAGTGTTCCTGCTCGTTTGAAGTCCCTGAGCTTTGTTCCTCCCAGCAGGTGAAGTCTGAGCCCTGACCCTGGGGTGAACGCAGGAAGAGGTTTGGTTTCACTTCAGAATAAGCTGCATTTTGCTAGAGACAAACCATGGGCCTTGACACTGATTTATGAACATCTGCCTGAGTTAGGTGTTAGGATTGCATTGGTGCAGGGCTCTGGGCTCAAGATGGTTTAGGACTCCTGAGTACTTACAGTCACAATTATATATAAAGTCAATAACATGATCGTTATACAACTCTCTCATATTTAATTTAACATGCTTCCCTCGTGCTATAAGAATATCCAGACCTCCCTTGATCAAAGCAGATCTTGATGACTGAGATATGTGGGAGTATAAGGTTTCCTTTTAATAGTATTTTAACCTAAGGACCTGGGAGAATAGTATGTGTGCTCTTTTCTGGGCAAGCTGCCTTCAAAGGGCTGTGTGCATGTCAGCGCGCTATCAGAGATCAGGACTGTTCTGCCTGATACACCCAGGTCACGAACTGCAATTGGGGAATCCCTAATCTTTTCCTTTTCTAAGGAGCACTTACAGCTATGGAGACTGAGCTGTAGCTTGGAAATGTCACTGAGGAGCCTAAGTAAATGCCTTTTTCTCTGTTCATTTGCTTTAAAGCTGACGGGACCAACACTTTCAAACAGCACCGCCGGACACCATCCTCCTCCAGCACACTCACCTACTCCCCACGAGATGAGGACGATGGCATGGTAGGTGTTGCCAGGCAGCTGACTGGCTTAGCTGGTTATATGTCACATGAGAGAGGTCTGGTGCTCCTCTAGACTTCTCTGCCTCCCTCATCGTTCCCATGTGTTGTGTTGTACCAGAGGCAGGACTGGCCTCAGCATTTCCTGACTGCTCCCATGGTAGGTGCAGTGGGGAAGCAGAAGCTAATTCTGACCTGGGCATTAGGATGGTGCTCATTTTCAGACTGCTTGAGGATGGTATGTGGTTACAAAGCCCACAGGCCTACTTGTGAGAATGTACCTGCCTCCTGATGCAAGGGTCTTCGAGCTCAGGAGAAAGCAGAGCTGCTGTCAGGGATGTCTGAGGCTGGGCCTGGGGCAGTCAGTGTGGATCGGGGTGTGTTGGATGGACCATCCAGCAGCACAGCTGCCCCTGCAGTTATGACCAGAAAATCCATTCCTATTTCCACCTCCATATGGGGCTTCTGACCACAGAAGCAGGTTTGAAGCCGGCACAGTGGGATGTGGGTCACTACAGACTGTGCTCAGCTTCTGGGGATTAATCATCGGGGCCTTCTCACACAAACCATTCCATGTCTCACAGTATCTTTGCAGAAAAGCACTTCCCAGTTTCATATCCAGCTTTCTCATCCATCACACTCACTTCTGAGCAGCTGCTTCTGGGGGAATTCAGTGATCCCACAGGCCTCCGGGTTAGCTGCTCAAAGAGTGATTCAGTCAGCTAAATCAAGAACAGCCACAGCAAAGCACAGCTCAATGAATGGATGGGCACTTCTGAGGCCTTGCCCTTCTCCTGTCCTTAGTGCTCCAGCTACATCTCGTAACCACAAGCTCCTGTTTAGATTGAAGCATGTTAGTAGTAGACTTCAAATGAAGTAAGTAGACTAGAATAGAATCATAGAATCATAGCTTTTAGGAAGCTTCCTTCACTTTGTCAAGGAATAACCTGGGATTTCCCTTCTTCATGGCTAAATTTTCCCTTCTCCAGAAGCTGCCAAGGACTTGTCAGCCATCAGAAAGACAGCTTGAGACGAGTCAGAGCCCTCCTGCAACATCCACCACCCCTGTTTCTGTCTTTAAAGCTGCTAATGAAACCAAAAGCAGAGCAGCCTGTTCTGTATGCGAGGCAGGGGTGATTGAGTGGCTGCTCTCATCTTTCTCAAAACAGTGCCATGGCTTCCCTGCCCACTGTTCCTGTAGGGAGCAGGAGCAAGGACTGCATTAGAGCCTTCATGTGCAAGCTGCTTTTGTAGCTGATATGATGGGAGGTGCACATAAAGATCACAGCAGAATATTGGAGCCAGTGTGTCCTAATGGATGTGGAACTGACTTGATGTCCACAGTCTTGGTTGTTTACAGGGAGCTTCACCTCTGAACCAGAGGCTAGGCTGAGTTACGGGGCAGCCACAAGCTCTCCATCTTCCAGCTGAGGTTTCTCAACTCTTAACCTTGTTTGCTTGGCAGAAACAGAAGCTGCAGATACCTCGAGGGGTATTAAATGCCAGCACACACCTCTGCCATTCAGTGCTGTTTCTACAGCTCAGGTGCAGTGATCTTTCTTTGTGTAAGTGTAGTTAACACCAGCCAGGACCACAGTGTGGCACAAGCCTGTAAGGCTCTTTCTCACTCCCCTGCCTCCTGGAGGTGCTCTTAGGCTGCAGTTCCCTCCTTTCCAGCGGTGATCCACACAAGATGTTGCTCCTGATAAAGCTGCCTCCCAGGAGAGCCTCCCTGCTGCCCTGCTCTCTGTGTCACCTCCAGCCTGGGAACTCTGCACAGTCATCCTTGTTATTGCAGTGACTTCTGTTACTAGTGGAGGAAAATTGATTTACCTCATTATAACCATTCCTCCTCAAGGTTTACATGTTTGGCCAGTAAATATGCTGTCTTAAAGAGCTTTATGCTTTGGCTTCAAAGCAGCCGCAGCATTTCTGAGCTCCTAGGGTCCTGGCAGCATGAAAATGAAGCAGCAGAGCTGTGTGAGGAACCAGCAGGATCCTCTTCCGCACTCACTGCAGTGTAGTTTGTCTCTGGGGAAGGCAGCAGCCTCTGAACCTCATCTCACATCTTCCATTGCTGAATTTCCTGGCCTCTGACCTCGCTTTTGTCTGATGTTGCACACGTTCACCCAGGGGAAGCCCATGAAATGTGGCTCTGGAGGTTCAGATTGACCACGTGGGAAAACTGTTCTGCACACCAGGTAGTGCGGGAGAGGATCGCAGAATGGCAGAGGCTCATCCATGCAGCTTTCCCTGGTCCAGATGGGCAGTGCCAGGGCTGATACAAGCCAGGGCTGGGGAGAATCCCTCTTCAGTGAGCCTCAGGGCCAGTGATCTTCAGAGCTCCTTCTGCCAGCACTTCTAAGGGTTTGTGACTGATGTAGCCCACAGTCAGGCAGCCTGGGCATTGGTCATCTCTTGCTGCTGAGGGTCTGAAGCTCATGGCTTCATGCTCCCATTTCTTCATCAGCCCTTCTGATCCTTGAAGGCTTATTGCTGCTCTCTATGCTCTTCCCAGCGTGCCAGCAGCATCTCTTCCAGAGTAGCCCAGCTGTGCCTGTGCTGTGCTAGACCTCAAGTCCAGTCACCCCATGGGCTGAAGACTCTCCAGCTTCACTTTGACACCGAATCACATCTTGGCTACGTGCTGCTGGTGGATATTCCACCCTTCGCGATGTGCTGCTGGTTAATATTCCAGCAGCAGCGTTCCCTCCAAGCCAATCCCAAGGCTGCTGTAACCAATGGGATAGTCCTTGATTGGTGCATGCAGTGTCCACTGAGCTGTCCCCTCCCGAGCAGGAAGCGACAAAGCCAGTCTGCACTGAATTCAATAGAAGGAAGTCTCCACACTTACGCAAAGCAATTTGGCAGAGCTAGATAGCGAGTGAAACAACAAGTGCTGCTGCAGAGATTAGAGGCATTGCAGAAGCTGGTGCTGTCTCTGGGGGAGATTTACAAAGCTTTCCATGAAGGATTAATTCTTCCAAGGCATTGCTTTGCTGGTGCACACGGTAAGTATGCAGAGGAACGCACCTTTGAGAAAGTTACGTGCTTGGAATCCAGTTGTCAGCTTGGTTTAGTAGGTTCGACCTGACTGATGCTCGTCCTGTCTTGGAGCATGGAGCAGCATTCCAGCTCCCGGGAAGGGCAGGCAGCAGTGAGATATGCAGCTTCTGGGGGTCACTGAGTTTTGTGGCGGGGGACACTGAACTTGAAGTCTGTGCAGAGGGAATTGGAGCAAGGGAAGGATTTTCTAACCGAAGCTGGTTTTCCTCTCGTTGAAGCCTCCCATCAGCACTCCACGCCGCTCCGACTCCGCTATCTCCGTCCGTTCATTGCACTCCGAGTCCAACATGTCCTTGCGCTCCACGTTTTCACTCCATGAGGAAGAGGAGGAGCCAGTAGGTATTTGGGGTTGCCTGGAGGAGCTGTATTAGGAAGTTCAGTGTCAAAAGAGTAACTTTGTGGACTCTTGTGAGTACCTGGAGCTGTGGTGGGCAGGTTTTTGGGCATGGCTGGCTGGCAGGACTCCTGGTGTTAATTTTGTTTCCACCACTGACTTCTACAAGTTTCTCTGCCTCCTTGTGCACCGTTTCCCTGTCTGTAAAGAGAGGACAATGGTGAGAGTTTTCTGCTTCTTGGAACAACTGTAAGTCTTTGCAAAGTCATGTGGGCCTCCCTGGCTCTGCTGCACAGCAGTAGGGGTTGCACGTCTTTAGGCTGGTGGTCTAGCCCCAGGCAGTGAGGCTAATACAATTCCCTCCCTGATTCAGAGCCCCATCCTGCATTAGGGCCTTGTGGCACCCCGCTGATTGATTGTAAGCCCCAGGGTGGAATTGTCCACATTGATTCTTGTTGGGGGAGAGCACTGGTAAGCTGAGCTTAGTAACTAACCCCACACTGGATGCATAAAAGACCAGGCAGCATTTTGTTGCTGATCTGGGATAAAAGTGTGTTTCATATTTAGGAACCCAGGGGGTTGTGTTTGCATTTCTGAGGGAACACAGGATGAAAGGGCAGCCCGAGCTGCAGTGATTGATCTGAAAAGCTCTGGAATGTGAAACTCTGCTCTGGTGAGGAGGGGGGAGCTGTGCTGCTGCGGGAGGACATTGCTCAGAGCTCCAGCAGCCTTAGCTGGTGAACAGAACTGGAGAGATGGGCCCGTGGCAGCAGAAATGGTGTTGTTTCTGCTTCCTAAGGGAGTGAAAGAACCTTTCCTTCAGGATGTTTTGAAAACACCGAGGGACAAGCTGGTTTGAAATTGCTTTTAAACTTCAGGCTTAGTGCAGGGGATGTTTTTGAGAGCGCTCTGTTCAGTCCGACCAAGCAAAAAGTACAGACAGTGAAGCTCATGCAGTTCTGGTGACTGGAGTCACTCTGGGAAAGAACCTGTTCCTGACTGGGTCCTGATCCGACCAGATGCTGGTGGCCCTCGGTTTGTGATGAGCTGAGGGTCTCCAGCCATTCCCAAGTGCATTCCTCCCTACCATGTACACACTGGAGATCAGCAGATCCAGTCCTTCGTGTTCCCTGTGCCCCAGGAGTTGGTTTGTTCTTTCTGCAGAGCTGGAGGCTCTAACCCTCTGCTCTCTGTGTCCCTTTCTTTCCTCTGCAGGAGCCACTGGTGTTTGCTGAACAGCCATCCGTGAAGCTGTGCTGCCAGCTCTGCTGTAGTGTGTTTAAGGATCCGGTCATCACAACCTGTGGGGTAAGGCAGCGCTCTTCCAAATCACAAGTGTGGGCTCCACGGATGTGCGAGCTACAGCCAAGCCCTGACTGTCCCCAGTGATTGTCCCTGATCACTGTCAGCCTGAGTGAGCAAAGACAAGGCAGCTCCTGACCAGGGAGCCAGGCCAGTGCAGGAGCAGAGATGCTGAACCAGCCTGCAGTGGGGTGTGTGGGGCGCTCAGCACTTATCCACAGAGGCCTGGGATAAGCTTAAAATGGGGCAGCTTTTCCCAGGAGAGCTGGCACCATTCAAGCCCCGTTGTGTGGCTTCAGTGAAGTCTGAACCTCCCCATTCCCTGAAGGGCTCTGCGGGGTGCTGCTGCCTCCTGAGCACCCCGGGAAGGGCTGTGCTTCAGTTCTGAAGTGTCCTTCTTATAAAACAAGAATGGCTTGAAGCTTCATTTAGTTAATGCTTGCAGAGGGATTTGAGATCCTCTAATGGAAGGCACAGTGTTATGAATATTCTTCTGTGTTCCATTTTACTGGGATTTAATAGAAACTGTATATTATTATGTTTCTGTGGTACGTGTGGAGAAAGATGACTTTATGACAGGCTCTCTAATGCTTCTGACATGCTTCCGGTTGTTGGGATGGAGCTGCAGCAACAAAAGCAGAGAGCAGGATGATTTATTGCAGCGGGGGTGCTATCCCCAAAGGTGCTGGAAGTGGGTGCAGATTCACTGCACCATTCAGTAAGCAGCAGTTCATGGAGACACTGAGATTTACTGGTTAATATGGAAACAAAAACCTGGTGCAGGAAGCAGCCTGGCTTCACTTGTAGCCCTGGTTTGGCAGCTCCAGAGGGAGCATCATGCAGCTGTGCAGGGCAGGAAGAGGCTGCGTGAGCAGGGCAGCAGATAACAGCTCTGAGGAGTGACTTGCAGCCTCTCCAGTGCTGCTGCCAAGCAGGGGAATGGGCTGAGGAGGCTCCAGGGAACCCTGGGGCAAGTTCAGGACCAGTGAAATCCTGCTGCATTTTAGCCTTTTTTCCTTCGTTCATATCCATTAGCATGTTGGATTCTGTTTGCTGCTTTATCAAGTTCAGTTGTTTCTGTACATTTCTGCTGTAAGAATAGGGAGAGAGATATTTAAAGTGGCCAAATTTACTGTGCATTCAATGGGCTTACAAACCAGCTGTCCCATCCACCTGACAGCAGGACCTCAAAAGAGCTACCGGGCGGTGTATGTGATGGGTTGACTGGCCAAGGACAGTGGGAGGCCAGACTGGCTCTTGCTCTTCCTCTTAAGGACTGCTCAGGGACATGAGAGGAATGACAGGGACTAAAGTGAAGTAGAGAAACCCCATGCAGACTTGGAGGGTAGGAGTATCAGTGTGGCTGATATGCTTTGGCTTGCCTCATGATCACAGCCTGATCCTGAACAGGGCAGAACCCTCAAAGCTTCAAGTGTAATACCTGCTGACAGGTATTAAGTTCAGGAACAGGACCCGTGTTGCACCCTGAGCTGCAGGAGCAAGCAGCTGGGGTTTGCCCTGTGGTGCAGACACAAGAGCACACTGAGCTATAAGCAGGTAGAGCATCTGCCGAGCCCCTGAGCCACAGGCTTTGATGTTTGCCACCTTTCCCATCATTCGCCACAGGGAATCATTTGTCCGATGTTGTTTATGCTGACGCTGCTGTTCCTCTTTGTCTCCGCAGCACACGTTTTGTAGGAGATGTGCCTTAACATCTGGTGAGTACAGAACTGCTCGTGTGTGATGCAGCCAAAAGCTGTCGTGTTCTGGTCTGTGCGGTTTCACTTAGAGACCTGCAGAAAGACGTCTGAAGGGCTTGAAACAAGCTGCCAGTCAGAGGCTGCCTCTGCAGCAGTGAGGGGCTGGGGCAGGGTGGCTGTGCAGCTCCGAGCTCTCATGGTACATGCTATTAACATGGCACCAGAGGGCTGGGCACAGGATGTTCTCAAATCCTGGAATATGCGATGGATAATCCCAGGATAATGCATATCTCGCCAGGGCTGACCCACTGACTGCAGACAGAAAGCTTTTCTGTGGCTGCCTGAGGAACAGGGGGGCTCTGTTTGACAGAGACCCATCAAAGCCCTTCCTCCCCAATCCCGTAGTGCTGAGCCCCTGCACAGCAGCACTTGGAGCTGCTTTAGCTCACCCAGCTCTTCCAGAAACCTGATGGAGCCCAATGTCTGGCTGCTGGCCTGGCCTAACCACCTCCTGCTTGGTTTGGACTCTGCAGCTCTTCCTACCTTAAGGTGTTCATCTTTCACATGGGAGGGGTCCTCCTGGTTTCCATGCTAATCCCTTGTCACCGTGTCCTGCTACATCTATCTCAAACAACAGATCTGTAGCAGAAGGCTTTGTAGTTGCAATCCTGGGTTATTCAGTTTTGCTCCTGCCCTCAAAGCTCATGTCTTTGCTTAGTGCAACATCCCTGGCCTGCAGTGCTGTGCCGAGCTGGGTTATGTACGGGGCATCTCTTGGTCTGTGGTCACTGTGAACACTCACGCTTCAGCAAGCACAAGGTAGTCTGAATTAGCGTCACCTTTCATTGGCTATTAGCTCAAATGATCCTGGCTTAACATAAATAACTTTTCACCAAGCCCCAGGACAACCCCAAAGTAGTGGCTTGTAGACCTTGAGTGAATACTCATGGCTTGTTCCATTGCCCCCATCTGGGAGCTGGCTCTGTTGGCCAGAGGAGGCTCAGAGCTGTGTGAAATGCTCCTGCAGCGGCTCAGTCCTTGCTGATGTCTCTTTTGCTCCCGTGCCCGGCAGAGAAGTGCCCGGTGGACAATGCCAAGCTGACCGTGGTGGTGAACAACATCGCGGTGGCCGAGCAGATCGGGGAGCTCTTCATTCACTGCAAGTACGGGTGCCGGCCCGCGGCCAGCAGCAAGCCCGCAGCCTTCGAGGTGGATCCCCGCGGCTGTCCCTTCACAATCAAACTCAGCGCCAGGAAGTAAGTGCTTCTCACCGGTGTGCTCCACCACCAGCAACCTGCTGTCCTGTCTGAGCTGCTCTGTGCCTGCTGGAGCGTGCAGGGCTGTGAGGGTGGGCAGGACTTGAGGGCGCTGTGTCTCCGTTTTAGGATGATGGCATAAGGACTGGTCTCAGGAGAGGTTTCTGCTCCCACTTCAGTGTCTCAACATTATAGAATCATATTGGTTGGAAAAGACCTTTGAGATCATGAAGTCCAACCTTTAGTCCAGGACTGCCAAGTCCACCACTAACCCGTGTCATCAGGACAAGGGATGCACTGTAAAAGCAGCCAGCTCACATCTAGGTTGAAACACTGTGGTTATGGTCAAGCAGAGACCTTGGGATTCTTTCTGTGTGAGGAATTATTCTACTTATATCCTAATAACCTGGAATCTATCTTCCTCCCCATCCCAAATGTGTTCATTGCCTTCCCTATCCCCTGCCCATTGCCTGTTAATAGCTGCCTGAGGGCTCGGCCCATCAGCTGCAGAAGTAGATGTTTCCTGTGTAAATGTGGCCTGTTATTACTTTCATCTTACTGTCCAAATAAGAATTTAAAGCTGTAATTGCAGTCTTGGAGCAGAGGCTTTCCATCACCTGACAGTCTCACAGGGCTCTTTGCTCCTTTCCTGATAATTTCTGTTGTTTCCATTAAGTTTTGCTTATTGCTGATTCTCCCTACTTTGGCTTCTCTCCATGGGCAGAGATCATGAAAGCAGCTGTGACTACAGGCCCGTTCGCTGCCCCAATAACCCCAGCTGCCCCCCGCTCCTCAAAATGAACCTGGAGGCACATCTGAAAGAGTGTGAGCACATCAAGTGTCCCCACTCCAAGTACGGGTAAGGAGCTGATGCTTTTTAGTGGCAAAAATTCACCAAGCTCATTTCTGAGCTGCATTTTGGCTACCACAGCCTTGGGGTAGCCCCATGGGCTCTGAGCAGCTCTGTCCAGTGCTGTGCAATGGCCTAAGACTGAAACCAAGCTTGCAGGGCTTAGAAGGCAGCCCCAAGGCTCTTGTTGGGAACAGGCAGGTCACTGCCTAGATGTAAGCCCTGCTGTTGAGGTGAGGAGGAGGAGGGTGAGGTGTGTAGGGAGGAGAATCAGCTGGAGGAGAGTCAGTGGATGTAGCCATGGCCACACAGCGAGGAGAATGAGTATTGAGTAATTCAAGCATCCTGGCAGTGTCTTTAAGTCAGACCTCCCAGGGCAAGGGAAGTGCTGATCAGGGTTGATTCTCACCCAAGCAGGAGTGCAGCCTAGGCTGAGGGCTCCTTGCAGGATGCACGGTTCAAGTTACTGTTGCAGGAAGAGATGTCTTGGCAGAAGCAAGACCTCTTGGCACGGACAAGTCCTGACAGTGCAGCCGTGATTCGTTGCCATGCTGCAGGCCCAAGGCAGCATCTGCTGAGGTTGGCTGCTGTTTTATCCATTGGTTTTGGTGGCTCTAGATGGGCTCCTGGTGAGCACACAAACCAACACCACATTCTGTTTCTTGCCAAGATCTGGTTTTCCTTGCAGACAGTTCAGTTTGAGGCCAATGTCCTGGTGGGTATTATGGAAGCTGCTTGGCCTCTGTGCTGCCCTGCAGTGTCTACACCCATCCGGATGGTGAACTGCAGTTCCACTGCTCCTGGTAGGAGGAGCAGAGCAGGTAGAGGCCCACCACAGGATTCAGACCTTCTGAGGAGCCAGCTGAGCAAGACCTGCAGTGTGAGCCCTGCTCCAGCCGGTGTCTGCCTTCCCCTTTAGGTGTACATTCATAGGAAATCAAGACACTTACGAGACTCACTTGGAGACGTGCAAGTTTGAGGGTCTGAAGGAGTTCCTGCAGCAGACAGATGACCGCTTCCATGAGATGCAGGTGGCAATGGCTCAGAAGGACCAGGAAATCGCCTTCCTGCGCTCCATGCTGGGAAAGCTCTCGGAGAAGATCGATCAGCTGGAGAAGAACCTGGAGCTCAAGTTTGGTGAGCCTGCACCGGATGAGCTCTGTGGTCAGAGCTGTAGGGACAGGGCAGCTCTTTGTTGGGTGGTGCATTATAGGATTCATTCCCTGTTTGAAGCTGGTGCTGAGCAGCTTTCAGGAGGCTCAGATATTCCTTGCAGAGGAACAAATAGGAGTTCCATTGACTTCTCTGCTGCCAGAACATCATAGGACCTGTTCATCTCTTGTAGATGTGCTGGACGAGAACCAGAGCAAGCTGAGCGAGGACCTGATGGAATTCCGCAGGGATGCCTCCATGCTGAACGTGAGGAGGGGCTGGGCCCTGGGGTGCGGTAGGGATCACATGCAGTTACCTGGCTCTGCTGCTGGTTAGGCCTCTCCTGCAGTGGGGAATCTTCGTTGTTCCCTGCTTCAGCCAGGAGACACCCTTCTGCTCCAAAGCCTGGTACCTTTTATACTGGCCAGGGGCAGTATCCCCTTCTCCCTGCCTGCAGAGAAAGCAGGAAGATAAGCAGGTCCCTGCTAACAAGGTGGGAGTGAGAGCTGTCGCATCATTGCAGACATCATTCAAGCACTGCTGTTGGATAGACATTCCTCCCTAGTTCAGGCAGGCTGCATCCCACTGGATGTACTGATTAGGAGGAGCTCGCCCTGCTTTGACTATGTAAACTAATGAAGAGGAGCCCCATGGACGCAGTAGGGCTCCTTTTTGTAGTCTCCTTCATGGACTGTGGAGGAGACTACACATGGAGGAGACTACAAAGAGATCTTCTAATTCTTCTCCCGCAAGATGGGCTTCGTGAGCCCAGCTGAGCAAGCAGTCCCATAACCAGATTATTTTTAGCAGTTCGGTAAATGGCAAAGCAAGGACGGTGAATTCTGAAAGGTATTTCTGTGCCTGCCTGAATCCTGAGGAGTTCAGTACAGGTCTGAGATGCTGTCAGAGCCCTGTGGCCTCTGGAGGGAGGTGGCGGAGGGATGTACACCTCCCTCCTAGAGAGGAGACCTCCAGTTAGAGACCTGTCCAAAGGCAGGAGTGGTTTTAGAGTGGAGGAGATAGTCCTAAGGCCATGCCCAGGAGGCCTGCAGCTCATGCAGCTTGTTCTGTTTCACAGGATGAGCTCTCCCACATTAATGCTCGACTCAACATGGGCATCCTTGGATGTGAGTATCAAGTTTTCTTCCTCTCAGGCTGGGTTTGGGGTGGTGGCCCAGTGACTCCTTTTTAGGCCAGGCCACAGATATGCAGAGTTGTCTCTGGGTGCAGAAGCAATTTGTTTCCTGCGGGAGGAAGACACTGGTGGGGGAGTTTGCCAGAAGCACTGGCCAAGGGGAGCTCACAGTGCTGCAGGGTTCTTAGCTGCTGAGGAGATGTCAGGTGGACTCTGCATCTCTGGCCTCCCTAGATCCAAACCAGGAGCTGCTTTAGGGACATGAGTGCTGGGGCTCAAAGCAATAATATAGTGATGAGCTGTAAGGGTGGGATATGAGACCTTCCAACCAGCTTGGGAGGTTCCTTCTGGCCTGCAGCAAGGAGCTGCTGGGCCAGTGCAGGGAGCTCTGTCCCCTCCAAAAGCACCATGCCCAGGCACAGCCCTGTCCCACCTCTGACCTGCCCTCTTGTTTCTGCAGCCTATGATCCTCAGCAGATCTTCAAGTGCAAGGGAACCTTTGTGGGCCATCAGGGCCCTGTCTGGTGTTTATGCGTTTACTCCATAGGAGACCTGCTCTTCAGTGGCTCTTCAGACAAAACCATTAAGGTAAGAGCTCGCATCTTCTGTGTATCTGCTGCCTTGGAAACATGCTTCAGGTGGGACAGAAGCTGAGCTGCAGTTTGGGGGTGAAGGTGCCACTTCCCAGAGTTTCTCCCAGCAAATCTCAATGGTTCTTTGCAGTTCAATTGGACAGAATTCTCTGCAGGGTGACACTATGTGATTAGTCTCCAACTGTGGAGAGACAAATGGTGGCTTCTGCAAAGGCTGATTAGAATCTCATCCCTGCTGCTGCTGGCTTTGCTTTATGTGGTGTTTAGAGCATTCCAGCTTATTTCAGCTTCTGGTTTTATTTCCCCTTGTTCTAAAAAGTCATCAGAGAAAACAGCCAATTCCCTGCTCAGATATGTCCCTTCTCCATTTTATGGCGTGTTTGTTTTCCTTTGTCCTGTTTTCAGTAACTCAAACTGACAGCCCTGAGCTAAACAACAGCTCCCAGTGTCACTGGGGGGGCTGCTGGGGGCTGCTGGCTGGGCTGGGGAGCCACTCAGGCTGCCCTGCCAGGAGCAGGGCTTGGGTTTGGTTTCTTCGAGCAATAGCAAGAACCACATGGAAGAAAGTGGCCATTGATGTATTTAATCGATAGAAATCAGCTTTCTCCACTGTCCTGGCTGCTCTGGGCACCACATCCCTCTCTTTGAGACAGTGGTGTGAGCTCAGTGGGGAAACCTTTGCAGTGGCAGAGGCTGTGATGTGCCATTGGAGCCCTAAGACAGGGTGTGAGTTGCTGAAGCAGGAGCCCTAAGACAGGGTGTGAGTTGCTGAAGCAGGAGCCCTAAGACAGGGTGTGAGTTGCTGAAGCAGGAGCCCAAGAGCTGCCTTGTGTTGGGCTGGGAAAGGCAGAGCTGCTGTTTGCTGCTGTCCAGTGTCTCACTGACTTCAACCTGACCCTTTGCAGTACATTTCCTTCCCTAGTCAGGCTTATCTGTGCCTGGGAGCCCAGCAGGCAGGTGCCTGGTGACAGCCTGTTTCCTCCTTTTGCTGCCTTTGTGGCTTTGCTGACGTCCTGCCCTGGTCCCAGCTGCTTGGCCTGCTGGTGTGTGACCCTCTGCTCGCTTGTGTTTCCTGTTAGGTGTGGGATACCTGTACCACATACAAGTGCCAAAAGACCTTGGAGGGTCATGATGGAATTGTACTGGCTCTCTGCATCCAGGGGTGAGTGGAGAGGGACACCTGCCCCTGCAGAGAGAGGGGGGAGAGCCCTGGGGTTCCTAAGCATGGCCTTATAATTCCCATCCTCTGTCCTGCACGTGCCAAGATTGTGAATGTGAGGCACATCTTGCCTCTTTGCTCTTTAAAATTGACAGTGTGCATCTCTTTGGCCTTCCTTTCTGTCCTGGCTCCTTCCCTGCTCACCAGAGGGGAGCCTGGCCTCCTGCTCAAAGGGCCTGGCTTCCCCATGAGACTTGGGCTCTGCTCCTGTGGTTGATGTGTTGAGTCCTGGCCCAGTGAGGCTGTGGGACTGCAGCTTCTGGCCCAGCACAGTGCTGGGAACCCCCCTGGCAGCACATTGCTGTCCCTCACTGACCTCCCTTTGTTCTCTGGTCCATTACAGGAACAAGCTGTACAGTGGCTCTGCTGATTGCACCATCATTGTGAGTACCCAGGACCCCTGCTCTGCTCTGGGATGTGAGTTCCACAGCCCAGCCCCAGGCTGTTGTAGGGCAGGGACCTGCATCCTTTTTTCTCTAAGGCTCTTCAGCTGCCGGTGGTGTAGGACTGATAACCCTGTGTGTGCTTTACACCCTGCCTTCAGCCACCTTGCTCCTGGGTTGGATTTGGCTGTTTCCTGCAGTGTTTCCCACTCGCTGCTCCTGCATGGGGAGCAGGAGGCTGGTGCTGAGCTGGGGCAGGGTGGTCAGTCCTCAGCAGGCTCATACAAGTGCCCTCTCCTGTGTGTGATTCCCTGCCTGCAGACGCAAAGGGAAAGGGCTCCAGCACAAGGGGCCTGGCCCTCATGGTCGTTCTTCTTCTTTGCAGGTGTGGGACATTCAGAACCTGCAGAAGGTGAACACGATTCGAGCGCACGACAATCCTGTTTGCACTTTGGTCTCCTCACACAACATGCTGTTCAGTGGCTCTCTCAAAGCCATCAAGGTAAAGCTCTGGGGTGGTCTGGTTGGGGACCAGTGGTACATTGGCAGGCAGCAGGGTCCAAACAGGAAGAAAGCGGCACTTTGGTGTGTAGGTGACCTTGTTATTAGTCTATCTGAGCCGCACAGAGCAGCCCAGCTCCCAGAGCAGCCAGCACTGCAGAGGTTTAGCCCTTGCTCTGCTGAGGTCAAAGATGTTCTGGGACTTGGCTGAAAACCACCGTTTTCCTTCAAACTCCATGAACCTGAGGCTGCAAGGGGAATATCTTGGCAGTTCCTGAGTGTGTGTGTCCTTAGGCCCCCAGGAGACCTTACTCAGACCATTGGGAATTGTGCCTGCGGTCCAGAATTGGCTGGGGATCCAGGCTCTCTGTTTTGAAACCCCCTCCAGAGGATCATGAATCTGCATTCTTTACCTAAAGCATGCAGAAATCAGGGAACAGCTTTGCAAGCTGCCCTTTAAAGCCTTGGCTGGATTCCCGTGGTTCTGCTTCCAGCTCCTGGTGTGAGGCTTATGGGACCGTCCCTCTGTAGGAAGGCACATGCTCTTTTCTTCATCTGAGGCCTCAGCTCCTCAGGCTGGAGGAGCAATGAGACAGCTCTGAGCAGAAGGAGAACTTGGGGCCTTTTCTTTTGTTATCCTCAGCCACTTTCTGCCAGAGGAGCTGAGCAGCTCTGCTCGGAATGGGGGGTGAGCTCTGCTGGTACCAGTGGGCTGCGGGTTTCAAGCATCGTTTTCCAGGAGCTGTGGGAATGGAGCTTTGGACAGGCTGGGAGTGTAATCCATCGCAGTTCTTTACTGTAGGTTTGGTTTAGGGTTCTCTGCTAGGGAAGGGCTGCAGCCAGTGATAGTGCAGAGCTGGCTCTCCCACCCCCTTAGGAACATGCTTATTCAGCACAGTGATTGTGTGGTTTATCTGCAAGGCAGTGGGTTCAGGCAATTCCCACCAGGCAGGAGAACCAGCACAAGGTTCCCCATAGTGAGCTTAGGGCTTTGTGCTGGCTCGGTTGGGGTGGGCAGTGCTGGGGGCTGCCCCAGTCCCACTGAGAGCCTCCTCCACGTCTGTGTGTCTGTCTGTGCTTGCTGCAGGTCTGGGATATTGTAGGTACCGAGCTGAAGCTGAAGAAGGAGCTGACAGGCCTCAACCACTGGGTGCGGGCGCTGGTGGCTTCCCAGAACTATCTCTACAGTGGATCCTACCAAACGATCAAGGTGGGACCCTGAGGCTGGTGCCAGCTGTAAATCGGGTTTGGTGCCATCCAGGACGGGGCTGTGTGCGCAGGCACGCACAGAGGGTGTGCAGTCTCACAGCTTCCTCAGCCCTGATGTTCAAAGCTGGGCCACTAAAGAAGATAACAGGACTTTGCTCATCAGTACTGAACATTCCCAGCTGGATACACCTGTGATCTGGGCACACAGGGAGCCAGGCTGACTCAGTGCTGCAGAGTAGCTTCAAGGGAGCTCTGTCCTGGAAAAGGGTCCCTGCATGGGTCTCATCCTGCCTCTGCTCTGGCTTCTCTTTCAGATCTGGGACATCCGCAACCTGGAGTGTGTCCATGTGCTGCAGACATCAGGAGGCAGCGTCTACTCCATCGCTGTGACAAACCACCACATTGTGTGTGGCACCTACGAGAACCTCATCCACGTAAGGGCTGTGGGGTTGGAGGCATTGCTTGGCTGGAGGCTGGGCAAGGAAATGGGTGCTTGTCTCTGCCTGTCCTCTCTATGGCACAGCGCCCACCCTAAAGATGTGCACGGAGGTGGAAACACCTCTGGGAGGAGAAGCTGGTGGCCTGCAGCCTGCTGCAACCTCCAGGCCGTGCTCTTGTCTCACAGGTCTGGGATATAGAGACAAAGGAGCAGGTCCGCACGCTGACCGGGCACGTGGGGACAGTCTATGCCCTCGCTGTCATCTCCACACCGGATCAAACCAAAGTCTTCAGTGCATCGTACGACCGGTCTCTAAGGGTACGTGGCCAGGGCTGTGCAGCTGCATCTGCAGCAGCAGCCTTGAAAAGGAAGGTTGGGGCATCCTCATCCCTTCATCCTCATCCCTTCATCCTCACCCCTACATCCTCACCCCTACATCCTCACCCCTACATCCTCACCCCTACATCCTCACCCCTACATCCTCACCCCTACATCCTCATCCCTTCATCCTCACCCCTGCATGCTTCATGTCACTGGTGCAACACAGCATCTCCCATCCCTCCTGGTGCTCAGGGTTCTGTCAGAGCCCTGTGCCACTCTCTTGGCTCACACCTCCTGTGTCCCCATAGGTGTGGAGCATGGACAACATGATCTGTACCCAGACGCTGCTGCGACACCAGGGTAGTGTCACTGCCCTCGCAGTCTCCAGGGGCCGCCTCTTCTCTGGCGCTGTGGACAGCACTGTAAAGGTTGGTTTCCTCAGGCTGCTCCTTGATGGTTTGGTCTCTTCCAGTCCTAGGACTTGGGCATTACACGACTTAGGATCTGTCTTCAAACAAACAAGGGATGGTCCTCAGCGGGTGGGAGGTTTAACTCCTGGCAGAGGGCATTGTGGGTGCTGGAAGCCCAAAGGGAAGCTCCACAAGAGGCTGAAGAGAAGCCCACAGAGCTGCTCCGAACAGTCACCACCATGGTTCTTGTCTCTGCACCGCAGGTCTGGACGTGCTAGCAAGAGCACCACCTTAGTCCTGCACACTGAAAGACCAAAAACTCCTGCCCTCCGTCGCCTGCTGGGTGACACCACCACTCCAGAGCAACTGCTGCAGCTCCTCTCCACACCGACCACTGCCCGCTGCTGCCCACCGGCCGGTTCCCACCGCATGGACCCCCCTGGCAGCTCTCAGGATGGGTCCAGGCCACGGCTGCTCCAGGTGTTCCCTCAGATCCGCTGTTGTGGTGCCAGCACCTCCATCACCACAGGCTGCACTCCCCTGCCTGCATCTCCCCTGCCAGGGAGCAGCCTCCGGGGCCAGGGCCAGGCCTCCAGCCCATGGGGCACCGGTGAGGCTGCAGCACAGCCCTGGGCCACCGATGGGACCAGATGGCTCAGTTATCACAGGCAGGAGCCAGCCCAGCCAGGGCAGTGACACTGCGAGGCTGTGCCCTTGTCAGTGGTAGAACTGAGCATTAGGCCTTGCCCTGGGTTGGCCCCTGCCCCCTTTTCTGTCTCTAGTATTTAATTTTACTGCCACAATGTCAGGCTGATCCGTGTGGGAAGAGGTGTTTCCTTGAGTAGCCAGGTACGATTTTTATGCCACAGCTAGTTCTCAAATCAAATAACACAAGCCCATCGTTCACCACCATGTAATAATGGTCTCCACATTAAAGAGAAGATGACTCCGTTGCATTTTTACTCACATTTTCTACTGTTTTTAAGATTGTAATATAGATTTGATTATTTCTTCATTGACAATAAAAGTGGAAAGAGTTCTTCCTGGCCAGTCTGAGTTATTGCAGGCTCGTGGTGGGAGCCAGCAGCCAGCACCAGGCCTGGGGCACCTCCTCATCCATCCTGTGCCTGGTGCTGCAGAGAGCTGCACTGGGCATCCTGCAGGAGTGCAGGGACATGGGGAAATGAGTTCGTACAATCCCAGCCTGGTTTGGGTTGAAGAGACCTTAAAGCTCATAGAGCTGCAACCCGTGCCATGGGCAGGGACACCTTCCATAGAGCAGGGTGCTCCAAGCCCCTGTGTCCAACCTGGCCTTGGACACTGCCAGGGATGGGGCAGCCACAGCTTCTCTGGGCACCCTGTGCCAGCGCCTCAGCACCCTCACAGGGAAGAGCTTCTGCCTCAGAGCTCATCTCAGTCTCCCCTCTGGCAGGTTAAAGCCATTCCCCTTGGCCTGTCCCTACATCCCTTGTCCAAAGCCCCTCTCCAGGTTTCCTGCAGCCCCTTTCTGCACTGGGAGCTGCTCTAAGGTCTCCTTCAGGCTGACCAAGGGGCTGCTCAATCCATTCACCCCCAGTCTCTGTGCTGGGGCTTGCCCCATGGTTACCACTGTCCTGAGCTGTCACCCACCCAAGTGTTGCACCTCACAGCATAACCCCCACCAAGACACAGCGCCCATAGCACCCACAGGGTCCATCTCACCCCATCGCTGCTGTTCCGGACACAAACAGTGCTGGCAGCCCGCAGGGGTTTTAGTTCCTTTTATTTTCCTTTAAATATTTGTTGCCAGACTTGGTATAGGAGCAAACTTCTTCACAGCACCACGAGCCACCTACTATTCAGAATAGGAAGAATAAGACGAGTAGAGGTGAAATCTAAGCACAGGAGAGCAGGGAGAAGCACCAAGATGCATAGCTCGACAGATGGGATACGATACAGAGTCCATAACTTAATCATAAAAAATATATATATGTATATATCCATCATGTAGAACTTTATGGGGGTTTCTGCTTTAGATACATCGTTGGTTTTCTTTTTCAACAGATATTTTCAGGCGAGGGATTTTTTTTTATCATTATTATCTTTTTTTTTTTTGCTATTTTTAAAGTCTTTTTTTGTTGTTTGTTTTGTTTTTTTTTTTTTAACTCTTTTGTAAAGAAATGTCAAAGTTGTGCCAAACACATCTGGATCAGCGACCACAACGGGAGGGAGGGGAGAGGGCAAGGGGGCGGATAGAGAGGAAGAGGAGGAGGAAGGCAGAGGGATGGAGACCACTGTGTAGCCTCTGGTAAAGAAAGGACCAGCAACACTTTGGACCCCACGAGCAGAAAGATGCATTCATCAGGACTCAAGCGACTGAACCAGACTCCAACTCCAGTTTATACAGGAATATACACCGGGATGACCACCCGAAGCACACGCACGCTCACACGCACACAGACAACCCCACGCACACCCCAACGGATGCCATAAAGAACGAATAGAAAGAAACCCAACCCAAGCCTGAAGACGCTCCAAAGGAAATGAACCACCTCCAGGAGAAGGAGTAACAAAAACCTCCAGAAAACAAGGCACATCCTTTGAGTTCGGAACGGTGGAGCAGAACAGAAAGACGCCAACACTGAATCCCAACGGAACGAAACCGCTTGCACGAACCTTCCACCCAGAGAACAGGTAAATATTGTGCTACTCGGAGAATGAGTTTGCCACAAGACACACAGCTTAGTATAATCTAATAGTGTTTTGTTTCTTCTTCGTCTTCTTCTCAAGCTAAAATCCAGTTTTCTCTTGATTTCTTTTAAACTGCTTTATATATAATTGCTAATACTTTTAAATCTTTTAAATATATATTTGTTAAAGTTTATTCTTTTTATTATCTGGGGAGGGGGGCGAAGGGGGAGGGAAATCTGCTTTATATCTTTCCTTCCCCTCCAATAAATTAATACTTCTTTATAGCTTATCACTGTCCTGTCCCCCCCCTTTGCGAGGAGGGGCCGGGCAGGGGCACGTCCCGCTGCCCCTCAGCATCCCTCCATGAGGCATCCCCGGCCCCTGCACCGCCGCCAACCGCGGCGGAGGGGAAGGAAGAGCATTGACAAAGGAAGAGTTAAAAGAAATGAGGAGAAAAGAAACCCAAGTGCATTTGCCCACCCGGACCCACCACCAGCGCCGTCACCTGCGGTGTCACACGGCGCCGGGGCCGCCGCGCCGGGCAGGGCTTGTGCTACATTCGCGGTGAGCTGCGGCACCGGGGCTGTGGAGGACCCCCCCCCACCGGCACCGTGTCCATCCGGGATGCGTTGCTTTGCTGCTTCTGGCGTTGGGATGGTTTTTGCTGCTGCCAAAGCTCTGCCGGAGCCGCGCCGAGTCCGTGAGCACAATCCTGAGGTATCTTCTTCTTTGTGCAAACCCCGAGGGACGGGATGTCCGGGAGGGGACGGCTGTACAAAGGGGACGGGGAGGAGGGCGGCGGGGCCGGGGTGGGGGGGGGTCGTGGATCGTTGTGCCCTTGTGCCCACGTAAGCCCTGAGGTTCGGGGGGCCCTGGCGCCCCTCACTCCAGCATGGCATCCAGTTGGTCCGCCAGGTCGTCGAACATGCTGCCGATGTCGTCCAGGATGCTCACGGTGCTCTTCGACTCCACGGCAGAGCTGGGTGAGAGGTGGGGATGGGTCATGGACATGTATGGGGGCAATGGCACTGTACAGCCCCCCTCTGCTCCATGCCAAGACACTCCTACCCCTTCCCCCTGCAGAGCTCAGCACCATGTCCCCAGGGTCACCTCCTCAGTGTCACCTCCCCAGCATCACTGCGTGGCTGGGTCCAGCCCAGTCCAACCATGCTCCAGTTCAAGGTCCCCTAATGTCCCCTATCTAAGACAGTGCTCCCACACACCCAGGTCTCCCTGTCCGTTCTGCTCTAACACCATGTTCCCCAGTGTCACCTCCCCCATGGTCACTGCATGGCTGGGTCCAACCCAGCCCCAATACGCTCCAGTTCAAGGCTCCCCATCGTCACCAGTGCACCAGGAATCCCTGCCCATGCTGCTCTGGAACTGGTGTCCTCTCCAGTGTCACCTCCTCAACATGGTTCCAACCAAAGGCTCGTGATGCTCTTGAAGAGCATCCTTCCCATGAGCACAGTCCCACTCCCACCATGGTGTCACAGCCCAAACCCCTGTTACCTCCTGCCCCTCTCCATCCCCAGACACCCCACAGCCCCCCCCCCATTGCCACCGCCACCCTCAGCCCTTACTCTGGTGCTTGACTGTCCTCCTGCTTGATCTTCTCCTCCACAGCCTGCAGCGCGGCGGCCAGGGACGCGCTCGTCTCCTCCAGCTTCTGCTGCGCCAGCTCGGAGCCGGCGCTGTCAACGGAGGGGCTGGCGATGGCGGAGCGCGGCGGCTTCACTGGCACGGGCTGCGCGCCGGGCGAGAGCGGCTTGGCGGGGCTGGAGCACAGCGAGGGCGGCGTGCTGGACGGCTTGGCTGTGCCGGCACCCAGCTGCCGTGCCGGCGACGGGGCCGGCGTCGAGCCGGCGCTCACCGACTGGATGGCGGCGTGGGGCTTGGGGGGCTTCGGAGCCGTGGGGGGCGGCGTGGGCTTGGGGGACACCGGTGGTGGCGTGCCATGGACCCGCTTCACCTCTGCGGAGAGAAGGGGCACAGGGGGGGTGGGATGCGCGGTGTCACCCCACTGGGGAGCACGGGGAAGGGGTTGGCACCTACCTGGGCTGCCGGGGCTCGGGATGGGCACCTTTTTGGGGATGGGTGCGGGTGGCCCCGGCACCTTCTGCGGCAGCTGTGCCAGCACGGGCTTGGGGGACACTGGCGGCTTGAAGGGCTTCTTGTGCTCGGCGGGCGGTGTGGCGTAGTCGGGGCCATCGGCGCGGGCAGCGGGCGGTGGGGTGGCGGGAGGCTCAGCCCCGCTCAGCTCCGAGGCCGGCCGCCGCTTCACGGTGCCGGTGCCGTTCTGGTAGACGGCGAGCGAGGCCGGTTCCAGCGCCGGCTCCTTGTCCTTGGCCTTGGGCCGGCGCTTGACGGTGTCGGACTCAGTGAGCACGAAGCGGACTCCATCCTGCTGGCTCTGCCTGGCCCGGATCCGCCGCTTGAGCGTGGCGCTGGCCTCCACCTTGGCCAGGTCCCCGTGGCGGTGCCCTGGGGACAGCCCCTCGCCCGCCTCGCCCCGCACTGGCCCCAGTGGCCGCGGCCGCTGCTTGATGGTGAGGGTGCCTTCCTCGGCGAAGGGGATGCCGTCGGGGGAGCCGCCGCGCTCCACCCGCAGCCGCTCGCCGTCGGTGCCGGTCTCTGACCGCACGCTCTCAGCGCGCTCGCGGCGGGCGGCTGCCACCAGCCCGGTGACGGGGCCACTGATGGTCCGGCGCCGGTTCACCACCTCCCCATCCAGCCCGATGGCCTCCTTGTGCTTGACGGTGGCCAGGACGGTGGCCACGCGTGCACGGTCGGGGCTGCCCGGTGGGGGTCCCGGCTGCAGGTAGTAGCCATCGGGCACCTTGGCCGGCACTGGGGCCCCATGCGGCTTCTGCAGCGCCAGCGCCCTCGCGCCGCCGCCGATGGAGGACATCTCCAGCATGGCCGCGATGCTGCGCACGCTGCCCGCGCTGCCCGTGTCCACGCTGCCGCCCAGGTCGCTGGCCCGGCGCTGCTCGCGGCGGCTCTCCCCATCGGCGGCAACGGGGGCCCTGGTGGCCGCTTCTCCTTCGCCATCCTTGGGGAAGTCCTCGGCCATGCCGGCGCTGGAGATGGCGGAGCTGGAGCGCTTTGGCGGTGGCGGCGGCGGCCCCTTCTTCTTGGGCCGGACGGCGAAGGACTGGCTGCGGTTGACGTTCTTGTCGCCGGTGGCGGGGGCCCGCACCGAGTGGCTGCGCCCCACGCGCCGCTGCACCGTGGCGTAGGGCCCCGCATCCGGCACCAGCAGCTCGTCCCGCTCCTGCTCGCTGTCGGAGGCCGCGTAGCGGTTCAGGCTGTGTGCCCGCTTCTTCGGCCTGCCCGGCTCCTCCTCGCCCTCGCCCGCGGGCGGCAGGCACAGCACCGGCACCGACACCGGCAGCACGGGCACAGCCGCGGGGCTGCCCTCGCCCTCAGCGGGCTGCGGCAGGACATAGGCGAAGCCGCGGTGCGTTGGAGACTGCGGCAGCGAGCGCGGCGACGCGGGGCGCTCGCCCGGTGGTAGGAGCTGCGGGGTCGGCTTCACCTTGGCGGTGGCGTGGGGCACCGATGGGCCCTGCGGGGACGGGGGCCGCGGCTTGCCGGGGGTCTGCGGTGGTGTCAGCTGCCCGCTGGCGGCAGGGAAGGGCTGCCGGGGCTTGCCGGGCACGGGCGGCACGCTGGCGCGCTTCACCGGGTGGCCGTGCCGCGGCGGCCGCCCCTCCTTGTGCGGCGCGGGCTGGCCCTCGCCGGCCCCATCGGCCAGGTACTCCTGGCTCTTGGAGATGGCCGCGGCGGGGGCACCGCGGGGGCTGTCCCCCAGCAGCTCCTGCGAGCTGCTCATCACCCTGGCGCGGCCGCCCAGCCCCGGCGGGGAGCGGTAACCGGGGCCCGCCGGGTTCGCCGCCTTCTCCGCAGGCTCCTCGGGGCCCTCGCCCGTCATGGCCACCTGCAGCTCGCTGCTGAGCTCGCTGTCCTGGAACGTGGTCATCTTGGGCGACTGGCACTCGGGGGGCTCCGCAGGGGGGGATTCGATGGCCAGCACCTCCGGGCACGCCGCCGCAGCCGCCTTCCTCTTCAGCGTGCCCGGCTCGTACTTGCCCAGCTCGGCACGCTGCAGCTCCGCCAGCTTCTTCACTGCCAGCATCAGCTTCTTCTGGTGGCCTGGGGACGGCACAGGGCATCAGCATCACCACCGGGGATGGAGGCACCGCAGCGAGGGCTGCAGCACCGGGCCTTACCCAGCTTGGTGATGCCGATCTCCTGCAGGTCCTCCCAGGTGATGTCGGTGATGAAGTCGATGTTCTCGTAGCCGTTCTCCACCAGCACCTTGTAGTACTGGGACAGGCCAATCATGGAGAGCCACAGCGCCAGGTTGGCCTGGGGGATACACGGGGCACAGCTCAGTGCTGGATGGCAGCGCAGCACCCATGTCATGGTGGTGATCCCGTCTTGCTGGAATTTAAAGCTCCTCCAGCTCCAACCCCTGCCATGGGCAGGGACACCTTCCACTGGAGCAGCTCCAAGCCCCTGTGTCCAACCTGGCCTTGAGCACTGCCAGGGATGGGGCAGCCACAGCTCCTATGGGCACCCTGTGCCAGCGCCTCAGCATCCTCAAAGGGAAGAGCTTCTTTATATCCAACCTAAATCTCCCCTGTTTAAGCTTGATGTTGGCATCATTTGGCACTGCCCACCCTCATCCCCCTGTGCCACCCTTGCAAGAGGGGACAGGGTGCAGGGGACCAGTTACCACCCTGGATGTGGCTCCCCCATCCCCATCCCCACGCAGCCCTTACCGGTTTGTACTCCGGCAGCCACTCGGGGATGTTGAGGTTGTTGATCTCAGAGGCAATCTTCTTCCTATGCCCCGGCTTGGTGACACCGATGGCCGTGAGGTCCTGGGGCAGAGAAAGCGGTCAGCACCACCCCACACCATTGTGCCACCCTCCCCATGGCACCACCAGCCCATGGGCTCACCTCGGGCGTCATGCGGCTGATGGTGGTGATGTCGTAGCCGGCGTTGATGAAGTTGGGTGCATAGAGCTGCAGCTGGAACTTGCAGAGCCACTGGTACACAGCCTCCGAGCTCTGGGGCAGCAGAAGGGACAGCAGAGCTCAGGGCAGCCCCAGGGATGGGGACCCATAACCCCTGCCCTGGGCTGTCCCCACATCCATCCGTGTGCCAGCAGGCTCTGTGCCATGGGGCATGCAGGGGCTGGTGCCGTTGGGTCACTCGCATCGCTGGTTCACGGCATGGCAAAGCCACCAGAGCCATGCCAAGCACCACAGGGCTGCCACCTGCGGCTATGGGTGATGGACCTGTGCCCCCCTCCCTGGGGTCTCCCCAATGCAGTGCTCCCCACTCACCTTCCCCTCTGATGGTGGCTCCATTTTCTTCAGCTGGGGCTCGGCGGGGGGCTGGGGGGTGTATGGGGAGCTGGCCACGCTCTGCGACCTCGAGGCACCTACCGGGGAGGCACCGGTCACCGAGGCTGGGGCTGGACACCCGCGGGTGCCACCGCCACGGCCCCCAGGGCACACATGGGACAGTGACACCCACCCGGCACAGCAGTCCCGAGCACCCCGGGGTGCCCTGCATAGGGTCTGTTCCCTTTGGATGGGCAGGGGTGGTGCAGGGCACTGTGCCCAAGCACAGCCACTGGCATGCAGCCCTGCCATTGCATCCTGGCAAGGCTGCCCACGCTGGCATGGGCCACCAGCATCATGGTGTACACAGCTCCCAAATGCGATGGGGCTGCTGGGGCACCCACCCTGCACCAGGCGAGCCCCCAGCCCAGGCCTGGTGCTGCAGGACTCTTCATCCAGTGCAGCCCTGAGCAGAGGGACCCAGCCAGAGCCCCTTTTGGAGCAGCTTTCCTGGCTGCCCGCCTCTCCCTGGCTGCCCAAAGCCTCCATCCCTGCTCCAGCCATGCCATTGAGTGACGGGGCTCATCCACCCGCTGCACCCCTAGGGGCCCAGCAGCACGCACTGCCCTGTCCCCAGGGCCCCCGGTGCTCACCCACCCTCCAGCTCGTGCCTTCACCAGCCCTGAGGGTGATGAGGGCTGCCCAGAAATTCCTGCCTCCTATTTCTGATGAGGACCCAGCAAGAGCAGCCCCTTCTCCAGCTGGGAACTGCATCCTCCTTGCATGTGTGCATCTGATGTGTGTGCGTGTCCATCCGATGTGTGCATCCGATGTGTGTGTGTGTGTATCCAATGTGTGCACCCGATGTGTGCATGTCCATCCAATGTGTGCATCCAATGTGTGTGTGTGCGCATCCGATGTGTGCATCTGATGTGTGTGTGTATCCAATGTGTGCATCCGATGTGTGTGCATGTGCATCCGATGCATGTGTATCCAATGTGTGCGTGTGTGTATCCAATATGTGCATCCAATGTGTGTGTGTGTGTGTGTTTATCCAATGTGCCTGTGTACGTTTGCATCCTCCTTGCATGTGCATCCCTCCAGCAACTGCATCCCACTTGCGTGGGCATCCTCTTCACATGTGCATCTCTGCTGTGTGCATCTCCCTCACGTCTGCATCCCACTTGCGTGTGCATCCCCCTCTCCAGTATGTGCTTTCCCCCTCCTCCAGCAACGTGTGCATCCCCTCCGTGTATGTGCATCTCCCCTCTGTGCGTGCACCCCCTCCGCGTGTGTTCATCCCCTTCTATAGGTGCACCCCCTCTGTGTGTGCATCCCCGTTATGCATGTATCCCCCTCCCCACGTTCACATCCCTCCCTCCCAGGTTCCCATCCCCGCTGCATGTGCATCTCCGCAGCCCGAGCATCCCCCCACGCTCATCTCCCGCGTGTGCATCCTCCTCGCATGAGCATCTCCCATCTGTCCCCCCCTCAAAGCATGTGCCTCCCCCGTGCCGTGCCCGTGCTTCCTGCTGCCAGGGCAGCCCCCAGCCCTCAGCCCCCCCGGTTGGCGGTGCCGGTCCCGGCTGGAACGCCGGTGGGGCTGATGGGGGGCCAGGGGAAGGGAAGGGGCCGGGGAGGAACGCTGCCATCCCCTGCCCGCCGCGCCGCCCCCCTACCCCCCCACGGGGCCCTCACTAACCGAGGCAGGAGAAGGCCTGGCAGCAGCCGAAAGGCGACAGAGTCATTTTTTACCCACACGTTTTCCTTCTGGCGACGGGCGCCGTGGCAATAAAACAAAAAGGCAGATCCCTGGATCCACGGCGCGCCCGCGGCAGGGCCAGGGCTGCTCCTGCTCCGGCAGCACGCACCTGCGGGGATGTCCTGCGCCTTGGCCGGCCCATCGCCCACGGCACACTCTTGCGCAGAAGCCTTCTGGGAAAGGACGGTTGCCAGCAGCTGAAAAACACCCCGGGAAAGGGGGGAAGAGCAGGCAAGAGTGAGGCGGGTGCTGCGGGCGCCGCTGCGGGTGCTGCGCCCGGGCGAGGGTGGGCAGGGAGAGGCGCAGCGGATCCAGGCTGCGGCGGGGAGAGCGGCAGCAGCACAGATGGTGCCTCGCAGGCAGCGAGCGCCCGCGGCGCCGCGGCACCCCGAATCCAGCCCGGCACGGGCTGCTGGTGCTGGTGGAGGGGGGACCCCCATCGCAAAGCAGAGCCTCCACCGACCTCAGTGTCCAGCATCACCAAGGCAGGATGCCAGGGGAGATGGGGTCATGGGTGCCTCAGGCCAGAACACCCCATGGTGCTGTACATAGCACAATGGTGCCGGCAGCAGCATCAGGACACAGTGGGCAACGTACTGGCAGCAGCATCAGGATGCAGTGGACAACGTGCCGACAGCAGCATCAGGATGCAGCAGGCAATGTGCCAGCAACAGCATTAAGATGCAGTGGGCAACATGGCGGCAGCAGCATCAGGATGCAGTGGGCAGAATGCCAATGGCAGCATCAGGATGCAGTGGGCAAGGTGCCAGCAGCAGCATCAGGATGCAGTGGGAAATATGCCAACAGCAGCATCAGGATGCAGTGGGCAGAATGCCAATGGCAGCATCAGGACGCAGTGGGCAGAATGCCAATGGCAGCATCAGGATGCAGTGGGCAACATGCCCACAGCAGTTCGCAGTGTGCAGTGTGCTGCGTGCTGGCAGCAGCAGGCAGATGCTCTGTGCAGTGCGGAGCTGCAGTGGACCGCGTGCCAGCAGTGTACAGTGCAGTGCAGAGGGACCCTGCAAGTGGCAGCAGAGACACAGCACACAGCTTTAGCAGGATCCTGCACACACAGGCAGTCCCTGAAGCTCAGCAGGACATCGTGCCAAATCTAAGCTTGCATCCTGGAGCGGACACGCTGGTGGCTACCATCAGTGACACTCTGGGTGCAGGTAGAACCTACAGGACTCATCTGAGCATCAATCCCATCAGGGACCAAGGGCAGCTGCCGGGGCAGCAAACACCCACACCAGTGCCAGTGCCCGGCCCGCAGCCGAGCGCCACCACGGGCTGGCACGGCCACCTTGGGGCTCCTCTTACCTTGACACCTTCCGAGCCGGCGTGCAGGGCATGCGCCCCACTGCCTGCGCTCTGCCCGCTGCCCGAGCTGCGCGCCGAGGCCACGCTGCCGGTGCTACCCAGGCTGCTGCGGTCACCACCTGCACAGAGAGGAGATGCCATCAGGGCACTGGGCACCATGGCCAGGATGGGGCCCACCGCATCCCACCGGCACCACCACCGGTGCGTGCTCCCCGTGGGGACAGGGAGGGTCGTACCTGTGAAGGGTTTCCGCAGCACCCAGATCTCCTCGGTGGGAGCCGGTGCAGCCGATCCGCCCTGCGACGGCGAGAGGTGCGATGGGCTCATGTCGGCCCCGCGGGACCCTTGGTGCAGAGCAGAGAGAGCGGCCATCAGGCATGCGTGGCTCCGTGTGCCCGGGCTCGCAGCGGTGTGGCACGGCACGAGGTGACTCGGGGCCCCGGGGCCCATCACTGCCACATGCAGTGAAGGTGTGGGGTTCCCAGCCATGCGCAGGGGTGCCAGTGCTGCCCCAGGGGCTGGTACCCCCCAGACAGATGCCACAGGGTGACAGTGACCAGCCTGGGGCCCCATCACATGGGGCATCTCCCTTCCCTGATGCCAGACCTGTGCCAGGATTCCCCAGTGCCCCAGCTCAGCCCGGGCAGAGCACAGGGACCGTGTTGTCCCTGTACAGAGCAGGATGGGGACACGACAGTGCAGGGAAGTAAAGATGAGCAGTGGGGACCAGGGTCCCACAGCCAAGATAGCACTGGCCATGCCCCTGAGGCTGCCCGCACCCATCTGAGGGAGGACGCAGGGGCCATGTGGGACCAGGAATGAGTCCTGAACCCACTGTGCTGCCCCGGATGCCCCATGGCAGCCAATGACAGCAGTGAGTGAGAGTCCAGCCACCTCGAAGCATGGCTCCATCGCCAGCTCACCACACTGCCCACCCCTGCCACCTCCTGCTTGCACCAGGGCCACCAGGGATGCCCGCGGAGAGACCACAGTTCGAAGCAGCACCAGATAAGATGGACACTAGCCCTGGGAAGCTTGGCACTGCCACAGCCCCAACACCAGCCACTGAGGAGCCCGGCTCAGCCCAGTCCCACCACCAGCTTCAGTCATTGCCACCCCGACACTGCCTGTTTCAATTCCTTAAGCTCTTTTCCCTGTTAGCAGCCAGGGGGATGGTCCGAGGTGATAAAGTCACTGAAGAAGCATCAAGGGGACAAAAGGCCACACCACGATCATGGTGGGACATCTCTGAGCCACACTGAGGAGCCCACACTGCTGGTATAAGGCTCTGTGCAACCCAGCAACGAGGGAAATCCTGGGGGAAAGGTTCTGCTCCCTTGTCTCCATCACCAGCATGGCCAGCCCAGTGCTCTCCCAGTGCAACCCACTGCACCACCAGCACTGGGGCTCAGGCAAAGACCCCCAGTGCCAGAGAGCCGGTGGCAGCCCCCAGGGCATGGCATGGGCTGCACAATGCAACCCCCCCACCAGATATCTGCTCAACACATAGACCTGCAGCATCCATCACCTGCCCGCACCACAGGGGTGGTCCCCAGTGTTTGGCTGAGCACTGAGCCAGCCCCAAGAGCATCCCCCAGGAAGCACACCCAGCACCACAGCCCCAACCCAGTCAGAGCTGCTCATGGGGTGCCAAACACTGTGGGAGAGGCTGCAACAGGCAGAGGGTCTCTGTGCCCCTGGCTCCCAGCTGGGCACGGGGCCTGAAGAGTGGTTTTGGGGGTCCCCATGCATAGGGGCAGGGTGGGAAGAAGAGCAGGGGCTGTGGGCTGTGAGTGGGATGGGGAACATGGGGTGGTGCAGGAGGGATGGGGAACACTGGGGAGGTATGGGTGGGATGTGGGACACTGGGGTGCTGCAGGCGGGATGTGGGACACAGGATGGTACGAGTGGGATGGGGGACGTGGAATGGTGGGATGGGGGTCACTGGGGTGCTGCAGGTGGGATGTGGGACATGGGATGGGGGTCACTGGGATGCTGCAGGTGGGATGTGGGACATGGGATGGTGGGATGGGGGTCACCAGCTGGTGCAGGCGGGATGCGGGGCACTGGGGATGTCCCAGCAGCAGGGCCATGGGCCCTGCAGTGCTACAGCAACGCTGGCGAGGGTGTGCAGTGGAAGGGACATGCATGTGCACACGCATCTGCGCACGCACACGCCTGCATGCACGCACACACACATGCACACGCCTGCATGCACGCCCACGTGCACGCACTCGCACACGCCTGCACGTGGGCAAACACAGCATGGCAGAGGGGGGAGAGGCCGAGCAGAAAGAAAAGACTCAATACACACGTTAAAGGCAAAGAAAGAAATCCATCGAGAGCACGAAGCGAGCGGTGAACTACCTTGTCCGTAACGCGGCTCGTCGGCACTGCTAGGGGAGAGCCTGTGATAGCCAAAGGAACTGAAAAGAGTCTGATGGGAATGTGGTGGTGGAGGTGGAGGTGGAGGCAGGGAATGGAACGGATGGGACGAGGCGTCACCGTTTAGCACAGCAGCCCCGTAAGCCGGGAGCGGGATCTTTTGGTACTGTTGGGGGATTGTTACAGTCTCCCATGAACCTGATAATAAAACATAACAAGAGACAAAATGAAAAGAATCAAAAGAATCGAGACCCGCTCAGCGCCACCAGAAAAGATGGAAATAAAACAAAGGAACAGAAAAAGAAGGGGAAAAGAAACCAAGCAGCAAACGAAAGAAGCCGCCACAGGGACGTGGAGAAGGCGGAACCGAGACGGAACCGATGCGGAGCCAAGGAGCAGCAGCAGGAGCTCAGCACAGGGCCCAGCCCGGCACAGGGTGCAGCCCATGGCACATCCCACTGCCCCACGATGTCCCCCCATGTGGGCATGGACGTGGGGCAGCGGCAGCATGTGGGGCACGTAAAGGCGTCGTGGGAAGGGAAGGGCTGCAGCGCTGGCACCCCCGTGCCCAGCTGGCCAAGTGCTACTGCAGCCACCCCACTTCGCCCCATGCTGCTGCCTCACTGCACAGAGCCCAGGGCTGCAGCCGATGGGGTGGCTACAGAACCCCACACCCTGGAATCACTGCTACGGAGCCAAGCGGCATCCCAGGAGCCACGGATCCCATCCCGTGGTACCAGCACACAGCGCACACATTGAACCTCATCCCGTGGGACCAGCTTGACCCACACGTAGAGGGTGGCTCTACCCCTGCCTGGCTGGCACATGGCACCTCTGTGCCATTCCGTGCCCATGTCCCTGCGATGCGGTCACTGGACAGTGGGGAGCAAGATGGTTGATGCGGGACCTTTCAATGCTGCCCCAGAGGTACCAGCCCCATTGTGCTGCTCCTGGCAGCGGGGCAGCCACAGAGGACCACACACCCCGCTGGGAGCCCACAGGGATGGGGATGGGGACAGGCAGGGGAGCAGGGTCTGATCCCTGAGTCAGCCCCTGGACCCCATGAGGCAGTGCTGAGTCTTTGGCATCAGTGCCCAGCGCCTGCTCAGACCCCGAGCACCAGGTCCCGGGTCCCCACCGCTGCACAATCCCCCCCAGACTGCAGTGATGCCCTGGCTCTCCCCATGCACCAACCTCCTGGCACCACAACTGCATGATCACAACCCCATATGCATCAGGGGGGCATTGAACCCACAGGCACAACAGGGGCAGCGACCCCACACACTCCATAGGGACACCAGCCCCACATGCACAGTGGGGACATCAACACCATGTGCTTGATGGGAACATCAGCCCCGTGGACTTCACAGGGCACCGGCCCCACATGCATGACAGGGACACCAACCCCACACACTGAATATCACTGTCCTCATGCACATGACAGGGACACCAACCCCACACACTCAATATCACTGTCCCCATGCACGTGGCGGGGACACCAAGCCCACACACTCAACGGCACCAACCACACATACATGATGGGGACACCAACCCCACACATTCAATGGCACCATCACCATGCACATGGTGGGGACACAGACCCCAAACACATAACAAGGGCATCACCCCAGCTGGGCTTGACCCCCAACACCCCAGTCCCCACCAGACCAAAACAGGGCTCCCTGGGGCTGCAGTTTGGGAGCAGCCCCACAGAAGGAATGGAGAAGGGGGCCATTATTTGCCTGTTCTCTTGCTTATGGCCTCGACGAGGCTGGAGGGGAAGTATCCGACGCGGTCATTGCCGGTGCGGTTGTCGTGGATGCAGCCCTTCCATCGCCCATCCGCGTGCTGCTCCAGCACCTGCGGGCACGGCTGGGTCAGGGGCCGGTGTCACCAGCGGGGCCCCCCGGCTCCCCCCGGCCGCACTCACCGTGATCACGTCCCCGGCTTTCACGTTGAGGCTGGTCAGGTCGTAGTTGTTGCAATAGTCCTTGACGGCCCGGACCTGCAGAGCGGCGGAGGCGTCTGCGGGACAGAGCGGGAATGGCGCTGGGTGCTCATGGAATGGAACCATGGAATGGTTTGGGTTGGAAGGGACCTGAAAGCTCATCCAGTTCCAGCCCCCTGCAACGAGCAGGGACATCTTCAACTACATCAGGCTGCCCAAAACACGTCCAGATGATGGCACATCCATCACCTCTCTGGGTAACCTGTGTCAGTATTTTACCACCCTCGTCATAAAGAGCATTTCCCCTCTCATCCAGGCTCAATCTCCCCCTTTCTGTTTAAAACCATCACCCCTCATTCTATTGCAACAGACCCTGCTAAAATGTCTCTCCCCACCTTTCTTATAAGCCCCTTTTAAGAACTGAAAGCTGCCCTAAGTTCTCCCTGGAGCCTTCTCTTCTCCAGGCTGAACAACCCCAACTCTCAGCCATTCCTCACAGGAGAGGTGCTCCATCCCTCCCTTCCCAGTGCCCCCCTACCCCGCAGCATCTGCTTGATCTCCTTGCTGGCCTGGCTGGTGGTGAACTGGTTGACGATGTCCAGAGCTGTTTGGTTGTAGGTGTTCCTGACGTGGGCATTGATCCCGCTCTGCAATAGCATGGAAAGAGCTTTGGAAGGAGCTGACCTCCTCCCTGCCACCCCATTGGACCTCTTGGACCACTCTAAGACAACTCACTGTCCCCCCCAGCACCTTCCCCGCCATGAACACGCTGTTTCTACATCCCCCTCTGCTGGGTCACCCCAGCACTGGGGGTGCGTGTGGATGCTGGGGGGGCCCTTACATCCAGCAGCAGCCGCACCACGTCGGTCTTGCCGCAGAGCGCTGCCTCGTGCAGCGCCGTGCCCGCCTTGGTCTGCCGGTTGATGTCGATGCCAGCCTGGAGCAGCAGCCTGCAGTGGGGCGGGCGGTGGGCTCAGCCAGGGGCGGGGATGCACACACAGATCCCGGTGCTGCCCCCTGCCCGCGGCACCCACCGGATGATGTCGATGTGGCCGTTCTTGGCGGCGAGGTGCAGGGGGCTGGTGCCGTTGGGGTCGGTGGCGTCCCCCGGCTTGGGCTCCAGCAGCGCCGCGCACATGTTGCTGTTCAGGAGCAGTTGCACCACCTGCATCAGCAAGCACAGACGGAGCAGGGCTGCAACGGCGGCTCAGCCGCCTGCCACGGCCGCGGCCCCACTCCCAGCCCTGCTCGTGCCCCCTGCCTGCAGCCAGAGACCCGCGTCCCCGCCACTGCCCACCCCTGATGCTGCCCGGTGCGCCCCACGGGTGCTCCAGCACCCAGGGACATCATTACGTCCCCATCATCTTCCCCTTGGTGTCCCCAGCCCTGCGATGACTTACCCCGACCCGGCCAAACTCGCATGCCAGGTCCAGAGGTGTCTTCCCGGAGTTGTCCATGATGCAGGGGTTGGACTGGTGCTGCAGGAGCATCTCTGACTGCAGAGGAGCGAGACCCCAGCTCGGCGAGGGCAGGGAGGGCAGCACGGCCCCCCCGGCACTGCCGGCCCCACCGTACCACGTCGTAGTGCCCGTGCTGAGCCGCCAAGTGCAGGGGGATCTGCCCCTCATCCGATGGGATGTTCACGGAGGATCCTGCTTTCAGCACCATCTTCATGGGCTCCTTTTTGCCTTGCCAAGCCGCGTAGTGCAGGGGCCGCATGCCTGTGTGTCGTCAGGTTGTGAGCCCCCCCGGCATGCCAGTGCACCCAGAGCCTGCAGGGGGGCAGGGGGCCATGGCCAGGACCCACGGACTTGCCTTTGTTGTCCTTGATGTCCACCGCAGCCTGCGCCTCCAGCAGCAGCGAGATGAGCTCCGTGTTGCCATTAAGAGCCGCATGGTGCAGAGCAGAGAACCTGGGGACCAGACACAGTGTCAGGGTCCCATGTCCCTGTCCCCCCGGCAGCATGGCCTTCAGCTTGCACCCATCCCAGCACCCCAGGGCATCCACTCTGCATCCTGCAACCCCTCATGTGCACGGGTCCCCAAGCTCCCTGGGTACCCCAAGCTCCCTGGGTACCCCAAGCTCTACGTCCCTCCGTGGGATAAAGAGCCACAGGGATTTTTACACAGCCATGTTTGAGACAGGAGCCAGCCACATCCCAGTGTGAAACAAGGGCCAGAGGGTGGGATGTGCCAGCATGGATGGGGGTTTGCTCTCCAGCCCATAACATTCCCATGGCGATCTGCAGCTGCAGGACAAACCCCACAGCCCATGCAGTGGGATGCAGAGATGGGGATGCTGCAAGGCTTGGAGCAGGGTCTGGTGTGTCTACTCCAGGGATGCTGGAGAAGGTGGTTGCAGATGGAACACTCCCTGGGGATGCTGAGACCTTGTGGGGCCAGAAGTAACGGGCAGGGCAGGCACAGGGGGGTCCCCACTGAGGATGGGGGTGCCATGGAGATGCCCTCACTCCCACTGACCCACTTCCCGCAGCCTGGCCCTGACAGCATGGCCACAGGCACTGGCACAGGGGGACCCAGGCTGCCAGATGGCAGCAGCGCCCCTGCCCGGTGCTGGGAAAAGCCCCTGGTCCTGCTTCCCGCTCTGCTTCCATAGCACTCGGGATGGATGGGGCACACCGGGAGGCTCATGGCTGGGAAGCAGGCCAGGAGCTGACCTACTTGCTGCTCCCAGCAGCAGCATCCTCCATGCAGCTGCGCTCGCACCCGCCGCCCTGCTGCTGCCGCCCTGTCACACACAGCATCCACATCCCATCCCATCCCCGGGCCACCCAGTGTCACCAGAGCACAGGAACACTGTGGAACCCAGTGGATGCCTCAGTGCCCAAGGGGCAGTTGATGGGGGCAAGGATCTTATCTGCCCCCCCGACCAGGATCCCTGTCAAGGGGAACACATCCGCTCTGGGTACCATGCTCCAGCCACCGCGCTCCCTGCAGAGCTGCCGCCCGGGAAGCGCTGCAGGAGCAGGGATGTGAGCAGACAGCTCCTGCAGAGCCGATCCCCAGCATCTGCTGGGGAAATGTCAGCGTTTTCCGCTCTGGTGCCCAGCTCAGATCTGCTCAAGATGGTGCCAATCGCAGCCCCCCCCCCCGGGGCTGCCTCAGGGGCTCCCCCCTGGCACAGCCCATCTGGCTGCAATGGCCACATGCTGTGCAGGGCACTGTCCCCTGGGGACACTGGCACGGTGGGGCTTGCCATGGCACCCACCAGCCCTGCAGTCAGCAAGAGATGGGGAACTGAGGCACAGCAATGGGGCTGGATCCTTTCCAGGAGCATCACTGGAGGCTGGAGGTGGTGCAGGGCTGCTTCTGCACCCCCCAAGCCAGCCAGAGCCAGAGGTAGGATGTGAGCAGGCCCTGCCTGCAGCTTTCAATGGCCATCCTACCCCTACCACAACACAGCCCTGTGGTGATGTGCCAGCTCCGGCAGGCACAGCACAAGGTGATCCATGGGGTGGTGCATCCCCTTGCTCTGCCCACATCACACCCTCCAGCCCCTGTCCCATGCAGGCAGCACCAGGCACCTGCCCCACCGCTGGCTGATGTGCTCACACATGTGCACAGATACCTGCACGCACACACACGCTCAGCTGCACATCTGCATGCTCACATGCATCCATGCACGCACACACGTGCTCATGCGTGGCTCAGCAGAGCTGCTGCTGATGGTACCGAGGGATGCTCATTGCCACAGGGTAAGGATGATGGTCCTGGGCTGCTGCAGCCATGTGTTCTCCCATTCCCGATCTCATCCGGCCCCTCTGCTCAGCACCATTTCCATGGGCACAGCAGAGCCATCCCTGGGGACCAAGTGGCATCGCCCAGCCCCATGTCCTGCCACCCTGCCCAGTGCGGGGACCATGGGGCAGGGGGACCCTGTGGGTGCAGGGGAGGCTTTGCCCATCCAGACCCTGACAGCTCAACTCCATCGCTGCGGAGAGCCTGGTGTGCCCACACAAGGCTTGCTCACTGCACCCTGCCATGCACACACCCCCTGGCACATGCACCCCCGTCCATGGCACCCCACAGCACTCGCACCCCACTGCATGCAGGCTCAGGGCTCCCACTCACCCATCGGTGTCTTGGAAGTTGACGTTGACTTTCTTTGCGGATCCAAGGAGCTCTGTGAGGGAGGGAAGGGGACAGCACTGTTAGAGCAGCACAGGAGGTGATCAGGGCAGGGACCCGGTGTGCACTGGGGGGGTGATGAAGGTGCGGTTCCAGATCTCCCTCCCCACCATGGCTTCAGCTCCCTGCAGCTCTACAGATTTCCCACCCCACAGTTGCCTTTGTGGGCACACAAAGCACCTCGGGGCGATCCAATCCAATTAGCGCCCGAGGAGGGATGGAGCCAGATTTACATGAGATTTACCAGGAAAGTGCCACTCAGGCTTTGCAGTGAGCCTGCTCTTCCTCACAGCCCCGCAGGGACAAGGAGCAGGAGCAGGAGGATGAGGAGGGTGGCTGCAGCATGGCAGAGCCCTGGGGTGGGGATGCAGCCCTGGTGCCCACCATTGGAAGGGGCAACTTCAGGCAGAGAAGGGAAGACACGGAGCAGAGGGATGCTCCTGGTGCATCACGGCCATGGCCTTGCTCACTGCCCCTGTGCTGTGTCTCCTGGTCACCATCCCAGGGTGGTATTCATCATGTGGCACAAAAGGCTGTGTTGGCAAACAGCACCAGCATCAGGAAGAGTGGCTGTGCCTGGCTCTGACCCATGAGCCTGGTCCATGGGTGATGGATGGACCCAGGAGAGGCCAGGGTGGTGGCAGAGGTTTCTTCCTTCCCATGCAGAGGCTCCCAGGCTCAAGCACCCTCCTGCATCCCATCAGCCGCCTGACAGCCCTAGCTGCGGGACATTTGTTAATGGCACAGACCAGTGCTAATGGGTGAGAACTACAGAGAACAGCTTCCGAACAGCCACCACCATCAGCCTCCATCCCCCAGGCCCCCAGAACACAGTGCTACAGGGGGGCTGTGGGCCTAACAACCACAGAATCCCAGCCTGGTTTGTGTTGGAAGGGACCTTAAAGCTCTTCCAGTTCCTACCTGTGCCACGGGCAGGGACACCTTCCACTGGAGCAGCTTGCTCCAAGCCTCTGTGTCCAACCTGGCCTTGGACACTGCCAGGGATGGGGCAGCCACAGCTCCTCTGGGCACCCTGTGCCAGCGACTCAGCACCCTCACAGGGAAGAGCTTCTGCCTCAGATCTAACCTAAATCTACCCTGTTTAAACCCATTATCCCGTCAGCATGAAGCCGCTGTCCTTCAGGGGCCCTGCTGCTGGTGCAAACAAGGGGTTGGTTCTCCACCAGCGCCACACCAGCTCCCACCATCTAGGACCTTGCCCTGGCTCCTTGTGGGTACCACCATCCACGTGCTGGTGACATCCTGTGGTGACATAGAACCACCTCTATGGAGCCCCATCAGCCCAGTGCTGCACCTAAAGCCCTTTCCATGGCCGCTTTGAATCCGTGCTGGGGTCTGAGTGCACCAGGATGCTCATGGCCTCTGACAGAGCTTTAACCAAAGTCAAACCACTGCATAGCTGGAAGTCACTGACTAAGCACTTGGCACGGGCACTGATGGAAGTGCTAAAGAGATTTTGGCAGCCACAACCTCTCCTGCAGGTGCTGGGAGAAGGGATTTGCTGCTCCGGTGTGTTTGGTTGATGATGGTGATGGCAGATGCTGGCATGTGCCTGGGGATGGGTGTCAAGGGGTGCAGCACCGATCCTCAGGCATTGCCCCATCCCAACCCCTTCTTAGGAGCAACCTGTGGTTGAAACCAAGCCCTGCAGACCTCCATCTCTCTGCAAGGACCAGTTAACCCAAGCGGGGCCCATCTTGGGGCCGGAGATAGGAGCCAGTGCCGGGCACGGTGCCGCTCCTGCGCCCGCTGGCTCCTTTTGTCCGCATCCCTGTGGGTGCAGCTCGGCCCCCTTCTCCTGGGAGCTGTTTCTTGGCTCTGGACTGCAGCGGAAGCGGGGCTGGGCTCCTCTCCATCGGCATTGAATAGCACCTTTGTTGGGAGCTTGGCCACAGCTTTGGGCTGGCGGGGAGCAGCTCACCCCGTCCGCTGCGGTCGGTCCTGATGCTGTGGGGTTCTGTCCATCAGCAACATCCATCTCTTCCCAGGGGAGCACAGGGGTGGGACATGGGGGCTGTTCCCCCACAATGGGGACTTGTTGCTGCGTGGTTTGTTCATGTGTTAAAGGAACAGTGTGGATGCTCCATCACGTGCAGCTTTGGCTTTTGGATGCTGGAAGGAGGATGCGAGGAGCTGGCTGGGGGCATCCTGCAGTACCCTGGTCCTCCCCCTGCCTTCGGCCCCTGCAGGTGTCCCCATCACTCCCGGTGACCCCGCAGTGTCACTTCTTAGACATCAGGAAGAAAACTCTTCCCTGTGAGGGTGCTGAGGCGCTGGCACAGGGTGCCCAGAGAAGCTGTGGCTGAGCCTGGACCCAACCAGACCCTTGGCACAGCCTCACTGCAGCTTGGTGCCTGCAATTCCCAGTGCGGGGGGAGCAGGACAGGCACCCAACACATCACCAGATCCACAGCCTGGGGTCACCACAGCCCCACGGCTGCCACTGGGGATCTTCGGCCTGGATTGGGAAGTGAGATGTGGGAGAGCTCAGTAGTGGCTGGGAAGCACAAGGAAAACTCCTCCATTAACAAGGGAGAGGGAAGGGAGCAGGAAGGGAGCTGCCAAGTGAGAATATGAGCCACAAAAGGAGAGGGCACGGCAGGGAGGAGAGAGCAGGGCTCCTGCACGGCCACGATGCCAGAGGGCACCCGGTGTGCCCTTGGCCACCCTCCCTGCCGGGATCACCGAGGGGTGACACAGAGCACCAAGCACCCACAAGCACCATCCTGCACAGAGGCAGATGCTGGGGCCACCAGGCAGATGTTGAGAGGGAGCACAGGGGGGCACTGGCACCCCCAGCAGTGGGACCCCTCGATTGGACCCTCTCAGTGTCCTTGGGACACCTCAATGTCCTCTCCTTGCTCCCCATGAGGTGCTCAGCGGATGCTCTCCTTGCACCCCAGCCCCATGGCACAGCTCTCAAAGCAGCTTGCAAAGGCTGATGGTGCTGAGCAGGGTCGGTGGGACCACAGGGCAGGGGGATGCGCTGCGGGATGCTGCGAGCCCCAACACCAGCACCTCCAGCTCCATCCCGCAGCTCCTGCGTGCAGCGGGAGCCGCAGCCGCCTCCATAGACACCGACGACAAACAGCATCTGCCGCGAGCGAATGCTGCCGCGGGGAGCGCAGCTCAGCCACGGCTCCAGAAATGCCTCCACTCAAACACCGGGAGCACGGGAGCTGGATGCATGCTCGGGCTCAGCCTCCGGCTCCTCACCAGCTCCGCACCGGCCGCAGCCCCCGGCGAGCACCGCGACGGCGGCCGATGCACGAGCAGGGTGCACGTGCAGGGTGGGCACGCATGGAGAGCGGCTCTGACAGACCATGGACCCCTGTGCCATGCACAGACACTGCTCTGGGTACCCTGGTGTATGCACCAGGGAGAGCCCAGCACCCAACCACTGCTCCGAGCATCCTCACGCATGCCACAGGGATACCCCAGTGCCCAACCACTGCTCCAAGCATCCTCACGCATGCCACAGGGATACCCCAGTGCCCAACCACTGCTCCAAGCATCCTCACATATGCAATGGGAAGTCCCCTGTGCCCGCCTGCTGCTCTGGGCATCCCAGTGCATGCTACAGGGAGACCCCTGTGTCCAAACACGTGCTCTGGGCATCCTGGTGTATGCTGCAGTGAAACCCTCATGCCCACCTATAGCTCCAGGCATCCTGGTGCACGTTGCAGGGTGACTCCCATGTACAGTCACTGCTCTGGGCATCCCGGTGCATGCCATGGGGAGACCTCCATACCCGGCTGCTGCAGCCCTGTCCCTGCACACACGTTCAAAGCCACAGCCCCACACAGTGGAACTCCTCAGTGCCTCAGGGGGCCCCTCTCCCCCTCCAGCACTGGGTCCATGCAGTGCTTAGGCGCCAGCCCCCTGCATCCGCAGGCAGAGCAGCGCCAGCAGCGATCGATGCCCATCCGGGGCGCGGGGGCTCCTGGCCAAGCCCCCGCTGACAAAGCACATCCCAGCTCCTGCCAGCTCGCAGGGAGCGGGGCTGCTCCGAGCAGATGGCTCCAGCCTCCGCGATATCAACATCTACTTAATGAGGTGAAAACCGTCTCTGCTTCCCCTCCCCTTCTGTTGGTAGCAGTGAAGAATGAGCCACGGCAACCCCCTACATCCTTATCTCCATCCCTTCCATCACCCTGCTGCAGTGGTCCTCTCTTCTCCATCCCCATCATCCCTGCCACTTCCTTATCCCCACCCCTTGCAGGCAACAGGACCTTAATGCGTGCCCCCCCCACCCCAAACACAATGGGTGCCCTCACAAGAAGCACCCCTGAGGAAGACAAAGCAAAGACCCTATTTCGGAAGAGGGAGGAGGACCCCACAGCAGCATCGCCGTGAGCTGCCGGATAAAGGAAGCATCCAAAATAGCTGCTCTTAATTATATCTTTGCTGACGAGTGCCACGCAAACAACGGGCACTGCACGAGAAGCAGTGGCATAAGGGGGCTTATTCCCTCGCAGCAAGGATTGGGGTCCCCATGGGGACCCCACAGAGGTGGGCAGAGCATCCTCAACACCAGGGAGCCGGTCCTTGCTGCTGACAGATAGCAAGAAGCTTGTACTCTTGCAGCCAAGGTCGTGTCAAGCGCGATGCTCGGATGCTAATGAAGCCGTTATCATCTTCTGATCGATTCGGGCTGTATAAATAATGCACCGGGAAGCTCTGGGGCATGGGAAGGGATTGCCTGGGGCAAAGAGGTGGCAGGGATGGGATGGGCCTATTGCAGTCCACTTCCCATCACAGCTGGATAATGACTGACCAGCACAGCTGTATACCCCAGTGACCATCACAGCTGGAAAACAACTGCCCATCTCAGCTGGGTAATGACTGACCAGCATAGATGGATGCACCAGTGACCACAACTGGACAACAACTCCCCATCATAGCTGGATGTACCAGTGACCATCACAGCTGGACATACACTGCTCACCACAGCTGGATACCCCAGTTTCCATCATAGCTGGATAACTACTGCCCATCACAGCTGGACAACAACTACCCAGCAAAACTGGATGCACCAGTGACCATTACAGCTGGATAATAACTGCACATCACAGCTGGATGCACAAGTGCCCATCACAGCTGGACACACACCACTTGCCGCAGCGGGAAAACCCATTGCCCATCACAGCTGGAAAACAACTGCCCATCACAGCTGGATACCCCAGTGCCCATCACAGCTGGACAACACACACAACTGAGCTCCCCAGTGCCATCACAAGCCCTTCCCCAAATCCCAAGGCACTTGTGGGGGATGCTGCCCCGTGTCCAGCGCAAGCCCTGGACGCCCGTCCCTCACACGGAGCCTTCCCTGGGGAGCTGGGAATCAGCACTTCGGAATCGATCGGCTGTGGCAGCCTGAGTCACGGTGCTGCAGCAGCGCAGGGCTGTCCCCTGGGGCCAGGATGAAGCAACTTAAACGCAGCTTTCAAGAGGCTGTGGGGACTCCTCCGTGATTTCATTTGCAAAAATAGGGAAACTTTCTGCTCCCAAGGGAGTTCGAGGGGCTGAGCCCTGGAGGGGGAGCTGGAGGAGGCAGGCATGGAGGACATGGCTGTACTCAAGCCAGAGCCGACCTGCGGCTGGGAGCCATGCAAGGGACCCAGCACCCCGCGGTGCCCACCAGTGCCACGCTCACCAGCTGTACGTCCTGTCTCTCCCTGCATCACCAAGCCTTATCCTCACCAGACCTTTCCTTGCAGTCCCATAAAGCCTGCCCAAGCCATGCAGCATCCCCCAGGATCTCCCCCAGCCCCAGTCTGGGGCTCAGCCATGCAGCCCCCAGCTCTACAGACCCTTTCTCCTGCAAATTCCTGGCAGCCTCCTGCCCATTCCATGCTGCTGGCAAACCCGTTGACCCCTGAACAACACACAGTGCTGCGCTGCTCTGCCATGCCAGGGACTCGGCCCTGAGCAAGCAGGGACACAGGAAGCCGGTGACACGGATGGGTGCAGGCAGGGTGCAGGCAGCGCACTGGGGACAGGCGGTGTCACGCTCAGCTCCATGGAACCAGCTTCAAGCATCGCTCCAGCCCGGTGCCAGCCGCACGCCCACCCTCGTCTCTGCGGAAACGCGTGTTGGTGTCGCTTGCATTGAGAGCCCGTCCCCCCCGCGCCGAGGCAGCGGCAAACAGGTAATTTTCAGTAATCACCGCGGCTGGAAGGAGTCACCGCCGGCACACGGCGAGGTTGCCGCGGCAGGGGACGGGATGGGGCTGCTCGGAGCTACCATCAGCATCCACCCCTCCATCCGCATCCCGGCACCGCGCATCCCCGGTGCCTGAGCAGAGGCTGCCCAGGACACGGGGCAGAGGGAGGCAGATGCTGGCACCACTCACCTCCATCCCAGGGCAGGGATGATCCTGCCCAGCTCCATCCTCCCCATCCTCATCCCTGCGGAGCCAGGGAACCCTGGGAGGACCAACCCAGCCATGCTGGCCTGCAGGGAGGGACCGGGAGCTTCGGGTTGCTTAAAGCATCATTAACTAACGAATAGTTGCTATCATCTGACCTCCCACGAACCCTGCTGCAGCCCAGCATCACTGGGAAGTGGTGGGGAGCTCCCCAGCGCACACAGAGCATGTGCCTGTGTGCATGCGTGTGCATGTGCATGCATGTGCATGCAGGTGGACCAGATAAGTAAGAGGGCAACCAGTGCAGCCGCAGCGCTGTCCCCAGTGTCCCCAGGATGGCAATGGGGACCCCTGCTCCATCGCTGCTGGGAGCCGGGGCTTAAATGCAGCCCCAGGACCTGCACTCACCGGAGCAGAGCCATCCCGAAGGATGCAGCTGCTGCAGAGCTGCACAGAGCGAGGAGCTCGCTGTAAACAGCCCAGCTGCAATGCAGGAGCCGGGCAGGCGGCTGCTTTGTCTGCTCCAACCGCTCCGGCGGCCGAAAACCGAGCGGGGCCTCAGCGAGGAGGAGGAGGGGACACGGAGCCGGGCCGCTGGCACACACATCTGGAAGGGATCAAGCTGCTGCTACCGCCGCGGCTGAGAGCCCGGCCCCGAGCCCCGAACCAGGCCGGGGAGGAGGCGCTGCCGGGGCAGCCATGGGCACACAAGGGCAGATGCACACGGGCACCGCATGTACATGGATGCAGAGGCACACACCACACATGGACGCGAGCATGCACATGGCCAAGAGAATCACAGAATCACGGAATGGTTTGGGTTGGAAAGGACCTCAAGATCACCTAGTTCCAATGCCCTGCCATGGCACATGGATGCACATGGATGCAGAGGGGCACACACAGGCACACTGGCAGAGTAGCGCTGGTGCAGAGCACCTGGGGATGGTGCTCAGAGAATCAGTGTCCAGGCTGTGCCCACAGCAGCTGCTTGGACACCATCGCCAACCTCTCCATCTCCAGCTGATCCAGGCCATGGGGGTCCCATCATCCCAGTGCACCCCAGCCACACAACCACCTCGACCTGCTTGGCTCTCACCATGCAGCCAGCACTGACCTTGCTGGTGAGACCCAAGGAGACCCATGCAGACCAATGGCTCTTCCCAGCACCTTGCTTCCCTGGCCGATGGCTCACGCCATGCACTGGTACCCATCCATCACCAGAGCAGGCCCAGCAACGCAGTGCCATCAGGCTGAGCCAGGGCTGGTGCAGCACCCCCAGCTTCCCATTTCTCAGGCTGATTGCTCCTGTCGCTGCGGAGCCCAGTGTTAAACACCTCATTTTCTGCTCCCGTATCGAGTTGGAAAATACTATTAACATTTCATTACAGCTTAAAGATCCCTCTCAGCCCTGCACAAAGGGCTGGCCCGCTGGCAGGATCACTCCTGTGCCAGGCAGGACTTGCTGGTGCCTGTTCCTCCAAGGAGAGGGGATCAGGAGGGTGAACCCACATGTCTCAGCTGCGGGATGGGATGGTAACCTGGGACACGGGTGAACATCAGTGCTGCACTAACCCAGCACAGCCCATCCTCATGGTACCCTTGGCCACAGGTGGGACACAGTGAGGCAATGGAGCAGCATCAGGATGGGAGCACCATGGCAAGCCCACACAAGAACAGCCCTGAGCATCACCCCAAAGCCAAGCAGCTCCCTCCACCACTCACCCTGCCAGCAATAGCACAGCTCCTGAGGACCCACCACTGCTTCAGCACCCACTGGGATCATGGCACACACCTTGCGGCTGCTATCCATGGGCATCACCACCACGGGATCAAGGATGCTGCAGATGGTGCAGCATCCCACTCCCTCTTCCCGCTCCCTCCTGCAGGGCACAAGGGGAGCAGGAATGGGCTGGGGGCACCCCAAGCCAAGGAGGGGGCTGACTGGAGACATTTCCAGTGTCTTGGAAGGGAAGGGAAGAGTTAAAGGGAGCGCAGAGCAGGGGAGAGGAGCCAGACGCCAGCCTGGCTACTGGAAACCACGATGGGCTGGCAGAGAAGGGACTGCGGACGGGGCTCAGAGCACACACAGCACCATCACCCGCATCCCTGCCACGCTGGGAGCATCACCCACCACAGCACATGGGCAGCAGGGGCATGGAGCACCCAGCAGCAAGGTCCTGGTATGGGAAACAGCCAGAAACAGCGGCCATGGGAGAGCCACAGGCGCGAGGGGCCGCCTGGAGCTGGCAAAGGGCGAATTGGTGTCAAGCCAGGTGAATGTGGGACTGTGCAAGAGAATTGAGGCCAGCGAGGGAGCCTCGAGCTGGGACTGGAGCCGTCGGCTCCCAGCTCCTTCGCTCCACAGCAGCCAACAGCTCCGTGTCCTCTGCAGCATCCCACAGCAAAGAGGGACCCCCACAATGGGAGGCTAAAGGAGGGTTTGGACCCACAGCTCCATCCCAGCTGGAATGGGGAGGCAAGGAGACGTAAACCAAGGAGCTGTGCCCCAGGCTGAGCAGGAACCCCGCGCTGGAAGGAAACTTGGCACCCATGAGCCTGCACCCTCCTGCCAAGTCCTGCTGCGAGCGAGCCTCACACGCGGGCGACAAGCCCCGAGAGGTTCATAAGGGACCTGCTGACACCATTAAACACAGCAGCAGCAGCAGGAGCTGCTCATCCTGGACGGCCCCGAGGCCCCGTGCCTGGGATGCCCCAGCATCGCCTGGTGCCGGCATCGCCACCTGCATCCCCATGTTTCACCCCTTAATCTGTGTCAAGGGGATCAGGGAGGGCCGTGGGGATACATGGGGGGCCCAGCACCCCTTAGGCCAAGCTGACACAGGATCTGGACCTGCAGCCACTTCCTCCAGCTCAGCACCGATGGCTCCAGAGGCTGCAGCACCCAGGGGCTCCGGTGTTCCGGCCAGCTCCCCCCTGCCGGGGCTTCTCCCCAGTGACTGTGGCCAAGGAGCAGGAGCCATGAGGTGCTGGCAGCACGCGGGCAGGTCTCCGGTGCCAGCCGGGGGGACCCGGGCAGTTCCAGCACCATGGGCACTGCACCACAATTGGATTTGCAGCTGCCCGGCCTCTTACTGCATGGAAATTGAATTGTGAAATGTCAAAGACATTTCCCAACTGCGCCATATTAGCCTGGTTTTATTAAATCCTGTGATCAGAGGAGATTATTAATGCAATCAAATGCAGGCAACACAAAACCCAACCCAGAATTAACTGGCCATAGGGCAGGAGGCAGCCAGAGAGGTCCTGCTCAGGAAGTGCCTGTTCCCAAGGGATCTGGCTCCTGTTCCCACTGTCCCACATCCCGCTGAGCTCCTGCAGCTCTGCTCACATCCCGGGATGTTTCCCACGGGATGGCAGCACCCCAGAGGGTGATGAACTCGCTGAGCTTTGGGGTCCCTGCCCTGCTCGCAGGCAGGCTGCCCGCACTGCCTGCACCAGGCACATCAATCCAAGGAGCTGCCTGGCTCCTGTCCTGGGCTTTTCACTGCTGGTGAGCTCTTCCTGCCCGGCACAGCCGGAGCTGGGAGCAGTTTGGCTGGAGGCAGCCACGGGTGGTGGGGCCAGGCTGGGCTGGGTTACTATCACTTAGAGGGGTGCAGAGCTCTGTGGCCAGGTCCAGAGCCCAACCAGGCAGCTCCAGCATCCCAGCCGGACACATGAGGATGCAAGCCCTGATGTATGGGGGACCAGGATGGCACCGAGGGCCAGGCTTTGGGTGGGCAGCACAGCTCTGCAGGGTGCTGCCCAGCTCCCAACCCCATATCCAGGCTGCATCCAGCCCCTGCCACGCGGGATGCTCACCCTGCCAAGTGCTGGGATAACTTTGCTGCATGAAGCTGCCACATGGAAGCTCGATGCAAAGCCCCCCAGCCCAACGGGAGAAGCCGGGCACAGGGTCCAACCCTTGGCTCAACATCCCTCCTATGGCACCAGTGGGTGCCAGACAGGAGTTGCTTCCAAAGGGAAAAGCCGCTGGCAGCGCCAGCTTCACAGGGAAGCAGCCTCCTCACTTCAACACTCCACAGCCAAGGAACCACAGCTCCTCTGCATGCCACAGCACCATCTCCCGCTTCCCAACGCCCTGAGTGCCTGGGATAGGGACAGGCATGGATGCTGCCGGGGACACCCCAGCGCCCCATCCCATCCCATGGCGCCCAAGCCAGGTAATGGAGGGGAAAACGCCAAGTCACCACAATTCTTCGAGGTAGCACCGGGAGGAGGGACCGGGGAGGGGAGCAGTTTACTGCCAAATCCCTGCATCTGATTTGCGTAACTTTCAGACAACCTCATCAATTATGGATGCCCGGGAAGCAAGCGCGGTGCGCGCTGCGGCCGGCCCGGGCCCCACAAACTCGTACTCCGGCTAAATCGGGCCCCACGTCTCCATGGCAACCCGTGGTAATTCACGCAGGGATTTCAAAAATCCCATTTATCCAACCCCACACGAACAGGATATTGCCCGGATCACAGAGCTCAGTTACAAACCCTCCTGGTGCTGCACAGCGTGGGGAGCGCCGGAGGAACGCGTGGGGCTGGCACACGGGGGGATGCGGGGATGCCGCCGCATGGGGACAGACCCTGCTCGGTGCCCTCGTATCCTGTGCCATGTGCAGCTCCTCCAGCCCTACTGCTGCAACCAGAGGTGCTTGTGCACCCTATGCCACGAGCATGGCACCACACAGGAATCAGGTCCACGGGGGAAACGGCACCAGAGCATCCCAGCACCGGCACTGGTGGGTTTGGCAGAGCTGGAGACATGCGAGCATCCAGGCCCACAGCAGGAATCACCCCGAGAGCAGGCTGGCCAAGCATGGCCTCACTGGGAGCCCCTTATCCCTGTCCAATGAGCCCGGCACAGGGAGCTCTGCAGCGGGAGATGCAGCAGAGCAGGGCTGGGATGGATGCAGGAGGAGGTGGTGGCACTCAGGCACCTCTGGCCGTTGCCACAGCAACACCAGCTGTGCACCCGGCATTGGAGAGGGGTGTGCAGGGGATAACGCTGGGCACAGGCCTCATCCCCATCCCCACACACTACTCCAAGAGGCCACGGCAGCAGCAGCACCTGGAGTAGGTTGGGATGAAGCTGGAGCTGCTTCTCTCCCTGTGTAGTCCCTTGGCAGTGACAGCAGCGATGGCACTGGGGACATGGTGGGGCACAACAACAGCCATGCATGAGGGACCACACACTTGCCCTACATGACACTGGGGACATGATGGATGCCACACCAGCCCTGCATGACACCAGGGACAGGGAGATGCCATACCAGCCCTACTCAGCACCAGGACACAGGGGAAGCTGTGCTCTGCTTGACCAGGACCACCCCTGCATGAGACCAAGGACTGGGGACACTGCACCAGCCCCATGCAGCTCCAGGGACCTGGGGTACCACATCCAGCCTGGGAAGCAAAGGGGCTGCATGCCCAGTGTCCCAATGCCACACCTGTGGTCCCTGCTCGTGCCCAGGGATGCTCCCAGCCCCACGAACCAGGCCTGAAACCTGCGGCTGCATCAGCACCATGAATAATTCAGTCCCGGGTGGAACGCCTTCACCAGAGCACTTACACTGTACAGCGAGCAGATACTCCTGGAGCTACACACACGTCCACACGCAGACACACACGTCCCCACACGTCCGGCCCCGCAGGCTCACACCCGGGCACACACACACACATTGAGGGTGCACACACGGGGATGTGCAAACCCAACCGCAGGGATGTGCCCAAGGAGATACCCGCGGAGCCTCATCCAAACACCCCCACACACAGCACCACCAACACAGCCCCATCCAAACACACATATGCCAGGGTACACGGATACACAAACACAGACACGCACCCAAACACAGACACGCGTGCACGCACGTACACGCGCACAGGCACATGCAGATGTGTGCAGGCACCGGCAGCCCTGCTGCACACACGCACGGGCCGTGCACACACGCTCCACGCACACCAAGATACAGCCAGCCCCTGTCTGTGCCCGGGCCGAGCCCCGGGACACCAGCCCGGCCTCGCTCCCCGGGGCCCTGGGACCTGCTCCTGGGCGCAGGGCAAGGGCAGCCCGGCCCTGCCGGGGTACTGCACCGGGACCGGTTTGGCGATGCTGTGCAGTGATCCCGGCCGGGATGCTCCGCCGCCGCCAGTGCCCCCCCGGCTGGGCTGCCCCTCCTCTCAATACCGGGGTGCCCCCCGGGAGGGGTCCCGGCACGTTTACAGTCCCTGGCCGCCCGCGCCGCACCGGGGAAGGGCTGGGGATGCTCCGGGGCCGGGCAGGGCGGCATCCCGGTCGGAATGCGGGCCCCGAGCCGCCGCGCCCGCTGCTGCGACTCCGGTCCGAGCCCCCCCTTCCCGTCCTCCGCCGCCACCGGCGCCCCCGGGCCGGCCCCGCCGCCGCGGCACTCACTGGCTTTGCCGGGCTTGGGCCTCTGCAGCAGCTTCTGCACGGCCGCGATGTCCTCCGCCTTCACCGCCTGCACCAGCTCCTGGTCCTTGCCCATGGCTCCGCCGCGCCGGGGCTGCCGGCTGCGGGCTCACGGCCCGAGCATCCTCCGCGGCGCGGCGCGGCGAGGGGCGGGCGGCTCGGTTCGGCTCCGCACGGCTCGGTACGGGCACGGCACGGCTGGGGCCCCCCCGCCCAGCCCGCTCCGGAGGCGGCGGCGGCGGCGGCGGGCACCCGGGGCGGGGCGGGGCGCGGCGGGGCGGGGGGGGCCGCACCGGGAGCGCGGTGGGCAGCGGGAGGGAGGGGAGAGGAGGAGGAGGAGGAGGAGGAGGAGGAGGAGGAAGAGGGGAAGGGGCGGGGGCCGCGCCGGTGCCCGCGGGCGGGCGCGGGGATCCCCCCGGTGCGAGGGAAGGTGCCGAGGCCCCGGGGACGCCGCCGCCGTGGGGTCTCAGCTGCCCCGTGGCCGGAGGGAGGCTGCCCGCGGCCTCTTGTTCCTCGGGGAGGATCCCCCTGCTCCCCCCTCCCGCAGCCCTGCCTGGCGACCGCCAGCCTGTGGTGGCTGCTAATGGGAACCAGAGCGGAGCAGCCTTCCCATTTCTTTAAATAAAGCCTTTATCACTGCCTCGTTTTCCACTCCTGCAGCCACAATGGCCGGGGACACTCGTCCCCGTCCACTCTTTTAAGGCTTAAATGGCTGAGACATTAAAGGCGGGAGGGGGGGGGGAGGTGTTTGGCTGTGCTGAGGGCTGGGGATGCTGATGAACCAGATGGGAAATGGGGCCAGCCATGGACGAGGCATTGATGTGCTGATAGAGCCCGGTCAGTGCAGAGCGCGGCCATTGCCACGCAAAATCACACCCAAATTTCTGCTCCCCAGGTAAGTTCCTCTCTAAAAGCCCTGCGGAGGTCCTGGCTCCAGCAAACCAACGTTGGGGCATGTTGGACCAGAAGACCGGTATCCAGCGGGCCACTAACGCATTGGTCATGGCATGGGAATGGGAGGCTGCAGTGGGAATGATGGAGGGAGCCAAGCTCCTCCTGATGCCCCAACCTGGATCTCAGGGATCTTTGCAGCCCCCAACTCCCTCTGCAGCCCCCAGCTCCAGGCTGACCCTCCCTCAGGGACAGCAGGGTCCATCTCCTCCCCCCACCCCCACTTTCCAATCCAGGACATTTGGGATGCCAGCGTGAAACACCGTCTAATCTGCCCTCTAATCCCACAGCCGGGCTGCGTGCGGCTGCATGGGGGGCTTGAGCTGCTCTGGGTCTCCCTGGGCTGGGGGCTGGGGCTCCCAACGTGCCCAGGGGCCCAGGCAGGTCAGGAGCATCCCTCGCATCTGTCACCACTTGATAACAAACGAAGCTCCTCAACAAAGGTCCCTTTGTGCCCATTGCTCTCTCCTGCCAGGCTCCTGCACTCAGGGACCCAGCACTGACACGGGACCGGGCAGCCCCATTGGCCTCTCTGGACACCGGGACCTTTGTGACCGAGCCAGGACCCAGGCAGCAGGGCTGTGTGAGCTGAGAGGGGCACACGGCCACTGTCCCTCCTCCCCGGCTAAGCCAGGCTCTTGCAGAGCAGCTCAGGCCACCTCGCGTTCCTGCGGCTGCCTCCGGGCCCTCGCCAAGTCGGGCTGTGAGAGCAGAGGAATGTGCAGTGGAAAGTCTGTGCTGCTGCCCTGCACACACTGAGCCCCAACCAGCCCCGAAGGGGCACAGCTGAGGGCAGGGGGGGGCTGGATCCACCTCCCCTCGCTGCTGAGGGTGGTGGGACACTGGCACAGGGTGCCCAGAGGAGCTGTGGCTGCCCCATCCCTCCTGTTCAAGGCCAGGCTGGACAGGGCTTGGAGCAACTTGCTCCAGTGGAAGGCGTCCCTGCCATTGGAACCGGATGAGCTTTAAGGTCCCTTCTCACCATTCCATGATTCTATGATCCTGCAGGGAGGACAGAGCCGCTCTCAAGAACAGCACAAGGCACAGGGACATCTCCATGTGCCTGGACGCACCACGGGGCATGGGCTGCCCTCTCCCTGCCCTCCACCATGCTCTGCAGAGCAGGACCCAGGAGCTGTCAGAAGACAGACCCCCATTCCCCCCCGCCTGCACGGGGTTGCAGAGCCGAGTGCCCCCCCCCAGCACCCAGCAGCATCTACGAAAATACTTTATTGTGGATGTGGGATGCGCAGGAGGAGCTCTGCACAGCGCAGCCACGGCAGCAGCGCAGGCACCAGCAGGCACACGATGTGGCCCCAAAGCCCAGCGCAGGGGGGGCAGCGGGAGCCGAGAGGGGGGTCAGTGGCCCCTATGTGGCCTTGGGCCGGGCGTTGAGGCGGATGATGGCCCGGTAGTCCTGCACCAGGTCCCGCAGCTGGTCCAGGTAGGGGTTGACGTTCTCCTCCATCCACTCCTCCACCGTGTCGGGGTAATAGACCCTCTCCAGTTGGGTGCGCAGGTCACGGATGAAGCTCTCCCAGTCCTCATGGAGCCTGGTGGGGGGAAAAAGGGGTCTCCAGCTCCCTCCTGTGAGGGACCCCAGAGCTGAGCCCCTCACACACCCCCCGGGCGCTCCCAGCATCACGTACTTGAGCACCTTGCTGCCAAAGCTCTCCATGTTTCGGGGGTTAGCAAACTGGTGCTTCCGATGGTAGGGGCTGAACCAGCCCTTGATGGCGCTGGGGAGGCACGAGGGGGAGTGAGGGGCACCCAGGGATGGGGAGCTGCACATGGAGCAGGTCCCATCCCATGGGAAAACTCCCATGCTCCAGCCCTGCTCTCTGTTACCTCTCCTCCTCCAGGGCTTTATGGATGCTCTCTTTCAGGTGGCCATTAACCTGCTCAACCATGTGGTAGATCTCTGCGCCAGGGAACACTCCCCTCCCCTCACTGGGAAAGGGAGAAGGTGAGAGCTCAACATGTGGGGTGCATAGGGCTGGGATGTCCCCAGCCCTAAGCGGGTCTGGGACCCCCTCCCGTGCATCCCTTCAGATGCCATGGGGCAGTGGTGCTGTGGCCACCCCCAACACACCCCCTCACCATGTGCTCTGCTCCAGCTGCATGCTCTCGAAGCCCAGCACATCCAGGACCTTCTTCTTCGTCTCTTCCGTGAACCCCCCTGGGCAGAGCAAAGAGAGGGGCAGAAGGGACCACCAGCAAAGCCAGGGGAGCTGAACCCATCCTTCCCCTGCTTCCCACCTCCCAGCACCCTTCCCTGCAGGATGGGGTCTCGCCGGGGCTGGCAGCAGGGCGGTGGAGGCTCACCAGTCACCAGGGTCTGCAGGCAGATGGCCAGTGAGGGGATACCAACAGGCAGCAGCTCGCAGAGCACCGAGTAGTGATCGTACCTGCGGAGCGGGAGCATCACCCATCACCTCCTGCATGGCACCGGGGGGGACGTGGGCACCAGCACCCTCACCTCTGCCAGCCCGTGAGGACGATGCCCTGGAGGCGCAGCGGGGCCAGCTGGGGCAGCGCCTCCATCACCCGCAGCCAGCTCAGGTGGTTCCTCAGGTGGAAGCTCAGCGGGGGCCAGGCCTGCGCTGGTCCTGTGGTGCCCTTGAAGGCGCTGGCGAACCACACGGCCTCGAAGCCGCTCTCCGCGTACTTGGTGAGGAACGGCACTGCGGGAGGATGAGACATCAGTGGTGCCATACCCAGGAGGCTGGGGGGGCCTGGGGGGACCCTCCTGCACGAGCCCAGGCACATCACCGTACCGATCTGCTCGGCCTCGAAGTCGGGTGCATAGAACCACACCACAGGCGAGACGTGCTTTGCTATCCCAGACTCTGCAGAGGGAGAAAGGACAGGGATGTGGGTGCTGGTGCCAGCAGCAGGAGGATGCCTGATGCTCCTCATGCTCCCCTGGACCTGCATCCCTGCAGGACCAGGCACCAGACACAGCACCATGCAAAGACACCCGAGCTCCTGTGCCACCGCTTTATCCCTGTGCTCTCACCCTGCAGGGCTCCCACGCTGATCTTCCGCAGCATGTCATCCCACATGAGAGCCCGCAGCCCCCAGTACTGCGTGGTGATGAAGCCCAGCACCTCCTTGATGTGGTTCAGGTACATGGTCCCCATGTCGCCCTTGTTGCGGCTCATCCAGTTCTTGGAGTCCATCCCCTCCCCGAGATGGAAGACCTGGATTTGCAGGAAGGAGGATGCTCAGCACCCCTAGGAACACCTACAGCACCTGGGTGAGGGCTGGGGTCCCGGCAGAGCCCACTGCCCACCTCATCTGCACCGATGTGGATCCATGTGGAGCGCTTGTGCTTCTCGATCACCTGCGACAGGATGCTCTTGAGCAGGGCCAGGGTGTCAGGGATGTGAGGGTTGAAGCTGTTGGGGAAGCGCTCGACCTCCCGCAGGCGCTGGTACTTCTCGTGCTTGAGGATGAACTGCACCAGAGGAGCCAACAGGGGCTGGAATCACCCTGGCCCCCCACCACCACGTGGGATGAGGAGCAGGAGCATCTCCTACCTCCGCGTGCCCAAAGGTCTGCACCAGGGGAACCACCTCCAGCTTGTGCAGCTCCGCCAGCTGCTGGATGCGCTCGATGTCCTCCTCGCTGGGAGGGCAGGCACAGGCTCACCGGGGGCACAGGATGGAGCGTGAGGCCATTCCCTCCTCCTGCCCCCCCAGCACCCTGCCCCCGCGGCCCCGGCTGCCCCACACCCCTGCGGACTTTGCTATGGGGACACAAATATTGACCCGGCGGGGCAGGAAGCTGGGCTGGGGCGCACAGCCCGGCCCTTGCACCGTGGTTATCACGGGTCACACCCAGCCCTGGCTCACCTGTACGCGTACGGGGACTTGAGCACTTCCAGCTCCCCTTTGAAGGGGAACATGTCCTCGTACTCAATGAGGACGCCGTTGGCTCCCAGCAGGGACAGGAGCGGGAACACCTGCATTGGGCAGCATGGGCTCATTCCTGGTGCTCAGCCCCCTCGGCACATCCACCCTGGCACATCCTTCCCATCCCCAGCACCTCACCTGCTCCAGGTAGGAGACCCGGGGCGCAGCTCCCTTGAGGTCCAGGTGGACCAGCCTCATCTTGGTGGCACGGATGTCCCTGGTGACCTGCTGCTGCCCAGGCTCCTGCCTCGGGGCTGTTATCTTGGCCACAGGGAGCACCAGGACCTGGCTCTGGGGGCCGGTGTCCTCGATGGTTTCACCAGCGTCCCCCCAGAACCCGCTGTCCTTGCTCACGTGCTTGGGCAGCTCCAGGGTAAAGCTGCGGGCATCGCATCATTGCTGGGGTGCCCCCACAGAGCCATGAACCCCAACCCACACCCGGGCTCCTGCTGTCTCTACCTGTCACGGAACAGGAACTTGATGCCAGCCAAGGCCACGAGGAGCAGCACGATGAGGCGCAGCAGGTTCAGCCGGTGGCTCCGCTGGAAGCCCATCCCTGCAGGACACACACAGGGGTCCCAGGCAGCACCCCGGCGCCAGGCAGGGGACCCCCAGCACCCCCATCCATCCCCGTGTGCTGTGCCCTGCTCCTGACCACGGCAGCACCAGACCCGTAGGAAGGGGACATGGGGGATGCCCTCCCACCACCCTGCTCCCCATGGGCCATGCACAGGGCACCCCGTGCCCCTCCTACCTCATGTGCCCCAGCCTGGGGCCAGCGGCCGGAGCTGCCTTTGCCTCTGCCTGCACAGGCGCAGCCTCCTTGGCTCTGCCAGCGCAGCAGCAAACAGGGTGGTGGCTGCAGGGCAGGTCCCCAGCGGGGTCCCCTGAGCCCTGCGAGGCCGGGGCAGTGTCACGGGGCCGGTGCCTGCGGGGGCATCAAGGGGGATCCTGCGTGGAGGCAATGTCCCTGCGGACGGAGGGGAGGGGATTGGGCCACCGGGAACATGGGATGGGCTGGGCACCGGCATGAGGGTGGCAGCACAAGACCCCCCCAGCACCCATGGGGACGGGCGCCATTCACCATGGAGGGGAAGGGGCATAAAGCAGTATTTGATGCCTTGTGGGACAAGGAAAGCTCGAGTCAGAGTTGTCACAATTAAGGTTAATAATATTCATTCAAAGTCCTTTTCTTCCCTCTAAAGCAATTTTGGTAACTCCTGAGATGGGGATGGACCAATTTAGCTGGATGTGAGCCCAAAGCACAAGCAGCATCATGGAGCAGGAGGCAGTGGGTGCCCCTTCCCTGCTGCCCCATGGCCACAGCTTGAGGGGCTGTGCAGAGGTTTGTATTCAGTGTGTGACCAGCCCCGACTCCAGCCCCGCAGCAGCAGGAGATGTGCCATGTGCCCCGACCCCAGGGAGCACACACTGGGACACCCCAGCAGCTCCCAATGCCCTCTTGGTTGAGCTGCACCTGAATTCAGGGTTAAATCCACAGCTGATGGATTTGGGAACAGAAAAGCAGATTTCGGTGGTGCACAAGCGGCTCAGCCGGTCGCGAGGGGGTGGTTGGTGGTGCCAGAGCATTGGCACCAGGGGACAGCCGCTGAGCTGCCCCGTGCCAGGGCTCTGAATCAGCCCTTTCCCAAGACACAGCACTAATCCCTCTGGATACGCTCTTCCACTGCCATGGGGCACAGGAAGGGTGCAGCGATCGGGACCCCTGGCTCATCCTGCAGAGCCAGCGTGGGATGTGCTGTCCCCAGAGCACAAGGCCCCAGCACAGCCACACCACAGGGCAGTGCGGGAAGCAGCTGGAGCATCCCATCCCATCCCATCCCATCCCATCCCCATCCCCATCCCCATCCCCATCCCCATCGCCCAGATCCCGCGGGTACCAGGTCCCTCAGTGCTCATGCACAGGTTGCAGGGCAGGAGCCTGGTTTTGGGGCATGTCGTGCCCGTGCTGTCCCCTGCACTCACACCCCTGCATGGACACAATGTCCCGTGCTCAGGGACAGATGTGGCACCCACACTCTGCCCTGTTCAGCCCTGGGCGCTCCTGGCAGCTCCAGCACAGCACAGCAGGGATGTGCCAAGCTGGGAATAGGAACGTGCCAGGCTGGGGATGCTGCCAGCCCGGTGTCACCTCCATTGGGTGCATGGGAAGGCACGGGGGGATATGGGAGTGGGCACGGGGAGCCCAGCATGCAGGAAGGCCATAACCAGGCCAGGTGTAATGGTGCTGTGTTGGGAACACAGCGCCGGATCGGAGCAGGGATCAACACTGAGACAGACGCTGTCAGCCTGCTCAGAGCTGGCGCTTTTACTGCGTGATCTTATTTAAACAGAGAACAGGTTCTGGGATCCAACCCCCTCGCGCACAGCCCAGGCAGGGTGGGCATGCGGGGAGCAGCACCAAGGAGGGACCGCGGTGCCAGTGCCGATGGGTGATCCCTTTGTAGGCAGGGCTCAGCTGATGGATGCCGCCCCTCGCACCCGGCATCCCGTCGCCAGCACCCGCTGGGTTTGGGAATGTGACATCTTCCTGTGCCAACCCTTTGGGGACGGCGCTGGCACGGTCCCCAGGAGGCTCGGAACAGCCCCTGGCTCAGTGCTCTCAGGAGCCACGGGGCAAGGAGGGAACGGACCCTCACCCCCTTCCCTGCATCCACACAGGGGGGGTTTGCTCCCAGCTCCCCAAAACCAGCCCGGCTCCCTGCTCACCTTCCTGAGCCTGGAGGAGGGGGGAACAGAAGCGAATCCAAACCTGGCACTGGGGAGAGTGGGGCCATGGGGAGGATGAAGCTGAGAGCCTCTGGGGTGGTGGGTGCCACTGCAGGGCACGGGCTGGCAGCAGGATTTGGGGTGCCGCTGCAGGGTTTGGATGCCACCCCCTGCTCACCCCTCTGCTCTGCCATTCCCAGCTATTGCCATGCCAAACCCTCGCTCCCATCAGGAGAAGAGTGACGCTGCTCTGTGCACACCCCTGTGCACGCTCACACTCACGTGCACGCTCGCACGCTTCCAGAGCCTTCCTCTGTCAGCCTGGCCGAGGCCACCCCTCATTCCCGGGTGTTCCATCACGGGATGAGCTGCCCCTCGCCATGGGCAGCTGCAGAGCCCGAGCCCTAACAGCAGCAGGAGGGGGCCCTGTCCACCCCCTGCACCCCACAATCGGGGCCACCCCATGTCCTGGGTACCACACAGTCATCCCCTTGCCTTACAGCAGCCTCTGGGCTCTGCTCTCCATCCTGGCGGCCCCGGTCCCCACTGCGGCAACGGGAATCCCTGCATCCCGCTGAGCATCCTTGCATTCCCCAGGCAACCGGGCATTCCAGCATCCCTGCATCACCTCGGGCATCCCTGCATCCCGCTGAGCATCCCTGCATTCCCCGGGCAACGGGGCATTCCAGCATCCCTCCATCCCACCGGGCATCCCGGCAACCCCGCCCCTCCGGCCATCCCCGGCTCCCCCGGCCCTTACCGGCAGGTGCGGGGCCGCCGCGGGCACTGCCGGGAGCGGGTCCGAGCTCGGGCCGCAGCCGCTGCCGCTCTTAAAGGGCCCGTTCGGCAGCGGTACCGCGGGCGCCGCGGTGGGAAGCACAGAGGATGCTCCGGTCCCCGACACCCCCGTGCACAGCGGGGAGGCACCGGCAGGGCGGGGACAGGGCCCCACGCACCGGTGCGACACAGGCGCAGAGGGGACACCGGCACGGCCCTGCCCCGGGGGTGGCACCGGCCCGAAGGGGTGGCACCGGGACCGCTCCTCGGCGGGCCTGCACAAGCCCGGTGTGTGCCCGGTTCCGGTGTGTGCCCGGTTCCGGTGCCCGTATATGGCCGGTTCTGGTGTGTGCCCCGTTCCAGTGCCGGTTCCGGTGTGTGCCCGGTTCCGGTGCCCGTATATGGCCGGTTCTGGTGTGTGCCCCGTTCCAGTGCCGGTTCCGGTGTGTGCCCGGTTCCGGTGCTCGGTTCCGGTGCCGGTTCCAGTGGGTTCCTGGTTCCGGTTCCCTGATCCGGTTCCCGGTTCCGGTGTGTGACCGGTTCCGGTGCCCTGTTTCGGTGTGTGTCCGGTTCCGGTGCCCGGTTCCGCTGCGTGCCCCGTTCCGGTGCCCGGTTCCGGTGTGTCCCGGTTCCGGTGGGCTCCTTGTTCCGGTGCCCGGTTCCGGTGCCCGGTTCCGGCGAGTCCCCGGTTCCGGTTCCGGTCCCCGCTGCCCTCCCGCAGTTCTCAGCAGGCGCCCCCTGGCGGCGCCGCTGGTAGCTCCCCCCCCCCGCCGTGCTCATGGTACCTCCCGCTGCCCCGCTCTCCGCATGCGCTCTCCGACGGAGCCCGCCTCCAGCAGCGTCCCTCCATGCGCGCTGAGCCGCCGGGCCCTCCGCGCATGCGCAGGGCTCTCCGTGCCGGTGCCGGTGGCTCCGGTGGGTGCCGGTGCCCGCGGGGTGGGACCATGAACGCGGCGCAGGGCTCGGTGGGCAGCGACCCGGTGATCCTGGCCACGGCTGGGTACGACCACACGGTGCGGTTCTGGCAGGCGCACAGCGGCATCTGCACCCGCACCGTGCAGCACCAGGACTCCGTATCCTTCCCCGGGGGGGGCCGCGCACCGGGGGCGGGAGCGCGGGGGCCGGGCTCCGGCTGCGGCTGCTTCGTACGGACCTTAACGGGTGCCTGCAGCAGGTGAACGCGCTGGAGATCACCCCGGACCGCAGCATGATCGCTGCCGCAGGTGAGCGCGCCCGGCCCCGGTGACAGCGGGCAGGGGTGGCAGCGGGGACGTGGGTCACCCCCTGCCCGCTCCTCGCTGCAGGCTACCAGCACATCCGCATGTACGACCTCAACTCCAACAACCCCAACCCCGTCATCAACTACGACGGTGTGAGCAAGAACATCACCTCGGTGGGGTTCCACGAGGACGGGCGCTGGATGTACACGGGCGGCGAGGACTGCATGGCCCGGATCTGGGACCTCAGGTGGGCATCAGCGCACCGCCACCACCAGCAGCATCCCAAAAGCTGTGGAGCTTGTCACACGCTGTTAACCGCGCTCTTTGCTTGCTGTTCTCTTGCAGGTCTCGTAACCTCCAGTGCCAGCGCATCTTCCAGGTGAACGCTCCCATTAACTGTGTGTGCCTGCACCCCAACCAGGTGAGCACCGCTCTCACTGCGGTTTCACAGCCCAGGCTTTGCTCTTGCTCCTCCGGGTGGGCCTGAGGGGCTGTGGAGTTCTGCATGGCAATCACGGCAAGAGATCTGGTGGCAAAGACCCATGAGTGTTGCAGGACATGGAGCAGCCACGTTTGTGCTCGTTACCTGGTGGCTGTTGCAAAGGGACAGCAGTGGCAGCACTGGGAGTGTCCCCACTCCTTTGGGGCTCTCTGCCCCATAGACATAACTAAGGGGATGTGCTGGGGTGGAAGTGGTGGCACAGGGTGGGATGGGGAGTGTGAGGGTGTTACCTCTGCCAAGGAACGCACCCCAGGGCTGCAGTTACCATCAGGACTTGGGTCAGATTTGCTCGAGGTTCATGTTCACCACTTGGTTGTTGAAGAGAGGGATGGCCGGGGCTTGAGAAACGAGGCTAAGCTGGAGCACAGAGCATTGGAGGGAATGGTGGTGGTACCATTGCGGTGTTCGTAACCCACCTGGTCCATTTTGTGTTCACAGACATGGCAGCACAAACCTTTTTAAACAGCCGAGCACCAGAAACGTTTCTTTGCGTTTGATCTTCAAAAGGTTTAATCTCCAAGTCTGGAATTTCAGACCTGATTTGAGATCAGTTATTTGGATCACACTTTGCCCAGACGCTGCTGATGCTCCTATAGAGCCGGTGCTGTGCGAACGTACAAAGTTAAAGCCAGGCGTTATCGTCGTACATAGATCTTACACATGAAATAATCACTGGCTGAGATGCTGCTGAGGTGCTGGTCTGGGAGCAGAAGGCATTTACTTAGTCCAAAGGTGGCAGTGTTTATGCAGGTAGCTTCATCCCTCTGCAATTCCCTGTTGCCATGATGCTGACGAGAGGCTTCTCACAGCCTGGGTACAGCGGTGATGGCTTCAGCAATGGCATTTACAGCTGCTAAGAGGGAGTTGGGTCTCAAGAACCAAAAGAGACTCCAAACTGTGTTCCTCAGGAGCCAGCCTTTGCTTTGGAGGACAGGAGTAGCTAGTCCTGTGACCTGCTGTCCTGCAGGGACCCTGCTGAAGCTCTGCTGTCACACATCTGTCAATAAAAGCCCTGGGTTAGTGGAGAGCTGCCAGGACGGTCTGCTCCAAGCATGGGAGTGGAGCCAGAGCTCTGCCCTTCAGCTTCCTCTTGTCCTTCCCCTGAGAAGGGGAGGGAGGGAGAAAAGCCCATTTAGGCCGGTGGTTTTCAGGTATTTGTACCCTCCTGAGTGCTTTGGTTGTTCACCGGCCAACTCGCATCTGAATGCCCGCGGCTGGGATGTGCTGAAAATCCTTTGGCTTCTGTAGAAGCTGCTGGAGCTGTGCAAAGGTTCTGGAATTGAGGCAGCTTCTGTCTGCTCTGGGGTATATAAAATGAGTGGATGCTTCTGTAAAGCCTTTTTGCAGTGTGAGGTCCGTGCTCTGCTTGCTCTCAGTGCACAGGTACCCAGCAGGCTCCTAGGACTCTGGAGCAGCCCTGTGCTGCGGAATAATGAGGCAGAACAGGCCCATGATGCTGAAAACCAGAGCAAGGCTCCATGGGCATGATCTGAGCATCAGCCTGAGGCTGCTGCTTGGGTGTTTCTCCTCAGAGACACGAGGCTGCTGCTCTCTTGCAGGCAGAGCTGATCGTGGGTGATCAGAGCGGTGCCATTCACATCTGGGACCTGAAGACCGACCACAACGAGCAGCTGATTCCAGAGCCTGAAGTTTCCGTGAATTCAGTTCACATTGACCCCGACGCCAGTTACATGGCAGCTGTGAACAGCTCGGTGAGCCCCGATGGCATCCAGTGTCGGGGGGGATTTATGGTGCTCAGGGGCATGTACCAGCATTGCCTGCAGTGTGGCTGGGGTTGGACATGGGGAGTCCAGGCTGCTTTGGGGGTGGGCGACCATCACCTCCTGTCTCACCACAGGGAAACTGCTACGTGTGGAACCTGACGGGTGGCATCGGGGAGGAGGTGACTCAGCTGATCCCCAAGACCAAGATCCCTGCACACAACCGCTACGCGCTTCAGTGCAAGTTCAGCCCTGACTCCACGTGAGTGCTGCAACCAGCGGTGGGAAATGGTGGTCCTTTTGGGCAGGCAGAGGCCAGCTGTGCCTCCAGATGTGGCTGCTGCTGGCTCCATGCTGCCGTGCAGGTCCCCAGGGAGGAGTGGGACATGGCACTGAGTTGCTGTCAGTGCATCCCAGCCTCATGGACCGTGATCTCAACAAGCTTTGTGGCCATGAGATGTTTTAAAGCTGGGGTTCAATTGCTGATCTCCAGGAGCAAAGTGGGGAACTTGTCCTGCTTCACAACCCTGTTCACTCAAATCTTGTAAAGCAGATGATGTGATTGCAATGAGCTCAAGTCTCCAGTTTGCTACTGGTCCAGGCCCAAGTTAAGGAGAGGCCCTTGGGCATGCAGTGTGACTAATGGGGCTGCCCTTGCATGTCTCTTCCTCGCAGGCTCTTGGCTACATGTTCTGCAGATCAGACCTGCAAGATCTGGAGGACTTCAAACTTCTCACTGATGACGGAGCTGAGCATTAAGAGCAATAACCCAGGAGAGACGTCTCGGGGCTGGATGTGGGACTGCGCCTTCTCCGGGGACTCCCAGTACATTGTCACAGGTGAGGCCCTGCTGCACCGCTTGGCGTGGGCTGCAGGGCCCTTCACTGGCACAGGGCTCACCCATTTCTGTAGCTGGGACATTGCCAAACCCAGCTGTATGAGGGGAGCACCCAGCCTCACACCCACAACACAGCCTACTAACTCCTTTAAGTGTCTGCAAACTCCCTTAAGCATCTACTGACTCCTCTAAGCATCTGCTAACTCCCTGTGCTGCAACAGGGCACCTGTTTAAACTGGAGGGATGTTCTTCACCTGTGCAGTTTGTTTCACCTGATAGCACTGCTGCTTCAGTAAGCAGCAGGATGGTCCCTTCAAAACATGCATGTTGTAACTTCCACAGCAACAAGTAAACCTCTGTGTAATACAGAAATGCAGCAAGCTTCTTGCTCTGCGCAGCTCCCTTACCTGTTGTCGTAATAATGGTGTTGAATGAAGCAAGGGGAAAGTCTTGTACTAGCAATGAAAAAGGAACTGTAAAGGTTAATGCAGTTTACCCCGTTCTTCTCCCATTTCTCTCCAGCCTCCTCTGACAACCTGGCCAGACTTTGGTGCGTGGAGACAGGAGAGATAAAGAGGGAATACAGCGGCCACCAGAAAGCAGTTGTCTGCCTGGCTTTCAACGACAGCGTCTTGGGCTAACGGCCGCATGTGGGAGGAGAGGACCTCTGCTTGTTGTCCCTTGTCCTGCAGTGGCAACACCTTCTCTGGAGCCCGAGACACGACCTGCAACCACCATCCCCTCCTCTGATGGAGGGCTCAGTCTCTGGCAGAAGCAGCTGCCTCTGCCTTGGTGGCATCAGGCTGCAGCTCCGAGCAGATCATCCCTGAAACATGTGGCTTCCAAAGGAGGCTGCCTGGACAAAAGGGAATGGGAGAGGGAGGCAGGATCCCACCGAGAGCAGCAGGGTGCTGTTCAGCCAGAGGAATCCCTGTGGCATCAGCTACTGACAGCTTTGTGGTGGGGTCCTGTATCCCAAAGTGGGGAAAAATAAATCAGCCTCTCTAACTGCTGGAAGAGGCTGAGCAGAGGAGAGGCAGCTGATTCCTTGGTTTGCAATCCCTTTATTCAAAGTGTATGTCACAGACTCGCTGGGAAAGCTGCACTGGTACAAAGCCAACCCCCCCAACAAGTGTAATAACCTTATGTTGAGCAATGCTTGTAGCCATGTAACAAGAGCTACACCACAAAATGCCTCTAGGCCTGGATCTCCTAATACCTACGTACATGGTGCAGCCCTGAGCATAGCTGCAAATAAAGTGTGTGTCATGGTCAGCTGCAGAGTTATGGTCATTCCCTAAGTCCTTGCCAGCAGCATGAGATCAGGAAGCTCTGGGGGCTGGTGGAGCTGTTACCCTGTTGGAATCACAGGTGTCTCAGGAATCCAGTTCAAGTATGTAGAGAGGGAATCCACGGCTGCAGGACTTACTCAGGGAGGTAATAGAAGCAGATAGACACACAAATGTTGCTTGGAAAGCAGATGTCAATGCAAAGGTAGATGAGGCGCTGCTTCCCTGGACCTGCCAAATGAGCAAGGACAGAAGCAGGATGAGGGGAAAGCTCCTGTAGTCGCTGGGAAACCAGCCAAGCAGAGAGCCTCCAGGAATGACCTTTCCCATTAAAGCTGGAGTGAGACGGAGCAGAATGAGAGCTCAGCAGGCTGCTTTGGTAAGGATGGAGGTGACAAGCATTAAGCCACCAGCAGTGCCGGGGACTGCTCTGTGGCTGCACAAGCTGCTGTGCTGCCTGGAGAAGGGGCCTCGGAGCCTTTGCCAGCCGGTTCACTGCAGGTTGTGGGTACGAGCCAGCCCTTGGTGAGCACTAACAATGGTTTGATTCTAACTAGAGGTCACCTGTCCCTTGGCAACCCATCCTAGGGCATGCATCAGCTTCTGCACAGCCCAACCTGCTCCTCTGAGAGGTACTAGAACAACCACACCTCCCTCTTGTGCAAAGGGAAACACACACATAACTCACCCTCGCTTCTCCTGACCCTGAAGATGGGTGTCTGCTCACACAGGGTCTGCACAGCCTCCCCCAGGCCCCTGGGGTCCACCTCTCCCCCTGCCAGAACACCCAGGAACTCCTGGTAGTGCTTGGTCTGGTTATTGAGATGGAGCAGCTGATCAGCCTGGAACAAACAACGTCCCTGTTAGTTCCTCCCCAGGCACTTTGTCCCTCCTGGCCCTGTGGCTTGGGGAGCAGGGGACACACAGGCCATTTGGTGGCCGGGACAGGCAGCACCAACTCTCTGACTTCCATTAAGGAGCCTCAGAGCCAGGCAGATACTTTCTCCTCTTTGCAATCCCTTTGGTAGCCTGCCCTGGTGGGTGCTGCGCTCCTTCACTGCTCTGGGTTAAACACTATAGCAGCAGGCAAAGGAGCCCCCGAGGAAATGGAGAGCAGATGACAGGGGCACAAAACCATGGGGCCTTCTGTCTTCTTGAAACAGAATGTACCCCTTGCCCATGCATCCATTAGCATTTAGTTCAGAGGGTCTGTGTACATGCTTTGCTCCAACCTTCCTCCCTGTGAATTGCTAACAAGCCCCCTTTGTTTTCTGTTCCCTGGATTTCTGAGCAGGTAACAGAATCCAGTGGGAGCGGGTCCTGTGAGAGCCCTGCTATTCACCCCATGGGACATATGCCCCCCTTCCCAAGTGCAGCTCTGCTGTTTCTCAAAGATTGCGTATCCATAAAAGCAGGAGCTGGTGCTCTGAGCACATACAGAGCCCTGCTCCTGTGCCAGGCACCAGCCCAGCCCTACCAAGCAATGAACTGCTGCTGCTACCCCAGGCTGGGAGAGCCCTTGCCCTCATTTAGCCACATTTGGGATGCTGGTGTTTAAGAGTCAGCACTGCAAACCCAAATTCCTGCAGGAAAGAGCCTTCAGCAAGGCAGGACTCAGTGCAAAGCCCAATTTATCACCCCTGACCACTCAGCTGCCCCAGGAGCGGCCGCAGCCACTGCTCACTCTGTGCTCAGATATGTTGAGAGGTGTCTGTAGGGCCTGGAGGTCCCAGGAGTCCATCCTCTTCAGGTAGCACACATGCTGCTCCATGGGCTTGTAGCACACGTAGCCCTGCAAGACAGATTATGCCCCCTTAGAGCAGTCAGCGGCTCCCACAGCCCCCAAGCGGACATCCCTCCTTTTGCCCTGGGCTCTTTCCTAACTAAAGGTGCAGAGAAAGGCACCTAAAGTAGCTGGTTAATGCATTTCCTGTCTACACCTTCTGCTCCCACCTCTGCAGCTCTTCTCCCACCAGCCTGGGCTCCTCTGTTCACACCCATGCACACGAGGAAGGTGATCTAACACACTTACGTTCCTGCTGTCGTACAGCACCACGGCAGTGTGGTTGCTCTGTGAGGTGATGTAGTAGGTCACGGTGCTCCTGGACTTGTCCACCAAAGCTGTCTGATTTCTCAGCAGGTCCTGCTGGCCCTGAAGTGTCAGGCGGATGAGCTGCGAGCCAGCCTGGGCACAAAGAGCGGGACAGTGCCATCAATCATAGAACTCCAGAGTGGTTGGGGTTGGAAGGGACCTTAAAGCTCCTCCAGCTCCAACCCCTGCCTCCTCCAGTGCCTCAGCACCCTCACAGGGAAGAGCTTCTGCCTCAGAGCTCATCTCAGTCTTCCCTGTGGCAGGTTAAAGCCATTCCCCTTGTCCTGTCCCTACAGGCCCTTGCCCAAAGCCTTTCTCCAGGTTTCCCATAGCCCCTTTAGGCACTGCAGCTGCTCTATGGTTTCCCCTTAATGAGCCTTCTCTTCTCCAGGCTGAACAGCCCCAGTGTTTTCAGCCTGGCTCAACACAGGAGTTGCTCCTGCCCCTGATTATCCCCATGGCCTCCTCTGGACTCACTCCAACAGCTCCATGTCCCTCTCGTTCTGCTGCTTCAGAGCTGGATGCAGGATGCGGGGGGGGCTCAGGAGGGCAGGATCTGCCTCCCCAGCCAGCACAGCTCACTGGCAGCTCACCCTCCCTCAGAGGACACACTTCAGAACTCTCCTGCTTTGGCGCAGAGCGGCTCCGCGCTCACACTGACTCACTGGAAGGGATGCTACTTTTAGCACCCCCTTCGGCAGCGCTGCCAGCACCTTCCTGCGCCTAGTGCCCGCTGGTGTCCCAAGAGCTGGGAACCAGCTGAAGCCAGCCCGGATCACAGCTGTCATGGCTTAAGCCAAGTGGTAACCCAGAACCACGCTCTCACCCCCTCTGTGTCCACCTCTGCTCCCAGAGTGATGGGGAGGAGAATCGCCAGACTGTAAATGCCAGATTGAGACAAGGAACAGTGCAGTAACTCAGGTATAACACAAACCCACTACTGCTACCACCAATAATAATGATAAGGGAAATAGCGAGGGGAAAAAATATAAAACTAAAAAGGGAAGGGAAAAAACACAACAATAAACACAAGTGATGCCCAATACAATTGCTCAGCACCCACCAACACGGCCTGACCTGAGCAGCGATGTGGGCCTTCTGAGTAACTCTCCTCAGTTTCTATCACGGGCATGATGTGCCATGGTAGGGAATACCCCTTTGGCTAGTTTGGGTCAGGGGTCCTGTCTCTGCTTCCTTCCAGCCTCCCATGCGCCTCCTCACTGGCAGAGCATGAGACTGCAAAGTCCTTGATTGGAGCAAACATCACTGAGCACCAACTCAAACATCAGTGTGTTATCAGCACTGTTCTCAGGCTGAAGCCAAAACACTGCTCTGCACCAGCTACTAAGAAGGAGAGAACCAACTGTAAAGTTGAAAACCAGCTGAATCCAGGACAGCAGCCAGTTCATCCCTCCCGCCAAGTGCTGACACACATTAAGGCTGTGGTGAGCAGAAGGCTTCCTGCCTGATTGGGATCTCTTACCTCAGCAGAGCTGGGGGAGAAGATGAGAACCCCCAGGACGCTGATGCCAATGGCACAAAGCAAGGCGATGGACAAGATGATGCAGAAGGTCCTGTGTGGAGCTGTGAAGCCCACTGCAGCTCTCCTGTCCTGGGAGCCAAGGCAAGAAGGAAAAAACAGGAGTTAATATCAACCCTCCTACTGATCATTCTTCTTCCCTGTAACAAGCAATTCCCACTGATGACGCAGATCATTGCACAGACTGAGGGGGTTTGAGTGCAGAACTGCTCAAACATCGCAGCAGCCCCAGAATAACATCACTTCTATCCCACAGTATTGGAGTTTCAGGTCCGAGATCCAGTGACGGGTACTCCCACAGCTGAGCACCTTTCTCCTGCAGCCAGGGAGCATGGAAATGCTGGGAACCCATTGGAGAAGGGCTGGAGCTGGAAGCTTTCCACCAAGAGGAGCTGCTGCTGCTGTGCTTTAGCAGCAAATTAAATTACTTTGGTTTATAGCAGAAATCCCCAGAGAACCATCAGCATTTGGAACAGCCCCTGTTGGAGCACTCCTGCTTCAGTGTCCCACTCTGTGTTTGGTTGTATTTACTTTCTTGATCAGCTGCTCTTGTGCAGACCAAGCTGTCACCTGAAGCAAAAGAGCTTGGCGCTCACCTTAATGCTTATATGAAAACAACTTTGACTTAATGGCACCTAACATTATTCTTTGCAAGCAGAAAGGATGTGCTTCCAGTAATCCCAACTGTGCAGCCCCCATTAATAAAGAAACAAGCTGTTTCTCAGTCTGAAGGGCATAAAGGAATGCAGTACGTGTCTGTGGTTAGAACTGCTGCAGCCACACTAGGAAGGGGCTCTTCCAGCCTCTGGGTTAGTTATGGATCTTTTTTGGTGATATGTAACTTCCAGAGCTGTCCCACCACAGCAGCAGTGAGTCTCACCAAAGTGCAGCCTCTGCAGAGCTGCAGGCTTAGCAATCCAGGTGCAACAGTGCTCAAGCCCTACACTCCCAGGCAGGTTTTCAATAGCGAACGGAATTCCCTGCGAGGGAAAGGTGCAAAGAGAGAAATCCAGTGACTCCCAGCCCTGGGGCTCCCCCATGCACACACCCCCTGAGTGGCTCCACAGTGTGCAAGTGGGGTGCTTCAGCACCTCTACCCTGACCATCCTGCCCTGCCTTGTGGAAGCCCAGGCATGTCGAAGAAAACCCATCTGACAGGATGAACAAAACCTCACCAGGACCCCTGGGAACAGGAGGTGCTCAGCCCCTTCAATAAGGAATTGATCAAGCGCAGAGCAGGGTCTCCCTCTGCAATAGAGGGAACCAGGGATACTCACTGTGGAGACAGCGCTGCCAGTGCTATTCCTGCTCTCCATCCTCCACTTCAAATGAGGACCCTGCTCCTGCAGCTCTGCCTTCTGGTTATGTGCAGACTGTATACGATTACAACTCCCGGTACACTTGGAAACCCAAATTAAAACAAGCGTGCACAGAAATGGTCATCGTGCTGCCAAATTCCAGCCAGGAGTTCCTCAGCCCAGACTTTGGGAGGTTGAAACCTGAGAGCTGCCAGCTGGGGAGAGGGGACAGACGGGGCTGAATCCAGGAGTGCCGAGTGATGCTGTCAATGCCTAACACGGTGCTTCCTTGTGAGCAGGCTGGAGGGGACAGGATGACAGTCGAGGACTTTGTCCTGGCCTTCCCTGCTGGCAGGACCACTGCAAGCTCATGAAGAGCGGAAAATAGAGCAGAGAGGAGGGGTAGCCTGCCCCTGTCATCAGTTACTTCCCAATGTCAACGCAAAGCTCGTGCTGCCAGAGCTCCACAGGCTGAAGCCAAGTGTTCCTCCTGCAGGCTGCTGCCCTGCAAGCCTCAACTGCACAGACATGCTTGTGTTCCACCAAGAGACCTTGTACTAGGTAGCCCCTGGGGAGAGGCATCACTACAACCCCAGCTGCACTCATGTTCATGCCCCACCAAGTTGTGGCATCCACAGGAGCACCCAAGAGAGGTTTGTGGGTTTGAGACCTGCCAGCCAGATGCAAGCAGCTGGATGGAGGCAAGGAAAAGCTCAGAATTCCTTCAGGTAGTCGCTGTTAAGGGAAAAGAAGGCTTTCGGACATTTTCCTATTAAGCACAGCCCAGGACTGATCCAATTCAGCCAAGAGGACAGCTCATCCTGGAGCTTCCAATCATCAAAGCACTAGCAATCCCTCCTCACTCACCCTCTTTCCTGCTCTCTGCGCTGCTGAGAGCAGGACAGGGCTGGCAAAGCCAAACCACAGCTCTGCTTCACTGGGCGATGCGCAGGGGATCCAGCGCTGCTCCCACGTCACCACCTGCAGCCGAGCTTTGCACAAGAGGCATGAGAACCAAGCAGCAATACAGAGATGGGGGGTTCTCCCCAAAGAGACTGCAACAGCCGAGCAGGAGACACTTTCTTGTTCTAACAAATGGAGGCCCTACCTAATTCGAGGCACAGAATGAAGCAAAACCCTCTACAAAACACTGTTGGCAGGATTGCTGCGCTCTGCTCAGCACTGCGCTCTTCAAGAAGCAAATCCCACACCAAGGGATTTGGGACAAGAGCCCCAGAAATACCCTCCAGAGCTCAGATTTCTCTCCCCATTTCTGCATGTGAGGAGTAAAGACAACAACCACAAACCAGCCCCTAACTCCCACAACCTCCACGCAGCACAGCTGTGCCAAAGATCACAGAGAAGAGACTTCAAAGTGAGACAACGCTGGGGAAAGCAGGTTTTGAAGTTTAATATGAATTCAAGTAGAGGCTTAAAAACCGTTAGGATGTTGCACAGAGTTTCGAAGCACGGCTTACACCTTCACCCACACGTTTCAGCACACACGACTCGAGGTAACAGGTCCCTTGTGCAGGGCCAGCACCGGCTCCAGGCAGGCCAGGCCTCTCCTGGTGTTTGCTGCTTTACTTGTCATCTTCTGACATTCCAAACACACATACAGGAACTGAATCCAGGAACACATCCTGAAGCCAGGCTCTCCCTGTGGGAAATCCACCACATCCATTTCCACGTTAACCCAGAGTTCTATCTCTAAGGGTTTACCTGTGACTTCCCACAGCCACAGGCTTCCAGCTGGAGGGAGGAGCAGGAAAGAGGCAACCCGTGCTTTCCGACACAAGGGAACACCTTGGACAGGAAGAGCTAATACTCTGGTTAACACCAAAAGACAATGTGAACTGCAGGGTTATTGCTCTACAAACAAGTGACTCCTTGTGAATGGAAGTAAACGGCACCAACACACTGCCAGAGCTGCCCGGCTGCACAGTGGGAGGTGAAGGAAGGAAGTTGTTTAAATTCAGCTACCAACAGTGGAAGCTAAGGATAAAAGCAGCTTATTTGCATATTTAATTTGTCACTTAATTCTGTAATGCAAAAGCTTTCACCTGCGGCCTTGGATCCAGCTACCAGGGACAGAGCTGTGAATCACCCAAACCCAGCTCAAGATCAAACTCGAATCATCACCTGAGCCAGCAAGTGCTGCTCTGCAGCCAAGCACCCAGCCCCAGGCCCACAGGGAAGAGCTGAACCTCAGGTACTAAAGGAAGCATGTGCCACCATCACACACAGCCTTGGGATTCTTTGAGAGGAAAGCTGTGCTAGAATCAGCCCCTGTTTGCCGAGCATCGCCTTTGATGCTGCAGCTAAAGCCAAGGAAAGAGCTATCTGGATGCTGAGGGAAGTACAAGAATTAACTTGGTACTAACGGATCCAGTTATCTGGGAAGCAGCAGTAGTGAAGGACAGTCCTATGTGGGTACAGACTTTCTGCATTACCAAATGCAAAAGCTTGGATCTACTGTGATCAGTGAAGTACATTCCTCTTATCCTCCCTTTTGGGAAACAAGATATATTACCATATACTATACTTATAATTTAAATATATTCTGATATATATTTAGGATGGGGGTAGATCTGTATGTACATGTGCTTCATACATACACCCAGCACTCGGACAAACGCAGTGAGACCGAAGACCCTGCTTGTCTTTTGAGAGTGGAATCATCCTAATCTACACTAGTGCAATCTGCGGTGGTCACATAAGCAAAGACGGCTTCAGTTTCTGTGACATTTGCACTGGGCTGGAAGAAGAAAATTCAACCCACAGCTAAAGACTAATCCTGCCACCTGCTAGTGCCTGCAGGCATTGCCCAAAATAGCTGGTACTATATATTCCAGGTTTCCCAGAATAAACTGGACCGAGTCACAATCTGTCCAGGTAAGTACACAGCGCAAGATGTTGGGTTCTTTTCCTCACATCAACCAGCTCCACTTCCCTCAACTCAGTCTAGAGGACAAGGTGACATTGAGCAAAACAGACATTTGGATAGATTGTTGCTTAGAATTCATTTTAAAACAGCCCCAAGCCTTCAGGACGCAGGTGACACTAATGACCTTTTGGCTTCAAAGTGCATTTAAAGACTGAGATGTAAACAAAATCACATTGGGAGGACAGGAAGGTTAAAAAGCTGCTAAGGGCTGCTAACTCTGAGTAGTATGCTAGTTACTGTCACAGGGTGATTAAGGGGATAGGGCTGCAGAGGCTGCAAGCACTCTGCTCTCCTACTCCCCCAGTGCTGGCAGGAGGTCGGAGATGCTGTCGACATAGTAATCGGGCACCAGGCTCTGCCTAGTCAGACAGTCGCTGTCCTGGTGGCCCCTCACTTCATCCAGCGTGCTGACCCCGGTCAGCGTGAGCAGGGTGGTGAGGCCGCAGGAGTTGCCCATGAGGATGTCTGTGTCAAGCCTATCTCCCACCATGATGGTACGAGCAGGGTCGATGTTGAACTCACTCGCCACACAATCGAACATGTACCGGTTGGGTTTCCCCACGATGAATGCCTCGCGCTGGGCTGCTGTCTCCACTGCTTTTACCAGGCAGCCTGTCCCTAGGGAGAGAGCAGGAAAACACCGATTAGGGACTGCAGAGGAAACTTGGCATCCAGAAGAGCCAGCACAACACCACGGACAAGACAGGCAGGAAAAGAGCTCAGCCCCAACAGAGGTGGTGGACAAAACTTGCCAGGAGGCAGGAGTACCGTCTCCCACTGGAATCAGGAAAGAAACGCTATTCCCGAATAAAGGATCAGCAAGGATTCCCCCTCTTTCAGTGTGGAGCCTGCCACACTGCTATGCAGCAAGACGAAGGGCTGAGCTTAGGGACACCCAGAGCCACCTCCCAACCCGCTCCCTCCCCGCGCACCGGGGATGGCAGCGCCGCCCTCGAGCGGAAGCCGGTGGTCGCGGTTGGTGCCGACGAGGAGGCAGTCGGTGCCGCCGCGCAGGAGGTACCGCAGCGCCTGGCACAGCTTGGCGTAGCTGAAGTGCTCATCGAAACCCACGACGACAGCGCGCACGGCGGGGTCAAGCGGCGCCTGGGCCCAGTCAGCGGGCGCGGGGCCGGGCAGGGCGGCGGGGCCGGGCCCCAGGTGCGGGATACCGACAGCCTCCAGCTCGGCGGCGAGCGCGGGGCTGCCCAGCACGTAGGCGGCGGCGCCGGGCGGCAGGGCCTGGCGCAGGTAGCGGGCGGCGCAGTAGGCCGAGCCGAACACGTTGCGGGGCTCCGCGGGCGGGAAGCCCAACCGCCGCAGCTTCTCGGTGTAGGCCACACGCGTCCGGCTGCTGTTGTTGGTCACGTAGCACAGCCGCTTGCCCGCCGCCGCCAGCCGGCCCAGCGCCGCCGCCGCGCCGCTCACCGCCGCCTCGCCCCGCCACAGCACCCCGTCGCAGTCAAACAGCAGCGTGTCGGCGGCGTCCAGCACAGCCCGGGCCGCCTCGGCCTCCAGCCGACGGCACCGCCGCTGCCCTCCGCCCGCCATGGCCGCCGCGCCTCAGACGGGCGTCCCCTCCCGCGCGGCGCCGACGCCGCTGCTGCCGCTGCGCTCTCATTGGGCGTCCGCCCCCCCCCGCGTGCTGCCATTGGTCAGGCGCCCGCGGTCACCTCAGGCCATTGGGGCGCCCCGCCGCCTTGGGAGCTCCTTAGGTAACGCGTTAAGGCTCCCGGTCCGTGTGGGCACCGGCGGTCAGAGGTCACCCGGGGGCCGGGCACTGGCAGGCGCGGGTCCGGGATCACCCCCCACCCCGCGCGGCGGCCGCGGTCTCCGCCGAGCTCTCTCTCCCCCCGCCCCGCGGTTGGGCAGTCCCGCGGTACACGGCCCGTTGTTATGACGACACGGCCGTAAAGCCGCCATCTTGGCGGTGCGGCTCGTTGCGACATGGAGGCCGCGATGGCAACGAGAGCGGGGCCGGCGGGGCTTACGGCAGGCGCGGTACAGGAGCGGGAGGCGGCGGCGGCGGCGGGCTCTAGAGCTGCCGTGACCTCCGCGGGCCCCGCCGCCTTCCTCAGCCTCCCGGCGCCCTTCAGCGAGGAAGGTACCAGCCGTGGGGCGGGCGGTGCCGCCGCGACAGGGCCCGGCCGGAGCTGAGGGGAAAAGCGGAGCCTGGGTGGGGCGGCGGGGCCCGCGGAGCCGCCCGGGGGGGCCTGTCCCGGCCCGGCGGAACTGACCCCTCGGTGCTCGGCGCGGAGCGGGCTCTGACCGTGCTGGTTCTGTCAGCGGAGGTCTGGCTGGTGCCTCTTTGCGTCCCGTCCCTGCGCCGGGCTGCGAGAGGGGACCCGGGCCCGGCTGGGGGGATCGCCCCGTTCCTTGCCAGAAACCGGCTCGGAAACACCCCCAGCCCCGGGACCACCCCCTCCGGTGCGGGAGCTCTGCTCCACACGCAGCACAGGAGTTTTCCATGTCAGTTTCCTAAGGCGTGCCCGAATTCTCCCTCGCAGATGAAGATGACGTGCACAAGTGCGGGCGCTGCCAGGCCGAGTTCACCTCCCTGGAAGAGTTCGTGCACCACAAGCTGCAGAAGGTCTGTCACAGAGTCCCCGAGGCTCTGCCTGCGACGCCGCTGGGCCTCGGCCAGGGTGTGCAAAAGGTGACAGCTTCTCCAGTCGGGGTTGTTGGAGGGGAGGGAGCAGTATACAGTGGCTTTAAAGGTCATAAAACTCTGCTAAAGTGTTGTCTGTCACAGCAGGTCATTCCTTCTGTTGAGGAGTCCATAACTGTTGCTCATATAGTGGTTGAAGCATCTTCGATAGCGGAGGAAATCAGCAATGCCTCTGCTATAGTAGGTGAGCTTTGGGGTGCCTGGTTCTGTACCTGGCTGCGTCAGGAGCTTGTTCCCCCCTCCAGTGTGCTCTGGAGTGTGATCTGTGTGTTGTCGGGCACGTGATGCCTCTGCATTGCTGCAGGACTTCAGGCTGAGGGTGTGAGAGTCATCCCTGGGCCAGCTCTGCAGTTGTCCCTGCAATAATACAAATTAGAGTTAAAACCCTGTTCCAGAAGTGGCCATTTTAATAGTTATGCTGCAGCCAAATCATGGAATCAACCAGGCTGGAAAAACCCTTTACACTCACCCAGTCCAACCGTTCCCAACACTGCCAAGGCCACCACTGACCCATGGCACTGAGGGCCTTGTCTCCACGGTGTGTGAACACTTGCAGGGACGGTGACTCCAGCACTGCCCTGGGCAGTTCCAATGCCTGAGCACCCTTTGGGGAAGGAATTGTTCCTCAGCTCCATCTAAACCTGCCCTGGTGCAGCTTGAGGCCGTTTCCTCTTGTCCCATCCCTTGCTCCTTGGGAGCAGAGACCAGCTTCCTCCTGGCTCCATCCTCCTGTCAGGCAGCTGTAGGGAATGATAAGGTCCCCCCTGAACATTCTCCAGAGTAAACCCCCCCAGGTCCCTCAGCCATTCCCCATCACACTGTGCTCCAGGCCCTGCACCAGCTCCGTTGCCCTTCTCTGGACCTGCTGCAGCACCTAAAGTAAATAGAACTGCGCAAAGATCCGTGTTCAAGCTTTAAGTACCTGTTGCTTCTCCTGCTGTGTGAAATGCTAGAACAGTAAATTGATGTAGTTGGGTAAAGCCCTTCTGCAGAGGACATAACCGTCCTACCCTCTTCCCAGGTAGTGGGCACATCAAAGAAGTCATTGTTGCAGGAGATCATGTTTTTGAAAACCCAGATGGACACACTGATGGGGAAGTCCCAGAAGAGCCAGGCAACCCTGACGATCTGGAGCAAGATGTCTCCACGGAACTGATCAAAGTTAAGCTGCTGGTTAACAAAGAAGGGAGATATGTGTGTGAATTATGCCAGAAGACATTTAAAACAGTAAGTATCACCTCTGTGTTTGGGTTAGTGAGTTATTTAGGCTAAAAGTTCACCAAGATATCTCAAGACTCAATAACATTGTGCTGTTCTAGTGCATGCGATGCTTCCAAAAGGGAAGTCCTACTTTCTGAAGGAGCACTGTTTTTCTTTACAGCTGAAATGTAAAATACTTAACATCTAAAATCCTTAATCTTAGCTCCAAGAAGCTGTGGCTGCCTCATCCCTCGCAGTGTTCAAGGCTAGGTTGGACACAGGAGCTTGGAGCGACCTCCTCTAGTGGAAGGTGGCCCTGCGCGTGGCAGGGGTTGGAACTGGATGAGCTTTAGGGTCCCTTCCAGCCCAGCCCAGTCTGGGGTTCTGTGACTTGAAACATCTTTTAAAATGAAATTCTTTCCCCAGGCCAGCATCCTCAAAGCTCACATGATCACTCACAGCAGCAGGAAGGACTATGAATGCAAACTCTGTGGCACTTCCTTTAGGACAAAAGGGTCTCTGATTCGACACCATCGGCGTCACACTGGTAAGAGCTGTGCAAAACAAAAGCTCCTGGTTGCTGGGATATGCTCTGTGTGTGGGGAGTGAGGTTACCTCCCAGTGGAATTTACTGCTGCCTTCCTGCTGCTGAGCTGAACCCGTTGAGCTCCACAGTGCTGGGCTGCTGGGAGGCAACACAAGGGATAAGCCCAGGGCTGGCTGTAGGAAGCTGAAGGTGTTCTTCATGCTGGCAGTGGTTACCTTAATACTTGGTTTGATTCCTGTCATTCCCAGATGAAAGACCTTACAAATGCAAGAAATGTGGGAAGAGCTTCCGGGAATCAGGAGCTTTGACTCGGCACCTGAAATCTCTTACACCCTGCACTGAAAAGATTCGCTTCAACATGAACAAAGAAATAGTTGTCAATAAAGAGGACCTGCCAACAGGTCAGTGCTGTTGCCAGCACCTGCCTCGTGTCTGGGAGAATTGAGCATATAAATTAAACCCACTTCTGTGGTATTCAGTTTCTAATTTTATATAGGAAAAAGTAACTTATAGAGCTAAAGTATTAACCTGAAGTTCTGTAGGCAGGCAGTGACTGTGAAGAATGTTTGATGCTCTGGTACAGAGCTGGTTTTAGCAGGCACCTCGTGTTCTAAGGCACATTTTCTGCCCGGCACAGCAGGCTGGGGAGGGTGGCAGCACACCCGTGACTCACTGTGCTGCTTTTCTTGCAGGATGCTCTAGTTCAAACCCAGACACTGTTCCCTCAATAGCGAGTGAGTCCATCGAGAGCTCACCCGTCATTCACCTGGTGACAGATGCAAAAGGCAACGTGCTTCACGAAGTCCACGTCCAAATGCAGGAGCTTCCCGTTGTTGATGTGAAATCCCTGGACCAAGATGTGAGTATATTTTCTCTTAAAGGCCCTTCATGTGCTGTATGCAGAGAAGAATTTTGAAGTATTTCACCTCACAGCTGGAATTCTCATAGGTGCTAAAAATCTGTGTGATGGCAATAAATGGTTAACGAACTGCTTTTTCACCCAAGCATGTAAAGGTTCTGCTCTGCTAGAGTCCGGCTGAGCTTAGCAGCACATTTGTAGCATGCAGGAGGATGTGTAGGATTCACCACCTTGCACTGAACCATACAGAAGGTGAAAGGGTGTTTTTATTAATCATTCCCTGCTACAAGACACTGTGATAGCAGCAAAGGCTTATCATCCCTCAGACTGTATGTCTTCAGAGTACACATTCACCTCCTCTTCCTCCCCAGTCCAAGACCATTCCCTTGCTGACTTTTAACCCTGTACCACAGCACTAGGTACCTTAGAAAGAATGGCTCTAAAGAGAGGGCTGAGGGTGTATTTGCTGTACCAGTTACCAGACTCTTCCTTCCTTCAGCAGTCACATCCCGAGGAGCTGCCATGTGAGGGGGAAGCGACAAGTGAGAACCTGCTGAGGGAGGCCATGAGGAACTCGGGTATCGTGATAGAGCAAGTGGCTGTGGGGGAGATGCAGAAGCCAGACACAGAGCCTGCTGTGGCTGCTGCAGAAGGACTGCAGAATGAAGTGAAAGCAGAAGAGGAGCCATGTGGGGAGCAGTGTGTTGAAGTAGAACAAGTAGAGGCTGTATGTTTGTATTCCGTAAATAGATTCATTGTGTAATGTTCCTTGCCTGCACCTGGTTGTGCACAGCACTGTTAGCATGTTACCCTCTCTGCATCTCTCCCTGTGCCCTGGGAGCTGTGTCAGATTTTATAGTTAAACATATTTCACATATGCTTAAAGTGTGGTCTTAGGACACAGAGGTGCTTGCTCTCTCCTGTTAACAATACAGATCTCTTCCTGGTCAAAGCTGGAGTATTTAACTGCAGATTTGGGTAGCAATACTTGGGTATCCACACCAGTACAAACATACTTATGTTGTACCGTTTTCTTTCCAATAGACAGATGCAGAAAGAACAAATGGGTACAAAAGTTACGTTTGCCCTCACTGTAACGAAGCCTTCAGTGAAGCTACTTCCCTTGATACACACATCAAAGGTCATTTAGGTAAAGTTCTACTGCTTATATGCTTTATGCACTTTAAAAGTGTCTAAAATGCTTTGTTTTAACTCCCTTGCCTTTACATAGCATTAGCCATGCAAAATCAACTGATTAAAATCAGTGACACACTGATATGAAAAGGTTGACTTTGGGTGAGCTGTAGAATAAAGGGTAAAAGAAATACCTAACAAAACACTGCCAACTTTCACATTTTGGGGCTGCACTGCATCCTTGCAAGTGGAATTTGATGAACAGGCCAGGAAAAAGGGTGGTGAGGCAGAACAGGGCAATAGGCTGGACCTGCTGCTCGAAAGGCACCGAAGGCCAGGAGCACAACATTGGAGCAGAATTCACTTCTGAATGAGACAAAGACCTTACATACAGTTAACATAATTTCCCTCCTTCTCCTGGTTCATGTTTTTGGCAAGGATTCTGTTACAACATGTACTTGCTCCTGTGGGTTGTCCTGTACCAACCTGTGTCCTCTCTTTCTCTCTAGATTATAAGCCTTTTAAGTGCGAGGAATGTGGCAAAGAGTTCACCAAGGGCTACCTGCTAAAGAAGCACCAGGAGGTGCACGTGAATGAGCGGCGTTTCCGCTGTGGAGAATGCGGGAAGCTCTACAAGACCATTGCACATGTGAAGGGGCATCGACGAGTGCACTCCGATGAGCGGCCCTATTCCTGCCCCAAGTGTGGCAAGCGGTACAAGACAAAGGTGAACTCCCTCACCACAGCCTGCCCTCCAGGTTTCCCTTTCCAGAGCCAGGGTTTGGGAGAGGTTAGCAGGCTTTGCTCCTGAAAAACAGGCCACTTGCCTCTTAATGAGCTGAAGCTCCAGGAGGCTTTTTAGCAAGGAAAAGGATAGTCATAGAACCATAGAATGGTTTGGTTGGAAGGGAACCTAAAGATCATCCAGTTCCAATGCTCTGCCATGGGCAGGGACAACTTCCAGTTAGGATCTTAATACAACCTTCACATTTGTGAAGAAACTCTCTGGAAAACTCCATGTAATAATAGGAAAATCTATTTTTTATCATGTCTTACAAGAGAAGGAGTCCTCAAAGATGTTAACTTTTACCCAGGAAGCCAAAATACTGCTTGTTCCAGCTTGTAGTTCCCTTTAGCTCCCTTCTCCTGCTCCTGTCTTTGGTACAGAATGCCCAGCAAGTCCATTTCCGCACGCACCTGGAGGACAAGCCCTACGTGTGCCAGTTCTGCAGCCGTGGCTTCCGGGAGAAGGGCTCGCTGGTGCGCCACATCCGTCACCACACCGGAGAGAAGCCCTTCAAGTGCTACAGGTGTGGGAGAGGCTTTGCAGAGCACGGCACCCTCAACCGGCACCTCAAAACCAAAGGTGAGGTGGCAGAGTTTGGCTGGGATGGGTGGGAGCGTGGGGTGGTCTCAGGTTGGGTTTGGATGCGCTGCTCTTTGGCTGAGCGGTGATGGTTTCTTGGAGCGGAGCTAATGACTGGCATCCAGGGCTATTTGTCTGCATGCCGGTTGCATCAGGAGACGTATAATGAGGTTTTTTAATCTATATTAATGAATATTTGTATTGTGATCTTTCTGACCAGAAATCAGCTGAACAAACAGCTGTAAATAAGTTCTACTCTAAAATCTAGATCACCTAAATAAAGATAAGCAAAACAGGACTTGCATCAAGACTCTAATTGCAGCAGTGCTGTGGGTTCTTCGCTCCAGCTTCTAGCCTAAGTGGTCTCTGCAGTGTCACCACTGTCCGAAGTAGGGAAGACAGAGCCTGCACCCTACCAGAGCCTACCCCAGACTGAAGGGACTCTGGCCCACGGCTATACACAAAGAGGGAGAAAATTAACATTTCCGCAAAGTAATGCCAGAGAGAGCTCAATTCCGGTGCTGGGGAAGAGGTGAACTGTAAGAACACAAAGCATGGATGTTCTGTGAGGAAAATGTCTTGAGTTCTCACAGATAGTCTATTTGATCAGATTAATTGCACTGGACCTGCTGCTCTTTTAGCTCCTAAGCATGGATTTTCCAGCCTTGTCAGGTAGCGGTGATGAGGTGTTTAGGTTGCAAAGAACAATACAAGTTCACTGGAAGGGAAAAAAAAAGGGTTCCCTGATACAGATATCCCTAGATACAGAAATGTGTAAGAAGAAAAGATATGCTGTTCTTCACACAGAGCTTTTGAGATCCAGTTTGGATTTATATCTGAACTGAGCTGTGTGTCTTTTGGCACTGTACTGGACAGTGGCTCTGCTCCAGTCTCAGTTCTGTTTGGCATCACTTGGGCCTCTTCCAGGCTGTCACTCGGCTGATCTCAGTGGGATGAGAGCCTGGTGGCTGGAGACTTGTCAGTGGTATTCTGTTACAGGTCCTCATTTGTGCTGCATAGTGCTTTCCATGAGGACCTGGATATAACCTGGAAATGACCATCTCCTGTATTTGAGATGATTACGAAAAACGATGTTCTTTTGGCATTTTTGGAATACCGTTCAGGTGGCTGCCTCCTGGGTTTGAAAGAGGTGGAGGAAGTGATGGTGTCTGAGGAAAGCCAGTCTGCTGACAACTTGGCTGCCACAGTCATCTCCGAAGATCCTCACACGGTGCTGGTGGAGTTCTCTTCAGTGGTGGCAGACACTCAGGAGTACATCATCGAGGTGAGAAGTGGGCAATGCCTTTGTATGCTGACCTCAGCATGGTGTTTTGTCACTAAACCTGCAGTTGCGCATGATGTTCCTCACCTAGGCCCTTGGGAAGAAGGTAAAATAGGATCTAGCCAATGCATGACCCTAGGAATAAGTAGGATTAAAGAACCTTGTTCAGAAGGAGAGCACCTGGAGCCTACTTCACCCCCTTTCCAAAGCCTTCCTGTAATGTACGCAGGAAAATGAGAATGCAGGAAGACAGCAGTTCATCAGAAAGCTGAGACTGAGAACTGACCATAGCACAGTTTATGTCCTCACTGACTTGCTTCAGCTTTCCCTCAACTTTTACCCACTATTTTCTCCCATTTCTATTTAACTTAAAGAAATAATTTAGCAGAGAAATAATCTTGGTTTTTAACTGGCCGTGGCTGCCAAAAGCAATGAATTCTGCATTTTGCTTTGTCCCCCCTTGTGACAAACAACCAGTACTCATCAGTGCAGAATAACATAGTTCATTTAATGAGGCCCTTTAGCGCTGCCACAGTTCTCCAACAGGAGAAGAATCTGCCAGTTGGCTGAGTCCTGCTGAGAGAGGATGTTCTCTTCTGGTTATCTGTGAGCACTGCGAGTTACTTTTAAGTAGCTCTCAACAATGGGATTTGGAGGTAATGTCAAAGAGGAGTTGGCTTTAGAGGAGCTACTGCAGCAGGAGGAGAACAGAAAGACTCTTGTAAAAGATCTTAATATCTTGGTAAGAAGATTTTTTGGTAATAATCTAAAAAGAGAATCATCATATTTTGTCTTTCAAGACTGCTACTGAAGCCATGGAGACCAGTGAAGCTACTGAAATCATAGAGGGAACAAGACACGAGGTAAAGCAGCCACATGGATTATTATGGGGACTTGCTGTAGATGAAATGAATCACTTGGTGTCCTGAAAGTCGCGCTGAGTAAACCCAATTTCAGATAATCAATTTACTGACCTCTGTAGGTTTGCACAGCTGCCTGTACTGGTCATACTGGATTTGACTGGGTTAGTGCTGGTAACGCTATGTCCTTGCAAAGCATTCCAGAATGCTGAAAACGGTTCTTGCTGCACAGTCAGAGGCTGGCGGGGCTCCTGGCTTGGATTCTGTCCGTTCAAGGGTCCTGGCATGCATTGCTTGGATTTGTCTGTAAATAGTTTGACATCCAAGGGTTTGCTGGAGAGGGACTCTTCATCGGAGACTGCAGTGATAGGGCAAGGGGTGAAGGGTTCAAGCTGAATCAGGGGAAGTTCAGGTTACATAGAAGGAAGAAGTTCTTTACTGTGTGTGGGGTGAGACACTGGAACAAGCTGCCCAGAGAAGTGGTAAATGCTCCATCCCTGGCAGTGTTGAAAGCCAGGTTGGTCCTAGATCATCTTAAGGGCCTTTCAAACCCATTCTGTGATTCTGTGGTAAGCGTCCTGCTGCCAAAACTTCTTCAGTGACGCAAGGTATGACATGTTCCAGGAGTCTGCTCTGTTCTGGGAATGATGAGTACTTCAACAGCTGTAGGAAGGTGGAATTAAATGCTGTTGCACTGCCCTGCTTGTGGTGATGAGAATTGTCCATGCTTCTAAGAGAACACCACACCGACACATAACGAGTCCTCTTTTCTCTCCACGTAGGTCGACAGCCACATTATGAAGGTCGTCCAGCAAATAGTGAATCAAGCAAACTCTGGTCACCAGATCATTGTGCAGAACGTCACCGTGGCTGAGAACTCGGAAGTAACCACTGATGCTGCAGACACCATCACCATCGCCACCCCTGAGAGCCTTACTGAGCAGGTGGCCATGACACTGGCTTCTGCCATCGGAGAGGGAGCAGTGCTGACCACGGAGGGTGGCATCGGGACAGAAGAGGCGACGGTGACCATGGTGGCATCTGAGGACATTGAAATCATGGAACACGCAGGAGAGTTTGTGATTGCCTCGCAGGAGGCAGAGGTGGAAGTCCAGACTCTCATTGTGTGATGAGCAGCATGCACCCAGTGACAGATGCTAATGTAAAGCTTCCTGGGTTTCTCAGTTTGGGAGTTTGAGCAGTCCTGCCTTTGCCAAGGGAGGGAATGCTTCCATAGGGAAGTGACTTAACAGGAAGGTACAGCCCTGAGATGTTTCCTGTTTAAAATGGAAGTACCGATAGTTAAAATCCTCTGCATAGTTGTACTATGGAAGTGGCCGATGCACCAGAGTTGACAGGCTTAGTAGTTTGTACAGCTGCCTCAAATAAAGCAAGGTTCCTTGTGAAGCACTGACCTCTGACCGCAGGACAGTGGTGTTCTGGTGTTCAGAAGCATTCAGAAAGTGAAACAAAGATGTAGGGTCTCATAAGAGACTCCTTAAATCATATGCATTTAAAGCAAACCAAGGAAACCAAACCTAAGGAGTTCTGGTGTGTGTTCACCACCAAACTTTCATGCCTTTAACCTCACTCCTTTATGCCTGCTAAGGCATGGTACTGCAGTATCTTCATTTTATATACTGGACAAGTAGCCTTATGTACTGGTCTATGAAAGAATGCATCATTGTATCCTTGCAGTGCCAGACAGGCTGCTCTGAGAGGGGCCTGGTGGCGTGTAAAGCCATATTGTATATGATAGTTTCTTTTTTTTAAAGCATATCTGGGGTTTTATTTGCATATTGTACAGCTCCAACATGTAAATAAAGACCTTTGTAAAAATAAAGTTATTTAAAGTTCTTACTAGACGTGGCCAATTTCTGCTCTGTAGTCACTCAGACAGAAGGGTGGTTGGAAAGAGGACAAGGCCGGTTGACACTGTGCCTAAGAAACCCTCATCACTAGGCGAGTCAAACACTTTTGCCCCAAACAAGCCTCCAAAAGCTGCCAGTACATGTGTGCTTTGGAGCCTTTCACATGATCCCCAGGTAGAGGGATGGCAGAGGTCACTTGAGCAGCTCTAAGTTAACTTTTGTCTTCTGCTATTAAGGCCAAGGGTATTCTGAGAGACAGCCATGAAGTGCCTTTTAGCGTTCACCTACAGAACCCTGGTACAGAGTGCTTTGTGTTGGAAGGGAGCTTAGAGCTCATCCAGTTCCAACCTCCTGCCACGGGCAGGGACACCTTCCACTAGAGCAGGGTGCTCCAAGGCCCATCCAACCTGGCCTTGAACACTGCCAGGGATGGGGCAGCCACAGCTTCTCTGGGCACCCTGTGCCAGCGCCTCACCAAGCACCTCACTTGTAATAGTTTCCTGTCTTAAATTCAAGGTGCTCCATCCTAACCCAGATCTGTAGTAGAACATGGTTTCTCCAAGTTCAGATTCTGCTGGTAATTATGAAGTCTTTCAGCTAAATCCATGCAACTTTCTCCATATTGTTAACAGAAATGGGTTAATCATTTGCCAAGCAAAGATACACAAAGATGAAGCTTCCTCACAGTTCACAGCAGCTCTTTGTTAGCTCTTCCCTTGCAAGCGTGCACAGGGAGAAACATTCACTCCAGTAAGATGGACCCAACTTGTCCCTCCGAACCAGCCAATTCACTACCGGTCCCTCTAACAAGGAAACAAGAGGACCAAGCTTAACCTCAGAGATCTCACCCAGGGAAGTATCTTAAACAGTGCTCTGCTGAGGCGTTGTTAACCAGAGCACCGCAGCCAGCTCTGTTACTGTTTTCCTGCAGGGCAAAAGAAAAAGGTGAATGACTGACAAAGCAGTGCCACTTCCACATCTGTCACACTGCAGGAATATAGCAGTGTCTCCTGCAGGAAGGAAGACCTACTTAACATCTAAGACTAGAGCAACTAAGGAACTCAGTTATACAGTGGTATATTAAGCAGCATACAAAACTAACCATAAAAACCCCAGTTCCTTGTGTATGTGTATGTGATCCTAATCCTAATGCTTCTGCTCTGTGATTGTGTCTGAAAAGACTTACAGGCCACTGCCACTGGTACAATGTCAGTGTCACAGACAGACTGGTCAGCTTTATGCAAGCAGTTTCCAATCACTTCATTGAGATACAGCCACCTTTCTGCAAAAGCTGCTTGGGCATCAGAGCTCACGGCTGGAATAAAGTCTTACAAAAAGCTTAAAAACGCACATACAAACACGGACATCTTCATGTTCTCTTCTTGCTTTCCAGCACTGCAGGAGGCTTAAAGATCTCCATCAAATTCCCCCAGACTCCTTTAGAATAAATGTTCTTGTAGACAGCTTGCCTGTCGTGAGGCTGCAGTGTTGGATGGTGGCAACACCCGTGTCTTCTGGATTTATACCACTCATTGGAAGTTTGGTTCGTTAAGGCCAAATAGAGATTGAAACAGGAGTATGCACCCAGAACCAGAGTGAGGAGAATGACAAAGCCAAGCATGAAGACAATCCTAGGGAAAGTCAAGAAAAGGTGCTGCAAAGAAACAAAAGAATAACTCAGTTACAAAGATGGGGCATTAAATCACATGGAGGGACGTGACTGCTCAACATGCAGCTGCAAAGCACATCTGGGCACGCATGGAACTGTGGAGCCCCCAAAGGAGGTCACAGCCCTCTGTCAGCTCCGTGACTGAATCCTTGAGTAGAGCATGCAGATTCCCAAAGCCTGCCTAATATGTGGGAGTGTTTTCTCCATGCATTTATCTCTGAATGTTGTATTTCATAGCAGAGTTCTGCTTGTTGGGTTTCTTAATTACGAAAATCATTAATGCAGATCATCTGAAAACAAACTGCCAAACGAAGGGGCCACAATCTGGTGCAACTTCAGGTTTTGCTGACATGATGCAGTTTAAGCAGCTCTTTCCTGAGTTAAATTCCAGTGCTGGGGAGTGGGAACGGTACAGCTCAAACACGAGCAAATGCTCCCTCACCAAGATCCCTTTATAACAGTCCAAGGCTGAAACATCTGGTGTTTCGGATGAGGAAAAGAGAAAGCATTTGCTACTTATCACTTCACTGCCATACTACAGAAAGGGGTGAGGGGATTGAAAAGCAAGTGACTCAAGTGCTAGAGAAGCTCAAAGTCACCCTTTGTTTGTATGCGAGAGAAAACATTTAGGTATCTAAATTCCAGGGCAGTAGAGTTCTGCTTGAACATCTCCATGAAGATATCTCATGGATTTTCAACTGTTTCCTAAACATTCCTGAAGTAGATGTCACTGGAATGTGAAATCACTCCCTGTGAACCAGATCTGCTGAGTGAAAGCAGCCTGGAGACAGAAGTCTAAGGAATGGGAGACTGGAATGAAATGCTGTGACAAAAATCCTGTAGTTTCAAAGCATTCTGCAATGGCAGTGTTCTCCACTGCATTAGCTGCATGAAGGTGGTAAACCCTGCATCTGTCCACATCTGCCTGTGAGAAGAGGAGGATTAACAAGACTCCTGAGAGCAAAGACTGAGCTAAACCTTTGTATATAAACTAATAACCCACACAGCATAAACTCACCTGGATGAGGAAGAGAATGTCAACAGCACGCTCCTGTTCTTGGTCATCAATGTAACTCCCATGCATCATGCCTGAGAGCAGCACCACTTGGATGAGGAACGCTGCTGAGATGACTGCAGTGGTTGCTGCCATAGCAGTCAGCGTGAAGAGGTAAAGGAAGAAGTACTTGGCATTGGAGGCACCAATGCAGTTGTTGACCCACACACAGTGGTGATCAAACCGATGTACACACGTGCTGCAGAAACCTGGGGAGAAGGGAGCCACAGGACAGGTCAGTTGCTTGGGGTTTAAGTGATCAATTTGATTTTTACACAGTTTAGGACAGTTTTTCATCTGACAAAATCATGATTTTAAGTAAACAGAGTAATTTCGATTCTGTATCATAACCTCCCCAATACAAAACCCAAAGCTGTGTTATCCATTTTCTTTTCATTCCCTAAGACTGCAGCTCACAGACTTTGGTTTCTCTGACAGCACTGCCCAGCAAAGCATAGGAAAGGCAGAGACTGCAGCACTGGAGAACTGATTTGGGGAGGTGCCACTGTTCTGCTTATCAAGGAAGTTAAGATTCTTACTGCAGTGTTTTGACCTGGCTGGCTTCTCCAAGTCACACGTAGGACACACGATGCCCTTCTGAAACAACACACCATCATACGCATAAATCTTAACCAAAGATGCATGATTTGATTTAGTTATTACACCTGTGAAAGAGACAAGAGAAACAGTTAAAAATGGTGTTTGTACCCTTTTTAGGCTCCATCTTCAAATGGCTACAGCTTCCAGCCAGCAAGAGCTTACCAGGATTGGCCCGGGAGCAGAGGATGAAGCAGCCCACGTTCCCAGCCAGCAGCAGGTAGGGCAGGAGGAGGATGAGGAGGTGAAACTGCAGCTCCCAGCAGTACACAAACACTTCCCATGTGTATTCCACATACACTGCAGCTTGCAAGACTACGTGCAGGACAACAAACAAACAGCTTCTGTAACAGCAAGGGGACAGCCTGTTCACTACACAGCATCTTGATTAACAGGTACCCTCAGAGGTGACCAGCAAAGACTTTCCAAACACAAGGAGGCACCTTTCAGGTTTTCAGGCCAGCATGGATTGCATATTAATAGTGTTTTCTCCTCCCAGTGCCTTCCTTCTCCTCTTCCCACATACACTCCTTACAATACACCCACTAAATTCACTTCCACTATTGGCATGTCCTTTGGATCTCTTTCCCCACCAGTAAAACACAAAGTCTCATAATCACTTGCTGCTGACAAAACACGCCACAGCAATAGGGCACAAAGCATTCTGCCAGAAGACACTTGCTGTGTGCTGCTCTGCAAGCCAAGAAAACCCCAGTGAAAGCTGAGCTTAAAAACCCCATAATAACCTAAGCAGCTGTTAGGAGACAAGCGTGGCAGGAGTTAGCAAGGGCCAGCACTGGTGCCAGGCTGCAGCTTCTGCGAGGCACGCTGCACCACCACCACTTGGCACACAGGTTTGTTTGGGATGCATCACACTGAGAACAACTTCCAGCAGCCTGGCAAAGAGACGCCGAGATAAGCCACACATTAGGAAAGCAATGCTCACTTACTACAGCTCTGCATTACACATCTGTTTGCTGGGCTTGTATTATGAGTTTTAAATAACTAGTGATGGGTACTTTACTACAGAGGAAGTCTGTTGCAGACAAGCTTCCCCTCTACTGCTCTCTCCTCCACTATGTCGTGTGCAATCCAGCAAGATCCTGTGAAGTCTCTTCTCAGCTGCACGGCTACAAGAAGATGCCCCCAACCTTGGCAGCTGTGAAGCTTCCTCTTGAGCCACCCAGATACCCAAACTGCTGGACTGAGTAATGGGATCTTAGGGAGAGGATGGGGGTTGCCAGCTCTGTCTAGAGGCTGTTGTACTCCACCAGTGTGACCAACATCTGTTACACTGGAAGCCGCTGAGCCACAGCATCTTTATCTGTCAAATATCTCAGGGTACCATCTTCTAAACAATAAGCAAGGAACAAACAGACTACAGTGTGGCAAACCTTAATGGGAATCTGTAACCCTTGATGAGCACCCCTAACAAATTGAGAGTATCTAAGGGTAACACTGAAAGCTCTGTTGGGGGCAGGAAGTCACAATAGGAACCAGAAATACAGTAAAGAATAACATCAAAAGCATGAAGAAGTGCAATACCTTGTGTGGAAGAGCCTGTGAAGCACCCTCTGTGCCACGCTCTGGAGCTGTGCAGGGATCACAAATGACAGCGCCTGAAGCAAATGAAAACACTGTTGTTACCTGCCTTGCACAATGTTTCTGCCTGTGGAAAGGTCACATAGAAACACAAGTCACCTAACCCCTTGGTTATGGATCTGTGTCAGTGGGGAGGGAGCTCATTCTCAGGGTATGTGAGCTCCTAAGAATACAGCAGGAATGTTGCAGGGGTTTTCACCATGGGAGTGAGGCCCTTGTGTTCTCGGGAGCCCAACAGGCACAAATGTATCTGGGTTAATGTGTGAAAGTTGTAAGGAGCTTATAGCGGGTGACAGGCTGGGAACCGGTTAAGCAGGGGATAGAACTGAGCAATTCCCAATCTACAATATGCTTCATCAGGACATCTGGCAGATGCAAGCACAGATAAGCAAAGGGATAAAGCCAGCTGTGCTCCAGAAGGGAAAAAACCCCCACAACCCAACCAAAACCCAACCAACCCCCCAAAACCCCCAAATCTACAGTTCTTCAACTACAGCTATGGCCCAGCCAAGTCCGACTAACTGCTGCTCCAAACCAGCCAGCAATGATGAAGAAGGAAAGTGTCTGTGTTCATTCAGTGAGCTCCTCAGCAGCAGTCTGTGACTGCAGAGCTGTCTGACTCCGCTCTTCAGAGGGTGACAGATCTCTATAGCAACACACTGCTCCATCAGCAGTGCAGGAATTAGAGCAGCTGAGCCTATTTCTAGCTGACATTGAAAGAAAATATGCAGTGAGAGCTTCTTGTCTCAGATGTGAAAGACCAGAAGGCAAAAAGCATATGTAGAGTTGAGAAGATGCTAAATATTTTCCTCTTAACTGGCATGCCTCTAGCAGCAGTTCGAGTGACAAGTCTTGCTTCAAAAGCGAGGCTGTGTTCTGCACTAGGAAACACAGAACTCCACAGGAAAGCAGCCTGCATCAAATATTAACTGTGTGTCAGTACGGTGTAACATTGCATTCAATACCCATTGTCCCCCCACGTACAGCGCAGCAATCCCCTGTATTTCAGCCACTGCTTACACCAGAGCAAGAGGCTCTTACAAACACCATTTGTGCCTGCAGGGATGATGGAAGGAGGAGAAAATGAGAGGAGTTGTACCATGAATATAACCACCTCGCACAACCGAACCACTGGCAGCAAGGAAAGCAGCCCAGGGATGGAAGCTGACCTGCTCAGAGATGTGTTGTGTGAGTTAATGCCTTCATCTCCCTCTCACGATGAATATCTGATAGGATCTTACAAAAGTACAGTCAAACAACGCAAACTTCCAGCTCACACCCTTCAGCAGTTACAGTCAGATACCAATTTAAAATACAGTGTCCAGAGAAGCCACTCAGGATTACCTTCATGTATTTCATGAGAACAAGCATCGATTCCATTTCTCCACCAGTGACTTTACATCTCAGCAGTATCTGAATTGCTGACTGTTACATGTTTCATAGAAGCAGCTATTAACATTTCTCTGCACAGTGATCTATGTGCCTATAAAGCAATATAAAGCCAGGTTGGATGGGGCTTGGAGCAACCTGCTCTAGTGGAAGGTGTCCCTGCCCATGGAGGGAGCTGGAACTGGATGAGCTTTAAGGTCCCTTCAACGCAAACCACTCTGGGAGTCAATGATACAAAGCATAAAACTAGTAATAAAATTAAAGTCTGTTGAGACTCATGGGAACAGCATTAAGTATTATTCATAATTTAAATGCCAATTCTCTTATCCTTTCCCTTTCCAGAATATTACCCCTTTTTCTTTCCCCTCTTCATTCACAGTCCAACAGACAGAAAAATAAGCTTGTGCCTTATCAAATCATTCCCTGCTTTTGCAATAAAACGCCAATTCTTAAGCCCCTTTTAAAGCTCTTCATTCCCCCCTCTTCCTTAGGAACAGCAGCCTGCAGCATTATTACAGGCTCACATTAAAGAGCTTCCCCTAAAACATTTGCCACCAGTTGTAATTCTTTCCCTGTTTTAATCCTCAAACCTCCTCCCAGCTTCTTCCTCTTAATGACAGCAGCAAACACCATAAAACTGCAAATACACGGGACCTCGTTGTTATTTAATGCCTCAAAGCTGATGTGTTACAGTGTCACTGAACACCACACTTTGAGCATCACAACAAGTCCCATCCACGCCACCACTCTCAGCACTGCAGCCGGACTGGCACATGCAGGAGCCATGAGACACAAATGGGCTTTTCCTACCTGCTTGGGCTGGATTTCACCAGCAGGAAGGAAGTGTGGTTCTATTTCCAATCCCAATTACTCCAGGGCAGTTGTCAAAGTAGGATGAAATGTGACATACGGCACATCATGTGTATTAGGGCGCCAAGGCGCTGGCACAGGGTGCCCAGAGAAGCTGTGGTTGCCCCATCCCTGGCAGTGTTCAAGGCCAGGTTGGACACAGGGGCTTGGAGCAAGCTGCTCTATGGAAGGTGTCCCTGCCCGTGGCAGGGGTTGGAGCTGGAGGAGCTTTAAGACCCTTTCCAACCCAAACCGTTCCACGATTCTATCATCCCTCTGACCATACACATTAGTGGGTTTATAGAGAAGAGGTGCAGCAGTTGCACTGTTTTGCACACTGAACCTGTTGAGCTCATTGGAGACGACCATCGCTCTGAAGCTGGGTTCTTTACCTGGCTCACAGCGCTGGCACTTCGAGCGAGGAAGCTCTCCCTCTGCCCCGAGCAGAGGCACAGCAGAGCCATGGCAGAGAGCACAAACCACGAGTAGACGAGGAACAGGGTCAGGAAGTCCATCCCGCGCCCTGCAGCACAACCCCGTGTTAGTGCCGCTGGTGGCGGCCCTCGGTGCAGCGCCCGGGCCCAGCCGAGCCCCACCGAGGAGCCGCGCACCTGCAGGCCCGACACCAAGGCCTGGGGCCTGCGGGAACAGGAGCCCGATGAGCCCTGGAGGGCCCCGTGGTCAGCCCCGGGGTCACCGGCCGGAACGGCACCGGGCCGAGGCGCTCCCGCAGCCCGCACCGCCGGCTGTCCCCCGCCAGGCAGGGGGCGCGCTCACCGCCAACCCCTCCCGCCCAGGCCGGCTAATCGATCGCCGAGCTCGCCTGCCCCCTCCGGTCGCTCGGGGATCTACAGCGGCGGGAGCGCCTGCCCGGTACCGGCACTGCAGTCGGCGCGGGCAGGCCCCGCTGTCCGGAGCCGCCGTTCCCGGGGCCCAGCGGCTCCGCGGAGGGGGCTGCCCGGGCTGAAGGGACGGGGCCGCCTCCGGGACGGGAGAAGCCACCGATCGCCTCTCGGAGGAGCTGAGGCCGCTGGGCAGTGCCACGTGGGCCGAGCATCTTCCTCCATGCACAGCCGAAGCGAAGGGTAAAGCGGTAGCAATAAACGTTAAATCACTGTTATAAACCCCATATCCGCTGGGACGGTCCCGGGCCGCTCCTTACAGTGCGGGCTGAGCGGGGATGCGCCGTTCCTTACCTTTCTAGGAGGTCCGTGTGGCACCGCAGCCCGCATGGCAATTCCTTGTGTCACTGCTTAGGGATATGCAGGAATTTGTTGCCTTTGGTGACCTGAATCCTTTGGTCTCCCAGAGAGCCCCGAGCGCTGATCCCGTTTAAGCAGAGCCTCCGTTATCACCATCACGTCCCTTGTGCTGCAGGGCAGGAGCAGGGGGTGTAGCGGGAGGTGCCCCGGTACCCGCAGGGGGCTCACGGGGACCCGTGTGCTGGCGCGGCAGGAGTGGCAGCCCGGCCCCGGTGCTGTCAACTGAAACCGCCGCGGCTGGTGCCCTCCGCGGCCGATTGGGTTACGGTGCCCGGGTAGAGTTTGCCATAGAAACTGGGCCGGTGGCTGCCGCCGGGAAACAGCCGAGAGCCGCGGCCGGAACTGCTGTGATGGTTTTGCCCGCTCCAGTGGTCTGCTGGCTGGATCCGGGGCGCCACAGGTAAGCCCTGAGGGATGCTCGGGTACCAAGAGGAGTGGTTGAGGCACAGCAGCGTTGGCACCAAGAGGACACTAATTGGCTTGGTTGAGGCACAGCATCAGATGAGGCTGAGTTTCAGGAAGGGGACCTTGTTTTTCCTGGTAAGTTCCTTCCCCTCAAGGCACTAAACCAGAATCTAAGAGAGAGAAATGCACCCAAAACATCACCAGGGCACAGGGATCCTGGAGTGCAGCCCGAGGTGCTTTGCTCCTGAGGGAGGCCGCAGTGAAAAAGCTGTTTCCTCCCCGTTGACACATCAGAATTCCTGCACTGTTCCAGGTACAATGATAGGTTTCCTTGGGATGATGGATGTAACCTGGCAAGTTTGGCAGTGTAGAAGGGGTCCTGGGATGGGTGGATGGCGTCAGCACGGACACAAGAAGGTTGGTTTGTCTGCAGGCAGACAGCAGGGTTTGGGTGCTGGTGCTGCCTGCAGTGAGTATTACCAAGCAGGGCAGCACCACCAGCGCTGTTAAGGAGCCCCATCCACTCTTTGTGGTCTTCAAACAGCCAGAAAACAGCTTTGACATCAGTTGCCTCACTTGCTCCCAAACACCACAGTTTTGCCTGCCCTGATGATGAGCGGAGGTGTGTGTGTTTCTGTGTCAACACGGGAGGGCAGTACACACTCCCCACAATGTGTGCCCAAGCATCTCGGCTGCTGAGAAGGAGACTTGTGTTTGTACAGAGCCAGTGAGAATGGAGCCATGTCCCCTCTCCAGCAGAGCATCACCAACACCAGGGCTGGGAGGACAGGAGGAAGGGGTCTTGCAGCAGTGATGTGCATGAGCATGAAGGGCACAAGTAGTGCGGAAGACCTTCCACTGCATCGTGCTCACCTTCAGCTTGGGCAGAGGAGATCCATGCAGCTCTCCTTCATGAGGCTTTACCTGATCCCATGAGGAGGCTCCCAGGTTTCCTCTCCAACCCATTGCTGCAGGCGGCTCAGTCCACACCAGTGCAAAGGGAAGACCAAGGGATTGCTGTGTTGTCAACGATGAGATGCAGATGACCGCTCCTGCTGGTGCCGCAGCAGGATGTGTAATACCCTAAACCCTCTTAGTGTGCTAAGCCCTGGGATCCCTCAGTGCTGAGGAAGCAGAGGAGAAAACCAGAAATAGCAGCTTAACAAACAGTGCTAGCGTGTGTGGGCTCTGCTGGGAAACATTCCCAGCTGCTCCTGCTGTGAGGACCCTGCATGGAGCAGCCTGGTCCAGGCCCCCAAATCCCTGCAGCAAACCCTGAGTCATTTGACAGAATCACACTCCCGAAATCTCTGCTGTCCCACTCAAATCAGCAGTGATGGGGCCAGCGAGATCTCAGCACATCCAGATACCTTCTGCATCTGCTGCTTCGCAAAGTGCTGTCTCTTCAGATTCACCCTGTGGGTGAGGGATTTCCCTCCATGGCCACTAATCTCTTTTACCTCCTTCCAGCTCCTAATTCCCCCCAGATCTGCAGGCTCAGCTCAGCACCAGACTCAACCAGGACCAGCACGGCAATTAGCTTGTCCATGCTTCTCTTTGCTATGGAAATAGTTAACTAGAACAGGAAAAGGCAAAACAGCCCTTTCTGCCTGCCTGGGGCTGACAGGGAGCAACTGGAAGGGCACAGGGCTCGAGTAAGAAGCCTGGGAAGGAGCAGCCACCCTGGCTTTGCCTCAGCTCCATGGCGCAGCAGCCATTTGCCCACCCCTGGACCAGCGAGAGCTTCCAGGGGTGATGGAGGAGGACCAGGAAAGCACCAACCCCTCAGTGGGACCAACCTGCTGCTGGTGAGAGCCCGCCAGGCTCGCGTGGATGGCTGCAGACTTCTGTAAGTGCTTGAGCGTAGGGTGTAGAGGTGGAAGGGGTGATGCAGCGAGGCAATGGCTGCTGCTCTGCTGGGCTTTGCTGTGGAGCTCAGCCCAGAGCGGCAGCACTGGGGCTGTCCCAGTGGTTACTGGGCTCTTGCTGGAGCCTTCAGTGCTTGAGCTTGTGTCCTGGTGTTCAGCTGCAGATGGATTCCATCCTGCTGTTGCCAGACTTGCCCTATGCTTCACCCCAGACAATTCTCCTCCGGTCCTTCACATCTGTACCCGTTAAGATGGGCAATGGCTTTATTTCCTCTTTAAAAAAGAACACTAATCCCTGATTTTGTGTAGCATTTTAATCTGCACTGCTCTGCAGAGGAGGACAAGATTCTTACCCTTCTAATGTTAGTGACAGCACGTTACTTGGTCCTTTTTATTCCTTCCTTATGAAGGTCGCACATCTGATGCCCTCTCATACAGCCTTGAGCAGCTGTTGCAGGAGCAGAGCAGGCTCAGGTTATTAATACAGATTTCTGCTGTGTTCCCTGCCCATCCTTGTGATTCTGCTCTCAGAGCAAGCTGGTCTGCATTATCTCTGCTGAAAATGGACATGAGAAGAGTTCCTTTCATCTCCCTGGTCTGTAATTGGGTATAAACCAATATTTCCCAGGTCTGAAGGAGCAGAAGAAATGTAATTTGATCATTCAGATCAAAGCCTGCAGAGCCAAGCTGCCCAGTGAGGTGGAGGTGGGAAGTGATGCCTCTGCTGTGCTGGCAGCAGCATGGACCAGAGCAAAGTGGGACCCTCTGAGTTGTGCAAGGGGAATGGACCAAAAGGCAGCTTTAGGCTGTGCCTCTGAGCCTTGTGTGTGAGGCTTTTTGATCTGAAGAGCACAAAACTCAAGGTGCATTAGTGAGGATGTTACTCTGGAGTGATGCTGAGTGCCCATAGTCTCTGTAAGATAATTTGCCCAGGTAAAACAAGCTGTGTTTCATTTTGTGTTTAACACGATAAGTAACACACACGGAATAAACATGGGAGTAAAAAGCATCTTTGCAGTCAGCTGAGATCAAGTGAAGAGAAAATCTACATGCAAATCATTATAGCGAGTGTCAGCCATCCATGGAGGTACTTACACATCGGCAGCGTCAAAAGGGCATCCAAGTGAGCTGCACACATCAGCTGCTGTGATTTACCTGGGGCAAAGATGACTTCTGCAGATGCTGAGGGCTGATGTGCCCGATTTCTCCTTGAGCATCCGTGGAGCCAGTCCTAACCCTTCAAAGAAACCACAACCAAGTCCTTTTGAGAATCCTCATCTTTGCATTTCAGGGTGCTGTGATCAGGTTAATGCTGCACAAAGGACACAGAGAAATACCCTTGGGAGAACCGAGAGGGTCTGACAAATTCTAATGGATTTGTGTTAATCTTGCAGTTGCAAACAGCTCCAATATTGGGTGTTGCAAAGAGCTGGTTAAAGTCAGGCTGTCTGAAGTCACTGATGATCTGTTCATTAATGTGACGTGCCAGGGAAATGAAATAATCAGTTTGATAGACAAATAAATACAAGCAGAACCTTAAGGTGCCTCGTGGTGAGATGAAGGTTGGGGACGTGCCACCTCCAGTGAGACACAGGCTGTGCAAGGCCATGGTCTGGATGGCAGGCGTAGCCCCGACCGTCCAGCCAATGCAGCTGCCTCGCTGCTAATGGCACTGGCACTGCTGGCAGCCTATGGTGGAAGAATAAAGCTATTTTTTAGTGAAATATAGAGGAAAAGCGTCCCCATTGAGACATTTCTTCCCACAGTTGGAGGTGCAGCACCCCCACACCCAATGGGACCCACATGGCATCTACAAGAACTAATGTTAAGGATAGAAAACACCACAACTCCTGTTTTTCCCTTCTTTTCCAGTCGCAGCCATGCCAGCAACCAACCAGGGCTGGCCCGAGGCCTTCGGGTTCAAGATAACGGGGACTGGTCCATGCTACATCCTGTGGGTGCAGGAGGGCAGCAGCGCAGCAGCAGCGGGGCTGCGGGCAGGGGATGAGGTGCTGGAGATCGAGGGGCAGCCCGTGTCCTCCCTGGGGTGTGAGGCACTGCTGGCACTGGCCCGGCGCTGCCCCAATGTGCCCCCCAGCATCGGGGTAGTGTCACGCCTGCAGCACCTCGACATCCCCCCCGGTCCACGGGGATGCTTTGGCTTCGAGCTGGCGAGCGGCAGCCCCCCAAGGGTGGCCAGGGTCAGCCGGGACTCTCCTGCTGCTGCCTGTGGGATGGAGCCGGGGGATCTCGTGCTGGAAGTCAATGGGATGCCGGTGATGCTGCCCGAGGCGGTGGCTGCCCTGGTGGGGTCCTGCCATGGGCGGTCACTGCAGCTGGGGCTGCTGCGGCCACAGAGCGGGACTGGGACATGGGACCCCATCCCCAGTGCTGATGCCATACGCCAGGAGAGGAGGCAGAAAGCCCAGGAGTTCAGCAGAAAGGTAAGGATGGGCTGTGGGGCTCTGGGCACCCCTGCACCAGGCACTGGAGATCCCCACATCCAATCTCTGCAGCGTGCTTGGACATGGGGATGCCCCTGGCTTGGTCATGGGGTTGGGGAGCAGATGTGGGGCATCTGCACCCAAGAGAAGGCTCTGATAACCACCTGTATTTCAGTGGCCCCATGGAGAATACATGGACACTGCAAAGAGCTTGGAGATGCTCTGGGTGCTGACCCCAAGCGCTTGTTCCTTTGCACTACAAGAGCGCGTGGAAGCCCACAGGGGCAGATCCCCATCTCCTGCACGTATTCAAAGTGTGAGCAAATCCTCCCACAGACATTTTAGCTCCAGTTCTGTTGCAAAGGCAAAGCATCAACATGATTACATCTTCACTGCGTTCCTGAATGCTTCCTAGTGGGCAGTTTACCAGCCACATCTCCTCATGCTGACTATAATTTTGGTCATGGTTGGGTTTTTTTAATCTTTCTGATTTCCATTTCAAAGTGGCCTTTTAAGGTACTGTTATGAAAATAACCAGGGCTGAGGGTCCTTGGATCCTGAGTTAAAGGAACAAGACATTCATAAAGAGATTTGCGGGTATCAGCTGAACCCCCTCAGTCAGCTTCTGCATTACAGATTCACAAGTGTGCGCTGAGGTTTGGATTCATGAGGCAAAGCATCGCGTGTGAAACAGATGCCTGCTGGTTATAGGAGATTCACAGCAGGCCGGGAGGCTGCTCCACGCTGCCTCCATCTCCCGAAGTCACATTAAACAGAGTAAACATTTCCTGGATGGGCACAGGAGAGCACTTTTGGAGTGAGCAGGATGCTCGTGATGCTGCAAGCTCTCACAGCAGCGCCTCTGCTGCATCCCTTCCGTGCCCAGCAAAGCTGCCCTGGCCAGAAGCGGGTTTGAGGAGCACGCGGGCCACCGGCTCCTGGGTGCTGGAGCACAGCTCAGTGGGCAAACACCTCTCCAGAGGGAGTTAATGGGGGGATGATTTAAGTGGCTTCATCTTCTTACATGATGCAGAAGGTAATAAAACACTTTACCCCTCTTTACCTGGGAGCTCAGCTCTGGTTGGTGCTCCTGGTGCTGGTGTGGTGCTCCTGTGATGGAGGTGCTCACAGTCTCAGTTCCAGGTCATCTCCTCTTGTCCCCCGCACGCTCAGGGACTGCACTGACATGAGAGGCAGCAGCATCCCGCTTTCCCACCCACCACGCCCATCCCAGGCAAACATTTAACAGCAGCATCCTGGGATTCAGCCCACCAGGAACACCGTGGTCCTTTGTCATTTCTGAGCTGGACCTTGGGACTCAGCAGCGCAAGAGTGAGCCCAGGAGATGCGGCTGCCCCAGATTCCATAACCTTGAAGTGCTGCTGCCGGCGGCTGCGCAGACCCAAAGCACCCAGGGGGCTGCAGTGGGGGGACAGCACCAGCACCAACCCTCCCATGGGAGCTGCCAAGTGGGACAAGCACCTGGAAGAAGCGGCTCTTCCTCTTCCCTGGATGAGGGATGCTCCCAGATGATTCAAGGGGCTTGGCTGGGTGGCAGCTGCTGGTTGCCATGCAGGGCTGCTGCAGGATGCACACCAAGGAAGGGTGAAGGGCTCTGCTCCCCTCACTGCTGCACCCCCCTGTGCTCACAGGGCTGCTGCCAGCACAAATCCATCACCTTGCAGGAAAACCCAATGCACACAGGGACTGCAAGGCAGTCACAAGGCTTCTGCACCCCATGCATTCACTGCACACAGCCAGACTGCAGGTACCAGCATCCTCCATCCAGCACAACCCTCCTGGCCTGGGAAGGGGCTAATAAGGAGGGTCCTGTGCAGGGTGATTGGCTGGGTGGTGATTAGCTGATTGCTCTGCCTGTCAGGGCTGTCACAGGTGGAGAGGATGGGATGGCAGCTTGGGGCTGCTGATGCTGTTTGAAGCATCACCTCCAAAAGCCCATCACAATAGAAGTCCAGATCCCAGCCTGGCCGTGCCAGAGCCGCTCTGTCCTGGAGCAATGTTTGTAACGCACAGAACAGCCACCCCAGGGACACGTGCAAGACCCCAGCAGTGCTGTGCAATGGGCTGGTGTCTGGTGTTTCTCATCCCCACACATGTTCCCTCTTTGTTGACTGGGTGCTGCGATGAGATTGGACGTTTCCTGCACCCTCAGTGCCTCTGTACACACCATTACCTGCTCTGCTCAATGTCCCTTCCCTCTCCTTTCCCGGCTCCCATGTTGCAGGTGGATGACATCCTCGGTGACCAGCCGGAGGTGAAGGAGAAGGTGTTCACTGTCCTGAAGCAATACGCAGCAGAGCGGAAGGTGGAATACTTGGCCTATGCCCTCTGCATGGTCCTCACCCAGGAGTCCCACCAGCATCTCATTGACAACATCAGGTACAGGGTGACAGTAACCTCCTGTGCTGGTCTATAAGCCATGGGTGTCCGTCAGCCTGTGGATGGTGAGCAGTGCAAGCATGGCTCAGGAGATCGGTGAGCTGCACTGTACCAACCACTGGCCATCCCCCTCCCTGCAGTGCTCGCAGCCCCATGGAGCCACCACCTCCTCCTGCAGCATGGATGTGGCTCCCATTTCTGGCTGTCATTCCCAAGGGAGATGGGATTGGCTGCAGAAGGGCTGGCAGCTCTTCAAGAGCCTGGCTAGGAAATAACCCCAGCTCTGCCAGCGAAGGGCAGCTGGGGGGGTCTCTGTTGGGACCATGGGCACTGCCCGCAGCATCCTGGGATGCTCTGGCAATGCTCTGCTTGGGTTTGGGCACCTCCTGAGCCCCTGGCACAGTGGGTGTGCAGCGGGTGCCCTGCTCTTGCTGCAGTGTAGACTGCAGGACAGCGCATGGACACGTGGTGGGGATTACAGCCAGGCTGAGACGATGGCCATTAGGGAATCAGGTCTCCATCTGGCCGCACTCCGGGCCCGGCTTTCCAATTCCTGCTTTAATCAGTGGAATTGCAAGATATTACAGTTACCATAACAACGTCCCCGTGCCGGGGTCTCCGCCATGCCTGCCGCCAGCCGATGATCCAGTGATGGGGATGGTGGGAAGAGCGGGTCAGTGGCCCTTGCCGTGCAGTGTCCCCATGCTCTGCTGTGGCTGAACATGGGTTAACTGGAACCCCCCTGTGTTGGAGTGGGGACAGGCACAGAGCCCTGTAGAGCCAGCATGCGGCGGGATTATTATATCCCATATAATTATATATTCCCTATAATTACACAGGATCATTTCCCACTCCCATTAAGTGTCCAAGTATTTCCTCTGGACCCAAGCCCATCTGCAGGGGCACAGCAGGTTCCCCCAGGATATCCCCATTCCAGTGACACCCATGTTAACAGAGGAGAATGTGGCTGAACCCGGTGCTGACATCCCCATGTGCAGCCCTGTATGCTGTGGGGCAGCACCACAGTACAGCCCCGATATCCCATTGAAACCCCGCTGCTGCCCCATGCCCCTGTGTGAAGGGTTAACGCTGGGGCGAGGGGTGCCCTGTGTCAGGAAGCTAATCTTGGTTTAATGGAAATGAAATATTTAGCTTAGGGACAAGATTTACCATTTCATCTTAATGAAGTGAGGACAATAGAAAAGCGAGGTGTTTTGGGAGCTGGCTTCCCAGCTGTGGGGTGCTGGGGAGCTGGGGGCAGCTCTGTGTGTGCTGCTGTACCCGATAGGAGCTGCTTATCCTGAGGTCTCCCATCCGATGGGTTTGGTGCTGAGCAAGAGCTTTTAATGCTTTTAATAACCCTCTGAAAGGTGTGGGCAGCTCCTGGGTGCTCTGTGGGTGATTTCCCCATGGCTTGAGCCAGTTTGGTCCATCGCTGACTGAGGGGTTTGGGGTCTGTGCCCTGAGCCAGCAACCCAAGACTGGGGAAGGGCTGTGGGGAGGATGTGGGGGTGCTGGTGTGGCTGTCCCATTGTCCCCAGGGTGCAGAGCAGCCAACCCCGGGCAGCAGTGTGTGTTGGTGTGATTTAGATGCACAGATCCTATCTGAGCTGCCTGGGGCTCATCCTGCAGGACAGCCCCTGCAGACACATGGATCCATTCAAGAATGGGCTTGGGACCACACGGGTGCCCCCAGCCAGCCTTGGCGGCCCTGTGAGGCTGTGCCCAGATCTCTGAGCTGTTTCCACCCAAGATGCTGGGGTGGAATCACACTCCATCAGCTCACCCGTGCCTCCCACCCTGCAGAGCCCAGAGGAGAGCAGCAGATAGGAAGCTCTAAGGGGCTGGGATGAGCCCCTTCCCTCCAGCGATGCTGATGCCCCTCAGCCAGGGACCAGGGAGCGATGATGGTCAGGGGTCCCCAACACTCTCCCTGCTGTTTAAGCCCTATCATGGGGTGCATGGTGGTGTCCCACTATAGGTGCCCGTGTGCCCCCTGCCATGCGGAGCACAGTGGCCGCTACATCCCCGTGTGCCGCTGACCCTCACAGTGGCCTCATTGCATCTTCCCTCTGCACCAGCTGGGTTTATTTCCAGGCTGTTGGTGCTGCTCTGTCCTCCCTCCCCTCCTGTCCCCCCGGGGTTTAACATGCTCCCTGCAGACTGCAGCAGTGCAGCGTAACCCAAGACCCCCCGACTCAGCGCATGGATCGACCTGGGGCTGCAGATATTTCTCCTCTGCTCGCCTCGAGCTGGGCATCTTCCAGCATTGTTGGGCTGGTTTATTTATTTCCCTTTAGCTCAAACGGATTCCATCCCATTTGCCCAGAATTAAGCTCCTGCAGGTTTTAATTTGCTGACATTTTCCTCATCCCTGTGGTTGTGGATAGCAGGGATAACGCACGTGCTGCGCCGGTTCCTCCCCGCTCCCATCCCCTGCCCATATGGCTGTAGTAAAAGTGCACAACTGTAGTTCTGCTCAAGAAGGATGAAACACGGCGGCGAGGGGGGAAGATGAGCTGTCTCGGGTGAGTAACGGATGCACCTTTCCTGGGACGCCGGGAGGGGAATGGCTTTTAAAGAGCTTAATTCTCAAACCGAGCAGAAGCGAGGTGTGCTAAAAGTTAATTAACTCTTAGCATCCGTGTGGCATCGGGGCTGCTCTTGTCAGGGGTCTGCCGGGGAGAGGGGATCTCTTGGTTTGTGGTTGCAAACAGCAAAGCCTGGATCTGGTCCTGGGGGAACCTCGGGGTTTGTCTCCTCTGCTCCCCACGGTGATACCAAGTGCGTGTGCAGGGCTTGTGGAGGGGAGCGGGTTATTTTGGGCATGTCGGGGTCCCAGGGGCGAGCGCCTTGGCTCTGCTCTTGTTTCTGAGCTGGTTTCAAACCAGGGCAGGGCTGTGGTTCCAGCAGAGGGATGGCACCAGCTCTGCACCCAGTGCTCTGCACCCAGTGCTCTGCACCCAGTGCTCTGCATTGCGTTTAGGGCTGAACTACCTTTTTGCATGGGAATTGGGGAGCAATGGGAACACAGATCCACTCCTCCCCACTCACCTGCAGTGTTACAAAAGCTGGTGCATAAAGCACCGGTGGTGATGCTCGCATGGACATCGTCCCATTAACCTGGATTTGGATAGCGGGATGCGTGTGTGCTCCGGAGCACATCCAGCCTCTGACCCTGGCCCCATTAATTCATTAGGTGATAACTGTCGGGCTGTTTGGACTGCTCTGTGTTGTCATGGATCTGCTTTGAGTCACACTGTGCTTCACTCTGCTGCAGGGAGGACAGTTTGGGGTAGTTTGTTACCACCCTGCTTTGGTTATGTTCCGTTTGCTTCCCAAATAGCCCCTGTTCTGGTGGGACACCCAAAGCAAGCAGCCCAAGTTCCTGGCCCTTTGGGCTGGGCAAGAGCTGCTTTGTTTGCAGTCCCTTTTGATCCCTGACAAAGACAAAATCACTGCCCATCAGGGGTTCCCTTATAACGGGAGAAATTCCATCAAGTTCATTTTAACAGCGCTCCAAACACGATCTATTTGTCTCAGCTTGTTTTCCCCAGTAATAACAGCACTTGGCATGCTCCCGTATTAAAAGGCTTCAGCCATCTGTGACTGTCTCTGGATAAGGAATTTCATTTAGCATCAGGATTTATATATTATGGGTTGTGCTGCTTCCCTGCTTGTGGTCCCCTCTGTGTACCCACTCCTCTAGGGTTGGGGGGAGCTTTCCAGGTCTTTCGGGCACTGATGCAGCTTGTATTGGGTGATTCCCCCTCCCCATCCCGCATCTCTCTGGCTGTGCCTGATGCAGCACCTCAAACCACACACAGACACTGTCCCCCTGCCTGCGTAGAGCCCCTGGTGATGAAGGAAAAGCAGCTCTGGTTTGCTTCCATTCTAAAGAATCCCTAATCCGATGGCCCAGCATATGTTCAACTGGCCAAAAAAAGGGAATGAGGGCAGCAGGGATAAAAACTGTGCCAGCAGTGAAACATTGGGGGGCAGAGTTCCTTTTTCATTGGCGGAGTTCAAATAGGTCATGGCCAAAATGCCTCAGTGCAAATGGAGGAGATTAGATTCTTCTGACAGATGACGCTATGGCTGTAACGCAGGCTGTAGCAGCCTGGTCTGCTTGTGCCCGACACCGAGCCTCCCCTTTCCTTTCGGGAAGCGGTTCCGGGTCCGAGTTTGCGGGTATCTTGAATGGAACATGGAGATCTGTGCTTGTGCCGGTGCTCCCGGCAGAAAGCAGGTTGGGGACAGTGGGCTGAGGAGGCTGCTCCCTGTGGCTCTGGGAAGCAGGAGGTGACACAAGGGGTGCTGGTGCTTTCTGGGGGCTCCTTTGAAGGCCTCCAGCAGCTTCAGGGCTGTCTGTCCCTGCCAGGGATGGACAAAGCGACCGGCTCTTGGTTTGGACACAGGGGCACTGGGTTTGGGAGAGGTGAGAGCACCGCGGGGCTGATGGGGAAGGTGACCCTGAGCCAGGCACGGGCTGCGGTGCTGCTCCAGGAAGGCTCTTACCAGCAACCGATGCATCAGTCACCACTGGAACCAGTGTAGAGATGGGTCAGGAGAGGGTGACCCTCCCCAAAAGCCACTGTGTGGGGCTCAGGGGTTTGGGTTGTCCCCAGGAACCAGTGGGGTGGCTGGAGAATGGCTGTGAGAGGCTCCTGAACCCAATGTACAGCCACTGCATCCCCCCATGTCTGTGCTCTCGGGTGCAAAAGCACCTTCATTCTTATTTAATGATAACAACGGCCACATCTGCAGAACACCTGCAGCCAGAGGAGTGATTACGGAGCCTCCATTACGGGGATAATGGGATAACAGCCCCTGTGAAAGCTGCAGGTCCAGCTCGCTCGTGCAGGAGGGTTCGGATGTGCCGTGTCCCCTGTGGCTGTCGGTGCTGCTGGGGCTGGAGGCCAGTGCACGGCTGCACATGGGTAGGTTAGGATGGATAAAATCAGGACAGGTTCACAAGCAGAAGTCCCTATATTGGGTAAGGCTGTGCAAGAGTTTTCCCTCCCCAAAGCGTATGAATTCCAGCACTGCAGCACGCTGTGGGGAAGGGCTTCTCCAGACTGGGAGCTGTTACATAGCACACTTCAGGCATAATCCAAGTGCTTTAACCACCCTGGGATGTGTTTTTCTCTGCGCAGCCGACAGACTCAAGGTCAGGCCTTTGCTCGCTGTTTTGGGGCTAAACCATTCACTTTCCATTTTTCCTTCCTTTGCTACCTGGAGATCACGTCTGATGTTGGCAGCTCCGGGAAGCTTCGCATCCTCTTCATCAAACGCAAGCGCTGTGCTTAAAGATGGCACTATTTAAATTAAAGATGTGGGGTTTGTTATCTTCTATCCTTCATGCCCAACGCTGCTGTGCTAAATGATGCTCTGTGGTGTGGGGAGAGGTTTGGGCCCATGGTTTTGATCCTGGTACTGGTCCTGGTCCAAGGCATCTCCACCTGCCACATCCCCGCCACCGATGCTGTTTGCCTTTAAGCTTTCTCACCCATTATTGCAGCATGTAATTTAAACAGAAGCACTTTAGAAGTCAACTAATTAGCACCAGGGAGGCATCCCCCCGGAGTTCGGCGCCGAGCCATGCCCTCCTTTCTGCTGCGAGATCCTTCCAGATACACATCACAGCGGCTGCTGTGCTTAGGGAAGGCGAGCGGCTCCGGAGCCGGAGCGGGGAGGGCAGAGCAGGCACTGGAGCCCCATAGATAAGCAGGAGGCACAGGGTGGATGGTGCTGGTCCAGCCGGCGCTGGGTGCGTGGCGGGCAGCAGGCAGGGGCTCGGCACAGGTAGGGTTTGCTGCTCGCCGGCCCATCTGGCTGCGTCCCCAAGCACCGCAGGGGTGACAAGTGACAGGGCGGCACCGGCTGGCGCAGGGCTTGGTTGTTGGACCCGGCCGCGTCGTGGGCGTGAGCCGAGGCTGAGGCTCAGCTGCATGAGGATCTGAAGCGTCTCCCCTTTGTTCCCGCCGCCGTACCCTGACAAATGGGAAAGGACCGGAGTTTCTCCCGGCATTTTCGGTACGTGTCCGCGCGCCGCTCCTCGCGTGGTCCGCGTGGTGCTGGATGTGATGGAAACATCCCTGCGATGTCTCTCGCATGAGGTGGTGTCGTAGAGGCTCATCGGGAGCTGCTGGGGGGAGTTGAGTGAAGCTCAGATGGAAAATTGGAGTGGGAGCTGGGAACAGGCGGGAAGAGCCCATCTGCGGGTGCTTTGTGTCCATCACTGTGGTCCAGCAAAGGATGGGTGGTGAGGATGCGGTTTGGGGGTGCTACGTGATGGTGCAGGGGGTGATGGAGCCAGCATTGGGGTCCTCTTGCTCCCAGCCCTGGCTGAGCACGAGCTCTGAGCAAACTTGGGGCTGCTTCTACCTGCTCCCACCAGGGCTGGAGCCACCACCACTGCCCTGCTGGAGGGGATGCGTATGGCGCTGGTGAATCCCAGCACCCAGCATTCCAGAGCGACACTGTCCGTGTGAGCTGGGTGCCCATCACAGGAGCTGTGCGCCTGTGAAAGTGGTGTTCCAGGGTGTGGGGTTGTCAGCGAGCCCAGGCTTCAGGAGCAGGGATGTTGGTCTGGAGGAGAGCTGCAAGGGGCCTGTCTTGGGGTTTAAAAGCAGTGGGTGTGACTAAGACCAAGATGAGCATCGAGCAGGGAGCTGAGTGGATGGGGACCAGTGGGTTCCCATCCTGCAGCTCTGTGCTGCTGTCCCGGGTGGGCTACTTCTGAGAAGGATCGAAGGCGAAGCATCCTGCAGCCTCTGGGGCCTCTCCTGGCCTGGAAAACACCCTGAATTCACATTGAGAGCATGGGCTGGGGATGCTTTTCCCATCCCCTTTCCAACAGGGAACAGAGCCAGGGCTGACCTGGAGCACCTAAGGAGGAGGAAGCTGAAGGCAAGAGGTCAGTGCTGCACAGATCCCTAGCCCTCCCTGTCTGCCCAAACAGGGCAGGCGCATCTGTGCTCCCTGCATCCCAGTGGGATTTGCTGGGAGAGGAAAACCCCAACTGGGTGCTGCTCCTCAGTGCCACGCTGATGGGCAAAGGCAGGTTTACCCCATGGGATTGCAGGGAGCTGCAGAAACAGCCATGGTTTCTCGCTAAGCACTGGGTGCTGTGCTGGAGCAGAGGACAGGCTGAGGGACAGCAATGTCCAATGGCATCCCATGTGCTACCTTTGGAAGGTCCCTTGTTCAGGACCAGACCTGGGCGCGCACAGCTCAGAGGCAGCCGCTGCTGAAGCACGGGGTGTCGGGAGCGCAGGGGTCCAGCACCCAGCAGCACTGCAGCTCCTCTCAGAGGGTTGTGCAGAAGGAAACTCAGTTGCATGCTTTAATAGGGTTATTTTTACCCGTGAGCTCCTCTCCTTGCTAAGACACCGCTTTACTCCTAGCACTGAGTCAGTTCATCCTCAGAGCATGTCCTTCCCTGGTTATCGAGCTGAGCCGTACTTCACTCCTCAGCCCCGATGTCTGCATCAGGCAGTGCAAAGTGGGGCAGACCTGCTGCAGCGAGCGGGGCAGTTTAACTTGGCCAACTGAAATGGGAGCATGCTGCTTTTCCGTGCGAGGAACCCACACTTCTCCCTGGTGGGAGCCCATCATGGGCCGGAGGTGTGGGATCGGGCCGGGACTCACTGCTCCACTGCATCCTCCCCTGCCACAGGGCTGGGGTCCCATAGGAGCCTGCTCACCGCTGAGTTTGAAGCATCTACTGGCACCATCTCACTCTTTTCTAGTCGCTGCTCAATCACAAAGTGATTGTGAATTGTACCAGCGTGTTGCTTATTTTAAATCGTCACCAAATGCTTTGTGGGAGCATGTGCCAGGCTCGGGATGGTGGCGTTCTGCTTGCTCCTACTCATCAGCTTATGTTGAGTTCTGCCTTTTGTTGCGGGGAAATAGAGATGTCCTGGTCACAGTAGATTTAGGGTTTGAAGCCTCCCCTCCCTTCTCCTCTGGCTTCAGCCAGGCTTTTGGGCTCCTTTGGTGACACTGCCTGAGGAAGGGGATCGATGCCAGCTCCAGCCTCTCCAGCCACCCTCATGGCATCCAATGCAGCCCCCTTAAAGCAAGGTGCTGTGGGTCCTGTGACACTGAGTTTGCCCCAGTTAAAGCTCCGCAGGGGATGAGGTCCCCAGGCAGTTTGAGATGATGCTCACAGCCCTCCTGCAGCACAAGTGTCAGGTTTGTGCTAATGTAGGGAGCGCGTCCTCATGCACCGCAAGGTGATGAGCACTAATGAACCTCACAAGATGCTATTGTCTAACGCAGCTGCGAGGAGCAGCCCGGTGTGGAGTTGCTATAGAAACACCCAGAGATAACAGCTCCTCCTGAAGCCCCAAAATGTGCAAATGGGAGGTGGGAGTAGGTGAGGGGGTGTCGGTGTCTGGCTGTTGTAGTGGCAGAAGGTAAAGGAAAGGCGTCTCCTGGTGTCGCAGAGGTGGGAGCAGTGTGGATGTACCCTTCTCCCAGGACCTCACTTTGCATCCACTGAGGTTTCAGAGGTCCTTTTTGGGTGCACAAGGGCCACTTGGCTGCTAGCACAGCAGCTCCTACCAGGCAGGGGGATGAACTGAAACAGAGCAAGTTCTCAGTGCTGTCCCCTTGTCTGCAGCATCCTCATCCCTGCAGCGTCAGCACCTCACAGGGGGTGTGAGACCCCTGCCTGGCCATAGCGGGAGCTGGAGGGTGGAAATAGCCAAGGCCGGAGCCAGGGAATGTGAGGTCCTGTCTGGGCTGTTTGAATCAGTGTCAGTGCTGTGGAGAGGTCTGACATCCTCATCCTGCTGGAGCCGTGCACAGGATGGGGCACGAGGTGCTGCTGGCATCCCTGGTGCCTCAGCATCCCTGGCATCCCCGGCTCGGGGAGGACCGAGGCCAAGGGCGCACGAGGAGCCTGGGCTCCCAGGTACGGCTGCATCCTGCGCTCTGGGCCACGTCCGCCCCGTGCTCCTCACTCCTTCCCGGTGTCACTCCTGCAGGATCTTCATCCCCAAGAAGCACCGGCAGCGGTTTGACGAGGTGGTGTCGCAGAGCCTCATCAGCAAGCTCTGCCGCTCCAAGAGTGAGCAGCACAGCCACCGCCTGCGGCGCAGCCGGAGCGAGGACCACCAGGAGCGGCTCCTCGTGTCCACCCGCGCCAGCTCCGTGCCCCGCAGCCACGAGGAGCTCAGCAAGAGCCTGCGCAAAACCACCTCGCTCCTCACCAGCAATGTGGCCACGGGGGCTGCCCGCAGGTAACACCGCTCCTGCGTGCCCCCGGGAGGCAGCCTCTGGTTCTGTGTGTGGAGGGATGGCAGGGAAAGGGGATGCCTTTGGGGTGAGGGGTGGGTGGAATCCAACTGGGATGAGGATGAGCAAAGGCCTTTCACTGGGCATGTTTGTGCCCCTTGTCCCAGCTATGAGCCACTCTTTCTGTCCCCTCGCTGTCGCAGGGCTGGCTGGGATGAGGAGCTGAGGTGGCACTGGCACGGTGTGAGGGGATGTTGGCTTCTGTGACAATGGGATGTGGGGCACTTTGAAGTGCCAGTGGGATGCAGGGTACCTGGATGTGTCAGTGGGATACAGGGTACCTGACCATGCTGGAGGGATGCAGGGTACCTGACCATGCTGGTGGGATGCAGGGTACCTGGTTGTGTCAGTGGGATCCAGGGTACCTGGATGTGTCAGTGGGATACAGGGTACCTGACCATGCTGGCGGGACGCAGGGTACCTGGATGTGTCAGTGGGATCCAGGGTACCTGGATGTGTCAGTGGGATGCAGGGTACCTGACCATGCTGGAGGGATGCAGGGTACCTGACCATGCTGGTGGGATGCAGAGTACCTGGTTGTGTCAGTGGGATCCAGGGTACCTGGATGTGTCAGTGGGATACAGGGTACCTGACCATGCTGGCGGGATGCAGGGTACCTGGATGTGTCAGTGGGATGCAGGGTACCTGACCATGCTGGAGGGATGCAGGGTACCTGGCCATGCTGGTGGGATGCAGGGTACCTGGCCATGCTGGTGGGATGCAGGGTACCTGACCATGCTGGAGGGATGCAGGGTACCTGGCCATGCTGGTGGGATGCAGGGTACCTGACCATGCTGGTGGGATGCAGGGTACCTGACCATGCTGGAGGGATGCAGGGTACCTGGCCATGCTGGTGGGATGTGGGGTACTTTGATGTGCCATGGGGATGCAGGGTATGTGGATGTACTGGTGGGACACAGGGTACCTGGCCATGCCAATGGGATGCAGGATACCTGGCCGTGCCAGACACCTTGGCACAGAACAGGCTGTGTGGTCCTGCCCTGCCCCAGTGGGTGTCTGTTTGAGGCCATGGGAGGAAGGACGAAAGAGGGACAATCCCTGGTGCACAGGGGATTAACCCATTTCCCACTGCTCATATGGCCAGAGCTCAGCTGGCGGTGGCTCCTGCTCCATTCCCAGCAGGATTTGCTCTGACAGCACAGCTGGGGAATCCTTCGGGCTGGGCAGTGCTGCCACAGGCATGCCCCGAGCTATTCCCCTGCCTGCAGCTGGTATCTGCAGGGTGTTCAGCAGCATCCCACCTCCTGCCAGGGTAATTTTTGGTGTGACTGATCCAAAACCCAGCTCCAGCAGCCTCCTTTCCTGACAGCGTAGGATACATCCCTACAACAGGCTCTGTGGTTGCAGATGATCTCAGTAACGTTGCTTTCCCCCGGCTTCCTGCAGGGAACAGCTCCCAGCTCCAATCAGCTCCCAGCAGGGCGATTTCCTAAAGCTCCTTCCAAAATTTCCTGGCGGAATGCAGTTTCTCTCCCATCAGCCGATGAGATCTTTGCACCTGAAGCACGCTGTCTCCTATTCTGTGCAATGTACAAGCTATATCCCATGTCCCACTTTACAAACACATTGGATTTGAAGGGCTGGATGGTGGATTTATGCATTCAATATTTAATGCAGAGTAAAAGTCCATGCTCAGGCGCTTTGCCCTGAAGAGCTGTTGTCTCCTCCAGACCCTCCAACCTCCCCATGCTGGAGCCCTGATTAATGGATGTTAAGCTTTAGCTTAACAGAGCTCCAGCATGGGTGGCCTGGTCACAGTGGGGACTGCATCTGCCTCAGGGCTGCGGTGATAGCACATAAGGGATGGCATCTGCATCCCTCCAGCCCTCCCCAGGGGGATGCCAGGGCTTTGGAGGGGCTGGGGAATGGGACAAGAACCAAGCACTGCGCTCTGGCTTCACGTTTGCTTTTCCTCTGCAGAACTGTGCGAGTCTATAAAGGCAACAGAAGCTTCGGCTTCACACTGCGTGGCCATGCCCCGGTGTGGATCGAGTCTGTGCTGCCAGGTAAGGAAACCTCCAGCCACCAGATTCAGGCACCGATATACCTCAGGTCTGAATTGGAAGCTTGAAGTACTTGCTCTTGGCTGGAAAATGGCAAAAGTAACGGGTGCCTTTGGTGCGTTTGGGTTTGGCTTTGTGCACTCCCTGCGTTGAAAGGTGGGAAATGTCTGTGCGCAATGAGCAGCCTGGAATCATACCTGCGTTTCCAATGCAGGCTGGGTGCTGGCATCACCATGCCCAGTGAATGGCCCCAGCTCACTCGGATAACCCAGCTGCCGTGGATTCCCTGCTCCAGGGTGTTCGTTGCCCATGGAGCAGTCGGAGAGCTGGGACCCCATCCCTGTGGGCAGGGATCTGCCAGCTAAAGCCCCTCTTGTTCCCTGTGGATTTAGGGAGCCCGGCGGAAAAGGCTGCTCTCAAGCCTGGAGACAGGATCCTATTCCTCAACGGCCTGGACATGAGGTAGGAGGCTCTGCAGAAGACCTGTGCCAAGGGGTCCTGGGGTGGAAGGTGGCCAAGCACCTGCATCTTCACTGTTCACTCCTGTGCAACCCAAATGGGAGCTGGTGATCCCCGAGAGCTCTCTACTGAGGTGCACGGGGGTGGGCCCATGTGGACATCTCCTTTAACATTCCCTTATGAAAACTGGCCCTGCGAGTGGTATTTCAGCTCCATCCGTGCTCCTCCTTCGACTTCTCTGTACCAGTAACCATGTACAATGCATGGCCCTGTATGTGACTGGTGTCCTGACTGCAGCCCACCGCAGACCCTGATTCGAGCCGCTGTGTTATGTTGTACATGTCAAACCCTTGGGGCTCTGCTTCTGAAAGGAGCTGAGCACCCGCCAGCCCATGGATCGCTCCCACAACGGGATCATGAACTTCGAACCACGGGCAATGCATTTCCACGCAGAAGTTAATTCTTCTGTGTGCTATTTGCTCACAGCAATCAAAGCGGAGGCGAGCATGCACCTCGCCAGCAGCCCGTGTGTCCTCGGGCTGCTCTTTCCACCCAAAAACCAAGAGCAAAGGGTGAGAGGAGGCTGCAGGATGAGAGACAGTGATGAATATTTAAAGGTCAAACATCCGATGCTGCTTCTGTCAGTGCTCAGGTCCTCGCGTTTCAGCTGATCCAGCAGACCCGGGGCTGATGCAGCATTGCCAGAGAATAGAGGAGGAACGAGCTGAGGATTGTCCTCTGAGCAGGCGCTGTCCCAGCCTGGCCCATACCCTTTTCCAAGGGCACTCTGAGATGGTTTTGCCTACAGGAATACATCTTACACCCACCTTGTGTTCTCCTTTCCTGCAGAATTAGGCCAGGCAAGGAGAGACCCGCAGCACCGCACCATGGAAATGAGAAGGTCATCTTCTGTGCCTGAGCGTAGCTTAAAGTACCACTGGTTCAGTCGCAGGGTGTGATCGGGGCTCTTCTCTGTGCAGCACAGATAAAAGCAAGCACAGATTGAGGGGCCGGGGGGGTCAGAGTGGGGCCCAGCGCTGCCTGGCTCTGGGCAATGAGATGGGGCTTTCTGTAAGACAAATAGAGGTGGCTGCAAGCTCTGCTTCACTTCTGCTCTCACTGAGCTGCTGCCCGCAGTGCTGCCCTAACCCCGGCTCTCTGTGTCCCCAGGAACTGCTCCCATGACAAGGTGGTGTCGATGCTGCAGGGCAGCGGGGCGATGCCCACCTTGGTGGTGGAAGAGGGGATTGTCAACTTCTCCAATGGTAAGAGCACAGGGAGGAGGGTTTGGGGCTTCTGGACCCCCTCGTGGATCTCCAACTCCAATTCCCGACAGAGGGAATTGCCAAATAGCTCCCATAGGCTCCGCAGGTTTAATGCACTGCCTGGAGTGCTGCTCCCCTCGCCTGCTTTCTGGGATCAGGCTTGATCTCCGGCTTGGCTGCTCTGTGGAAGGGTTCATCCTGCTGGATGATCGCCCTTGACAGCCCTTGCCGATGTCCTTTCCATGCCTTGTACTTGACCAGAGTAATCCAACCCTGCGCATCCATGGCCGCTGTGCAAACCCCTCGTTGTGTGTGGACTGTGCTGCTCGGAATAGCTGCTGCTGGATGAATAATTCAGCTGCTGTGGTGAGCACAGCAGCAGCAGGGGAGGGTGCCTGGGGCCAGGAGTGCCTGTCAGCACAGCTTGAGCAGAGGGACAGGACCACAGCCCAGGGCAGAGCACGGTCACTGCTGCGTTTCCAAAGGCAGGAGGGTCGGTGTGGTGTTGGGATGCTGCTCCACAATGCAGGAATTAGGGACTGCCTTTTCCCTCTGGAGCAGCAATGGACTCTCCAGAGCTGCACCTTAGAAGCCCTGTGATACCACCTCATTTGTATGGATGCTAGGAACAAACCTGAGCATCTCACTACTTAACACTACCGAGCAGTGGCACTCAAACTGCTTCACTGCCTCCCAGAAGAAACCAAGGAAAGATGGATTTTTTTACTCCTGCTGCTTTAGTCATATTCCTAAGTGGATAAGCGCATCCCATGGATATTCCTAGATGGATAAGTGTATCCCATGGTCTTGGTCAGGTCCCTTTTCGCAGCTGCTTTGCCCTGCACTCACTGCCGTGACAGCACAGGGACCAGTGCAGATGAGCCTGGCAAAGCAAAAGCCCTTCCAAGCCTCAGTTCACTCAGAGGTAACCCTTGACTGATGCTGCTTTTGAAGTCAGTGATTATCATAAAGTACTTTAAAACATGAGCAGAGGCTTTAGAGAGCCAGAGAAGGGACAACATCTGCATGTGCTCACAGGAAGTGGGAAGCAGCATGGGTGAAGAGATAGATCCCAGAGAGCATCGCTGTCAAAATACCCCAGCTCACGTCCTGCAGGACCTACTGGAGCAGCCATGAGCTCCAGGGAGCTGGTCCAGGGAGGCAGGGGCAGTCACAGCTCCAGATGAGCCATTCCACCTTGTCCCCATGCTGCCTTCCAGGGCCTGAAACCTGCTTGGTTTTACCCGGTGGTCGCAACCTCTGTATCTAACATCAGGATTTGTGTTTCTATGGGGCTGAGGCTCCATGCTCCGAGGTCTCCCTTCTCCGAGGTATTTAACTGGAGGACCAGGAGGTGGAGCCCGGGCTGTGCGAGTGGTTTTGGCTTCAGGCAGGGACTGGGGGTATGGAACCATTCGCGGCCCACTGACCAAACCTGGCTGCCTTCAGCTGCTCCGGCAGCCCCAGCTCTGCCCCTGCGTTCAGGACCGGCCTTTTAACTCGTGGTGGAGACTCTGCCTGTTCAATTGTCTCTTCTCTCTCTACCCACGCATGCAGACTCGGATGCTGCCGACTCCCCGAGCAGCTCCTCCGCGCTCACCTCCCTGCAGTGGGTGGCAGAGATCCTCCCCTCTAGCATCAAGATCCAAGGACGGACCTTCACGCAGCAGCTGGAGCATCTGCTGACCCCCCCTGAGCGCTATTCGGTCTGCAAGGCGCTGGAAGGCTTCTTCCAACATCGGTAACTCGGCAGCAGCTCCATCCCTCTAGTGCTGGTACCCAGCCTGTAGCGATGCCCAAGCAGAAGGCAGACCCCTTTGCTGGCAGCACATCCCTAAACCCCTCATAGTGACCCTGGTCCCCCACGCTGCAGGCTCTCTTGCTCTCTGGCTGTTCCCAACAGCCCCATTCCACCTCTTCCAGTGAATTTCCAGTGTTTCATCCTTGTCTTCTCACTCTGAGCACCTCAGCAGCAGCACACCCTTGGTGGCAGTGCAGGAATGCTGCGGCTGGCAGAGCCCTCACCCTGTGATGGAGCACACCCTGTTCTGCTGCAAGGCTTGAAACTGATCCCTCTGCAGACTGCAGGCTTTCAACAGTGCCCTTGTTTTCTGCCCTTGATCTTTAACCTCCCTGCACCACAGTGAGTGAGCCATCCCTTTGGTGCTGGGTGATGCTTCTGGCTCTTCCCGCAGAGCTGGGCTGTGGCTGCTCCTCAGGAGCGTGGATCCAACTCGGGATGCGGATGAGCTGCCTCTGTGCCTGCACTGCTCGGGGAGGCAGCAGAAATCATTGCTTGTGCTCTCCTAAGGGGTTCCCCAGCTGGGTATTTAGCCTGAGGAGCAGCAGCTGTGGGAGCAGATTAAGTCCCTGCGGTCTGCAAATGCAAAATGCAGACCCAAACCTAGCAGGATATTTGCTCTTGCTCAGTGGCACAAGGATGGGAGCCCCAGTACCAGGAATCATGTCCACAGGCTCCCCTCCCAGCACAGGGCAGCGCACGTTGCTTGGTCTTCCAGCAGTGTTTTACCTGCTGCCCACTCCCAGAGCTGCAGGGAGCAAGGCTGCTTCCTCTTATCCTGATGCTTGTTCCTTGGGAAAAGAGACGGACCCACCTCACTCCATCCTCCTCTCAGGCAGTTGCAGGGAGCGATCAGGTCCCCCCGAGCCTTCTCTTCTGCATCTGAACCCCCCAGGTCCCTCAGCCATTCCCATCACACTGTGCTCCAGGACCTGCACCAGCTCCATTCCCTCCTCCGGCCCTGCTCCAGCACCTCAGTGTCTCCCTGTAATGCGGGGCCCAGAGATGAACACAGGATTTGAGGTGTGGCCTCACCAGTGCCCAGTACAGGGGGACAACCCCTGCCCCAGCCCTGCTGCTGCACTGGTGCTGATGGAGGCCAGGATGCTCTTGGCCTTCTTGGCCATGGGGGCACGCTGCTGGCTCATCTTTACCTGCTGTGGGCCAATGCCCCCAGGTCCTTTTCCATGGGCAGCTTTCCAGGCACTCTTCCCAAGCCTGCAGCATTCCATGGCGTTGTTGTGATCCAAGTACAGGGCCCAGCGCTGAGCCTGGTGAACCTCAGCCATCAACCCAGCCTGTTCCTCCCTGGCACCAGGTTTTATCCCTGGCTGTCAGGTGCTGCTGATCACCCAAAGCTCCCCGTTAGCCCCAGCTGCACAATTCCACTTCCCAAAGGGCTCATCCCTTCCTTACAATCCAGCACCTCTGGAATGATCCGTTTGTGTCAATGCCCAATGGCAGAGCCCCAGCAGAGCCCAGGGAAGCGGCGCTGTGCCATAGGGATGCTCTCACTGCCCAGCCCTCTCTTTCCCGTTCTGCAGGACCATTGACACTCTCATTGTGGATGTGTACCCGGTGCTGGACACACCGGCCAAGCAAGTCATCTGGCAGTTTATCTACCAGCTGCTGACCTATGAGGAGCAGGAGCACTGCCAGCAAAAGATTGCCAGGTTTCTGGGTTACAAGTCCTTGGAAGGTGAGAGGAAAGTCCCTGCGCTCCAACACGGATGTGCTGTGTCCCACCGGGTCCATCACACTGGGAGCCAGTTGCAGCTCTGCCCTGCCTGGCTCCTGCCCTTACGTGTGGGATGTAGAGCAGCACAAAGAGGCCACCAGCTCCTGTCACTGATGAGGTTGATTTGCAGATGTCAGGCAGGAGGTCACCTTTTCTGTACCTTGTAGTTTTGGAAGTAAACTGCGTTGAGAGGGGAGATGACACCAGAGAGGCTGTCTTCAGGAGCAAAGGCTTTTGGAAGCTGAGGAACGCGGGGGTTTCAGTCAGGCAGCAGAAAAGCGAGGGCAAATTTGGACTGAAATGGCTTAACCTTTGGATTCTGACTTCTTAACTGCTTTCAAATTCATCTATTCCAAGCTATTTACATTGTGCTGAGTTGTTCATTCTAGGCTCAATGTAGGTAAGAAGAGGTGGTCCTTCAAGAGGGACTTTTGGAGGAACACAGTTATTGCAGCACAGCCTTTCCCCTGGTGCACATGGAAACCTGTTGGGTATTTGCTCAATTTACGCTCTCAATTACCACTGCGTGTGCAGAATCATGCCCCAACCTCCCTAATGTATTGTAGGACTTAGACCCTAAAATGAGTTTATAAACCTTAGAGCGGAGGGAACCTGATATATTTTGCTCCTTTCAGCTTCTCAGGTGAACGGAGCAGCCTCAGACCATGTGAAGCTCTGGTTGTTCCGGTGCATTATGTGTGCGTCCATGCGGGGAAGCCCAACGGCCAGAGATCTCTGAGTTTGGGTTAGTCCCTCACCGGGGCTTCTTCCAAACAGTGATATCTCTGGTGCCTGTGTGCATCGGGCTGTCCATACACTGGGCTGTCAGATACTGTGGAGCCTGGTGCTCCGGTATCTTCTCCCTGCTGTAAGCCTGGGCACTGAACTGCACATGGACCAATCCACCACACCCCGTGCTTCTTCCAGGCACCATTTCAGTGCTGGCCCCTTCTCCCTTCTTGAGGGCAGGAAGGAGTCACCCAGGTCCCTCTGGACCAGCTGGAGTTCATGTGCCCCATAAGCTGTTGGATGCCAATCCCGCTGGATAAAGCCACTCCATGTCCTGTTGGAGCACAGGGGGAGCCCCGTGCCATGGCGAGGGGCCGGGGGAGCCGCGGGGTCAGTGCCTCACGGGGATGTTCTGTGCTGCAGCAGAGCCGGAGGCAGAGGAACGGTACCGCAGCTCCGTGCGAGGGGCCTCTGTGTGCAGGGGAAGCCTTCGGACCCCCCGCCCCGAGGACGGGGCCGCAGGTGGGTACAGGGGGGTCCCTTGGGGAGGAGGGAGCTGGGTCCCGCGGGCTCCGCTGTGCCCAGGCCGCCGTCCTGACCCGGTCTAAGCAGGAACGGGGGGAAAAGGAGTCAGCATCGAGCCAGCGCAGGGCTTTGATGCCCTGGCTCCCATAATGCGGATCCCTGTCCTCCAGTGGCTTGTAAAGGCAGGGATTGCGGGCTGCGTCCTCCCGGCAGCACCTCGCATGCCCTTGGGGATAAATGGGGTCTCTGAGAGCTTACACTGCTGCAGCATCAGCCCCTGAACATCCACCCCATGGATGCAATGGGAAAAACGGTTTTATTTGGAGCTGGGCAAACCAACGCCGCTCCTTGTGCCTTCACGGGGTCCAGATCGCCCTCCCTGCTCATGTGCCCTGCAGAGCCCTGTCTCAGGGACACTGCTAGGGTGGCCGGTGCTGCCTGGGCATCTGCAAGTGAAAGGATCAGATCTGGGACTCTGCAACCTCGATGCTGCATGTGGTGTCCCCCGTCCAGCACCTACCAGGGAGGCTGAACGAGAAGGAACCATAAGGGAGCACCCAAGGCATGGTGGTGTCTGTGTCCTGAGAGTTCTCAGCATAGCACAGTCCTGCACGTGCCCTGGATAATGTCTCTTGCTCTGAAATACCGTGATGGAAACTCCGCGTTTGGCACCATCCCCTGTGCGCAGCACTACTGAGGAACACAGTGACAGGGCCATGGTCACAGCACTGCTCTGGTGCTGAGGGTTTACAGGCACCTTCCAAACCTACCAGTTGGGTGGACCGAGAGATGAATGCCTTCATTTTAGAGAGGAAGAAAGTGAATCTGGAGAGGTGAAGGGGAGGCACAGGAGGAGTTTTGCTCGATCGCACTTGTTTTCTAGCACACATGATGCTTTACTGCCGAGTGACTCCTGCTGCCACCCAGGGAAGCTGCAGTAAGACATTCCCTGTTTCACAGAGCCCATGCACAGGGCCATCAGCTGCCCTGCATCAATCCCTTGGGATCCCCAGACCTGGCAGCTCTGGGTGCTTCACCATGTGCTAAGTCCTAGCAGGAGATGGGGGAACCTTGATGGGGCAGGAGCGCCGGGGGGCACAGGCAGAGGTGGTCCCTGAATGGTTTGTCTCTTCCTTCCCTTCCCCGCAGGCCAGAGTGACACCGTGGAGGTCCCGGTTCGGCTGATCCCTGGCGAGAGACAGGCTGGAGACGGCACATCCCTGCCGGAGACACCCAACCCCAAAATGGTGCGATGCCCTTTGCCGATGTGTGCAGTAATGTCACATCCACAGCATCAGCAGTGTGACCCCCGTAGTGCTAATGCAGGAAAGCAGAGAAAAGTGAATGGGAGAGGATGTGCCCATGTAAATACCTGCTGGTGGCTGCAGCATCCCTGCCTCAGAGCTCACCTCTGAGATCACTTCCCTGGGCAATTAGACAGCTTTAGCCGGTGTCTGTCAGCATCCTCCTGCTGCCTCGTGAGGCCCTCGGGAATAGCCTTGGGCTGGGTGAAGCCCTCTATTAAGGAGCTGGGGGTCCGCTGTGGCTGTCCTGTCCCCATCGCAGGTCTCTGGGGTCTCCACAAGCCCTGTGTTGATTCAGGCCCCAACAGCAGCTCTTTGCCTGGTTTGCAGATGTCGGCCGTCTACGCGGAGCTGGAAAACCGCCTGCTCAGCAGCTTTGCTGGGAAGATGGGGAACGCTGCCCTGCACAGAGCATCGCCTCCTGCCCCGGAGCCGCCACACGCCACAGGTAGCGTCAGCTTCCCATGGAGACAGGCAGTGCTGGGGGGCTCAGCGTTGGTGGCTGGTGCTGGAGGAGGAGACACCTTCCCCTTGGTGCTACTTCATAGTGAAGCAGCGATGGTGCCATGCATGAGCTGCGCCTGCAGGAGCCCTCAGCACTGCTCTGCCCTGCAGGTTCTCGCAAGTCGGTGATCTCCTGGCCCAGCGACCCGGTGTCGTCCCAGCAGTGCTACTACCGCCTGCACAGCAGCGTGGCCTCCCCGAGCAGCACCGAGTCCAACCCCTACGTCAGCCTCGACAGCAGCCCGGCCCCATCGCCCCGGCACCGGGGCTACGCGCTCAGCCCTCTGTCGCGACGGAAGAAGCTCTTCACCTTCTCCAGGCCCCCGCGCAGCCGCGACACCGACCGCTTCCTGGATGCCCTCAGTGAGCAGCTGGGGCACCGGGTCACCATCGTGGATGATTTCCTCACCCCGGAGAATGACTACGAGGAGGTGAGCGCGGCGCAGGGGTGGTTCGGTGATGGTTTTGTCCTGGTTGTGGAGCCACCCCTGGGCAGCCTGCGCTGGGATGGATGCACAGCCTGCGGGGCTCTGTGGATGGCAGGGGGAGGGATGGACATCACAGGGCAGGACCCCCGATGGGTTCCCACCTTCATCCTCTGCGCTCTCCATCACCAGATGAGCTTCCATGATGACCAGGGCAGCTACGTCACCAACGACGTCAGCAGCAGCGAGTACATCAGCAGCAGCGACGAGGGCAGCTCCCTCACCTACTCCACGCTGTCGGACCACATCCCCCCCCCACCGCTCAGCCCCCCCCCTCCGCCGCCCCCCCTGCAGTTCCATGACCCCCAGGCTGTCCCCACCAAGGCCGAGGGCACAAAGACGGTGCCAGCGCCGGCCCCCAAGTCCCTGCTGAGCCACCTGCAGCCCATCCCGCCCCCCCCGCCGCCACCGCCGCCCCCCCCGGTGCCCTGCGCACCCCCCCTGCACCGCGGGCTCCTGCACCGCCGCAGCGAGTCCAACCACATGAGCGTCAAGAGGCTGCGGTGGGAGCAGGTGGAGAACTCGGAAGGGACCATCTGGGGGCAGGTACGGACATGGAGAGGGGGATATGGGATGAGGGTCCGTATGGGATGGGGAAGGGATCCTGTGCTGAGGCTGTGCAGGTCATCAGGAGCATCCCTGAGCACTGCCCAGAGCATAGAATCATGGAACGGTTTGGGTTGGAAGGGACCTTAAAGCCCATTCAGTTCCAACCCCTGCCACAGGCAGGGACACCTTCCATAGAGCAGGGTGCTCCAAGCCCCTGTGTCCAGCCTGGCCTTACCACTGCCAGGGATGGGGACGATGTCCAAACTCCTTGTTGGGCCACACATTCAATACCTTGGCCATGGGAATGAACTCTGAAGATGCGGCATTACAGAAAGTCTCATACTAGGGACAGGCCAAGGGGAATGGCTTTAACCTGCCAGAGGGGAGACTGAGATGAGCTCTGAGGCAGAAGCTCTTCCCTGTGAGGGTGCTGAGGCGCTGGCACAGGGTGCCCAGAGAAGCTGTGGCTGCCCCATCCCTGGCAGTGCTCAAGGCCAGGTTGGACACAGGGACTTGGAGCACCCTGCTCCAGTGGAAGGTGTCCCTGCCCATGGCAGGGATTGGAGCTGGAGGAGCTTTAAGGCCCCTTCCAACCCAAACAGTTCCCTGATGCTATGTTTCTCCTCAACATTTGAATTGTTTGGACCAAGCTGTGGTGATGCCGTCCCAGGGGGGGAGCAGCAGGGGGGGCTCTGTGGGACTCCAGCTCTGCTAAAGCTGAATGAACCCACAGCCTGCAGCTGCAAGGGAACGCTCCCGGGGTGCGTTCCAGGTTTATTCCTCTCCTCTGAGAGGAGATCGGGTCCCTCCGCTCGGGTTTAGTGGCTCACGCGGAAGCCACCTCCGTGGAGGTGATCGGTTCACCAGGCTCTGGTTTCTGCCCGGGGTTTGCAATGGCCGAGTCTCCAACTACGGGGCAGTGCCACCAACCTGGCCTGGCTTCCTTAGGGACATGGAGCTCAGCTGGGGCGGAGGGAAGGGGGGCACTGGGCACCGTTGGGCAGTGCCGGGTGTCCCTGTGGCTCCCGACTCTCCCTCCTCCTGCAGCTCGGGGAGGACTCCGATTACGACAAGCTCAGTGACATGGTCAAATACCTGGACCTGGAGCTGCACTTCGGGACGCAGAAGCCTACGAGTAAGTACCTGAGCCCCAGAACAGGTCCTGGTACCGGCCAGAGACCGGGGCGCTGGGAGGAACTGGTGGGCAGTGTCTGGTCCCAGCGCCGCGCAGCACAGGCTTTGCTCATGCTCGGCACCGTGTGGCTCAGCAGCTCATTAAGGTGGAGATTGTTTCAGCATCTCCCTTGGTTTTCCTGGCTGCTGTTCCCTGTGTTCTCCCCACGTTTCAGTTGCTTGGGGCAGGGAAACTCAGCTGGAGTTTCCCCGTGCTGCTTCCTGGCTCTCACAGTGCCATGGCCATTGGAATGCTGGAGTGGCCCCGTACCACAGCAGAAGCTCAAACCTGCACCATGTGTTAATGAGCTGTGCACAGCCTCTGCTTGCCGTGCTCCATGCAGTGGGGACAGACAGCGCCGTGCACGGCCCTGCAGGAATGGCTGCGGTTGGGAAGGGAATTGGAGCTTTGGGAACTCAGCCCTGAGAAAGCCATGAGAACATTTCCGTGTCCATAAAGAGCATTACAAACACCACTTCTCTTTTACATATATAACATGCTAGCTCCCCGCAAGACCTATGTATGGGGTCCATAGCTACCGCACATCTCCCCTCTTGCTCTTGACTAGGGGTCTCCTGCAGACCCACGGACTGAGGCATTCAGGGTGAAAGCAGAGAGCTCCTGTCCCCCACAGTATTCCCAAAGGGATCCATAGGGCAGCGTGGGTGCCTCATTTACACGGGGAAAAGCAAAATGCCAATGGGATGGCTGAGCTGTACTGCAAGGGACAAGATACATGATGGCAGCATGGGCAGAGCTAAGCCAGAAGGGGCAGATACAGCAGGGACTGGCAGTGGAAGTGGGATGAAATGGGATGCATCATCCTGGGGCTGTTTCTGAGCAGTCTGGGGTTTTCTGTGTGTTTCATCTCTCGTTTTGCCTTTTCCAGCTCCAACCGAGTCCTCCATTGAGGAGATCTTTGAATCGCTGAATTCAAGGATTCCCGGAGCCATTGCTGTGTGCAAAGCATCCCTTGTGTCACTCATGGTTTCCCTGTTTTCAGGACAGTGTTCTTCCCGCTGGAGCCCGCTGAACCTGTCCTTACCCATGATTAAATCTCTCAGTTTCTCTTCCAGAGCCAACTCTCATGCCTGAAAACTTTAAAAAGAAAGACGTGGTTGAGATTTTGTCCCACAAAAAGGCCTACAACACATGTGAGTAAAGATCGTGGTGATCCCACCCCAAAACGGGCCCAGAGATGGGGCCGGGATGTAGAGAACTGGAAAGGTAAAAGGAAGGAGGCCACATGAGCACAGTCCCATAGGCACAATCCCAGCACAGCTCTGCTGCTCTGGGCTCTTCCCACAGCCTCCAGGCTGGGCTCAGCCCTGGGCAGGGGGAAGAAGCAGCATTTACAACAAGGGATGGAGATGGGATGTGGCTCATTGGCCTCAGGGGGCAGAGGGACAGAGCCTGCATGGTCCCATGGAGCAGTGAGGGTATGCAAGGGGCAGTGCTGCTTCTCCAGGACACGCTTCTGATAGGAAGGAGCATGGAAGGGCTTGGTGGGACCCTGTGGGACCGAGGTCTCCTGTCCATGAGGGATGTGGGAGAGGAGGAGACACTGGGGGTGGCTTCCATTGCAACCCAGCCTGATGCATTGGGGATGTGCATGCACAGGATGCAATGCCCTGGGGGGGTCTGCAGGACCAGAGTGACTCCTCGGGGTCCCCACGCAGCCTCTGCAGGGCCTTAGGGAGTGGGAAGCCCTTTCTCTCCCTAGGGATTACCCTGTGCCAGTGCAGGCACATGGAGCGGTCCACACCATTCACACCTTGAGCATCCCCTCCTGGCCCCATGCTGCTGGGCAGGCTGTCCCCAGCACAGCCATCCCCACCGGGGTCCTGTTCTCCTCCCCTCCAAGTGACATCCCTTCCTTCCCACAGCCATCCTCATAGCCCACCTCAAGCTCTCGCACGTGGAGCTGCGCCAGATCCTCATGACGATGGAGACGGACCGGCTGGAGCCTTCGCACATCAAGCAGCTCCTGCTGTATGCGCCGGATGGGGAGGAAGTCCAGCGCTTCCAGAGCTACAAGGAGAGCCCTGGGAAGCTGAGTGAGCCCGACCAGTTTGTGCTGCAGGTACCTGCGGGCAGGGATGTGCTCCAGGGATGTCCCTCTGGAGCTGGCAGGCAGGAAAGCACAAAGCAATCAGCAGGATGCTCCTGCATGCTGTGGGATGGGAAGAGCTGGTGGCACCGCTCACAGGGACCGCTCGGCACTGATGCTCAGGCTGAGGCATCCCGCAGCTCCCACAGCCGAAGCATCCCTTGATGTTTGCTCCATGATAGGAGTGACTTTGCCCAACTCCTGGTGACAAAGTCACTTGTGGATATTGGCATGAAATGTCCCCATCCTGTGGCAGCAAACAGGCTGTGCCCTGCGAGTTCCAGCCACAGTCAGGCTGCTCCATGTGGCTGCCTGCGCATGCTGCTCCCATATACAGGGAAATATCCCAGGGCAAACACCCCACAGGAGGATTAAGGCTGACGGTGACGGTGGTAACCCTCCGCTCCTTTTGATCCCAGATGCTGTCAGTCCCAGAGTACAAGATCCGCCTGCGCAGCCTGCACTTTAAGACCACTCTGCAGGAGAAGACAGAGGAGATCAAGGCGAGCTACGAGTGCATCTGCAAGGCCTCTCTGGAGCTGAAGAGCAGCAAGAAGCTGGCCAAGATCCTGGAGGTCAGCACAGTCCTTCCTGCTGCTATCAGCCACCGGTGTCCATGAGAATGCCTGCAGGAGCCTGGGCATCGCAGGCACAGCTCCAGCCCCAGTGCTGTGCCCTGCACCTCTCTGGGTGCAGCCTGAGCAGCTTGCGGGAGAGAACAGATCCTGCTGCAGGGCTCCTTAACCCCACCGACATCAGCTGCCCCACGCTGACGTTCAATTTGGGTTTAAAAGCAGCAGGTGGGATAAATGAGGTCAAACTGTGACAAAGGCATTTCCAGATGACAAATGAACCTCCTTAGAGGCCCCTGAGCAGTGACCCCCCAACACCACGTCAATAGGGGGCAATGGCTGATTGCACATTAATGGAAGGTAAACAGAGTCCCAGCCTGAAATCCCGATGGTCCTGAGGTCCCTGCTCCTCGCCAGGCCCCAGGAAGGATGCTGGGACTCGGGTGAGCCCACTCTGGGGTCCTGATGTGCCTCCAAGGCTGCAAAGCTGCAGCAGAAGGAATTGGAGCACTCTGGAGGGGAAAGCCGGCTCTGCTGGTCACTGTTCCCTTTGAGATACCCCCTTAAAGATAAGTCACAAAAGGCTTTGGGAAGAGGAGAGCTTTGGCATTCGCCAGGGTGTACAGAACCAGCAGGAATTCTGCCTTTACATCCACCCAGTCTAAGCCACTGAATGGACTGGTAGGTTTTATTAATGATGCTCTATGAGCATGTATAGGGGACCCCTCAGCAGAAGCAACCTGGCACAGGAGAGGCCCTGCAGACAGAGGGTGGCTTTTTAGCTCTGCTCCTACCCCATCACTTGTAGGTCTCTGTAACCCAGAAGGAGAAGGGACAATGTAGGTGCTGGAGGTCAGTGGCCAGTCTCTGACTGGGGTTTCTCTCTGCAGTTTGTGCTGGCGATGGGGAACTACCTGAACAACGGGCAGCCCAAGACCAGCAAAACCACGGGCTTCAAAATCAACTTCCTCACTGAGGTAAGACAGCGCGTGCCTGCTCCGTATAGGAGGCACCAGTGCTGGGAGCTCCAAGTGCCTGCCCCTGTACGAGGGTCCCGGGTTGATGTGAGGGGGGGCTTCAAAGAGGCTGTACCAGTGCTCTGATGCTTCAGTGTGCTGGGGCCTGAGACCTGTGCTCGCTGAGAGGCTGTGGCCCTCTGGCTGTGGGGTGGGAGAAGCCAAAGGTCTTCATCCCACGTGGGCTGCTGTGGAGGATGGGGTGAGAGCATCGATTAGCACCTCGACAGCACTCATCTGGGTGTAACGTGCTGTCTAAACATTAAATGTCCTATTTAACCATTAATCCACATATCACGGCTGGTATTGCCACGCACGTGAACGCGGGGTGAGCTGAGAGAACAGAGGAGCCCCTGTGTGTCTGGTGACCAACACACCGAGCGCATGGCAAACCGCCCTCTCCTCTGCATAGGGACCTCCTGACCTGTTTTGCTTTGCTGCAGCTGAACACAACCAAGACCGTCGATGGGAAATCCACCTTCCTGCACATCCTTGCCAAGTCACTTAGCCAACACTTCCCAGAGCTCCTGGGCTTTGCCAAGGATCTTCCCACAGTGCCGCTCGCTGCCAAAGGTAAAGGGACAGAAGCGCCTGCGAGCTCTGTGTCTCTTGGTTCTGTTTGGGTCTGGAATCAGTTGTGAGCTGCACAGCATTGGCATGAGCAGTGAGTGAGGAACGGTCCTGGGTTAGAGGATGGAGTTAGGAAGGGATGAGCTCAGTGACAGAGGAGGTCCCATCCATCCCCTGCTGCCGCACATGGCAGTGCCTCAGCAGTGCTCTGTGCCCCGACCTGAACCTTCTGACCCGAAGCAGCAGCTCCCAAGTCCGGAGGTGCCCTTGTAGCAGAGGGAAGGGCTGGGTGCTGCTCTGCTCCACGCAGCCCCTGCCCCTTCCATCCCCAGTGCGGGTGCCAGCACTATTGCTGCGGGTGGTACAGAGTGCACAGCACCCTCGTGTGCTGGGTTCGCTGTCCAGGAACAGCTATGGCGCTGCTGAGGATCATCCAGCTCCCCTGCCTGCCATAGAAGTCACATAGATGCTGGGGATCATCCATTCACTGAGGTGGTGTTGCAGCAGGCTGGCTGCACACAGAGCAGAGGCTGCATCCTCCCTGTACACCATCCCCTGCTGTCTGTGAGCAATTCCCTTGGGAATTAGGGCTTGGGTAAATAAAGGAGGAAATTCAGGCCTGGGGATGTAAATTCCCACTTGAAGGTATGTACCTGTAGCTTTCCAGCTGGATTTTGTATCTGCCCCAACTGCTCTGTCACTGAAGGCACACTGCTGCCCAAACTCCTGCCGCTTTACACCCAGTGTCAGACCTAGTGTGATCCAGGTCTCTCCTTTGCCTCAGGAAGCCAGCCCTAAGCCTCCTAACCCTGAGCCCTCTCTTCTCATGCAGTGAATCAGAGAACACTCACAGCTGACCTGAAGGACCTGCACACCACTGTCAGTGACATACAGATGGCTTGTCACAACATGCCAGCTACTGCGGAGGACAGGTTTGCTGTTGTGATGGCCGTATCCTTCTGTGAAGGGGACGCGTCACCGAGGTGACTTCACTGCCTCGAGTGAAACCGTTCCATGCCTTTGTGCTGCTTGGGCAGCAGCGGGGCTGTGTCTGGCTATAGGAGAGCATCATCTCAGCAGTGAATCTTCCCTCTCCACTCACTCTTAGTGTGGGAAACAGCTTTGGTGATGGTCACTGGTTCCCCTGCCTCTGCATGGCAAACCCAGTGCCACAAGGCCAGCGAGCTTGCTGAGCTCTTCTTCCTTCCAGACCGGCCCAGAGGAGCTGTGGCTGCCCCATCCCTGGCAGTGCTGAAGGCCAGGTTGGACACAGGGGCTTGGAGCAAGCTGCTCCAGTGGAAGGTGTCCCTGCCTGTGGCAGGGGTTGGAGCTGGAGGAGCTTTAAGGTCCCTTCCAACCCAAACCTAAGGCTCTCTATGCGCTGCTGTGGAAGCTGAGCGTGCCAGTGGGCTCCCTTCACAGCCAGCATCTGCAGCAGCTCCTTTCATAGACCTCAGATGAAGCCCAGCCACTTGCTAAGCTGAAGCGACTCTGACCTGTACCAGGCTGTTTCTCCTTAAGCCTCTTCCCTCAGTCCTTCCTGGAGAGCGCGCAGCCTGCCATGCGATCCCTGGACGATCTGCAGCACAAGGCCATGGAAGAATTCAGCAAGGTGCTGTCCTTCTTCGGGGAGGACTCGAAAATGACAACTTCTGAGGCTTTCTTTGGCATTTTTGCAGAATTCATGAGCAAGTTTGAGGTGAGCTGCACTGCAACGGCAGCCGGCGGGGGGGCTTCTGGTCACTGTCAGTGTTTCACCTGCACGTGAGCGGTGGGAGCCCAATGAGGGCTTTGTGTCTGTAAAGTGCCAGCTTTCAATGTACAGGTTGGTTGGTGGGTGCAGGAGGGTTGATGGTCACCAGCCCCAGGGAGAGTGAAGCAGATCCTCATGGTCCAACCTTCGTGGGTAATGAAGGCTGGGTTGGAGATCTGCAAAGCAGACACATGGAGCGAGCAGTCCAGTGGGAAGCAGGGGTAGAGTTAAGCCTGTAGTGTCCAGGACATCCCTGGCCCGCGCCCATCTCTTCTCTCTGCTCTCTCTGCAGCGGGCACTCAGTGATGTGCAGGTCGGCGAGTGCCAGCGCAGCCCCCGGATGACGTCCCCCCTGGCCTGGTGATGGGCAGCATCCCACGAGGTGCAGCATTCATTGCCAACCAAGTGCAATTTGCTCCCGTCGAGTCCGGTTGTACACATGCTGCTGCCGCCTGCTCCCGCCCAGCACAACACGGACCGGGGCTCGGAGCAGTTGGGATGCTGAAAGGGCACCACAGGGGGTGGTGGATGGGTGCGAGGGTGAGGCTCGGGGACATGAAGGTGAGCACCTCACCGGTCTTGACAAGAGCTTTCCTGGCGTTCTCCATTCCCAGCTTATTCCAGGATTTAGACACCTCTGGGTAAACCCCTGTCTTGCGTTTCCGGAGCATGCCATTGCTGGCCGGTGGCAATGGGATGCAACACAACCTTCAGAACCCTTCTGGCAGGTCAGTGTGGTCCCAGATATGATCCAGTCTGGTTCTGCCCAGTTGTGCTGGAGTAAGGGAAGCCCAGAGTCCTTCCTGGCCACCAGCTTTCCTTAAAGGTGTGTTAGGGACTGACAGGTCTTGGAATCACCCCAAGAGTTTAACCAGGCTTACTGGAACTCGCCAGGAGACACAAATCCCTGAGCATTTTGGTGCCTCAGGGGCAGAGACCAGTGAGAAATAGATCCCTGTCCTATATTTGCTCCAAGGGCTGGAATCCCAAGAGTCCCTTTTGTGTATGGCCGGTTGTTCATGCTGAGTGCACGCAGGGAACTCAAAGTGTGCAGGTCCAACCTTCCAGCAATGGCTGGTTGTTGTTCAAACGAGGTGTCCCTGGGATGGAAGCGCAAGCAGCATCCCCTGCTCAGTGCATGCCCCTCGGGGTGACGCGGTGCCCCCAGAGCTTTCCAGCAGCAAGCACGCTCCAGTGCATTCTCACTGGGAGGCATTGCTCTGTGCGATCCGCATCCGTTGCCTTTCAGACCCCGCTCGCTCCAACATCCTGCCCGGTGGAAGCCGTAGCGTAGGGCACCTTCCCCCCATCTATTGCCAGAGCCAGCGCTCCTCCTGCAGCCCCTGCTCGAGCGCAGGACCACCGACTGGTGCATTGCTCAGGGGGGACCTGACGACCATCGGATCTGGGGGTTCACTCTGGTTTTAAGCCCTGCTCTAGGAAGCGAAGTGCATTTCCACAAGTGTTCTCAGTTCATACAGCTTGAAGTGCCAGGTAGCTTCTAGTGCTGTCCACCCTGCCAGCGGGGACAGGGCAACGCTGCCCCAGCTCCACTTGTCTGCGATGCTGCACACTGCATTCAGTTCATTTCGGTTTGTTTTTCTAACTGCATATTGGATATGGAAGCCACCCGAGGTTCTTTCCCTTACAAAGGAGGAAGCGCTGTACATAGGTTTTGCTCCGTGTTGAACCTTTCCAGGATGGGTAAAACTCCGACCCCTTTGGTATTTTTATGTGACTCTTTTCAAAGAACCAGAACTTCTGACTTAGGGTGTATTATTTGATAATGGGACGTGTGTGTATTCGCAGTTCAGCCTCTCCCCCATGCCTCTGTGCTATCCCTTAAATAAAGCTACTGCCTTCTGCCTCCTGATGGCACGGACCTCCGTGTTGTGCGGCACCGCCTCGTGTGATGGCTGCAGGTGAAGGCGTGAGGAGTCCTGCACCACGCACTGCTGTGACCGCGTTTCTTCACGCTGAGCCCTCACCCCTCCAGGAGGGAGCTGCAGGATCCAACCTTGCTGGGAGCAGGGAAAACAACGGCACAAGTGTGACCAGCCCTGCGTGTGCACCAGCAGCCAGGTTCATCTGCTGGGTATGAGCAGCACATTCTTAGCATAGCGTGGAGTGTTCCTGCAGCCTTCGGAAGAAAGCATTGTGTGAGTGGATGAGCCAGGGGTTGTTTGCCTCTGGAAAGGAATTCCTGGCTGAGGTTGGGTTTATGTCCACGGAGGGATTTATCTCCTTTACACTAACAGCAGATAGGGGCCGGGATTTATCTCCTTTACACTAACAGCAGATAGGGGCTGGCTGCGTATTGGCTTTCCTGGTTGTAGTTTAGCTTGTTTACAGCAGGCTGCTCGGTCCTCCCCGGAGGCCACAGCACCGGCAACTGTAAAAGAGCTCAGCAGAGCTAACAGAGACGTGACAGGTAGAAATCCCTTGCTGGACACGTGCATTTAAAGTGCTCAGGCCCCTCCTGATGCTCCTGGCTCAGCCAGCCTGGCTCTTCTACAGCCCTGGGGATAATCATGGAATCACAGCCTGGTTTGGGTTGGAAGGGACCTTAAAGCTCCTCCAGCTCCATCCCCTGCCACGGGCAGGGACACCTTCCACTGGAGCAGCTTGCTCCAAGCCCCTGTGTCCAACCCGGCCTTGAACACTGCCAGGGATGGGGCAGCCACAGCTTCTCTGGGCACCCTGTGCCAGCGCCTCAGCACCCTCACAGGGAAGAGCTTCTGCCTCAGAGCTCATCTCAATCTCCCCTCTGGCAGGTTAAAGCCATTCCCCTCCTCCTGTCCCTATGTGCCCATTTACAAAGCCCCTCTCCAGCTTTCTTGTAGCCCCCTTTAGGCACTGGAAGGCTCTCAGATGTGAAACCTCCCACGGCCCATTGCAGAACCCATCCCCTCCAGAACAATCCTCTGCAGCATCGCCATCAGCATCACCCACCACACGCTGGCTGTGCTGTTTCTTGGTAACCGCAAACATGAGGTCATTTCTCCCCAGAATCAGTGCCCTGGCACTCCCCTCACAGCCCCGGCTCAACGGAGCCCCTGCGTCAGCCCCGGTCACGGGATCCTCTGCGCAGGAAAGCCTGTCCTTGGGAAGGAAATAATAAGTCAGGCAGCAGGCCGGGGTCAGGCAGGGAATGCAGGCTCCGGCTCTGCGGGTGCCGCTTCCCCCCTCTGACAGAGCCAGGGAGCAGCGACCTCACAGCCCCGGTTACATTCCAGCCCTCGGAGTATTGAAGGGTTTTCACTCTTCCCTGCAAGAAATGGGGAGAAAGGACTTCAAAGAGGAAAGGAGCAGCGTTAGCAAAGTCAAGGCATGAGCGCAGCTACAGCTGGGGTAAAGCAGCACGAGGCTGGCATCTCCAAGCCAAAGTGCAACCACTTTGAACCCTCTCTCTGAGTATCTTCATAATGGTTCGAAGGGCCACCACCTATAATGATTTTCCAGGTGCCATAAAAGATGCCAAAGAGACAAACTGAGGTGTCAGCTCCAGAACGGAAGGGCTGGAGGTCGGGAAAAAGTGGCCCAGACTGGGAGCCAGCACGGGGCACCTGATTGCTGGGTCTGAAGCCCCAGATTCTAACGCAGTTTGGGGAAATCTGGGTTTTCCATGTTCCAGCAGATCAAATGAAAGCATCTCCAATCACAAGGTTCAAACACCTTTAGCTACCTTCATCCACACGATAAGCCAAAGTGAAACAAGGGGATAAAATACAGACACCAAGGCTTCCCTGCTTTGCTTTCTGTTATTATAGACCCTGGGGTGCCCTTTTCTATTTAACAAACTCGCTTCTATTATCAATGTAAAGAACTGCCTGTAGGTGCCTATCAGGTTTTCAGACCGGTGATGCTGAAGCCAAAACCTCCAGCCTGGTGCTGGGATCAATGGGGAACAAGTGACAAACCCCATCCATCCCATGGGTGGATTCTGCTCTCTGGGAGGCTCAGGCACTCTCGCTGTCAGCTCCCCCCCGTGCCGCGGGCTGTCAGCTCGGGAGGACATCAGCGTGGCTGGGTTATTGTTGCCTGTCCCTTCTCTAGCTGTGCAGATTGCTTAAGAGAAAGGCACTCCGTGGAGTTTGACCCGTGAGCCCTGAGAGTGAAAATAACGCGCGTCTCCTCACCAGAGCCACGGGACACCGGGAGAGTGACTCTGGGGCAGGAGTTTAACTTTGACTATCAATATTCCTCCTCATTCCTTGGGACACCGTTAACGGCTCCGCTGGCAAATCCCGACCCTCTGGCAATATTTAAGCTGCCTGTCAGTTGGCAGAGGCTCGGTGGTGCCCGGCGCAGGGGACAGAATGAGACCCGGCTGAGCGCAGTAAGTTCCCTTTCAGCTTGTACCTCGAGTAGGGGAGCTGCGGTTGGTGCGAGGGTTGGGGGCCGCGGTCCAGCGCTGCGTGCTCAGGAGGATGGATGCACCTGGGGATGCTTTAACCCCCCCTTGAGGAGGCATTGCCAGTGGTCCTGGTGGGTTACTGGAGCCCCACGTGGGCTGCGCCTCTCCCGGCACCATTGATGCAGGGCTGGCTTCAGCCGCTTCATTTCCATGCCACGGATGTTCCTGCTGTGCGGTCTCTGGCGGGGACAGCGCTGCCGCCGGTGCCAGGAGCCGAGGGCACGGAGCCGTGAGCTGCATGCACAAAAGAGGCAAAATTTCCACTGGGCCGTGGCAGTTGGGATGTGAAACCAGAGCGAGGGAGCGCTGCCTCTGCCCTAGCGCCTGTCGGCTCCGGGAGCCTCAATGGGGCACCGGCTCAGCTCCGGGATGCCCCTGGAGCGTACCCCAGCTTTCACCACTGGTGGGCACATCTAGTGCCCGCAGGGCTCGGAGTTCACATGCATGGTGGAGGGATGGACACAACTCTCCCCTATATGAGGGCCGAATCCTGACTGGGGCTGAGCGTGTGTATCTTATAGCGCTGTCTGCGCTGCCGTGCTACCCGCCTGAGATGGGAAGTGTCTTGGGATGGAAAGAATCAGCGCTATCAGAGCTGAGAAAGGGAAAGCAGGAGGTGTCAGCATGGGGTCAGCAGCATCCCGGGGCTGACATACCAAACCCTGTTTGCCTTTTCCTAGTTAGAGGTTAAGTGTGCCAGTAAAAACTCAGGGACAGCCAAGGCATATTGCCTCTTAAAGAGGTAAGACTGAGCTTCAGTGCCCTGCATCCTTGCCAGGCAGAAGCTCCCAAGGAATTTGGTGGGATCTGGGGGCTCTGTGAGGCACAGAAGAGGCCCTGACAAGGTGCTGCAAGTCCCCAGTCCCAGCCTGGTGCTGCTGCCACTGCCACTCAACCACAACATGGCTCAGCACCATATTGAGCTCTGGTACTGTGAAAGCAGATGATGGGATGGTATCAACCACCAGAACACTCCTTATTTATTGCCCAACCTCTCCATAAGTGCACAAACCCGCAGCCCCAGTGCTGAGGACTGGGTGTAATGGGCACACAGGGCAGGGTTTGCCCTCCGGATACTGCCACAGCATCTCCATCACCACCGCACCTGAACCTCCGTCCTTTCGGCTTCATTCACAGCCCTTGGCAATGGGTGCAGGACTGCAGCGGTCTCACCTCATCTCATGCGGAGTTCAGGGCAGGTTCCAGCTGCAGTTCGCACATGGACAATGCTGTGAAGCCGGTTGTGGTCGAGGGACAGGGTGGCTGAGGCTGCTCTGGTCCGTGCTCTGCTGCACGATGGTGCTCAGAGGAAGAACTTGTTCGACCGCTTGCTGTGCGCTGGTCCATGCGGGAGCCCCGGGCTGCTGAAGGCCACCCCTCGCCCCACCTTTTGGCAGGGGGGAGCTTATAAATGTGGCTTCACAAGCACAAGAGAGGCTGAAGGACCTGGCCAGCCACGGGCAGGAGGACGGGTCCCTCCTGACCATGCAACCCGTTCTTTAACAGATACATGCATCAAGGCAAAGAAGCACTGGGCCTGCGTAGGAAGCCATGGAGACCACCAGCAGCACCCCTGTGACCCCCCTGTGGGACGTGTTTCCCCAGAGGACACTGGAAGCCGTGGACATCGCTGTCCTTGTGCTGTACTTCGTGTTCGTCCTCGCGGTTGGGCTGTGGGTAAGCAGATACCATTGAGAGCCTCCCTATGTGCCCTGTTCTGCTGAGGACCAGGGCTGCTTTGGCCCCCAAGGCTTTCACTTTGGCTTGAATGAGGCAGCACTCCACTGGGTTCAACTGGACAAGCAGTAAGATAAGAGTCTACAGGTCCTTTTCCTCACTCCAGACGGGGAAGGGTGCTCAGTGCTCCAGGAGTGCTGCTCAGCTCTAGTGTTTGCCAGGCTGTAAGAGCCCTTGTAAGGAAGAGGCTGTTTAAGTACGAAGTATTGCTAAGAATACTGTTTTGTTCATCCAGGAAGGAACTGCGGTCCTATGAATCACCTGAGCCTGTCCACAGTGGTCTAGACAGCGGAGTCCATAAATTACAAATGCTGTTTGGTCATAATTCAGGCAGAAGGACATCCTCTTGGCATGGCTTTTGTAACAGCAAAAGCACAGTCTGGCTGTCATAAGGCAGAGATGAATAGCTGCTCCCTTCCAGTGGGGTGATAACGCTGCTGGTATTGCATGAAACTGAAATCCCTGCGGGAGAGGAGTCAGTGACACGTGCAATGCTGAGCATTCCTCCTGGTCGGACCCAATGTCTAGGGATGCCCATAGCTCTTGTCCAAAACCGTTTGACTTGCGCCAATCTGGAGGGATTCAGTTTGGTTATGACAGCAAACACTGAATCAGGATGCTGAGATGGTAGAAAACCTTGTCCCTCCCTTGTCTGCTGCTCTCTTGTCCCCTGGGATTTCCCAACAGGAACTGCAGGTCCTTCCAGGAACCCTTTGCTTTCCCCTGATGGCAGCAGATTCTCCTGCAGGGGAAGTCCTTTGGTGATGCTCTGTTCCACAATGAAGCGGTTGCTGAAACCTCTGTTGTGCTTTTCTGCTTCCCCAGTCCATGTGGAAGACGCAGCGCAGCACTGTGAAAGGCTACTTCCTAGCTGGAGGCCAGATGGTTTGGTGGCCTGTAAGTACCTTCAGCATTACCCAGCTTGTGCCCATCGGCTACAGCAACACCAAAAGCACTTCTGGCCCAGCAGAACTTATTTCTCCAAATGGGAAACAGGAATAAAAAGCACTTCCATGTTTTGCATGGATGCAGTTACAAAACTGCCTGGTTTATTCCATATTTGAGACTGGGGGAGCGGAGATGCTGCAGGACACATCACACGCTGCAGCCTGGGCCCCATGAGAGCCTGGTCCTGCATGCTTTGACCTGGAGATATCCAGAATTACCCATCACAGACACAGCTTTATATTGAGGGTCTTCCATTTGGGCTGGCCGGTCAGTGTGTGCTAACAGAGGAACCTCATGACCTGACATTTCTACTTGTTACCTCCCACCTTCTGCCCTGCTCCCCTGCACAAGACCAGACATGGTTTTGGAAGCAGGATGGGGCTAAACATGCCCCAAAATGAGTGACAGGAAGTGAATAATGAAAGAAGCTGGATAAAGGAGCCAGAGACACTGAATGTGTAGGAAAAGAAGGTGGCAGCAGGTGACAAGGATTTCACATCCTCCATAGTCACAAGTAGGGGAACCGCATCCCTGTGTTCCCACCAGCCTCGCGCAGGGCCAGATCCAGTTTTCCCTCTTTCTCCAGGTGGGCGCATCCCTGTTTGCCAGCAATGTTGGAAGCGGCCACTTCATCGGCCTGGCTGGGTCAGGAGCTGCCTCAGGGATTGCTGCAACAGCCTACGAGTGGAATGTGAGTGTGGAACAGCAACACTGGTGCTGTACAGGGCAACTCCAGCACCTGTAGGGCCGACAGCTCCAGAGGCTCAGAGCCCTGCTGCAGGAGCCGGATGGCACCAGGGGCTGCTGGGGTTTGAGGCCTCTGAGGGATAACCCCATCCCTGTGTCCCACTGAGCCATGCGCTTGCAGCCCTGCCCAGCATCCCTGACCTTCCTTCCCGTTTGCTCCGCAGGGAATGTTCTCTGTCCTGGTTCTGGCCTGGCTGTTCCTGCCAATTTACATGGCAGCGGGGGTACGTAGATGGGATGTTGGGTCCAGCAGTGATTTATTGGTATCTAAAGCACCTGCTTGGCTGCTGGGTTTAACATCTCCCACTGCAGCTGTGGTCCTCCTGCAGGGCCTGGGCTAAAGGGGAGGAGAGCTGTTGGGTACCACCTTTCTGATGGCTTGTGTCTCCCATAGGTTACTACCATGCCAGAGTACTTGCAGAAACGTTTCGGAGGCAAAAGAATCCAGATGTTCCTGGCGATTCTCTATTTGTTCATCTACATCTTCACCAAAATATCAGTAAGTGGAAAACATTGGGATCAGACCGAATTCGGGGTGGAAACGGGATCAGTGAGGCTCAGAAACGCAGCTGCTGGCTGCAGAAAAGGGTGCATTAAAATACCCGAGGCAAATAGACTATAGTCATTGGGAGAACCTACACACAAAGAATAACTCCTTTTCCCCCATTAAGCACCTGAACGCTTGCTGCAGTGGGAGGGAAGCCGGGTGTCAGCATCCCGAGCAGCAGCTCATTGAGGAGTCGGGCTGCGAGCGTGGATGTGTCTGTTGTTAGGTTTATGTGTCTGGCAGCTCACCCAGACCCTTCCCTTTGCATATGTACTGCCTGCACAGACACCAACCGCTGTCACGTGCGGGAGGAATGAGGATGTAGGAGGTGGTTTGTGCGCAGGTGAAGAGCGCTGAGGGATTCACCGCTCCTGCCTGATGTAGTGCCTTGAACAAATAACTGACCCGACCCTTGCGCAACGCCTCGCTGCTGTTCATTAACGTGAGGTGGGGCAGGGACCTGCAAAGTCAGACAGGGCCCTGCTGGTGTTCTTCCTGCACACACAGGGCTAAAGAGGGATGCGCTGTGTGACCCACGCCTGCCTTGTGCTTGCTGAAACAGCCACAGGGTGCAGGTGGCACCGAGGAGCTGGGCTCCAGAAAAAAACAGCTCTTCAATGGGAATCTCTGATAACACAATTCCTGTATCCAGGATGCTTTCACACCCTTCATTCTGTGGCCTGCAGTCTGCCTGTCCCAAAGCTCTCCCAAACCGCAGCATCTTCACCTGGCTGCAGAGCAAGCTGCTCAGGGCTGGCTCCAGCTCCCAGGACACCTTTCCTCCCTGTTACCTCCCGGTCACCATGTCAGGCAGGAATTCCCACTGCAGCAAATGCAGGAGATGCCACAATCCCCTGGCTCTGGGGCTCCAGGAAGGGATAAGCTCATCCTACCTGAACACCAATAGGGAACTGAGCCAGGTCCTGATGCACAGTGCGCAGGAGCTTGGATTGCAGAGGGATGTGCTGCATGGAGGGGACACAGCGGGGAGCAGTTACCAACCAGATTGGTTCTGCTATAGGAGGGAGCTCGGTCAGCTGAACGTTCATGTTCCCTGGCACTACCTGTGCCGACATCCTTCTTTCTCCAGGTTGACATGTATGCTGGGGCCCTCTTCATCCAGCAAGCCTTACACTGGGACCTCTACATCGCGGTGGTGGGCTTGCTGGCCATCACGGCCGTTTACACTGTTGCAGGTACGGGGCTGGGTTTGGGATCATACCACAGATCCTGTGTGGTGCGTGCACCAGTGCTCGGAGTCCAGCCTTTCCCGTGCACCCTGGGTATGCCAGCAGTATGGATAACAGGGAGGGGGAAAAGCAGCTGACAACTTGCCTGATAAGCAAATATTACCCTGTCAGAGTAAGTTAATACCCCTTCTAGGGCCACAGCCGGTAGGGATGCACGGACGCATGGATGCAGAGCACTTCTGCTTTAAGGAGAAGTTACGCTCGAGGCATTTGCACAATACATTTTCCTCTGGGCTTTCTGGAGGTATGAGTGCTTTACATAACAATGAGCCCTGGAATGTGGAAAGCATTGTCAATCCTGGATGCCCTTTCAGGGCTTATGAGTGGCCAAATGGAAAAGAGCCATGCACGGAGCAAGCGGCAAATCCCAACCCCATAAAGGTTTCTCCTTTCCCACTGCTCACCCCTGGTGATGCTGCTCAGAAAGACACCCTTTTATTTCAGCTCTCCTTATTCAGCTTGGGCTTTGCTCTGGAGTTTTTCCATGTATTTCCCGTACAAGCTCTTGCATTGGACTTTGGCTTTTTTAGTGACAAAGTGGTGACTCATGATTCAAACATGAGAAACCTCAGCAAACATGCTCCGAATCCCAGTGCGACCAGTCTGCAGAGCACAGCACGCTACACATCAGTCCCATTCTCCCAGTGCGACCAGTCTGCAGAGCACAGCACCCTACACATCAGTCCCATTCTCCCAGTGCGACCAGTCTGCAGAGCACAGCACGCTACACATCAGTCCCATTCTCCCAGTGCGACCAGTCTGCAGAGCACAGCACGCTACACATCAGTCCCATTCTCCCAGTTTGGTGCTTCTCTGCCCTCCCAGGTGGCCTGGCCGCAGTGATCTACACGGACGCGCTGCAGACCTTCATCATGCTCATCGGGGCTGTGACTCTCATGGTCTTCAGTGAGTGTTTCCCTGGGGGTTATTACTAACACTGTGCAGAACCTTTACCAAGTGCTACAGACAAGGTGGATCATCACAATTAACACACAACTGATGCTCTGGAGTGGCTTTCCCTGTGTTCCCCTGTTGGAATAGATGCTCATGCAACAGTAATTCTTTGTGTGTTAAAAATGCACAAGGACCCCCAAAAACCTCTAAAGAAACACATCCAGAAGCAGTGTTATAGGTGAATAAACACCTTCTCTAGGCAGAACCTTTAGCATTGTGCTGTCCCCCACCCAATGAGTCCATAGCTTTGGGTTTTCAAAGCATCACCCACAGTGAAGTACACTTGATGCTATGGTGATGTTCCGCAAGTGCTATGTGGAGCATCCCCCATAGCAAACTACAGACTGAAACTCAGGGTACCCACGGGGCAGAGGTGGTAACTGCTCCTCCTGACCTGTTCCAGGCTTTGCTGAAGTTGGTGGTCTTGAAGGGCTGCAGACAAAATACTTCGATGCCATCCCCAGCTCCCGCAAGGAGAACAGCAGCTGCGGCTTGCCAAGGAAAGATGCTTTCCACATATTCCGAGACCCTGTGAACTCCGACCTTCCCTGGCCAGGGGTTCTGGTGGGGATGACCATCCCGTCCCTGTGGTACTGGTGCACAGATCAGGTGCGTGACCGCTCGCTCTTTGCTTCCAAGGACATGCAGCTGGTTGCTCGGATCCGATCACAAACCTCGGGTGTGCCGCACGGCCTGGGCTGGTTTGTTGTTCTGATGGGGATTGGGTAAAACCTGATGGCTTCAATCCTAAAGATGCAGAAATTGGCAAACACAACGAAATCTGGGGAACCATTTCAATGCAAAAAGGGGTCAGAGTGGCTTTGGCAGTTAATCCCAGCTTTGCTTTTAACTGAAGCCTTTCCCTTCCTGTGAAGCCTGACTATGGGTGGTTCAGGCACAGGCTATGCAGCACGCTGCACTGCAGAAGTGAGGTCAGGCTTGGTGACACAAGCAGCATCGTTCAGGGCTGTCACTCTGTGAGTTCATCAGGATCTGAAGCAAGAGTTACGGAGCTGCAGCCAAGCTCTGCGCTCGCTCTTGTTGGATTGCTATAGTTCAGAGGAGAACAAAGTGTATGCAATCGGTGTCACATCACTCCTCTCTGCTGCCAGCACCAAACCCATGCCTTCATTTCTAGGTCATTGTTCAGAGGTCCCTTGCTGCTAAAAACCTCTCTCATGCCAAAGGAGGCTCCTTGATGACCTCCTACCTGAAAATCCTGCCCCTCTTTATGATGGTGATGCCAGGCATGATCAGCAGAGTTCTCTTCCCAGGTAAGCGCTGAAGGAGAGATCATAAAACCCCACAATCCCAGCCTGGTTTGGGTCGGAAGGGACCTTAAAGCTCCTCCACTTCCAGCCCCCTGCCATGGGCAGGGCCACCTTCCACTAGGGCAGGTTGCTCCAAGTCCAACCTGGCCTTGTGTGCAGCTGCATTCCCTCTATCACTTCCCGGCTGTGCCTACTCCAAGGAGCGGGACCAGCCCATACCAATAAGTTAAAAGGCTGTAATGCATCAAATGCATCAAATGCCCAATACATAAAGACATTTTCTTCCAGCCGTAGCTGTAGAACACACATCCTCCTGCAGCAGACCCCAGGCACATGTTCCCCATGCCCTGCTCCATGTGCTGTCATCCCTGCTCCCAGCAGCTGTGCTGATCCAGTCTGAGCTTGCTCCCTGCTGCTGCTCCACACTGATCACGCACTCAGGCCCCTCCTGCACCCAACGTGCTGTTACTCCTGCAAGTTAAGCTTGGGGCACTCAGAGGAATCCCAAATGGCAGTAACTGCTCCCCAGGTGGGAATGTGTGGATGTGCTTGTCCCGAGGAGCTGCGCTGGGCTGTGGATAGCCCTCGAGCAAGCAACATTCCTAGGGAAGAACGAGGCACGCAGGTCGGCTGCCCCCACTGGTTCTATCCTTTGCGTGGAAGGAAGAAAAGGGAAACCAGGGAAGCCCGGAGCTGCTTTCCCACTGTGTTGAGGCAGCCCCCCCATGTGCTGGAAGCTCTCCAAGCCTTTCGTATTTGATTTGCAGCATGCACTGGACCGACGTGCTCAGACAAGTTCATTGCGGCTGCAGAACCCTCCCTCTCCCCCCCCCTTTGCTCATTTCAGATCTGGTGGCTTGCGCAGATGCAGATATCTGCCGAAAGATCTGTGGCAACCCATCTGGCTGCTCCGACATTGCTTATCCCAAGCTGGTCCTGGAGCTTCTGCCTACAGGTAAGGAGCTTGGTGCTGTGCTGGCACTGATGGGTGCAGTACGCACAGCCTAAAGGTGTCTGCGAGAAAGGTTCAGAGAGGAAAATACCCCACAGCCATAACTTCAATGGGGTTTATGTTGGGCTTGGGGAGACAGTGGCAAGGGACAGCGTGCAACAGGAGATGGGTGATGATCCAGCACCCAGAGCTCCAATTCAGTCCAATCTGGATAGGAGATAAAGCACAGATGTTTAATGATAAGAATCAACGCCAACTCCTCCCTGTCACTGCCATTTAAAACTGGGGCTAAACCCAGGTTTTCAGGTCTGTCCTCAAGAACACCCCGAGGGGGTCGCTGGGGACTCCCCAGGGCTGTTGAACTTCTCCTTCTGTTCCCAGGACTCAGGGGCCTGATGATGTCGGTGATGATCGCAGCTCTCATGTCCTCCCTGACTTCCATCTTCAATAGTGCCAGCACCATCTTCACCATGGACCTCTGGAAGCACTTCCGTCCTCGGTGCTCTGAGTGGGAGCTCATGATCGTTGGCAGGTACAGAGAGATACAACATGAATGTTATATCAGAGCCTCAGCAGCAGGGACACATCTTGGCACAACTCAGAGCCCGCTGCCTCTGTTACAGATGTAGTAGCTTCATACTGACCACGTTCGGTGGAGTGGAGGCCTTGTGGTCACAAGAGATCTCAGTCAGACTCTTGCATGCTAAGCAATTGGAAAAGCACAGCCTGCGCTAACCCTAATGGCACCTTTCTCTTGCCCAGGGTCTTTGTGCTGCTGCTCACTGTGGTCTCCATCCTGTGGATCCCTCTGGTTCAAGCTGGCCAAGGAGGGCAGCTCTTCATCTACATCCAGTCCATCAGCTCCTACCTGCAGCCCCCCGTGGCAGTGGTGTTCATGCTGGGCTGCTTCTGGAGAAGGGCAAATGAAAAGGTAACAGCTCCACTGCGCTCAGCACAGCGGTCCCTGGGCCCTCACTGCCCTCACAGGGGTCCCTCTGAACTCAAACCCACCCTCTGCTGGGGTAAAGGAACACACCCGGCCCTCCCGCCAGGCATCCATCTCGGATACAGGAGGGAGCATTCCTGCTGCTTCTCAAGACTCCACTGCATTTCAGGAGTGAGGTGACTGCGTGGCCCCATTGCAGCACGTCCTTCACAACTCCTGAAGCCTCTTAAGGGGCTTGGTAGCCATTGGCTTGTTTATTACAGGGACTAGAGAAGGCACAGTGAGCCCAGGGAGTGAAGGAGCCAGAGAAACAGCATCAGGAGTCCTGAGGCTCCAGTTTCTCCATAAAGACTGGTGCTGGGTAAAGGGTGAAGTCTCCCCAAACCAGGCTTTGGTAAGGCAGAGAGCAGTTGTGAGTCCCCCAGGTTAAGGCAACTATTAGGAGATAAATACCAGTCTTGAGAGCCTTGTGGCATATAAGATGTTATCCCTCCCCTCCACACCAGAACTAATGACCCACTTGAGCCCACAGAGAGGTACCAGGCCACTGAAACACCACCAGCAGACCTAGAAAGCAAGAGCAGAGAAGGAAGGAAAAGCCCCTCTGAAGAGGCAGCCCCAGCTCAGCCTGCATCCCAAGAACGTGGCTGGATCCTCGTGGATACGTGCTCCTTGCTCCAGTAAAGCAGATCCTTCCTCCCCCAGGGCGCGTTCTGGGGCCTGGTGATTGGGCTGCTGCTGGGCGTCATTCGGCTGGTGCTGGACTTCATCTACCCCGAGCCCCAGTGTGGAGAGACCGACCTGCGCCCAGGCGTGGTGAAGTACATGCACTACCTCTACTTCTCCATGGTCCTGGCCACCATCTCCACGCTGACCGTGCTGGTCGTGAGCCTGCTCACAGAGCCCCCCTCGGAGGAAATGGTGCGTCACCCTTCAGGGGTCTTGTGTTATCTGTTAATGGGGTCCTGGGTGCCCCACGCTGCATCCATGCGTATGGAATAATGTGGGGATAAATAACCTGTAAATGGAAGTTTCCAGTCAGTATTTACAATCGCACTTGCAGTAACCTCTAACAACAACCCCTCCTCTGCTCCAGCACCCTGCTGCCATTTAGGTCCCACAAACCCAGAGTCCCACCGTGGAAACTGGTCAACGGTAGATGCTACGAAGAGCTTCTCTTAAGCTCAAACATGTGTGATTAACTATGACAAATTAGCTTTTTTCCCTCTCTTTTCCAAGAAATTCCAGCTTGCGGGTCATCTTTATCAACCCTCTTACTAATTTAGTGAGGAAGCATTTTTACTCACAGGAAAAGAGAAACCAAGGGCAGAGAGAAACTTCCCCGGAACAGGTTTGTGCCAGTTTGACTGCTTTCAGTAGCTAGGATGAGGCTACAGAGAACCATCACTAGGAGGAAGGAGGGCCAGAAACCAAACAGCCAATGCATCCTCTTGCTTGGAGACAGCACTAACCTAGCACCTTCCTGCACCTCCTCTGAGAGGGAGAATGCCCATGGAGGCGTGTGGTCAGCTCCAGAGCCCACCTCCCTCCCAGCAGCAGTTTTAACTCATCTCCAACCTGAATCTCTCCAGCTTCACGTTGTGCTCATCCTTTCCTTTACCCTATCCTTGATATTGAGAACTTTCCTCTTTAATGAGTCTTTTACGTGTTTGAAGGAAATTATCATTACTCCCGCCTGTCTTCTCCCAACAACCCCGCTTCTTTGGGTCATTCCTCTCTGGCCACAATTCCCATTCTTTTTGCTCACTGACCCGCTCTCAACCTGCATCCAGTGACGGTCCCGTGCAGAAAAGCCTCCTCCTTGGTTAAAGAGAGAAGAACAGCATCCTTCAGAGAGTAGCTGTGCAGACAACTGTCGTGTTCCAGACCCAACTAAACCCACCATGCTGATGGTAGCCACCACTTCTGTAGTTAACCAACTGAGCACTTGGCTGTTCCCCTGCTCCAGCAGAGCAGGAGAACAGGGTTCGGCCCATCTCAGTATTCTCTCTGCAGGCTCTGCTGCTGAGGCAGTCCTTTGAGCAACCATAAAGCAGTTTCCTTTAACACCGCTCTTCATGCCATCAGATAAGTCGGCTTACCTGGTTCACACGTGGGGATCTGCCAGCCAAGACAGACCTAGCAGTCAGCCCTTCCCCTGATGCTGCAAAAGGAGTGTGTGAAGCTGAGCGCCCAGCTCTCCAGATTGATATAAGCATTGCTTCTGAGAATAGTTCAAATGATACTAAATGTAAGTGCTCCAACGTCGTGCCCAGTAACACCTACCCTTACCCCTAGGCACTGTGTAAAGGCTTTGAAGACAAGAAACGTTAAACCCCTTCCTCTGGACTCAGTCACCTCAGGGCATGCTGAAAGTGGCAGTTTGACCTCAGCAGACGTGTAGTTTCTCTTCCATCTCTTGATGGCATTACATATGCTTGGAATCAAGGAGCTGATGGGATACAGAAAGCCATGCCCGTTGTCCTGCCTTAGCTGCGGGTGCTGCCCGGAGAAGCGGCTGGAGAAGGGGAGGGTGGAGGCCACGCAGAGCTCTTTTCATGGCGTTCCGTTTCTGTTTTGCAGTGGCGGTTTCTGCTCGCCTCTGGCAGCAGGGAGACCCCAGAGCGCTGGGCGGAGTGCTTGACAGATCAGTGAAGGAGGATTTGCATTGTTTAAAACTTGCACTTGTCGGTATTAGGTACCAACACGTGTAGCAACTCACTGCGCCTCTTCCAGCGCTGAGCACCACCCCTTGGTTCTGCCAGGCTTGGGACACTGTTGATGTAACTGCAGCTTTTGCTGCCAGTTCCTCTGATCTATAGAAAGCTGTTGGAGAGATCAGTAAGTTACTGAGTCCTGGTGCTGGGGAGCCTCGCGTCCGTGGGGCACGATGCTGTCCCCCCAACTTTCAGTCATGCGTGTCCTAACCCACACCAGAGCTGGGGAAACCCACTTTACACGTGTGGAGTAACCCCGAACCGGAGCATGCCCTCGTGTGATGGAGCTGCTGGGCACCGAGCAGCCGCAGCTTTTAGGCTTAGTCTCCTATTACTGTTTCTTATGATGCTGGGAACAGAACTTCAGCTCAGTGCTCCAGGGCAGAGGAAAATTGGCCCTGTAGACCCCCAGGTGCTAACGGAAGGGCTCCCTACACCTCAGCGTAGCTAGTGTATGCATTTAAAGAACACTGGTGCGTTTCGGCATCAAACCCTCTGTACAGGCGCACTGGGATGCGTTCTGCTGGTGCCATTCACACCTCACTGCTGGCTGTCTCCTTAGGTCCGGCTAACAGCAAGGGGAGCTCCAAGCTGCTCACCACCCTCCTGTGGCTCTGCGGGATGGAGCGCAAGCAGCAGAGCACTGAGAACGCGGCACCGGCCAAGCCCGAGCCGCTGCCCGGGGCCGGTCTGGAGGAGAAGCCGCTGGTGAAGCACGTCCTCAACGTCAACCTGCTCCTGTGTGTGTGCGCCGGCATCTTCCTCTGGGCTTACTTCGCATAGCGCTTGGCTGCTCGGCTCCAGATGGCAGCACTAATGTTAATTGGTGTAAATAAGAATAGGTAGCAGAGGGTTAATGTAATTCTTAATGCTTCCTAAATGTTTTTCCTTTATTTAAGAAGACAGACCTTCCTCTGTGGTCCTTTCCTTATTTCTGACGGGGGCCGGGCTGTGATAGGCGCTGAGTGCTCAGCACCATCACTGTCAGACCCGAACCTGCAACACAATGGGTGCAAAGAGCTGGGGAAGGCAGAGAGAAGGGTATTTGGTTGTTATGAGTGCTTAATTACGCTCTTTGGGGTCAGCGCACTGCCTGGACCGGGGCACTCTGGATTCTCTATGCTTCTAGAACCAGCTACGACCACTCGGTTCCATACCCTGGGGAGGTAACACCTCCGTGTGCCCAGAGGAAGCTGCTGTGCTCCGCCAGGGCAGGGAGCTGTCACCGGGGACCCGTGAGGGATCTAAAGCAGCCCAAAGGCCCCCGCTTCGGGCAGCCGCAGCCGTTCCGCCCCTCCTTCCGCCGCGATCAGCGACCACCCGGCCCCGGAGCCGCTTCCCCAGGGGCTGGGGAACGCCCCGTCCCCATCCCCGCAGCGCTGCGCGGCTGTAGGAGACGTTAACAGAGGGCAAGAGCTGCGCGGGGCCGCAGCGCTGCCCGCGGCCATGGCGGAGGAGGCCGCGCAGGCCCGGCCGGGCTCTCCGGAGCCGGCGCCGCTGGAGCGGCAGAACCTGCTGGCCTTGCGGCGGGAGCGGCGGGCCGGCGCCAGGGAGGTGCGGGCGCGGCGGGGCCGGGGCTGCCCGGCGGGGGCCGCGCGGTGCGAGCCGGCCTCGGCTGCCCTGTGCTCCGCTCCCCGCAGGGCCGCTTCCCGCTCCACAGGCTGCTGGTGTTGTCCAGGCCGGGCCAGGGCGCGGCGGCGGCGGCGGTCGCAGGTGGGTGCCGTGGACCGGGGCTCCGAGCGCGGCCCCGTGGCGGGGCCCGGCCCCCACTCTCACCTCCCACATCGCATTCATCACCGTGTCTTAGGACGCATTAAATACTGCGCGGTTATAGCGAGGATCACCGCTGCGCGGCTGCCTGTGCACCCAACGGCAGTATGGAGCAGAGGGAGGTGTACGCACTGCAGTAGTCCATAAAGCAAGAAATACTGGGTTCTGAAACCACGTAAAGAGAAGGGTCGCTTGGGAACCCTGCCTGAGCAAAGGAAACGCAGCTGCGAGAAACGCAGGGGCAGAGACAGGCTTTACAAAGCAAGCCTGGTGCTGTTTTGCAACCAGTGCTCTATATGAGCTCCTCCGGCAGCTGATGGGTGCCCAGTGCTTTGATTAGTGAGGCTCATTAAGGTGATTTTAAACACCTGTATCAGTGAGCACCAATGAGCAGAGGGAAGGACTCAGCTGCACAGACCAGGCTTCCACAGTGCTCCACCTTTGGGGCCTGCAGGTGATGCAGCTGCAGCGATAACGATGAAAGGCCACCTTTAAACAGATGCTAATGGCAATTTCAGGTTTCAGCCACTGAAACATTGCAGGTTTGGGTGCATTTTAGGAGCTAATGTGAATTGCTGTGTGCTTATGTCAAGAAGAGGGTCCCATGGCAGCAATGCTTTCGTGTCTCTATGATGGCTCTCCTGAATAATAAAAGCATGATCTGTGATTGTGTTGTCTGTAGCAGCAGAGAGCACAGAACAGAGCACACAGCACTAACACAGACCTAGGGCTGTAACCACTTGACAAACGGCCATCCTCTCCTTTAAAACAAGGTTATCACAGAGAACTGCTTGAAAACGTGTTGGAGGACCATGGAGGAGAGCCAGCCTCAGGCCTGCTGCTTCTCTACCCTAGCCGTGTGTTTCATATACTGGAGGTAAGCTGCATGGATTCCCCCTGCGACCAAGTAACCTTGATGCATCTTTGTACAAGAGTCTGCCTTCTAGATCCAGGTAACTACAGCTGCATACCCATCTCTTACCCCATACCTAGGCTTAAAGACCTGACTAATGCTGGGGTGGGCTCAGGGATCCCACCTTTGGGATTCAAGTAACTGCCCCAGAACATTGTCCCGATGGAATCGGATGACATGCTTTGTCACAACAGGAACAACATGCTCTGTCCTCGGTGCCTGTGACTGAAAGGGAAAGCCTATGTAAGGTAGGTGATGAATTGTTTCATATTCACAATGAGCCTGCAATGGGCAATTCCTTTGCAGGGTTGCAGCAGCACAGTCCATCTCATCATCCAAGATTTAGCATCCCTCCAAAGTCAAGGTCCGAGGTAAGTGTCCCACATTACCATAGGTGGCATAGAATTGTAACAGGAGCAGTAGAATGCTTCTTTAAGGTTCAGCTGAACATCAGCTAGGGTTGTATCAAGCTCTTCTCCCACTGAATACCTGCTGCCCACAGAGGAGGCGAGGTTCTCCCATCCTTTCCTGGATGCAGCTGAGCAGCTGCCAGCTCAGCCCTCTGCACTAGAGCCCATCTTTGAGGCACCAAGACTTTGTCAACAGCCTTTGCAGGGCTCCCAAAACAGGAAAATGCCTTTCTTGGGAATCACTGTGCCATTTCGGGACCCTGCTTTGTAAACAGTTGTAGATTTATGTACTGGAATTCCAGAAATTATCTTTAGACTCTTAGTCACTGCCCTCCAGCCTGCTATTTGCCCTTTCACAACACGACCGAGCCACTCCCACGGAGTTCAGCCAATTCTTGCCTTTGGCTTTGTTGCTCTAAGGCCCTGTATTAATTCCCCAAAATCCAGGTTTATGAAAACTGCATTGTTTCCTTGCTGGGAATGGAATTCCTATTAGAGCGAGCTACTGTCACGCTCCTGCATTTGCTTATTACATCCCTACTGCTCTTCTGCTCGTTTCTTCCCCTCGCATCCACCCAAGACCTTTGGAGTAGTGAGAAAAGGTTTCTGCTGGCTGGGTGGGAAGGGTGTACCATGCTCTACATGTACCATCCCCAGCACAGCCCTCGGAATGCAGACAACTCACTGCTTAGTTTATGGAACTTGACCGGCTGATAAGAGCTCCGTGCTGTACTTTCGGATGGAATTCACTCTCTTTCCATGCAGTGCTTTACTCCAGGATATTAAAGTTTTAGTGGTGGCACATGACATCCCCACCAGACTGTTCCCAGACTGGGTAGTGGCAGTAGTGACATCTCCTGTGACATGGCCATCAAGGACCATCCAGTCACAGTCGACAGCAGAGGTGGTTGCAGGGTGCCTTACCCTCGGGCTCAAGCTGGCAGCCTCCATCCAGAGCTTTGAGGTAAGCTTCAGTTAACAGAGCTGTAGAGAATCCACCTAGCTCAGCCCCCAAATCCCCCCACACCACACAAGCAAGCAGCCCCACTTGTCTTTCAAGCAGCATTTACAAGCACACGGACCTGAGCAGACTGGAGCAGCAGTGTCAAAGCATTATGGAACCTCATTATGTTACCCTAGGTTTCTTTCTAGACCTCTGTGGGGTTATTGCATGCAGCCATTTGATTAATGAATTGCACCAACACAGCCAAGTCACTCAGCATTACCTAGCATTGTCTCCACCCTGGCCTGCTGGGCACTCATAGGGCCAGAGGATCGAGCTGTGTTTGGGAAACGGGGATTAACTCCTGCCCTAGTGCTTTGAGCAAATATCCTCAGCTTTAACTGCGTCATAGCCCTATGCTGTTGTTATAACTGCATGGCATGTGCTGTTTGTTACCAAGGATGACAGCGAGGACGCGACTGAGAGCGTACCCACTGTTGAACGGGAGCTGCTGATCCCAGCAGAGACAATTAACTACTTGTGTAAAGCTGAGGAATGCACAAGTCCTGAAGATTTTCTGAGAACTTACTTAGGTCCTTCACAACCCACCCTGGACTCAGGTACCCTGTGAGCAGTTTGAGATCAGCATCAAATTTAGTTACAGAACTAAACATTGTGGCTCCTAGCCCTGCATTTTGACTTACAAGAACTTAGCACCGTGCTGGTGTAGTGACAGAGGAAAGCAGCTCTGCATCCAGTAGCAGGGCTCATCTTCCCTCTTACAAGCTGTCTGAACAGGGAACAGTGGGGCAGCCACCAAGATTCAAACTGAGGCATCAAGAAGACAGTGACTGTAACAGCAATGTGTCTTGTCAAGGCTTGTATGAAATGCAGTTAAGCCTGAGGTCTAGATTAGTAATTTCAATAAGATGATGGAATGTTAAGGAATTTACAGGTGAAGTAAATTAATTCAAGTAGTTGTATGAGTGTTACCTCAACTGACTGGCTTCCGCTCCCTCTCTCATTCACAGAAATGGTGTGGCCTGTTCCATCGTATCTCTCCACATGATACAGGCTGTATCCAGTGTTCCCCTCTGCAGCTGGACTCACTTTTAACATAAATCTACACATTAAAGAACACATGCATGTTCATTCCCAGTTCCCACTACGCTTCCGTGCTGGTCCTTAGAAGAACAAGACCTGGTGAGCTGCAAAGCCCAGGGAGTGACTGTGTTACCTTCCACATCCACTGGAAGTGATGTTACCCACAAAGATGAATAAAGATGCCTTCAAGTTGACAAAAGACAATCTTTAATTTCATAAATGTTCACCCAAGTGAGGAACCCAAAGAGCCATTTCAAAGGTCTTTCCAAATCCAACTGTTTCCAAGGAAAGCACAAACCCCACTTCCACAGCTGCATCCTGAAACAGTTGCGAGTTTCACATAAACAAAAGCAGGCTTGGTTAATACAAATAACTATGACATAAGTAGTAAGTACTGATCGTTAAGTAGCAATGAAATGATTAAAGATACAGTAAGTTTCCTTCTACAGTATGACAGTCAGTCCTTCAAGGCACTAAAATACATCCACAGCTTTGACCAGGCAACCGATAACCCGCGGTCACCACCAGCACTCTGGCTTTTTTTGGTTCAGGTTTTAAAAAGAATCTGCAGCAAATCAGTGAGGGAATGTCTCTTGCAAGGCAGCTCCTTGTAATGGCTAAGAGCTAGGAATACAAGGCTAACCGTGACATTAAAAAGGTTATTTCCATACTACATGCACGTTAAATAACTAATGTTTTGCTTCCTCCGGAATTTCTGCCAATATCACCTGTACCAGCAGCAATTACGCTTCCTATGCACATTTCTGCAGTGACCGATTCCTTCCATCCAGGATTCTGAAAACCATTGTTGAGACACGGATCATTACACTTCTTCTGACTGGCTAAATCCCCATCCCAGCTCTACACAGTCCTGCCGCAGCGTCAAAAGAAGCTTTTCACCGTTGGGTTTTCCCACCAGGAGAGGAACCTGTAAGGACTTGGGGAGTTTCCACTACAGAGCAGTGCTTTCTGTATCATTGTCAATATCGAGCGCGAGGTGGTTGTGCAGCTCTTTGCTCGCTGTCTCCGGGAGAGGCTCTGAAGAAGGGGGTTGAAGTGGTTCTTGGGTACTGGGATTAGAGTCTGCACAAAAAACCAAGAGCAAGTTTAGCACTCTGGCCAGTGACCTCTCGTCACTGCTGCACAGCTGGGGCATGTCCTTAGGAAGAAAAGGGAAAGGAAAGATCAACAAAGGCTTTGCAAAGAGAGGGCTGGCACATGTGTGCACACACAGGCACAGAAAGGTGAAGCTAAACTCAAAAGCTCAGGACTTGCTTCTCCTACACACCCTTTTTAGTATGGTACATAATAAAAGATTCATTCTGAAGAGTGGAAGGCAGCGAGTAGGATTTAGTATCGGATTCCTCCATGCCCCTTATGAGTGATACCTTACTCCAGACTTTCACATCAAAACACAATGGTCCCTCAGCAAATATGGCACCTAAATCTTCAGCCACATAACCACCACCTACCACCTTTAGAAGGAACAGGAGTATGTGTGGTGTCAAAAGGAGGCACTGCCACAAGAGGAGGAAGAAACTTCTTAAACCCCTTTCCTGTGTGTAACAGGGAACATCTTCGCCTCTTCTGAGGGGAGGGGGAGGCACTGTGTTCTAACACATAACAGCACCGGGGGTTACCTTGGATTTTCACTTAAAGTACCATTCAAAAGGTGTACTCCAGCTTTAAGTGCAGGTATGGAAGTTCTCCCTACCACGACTGAAGAATGAGTCAGAAAAGTAGGTAACAAAGGGTGAGGAGACACAGGGGAGAGAATTTGACACAACAGTGTAGCTATATCGAATACAAAATGAGCCTCTCGATAAACATGGATTTCTAGATAGGATTTCCTGTATAATAAATGCAAAGTGAAACTGGCCAGTGAAAACGTGAACATTCTAGTCTCCAACACTTTTAGTACGTTAATGTGAGAGCGAGCATCAAACAGCCATTCCTGGTGCATGCCACGCTAATGGTAATGCAAGCAAGCAGTGTTACTGGGGATGGGTTAGTAGTGAGCGTGAGCACACACATGATGATTGTGAATTAGCAACATTTGGGGCCAATCATATGCCTTTTCCTTACCATTTAATTTTCCAATACAGTTCCTACTGAATGCAGGTCAAACATCTAGATTATTTAATAAAACTTTGGATTAGAATATTCTTCTCTAGGCCTTCGTACTTTAACACCATAAACAGATCTTGAGGCATTACTAAAGTCCAGCACGTGGACAAAGGAATTCAACAGTATCCTGAAAACCATGCAGAATTCTTGTTCAGGTATTTCTGGTGACTTGATTTTGGCTTCCATTATTCCCATCTTTTTCAAGGTTAGAATTAAACCCAGCTAATTGTCATTGTGAATTAGGTAAGTCAGTCTATAGTAAGTGCTGGGATATGCATGTGTAAATGTTAGAGCAGATACTCATGTAATATGCAGTGGTGTTAATTCAGAACAAATATTAATCCATCTGGAAAAGGTGTTGATCCTGCACTGAGCGTGCTGCTGTAGGTAAGCCTGGCAACACTTCAACTGCTTCCCAAGGGGTTATTCTGCCAAACACTAGATTTCCTAGGCTCCTTTACCAGCTTGGCTAGAGGATCCTTCGGCAGCAGCTCTCCTGTGCACGTCTGCCTGCATGGCAGCTTTCATTGCTGCGGTTTTACTGTACACAACTTCATGGCCAACTTGCCACGGTTGCACTTCAAAGGAGTGACAGGAAGTCCCTCCAGTTTTAGCACTGTTTCATTTCAACACTGCTGATGTCAGTATTTTTCTGTATGCACCCAGTTGTGTGCCTCTGTTTGACCTGTAACTCAGCCGAAAGGGAGTCAGGACTACATCCTAACTCTGGACACAGCCTCAGTTGTGCCCATCACTCCTCCTGGCAGATCCTGGCCTTGTAGAACTTGAACTCCCCCAGCACACCAGCTGGGTGTTGGTCTGAAGGCAGCTATTTCTCCATTCACACTGGGGGAACCAAACCCTGCTCATCTGTTGGCACTAAAGCAATTTCCTCAGCCAGACCAATTCCTAGACACTGTCAACCTACAAAACGTGACTTAGAAATTATGGTTCTTTCCCTGAAGTTTGACTCATCAGCACGGTTCCCAGTCTTAACTTAAATGTGCTGTAAAGAGCCAGAGCCCAGCCTTACTTCTGAATTCAGTCAGGCAATAGATCGCCCATAAACTGCGTTTTAAAGATACTGACAAAAAGAACTTCAATCAGGAAAAGATCTATTCTAAAAAGCAAACCTGCTTTTCAGTTGCCCAAGCAGCTCATTTACTGCCAGCTTCTCCAAATCTAAATAAACTACTTTCAACTTGACTCTCAATCCTCATGTGTCCTTCCTGTAAGTGCTCAAATCTTGAGATAACTCAGGAGTGCAGCCTCAACTCTTTGAGCCTGTCATGCTGTAGGTACCTTAGAAAGGCACCATCTCTAACCCATTGCAAATGAACAGTAAGATTATGGATGTGCTATCTGGCAGCTGTGACTGAGCAGACTGGTGCTATTAGTGAGGCTGGAGCTGACAGGATGCACACATGCCAGAAGGCAGATGCTGCCGGGTGCTCTTCTGCAAAGGGGTTTAGTCACATGAACATGTCTTTTGCCAAATAAATTCCAAGTAGTTCCAAATAGCTGAAAACCCGAAGTGAAAACTACATTAAACTGCAATCACAAACCGCTGGGTTGGAGGAAAACCTATCAGCTTTGGTATTTGCCTGCGCTGATGAGAATAAAGCTGTTTTAAAAGGTCACTGCTTCACTTGCAGACAAGCACGTCCTGTGTGAAGTGTTACTCCCTTCATTATAGATATTTTTACAACCTAAGGACTACCTTTATGTTCACAGGACTATTAAAATCAAGCAGCTCAGGTCTTAAAATCTCTTCCGAACAGAATGATATGTAGTAATGAGGTAACACAAAGTTGACAGCACATATTCCAAAGCACATATACAAAATAAAGCTACAAAGAAGAGTATTGCTGTGCGGGAGCATTTGAGCTTGTATTGCATGGCTCTGTAAGTACAAACCTTATTCGCAGTAACCAGCCCCACCTGTGAAGGCATCAGGGGGTAAAGCTGTTAGGCAACAGAATTTATACTTGGCATTCCAATACATTAGTCCTAGTCTAGAGAAGCTGCAGGGCCATTGGAAAGTTTTAACCATTATTAAATGTAAGGTGATTTAAAAGCATTAGTCTCCTACATTTATCATCTCTTCCTTTAGTATTTCCTACAATAAGCAGAGACTCAGCAGAATATGAGATCTACTTTTGGCTGCCCTCAGTCATTACTTTTTTCCCCACCAAGACTTAAATTAACATTAACCCTACCAAACCAGTAACTAAAAGCTTCATGAAGTTCCTGTGAGTAGAAGTTTCTCTTTGCAAAAGTCTCATCAAAAGAAGGCTGCATTTAAAATACGAAGATCCATCTACAAATTAACCCAAGACACAGAATTCAGTGTGTGTGATACCTCAGCTTCTGGATGTCCAGCTTAAAGCTTTGTCCTCACAAAGTAAAACATGCTGTGTTAGTATCTTGTCTACTAGAACATGTATCAGTGACCGCTTCGGCCATTTTCTTATCTTCTGTATGTGCTATCCTTGTGTATCCTTGGCTACATCCTCTCCCTCCTCCAAATATTTGCTTTTTGGCAACAGATATATAAGCATAGTTGAGCCTGCCACGATGCTGAGCCTGGAGAAAGCCCCAGAGAGTTGGTTGCTATAATAGTGCTCTGCTTCCAAAGCAGGAAGAAAAATAAAGCAAGCTGATCTACACTTCTCCCCCAACCCTTCTGCACAGAATGGGTGGTGGGCATTTTAACTGGAAATGAGCAATTCAGTGTTTTAACTGTTATTTGTGCCTCTCAGTCCCTCCCCCTGAGATTTTCAGCTACAGGCATCACGTTCTACATTTCTGCTCCCTGAGGTGGCACTGAATATGGAAGGATCCACTCACCTGTTACGATTTTGGAAGCTGTTTGGGTGGGATTTGCAATAACACCATCTCCAGCCAGCTGAGAAGGAGGATGAGGAGGAGGAGGGACACTAGGTCTGTTTCTGGGTTTCGGTACTGGCCGTGGCCTCGGCAGTGTACCACTCTGAGGTAGAGAGTGAGACTGGGAGCTTTCTGGAGTAGCTGACTGTGGCTGTGCTGATGGGGAACTGGTACTGTGTTTTCCTAGAGGGGGTGTATCGGGTGGTGTCGGAGTCTGCGGAGGAGTGTAGCAGGGCTGCTCTGGTCCGTGCTCACTGCTGGGTGCAGCAGGAGGAGATGCTTGACTGTTAGATTTGGGTTGCAGTGGAGGAGTAGCCTGTGTTGGGGGCTGTGGTGGTGGATGGCTGGGAGCCTGGATTGGGGAAAGGCTGCTGGAGTATCTCCGAGGTGCAGAGAACTGGGAAGCGGAGGTCTGGGCTGCTCCTTGGTTTGCATGTTGAGCAGGAGGAGAAGAGCTTCTGGCAGGTGGCTTTGGAGACACAGAAGGTGGCTGAGCAGCAGTGGCAGAGCTTTGGCTTCCTGGCTGCCCCGGTGGGGGGTTGGCCGGCTTAGGGGGGGCTGGCGCAGGCTTCTTAACAGCTGGTAAGAGAAGAGGTGACATTTCATGGTCATGGACTGTGAAACCAAACCGCTGAGGGAGAAATCAGTAGCACAAAGGAACCCAAAGGTAGGTTGGTAAAGTAAAACAGTGTATTACTAAATAAAGCAGTAAGCTACAGAAGTGTGCACTCAGGCATTACAGATCAATAGCCTTTGAGTGAGTTCGTTAAACAGCACTAGTAATGTTACTACCAGCATCCACGAAAGAGCCCAAAGCCAAAGATGCATTACAGTTAGGCCTCAGTGAAATGCAAGTGAATTAGATCATTATGTGCTATAAAGGCAGAGATACCGATACAGGTATTTTAGCAAGCACTTATGCAGTACATGAGGAATTAGAACTTATTGGAAAACCGAAGGAAGAAACATACTTCTCCTCATGAGATGGGGACTGGGACCTGCCGCATTCTGTGCCTGATTGACAGGAAGCTGATTAGTGCTGCTGGCTGGCTGGCTCTGGGCAGTGGCATGCCCGCCGTTCCTCACGGGTGGAGGAGTGGCTGCAGATGTGTTGTCCTTGGATTTTGAGGTGCTGAAAATTAAACATCTTCAATTAGAAAGTGATTGCAAAGTGCCCAGATCAGCTGCACCCGCTCAGGCTGACACTGTGAACTGTGCTATGGTCCTCATCCTCAAACGCTTCCACAAACTGCCGTTGTTTCCTCACAGACCTACCAATGCTACAGCTCCTCAAATCAGTGCCAAGTTGGCTTTAAGCAAGCCTGTATAAAAGATTAATTACCAAAATCAAATCAGGAATCATGTAGTTCTGCAGTGTCACAGTACCTGCCTGACTGCAACACCCAGGAGCACAGTCTCCCACTCCCGGGGCATCTGCAGTCCTTTACACCCGGATCTCTACCTTTAGACCTTTATAAGCTGGAGTTAAACTTTTACCTTGCAGGGAGACCAGAACTTGTCTCAAGGGAGCAACCCCTACAAAACCTTTGAGATTCAGGTTAGCGAAGTCAGCTCTTCCCGGCCCTTGGCTATGAAGCACTGTGAGGAAACAGAGCACTCGAGTGCGAACCAGCTGAGGGGGTACTGGGCAGTGCCCCCTTCTCCTGCTCACGCTTGCAGCCCTTACTCATTTCTCTTGTAGCATCTTACTCATCTCAAAATGACTGACTCTCAATCACTTTTACTTGCACACTGCAACCCCAGGTTCTCCAGTAAATTGCAAGTACTTGAACCCAGAGCCTGTGCAGACTTTAAATGCAGCTATTCGACACTCGAGGTTTCGTTTTCAGTGCCTCTCCCACAAGGAGGATCTGTGGAGGAAGCATCAGTCTGCAGGGATTTCTGAACGAGCTGTTTCTGTGAAACATCACCAGGGAACAAAAGCTGTGCATAAAAGAAGAGTCAGTGCTGCCTCACTCCACGGTGCTGTTTCACCATGAGGTGCTGTGTGAGAGGCTGATGCTTGGAGAGCGCTACCGCCTTTACATGTGGTTTCTTATCTCTCTCATACCACACAAATATTGAAAGCAAAGCACTGTTTTCACCATACATGAAAGGGAAAGTCAAGGCTACTGCAATTACCCCATGTGTACTGATAACTGGGGACACAATTGCACAGTTTCAATAGTAATAAAGTACCCAAAAGCCTGTATACATGCTTGTCCTAAAGAAACTAATAGTGAAATATGATAAAACAACTTCCTGTTTTCTAGCAAGCCTGGTCATCACTAACACTTGCTACAGACAAGAGAGACATATGCAGATAACACGTACAAGAAACAACAAATAAGACCAACACGTTTCTAGTATTGCCACTGGTAGGTTTTGTTCTTTCAACAGCAAACTGGTAGTCACTGTGTGGACACCTCTAGAGTGTGACTCTGAAGGGTCATCATGGGTAGCAGAAGTACAGACTTTTCTTAGTCTTTTTCACCATTTTTCCCCCCAGGAATTCTCCTATATCAGGACACCAATTCTGGAACATACAGAACAATGTATGTTATTTTAGAGGAACAATGTGTGGCACAGAGCTCCTGCATAGTGCTTCTGCCCATGCCTGAAAAGTCTTTACACTTCTGCCAGCTAGAGGAGGTGCCTTGTGAGGCAGATCCAGTTGACACATCAGTTTGCTGCTGCAGCAGCCTGCTAAGCCCTTGCCAGCAGAAGCCATGCCTCTTACCTGACATCCTCATTTCCTTGACTTTGTAACTGTTCTGCTGTGCCAGCAGAGAGAGCAAAACCAGCACCCACTGGGCTTGTTTCAGCCACAGAAGCTTGGGAGTGCTGCTCCGCTCCCGGCTGAGCCAGCACGCCAGCCTCGGTGGGTGGAAGTGGCGGCTGGAAAGCTGGGGATGTGTGCTTTCTATTTATAGTGCCACATCTCCGAGGGTTCGCTTGGAAGTCCATAACCTTGACACCAAAGCTACAGAAAGAAGAGAGAGTAAACACACCACGCCAGCCAACACCAGGTAACTAAAGCAACAGGACAACTGGATGTTATAACCCACAAAGACAAATGGGTTGCATTTGGCATGCAAAGCAGCAACAAGGAAAGCTGTAACTTTCTGCATAGAACACCATTAACGTTAAGACATGCAGCACTATTTGGCTTCTCCACACAGACGGGTAAGCTAAACATAAGTGGAACAAACTACTCAATTACACTTGAAGACAGACACTGATGACAATGAGGTCAAACCAGTCAAAATCAGTAATTTTACATGTAAAAACATCCATTTCCTTACATACCAGAGTACCTCCTCACTGAATATATCTTGCCACATGAATTTTGTTTCTATTACATACTAAACTGCAGTACAGATTTCAAGACAGACAAGAAAAGGCACTGGATTTGTGTTTAATGGAAAGCTAAGGATAAATGGACTAAAATTCTAATGGATTTTAGAATGCATACAGCACATTCATTCTAGGGTTTAATTTTATTCCTGTGTTAAGAACAGTGATTTTCTTCTTCCTGTGTCAGTGCTGTAAATTTGCATGTGGCTAGCCACAGTTAACATTCAGTAACAACATTTGCATCAACAGCTAAAAACAAAACAGCACATCACTTGAATATTCATGGTATGAGTGATAATAAATGAACGTTACACTACGTGTTATATGGGAAAACAGCACGTTTTGGGTTTATTTTTAGCGTTCTACTGTTTGCTGTGGTATATACTGTACCATCATCAACTGAGAAGTCTTACCATGAAGGCACCAGGTAGCACCACCTCAGCCTATGGGCTTTGAAAAAGAAGCCATGGAATACCAGAAGTTAGATACTGAGAGATGCTACTGTATACACTGCTGTTTCAGTGGATTTTAGACCCCCCAAATCTGGAACAGGAAAATGGTAACTGGAAGCAGTAATTATCTGCTTGGTTTTCATCATGCAGAGTTTAACTGGAAGCAAATACCGTTACATTACCTTTGAACCTTCCTTAGGCTGCAACACCACATGGGGGGGAAGTAAGTCACTATTGTTACCTATAGTACTCCCATAAAATTCTCCTCCTGAGACCAATAGGTGCTTCCAATCACAGCCTCCTCATCAGTCCAGTTCTCAGGAGTGGGTTAATAACTGAAACCTAACCCAAGAATGAAACCTACCTTTCCTTCTTCAATAAATCCCCTTCCATTACAGTCATGCTAACAGGCCTCTTCCGTTCCAGTGTCCCAGATTCATATTCATTCCCAGTGTGTGACAAGTGATTTGAATTAACAGCAGGAATTGCAACAAATGCCCCAGATACATTGAAATCTTGATCTGAGAGAGAGACGGAAAGAAAGCATCCTAAGACACACGGACACAAAACGGTGCCCTGCTGCAAAAGCTGTTGGAGGATTACCTGTGCCCGGTTATCACAAACACAGAATCCTTTTAACTATGGCAAGAATTTACCTCCAGGGAAGAACCAGTCTGCATGCTGAATAATTGGCTCAATAACTGCTACCACATGGACTGAAGTTGCTGCTGCCATTTCAGCAAGAGATCTGCAGAAGGAATTTGTACAACACTTCATACAGAGTTCTATCAAAGCAAGTAAATAATAATAGTAATTAATTCATATTTCCCAAATGATAAATTATGCTAAATACGATGTATGAAGACTCCTAAGTACAACACAAAGAGCAACTTCACACTAGATGGAGTCTAGACTAATCAGTACATTCACAGCATTTGAAAACACTTCTAAAAGGATCTGGAGGCACAGGTTGAAAGAACATCTGAAGTAGTTCTTAGGCAAGTCATCTGTTGCTGTGAATACTTGACATGATTTAAAATAAATGCTACAGCTCCATGGAAGTTCTGTTTTGTAGCTTCCCTCAAGCAACTTACCCTTCATTCTTTGCCCATAACAAGTTGGGGCCTAAGACTATGGCGACGTTGCTGGGTGTCATTTTGTTAACATCGCTGTTCTGTGCAAGCTTTGCTAAGAATTTGATTAAATACCTACAAGAGGGAAAGAAGTAATTATCCAGCAGGAATTAAGAGCATTTCTTGCTGAAAGCAGCCAACAAAAATGAACGAACTCAAAGGCAGCTCCCAGTGAAACAGAAATAAGACAAACAGCCTTCTTGCTTGGTAGCTGGCTACTATGGTTCTACTCCTGTATCATAGAAGTTGAACTGAGTAGAGAAGAAAGCATCTCCCACCTTTGCAAAACAGAACTATTCTATCTTCAGAAAAACTATTTAGATTGTGAATCCCCACTCAACAGCTATTTTCATATCCTGTAATGGAACTCCCACACTTATAGGAGTCAGCAGAGTTGGGTTTGTTCCAATTCATTCCCAAAAGACAATAGGAGAAATAACACGTGTAACGTACATCCAGGTGACTCCTAAGAGTGGAAAATACAGTGAGAAGCACAGCTAGTGCAAAGACAGGGACTACTGCCAACAGCATGACCCTTCAGTAGCTCTGTGCATCACTACTTCATTATGGTCAACAGTGAATTAACTTGACTGAAAGTCTATTGCCACGAGTGCACACCAACTGCTCCATAAAACAGGATGTCCTTTTATAAACCTATCTGAATTTGGCCAGGAAAGACACCCCTGAATTAGGGTTTCAGTTAACCAGCTGTGAAATGCATCACTCCAGCACCAAACTGGCTGTGCTGCAAGTCAGCGGATGCTCATACACACCTGAAATTCGCATGGTAATGCTTAGGTAATCTGTTACAAATTCTCCATAACTCCTGCAGCTTCTTATCCTGGTCCTGGATACTGAAAGAAAGAACAGCCTGTTACATCTTACTTTCAGATCAGAAACTGTTGTTCTGCAGTGAACAGGGATGACGGCAAAACCTTCCACTTATGCCAAAGAAACACTGTTTGGTATTCAGTAATTCTGTAACCTGCTAGTCAAACCCCTGAATTATCTCTTACTACAACAAAAGAGAACTGCTTAAGCATCATTACTGCACAGCTAACAGTCTGAAGCAGTCCTCATGTCTAACCACAGGTATTTCACCACATTTTTATGCAATTACTATTAAGCTAAACCACATTTTAAATCATTTGTTACGCAAAATATTTACCTTTTAGAGCAGAAATAAGAGAGTAAACTGTGAGCTTGGTCTTGTCTTTGAATTCACATATGAAGAACCAAATTCAATAAGACTCATGTAGAACGTTTTTCTATATATCTAGCTTTAGCATGCTTACTTTGCAGCTTGTGTCCATTCTTCATACAGACTGTAGGTCATTAAAGGTTCTGGCAACTCTCGCAGATAGGATTTCAAGGCACCTGCAATGCAGAGCACAAAAAGGTGAGCTTCTCAGCCAATGCTTTCAGTCTGCATTCCAAATTCTGTCCTCAAATGTGCAATTTCATCTGTTCAATGGGACCCAGGTTCCAGAGAAACAGTGGAACAACCTGACACTTCTCCAGGACATCTGCTCAACGCTTGACACAAAAGGTCTTCCAGGAATTACTGTAATTTGACAGAAATATGTACTATGAAACTATGAATCATCTCGTCAGACCCCATTAAAGGTCTTCACATGGCTCTAATCTCCTTTGATCACCTGAACACTTTTATCATGAGAGGAAATACACCTGTATTATCATGATCACCTGAATTTTAGACACCTCTGTCGTGCACACAAGAACACATCAAGCACATGAGCTCGTGTACCCTTGACTTGTCTGTTAGTTTGTGCAATGAAATAAACTTGCAACTTATTTCCATTTCTAGTTTATCTGCAGAGATCAATACCTTACACTGCAGCAAGTCAGCACTTAAATCAACAGCATAAACTTGTGTTGTACCAGTTCATATCTGGTTTTGATTCAGAACATTCACAATACCTGCGACAGCATGGGGATCGGAATAGAACTCATCAAGCTGGGAAGTTGAGCAGTCCAAGGCAGCTTTCAGCTTTTTTAATTTGGAGGCTCCAGCAGCAATTCTGAATAAGCCCTGCATAACAAAAATGAAGTGTATTTGACTGGTAGCAACACGTTAGTACAAGCATGAAACAGCAGGAGTTTTATGACAGCCTCTTTTAGAACAGTTCCAAGCTTGGTGTCTTCACCTTGCACTGTTATGACCAATCTGGCTCTCAATGTGTTGCTGCCATATGACAGATAGTTACCTCACACCCTTGGCCCATTCCCAATTTATTATTCTATCTCAAAGATACTCCAAATAGTGCTGAAGGTTATTCTGTTGTAAAAGGTTTATCATCTACGCTAACGAACAAACGACTTCAGCAACTTGTTAACCAGTACAGACACCAGCCCATGAGTTTGAGCTCCTTTTTCCCATCCTTCACATGTGGTATGGCATCACCTACCTCCTCTCTCATTCCCGTTTCCAAAAGCATCATTACACAGGCTTCAATGGGGACTGCAATTTCACGACCACTGCGCTTGAGGTGCTCTTCTAATGGAGTTCCAAAAGCTGGTTTTTCAGTCCATTTGTCTAGTTGGAGAGTATCAAAACACTGAGCACAGTATCTAACAAACATCTTATTCACGTCCCAGACAAGAAAAGAAGAAAGCCTCCAGTACAGCAAAGAAATTATCAGAATGCAGTAGGAGTTTTACCGCCCTTGATTGGTAAAGTCCTTTCTATCATGAGTAAAGAGAGAATGAGCCTGCTGGTGTTTAAGAAGAAATACTTCTGCATCTGTCTGGATGGAATAACATGCAAATCCTCTGTATGACTGGAAGAGCATATCCCCTCAACACAAGTGCCACCACATGGCTGCAAGTAACATAAAGAGAATCTTTAGTGAAGACATTTACCCAGGTTGCATGCCCTGGGCTGACCTCAGTTTTAGCTGTATTTTAGGTGGATAAAAACTGAGCTGTTCACACAATGCTTATTGCTGATTTAAGGAATCAGCAACTCAAAATGGATGTTAACAGCTCCCATCTTTTCCATGAGCATTACGTTAACAGCCCGTTGCTGTAAAATTGCCCAAATCTTCCATTTCTTAATGTTGCTGAACTCAAAGTCGAAATTGGCACGTTTCCCCAAACTGAATGTGAATTTCTTGTTTCCCACAATTTATTTTCTCCCATTTCTGCTGTCTTAATTGAAAAAATGCAGATGTAGAAGGTCACTGTTAGTACAGATGTGTTATTTCTTTGATGTGGAAAAAGTGTTAAGAAAGAAAGACTGTGACATAGTCCTCTGAGACACACTGCGTTCCTGCAGAGGATTCAATTTACCCACATCAACTACACCCTTCCTAAGGCCATAGTTCCTCTCCTTCATTAACACTCCGCAAGGAGCACATCTTTTTCCCCAGTGTTGCAAGTTACAGCAAATATTAGGATGAGAAATCTTAGTAACTGTTCGGAGTCTCAACGATTCACAGCTAGAAACACAACTGCAGTAGTGCCATACCCTGAGACCCTGGACCACTCGGACACTGTGACACCTATTCCATCCAGGAAGACTAATCTGTTCATATGGAAACCCTGTACAAAGCAGCTAAGAAACCACAAAATCTAAAGCAGTCACATCTGTAAACAGAGAACCCTGCACTGAGCCATAACACAGCCCTGATGCTGTGTGAGCATCACATGTTTGCGTTACCTCGTCTCCCACCAGACTGACGAAGCACGGATATTCTACAGCATATTTCAGCAAGATGCTCATATATTTAAATGGTTCATCTTTTACAACTTGCATGTGTTTTACAACTGAAGATACTTGAGTCTTGCTAAGCTCAGATTATATTTTGCTCAGACTTTGTTCAGCCTACTACTGCTTCAAAGCAATTAGAAGATTAAGAGACAGCAGAGCCAGTGTTTAAGACACTAACTTCAACACCAAACCACTATGATACACACCTGAACTCCCACTGACAAAGTCTAGTAGCATGGGGAAGAACTGAAGCCTTCCTTAACTGCTGATATTCAACACTCCATTAGCTGGCTGTAGTGCAGTGTATGCACTGAGAAAAAGGAGTGCATATGAGAAGGGAAAAAGTCAACCTCAGAATAAGGGGAGTTTTCCTGATAACCACCAAGTAATTAAAGAAGAAGGGCCCAAAGAAGTTCCTAAATCACAATGCAATTTTCATTGGCCTGAAAAGCCAGGTATGAATCAGCAAAAGGCCACATGGTGTCAAGGAAGAACTGCAAGCAAATAGAAAAATCCTTCCTTTTCCCTCTTGGGTATCAGACAGATCCTCAGGATTTTATTAGTGTGTTAAAATGTGGTTGGAGAACTCCAGAGAACACAAAGATGGAATTATGCTTGGGAATGTAAAACTGGTAAGTAGATCAAAATGGCCTATTAAATAAGTCTGCATGCAAGAGAATCAAGATAAAGGAGGAGAATATTGTGCATAGGTGGCACAGGCAAGAGAAGCATCAGCCAGAGCACAGGTTACTTTACCTTGATGGGCTTGAATTTCGGGTAGGACCTTTTCTATGACTGCTAATGCTTTTCTATGGTAATCTGCTTGTGCTTCTAATAACTGAGAACAGAAGCCACATTTTAAAAACAAAAAGAGCATTAGCTTCTGATGAGCACATAATACAAGACTAGAAGGTTTAGCACACAAAATGTGATCTTTGAGGATCGAGTGTCTATGCACATATGTGCTGCAAAGTCAGATGGAAAAACTACTCACCATAACAAAACATCTGGCATATTCCCCTTCTTTGGACACAAAGTTATACATGTCTGCTGCTAGTTGATCCTTTGAAAAAGAGAAGAATGCAGAATAGGACATCAAATTCACAGGGGCATTTCAACTTCCACAGAAAGACAGGAGTAGGTATGGTTATTTCGTCTGTGGAGAGTTTGAACTATCAATTCAGCAGCACAGCAAGCCAGTAATCCTCCTACTCTGCTATGTGTATTCTTTCAAGCAGCATCTATTCAAAATGCATGTTTCATACAGCAAAGCAGTTGCCCACTGAAGTAACAGTCAGACTGTAGGGCAGTATGTTATTTCCAGCCAATACCTGCACACAAGTACTACTAAGAGGTTTTGGGGGCTCAGCTCAACTGCAGTATTTGACAATTGGGAAGTGAAAGTGAATGGCAACTGCTCAGAGCTGTAATAGTCAGAATGTTCCTTTTACGGCAGCAGCTTGAATTTCACCCAGCTAGCTCACGCTGCACAGCTACTCAGTGGCCTGAGCACACAGACACCCTGAGTGTTTCAGTCAAGGCTAAGACACAGCTCTTCCTCCTCCTGCCTCAGACTGAAACAGAAAGCAATGTAAAATACCCATCTTAAAAAACCCCAAACCGTATTAAATTCAAGCAATTCAGAGAGAGCTCAGCCAGCATCAATATTCTTCATTAAAATTCTTCCCTGTGAGGGTGCTGAGGCGCTGGCACAGGGTGCCCAGAGAAGCTGTGGCTGCCCCAACCCTGGCAGTGTCCAAGGCCAGGTTGGACACAGGGGCTTGGAGCAGCCTGCTCTAGTGGAAGGCGTCCCTGCCTGTGGCAGGGGATTGGAACTGGGTGAGCTTTAAGGCCTCTTTCAACCCAAACCATTCTATAATATACCTTTAAGACACAGTTTGTTAACAGCTACATAATCTGTGGCTGCGCAAGGCTTCCAGGAGCAGCCCTATTCCAATTGCTACCGCTGCTAATGAGAGGTGAGCGAAGGACAGACTTGTCATACCTTGCACTGTTCTACTTTATTTCCAGCTTCATCCATCTCTTCCTTTAGTGATTCTATTTTCGAAGGATGCACCTGAAAATTTGTTCCTGAAGTCTTGTGGGCTTGGTTATACCTGTGGAAGAAAAGCTTTGGTCGGCTGAAGACTATATTAAACAAGCAACTGCATTTATGGCTCCCTTGAAATTGGTTTCTTTGGAGAGGAAACAAATCCAATAGTTTCAGTTGAAAATCCCCCAGAAATGATGGACTGGCCACAGTCTAACATGGGTGCATAATACATTGGAACTATCGATCCCAGAAATTGCTACTTAAATTATCACCACAGTTTAAGATCATTTAAAGGGACTTAAATCAATCACCCTAGGACCCTGCCAATGAGATGGTTCAATACAACGCTGTGAAAGCACTTGTTATGGTTACAAAATTAGACTCCTTGTATTTAAGTTGACAACTTAAGTGAACTGGAAAGCAGCTGAGTTTTGGGCATTTTTTCCAATTATATATAGGTAAGTAAGAGCTCCAAAATCTTAATTCTCTTTGGATCTAGTAATTGTGAGTCCTGTTTTGAGCAACTTTAACGTAAATTCATCTTATTTCAGCAAAGTATTGACATGCACACAGGAACATTTCAGCAGCAAATGACAGCATCAGATCAGATGCCATCAGGTGCTAATAAGAAGTTGACATGAATGGAAGAGGATCTAGTAATTCAAATTCTTACCTTCCTCTTGCAGAATCCCAGTCCAACACCAGCTTTGCAAGCTGTTTCCTCTGCTTCTGAATGTTCGGGATCTCTGTCTAGAAGGAGAAGTCAAGGTTTACCCTCACTTGTGTATTGTAATGAACTGCAGTTTGTAGATTTCTTATCCACATTCGACCACTAACGCATGGCTCCTTAAAGCAGTTTTATTATAAGCAGTGAGTAAAGCCTATTTGCTCAGTCTATACATAAATCCAGATGTATTTCCTCAGGCAGGCTGCGGTGACTTACCTCTGTTAGTAGATACAGTGGATCTAAGACTTCTTTTTCAATCTGTACTTCATGTTGAGAGAGCTCCATTGCCAGTTTGTTCTCTGCATCACCACATGTATCTAGCATTTTCCTTTAAGGATTATAGGAGAATTTAATGTGAGTTACTACTGACTAAAGAGGAATAATTCACACAAAACAGTGGAGGCCCTTTTTCGTTTGCTACCCTTCCAGAAAGCTGCATGTTGCATAAAGCAAGGCACTTAATGGCAAAACCCCAAGATGCTCTATGCTGTCATGAGCAAATCTGGGATAGGCCAGGAGTGTTAATTAAACCTCTGTGTTCTAAAATTCCTTAGCCATTACAACATTTGTGGAGGCTTTAACTCAAGCAGGTGATTACACCAGCCCTAAGGGCAGAGAAGTTTGTATCTATACAAAGCCCATCCTTCCACCTCACCAGATGCAGGAAAATTGCACAATGCAGCATTTCATTTTCTCCTAAGCCCCTTTAATGTGAAAAAGTCTCAACACCATCATGACAAGCAATTACATAAGCAGCACTCTCAGGCTCCAAAGCTATGATTTGACCTTTGTTTTAAGCTTGTTCTAAGGAAAACCCCATCCTGTAAGATTTTTATCCATGTTCACATCTCCTGCAAGAGCTCCCAAAAACGCACACCAAGGTTTTTAAGGTCATTTTCCACTGTTTCCATATGAATTCCCACCAGTGATGAGGAAACACATTTGCTCTAGGAATTCAGTATATTGACATTCATTTGTTTCAGCCACTTTCCTGGAAGTTGCAAACATGCACTTTGCCAGGAGAAGGAAACTAGCTTTATTTTAAACTAGAAGCCATTCATGCAGATTGGCATTAAAGCAATTAATGCCAACCTGCAGAACACAGTATTTACACTGAACTGCAAACTTCAAACGGAGACAATAATTTTGCTAACCCACAAGGACATCAGCCATTTTCAAAAGCTTTGCAGAGAGCAAAGAATTGGAAGCCTCTGGAATGCAACCCAGAGCAAGCCTAAACCCTGCCCCCAGCATCACTCCAGAAGAAATGCTTGCTCACTTTTTCTCCCTTTGGGTTACAGAAGGGACCTAGAAATATTAGTTTCATTAGACTGAAAACAGCCTTTGTGCACCCGAAGTCTTTGATTAGAGCCCTGCAGGCAACAAAACCACAGGCTGCAACTTATAACGCCAAGCACTTACCCCAGCAGAGTTTCATCACTTAGCTGGACAGAGCCTTCTTGCATGTTCTGAGCAAGAGCTGTCAGAGGAAGTTTTTTCTATGGAACAGAAGGAACAGTGCTCAGCTTTAGGCTATTCACCCTTTCCAGCTTTCCCAGCACATCCCCTCTAAGATTCTTCCATATGGTTCCTATTATGTACATGCACAGCTCATTCTTTGTCTCTAAGAAAATGCCAAGTCACAAGAAGTTTCAAACCTCAAGACTCCTGTTCTCAGGTACTTAAAAAAGCATCTTCTTCTCAGTCTTAGTTAACGTAACTGGCCTAAAATGTGCCTCAACTACTATCAAAGACAAGTAAGCAGCTTTAACTTGAGATCTAAACAACTAGCTTGGCATCTGTCTCCCTGCAGAGGTCCATTCTGCGCATTCAGGCTGTCTCTACTATTCATTAAAAGGAGAAGACTTGAATGCTCATTACTTCTGGTTATAACACTTTACAAACACCTACCTATGGCTTTGCTAAAGAGGGGCAGAAATCAAATGTGTACAGGTTTAGAGTTAACTGGAGATGCCCAGTGCACAAAGGGAATTCAAACTAGAAGGAGCTTGACCAGAGTTGCAGAGCATCCGCTCTTCTTAGTCAGGTCTTGTGAAAGCTGTAAGTACTCAGCACACTGCAGAAACATGTGAGTGTCCTGACACTACGAAGGCACTCCAATGTTGTGGCAGTGTGTATGGCTGAGGAATTACACGTAGTGTTTTACCATCTAATGTCAACACATGAAGCAATTTTACAAGGTTTTCTCCCCTTGTATAACTGGAGGCACAGCAGCTGGTCAGTGTTCGGGCCAGACCGTATTCAGACTGGTCTCAGAAGAGAAGCCACAGGGCTGTTGTACTTACATGTCTTTTATCAGGATCTGTACCATGCTGGCCCTGGAAACAGGCAATTAACCGCTTTTGTGCAATGTGGCAAACAGACCTCACAGTGTCAAGGCGCCTCTCGATCTAGTCGGTGCAGGGGGAAGGAGGAGGAAGAGAAAACAAAACAGAAAACAGAACTTATTTCCCTGGCCTCAGCAGAACGCTTCCTCCTGCCCCACACTTGGTGCCTGCGTGTTTCTCAAGTTCTCCAGCTTATGAGCTCAGCTGCTCAGCAGAAGTGCCCAACAGCAGAAATGCTCACAGGACTGAGAAGAGTGGAAGAGGAAGAAAAACACTGCCCCTACTTCTTGTCTCAGCAGAAGAGAATCAGGTTGCTACCTGCCATCGGAGATAACAGCACATGCAGACAGACACTAATTTAGGGAGGAAAACTGGGAAAATGCTCACTTCTTGATTGTGACCTTGTAAAGTAGAAGGGTAAAGACATATCTGACTGCTCCTTTACACTGCATCAAACCCATGCACTGCTTTCTATGGTGTTTTCTCCTCTGGCCATTAAATACCAGGACAAAGCTCCACTCCTACATGCTACAAAACAGTAGATTAATAGGATTCAAAAGGGATATGGAGTGAAAAAAACAGGCAGCAAAGCACAAATGACTTCTGTTGGTCACAGTATATTCAAAACATGGCTCAATACATAGATTGCGAACATGACAAAGACAATATGACATCAATAAACTGCTCTTTTAAGAGATTTTAAGTATGGAATTTTGACTTACTTTATTTCAAAGAGCACCAAAAGCAAAGCAAGTGATGAGCACTGGGACAGAACTGCTTATGGCAGCGAGCTCTCCATGCACAGCTCTGAAAGAATGCGGTTTATCTGCATTTTGATGACTCACCAAGAATAAAAGGAGGCCCTTTGGAATGGCTTCTAGTTAAAAAGCAAGGGGAAAAAAGGAGATTTCATCTGCAGAAATACCCTGAACCACTTCCAGTTTTTGATACAGCTCTAAAATCACTGCTATTACAGTTTCAGCAGGGCAGTAATTCTCCCCATCTTTCCTCTCCATCATAAATACAGATGAGCTGTCAGAGTAGCAATTTCAGTGCTAAGTTATGATGCCCCATGGATTTAAACAGGAGATACACTGCTGTTTTCTCCAGGAGGCAGACTGCTATGTTCTAATGAACACGAAATGCTATAAATTCTCATTGAGAATGAGATACATCCAGGTGAGAATGACATGGTTTTTTCTCCCAAAAGGTGTATTTGGTGCCACTATGCTGGGATATGTATATCCCTAAAGTGGTTACAACTGGAAGAATGAAATCAGGCCCCAGCAAGAGCAAAGAGTGAAAACTAGAGCTGCTAAACCAGAGATCCAACAGAAGAGGAGCCTGCAGGGTGTGGGCTGGGAGAAGCTCAAGGAAGAAGATGCCAGTGGAGGGAAGCACAGAACAGACAGGACTTGGTGTGGATCAGCACAGCATCGCTGTTGGATGTGGGAGCCCTGTCCTGATGCACAAGCAAGTGCTGGCCTGGGGTCTCTGTTTCCTTTCAGGGGAGGGGAGCAGCAGCTCTGCAAAGCTGCTGCAGGACCCAAAGCTGGACCTCAGGACTGTGCCACCCAGTCACAGCTTCTGCAAGGCCAGAGGGAAGCTGAAATAGAACCAGCACAGGAGGGCTGGTGAGTTGAAAGACTACTGCAGGAAGACTGAAGTTTCACTGGCTACATGAGGTACTAAAGGCACTAAAAGCTCCTGACAGCTACAAGATGAATCCAAGCTGAGGTGCTCAAAAAGCTTAGTAAAAATCTATTATGGCAGAGTAAGGTGCAGAGAAGCTGCTCTGAAAGCACAAGGCACTGCCTTTTCTTTACAGAGCATGTATCAACAAGCTCAGAATTCAGTCCATGTGAAGATACATGAACAGGAACAGGCTGTTTGTGGTCTGCATTTATTCTTGCAAGGTTCTGTACTGAAGACTTCTTAAAATACCGAGCACAGTTGGGGTTTTTCACACATGAAACAGGGACATCCTGTAACTGAACCATCTGACAGACCCCAGCAGGCTAACACAGCCATGCACCGTGGCTTACCCTCCTTTGAAAGCCTCTGGAGCACACATATTCCCAACAGCCTCTTCCAGGCAGCCTGAATGCCAAGCTCAAAGGGCAGAAGACTGATAGGAGGAACATGACCCCAAAACTTCACAATATACTCTCCTTCTGATCTGCTTTTGAGTTCAAAGATGCTAGAAGAACCATGAATGACATTAATCTCTACTAAGCTACCTTTGAAGTGAAAATGTGACCCACAGGCCATGCTGTCTGTACCCCCAGGGCATCTTCGGTGTACAAAACACCTCACAATTGCTTTATTATATGCCACAGGGGCATGCCAGAAAGTGGGTCTATTGTAGAAGCCTTTCGAGTACTCAATTATATTCCTTGTCTTCAGACAGGAATACATTTAACAGAGATACTTGAAATGGAGCATTGCACTCCAGAAAGCAGAAAAAGAGCCATGGCAATCCTGTGTCAGAGCTGGAGCTAAATATAAAGAACACAGTGAAACATGTTTGTAAAGCGAACAGTACCGCACTTCTCAGCCCTTTGGTTAGATAAGAGCCTTCCTCCCCTCCACAAGCCCCCAAGAGCAAACAAACAAGTGAGTAAATTCTTCCACTTGGGTGTAGCCAGGCTGCTCTGGGCCTGGGAAAGCCTTGCTTGCAAAAGTCTTTTGGCAACACACAGCAGTGCTTTTGGCTTTCACTTCTTGTTACTACTCTGCAGCTACCCAAGAACAGACAGGTTCTCCGAGGCAATGGAGGTGTTTTAACAGCCTTTACACCATTTCCCTGCACACATCTCTCCAGGAACTAAAACCAGGATTGTCCAGCTGGGGAGGTATTTGTGGTTCAAGTGGAGCAGCCCCCTAAGAGCAGGGCAAAGTGTTTTGGGTCAGCTCGTTTCACCATTACTCAAGATGATTTCATGTGCTTGTGCTGAATTCAAGTTTTAAGGCTGCTGAGTTCTCTCATCTACTTTAATCTAAACAGCTGGAAAGGGCTGAAATAAAAGTATCTGCATCATGGATTTGGCTCCTGTGTTTCACATACAGGTCCTGAACTTCAGCATGCCAAGATGCTTCGTTATCTATTTGAAATAGCTGTGACACTCGAGGTCTCACAGAGCACTCGGCCTGACCTCTGCAACAATGCATGGTTCTGCCCCTTTATTTTTAGCCTTTCAGAAAGTACCCACAGAAAGCAAGCTAGCAGACCAAGCCTGCAGTCAGATTTGTCCTAGGTAATGAGTCAACCTTGTTAATGTAACAGTTGCAACTGAAATCCCACCATGGAAGCAGTGTTTGATCAGATGGCTCGCCTGCAAAAAGCTGACAAGTCTGCAAACACATCAAATGTCGGCGAGACAAATCTGAGAACAAGTATCACAAGCTAAGCAAGCAGCATTTGCACACTTAAATAAAGCAATTCCAGACTTCCAGAGAAGAATCTATTAGCAAGCACTTGGCAAGGTTTTTTTGCCACTTCTCTTAAGGCCCAAGTTGACCTCTTGAAGAGAAACAGACATGAAGACAGGAACCAGCTGTGCCTGATCATCGCTTCTTCCCAGCTCATCCTCCTCCAGCAGACAGACTGGCAAGTCATTAGCACTATTAGCTCATAAGCTTAATAAGACAGTTCAGCTAATTCAAAGCAAGACTCTTCCTCCTCCACTTTATCAGGCCACAGGATCAGATGCAGAAACAGAAGTACTTGAGTTTTTCCACTCAAAGTGGATCACAGTTTTTGCATGCGCTCAGAAGTCAGCCAAAGACCCCCTCGTTTTCCTCCCCACCATCTGCAGTATTTTCCCCCACATTAGGTACTCCACCAAACTTAGAAGGTTCAAACCCCACAAAGAGCAACTTCAAATGTGTAAGTAAGATCCTTAGTAATATGGTTTAGTGGTGGTCTTGGCAGCCCTGGGGTAACAGTTGGATGTGATGATCTTGGAGGTCTTTTCCAACCTAGTTGATTCTATGAGAAAGTATACATATTAATTGTGTCACAATACCTGCAACAGGTCTTCACTGAGTACCTCTGTTTTCTCAGCCCTAGGGAAGAAACAAAGACCATTGTCAGAGAGATTAGCACATTTGGGGTCAAAGGCTGAAAGCACTTTAGCAACTAAACCAGTTCAGCTTGAAGCTATAATCCTGTTATGACCATGGGCTGCAAATAGCACCCTGTTCAGGATGAAGCACTGGCTCCCAGCCCCGGCACATCAAACACAGATGGCTTGCTCAGCACAGGGTACCTGGGAAAGCCTGACATTCCCGGAATCCTCGGCCCACAGCATCATCCCACTGCTCCAAATGGTATTTCCAACGGCACACGGTTTAACACAAAGCAAACTGGGATCCTGAGTCACTTCACTTGAATGCAAAGATGTACTGAAGCAGTTTAATTTCACTTCATGTTCTGATCAGGTAATGCTATCAATGTACCTGACTGTAAGGGTGTATAAAGACAGGAGAAAAGTAGGGCAGCCAGCTTCATTTTGTGTTTTATCCCTGCAGAGCTTCATCAACCAGCAGTCAGCGGAAATGGCAGCCTGAAGACCTTCCCTCAACCTCACTGCACACAACTGTCATCAGACATCTCCCATTACCTCATTTTGCTGATTTCTTTAATACTAAAGGAGGATAAAAGATTCATTACTTTAAACCATCAGCAGAAGTTAACAGTACTCCCAGTAAAGGTCTAATCTCAACAGAAAAGCAGCTGAATACTTACACATACTCCCAGACAAAACATTCACAGTTGTTACAAACACACTCAAACATTGACACATACAATTCCACACCTTTTCCCAATCCCAGCTTACACATAAACTTTGATTTGTTTAATGTTGACACAGATTTGTTTGGTGTTGGCTCATTTGCTGTAACACTGCTTTATCCTGCCTCTGCCAGATCGATAAAGCAGAGCAGGATAAGTTTAGCTCACCCGTGATCTCTCCCACTTGGCTGCTCACTGTTACTACATGTCGATGGCTATAGAGGCCTTGGAGGTACTCCAGTACTCTGCTTTCCTGTTCAGTTTCCCCCACTGCTGTCAGAGTTCCTCATCTCCTACACCAGCTTCCTTCTGATCCTGCAATCTGTGTAATAACCTACTGCAAAGCTGGGCATGCATAGAGGCCTCATCTTCTGATCGGGCTTCATCAGCTGAACATGCAAAAGGCCTCCAAAGACAACATTCAGTCACATGAAGTGGGGGGTTTTGGGTTTAAGGCATTTGACTTCAGTTTCATGGCACATTATCTGCTTGAACTGTTTGCAACCCATAAGGTGTTTAATAATTAAGTACTAGAATACAGGAATGCTCAGAACCTCGGGAAGACAAAAGCCACTTCAGTACTTTGATAGCAAATAAATTGCCAGCACTGCAGTATTTGTTTGGGAAACACAAGATTGGCAAACTTCTCTTCCACACTGATAGTAACCTTGTGTCTGATCCTAAGTGTATCCTGTTAGAGAGCAATTACAGTTATTTTCTTCTCAAGTCTTTCAAAGCCCCACCTGAAATTATATGGAAGAACAACAGTGAAGAAGAATACTCCAGCTATAGCAGCACATGCTTAAACAGGTTTTAATCCAAAGCGGCGACTACTTCACATGAGTGAACTGATCTGATGGAAGAACACAGGGCTACCAGATATTTCTGCAGGAACACAGTGCTGTGCATGGCAATGGTTTTACACCAAATTCCTGAGCAGCCAGAGGTTTCTGTCCTCCAACAGACAGCAGAAGATGAGCACCTCTATTTCTAATGCTGAATTTGAGATGCACGAAAAAGGCACTGATTCAAATACCTGCTGGGTGAAATCCCATCCCAACAGAGACAGCAACTGCATGCCAGGATTAAGAGGCTGCAGATGAAGGGGAGCAGCCTATGAAGGAAGCAACTGAACAGATATCTACCTGCCGTAGCTTGCTAAAAACACAGCTCAAGGTTTCTTCTGCAAACCCAGGGCCTTGTTTCAGCAACAGATGCAGCTTATAAATAAATTAGCCTACTGGAAATTGCTTCACTTTGACGTTTCAGAGCAGCTCCTTGCAGTTCCAGCCATACGAAGGCTCTCCGGTTAAAGTAACTGGCACACAGCAGAATATCAGTGTGGCAGTTGAGCAGAGCTCCAGCAGCCACTGCCAGTGGCTCAGGCTTGCCAGGTCACTTGGAAAAGCAGCAGGACAGCAGCAGTGCCACGCACACAGCACACAGGGATTATCCATTATAACAGACCATAGAAACGGGGGAGCAGCCACCTTCTCCATCTTCATGTATATGGTTTGGGTTGGAAAGGACCTTAAAGCTCATCCAGCTCCAACCCCTGCCACGGGCAGGGATGCCTTCCATACAGCAGGTTGCTCCAAGCTCCTGTGTCCAACATGGCCTTGAACACTGCCAGGGATGGGGCAGCCACAGCTTCTCTGGGCACCCTGGGCCAGTGCCTCAGCACCCTCACAGGGAACAGCTTCTGCCTCAGAGCTCATCTCAGTCTCCCCTCCGGCAGGTTAAAGCCATTCCCCTTGGCCTGTCCCTACAGGCCCTTGTCCAAAGCCCCTCTCCAGGTTTCCTGCAGCCCCTTTAGGCACTGGAGCTGCTCTAAGGTCTCCCCTTGAGGAGCCTTCTCTTCTCCAGGCTGAATAGCCCAGCGCTCTCAGCCTGGCTCCAGAGCAGAGCTGCTCCAGCCCTCGCAGCATCTCCATGGCCTCCTCTGGGCTTAGGCAGGTCCAGAGATTCAGATTCAAACACTCAGGGCTCAGTTTCCTCCTGCCTAGAAATCTGTGTAAGAAAACATCATCACTGGTTCCTACATGCACGTGACACAGCGAGATTGGCGCTGACTCCCCCGTGCATCTCTCTGGGCCTTGCTCAGCATAAAGAGAAAGTCAGATCAGACAAGGGTGTTTCGGCAGCTCCCTTGCCCTGGCTCCTGACACACGGACGGGACACAGCCCAGACACCACAGAAGGGAAGATGTTGCAGATGAGAAGGCATCGCCTTATCCTCAGTGGCAGCCTTAGGAAAGAAACCAGCCACCCCGGGAGGCACAATTCAAAACAGCTTTCAGAGTACTTACAACTGGATATGTAAACATCATTAAAACCTCAGAACTGCTGATGGTCACAGAACAGTCACTGCCTGAGAGGTCATTGAACCTCCCACCCCAGCTGCAATAACCAAATCACTACAAGACACTGGAAACTCACTTTGAGCTACTGGGAACCACAAACTGCATTTCACAGAAATTATCCTTAGAGGAATCAATGTTCCTTCTAATATCATTGCATATTGGTGTTCAACTGATCTTTCATGACACTACTGTGAAGTTCCTGGATGCTTCTGAATGGCTTTGGCCATTTAAATACCATCAAATAGTGGAACAGAGCTTCTGTACAACTTTAGCCAATTAGAAGTTTCATTTCTCCTTCCCCCTCCTTTTCCCTAGGATTAGATCCATTTGAGTGAAAAGCAGAGATGGGTCAGTAAGGTGTCAACAGAAACTGTTTCCATGTTAAATACGGTTACCTGCAGACTATGAATCACCATGTGAAGTGCAAACCAGTTTTCATCTCTATCTTTAGCCCTCTTTGTACATCTCACTGGTTTATCGAGGATTTAAAGCCTCAGCTGGAAAATCTGGATCTCCCCCTCTGAAGTCAGGGATGGATTTTCCCCAGTCCCTGGTGGCAGCAGCACAGCATTGGCTCAGAAAAGCCACCGATGATGATGATGATGTTGGATTTGGAAATGCAGAGAAGGAGACCTCACCCTTCCTGCAGGCCCACATTCCATATTTAATAAGGAAGCCAAGAAAGAGCCACTAAATAATATTGGTTCTCAGTGTCCACAACCATGAAACAGAAAATGCCACCTTGTGACAGCAGCACAACCTCATCCTTACTGAGCAGGGAAAAGCTACAAGGCACCTGTCTCCCTCTAGGTAGCAGGTACAACCAGTTCAAAGTTTCCTTGTAACTGCAGCTTCAAGGGATGCTGCCAACTAATTTATCAGCAAACTTGTAGAAAATAACAGCATTTCTTCTTCACTGCTACCTGAAGCTCTGTCCTTACCCCTTGTTAGGTCTCATTTGTATCTCTCTCTAGCAGCATAAAGTGATGAAGAAATCCTTCTGGAATCAAGAACCAATGAAGAACTGGAAGATTTAGTTGCAGAGAGTGTTTCCCAAGGACTTTTGTCAAGCCCAGCAGCTGGAGACCCTCCCCTGGCAGCTCCCCCTCAGATACCATGACCACAGCCATCCCAAACTGATACTGAAGCCCAGGCTACAGAAGCTATGGCTGTTTACATCCAGGCAGCTAAACCTGATCCAGTGCTAACAGTTAATTCTCAGTTGCAAAATGAGGTCCCTCCAAGGCATTACTAATGGGGAAAGCATGCTCTGCCTCCCCAGCTCCTCCCGAGGCCCCAGCCCGAGCTGTTCCTGCAGGAGCCATCCCTGTGCTTCCGGAAGGCTGGATCTGCCGGCACGTGGCAGGGAAACGGGAGCTGCCCAGCATGGAGCCTCCCAACACCTCCAGTGACAGTCCTGGTGTTGGTGTGATGGGGCGGTAAGCAGGAGCCTGGGGGATGCTGGACTGCACAGGGCTTGGCATAGCACCCCAGGGCGGGTCAGAGCAGAGCTGCTGGGCTGGCACAGCCTCTGGAAACAAGAATGGAGCTGGTCCCATGGGAGAGGAAGGTCTCTGAGAACAGAGGTTTTGCTGCTCCAGCACAGGGTCAGGATACCTGTGACACCAGACCCTTGATACACATCAATTTGCACGAAGTTTCCCAACCAAAATTGAGCAGTGCGTTTTAAAAGACTGGTTTTAAAACCAACCCTGAACAATCATTTGTTACAGCTACAACTACCCCCCTACCAAATAAAGAGGATAAAGACACTGAATTCAGTTAAACCAATACTTCCAAACTGCTTTTCACACCGAGAGAGCGCAACATCCGGCACGAGCGGCTGGCGGCTTCATCTCCTCACCCTCCTGCACCGGTACAACTGGTTCAGCCCTAAGCCAGCTCAGGCAGCCAAACTGACTGGAAATGAGCTGACAGAAACAGTTACTTCTCAGCCAAATCAGCTCCAAAAATTCACCCCTGGGCCAAACAACCTGGCACAGCTCTGGGGTGGGACAGGCAGCAAAGAGCAGGCCAGGCTCCAGGTACAGCTCTGTTGGTGAATGACAGCCAAGACACCTGAGCAGTTATAGCTTCTCCCTTCCTAACACTGAGGAACTGTCATCTTCAACAAGCTTTTTGTTGCCAGATTGATTCTCCACGCAACTTTTCTTTCCAAGACAGCAAATAGCATACTTAACATGAAATGTGTCATGCCACATCAATGCTGGTGCCACTTTCTATTTGGGGATGGCATGGCCATGAGTAATTACCTTTAGCTCACTCCAAGCAAAAAACCCAAGAGGCTTGGGAGTGGGAAAAGTGTTTTTTTTTATTGTAGACACCTTAATTACAACACCTTAGCTTGCAGGGACATTTAAAATGTATTGGCCCCCTCTAAGTGTTTTATGGCATCATTTGTTTTATTTCTTTCCTCCTTTCGGGAAAGGCCCTTCAGCTCAGCTTCCTGCCTGGCTCAGCCTAGAGCAGGAACTGCTGTCACCCCGCAGGTTTAAAACTCGTCCCCTCACTTTTTCATTGTATAGGTCCTTCACACTCCCAGGCCAGAAGCCTCCTCTGTACATCCGGAAACAGCAGATGAGAATTCCCGATACAGAAGTGCTCATCTTCCACAGAGAAAGACTCTACATTCCCTACATGAAATGAAGAAGCTCTATTAAAGCAGCACTGGAGATTTAACAAAATAAAGCTTCATCAAAACAAAGGTTGAGATCTCACTGGCCTCACAGCAGGGTCCTGCTCACCACTGGGGCACCCTGACCCAGGGCTTGATCTCCAAAGCAGGTCAAAGCGATGGATCCAGCAGAAATTTCCACTCCCGAAAGGCTAACAAGGAAGCAACAAGAGCAAACCTAACATGAAGAGCCATAAAACCTTGGACATTCACAACAGAACAAGTGACTCAGTTCAGATGTCAAAGTGGAAACAGAAACCTTGACTCATGTGCTGCGATGGGAGGAGGAGCTGGAGGAAGGTGATGCCGCGGGAGAGCAGCTCACAGCAAACACATCCACATTCCTGATTTCTGGAAAGATTTCAGTGGAAGCAAGGAGAATCCACCCAAAACATGAGCCAGAGTTAAAGCTAGCCTTCCCTGCTGTCTGGTTTGCCCTAAACAAAGCAGCTGTTTGTTACCAGGAGTAACCAGATTAGCTCCGCTGGCTGGCGAGTTAACACTTCAGAGCACCTTTGCCGGGCTGGCAGCACATCCTGCCTGCTTTCCACATACAATAGGCAGGATTTGCTGCCAGGAAAAATGAAAGAATCAGCAGCTCTGTTCCAAAACAGGGAATGCAGAATTCGGTGACAATTTCCCTTCTAAAAGGTTCACTCTTTTAGCGTTCAATAAGAGAGACTTCATGGAAAACACAACCCAAAGGGGGTTCAGCTTTCCTCATCTGACGTCATACTGAATTTCAGGAACAAGCTTCCCTCTCAAACTGGATGAACCCTGTATTTTATGATCCAAGTTCATGGAACCTGATTACCAAATACGTCAGTTTTAAGACTAAGTGAAAGCTTCAATCTGGTGAAAGAGCTGAAACAGCTGAACAAGACCAGAGACAAACCAGTGATGCCTTTTCAAGGAGAAAGCTCCTGGGTACCATTTATTGTACACTGAAGTGACCGCTGCAGTCAGTATCCAAACACGAAATACATCAGTGTTTATAGTGGTATCTTCCTTCCTTTTTGCTTGATTTTGGCTGTAAGAAACTGAGCTGATGCAGGGAACTTATTTCCCACACCTGTGGCCTTCATAAACACATGTATTAAAAGCCACTTCTCAAACCCACTTTATTACAAAGGATTAATTTTGCTTCCTTCAGCAGCCCATGGCAATACTCAGCTTGGTGGAGGAGTCTGGTTCCACCTGCACAGCATTCTGAAGACGAGCCACAGGAGAAACGTGTTTGGCCAAGCACCAGAGAAACCAAGTTCCTTACATCCCACAAGCCCCAGATTAATTTGGTTTTGACTCAAAAAGCCCAGAATTCATACAGAGAGTAAAAGTGATGAACTGGGATCCTCTGGGCGGTTGAAACCAGCATGACCCAAGGGTAAGTACCAATATTCTCAGAGTTATTTTTAACCATTTAAAATCAGAGTGACTGTCAGATGATAACCACCACTCTCAGTATTAGTACACAGGGAACACCACTCGCAACCAGCCACCCATTCGACTGAGTTTGCCTGCTATGCCTGTTTCCCACCCAAATTAACAACATACACTTCTGCACAAGTATTAAAATGCTTCTGCTATCAATCTGGTGCTTTAGCAGCAGAAATCACAGCACAGGAGATACCCTCCAGCTCATTTCCTATGGACAGTGCTTGGTGCAGCACCAGCTTCCATACTGAAGTGACACTCAAGTCATTTTAACCCATACAGTTACGAATCCTTTAGAAGTGCTTTAAAACATGGAGCATCACCTCCAAGGCACCAAAACGTTTCATTAATCAAGATCTGTATCTCCAGAAACCCAGGAACTGCACAACTCCAATTGAGAACTCAATAACGAGATGAAGAGCTCTGCTCCTCTGTCTTCCTCCTTCATTTTCTCATTGAGTTCCTCCATCAAGCATTGCTCGGTGCCTCAGTCTAAAAGCTGCAACTTTGATGTTTCTGATAATCTCCTCACGCAGTGCTGAGGCATGAAGCCTGCCTGCTCTAATTAAAGGCAGGCCAGGCTTTAGGAAGATAATCATCTTGGAGAGAAAGCAGGCTGCTCCTTTGCAGGGAAACCCATGACAGACCGTTCACATTAGGGGATCTGAAATTCCTCCCTCGGTGAAATGGATCCAAGGCTCCCCTCCCAAGCAGGGCAGTAAATTTAGCTGTTTAGAACAACCATGGCTCACGCCAAATCCTATTTTAGGGCTGCTCTCGGAGGTGCAGTGACTGCGGTGGGGCCCTGTGCCGCCCTCCAGAGCTCCAACCCTCCCTGTAAAACATACACTTGGTTTTCAAGTTAGACACTGAGAATTAAACCAAATACGGCGCAGTTTGATGCTGCTCAGTTAAGCCTAAGAGATCCAGAAAGATAACTGAGCCACACACACCGAGAATTAGTTAAATCTAAGTTGAACTGACAGCAAAACTATGACTGTGGTTTAAATGCAGAACTGGTTTAAAGCAATCACTTAACGAAGGAAGTGCTGTTTCAGTGAGCAGTCTGATGACTGAGAGCTTTTAACTTCTGGATACAAATCCAATTTACAATTGAGTGCTTCCAGTTGACTGCTGTCCCAGCAACTCAAACGCTTGCTGCTAGCCTGCTAGTTCACACCAAAGTTTCACATTTCCCATGCTAAGTGCACTCGACTTCAGATAACTCATTTGAGAAGTTCACGTTTTGTAGTAATGGATGTAATTCATTAAAGAAGGCACACAAACACCCTTACACCATGTCTTAGTAAACAACTGGTTTCAATATTTAACTGCCCACTGTACACTTATATTGTTTCCACACAAGGTCTTTTCCCTCCTCCAAGCAAGCAACAACCTTTCACTGATGGAGAATAGCTTTATCTAAAATCAGCTGGGTACAGTTTTGATGTAAGAGACAGCAGAGCAGAAAGCAACCTAAATCATTATTGAATTTGTCACCCTTTAACATCTCAGGTGCAGCTTTACAATCCCTGCATGCCAGCACCAACGTAGCTGGTGCCAGAATGGGAATCCCACCTTTGTGCTGCAGCAGCCAGAGTCCCAGCGGAGCACCAGGTCTGGTTGAAAATTAACATGGCTGAAGAGCAGCAATAAAGGTTCCTGCAGCCACCTCCCTTCCCAGGGCTGCCTCTGCTGAGCTGCTCACCCCAGCAGCCTTCAGTTGTGCCAGCTCCAGTCACCACCACATCAAACCCATGCCAAGGAGCAGACGTTGGATCCCCCCCTCACATGATTCCCTAGATCCGTTTTCCTTTCAGGGGTCCTGTGCGAAGCAGCTCCCCTTCCCCAAGTTCAGGGACAGGTCCTTAGAGCCCTCCCCTGTATCACTGGCAGACGCAGGCAGCTCTGACTGGAATGACAGGCAATAAATTACTTGTTTCCTGTTGTCCCTGGCCAACCCCCGGCTGCACCACCCCTGTCCCCAGGCAGGGGAGCTGGAACCAGCACAGCGAGAGGGGAATCTGCCCCCTTCAGCTACCTGAGAGCAGCTCAAACCTATCATGAAACTGCACCCTGGGGCCAACATTTCACTGACAAGCGGTGACATCGGCTGGCAGGGCTGTGGACAGAAGCTGTGGTGTCCTCCCTCCCACCACCCTCAGCTCCTCGCATCCCCCTGGGCCTGGCACAAGCATCTGCAGTAGTCACCAGCTCCAAGGACCAGCCTGGCTGAAAACTAACTTGGGTGGAAGAAACCCTATTTTTCAGTCAGATGAATTTCTCAAGCACAACGAATCACAGAATCCCAGCCTGGTTTGGGTTAGAGGGGCCTTAAAGCACATCCAGTTGCAAGCTCCTGCCACGGGCAGTGACACCTCTCACTAGAGCAGGTTGCTCCAAGCCCCGTCCAACCTGGCCTCGAACACTGCCAGGGATGGGGCAGCCACAGCTTCTCTGGGCACCCTGTGCCAGTGGCCGTAAATGGAAGGACACTAGGGAATGGAGGCTTGGCAGCAGGAGCACTGCTGCAGCTGCACACCCTGACCACAGAGTTAAGGCAGCAACTGATGCTCCTAGGTAAGAGAATGGCTCATGAATTTCCTACGTGTGGGTTTGGCAGCTTCTAGTTTTAGCCGAGGACCAGTCTCTTGCCAAACCACCTGCTGACATGAGAACTCCTTCACATTTGAGAAGGAAAAAGACCTCAACCACCCACTAAAAGTCCCTCAAACATGGCCTGAACTTTCCAACTAGGCACAAAGCAGGGGGATGGCCCCTCTAACTTAAGCCACTTTTAAACTTTATCATTTCTTTTACCAGAAGTCCTGCATTGTCAGGCACTGGAAAAGCCTCCAAGGAGCAAAGACAAACTTCTTACAGTGCAGACATGTTTGAACAGGAAAAATATGCAATACGAGTAAAATACACTGAACTGCTAAAAAAAAAGAAAAATCTGGGGTGTTTTTTACACATCTGTTGGCTTTTTTGCCTTTGGCAGGACCTGTCAGCTACATTTTACCTTGCACAGTGTCAAAAACTCCAATCCAGAAATGCATGCTGCGCCAAAGGTAACGCCGTTCTCGATTTAATCCACTGTCCAGACAGGTCTATTTTAAGCCTGGGGATTCACAAAACTGGCAGGAGAAAGCCTTTGAAAAGGAACCAGACTGAATCAACACAAGAAGCAAAACAAGGAAATGCAGAAAAGGCAGAACAATGAAGTGGGAATAGAAAGTACAAATGCCAGGAGGAGCTGGGAGCTTCGAGCTACCAATAAAACAAGTATAAGGGAATTCAAGGACCTAAGTTACATAAAACTAACATGTTACTGATAAAACAGGGATCATTCTTTGTGCTTACTCCTTCACAGTGAAGCCTCTGCACTGATTTCAGCCACGGTTAACATTTAATGCCTGACCCCTCTATTATGTTTCACCAACTTAGCAAAGCAAGTTTCTGAGCAAAGTCCCACGATTAGCCCGCAACTGAGACAACTCATCCAATTACTGGGTTTAGGGCACTGGCTATACATGTGTGGGTTTACACTGCTCAGATACAGCGCATACAGATCCTATTGCTGTGTGTAACAGACAGCCCCACATCATCACCGCCCTGCTGCATGCTGCACATGATGCTTTTTGCTGTTCCAACAGGAAACAGAAAGTTAGCTCTATTGCTAGATCTCCCAGAAGGAAATACAAGCCTCAGACTAATATTCTGACCAAGGTTTAACAACCTGTAGCTGCACTTGAGCACACACTTGGACCTGCTGTTACAAATCCAGGATTACTTTACCCTACTGTTCCATTCCTACAAAAAAACATCAGCTCAGAACACTTAATCTGCGTATTAAATCAGCTCAGAGCAACACAAGCCAGTTAAACACTCCACTGAAACAAAAGCTGCAGCGGTTCAGCTCACACCTTTATTTTTCTGCATGAAAATGATACCTTTCTACCTTCATTTTCTACAGAACTTCTCATTATGTGGATTAACGTATCCTATCTGCTGCTTGGTAGTTCACGGAAGCCCAACAGGTTCGCATTTGAGCAACCACTGCACTTTGCAAAGCTGTATCACAGCCACAACTTCCCAATCTGCGCGCAAGGAGACTAATCTTCTAAGAAAGGCCAACATTTATAACTGCATTTTCCTGTCACTGGCTGAAGCAGTTTCCTGCAGCCTTAACTCTGTCACCAAGGATGTGTGTACACGTGCATGCCACAAGAGACACGCTCCAACAGCCCTGCAGCTCTCAGCAATGACCCACCTCTGGGCAAGGCTCAGCTGTATCAATTACCAGTTGTCCTTTTATTAATTCCCATTCTGGAAGTGCCCTGGGGATCTTGAGAAATAGCAATACAGCCAGTGAGTGTATCTGGACAAAAACCTCACTCTAGCAAGTTCTGGCACAGGACAACTCATAAGACAGAAGGAGAAGCCTCCTCCTTCATTGATCCTTCTCCCCTGAAACTGATTTGGGTATTACGCATTGTTATTTGATTCACTCCAGGATGTTCCTGCTGTTCTGCAATGCAATTAACTTCACAAGAAAACAATCTGTGTCAAGGAAAAACAGGCTCCACCTCACTCAGGAGCAGAACTCATGACCTCACCCAGTATTCCTGAACACGCTTCCTGCGGAGACAGCGGCACTGTCCGAGCAGAGATGCACAACTATCCCTACAGGCTTCCATCAGCCATGGCAATCTCAGGGCTTTTAAGGCTATCTGGTTCCTAAGCAATACATTTTAACCAAAATGTTCCAATTCAGTCGACAAAGCAGCCTTGCAGATAAAAAGGCTACATGTAAGTTCCCCATTTTTCTCTTGTCTAGACACCAAGTGCTGCTTTTAGCACAACAGTCGGTGAGGATCAAATTTAGCTTTCCTGTCAAGACCAGTACCTGCGACCACCAGGCAGCCCTGAAAATGAGGTAATCAAGCCCAGTGAGCTGTTCAAATCACTTGATGTGTCACCGCCAAGGGCCGCGATGCTCCTGGGTTCTGAATTACCAGAGATCAGCCGCACCTTACCCAGTTTATTAATTGCCAGTGTTGAACTCCTGCAGGTTTCAGATCGCAGCTGTGGCAAATGGAGACAGGTAATCACTGCCTTATGCAAGGCCCAACACAGGGTCTAGGGGTTCTCCTTATACACCAAAAATGGACCTACTTCTTTTAAGTTACGAAACCTTTCCGTCTGGAAACAGTGCCTAATATTAGAACATATTTGTAGCACATTAAGACACTCTTCATTGAACCACCTCCTAAAAACCCCTATATATTTGGCACTTCATTTGCTAACACAACGACCTCTGAAGAGCAGTTCTGGTCACAGATTCATTGCCATAACCTAAAAATACCATGGGAGTATCTAAGAAATACATTTGCTTTCATAAATTCCAAGTGTCACATTACAGTACCAGGTTGAAATCACTCAGTAGATCACTTCCACTTATTTTAGTAGATTAAATCATCACTATTTTAGGATTTTGACTCTGGACATAACCTGACATTAAAGTTACTTGCTCTGAAAAGCCACCATCAAATGAGGTTAGAATAAGGGAATCTCAGCTTCATCCACAAACAGGGTAACATCAGGATTATATGGTTTAAATGAATAAATGTGAGAAGAGTTGGGCTCTACCTATGAGTACAGGTGCCCAGCTGCCCCTGCGCTGAGAAGATCTCACAACAGCAGATCCAAGCATATTTTTACCTTGACACCAAAGCCTCCACCTTAGATGCACCTAACACCCTGGACAACACATCCTTTCCTACTCTTTCAGCCTCCCTTTGGTCCTCCACACCACAGCTGCATAGGTCCAGGCCAAGGAGAGTGACTCAGGCTCTGGTTATGTGCTGTGACACCAGCACGAAGTGCTGGGTTTGGCAGAATCATTCTGCCTGCCTCAGAGCCTTCAAATGCTTGTGAAACCACCCAGGATCTGCACAAAAAGGACATTTTATCTGTCATTTTAAGGCAATGCAAGACTGTGCTTTCCAGAGACAGATAGTCCCTCCTTTGGCACAGGGTGCCCAGAGAAGCTGTGGCTGCCCCATCTCTGGCCATCTTCAAGGCCAGGCAGGACAGGGCTTGGAGTAAGCTGCTCTAAGGGGAAGGTGCCCCTGCCCGTGGCACAGGGTTGGAACTGGGTGAGCTTTAAAGTCCTTTCCAAGCCAAACCACTCTGGGATTGTACGATTTTATCAGTCCCCTGATCTGTTTCATCAAGCAGGAGCAGAACGGAGCCAAAGGAGATGAGGACATGCGTGCAAGAAGACAATTAATATTCCCCAAATCCCAGAGTTTGGAATCTTTTCTTTTTCTGCAACAAAAATCTCAAGTATTTTACATGCTGCCCACTCAGCAGTTGGCACACAGAGTCTGCCACAGAGCTGTAACTTTTCTCTTCTAACCAAGAGGTTTTAGCTAGCTCCCTACTGGAAAGCACAGTGTCTTATTAAGGTACCTTCAAGTCAATGAAATTTAGCACAACTAAACCAAGTCATTCTTCATCACCAAATACCAGAATCGGTTATGTAAGTTTGAAAACCATTTTCTGCCTCTATTAAGGGGAAGCAAAATCACTGAAGCTTCATCTACTCCGGAAGCACCCACTGCTCAGAAAGACAAGGAAATGCACCCAAGAGCCTCATTCTCACCCACTGCAGGCACAGAGAAACACGATTGTCTCATACAAGATTCACTTAAAATGACAACAAACAGCTGAAACTATCACAATTTGGTTTTCTGAGAAGCAGGGGAGCAGGCCAAAGCTCCAACACATTCTCTAGCTGGTGGGTAAGGCAGAGCCCCACGTAGCAATGATGGCACAGCCAATGCAGGATCACTACACACCTGGTACTACCAGACATAAGGTATGAACATCACCTGGTGCTTCAGAGGTGGCTTCTGGCGCTATCAGACATCAGAAGCCACCTCTGGCTCCAGAACCTTCCAAGGCAGACACAACTGGCAGCCGCAAGGATCTGGGATGCCCAAGCATTGCGCCCTTCCTGCAGATCCTGCTTGTGGCCCCTGACGTTGGGCAAGGCAGACGTGGCCCCGCCAGGGCACTCTAAGGTTTTCATGTGGTCTGGAATTGGATCACAAGCAATGAGGCTTTTTAATCTGAGGCTGAGCAAATACTTACTCATCAATTTAAAAGCTGGTGCTGCCCTGCAAGAGCACAACTGCAACAGGAAGTATCTAGACAGTTTCACACGGTGGTTTTCTGGATACAGGACCCTGCAACGCACCAAGAGCACAGCAGGACACAGCAAACAGCTTCTGCAGGGAAATAAGCTTCTAAAAAACACAGCATCATTAGTTAATGGTTTCTAATCCTCAGGATTCTTAACAACCTACACTTGAAATCAACAGGGGAGCATCATGGTCCCCAAAGAGTTAAGAGATACTGATATACTGACTGCCTTTACAGGCCTTGGAGGAACACCTAAACGCATGGCAGAAATACTGCTTTGCTTCTTGACCATCTGCTCCCACACAAAACCTCTCTTCTTAACAGGGGGTCCCATACAGCAACGCAGCTTCTCATCAGCAGCACCAGCCTCACAGACCTCACCAGCTCCGAGCCTGTCCTCTGAGACACAACTGAAGAAAGTCATGACGAAGTCCTCAACTTCAATTCAGGTCATTTTTCCTCTGGCTTTAGCAATCTTCTTTGACGGGTACACTCCCCAATGGGATTAACAGACCTGCTCACAAAACTTAACCTAGACCACAGCCTGGACACAATTCACATCCCCAAGCTCTTCCACTTCTCGCTGCATTAATGGCAGTCACAAATACACCAACGAATGCCAAGTCCTGCCACCAGAAGCAGCCCCAAACTGAAAACATAACAGCTGCATGTTTTCTATAATTGGAAGTTTGTGCTGTTAGAAAAATCAGATTCCCGAGCTGCACAAGGCATTACATTGTGTCCCAGTTCCCCAAAGGGCGCAGGAAACAGATAAATACGCAGATACCAAGGAGCTCTGTTGCTCCTGCTGGGGCTGAGCTGTGGTGTCAAAGGGGAAACTTGGTTCTTTGCTTACATCTCACATGGAAACGCCATTTCATGAGGTTTTGTGCTGCTGCAGAGCCCATACAGGAGCGCAGGAGCAGCCAAGAGGTAATGAACAGTTTCTGGAGCCAGCTCCAGTGTCTCAGTCAGTATCAAGCTTACCTCCTCCTTGCTCTGCCTGTTCAACAGCCAGGCTACTACCACGCAGATGTTTAGATAATGCATTCCCTTTCCTACTAGTACACAAGTGCTTTAGCATTCACACACATTTTATTTCAATCAGCCCCTGACAGTTACACAGAGTCCAGGCGCCTGCACATGCTCAGGAAAACAGATCTGCCCTAATTCAATCTCCTCCAAGCCTTTAAACCTGTCATTGAGTTAATCTGCCTTCCAGAAAGATCCAAGTCAATTTTCTCATTAAAGAGACCTCGAACTTCATTTGGAGATAAACAGGAAATGTTTAAGATAACTCTTCTAAACACTGACATGAGATTTTGCTTTTCCTTTCCATGAGCACTCAGCTGCAGCCAAATGCCAGCCTAAAAGACCAAGCGCAAAGCAGGCTCTCCAATGCCCATAAATGTTATTTCAATGTTGTTTACCACTCTGCCACAGATCTCTGCCAACGACAACAAGCATTCCAAGCAAATAATGCTTATCATGGGTAACCTTTTAAAGGATGTTTGGGTGAGCCATGAGTTCTCAAACATTGGGGTCACAATCATTGCGTTTTCCAAACAAAAACTAGAAAAACGTTAAAGAACTATTTCTTGGACATTAAATGGCCCTGTAGGGTTAATATTACACCGATTTTAGTGGTTTGGGCTTATCGGAGATGAGTGCACTCTTGTTTAACCACCCTGGATGCTTGTAAAAGCTAGCTTACAAAGTACTATCACCAAAAGATGAAGGAGTAAAAGAACCTCTTTAAGTAATGATTCACAGAACAGTTCTGTAAAAGACTGGGATCAATGGATAACACTTTAGCAGGAATGAAAAATTAATAACGTGGGGTATCTGCTTTTCCCATGAAGCACTACTGAAAGTTATCACTTTCCAGCAGGTTTTCCCCTGTACAAAGCACGCGTAGGCAGCTCCTCGCCGAACAATCATTCACTACCAGGCATTCTAACATAACATTTAACACAGTGTAATAGTGATGTTACAACCACACCAATCCCAACTCACGACTCACACATTGCCAAGTGGCTTGAAGAAATCCTAAATATAGTTCAGCACTGCAACTTTCATGCAGGACATGAGCTATTAAAAGATATGTTCAAATACTCCCCTTGTGTCATGGTAATGTCATGCATACAGGGCCTGGAAAAACCTATGTGTACACAAGAAGTTGTGTTTAAATGGTGGAAAACTAGTGAAGAAGCTACAGAAGTTAACTTCTTGCATAAAAAAAGATTGAAGGAGGTTTGTGGCCTCTTTCAGATTTCTAATTAGCCAGATCTGCCTGCCCCTGGTTTGAATTACTGCAACAGCATAAGGGCAGATAGAGTATCTCAGGAGCAAACAGTGAGTATAGCCACCCGTCCAGCAGTCTCAACCTGACACGACTTCACCAGCCCCGCACCTTCCAGACCGGTGGGCTGGAGCAATTTTTAACCTGTACATTACTCTGCTGATTGCACCTGAAAGATGGAAAGGGAATTTGATGGGCACAACATCCACAGTGGTGTCCCCAGAGGCAGGAAAGCCCAACTCACAATGTTACACAGCCTAACAAGTGCCATTGATTACCAACCTGGTGCTCTGTAAGTAAACAGCGTGATACAAACCCCTCTGTGGACTCATTCCTCACATAAATTACTTAGCTATGCAGTTTGAATGCTTATTAAAGTGTCACTTGAAAGCCTTTAATAACAATGCCTCTGAACATTTATTTTCATTAGAGATGACTGCAGCTATAAAGTGGAATAGCTGTTGAGCTTCTCACCAAAACCTGTCTCCCTTTGTCATTTATAAATGAGTATGAAGCTAAGACAAGCACTTATAGATACTGAACAATTACCTTGTTGATGTCGTACATAATATAATCCTACCCATGATTTGTGAGCCTGACACAGAGCTGATCTGCCAGGAGGAGGATCTGCTCAGGAAGCATCCCTGGGATGCTTCCCACAGCAGGAAGGCAGCATCTCACATCACAAGATGGCACATACAGAAACACATTCCACAACTTCCATTTCGGAACGCACTGTACCCAGATGAAGTACACGTGAAATGTGCAGATGGATACGCTTGTATCAGTGGATATGAGCCTTGGTCCTTAAAACAGATGAAGGTTTAGAGGAATTAATACATAAATTCCATTAAAAGCAATCCCAGCAGATTGTCTCTGGGAATCACAGGCCAGCTGACAATCAGGAAGTTCGGAATCAAAGTTACTCTTTTTCTTCTCCACTTCCTCCCCTTCATTTTTTAAACCTCACTACAAGTTCCAAGCTGCTTCCAGTTGTGTAGGCTGGAGTTGGGATAGAGCTCAAAATAAGATTAGCTTTGAGCTAGTTCTTTTGTGTGATATGCTGGTATCTGTCATGGTCAAGGTGCAGGTTTATTCTGATGCATTAATTCAGCTCACATGGAAGTGATTTCCGGGTAAGCCGTGCCGCTGCTCTGCTGCACACCCCAGCCCTGCTGCTGCTGACCGGCCCGTGACTCAAAGTGAGATCCTTCACAACGACTTGAGAAAGACACATGCCATGACCCAGAGGTTGTTCCTGCAGCTACAGCTGCCCCAAGAAAGCACTGATGCCACCTTGGGCAGTCCCTGCAATGCATCAGTGTAGCTTGCACCAGCCAATGAACTCAGAGGGACCAGACCTGAGCTGCCAGGCTCCAGTGAGAGGCAAATGATCTTGTTTCATTTCCCTCTTTCCCCCAAGTTCGGACAGACAAGAAACTGATATTCTGCTCTGGAGGTTAACCAGCGCTTGAGTTGTTCCCCTCAACAGAAACGCACACAAGCACCTGCAGCACTTACAACACGTCTAATACATAAAAACTAAGTACTTGGTGGCAGACTGAATACTTGTCTTAAGGCACCCAACAGCATCCACAAGGTAATTGCTGCAAAATATTTAACACATCCATTAATTATCCTGGAATCCTGCTCCACTCAGCTAATCCCCTCTTTAATTAGTTTCCTACATATATTTCATAATTCTATAGAATATTATCCATGCAGACTCACAGGCTTCCCGTAAATGCCATTGCTCTGCTTCAAGGAAGCTCTTTCCCATTCCATTTTCCATGCTAAGGTGGTACTTCTCTGATCTTAAGTCACATATTCATGGTAAAAGGACAAGGATGCCAACCTTGGGATGTCATTCACACCTACAGCAAGCTGGATGGGCTAAGTCCCGAATTATCTGAGAGTTAAATGTCCCTGTTAAGGGGAACAAAACCACAGTGAAGACCCATCACTGATGCAGACGGAGGGTTTGCTGACCTCATGGTAACATCCCTGTGCTCCCTCCCCTCAATTAGGGTGAGAAAAGCTCTGAATGAGTGAAAAAGCAGAAGATATCCCGCAGGACCATGAAAAGCAGCAGCCAGTTAAAGATTACATTGAAAGGTGCATGTCCCAGAGAAAGTAAGTTCACATCATGTCCCTGAGTAGAGAGCCTGCAGAGATGGGGGACATGACCCCCAGCACAGCTCAAACTGCTCCTCCAAACACCGCTTCTCTTCAAGGCATTTACACAACCAGAAGAGTTCTTTTGTCTCCTCATTCCACCCAAGCATGAAAAGCTAATAAATGAGTGTGTAAAGTCAATATAAAACTACAAACTCAGTGTAAACCCATCCTAAAGGAGCAATCTGCAGCAGTACCAGATGGGAAGCACACCACAACTCTGTTTTTCTTTTTCTTGTCTTTTGCAATGTTAGAAAAGGGAAATGGTTCACTCCTGGCTTGGTACCTGATGCCAGAACCACTGGCCTCTGCTAATGTTGTCTGCAAGATCCTACTCACAGATGACTGTCATGGCTCCCACAAGCTCTACGGAGCTTACCGCAACCACAGAACGCAGCGCCACCCGAAATCCAACAGCCTCAGCCCTGATACTTGTAAGAGAAACCAGTTACAGGTCTGTCACTGCTAAGCGATGGCACTTTGGGAAATGAAGTAAGACCCTGGTGACTATTGGAATGCTTGGCCCGTACATGAAATGCAAGGGGATGAGCAGCACTAAATATTCACCAGTTAATTAATAGCACAGCTGATACCTCTTGAAACAAAATGTTTTTTCAAGTTAACTTTGATCAGAACTGTGAAATGAACCATTTCTCCTTCTTTGTACATTGATTGGTCTAATCAGGCTCCATTTCTTGATGCACTCAAAAGCACTCACTATCTAAAACACTGCATCTAAGCAAACATCTAATGCAAATGATCCATTTCAACCTCTTCACAGACAACAGTCAGATAAAAACAGATGATTAAAAACAGGTCTGAGAAAAAACAATGCTCAGTCAGGCACACAAATACACTTTGCTTTGAGAAACATGGAAACATCTTCACCAAGCTCCTGCTGTTGCAGCTCCTACACGTACTGTCATCAGACATCACACAAGCCAACACCAACCTCCTGAGCTTTGTTTCTTCCCCTCCCATCCCCAAACCACCTCCATAAATTAAGTCCCCTACATTTCATTAGAATGAGTGCAGATTTACAGTGCTGAAAGTTTTATCTCAAACATAAGCACTCTTCTTTAACTTGGTAAGCGTCAAACATGAAGGTCAGCTACAAACGGGTGAGTACCAGCTTGTGCTACCAAGACCATGCAAAGGAACTCCTGGAAGGATCAGTTTAGTTCAAAGCCCTTACAAATGTAAGGGTATAATTTTTATATATACAGATATATATCTACACACAAAAAAGGTAACAAGCACTGTTCAAAACTTTACACTCACTGTTCAGAGTCTTCTCACCTCTATTTAATTAAAAGCAAAGTTTGCATGTTCTTGTGTAAAGAATCCATATGACTAACTTGAGATACTTCATTATTAAAAGATGCTTAACTAGGAATTAATGTAAGATACATTATTAAAAAACACAGCAACGAGAAGCAATAACAATGTGCTTGTATTTACTATCTACTAAAACAGGGAAGAGAAACAGTTAAAGTTTATTACCTATTAAGCTTATAAAACTGAATCGGTGTCATTTTAAAGAGTTTTAATGAAAACCAATTACAGGTTCCTGCCTGTATTTTATCACCATTGTTCCAGAGCCAGGCTGCTGAAGCACCTGCAGGTACTTGCTGCAGGAGCAATGATCCTGCTCAGGCAACCACACCCCGGGAAGCTTCACTGTGGGATGGCCACAGCTCTCACTGGTATCAGCTGCCTCCAGTCAAAGGTCATCAGGAGCTTCCCAACCCCTTCCTGGCACTGAACAGACCTCCAGCTTTAATTCATTTGTCCCTTGAAGCTGAAAGCAGCCCAAGATGTTTATCCTGCTCAGCACAACACAGATTGAAATTCCACTTGGGATTTGGAGCTGTGGGCCCAACAGATGCAAAATAATCACTCCAACAATATACAACAACAAAAAACTCCATTAATTTCCATCAAACACGAATGAACTGGCACAAGACAAGCTGGAAGTTCTGCTCTTTAATAGCAAAACCAATGCCCCAGTAAAAGTCTCCTACTTAACCATTATTAGCTGACATATTTGACCTGCTTTATGTGTATGCAGGCCCCAAAGAAAACAAACACCGTGCGAAGTGAGTGACTGGAGTGGAGGCCACAAAAGCATAAGCTCAGATAAAACGGAAGTTTATACTTTCAGGACCAGTGCACACTTCCAGATTAAGCTCTTGCTAAAAGCAGGGAGAAGTTTCTGGGGGGGGGACGGGACAGAGCTCTCCTCAGGGTGCAGTGAGGTTGCACTGAGGCTTTAGCAAGGAGAAGAGCTGCAGGTTAAGGACCCTCCTGGGGTCTGCTCAGGTTTCTCTCCACAAAAGGAGAAGAAAGACTTTCCCAGACATCTGTAAATAGATATCACTCAGACCTAAAAGATTTCAGTCACTTCTACTGAAGCTCAGCCGCAGAGGATGTGCTCTGTGGTGTGACGACGGCCCCGTAGAGGCCGAATCACACCGCAGGAAGGTACACGGGGACTCAGGGCCAGGGAACCCGCTGGCGGCCCTGCAGGTGATCCCCCCCGGCACCCGCGCTGCTTCCACCAATCTCGCCCCACCGGCGGGCTGACAACACGTACAGCGGGGCACACGGAGGCCCCGGTACCAGCGGTAACCGGCGGAACGACGCCACTTCACGGCGGGCCGGGGCAAACACCCACCCAGAGCCCGCTCCCGGCTCCGAACAACCGGATCCTCCGCCCCTCCTCGAGCAGACAAAAACTTTCCCCGCCACAAGCCCAGCCGTGCCCGGTGCCTTCCCCACCCCGAGGAGCGGCCGAGATTGCGGACGGCCTCCGGCAGCCCAAGCCGCGGCCCAGCCGCAGAAGCCCGGCGCCCACCTGCCCACGGTCTGGTTGGCCAGCTGCTTCATGCGGTTGAACTGCTTCTTCATGGCGGCGGCCGCTCCCCGGTCTCCGCCGGGCTCCCGCCGCTCCGCCGCCGCCGCCACACCGCCCGCCGTCCCGCCCACCCCGCTACGAGCCGTCACTTCCGGCCCCTCCCGCAATATCACGCGCCCGTCGGGGAGCGGCCGCGCCCCCGGTGAGGAGAGGGGCGGGAGGAAACCCGGATGTCCCGCCCAGAGCCCGGATGTTGGGGGGGGGCTGCAGGACAGAGGCTCACCCGCCTGCTACTGCCGCTGCTTCAGGAGCCGCGGCTACGTTAGGACTCGTCCTCCCGGAGCGCGCGGCACCGGGACCGGCTCCGGCCTGCATCGCCGTTACCGAGCGTCCCCCAACACTACCGCTCCCAGTTTCCCTTACGGTACCACTACCGCTTCCTGGGCGGAGCGGTGCAGCTCACGCTTTGTCATTGGGCGCTGTGGGGATGGATGTGACAATAGGCTAATAGCGACTGAGTTTCAGCGGGTCCCTCTGCGGAGGCCGTCCAATGAGGGTTGGTGGGGGGCGGGCCGCAGGGGCCGCGGCGGCAGCGGCGGGCGGCGGGGTTTCGTACGCTCCATGGCGGCGGCAGCTGGTGACGGTCTGTCCTCTGCCGGCATCGACGAGGCGGACGAGGCGGTCCGGGGGACGTGCGAGGACGCGTCCGTCTGCAAACGGTAGCGGTGTTCTGGGACGGCGTCCTCGGGCCCCACTGAGACGGTGCTGCGGGGGACTGAGAGCAAGCGGAGGGGGCGGCGGAGTGCGGGCCGGCTCCCGGATAAAGGGGGGTGGAGGAGAAGGGGACGAGACCGTTGTTTGCCGGAGAGTGTCCGCTGGCCTGTGTCCGCACCGGAGCCCGAGCGGCTGGTGGGGGGATAAACCTCAGAACACGGTGGTGTGCCCCCGTGAGAGCGCGGCCTGGAGCGGATTTAGCCCCCAGGGCTTCTGCGGACAGTCCTGCCCCTGCTCTTGAGCACTGCCCGGCTTCCAGCTTGGAGCCTGTTTGCACGGCATCGTGCGTGGCGCTAATAGCGGGGTCGGGAATTTCACTCATGTTTGTTATCTCAGTTAAAATCCATTGATGTTTGCTACAGTTCTTTGCTTCTCCTTTTCTGCAGGCTGGGCTGGGAAGAGGGTGTCAGTTCTGCTGCTCTACTGTGCATGGGTGTGAAGCTGCCTTCTGTTGTCGCTGCCTTTTGTTCCATCCTTTTGTTACTGGGGTAGCAGCAGATTGTTGATGGTTGTATTTGGTTTCGAGAGTTTACCCTTTCAAATCAGCTGTAACGCCAGTGAGTTCTGTTAGAATGAAATAGCACTGGTGTCTGGGTTAAAGTGGTCTCTAGAAGCTCTGGAACTAGGGCAAACGGCTCATAGCGTAGTGATGTGTTTGAGTAAAGCGCACTTTGTGTGTGCTCTGAGGAGCTGTGGGCAGGCAGTTCCTGTGTTTGCTGGCCCTCAAGGAGGAAACATTTGAGATTAGTCTCTGCACCTGCCAAAAGTTCATCTGATAGTGCAGAGGCCGGTGAAAAGTTGCTTTTTTAATGTAGCAACAGCTAAAAACATTAACTACACTCTATATAACTTCTCAATTGAAATACTTCCATGTGTTATGGTGAGGGTGCTGAGGCGCTGGCACAGGGTGCCCAGAGAAGCTGTGGCTGCACCATCCCTGGCAGCGTTCAAGGCCAGGTTGGACAAAGGGGCTTGGAGCAAGCTGCTTTAGTGGAAGGTGTCCCTGCCCATGGCAGGGGTTGGAACTGGATGAGCATTAAGGTCCCTTCCAACCCAAACGAGGCTGTGATTGTTTGATTCAACAGATTGTTGTAACCTGCGTCTGCGGGTACTCACCCAGGCCAGAGATTGGCCTCTTCAGCCTGTGTGTGTCTTTCAGAGTAAACCTCGGTGGCCTTATTTCCTAATTCTCTCATTTTCCCCCTCTGCTGGACAGGTTTGCTGTAAGTGTTGGCTACTGGAAGGACCCTTACATCCAGTATTTTGTGAGACAAGCCAAAGAAAGAAAAGCACCTGAAATCAATAGAGGCAAGTTGGCATGTGAATGGGAATGAAGACAGTGCAAATGTGTTCTTAATCAGTCTCAAAGAGCACCTGGCAAAACCTCTCTGTACTGGGTATTGTGGAGCATACGAAATTTGAATCAAAGCTCTTCTTTGCTTTCCGTATTCTTAATGGAATGTCTTTCTATGTCTCAGTGTGCAGTAATCATTACAAAACAATCAGAAGTGTTTTGACCCAGGGCATTGGGGTGTGTCTGCAAATTGTGCTCCCCAGCTAAAACTGTTCTGCTCAGTTCCAGGTGAAACTTGGCTAAAAGATTCATTTAAAGGAATCTTGTTTTATCAGTACAAAAGATGTTTTTAATAATTAAAACAGACCTTTTAGGTATGCTAAAAAATGCATTATTCTTCCTAAGAAACACCATTTTTGAAAAGGCTGCCTAAAAATCTTAGCAAGTGTTAATCAAGCACTAAGTGAAAACAATAATGAAAACCAAACCTTGTTTCCTGCTGATGTTAACAGGCTATTATGCCCGTGTCCATGGAGTCAGTTACCTGATTAAAGCTTTTCTGAAGAAGACAGAATGCAACTGTCAGATTGTAAATCTTGGGGCTGGCATGGACACCTTGTTCTGGAGATTGAAGGTAATGACACTTGGGAGTATTGAGCTGGGCTGCACACAAGGATCTGTGTGGATGTCTGAAGTACTCTTCTGTGAGGGCTTGTTGGTGTTATGTTCTGTAGTAGGATGAGGAGTAATGCAGCCAGGCTGTGCCTTTCCTCAGGTCTGGTCTTGTTTAGGATTAATTTAGGTACCTTTAAATCTCGGTGCAGTTTTCACTGTTATTTACCAAGAAGTCTGTGACAGGAAGCTGACCTCTAGTGGACTTCTGGGAGCAGAGCTTGATGCCACCTTTGCCTGTCCTCTTTTAAGCCTTAAGGTTTCACTTTTTTTTTTCCTATATTAAACTAGGAATAAGGTACCAAAGTACAGGATTGTAGAGGCTCAATTTGAATGTTACTTTATATATGTAAATGTGAATTTATATATGTAAATATACATGTCTCTCTGTGTTTATGTAACTCACAAAAATGCAGATTACTCAGATACTATCTGATAGTATCATTTGATTGCACATACCTCTAAGGTACCTTCTCATTAGCATTTACATCTGTTCATTTGGTGTCTGGAGGAAAGCCCAAGGCAGCTAGATGCCTTTTGCTTGGTCACAGTTCATTCTATTTCGTGCAATAGAAGGGAAAAAAGAATGACTTTGTTTCTGAGAATTGAAGCTTTTTTCTTACCTGCATTCCTATGAAAGCTGTCACTACACAGTTTATTAACTTTCTGTAGCAGTGATTTTAATAGCTAAAGTGGGGCCTCTGGTTCTAGTTCTTTCTCCTTGTGAAGAGGTGTGGTATCATTAACATACAGAAGATGGGACCCAGTTAACTGAACGCTTCAGTGTTCTGGCTGATTCAATCTCCTGTTTAGAAATTCATGAGGTTGACAAGCTAGAACTTGCAGTGCAAATCCATCACAAAAGGATTGCTGCATAGGGAGAAACTTGGCACAGTTTATCCATCAGGGTGTCAGATAGTGACAATGTGAAATGAAGAGGTTTTCCCTTTCTTTGTAGTAGAGGAGTACTAATGTGTGTGTAGCCTGGCTGTCTGTTTGAGGACAGGTTGTGGAATGTGGTCACTTTCTGTGTAAACCCGTGCAAAATGTTCCTGATTCCCTTCTTAGAAGAATATGCTGAAGCTGCATGGTAAATGTTGTACTAGTTTCCTGTTGCCGTGCTCTTCTAGATCCTGATAGTACATTGTTCCAGTGATCTGGTGTCTAGGATTGCTGCATTGCATAAAAAGCTAAATAACATCCTTAGTGCTTAGAGCGCATTCTTATGCCTCTCAACTGTTTTTGTTGGTTTAGTGGGGTTTTTAAGCTGTGGGACATTGTTACACTACTGCTACCAATGCCAGTGTGAACTAGACCAGAATTGTTCAGGACTTAAGGTTATATCTTGTCATGTGCGTGTGAAACTTGAATGACCCTAATTCTAGAGTCTCTCTCCAATTCTCAGGATGAAAATCTTCTCCCTAGAAAATATTTTGAAGTGGATTTTCCAATGATAGTTGCAAGAAAAATACATCACATCAAGTAAGTATGGTGTAAGCCTGTGTTTAGCTGTGTGAAACTGTGTCATTCATCAAAATGCCATGAGTGGCAAGCTACAATTACTTCAGCTCTCTTCTGAGAAACTCATTTTAGAGTGGAGGTTTCATTATACAGGCAAGTCATGTGTGGCTCTGCAGCCACTGTTCTCCACTGCAGAAGCTGATACGTGGAAGCTTTAGGGAGGCAAGCAGGCTTTACTCTTAATTATGTAAAATATAATGGGCAGGGGAAGCCTCACAATAATTAGAGGCTGTTAATTCATCTTCCCTTACTGTTGAAGACAGTAGTAAATTCCCAAACCTGATGTTCAGTTAGAGAGGTGGGATGGCTGGTGTGATACAGGAATATTCTGTTTGAAGTAATACATGAGGGCTTATGGAGGATGCTTGGAGAGAGTGTCAGGAGCTCTCTTGATAGATTGCCTCAGAACTTGAGTCATTGGGTCTAAAACTCAACTGCAACTTAGTAGTAAGTCAAACTTGCAGACGTTTGTATTTCCAGTAGAGGGCAGAGGTATCTCTTGTCTGTTTTTAATGCACACACACACATTTATATGTTAAAAAAATCAAATTGTATTCACACTGTTAAACCAGCTTAACTGCTCAGAGATGCTTCTTCCTTCTTCCCACAGATCAAAACCTCCCCTGTCAAAACCAATTATGGAATCCCATTCAGGGGACTCTCTTCTAATAGGTGAGTCATCCTAAAAAGAAGTCTGCAGTGTTCTGCAGCACTTTTAAAACTTTTCTGATCATTTTGTTCTACTATGTGGGCAGGCTTTTAATGTTTGAAATGCTGTTTGGACAGAGGATTGGGAGGGAAGAGAAGCTTCTTTCTTCTCTTACAGACTCTGCCCATTTGTTCTGTGACATGTTAGAGATATCTTCTCTGGAAGTGGTTTTAGTCTGCCAGAAAGTTGTTGGGGTTTTTTCTCTCTCCTATATAGCTTAAGTTAGGTTTTCTTTCCTGCCACAGAAAAAGGAAAGTGCTACTGATAGTCATGTGTACTGGATTAAAATATCTATGGAGTGTTTTCTTCTCTCTTCTGTCTCATTAAGAGCACAAGTCTTTAAATTTAGCAGAGTCTTCACAGAAGAAAGAGCTTGCAGAGTCCATCCTCAGGAACCAGAGCCATCTGTTTCATTTCTGTAGTAAGAGGACATTAGATTCTGGTCATGAATTATGCTTGACCTGTCTCGGCTTTAGCCTCATTGTGTTTGAGTGAGGACTGTAACTTGAAAGCATGTTTACTTGTGTTAAAAATCCTGGGTACTGTTGAGTAATGTTTTTAGTGCAGTATCTGCTATTCAGGCACTGCAGTAGCTGCTTTGGACCCTTTAGGAGGAACTGTGATTATCCATGTCTACCATACCAACTAACTTTTGTTAGCAGATGTGACCCTAAAGCAGAGCCAGCAGTGTTTTGTGTCCTGATATGATCACATGTGTAGGTGCTCTTAATAAGCATGATTCTAGCTAAGGGTCTGGAGGGCTTGAGAGAGCCTTCCAAAGAGCGAGGAAGAGTGCAAAGAGTGAGGAGGTGCTTCTGGGGGCAAGGTGTAGGTGCTTCACACCACGGCTCTTTGTGCTTTAACTTGGATCAGAGTACTGCCACGCACTGGCTTGTTTGTGCATTTTAATGCGAATTATGCACGTTTTATTGCTTCATATTAGAGGCTCTTAACCTGTCACCCTTTTAGATGTCATTTGAGTGGCAGAATTCTCCATCATGCATTCAGGTCTCAAAAGATGAAAGCCCACTGCCCCGTCTCAGAAAAACTGCTCCTAAGAGCCACTGTGTTTCAGCCAGGAGACCTTCTTACAACATGTCTTTTATATACAATGATATCTGCTGTGCTAGCGCTGTTAAAAAGGCATCACTACAAGGTCGATCAGAGGGGTTTGATAGTATTTGTGCTGCTGAACAGCTGTAGATACATGTAGTATAGCAGAACAACTACCAAGTTATCAAGTTGCAGCGGTGTGTTGTAGTCAGAAGCTATTAATAGCAAGTTGCAGCAGCCAACAGCAATTGACATATCACTGTTTGTATATATTGGCGTGGCTTATTTCTCTAAAGCTGTTTCTCTTGTTCTTTCTGCATGCTGGGTTTTAAGTACCCTAGGGTAGGAATTTTACAGTAACCAGGCTGATGTAGGCTTTACTACACTTAGATCTTTGGGATGTAACATCTTGTCAGATAACTTGGAGCTGGTGGGAGTGTGTTGTGGAATGCCAGTTTGAAGTGACATTCAAAAACCACAGGTCAGTTCAAGTGAAATCCATATGGGAACTATCTTGTAAGAGCACATTAATGGAACTGCTTCGTGTGGAAGTGCCACCAGAAGAGGCTGTGGAATAAGTAGATAAATAGATGAATAGAGATTTCTTACATATTTAAAGGAACTTGACTATGGATTCACTCAGCTACTAACTGGTATATACCATCTTGTTTTAAAACTTAGGACCTGAGAGCTGGAAGGTGGTGGCTGTGGCTCAAATGGGCTGCAGGAGAAATCTAGGGAACTCCAAGCCAGTAGGACTGATACCTCTACTGGACAAATGAGTAGAAACTCTAACAGACAGACTTAGTGGAGCGCAGGAGTAATGTATTGTATTGAGAATGAGCCCACGTGGTTTTTGATAAGGTAAGTTATGCCTCACAAACCTATTGGAGTTCTCTGTGAGAGTCAACAGGTATATTGGGAAAGGACATCCAATTAATCAGTGCTTGAATTTAAGAAATGTGTTCTGGCAGCATCCGTTATCAAAGTGTGCCAAAGAAGTTGCATGGTTTTTGTAGGGGGAAGGAATGGTTCTCATATGGATAAAGAGCTGGGGATGGAGGATAGGCATATGCTGTTAATTCTCATTACGGAGGGAGATGGAGATCTATGCTTAAGGATATGTTGTTGTTCAACACCAAGAAATAATTAGGAAAGTGGAGTGATCAGTGAGTGGCAGCTCGTTGGCAAGTCCCAACTCTTCAGAGTGGTGAAGAACTGTGGAAGAATCCTGTTTTTTAGTGAGTTGGTGATAAATTCCATGTGGATTAATATCAAGTGATGCACATGGGTGGAAAAAATAGTTAGTGCCTCACATGTAAATGAGACTGTCAATGCTGGATGAATGTTGCTGCCCCCATACAAGATCTGGGTATTGGAATAAATAGATAGGTGAAAACATTGGCTCAGTAATTGGCCAGAAATCTAGATCCAAATGTAAGGATTCTAAGAAAAAAGGTAGGAAACAGCATGGACCACAGGATTAGCAGCACATGTTTGTGCTTTCTTTGTCTTTTCCCTAGGTAGCTGCTGTTGGCATCTGGGAGAGGCAGGATACCAAAGTAGGGGCACCTTTGGTCTGAGCTTGTACAGCTCTTAGACTAATGCAGTGTCCTGGGAATGCCTCCTGTCGTAGGGAGTATGGTGGGGCATAAGGAAGCAGCATTTCCAGGTAGGGGAATGTTCCTTATTTCTGTTGGTTTGGGAGTGAGGTTGTCCTGGCCTGTCCCTCTGCCAAATCAGTTCACAGAGTCATAGAATGGTTTGGGTTGGAAGGCACCTTAAAGCTCATCCGGTTCGAATCCCCTGCCATGGGCAGGGGCACCTTCTGCTAGAGCAAGTTGCTCCAAGCCCTATCCAACCTGGCCTTGAACACTGCAAGGGATGGTTCCACACTGCTGTCTCTTGTATATCAGGAATAATTTGCTTAGATGCTTTGGAATTTGAGTTTTAATATCGATGGACATCACTCTTCTCTTCTTGCTTTTCTTCTCACTCTAAATGTTTTCAGTTCATGAAGCTCGTGATAATAGACAACTTCATCAGCTTCAGGGCAACATCTGCTTCCTCCTTGCCCTTTACCCAAAGGAGTGACAGCATGGCTTGCAATTCAAGGGTGGATCTCTGTGTCCTCTGACACTTGTCATTGAACAGCTTTGGCATTTTCTAGGACGCGTGAGGTGTCCAAGGGAGAGCAGGGGATCTGTGCAGTGATTTGACATTGTTGTGGCCATATCAGGTTAAATAGTTTTCAAAGTTCAATGGCACTATCTGGTTTATGGTGCAGTCACTCATGCTGGGAATGCAGCACTCCACCTTTGCTACCTTGCAGGTGCTAATTATGTTTTAATGAACTATTACCTTTCAGTGCCATTCTTGTGCTTCCTGCCCAGTCTAGTCCAGTTGGTTGCTTGAACTTCCTTTTCCCAACATTTCCAAACTTGCCTGTGACAGTGCACAGGGGTGCTGGCGACTGGCACTGGGGATGATCCTGCATGTGCAATACAAGCTAAATGCCTTTGTGTTTTGACACGTACCCTGTTCTGATGTTGTAGTTAAACAACCTGAGTAAGACTTTATCATGGCTGTGAGTCTGCAGAATAGGTTGTATGGGCTGGTTGCTTGTAAGGCTGCTAAAGATACCTTTGGATGAAAATCCTAATGAAATCGGTTTGAGTCAATAGCATCCTGCATGCTGTCTCTTGGAAAACCTCCAGGAAATGTTTCACTGGATTCTTGTAGCAGAAGAAACGCTGTGCTTCATGCTCCTGTCATGGGTTATGTAGTGCTGCCTCAGCAGATGTGTTAAGGTAGCAGGTGAGTGCCTAAGGGCCACTGTAAATCAACATTTACTGGCATGTTTTTGTGGAGAAAAACTTTATTGCAGTCAGGTCAGAAGGCAACTATAAATAACTCCTGCTACTCTTCAGTTACTGCAATGATGTCTAAATTTGAAACACTTGTATTGTTATTTCTATGCCAAGAGTCATGGAAAACACACATCCAAGTGGTATGAGCTGAGCAAAACCTTCTCTGCTGCGTTTCACACAGATAACAGGAGCGTGCGCCTCAGCTGAGTGTCTGTTGGGCAGATGGGGTAGGCTGGAGCAGTGAGGCTCATTTGCTTGCTCTCCTTCACTCATAGAATCGTAGACTGGTTTGAGTTGGAAGGGACCTTAAAGCTCATCCACTTCCAACCCCTACCACAGGCAGGGACACCTTCCACTAGAGCAGGTTGCTGCAAGCCCCATCCAACCTCGCCTTGGACACTGCCAGGGATGGGGCAACCACAGCTTCTCCCCTCCCTTGTATTTCTTAAATGAAATTGGAGCCTGGTATTTCTCAAACCCTCGTTTCAGACAAGTACAAGAGAGAAACCCCACATAGCTGAATGTGTTGAGTGTGAGCATCACAAAACCATAAAGTAGCTCCATGCTTTAGAAAAGAACATAATGACCAAACAACTTTGCTAAAGACCAGCATGAAGTATTGGCACCTGGCTTGGCATTAGTGCTTGGAATGTGGGATATTCAATGGATTAAGCCACCAAATGTTGCTGGTATCCCAGCGTTAGGGCAGTTGGCCTGAGTCACAGCAAGGTGGCCATGATGTACGTGTTAGTGCAGCATGGGGGGTCTCCATTCCAGCTGGAGGGAAGGTGGCAGCACTCCTGGCAGCACAGATCTGCTGGAGCGTGCAGGGCTCTCCTCTCTGCAGAGGTCCCTGTGGCAGATACCTTCAGAGGGGTGAGACTACAGTGAGAAAAACAAGTAGGGTTTTAACAGCAAAGGAATTGATTAAGTTAAAAGAAACTTCTTGTTCATAAGAAGAAATCAATGGAGACCACGTGCCTGTGTTACCAAGCCAAAACTTGCTTTTTCCTTCCAGCTGCTCTGTAGAGGCAGGTATTGTAGAACACACTTGTACCAGCGCTGCTCAGTCAGGGTGGCAGCATGTTTTCAATGTTTCATAGTTAGAGCATCAAATTGTGCAATAAAGCAGAAATTGGTGCCACACCATGTACCAATACATCATTTTCTGTGATGTTTATGGGTGTACATGGACTTTCAGCCTCCAGGCTGGGAGCAACAGCAACTCCAGCTCTCAGCAGCCTTGCAATGAGTGTCTGCTATTGAGTGTGAAGTGATGGAGCTGCTTAAGTCTGATTTTAAAATCTTCAAGTTATTTGTCTACTTAACTATCATCTCTTTGACTTTAGCTATAAAAGGATATTTTTAATGCCGTGTGCAGGCCAAAGGTGGAAGCTAGCAGGAAATCTTGCAAGGAAGTTTGGAGGAGGCTTAGCTTAAACTCTTTCCTCCTGCTTTTTGTCCTTGTGCCTCTCCTCGCTTTTTAAAATCGACTAGTGTAAATTCCATATTTTCCTTCAAGATAAAAGTGTGCATTATGAATGTTGAAATCTACGAATTCTGGAAGTATTAAATGAGGTGCTTGCAGATATGTGTAAAGTGTACAATTTTTAGCAATTGTATCAGCTTGTGTGTACTGCGTGTGCTGCTCTGCCTCAGTACTATCTGTGCTTGTGTTTGCCAACAACCATCAATGGAGAGTCGAGGGAAGCTGGCAGCAAAATGTGTGGAGGAACAAGTACATTCTGTTTGAATGGACCAGAGGAGGGGAAGCAGGCAGCCGGATACTGGGAATGGGAGTGAAGTGATTGCATTTGGAGTGAAAGGCTTCTGAAGAGAGGAGACAATCTGTTCCTCGTCAGCTTTCTTGGCCTTTCTGCTGCAGGGACTCCTGTGTTAAGGAATGGATATATTTGGCTTTAAGGTTTGAAGACTACTTCCACTGAACCAAATCATCCTTAAAGAAACCTGTGCCAGTCTGGTGTTGGGTTGGTTTTTCCCCAGTAGGTAACTTTGAATAGCCAGGCTGTGGCTACATGGCTGCTTATTTTCACTTGTCCACAAGCTCCATCTCCAGCTGTCCATCTGCTGGGCTGTGCAACTTGGTGCTGAGGATCTCCAGGTTGCTTCCTTTGGCTGTTTCCTCTTCCACCATGTCAGGGCATAACAGAAGTTCTGTGGCTTGTTCATGTATCACAGGCTTATTAAAGCTAATATTAGGAACGGTGATTGCTTTTGGAGGGTGGTTTTCTAACCTGCTCTTTCCTGTTCTTCCGTGATAAAAATGCTTGAATGGATGTGGTGTGAGCAAGAGATGTTCAGTTCCACTTCTGAAGTGTTTGTACTACTGCTGCTACTGGATCACTTAAAAACTATTGTTTTATCTCTGGTTGTAATGAACGTGGTTGCGTGGCCAGGTCAGTGAAGCTGGACAAGAAGATTGCATTCATTTCATGCTAATTGTGGTGCTGATGCTCTCCGTGTGCTCTCTCTGGACACCAAACCAGCCGCTGTATAAATACGTTCCTGTGTGTGGTGAGGGGTTTTTGTATGGCTTTTTTTTTTTGATGCCATTATCATGGCCTTGATGTAATAACTGAAATAGAAGGGAGTGGGAAGTAGTAAAGCTATTACAGAACATGCACATGGAAAAAAGCCTTGACTCAAAATGTTGAATCATTTGCTGCACAACTTTTTTTCCTTTCTCTTTTTTTTACCTCCTGTAACTCTGTGAACAGTTCTGGTTTCTCTCTCTGGTCAGAAATGGTGCTGGGAAGATGCCTGTTGTCACTTCCTAGTGCTGTTTTCGGTTGGTCGCTTGAAAACTAAATGGAGGTGCATCTCCCACACTTTGAAGCACTACTTCAGTTAAGAAGTTGCCTTTTCCCCTCCACCCCTAATGTTTTCTTTCCTCTTTTGTTTCCTCTCCTGCAATGGAAATCCCTTTCGTTCTGCCTCTTCAGCCTCTTGGCTTCTCTGGGTCTCTTCATGTAGCTCTTGGAATCTGCTCCTGTGTTACCATTCAGGAGCTGTATCTGGCTGCAGTTGATCCCAAGCCCACCACTGCAGGCACGTATGGATTTGCCACTTCAAACTCTCACCCTGGGCTTTTTCAGTGCTTGGCTAATTTTATCTCTTGCTCTGTCACCCTTGTATGATAAGAGAGGAAGCTTTGTGCTATTTTGTCCTAATGGCTTCACTCTAGTAAAGCTGAAACACGAAAGAGCAATGGTCTGTTCCTGCAGAACTTTGTTTTTAAGTGGGTTTGATGCTGCACGTGCAAAGTGCTTTTATATGGGGGCTGGGCTCATCGAGTGCAATGCATTGCAACTGGTTGTCAGAATTATTGATGGCAAGATGCTCGTGTTGCTGCTGGCTTCCTTCCAGTTCTGCTAGGATGGCAAAGCATCTTTTGACTTCAGTGTTAGTTCCTCCTCCATGTTGGAAAGCATTTGCAGGAGCTTGCTGCCTGTTGTAGCCCAGGGTGAATATTTGTTTCTCAGAATACCTTTTCTAACTGGACTCCACACTAAATACCATTGCTGGAGCATACAAAAAGGCTAATTGATAACTTCTTTTGGCACCAAAATCTGTCTGATATTCATATATGCTATGTATCTGTCTGTATCATTAATTGATATAGCTGTATCGTTAATATTTGGAACATTGCTACTCTTACTTAGTTTTTCAGGAATTTATGTACTTTTTTTAATGTAGTTCTTCATGTGCGTACATTGGGTCATTTAAAAAGACTTTACAATCAAAACAACTCCCCACACCTTTAATCCTCACATTTTAATTCTCTCTGCATTCCTTGAAACCATGGTAACGGGTGGGATAACCCATCTGCATTGGAGTGGCTGCCGAGTGAAGGAGGAGGCTTGTGGCAGAGACTGATGCTGATATATCACCATCTGTAAACCACAGCAGGCAGGTAGAAGGGCAGTTAGTGTTCTAGAAGGAAGAGTTTGCTATTGCTGCTAGGTATAACAGATCAAACCTTCACTTCAGATTCACGTGTTCCTGTGTAATTCTTCTTAGTTGCTGTTTTCACTCTCCCTCCTGTTTGTAACCTTTAGTCTCTCAACACTTTCAACTTGCAGATTCTCACAGCCTGGACTCCAGTCGCTATTCCATACAAGGAGCAGACCTCCGTTTCTCATCAGAGCTGGAGGAAAAGCTAAAGAAACATAACCTGGATGTACAGTAAGAGTGTCTTCGCTTTCAGGGGGTTTTATGAGGGCTCATGGAAAGTACTCATGAAGCGAGTCAAGTCAGGCTTGGGCATGCAGTAGCTGCATCCAGTGCTCATTATGCCATTTCCATGGTTACCTTTTCCTGAGCCCCTGAAGCAGAAGGAATTGTGCAGACACCTCCTGCAGCCTCATGGAGCCCGTTGGCACTGCTGGGACTGCTCCGGAGCTCCAGGGCTGAAGCAAGGTTGTTCCTTAAGTAGCCTATTCTGCAAACTGCGTTTTTTAACTTCCTGGGAAGATCAGGCATTACAGAGCTATTTGCTCCTTGTTCTTAAAACACTATGAGGAGTGAAGCATGGCGCCTGGTGAATGAGCTCCTCGTGGCTCGTTCTCTTTGGGGTCTGTGATCCTTTCACACGAGTTCAAGCTCTTGTTGCAGAGCAGGAAGCTGTGATTCCTTCTTGTTTTCCCCGTCCCTTAGCCTGGAGGGGATCAGTTCTCAACAGCCATTTTCTTCCTCAGAGCTCACATGAGTGTTCTTGCTCTACTTCATGAATCAACTCTTTTAGAAATCTCTCAAAGAGAGATTAGGCTGAAATTTAGTCAATAGAATCACAAGTTATTGAAGGGGAATCTCTAACTGGTAATACATCCAAATGTCATAAATTGCCTTTTGAAAGAGTTGGTTCAGTTGCGTTTAGTTTCAGCGCTGAGCAATGGGCAGTACCTAGAGCAGCGAGCATGTTCCACCCCATGAGCTGTATGAGTCAAGGTTTCTGGGAGCTCAGCTGCTAAAATGAGGACTAATTCTGTCAGTCTTCAATTATTGCTGAGTTTTATCTTTGTCATTATTTTCTGTTGCCTCCACTTAACCCCCCTGTAGTTCCCTCCACCTTTGACAAGTGATTGCCATGGAGTCCTTTGAGAACTGAACGCCAGAAGCTAACACCTGGGGGTTTATTCTTCAAGCGTTAGGTTTTGGGAAGGGGCAAGATTTAAGTTGTTAGAGTGGATGATGGACATACCTTTCAAATATAAGATATAAAAATAGCAGCTATCTGGCTGGGTGGGAGAGAGCATATGGGCAAGCAGAATGCATCAAATTGCCATTTAAATCTTTACACTTCCATCCTCTGAAATCTTGCCTTGCTTGCCTACATTGCTGCTCCTTGTGGGATTTCTCCTGCTTCTAGTGACTTTTTTTTTCCTGTTCATTCTAGCAATTAAAAGAAAACTCCATAATTCTGAGCAAAACTACTCATGTCGATGTCTATTTTTCTTTCTCTGTGGATGGAGGGGGAAGAGGCAATGTGCAAACTGTAGATCGCATTTTGCTAGATAATAAAGTGGAGCTTATTTTGCAGATACCGAACACATTTGTCTAATTAAAATTCTTCATGGAACTTCTTTCGAGAGCAAACTTTTTCCATTTTTATTCCTAATTTAACTGATCTCTGGGAGAGAGCACATTGTGTATACAGGGAACAGTTCTTCTGCAGAGTGACTTTCAATGTGCGCTTCAGTTCTTGCACACAGCTCCGAGAAGACTTTAGAGAATACACGTTCCTCTGTAGTGTGGCTGATTATGGGGAGATCGTTTCCCAAAGTCTCTATGTTGTAACCCCAGGAGTTCCCTGTGGTTTATTCATTGCCTGATAGGAAACCCAGTTCTAGTCAACCGAAGTGATTTTATTCAGTCTTAACTGTGTAGTTCATAAAAAGGGTAGCTCTTTTGAGAAATTCTGGGGACATAAAATTACTTGGCGTGTAATTCTGTATAGATTTTTCTTGTTCTTTTGCTAGAACGAGTTCTCTTGTGTTTTGTTTCCAAGTTTGCCAACGCTGCTGGTAGCAGAGTGTGTGCTGGTTTACATGACCCCACAGCAGTCTGCAGGTCTCCTGAAGTGGGCAGCCAGCACCTTCCCAGTGGCGATGTTCATCAACTATGAGCAGGTAAACCAAAACTGGCGCTTTTAGACCTAAGTTATTGTCATCAAGAGTGGGAGTTCTGCTCGTGAAATAAGAGTGGGCCATGTCCTTTTGTAGAGAGAGCAGTTTCTGCAGTAATGTGTTTTACCTTGGAGATGGGGAAGCTCACTGTATGCAATATGGAGCTATTCTGAAAGACAATTTCTGGATTATGTTGAGCCAAAGTAGTTGAGACTTAATCCATATGTGGAAAAAACCACAGAATATTGGTTTAACTAAGACAGAGGAAGAAGAAATGGTGCTGAATGTTGGATGTGAGTGTGTAACATTACATAATTGCCTCTCCGTGTTCTTTGGCAAAGGGGAGCAAAAATCACATCAGCATGAACTCAGCTTCTCTCTATGGAAGTAAATGCTGCCTGGGGGAAGTAGGTGGCTCCAGGAATTAGAAACAGGATCTTCCAAGCTGTAAATCACTGCTAGAGAGCTGAACCAAGTTGTCATCAACTTGAAGCAGAGTCAGTTTTCAGTGCCCAAGTCCCAGTGGTAGCATTGTCAGCAATTAAACTTGCTCTCAACTTGTAAACCTCAGGTAGCTGAGGAGATTGTGGCAGTGGGAAGTGAGACCTGGAGTGAGAACATGAAGCTTACTCTAGTTATCCTGTGCATTTTGTGACATGGACAATTCAAGAGTTTAACCAAGTTACTGCTTTTCACTGGGATTACATTCTTTTCGGAAGGGGGAACACTTTTGTCTCCTTCTCTACCTGAGGTGAACATGACCGACCGGTTTGGACAGATCATGATTGAGAACCTACAGAGACGACAGTGTAACCTGGCTGGGGTGGAGGTCTGCAAGTCCTTAGACTCTCAGGTAAAACGGACACAGAGCTTTGTGTGTGTTTGATATCAAACTTAACCTGTCTGCGACTTCTCCCTCCGTGTGTGCACTGTAAGGCTCAGAGCAGTGGCCAAAGCAGGGTTGGTGGAGCAGCTGCTACTGCTGAAATCCTTTCTATCCCTCTTACACGGTTCCGTGTAATCAATGCCATGGTTTCCTGTTATCACTTTATTTGGTAGCTGGACAAGAACTGCAGTAGGTCAGAACACAGCCCCATCTATCCCACTGTCCTCTCTGCACAGAGGTTAACAGCGCATGCTTAGAAAAGAGCGTAAGAGCTCTTCAAAGAACAGGTCAGGCAGACGGCATAGAAAATCCTTAGGGGGAAAGCTGTTCTCTGGCATTTTTCCTTGAGTTGTCTGAAAACTGTACTGCTTGTTTACTTCACAGAGGGAGCGATTGCTGCTAAATGGCTGGGAAACTGCACATGCCATTGATATGATGAAAGTGTACAGCTTTTTGCCACAGGCCGATGTCAAAAGGTATTACTGATAGCTTGCTTGCAGCCAAAAGTCATCTTCTGATGCCATTTCCAAGGTAGTTTCACATCGATATGTAGTACGGGATCCCCTACTATAACAGAGTGGAGGCTGAGTGCAGATGCTGAGTACACAGAACATGTCTGAGTGGAGCTCTGCAGAGCCTGAAGGCTAGTGCCTGGAGCAGCATTAATGATCCGGAGGGTTATTGCTGCCAGGAGTAGACTGGCAGTGCTCATGATTTATTTGGGTATGATCTAAAGCATCTTATGACAGCCGTCTGCAGCTATGATGCACAGAAATGCTGTGTTGAGTTTCTAGAGTACCTAAGGTGGTTCTTGTGGATATCCAGCCTCCACAACACTAGATGCGTGGAGTGGAGTCCTGAAATACACTCGGAACAGGCAGCCACTTTTCATGTCCCCAGGGGACACGAATCCAGGTCTTTGCTCCAGGCCTGGGTGAGACTACTTATCTGTTTGCATTTTTACTACGAGTGGAAAATGGCCAGGCCTGATCTTCCCTCCCTTCTTTCTTGGCAGCATATTTAGGTAACGAGCCAAGGCAGGGCAGTAATGTAGAGCTGTGACCTGGTTTACTGTGCAGGCAGAGAGGGAGAGGGAGGAGAAGTGTGCCCAACAGCATGGTGTGATTATTTCTTGACAGATGGATGCATCTTCCATTCATATCATCTTCATGAGCTAGGCTGGTGGGTCTGCAGACAGAGCTTAGTACACAGAGGGGATAAGCAAAGGCTGTTGTAACAGTAATCTCCATGGATTTTACTAAGTTCTTTTGCATTAAAGAAAAGCTAAGAAGGGGGAAACTGGTTTTAGTGAGTGACTTCTGAGGTATAGAATGTGGGGTGTGAATTACTCAGAGTCATTCATTAACTATAGCTGGAATTAGTCAAACCAGTTACCTTGGTCAGAAGAAGTGTTCACATATGGGGATTTCTCAAAAGCATGGAACTGAACAGGTGAGACTGGAAGTCATAGGTTGTTTAAATGGGAACACTCACTGTGTGACTGCACCATATGGCACTTGTGGAGAGGCATAACTTGTGCTGTTTTCTTGCAGCATTTTTGTCTACCTTAGATCTGTTCAGCTCCTTCCTCTTGTTCCAGATGCCAAGAGATAGGTTATGTAAACTCTGTCCCTGGGTATTAGTGAGGCAAATAATGCTTTCTGCTTATGGAAGTCTTCACAAAAGTGGTCTTGTGCAGCATCTGCACATCCGTGAGGAACTTTTGCCCCACTTTAGATCCCCAGTAGCAGCCCTTCCAAGTATTTAGCATGGAAATTAAGCGCTCTGGTATTCAAGTAGAGAGAAAGAGAGGAATGTGCCAGGTTAAACTTTTTAAAGCAAGCACAGCTTGGGAGAAGTTCTCCCATTTGTTTGGTGGAAGACATTCAAAGATCTTGCTTTAAGAAGCCTAAGCAGGAGCCATTTTAGGAAAACAAATCCTCAGATCTTGTATATGCCATTTGGTTTGTGCTTCATCATGAGCTCATGTGGGAGAGTTGTTAGAACGGCACTGGTGTACCCATCACTCTTCCAAGACATAATATGGACTTGTTATTGTCTGGAGAAAATGCCATCTTCAACTGTTCACTGTAATCCTTTGGTAAAGATAAATCTCCTTCCATTAAGATGTACTAGTGTGTCTGCTTACATCCAGCAAGACCAGGTACATGCAGTGAAAGGGGGTTAGAAGGCAAGTACTGGGGTTTGTGAGAAGTTATATGTATTAGTCCCCAGACATGAATTTCCAGGGCTGAGAAGTTGGAAGCATCTTGTGGGTCACTTGTTTCATTCATTGACAACAAAGGCAAGGAGTAGTGGTATCTTCATTATGGACAAATACCTGCATTAATTTACTAGAAGGGTAACTGCCTTATTTACCATAGTTTTCACATGAAAGAATACATTAAAAACTGTACCGAGGCTCCAGCTGGAATCACAACTTGTGTTTTATTCCTACAGGATAGAAGGACTTGAATTCCTAGATGAAAAGGAGCTGTTTGAACAACTAATGCAGCACTACTGCATCTGCTGGGCTTCAAAGGACAGCAGTAACCTGGGTAATGTTCTCCAGCGCCTAGGAGGTGACCCTTCACATTGAGATCTGATCTGGGAAGGCTGGGACTATGCACACCAGATACGTGACAGAGGTGCCCCATCACAAGAATGGGGTCTGCTGCTCTGTCACTGGGGCTGTGAACACCTCCCAAGGGGTGTCTTGTGGCTGTTTCTCCCCAGCCTTTTGAGGGTTTGTATAGGGCATCTGAGTTGCCCAACAGGAAGCCCATGCAGTAGAGGGGAGTTAGAATCCTTACAGTGAAAGATGCCGTATGGGTTACCATAAATAACTGCCTGCTTTATACTATCAGTGCTAATTGAGAGATTTACAAATCCCAGGCATGTAAAGCACCATATGGGCACACAGTATATGAAATCATGGTGTCCTGACAACATAAAAATAAATCTGCATTTCTTAGCCCAGTCTTCTTGTGCACTGCCCCATTTACATCCACTTGAGACTTGGGTTTTCTGTACTCCTTTCTCCTGGGGGAGGAGATTCCCTCAAGATTATGGTTCAGGGGAAGGATGGGTGTCTCCAGCCATTCTTTGTCCAAATAAGAAAGACAGCTCTGTTGCAGGCTCAGTCTTAGCTCTGTTTCTGTCTGCAAATGCAGGGATTTAATCTTTCTAGAAAACTTCTCTGCCCACCATTTTATCCCTTCCTCTTCTCCTTCGCTGCCCTTCCCCTGCTCCTGACAAAGCAATATTCGGGAACAAATTCTATTGTCTGCTCCTGAGCAAATGGAATAGATGTAATTGGCTGAAGCTGTGCAGCCAGACTGAGCAGCAAAGCATCTGATACAGCTGGTAAAACTAGATCTTCAATACCCTGCTGTAATAGAGATGTGAGCTTGTGGTCTGCCTGCCTGAATCCACAGCTTTGATAGCGTTGAGCTGCAGAAATGCGGTTTCATTGGATTTCTTACAGCTAAAAGGCAATGCCTGTAATACAGAACTAGAGGAGCTAAGGCCAGAATGTTCCCCGGCTCATAGCAGCCAGTATTTCTGGGTACTCCAGCATTATCCTTTGCTGTGATTAGAGGAATGCTTAGGACAATTTGGGGTATTGAGGTTGTGTTACAGTGTGCCTTAGAAGTCAGAAAGACAGATCTCAAATGAGATAATCAAATGTCTAATGCATGGCTGTGCCCTAATCTAAAGCAGCTTTCCTTTATCCAGTGTGAATTCACTGCCCTCTTTAATGGTACTTTCCCCAGCTTTCTCTTTTTAAATGTCATGGGCAGACACTGTGTTGTTCCTTCTGTCACGAAGAGCTTCAGCACTCCTTCAGATTGGTTTGTTCACATTAATTGCTGCATCACAATCAGAAAAGGGCTAAAAAAGTACAGCTCAACCTGTTTCCTCCCCTCCCACCAATTCCTTCATGTTTAAGTTGAAAAAACCCCCAGAAATTCTCAAAGCAGCCTTCTTCCCGTGTCTCACTGTCCTAATAGTAGTGAAGTACCTGTCGGGTAAGATTAAACACTCGTTTCTCCACACCCCCTTCTCAAACAGGTCTTGCAGACATCGCGTTCTGATGGGCTCGCTGGAGGGAAGCTGAGCCCAGAAGCCACAGTGACTGCCTTCTGCTGCAGACAAGATGACAGAAATGATGGGACTTTGCATGTGCCAGCTTCCATTTGCCGTCTGTGCAAGCAGTGCCGGTGCAGGCGATGGGTGCTGCAGGTGTCACTGCCCTGTTGGCTTTTGGGAGTTCTAATGGATTGTTGGCACCCGTTGTCAGCAACCGTTACCAGGCAAGACTTTCCCCCAGTTCCCGGATACACAATGATGGACTTCCATAAGATATCAGTAATTCCTGTTTCAAAGTTTGCCTTCCTTAGTTTAAAACTGGAAGTGAAGTGTTCCTGGATGATACCATTTTCCTCTTTTTGTCTTCTTGTGGATGTGTAAAATGTGTTTGTGACAGGAGGCTGGAAAACCCACGCTGATGAGCTGCGTTATTGGGTATCTCTGCACTGTGCATGGCTGATCATGAAGGTTAAATCCTGTTCATTTTCATTCTGTTGAGGTTTAATTGTTATGAAGTGCCACCATGTCAGCTTTCTCCAGGCTTTACTGATGCTGCAGGGCTCTCACTGTCCTGGGTGTGTTCTTGTAGTTCTTCCTTCTGAAAGAAGAAGGGGAGGTATGGGTCTTGATCAGTGATGTACAAGAAGCTGGATGATGTGAAAGTAGGCTTTATTTAACTGGCAAGGGCTTAGCTTGGCAGTTCACACTGGCCTGGTGAAGGTAAGAAAGAGATGACTCTAAAATTGCACTGCTTCTGGTAGTATCTTTACACCAGTTTCTCATTCTTTCTTTTCCCTTAAAAGAAACTAAACAAAATCCCCACAGCAGTGAAAGACCTTTCCCTATTGTTTGAAATGGAATCTTGCAACCTTCCTATGAGAAAAACAATAAATGTTTAGTATTTATAATTTGCCCGGTGTCTTACTCATTAGAAATTACTTATTTGTATCTGGTTTTGTGAGTACGTTTTCCTTCTTTCACCAAAAGCCTTGCCAAAAAGCGTGTCTTTTTAAAGCAGTTGCAAGCATAAGCAACCATTTTCATGCTGTGTGTGACTTTCTGTGGTATGGGAATACCTGGCTTTGGAAATAGTGGACGTGAGCTCAGGCTGGAGATGTGGGAAGGGGATTATTGAGATACCAGGGAAGGTAATGAGTTCTCAGAAGTGACAGTGATAATTGCAGAGGAACAGAAGCAGTAAAAGGAAACAGCCTTCCCTGCACTGCCCTCCTCTCCATCACCGAGTTTAGTCACTGGCAGCTACAGGCCTCCTGCTGTCGCCTTTGTGTCAGGCTGGTTTCGTGAATGCTAAGACTCAGAATACAGTATTTGTTTATGTTCTGCTCGGTCTTTGCAGAGTGTTCACACAAGCTCTGTGCCCCCAAAGGGAAGGGATGGACTGTGCAGTTATGAAAGGAGCTTATAACCTTTGCTTCCCAGATAACAATATCAATGGTATGCTGATGCCTGCATGTTTGAGATGTTTGGGCTTATCTGCACCCCTCTTCCATGAAGAGGTGTGTGCAGGCTGTGCCTGCGGTAGTATTGAGCCTTCCTCTGTGCCGATGCAGGAGAGCAGGAGGACGTGGCTCATTTTTGCACCTTACCATCCAAGTGCCTTCTTGAGCACAGCATCTGTAACCAGGGACTGCAGGGTTTTCCTCTGGGTGGTTTCCGACGCGGTTGCCTGCTCCCTGCACTGGGAGCAGACAGGTTCTTGGAAGCGGGGGCAGTTACCCTGCTGCATTCAGTGGCCCGCAGCCTCTGGGTTTGCCTCCTGGTTTCACACTGTGGTTACATAAAACACAAGAGTGTTTGGATATTCCTCATTCCCGCTGTGCAGCTGCTCTGCCTTGCTGCCTTTGATATTCTGCTCCTTGATCTTTGTCCACAAACAGCTCCGATCCAACTTGCTGGCATTGGCGTCACTTCTCTTGGGTGCTGCAGGAGCACCTGTGGGACATGATGTCCTGAGAAACCTCTTGATTTCAATTAGCATGCAGAAGCTATCTGAAATAGCTGAGTCAAAGGTGCTTAAATATGAAGCTGAGAGAAACAAGGCAATGTGTAATGTCAGAGATGTGCTCATAGCCAAGTTTGACATGTTACTTGACAGTTAATCTCTCTGTTAGTGAGAACAAGGGATTAAAGAAACTGGAAACCCACCAACAAACCAGAAGCCCTGTAACACCCTCTGCACTGCAGGAGTCTAGTGCAGTGACTAATGCTTGTTCTGTGGCAACAAGACTATCCTGCTGATTCCTTTCAAGTGAGATGAATACATTTTATTTAGTAGTGTGAAAGCCCATCTCTACTATCAATTTAATTTTGGCAAAACCCCTCTTGGGGCTCTTTATGAGGGGGAGCTGTGGTCTTACCTGCTCGGGAACAAATCTGTTCCCTTTGAACCAGCGGACATCTGAGATGCAACCGCTGAGCTGTTGAATTTGTCATATCAATGGGCCTTGAATGTGGCTCACTACAGGAGATGGTCCTGTGCTCCATCAGTCGTCTTTGTAGTCATCTCTGTCATAGCTTAATCCCGTCTGTGTTGGGAAATGATGTCTCTGCCAGCATGAGGCAGATGCTGCTGGAATTGCTGCTCATCAATTTCTATTTTAGGTCCCTGTATAATTTGTTCGTCTGAGGGAAGCACTGAAGGATGTGGCACAGGAGCAGAGCCCAGGCTGTGGGATGGAAGGCACGATGGTGCCCTGTTTGCGCTTCCTCTAGATGAGTCTGTCTTGCATCCGTTCAGCTAAATGGGTGAGCATTCAGCTGGGAGAAGGGAACCATTCCTGGAAGAGCTCTTCAAGAGACTGGTTGGCAGCAGTGGTGGAGGAAGTAGGTTACCTTGTGCTTCAGGGTTGCACCAGGATGAAAGGGGTTTGTGATCCCTGGCAGCCCGCGTGGGCAGTCTGGTTCCTGTGATTACACTGGAATCAATCTTCTGCCTCAATTCAGGGAGCGTTTGGGTTTGAGAGTGCCTGGTGCTGCTGAACACCGCTGCTTGGCTGCAAAGTAAAAGGCTGAGAGAGGTTTTCTAGGCAGGAGAGATGGCCTTTACCTGCTGCTTGCTGTGCTTTGCATGACTCCGCTTGTCAGCAGTGGCTCCATCAAGCTGCATGGCCAATCTGCCTCTCCTCTGTTCCCAGCCCAAGCTTTTGCCTGGGATATTGGTACTGACAGTGCAGTAGAATTCATCACTGGAAATCCTTTGTTTAAAGGGGGAAAAGAAAATCATTTGAGCTTGAATGAACTGTAAGATGAGAGGCACTGTTCCAGCTATGGAGCTTGAGCATTCCTGCTGCCCCTCTGGCAGCTTCCTCTGATGCTCCAAGGGTTTACCCTGGCCCTGCCTCCTGGTACCTGTCAGTAAGGGCACAGCACTGTCCGTTTTGCTACTGGTATATCCCATATTGGCCTTGCATCAAGCTCTGGTCTCTGTGTCGCAGCCATACCTGTGCCATTCTGCTGCAGATCATTTGAAAGTACTTGAACAAGTTTCCTCTTTCGCACTGAATATAGTTTCTATGTCTGTAAATATAATAACAGCAGGAGATTTGATGTCATCAATGGAAAAAGTTCTCCTTCAAGTCTCCTGCAGCACAGAGCCTGTGCTGTTCCTCGCTGTGTTGCTAGTGAGTTGTGGAACACCTGAAAAGTTCTATCTCCCCCTGTCCTCCTGCTCCATGTGACTGCAGGGTGAGCAGTCAGCCTGTCCCTCCTGTGTGCTGTGCATTTGGAGAGCATGGTGAGGGTGACAGCCAAGACCTGCATGGGGCTTGGGAAGGGGGTGGAGCTGGTGACCAGGAAGGAAGGTCAACCAGGAAAGGTGGGTAGCATGGGGGAGTTGTGTCTGCTCATGCTTGCTGCCGTTGAAGGAAGATGCCGTTAGTCCTCTGCTTCTCCCCATGCCTGCAGTTGTGAAGCATCTGCAGGATGAGGATGCCCAGTTGCCATGGCAAAGGGAGGGAGCTGAGCGTGGTCCTTGCCTGCCATTGAGCTGCTGTCACAAACTGTTCTGTCAGGTACAAGAACATCCTCTGATCTGCTCCATGCTGAGCCCTGCGTGTTGGTCCTCACTCCATCCAAGCTTCAACCACAGTTCGGATGATTACACTTCATTGTGTCTGTGTTCCATCCGCATTACCTGTGTCTGAGCATTGCCTGTTCAAAAGGTGGCTAAAACCAGTCCCCTTCTAGAAAATTCAATCATTTAGTTCCTTACAGGGATTATCTGACTGAAAAGCAGCTGCTGGTTTAGCACACACCATTTCAAGCTTCTCTGCAGCATTACCAGTTCCTCGTTTCATACTTACAAGGGTTTTGAGGTCTCTGTGCTGCTGGGGCAAAGGGAAATGTGGCAGTTGAGGCCGGAAACGTTCCATTGTTGTCAGCCTTATGGGATAGTCACAGGGAGCCAAGTGCTGGGTGACTAGGAAGATGTGCACGTGTGCGAGCTGCCTGGGACTGGGGGCATCCCTCCTTTTGAGAGCTTGCTGGGGTTCAACGTTAAATGCCAAAATGAAGGTCTGAGTGTGGCTTCATCCTGTATTTTCCCTTCTCAGTCCCCAGAACTGCCCTGAATCTGTCCCTGTTTTCCAGCAGACAATGGTAAGTGTATGGAGAACCCTTGGAAATTTCCATCCGTGCTGGAGCAGGATGGTAGCGATGGGAGTTGAAGTCATTATGCAAGATAGGCTCTATAAGGGGGCAGAGGTCAGCTCACCTGTGTTACTGCTAGGAGCTGCAAATACTTCTGCAGGCTCTCATTCACCAACAGTTGTGTAATCATTTGGGCTCTGGAGCTCCAAGATAAACACTGGAAAGATAAGGCAGTGTCAAATGAGTTGCCTTTGCTTTTATGGCTTATTAAAAGAGCTGACCACAGGTGCTGAGGTCTCTCCTCGAAGCAACCCCATTGTGCAGCACTGAAATCCTTTATGATTACTTGTATAGACACCAATGGGACCTCTGTCCTATGAGATGTACCTGCACTGGGTCAACAGAGAGTCCACATGTGCTCCAGTCCTGCGCTTCAGCGTTGATAGATGTTAATGGCGCCTGAATATGCTCTTCAGTGTCTGAGTGCTTTTTGAGTTTGGGTGCTATGGTTCCTATGGAAAAGCAACTGAAACGCTGCAGATCTGCAGGGTGAAGCAAGGAGAAGCAGAATGAATGTGTGGGGAGTGGGTGTTGGATAGAACAGGGGTGTTGTGGCTTCCCCACCCGGGAGATGGACATGGGAGCTGTTCTCTGCCATTCCTAAAAAGGGTTTCTAGTGCTGCTGCTTGTTTTGTGCCACCGTTTCCTTTCCCAATTGACACAGTTGCTGTTGTCACTCATTTAACGAATCGGTGCAAGCACAAACAAGGACAAAAATAAGTGTCTGCTAATATGAGCAGATTTATCCCTGCTCATCCCCACGCCTTTTCCCCCAGCGGAGTTTCTCTGCAGCTCACTGAGCAAACCTTAGTGCCAAGTATTTAATCTTATCCAGGAGGGGCAAAGGGTGCTGAGCGCACGGTTGTTTGCTTTGCATGCTAGTGGTGCCTCTCAACCAGAGGTGGGTGCTGGAGCAGCCCCTTCTAGGGGTCCACAGGAGGAAGATGGGGCTTAAAATGGGTCTGTAGCAGTCAAGCATGGAAAGCGTGTTGTGCTTGAGAGTTGTAGGGTGGGAAGGTTGGGCTGGTTCAGCCTGGAGAAGAGAAGGCTCCTGAAGGGGAGACCATAGAGCAGCTCCAGTGCCTAAAGGGGCTGCAGGAAACCTGGAGAGGGGCTTTGGACAAGGGATGTAGGGACAGGACAAGGAGAATGGCTTTAACCTGCCAGAGGGGAGACTGAGATGAGCTCTGAGGCAGAAGCTCTTCCCTGTGAGGGTGCTGAGGCGCTGGCACAGGGTGCCCAGAGAAGCTGTGGCTGCCCCATCCCTGGCAGTGTTCAAGGCCAGGTTGGACGCAGGGGCTTGGAGCAAGCTGCTCTATGGAAGGTGTCCCTGCCCTGTGCTTGGTTAGGAATAATGAATTCCTTTGTTGTCTGAACACGGATCATTTCCTATGGAAGGCTTGGCCAAGCATCCCTGCTCCCCAGACAATGATGGTAAATGTTTAAAAGCCAAGGACATGGGGTTAATCCTCACTTTTGGCTTGTGACCTTCTGAAGCTGTTGCTCTGCTTGGGGTCACCATGAGCAACCTGAACAGCCATGGTCCAGGCACAGTGGCATTGCCATCAGCTGCATTCATCACTATGGACATGGCATCAGGATCTGGAAGCAGCTGTTTTCCTGCTGTTGCCCTGGCCAAGGAGGGGCAGAGCCATGGGCTGGCTCCCAGGGCATGTCCCGATGCCCAGTGCTGCTACCTGGTGACATGGGGCAGCTCAGTCCCCTCATGGTGCCCTGACACGGTGCCAGCATCACTCCTACAGCACTTTGAGAGCTGCAGGTGAGAAACACCGGATGAAACCTAGGAATGTGTTACATTAATCTCTCATAATAAATGCCCTGGCAAAGAAATGAAATCTGGATTCCTTTTGCCTGAATTAAAATCCCTCCCAATGGAACACTCGCTTGGCTGTGCTGTGGGACATAGTGATGGATGGATTCAATGGACCTGTCGGAAACCGGCTCCAGCTGACATTGAATCAGGTATTTTCCTGTTCCATAGGTCCATGCAGGGGGTTCAAAGAGGAGCCCCAAAAACCCACCGACATTCCTGTGATTTCCATAACCTTTTGTCTATAGGAAGCAAGCTCTCAGGAGGAGAATGAGCTGACAGGGGCTCATTCAGAGGTGCCTGGATCCCCCTAGCTCCAGCCTGGTGTTAGCCCATTGTGTGGCCGGCAACAGGCTTCCCTGGGACAGGCAAGTGGAAATTTCCTTCCAGTCCCCAGTGTCCTTTGAAAACACCATAAACCACCCGTGCTGTTCTTTACCCTTGCTTATGAGAGGGGAAAAACCATCTATAAACCCAATCCTTAATTACCCATCACAAACACCAGTCACTGCAGGTGATTGCTCAAGGTGAAGAGCCCCATGGCTCATCCCCTGTGGGATGAGCTGTATCCTCTGCACCACAGAGACTGTGTGTTTGTATCACCGTGCCCATTGCCTGTGGTGGTGATTCCCAGCTCCACGGCCTCTGCTGTGGCTTGAATCTGGCTTTCAGGGCAGTGCAGTGGGGCTTTGGGAGGTTTGAAGTGTTTGATCAACATCAAAGGTGCTGATGGGCCATGGAATCATGGAATGGTTTGGGTTGAAGGGACCTTAAAGCTCATCCAGTTCCAACCCTGCCACAGGCAGGGACACCTTCCATAGAGCAGCTTGCTCCAAGCCCCTGTGTCCAACCTGGCCTTGAGCACTGCCAGCACCCAGATCCCTTGGCACCCTCACCAGCAATCTATTGAGAGCAACAGGGATACAGGCACTGGGGGAGCTATGGCAGGGCCTGGGCTGAGGTTTAGGGCAACCAGCTCTGTCTGTGGTTCAGGCTGCTCCGGTGACTTGAAGTAAATCAGTCACTTCACCTGCTCTCTGTGGTCTGTAGAAGGGGTTTGGTGGTGGGTCAGTATGGGAGTGATTTGTCACAGGAGTGGGATTTCCCTCCCCAGAGCTACATCAGCCGTTTCTCAGGGTGCTGCTGGATCCCTGCATGTCCCCATGGCATGTGCTGCCTCTTGGCATGGTAAAAGCCACCTGGAGAAGGCAGCCAGCAGGGCTTCACACAGGTCCCCCTGCTATGGACATCAATGGGAACAGAACCACCTCCCAAGGCTTGGCAATGAGAAAATGCCCACAGGGAAAAAAAATAGATCCAAAACCTTGAAGCCAGGAGTTTTTATCAGGGCGGTGATAAAGAGCTTTATATTCCTGGGGCTGGGCTATCGCCTTTTATTGCCCTTTTTTTTTCCCTTTCCCTTTAAGCAATGCAAATCCAATCCATTTTTAGAGCCTCCCATCCACTACCTATTCATACAGGTCAAGGAGAGCCTGCCAGCCTTGGAGTGGGACAAGTGCTCCTCATCCCTGCACCAGGACCCATTGGAGACCTGAGCCTGCAGCTCCGGTCCCTCAAGCCTCTGCTCTGCAGCATCTCCTCACTGTGTCCTCAGGGCCGGCTGCCCCCAGAGCTCTCCCTGCTCCATCCCATGGCTGCAGCTGAGTGCAGTCACCACCCGGTGAAGCTGGTGATGGACATGGACACCAAGGTCAAGCCCCCGCAGCCGCACTGGTATGAGCGCTGGGTCCAGCCCTGCGTGGCTGAGCTGCTGGGCACCGCGCTCTTCGTCTGCATCGGCTGCCTCTCATCGGTGGAGGATGCTGCGGGCACCGGGAGGCTGCAGCCGGCCCTGGCGCACGGGCTGGCCCTGGGGCTCGCCATCGCTGTCCTGGGAGACATCAGGTAAGAGCGGGCTGCTACCTGGGGCTGCACGGTCCTTGCTGGTGGACAGAGATGCTCGTGTTTCCCCACTGCCCGTAGGGTCCTCCCTGCTCATATACTGGTGGCTGCAGCAGCGCTGCGCTGCCATCGAACCTCTCTGTTACTGGGTAGCTTCTTACACGTGCCAGAAGCAGCCCAGCAGCACCCTGAGGAATGGCAGGGGAGGGCAAACCCACTCCTTGTGATGAATCATGGGGTATGGTTGCTGGTAACACCTCGGGTCTGGGGGAGTTTGTTTGGCTTGTGATTGCCACGCTTTATTTTTAGCCCCTTTTAATAGAAATGGTCAAAGCTGAAGCATTCCTTTGGAAAGCTGAGAAATTTCCTTTTAAAAGGATGTCAGAGCAAAACGTTTTGACCTGAGCAGTCCATTCCCCTGTGTATTTGAGGTGGAAAATCTGGATTCCATTTACAAGTGGCTTCAATACCTCAGAAGCAATGTTTAAATGAACCTGCTGGTTGAACAATGTGCTGTTTGATGCTAAGATGTAGATTTACCCTCAAGGAAGAAGCTGGAACAGTCCCTGTGGAGTTTCATTCCCTTCCCCTTGACTGGCTCGTGGATGGGGCAGTGGTAGATGCTCTGGCCAGGGGTTTATCTGCAGCCAGGTCCTCCTCCACCCATCCCTGGGGTGTTTGCAGCCAGAGCCCTGTCCAGCAGAGACGTTTCCAGCCTAAGCAACCCCCGTTCTTGCTCTCGTATGATGGGTCTTTAATTACAGCTGAAGAATAAGATGTGATTATAGTTCCTAGACACTCTGAGTCATCGGCTGCACCAGCAATTATTATTAGGGCTGATTGGTTATGAAACTTGTTCATTAAAGTGTGTCTCATGATAATCTCTTTTAATTAGAAGGTATCTGAGCTTGTCTTGCATGTGGTCTTCAAGATGAATGGCTTAGGGCTGGTAAAGAGGCGAGGTCCAGCCCTTCCCAGGGCCGTGGTGGGCAGGGATGCAGAGGGATCCATGTGCCTTCACCCTGGCATGGAGCAGGGGCGGATAAACCCTGACAGCCCCAGCGGATTCCAGCAGTGCTGGGGTGGCCTCAGCCCTCCCGACAGCTCCCTGGGGATGTGTGTGCTGCCAGGCCAGGTACCAGCTCCATCCGTGCCTCCTCTCCTGCAGCAGCAGCAGGGATGGCTGCTCCCTGTGTAACAGGGCATGACTCTGATCCCTGTGCCTGTGCCCCTGGAGGAGCCGCTCCAGAGTGCGCTGATGGCCGGGTGGTGCTGCTGCCACAAGCAAGGCTTTTGCTGGAGGAGACGTAGTGGGGCCTTGGGCAGGGTGCGGGTGCCCTCTGCACCCTGCAGCGCAGGAAGAGACCCCTTCTCCCTGCACCAACCCACACCAGGGCAGCTCAGCCCCTGCCAGCGCTGCAGGAGGGGTTGGATATCCAAAGGAAAGATGCACTCTGCTTTGAAGCAGTAGCTGCAGAGGCAGGAAGTGTCCGGATTCTGCTCTTCTGCTGCCCACAGCATCTTCCCATGGGAAGGGCTGAAGACTCCTTTGGGCTTCCAGCCCATGGTGAGCACAGTGCTCAACCCCAGGGGTAAAACCTCATGATGCTCCTCTCTTCTTCACAGCGGAGGCCACTTGAACCCCGCCGTGTCCTTGGGCATGTGGCTGGTCGGTGGGTTGAACATTACAATGCTCATCCCTTACTGGGTCTCTCAGCTCTGTGGAGCAACCATAGGAGCCGGCCTGGCAAAGGTATGGATGTTTTGGGGTCCAGGGCCACCCCCAGGGGCTCCAGCAGCAGTGTGTGTGTGATGGGGAGGGTAAGGGGGACCCAGTGCTCGGCTCTGAGGGTAATTACAGGCTGATTGCTCACGGGGTGACACGCTCGGAGGCTGCTGTGTGGGCTCAGGGCTTGTCTGGTGCTCGGGTGTCTGGTTCCTCCTCCAGCTCTTTCACAGTCTGGCTGCAGGGCTCAGACAAGTCGCCCCCGCTGCGGTTTGGGGCTGGCAGTGCCGTGCAGATGTGGGGGGCACATCTGGGGTGTTTGCTGCTCACCGGCAGCTGCTCTCCAGAGGTTTCTGTCGGCACTGATTGCACATGGAGCGGTGCCTCTGCAGCTCCAGCCGCTTTCACACGCAGGGTTTGCCTGCGCACTGGGGTTAGTTTGAACTTGGTGCTGCCCATTCCCTGCATCCAGGCATCCCGTGCCCAGCCGCACGGTGCCTCAGTGGCTGGGTGAGGCAGAGCGGAGCTGGCTCATTATCATTATCTGTTGATGCTAAGAGCCTTCACTAATGAGTTTACATTCGCTCAGGGCTGGCTTTCCAGAGCAAGGTAATGAGATCAGCTCCTCTTTAACCTGATGCTACCCACGCTGCCCTGGCAGTGAGTACGTGTGCCCTCTAAAGCCCCCAGTGTGGAGCATGGAGGCACAACCAGGGTGTCCCCACACAGGCTGTGGCAGCGAGTGAGCGGTACAGGAACGCCAGCGGAGGAGCCTTCACCATCATCACAGCTGATGATCAGGTCCCCTCCGTCCTCGCGGGTGAGATCATCCTGACCTCCTTCCTCGTCCTCGTGGTCTGCATGGGCGCTGCCAATGGGAAGACCAAGACCCCGCTGGCGCCTTTCTGCATCGGCTTCTCAGTCACGGTCAACATCTTGGCAGGGTAAGCCCATGAGTCCTGTCTCCATGCACATTCCCACCTGGCAGCTGGTGCTGCCTGCTCCTGCAACTGCTGTCACCAGTCTGGGTGCCCTGAGCAGGGGTCAGGATGGGACCATCAGCTGCAGGGGTGGAGCTGGTGCTCAGAGCATCCTGCAGTGCCAGGGGCAGCTCGTAGCACGCAGCGTCATGGTTCCCTGCTCCATCCCGGCTGCTGCATCCTGCATCAGGGAGGCGAGTGCATGTGGATGGGATGGGATGTGCCCCCTTGCAGCACAGCACAGGGCCTGCTGCAAGGGAAACTGAGGAAAGTCGGGGAGGCTGCCAATGACCCACGGGCCCCTCTGGTGCGCTGGGGAGAGCTGCTGCAGCGGAGCTAGAGCAGCCTTTGCATGGCCCTGCGATGGGGTGATAGCACCCAAGGGCAGTGTTTGCCCGAGGGAGCCCTGAGCAGGCAGGAGCGGGTTCATTCGCCCCCGCTCGGGGTAACCGGGCTCTGGTGCCGCTGCGGTGGGCGCCGTGCGCGCCGCTCTGCATGTTAATGCGCTGTTTAGTTACGGCAGTGCCCCCCCTAGCGGGATCCGGGGCTGCTGTTTCACCGCTGCGCACCCCCCCGTGCAAATATTTACCCATCTCAGCTTCCTTTCATCTCTGAACGCTGCTGCTCCTCCTGCCCCGCTCCAACGCGTGGTCCGGAGCATCCCTGCTTTACAGCCCAGCTCCTCCTTAGCCCCAGAATAGACTCAGCTCTTGTGCTTCCACCCAACCCTGGGGTTTCCCCTATAGCTGGTGAACCCCTTGAGCACAGGGAGTGCCTGGTGGTGAGAAGCTGTCGGGGTTGGGATGGTCCCTGTGCTGCAGCTCCTTAGGCTGCCATTGGAGCACCAAGCATCCATGCATGGATGGGGCCGAGGTGGTCCAGGGAGCTGCTGCCCAGCCTGAGCATCACCCGGTGAAGGGCCCGGTGCTGATCCCATGACCCACAAGGACTGATGTGGCTGATTCATTTCTCTTCCAGAGGTGCTGTGTCCGGAGCATGCATGAACCCTGCCAGAGCCTTCGGGCCAGCTCTGGTGGCCAACTACTGGGACTATCACTGGGTTTACTGGGTAGGGCCCATGGTTGCTGCCCTCCTCGTCAGCACACTGGTGAGGTAGGTGATGCTGCAGTGGGAAAGAGAGAGGAGCTGTGTGGGATGAGCCCCCCTATGTCAACATGTGTCCCTTGTCCCCCCCCAAGGGCTCTGCCCTGCACCCAGCAAGCAACCCCTTTTCCATGGAGATATCCAAGGGCTGGAGACTCCTTTCCCCTCTCCTTCCCATGAGGACAGGGCAACATCAACCTGTGCCCGAATCCATGTGTTTGCTCCATCCTTGTCATCTTGTGGGGCAAATCCAGGCTCGGGGTGGCACTGGGCTCTTGTCACTGTTTCTGTTGTGTGCTTGCAATGGCAAAAGCACTGACCCGGGTTTCTCTCTCTTTTACCTCCCCAAAGGACCCTGCTTGGTGACAGGAGCATCCGTCTGCTCCTCAAGTGATGTTGGGCATGGGGCTGTGTTTGTGCCATTGTCACTGACCTGCCATGGGCTGGTGCAGCTCAGCCCAGTGCTGTGAAGCCCACTCTCTTCCTGGTCCTGTTCCTCACCATCCCACCTCCGCTCTGCCTCTCCTCACAAGCCCCAGCTCAGGAGATGCTTCACTGGATGCTGCAGGGACAATGGAACACAGCGGTTCTGAACTGGGCATCCCCATGCTGGCAGCAAGGCTGGGCATCACTGCTCTGCCCAGGACCAGCTCACCAAGAGCATCCTCTGCCCTGCACCAGTGTCCGTGGGGTCCCAGCATCTCCTAGCACTGACCATGTGCAGCGTCCATCCCCCTGTGCTCTGGTGTGTGTGGCTGTGGCCGGCAGCATCTCCATGTCCCTGGTGCAGGCAGTGAGAGCTCTTGGTTCCCAACCCCCCTGGGGGGAACCTGCCTGACCCTGCTCAGCTGATGAGGAACCGGGTTGAACAGCCGTGCCTGGGGGCCGCGTGGCACTGATCGCTTTTGAACTTAATGGCAATATTAATTGCCAGGCCTGATGCAAGTGGCTCCCTCTACCCTGGCACGTGCCTGCGAGAGCTCCCCAGCCCCAAACTGATGGGCACTGGCAGGCTTCATCCTCTGCTCCACACTGGCTCCTGCATGTCTCCCATTTGGGCACTCCTGCTCCCCCCTCAGCACCCAGCCCATGGGGATCTCACGTTCCAGCACCCAGGATGCTCTCCCGTGAGATCCCACTCCTCATTTTGTGCTGTGGCTCCTCAAGCAGGTCCACGATGATGCCCACAGAAGCTGCCACAGAGGAGGGTGACGGGAGGAGGGACCTTTGGTGACAGCCGATTTATGGCCCCTCTCAACATCATGAGGACCAGGGGGTAATGCATCTGTCAAAAGCTTGGGGTGGGTCCGTCATCCCCTGCCACAGGACGAGTGCTGGGCCCGGGTGGAGAGGGGAGGGTGCTGTGTGCCAGCGGGAGCTGCTGCCGTAAGCAGGAGCCAGCAGGAGGAGGGTGATGGAGCTGTGTGGGCAGGGGGAGAGGAGCCAGCACAGGGCTCTGCGTCAGCGGTACCCGGCCCCGACGGCAGTTCTGCCCTGACTCATCGTGTGGGCTCCCCACGGGGGGGTCATAGGGACCCCGTCCCATCCCCACTGCTCAGAGGGATAAACCAGCACCCAGTGTCACCGGGAGTGCTCCCAGCCGGGAGCCCCTCAGCTCACCTGGGTTTAGTCACCCCAAATGCTGCAAACTCACCCTGGGACATGCCTGTTGCTTTCCCAGCCCCTACATGTGTGCCCTGGGGAAGGGGCTGTGCTGGGAGAGCTGTGTCCCCCTTATGGGGCTGCCCACCAGCCCAGTACCAGGATCCCAGTCCATCAATGGGGCTGGTGTGAGTGCAATGGGCCAGGCTGCTGCAGGCGGGAGCAGCAGCATCTTTCCAGGGTCAGGGCCCACGCACTGGACCCTGGGTTCTCCCATTCTCCCACTGCTGCCAGCGGATCTGGAGGGAGGGATCCCCCCGGGTAGAGCAGATGCTTCCTACCTCTCCTCACAGGCTGCTCCAGGCAGAGGCAGGGAAGCCGTTGCTGTGGCAGGGAGGACGTTCCCAGCTTCCCGGTGTCCCCGCGGGGCTGGCAGAGCCCTGCATGCTGTCTCCTCTCTATTTCCAGCTTGGTTTCTATTTTCCCAGCCTGGGAGGTGACCCACACGTGCACACACACGCACGGAGATGTGTCTGTATTTAGAAAAGGACAAGGCTGGGGAGATGCTGAAATGAGGAAGTGCCAGAATTAAAGCATCCCTGACGCAGGGGGTGTTTGCCTGCATCCCTGCCCACAGGGGCTGGGAAAGGGATGTGGTACCCTGTGGTACCCCACGATGGGCAGTGTGAGCCCCGGTGACCAGGGCACAGGCAGCTGCTCATTCAGGAAGGAAAATGATGCAATCCCACAGGAGGAGACAAAGCGCATGAAGATGTCACTGGGATGGTTGTCATGGCAACGCCACCAAAAGTGCCAAACCAAGCAAGGATCAACCTCGCTGCCTCCTCCCCATAGAGAGCCTGGGGGGTATGAGGAGCTGATGGGGAGGTCCCAACCTGTCCTGGGCCCTGCTCAGGCTGTTGACCCCTGTGGGAGTGGGCTACGGGTTTGATGGGTGCAATGGGCATGGTTGGTGCCCACCTTCCCCTTTTGAGAGGAAGCATCACCCCAGGGTGTGCAGGAAACGCTCGTGGCTGCAGCTGCCTCTGCATGGAGCTGATTCCCTGCTGTGCCCCGAGTCCCTGTTGCACCTCAGGGTGCTGGTTCTGGTGGGTGCAGGCTCTCAGGGCCATGGTCCCACTGCGGTGGGTGTGCTCCTGACCATCAGCTCTTGTTGCATGGCTCAGGCAAGGGAGGCAGAAGGAGGATGTCCCACGCAGGGCCGCATGCACTCCCCTATCTTGCTGCTGCTGTGCTCAGCACGCACAGGGTTCATCCATTAGGGTGACTCTTCATAAAGCATCTGTAGCAGTGCCTTGTTTTCCTGGAGTATTATTAAAGAGTTTAATTTATGCTAATTAAATACCAATTAACTCCCAAGCACTTGATGTGTTTTAAGGACGTAAAACACATCTCATTCCCCTTCAATCCAATTTGTGTCAGGCCTGGCCATGGGTCTGCACCATGTGTTTGTCAGCACATGGATCTGCAGTGGAGCTGGGATGTATCCTGGTGTTTTTCACATGCATTGGGATGGTGATGCTGCGTGGGGACAGCTGAGACTAATGGGGGACAGTGGTGAGGTGTGGGGTGGTAGGACCCTGATGCTCACATCCCTGAGGGATGCAGACTCCGAGGGGATCCCAGGGCACCCAAAGGCTCTGCAGTCGTCCTGCACATCCCCACCCGGCTGTTATTGCCTGTGGTTGGTGCCAGCGAATTGGGGACATGGAAAAGCTCAGGGTGTGCTCTGGGAAGAGTATCAGGAGGATGTTCGTATGTCCTGCCCTCAGGCTGCAGCTCTGGGTAAGCACCCTGCTTAAGCATTGGCTGGGAGAGAAGCCATGCTGAGGCGAGCATCCCAGAGCCGCCCACTGCAGGGAGCATCTGGGGTTTGTCCATGCAGGAGGTTCCTGATGAAGACCAAAGTGGAGTTGGAATGCTTCGAGTTCAGCAGAAGAGATAACATAGCTTCTGGGCTGAACTTCCTAACGCCATTCCTCAAGTCCAGCCTGGATGGGGCTTGGAGCAAGCTGCTCCAGCGGAAGGTGTCCCTGCCTGCGGCAGGGGTTGGGACTGGATGAGCTTTAAGGTCCCTTCAATCCAAACTAGTCTGGGATTCCATGTTTCTATGCTGCAGGACTGAGTCCCTTATGGCCGGAGACCCAGCTCCACCACTGCAGTGATGCCTGCGTACCCTTGAGCTCACCTCCAGGACAGGGATGATCCAAGCAGTGAGGAAGAACATGCAAAAGAAGCAGCAACTGTGTGTTAGCAACAGCAGCACTCGTAACAAGAGGAAATCAGCAGGGCCATGCACACAGCGAGGCTCACAGAAGCCTTTTCATTCACTCATGGGCAGAACAAGGCCTCACTGTTCCCTCACTACCCCTGACCCCGCTGCTGAGGGAATCAGGAGCCCCGGATGTTTTCCTTCCACGTTCTCCCCTCAGAAGGACTGGGGGTGTCCTAATGCGCTCCCCAAAGCCTCCTCTTAAAAGAGCAGCATCCCCGAGCAGGGGCAGCGCAAGATGCCAGGAGTGTGGCTGCGGCAGAGTGGGATGGATGGATGCTTTTTAGAACATGCCCCATGAGAGCATCTGGGAATTCTCACTGTGCTCTGCTGGAAAGGCTTTGCCAGCCTGCAGCAATCACAGCCTTGGAAATGAAGGGTGACTGGATGCTTATAGCTCACTTTGTCCATTGGGCAGAACCGCAGTAGGATGCTCTGACCCTCACCAGGCAGGGCTGGACCCATGACACCAACCTGCTCCTCCTGGCTCCCTCCTGCCTGTGGGAGCAAACTGGGGGGCTCTGGAACCCCCCTGTGCAAAGAAACCTTCAAATCCCATAAATGGTGCCTGCAGCAATGACCTTACATGAGGAACTGCACAGGAACAGGGAGCAGCGCAGCTCCTGCATCTCCGCAGCTCCTGCATCTCCACAGCTCCTGCATTTCCTGCATCTCCTGCATGTCCTGTATCTTCCACAGCTCCTGCATCTCCACAGCTCCTGCATCTCCTGCATATCCTGTATCTTCCACAGCTCCCGCATATCCCACATGTCTCGTGTGTCCCGTGTCTCCAGCAGCTCCTGTATCTCCTGCAGCCCTCACACCACCAGCAGCCCTGCAGCGCTCCCCAGGCAGCCCGTGCTGTGCCTGGCACATCTCTTTCAGCCCACCCCATGCTCATCTCCCGGGTGCCTGCACCAGCCCTGGGAGCCCCCCGCTCGCCGCCCGGGTGCTGGTGCCATGGGGAGCTCCCCGGGGTGCCGCTGCCGGGTGCTGTGTGGGCACTGCCATGGGGACGTGGGGACAGCGGAGGTGGGAGATGACGTGCGGAGCCGGTGCCGCGCGTGAGCTGGCATCTGCATGTAGAAGACGGGAGCGAGGCGATGGAGAAGGGAGTGGGAGTGGAAATGTGTTCTGGGGAGGCTTTTGAAGCCATTAGCAGGGTCCAGGCAGGAGGAAGCATCCTGCCCTCCTGCGCCTGAGGGGTTGAGGACCCCGGGGCTGGGCAGCATCCTCATTGTGTGCCACATCCCTCAGTGTGTGCCACATCGCTCCCTGTGTGCCACATCCTTCAGTGTGTGCCACATCGCTCCCTGTGTGCCACATCCCTCCCTGTGTGCCACATCCCTCCCGGTGTGCCACATCCCTCAGTGTGTGCCACATCGCTCCCTGTGTGCCACATCCCTCCCTGTGTGCCACATCCCTCCCGGTGTGCCACATCCCTCAGTGTGTGCCACATCGCTCCCTGTGTGCCACATCCCTCCCTGTGTGCCACATCCCTCCCGGTGTGCCACATCCCTCAGTGTATGCCACATCGCTCCCCGTGTACAGCCCCAATCACTGCACCATCCTCTGCTGCTGTATTTGCTGCTGCCCAAGAACCTGGCACGGATGCTGGAACAGCCTCCCCCTGACTTGAACCTGAGCACAGAGCAGAGCCCCAGCACCCCAACAAGCTCCAGGGGCTTCTGCAAGCAATGACAGGCAGAGACCTGTGGTCTGCCATGGGGATGTCTTCTCCATCGTGGTTTTGGGAGCCAAAGCACTCCCAAACCTGGCTCCCCCCACGTCAGAGTGGGAGGGACCCTGGAGCACAGCTGGTGAAGGGAACCGGGGTGAGAAGGGGTGATCCCTCCGCTTCCCACCCCCTGCTTCTGCTTCAGCTCCTCTTTTATTGATCTTTAATTTCTTCTCGCTGTCATCACCAGCCCACTCGGGTTCTCTGGAGAGGAGCCCACAGGAACGTGGCTCCTGGGATTCCTGACATCCTATGGGCGGTGGGGGGGCCGGGACCTCCGGATCCCCGATTGCCCCCAGCTCCTGGGGGAGCCGAGCCTCCTCTCTGCACCCCCAGTGATGTTCAGCCCCGCTTCCCCCAGCACCATTGAGCTGAAGGAATTCCATGTCGGAGGGGTTGAAGGTGCATTTGGATTGATGTTTATTTCCAGTTGGTTTGTGGATTATTGCAGCTTTTGCCACTTTGAATGTTTGTGGAGAGGAAACAGACAGAAACACACAAGGCAAAGCCTCAGACACTGATCTGTGCTTATGCAAAGGGATGGGAAGTCTGCGTTCAGACCCTCACCATAAGGCTTGCTGCGTGTGCTGGTGGTGGAGGAGCCATTGGTCCCACTCTTTAGGCCATGGGGCCCCTCTTCACCCCAGGGCATGTCCCTGGCACTCTGTGGTCCCCAGCACTGCAATGTCCACTGCCTGCCCTCCATCCCTGCACCCTGCCTTGGAGCCGGCACAGCTCCTGGTCACCATGGAGACCTGGGATGAGGATTTTGAACCATCTGGAGGAGTTCCTGCTCCCCCAGCCCTGCACAGCCTCTTGTTCCCTTCGTGCTGCACAGCCCCGTGCAGAGGCTGCAGGACCGACTGCACGACCACACACATGACCACGCACCTCATCCCCACCCCTGTCCCCATCCTCCTCCAAGGGCAGCCACAACGAACAGCACTGGTGCTGCCCATGGGCTCTGCTGGGACCGGGTGCTGTCCTAGAGACAATGTCCCATTGCAGAGACACAAGCCTATGCTCTTGAAATGGGATGAAATCACCTCCTGGCCGCATGGCGGGGCCGGGAGCCCAAGCAGAAGGGCAGTTCTCGGTGGGCTTCTCACCTCTCCCTTGGGATGCTTTGGGCATGATGCGGGACCACCATGATCCTTCAGGCAGGTGCCATCCTTCCCAAGCCAAGCAGAGAGCAGGCAGGAACCCCCCAACCTGGGGTCCAAGCTGGCAAAGGGGTCATTGCACCAGAGCACCCCTCTCCTTCAGACTCCATGTTATTCCTTTGTCCCCATAGTGGCTGATCCCACTGCTGCCAGCAAGACCCCAAGGAGTGGGTTTGGCTTCAGAAACAAGAGTTTCTCCTGCTCTTCACTGGGTTTCTCAGCTTCTGGAGGGCATCGAACCCTCATTTGGGGTTCAGCAAGAGGAATCTCGGCAGCAGGACTCTCAGGTGTGGATGTGCTTGGTCTGTGCATCACCGGTGGGATGAGAGGCACGAGGATGAAGGATCTCTCTGGAGCAGAGGCGGGGCAGAAGGGGAATGCTAATGGGATCTGTGCTGGCAGCAGGCGGAATGCTGCACAATAAATAGCCATTTTAATTACTGCACAATATTTACAAGATAGCTTCCTCATTTGGGAAATTAAAACAAATGCTCCATCAAAATGATCAACGCTGTACAGAGAGGCACAGGGCTGATAAAGAGACACATCGGCTGCTAATGAAGGAGTAATTGGCACCTTGGTGCTGGTGTGGTTTCTTCCTCTTCTTCGCAACCACTGTGGGAAGGATGGCGCAGGGCACGAGCAGAGCTGGGAGCTGAGGGACCATGGTCCCTGTCACTGGGGTGTGGTAGCTCGGTCATAGAACCGCAGCCTGGCTTGGGTTGAAGCAACCTTAAAGCTCATCCAGGTCCAACCCATGCCATGGGCAGGGACACCTTCCACTAGAGCAGCTTGCCCCGAGCCCCTGTGTCCAACCTGGCCTTGAACACTGCCAGGGATGGGGCAGCCACAATGGTCCTGGTGATGCTCTGCAAAGAGGCCAGGGGAGGGTTGGGCAGAGGATGCTGAGCTGCAAAACGCCTTTCACTGACACAGGTTTCTTCTGTGTCTGTCCTGCTCTTCCTGCAGGCTGCGATCTGCCCCAGCTCTGCTTTGCTGCCCATCCCTGATGTTATTTCCCAACTCCAGGCCCTAGGATAATGTCGTGACTTGGGACTTGGCACTGATTTAGGAAAAACATGGAGATATGGAAAAAATCACTCACCCTGTGGTCACAGAGGGACAGGGACAGGATGAACTGACCATTCCTGGGTTCTGAGTGCCCAACATGGGTAATGCTGGGCCAGAACTGGGGAGGTGACTGGCTAACAGCCACAGGAACCCCTCCCCTGCATGGGGACCCCCCTCCTCCCATCCTGCAGAGGCCCCCAAGCCTGTGCTAGGGCATGGGGGCTGGTTTGGGTCCTCCCCACCATGGTACACACACCGATGAGCATCCCCCTGCTTGGGGACTGTCCCTGTGGGGTGGGGATGGCTCTGGGCACCGACCCTCCCTCTGCATCCCCTCCCCAGATTCTTAAATCTTTCTCCCCCCCCCTTTCTTCCTTTTTCTCCGTTTATTTTGCAGCTCTCCCATTGCCATGGCAACGGTGACTTCCCATGTCATCGGGGGGGGGACACACGGCTGGGGGCTCCCGCAGGTGGGGTTTCCCCTGGGAGCAGCTCTCACTCTCTGATGGTCACCCCCAGGACCACAGTGGTACCCAGGGAAGGGCTGGAGCAGCCAGAATCCCCCATTGCACTGCATTGCTGGGATGCAGCAGAACTGGGTCAGGCTTCTGAGGACACTGGGAATAACAGTGGGATTTAATTATGCTCAGATACCCACTGACATCCAGCAGGACGTGTCAGGGGAGGAAATTCCACCTCAAATGAAGGGGGGAAGAGCAGGATGGCTCTTGATAAGCCAAATGTTGGTCCATAAGGAGCTTTCAGTATCCCATTGGATGTGGTCCGGACTGAGCTGGGATTGTTGAGGATTCAACCTTCCGCTTGTGCCAAGGGCAGGCAGATGCTTGGGAAAGCCTGGGTGACATCGCACTGCTCCTCCTTAGCAGTGTGGGAGTGACTGAGCTCCATGGAGAGGCTGGGAAGAGGAACACATGGAGAGAGCTGGGGAAGCTGCTCAGCACAGACCCTCCCCCTGTGTCACTGCAGTGTGAGCAGCGCTGGTGATGAGGATTATGTTCACCTGAGCTCACTGCAGCAGCTCCAGGGCTGGCCATGGCCTGGCATCCGCACACAGAAACAAGCAGAGATCCCCTGGGAAACACGAGTTTCTCCTCTGGTTTGTGCCTCTGGACCTGGATCCCCCCAGCATCCCATGGGCAGTGGTGGGGTCAGGCATGGCGCTCTGAGGAGCAGGAAGAAGCTGGAGGAGCCAAAGGATAAGTGACAGCTTCCTGCAGATGGAACCGGTGCCATGTGAGTGACAAACACAGAGTGAGCAGAGGGAGGGAGAAACAAACCTCTCAGGGATGGAAGAGCCAATCTGCTGTGATCTACAGCACTCAATGACACCCGGCCAATGCTGGGGCCGTGGTGAGTGACCGAGCAGGAGCAGGGGACACAACAGGACCCCGGCATCCCCCTCCCTCCAACCTGTGACCCTATGGAGTAACTGAAACCCAGCAGCAGCTGAGGTGCTGCCATCCAAAACCAGCCCCCAGTAATTCAGTTAGAGAGGAGTGAAAGCCTCATGCAAATGGTTTCCATTCAGAAGTTCTTTAGATTTCTAAATCAGCAGCAGGTCTTCCTGGGGCCTTTTTTTCCCCCCCCATTTTGTAATTGAAGTCATTTCTGGAAGCCCGTCAACAAGTGGGCTGCTCTCACTTCCCAGTGCTTTATCTTCTTCCATTGCTTTTCCTCCCCAGCTCTGCCTGATTTGAAGCCTTTGTGGTCTGAGCGCTGCTGGGCCCCCCCAGTGCTTCATTCTGTGCGTTACAGAGCAGCAGCTCTGCAGCTCCAGTGCTGGAGTGAAGCCACCACAAACAGGAGCTCCCTCCTGCACTGCTGGACCTGCTGGAGAGGAGTAACTGAGCTGAGGGAGGTGATGCTGCAGCTGCAGCTGTAAGTCAGTGACAAAGCAGTGGCTGCATCCAGCTCTGGGGCAACAGCACAAGAGGGATGTGGAGCTGTTGGAGCTAATCCAGAGGAGGCCATGGAGATGTTGCCAGGGCTGGAGCACCTCTGCTCTGGAGCCAGGCTGAGAGAGCTGGGCTGGGGCAGCCTGGAGAAGAGAAGGCTCCTGAAGGGGAGACCTTAGAGCAGCTCCAGTGCCTGAAGGGGCTGCAGGAAACCTGGAGAGGGGCTTTGGACAAGGGATGTAGGGACAGGCCAAGGGGAATGGCTTTAACCTGCCAGAGGGGAGACTGAGATGAGCTCTGAGGCAGAAGCTCTTCCCTGTGAGGGTGCTGAGGCGCTGGCACAGGGTGCCCAGAGAAGCTGTGGCTGCCCCATCCCTGGCAGTGCTCAAGGCCAGGTTGGGCACAGGGGCTTGAGGCAAGCTGCTCTATGGAAGGCGTCCCTGCCTGTGGCAATGGGATGGGGGAGCGCAGCAGTGCAGGACCCCAGCACACCTGGCCAGCAGCTCTCGCCCTCAAGCTGGAATAATCTCCAGTGGGAACTGACACAAGATAAAACTGGTGAGAACCGGCAAACCCCATCCTGCACAAACAGGAGATCTGTGCTTTACCCCAGGCTTGGTTTCGCTGGGAAATGACTGGACCAGCTGGAGAAATGGAGGATCAGAGCTGCTGCAGGAAAGGGGGCAGAGCATGAGCACCGTATTTCGGAGGTACCAGCCAAATGAGACTCATGCTTCTGTGTGAAGGGATTTGCACTGTGCCAAGGACAGGCCAGCAGCGATGCCAGGATAAACTGGGGTGGTCAAAGGCCAAGGCTATGGCAGGAACATCCATTTGAGGATTTCCATCCCGCAGGGTTTTCCACACCCAGATGATGCTCCAGAGCACCCCTCAGCGCATCCCTGACCTGCAGCCTGGCCCATGGGTCTCTGCGGGTCAGGGTTTGCTGGCTCAGGGCAGGACCCGCTGGGTTTGGAGCAGCAGAAAGTGTCTGTAAGGGAAGAGGTTAATGGCTCAGCTGTGAGGAAAGCCCTCGGAGGCAAAGCTTAATGAAGAAGTCATTGTGCAGTGGCTCAGCCCCGCGCCTGTAACTGAGCCTCATTGTTATTTAAATGGAGCTCCTTGCGGGGCTGGGTGAATAACTTCATCATCAGATGATTTTTCCGAGCAATGTGATGAACCGTGTGTATAAATCCAGGCATCCCTCATGAGAAGGATTGAAATCCAGCTCCTGGGCGGGAGCAGCTGGAGTTTGCCATGGCACAAGCAGAGTTATTTTGCATCCCAGAGGAGGCGGCTGCTGCAGGGCTGAGAGGTGGGAGAGGACTACAGGGGCTGGTGGCACCTCTGCTGCGCTTCAGCTCCCCTCTGCTCTGCCTCCAGAGTTGGGCTTAGGCCCAGACAAGGCTGATCCCAAGGAAGGGAGCGGGATGAAGAGCTGCCGGGCCGGGATTGCGCCAGGCACCAGGGAGCACAGGGAACATCGGCGCAGCGGGATGGGAAATCACCATACATCAGCTTGAGCACGTCACTTATGGCTTGGTCTTGTTGCTCTTCAGTTTGAATGCTGCTTTTAGAATCCAGCAGAAAACTCCAATGCTGTCCTTAACCCTGAGCTGCTGCCCTGAGCCTGGAGCATCCTGTGCCCACTGCTGAGACCTATGGGGGTGGTAGTGTCACCATTCAGTCCCCCCGGGTGCTAACCCAGCTTGGAAGGCAGCGGGAAATGCCCATGGGTGTGGATCAATAGCAAGAAATTATGACCACTTCCTACCTTAGAGTCATAGGGCAGGAAAGCCACTTATCAATCAAATGGGCTTGGAAGCAAACAGCAAAAGCTGAAGGACTTTAGCGGTGACTCTGTTTAACTGTGCAGGAAGGCGGTTTGATGTGGGCCCTTTCTGGGCACATGAAACAGAATTAATTTGTTCTCCCTGAAAGCCAGCCGCAGGAATATGAAATATTTAAATAGCCTAACCATGTCTGTGATGCGCTGAACCATGCAAGTGCCCACGGTGTGATGCAGGTGTGGGGTACCCGTGTTCTGCAGCTCTGTGGTGGGTTTGGAGCATGGAGCATGGGGCAGTGAACAGCACGGGCTCCTCATCTCATTTATTCATCTGCAGCCTGCTTTGCCTTAAGGGGGGATGGAAGAAACGTTGGTGGGCTTGAAAAATAGCAATGTATTTCCACAAGCCCCGAACGGCAGCACTGCAAATCCGCTCCTGCAGCAGGGACCGGCTGGTCCCTTGCAGCCTGGCTGCACCCTTGGTCTGTCCTCACACCCCGCTTTGCTCTTGGGTGCCCATGGGCCACAGGCAAAGGAGCACAGAGCGGCTGGGAGCCTGGAAATGGGACATGAGCTCTGCTCTTGCAGGCAACTGCGCTCCCGGGTGTGATGGGGAGATGCTGTCCTGCCTGCTCTGCTCTGGGTGAATGGACCCCTGTTAACTACCATTTACTGAAGTGCTTTCACTTGCCTTCTGCCAGCTCTCTGCCAGCTGAATAACCTGCACTCTGGGGACCACTGGGACAACATTGCTTTGCTCCTTTGCCCAGGTTTCCTCCTCTCTGTCCAATACACCTGCGTGTCTCTGCTCCCTGTGTTTGAAATAGCTCCATCTGACTCCCATCCAGCCCATCCAGAGCTGGCAGCCACTGCTGGACCAACCCGAGGCTGCTCAAGGAGTCGGGTGGAGGTAAAAGAAGACGATCGCTTTTGGCCTCCAGAGCAGGAGCAGCGGCTGTTGCACCGTGCATCGCTGCCGGCTGTGCTGCTGCGGCCCTCCCCGTGCTCTCCCCATCCTGGCCACTCGTGTGGGTTTATGTAACGTGCAGGCACCAACGTCTGGGATGCGTTTTCTCACACGGCGGCTGGCTGCGAAGGATGCTCCTGCCTCTGGTGGGTGGGTAACTAGGTCTCTCCTCACATGAATGCAGCTTCTGCTCTTCCTCGCTCCATACTCTCTTCATGGAGGATGTGAAACATGCCAAAACTGGGAAAGCAGGAAGGGAAAAAGCCAGCACAGCTGATGTCGCCCTGCTGCAGGGTGCTGCATGGTACCCCTTTTGTTCCCCACAGGGCCTGGAGCAGAACTGCATTCCCAGAGCAGCAGCAAGGGTAGGGATGCCCCAGCTACCCCACAGGCCTTTGCCCTGTGTGGTGTTGCTGCAGCCACACTGCTCTGTGAGTACCTGCAACCAGGGCTTTCCTCCAAAGAAAGAAGAAAACAAGGATGCGTGGATCTGCCCTTCCCTGGCTAGAGCATTATGGGTGAAAGCTCTTAAAACTCTTCTTGTGTCTCCTAGACACAAATGGAGCTGCATCCTTGAGAATCCCTCCCAGCACCCCACCAGCCTGCATCCCGCCTGTGGCTTAAAGTGTGCTCAGTAACATCCTCAGAAAGCCCCACATGAGCTCTGCAGAGCCTCATGAGGAGATGCATGGTGTAAGAGCCAGAGCTAAGGCTGGCTGCTCATGGAGCGATTGCTGCTTGGCTGCATCCTCAGGGAAGGCACAGCAGGTCCTTGCTCCAGCATCCCCTGCCCCTGCTCCAGGGCGCCCTATCCCTGCATTGGTCCTCCCACCATGTTCAAGGGCAAGAGAGCATCTGCAAACGCAGGCGGAGGCTGCTGAGACACCTTGATATCTAATTAGAGTTTGGCTCTTCCTCCACCTGTTTCCTGCAGCGGATTTAGGTCCCTCAGAAACACGATGCTGAGGAGAGAGAAAAATCTGTTCTCCTGCTACTTTGAGCTCTTTAGAAAATGCCAATGTGGGCACCAAGGGAGCAGCATCCCTACATCAGTGCCAGGCTGGAGGCTGCAGTGCGCTTGCCGGGAGCTCGCTTATGCTTCCATGCGAGCTGCTGCTCTGGGATGGCAGCACCAGCAGCGTTAGGGGCTCCTGCACATCTGGAGGTAGAGCTTGCTTAGGGAACAGGGAGAATTTACTGCATCTGTTGGGATCCTGACTCTTTGCTGGGTGCTGGGGCTGGCTCTGCCCATCGCAGTGCAGAGCCAGGCTGCAGGGCTGGAGCTGTTGCAGCGTGCCTTGGTGCAGCACAGCGGGCTGCATGATTGCAGCAGGTTTCTGACCTGAACCCTGTGATTTGTTTGCTGTGGTGCAGGGGGATTGTCAGCAAAGGCTTGGGTTGCTTGGCTCCTGCATCCCTGACCCCGCAGCCTCAGGCCAGGCTCGCTGCTCACACGTTTCCCTGCAGCACACCCGGCGCTTTCCCTTCCACAAAGCAGCTCCTCAGTTGCCTGGTGGGAGGATGAGGTCCCTTCCTCAGGATGTGAATCATATCTCTATGGGAGCCTGCTCCTGCACCCGTTGTCTCTGCAGCTCCGGTGCCTGCGGGGCTGCTCTCCCACCCCCAGCAGCAGAGGGAGGCCATTGAGCCCACGGGTCAAGGTGAGCCTGGGTTGCACAGTGCTGTGCTCCATGGAGGTATCCAACAGGGAAAACTGACCCTGGCTGCCTGTATCACCGGCTGCGTTTTGGTACTCCTCTATCTGATGACAGGAGCTGATGGAGGGGAAACTGTGATACAGAACCTGGGAATGGGAATGAATTGGGTCATACACTGCTCCCCTGAGAGAGCGGGATCAGAGCTGTTGTGAAGTCCCCTCACCACACCTGCGGGGACTTCGCTTGCATGAAGAATCACAACCATTTCCTCAGAGGAAGGAGCTCTGGGATGTTCAGCCCCACGTTCCAAAGTGCTGAGGGGATACCCAGCTCCCATGAAAACCAGCCTGGGCTTGAAAACGCCGCCTTTAACGTGATACAGCTCCGAGTGTGCTGAATAATGAAACAACAAAATAAGGAAACAAGAAAACACCCCCCAAGAGCACGGCCTGTACCTGGCTTTTGTACTTGGAGCAGCAGAGCGAGGAAAGCTCATGCATGAATACCAACATGGGCATCAGTGCTTGTAGGGGGAAATTAAAGCCGTTTTCGCCGTGGTTCCTGCTGCTGCTGGGTTTCCTGTGCAGCAGCTGTGCGGGCTGGGCTTGGAAAATGGGAACATACAGTGAAAGAAGAACAAAGAGGAGCCAGGCAAAGCCCAGGGTTTACAATTAAAATGAGAGGAATTCAGCCTAGCGTGGCTACGCGTTAAGTGCAGCCTGTGTTGAGGGTAATACACCACTCTCCTGTGGGGAAGTACACAGGAAAGGAATCCAAATGACCTGTTATTATTTTCATGATTGCCCTCGTTCCTTCGCATGCAGAAGGAGTTACTTCTGTCGGGAAGACTTCAATGTGCCACCCAGCAGTGAGCAGAGGACACCCTGCAGCAAGGGCGGAACCGGCCCCAGTGTTGGGACAGCGGGAGGCCCAGGAAGGTTCCCTTCACCCTCTCATGGCACAGGCACAGCAGGCAGAGGGATGCCTGCAATTTAGTTCTTAGCACTAAAAGCACACGGGGCTGGGTGTTAGTGGCAAGCCTGTCTATTGATGGAAGGACGACATCAGCAGGACAGGTCAGTTATGTCTCATTATTGTAATGAGCCTTTTAAAGCAGCCGCATAATAACAGCTCTGGGCCTATTTCTGGTAAGTCTCCTGGGTGCCTAATTCCATAGAGCTGGAGGAGCGTTCAGCTGAGAAAGAGCTTGTGGGACGGAGGGCTGGAATGCAGGAGAACAGGGATGCTCTCAAGCCGCAGAGGGAGAATGATCACATGGCTGCAGAGCTGGAATTAAATCCTACAAGTGACAATTCAGAAAAGCTTGCTGTTCCCAGAAATATTTCATAGACTCACAGAATCCCAGCCTGGTTTGGGTTGGAAGGGACCTTAAAGCTCATCCAGGTCCAACCCCCTGGCACGGGCAGGGACACCTTCCACTAGAGCAGGGTGCTCCAAGCCCTGTCCAACCTGGCCTTGAACATTTCCAGTTCACGATTATGTTCCGATTAAAGTTGTGTCCTGCTTGGATTTGAGTTTTCATTTCCTCAGCTCCCAGACCAGCAGCACTGGTTGCTGGAGCAGGAGGCCAGCAGATCTGATTTGCAGTGTCTGTGGATGCCAGCAGTGCAGCAGGTTTTCCCTGGGGGCTTTACTGTTGTTGTTACCATCATTATTACCACTATTATTATTACTTATCCACCTCCCATGGACTCCTGCTGTTTTCCCCACCCTGCCTGCATCTGCAGCAATGCAATCAGAGAGGACGATGTCCCTGCAGTGAGGCTGGCCTGGGGAGAGCAGGGCTGCCCATGCAGGGGGACTGCTCCCCACTGCCTGCAGCACTGCCCCTGCTGCTGCCCACACTGCAGCCTGCACCGGTCCCGGTGCTGCTCCTGACCGCGCTGCCCGCGGCGCTGCCGGTCACCCCGCGGTCCCCCCCCGGGTACCCCCATGGGACCGGGCAGCCCGGGCCGGGGATGCAGATGCTGAATGCAATCGAGCCGATGGGCGGAGCCTCTCCCGGCCTCCACCACTGCGCGCTCCCCGCATGGGCTAAGCAAATTAGCATGCAAATCAGAGGGCGTGGCTTGTCTTACAGCGAAGCGGCGTCGGGAGGGGGCGTGACTTAGTATGCAGATGTATGGGTGGGGCTGTAGCGGTATGTAAATGAGGGGGCGGGGCGGTGCCGGGTGTGTGTCGGTGCCTCCCGCCAGCTGCAGGCAGAGGTACGGTGCGCGCGGCCGAGCCCCGGGCACAGCTGCAGCGGGCGGACCGAGCCGAGCCGCTCCGAGCAGAGCCTCACCGGGCAGGGCCGGTCCGACCGGCCCCGGGCAGAGCCAAACCGAGCGGAGCCGGCGGCCGGCAGCCCTCGCAAAGCATGGCCGAGCCGCCGGCAGCGCCGGGCCCGGAGGGCGAGGAGGGCCCGGTGCGGTTCGCCCGCAAAGGCGCCCTGCGGCAGAAGAACGTGCACGAGGTGAAGAACCACAAGTTCACGGCGCGGTTCTTCAAGCAGCCCACCTTCTGCAGCCACTGCACCGACTTCATTTGGTGAGCGTCCCGCCGGGACCCTCCCTCCCTCCCCGGGCATCCCTTCCCCTCTCCCCCCTGTGCCGCTTCCCGCACCGGGAAGGGCCACTCTCTCCCGGCCGGGCTCTCACCCCGCCTCTCTCTCCGCAGGGGCTTCGGCAAGCAGGGTTTCCAGTGCCAAGGTGAGTGTTGCGCTGCCCGGAATGGGGGGGTTCACTGTTTGTCCCCCAGTGGGTCCGAGCATCGTGGCTGGGGCTGGCGGGCAGCACCCGCGGGCACCGGGGAAGCAGCTTCGTCATTTTTTCAATCGAGCGCTCGGTGCTTTTAAGCCGGTTGGGTGTCGCCAGCAGAGAAAAAGGGCCCGAGACTAAAGCTGCGTCCCCCCGGTACAGGCAGAGGGAAGTTTATTGTTTTTAAACGTACTTAACCCAAACCCGGGTGTTTTAACGGAGGAGCGGAGGTGGCAGACCGGGGCTGTGCAGCCCGGCAGGACTTGAACGGCTTCGGTGTGTTGCTCGTGAAGGGAAAAATAGGCGTTATAACCGAATGTGTTGCAGTAGATTCTGGGTTACTACGGCCAGAATTCTTTGTTCTGGTAGCGCTGGGATGTTGTGGTGTCCCCTCGGGGAATCGGGGCGGGTTAACAGGGCTGTGCCCGGTTGCTCGGTCCTCGCCCAGCTGCAGGTCTCAAGTGCCGGTGATGAGCCCTTGTTATGATGCTACGGGTCTCACCTGCGTGAGGTCAGGGTCGGGGCAGGGGATTCAGGCTGCGCTGGCTGGTGCTGCGGCTCCAGGCAGTGATATTCTGCTCTCGGGAGTATTCGGGGCAGAGTTTTATTTCGGCAGGTGGCTGAATCGCGGGTGGAGGTATTTAGCGTGAAAATAAACGTGCTGTAGCCTTGGTATCTAAAGAACAGCTCGTCCTGGCAGCTTTCCTCTGTATCCGAAGCAGAAAGCAGACCCTCCCCCGGGTATGGTGTGATGCAGAAGCAAAGCTGGTGGGGCTGAGAGGCACCTCTGCCCGCGTTGTGCCTGCAGGCAGAAGGACTTTGTCTTGAGTGCTCTCAGAAGCATCTCTGCAGATGCTCCTACAAGCAGTGTAAGCCTAGTCCAGACTAAATATCCCTGCATCCTTAGAAGTATAACCTTAAAATACCAAACCCACCTCCCTGCTGCCTCATAAACTCCCACTTAAAAGGCTGGGCTGGTGCTGGCAAGCAGAGGAAAGCAGATGTGGAGGCTAAACCGTGTCCTAGTGGTGTTTCTCAAGGTCACAGCTTCCCCTGGCACCTGAGGTTTCATACTTGGGCGGTCATGCTGCTCAGAAGAGTTTTGTGCAGCTCAGCTTCTGCTGTGGGTCCCCCCAGCTTCACCCAGGCGTTAATTGCCTGACTTCCCTCATGGTGCAGGCAGCTCACAGCGCCTGGATTTGTGCAAACACGATGCCCCCAATTGCGAAGTGTGCTGGAAAAGCCGGAGGGGGGTGGGGTGGGGTCGTGTGCTGCCAGGCAGGGTTTTTCTGTGTCATTCCCAGTGCCTCCCTCAGATTTACCTATAGCATTCATTCTCGGGTAATTGGAGCCTTTTCCAGTCTCTCTCTCAGCCATTAGGAACTATTGTCCAAACCTGTAATAGTGTACATGCCTCAGGGCTTATTCTTTAAAGCTTTTAACCAGTATTAAGCCAGTCTTTTGTGTGAGGTCAGCAAATGGTACCTGTGATAGTGCTCGCCAATGTACTAACGCGCAGTAGTTGGCTTCCAGATGGAGAGAGCTTCCCCAGCTAGTAGATGTCAAACAGCATGGTCCTATGTTGTGTATCTTGGAGCTGAGCCCTGTGAGGCTGCAGGAATTCGGTGGGATTGCCATGTGTGTGTGACTGGTCTGTGACTTACCCTTCTGCCTTAAGAACCAGCAGGATTGCTTGTCGACACCTCTAAAGGTGCCTGCAATGTAGCTTTCTGCCCTAAGAAAGCACTTTCCAGGTTACTCTGCTGTTACAGACACGAAAACCCCGTTACTGTGCTGCAGTGGGAAATTTTGCAGGCTGTGGTGTGCAGAGCAGAGCAAGCTTTACCTTGAACACGTCCCTAAGAGCAGGTTTTCATGCACATCCCCTTGGGCAAGGCCCTGAGGTCCCTGCTGGAAGCGCTCCCGTTAGCGAGGGTCACTGTGGGTGTGATCCTCGTTAGCGACAGCCTCGCAGGGCTGGTGCCACTCAAAGGAAGGCTCCATGTGTGATGCTTCCAGGTTGGAAAGTCAAGCACGAGCTAGAAGTCTGTGCCACCTGCCATCTGCTTGGGAATCACAGCCACTCGGGTAGGCTCCGGTGGCTCTGCAGCCCTCAGGACTAGCTTTTCCTTGGGGACTCTTTCCCTTCAGCCCTCCAGGCTTGCAGTAAGCTTTGACTGCAGTGTTGAGCTCTCCCTTTACCGAATGAAGCTTGAACTCAACAACTTCCCCAACTGTTTTCTCCTGTTCCTCAGAGGGACGGCTGGGAATGCAACTTAGGCTGGTGCCGGTCTCGTTCCTGAGCTGTCTCCTACTGCTGTGCTTGCTCTAAGTGGGTTTTCACCTGTGCCCTGATTTCTTTCTAGGGCATTCGCAATAATTAGTTTGATAATTAGCTCAGTACTTGTGACTTTTGGCAGGAAGTTGGCAGAAACTGATACTTTGTAGCTTGAAGTACTAACAGATACCACAAATGCCACTTAATTGCCTGCTAATCCGCTTCTTATCCTTGTATACCATCTCCTTCTTATGCATCTGAAGACTTCCTGGGCTAACATCTCTCTTCAGAGCCCAGAAGCGTTACTGTGCTGGGCAGCAGCAGCTGTGTCCCAAGGAGCAGAGCTGGCTCTTGCAGGTTAACAATGAACACTGATGTATTGTGGATGTTGGGAGGGTGAAGCGCCGAGGATGTGCCTGGAAGTCCAGCTCTCCCTGGGGGAATCTTTCCTGGCTGTGTCAGCCCATGGTATGGAGCAGGTTTCTGGCTCTGGCAGCTGGGAGGTGCCTGAGCTCTCATGTGAACTCATAAATAACAAAGAGGGAGCGTATGTGTTCTCCCCTTCCCGGGTTTCGAGATCCCTTTGTCTGATACGGCTACCAGGGACCACACGAGGAGGGGGGGAGCAGCCTCTCACTACTGCAGGATGCCAAGTTACAGCCGATGGCTTTGCTGCTCACTTCTCACTCGAGCGCTTTGAGGATGCTGAAGGAGCTGCTTTGAATGCTGTCGAGAGGGAAATTCTTGGTTTCACTCTCGGAGTGTGCTGCTTGTGGGAGCTGGCAGCTTCTTCTCTCCGTTCTGCTCGTGTTTCCTCCTGGCTTCCTTGGGGTGTCTTTCTCCTGCCGCTCAAGAAGCTCTTGGTCCCCTATAGATCAGGGTACCTGGTGCGTGGAGGTTTTGTGAGGGGGCACCTTGCGGAGAGCTGGGTTTGTTTAACCCAGAGTCATGATCCCAGTGGCTGTGCTGGGCTTCCACCTTAGGAACTCGGGAAGAGGTGCGCATGTAAAGGCAAAGAGCCACGCAGCACAGTTCTCACTTAGGAGCAAAAAATAGCCAGCATCTGTTACTGCGCTCACGTGTGCGAAGAAGTAAAGGTCTTGGAAAGAAGAATGCGATTCCTTAAGGGAAACAAAAAAAGCATCGTGTAGTAATGGATGCAGTAACTTTTCTGGGTGAAATGTTTACTTCTTATCCCTGGTTACGGCTCAGTAAGCCAAGATACTCTTCAGAGTTAATCTCTTCCCAAACTTCATACCAAACACAACTCCTCCTTCCCAAACCCAGTGCTCTCGTTTTGCTCTGTGTGCTCACAGCTCAATCTTTGATACCAAACCCAAGCCACTGGCGAATGCTACCCAGGCTTTACCTTCCAAGTGAGCATTTCTCTTGCTGTCTGCTACAAACCCACCCTTCCTTCCCCCACCTCCTCGCTGCCCTCCAGACGGAAGTGAAACCCAGCACAGCTCTTTGCTGCAGCTCCTGCTGCTGCGGGTTCTGGGTTCTCACCATCAGCTTCATGCAGGCATCCAGCGTGCGCTTCTATTGACTGTATTAGGCAAGTGAGAAACAAAAGCAAAACAAACTCCAATCATTTCAGAGTTGCCTCCAACCCAGTAATTTTGTGTCAACATATTATGCACGCTGGAGGAATGTTAGTGTTCAAATAGACTAATTAAAAATGTTACTGCAATTACTTTTGCAACACAAACGATGCTAATTATATAATGCTGCAGAAATTGGAAACATCATTTTGGAGGGTGTGTGGGTTTTTTTGCTCCTTGCAGTGATAATACAATTCCTGATGCTGGAGCTTGGATCTCCCTCCATTGGGGCAGGTAGAAATGGGAAGGGGAAGTCCGCCTGGTCCCCCGCACCCATCAGCTGGTCTGTGGCTCTGCAGAGCTGTGAATACAGTTGATTAGGGGGAAATGGGAAGATGCGGCCCCTTAGTGTTCAGGTTGAAGGCTCAAGCCTCATTCAAAGCGCTGTTTCAAAGCCTGAGCTTGTTTCTTTAACCCTGCTCTCCCCTGCACAGGCACCTGTAGCTCAGCTCAGAGGAACGGATGGGGATGTGGATCTGGTTTGGAAGGAAATCTGGACCTGCAGAAGGTTCTCGCAGCACTGGGTCAGTGCCGGTGGCATTCAGCAGGGGTCACTTGATCTGTTGAGCCTGTTAGTGTTTCCTTACAGTGCAGAAGGGTTCTCTGTGCAAGTGGTTTCTCTTTTCCTTCCCCCTTTGCAGTGAGCAGGGTAGATTTTTGTTTATCCCCCGAGGTAGCTGTCATCCTGAAATGATGTTAGGGTTTCCTAATGAGGAGGTCTGTTTCCTTCCCAGGGTATCTGTCACTGACCAGTGTCAGCACCAGGAGGCTGAGCAGAGGGTATCGGGGCTGCCTCTGGGGTGTTTGGGTGCTTTGGGGCTGGCCAGGAGGGTTTTCATCACGTCTAACTGGTGTCTATCAGCTGTGACTCCACTGCAGGGTTTAAACCACCCCGGTATAGGGCTTCGGCTGTGATTGTTCTCTGTGTATTGAGTCTTCCAGGGGAATCTAATGCCTGGGTTGTCTCTAAGGATACATCTCAGCAAACAGTGCAGGCATTTCTGTACGTCTGCCGGCTCACGTGTATGTGATCCTACAAATCCCTTTGGCACATGGGCTCCTGGAAGGGTGTGCAGGGCATCTTGCACTAGCAGTAACTGTGGGTGGATGCTTACTGGCCTCGGTGCCAGCAGAAGATGCTGGGGCTGCAAAACAGAGCAAGACCTTGAGGGTTTGATATCTGATGTAGAACAGGAGGTGGGGTTGAATCTCCTCTCCAAACTCAGTGTGAATTCTGTCAGCTGGTGGGGTTTCATCTAGAAACACAAGCTGGTGGAGCTGCACCAGCCCCTGTGGTGGGCTCTGCCCCCCCTCCCAGCACGGCTCCTCACTCTGCAGACTGCATCTGAAAAGACAACAGTGTAAAAAGGCTCGAGACACTTGTCAATGCCATCCAGTCCCCTTCGGATTGATCAGCAGACGAGCTGCATGATCGCAGTGACTAAGGAATCGACTGCTAGCTGTGCCCATCGTTTAGTTCAGGCCAGAGCTGCTTGGAAAGCATCACTGTAGAGTGCGCGGTCAGAAGGGGAGTGTTAAAGCGTGTCCCCTGATCTGAATGGAACATGTGTGCTAAGGACAAAGAGATGCTTGTAGTGGTGGGTGGATGGGATTTTGCCCAAGAGAAATGTTTGGGTGGGTTTTTCCTGCAGGAGCCAGCTGTGCCGAGGGTTAGAGCTGCACATGGACACACACAGAGCCTGGCTGCGGGCTGGTGGCCTCCTCCTGCACAGGGTAAGCTCTGGTGCAAGGCCAGCACGGGGCAGTGGTGCAGGGCATTCGCAGCGCTGCGCGATTCGTTCCTCCAGTGGCTTCATGAATCACTATTCTGAGGGCCCATGAATTAGAGCCATTTAGAAAACGTGAGTAAGAGGCTCCCTGTAGGAGAGGGGGAACTGTAGGTCTTGTGGGCAGCAACCCAAGGCAGGCTGCGGGGAACAAGCCCTGTGGAAAAGGCAATGGAAACAGAGGAGCTGGAGTGCTTGTGCAGTGATCCTGGATGCAGATTGGGTTTCTATTGCTGTGTTCTGGTGTTGCCTTGTGTGTTGCCAGCATAAACACCCTTTGCTTTGCTGATGGGGGTGCTGCCTCTGAGAATTGGGTGAGGTGAAGCGGGAGGAGAAAGGGCAAAGTGTTCCAGAGACCCTCCAGGCTTTCCAAATGGTGCTGTAGGAAACAGAATGGCCAAGGAGTTGTTCATCCCCTGGGCTGGTGTCCTGTACCTGGCGCTTGAGCAGAAACTCGTACAGGAGCCACTGCACTCCTTGGAGTGGGACCCCTGCAAGGACTTCCTAGAGTGAGGCACTGCAGTTGAGTGTTATACCCGAGCAGAGACATGGGGATATAAGATGCCTGGATCCTGCCCCATCCCTGGCAGTGTTCAAGGCCAGGTCGGACGACGCTTGGAGCAAGCTGCTCTAGTGGAAGTTGTCCCTGCCTGTGGCAGCAGGTTGGAACTGGATGAGCTTTAAGGTCCCTTCCAACCCAAACCAGTCTGTGGTTCCCAATGCAATAGAAGCAAGGGGTTCATGTTCCCTGCGGAAAGGATGTCTGTGGGCTCCTGCTTCCTGCTCCAAACCAAACTTGCTGTTGGTGACCACTGGCCAGGAGTCCCTCAAGGCTGAGAGGTGATAGCTCTGCAGGATGTAAAATGGGTGCAGTAAATGCTGTAGTGCTCCAGACAGTGACCCAGTGGATGGAGGTGAAAGCATCTCCAGAGTTTTCACTCCTGTTGGGGCTAGTGTCAGCCCCAGTGCATGGGGCTATTCCTGGTTAAGTCACCAGGAGAGACTTGACCCTGGTTGGCCCTGTCCTGCCTGGAGCAGCCGTCACTGAGGAGTCTGGTTTGTCACAGGAGGGAAGGGTGACAGGAAGAAAACTGCCCTTGAGTGGTGCTCCATAGCAGCCAAGTCTCCAGCAGACCACTTCCCAGAAGCAGCGGTGCCATCTGTAGCTCTTCCCGGGAAGCAGCGCTCTTCCTGGGGAATGCCACACCTGATGCTGCGCAAGGGCAGAAGCACGGAGTGCTTGGCTCACGTTCCTGGGATGAGGAGGATTCCTGTGGCACCATGTGGAGCTGCAGCCACGTGTTCAGTCCTGGTCGGCCCCAGAGCTGTGCATGGGGAGGTGGTTGGAAGCCATTGCCTCCTACAGCAGCTTCTACCCCGTGAGAAATTCTTTTGTGGGTTTGAAGCTGGTGGGGAGAAGGGGGTGAGCAAACCCTCCCATCCCAGGAATTGGGGTGCTGGGGAGGGTGCACGGAACCATGTGCTGCAGGGGCTGGTGTGGGCTCTGCCTCGAGGAGAGGGGATCACCGTGGTGCACAGCTGCCTTGGGGCAGCACCTCTGTTCCATTCTGATTACCTTAATACAGGCTGCGAGGGATTTATCTGTCCTGTTAGACCGGCCCCCACTGCAAAAGTGACATAAATTAAATGTTCTTAGGAGTAGGCCACCTGAATTCTGTGTAATTACCATAATAACTTGCAGGCAGCAGCCCTTTTTTCCCCTCTTCAGGGTTATTTAACTGTTCATTGATAGGGAGGAAGCGCAAAGAGTCCTTACAGGGTCCCACTTGATGCGGTGTGCCAGCCCTTACTGTTGCTCCTGATGGCTGATCCTGATTCCCTGTAGAAGGATCCTGGCTCTCTATAGCAGGAAACGCTTGTTGTGAAGGTGCCAGCTCTGCTGCTGCAGCATCGCTGTGCAGATGGAGCTGTGTGCTGCCGTGGTTGTTCATCTCAGCATCTGCTGCAGCCACGGGCACTGTCTGCTGGCCAGGGGCTGGTCTGCAGCACGGCAGTGGCTTTGATTCCCCGTTATTGTGTCACTGCTCCAATGCTCATTGCAAACTGGAGTGGGGCTCATTGTCATCTTCCTGCAAAGAGGTGACTTGAAGCCGCTTTCTCTTCTTGTTTATAAAGCATCTCCAGCTGGAAGCTGTCCAAGGCCAGGCAGACCTGGGTGGTGACAAGCATCACTTTGCTGCTAGGTGCTGATAAACGCTGTCTAGATGAAGATCTAAACTCCCCAGTTGCCTGCACAGGCTATTGCTGGTGCGTGTCAGCACATGGGGTGCTCGCAGGCTGGTGGGATGGTGTCTGCAGTCAGGAGCCATGTGTCTTGGCTGGCCACGTCCCTGTGGCTCATCGTTGACCTGGGGCATAATCCCAGCTCTGCTCAAGCTGTTGGTTTTGAGGGATTTGGGCTGATTCCTTGGCTGTTTGTAGCTGTCCTGCTCTTCCCATCATGTGAAAAACCAACCCAACCCAGTTCCCAGCATGGTACTGGAATCAGTGAGGGTTTGGGGTGAGCACTGTTAACTTCATCAGCCTCTTGCTATTTTAACTTCTGGAGCACAGGAGCATGAGTCTCCCTGCCCTGGCTGATGTGCATTGATTGCAGGATACCTATAAGGCATCTGAGTTAGATCCTTTTGGGTCAAACATTTTGCTTCCATATTTGGCCTTGCATTAGTGCCAGATTTGTACATCTTGTTTAAATATGATGAGCAGGACAAGCTCGCTGCTAATCCTCGCTGGCCAGGCAGTGCCTGCCTCAAGAGCCAGTGTTAATAGGCTCCACTGTGCTCGAGTTACTGGGCTTGCTATGGTGCAACACCCCTTAAACTGGCTCTTTTGCATCCAGTGACATCCGTGTTCTTCCTCCTCGGGTGGGAGTGCTCACTGCTCAGAGCAACCTTCTGAGCAAGAAAACCTTTTTATCCCCAAGCAGAAGGGAAACAGGTGAATGTTTTTAGGGGGTGGTTGGGAAAACGGGGATAATGAGTGGCTCTGTAGGGAGGTCCATGGAGCTGCTGGGCTTGAGCAGGGCATGGGGGTGCTGGTGCAGGCAGCCCTGGTGGATGCAGAGGGAGGGCAATGGCAATAACTGGCTGCTCAAGGGGGGCTCTGCCTCTGCTCTCAGTTGGGGACCATGTTTAAAAGCTTCAGTTTCCTGTAGTTCTGCTCTGGTCTTCCTACATCTGATATTTAGTCAGCAGCAGGGAAGCTAAAAAAGATTCTGCTGCCTGAATCCCAGCCTTCAGCCACTCCTCCTCTTCCTCATGCTGTGATGCTGGTGCTTGTGCTGGTAGATTCCTCCCCGTCTTCTGTTGCCATGTGAAATAATGCAACAGTCATAGCTTCACCTTTGGAGAGAACAGTTAAATACTTGTATTCTGATGACCTGAGCAGCGAGCACATTCAGCAGTTGACGCTCTTAGCACATGAACAGATGTGTTTGCATGATTCCCAATTATAGGAGAAGAATGAGGAAGGTTGTGAAGAGGAGGGGAAGTTGCCTTGGCTCTGCTGAATGGCTTCACCCAACTTTGCTGGGTGACATCGCTCTGGAGTCAGGAGCCAGTACGGAGATTGTTTTATAACATCAGTCAGAAGCTGGAGTGAGGGGGAAGTGGCCCACGACTTTAATTTGCATCACTGAGTGGATTAGCTCCTGACGCAGTGCAAAGTCATTATTTACCATCTCCAGATCTGGTGCCTTTATCAATGCGATGCTTTGGAGAGAGGCTGATTCAGAGATCATTACCTCGGTGTTTCGCTTGGCAGGGACCATTAACACTTGCCTTGTAAGCAAAATGATGGTGCTTGTCATTGGTGCTTAATATTGTGCCTACCCAAGGGGCTGAGTAATTTGTTTTTAGGCTTTTTTTCTTCCTTTGCATTCATTACACCACTTCAACTTTAGCTTGGCTTAGGAAAAAACACTTGGAAACGCTCCATAACTTGCCATTAACCTAGGGGAGGATGGTCTGAGTGATAAAACCAGTGCAGCCTGTGTCCTGCTCACTGGGATGGATGCATCTTCCCCATCCTGCAGCAGAAGGTTGTGCCAGTGTGGTCTCTGTGGTGCTCACTGCTTTCAGCTGCTGTGGCTCATGGTAAGCCAAGGCATTGTCACCTTTCCCAAGCTGATGGAAGATCTTAAGCACAGTTTGAAATATTCCCCAAAATGGTTATTTATAGACTCTCCAGAGCTTGACATTGCTTTTGCTGTGGAGCAACCTCCGCTGTGTTGTCATGATGGAGAGGAGCTTTGTTACGGGCTGCTTCAGCCTTTATGTGCTTTGGGGAAACTTGAGGGTGCCTTGGGAAAGCAACCTTTATGGGAGGGGTTATCCGTGTCTCTCTGTTCACTTTGTTTCTGAAGAGTCTGATGGAATACCTTCCTTTCGGGGGATCTGATCTGAGCCAAGTGCCCTTCCATGGAGAGAGATTCTGAGGGTGATGGAGCTGCCACATCCTTGTGTGCAAGGGGAGGGCAGGGCTGAGCAGGACACCTCTGCCGCAGGAGGTTGGTGCTGGCTGCCCCAGGCATAGCTGTGAGACTGAACTAATTCGCATCATGTGTCTAAGGACCGTCTCCAGTAGCTCAGTCCATTAAGTTCCAAATTTGTCTTATTCGTTTGTCTTTGATGAAGTGGTGCCTCAGGGCCAGAGTCCTCTGGAAATGAGGCTTGTAGGTCTGTAACAGCAGCGACTTATTCTTCTGGGTAAGACAAAGTGACCTTGGAGGAGCTTATTCCAAGAGTTTGCTTCTGGGGTTTCTCCCTGTTTTGGACATCCCTATCTACAGCTTGGTCTGACACCTTGTCCTGTGAGCCATTCTCTGTGGAGGATGGCACATTCCTGTCCCAGAAGCCTGGATTGGAAAGCACCTTAAAGCTGATCCCGTTCCAACCCCCTGCTATGGGCAGGGGCACTTTCCATTCGACCAGGTTGCTCCCAGCCCCATCCAACCTGCCATCACTCCATGTTATCTGTGCCCTGAGTACCACAGGTGGGTAGAGCATGGCACATGCACAGCCGTGTGGTACATGGTAAGGGCAGAGCTTCTGACCTAGAGTCTCCCAGGGCTTGTGGGGCGGGGGGAAAAGTCTCACTTACTGGGTCATTGAGAGACTGAGTCTGGGGTTTTGGCAGGAGGAAGGGCTTTAATTAGCTACGGCTCAGTAGGGCTGCTGTTAGATCTCAGAGCAAGATGCTGCTGGACTGGAAAAAGGCACCACTAGGTCATTTGCTTGGGAAGCCATGGTGGGGATTTGCATTTCGGTTGAGCACAAAACCCTTGCAGAGGATGTTTCTAAAATAGCTTCAAACTCCAGTTGGAATTTCTTCCTTCTTGGAATCTGTGAATATCTGTCTCGGTGCCAGGAGGTTTGGAGTTTGGATTCCTTTGTTTGCTGCACTCGCTCTGCTGTGAGGGAGGCGAGTGCTCGTCTGGGTTGTGGACAAGTACTGCCATCAAATCCTGCCTGACAAATGGCTTGCTTCCCGCAGCCTTGGAGCAGAATTAGATTCTCCCCTATTGTATACCTGAAAGGATTTCTCCTCGAGCAGCAGTCCCTCTTTGACCTGAATACTCAGGAGATGTGTACTGGGGCAGGAGCTCTGCAGTGTGTTCTCTGAATCTCAGCTCTGCTGAAGGTCAGGTGCTTTGAAATACATCCTGGAGACTTCTCCTTGTTTCTGCCCTCGTTGTGGCTTGCACAAGACGGTGCTGAGCATCATCACTACAAAAAAAGAGCAGAGCTCTTAACCTTGGGCTGGCTGTTGCTCCAGGCGCTGCATCCGCATTACCCAATGGATGCGGTTGGGGGTGGATGGACTTGCATAGGTTGGGTGTTTGAAGGCAGTGGCTTTGTCACTAAGGCTTTACCTGGGCAGGACCATCCATCTCTGGTGTTGTGCTGCTCAAGGGGCTGTCCTCAGGACCGCTGCCCAGCTGGGCTATGGGGTGGCTGGGGCTGCTTTTCCCTCTGAGCTTGCTCCAGAGGCTTTTCTGCATGGATCTTTGAGGGTTGGTTTTGTTTGGTCCAAGGCTTTGTTCCAAGCGGTCACTGTTCCTTTCCCAAATAGAAGTTAGGAATCTCCAGCGGGTTTGTCCTCAGTGTGCCTTGCTTCAGGAGTCAAAGTTCCTTCTGCCTTCACTTGGCTGCAGGTTGGCCAAAGGGCAGATGATTGGGCAAGAGGATTGTTAGGTTGGTTTTAGCCGTTTTCTTAAGTTGGTACAAGAGCCGCTTGCTTGTGTGGGTAGGAAAAGATGGGATCATAGCACTGGATGGGGATGGAAGCCAAGCAGCTAATCCCAGCACTGCGATGGTCCATGGCACAGTGAAGCCCCCTTCCAAAACCACCTCCTCTGTTCCTGGCTTTGGAAATTTGGAAGAAACTGAATTTCTCTGATGTTACTATTGAGTCCAAGAGGATGGAAATAAGCGGCTGTTGGGAAGGGCAGACTGACTCACTTGCTCATTCTCCTGTAAATTTCCATTTTGGTTTCAGTTTAAGCTCAGGTATGAGGGGAGTGAAAGCTGGTAATTTGTGACAAAACCTTCTATTTTAGATCAGGGTAGAAAAACTCCCTTTCTAATTGCAGAAATTATAAGGCTGTGCTTCTTGTAAAGGAATACTGCATCCAATGGTTACCTGCGGATTGCCTTTGGGATGCCCCACTCCAGAGCCGCCACACTGAGCTTTACACCATGCTTTGGTGCTGCTCATGCTGTGAGTGGCTGCAGAGGTGGCCCCTGCTCTCCCACAGCCTCAACTGCCACCCTCTTGTCTGCTTTTGCCCTCTCTGTCACTAGTGCTTGATGGCTTCCAGCTCTGGTCCTGGAAGCGGCAGAGGAGCTGGTCCTCACCCCTGCGATCCCAGCTAGGATTCAATAGGCTCCATTTATCACACCTTCAGGTGAAGGGATGCTCCATCATCCTCCATATGGAAACAACTTGGTGATTATAATCATCCTGCCCTACTTCAGACCTCTTCCCATCTGTGGGGCTCTGAACGCAGCAAGCCTTTCCTGAGGCCTGTGCACCCTCAGCCCTGCTGCGCTGGCAGCATAGGAGCCTTGCCTGGCTATGGGGCACAGCAACTTCACTTATTCCTCGGTGTCTGGGTGCTACAGACCCTGCAGCTCGGCTGCAAGTTCCTCCCTTATTGCTGCCCGCTTGGCTGTCATTTTCCTTCCACCGTGTCAGAGTGAAACAAGAACACTTCTGTAAAAAGCAAGAGGAAAATCATGTGAATAAGCAGTGGGCTCGAAATAACGTGGCTGCTCCGGTCACTTCTGAATGGGGAAGCAAAGGGGCTGCCAGGCTGTGCTGCCACCCTCCCCCTGCACTGTTTGGGTTGGAAGGGGCCTTAAAGCTCATCCAGTTCCAAGCCCCTGCCACAGGCAGGGACACCTTCCACTAGAGCAGCTTGCTCCAAGCCCCTGTGTCCAACCTGGCCCTGAGCACTGCCAGGGATGGGGCAGCCACAGCTTCTCTGGGCACCCTGTGCCAGCGCCTCAGCATCCTCATAGGGAAGAACTTAGTCCTGATGTCTAACCTCAATTTCCTCTGTCAGTTCAAGCCACTGCAGTGGGCTCAGCTGGACGGTGCTGCCTGTGGCTGGCTAGTGTGGGAAGCAGCGCTAGGGCAGGGAGATGGAGGCTGTTGTCCCTGAGGAGCATAGGGACGTACTGACTGGTGTGGGTGAAGTGGGAGCCCCACGGCATTGCAATGGGATCAGTTTGCGTCTCGCACTGCTCGGCACTGTGGAAGCAGGGCAAGGGGGTGCTGTCAGATGTCTCCTGGGCTGGACAGTGCTGACAGGAGCTCCTCACCCTCCCCTGGGGCTTTTGGCTGCCTGTGGCTGTTGCTCTCTTTTGAGCAGGATCCCTTCCCAACACCATGGTGAGCCATGCACAGGGGAAGGGCATTTCCCCCGCTCTCTAAAGAAACTCATTCCTTGAACGTATTTTTGGGGCAGATGTTCTTGGCGAGCAGGGTCGGAGCTCCCAGAGCTCCTCTATTCAGCAGAGCCATCCGCCCCATGTCCACCTGTGCCCTGAATTAGAGCTGCAAGATGCTGTGATGGGTCCATATGGACTCCTAAAATAATAGCTGTCAGCTCACTGCTGACTTGTACGGGGAGCTAAAGCTTATGGCTTTAGGAATGACAGCAAACAAATGCTGGTGGGCTCTAGCCAGACCGGAGGTGTGTGCATCTGCATCTTAGCTGCACAGGGTATGTGCTTTGAGATGGTTGCTCTCAGGACCACGATCTGCTGTTTTGAGGAGCTGTTATTACCTGTCCATTTATTACAGGGCCAAACCTGAGCTTTCAGGAGAGCTGGAGTCAAGCAGTTTCTGTTAACACTTGTATTCATACCATTTCTGAGGCGGATTCGTGACCCTGAAACGTGGAAGCACTCACGAGCATGTGCTGGGGCAGATGCTACCGGGTCGCTTCGTAACAGGTGTCTGTAAGTGAACCCCGCTGCTCACATTTGAACTCCTCTGTATTGGCTATAGGGTTTGATGTGCTTTTCTAATGAGCGAGGGCTGATGGATGTCTAATAAAGAACTTGTATCTCATCTTTCCACCGCTGTGGAGACAATTGGCCTCCGTATTGCTCTGCAGTGGCCTTCTGGAGGTGGCTGCCTGTCAGGGCAGCTGCTCCCCTTTGATCGGGTTATTGCACATTCAGGTCTTGCCCCGTTCAGGTTTTACTTGCTGCCCAGGCCCTGCTGTGTGGGGACTGCCAAGCCATTATAGTGAAATGAGCAGCCTAATTGGGAAGGCTTGTGGCTCAGCATCGCTGATCGCATTGGTGGGAGCGGGAGCTGGCAGGGAGCTCTGGTGCTGCTTTGTTCCCAGGAAGAGCAACAAACCCAAGCTGAAACAGCTGAGCAGCGGTGGTCTGTGATGTCCTGAAAAACAAAACCACTTTTCCTGTGTTATTGCAGCTGCAAATGTTTGGGGTGTGCAGCTTGCAGCCCCCTCAGCACAGTGGATGGAAGCAGAAGTGGGAGAGGATGAGCTCCGGGTGCAGCCTGTGGTGGGTGATGCTCTGTAAGGGTGGCTGGATCCCTTGGTACAGTCTCCTTAGCTAATAGCCATGTGTTTGTATTGTGAAGCTTGGCTGGAAGCTCTGGTGTCTGTGTGGCCAAACTGGGGCTCCTTGTCTGATGCCGGGTGCTGCGCACTGTGGTGCTGTTCCCATGATGTCTGAGCTCAGCTGTGCTGTCAAGAGACATCCCGACACAGCCTTATAGCTGTTGTTGGAGGGGGAAGAAAGGATGTGATAATTACCCTGTCTCGTGTGGAAGAGCTAGGGAGCTGTGCAGGATGCTGCGTGTCTCCTATGAAGCCTCTGGCTCCCATGCTGCCGTAATGCTGCCTGTCCTTTGGAACTGCCACCCCTGGTCCCTGCCAGCTGCTGGTGACCTGGGCAGGAGGCAGCAAATCCTGGCAGGATGCTTTTAGTGGCGTTGGTCCTTTCCTGGAGCACATCATAGAGCTCCTTGGTCCAGGTTTTGTAAGTGGGGCTGTGCTGAAGTAACACGGAAACCATAGAGGAACTTCCTGTGAATGGCTTTTTCTTGCTGTCAGATGGATGGAAACTAAGCTGAAAGGTTAAAGGGCAGGATCTGGGAGAGCTTTCAGGTTTGGGAGTGCTGGAGTGGCCAAGGAGGGGCTGTTAAAGACATCTCTGCAAACTGGGATGTTCCTGGTCTAGTTTGCCTGGACAACAGCTCGCGGTAATTGTGCTTCAAAGGCTTCAAATGCCTCATTTCTTAAACCTCCTACAGGGCAGCTCGAGCTCCCAGGGCAGCGTGTGCTGATGGCCAAGCGCTGCCTGCTCCTTCCCCATTGACTTCTCCAGAGGCGTGTGCATCTCGCCCCAGTTTTTGCAACCGCTTTTGTTGCTGCTGCAATCAATATCTGTCTCTCTCTGCTTCTGCCTTGACACGTAGTGATTTATCCTTCTGCGAAGGTCTCTGAGCAATCTAAATGGAGGAAGGGGTGGATCGCTTACAGACACAGCACCGCTTCACATGCGAGAACAACTATTTTGAGGCAGTATTTTGAGGTTTGACTCAACTTTAGCAGCTTCTCTGCAGGGAAAGCTGGATTGATAGTCACAAGTGGTAGCAGGTCAGGTACTCTATTTTTAGAAGTGCCATTTAATTGATGTTATTCTTGCAGCTCCGATCTGGATGGTTAGTTATGTTCTGTCAAAGTTTGTTAGCATAAGCCAAGTCTTATTGCATACTTGTGTTTTATGAAATGATCCATGACGGGGTCTCGGATCTTTATATTTTATCTTGGTTGGAAGGAACACGTGTGATAAAGTGCTCAGAATCTCTGTATTTTAATGCCAAGTAGAGGCTACAGAGGTCTCATAAATCAAGTCTGTTGCCCCATTGTGGTGTGTGCGTGGATGGGTTCGATGGCATCACTGTCTGATGTGGCTGATGCTGCTGCAGGATCTGCTGCCCTCCTCACCCACTGCATCTCTGTTGCACTTACTGGATTTGGTTTCATGCTCTCATTCTCCATCTCAATTGTGTAAAGGAAGAGCTCTCTGCAGCAGAGAGGGTCTGTAACTAAATGTTCTTTATTCCTGGAAGCTGGTGATTAAAATGCTTTTGATCTGCCTTGCTCCTGTGCTCTGTAATGGGTGGTGTTGGTGTATAAGGAGGCACTGACTGGCCAGGCAGCCTGTGTGGATGTTAACATGTGTATGGAAGGTGCTTTTCCACTCATCTCTCGATGTTCACCCTGGTTTATGTGTCCACGGGGGATGAGAACCAAGGCGGTTCTGTTCCTCACTGCTGTGCACGTGGGATGCCCATGAGTGCTTACAACAATACGCTTTTTCCTCCCAGCTTTGCAGACCTGTCCCTGTGGCTATCTCTGCAAATGGATGTCCCAGCATCCATTTGCATAGCATTTCCATAACACAGCCCTTTGGTTGTTCCATAAGCAGCGCCCTTTGGTGGCAGTGGAGCATTTAGGTCCTTTCCAGTCACAGCAGACCTGGCTAAGGCATGGCTTTTGGACCTGGGAAGCGTGGGCTCAGATCCCTGTTTCACCTGCATCATCTCAGGGTCTGTCAGTCTTGGTCAGCAAATTTCACTCCCATCCCTTAAAAAGCAAAGGGAAGGAGAAATATATAGAGGGTAGCAGGGTCTTTGGCTGACATGCTCCTCCTAGTTCATTCTGAAGATGAGTCAGTTCATTTCTGCTGCTGGCTTCACTTGCTGCATCCATGCCATCAAATTGTTTGGTCTCGTACGAGCACTGCTCTTTGCCTTCTACCCCTCAGTGGGTTGATGATGGCTTCAGGTGTTCCCTCAACTGAAGCATGACTTCTACAGCCTCTGAGGCTGGAGTAAAGCTTCCTGAGAGCTCATCTCCCTCGAGGAATGTGGTCCCTGATAGTGAAGCCCTGACTTCTGCGTTGGAATATGACTCGTTCTTTGTACAATCTGCTGCAGAAGGTGGGAGCCAACGTACCGGGGTTGTGCGCTGCATCCCACTGATGCAACTGGCTTTGTTTAGGGTCTTGAGTATGTTGGAACATGCTGGCTTGAGTGAATAGTTTTAATTAGTTCCATTCTTAGGCTGTCGTTGACTGCGCTGACTCACTTCCAGCTCTCCGATAACTTCAACACATGACTTCATACCAAGGCAGAGGAACAGAAATGAAACCGAAGGAAGATGGCAGCGCACAGGCTGGGGCAGGTCCTGGTGCCCGTGGGAGAGCAGGAAGCTGCAGCAGCAACACGGTGCCGGGTGCTGTGCCCCGAGAAGTCCCCACATGTGCCCCGGAGCATCAGCTCGAGTATCGCTTCCCCAAAGCTATTTCTGGAGCTGGAGGCTCTCGTTAACCAGCCTGAGCTTGTCTGGCTTTGCCACCGGCAGAGCCTGGGCATGGTGAAGCCCGGACATCCCGTGTCCAGCTGGGCTTGCTCCTGGAAGTCCTGCAGCAAAGGGAAGTGGCTGGAATATGCTCACCCTTTGGTGACAGTCTGAGGTTTGAAGCCCCCAGTTATACCCCTGGCCAGCAGTCAGGATCCTTCCCCTTGCAGGGGACTTCTGTGCTGTGCTCAGCACGTCCTCGCTGCCGCATGTAGCTTTTGGCTCTCAATTGTCCAACCTCTTCCTCCTGTGCCAGAGCACTGTTTTTCCAGATACTCTCCATTGGTACCATGGGGTTCACCTCCTTTACTCTCCGAACTGGGGCATCAGGGCCAAATTAGACTTACCCTGCTGTGATAAAGCTCCCTGTGAGTGGGTGAGGGTTTGTAAGGCGAGATGTGGTTGGACATAGCCTTGGACGGCACGGTTTAGTGGGAGGTGTCCCTGCCCATGGCAGGGGGGGTGGAACTCAATGATCTTGAGGTCCTTTCCAACCCTGACTATTCTATAATTCTATGTAAGTCTCTGTACAGGCCCACTGATGGCTGGTACCCTGGGAGCAGCCTGCAGGAGCTCACTCCCTTCCTCATCCTGGCTCTCTTGCCATCTCACTGTGCTGCTCTGCAACCTCTCCTCTTCACTCTATGCTTGCTCAGTTCAAAACCAAGATGCTGATTGCAGTACTGAGCCCAGCTTGCAGCCGGGGCTGGAATGCTGTTTTGCTGGTGTCCTCTGTGCTGCTGTTCCATGGCAGCCCTGGCTTTCCAACAGCCCATTTTCGCCCACTGGTGAGACCAGGCAGCAGCTCCATCCCCAGCCCTTCTACAACCTCATTATGGCTTTGACCGTTATCTCCTGTGATGCTTAAAGGGGCAAGTCCCCCATGCTGGGGTTGGTGGGGAGGTGCTGGGGGGCCCCAGTGAGGTGGGAGCCATTCGCTGGCACTGCGGCACAATGGAAGGTGTTCATGAGTGGGAAGGCTGAAGGGGGGAGAAGCTCATTGCTGTTCTTCCTAATTGCTCTCCCACTTCTGTACTCAGGCAAAAAGCTGTCTTGAGCATTGTCCCTGGGGACGCTGCCTGGTTCTGTCAGCAGCACCAGCACCCTCCCCACAGTCGGTCAATTTGAGAGGCATCTCCTCTGTTTTGACTTGGTCTGTCTTTCCTTTGACGTGAGAACAGTCCACCTGCCTCTTGATAAGGTGGAGGATGCAAGGGCTGGAGTGGAGCCTCCTGAGCGCGGGTGAGAAGTGCTCGGGGCTGTTCCCATTGAAACTGATGAGTAGTGGGATGGTGTAGGAGCAGGACTGGGTCCTCACATCGGATCACCCATGGGGGGGGCTGAGCCGGGTTTGCCTCTGCTCCCAGGGGCTGCAGTTCCCAAGTGAAAAGCTGATGTAGCAGCCGAAGTTTGGAGTGCTGAGGATGAGATAACTGCCCATGCCCAGTGAGAGGAGTTCACTTCTAGAGCCGCATGTCAGCGGAGCAGCACTGGTTTGTGGTGAGCCCTTTTTAGGCAAGGGAGGTCAAAATGCTGCCCTGAGGGGAAGTTTCTGCTGCAGCCCCATGAAGACTGCAGCTTTGGCTGCTGCTGGCTCTTCAGTTCTTCATTTTGGCTTGGAGAAATCCTTGTTCCAGACTTGCTGCTAGAAACTGGTAATGGGATTTGCAAGAGGTTTTCCTGGTTGAAGGTGTTGGGGTGTGCAGGAAGAGCTCCCTTGCTCTGCATGGGCTGTGGTTGCAGAAAGCTTCTTGTACTGCAGTCCTGAGGTTGGGCTTGGAGACGGGAACCTGGAGTTCACTGCAGTGATGGTTCAGGGCTGCCCTGCGATGAAGCTGTGTGGCAAGGATTCGGCTGGTGCCGAGGCCTCAGGTCCCAGGGATGGACGAGATGGGGTGAGGGCTTTCCATGGGCACATCTCTTGCCGTGCACAAGCCCTGTTGAGAAGGAACGCTTCTGTCCAGTATGAATGTGATGCTGTTGCATGCAGGAGCTGGGTCGGTCCTTTCAACATCTGCTGCCCTGCCTGTAGCTCATAAATTCCATTGCATCTTTCCTGTCCAGTCCCATGGGCTCACTGGCACTTGTTTTGTGTGAAACTTGAGTCCTGAAGCTGCTAAAGTGCATCTTCGAAGAGAAGGTTTCTTTGGCAGCTGAAGGTGGATGGTGAGGTGGTGCCTCTGTGGTGGCTGTGCAGAGCTGTGCTCCTGCCTCTTCTCAACCAGACATACCCAAACGCTTATGGCACCAAATCTGAAGCTTCTTCAATGAGCTCTGTCCATCATTGCATGGAAAGCATTTGCAAGGATCAGGGGTGCAGCGGGAAGGATAACTACTGAATCCTTGGACATCAGCTTGTTGGCGATGCTCGGTGCTTCCTGTGCTGGCAGCTCCAGTGTGAACATGGCACATGGCTCACTTTGATGTGCATAAGGCCCAGTTCGGTGCTGGTGCAGTTCTTGCTCTGTTGCTGTGTGGAGGTGGAGCTCCTGTGACCACGTTTGAGAAGTGTAAGCTGAATGTATGGCAAGCTCGTGCCCTCGTTGCACGTACAGCAGCCTGGCTTCTGATGCGCATAACTCCCGTGTGCCATATGGATGCTGCTGTAAACACATGCAGCACTTGGCTCTTGTATGGGGACAGCCAAGCTCTTAAGTCTTAAGTCTGTTAGAAGCTTCTTGATGGTTTTACCAGGTCTGCTCCACACGACTGAGGCAGAAATGAGCTAGAATAACTTATTTGTGTGTCAGGCTTTGAAAGAGTGCCTTGGGGGAGCATATTTGTTGTTGTTCTCAGCATCCCTGTGCGATGACATTGGGTCACTCTCAGTGGAGAGCTGGTTGAAAAATGAATATCGAAAGAGGAGTGGTGAGACTCAAGCGTTGCATTTCATTCTTGTGATGACTTTTGGATTAAGAAGGAGCTTTTTCTGGTTGAGAGTCGCCTCATAAGTTTGACTTGAAAGTTGCTTGCAGGCTGCTTCTGCTGAAGATTAAGATTGGGTTTTCTGATCTTTATCATAGGATCCCAGCCTGGTTTGGGTTGGAAGAGACCTTAAAGCCCATCCAGCTCCAACCCCTGCCATGGGCAGGGACACCTTCCACTAGAACAGCTTGCTCCAAGCCCCTGTGTCCAACCTGGCCTTAAACACTGCCAGGGATGGGGCAGCGGCAGCTTCCATGGCCGCCCTGTGCCAGCGCCTCAGCACCCTCAAGCCCCTTCTCACCGGGCTGCTCAGGAATGCACCCGGGAGTTGATAATTCCCAAGGGAAATGCTCACATCCCATCCTGGGCTGCTCCATGGGGAGGTTTGTTCCATCCGGAGCAGGAATCTGCATGCGGCAAACCTTGGTTCTGCTGCCGTTGCTACGGGAACGGGCGCTCTTGGGTTGGAAACCTGCTTCAGTTCCTTTCCTCTCTGCTCCCTCCTAGTTAAGACACTGGGATGGATTTGGAGTTGTGAGTACAATAGTCTCTCAGGTTGTGGGGGGACTCCAACAATGTCTCTGGCTAATGAAAGAGCTGCCTCAGCTCCCAAGGGATTCAATGAGGTGGTTTTGTCTGTTCCTCAATACCCACTCTCAAAAGCAAAGTTCAGCAGCTCCGTGTGCCCCGGGGCTGCTCACTCTGCCACCTGCCTGGATAATTAAGACCTTTCAGGTTGCCATAGAGGGTATTTTGGCTTCTAATATGGCACCTATTGATAGCTGGATATTTTGTCTTTAATGCTGTGAGAGGTGGGGATGCCTTTGTAAGGTGCTGGAGGCAGGTACAGGAGGGGAGGCCTTCACAAGCCTGTAATTTGCAGGATGGAGGCGATGAGCGTATGATGGCTTGTAATGTTTGGGGGTTTGAACAAATGTTGCCCAGAATGCTCCTTTCTCACTAGAGGGGCTTCAGGAGCTTGCTCAAGGAGTAATGGGGTTTAATGTAGGCTAAAGCACAGGATCCCAGCCTGGTTTGGGTTGGAAAGGGACCTCAAAGCTCCTCCAGCTCCAATCCCTGCCACGGGCAGGGACACCTTCCACTGGAGCAGGTTGCTCCAAGCCCCTGTGTCCAACCTGGCCTTGAACACTGCAGGGATGGGGCAGCCACAGCTTCTCTGGGCACCCTGTGCCAGCGCCTCAGCACCCTCACAGGGAAGAGCTTCTGCCTCAGAGCTCATCTCAGTCTCCCCTCTGGCAGGTTAAAGCCATTCCCCTTGTCCTGTCCCTGCAGGCCCTTGTCCAAAGCCCCTCTCCACATTTCCTTTAGTCTTATGGAGCAAGCAGCTTCAGAGGAGTTGTTCCCTGGTTACATCAGCCCACTTGCTCTGCTTGAGCTTGGCACACATGGGCGACACTACAACTTTAGTAGAACAACACTGTAAGAGAAATCAACCTTCAGTGCCAAGAAGCTCTGTTAACACTCCTGGGGGCTCATTTACCTTCTTGCTTTCTAAACCCCCATCAGCGGTGGTGGTGAAAAGCCCATGTGTGTGTTGGGATCTCAGTGCACGCCCTGCCCGGGTCCTGCTGTGCTTCACCAGGCTCTGACCTTGGGGAAAAGAAGCTTGAAGAGCATCAAAGCGTGCTTTTAGCAGTTTCCTTTTCACTTTTGGATGCTACTGGGTGGCTCTGTAAGCCTGCAGCTCTCTAAAGCCTGTTTACTGCAGGGTTGGAGGGCTGTTAAACAGGTGCTGGGCAGCTCACCAGTGTATTGCTATGAACATGGCCATGAAGACACTTGCATGAGGGGACCTGTCTGCAGGCTGAAGTTGGGAGCCTGGAATGAGCTGATGCTTGCACAAGAGGAGCACAAGGGTCCCACCTGCCCAGGTGCTCGGGGCTGCAGGAGGAGAGGGAATAATTCCATTAGCAATGCGAATATGCTGGGTTCAGCCTTTGCCATCCGAATAACATTATAATGAAACAGAATTAGAGTCTAACTATGATTAATGGCTCTGAAGTTGAAATAGAGCTGACACAGGCAGGCAAGTGTCACGTTGGGCCACGGCCGAGCAGCAGTGCCCCAGTGCTGATGGAAGGGAGGAAGGTCCTGGAGCTGCTGAAGGAGGAAGGATGATGTAAGGCAGGAAACCATGCAGTATAGAAGGAGACAGAGCTGTGTGAATGCGCTCTGTTTGGGAAGCACATTGCCAGTGAATTTGGATCCTGGCAGGGTGTAAACCAGATGAATTTTTTGGGAAAACACCTTTTTGTGGGTGTGTGTTTGATGTTCCTGGAATCCGAAGGGCAGAGAAGTGCTTCCCTGGGGGTGGCTGGCAAATGGGTTTGTGTCCTGGGCTGAACCTGCTGCTTGTGTAGCTCCCGTCTCCATCAATCCCAGGGTGAGCAGCCTGTGTGCTTGCAGTGTTTGACAGAGGAACTGTGTTTGCTCTAGCTTGAAGAGCTGCAGTGGGGGTCTCTGGGGTCTCCTGCAGGTTTGACAGGCTTGCCCGGTGCTTGGGGATGGGAGCAGGCAGGAGATGCAGGAGGAAGGTGGGATGAGCCTGGGGTTTCCCATGTTTCAAGGCTCCCATGACAAAGGGAGGACTAGGAAAAGGGAGCTGGGAGAGGTGTGCACTCCTGCCATGCTCTGATAATGATTTGAGGGGGCTCTGGAGAGGCTGGTTACAGCTTGGAGATCCAAAGTGAAGAGCCAGAAGTCTGGGATGAGGGAGTTCTGTATCTGGCATCCTTTGCAGCATCCTCTCTGGGTGCTGGGGCGTGTGGCATGGAGTGGGTCATTCCCAGGGCTGGCAGGGCTCAGAGCAGCATCATGGACCCCTGGATTGCTCTCAGCAAGGAGCAGGCTCTAAGCCAGCCTCTGCAAGAGGTTGTGGCTGTTTGTATGGAATAACTAATCTTTCCAAATATTTATTACTAATCCCCTGCTGAGGAGCGGGTGCCGCGAGTTCAGGAATGGAAAACCACCCCCAGGCAGCTGCCAGTCTCACATGAGGCTGATCTGTGGTTGATGTGGCAGGGAATGTCATTCCCATCCCAGGGCTCTCAGTGCTCCTCCAGCCCAGCCCATAGCATGCTGGGGAGCAGAGTGGGCTGGGGGGACCCTGCAGATGGTCAGCCATGGTATAGGTATCAATTGTAGGCTGGAAGGCAGCATGAAATGGGGAGGTTTAAAATGAAATCCGGATGGGAAGGCACCCTTTTTAGGGGTTTTCTCATCCCAAACACTTTGGACAGACACAGGTTTGTGTTTGCAATAGCATTTGGGTGGCTTTGCAGGGACCTTTGAAGGCAGAATGGTGGGGAGCATCCTTCAGCAGTGAGGAGTTTGCTGAGGGGCCATGGGCAACAGCTCCCTCCACATAACCCTCTCTAAGTGGGTCTCTGCCCGCCAGCTCCAAGGCTGACCAGTGATGGGGCTTCACGTATGTGCCTCCTGGTTCGGCACCAACAGTTCTGGGCAGCCTTTAGGTTCTCAGGATCATTATCTCCCTGCAGGGGTATGCAAGAAGCTGCTGCACAAAGCAGTTCTGGGGGCATCTGTGACTCCCCCTGGGTTCTAGAGGTGCTGGGAGTCATTGCAGGATGTCTGAGGTGGTTCGATGGGGGTGATGCTGCACTGTTGCTTCTTGTGAGGAGAAGGGGGACCTTCAGGTGCCCAAGGGAGGGTTGTATGGAGGGGTAGGATTTGATCAGCCTGGCCCTGTAGCATGGCGCAGGTAGAGGGTGAGCATCTCCCTCTGCTGAAGATGAGGTTTTCATCCCCAAACCATGCTGAGAGGTACCATGGCAGCCGTGGCACAGCCAATGGAGCAGCCGGGGTGTCTGTCAGGCTGGCAAGGGTGGGCACGGGCTGGGGGCTGCTGCGTGAGCGGCTGCTGCCACTTCCAGCGAGCTACTGGAAGCTTCTGTTCTTCCCCCAGCTCTGCAGGCAGCTCCTTACGGCTCAGCACAGAGGGTGCTCTCTTTATCCTCTGTGGCAGAGGGAGAACAGGAGAAGCCAGTGGGAACTGGAGATGCACAGGCAGAGCTCAACCCAGTACTTGTGAAATCTGCCCTATTTCGTGTCTATGAAGTACTACATCACAGCTGGGAGAGATTTCAGGCGAGCTTAAAGGGTTTTATTGTGCCATTTAGTATCTTATGTATGGCGTGTTTCCCTCTATTGCTTTATTAAAATAAACTGAATGGAAAGCTGCCTGTGGGCTAGCTGGTGATGGCCCACATTTATTGTGCTGAGGATGGAGGGGATGCTGTGCCAGCTGCAGCAGCAGAGGCTTCCTCTAAAGTGATCCCCATCAGCGAGGAGGATGCTCTGTAAGGTACCTGGACATCCATAAGCCAGGAGCCTCGGGCTGACACTCCACAGGCTTTGGTTGAGGGGGATGGAGGCCAGGCTTAAATTGCTTATCCAAATGCCATTAAAAATGCAAATGGATTCTTTCTTTCTCTGGGTCAGAGCAGCATTAAAAAGGAGGCCACATTGTAAACATTAATAAAGTTGTATTGGCCAGCAGGGACATGGTGTGGAGAGGGAGCCAAGAATGCTCTTTGCAGAGCTCCATGTAAATGAAATGGCTCTTCTCTTTTCCAGCCTGGGTAATGCTTTAATCCAGCACAGTGGCATGGAATTGTACAGGATGGCTGCCCAAGAAGAGCAAACTTAATTCATGGCTTGAAGTTCAGTGAGTGAAGCAGGAGCTGAGCATGCAGCCATGTAGAGCAAGATTCACCTAAGCAGAAGTAGCTTTAAAGGAGAGTAAAACATTCAGCAGGTTATTTCTTCCTGCCCCAAAATGTGTTTCAAGGCTTCCCTTAATGTGAGTGCTGGTGCCCCTCAGCCATCAGCTCTGCATGGCCGTGTGTTGAACAGGCTTCAGAGTTCATCCTACCCAGTGCTGAATCCCAGACCTTCCCTTGGGAAAACCTGGGTCAGGGACACACAGATCCCCAGGACAGAGCTGCCTCCCCCAGCAAGGTGACTCCTCCAGCCTGTGCTGTGCATCGCCTGTCTTGCAGCATCAATAAAACCTTGTTCTGAACAGCTCTGGCTGGAGAGAGACGAGCGAGCAGACACAGCGCATCTACATGTTGGAGATGTTATTTTAATACCTTATCTGTAGAGCATCAAAAGGGCTGCCAAGTACACTACAGATCCTGCCAGCTGCAGCCCTTTGAAGGTCTTTAAGGCTGTAATGTTGCAGTGTAATAACACATAGTGCTACAAACTGCCATGAGATAATGGCCCGTTTTCAAGGGAGGGAAAACAGCAAACCCCAGTGTGATCTGCATCCCCTTCTGCAGCAGGGCGGCTGTGCCAAGTGGGGGCTGGAGTGTGGCAGTGTTTGTCTTAGGGTCAGCACAGAGGGATCCTGCTGCTTGTGGTGCTGTTGGCAAGCCTTTCCTGGGAAGTGAGCATCCATCTCCTTGGCTGCAGCCAAGGTGAGCCGGGAAAGCACTCAACACCATGGTGAGTATCCTGCCTCTTGTGAGAGCTGGCTTCATGCCCCTCGTGCTGCTCTGTGGTAGCCAGGCAGGGTCCAGGGCTGGTGACTTGCTATGGGCAAATCCCCATGGATCCATAATTAACATTAATCCAGTGTCCCCGAGCCTTGGCTGGGCTCTGCTACATTGGCAGGACAAACAAGACCGAGGAGAGGCAAAGATGCAGCAGGAATCAGGGCTGAGCATCCTTCCCCTCTGCCCCAGCACCGTGTGCTGCTGGAGCTGCTCTGCTCTCACCCTCTGTTCACTAAGCCTTGTTTTCTGCAAAGGAAGCAGCTGGATTTCTTATCAGCACATTCCCATCTGCAGCACACGGAGCAGGAAGCCTGCGAGACTTCCCAAAATTCCACTGTGGAGTTTAGGACTGAACAGGCTTGAAAAGGAGCTGTGGCTGCCCCATCCCTGGCAGTGTTCAAGGCCAGGTTGGATGGGGCTTGGAGCACCCTGCTCCAGTGGAAGGTGTCCCTGCCCGTGGCACAGGTTGGAACTGGAAGAGCTTTGAGGTCCCTTCAACGCAAACCATTCCCTGGTTCTGTGACACAAGCAGTGCCTGCTGGGGTGATGACAAAGTCAGGTTTTGCTCTTCCCTTGCTGTGTCCTCTCAGTGCACTGTGTGGCTTTTCCTTGCTGAAGGTGAAGTACTGGCTTACTTGTTAGCCTTAATGGGGCAATTGCTGATTGATCGACCTTTATTTGCCTAGATGGAGATGTCGCAGTGAGGGGGAAATAGCTGCTGGTGGCTGTTTGGGGAGGCACCTCAGTGGGAGCTGCTGATGGAGAGCATCCCAGTTGTCACAGGATGTCCTGCCACTGCCCGCGGCTTCCTGGGGCATTTGTTGCTCCTGCCTATGATAGCACTGATCTTAAAGCAGAGACAGTGAGGACCAAACAGTACTTTGTTGTTTTGCTCTCCCTGTTTTGAAATAGACTTGATGGATGTGGAACAACTTCTTGTCGAGGCTGTTGCTTGCAGAGGGTGGCTCCTGAGCCCTGCTCAGCCCCTCGGACCCTCCTCCTGGCCTCCATGATGCTGCTGAAGGCTTGGCTATGCAGAGCTGGTGCCTGCTGCCATGCTTGGACCACAGACCCCAGTCCCTCCTCTGAACCCCAGGGGAGGCTTTGGGACCCACACTCCTCTCATGACAGAATCAAAAGCTAAAGGCAGTCCCTCCCCTGCTTCAGAGCTGTTGCAGCTGAGCCTGTGTTCTGCTGGCGTGTTGCAGGAGGAAGTGGTTGCAATACCAAGATAAAGTCCAGTGGCTGCTCTCCTTTGGCTGGGGGCAGGGGCAGCAGCACAGTCCCACATCCCGGGGGCTCCAGGATCCTGCCTGCCTATGGCCAGCCACACTGGAGTGTTTTCTGGCTTCCCACCACAGAGGAGCAGGGATGGAGCTTCCTCTCCTGCTGCATCTCAGGTTCTATGGCTGTCTCACGGGCTTGCAGGCTCCAAAACATGCTGCATGAGTTGGTGGGGAGACCTGCACGTCCATTAGGTAGAAGTGGGAGGGTTGATGGACACTCTGGGTCTGATCCTTGGGCTGCTGGCTTGCAGAGCTGGGGCAGAACGTGGCATGCAGCACTCTGCAGAGGAGAAAGGCCAGAGGGAAACTGAAAAGTATCTCGAGGTTGTCTTGAACCCTCCCATTTGCTTTTTGATGGGGGGCATGCATGGAAGGGGTGTTAATGTCTGTGCTGTTTGTGCCTGTGTTTGAAGTGCTGTCAGTGCAGAGGGTTCCTGCCCTCTGTGATGCTGGGCTGGTGAGCACTTGATTGTCTGGGGAAGGCAGCAGAGCAGAGGCACAGCAGCATTTGGCTGTAGTAAACCCAGGACGGTGGCACAATCGCACGACAGAGTTACAGCACTTAATAAGTCCTAGGCAGGAAGCTTCATGTTGCAAGGACCCTGGATAACTGCTGCCTTCAGCTGTACTCAAATTGATCTGCTGCTGCTCCTGGGGGTTCAAGGAACCCTTCAAACATCTCTTTTATATAGAGAACAAGCTCCCAAGATGCAGCCTGCTCGGATGAAGCCGGAGGCAGCGCAGGGGAAGTCATCACTCTTCGTATCAGTCCAAACCCACAAATGGATGTTGCTGCTGTATGCATGGCGATTATCTTGGGCCCTTCCTGAAAAGCAAAGGGACTGTGCAGCAGCTCCAGTGCGGTTACAGGGTCACCCCTGGACCATGCAGGGTCTGGATGCTGCGTGGTGCATGTGATGAAGGCAGGGAAAAGGAGCTCCTTCAGTGATGTGAGGGATGAAGCCCCTTCTCTTGTTCTGAATGGATTTACTTCACACATCTCCCCAAACTGGGATTAGTCTGGTTTATTTAAAGGCTGTTTTTCAGGAATAGAGGGAACACGATTATAGAGCATGCTGGTTTTAGCAGTAGACAAGTGCCTCCCAAACTTGGCAGGAGCTCCGTGTTCGTGTTGATGCTGCTCTTGATGTTGTCTTGGTGAAAGACCTTCAGTTCTTCACGGTTTAGGGCCAGTTTGGAGCTCCAGCCTGGGCTCACCTGGTTATGAGCTGCTGGAGATAACGTGAAGGTGCCTGGGAAGGCAGAAGTGCCGCTTCTGGCCAAGGGCGCTCGAGAAGTTTCTCACCCATGCACAGGCTCAGCTCTGTACCCGAAATAGAGCGTCTAAAGGAAACAAGTGCTTTATCTTGCACTGTGTGCTCAGCATAAATTCCTCTTGCTGTAGTGTTCAGGAACAAACACAGCTCAGTCTGTCCCTGGATCTCCAGTGCTATGGAAAATGGATTTTGATGTTGGGATTATGACGGCTTTTGGCCAGAAGCTCATGAGCACTGTGAAATCCTCATTCTGCTTTGATTCCATCAATGGGTTTCAGCATGCTGCAGGTTCAGGAGGAAGACATGGTCTGTTTGGAGCACTTCTGCACCCCAAGCCACTGTGGGGTCTCGAGGCAGTTGATATGGGGACACCAGTGAGAGGATGGTTATGGGTCAGCTGCTGATACGTCATCATAGGCATGAGGCTGACCCTGGTCCCATCAGCCTGAGATGCTCTGAATCTACACAAAACTCCATGGTTTATACAGGAAACTGGTTTGATGCTTGCTGTGTGTAGAAAAGGCTCCTTCATCCCCTTCCCTAAGCTAGATGTCCCTGTTCCCAGCCTGGAGCTGCCTGTAGGGTTGCTCACCCATGGCTTGCGGTGCATCACTGAGGCTTACGGGACACCAGCTCTTTTAGGCAGATGAAATCCTAACCACAATGGATTTGTGCAGATCCCATTGCCCTCACAGGGTTTGGAGCAGCAGCTGCCCTTGCAGATCCTGCTGAGCTCACACTGGGAACTCAGAGAAGCGAGCCCAGGTCTCCCTGCAGCCGCTATGGGCACCTCCTGATCCCCCCTGTGTAGCCTGTGACACCCTGCTCCTCCCCACAGGCTCCTCTGTAGCGTTTGAATGGCATCTTTTGAGAAACTGCCATGTTTCTGCCATTAACTTTCAATCCCGTTTGGGAAAGCATCACTGGGGTTGCCTTGGTTATGTCTGACAAGCCTGGCAGACGCTGCTGGGGTGAGCATCTTGAAACGCTGGTGGGGCAGAGACAAAGCCAGCGCTGTGGTGAGATGAAGGGGGTGAAAATGACATGGGGCAGAGAGACCCATGGTGGAAAGGGAGGGCAGTGGGGACAGAGGATGGAGCGGCTTTCCCTTGATGCCACAAAGGTTGCGATGGTGCAGAGGAGCCGATAGCCACTCTACTGAGCAGTGCCAGCACCAGGGAACAGGATGGGCACCAGACTTAAGGATGAGCTGGAATTGGGACAGGGCGATGGGGCATGGAATGTTGTCAGTGGTACATGGGGTGAGGGTACATGCACCAGCAACTGTTTAAAGGCTGAGAGATCCTTCACCAGCCTGGTGCCTGTGGAGCCTCCTTGCTCCCAGGAGGTGAAGGTGGTGTTTATCTGAGCACTGCTATTTAATGGCTACCCTGGTCTCTGCCTTTGGAAATAAGACAGAGTTCAGATATGAAAATTGAAAGCGGCGAGGATGTGAGGAAGGAAATGGGAGTGAAATTCCCCTCTCTGTCTTGGAGATAAGTGACAAAACTCAGCTTTAACTCAGTTACATTATTAGCGCTCTGGGGACTGGCTTTTTATCTTCCTTAAATAGGATTAATACACCGTTACAAAAGCGCTGTCTTCAAAGCAGGCGAGCAGCCATCTTCCAGGGCTCTGCGATGCAATAGCAGGGATGATGGTGGGTTCCCTGTACCCCGACTGCCCCCTCTCAGTGTTTGACTTGTTCTCTGGGCAGGCCGGATCCCGCTGGGATACCTGCCCATATTTCTGCCTGCTCTCAAGAGGCCGGCCCGAGTTTCAATTACAATCTTACATTACCAGGTCACCAGAGTCAAAGTAGGTCTGCCAAGTTTTTAATGATCTTCTCTCTCCTGTCGTGTGCAGGGGTTTGGGGTTTTTCCGAGCCTCCTTTCCATCCCTGCACTGAGATCGTCTGTAACGGAGCACATGGCGGCGGTGGGTTGTGTAACTGGTGCAGGCGGGGCAGGTTCCGAGAGGAGCTGGTGCTCATCCCCCAGGGACTGCAGCAGCTTTCCACTGCCTTCCAGTGCCTTCCGAAGAAATCCAGAACTAATTGCCAAGACTCTTTAATCTGGTCCCTCGGGGCCCGCATTAATCACAGAGTACTTCTTACATCGCTCGCTGGTGGAGATGCTGAGGGTGTTCTGTGGGGTTGGGATGGATCTGGAGCTGTTGGGTGGGTGTTTGTCAGCAGAGCTGCCTGCAGGCACTGGGCTTTCCCCCAGGCTGTCCTTAGGGACCCATGTCCCCTTGCAGGGGGACAAGGCTCTGAGGTGGATGCAGCAGTTTCCTCGATGCTGCCTGTCCCTGTTTGTGCAAAGTAGAAACTGAGTTTGTCCATTGGTCCTGCATCTTGAAAAACCTCTCATCTTCCTGCCCTCAGCCAGTGCCTGGGCGCTCTTCCTCTAATGCCTGCCATTCCCATCAGCATCCCTGCTTCCCTCCATGGTCCAGGAGCTGCAACCATCCTGCTCCAGCCAAGCACGGGCTCACCCCCGAGGCCTTGGTGAACTCCTCTGTGTGCAGCATTGTGATTTAGGCCTTTAAGAAACAGGTTAGAGGAGATGTTAACATGGAAAGAAATAATTTCAGCTTGCAAAATTACCTGTTAGTGTTGCTGCAGCGTGTCACCTGGCTATAATGAGAGATTGGATAGGGAATGGCATGTTTCCATCCCGTTCATTCAGGGCCGGTGTGTGGGCAGCTTCCCGGCTGGTGCCGTTCTGTGCGTGGGTCTCTGCAGCAGCACCTGGCACAGGAAAAAGGAGCAGAGAAGAAAGGTGTCTGTGCCTCATGCAGGGAAACACATTGATGGCTTCATTCTCCTTGCTTTGAACTCCTCTGCTGGCCCCGGCTGCATCCCAGGATGCCTGGAGAGCAGGAGTGGATCAGCGTGGTGCCTGCACGGTGAGTGGTCCATGCGGCTGCCCCCACCCTGGTGCTGGGCGTGCAGCTCTGCTCACTGCAAACAGCCTCTCTGTACAGGCTCCTGCAGGCAAGATGTTCTGCTGGGGCTTTTGTTGGGCTCTCAATAGTGTGCTCTGTGGTGGGACTTGGCTGTGTACCTGCAGCACCATCCCTGCCTGCATGGTGAGTGGGAGCAGTTCCCGTGGGGTGTCTTTGGATGCTGGGATGAGGCTGCTGGGGTGCTCTGCTCACTGCTCAAAACAGCTTTATTAGCCCAAGGTACATTGAAGAGGAAGCAGGAGCTGGATTTGAGCCATGCCCTGGGTGGAGGGACTCTCTGCTCCATTTGGTGAGCCCTGTGGCAGCAAAAGCTGCACAAGCCGGCTCAGCAGCAGCACCCATGTGTTTCCCAGAGCAGCAGTTCTGAGCATCCCCATCCCTGCAGCCTGCATGTGGCTCGAGGTGTTTCTCTGGCACATGCGGTGAGAGAAGATCTTTCCCTGATCCCAGCTCTAACGCTATCACCATCCTCTTCCCCACCCACACCCATTGCATTGCCAGGGATGATTGATGTTCCTCATCCCGCCTGGCTACAATACACTCATTGTCATGCAGAGGGTGTTGTCAGTTCATTGCTGGTATTCCATATAGAACTGCAGACTTTCTCCAATGTTTTCTTCTTATGTACACAAATCCCTCTACAAGTGCGTGGCCGGGCTCAAAGTATGTGACCCTTTAAGAAAAGAAATGACTATTAAGGGTGTCTCTGTTGGAAGTGAACAGCAGAGCACCCATCCTGCCCCTGCTCTTCAGCACAGCTCCTGTGGGCTCCTGCATGGCAGGCACTGCCTTCACTTGATTTCTGTTAGCAGGGTCTTACCCTGGGAAGCCACAAATGCCACTTGTACCCCCAGCTCTGGCACCTGAACACTGCCTGGTGTTGGAGGGATATTCCTGGAGCAGGGAGGGAGCTGTGCTGTAGCAGAGGAGCATCTGACCCTACAGCCCCTACAGGGTCTCTCAGCCCTCCGGCTGCAAAGGGAGCAGCAAGGTGTCCTTGCACAGTCCTGCAAGGCTGTGTTGTCTTTGTGGTTTTGTATTCTTTGTGTTTTCTTATGTCCCTAAAGGATGTGGGGAAATCAGTGCCCAGAAGCCTTGCTTGTGCTTTTAATGGATCATAGAATCCCAGACTGTTTTAGGCTGGAAGGAACCTTAAAGATCATCCAATTCCAACCCCTTCCATGGACAGGGACACCTTCCACTAGAGCCGTTGCTCCAAGCCTCCTCACCCAATGTGGGTGCTGCTGCTGAGGGTTGGGGCAAAATTGGGTTGTGCTGAGTTCATGTGGCTCTTGAGCATGGGAAACACCATGAGAAAATGAAGGAGCTCAAAGAGTGAATGGGCCATAACTGGGTTATGAGGAAAGGGCACAGATAACTGATAGTATGTGGGTATGTGAGAGGGATGAGGGCAGTGATGCTGCTGCTGGATGTGTTGAGATCTCCCTTGGGTGTCCTGCCTGCGTTGGTGTAGTGTAAGCAGGGGCATGGGCAGCAGATTCCCATCTGCCAGAGGTGGGGAAGGGCTCGGCAGCTGCATCTGAGCCAGCCTGCTCTTGGAGATGAGGCAGGTGCTGCCACGCTGAACCATGGGTGGGAGATGCCACGGAAATGTGGATGAGCACCTGAGCGTGGAGACAGCGCAAGCTGAGGCTCAGTCATCCGTGAGCTGCAGGAGAGGAGATGATGGCATCTGTAGGAGCCTTCCAAATTACCCAGGGCAAGGAACAGTCCAGATCCTGCCCAGGAAACCCTTGGCACCAGAATGCCTTTTCCTCCCTATCCCAGGCATCGCTAACACAGGAACATTCCTGGGGAGTCCCTAAACTTGTGTAACTCCTGCAGGAATCGGGGACAGGGTAAAGCCAGGCTGGCACAGCCAACCTTTTGCTCAGCACCGGGCCTTGTGGCACATTCTGCCTGCACAGAGCCTGACGCCACTGCCGAAGGGCTGGGGGCTCACCAAGCTGCTGCTGGCACAGCTGGCTCCTGTAGCACATCTGGCAGAGCCGCAGCTGCCTCCTCCTGTGCCACACCGGGAGGGAGCGTGCACGGGGCTGAATTATTCAGTGTGCAAGTGAGTCTGTTCCGAGGGGCTGGGAGGGAGCTGATGAAGTATTTAACTGCTCCTCGAGCCGGGATCAGGCTCTAATGTAAAATTGATGCCTTTGTGTCTCTGGAAATAGCTGCAGCCTGGTGTGGGTGCACAGTGCGGCTGGCGCTGCCGGCTGGTCAGCGTCACTGGCACCGGGACATGGGTCCTGGGGAGCAGCTCTTCCTGCAGCATCTTCACAAAGCTGATGTTGACCCTTTTCCCTTCCCAAAGAGCAAGCAGTAGATGAGCCATGGGGTTGGTTTTCTTAATACCTAAAGGGGGCTACAAGAGAGCTGGAGAGAGGCTTTGTAAATGGGCACATAGGGACAGGACGAGGGGAGCCTGAGATGAGCTCTGAGGCAGAAGTTCTTCCCTGTGAGGGTGTTGAGGCGCTGGCACAGGGTGCCCAGAGAAGCCGTGGCTGCCCCATCCCTGGCAGTGCTCAAGGCCAGGTTGGACACAGGAGCTGGATGAGCTTTAAGGTCCCTTCAACCCAAACCCTTCTGTGATTCTTGGAGGCCTGGGAACACCCCCTGCAGAGTAAGTGGGAGATGTGAGCAAAAGCCCTGCGCTGGTACTGGGTGTTTGGGCACACAAGGAGCCCTAATAAATGACGATGTTTCAGCCTGCCCTTTGCCAGCAGCGATCTGCACAGAGGATTCCTCCTCTTCAGGCGCATAATTCCTGTCACTGAGCTTCTCGCATGGAAGGCTCAGTCTTTCCTGCAGCACTGGGGAAGGGCCTGGGGGGCCAGGATGGGCAGGAGCATCCTCCTCTCCCTGTGAAAACAGGGAATGGCGTCAGCCATGGGCTCTTGGGGAAGGGGGGGCAGATCTGGATCCTGTGTTTCTGTCCATGCTGCATCGCTTTCCAGCAGCCAGCCTGGGATGAGGAATAATGGGTGCAAGTCCTGCCTGTGCTATAGGGTCTTATGTGGTCCCTGCCTCGGGAACCACTGTGCCGGAGAGCAGAATGGACAGAGCCAGTTGATTTTATAATGGCTGGAAGATTGTATAGCTTAAAAACCCGATATCCTGCTGCTTTACAGCAGAAATACCAGGAAATGCAGCTTTATCTCCCTGAGCTGAGTGACAGCTTTCTCAGCACTGATTTGCGAGGCTGGGCTTCCGCATAGCTGTGATGAAGGTTTCTTTGTACCGTTCGTGCAGAATTAACTGGTCTGAATAAGAGTTGCTTCCTTGGGTTGAAAATCTCTGTCTCTGTTCAGGGAATCAGAGTCTTTGAGAGCAATGAGGCTGCTGAGACCTCGCAGAAGAGAACTTGGATGGCTCACACTATCCTTTTATTTACTGTCTTTCCACTCCTCAGTCCCCCACCATCAATCCCTGGAGCTGCTCCTGGTGGGTTTCCATTGCAGAAAACCACTGTCCGAAGCTCCCAGGGCACAATCACTGCGTCTCCCTGGAGCTGATAGTGGGAAAAGCGCTCAAGTCTGATGGGGAGCTGAAGATATTTGTTGTGTTGTAAGAACTCCGGAAAGCTTTGATCCAAACCTGGGGATTAAATCCAAACAGCATAAATTTTAGCTCAGCTTCTCCCTGTGTGCTCTCAGTGATTAGAAGCTGTAAAGCGCTGTCAGAAATTCAGGACTTCCCCTCCTGGAAACCGTCTTTCCCCTCGTTTTGTGATTGCCATGCTCCGCCGGCTCTGCTTGATGTAGCAAGGCTCATTTTGTCAAGTGGGAATGGAACACTGTGGGCAAGTGCTGGCTGCGGTGCGTTTCAGCGCAGCATCGGGGCAAAGCCAGGCCAATGCGTCCGACCCCGTGGGTTTGCCCAGCGTAGGTGGAGCAGCACAAAGCTCCTTTAAAAAGCCCTTTTAATCGCATTTTCTCCCCAGTTTTGGCAATCCTCAGTCCAAAGCTGTTTCCTGAATTTCGTGTTCTTTAGGAAGGGAAATGTTACCCGAATGAGAATTTCCACAGGTTGTAAGGGAGCAGCCACGCACTGAGATACGCTCGAAATAGTCTTTGAGCTTTGTGCTGTTGGAACCATCTGCCAAAGCACGGCTCTGTCAGCTCTCCGGGGAGGTTTTAACTCCTCCCTGGGTTTGCTTTAGAGATGAATCTGGCTTGAACCTTCTTCTGTCTCTGTTAGCTCTCCATCTGCCTGCATTATTGGACAGATCTGAGACTGCTCTGGGTGCCTCCAGCCCGCTCCTTTGCCCAGTGGAGGTGGGCAGAGGGCTTCCCTTCCTAAGGAATGCGTGTTCTGGGAAGGGATGCGCTGGGGGGAGGCATGGGAAGTGACTTCCCCGAATAATTCATTTTGTGAAGGACTCGGGGAAAATGGATTATCCCTTTCTTCAGAACATCAGGGCAGGGAGTTCATGCAATGAAATTAGAGCAACAAATGGAGATCAAATCAAAGGCAACTCTACTTTATGCAGCATAGAGTTGCTAGGCAGGGTTCATTCCTGCAGGAAGTCATTTGTCACAGCGTCTGGGTTTGAGGAAGGCTGGGTACCTTCCTGCCAGCTAACGATGTTCCGTGTGGGAGAGGAGGCTAATCGGATCCCGTGTGGCAGCTCCAAGCTGATAGCGTGCAGGGGTCAGGCCATGATTTATCATCTCCAGCCAGCCTGGCTCTGCCTGCCAGCACCTCGCAGGTCTCTGCTCCCCTGGCACTGGTAAGCTCTGGGCTGTGGGCTGGTGCCAGGGCCCCTTGCAGGTGGCCAAGGGCTCGTGTCAGGGCTGTTGGAGGCAGCTCTGGGGCTCTCCTGGGCTGTGTGGAGATGTGCTCCCACGGGTGGCACCACGCTGCTGCTTTGCCTCCAGCGTCTATGACCCTTCGCAGTCACCCAGCACCTTGCAGGGGTTCCATGGCAAGGGCAAGGCCATTTTCCCTCTCGAGTATGCTTCTTGCATCCCCAAAACCTGATCCAGAGCAAGGTTAAAGTGGAAAGATGGGACCCCAAAATACTCCAAAAGACCTGCTCTGAGCAGGACTGGCCACTGCATCAAACGTGTGTCCTGGCAATAGGAGCACAGAGATACAGGTCCAGTGCTTGGGTCCTGCTGCTGTCCAGGATGCACTCAGCAGTCTCAGACACTTGGAGCTTGTGAATAAAACACCAATCCTGACACTGTGTGGGCTGTCATCTTCCTGGGCATACCTGTGCTCCTGTTGGGCTGGCTCCCTGTGTAGCCTCCTGCCAGTCTAAGGAGCTTAAAGCTTTGCTAAAAGGCTTTTCCTGGGCAGGAGCTGCTGGACTGGGATGGATTTTGTATTCTAAGAGCAAATCTTTCAGCACTGTTGTCTCTTTGGGCAAACTGCCCAACTGTCTGCTTTTGGGAAGGCATCAGAACGGAGACAGAGCATGTGAGGTGAGCTGTGTGAGCGCGGTGGGGAAACTCTTACAGCTGTTTACATCTTGTAAACAGGAGAAAGCACTCTGCTGGTGAAGGAAGGGGATGTGCAGGGGCACAGCAAACGGGTGCTGTTTGCTGTGAACAGACCTGGGGAGACAAAGGCGGTGGTACCTGTGATGCTCATCAGTGGAGGACCTCAATGTGGGCAGGGCTGCTCTGCTCCTCCCTGGGCTGTCGGTCATGGGAGGCCCTCCCATGGGTGGGCTTTGGCCTCATGGCTGGGGCTGCTCCCTGCACAGGGTGGGCAGGAAAAGGGGGACCACACTCCTTCACAGCCCCTGAGGAGGGTTGGACAGTGCATCCCTCTGCCCGGTGCTGCCCAAGCAACACTGATGGGCATAAATGCTGGTCCTGTCATGCTGCAATGTCTTTTCCTGGTCCATTCCTCAGAGTTTTCTGTTGAAGGGATGAGGGGATTCTCCATTCCCGCAGGACTGGCTATGCTATGGGACAAGCTGCGGTGGCTGCAAGGAAATTCGTTATTAGTGGCTCTACCCAGTGCCTTGCTAACACAGGCACTTGTGATGGGTGCTGTGTGTTGAGCAGTTCCCATGCTATAGCATGATGTGTCAGAGCCCTGTGCAGCTCCCTGGGTGCACAGTGTTGCATGTTCCCACCATCTCTTCACCATGGTGAGGTGATGTATGTCTAACCTGCCTGGAGGTCAGGGTGCTGTAGGTGCCTGTGCTTCTGTAACTGCACACCGGATAATGTCAGGGTCTGTCCTCTCTGATGGTTCCCTTTGACAGTGGTTTTATTTGCTCTGTGCTGTTCACCTCACTGGACCAAGTGTTGGGTGCCAGCGTGGGGCTAAGACCTTGCCTTGCATCAGGGACACAGACAGAAGCCACAGGGTGGGCAGTGCTGGAAGGGAGTCATGGCCAAGGTCAGTGCGCAGCTCATCCTGCCCGAGCGTGGGTCTGCAGTGACGAAAGCCCTTCAGGGTATTCTTGCAGCCGTATTGCCATGCAGCACAGTCAAGTGCTGGATTTCTCCCTCTGCCATTGCCAAGGACTTTGCAACAGCTTTGCCCACTGCGGTGATTTGCAGCGTTGTTCCAAACATGCTCCCGGCCACACGCTGCTGGATAAAGCTTTAATTCACTGGCCTGGCTGGCAGCAGCCGGTGCTAATGGATGTTCTGCCTCTGCTATGCTACACCCACAGCCCTCACTGCCGCAGGAGGTCTCCCCCATGCCGAGGTGCACTCAGACGTGTGCTCTGCCGTGCTCATACTCTAGGAACATGTTTTGAAGAGGGTTTTCTGCTTGGCAGCGTCTGTGATATGTTTGGAGATTGCTTTTTGGTTTTTCTCAAAGGTTTTTATCAGTGGTATAGGTCAAGAAGCCCTGAAGTGTTCAGAACATTGTATTGCAGTTTATTTAAGCAAATGAGAACCAAGTCGCTGTAAGTCATCTTTGTGGCAACTGAGTATCATTGAATCAGGGAACGGTTTGGGTTGGAAAGGACCTCAAAGCTCATCTAGCTCCAGCCCCTGCCACGAGCAGGGACACCTTCACCAGAGCAGATTGCTCCAAGCCCTGGCATAGATGAATGGCATTAGGAAGTTCAGCCCAGCAGCTATGTATTTCTTGGTCAGAAGTGGAATCATTCCAGCTCCGTTGGGAAGCTCTTGCCTGCAGCCTGGATGCTGGCATCAGCTCCCGGCAGCGCCTGCGTCCAGCGTGCTGTGGAGCTTTATTGAGTTTATCCACACACTTCAGGACAAATCTTTGCTAATAGAGTTCTAATTTCTTCCTTCCTGCTTCCCAGATTCCTCTGTCTCTGCATCCAAATGGCAGAAATGGTGAGCAATGTTTTCAAGATGTTTATTTGCTGGAAAGGCAAATGAGAGGCGCTGCAAGGAGAGGGCTCTTGGCAGCTCCTGTGCCTCTGAAACCTTCTGGATTTGTTCTTTTCAGATGAAAAATGGGAAAGGGAAAAGGAATTCAAGGCTGGAGTTATCAGGGCAAGATAAGGGGATTGTGAGTTCAATAGGAAACGTCACTTGCCTGTTCCTTGTTCCTCAGAAGTCTGATACCAATGTGGCTGAAGCCTGCGCTGCTCGGCCTGGGTTTTGTGCTGTATCTGATCTTCTCATCAGTGTTTCCTTTAGCATAACTGCAGCTCTTGGGAAAGGGATGTGGCAAGCAAGAGACCCCTGGGACCGAGCTGAGTTTGGTGCCCAGGTTTTCCCAGACAGAGGCAGTCTTTGCACGTCTTTGCTTTGCTCTCTTATTCCCTTTGCTCCCTTCACGCATGGTGTCACCCCTTAGAGCTGAGTTGCTCCGGGCACCCTGTGCCAGAGCCTCAGTACCCTCACAGGGAAAAACCTATGCCTAAGGGCTCATCTCAATCTCCCCTCTGGCAGGTTAAAGCCGTTCCCCTTCTCCTGTCCCTACAGGCCCTTGTCCAAAGCCCCTCTCCTGCTTTGCTGATAAAGAGGTGCTTATTTTGCATTTAGGGAAGAAATTAGCCTGTAAGTAGAGTGCTTTGATTGCAAAACCAGTTCTGGCAGTGTCAGATTAGTGTGTGCCATCAGGGTTTGGTGGTTGAAGGGATGTGGATTTAGTTCTGGATACTTAGGCTTGAAAGTCTGGGTAGCAGCATGTTGGGATTAATGTTCCCAGAAGGGTGACTGTCATCGGCTGCGTGTGCTGAGGAGAGGGAGACGTGTGTCTGCTGGTCTGGCAGAGGGAGGCTGAGGAGCTGCCGAAGCAAAGCAGGGCTGTGGGAGGAAGATGCCCACCTGTTCCATCGGTACACCGTTCCATTTTTGGACACATGCATTTTCAGCTCCGATCCCCACAAATGCCAGATTCTCCCTCTCTTCATACCCGGGGTGACCTCGGAGCGTGCGCTATGGATGACAGTGAGCTCCAAGTGAACAGAAGGGCTCCCAGCCCTCCTCTGACATCCTCTCAACACCCTGCTTCTGCCTTTGCTGAGGTGCCTGGTCCAGTTGGTGCTGTTCAATAGGTCCAGTTGGTGATGCTCAATAGGTCCAGTTGGTGATGCTCAATAGGTCCAGTTGGTGATGCTCAATAGGTCCAGTTAGTGCTGTTCAATAGGTTCAGTTGGTGATGCTCAATAGGTCCAGTTAGTGCTGTTCAATAGGTCCAGTTGGTGATGCTCAATAGGTCCAGTTAGTGCTGTTCAATAGGTCCAGTTGGTGATGCTCAATAGGTCCAGTTGGTAATGCTCAATAGGGTTTGAAAACCTGCCGCAGCTTTAGAGTCCTGAATATCCTAAGTCAGACGTAAGAGCTCTTTGTTTTCCCAGGCTCTGGGCTGACATGGTGTCAATCCCTTAACGTGTGACTGACACTGTCACTGTCTTCTCTTTGCAGTTTGCTGCTTCGTTGTGCACAAGCGGTGCCATGAGTTCGTCACCTTCTCCTGCCCCGGTGCTGATAAAGGCCCTGCCTCGGATGTAAGTACCTGCTCCAATGCCCCGGGTGAAGGCACAACATGGTGTTTTGTGGACCATGGTGGTTTACAGCAATTTGGAGACCATGTTCTTAGCAATGGCACTCCTGTGCTGTTATTTCACAGGCATCTCAAGTTCATTGTCATTCACAGTCATGGGGGCTCTGAGATTTTGAGACATTTAAAACGCTTTCAAATTATCCAATAACTTGCTCTGAGAGCAGGGAGAATGTGTGGGAATGCAGAGACATTTCTCTTTGGGTTGAATTTGCAGCTCCCTTTTGTCCCTTATGTCACAGCCTCAGTTTCCCCGTTAGTAAAATGACATTTCCAGATTCTGCCACCTCAGCTGAGGTTTTAGGTTTGGCCTTAATTAAGATGAATGAAGTAGTAAGTGCTAAAAAGCTGCTTTAAGGCTTTGGCTGGTGTGCCCTTGGCCGTAGGCGATGTCTTCTGGCAGGGCCTGCTTTAGTCTTGATCAATTCCTTTTGCCACAAGTGAAACACCTGAAAGCATTAGCTGTCATTTAAGATGCTCACAGTGCTGCTAGACTAGAGGCAGCCCGGGCAGTGTGCCTGAGCTCATTCCTCCTCAGCTCATCCCTTATTCTGAAGGCATCACTGCCCCACATCACTGTCTCCATGCTGGTCCTGCATTGCCCCATGGTTCAGCATTACCTGCTCCCCGCTGCAGGGGTCTCCTCACTAAAAGCAGGCACAGGTTTTCAGTCTCATCTCATCTTGCCAGTTTAATTCAGCCAATATATGTTTGCTCTTCTCAAGGGGGAAACAGCCCACAGGCACATTTCATGCCTGTGATTTGCATCATCAGTGTTGCTGCGTTTGCTCTGACTCCCTCAGAAAGCACAGCCCTGACCGGGCAGCACCATCAAGGACATTGGGATTACCTGGAACACCAGTATAGGTGTGCCTGTTGGAAAGCAGCATTGCTGTGCTTTGAAAGACCAGAAAACCACCCGCATTCCCACTAAGTCAATCCCCATCCCTGTTTTCACAAGGCCTTAATTTCCCGGTGCATCCCCGGGCTGCGAGTGGGATTGCTGGAGCAGCATTGCTGCCTGCGGCTCCTCTGCCAGCGCCTCTCGGGTCTGTCTGGCAGTTTGTGTGTTTTCCCGTGGAAACTGGCTAATTTGGGGAACTGCTGGGAGGGAAGGGAGTGAATTGGGGAAACGGCAGCGCTCCACAACTCTCACCCTTCAAAATAGCAGCAGTGGGAGCAGGCGGTGCAACAGGCAGTGAGGGTTGTTTAGCTGAGGCTAAACACACAGTGTCAGTCACAGGGGTGGTGATAAATGGGGGTTTTGGGGAGGGGGGGTCAGAGCTTGGGGCAGCTGCTTATAGTGGGGGGAAGGAGCTGCTGTCTGAGCTGAGCCCTGGCTCCCATCCCTGGCTGGGCTGTGGTACCCAGAGGAGGTGATGGCAGCGGGCAAAGGGCCACCAGCTCCATGGCTGGAAGTGGCCCCTTGCTGCTGCAGCAGCCCCGGGAACAAGGTGGGTGCTGCAGGATGATGTGGGTGGCTCTGGGTGTGAACCTGCCCTGGGGTGATGCAGAAGCAGCAGGAAGGTGACCATGGCAGCAGGAGGTGGGAATGCTGGAGCCACTTAACCTTGCTCAAGGAAAATGAGGTTTGGCAGCCGGAGAGCAGGGAGGGCTGTGATCCAGATGCCACCTCTGGAGCTCTGGGCAGCTTGCCTGCCAGCCTTGATCATCATCATCATCTGGGCAGCAGCTGGTGGAGCAGCAGCAGGTACCAGGGCTGTGCTTTACCTGGTTCTGCGCAGCTCTGGCTCAAGTGGATGCAATGCTTCTCTTTTTCTCCCTGTTCAATCTAGAGCAAGCCAGGAGCAGTGAGGAGCCCTTGGACAGCCTGGTCCTTCCCCACAGCACAGCCTTTTGGTCCTGGGCCAGCAGCTTTCCTGTGGCTTTAACCTGCCGGAGGGGAGCCTGAGATGAGCTCTGAGGCAGAAGCTCTTCCCTGTGAGGGTGCTGAGGCGCTGGCACAGGGTGCCCAGAGAAGCTGTGGCTGCCCCATCCCTGGCAGTGTTCAAGGCCAGGTTTGACACAGGGGCTTGGAGCTGCTCCAGTGGAAGGTGTCCCTGCGCATGGCAGGGGTTGGAGCTGGAGGAGCTTCAAGGCCCTTTCCAACCCAAACCAGGCTGGGATTCTACCCTGCCTGTGGCTGTCCAGCTGGTGATGGGTTACTGTGGGCAGCCTCTGCCTGAGATGGGAAAGGTCTAAATTAACTCTGAGTTGTCACATTTTAAGAGGAGCCAATTGGTATCAGGGCACAAAAAAGGCTTTAACCAGATTCTCTACTGCTTGCTCTCACCGCTGGGCGAGGGTTGCCACTGTGGCTCATGGAGCAGACAGGTAAAAGCAACCAGGCTGGCATGAGCTGATTCATTTCTGATCCTTTCTAAAGATGAATAGAGGAATGCAGATGCTTGGGAGTTGAAGCAAAGAGCAGAAATGGCCCTTTTGTAGCTGTTCTTTTCACTGTTCAGCAGAGGCCTCTGGTTTGTGCCCTGCACAACTGTTCCCTGGGCTGTAACAGGGGATTCATGCAGAGCAAGCATCGTTCCTTCAGCACTGTCAATCAAGTTTCTTACAGCGCTGTAATCCTTAAGGAGCTTTGAATCAGGAGATGTAAAACTACTCCAGCAAACAGCAGTGCCCTGTCTGCTTTGGGAATGCTTCATGTTGAACTGATGATGTGGAGCTTGAGCCTTCCTCTGCTCTGTTCTTGCCAGTAACCACAGCATGAACCCAGAGCGACCGACGCTGTCAGGCACTGGTGGCGTCAGGGTTGTGGTGGTGATAGCTCTGCTCAGCCGTCCGGTGACTGCCTTTCCTCGCACAAATACTTAATATCCAGTGAAATCCTGCACAAAGAATGAACTGAATTTATTGCATCTGTTTAAACCTCACAGTGTGCTCATCCTTAGAGGGCCACGTGACTTTGCTGAGCTGGGGAGGGAAGGGTTGCTCAGTGAGATGGCATCTGCAGGGGCAGGAGGGGCTGGGGATGCAGGGGAGAGATGGATGCTGCCATTCCAGCCGGATCCCAGCCTGGCTGGAGCTTTCAGTGCCAGCTGGCTGCTGGGTTTCATCCCTAGAGCTGCTCTTTTCTGGCATTCTGCTCACGGAGCCAGGGGAAAAATACATCAAAACCAAAAAGGATTTCCGTCTTTGCTCCTTGATCTCTGTATCTTGTGGTACTTGAGAATCAAGGAGAGAACAGTTTTGTGGCCTTTAAGGTGCTTATGGTACATATGGATGCTTAATTTTAAACACCCAAGTAATACTGGTTACTTAAAATGAGTCTGTTTGAAGTTAAGTACGTGCTTAATTCTACAGGGTGGTTTGTGCATGTGTCAAGCAGCCAAGGGGTGCTGGCACTTAATGCTTTTTGGAGCATGACAAAGGAAGTGGAAAGCAGTGAAATGTCAATGGTAACAGAAAGACTTTGACTAATTCTGCTTTGGAGCAGGTTCTGTTTGATCTGGTTGTGTTTGAGCCTCCTTGAGGAGAGCGTGCGTGTGTTTAACCATGCCAAGCCCACTGAATAGGAGCCTTCAGCCTAGGAGAGGACTAATTAAGCACTGATAGAGGGCCTCTGAGGAAAAGGGAATGAAAACTAATTCCTTCTTGCAGTGGAGAATGAAGCTGGAGCTGTAAACGCTGGTACTGAAGACACCAGGGCTGCTTTCATGCCAGACCGCTCTGAAGTTATATCAGGACATGGCTTTTCCCGATGGTTGGAGACGTGATGGTGGGTCTGTGCTTTGGGTGGTGCTATTGCTGATGAGGACAGTGTTCCCGGTACATGGTACAGGCTAGCTGAGGGCAGTTTTTACCATTTCCTTCTCTTTGTCTGAACCTGTGTTTTGCTGAGCTTTCAAGCACGGGTGAGGAGGGCACTGTGGTTTACCCACACCACATTGCTGGGCTGGGCTCCCACGGCTGTGTGATGTGCATTGGGGATGGAACTGGAGGATGCGTAAGGTCCCTTCCAACTCAAACCATACCACGCTCCCTCCAAAAGGCCTGAGCTCCGCATACCTTTCCCATCAACGTGTTCCCAGGTCCCTTCCCAGCCTCCCAAAGTGATGACTTGTGAGCTGCTCTGCTGAGGAGGACCAGTGTCACTCTGTGCGTTGCCATGACAAGCTCTGATGCTCCCATGCTCTCCTGTTCACAGGAGGCAGAGCGAGCGTGACCATTCAAGCTGAAGCTTCCTCGAGTATGGCAAGGTCTTCAGGAGCTGAAGTCAGGCATGTGTAATGTAATGCAGTTGGCAAACCTAATTATAGTAGGAGCTATTAGTGGAATGCATAATTATTTAAATTGTAGACAAAATAATCATTAAAATGACCTTCTTTGCCTTATCCCGTTAAAGGTCATCTAATCAGGATGCACTAATGAATACCAGAGCTGCTCTGGGTAGGTAACAGGCAATGTGGCTTCACTGCAAATCTGCATGTAGTTTTTCACTGTTTGCCCCTTTTTTTAGAGGGTTTCTGTAACGCTGCCATCACAGCGCCTTTGGTCTTTCCAGGCGCTGTTCGCTGGAGGCAGAATCATTTCATCTCTGTCTTGGGCTCCTCCTTCCTCAAAAAGCTCTGGAGATGCGTGTTTGTGCAGAAGAAAGTATTGCTGCCACTCTGGCTTAGGAGAAGAGACACTTCATAGAGTGTGGGTCATACAGGTGGTGTTAGTCTGATGTGGTCTTCACAGCATTGGTACATGGTCGTTCTGCCCGTGCATAGTGTCACCAGATCCAAGCTGGCACTTGTAGCAGGATGCAGAGGCTCATTCTGCTTTCCCAAGTTTGGTTTCTTCTCTAGAGGATTTGGGAAATGTGGGCTGGCCACAGTTAACAATGAGAATAAATGAGGATGGCATTTGTAGTACCTGAAAACTGGCAGCTTGTTCAAGACTCTCCTTTCTGGGGTTATCTCCAGAGGGAAGGGGATGTCCACTGCTGCACGGCCCCTTTACACAGGGTAATATCATGGGGCTATCACCAAGCTCTGCCTGTTGAGGGTGGAGGGTGGGATGTGCAGCCACTTCCCCTTCTTTCTGACATGCCCATTGATCCAGGACATTACTGAAGACCCCAAGCACCCTCTTGCCCAGGTCTTGCCTTAGGGAGCAGGGTCCTGATCTCTCCTCGCACCCCACATACCCCTGGGATGCCCCAGCCCTGGTGCATGAGCCGATCTTCACAGCCCTGCTGCAGCTTGCTGCTTTCCCTTGTCTTGCTAATGAAGTTCTTCATCTCATGGTGTGCCATCTGCCCCTTGCGTGAGGGCACATGCTCACTGCTCCTGCCAGCCGCTGACAGCTCCCGTGGGATGAAGATGTCTCTGCCTTGCTCCCTCCCAGCACCTTCTGGTACTTCCCTGCGCGCTGCTGGAGCCCGGCGTCTTCTCCTGCCAGCCTGCACATGTCTTCAGCCCCGTCACTCAAAAGCTGCTCTTGTTTTCTTGGCATCTCTGTGTGTCTAGTTTTGCCTGTTAAGATTCCAGCCCCTTTGGTTAAAGGAAGGGGCTTGGGATGCCTGGATCTGAGCTGGCCTTGTGCAGAGCCTCACCATGAGGGGGAAGATTGTGGGGTAGGAGATGGTAGCAGCTGTGGGCCCTGTGGGCATGGGGGGCTTCTCTGTGCTGCTTCAGGCCACCCTGAGGCTGCAGGGAGCAGAGAAGCCCTGCAAGAGCCCCATTCTTTCAGAGTTTATGCTATAATAAAATGACTCCCGAGGTAAGTGAAGGATAACGAACGTTTCTGAATGATGCTGAGCTGCTAATGCTGCTCAGGGGCGGGGGGGAAAAAGCTGAGTTTGGCTTTTTCTCTTGTGCTGCTGGGTGAAAGAGTGCATTTTATTCAGTGTTGGCAGCAGCAAGAGGAGAATAACTGTCATCCATAGCCCTCTGCAGTTGTCTGACTAGCAGATGAGATCTTCTGTCAATAAAAATGTATTCACTTTCAGGAAGCTGTCATGGGAAGCTGTCAAGGGCAGGTTTTATCTGGGGCTGGGCGTTTGACATGGAAGCAGCCCAAGCTGTGATGCTGCTGCTGTGTTGCTAGCTGTGCTCGGGGGCCACTTGCCCTTCCACAGCCAAGGTCTGGGCAGAGGAGCTGCCTGCGCTTCTGTGCCCTTCGGCCCTGTGCTGAGAGGCTGAAACAACAGCAGTAATCCTGGTAGCACTTGCTGGTGCAGCAGTGTCAAACTGTCTTTAGGATGTGGCTCCCAAGGAGTTCAGTACTGGTAGAAAAGATGCTCCGGTGATGGACCCCAGACCTTCATCCTCTTGCCATGAACAAGACCTGTGTTTTTCTCCTGTGTGTAACCTCCTTTCAGTGCAGCCCCTATGGTTTCTTTTCATTGGAGCACAGACTCACACTCGTTTGCTTGTTCCTTAACTTCCTTGAGTGGATTTTGCTGGGATTTGGAGCTGTTTCTCACCAAAGGCGTTTCTCCAGGCTGTGCAGGCAGGTGGGAAGGTGCAGGAGGTGCATCCTTGGCTCCTGGCTGCCGATCCCAAACAGGATAGTGCTGGTGAGCGCTGCTTGAAAGCCTGTCCTAGCCAAAAGTGCAGGGGTCCCATTTCTGGTGACCACTGTTGTCTTCAGTTCATCTTCCCCACTGTCTCCTGGCCCCAGTAAGAAGAACTGGCGCAAACCAAGGATGCTGCCCAGGGCTCTCATTGGCATCCCTGACCCAGCCTTTTACAAACTGTTCTTTCCCTGGAAGGAAGGAGAGGCTTTTCTCTCTGGCATCACCTTCAGAGTCATTGTCAGGCCACTTCTGTATGTGATTGAGGTGCTCTCTGCATAACAGAGGGGATTTTCCCAGGGGAAACGTTGGAATAAAGCAAGAGGTTTCTGGTTTTACGTCTGCTGCCTGGGTTTCACTAGGTGCAGGCACTAAGCTCATGCTGTGTTCTATTTGCTCTGCTATTATGCGGCTTAAAATTGCCAGCAAATTCACTTTGAAATAGACTCTTCACATGAACTGTGCTAATTCTTCTTTGGAAAACACAGTTTAAAGCTTTCTCTGCACTGAGATGGAGAAATAGGGGCAAGTCATCCTGCACCAAACCTCTGTGGCTGCTGGGCGGGGGTTCCAGCAAATGTCAGTACAAAGGATTAAAGCAGCATCAGCCATCAGTTGGGCTCTTGGCTTCCTGGGGACCACAGGGCACCAGCCCCTGCTGAAGGGATGGTGATGGGACCTGGGATCTTAGGAGTGGTTTATTAGCATGAGGGAATAGAAGACATTTCGGTGCCCTTTGTGTGTGTCTAATTGTAGGGATGAACCCAAGTGAGCTAGGTGTGCTTTGCAAGTGTTTCATGGCTCAGACTGCTGGTCTGAGGAAGGGTCTGGGCCTCCCCCTGCATCCCACCTCCTCCCTGCACAAGGAGAGGCAACACTGACGCAGTGCAGAAGTGACTAAACCCAGGTAGCATCCAGCACAGGGTTTGCACCCGGAGTGTATGACAGAGGGCTGCTGCCCTTGCCAGGACACAGACTTGGCATGAGGAATAGCTGAAGCCAAACGCCCTTGCTTGTCGTGCAGCATGGTGCTGCTCTGCTCTCACCCCTTGGCTTACTGCTGTGTGCTGAGCGGCTGCCCAGGCAGGCTGCTGCACAAGAGCAAAGGGATCCTGGCTACCGTGAGCAGCACATAAATTGTCCTTCCCAGCAATGCCGCCAGCTGCCTGCCTGCAAGGAACTGGTGAGCAGCAGCTCCTGCATCAGCATCTCCATCAGGGTCCAGCGGGAGGTGCCTGACATTGGTGCGGTCCTTCAGCAAGCTCAGTGGTGGGTATGACCCTGCAGAATGGCGCAGGTGACTGCTGAGCCTGGGGAAGGCTCTGGCAGGGCTGTGCTCACGGAGCCTCAGAGGCCAGGGCTTGGTTGCTTGCTGATGAATCACACTTCTTGCGCTCCTGGGAGAGCAGGAGAGCTCGCGCTGCTGCGGGCTGCACACGCAGCCCCCCCGTACCCAGCACAGTAGAGTGGGAGCAGTGAGAGCTGTGGGGGGTTCTGGGGAGAGCCAGCGTCTGCAAGGTTTGCTCTGCAGGTCAGGGCTGCAGTACATCGAGGATGCGGTACCGCACTGGCTCATTTCAGACCTGAAAGCTGCTGTCAAGCTGAGGAGCAGAGGCCACCTCTAATGGGTCACTGCAGGGTACCAGGTTGAAGGCAACAGCTTCTTTCCTTCCCTGGCTCATGTTCTGACTCTTTCAGGCTCACATCCTCAAGACACACATCCCTCCCCTTGCAGCATCTCGGATCTGTGGCAACACTGATTCAAAAGGTCAGAGCCTCTCAGTGCAGTAAAGCTCTCCTGATGGTGTTTCTCAGTTCTGCTCCCAAGAAAGGCTCCTCTGCCCTGCTCCTGTGCTGGTGGGATGCAGGAGGAACACTTCCTTTTCTTGGCAAACTTCTTGTTAATCATTCCTGGTGTAAGTCTCAGCATCTGCACACACAGGGACCTCGTCATCCCTGTCTCCGTGATACAAAAATAGTCTCTTTGTAAAATGACTTCAGCCTGGGTCGAAAATGATATCCAGACTTTCCAGTTTCTGGCACCTTCTAAAGCTCTGGTCAAGGTGAAACAGGGCCTTCACACCAGAGAAGTAGTTCTGCCTCCCTGTGCCTGGCTGCACCCATCACCCTCATATCCTTTGGGCTGTGGGTGCTGCATCAATCCAGAACACAGCCCTTGGGATGGGAGCAGAAGGTGAAGCCCATGAGGGGTCCAGCTCCCTCTGAGCAGGGCTGGGATGCTGATGGAGCAGTTTGGAAGATGCTGTTGCTGCTGCAGCATGGCTCAGTGCACACTTTGCTTTTCTGGCTCCCATTTCCAGTGGGGATTTGACATCCTTCACATGAATTGTCTCACTTTGCATTAACTTGTGGTTTGTTGGGTTTTTTTCTTTATGAATGACTAAAGCTTTCATTTGCCTAAACAGGAATATCTGTTTCTAGAAGGGAACACAGAAACCGGAGCGCTCGGGGGCGATTCCTCCCCATGTCACACGCTGGGGCTTGGCACGTGGCTTCTGCTATTGCTGCCCCCGTGTCATCAACCTCATCCTGCTGCTGCTGGTGATGGGACGATGCCCGAGCACACTGGGGTGACCTTCTTTGCAGCCATGCCCAGGGCTCTGCAAGGTGCAGAGGGCTCAGCGGGGACCTTATCTCTCCCTGCAACTGCCTGACAGGAGGATGGAGCCAGGAGGGGCTGGGCTCTGCTCCCAGGGGATGGGACAAGAAGAAACGGCCTCAAGCTGCACCAGGGCAGGTTTAGATGGAGCTGAGGAACAATTCTGTCCCCATAGGGTGCTCAGGCATTGGAACATGCTGCCCAGGGCAGTGCTGGAGTCACCATCCCTGCGCGTGTTCACACACTGTGGAGAGCAGGCCCTCAGTGCCATGGACCCATCCATGGGAGATGCTGGAGCTGGTTCAGGCTGTGTTGTGTGGGCAAAGCTGCTTACGGGGATGTCCCTGAGCGTCTGCACAAGCAGAGCTCAGGTCGTAAAATCAAGTTTTCAGAGGCTTGCAGCACGTCCGGTGGAGGGATTGCACTAACCATGTGAGCCTCTTAGGAGGTGTGTGCACACCCTGGTGTCCCTTTGGGCAGCAGTGCTCAGTGGTACCTGCCTGCAGCACTGCACTCATTGTGAGCTGCCCAGCTCCAGCCCCCTGCCTGCAGTCTGCTTACCAGAGCTTTCATTTCTACCCCTCTTCTAGCCTAAAACCCAGGTTGAAGGGTTCTGTGGTCTGTTACATCTCTGGGGAATGCCGAAAGGCACAGTGTCACTTGGAGAACTGTTCTTTCAGAAGCTGGGGGTGTCCAGAAGACAGGTTAACCATGACCCCTCATCCTCTCTGCCTTCCAGCTGACACACAAGCTACCAGACAGAGCGAAGCTCTGCTCCACACGTAGGAGCGCTTTGCTTAGGGTAAGATGTGAGATGATTTCAGTCTCAAATACAATAAACTTGCTGAAGCATGTGCCTAATCCCTGGCACTCAACAGACTGAATTAACTGAAGCTCCGTTACTTTTCCGCCTTCCTGGTATCACTCAAGTTATCTGTGGTGCTGTGAAATAATGCGGAATATGAAGTGATTAACGTGACTGGAAGGCTCAGTGCAGTAGTGGTAGGAAAATGAATTGGAATGGGGGAGGTGATGCATTGGCAGCTCTGTTATAGCTCCGTTCTGACTCCACTCTTTATTTATTTACGTGGCTTGCAGCGCCCTGTAAAGGTGTCTTTCCTAACGCCTGGGCTCCTTTCCAGCCCATTAAAAAGCCACTGAGCTCAAATGGCCAAGCGGGGAGCTGTGCCTCATCCCTAACCCTGCAATTAACCTGAGATGAAATGAAGCCAGCAGCTTCTCACCATAATCCTCCTCCTCTCAAGTGTGTGATGCTGCCAGCACCCTACTCTGCAGGGCTGAGCTGCTCTGGGCTCCCTTGCAGGAGCAGCGCTGCCTGCCCCAGTGTGCCCATGGTCCTCATGTGGTCCCTGTATGGCTCTGACCGAACTTTGTGTTGTCTTAAAGATGCTCAGTGTTGGTCTGAGTAACTGAGGTTTGATCAGGGCTTCCAGAATTGTTCTGTCTTGCATGGAAGATACCAAGAAATACCTGATCCTTGGTCTGTCTTGGTCCTTTCTTCCCATGGTTGGTCCTGTGTCCCTCTTGAAGTTGTTTCTCTGAGGGCTGCAGTAGCTCTGCTCTGGAGCCAGGCTGAGAGAGCTGGGCTGGGTCAGCCTGGAGAAGAGAAGGCTCCTTAAGGAGAGACCTCAGAGCAGCTCCAGTGCCTAAAGGGGCTGCAGGAAACCTGGAGAGGGGCTTTGGACAAGGGCCTGTAGGGACAGGACAAGGGGAATGGCTTTAACCTGCCAGAGGGGAGATGAGATGAGCTCTTAGGCAGAAGCTCTTCCCTGTGAGGGTGCTGAGGTGCTGGCACAGGGTGCCCAGAGAAGCTGTGGCTGCCCCATCCCTGGCAGTGTCCAAAGCCAGGCTGGAAACAGGGGCTTGGAGCAAGCTGCTCTAGTGGAAGGTGTCCCTGCCTGTGGCAGGGGTTGGAGCTGGATGAGCTTTAAGGTCCCTTGCAACCCAAACCATTCTGATTCTGTAGATCCTTGCTGGAGTAGAGGGGCCGTGTTTGCAAGACTGCAACCAGTGTCCAGGATAAAGCGGTGTCTCCTGGTTTGCACGTTCTGCTGTTGCAGAAAATCTGCTGTTGGCTTTAAGAAAGCTCAGAATATTCAAGTAGTATTCTACTGAGCAGCTCAGTTCCCCCAGGGTGTGCTGGGGAGGGATTGGCACTGGAGCACGGAGGTGTTCACTGGGGCGCCTTAATACAGATGGAAATAATGGGTGGCTTTTTCTGCTTTACATGGAAGCTGAGTAGGGTCCAGCCCTTGTGTTGGTTCCTATGCACCAATTTCACCTGGTGCTTTCTATGCTAAGGCCAAGTTATTTAAAAGCAGTGAATCGCCAGAGAAGCCAGCGCGTTGCTTTCTCATTGTTATGGCAACCCATCCAAAGAGTCATAACGCTGGATCTTGGCGACTGTTGGAAAAGGTCCACATCAGTCGGTGGCCGTTGAGTGAAGTCCATTAACAGCACCTCCGTAGCCAGCTGGCATGTGAAGCGTGGAGAGTGGTGGGGCCCTGCCAATGTTTAATGCAAGTTTATAATCTTTGTCGTTTATTTTCCTCCCAGGATCCCCGGAGCAAACACAAGTTTAAAATCCACACGTACTCCAGCCCCACTTTCTGCGACCACTGCGGGTCATTGCTCTACGGGCTCATTCACCAGGGGATGAAATGTGACAGTAAGTGATGGAACTGCGGCTGCAACCATGGGGGGCTCTGGCACCCCAAGCTCCTGGGCAGGGGCTCCCCCACATCATCTCTCCCCCTACACAGCATGCCCACGTCATCTCCCCCCTCTCAGCATCCTCCACAGCATCCCCACAGCATCCTCCACGTCTCCCCCCAGTATCCATGCATCCCACCAATCTTCCTGCATCACTCCGCCAGCTCTCACAGAGCTGGCTCTGACTGACACCCCGTGGCCATGCTGGCTGCAGTGAGACAGCCTCTGCAGAGTGCTTGGCTCTGCAAACTAGGAGAATTATTGTCCAAAGCAGAGGAAGTGGGAGAAGGAATAGGGAGAGGATGGAGAGGGAGAGATCAATTATTTTCCATGTTAATCTTGTGCGTTCCTATTTAAAAGGACTGTGAATACACAGCTCTGCTTCCGTGCTTGTGCTGCCGGCGGGGAGCAGCACACTCTGCTGCTCGCCATGTGCTGCCTTTCCCATAAATATAGAAGCTTGCTGACTGTTGTGGGAACAGTGTATTCATTATCACCTTTAAAATGTTACCAAGTGGAAAGGAATTTCTTTAGAATAAAAAATTACAGATATATATATTTATATATTTTATACATATGTAACTTTCTATGCACGTGTATATGAATACACATACACAGGTGATATTCACTGCCCCCATCAGCTCCTGGTGAACCCACTCAATAGCCAGCATTGCACCATGAGTGCGATGGAGGAGAAGTTTGACAAGCCAGCAAAACTCAAGTGATTAGAGTAAGGGCTCAGATCCTTTAACCTCCATTGGTAAGCCCCAGAGCTGGGGGTGGTGGTGGGTCCCTGTGTCCTGGCAGGGGTCTGTCAGTCTCCAGCTCCATTTAAAGGTCCATTTGCTGCATGTTTACCCCAGAATCCTTTAAAGCATCCCCATTTAAAGTGAGGACAAGTTCTCCCCCATCCCCTCAAGCCCTGCGAGCTGTGGCAGAGGTGACCCCAGCACTGACTGTCCCTTCCTTCCTGTCCACCCCACAGCCTGTATGATGAACGTGCACAAGCGCTGCGTGATGAACGTCCCCAGCCTGTGCGGGACGGACCACACCGAGCGCCGCGGCCGCATCTACATCAGGGCTGACATCGAGAAGGACGTGCTCACCGTTGTAGGTAGGCGTGAGACCCAGGTGAGGCGGGACAAGGCTTTCAGTCTTTTCCAAGCACGCTCCTGCCCTCTGGCAAGCCCTGGCTGGTGCTCTGGGGGCTCCCTGTGTTCAGTGGCTTTTCCAGTTGGAGACTTCTCAAACTGTGCTTTGAATCATGTAAAATTCCAGTGTCCCTAGGGAGCGGTGGCAGAAAGTTCCTCTGTTAAGCTGTGCCATGGGAAAAAGCACACGGTTTGGATTGTGCTGTCTCTGTGGTGGTGAACATCACTTTCCTGCTGTTCTTCCTATGCCTTTAACAGTACCTGGGCCCCTACAAGTCTTGGTTGGTATCTCAGTGGTAGGAGATGGGGTTGGTGGAGGCAACCAGGCAGTGCTGCACTGTGCTCTGTCCCAGTGACCCAACAGTCACCCATGGGGGAACCCCTTATCCCTCATCCCGGTTTCCTCTGTCCTGGAACTCCTCCATTCTCAGTTTGTGGCAGAAAACAGGATTATCCCATCTCTAAAGGCTTTGAGTTTCCAGAAGATGCTGCTTCCCCCACAAACTGTAAGCACATCGTGAAACATAAACTGTGTTCTTGTAAAGCCTCTTGTTCCCTGCATGGAGAGATCAGACTGGAGATGTGGCTCCCTCTCGGGTGCTGGTGCCTTGGGTGCTGGCAGGGGTAGGAGGCAGGCAGAGCTCTCTGTGGGCACTGCAGGCAGCTTGCACAGAGCTGGGTAACCCGGCAGCGCCAGAGGTCCAGTTGGTCTCTGCAGGGTTCCCAAGCTGTTCACAGGATGAGTTCAAACCACGGGGTGTGAAATGCCACCTTCCTGCCCACGCTGCAAAGGGGGTCCTGGGGGGTGCCAGGCTGATGATGCTGATGACAAGGACCGGATCCTCCAGCATTGCACCAGTCTGGTTCCCGCATCCCGCAGGACAGCTGGGCTGGCAGCAGGAGATGCTGCGACATCCACAGGGTTTGCTTCAGTGGGATGGGGTCAGCTCTGAGGCGTCCCACTGAGCTCAGCACCGCTCTGATGGGTGCGAGGGGGAGTGTGAGGCTGTGGGGCTGAGCTGCTGCTCTGCGATGCTCCTTGCTGGGAGGGCAGGCTCAGCAGAGCTGAGTGGAGGCAGATACAACCTGTGTGACCCTAGCCAGGGGCTCCAGCCTCTCAAACCAGCCCCTCCTGCCCCTTCTCTACTCTAATGAGGGGTGACCTGAGCCGGTCCTCAGGTGCTGGGTGACCTCTTACAAGGGCCTGTAGGGACAGGACAAGAGGAATGGCTTTAACCTGCCAGAGGGGAGGCTGAGATGAGCTCTTAGGCAGAAGCTCTTCCCTGTGAGGGTGCTGAGGCGCTGGCACAGGGTGCCCAGAGAAGCTGTGGCTGCCCCATCCCTGGCAGTGCTCAAGGCCAGGTTGGACACAGGGCTTGGAGCACCCTGCTACAGTGGAAGGTGTCCCTGCCCATGGCGCGGGGTTGGAACTGGATGAGCTTTAAGGTCCCTTCCCACCCAGACCATTGTATGATTCTGTGACCCAGGAGTGTGGAGAAGAGCCAGGATCCTCTCTGGCCTAATGAACCACCCAGAATGTTTTCAAGAAAAACACCAAGTTGCTGAAAATATTCATGAAAAAAAGTGTGACATTAACACATTGAAAATGTGTTAATTTGGGGGTTTTCTTTGTCCCTAAGGGAGAACTTCAGTGAACCACACAGAGCTTCCTTTCACAGAACCCTGCTTCCCAGGCACCTTCCCTCGAGGGGATGAGGCGGGACTGGTACCCAGCCTCCCATCGCTCCTGCTGGCACCCGAGCCATGTTCCCATAGCTCCAAAGGGAGGGAAGAAACTCCCCCGGCCCCTTTCTGTGCAGCTGGATTTTCCTTTCCTTCAGCTGGCTTTGAAAGGCTGTTTTATTTCTGGCCCTTTATGGAGGTGTTGGTGATAACATGTCATCTGTTGGCTCTTCCAGAAGGCAGGAAGCGCACTGTGCTCCCCAGCCCTGCCGCAGAGCTGATGGAGGAGTGGGAGCACTTGGAGGAGGAGGGAGCGCACTGCTGGTGCAGCCTGTCCATCCCTCCTGCCCTCCAGGCTGGTGAGGGGCTCGGAATTCTCGCTCCATAACTTGGAAGGAAATGGAAAAGTCTGCTCCGATCAGAGCAAATGTGGACACCCAGCCCATGGGAGCCATGTGCTGTGCAGACACAGGCTGGGCACTGCTGTTTGTGCTGCCAGGGAGGGACACAGACATGAAACTTCATGGTGGACCTTGTGCAGTGTGTGGATGGGGTTTCCTGGCCCGGGAGCTGCACTAAGGGGTGGAGGAGCCTCTGTTCCCATGGTCAATCCCCATATTTGTCAGCATGGTCCAACACTCTGTGTGCTCTCCCTGCTCCAGGCCTTTCTCTGTGTTGGCATGGAGCAGGCAGAGGCTCAGCCAAGCATGGGCAGGGTTGCCAATACTGGCAGGCAGAGCTTGGTCACACCAGACTGAAATTCAGGTGCTGGGATCCCTGTTTTCCTACATACCTCTCTGCTGGTGTAAGCAGGAGGTGCAGGATGCTGCAGTGGGCTGAAGCTGTTGGGCTCTGCGTCCAAAGGACTGTCTGTGGTGCCTTTGGTCCCAGTAAAACATGAGGCAGGATCTTCTCTCTGTCCCACTGGAGATGGAGACCCTTGCCCAGAGCCTCAGTGAGTTGACCCATGGCAAAGAGCATCACATCATGAAAGGTCCCTGTTGCTGGCCCTTGGAGTGAGCAGGGCTCAGCTGGGCAGGGAGAGATGCCTGCAGGCGGCAGCACAGGCACAGCCAAAGCTTTTCGTTTCTCATTTTATCATCGGCTTGAGGAATCTGTCAGGAATTTGCCGTGTGCCTTTTGCAGCGTGGTTTTCTATTTAAAACCTGCTCTTTCTAAAGCAAACCTTTCCCTCACGATGCAAAACGCAGCTTTTTGCTTTAACGAAGTGTGTTGTTTGGCTTGGAATGACCTATTTGATGAGCTAGCGGCCTGAAAAGCTGCATCTGCTTGCATCCCCCTCTCTGAAGATGACCACGGCTGGTGTTTCTCTCCCCTGATGTATGTGATCTGAGACCTATGTGATCTGATGTTTGTGATGGTAGCAGGCAGGAGATGCTGTAGGTCCAGCGTGGTGAATGCTCCCCATCTTCAGCTCACAAATGAAGCTCAGGAAAGAAGGAGATGAGTTTAAACATAACACAAACTCGCACCATGGATCCCACTGCTGCTGGGTGCAGGTTTGGCCCCAAACCTGCCATAGTGTAGGGATGGAGAAGCGGGTGTTGTGCAGGGATGGAGCAGCTGCAGGTCAGAAGTAGGCTGCGTTCATGTTCTGCTTGTGCACAGCTCTTAGCACAGCACGGGCCTGCCTACGGCACGGTCTGCCAGATACTGGGATTGTGAAATCATAACAATAACATGAGAAGGATCCAAATGTCAATGTTTTTAACCCATTCTTGTTTCTGAAGAGCCAGGATGAATCTCAGAGCTGGGGGGAAGGAGGTTGGTGTGAGCATCTCTATCAGTTCTTGGGGGCTCAGTGAGGCTTTGGGCAGGGGCAGCGGTTGAAATCCAGTAGCCAAACCCCCAGATCTCCCAAAATCAACAATGTGTGCACAGGACAGCCCAGGCTTTGGCTAATAATTGGGCAAATAAACGGCACCTTCCTAATGCCTGTGGCTTGGTGCTGTTGGCTCAGCACGTCCCCAGCTCCGTGCTGGGAACAGGGCTCACAGCTCCACCAGCCAAAGGTGGTTTCCGAAATACAGGAGGTTCCGGAGGGTTTGTTAATGAGGGGACAAACCAGTCTGCATCTCATCCAGGAGCACTTGGATACGTGCTCTTGGCACGCGCTTCTGAAGCATCGACACGAGCTGTGTGGGGACTGCGTGATCAGCATCCTGCGCGTGAGCGAGGTCCTGAGATGGAGCTGGCTTTGGCTTAGAGCCTGATGAGCCAAGATCATAGAATAGAGTCCCAGGCTGAAGGGACCTTGGGGCTCAGCTGGTCCGACCACACGTTTGGATGTCTGGCATTTCTGTGTGTTCAGGCTGGCTGGTGTTAAAAGTGCTTATTTCAGTGCTGAACAGACCAGGCCCAGGGAATCAGTGCAGGGGGCTGGCAAACCTCGAGTAGCTGGCTAGAAATGGCTGATTGTGTTGGCAGCTCTGCTTGCGAGTGTGTTGGTCTAAATCAGGATAGAGCATCCCTGCAATTGGTGCTGTGATGAATTGGGTCCCATGTGTGTCCTCGAGGCAAGCAACCTAATCTGCCGTGGGTCACCCTCCTGGAGGCCATACAGGGAGAAGCCTGTTCAGCTCTTTGGCTTCCTTACATTAACACCACAACATTCATAATGTGATGTTTGAAGTCTCTTCCACTTGTGCCAAGGTGGATGCAAGCTGTGTGGTGTTTGGGAGGCTGTCAGAGCCTCTGGAGCCTGTGGTGGTAGCCTGGGCATGGGGATGGGGACGGCTCTGTCGCTTCTTCTTGAGCAGCGAAATGAAATCTCTGCTTCCATCACCCACCATGTGAACCACGGCAAACTCTTCCTCATGGCTTTGTCATACCAAGTAGGTAGCGTGGGCTGGTTATTCAGCTTGAATCATAGAATCCCAGAATCCCAGACTGGTTTGGGTTGGAAGGGACCTTAAAACTCATCCAGTTCCAACCCCAACCACAGGCAGGGACACCTTCCAGAGGGCAGATTGCTCCAAGCCTCATCCAACCTGGCCTTGAGCACTGCCAGGGATGGGGCAGCCACAGCTTCTTAGAACTTGAGCTTCCCGGTTGAGCTGCTTGACAAAATAGAAGTCATCTTTTGGGCCTGGTAAACACGAATTAGGTACAGAGCAGTGCCCCGAGATGACTCAAACCGCCAAAGCAAGTTAATTCCCTTTGGATGCTGCTTAAAGATGCTGTCCTCTGTCGCTGTGTCAGTGTGTTCACCGCTTGTCTCAGGGAAGTGGTGACCTACAGGGACCAAAGGCAGAAAAACCATGACAGGTTTATGCTGCACATTCAGGGGTACATATGGGAGATGGAGACTGTTCAGCATCTTCAGGTGACTTTGAGCTGTGTCCATGTGAAAGCGCAGTGTGTCCTGTCCTTATGCAAGGGCTGCTGGAGCCTGGGGGAGATGTTGGATTCCTTCCTCTCTCTGGAGTCCAGGGTGGCTCCTGTGAAGCCAAGACTCTGTTGGGAGCTGTGGAATAAGGCTCCATCTCGGGGTTACAGTTGACGCTGTCGGGACCGGAGCATTGCTATTTACCAAGCTGATGAAGTACAACATTGACCAAAACTGAAACCAATTACTCTGTGATTAGATAAACGAGCTGGAAGTGTGTTAATTAATAATCACCAGCCCAGGAAGGCGCAGCCATAATGAGTCCTGGGCCTTTTCCACTGTAGAAGCGTGTGCAAATAGATGCTCCTGCAGAGCATTAATTCAGTGTGTTAACACATGAGGGTGTTAATCCCAGCGCCGGGTGCTTGCTGGAATGTGGCTGCTCCCGGCTGGAGCTGGTGCGTGCTGCTGGAGGGAGGAAGATGAGAGCCTTAGGACAGCCCAAGAACATCCCCTCTTCAAATCCTATCCAGGCAGTGTTAAAGGGGGTGCCACAGGCATGGCACAGCTCTTCGCTGGCTGAGGCTGTGGTGAGGTGGTCGGGCAGGGATGGGGTGTTGAGCTCTGACCTCTCCTTGCAGTAAGTAAGGCTTTCAGAAGGGTGTTGTCCTTGGTGGGCAGTGGGAAGCAGATCTCTGTGCCCTGACGGTGTGGTGGTGGCCTTGCTTACTCAGAGATGAAGGTGAAGGAGCTGGCAGCCGGTGTAAGCTGTCTTTGAGAGCGGGGTGGGAGTGGGTTTTGTTGTAGGCTTTCTTTTTTGAACATCAAAGAGAACCCCCATATGGCGCTGCATATTTAGCAAAGAACTTTCTGGTCTTTATTTATCCAGCATATTCATCTTGCCTTCCCATGGGAGCCTGGGAGCCTATGGCATTTGGCAGCTCCGGTGCTGCCTGTCCTGCTTCTCCAGGGTGCAGCTCCTGCTGGGGCTGGGAGAAGGGGCTTACCCTGCTCTCACAGGCACTGTGAGCTCCTGCCCGTGGCCAGAAGAAGCTGCTGGGAAGGGCTGTGTTCCTTCCTGCTTTGGGCATTTGTTCCGGTGATATTTCTCCCTATGTTTTCCATTGGGGATGTGGGTGTCTGAAATCAGTGCCTCTTCCCAAGCCTGTTCCCGCAGTTACGGCTGGCTGAGTAATTAAAAGATGTTGTCTGAATAATTTGTTTGGAAGCTATTGCGCATATTGGGCAGGAATTATTCAGATATCCCTCAACCAGCTCTCCCTGCCCTGGCCCTACAGGTGGAGCTGGTGCCATCTCTTCCCTGGCAGTGGACTGGTGTCCCTAGCCCATTGCTGCACTCCCTATGTAAGGAAGAGGCTCTTCCTCACAGGACACCCCCTGAGCATCCTTGCTGGTGTGCAGAGGATGTACCAGCATGGCCCAACCCCAAATCCCCCCTGGATCCAGGGAAGTCCAAGGCTTTTCAATGCCTCCTCCTGCTGCAACCAGAGCAGCTTCTCCTCAGCTTGGTCCCCGAAGTGATTTAAGACCAGCTGCTGTAAATGGGATTGTAATATTCTTACTCATCACTATTAAGAATGATGTTACTACTTCTTAATGATGCACAAAACTGTCAGAATGTGACTGATATAAAAGTAATTTCCATCAAATTTAACCGTCATAGAAATGCTGGGAGCGGTTGGAGAGGAGCGCGTTCCTCCCGAGGCAAGGTATTAGTGCTGCACCTCTGGAGGCTTTTATTTCTCATTCACTTAATTGTTGATTTCTGCTTGAAAAGTCAGAAGGTTACTTAAGGTCAGGTGGAAGCGTTTGGGGTTTTTTAAATGAATAGATAAAATTATTCCCATTAATGAAATTTTTAGGCCTGCATGCTGGGATAATAACAGAGGTAATCAAATCTCATGCTTCAGGGCATAAACTGATTAACTGTGAGGGTCAGGAATTACTTCTTCTGTTCCTTAAAGAAGCAAACAATGGCCTGATAAATGTTGGAGCCTTATTCGTTTGTCTCTGGAGGACGTTACGCTGGTGAAACATGCAGCACTGATTCAGTGTGAGATGATTTTGCATCCTCTCTCTGCGAGGGGATCATGGTCTTGTTTGATTCCCACAGGTAAGCGGCTTCTGAGAATCATAGAATAGAATCATAGAATAGTTTGGGTTGGAAAAGACCTTCAAAGTTCATCTTATTCAACCCCCTGCAAAGAGCAAGGACACCTTCAACTACATCAGTTTTGCCTGGTTGAGTGATCCTACATGATGCAGCGGGCTCTACGCATTTGGTGTGGAAGTGGGATATTCCCCCAATGCTCCAACATCTCCCAGTGCTGCAGGGGGTCAGGGTCACTGAAAATAGGTTTTTGTAATCATTTTAAAGCCAGGAAGGTTATAAAAGGAGTCAGGCGGTGCCTCGGCAGGACTTACCATCGGGCTTTTCACTAATACACTGCTGTGGTTTATCATTCAGAAGCATGGTTATAAAGACTGCCTTTTTCCCTATCAAAAAGGCTCAGATAAAAGCTTGTAACGATGATGAGAAAATATGTATTCTTCTCATCTGTGATAAGGGCTGAGGGAAGGGAAGGCGTTTCGGCTCTATCAGTGCAGAGCCTTGGCAGGGCCCTTGGAAAATAAACCCCTTACTTGGAGATCTCCCCCAGCAGATTGGAAGCCTGTCTGCTCATGGGGTACAAAGCTTGGAGCAGAAGGTTTTGGCTGAGAGTACTCAATGAGCCGCAGAGTGACTGCTGTGCAGAGCGGGGATTGATGTCCAGGCTTTAGGGAAGACTCATTACATGGCACATGCAAATGGTTGTTAGGATGCTATACAACTGAAGTCTCACCATGTGTCACAGGGAATGATTACAGACAGAGGAAGGTGTGACTGTTGGGCCGCTCACAGCACGTGGGGCTGTGGAGGTTAGTACAGGGATGAGGTCGGTGCAGAGCAGGTAACACACACCACGGGCTGTTGCTTCACCAGCCCTGTGCTGCTGTGGGTTGGATGGATGGTCCAGGGCAAAGCTGACCCAAACTCGGAGAGCAGCCTGTGCAACATGTAACACATTGGCAATAACCAATTGCCTTGAAAGCCACTCAGGTGGCTGGTGTTTTATTGTCCTCCAGAGACAGGCTGACAATGCTGGGCTTGTTCAGCCTGGAGAAGAGAAGGCTCCAGGGAGACCTTAGAGCAGCTCCAGTGCCTAAAGGGGCTGCAGAAAACCTGGAGAGGGGCTTTGGACAAGGGCCCGTAGGGACAGGATGAGGGGAATGGCTTTGACCTACCAGATGGGAGATTGAGATGAGCTCTTAGGCAGAAGCTGTTCCCTGTGAGGGTGCTGAGGCGCTGGCACAGTCCATCCCTGCTGGAAAGATGAGCTGGCTGCTGCCTAAACACCTCACAGGAGGCTGCCCTGGGGACAAGAGCTCCCCACGTGTCCTCTGCTTCTCACACTTGAGCACAGAAGGCTGTTTGTAAGTGCTGATGCTGCATCTGCATCCCTGACCCCATGGACCACTGGTGAGCCTCCACCTCCCAGCAGAGATCCAACCTGCCCCGGGGACCACAGATCCACAGCGAGGTCGCTGTACATCACTGCTCTGGGGCTGTCAGGGATGAAGTCATTCCTTCCCCTTCTGCCAGAGGGGCAGGAGGTGGCTTTGGCTCTTCAGACCTGTCTGGGGAATATCCAGTGCTGTGGAATCGATAGGGCTGCCAGGCACCTGCAGTTGGGCAGCAGGCAATTCCCAGCAGGCTTCCCTCTCTGTGTCTCACGAGCTGCTGTCAAGGGTGTCCCGTTTGATAAATGAGCTGGTTTATAAATGCAAACTGGAGCTTTGGCTACGAGTTTTCTTCCACAGAGCCGGAAATTGGGCGATGCTTCAGGAGGACAACAGCAGGTTGCAGATTTCGGAGCATTCATTTGCTTTTCAAACCTATCTGGCTCCCAGCCTTGCCTTGGGAACGCCTCACTGGTGATTTGGGAACAGAGCAATTGTGTTTGCTCTTGCTGACTCTCTGAAAGGATCTTCTAACATCCTGCAGCACTGCACATGCAGCTGGATTAGGCGGTGAAGCTGTGTCCCCAGTGAACCTCGCAGCAGAGATGGGTGATCCAATGGGAGTTTGGGCAGTGCCGCATTCCCTGTTGCTGGCACAACCCATGTGCCTGGTCCCGAGATGTGCACTGACCTGGGGAGGTGACACTGTGCTGAGGAGGAGCTGGGGGCTCTGTAACCACAGGGCTTGGCAGGAGCAGCGCTGCCTGCGTAGACCCAGGGGGATTTGGGTTGGAAAGCCTGGGAAAGGCGCCACGGGAGCGGTGAGTGCGGGCTACAGTTCAGGGGAGGGGAGTTCCTGCTCTGGGCTTCCAATGAGCAGCTTTTCCCCTGGTTACAGCCCTGCTCCATCACGTCCCATTGGACTTTCCATCTCTGGCATCTTTATTGGGCTCGGAGGGAAGAAAAGACCCTTCTCCCAGGAGGGAAACTCTGACTTAATCTGGGGAGAGATGCTTGTATCAGCCTGGTTGTATTCAGGTTGTCAAAGCTGCAATCCAGTTGCAAGCAGTTGAGGTTGCTCACAGGTTTGCTCTCCCCCCTTCTGCTCCCACTCCCTTGGACATCCCCTTGGGACCATGGCATCTGAGCCCAAGGGGATCCAGAGGGAGAGCTCTGTGCTCAGCCACTGTCCTGGTGCATCCTGGTGCCAGCTCCCCCCCGTTCTCTTCCTATTTCCCCCCAACATGGAAAGTGCCATCACAATGCTCCCACCTTTCCCAAAAGAAGGATGCAAATCAGTGTAATTCTGCTTACAAGGTGCAAGAGTGGCTTTAAACTGTTTAAACCCAAGAGCAAACACGAATCATCTCATCAGAGAGGGAAAATAATCTCTTTAGTTGCTCCTTCAGCCTCCCTCATCCATTGGAGCTGCGCTTGCTTTGCGTTGGTAACTGCCCGTCATTCCCCATGGAATGGCTGTGTCTGCACATACTTAGTTTTGGTTCTGGTTTTAACCACTGTTTTCACACTCGCTCTTGGCGCACAGGGAAGTTGTCAATTGTTGGGTATTTTTATACTTTGAATACTGAATTTAATCCTTTTTCTCTTCCCCAGTAAGAGATGCTAAAAACCTAGTTCCTATGGACCCTAATGGCTTGTCAGACCCCTACGTGAAGCTTAAACTAATCCCTGACCCCAAAAACGAAAGCAAACAGAAGACCAAAACTATCAAGTGCTCCCTGAATCCTGAGTGGAACGAGACATTTAAATTGTGAGTAGAATTAAAACGTTTGAGCTTTTGAACTCATTCTTCTCACTCTATGAACTGATGGGATTGTATTTGCACTGATTTAATTATTCAGAGGCATTAAGCCGATTCAATGAGGAGTAATTCCTTTTGGTCCTGTAAGTGGGACTCAGAAACACGAGAACCTCTGCCCTGACCCCAAAGCTGAGGGTTTGAGGGCAGAACTCTGCATCCTCTGTTTGAAATGGATGTGGCTGGGAAATTAAATATTAGAGCACTGAACGGTTATTGAGGACCATCCTTTCTCTTTGCATCCATGTTCTTATGGAGCGTGGAGGGGCATGGTGGTGTAGCAATGCCTTCTGAAATAAACCCATCCTGTTTTCCTTGCTCTCTTCCAGCCAACTGAAAGAGGCGGACAAAGACAGGCGGTTGTCTGTGGAGATTTGGGACTGGGATCTGACCAGCAGGAATGATTTCATGGGCTCCTTGTCCTTTGGGATTTCGGAGCTGCAGAAGTCGGGAGTCGATGGATGGTAAGAGCGGCGGTTGCTTTAAAAATACAGTGGGCAAAAAGCAGCTCAGATGGTTTTTGTGCATGATTCTATGATTCTATGATGGAAGATGTGGCAGCCCATTGTCCTTTACCAGCATCCTTCTCTTCAAGGACCAGCAGTTACTGTGGCTCCCATGGAGGGTGCTGCTCCAGCAGGATATGGGTGTCCTCTGGGTGCCTGAGTGTCCCTGCGTGGGCCGGCTTTGTGTCACCTCCTGTGTCCTTCTGCCACTCACAGCATTGCTGGAGGTGGGATTTTCCCTGCTGTGGGCAGGAACAACCATGGGTGGCTCTGCCTGGTGTCCCCGCAGGCTCTCACTTCCCAAGCGTTTGCCAAGCCAGCATTTTCCAGCATTTCCTGGTTGAATTCCTCGGTGTCTGAACTGGGCAGGAGAGCCCGGCTGTGAGCTGGTGAATGGAACGCACTGACCGTGATGCTGTGATGTGTGGCAGGGACAGCCCTTCCATAGCACTCAGACTAGAGAACCCGTGCCAAGGGGCACTGTTCACCAGGAGGAGGAATGCTCCAGTGTGTAATTACCCTTGTTCCCCTGCGGAAGGTGAGCACTGTGGGTCTGTAACACCGCACTGAACGGGTCTCCTCATTTCCATTTTATCTCCCCCAGCAGGACACATGCTGCCTATTTCCTTGGGTTTTTTCCCCAGCCACTGATGCCTGACAGCTCTGTTCCCTTTCCATGTCAAGTCTAATAATTGAAAATAGATATTATGTCTTCTGGAAACCAAAACCTGTGCTGTTCATTTGCATTCCACCAATTGAGCAAACACCCCTGACTCTGTCTTGTCTGCTCCACCATGGAAGGAGTATGTATCTCATTTAAAGCAGGGAATGGAGAGCAGGAGGAATAGTGGATGGGCTGGACACCCACATAGCACAGGGTCCTCCCTGGATCCTGCTGCCTCCATGGTGTTCCCAGGGAGCCCTGACCCATCATAGGGCTGCAGCAGGGTCTGGCTGTGATACCGTGTGGCTCAGTCTGTGAGCCTTCATTGTCACAGGCCAGACCCTGAGGGAGATGTGGCTTCTCCTCTGGAAAACAGGAGAAAACTGCCACTCCCCCCAGATTCCCAGTCTCCTGTAGGGATGTGTTGGCTGGAGTCAGTGCACTGCCACAGCCTGGCTGTTTTCCCAGCCTTTTAAAACTCATGTAAGTGGAAATCCAAGTCACAGCGTTTGGCTGGAGTGAACTCTGGAAGGAGCTCTGATGTGTATTTCATACCTAAACAACTGCAGTTAATGGGGAAAACAAGCTTAAAGGAAGAGCCTGCCCCTCTGTTATCCCCTTTGTCCCTTCAGTGCAGCCTCTGGGTAACACCCAGCTGATTCCCAGGTTTAGGATGGAGCCGAGGCTTTGCCCTGGGCTGTGTGAGACGCCTCAGATCTGAGCAACACTTCCATGATTCCTGATAAGTGCCGCTTCCCATCCTGACCTTGACGCCTCCCTGTGTCCCTCCAGGTTTAAGCTGCTGAGCCAGGAGGAGGGCGAGTATTTCAATGTCCCGGTGCCTCCTGAGGGAGAAGAAGGAAACGAGGAGCTGAGGCAGAAGTTTGAGGTGAATTGATCTCTCCTGTGTATCTGGGGGTTTTCTTTGCTGCCTCCTGCCCTGCCCTTAGCCAGGGACTTTCCCTGCCACCTCAGGAAGGAACAGTCACATCTGGTGGGTGAGGGGATGAGAGAGATGCAAACAATGCTTTAGCATTTACATCAGGTTGAAAATACAACGGATTATTGCACCACGTAGTTCTGTGTAATGCCTTGTGCTCTGCTCAGGGTGTGCTCGGTCCCCTGCCTGTTACCTGCGAGCAGGAAGGAGTCTGACATCATTTCTAAATCATTTTTCCCTGCAGCACAGCAAACACTCCCCTTTCCTGTGCATTGTTTCAATGTCTTTCTGTTAGGGCTACACAATTCACCATTTGTGGTGGCCAAAAGAAGCACAGCTCAAACGGGTCGCACATTATTGTCAGTTAACGTGTTTCCAACACTGCATTGCAATTGAAGAGGGATGAGGATAGTGGGTGGCCCAGAATGACCTGATGTAACCGTGCTCCTGATGCCAGCGTGTGGTACAGCAGTTGTCCCCTCTGAGGTGCCGTATAACAGGATTTGTTCATCTGTTTCTAATGTCATGCTGCTGATTATGAATTAATATCATCAACTGAGATAAATTAAGATATTAATAGAATTGGATTTGGATCTGAGCTCGGGAAGGAAACCTCTCTGAGCCTTTACACATCATGGCAGCCCCTGTGCCCGGCTGGGTGCACTGGGGCCGGGATGGGTTTTGAGGAAGGCAATGGCTGGGTGAGGTGGCACATGGCACCAGTGGTCCCTGTGGTGGCCCAGGTCCTGCTGCTGCACATCTCAGGCTTCACACCACAAAAGCACCGCGGGAAGCTGCCAATTCTGCTCCATCTTTATCAGCCGCTCCCTGGGACAGGTTGATGGATGGGAGCCTCAGCCGCTGCTATAGCACAGACTCAGGTGCAGTAAATTCACGCTGACAAATGGAGCCGGGAAGCGAAGGTCAGGTGCGTTTTTAACAGAACATGGGAGCAGTACTTGGCATGGTTCAAACCTTAAAGGGGTCTTGAGGTTGTGTGAATGTTAGAGCCTATTAAAAACAGGTTGAAAGACTTTTGTACTCACTTAGAGACATTAGAGGCACTCGATAGCCAAAGCAGGACACTTCAGTTGAGGTGGCGATCTTCACCTCTTCCCGACTCTTATTTTGGGCTCTTTCCTGGCAAGACCTTTCCCCTCCTGGCCAGGCTGCCTGCTGAGCCCATTGTGTCAGGGATGCTGCGCTGTGTTTGTGTCCTCACCTTGTCTCCTGTGGACATCCTGTGTGAATGACTGCAGGTCGAGTGCGAGACTGAGGGTGGCTGCATCAGCCCCTCTTCAGACACAGCCTCAGGAGCAGCTACAGGCAGCAGGAGGGACCCGAGATCACTCTCACCTTTGGGTGGTGGGAACGCTGTGCCTGAAGCTGGATGGTGTGATGGGTTGCCCAGGGAAGCTGTGAATGCTCCATCCCTGGTGGTGTTCAAGGCCGGGTTGGGCAGAGCCTTGGGTGGCATGGTTTAGTGGGAGGTGTCCCTGGGCATGGCAGGGGGGTTGGAACTGGGTGACCTTAAGGTCCTTTCCAGCCCTAACTATTCTATGATTCTATGATGAAGTGAATGAGAATCCTCTTCCTTCTCCCCTCTTTGTGTTGCTCTTTTTCCCTCTGCCCAGGGCTGAAAGCCTTGCACTGCTTTGATCCATGCTCCATGGGGTCCTACGGCCAAGCCCGGTGCTGCTGGGCTGCAGATGTGTGGAGGAATACAGGCTCCTCTGAAACAGAGCTGTGCTTTTGGGTGTCATTTAACAGAAACATAATAGTGCCCTTGTATTTTACTGCAGCTTGTTCTCACAAAGGTTCATTTGGTGTCAGGGCTGATCTGATGAGGTTGTTTTTCAGCTGTGATAGAGTATTCAGGAAGCTTTCATGGAATATAACTGCTGCTAAGTACACCTTCCCTTTGAAGATGGCTTTGAAATACAACAGGGTGAGGATTGCTGAAGGCAGAGACCCCCAGCACAGGGCTGGCTTGGCGGAGACATGGAGGCTGCTGCTGTTGGGTATCCCAGAGTTGGATCCTCATTGCCTTTGGCTGGTGCCACAGCTGCTGTGTCACCTGATCAGATCTGAAGTACAGTGCTCTGATTCAGCATCCCCTTCTTGTGGGGATGTTGTGGAAGCCTAAGGATTACAGTAAGGAAAACTGCTTGTACGCTGGGAGAGGTGACTATTTCCTTGTCAGTGCATGCCCCTTTCCCATTGGAAAGCCATCACATCCCGTGTGCAGCCCTGCTCACACAGCAGCAGGTACCAGCAGCTGCTGGGAGGTTTCTGCCTCCCCCCTGGTGCGGAGCTGCAGTAGCAATCATGATGTTGGCAATTCCCGGGGACTCTTCCTTTAGTTTCTGGTGCTGGAGTGTTTGGGATGCTTGTAGGTGCTGCAGGTGACCTTGAGCGGAGGTTTCTAGAGCACGGAGAACCCTGCAAGAACCAATTAGCAGCAGCAAAGGCTTGGAGATTACTTGTGAGGCTCCTATCTGGAGGAGCTGCGAGCAGCAGCCAAATTGAACTGCTGGAATCGGGTTAATGGAATTTCATGCTAGACTGAGCTTGGCGCAAGCCTCATCCCATCGCCTATTTCTGAACAGTGAAATCGTGAGATAGCTTTTACAAACGGTAGCTCAGCAAAGGAGAGAGCCCCCAGCCCAGGAAGGAGGCACTGGGCCACTGATGAGATTCAGTGTTTAAAACTGAGGGGGGTTTGTGAGGCTCCTTAACAGGCAGTTGTGATGGCAGAGGATGCTCAGGGAGCAGGAGCTGTGCTTTCTATTCTGCTTTGTTCCAAATACGTTTGTAGCTTCCCACATTCAGCCTCAACTGGCACAGGAGAGCGATTCTCATCAGTATCGGAGAGTAACGGAGGTGGAGCTGGATAAAAAGTCCTGTGTTTTACCTTACTATAGTTATATTCATCTGCCCTTTTCTGGTGAGGTGAGAGACAGAAGCCAGTTTAGAGGGGGAAAGGAAAAAAGCTCATTTAAGCCTCAGTTCTGCACTTTGGATGACCTAGAGCACATTATGGGGCAGCTCCAGGAGGCGCAGGCTGCAGTGGGGGTGATAAGGTAACGGGCACATCTGGTTCCCAGATCCTTTTGCATAGATTTAACTGGGAACCAGCCAAATAAACAGAGGAATATGTTGGGGCTGGTGACTCCTCCAGTGCTCTTCTTGGCTCTGCCCCTGTCACACTTTTAGAATGGTTTGGGTTGGAAGGCACCTTAAGCTCATCCAGTTTCACCCCCCCTGCCATGGAACGGGACACCTCTCAATAGACCAGGTCCCTTGCAGAAAAGGTTCCTGTAGCTCAGGGAAGCTGGAAAAGAGCTGATGAACGTGAGGTTTCAGGAGCACTCACTGGGTTTATAATGACTTTTCCCCCCAGTTTTCAGTAATTCCTTCTCTTTTCTCCCCATCCCATCTCCACCTTTGCAGAGAGCCAAGATTGGGACAGGGTCCAAGGCTGCAGATGAGAAGACAAGAAATGCCATCTCCAAATTCGACAACAACGGGAGCAGAGATCGGATGAAACTGTCGGATTTCAACTTCCTGATGGTGCTGGGCAAAGGGAGCTTTGGGAAGGTGGGACACAACATTCACCTTTGTGCTCTCCATGTTGAACACACATGCTTCTGGCGCTACTGAGCCGCAGCCATGGGGCTGCCCCAGTGTGACCTGTCCTTGCTCGGACTGGGAGCTCTGGTGTCATGGCGATGGGGACTCAGTTTGTTGGCTCTCTTGTGGACTGTGTGCTGTGTGTCACAGTGATGAGGAGCTGAGGTGTCTGATGGGACCATCGCAAAACTCAGGGGTCTCTGTGGGAAGCAATGCGTGTGCTGTGCCTTTAAAGTCCTTTTCGATGTGGCCATTTTTTCCTCCAATAATTACAAATATACATGAACATTTTAATTAACTTTCCAGACAGGTTATGAGTGGTACCAGAATTTCATTCTTCAAGTAATTACGGGACTTGGAGCCTGCCTTGTTCTTGGGGTCTTGCCAACTTTGTCATGATTTCCATTAGGAATGCCAGCGCTCAAGTGGCTGCTGGGGCTCTGGAGGAAGGGGGCTGCGTCTGCTGCGCACCAGCACTGTGTTTGCTGCTGTGATGGATGATGGCCCAACACTGCTCTGATGAGGGAATTGCCTTAATTGCAGGGAATGTTGCTCTGCCTTCAGGCGGGCAGGGAGGGGATGCCAGGAGAGTGATGCTCACCCATCATCTCCTGAACATGAGGGTGAAGCCGCCTTTCCGAGGTGGTGCCTGCTCCCCGCACTGAAACATCTGTGACAGGAGGAGGGTGGGGAGCTCCTGATGGTCCCCAGCACGTGGAGCATCCACCAGCGATGCTGCCAGGGAGGAGGCTGCTGTTACTCTGTGTTTTACACCTTTGCTGTGTGTTAGCATGGGGAGTAGGAAAGCTCCGTGCGTTGTGCCTGTGCTGCTCTCCCTCAGGAATGTGTTCATATCCCAGTTTCCACATCGCTTTTGCCCCCTTTTCTCTCCCTCTCAACACCTAATCCCTTTAAAATCTCTGCCTGGCATCTGGAAACTCTGTAGTTGTGTTTCCCCCCCCTTCTTTCTTTCAATTTGAGAAACATTAGCAAGCGCTTCCGTCGGCATAGTGGCTTATATAAGGGGATGTGTGACAGAAACTGTTCCCTGGAACAGAATGTTATAAATATGCTAATTCGTGCTAATTAAAACAGCACGTTGGTTTCTATGGCTTGATGCAGCCTCACCCTCACGTGTGCCTGCGCCTCACCGGGCAGCATTCCCTGTGGATCCGCTCCCGGTGTCCCACTGCCTGGCTCCAGCATGGGGATGCTGAGGTGGCATGGTCAAGGGTGTCCATCGGGCCCTGTGCAGAGGACACTTTGCTACCTGCACGTTGTGCATTCACAGTGGTGCTGGATGTGTTGGAAGGAGCCAGAGGTGCCCTCATCCATGCCGTGTGGTGGGAGAGGAGCCCAGGTCCCCGGGGTTGGATCCTGCCATTTCCCAGCCCTCGGCACACTAGGTGGTGTCCATGGCATCACCACCCTCCTCCAGGGCAGGCATTGCCTGCTCCATGCAGCCAGCATTCCTCCTGCAGGCCCTGCTGCCTGGCTCCCTCTGAGCATAATCATTCTACATGAGGGAGTCTGCCTCAGGCATAAGCTTATTCACCCCTGGGCATCAGCACTCAGGTTTACTGACCAGTATTTGTCTCCCTCCACTGTGGTGTCCAGGGTCAGGAGTATCCATGTGTTGGCCACAGTGGGGTTTAATAAGCTTGCTTTTTCTATGTTCAGCATCAGAATATCTCCAGTTTCTATGATGGAGCATTCCCAAACATGTACTCTGTATTGCAGGAATAAATCATAGTCCCAGGCTGGTTTGGTTTGAAGGGACCTTAAAGCTCATGCAGTTCCAACCCCTTGCCAGGGGCAGGGACACCTTCCACTAGGGCAGCTTGCTCCAAGCCCCATTCAACCTGGCCTTGAACATCAAGGTTCAAGGGCTGGAAGATTGCATTGGAATTTGTTTGGAAAGAGCTCAGGGGCGGGGGCTGGGATGTGCATGGTCCTGGCTCAGCGTGTTCAGCCTCAGGACACAGGGTGAGCCTGGGGGCTCCTTGGTGGCTTTGGCCTGGTCGCTGCTGCTGCCCACCCTGGCCTGGGGTCCATCAGTGCCCCCAGGAGCAGTGACTGGTGGCAGTCCTCCAGCACTGGGCTGGCACAGGGACGGAGGACGTTCCCGACTGGAGAAGGCAGCACTTGGCACAGCCCACCCTGGGTTTGCTTCGCTGTAATATAAATAGAGGAAAGTTAAATTATGTGGCTTGCTCATATTTTTGCAGCTAATCAATCTGTCATGCTATCAAGCTGTCAATCTTTCCCGGGGGTTTGATGGTGTATTTCTGAGCAGGGCTGATTCTTTGCCTGTGCAGTTATGGATTACATTGCAATGGGAGACAATTTCCATGTCCTGTTGATAATCTTTGAGCTGTAAAATGCTTTTCTCCCCTCTCTTGGTATGAGACATGGCAGAAGGGCTGGTCTTGCTCTATAACTTGTAGAGCTGTGCCCTGTCTCTGGGCACATGGTGGGATTTGGGTTCCTGCTCCCTCCTTCACCCGTGATTTTCATGGCATTTCCAGACAGTGCTGAGGGCATTCACTTGTGTGAATCTTCCTGTAACTACAGTGAGTGGGACCCAATCTTTTCCTCTGTCCTTATCATGAAGCTGCCTCATCGGTGGCTGTCCTTCTCCTGTGTCCTTACCTGTCCCCGTGCTGCAGTCACACAGGAGCTGTGATGCCAGCATGCAGGAGCCAGCATGAGCCAGCCCCTGGCACACAAGAGCACACACAGAGCCGGCTCCTCCACGCAGTGGGATGAGCTGTGGTTCCATGCTGCAAGCTGTCACACTGGCCCTGCTCCACTGAGCTGCCATGGGCAGGGTTGGAGCGAAACAGTGTCCGAGACGGTCACATAAGCCCATGGGCTGCGAACAGCCCCATCTTCTGCTTGGAGAACAGGCCAAGCCTGCTCTGTGTGCCTGTCAGGCAGGGGGCACGAGGTGTTTTCTCCGTTGGCTGCAGACCAGAGCCTGCAGTCCCCTCTGTGTGTGCAGATTGCCAGTCCTTACAACACCCCGACAGCATCTGGAGCTGCTCGCTCTGCAGCCCAGATGTGAGAGATGACGTGTGGGTATCAGCATCCTCTGCGCTCCCGCAGACACCCGCTCTCCCTCTGGGCCTCCTCGCTGTGGGTGCAGCTGGGTTCAGGCAGCTGCAGAGTCCTTTTCCTTTCACATCTCAGTGAAGCAGGGCTGGATGGCTCAGCTGTGGCTCGGGATCGCCACGTCATTGGGAAGCTGCTGCGGGAAACATTTCCAGTCCATGTACACCCTGGAGCAGTGGTTTGCATTTATTGTGGTGCACCAGCCAACCTCTGGCTCTCGCTGTTCTGCAGAGCCCAAGTGTGCTGTGGTGGTGGTAGCCACATCCCTGGTCCACTGGGGATTGCACATGGATGCCTCGGTGGTCCCTCTGGGGCAATATAGCATATTCTGAGCTGAGGGTTTCCCTGCTTTAGTTACTCCGGAAAGGTTATGATAGCAGAGTAGGTCTGTGTAGAATTGATAATGCATAAAGTGCACTTACTCCCAGTTTTCTCTTCCCATAAACTGCATTCCTGGAGCAGTCGCTTCTCTTCTTCCACCAACTTTGAATGGCCAAAGCCCATCTGCTTTTGTCACTTCAAAACCGGCCCTGGCTTTTAGCACCTGCCCATGGTGACTTGTAAATCTCAACTCACGGATAAATGGTGAAGATAACTGGAGGTGACGGACTGAAAGGGTTTGTTTGGTTTGTGCATGAGGGCAGAGGTGCAGGGGAGCTGCTGTGCCTGCTGCCCTGGCTGCAGGCGGGGCACCGGGCTGCCCATGCTGGTAGGTGCTCGTCATTGGGTGCAAAGGGCTGTTGCAAGACCGCTCAGGGTGCTGTCAGTGGGAAGGATGAAGCACTAACATGGTCCCAGTGGCAGTGCCTTACTGGGCTGCATCACAGCAGCACTTTGAGCTCTTCTGGGCTCCGGTTCTCAACCCTCCTCCAACATCAGGGAGTAAATAAATGAACTCCTGAAGCCACCGAAGCTGTCATTGTGCTGCTCAGCCCTGCCAAGGGATGAGCACAGCGTGAGGCTGCTGCAGTCCCAGCCCTGCTGATGGAGATGGGAATGTCAGAGGCTTCTCCAAAGCACTTGGCGCTGCGGAGCCCCAGTGCCTTTCCCGGCTAATCCTGAGCAGCAGCCTGTCAAGGACAGCCAGGCCCAAAGGAGCCAAGTGCCCGAGCAAGCCAGAGCCGCGTGCTCCCAACAGGGCTCTTCCCCACTGTGGCGTTATCTTCCCTCTAACCAGGGGGTGAGCACTGAAGACCTTGAGCTGTGCTCCCTGCTTTGCCCCAGACCCTGAGCTGTGTTCCCTGCCTTGTCCCCAGGCTTTCCCCTCCTGCCTTACTGCTCCAGGGCTGGCACAGTGCTGCCTGAACCCCAAACCGGGCTGCTCTGCCCTGGGACTGGCTCTGCCCCGGCTCTAACTCCTTAGGGATGCTCAGGGCTTCATGGTGAATCCAGGCACGTTGCAGCAGGGAGCACAGGGCTCCAGCCCCATGTCTGCCTTGGGCTGACAGGAGGGTGAATTCCACCATCCTTAGTGTCTCAACAGCCATCTGTGAGACCCGCTCACGTTTCCTCTGCCCGCCTGCTCCAGTCTGAAATGCATTTCAGTTCCACCCCAGTGATGCTGGCTTCTCACGGTTTATTTTCAAAGCACCCAAACTCGTGCTGCTGCTGTGACTGGAGGCTTTCAGCAGACTTTGTTGAATGGAAAGCAATTCACTTCCACTGAGCACTCGAATCTAATGTGATGAGAGAGTGCGAGGAGGGGAGATGGAAGCAAGGTCAGTCTGTTTTGCAGCAGCCTGAGGAGCAGCTTACATTGATGGAGCGTGGTCTGAGGATCCTCACTGGGGCTGATGGGATTAACAGGGCAAATTGCACCAGCAGAAACAGTGCATCCCATTTACTGTGATAAATTAACCCTCAAACGGGTGCAACTGGTTTAAAATGGAAGGTTGGATTCTGCTGGATAAGGGGGGGCTTTGCCTGGGTGATGGACCAGCAGGTAGCTGGGTTTTGATCACTGTGTATTGCAGAGGGAGGTGTGAGGCAGAGAAAATCTTACTGGGTTTTCTTACTGTTGGCTGTAAACTGACTCTTTCCAACGTGCAGCTTTCGCCACTTCATAATGTGATGGAGTCTCTGTTCAAATTCCTGGCACCCTGTCCTGATGCTACTTGCACCTTGAGGGTGCTAAACTGAGGCATGTCTCAGGGGTGGAAGGTGACAAGAGGTGGTCAGTGGCTCAGCCTTTGTCTGCGTTCCTTGAAGTGATTATGGGGTGAGGATGTAGAAGCGTTCCTTCTTAGGCTTGGGGCTCCTAAATACTCCTGGAAGTACCACTGGTAGCTTTCGGCATCCCTTTGGGGTTATAATGGGAGCTGCAGGATAAACAGCAAGGTGTTATTTCTAACTGCTGGCCTTGGCAAGCTGGAAGTGCTGCAGATCCATGTTTTCCTTTACTCACTGCATGTCCTCTCCCCATGCAGGTGATGCTGGCGGAGAGGAAGGGCACGGATGAGCTCTATGCTGTTAAGATCTTGAAGAAGGACGTTGTAATCCAGGACGATGATGTAGAGTGCACGATGGTCGAAAAGCGCGTCCTGGCTCTCTCTGGGAAGCCTCCGTTCCTGACCCAGCTCCACTCCTGCTTTCAGACCATGGTAAGTGCTGGTGCCAGTGCTGCAACTCCGCTGCACCCTGAATGCTGGGCAGAGGGAGGCTGGCACTTTGCACAATGGGGTTTAGTAACTGGTGAGGCTATGGGCAAAAACCCCCTTAGAGACTCAGTATCACCAGTTACCCAGACCAGTGCCTCTCTGGATGGCTGCAGGGCACCCAGGAGCTGTGTAGATGGACCTATAGAGACTTCTGCCCTGGTCATGTGTCCTTGCTTCTTGACAACTTACCTTTGCTTTCATTCATGTTTCTTTCCTGATGCACATCACTGCACTTGCCAAAGCAGCAGTGTATTTTCTGCCTTGGCAACCTCACAACTTGTCCAATTCTCTTGCAAATGTATCTGCATGAACAACATGTCCCATCCCTGGCAGTGTTTGTGGCCAGGTTGGACAGGGCTTGGAGCAACCTGCTGTAGTGGAAGGTATCCCTGCCAGTGGCAGGGGATTGGTAATGGGTGAGCTTTAAGCTCCCTTCCAACCCAAACCAGGCTGTGACTATATGTCCATGTGTTAAACTGGGGGCTGTAACATACAGTACCTGCACCCCTGAGGTTGTTTCATCAGCAGCTGTGGGTCGTGCTGGACGTGATTCCCCAGCTCCTCAAGTGGCCCTCAGCCCAACGCGTCTGTTGTGACCCGATAGCAAAGTGCTGTGCTTTTCCTTTGGATTCATTCTGGTGACCAAAAAGCTGAGCAGAGAGTGAAAGCTAATACAAACCACAGGACATTCAGTTTGAAACAGGCGTGTGATTGAGTTTGTACAAATCAGAAGCAGAAAGGAGCAGCGGGAAGGGGACAGGGGACCTTTAAAGCAATCTCTGCCCGGCCATGAGTGACCTGTGAATGCAAACGTCCACGTACAAGTCAGTGGGAAGGGAGAGGGGCTCTGCACAGTCCTTTAGAGCGATGACAATGCTTGCCAGGAGGATTACATTTTAATATTATCCCAGGAATTTCATTTACGGAGCACATTCAGTGTATTTAAAGCCCGTGGACCGGCTTTGCAGCACAGCAATCAGACTGTGGCAGGAGAAGCTGTTTCATGCAGCATCTCTGGCATCTCAAGTGAGTCAGCGCAGGATTATTCCTGGCAGACCTGTAGTAGCTTAATAGTAATCGTATTTGTAATGTAATCAAAATGTATAGCAGGGTGTATTATCGAGTGCTGGCACAAAGCACTTTGATTTCTGGGAGCACAGTGCAGAGCGCGGTTCTCAGCCGGGGCTGTCAGTGACTGGTGGGAGACAGAAAAGCCCCAAGTCTGCATTGAAAGAAGGGAAGATGAGCAGTGAGAGAGCTCCTGCCTGGGTCTGGTGCACCAGAGAAGCCCCGTGCTGCTCTGGCTGAGGGGTCCTGCAGTGCTCTGCCCCAAAAAGCTCCTGGGGGGCGTCCCCTGGGGCTCAGCAGTGAAGGGCACAGCAGCAGCGGTGATGCCGAGATGATAAATAGTGGGTGGATGGGGAACGTGGCTCTGTCTGCGGTTCCCAACATGGGCACAGGCAGGAGCTGGACCAAAGGGTGGGTAATTAGGAGGAGCCCTGGGAATTGTATCTTGGCTTGTACAAGGGGGTATTTAATTATCTGTAACTTGCTGTTGCTCGGTGAGTTCAGATGCTCCAGACCTGGACAGATCCCATCCTTTTCTGCTGTAGACAGGAGCTTTCCATGTCCCTCCTCCCTCCAGCCCATCGGCTCACCAGCCATCTGGCTGCTTTATTCATGACAGTTCTTCTCTCTGAAGCACCAGCGTTCTCTTCTCCACCCAAATGAGGAAAGCTCGAATCCTGCTTTTAGAGCTCAGCTGCCTGTTTCAAGAGACCATCTCTTTAATATTCTTCCTACTTGAAGTCAATCGATATATTTAGGAAGCAGCTGCAATGAGCGCAGCATTGCTTCACTTTCCAGTGGCTGTCGCAGGGGGACAAGCGTGGCACTGGCTGCTGAAGGTGACTTTGCCCCGTGCTTTACTGCTCGGCTGGATCCGCACCTTGGCAGAGGCTGCTCATTACAGAAGGGGATGCTCCCAAATTCCCACTCATCTCATAAGCCAAAATCTCTCCTGTCCCATCGGTGCCACATGTTTTACACAGCCTGATTGCCCCTCTGGTACAGTCTAATTACCTTTGAGGCTGCCCTGCTGTCAGAGTGGGCTGTGCATTGGGATTGTGATGGGTGGAGGAGCTGGTTACCCAAGTTATTCCATAGCCCTTATTGTGCTAATGATCACATTTGCATATCTTCTGGGCTGCTCATCCTTGCTGTCTGAAAAGCAGGGAAAGGTTTATTTAAGGGGGAAACGAGGAATGGGAAATATAATGAGTTACTGTGAGGGTGCTGAGGCGCTGGCACAGGGTGCCCAGAGCAGCTGTGGCTGCCCCATCCCTGGCACTGCTCAAGGCCAGGTTGGACACAGGGGCTTGGAGCACCCTGCTCTAGTGGAAGGTGTCCCTGCTGATGGCAGGGATTGGAGCTGGAGGAGCTTTAATGTCTTTACTGCAGCAGTTGTGTGCTGGCTGGGAGGACCCACTCGGATGGTGGTCCAGAGCTGCTGCCTCTCCTCCCCAGAGAAACCTCCTGCAGTGGTTTAATTCCATGCTTTAGGCAGTCTTGCAGGATTTTCCTCACAGGCAATTCCCATTAGAAAAAAATAACTGTGAACCATCAGAGGGAAGTGGTGTTCCAAGGGCACGGTTCCCCAGGGAAAGTTGTTGATGAGTGGAGCTCCTACTTGCCCAGGACTCGCAGGACTTGCAGGGCTCTCTTTGGAATGCAGCGCGAGATGATCCAGCTTCTTTCGGACTACTAATCTGATTTTATGGGAATGCTCAGGTCTTGCTTCTTGCCTTGCTGCTCTCAGTGTTGATCATCGCCCTCAGTTTCTCGAATTCCCAGCAATGTTTTGAGGACTGGGCCTACATCCAGTGCTTCCAATGGATGCAGGAGCCGTGCTGGCTATTCCACACCCCACCAGCTCACCGCAGCTCTAGGGCAGTGCAGGGTGCAAGCTCCAGGCATGGTGCAGAGCAAAACACACCCCTTCAGAAGCTTGCTTGGGAATTCGTCCGATCTGCACCTCTGTGGCTGTGGAAGAGGAGGAGTGCTTTCATCTGGAGGGAATTGATGAAAGCAAAGCTCGTTTTGCACCTTAGAGGCAAAGTCAGTGTGTGCTCTTTGGTGCCTGTGGCTGCATCTACCTGCACGTGTCGGGGCACTGATTGACCTGTTTGTTCTACTCTTACTGATTACTTAATTAAGGATGTGTGAACATTAAATGCAGCCACAGCCTAGGCTGGGATTGGGGGTGGGGTGCAGCCTCCTTCCACCTCCCCACCTCAAGTAGGTCTGGGGAGCTGGGAATGCCGCGCATCCCTGCTGGTGCCTGGCCAAATCACACAGGTCACTGCCTGCTCATGGCAGCTCCCGACTCTTGTGCACCTCTTAGCTGAAGCTGTGCAGAGCCTGGGGTGCCAACAGGGAGGTGTCTGCTCCAGCACCCTGCAGATGGCCTCGGTGAAGAATGAGAGCAGATTCATTAGTGGGAAGTGAAAAAGCTGGTTTAGGAATTCCTCCACTCGCTTTCCCCCATTGGAGTGATCTGCAGAGGTGCAGAGCTAAAGACGAGAGCATTGCAAAGCAGTTGGCGCATGTGTCTGATGGGCTCTGTGTGAGCACCAGCTCCACCTGCACCCCTTGCGGAGGGCAATGATGACAGTTGTATTGCCATGAAAAATCCAGGCTGGAGCTGTCAGCTCTGACCCCTGCGGATTCTCTGCTCTGATAATTGTGCTGCTAATCGTTTGCTTTTGTTTTTCCTCTAGGATCGCTTGTATTTTGTGATGGAATATGTGAATGGTGGGGACTTGATGTACCAGATCCAGCAGGTTGGGAGGTTTAAAGAGCCGCATGCTGTGTAAGTTCAGTAAGCCCTCGTTTGGCACCTTCAGGGTAGGTATTTGATGTACCTTTGTCATACAGCTGGAAAGATAGCCCAAGCCACAGGCATTTGTGGTGCCTTGACAGAAAGGGAGGGGAAAGGGAGGCAGCAGGAATCAGAAGGTGCAGAGTGACTCTGCCGGGTGCCAAGGGCGCTGGTGCCTCCAGCTCATCTTTGGGATACATTGCAGTGGTTGGTAGGCAAATAATTGACCTCATGATAGCAAAGGCAGGAGGAGTGGAGGCTCCTGGGAGACACGGGGAGCATTCTTTTGGTCAGCCCTGGGCCCTTCCCATGGCATAAAAGGATGTTGGGTCTTTGGCTGCCCTACTGGGGTTACCAACCTGGCTGTTACCAGATGGCTTTTGGCTCCTGCTCCCTGTAATGTGGACAGAGCAGAATGTGTTTGTGAAAGCCTTCATCTGCTCGAATAAAGACACAGCAAGTGAGCAGAGCCCGGTGGGTGCGAGCTGATGCTCTGGGCTCTTGGCAGGGTCCTTCCAGACCCAGATGCTCTGTAAAGCAGGCAGTGGCACTGTGTGTTATCTCCTCGGCCTCCCCGCGATGACAGATAACGTCTCAAGCCTTCTGCCAGCGCACAGTAGCAAACAGCTCTCACTTGATGCGAGTTTGTGTAACATGAAGTGACAGCCCCTGCTAGCCCGCAGCAACCCGATCGCATCTCTGTCCAATGCCGGCGATGCCAGGTTGTGTCATTCTCCTGCGATGCTTGTCTGGTGGGTTTACGGCGTGCTGTCTTTATCCTTTGGTCACGTATGCCCCATGCCTGTCACTTGGTGTGGTTGCTTTGGAAAGGTTTTCATTTCAATCCATCTCCTTTAATTATGGGTGTCCCTTTCAAACCTTTCATTGCAGATTCTACGCAGCAGAAATAGCCATCGGCCTCTTCTTCCTGCAGAGCAAAGGCATCATTTACCGGTAGGTGAGCAAGTTCCTCCTTCCTCTCCTCCCCCCAGGACTCCAGCCGCAGCCAGAGCAGTGTCAGGACCGTGGTGCTGTGCAGGGCTCTGTGGTGCTCCTGCCATGGATGGGGTCTGGCAGCTGCCATCCAAACCAGGGCTGTGAGCCTCAAAGTGTCACTGGGTTTGGAGCAGGTCCCCGTCTTTGTCCCTGTTTTATAGGAGGGCAGCCCTGGTTCCTCTCTTGCTCTGTTTCATGCATTTCAATCCATGCAACACAAACACTGGCAGCGTGGACTGATGCTGAGTCACTCGTTCTGCTGCAGGGCTCTATTTTCTTACCATTAACACTAGGGTATGTGCTCATGAATGGTCTTATCTGCACTTATCCTAGTGTTAATGATGCTGGACCAGTCTCTGGTTAAGCACTGAAATTAGTGTACTGCTCCTTATCCCTGCTCCAGAGTATTCCCAAAGCCCAAGGTAGAGCAGAGCATCCTAATGAGTGTCAGATACCATTAAGTGCTTTGCAAAAAAGAGATGCCAGTTGTGAAGTTAGGAGAAGCCGAAGGCTGTTCTGAAGATGAAAGAAGTGGAGCAAACCTGATGTGAGGGATGTTCTTTGCCATCAGCCACTACAGAGAGATTCTAGATCTGTCAGTCCCCAGTGCCACTTCTTCCTTCCTTCCTCCAAAGCCAAACCCAGGCTGTGTCTGTCTGCCTTTGGCCTGTCAGGGTTCTAAGAACTGACACAATAACTGGCTATAACAGTCTTAGAAAACAGCAAGTTGTGCATTATACTGTTTCTTTTATTGGGTGCTTCCTTAATATAAGCCTTGTGCACTATGCAGCCTCACAGCATTGCTGAGCAGGCTGTTCCCAATGGGGCCATAGAATCCCAGGCTGGTTTGGGTTGGAAAGGGACCTTAAAGCTCCTCCAGCTCCAACCCCTGCCACGGGCAGAGGCACCTTCCACTGGAGCAGGTTGCTCCAAGCCCCTGTGCCCAACCTGGCCTTGAACACTGCCAGGGATGGGGCAGCCACAGCTTCTCTGGGCACCCTGGGCCAGCGCCTCAGCACCCTCACAGGGAAGAGCTTCTGCCTCAGAGCTCATCTCAGTCTCCCCTCTGGCAGGTTAAAGCCATTCCCCTTGTCCTGTCCCTACTGGCCCTTGTCCAAAGCCCCTCTCCAGGTTTCTCAGCTGCCTTAGAACTCACTGTCACACTCAGGCCAGGGAAATCTCTCACTGTGCCCCAATATTGAACTGGAGACCTTTGAGTAATGCTTTACTGCATAGAACATAGCCAGGAGTGTCCCAGACCTCAGAACTGTGTGGTAATGACATTGCTGGTAATGCGCAAAGTGCACATGAAGTACTGAGCGTTGGCTGCAGAACTGTCCTGCAGGCTGAAGCCCCCTCTCTGGAGGAGCCAGGGATAAGATCAGGAGCTCTGTGACTGTCTCTGCAGTTTGTGCTGAAGAGCAAAGCTCCCGCAGGGTTGGGTGCAAGTAACAGATATTCTGTGGCTGAGGATCAGAGGGAAAGACAGTGCTTGGTATTTCCATGGGGGAGCATGGCACAGGTGATGCAGGATGGCTGCTGAGTAGGTGCTGCTTTATCGCTGGTGAGCATTAAGTACACTTTGATTTCCATAGGTGCAGAAATTAGCTCTATCAAATCTGCCTCCCTGGTAGATGAAAGTGCTTCCCCTCAGACACTTCAAAGCGAATTGCCCAGCATGGTGTTCCTGTGGGTTAAAAGTAAACTGAACACTTCATCCTGACAGAGCCCTGCCTTATTTGTACTCATTTCCCCCAGCGTTACCCTGCAAAGAGCCTGGGTGTGAGACAAAGCCAGAGCTCATTCACAGGAGGGCTCCTGGAGCCAGCAGACTGTGTCCTTGCTGGGTGGCTTCATGCATGGTCTTCTGTGTCATTGCTCTGCTTTGCCTTGTAGGGACCTAAAGCTGGATAACGTGATGCTGGATAGCGAGGGGCACATAAAGATCGCAGACTTTGGCATGTGCAAGGAGAACATCTGGGATGGGGTGACCACCAAGACCTTCTGCGGCACTCCAGACTACATTGCACCTGAGGTAGGTTTGCAGAGGCAGCCACTGCTCTTCTGTGTGTGCTCCAGCAGCCTGGCTGATGCTCTTCTCCATGGGATGACCTTGCTTTGGGCAGCTGATTGGAACAGGGATATTAGTTAATTCACCATCAGCCTGGGAAGTCCATCCCCCTGGCGCTGGCTGTCCCCAGGGGAGCAGTGATGCTGGGTCTGCCTCTCTGTTGGCTATCTGCCCTGCTTCTGCCTCCGAGTACAGCAGATCCTCCGTGCTGGTGTCCCTGCAGTGTGTTTTCCCTCTCCGGGTGTTTTTCCCATGTCTGTGCTGCTGGCATCACCATGCCTGTCTGGTCCTTGGCACACTCAAACCCACCAAGGGCTGCTCCTCACACGCTTCCTTGCTCCTGCAGAAGATGAGCCCAAGAGCTCAGCCCATGTGTGACAGCACTTCCAGCACAATGAGACCGGTGGGAAGAATGGAATTCTCAATGGATAGTATTTCCATGTGAAGTGACAACCTTTAGCTCTCTCCAGCTTGCTGCTTGCAGTGAAGGGCTGTGTGTCTGGTGAGGGGAGGCTGCCTGTCTACAGCTCTAGATCACTGCAAAATGACTTCACATTTGGTTATTACTCATGTGATGGAGTCACACATGACACACGAAGCGCTATGGGGTGCCATTTAACGTCAGGCTTGTGAAGCTCAGGTGGGTAACTGTTCCCAAATGTCTGCTCCCTCTCAAATCTTCTCCCTCCGCTGAATTTTCAATGATGAGATTCAATATTTATTCATTTAAATATTTTAGAGAAAGAGGTTCTCTTTGCTGGGACATAGAGGCGCTGTGTGCTGAGCTGCGCTATGTCTTGCTGCAGCCATAGCAGTGTTTAACTACTCATTCCAATGTGCGTTGCATACCCACATCCTACCAAGATTGATATTGATGTTCCGTTGGTCCGCAGCTCTGTTGCTGTGTGATTAATGCTCTTTCGAAGCAGGACAAATGACCAGTTCTCTTGGTATTTGCCTGAGCATTATCACTTCAACTCATTCTCTTCTCCTTGCTCGAAGTTTTTGTTCCCCCAAAAGAAAAACAGAAAGTGGGAAATGAGGATGCAAATCACTACAGTACACAGGGACGGTACTAAATCTGCTATAATGGGTCTCAAAGAGTGAATTTACATCTCCCCTGTTTTGTGGCTGGCAACAGGGAGGATGCTCTTCTGCTGTGCTCTCCAGCTGAGCAGCCAAGCCTGCAGCACTCCAGGGTCCTCCTGCTGGACTGTGCTTCCTCCCTTAGGAAGCTGCTGTGCTCTCAAGCCAGCACATCTTCAGGGAAAACATGTCCTGTGATTCGTTTGACCCACTTTTAGGGCTTTCTCTGTTCCAAGATACAGAGCTATGTGCCGGGGGCACAGGTACTGAGTGCAGATACCCCATCTGTGTGGTTCCCTCTGAACAAAACGTGTTGGGTTCCGACCTTCCCCAACATACCATCAGGGACTTCAATTTGCAGAGATGCTTTCCTGTAAGGATTTCTCCTAAGGCTAAAGGCCTTTATGGCATGAACAGTTCACACCTCAGTTTCCCGGAGCTCTCGTAGATCATCAAAAGAACAAGTGGGAGGAACTTCAAGTGCACTCGGTCAAGGAAGTTCAGAGCTTGAAAGTCAGTATCTGATCTCGATGGGAAGGGTCTGGTCAGACCACAGGATGCTGTCAAGGCAATTGGGGTTGTATCACTGTGTTTGGACATGCGGCTGGACCAGGACCAGGGCAGAAAAGAAGATTGGAGCCAGGTGGAACTCACCTCTTCTTAGGTGGGGTGGCAGCACTTGCCCTGCATCCTAATGTACCTCCTGGCTGGATCCCTTTGGATACTGCAGAGGTCTTTTGAGAGTTACTGAGTGTGAAGACTCTTCAGGCTGAAGGTCCATCCCTGGCAGTGCTCAAGGCCAGGCTGGACAGGGCTTGGAGCAAGCTGCTCTAGTGGAAGGTATCCCTGCCCTTGGCAGGGGTTGGAACTGGAGGAGCTTTAAGGTCCCTTCCAGACCATTCCATGATTCTGTGATTTGCCCACGGGACTGGAGCCTTGCCTGGGGACAGCCCGCTGGAGCTGGATTGCTCGTACATTCTCCCATGATTAGCATACGATTTGCATTTTTGCTGGAGTGCAGGAATCTTTGCGGAATAGAACCCTGCAATTAGGATGAATGCATCACGTAATTGTTTTACATTAAGTAACAGATGGCAGAGCCCGGGGCCTGTCAGAGCCCGAGCGCTGCAGTGATGCCCGCACCAGCCACCCAGCAACTAGACCGGAGTGGAAGACCCACGGAAGACCAGCTCCTTCCATGCTCCCTGTGTTGAACCTGCCACTGCTCCCATTGGATGTGGATGGGGGTGGTGGGATCCTCGCGCCGAGGGGCACAAGGAGGGGACTGCAGGAGGCTTCACTAGTGAGGGAGTGAGCCCTCCATGGGGTTCAGCTGTGGGTACCCCAAAGCACCAACACGCACGGGTGAGGGCACCCGCTCTACAGCGGCAGGTTCATCAGGCGGCTTTGCTGCAGGGTCATACAATGGTGGAATTTGGGGTATTTCAGGTTTTGCAGAGTGAATCATGGAAAATACAATTGGTGGTTTGGTGCCTTACCCAAAATAAGCGTTGATATTTTTAAACCTAAAACCTCAGTTAGATCCCAGCTCCAGCGCAGCCACGCTGCTTGGGTGAGGGTAAGGCTGTCAATCACTAGGTGATTTGTGAGGGATGCTCCTCAATAAATATCAGAAAGCAAAACTGGCAGCCTGGAATGCAGAGGGGTTTGGCTGCCCAAATGCTGCAAGTTTGTTTTAAAGGGCCACGTACCCTCCACACAGGGATAAACTCTGTGCTGAGGTTTCACACCAACTGCACTGGTTTTAGAGGGGAAGAAAACTTCCGAAGGGGATGAGGGTGAATGGGAATGGCTCCTGCTCCAATGGGCCTGGCTGTGCCCAGGCTGGGAAGCACAGCGAATATGAAGTTCCACCTGAATCAGAACGAATCTGTGTCAAATCACAGCAAATACTCTGCTTCTGTTTCTAATATTCAGTGCACACTTGAGACCTGATGAGTTTTTAAAGCTGCTGAACCCTCTGCCTACCACATACTGTTTATAATTGCAGCTCCCCCCTGGTCAGGGACTGATGGCTCAGTAAACAACCTTGTCCTTCGGGCCTGGGCTACAACTGGAAATGGGTTTGTGTTGTGCCAACAGGTTAAAAATGGGAGCATAACCCTGCTGTTTGTGTTGTTTCAGATAATTGCTTATCAGCCCTACGGGAAGTCTGTGGATTGGTGGGCATTTGGAGTCCTGCTCTATGAAATGTTAGCTGGCCAGGTAATTGAATTTTAATTGATTCCCGTGGGATTGGGTTAGGTTCCATTGTGAGCTGTGATTTGTTCTGTTGCTGGCACATGCTTGGGGGGTGTCTCCTTGGTGCCGGGGATGAAGTCATGGATGCTGCACTGAGACACAGGCCACTGTGCAGTGCAGCCAGAGCTGGCCTTATGGCTGGGGATCACACAGCAAGTAGAAGCTCAGAGACCAGAAGTGCCACTGAACCTCTGTTTGCTTTGCTCTAGGCTCCCTTTGAGGGGGAAGATGAAGACGAGCTCTTCCAGTCCATCATGGAGCACAACGTCGCCTACCCCAAGTCCATGTCCAAGGAGGCTGTGGCGATCTGCAAAGGGGTAAGGGCTGGCCCATGTTCTGCTGGGGGGAGAAGTGCAGCTGTGGGTGCAGAGATGTCCATGCACCTCCAGCAGTGTGCAAACCTATGCGCATGGTCCCAGCTTCTCCTTGCTCTCCTTGCTCTGCTCCAGGGGAATGTGGCAAAACCCATTTGTGTTCTGCTGCACTGTGCTCCTACATCACAACTTGTGTAGCTTGTGTATATGGACTGAAACCAAGTGGAAATATCACCTAGATCTGCTCTGTGCCATTACACTGAGCAGAAGTTCAGGTGGGACCTGAGGCCTGGTTTGCTCCAGTGAAGGTCAGGAGGAAATGGGAGCGTTGGCTGGGATGTGGGGGTTGAGGGCATCTGCCCAGAAATCCTGCTCCCTGTTAGGTACCAACAGGGGAGCTCTGTGCATCTTTACTTCAAAGGAAAAATGATGCTCAGAGAAAATGACTGTGGTTTCTAAGCAGTTTTCCTAAGATCAGGTACAAACCCTTCATCCTGCAGCGCTTTCCGCATGGCTGTGATGAGCCGTCCCTCGAGGCACCTCCAGTTCAGTGCCCCACTCCTCCTGGGTCAGGGCACTATTTCCACTATCAGAGCTCTCACTTTGCAGTGAAGCTCTGCATGGCCCCATGCCCTGAGCTCTCTATGAGCTGGCCCTAGGCAAGACTTAGATGCAGTCTGCGCTGATTTGGGTTGTGATGAATAAAGGCTGGCTAGGTCCTGATGTTATTGGGCATGTGGTTATTGCTTGGGACCGAGGCTCATCTCAGCCAGGCAGTGTCAAACGGCACTATAAATATGTGTTTGTGTAGGAATTCAAAAAGTGTTTGCTTTTAACAGTTAATATTTAAAACATCTGAGCATTCTGTGCCCCAAAATAGTGTTTCTATCTACAAATGACACATCTCGCGCTTCACGCTCCCACTGCGGCATTTCAGAGCCTCTTCCCGTGTTGCCAGGATTCAACACTGGTGTTAAAGAGGAGTATTCACTTGTCCCGTGGGAGAAGCTGCTGCAGGTGATCCTGTGGGCACAGGGAGGGGGATGCTGTCCAGGCATCCTTCGAAACATAGGAAAATCAAGTCCTTGATTCAGGAACACTGGTGATCAAAGAGAGAATTTCTACAGGCTTTTGTCAGCATCATTCATGTTGTTGGCCAGGATAAAAGGGGAAAGTTCAGTAGCCAGGCAGGATGGAGGAAGGATGCTTTTGGTGATGCTGTGAACACCATTATACCCATGGCGCCTGAGGGAACGGAGGCTGGAGCAGGGTTGAATCTCACTGTCAGCTTCATTGCTGTTGCATCAGTCAGAATGGGAGTGCTGTAAATAGATGAGAAGAGCCCATGACTGAAACATCTGCTGGGTGTAGCTGCGGTGGCTTTTCTCACTTTGGGAACTGGGAGGCTGCATGGGAGGATGCTCAGCCATGCAAGGGAGGGCTCAGCTCTTATGAATTCCTGTGGGGTTTTGCATGGAAGTGGCAGTTCCCTTTGTACAATGGTTCTTTCAGGAAGTGCACCCAGACTCGTGATGTTCCTTGTCACCACCAAGCTGCTGCACCAGGAAGTTCAATTAGAAATAAGTGCAGTAGTTAAGAACTGTCACTAAGATGGAAACCAACTGGTTATGTTTCCCCTGGAGTACAGGGAAATAGGTGTCAATGAACAGCAGAGGCACTGAGGCTGCTTGTGCTGTATGAGGTGGGTCTTGCAAGGGGGCACAAACGCAGCCCGGTACCAGTCCAGAGGACAACCAACTGGAGAAGCCTCAACTCCTGAATGTGGAGCGTTTGGTATTGCACTGCTCTCCAGAACAACGGTGGTGTTCCCACACGGTTTCACTCCGCACACCAGTGCCAGTCATCACTTACTGCTGCACAGCGCAGAGATGAAAACCGTTTGATTCTGAAAGCCTTGTGTCACCTGAGCCAAGAAACAAGCATTCATCAGAGATCGTTGGCTGCGAAGCAAACAGGGATTAACCGGGATGCAGCTCCTTGACTCGCAGTCAGCAGCAATTACCAGATCAAACGGAGCATCTCCCTCCTCTGCTGTCAGCTCAGGTTTTGTCTGAAGGCTGATGCTGGAGCTGCTGTTCCATGGCACAGGTAGCTCAGCGCCGCTCTCTTGAGCTCTGCTTTGCTTATCAGGAGCCAGGTTCCCATTCCAGGGCACTGGCACAAGCCATCAGCTGTTTTCTATCCCCTTTGGAGGGGTTTGACTGCCTGAGCAATGCAGCCCATTCCAGCCGAGCAGTTTGTGAATAGAAGTTCCCTTTTCAATCTATCCCTGGTAGCAAAGGCATTCAATGGCAGGTTTTCTGCAGTGAAGATCACAGGTATTGTGAGTGGTATTTCCAAGAGTGCACATCTCAGATTTGCCTTTGTCTCAGTGGCTGTGGGTAGGAGAAAGGCAGCATTGGGATCCGCTCCTGGCTGGGACTGGGATAGGATCAGGCGATGCTGTTGTGGCTGCATGGCACAGAAGCATGCCCAGGTGAAGGGACTGTTGGTTCCTGATGGGAAGGTCCCAGTGGGGCTGCTGCCCGTGAGCTCTGTGGTCTCACAAACATGGGCAAAAACCACCTGGGTTGCCTCTGTTCCTCTTGGTGCTGTTCAATGAACAAGCAGCATCCGTGTGCCTTCCTGATAGGGAGAACCCCAGCTAAAGCTGTTGAATCCAGACTTGGACTTTCCTTGTATCTGAGCTGCAAGCATCAGATATGATTTGGTCTGAAACATCCTTGTCTGCAGAAGCCTGAAGGGTTTTCACTGCATTAGTATGGGGATTAAATCAACCTGTTCCTGTTTAATACAAACAAAGCTAAATGATGGTCCTACATCAGCCAGGAGAATCAATCTGCACGTTTATGGGGTCCTATTTACCAATAACAGATGGTACCTTTATGCTCACCTGCATAGAAGCACAATAGGAAAACAAGAAAATGCAATTTCTGGAGGCATATATGGAAGTACTCTGATGTGGCAGTTGTTGGTGTGCTCAGGAGCAGCACTTCACAGCAAAGACTCACAGATGGATTTCTTTACAAGTTTGCTGCAAACAAAGCTATTTAGATGGGATATTAGGAAAAACATCTTCAATGAGAGGGCTGTCAAGCACTGAACAGGCTGCCCAGGGCAGTGCTGGCATCACCATCCCTGGAAGGACTTAAAACACTTGTATATGTGATGCTTGGGGACATGGGTTAGTGTGGCCTTGAGAGTGATAGGTTAATGGCTGGACTCGGTGATCTTAAAGGTCCTTTCCAAACTAAATGATTCTATGATTCTATCTGATGTGACACCCATATCACTGTATCAGTTTATTAGCATGTTCCAGACTCACACATTGCTGTCAAAAAATTGCTTTATCTTAGAATCACAGAATGGTTTGTGTTGGACTGGACCTTAAAGCTCCTCCAGTTCCAACCCCTTGCCATGGGAGGGTCATCTTCCACCAGACCAGGGTTGCTCCAAGCACCATTCAACCTAGGAAAACCTTATTGAGTCATGGGATGCTTTTCATACTCATGCTTTCTCACCATTAAGGGGGACCTGATGGACTGGTCAGGATGCTCTCTAGAGCTCAATGAGGAGATGCAAAGATGTTCTTGCTTAGCTGAACCCAAATCCGTGTGAAGGGGATGTAGTGAGAGCCAAGGGACAGTGAGGTTCAGTGGGACAGGGAGCCGGCAGATACCTGCCCATGTGCAGAGGTGATGTCAAAGCTGCCTTGCTGGGCTGCCTTGGCAGTGGTGGGCTCCCTGTCTGCTGGTGGCACCACTCCCCTATCCTGGCAGGGGACAGTGGCCAGATCCAGCCCATGCTGCTTGTCCCTGCTGCTCTTTCAAGAGACCAGGACACAGAGCATCTTCCACCTTACCAGGCTTCTTACAGTGGGATGTGTTGATGGCTCTCTTTATGCAGGGCTGCCTGCTGCAGTTCCAAGGGAAACTGTATTTTTTACCCCAAAAACATAAAACAGGAGTTAGAAAAACATCTTGCTTGGCTTTTTGCTTCCAGCTGCACCCCCTGCCCTCACCTGCAGCCCATCAGCGTGGCTTCTTGCACAGGATGGGCTCTGCAGGCCGATGCTGATGCCAGTCACATCCCTGCCCTGCGGAAAGGCAGGTCTCGCCATCTGGAAAATCACTTGTCCAGCTTGGGAAGCCTGGTGGGCCCTTGCTGTGTGCAGATAGGCTTCCCAGGGCATGCTGCTGGCTCAGGGAAGCCTCGCTCCATCAGTCTTGGAGCTGCAGGTTGCCTCGCAGCTGGCTGGCCATGGATGTAGGGCTATTTGCTAGCGCCGTGATGAGCAGCTCCGCTCTTGCTTCACATTTGTTGAGGTTTTTTCTTTAAAGGATGTATTTTTTGGGTTTTCTGGGGGGTTTTGGCAAGGTTTTCCTTGGCTTCAGCTCCCTGCCACAGCATTACTTTTAAAGATGAGCTTCCCTGAGCGGGTTTGGTTTGTGCACTCATGGATGGCAGGGTTGATGTGTTTGGGGTTTGTTCACCCCTGGGACCCAGTGGGCTGCCCAGTGCTTGGGCTGATGTGTCTTTTCATCACAAAACACTTGCTTATAAAACCCTTTCTTCTGCGGGGCCAGATCCAACAGAAGTTGAGCCCCAGGATCCGGAGTCAACCTCTGCACAGCTCTGGGCTCGATTTTAACTGCCCTGCTTTTAATAAAGCAGCCCTCTTGTAGCGAGTGTACAGCTCATATTCTCTGTTCTTATCAGTGTCTCGTGGCTCGCTGGAATCTCCATCTGATCTCTGGACACAGCTCAAACAATGCCCCCAGGATATTAATATTGTACGGCTGCCCTTAATTCCCGTGGCCCATTTCACTTTTCTTATTGAGCCAGTGGAGACGAGAAGTTTAGATGATAAACAACATTAATGGACTGTTGGGTTTTTTCCTCCTGGAGCAGGCTGCTGTGACTGCAGGGAGTTATCTCTTGGTGAACAAGTTTCATTCCCAGAGGAACAGGGGATGTGCTCATCCCACCCAGTGCTCATGTGCAACCTGCTTAGCCTGGTTTATAAGTTGATGTCAGCCATCCCTGTGTCTGATGCTCCAGCTTCTCCCTCTGTCCTCTGCCTCAAGCAGCAACCTCAGGCAGAGGAGATGGCAGCATATCTTGGGGTGCAGGCCCTGATGAGGGGGGTCCTGGGGCAGTGGCTGCATAGTGCAGGCTGTCAGGGGCACCACTGCAGTAGGACACACTGTGACTGTTCCTTCTCTTCCTCTCCCCAAGCTGATGACCAAGCACCCTGCCAAGCGCCTGGGATGTGGCCCAGAAGGGGAGCGGGACATCAAGGAGCACGCGTTCTTCCGCTACATTGACTGGGACAAACTGGAGCGGAAGGAGATCCAGCCTCCCTTCAAGCCAAAGGCTGTAAGTGTGCCCGCGGGAAGCGCGGTTCTCCCATCCTCTCCACTGTGCCGGTTCTCTCCTACGCAGCAGCTCCCACTCGTGCTGGTGGGTGCGCACCCGCATAGGTGCAGCGTGGAGGTCCCATCTCTGCTCAGGGCACCATGTCTCCTCAGGTTTGGCATGTGCCAAACCCTGGCTGTGAAAGGATAACACTCGGATGCCTCATCTCGCTCTGGCTTGCAGGGGTAGAAGCACCTCACATTCAGCTCATGGATGTAATTCCGTTGCCGTGCTGTCCATCTGTTATCCCAGGGGTCAGTCTTTCTGTTGGTTTCTTTCCCTCCTTTCTTCTCAATCTGAACAGGTCTCTTTCTTTAATCTAAACTTTATTTCAAGCCCTATAGCTCAGCACCATCCTGTCTGAGTTGGCAACGGAGCTGGATTTCACTCTCAGTTTCTCTCCAAGGTTAAGCAATGGAAGGCTGGAGGAGGGCTCACGGGTGGAGGAGGTCTGCAGTGGGGACCTGGGTGCTCTCTGCTATCCCTTTGGGATGGGCTGTTCTAGCCAGAGACGCTGTGTGTGCACATTGTGGGGGAGACGAGCTGCCAGCAGCAAAACTGAGGCAGAGATATGAGTAATGTGAAAGCTGTTGGTCAAAAGAGACAAAAGGACTGATTGCTTGAGTGCTCCTGGGTCCAGCCATCATTGCAGTGACCCTGCAGTGCCAGTGCAGGGGGGCAGCAGGAGCTGAAGAGTGGGTCTTATTGCCCGCACACAGAGTTCATGCTGTGCAGTGCCAGGCAAGGTCACAGCTAAGTCTGTGTCTGCACAGTGGTCCAGGTCCTTAAGGCACAGGCACATTCACGTGAGTCCACCTCCTGCATGCCCATTGCTGCTGTGTCCTAGCTGGGCACTGGTGTTATACAGAAAACTGTGAATCTGAAGTTCTATCTGGTTTATGTGGCTGATGCACACTGGTCTTCACGCCCGGTGACCAAGAGGTTGGAACTAGAGGAACTTTAAGGTCCCTTCCAACCCAAACCAGTCTGTGATTCTGTGATCCTGTGATGGCATGCTCTTGTAATCCATCATAGTGGATCACAACTCGGAGTCCAGAGATGCTCCCTGTGTTTAACTGAGCTTGCCCCACTGCCCTTAACAGCCTGGATACATCTGCTTTTCCTTGGCTTTACGTAAACCTGTTCTTTTGAAGGGACCCCTTCAGTGCTTGGAAAACCAGGGAAAGCATGGAGTGGGAACCCATGTGGTGCAGGGTGCTGGGTTCCTTCAGCTCTCCTCCCTCTAAATACTCTGCTGCAGCAGCCTTTTCCCTGCTACAGCTCCTTGCTTGGCTGATCAAAGAGGAATAAGCCGTCAGCTGGGCCTGGCAGGAACCTCCTCTTCCTCCTGGTGTGCAGCATGGATGGGGCAGCAGGAGGTCTGCTCCTTGCCCCGGGGCTGCCAGCGATGCTCTGCCTGCATTTGGGGCTGCCTTTTGGTTTCAGATAAAGATTTTTATCGAGTTTCTATTCAATTGTACATGCAAATGTGATTTTTAGACAAATATTTATAAAAAATGTTACTTTAGACAACTATTTATACAAATGTTACTTTTTAGACAAATATTTAGACAAATGTTACTTTTTAGACAAATATTTATAAAAATGTTATTTTTTTAGACAAATATTTATACAAATGTTACTTTTTAGACAAATATTTATAAAAATGTTATTTTTAGACAAATATTTATACAAATGTTACTTTTTTGTGTATACAAATGTTACAACTCCTGCAGCGATGCCTTTGCAGGAAGCTCCATGGGGTACTGTCCTCAGAGCCTTTCACTTCCATGGCTAAGAGGTGCTTTAGTGTGGTGCAGTCTCAGGCTGCCCTCTGCATCAGCCAAGACAACAATGTCCCAATTTCCTAGCCTCAGGAATGTGGTGATCCAGTCGCTGGTAGGCAGCTCGTGATGGTTATCACAGGGCTCTGCATTGCTGCTGCTTTCCTCTCCCTAGGAAGGAGTAGAATCTTCAAGCCATTACACCATGTAGGAAAGGCATTACTGGGAAGGCATTAGCTTTGATATTTAAGTGTGGTAGTGAAAGAGTATTTGGGGCTGTTGATACACACTGTGATTTGCTGCATGGGGGTGAGATGCGACCTTTGTCCAAAGGATGTTGACACACATGGCAGGGATGCTGCTCCACACCCAGAGCCCATTGGCAAGGCTGGGCAGGCACCAGGGCTTTGTGGTCTTGTTTTACAAGAGCCCGTTTCTCCTGAAATCCACAACTCCTGCTGTTTCCCACTTCTGTCTGCCTTTGCTAATGGAGCTGCTGCTGCATCTCCCTTCCACCCTGCCCTTTCCTCCTGGGCAGATACCCAGTGCTGCTGCTTGCCTCGGGATGCGGCGCAGCGCTGTTGTTTGGTGTTTTGGAGTTAACCACTATTGGATTCTACCGCAAGAGCTTTCTTACCAGTTTTACGGTTTAAACTGTGCAAATTTTGTCCCGCTTTAAATGCCTCATTTCTTTAAAACCCTTTTGACACTGGACCTTGGAAGGGGGTGGGAAGCTGTGCCCATCACTTCTCATCTAATGGCTGGCACTGAGGAGAAATGGCCCTTTGATAGGACAGGGAGATTAGCAGAAGTGTAGGCGCAGCTGATGTGGGATTTAGGTAGGATTAAGACAACTCAGGTACCTGCTGATAGCTGATATTTCAGCAGCAGTGCATCTGTGCTGGAAAACGCTGCTCCTTTCATGCCAGCTGTGAGTGCAGATCAGAGCGGCACAGGGATGGAAATCCAGGCTTGGGTACCTTCGCAATGTACTGAATGGGTCAGAGAAAGGACAGTGCTCACTGCTCCTGAGCAGCGTTCACACGGGGGTTGAGCCCTGCTGGAGGGGGGGTTTGTGCTGCTCTGGCTCTTTACCTTGGCTTTAATCTTCTTAATTAGCTTCTATAAAGGCATTGTCATAGAATCACAGCCTGGTTTGGGTTGAAGGGTCCTTAAAGCTCCTCCAGCCCCAACCCCTGCCATGGGCAGGGACACCTTCCACTAGAGCAGCTTGCTCCAAGCCCCATCCAACCTGGCCTTGTCATCCCACAAGATGGAATAAGACACAAACATGGGCTCAACGTCTGCTCACAAAAGCCTCCCCCTGCTCCTGCCCTGTGCCGAGCAATGGGAAAGCAGCCCCTTCAGCCCTGTGCCTGGCTGGGGTGTTACGTACAGAGCTGAAAATGAACTCCCAAGAGCCCATGTGTTGCTTCCTGCTTTGTGCTTGATTAACCTTTATCACAGAGACGGTAACGAGACAGATCAGGGGCTGGCCTGTCTTTGGTGTGCAGAAGCACGGTGGGTTTGACGTGGGGCTGTGCTTGGCTGCTCCGTGCTTTGGCTTGTGCATAACAATTCCTTTCGTGGGGCTGTGGTTCCCCCGGGAGTGTGTTTACACTTGCCTGCTTTCCCTGTCTCTCACCGAGATAATTATTGGTTTTGGTATCTAATTACTCCTTTACTTTACATAAAGCCTGGTGATTTGCAAAGTCTCCTCATTTTGAAGCATTGAAATCACATGGCAGTGCACAGGATTAGTCACAACAGGACAGTGGCTTAAAAAAAAATGGCTTTTAATCTAATAATTTTTAATTGCATAAATTAACTTTGCTCTAGCTGCTTTGCATTAATTAATATTGAAATGCCATTTATAGACCTGGCTGTGTCAAAGCGCTGCTTCCCCTGCATGAGCCTTTCTGTAGCCTTAGTTTCAGTCTCTACGAGAAGAGCTTGAGTGTTTGCCTAAGTAATTCCCTAATTAGATGAGATTTAAGGATTGAGGAGGCCAGCAGTGGGCAGGAGGATGCTGTGGGGGGGCAGTCGGATGTGTTCAGGTTAAACATCTCCCCTCGTAATCAAGATTTACCCCAGTGGCCTCAGGGTCCCATAAAGACTTTGAGTCTCTGAGATTCCCCTCTGATTATTCATCCAATATTTCCAGTGTATTGGGAAGAAACTCAGCTTTGTTAGTAGGAGAGATGAAAGCCAGGGTCCTACATCAGAAAGCCCTCGCAGTGAATGCTCCCAGCCTTTGCCTGGAGCAAGGATGAATGTGCTGGAGCATCCTGAGCAGGGATCCGGGATCATTAACCAGACACTTACCAGCAGAAAGCACCATCATTCCCCCTGACCAGTGCAAAGGGGCTCTTGGTGAGGCTCCAGGCCATGCTGCACCCAAATTCCCCTAAACGTGCTGCATCTCTTGCCAGGGGTGTCTGCAAGCCCTGATCATCCTTCAGGTAGCAAGGAGCCAGGTTTCTAACCCAGGAAGGTCAGAGATGCCTGTGAGGCTCGTGGGATTCTGGCTGTACCCCTGGTTTGGGCCAGAAACCTGGAAAATGAAGGGTATCTTCAGGCCACCGCTTCTCCTTGGCACTGGAGCAAGGGCTCCATCGCAGCTGGAGAGAATCCATCCTTGGCTTCTTGTGATCTTTGACTGCATCTCGGGATCAATGGGAAAAATTATATTATGCCTTTTGTCTCTGCTTGAAATCAAGCTGGAAACTGATAAAACAGAGTGGCTATCTTCTAAGCTGACAGTTTTATTTCTGCAGCTTGGAAAGGAAAGTCATTCTGTGCTGGCTATAAATATTAGACAGGACACGTTGGGGATTTATGTAAGATAAATTCCCACCCTCCCCCTTTCTCCATTCAGCATGGAGTGGTGCCTGTACATTAATAGAGTACTAAAATGAGGCAGAGTTTTCACAACGTGGCTTTAGATCAATGTAGAACTTCATGCAGAACATCTCCTGTCCTTCAATGGGGAGCTTCATTTTGGAAGCTTTAATGGGAAAATAAAGCCTTTTTCTTTCTTGCTCTTCTTTATCACTCATGTGTGGGCCAGACCTTGTGTCTGACACTCCTGCAGCATTGGGCCTTGGCCACTGCAATACAACCTGCCACGTTCCAGGAGCTGGTGGTATTGTGGCATCACGAGGCAGCTCAGGACACTTGCAGGGCAGCACAAGTGTGTGGTCACAGCCTTCAGTCCTTGCCTTTGGGCTTGGATGTGGCTTCTGTAAACCCAAAGGCAATTTCCAGCCTTAAAGTATTTATTTTATCCATGTGAAAGCTCCCAAAGAGAGATAAATGCTCTTTGGTTTGCTGTTCAGGGCAAGTTCTCATGCATCCAAACACTATGCAAACCTCACAAGGCAGAACATGGGATACTATGGATAGATGCAACTTTTAACATTTTCCACATGTGTATTCAAGTGTTTTGTGCCTTTTCCTTCCCGGCAGTGCTGCAGGGAGGCGAGGGCGGCAAGGCTGGGGGGTGCTGCAGCCCCATCCCATGCGCTGCTTTCTCCACCCACCATTCGTTCTTCTCTTCCCTTCTCGTAGTGCGGACGCAATGCTGAGAACTTCGACCGGTTTTTCACTCGCCATCCACCCGTGCTCACACCTCCCGACCAGGAAGTCATCAGGAACATTGACCAGTCAGAATTCGAAGGATTTTCCTTTCTTAACTCTGAGTTTTTTAAACCCAAAGCTAAGAGCTAAGTAACTGCTTAGATCTCATTCCCGCATCCCTCTCATCCAGCCCCAGTTGCTGAGGTGACATTTTCCATTGCGAAACTTGAACTCACGGGTCTTTTTCCTTTAGTGCTCCTACTCGAGTGACCGTATTTCAAAGCCTGAAGGGTGATTTGGGGGGTGATTGCAGGGTGAGTGATGCACGCTGCAGTTGTGCTTTTATGGCTTATTATTTGGAGAAGATGGAAACGGTTCCCTGGTGGATGGAGGTGGAACGGAGAGGGGTAAGCTGTACAATACGGAGAAATCTCTTCAGTGTCCGTCTTGATTCCTGCTCTTCCCTTTTTCTAATACAACCACAAAAACTTCTTATTTTAGCTGACTTAGTGGCCAGTGAGTGTTTTTAATGACGCCTTCACAGTGTGAATGTGCGGCACAGGCGCTGCCGCTGAGCCTGCTCTAAGCAGCTCCCTGGGAGAGCTGAAGCCAAATCTGGCTTCTTTGGTAGCTCTGTCCTGCTGTTTGCAGCGCCCGTTGCCACCATCACCTTATACACACAGCCTTGGGCAAGTGGTTCTCTGTGCTGGGTCTTTGCAGCGCAGGATAAAGGATTAGGGAAGCCAGATCTGCTGCTTGCAAAGATTTCTCCTGATTGTGCAGCTTCTAAGTAGCATGGTTTCGATCCAGAGCAACACCTCCAGTTGTAACCGGGATGTTTGAAAGGGCTGTTGCGATGCTTTGAACCCATGGTCACCCCTGTAAATCCCACACAACTCCGGTCCTCATAGCGAAACCTTTCCCTTTCTCCAAATGCCAAAGCAATGGATTGAGTTTGTTACCTGCTCTTTAAAAGTGTCAAAAAAGATATTAGCACAAATGGGATGCTATTTAACTGTGAACAGTATTGTGGGTTCTGATCTGAAGCTTGAAAAGGATTTGGGTTCAACTAATGCTCTTTTACAAAATGCCTCTAGGTATTTAAATCTAGTTTTTCAATCTAGACCCAGGTTTTGTTTCTGGCATTGAGGAAAACATTCCAGGAAGGGTGAATTCTTCCTGAAACAATAACAATTATGCAGCTTCCCTTTATACTCCTCTGCAGATGTTTGTGGGCTGTCCCTGTATCGATCTGCTTCAAGTTGTAATGTGCCAATTTTACTTTTTTTCCCTCAAATACTGATTATAAAATAAAAAGTGAGAAATAACATCACAGAAACCTGCATGTGTTTGGCAATAACGAGTTTCTACAGTGCTGAGCTCAGGGATGCCAGAAGTGCTGAGAGTTGGGGCTGTGCCACGGATGCTTGGGGATGCACAACCCAGAGCAGCACAGAGAGCAGCCCACATCACAACACAGAGCCACAGCCCCTTCATCCTCTGCAGCATCCCCAAATCAAGGTGTGATGTACTGGAAGCATCTTCCAAGCAGAGACTAAATGCCTGCTTGTCCTCTGCACCAGCTCATCCTACTCCATCATGGGCAGGGAAAGGAGCTTCTCTCTGCTACCCCTTGGAGGAAGGATGCTTTGGGGTGTGAGCACCCCCTCCCGTGCTGTGCTGGAGAGCTCTGCCCTCGGAGATCTTTCTAAATGCCTTGATCAGAGACCACTGTGGGATGCGCTTCACCCGCTGCAGTGCTTGTCGGTGACTCACGGCCCCGCTGTGCTCTCCCAGCTGTTAAGAGCAATTGCTCTTAACAGGATTAGGATCTGCTGTTAAAAGCAATTGGCAGTTTGAGCTAAGGAGGAATTGAAGGTTCCTGTTCACTTCCCTTCGGAGCACGTCTGGATTCCCCTCCTGGCTTCGGAAATCTGCTGAACAGCTGCGGCTCTGAGGTCTGTGGGATCATTCTGAAAGGCACCGAGCAGCAGCACCAACACAGCAAGAGCTGCTCATCAGCTTCCTTCACCCATGCAGCCCTGGAGCTCTGGCATGGAGAAGAGGCTTGGATGCAGCAGTGGTGATCAGGGAGGATTCCCATCCCCTGGGATGCAGGCATGCTGCATGGGGAGCTGGGAGCGTCTGGCACACCATCCATCCCCTGCTCCTCATCACCTCCAAGAGCCAATTAGCCCCATACTCGAGGCACTTTCATCCTTGAATTTCCCCTGCCTTCCCCTCTCTCTTTACCAGATCCATGCAGCCGTTCCCTACCAGCTCCCAGGATATTCATCATCTTTGACAGAGGCCAAATTGCCGCCAATTTTGGGCAAAATTCAAGGTAAGACCTAAGCAAACCCCACTCTGGAGGCTTGCAGCTGAGCCCTCCTGGTGCTGTGCTGTCCTGTGAACCCTGCAGCAGTGAGGGGGGAGATGGGCAGCCCTGAGCCCCCTCCCAGCACATCCCCACCTTTGCCAAAGCAGCAGCAGCTTTTGGTCACCCAGGGGCTCCAGGCTGGGCACTTGCCCTGCCCAGTGCCATCGGCAGAGGCCACTCTGAAGGGCTGGGACCGCAGTGGCAAATGTGGACATTCCATTCCCCTTTGCAGCATCCCACAGCATTCCTGCTCAGGAGGAGCTCCTGGCTTGGTCAGTGTTGGTTCAGGTGGATGTGGCCTTCAGGAACTATTTGCTCAGCTCAGCATCCCTCCAGGATCAGGAGAGGAGCCTGGTGCCACCATCAGCTGCTTCTATCTACGCAAGTGGGGATGCAAGAGATTCCATGTAGAACAGCTTGGAAACAGGCTCTTGGCAATGAAGGGCAGCGTCTCTGCTCTCCCATGGCTCCACAACCCACCAGCCCCTCTCATCTTCAGGGATGCTGCATTCCATTGAGGTGGGCTTACACTTGTACTTCAGCTGCTTCACCCTTTGCCTGGCAGAACTCTGCACCTGAACTCAGCTCCTTTCCCTCTTCCCCCGTCCTGCTCTGTGCCTCCAAATCTGCATCTTCTTCCTTCTCTGTGTTGGGACAGGAGTTCTGCAGGAACTCTGATGGCTCTCAAGCGTCACCTGCTGAAAGCGAAGGCAAAAACCCAGCTCCAGGATTGGAACAGGCTGGGGCTTGATGGCTCAGCCATGTCCTGGCTCTTCTGGCTTTTCTCTCTCTGCTCCTTGAGCTCCAGCCCTGTTTTCCTCCTCACCTTGTCTCCTCTCAGCCATCCTTGGCTCTCTTTGCTCTCTGGTCTTCCCCCTACAAGGCTGAAGCTGTCTCAATGCCTTCTGCAGCATCTGGAGTCTCTGTGAGGCCTTGGAGGTCCTGGTCCAGTGCTGGCATCTGGACAGAACACATCACCCCCTGGGTGCCTGGTCAGGGCAGAGCAGCGGGAGGGTGGCTGCAGTTGAGGGAGCAGGAGCAGGGCCCAGCCAGGTCCCGCATGGTCCCTGCCATGGCCCACATGTGTGTCCGCTGATGGAGCAGCTGGTGTGAGTGTGATGGGCTGCTCTGCAAAGGCAAAGTCTGAAAAGAGAAAACCCAAAAAGCTTTTTCTCGGGTTTCTGCCGGGCACCACTTCAGTGGCAGCGCCCTGCCAGTGTCACACGGGGGAACAGCACCTCCTGTGCTCCCACATCCTTTCAGCCCCCACACAGACACAGAAGGAAAGATGGGGAAGTTCTTTGTCCTTGCTTGCTTTGGTAATGGAATGAAGCAGAGCACATGCCCCACCTGCACGCTGCAGGAAGGGGGTATCCCTCTGCTGCCTCCCCTTACTGATGAAGGCTCCTGGGTCCTTATATTGTGTCTTCAGTGCTGCAGTTCCCCATTCAGCCAAGGCACCGTAACCACCCAGCAGGCAGAACATCCCCGAATTGGGCAATCTGAGATACACATACGTTTATAACAACAGCACAAGTGCTCCCAAAGGATGGGCTCTGCAGTGCCAGTAGCAGGTTACCAGCACTAATCGAGATGATAACTCTTTGTTTTATTATTTATTTATTAGCTTGGATGTAGCTGCAAAGTTGTTGTTCTGAAATCAAAATGATGAAAGGTTGCATCTGTGGAACGTTCATTCTTTGAGGTTTTAAGCTACTGTGTGTTTTCTGCAGCGAACCCTGGAGCAAATCACATCCCCAAATCAATAAATCACTGTGCTGCTTAATACCATATCATAGCATAATTTTTAACAATCTAGCTTAAGCAGAAGGAGCTCCCGCAGCTGATTAGTTTGTGCCAACATTGAAGCCTTATTGAACATTTACTTCCATTTCAAGGCATGTTGCTTCCTCCAGGCTCCTTCCCCCTGTGCAGTGTGGATCGTTTGCAGTGGTGGTTTTGCATGCTGAGAACCTGCTCTGTTGCTCTCTCCCGCAGCACTCAGGAGCAGAGGGATGCTTGGCCAAGGAGCACCGTGATCTCATCACCTCCCTTTCCTTTCTGGTTACATGTTTCAAGCGTCTTAAACTGTTGTTCTTCTCTTCTTGCCTGCGGGATGGGGTTGCTCTTGTACAGGGGCTGCAATGCCGGTCTGGGTGTGTGTTCCTCATTGGCGACAGCTTGAGGAGCTTGTGTGGAGATACCGAGCGCTGGGGTGAAACCAGGGACAGCCCAGCTCCCTCGGGTGCTCCACTGCTCTCTTTGCTTGCTCGCGCTCACCCCTTTGCTGCGTTTAACTCTGTGCTTTCCACTCAACAGAAGGACAAACGCGACACTTCCAACTTCGACAAAGAGTTCACTCGGCAGCCGGTGGAGCTCACACCCACGGACAAACTCTTCATCATGAACTTGGACCAGAACGAGTTTGCTGGATTCTCCTACACCAACCCCGAGTTTGTCATTAACGTGTAGTCGCGGCACGGCCGCCCGCCCTCTCCTCGCAGTCCCAAACTCCAGCCCGCCTTGTACATACTGACACTAGTCTTCCGGGATTAGCAGTGCAGACATACAAACCCTCATGCGAAACACGCCGATCGCTTGGTTTAGGAGGCCTTTCTATGTCTGTGTCACTTGCTAGCTTGGTTTCCTTAGCTGGAGATGTTTGGGGTTCGAGTTAACAGTCAGTAATAATTCTAGGAACTATAGTTGGTGGTGACTAATAGAGTTTTTAAACAGAAATATACCAAATTGCTACAGTCTTTGTAACCGTTGAAGCGGGCTGCTGAGATTCCAGTGACCCTAGCTACTCACAAATCGTTTCTGTTGAATGCTGAGCATGGTTGATATCTTAAACCGTTGTGCTGAAGCTTGCGATGACTGTGAGCTTGTCTTAGAGGAGCCTTTTGTTCAAGACATGGATACATTTGAGCAGTGTGGAGAAGTCTGCTTATAGACATATATTTTTAAACGCGTTGTACATACCGAAGCCATCTTCCTCCCTCGCCTCCCGCCAGCCTGCGCTCGCCATACGGCCTTTCCTTCACTCAGGCATTACGACTCCCCACCAGTTCCCTGGCAGTTCTTGTAAATCAGAGCAAACCCTTTTTGTAAGCGAGAGGTGGGATGGCTTTTTCTAACATCTGGAGCAGTTTGCAGTTTTGATACGCTCCGTCAGCGCGCTCATAAACCCTTCTCCTGTTTTTTTCACAGGCACTGTCGAGATTCAACAGCTCTGTAAAAGGGTATTAATATTCCACCAAAACAAAACACATTTCTATTCTCAGTTTACACTTTACCGACTGAAAATGCGCCTGCTACAAAAGGGCTGTACCGAGGGCTATTTCTAAAGGTAACTTTTCTACTTTGCACCCTCTGCTATTCCCTTCAAGGCTCAGACAAGCATCTCGAGTTACCTGAATTCAGCCAAAATTCCTGGGGGGTTTATTGAGAAATCCAGGGATTTCTGCATCATTTAAAAACCAGTCTGAATCAGAAGAGAAAATTCCAGCAGCTGTTTGTAAGCCAGAGCTGTGCTGCGTGTGCAGGAAGGGGCAGGAAGGGTAGGGCCAAGCAGGAGCTGCCCATCAGAGGGTAAGCCCTGAGTGCGAGGAGCATCCTTCGAGTACTGGCTGTTACCCCCCTCTTATTACACACCAGTTCAGTTGGTTCCCAAAAAAACCCACCCCTGTATATATATATTTGAACCACTACTGGTTCTAATGTAAATACACATCACTCCATGCCTATAGGGGAAGATGGGGGTGGAATTCTATGAATCACGAGGAATCCTATCAAGGAAAATCTGATTTGTAGATCTTTTGTAAGCACCAAACTCTACTTTTGCAATTATTTTAATGATTCAATGGGTAGAAAAGGCTGCTAGAAGCTCAGGCCAACATCCCTCCTTGTGGGGAGCAGCCGGTGTCCGTGCCCTGTTATTAAACACAGTGCCCTGTGGGTGCTGGGGATGTGAGCTGGGAGCCCACGGCCTCAGGCACTGTCCTGGGCTGGAGGAACCAAACCAAACCCCATTAAAACTGCAAATTGTGCCAGATTGATGAGCGGGTTTATGAGATGCTCTGCCCCGAATGCAGCCTCACGTGGGCTGGTTTCTGGTGAGGGCTCTCGTAACACCAGCACAAGGTTCCGAAGATGTGTCGCCATCCTCTGCAGACCACAGTTGATGTTCAGAGCATGTTCGTTGCTGTAACTATCAAACCTGTTGCTGCAGAATTAGCATTCCCTCAGTGGTGAATGTTGCTCATTTCCGTACCTTCAGCTCCGGAGCCACTCCCGGGGTCGGTCCAGGAGGATGCTGCAGGGTCTCCGTGCCAAGGGAGCCGCGGGTATGCGCAGGGGCTGCTGCGGGGGGCTACGTCTGTTCTGTTTAGGACTATCTGTGTTCGTGTCAGGGTGACACTTGTGCATGGAGCAGGCGTTGTGCTGCTGGGCAGCTTCGGGGTAAAGTCTATGCTCCAGGGATCACTTAGCAAAGGCTGGATCCTGTTCGCAGGACTCACACAGTGAGTGTTTCTGACGTTGTCCATTCTGCAACTTGCCAAACTCTTACTTCAAGGTCCATTTCCAGATGACTTGTTTCTTTGCGTAATGGGATATGCCTGTCCCTGCTCAGACATTGAGGTTTGTACCAGCTCTTCCAAGGAAGGGCAGAGTGACAGTGGTTGACTCACTGTTTGCTGTAACTTGATGATTTAATTGTTGCTGCTGGATGGGGAAAGCAGTGCTTCAGGAAGACGCTCGTAGAGGACCAGGGTGCTCTGATGCATGGATAAAGCCCAGTAAAATGATATCTGTGGGTGCACCCACACCTGTGTGCACCATTCCAGTGCTGGGGAGCAAGGGGACTGTACGAGCAAGCAGCGGGTCTGGCTCATGGGGACAGAGGAGGCTCGCAGGGTGCACTTTGAGCCTTGATGCGTACCTGGGGATGGGGTTTTCTGCAAGTCTGGTGTCCCACACTGAGCATCCCAGCTGCGGTGGGAGTGGGAGCGGGGCCCAGCAGTGACAGAGTGGGACCCAGAGCCCTGCATGACCCCAGGGCAGGGCAGAGGAGCCAGAGCACAGTCACCCACCCATGAAGGATGTTATGTCCTGGCTCTCTGCTGGGCTGGATGACACCTGAGCGCTGCAGGTAAGTGGGGTTCAGGTTCAGGTTCCTCCCATGGCTCCCAGTGGGGCAGGATGGATCAGGCACACACACGGGGGCCGTGTTGGCCCCTTTGCTGCTGCTCAGTGGCTGCTTCAGGCAGCACAACCTGCACAAATCCTGCACCCAGGCCGGGGGCTTTGTAAAGGAGACCAGTGCTGAGTGAAGAAGACATGGATGGGACAGGAGGGCTGAGGCTCCTGGAGGCAGAGGGGGAGCCACTTGAATTTACCCGGTGGCTAACACTGGCTAAGAACTTCTTTTCCCAGTGCTGGCATTTGGAAATACACCAGGTATTTCTTGGTGCAGGAGCAGTTTCCATTCTTGTCTGTGGGGATGTTAGGGCTGCGAATACTTTAATGTGCTCCCTGGGCATGCCCTAGTCTTTCACTTGGGTGTTTTGGCAAAGGAAAGGGAGAGGACTGTGGCTGTTTGTCCGTGTTCTTGGCATAAAGCACAGCCCAGCCCGAGCTGGGGAGCAGTGGGGAGGCTGCCGGGTGTCCATGGCAGTGGAGCATGGCTGCAGAGCCATCACACTGCAGTTCAGAGTGAGTCTGTGCAGGGCTGTCACCAAGTGTCAGCTCTCCAGAGTGAGCCAGGAGAGAGCTGCAGGGCAATGCTAGAGATGGGGGACCTGCTGCTGCTGTCTCCCCTGGCTAGACATCTGAGCATCTCTTGGTAAGAGAGCCATCACTGTAGGAGGTATTGATCCATCTAATAAAGGCAGGTTTGGCCAACCCATAGAGGTAGTGTCAAAGATGGGAAGACGAGTGAGGGCTCTGGCAGTAGATCTGCTCTGGTGATTGTGCATCCCAGGAGCTCTAATGCAAGCACAGAACAGGATTTCCAGCCTAGAGTGCCTGGATCCAGCTGCTCAGAAGGAAGGGCTCACATCTGGAGGAGGGAATTAACACATTGACAAGCACTGCAGCTTCTCGGCTTTTGCAGAAGTGGGTGAGCCACGAGCCTGCAACAGCAGTAGAAGCAAACAGCATCCTGCTCCGTGCATGGGAGTGTCACCCAAGCTGTTTAGTTCTGATCACGTTCAAAGTGGCAATTAAAACAAGGAAAAACATACAAAAAAAGGAAATGTTTATTGTTGAACAGTTTGTGTTCGTGAACTTGATTTCCCCTGCAAGTATTTGATGACTTTTCTACATCCTAGACTACCTGCTGTGTGTCGTCACAAGATCCTCATAAGGACCTCCTTTTAGATGGGCATATACTCTTTATTCCATTTGCTGCATGTACGAAGAACAAAATAAAATATCTAATTTTAAAGAATCCCTGATGGTTTCACTTCCTTTTTGTGCAGGATTCCAGTGCTGGGTGGGGGGATAGCCAAAGGGCTGGGTATGCCAGGGGTCCCTGGCCATTGGTTGCTGGTTCTTGCTGACAGGTATCTGTATGGTCACCCAGAGGGGCCCCACTGAGCCCCCAGTCTCTGAGATGCTGCAGCTTTTCTGTTAGGTAGATGCGTATAGGGAGAGTGTTGGTGAGTGGAACCTGCCTGAATGTGGGTCTGGAGACCTGTGGCTGCACTGAAGAATGCATATAGACGGGTGGGGAGGAGGAGGGAAGGTGTAAGTTGTTATTGCTAATTAAGATGAGTCAATTAACACATTGCAGATGCTCTTCCCACCCTCTATAAGTGGTGGTTCCCAGTACCTGTCCCTCATGGGGGTGCTGTGTGCAGAAACACCCTGGGGCAGGGGAGCTTCACAGTGATACCTGCTCTTCTCCACCCACGAAACCTGCTTTGTGGAAGCATGTTTGCCCATGTGGAAGCTGGTGAGCATGTGAGGAAGGGTTTTTCTTTCTCCCTCTGGGTACTTCAGCTAAGCCCTGGGCAAGATGTCCTCCTCTCTCCTGCCTGGTGAGGCTGATGGTCACTGGGGCCCATCCCGATTGATGTGAGATTGGAGGGAAAAGCAGGGCTTGGCCAGTGTACCCCAAATGTCCCTCGTCCTGCTCTGTTCCTCTTCCTACCTGAATACAGCCCCTGCTGCCAGCACTGTAGGATCCATGATCCATCGGGAAGGGCTCCCATGGCCCCAGCACAGGGTTCCATCATGCCTGGTGGATCCCCTTCCCCAGACTCACTACGTGCCCATGAACAGCATGTTGGGAATGCTGCTGAGCATCAGTTCTCCTGGCTTGTATAAATGAAACATTTGGTTTTGTGACACTTTTCATAATTATGGGAGCTAATGACAAAAGCATTGTGACAAATGACTCAGCTTCTGAGAGTGAAGTTAATTAATGCTGAAGTTCGGAGTCTCCATTGGAGTAGCTGGAAAAACCTGGTTGAGCTGTTTGCTTTCCCCCTCAACCCCAGGCAGCAGAAACCCAAATCCCCCCAATGTGCCAGGTAAAATCCTCCCCACGGCTGCGAGGGGATGAGAGAAGAAAGGCCAGACACCAGCGGAGCGATTGCCTCGGAGCCGTCCCTCCATCCATCAAAGGCATCGGGAGGAACACAGCCTCATTAATGTGTGAATGAGTGACCAGAAGCAGCTTTGCGTTAGGCTCTGACCTTCAAGAGCCGTCTCCCTGAAGCCATCTTTCATCGCTTTCATTTGCATTACAATCCTGTTTGCCTCATTATTTGGTATCCGCTGCTGCTTCAAAGAATTTAAATCAAATCAATTAAATTGTGGTGGGCTGGAGCAGCAGCAAACCCTTTGTGGAGGCTCAGCACAGCCCCGGCTACAGAATGTCTTTAATCTACTGCTATTTGTTCTCTTATTACTTCTGTGGTACCACTGCCTCATAGAGACCCTTTGATGATCTTGTCCTTCCCCACCCATCCCATGCAGATGTGCTCTGTGTAGAGGCTGGTCTTTGCATGACCTTAGAGAAAGGATTTCTCAGCTTCCATCCTGCACCTTGGGATTGGGATGAGGATGTTTCCAGCAGGGCTGCTGGGATGGGGAGCTGCTGTGTGGGCAAAGGTCCTGGTTCTCTGGGAGGGTGATGCTGCCCCGTCCATGGCCACTCCTGCATCCCCTCCACATCTTCCCAGAGCGAAGAGAAATCCATAGGAAAGGAATTCTGCTTCTCTCCCCTACTATTCTTATTGCTACTGAGCTGTTGAGTGTCCATCCGGGAGCTGCAGGGCTAGTGGGGAGCCACAGGAACTCGTGCCACATGCATTGGGGCTGGTGGCACATTGGGCACTGCTCGCACCACATCCAGAGAACCTCCTGAACATGGTCGCACAGCACCCGCGGACACACCAGCCCACCGCTGGATCCCATCAGAGCCAGGAGATCGCAACCAGCACTCCCAGAGCATGTGCAGATATAAATAATCCCTTGTGGGAGTGGGGAAGGATGAGCACGTGTGCCGAAGGCTCTGGAGTCCTTATCCCCCTGCAGCCCCCGGGAGCAGGGAAATGAAGACTAGGCAAGGCTGGAGCTCAGCATCTCACTGCATTGCTAATAGCCTAAACTTGCCTTGTAGCAGAGCCTCTCTTCCTTCAAGGAAAAACCTAATCCAGCTAGGGATTATTTCTGACTACTTACTTTCTGTCACTTTGCCAATTTAAATGCAGCAGAGCTTCCATTCCTGCATGTGGAAGGACAAAGCCCAACAGATCTTGGTTTAGGATGTTTTTGCCTGCAAGGACAGCTTTTCAGTCTCGCACAAGTTGTACAACCTTTGCTGCATGGGGTGGGTTTTGGTATTTGTTTCTACTTTGCCCAACTCCAAAGGGTCTGTGAGCAGGAGGATGATGATGGTGGATAAGGTGGTGAACAGCAACGGGTGACTGGGCGGGAGCTGGAGAAGTCCAGGAGGGAGCGCACAGCCCTCTGGAGCCTGAGCTGCAGAGCAGGATGGTGAGGACCCCGAATTCCTGTTGGCTGCAGATCTGAGTGAACCCCCTGCATGCCCCCAAGGGTGACTGCTCCTGGCACTGCCTACTCCATGCAACAAGTAGTAAGAGGTGTGCAGGGCTGCGTGAGGGGTGCCCCCACCACCAACCCCTACAGGGGCCAACATGCCCCGATGTGGACTTTGGTTCTGTTGGAGCTCACTTTGTTAAAAGCCTAGGAAACGGTACATGTGCACTGTGCACACACCTACACAGGCTGTGTTAAAATAACACAATTAAGGCTGCAAAATCCCCCACTCGGGAGGCAGTTTGCAGCCCCTTCGCTGTAGGTGTGAGATATCTTTGCTGCCTGGCACCGCGCAGGACGGGGGCCGGTGTCAGGCTCTGCCCCACGCGCTGCCAGGGCTGGGTGACAGCGGTGGGAGCAGAGGGGGCTGTGGGATGAGGGAGCAGGAATATGAATGCCATGGTTGAGGTATTGCAGACTCTTCCTTCACCCTGTCCCGAGCGGTGGGACCCACTGGATCCCCCAGGAGCAGCATCCTGGTGCAGCCATGCATGCAGCTCATACCGGTGTCCAGACAAGGTGTCACCAGTGACTGTTGTGCCACTGCCAACACCAGCCACCGGTTGTTCAGGATCTGAACAACTATAACCCCTCCTCAAAAAACACACAGGAAAAACCCCTGTGATGCTGCTTGGTTGGATGCTTCTGACCACAGCCCCCGAACCCCCCATCCCTGTGTGCGGCAGGGTGCTGCGGGAGGATGCAGTCAGCACTCCCTGCCTGACGAGCGCATGCAGTGATTTAAGGTTGAGGAGGCTACTTAATTGTCACGCTGCTTAATTTCTCAGTACCCGAGTTTTTTGCAACCTCCATAATTTTGTGTTTGTATTTTGGGAGTAAATAACTAGTATTTACATGCCAGTGCATACAAATGAGCACTGTGCAAGTGCACGCTATCAGGTAAATCACAGCCTCCTGTCTCACCCGTAGCCCTTAAAAGACTATTAATTTAAGAGGTGAGTATATTATAGGGCTTATTTGAAAGGTCGCGTGAGTCATAAGCTCAGCCGAGCGGCTGCAGAAATGTTTGAGATAGAGGAGGAGGCAGCAGAGAGGCGCGGGAGAGAGTGAGGGGTTTAACTGGTGGTGGGTTTAACTGGTGAGGGGGTTAACCGGTGACAAACGACCCCGGGCTGCGATGTGCCCTCCCCGGTGCACCGGCTGGTCCTGCTCTGACCCGGCGCTGGGGCGGGGAGGCCCCTCGGGCTGATCCCCCCCCGGGTTGCGGTGCACGGGGCTGTGGCGCTGCTGTCAGCCGGGGCTCAGTGCCCGGTACAGGGGCAGCAGCTTCAGTGCAGGTGGGGGGGTTCGGGGAGCCGAGATGCCCCGTGCTGGGGGAGCAGGGGCGGGTTCCGACCGGCACCCCGGGGGTGGGGGTCCCAGTCCCTGGGGCAATGCCGATCTCAGAACCCCGGGGTAGGGTCTCTGCCCGGTCCCGGTCCAAGCATCGCGGCTGGGGTCTCCCGCCCGGTCCCGGTCCTGGTCCCATCACCCGTGTGGGAGTCCCTGTCCCAGTCCCGGGGCAGTGACGGTCTCAGCACCCCGGCGTGGGCTCCCCCGCGCGGTGCGGGTGCGGGTCCCCGCCCCCGGGTCATTCCTGCCCGGTCCCGCTCCGCTCCCGGCGCGCGGGGCTGCGCTCCCGGTGCCGGCTCCCCCCGCCCCTCCCGGCCCGGCCCCATCCGCGGGCGGTGCCGGTTTCCCGTCGGCGCAGCCCCCCCCGCGGCCCGCCCTGCGCTGCCCCCGCCGCCCCCCGCCGCTGCCTTGTCCGGGCGGCGCGGGGGGAGGCACCGGGAGAGGCGCCGCGCTCCCGCCGCGGGCGCACGGCGGAGCCGCTCCGCGCCCCGCGCCGCCGCTGGGCCATGCCCGGGAGCCCGGGGGCTCGGCGGCCCCGCGCTGCGCCTCCGCGGGGGCCCGGCGCGCCGCGGGCCGCGGGGGCATGAGGCGCCGAGCGCGGAGAGCGGCGGCGGGCGGCGGCGCCGGCCCTTCCCCTGCGAGCCGCCGCCGTAGGATGAAGCAGCATGAGGATGTGTGACAGAGGCGTCCAGATGCTCATCACCACGGTGGGAGCCTTCGCAGCCTTCAGCCTGATGACCATCGCCGTGGGCACCGACTACTGGCTCTACTCGCGCGGCGTGTGCAGGACTAAGTCCACGAGCGATAACGACACGAGCCGCAAGAACGAGGAGGTGATGACCCACTCGGGGCTCTGGAGGACGTGCTGCCTGGAAGGTACCGAACACCCCCCAAACCCATCCCCGGCCCTGGCCACGAGTACTTCGGGGGTGGTCCCGGGACCCCCAGCCCCAAAGTAGGACCCTGGAGGGTGGAACGCGGGGGTGCTCGGCCGTGGCACCGCTGCGGGGGCCTCTGAACGCGGGGTCCTCCCGTGCCCAGGGACCTGCGGTGCCCGTGGGGACCGGCGCCGTGCATCCTCCCTGGGAGGCGGGAGCCCCATGCTGGGGACCGCGGGTCCCTCCCGGCCCCTGGCGCCGTTTAAACGCGAAGCGGTCGGGGGGCAGAGCCCCTCAGCTCTCCCCTGCCGGGGCTCTGCAGGGGCCACGTCCCCGTTGCGGGGGACCCTCCGCACCCCGAATCTTCACATTCGAGCCCCCAGCCAGAGCCGGCCCTTCCCCTCCCAACAGCAGAGCAGGGCAGGGTGCAGATACTGCTGCTGCTGCCCCACTGCAACGTGTCCCTAGCGGACTGCACCCCACAGCCTGGCACCCACCTCCCCGCTTCACCCCGTTGCTTCACTCCAGGCCATGCTTTGGGGGCAATTTTGCCCCAGAGCTGCTGGTTGAGATGATGCGAGCAACAACAGGCTGTGCTGGAGCGTGAGCTTGGCTGGAGCCAGGTACTGATGGTACCTGCGCAGCAAAAAAAAGCTGGTGGAATCGCACTGGGCCACAACTTCTATAACCAGCAGCGGCAGTTGGTGTCCTGTGCACTGGGGGGACCGTCCCTGCTGTCCTGCGGGCCCCGGAGCGATGTCTCCGACGGTGGGGGCAGCGAGCCGCGGCACGGAGCTGCTTCCTCCACATTGGAAAGTTCTCGGTGAGTCACAGCCAGGGATGCAGAAATACCCGGTCTGGTCCTGGCGCTCGGTCCTAAACCCCATGAAGTCAGTCAGAGCTTTCTTATTGATTCAAGGAGGGTTTGGATCATGCTCTAATTCCATAATAAATAATTTGAGATAATCTGCCAGCCCTCTTGGGCTGAGGGGGCCGAAAAGGCAGCAGCCAGGGCTGTGAGAGATGGGATCGCTGGAGGCAATGAGCGATCTCCAAAATTCCTGGGGTTGCTAGCTGCATTTCTTTTTCATGGTGAATGCTTTATGTTTCCCCCCTGTGATAAATCACTGCTCAGGAAGGAGCCAGGGAGACCCTGCTCTTCTGGGCACAGCACGATCAGAAAGGGCTCAGCGGTGCCATGGCAGAGCTCAGCACTGAATCACAGCCCATCACCCTGAGCCTGGGCACAGGGCATGTGCTGGCCATGGGGCTCATCATTCACAGTCCCTGGACTGATGCTGTGGAAGCAGGGTGGCTTTGCCCTGTATCAGTGCTGCTTGGCCATACCCATGGCACAATTGAGGCCTGACTCCGGGCACAGGCTCCGTCATTCCCTGCATGTGCATGAGCATGCGGGTGGGTGATGGAGCTGGGGGTGAGTGACAGGGCTGCAGAGGAGCGATGGGTGACGGATCTGCGGGGCCGTGCAGCACCAGGCAGGCTCAGTCCCATCAGTTCTTGGGTTGAGAGCATGGAGCTGCTGTGGGGCTGCAGGGACGTGGTGAGGATGCTCACCACCCTCTGGAATCTTGCTGTGGAAAGGCACTGGTGTCGGTATCTCACAGGCTGTTAACTGACGCGATGCTGGGAAGGCAAAACTTCCACATCTGAGCTGTGCAGAGCTCATGTGTGCTCTGTGCTGTTGCTGCTGGGGGGCTGAGGTCCCCCAAGCTGAGGGTCAGTGGTCTCTGCACTGGGTGCTGCTCTCTGTGCTGAGCCCCTGCACCCTTTCCCATACAGTGGGTCCTGCCTGCTTGCTGCTGTCAGGCCCTGCCGTGTCTCTGCTTTCTGCGCACCCTCTGCATCTGGCTTGAAAGATGAACAAAGGTAGCACTTGATCGCCCTGTGCTAGGAATGAGCACGGTCAGTGGGAAGGGCGGGTTCTCCCGTGGTGCAGAGATGCTCTGGGCGCTGAGCTGTGCTCTCTGCCCCTCAGGATGCACCTCGGCCTTGAACTTTCTGCTGCTACCTGGGGTTTAATGTGTGCAAGGATGGAGGCACTAAGAGCGAGCCCCAGCCGCTGGCCTGGCGGGATGCATGGATGGGTTCCGAGGTGACTGACGCGGGGCTGCTGCACGCTCCGTCGCAGCTGCTCCTTCAGCCCGTGTCAGTCACACACACGGCGCCTGCGCCGGAGCCGATGGCACCGAGCACGTGAGCTCCGGAGCACAGAGTGGATAAATCCTGAATGAAGCCACCGCAGAGCGATGGAGAGACTGGCACCAGAGAACACAGATCAGGGGTGATATGGGACCTGGAGCCTTGCGGGTGCTCCTGTGCTCCTGTGCTGCGAGAGCCCCTGCTCCAAACTGCAGCGTTTCAGTTCTGATGATCGCCTGTACAGTGTGTGAATACTCAGTGTATGTCATCAGGTGCTTCGGCTCGAACATGACCGGTGTTTGCTGGTGTGTCTGTCCCCTGTGGCTGTTTATTGTCAGTCCTTGTCCCCTGTGACTTCCTTCTTAATAGAAAAGGTAGGGAAGCGCATGGCACTTCAGGGAAAAAGCTCATGTTTGGAAATAGCTGCTTTGGGTTGTGCTGTTTCTAGGAAAGGAAAACAACTGCTTTCATCAAGTTGAATTAAATTCAGCATGGTTAAAAGCAGGGAGCCTCCTTGTCCTCCCTGCTGCATGGTACCCACTGGGACTGGCTCCGTGGCACCATGCAGATCTGAACCAGGCAGAGGCAGCAGGAGGGTTTGCCCAGAGCTGCTTGAAGTCCTGTATTTTAAGGGATATTTGCATCCCTGGCAGTGTTCAAGGCCAGGTTGGACACAGGGGCTTGGAGCAAGCTGCTCCAGTGGAAGGTGTCCCTGCCCTTGGCAGGGGTTGGAACTGGATGAGCTTTAAGGTCCTTTCCAACCCAAACCATTCCGTGTTTCTACGATTCTATGAAACGATGCCTGGTATTTAAGTCTCACATAGCCACAAAAGCTGGTTTTCCTTCTTTCTTCATGTTGTTGGTCGATTGTACCCCAGCCCCCTTAGCTGCAGTGTCCCACAGGACGCTCCCACACATGGGGTCCACCACAACCCCCAGCCCCTTCTGTGCTGCCCAGTGCCAGGGTGTCATCTCCTACCCCCAAACGGCAACTTGCTCTCCTAGTCTTGGACTTGGCTGTATAAAAAGGGCCATCACTGGATGAGTCCATGTACCAACCCGCCTCCCTCACTCACCAGTATTGCAGTCAATCTCTCTGCTGTTTGTCTCTTTTACCAGCAATCACTCTGTTTTCTGTAGTACCCTTGATAAAGACATTGTCATAGTTCAGCGCTACCCTGGTAGCAGGCGATTTGTGTAGAAATATCGCATCGGATGACAAGGTACAATCCCTGCAATCTGCCTCCCAGTCCCTTTAATAAGGCACTGTTGATTCTGCATAATACCAGTCTTTTTCGTTTTTCAGGAGAGCTAAATCAAATACCCAGTGGAACCCTAAACATATTATGTTACTGATTTCCTTTATCAACTGGATTTGTAACCGTATCAGGAAAAATGTGACGAGTTTGATGAGTGTTTTCCACAAGGCTGTTTGACATTTATCTCCTCATGGGGGTCCTCCTACTGCTCACCCATGGGCGATGCTGCTCCTACCGCTGCCCAGCGCCACCACTCGTGGCATTAAACCAGCTCATCCTGTCCTCTAGAAATCCAACAGAGTGCCAAGGTTTATTAACTCCATTTTAGGCCTTCCAACAACTTCTCAGCCTATTCTCTGAGCGCTCCTGGGAGAAAGTTCTCCAGCCTGACCAGCTTCATGTTTGCACTTCGTGTTGCTGCTCAGCATTGTCACTGTCTCCTGCAGGAATACAGGAGACTATTTGCCTCCAAATACAGAACAGGAGTAGCTGATGAATAAGTAATTGTGTGTCACTTCTGTTTCGTGACTGACGGTTGCACTGTCATGATCTGGTGGTGGTTTACATGGGCAGCGAAGCTGGGACTACAGCTGGCTAGAGAATCCCTCCTTGCTTTGCTTAAACCTTTTGGTGGCAGGTTTATTTCAACCGATCCCAGTAGCTTCTCTTATCAGCTGTGAACATGTCCTGACTGCTACTTGCAATGCCAAAAGCTCTGGTTTTAACTTTTTAATTAGAATTTCAGCTCCCTTTCAGCAGGCCTCAAGGATGCTCAGGGTACCCCTTGCTCCTGGGTACCACTCCTGCTTCTCCCTTTCCATTTCCCCCCAGCTGGTTTTGTCCATGGTTGCTTTTGGCTCTGTTGAGCTGGTTCGCAGTGAAGGCGTTAAACTGGGCTGGAAGCAGCTGCCCCTGGACCGCCACCAGCTCTTCCCCCGCTTCCAGCTCCTCTCAGTCCTTCCAAGCAGAGCATTTCCCCAAGGTGACAGCAATATTGTTTCTGTTAGAAAGTTATTATCTTTAATTTTTAAACGCGCCAAGCAAATGTCCCTGAGATTGCAATCATCCGTGATGGAGCACTTTTGCTCGCCACTCATTATAGGTGAGTATTTAAGGAGCTGCTCATCCTGTTCCTCCGTCTGATTGGCGTCTGTAATAGATCCTCATCAACAGCCCGATATGCAGTCCAACACTTCGGCACAGTGCTCATGGTCCAGGCGCTGTGGTGGGGTCTCTGCGGTGCTGTGCCAGGCTCTCCATACACAGCCATTCTGCTCTCCCTGGCTGGCAGCACAGCTCTGTCCCGGGAATGCTCGCCAGCTCCGTCACGGCTCAAGGGGATGATGCCATGCCGAGATGGGTGGCACAGATGGGGACTGCTGGCATGGGCTGGAGGTGGTGGAGTGGGAGACAGGATGGGTCTATGACAGCATGGAAGGTTTGGGGAGATGAATGGGGAGGGGTTGTGTTAACTCATGTGATGGAAAACAGGCAATGGAGGCACCCGAGATAGAATAGGAACATAGAATAGAGTGGTTTGGGTTGGAAGGGATCTTAAAGCTCATCCAGTTCCAATGGCAGGGACACCTTCCCTGTGTCCAACCTGGCCTTAAACACTGCCAGGGATGGGGCAGCCACAGCTTCTCTGGGCACCCTGTGCCAGCGCCTCAGCACCCTCACAGGGAAGAGCTTCTGCCTAAGAGCTCATCTCAGTCTCCCCTCACCTTGGTGGAGGATGCACTGAATAAGCCTTAACTCCTGTCCTGTAACAGAGCTGGCAATGAGGCTAGCCGGACCCTTGCTCTGCTCCAGACCCATGTTCTTGGGGCATGTGGCCAAACGTTAAGAGTCACAACAACCCTTCTGGACAGAGAGTGGTCCCGGGCCGCTGCCAGCCGGCACCATGCCTTTGGAATGTGCTGCTGTTGGGAACGTGTCCGGGGAGGAGCTGCGTGCTCAACGCTCTGCTTTGAGAAACCATCACTTCAAACAGAGGGTGCAGAACTCACCCTCCCAGGACGCTGCAGTGTTAATGTGGACAAAATTCCCATCTTCTGGAGTGGGGTGGAGAGCTGGTTCCCACACTGCCTGCGAGCAGCACGTGATGAGTAAAATGTGCACTGTGAACAGCTCAGAAACAGGCATTTTATTGCTGCATAGGCGTGGTGCAGAGCCTGTCATCTCAAGAGCTGTTAGTGGTTAATAGAGGTGGAAGTCTGCATCTGAATGAGGCTCGAGTGGGTTTTTTTCCCATGCAAGGTCACTACCTCCATTACGGCTGTGGATAATTAGTGTTGGCTAACGAACCCTGGTGCTGGGGCTGGCACTGGGACCACAGCCGTGCGCTGGGGGAGGATGCCCATGGATCGATCCCGGATCCTCCAGTCCCCGGGGAGGTGCCAGTGGATGACGTTTGCTGAGAGCAGCCAGGGAGCGGGGACTGATGCTTGGCTCCGCTGCTGAGTTACGTGGCCTTTGGTAAATCACTTCCCTTCCCTCTGCATGAGTTTTGCCTTCTGTTGTATGAGGCCGTGTGGGTTCTGATACAGCTCCAGGCAGGCGCACAGCACTGTTATCACTGGTCATAGGGTAAAGCCCCTTCCCTGCCCACCAGCAGATCCCGTTGGACTTCTATGTGCTCCTTGGCACAGCGGTCCAGGTAACAGCCCGGGTGTGGAGCCCTGTGATGCTTTCAGCAGCCCGTGCTGTCTGGGATGAGATGGGGTGAGGCAGCCACAGCATTAAACTTGCTCTCGGTGGCTGCTTTGCTCATGGATTTCACCATGGGTTTTTTAATGGTCACGATGAGCACTTCATAAATAGACATTAACCTCCTTTTCAATAATTGCTTTGGAAAGGTTATAAATGTGCTAACCCTTAAGGGCAGGGGGGTCTCTCAGCTGCTGCCCAAGGGGCCGCACGTGGCATGGGGTTAATCCCTGGCTCCCTTTGCCAGCCTCTGGCTGACTCACAGCCCTGCACTGCTGGGGTGCAGATGAAAACTATCCATGGTAATTAATGCACACCAGTGTTGTAGGTGGGGGGGGGTGAGGTAGTCAAAGTCATTGAGGGGCAAGGTAACCACCCTGAGTCACACCGAAGCATCCGCAGGGAGACAGGGAGTGAAGAGGGCTGTGCATTTACAGTGGGTTTCCTCCATGTGCCTGTGATGCTGGAGGAGCCAGGGAGGGCTCCCGCTGCCCTGCTCCTGCAGCTCTGCTACAGCATCTGAAACTGGCTTCCAAATGCCACTTGGAAGCAGACTCCTTGAGGCAGGTGTTTGCATTCTGGGTTAGTGCTCAGTGTGGAGAGCGTGGCTTCACCTCCCTTCCGAAAGGTCCATGGCTTTGCTCGCCTCACCTCGCAGAAATCATTTGCACCCTGGGTGAATGCATTTGACAGGCTTGAAAATACCAGGATTGCTCACAGCCATGGAGGGGAGAGGCAGGAAGAATGCTTGTGGCTGCTGGATGGGGGATGCTGCAGGAGATTTTCCTCAGATACCGCCTGTTCCTTATCTCCTGACACCACAACCCATGGACAAGCCTGGTGCTGTCAGGCTGCAGAGGATGGCTCTGCCATTCCCATGTCAGGCTCTTTGGAGATGTGTTGTTTTATTATACAAACAGATCCATAAGGAAATGCCAGCGCAGGCAGGGGACAGCAGAAAGACAGCGTAGGAGAAGCCATCCCCTCGCTGCCATCCCCTCGCTGCCATCCCACCATCCTCGCTGGGCACTTTGTGCACTTGCTTTATGCCAAGTGGTTTGTATGGAAGGAGAGGGATCAGACTGGGACAGGAGCTGGAAGAGGAGCCCCAGGGTGGGCATAGGGAGCAGGGGGGATGTGTGACACTCCCTGGCCTTTCTGGGAGCTGGGAGCCCATGGGGGTGTTGACATTGGCAATAATACACCCTGTGGGACTCCGGCAGTGACAAGCAGTGACAAAAGTCATCGTCTGAGGGTGACGTTTGTGTTTGCGCTTCTCGAATGCTCACATTTCCAATGTCACTGACGGTTTGGTAATTGTCCTCTAATTATACCTTTACTCTCTGGAGTCACAAGGGGAGGGAAAAGCAGCCCCCAGAAAGGCTATCAACAAGAAACTACCCTTTCAATGTATTCCTGATTTTAGCTTATTAAAATCAGTGTTGGTTTATGCTGCTGGCACCTTCATCAAGCCACTCATGTCCTGCACAACTACCCCAGGTCCAAGCAGTGGCACTTCCCTCCTTCTGGAGAGGATGGGCAGAGAGAGCAGAACTCTTCAGGACAGGCTGGCTGGTGCTTGGCTGGATGTTAAAGACCAACTCCCAGTTCTTTTTCCAGCTGTCAGAGTGCTTTGATGCATCAGCATCATCAGTTGCATCACACCGTGTCATTGCGTGAGCAATTGCAAGGGGTTGCAACAGTCACTGGCTGCCTTCCCCAGGGCTGACACCGAGCCCAGGGCTGCTTTAGTGGCTGGGAAAGGTCACTGTCACTTTGGGAGGCATCCTGAGGCCTCACATTGGCTTTTTCTGCCATTTGGAAGCCTCTCGCAGCCCTGGGGCTCCTTCCCTCTGTGCTGGGAGAGTCTCTTGTTCCTCTGCGTGCTTTAGCTGAGGGTGACAGTGTTTTCTCTACATCAGCCTTTGACCTTTCCTCCGATGTGGAATGCTGGACAAGGATAGGAGTGATTCGGCCTTTGGCAGGAAGTAGGAGAGCTGCAGTATGAGATGTGAGGCCCCTGAGCCTGGGCGAGAAGAGGGACCCAGGTTATCTGCTTGTCACCAAGCAGTCAAAGCGTGCTCCAGCAAGGGCATTGGGATGGCAGTGAGGCCAGGGGGAAGCCGTGTGCGCATCTTAAATAACTTGAAATCATAAGAATGGATTAAAATACTATCTACTCTGCATGTTGCCCCAACCCTATTTCCAGTGCTGCTGTGGGAAGCACGGGAGCTGCTGGTCCCCACTCCCAGGCAGCATCACCAGCTTGTTCCTTTGGGACAGAAGCATCCCCACAGCCAAATGCCGTTCCCCACAGGAGTGTTCTGTATGGCTTTCCTGCCTGTTCCAGCTCTCTGGCAGCCGACGTGACAGGCATGACATCTACACCCTGAGCCGTGCTCCCACAGCACTGGAGCATCTCAGAAGCAGCCCATGTCTTAAGCAAAGGCTTTACAAGATACACAGGTTCAGTCCCTTGATGAGAAGTGATGTGCATTGTCAATGTGGACACATCTCCCCCCAGAGGATGAGGAAAAGTCCCTCAGGAAGCAGCAGGATATCCCATTGGCACTCAGGAGCTCTGTTCCTCTGGCCCCGGATTTCGTGGTGCTGAGCCCCGGCGGCAGCGCGGCGCTGGCAGCGCTTTGGGCCGCTGCACCACCACCTCCCGCGCAGAGCCTATTTCCAGGGCTGTGAATTCCCGGCTCCGCACGGCTCCAGCTGAGCACCCAAAATGAGCAGACGCTTGTGATCTGCAGCCCCCACCACCCATCTGCACACCGGGGACAGCGTCACCGGCCCCAGCAGGAGCCCCTGGAGCCGCTGAGATGCTCCGGTGCTGCCGGAACCAAGCGGGAGCCTGTGGAGGGGGAATTGCTCCTTCTTGGCAGCAGGAGAGGCAGAGGAGGCTGGGGCTGCACACTGAGCACTGATGGTGGATAATGAATAGACTGGGGGCAGAGGTTGGAGTGCGATAGGAAGTAATATGGTAGCAAATACTATAACCCATCGAATACAGTAACCCAGCATACACAAGGTGGTCCCAGGCCACCCCATCCCCACAGCTATGCTCTCAAGGCCCTTCTCATCATCTCCTTCAGCCAAACGGAGATGCTGGTGTATCCTCCAGGTGTGTGCCATGAGCATTAATGAAGGTGGAGCTGCTGGGCTGCAGCTGGGCCAGAGCCATTAAAAGGGCTGTGGGGATGTGCAGTGAGGTTTGAGTAGTGTTGAAGGTGAAGCGATGGATCCTGAGCAGGAAACAGGGAAGCCCCGGGTAGGTGCTGGGAGAGCCGGGGCAGTGCAGAGGCAGGCACTGCGGTTTCTGTGTGCCTGGGGGACCCAAATGCCTCTGGCAGGCACAAACCCCCAGCTTGCTGTGTTCTGCTATCCCCAAAGCTGATGGCAAAACATCACCTGACTTCAACAGCAGCAGGATGGGCTCTTATGTGTGGTTTAATGTGGAACAAGAAGATGATGGAAAGCCTTCGCATCTGTTGACCATCCATCTCACGGTCGTTTATGCTTCTGGAGTTAATGCAGCAAAGTGTTCTGTGCTTTCAGTCAGATTTGGGAGCTGGGCAAGGGTGAGGCTGGGTTATGGCCAAGGTAATGGCATGAGTGGCTCAGGGCGGTTTGCAGAGGTCTGATCCATCTGAAAGAGGAGCAGGTTTGTAGCTGTGAGCGTGGTCCTGTTCTCTGCCCAAGGGTGGCTGTAGTTGAGCCTGCAGTGCCAGGGTTGTGGCGCAGGCAGGGGAAAGGAGAGCATTAAATAGAGGAGTCCCATGTGCTGCTGTGGGCAGGAGAGTGTTTAAAGAGCCCAAGGAAGCTGGTTGCAGTGCATTTGGACTCTTGGTGCTGTGAAATAGCGAGGAGATGGGTGATGGACAGGATGCACTGTCATCCTGTACCTGCCCTTACCGCTGCCCCACGCAGGGAGTGCACTGCCTGCACAGTGCTTCCAATGGCAAAGCCCTCCCAAAGGCATTGGAACAGAGTGAGGGCTACAGGGTGGAAATTGCTGTGGGGGCCATGAGGTGCTGCGAGGGCTGGAGCAGCTCTGCTCTGCAGCCAGGCTGAGAGAGCTGGGCTGGGTCAGCCTGGAGGAGAGAAAGCTCCTTAAGGGGAGACCTTAGAGCAGCTCCAGTGCCTAAAGGGGCTACAGGAAACCTGGAGAGGGGCTTTGGACAAGGGATGTAGGGAGAGGCCAAGGGGAATGGCTTTAACCTGCCAGGGGAGAGACTGAGATGAGCTCTTAGGCAGAAGCTCTTCCCTGTGAGGGTGCTGAGGCGCTGGCACAGGGTGCCCAGAGAAGCTGTGGCTGCCCCATCCCTGGCAGTGCTCAAAGCCAGGTTGGACACAGGGGCTTGGAGCACCCTGCTCCAGTGGAAGGTGCCCCTGCCCATGACAGGGGTTGGAGCTGGAGGAGCTTTAAGGTCCCTTCCAACCCAAAGCAGTCTGGAATTCTGTGATAACTTCTGTGAAGCCTACCAGGCCGTAGGTAGGCATCTTTCGTTAAGCGGGCAAGGCTTGCACTGCTCACTCCCTCACCAGCGCAGTCCTCTCCTAATGCTCAGTCTATAGCACAGTCCCTTCTTGTTCTCCCAAAAAAGCCAAGAGTGAAACTACGGTGCTACTCTCGAATGTCACTTTCCCCAATCTGGGCCGTTGGAAGCAGCTTCCCGGGGCTCTCTTCCCCTCCCGCAGATGGTGAGGAGGCGGCTCTGCCTCCCGACAGCAACGAGCTAAATCCGTCCGTGCTGGATGTGCTCCTGTCCTTGGGATAGTGCCTGGGGCTGCACTGGACCCCGACCCCTGGGATGAGCCCAGTGCTGGAGATGGGGAGCCGGTGGCTGCAGGTTGCCTGCACCCCCTCCCGCACCAGCAGACACGCAGCACGATGCCCACTGAATTCCCTGAAATAAATTGGCTTTGATGGATCGAGTCCCTTTCAGCGCATCAACTGAAAACTTCAAATATTTATATCGTTAGGGAGATGTGACAGAAATATACATATATAAAAAGGCAGATACTTGAGTGGCAGTCACGTATCTGAAGTTCAAATACCTCCAAATCGGTGCTATAAAAGAGGAAGAGCAAAATTAATACCTCTCTTTTCCAAGGAGCCTCCTCCCAGGCTTAATGTGCTCTAAAGATTGTCTTTGCAGCCCTAAAAACTATTGGTGAGCTGTAACCATGCAGCGCTCGCCCCGCTCGTGGCCTGCCAGAAGCACTGGGTTGGGAGGTGCTGTGCTCCGCTCCACCATGACTCGCTGTGGCAAATGCGGTCATCTGTAATGAGGCTCCTTTCAGGAGTGACCTTTTTAATGCCTCGTGCGGTGCTTGGAGATTAGAATTGCCTCTTGGCAACTGGCTCGTCTCGCTGGAGCTCTGACAGTGCTTCCTAGTACCCTCCATGTGGTTTTGGCCCTGATATTCCATGCCGTGGGGCTCCTTTTGGGAAAGGATTTGCTTTCCGCAGCCCTCGGTGTGATTTGGGGTGATGGGCTCGGGATGTGTGGAGGGGCTCATTGGCCAGCCTGGCTCCTCGTGGCACCTCTGGAGCCTCTTGGAACCCTCCCTGCCTTTATGAGCATCTTCCTGGGAATATGGACACTGGTATTGGTCACACATTGGAGCATCTGCTTCACCTTGAAATAGGGAGCACAGCTTAGAAGCTGTTATTCCAGGCTGCTGTGCAACAAAGCACCAGGTTAGCTCCTTTGGCCAACAACCTTGTCGTCCCCTTCTTGCTGCTGGGCTGCCCAAGCCCTGGCTCTGTGCTCGCCATCACCACCATGCCATCATCAGCATTCCCACAGCCTGCTGTTGGCTGCACCAAAGCAAATTTGGTGACCACAACCTCATCACTCTATGTCCATGGCCTGTCCCCTTGTTCTGAGTCCCACCTTGCGCCATCAGATACCAGCCCAAACACTGGGAGCAGTGGGGTCAGAGCATACTGGAGCTGGGGACAGCAGCAGCCCCACCACTGCTGCCCTGCCACAGGCTATCACCATCCTCATCCTCCTCAGCGATGTCCTGGTGAGGTTTTAGGCATCGCGGTTAGTTGCTCTGCTGGCTCCTTTGGTGCATCTCTTTAAGCTCTGGGATGTGAATGTGCTGAATATGAAGTGCCACAGTTGTAATAACAGTTATTTAACATTGCTCAGTCCCATGACTAACGCTTGTGCCATTTGTGCTGGGTAACGGGCGGCTGCGTTGCTCCTTCTGCGGTTGTTCATCCTCATGCAGCGCAGAAAGATGCTTTAATGGGTTTCTACTGTTTGTTTGTGTCCTCTCTCAGTGCTCTACAATTCCTTGCTGCTGATTTATATTCAGAGTTATGAATATCTCCTTTCTTCCTTTTGCTGGGCATGTTTGTATTTTTATAGCTGTTTACATATTAGCTATGCAGTCTTTCAACAGATGCAAACTCCTGTCGCTGCTGTGAGTTTTGGGGTGAAACACTTAAATCATTCTCTATTCACAGTCATGCCTTTATGCTTAAAGCCATTCTCCGAACTGATTTGCCTTATAATTGTTTTCTGCTCTGTGAGCTGACTTCTCAAAGCATCCAGAATATATGCTGGTGTCTGGGACTTGCCTCTGTTTGCCCATAAGAAGTGTAATCAAGTCATGATTGCTTGGACTTGAGCAGCAACCAGTTCTTAATTCTGTGATCCATTCCCCTTCAGCTGTCAACATGGAGTCTGAAATAACGCTCCCCTGTGCTGGGCGCCTCAGAGCGACAAAGTTGTCATTTATAGGGTTTTAGCAGTTCAGAGGATGTTTTAATACTGACGAAGCGAAACCTCCGGCTTCCTGGCGTAATGCAGCTTTTGATCCTACTCATGATAAATAGGTGGTTACTCAGCGCCGGGGATGATCCGGCCCTGGCATGGCTCTGGAGCAGCACCAGAGCATCCTATACCTATGTGTTGTCATTGTCTGAATTAGCAGAAACTTGGTTAACCAGAGGATCCCAGGTTTGTACAATCTTGATCCCATCTGGTCCCTTCTGGGTGGTTTTGTCACCAGTTTTAACAGTGTTCTGCCCATATCTCAATGAGAGTCAAACTCAGTCCAATAAATGAGTCCAGGTCCTTCTGTGAATTATGCCAGCTTGGATGCTCAGGCACTGAAAGGCTGCCTTGGGCTTTCTTGATGAGGTTTGTCCTCACCATCTTCATGTTCTGCTGGAGGAGGGCTCGGGTCTTCCCTGCTTCCTCCATCCTCTTTCTGCTGGTTTAATGCTGACCCCTGCTATGAGGCTGTGACTGTTGGAGCAGTGACCTCTGGCTCCAGAGGTGGATTTGGGATCAGCACAGCTGTGCGTGAGGCTCACTGACACAACCTTTGTGCTGGAGAGGCTGCGGAGGCTGAAGATGGATCCTGTCAACAGGAAACTTCAGTTATCCCACAGGCTGCAGAAGCAGCACCCGGAGCTGCTGCGCAGAAATGGGAGCTGCAGGCACTGTGAATGATGCTTTTTGGAGGAGCTGGTCCATGCTCTGGCAAAGGGACACAACTTGAGTCCTGCATCCCACGTCCATGCTGTTATTTAGTGATCAGAGTGGGCTGATGAGGAACGATGGCTGCAAATGTGATGGAGCCAGGCTGGGGAGACACCAGCAGTGGAGAAGACCAAAAAACCCATTGCAGCGAAAGAGCACAGGAGGGAAAAGCCATCATTTGATGTATGGAAGTTGTGCCCACAAAGAGAAACAGAGAAGGGCCTGAATTTTGACAAATTAAATGAGGAGCTGTTATAACGGAGGCAGAAATGATCATGAAGGGTGAATTGCTGAAGGCATCAAAAGCAATAAAAGAGTCTTTACTCTCAAACAGTCCTTGGCTGCTGTAGGATGGGTACCTGGCAGGCAGCCATGGCTCAGGGAGCATCAGCTCCGCTTCCCAAACGGGCACAGAGCCCCATGCTATGGGACAGACCCACTTCCCTATATCCTGGCAGCAAAAATCGTTGTGACCCAGGAATGTCCCAGGGCTGAGCCGGCTGCCCCTGCTACTGAAGCCAGAGAGGAGGCTGGAACGCAGCCGCTTCCCAGGAGCTCATCACCCAACCCAAGTGGATCTAAAGTGTTCATTAAAGGAAGGAGAGGGGGGTCCTTCCCATCTGTGGCTGTATCTCAGGCACGGGGATGCTCCTGACCCGTCTCTTCCCATCAGTGTCTCCAGGCAGGCGAACAAGCTAATGATAAAGATCATTATTTTCTTTAATTGCTAGAATTGTATTAATTTAAAGGGATAAACTCAATCAGGGAAGCTCATTAATTTCTACCACATGGCTTATTTACGCTGATTCTGGCTGCTCTGGCGCTCATTTTGCTGTCATAGGAATGTCAATTACCTTCTGAAATCAAAATCAATGTTTATTCACTGTTAAAGATAAAACATGGAATGGTTTCCTTTGGCACACTGATGAGTGTGCTCCTCCCCAGCCCGATCCCAGGCTCTTGGTGTTGGCAACGTGCTGGCCACCCTGGGCACTGCATTTGCTGCAGCCCAAGCGCCCTCCTGCCCGGGAAAGCCCAGCATCTTCCTGGCAGCATTTCCTTGCCATGAGCTCCACAGATGTGGAAGGATGGAGGGAGGGAGGAAGGAAACCCAGAGGGAGACCCCAGAAGGCAGCTCCAGTGCGCTATCTGATTAGTTTTATAATGAGAAAACCAAAGCTAAACCCTTTGAGCAGAGCGCTGGAAATTACCCATCATTTCCAAACTTTGTTTCCTCCTCCTCTATTATTCAGAATTGTTTTGCTTTTCTGAAGTGCCTTGTGTAGGTTGCACAACCCCACAGGTTCCAGAATGAGAGATGATGAGTCACTGTCAAAAATGGAGAGTTTTTTCCCTTCTTTTCCCCCTTTCAGCAGTGCTGAAGAGTCAAGTCAGTGACACACACTGAGCGCCAGCATCTCGCTGCCTGAAACTGGCAGGAGCTCCCAGTCCACCCCAGCGCGAGCGCCTGCGCTGTGCCTGTGCTGTGTGGGGATGCCCAGTGGAGAGCTGGGTGCTGCTCCCCACCACTGCTGAGCTGTCGGGGTGCATGGGGGGGGTCGGTTCTGTCACTGCTGTGTGTGCTTACGCTGGCCTCGCACCGGCGCCACAGAGCCCACCTCTGCCACCTCCTCGCTGTTGGGCTCCTTCCATTTACTTGGGTTTTTTCCACTGGTTTCTTTTTTTTCCTGCAACAGGGAAAAAGTCCTTCAGAAAAGGCAGATCTGTGTAGGAGACTGCTCAGACACAAACCACCACCGCAGGGAGGGGGAGAGGGTGCGAAGAGAGATGGAGCCGCGCTGTGCTAGGACCCCGGTGGGAAGCTGGTGTGGGGCTGCTGGAGCGATGGGGATGTGCTGGGGGAGAACTCGGCCCTAGAAGGGGATTCATCCTGCTGGCGGGATCCCAGCATCCATCCCAACAGGAGAGAGCTAGTAGTTATAGGAAGTAACACAGAGCAGGGGGCTCCTTTAATGAGTGCATGGGTTTTGCCTTAATTTAGCTGCTCTCTGCTGAAGTTTGAAGCAAACAGATGCATGTGATGACAGCATGTGGTCTGAAGAGCCATGAAACTGATTTGATGGAGAGGATGGATGGCTTGCCTGGCTCCCAAAGGTTTTCCTGGCTTTGGGAGGAGAGCAGAGCCCTTCTCGAGGCTTCCACACTGGGCAGCATCCTTGGCTTGAGCAGCTCTTCCAGCTGGGTTGCTCTGGGATGAGCCAAGCCCTGCACAGTGGCATCTGGTTTCCAGGTGATGGATGGGTTTAACATGGACCTGAAACCCCACAGCTTCACAATCTCACACCAGGGACTTTATGCAAAGAGCCTCAGGATCCCTTGCAGAGCATGAAGCTGGGGAAGGGAAGGAATAGAGATGAATTTCTTTCCATCTCTCCAAGCATCTGGGAGGTGGGTGGGAGGTAAAAAAAGATGAGCCCTGAAGTTTTAATTCCTTGGAGATATTTAGGTATCTTGCTCTTGTTACTCAAGGGAGTGCAGAGCCTGAGCATCGCTTGCGGATGTGCTGCAGGCTCGTCCCCAGCCCTTGCCAGCAAAGCCTGGACCTCTGGGTTTCCAAACACTATTAATTTTGAGAGCACTTGCTCCATCATGACCCCACCACTGCCTCCAAACAGATTTGTCATGACGGGATCTCTTTAGGAAGGCCATTGCTATAAACCACAACTTGGGTTATACATCACTTGAATTTATTGGGCAGTGCGGACGGCTGAGGGCTGAAATGTGACCTTGCCCCAGGACTTCTCCTGGCTGAGCCAACCAACATGAGGAACCAGGTTCTCACTTTGGAAGGATTTAGCTGATCTTCCCCAGCCCGAGCCTGTTTCCTCACTGAGCAGTAACAACCAGAACAGTCGCTGGAAAACTGTTCCGCTGGATGAGGAGTAATGAGATTTTAAAGCCATAACCAGAGCTCTTTAGTCTTCTGGCGCTCAGGTCAGGATTGATGTCCTTAGCCCTATTTTCACCATCATGAGGCTCACGCTTCCCTCAACCCTCTCCCTAGGGAAAAGGGCTTCGAGGAGAGAAAGACCCGATATCAGACCAGTTAATTGCCTTTGCATCCTGTGCTAAATGCAGCTCAGAGAGTTTGGATGTGGACATACGAATGAGCCAAAGCAGCAGTGACAAATCCTTGCGGAAGACAGCCCTTGTCCGGGAGCAGGAACCAGCTTTAGCCACATTATTTAATGCACAGCGTGGGGATGCTCTGATCCAGTGCGATGAGAGGGATCGAAGAATCCTGCAGAGCAGGGGATGAAAGCAGCTGTGCTGGAAGGGAAGGCAAGGCATGCCTTAACACATCCTGCATTCACTGCTTTTGTGATATGAGTTCATCTCATCCAAATTCAATCTGATGTTAACTAAAGGCTGCAGTGAGCCCGGAGGCATCAGGCAGGGACACCCCGCAGGCACTGCACAGCTGATGATCCCATTGCCACGCACGCACGGTGCTTACAGGCAGGAAATGCCCTGGAAGATTTGCCAAGTGGAGAGGGCTTCCCTGGAGAGCCTGGGTTAAAGTGGCTCCATTCATTCGAGAGCTCGAGCTGATGCTCACTGAGGCTGGTGCAGGGCGCGGATGGATCTGCTCTGGCTTATAGCCACTGTGAAGGGCAAGCTTGGTTGATCCATGGGGAAGGTGCTGGAGCTGCACCTGCAGCCGTGGGATGGTCGGGAGCTGCTCAGCTCTCAGTGCCACAGTGGAGGTTTTAATCCAGCCTGGGAAGCACAGTGGGTGTTTGAAGGACATTCTTGTCCTGGCTGGCATCAGTGTCCCTGCTCCCAGGGCTGGAAGGGGCATTGGCTATGGGAGAGCACAAAGGCAGCAGCTCATTGACTGCCTTGTGTGCTGGATGTGCCCCATGTGCTCTGGAGCAGGGGACGAGCAGATCTGGCTCCTTAGGATGGAAACAGTGAAGGGAGAAGCTGCCCTGTGCTGGGGTGGGCAAGGGGAGGCAGCGCCGATGGAACAAGGCTCCCGGCAGATTCCTGTTTCCCAGCTCTGGAGCGGCTGTGGGCAGAGCTGCTCAGGCAGGGAAGCGCAGGGAAAAGCCCAGCTGGCTGATCAGGACTCACACTGATAGAGAGGGAAAATCATCCACATCCACCAGGGATGGCTGACGGGGGTGAAGAGCTGCAGCCTCTGCCTCCACTGGTGCTCTCGGGGCCAGCAGATGAGTCGAACCCACGGTGCCATGACTGATGCACGCAGCCAAGGGCATCGCTCTGAGCAGGCTGGGATGTACCCAAGCTCTCCCCTTCCTGCTGTGCAGGGTGAGGAGCCTGAACACTGGTAAAGGGGGTGGTGTCTGCACAGCATGAGCTGCCCTGGGTGCTGTGCCCAGGCCAAGAGCTCATGCCTCAGTGATGGCAAAGGGGCATGGAGCCGCCCAGGCATCGGCAGAGGCTGAAGCAAGAGCATCTTGTGCCGGAGTTCACAGCCGCAGCCTTGGTTCTGGCAGGGGAGCAGGAGATCCAGCACTGCCTCTGCCTTGAGTCCTTGCTAAGAAAACATGGGCAGAGGAAGCAGGCTCCAGAGACGAGAACTGGGACAAAACCCCCTTCCTTGATGTCTGTGATGTTTGTTTTACAGCTGCTTTACCAGGGCCCAGCTGTGAGGCCAGAGCAGGAAAGCCAGTGTTGCATCCACTGCTGCTGGTGTCTGGAGGCTGCGGTTGTGCCTTGGGGGTGCAAGTGGCAGGGCCCCATCCTCGGGGAGCATTTTGGGGTCGGGATTCTTCCTGTGGTTTAAGCCTTGTGGTGTTTGTTTAGAGGCTGGGAAGTTGTGTGTCAGGTGACTCAGCGGTTGCCATGGCAACGAGCATCAGTTAATGAACAGAGGGAGTAAAGCATCCAAACCAAATGTCAGAGCGTGAAATAGATGCTGCAGAGCCGGGCGGGCAGTGGGGCTGCCCCCAAAGCCTGTCCCCTCCCTGCATGCGGCTGCTCTGCACGGGCTGGGAGTCCCTTTGCATTTGGGGACCAAGGAGGGCAGCAGCAACACTGAGAAAGGCACTTGGTTTCATCTAGTTCATAAGGCCAGGTTGGACGGGGCTTGGAGCAAGCTGCTCCAGTGGAAGGTGTCCCTGCCCATGGCAGGGGTTGGAACTGGAGGAGCTTTGAGGTCCCTTCCAACACAAACCATTCCATGATTTTGATATTTATTTTCACTCATCCCATTTCTATTGCAAAGGAAGTGTTTGGCTGGGACCAGCAGGGCTGAAAGAAGGGGAGAGGTTGCAGATGCTGATGAGACAGCATGGATGCAATATGGCTCTGTGCGGTCCTGGCTGCAGTAGGGAGGGAGGGATGAGCAGTGTGCCCGCAGTGGTGGAGCAGGGGGTGTTTGCATTGGAACAGGACATCCCCTGCACTCACAGGGGTCTCCTGCTCCAAGGCTTGCCATTCCCCCCAAATCAGGTTTGTCTTGGACACTGTGTATGACAGAAGTGAGGATGTGGGGGTCCTCGGTCTGCTACTGCTCAGGGCAGGGGGATGTGGGTCAGTCCCCACAGCCCAGCGCTGGGTTTCAGTGTGGGCTCAGCAGCACAGGGAGCACTGAGAGCTTCAGAGCTCCAGCCCAAGGTCAGTATCCTCACTTGCACACTGTGCTGATGGGCCCTCACAGGCTGTAGACTCTGTTCTCACATGGCACCGAGGGAGAGCATCCTCTCACTGATCAGATAAGGAACGATGGTCCCACTACCCAGGAGGGTGCTGCAGAGCGACACGGTGCCACGTCCTGCACACTGACAGCAACACTGCAGACATTCCAAGTGGGAGAGGGTGGATCTGTCCCACCACAGCAGTTGTGCTTTGGGATGCTGGGATGTGTTGGGGGGCTGTGGGTCAGCACAGCCCCACTTGGTGCCCGATGGCTGGAGAGCAAAGGGACAGATGTGGGACACAGCTGTGGGGTGTGTGAGGCAGAGCCCTGCTGGCAGGTACCAGGGAGAGGAGGAGGAGGATGATGAGGAGGATGGGCTGTGCTGTGCAGCTGCCGTCCTCATCGTTCCTGCTGCCTCCCCAGCCCCATTCGTAGTGCTGGTTTTCAGCCTCCCCTTCGCCCGCAGTTCCCAAAGCAACGGGAGCAGGCGGCTCTCCCTCGATGCAGTGTCTCCCTCTTGGATGACAGCTTCCCACCTCCAGAGCTTCATCTCCAGGCTGTAATTGATGCCTGTCACGGTGCTCAGCTCCCCCGAGCCCAGAGCCAGGGTGCAGAGCAGCGGGGTGCTGCCATGAGGGACACCGAGCCGACTGGCTCCTGCCTGGAGCCCTGTCCCCTGGCTCCTGTCTGGTCCCACAGGAGAAGGGACAGACACAGCATGACCTGACCATGTGCTCAGGTGAGGGGCTGCCCCTTCTCTGTTTAGACCCTGCCCCTTTGCACTGCAGAGAAATCTCTCCCTGTGCCTCAGTTTCCCCATTTATAGCACTGAGGACAGCATTTGTCGGCACCACAGAGGCAGCATCGCGCCTGCTCTTGCATTACCTTTAGCAGCTTGCTCTGGAGAAGGCAGATCCATGAATCCCGCAGACACCCTGGACCCTGAGGAGCTGTGTTCCCTTCCCTCACCATAGCACAAGCCAAACTCTGAGCCATCCCCAGCAGACACCGAGCACAGTACAAGGGGCCTTGGCAGGCTGCGGTGAGGAGCAGGCTCACAGCATCTGCAGGAGGTGATGGCTGCATCCATCACAACAGATCCATGAGTGCAACTGGGCAGAGCCAGGACTTCCTTCATTAGTTTTTAATGCCTTCAATTTCTCCCTGCCTGTCCAGCATGGACCAGGCTGCTGGGGCTGCGGGGTGGATGAGCACAAGAGGCAAGAGCCCATTCGCAGCCAGTACCATGAACCCATCCGAAGCGCAGGGCTCTTCCCTGCCCTGGGCACAGCCATTCTGCCCCATTCACACCCCAAATCCACGTTTTGCAGTGTGGAGCTGAGTCCATAGGATGTCGCTCTCTGGAGCCTGCCTCGTCCTTGGCTTTTCCTTGGCTTTTTCCTCTTGTGGCACAATTGCATGGCTTTGGCCCAGGAGAGAGCTGAGCCTGAAAACACAGAAAGCCAAAGCAAACAGGCGGGTGCTTAAAGGCAAAACGTGTTTGGTTTCCTTCAGAGACAGGGAGGGGGAAAACAAAAAAACACATCGGAAAAGAACCCTTTTCTCCCCCAAATGCCCAGTGGGAGGCCAGCAGATGCCAGAGCATTTGCCTCCTTCCCAGGCCTTGCAGTCAGTGCGCCAGTGCCCACCACAGTGGGGATGCTCTCTCCCCCAGTTCGGAGCTGTGCTGTGGGGACCCACGTGCAGAAGGGAGGTGGCGCATCCATGGCCACGCATGGGGCAGCTGTGGGGGATGTGTGGCTGATGTAGGGTATGGACCGCTCATCAGGGTGACCTTCTGCCGGCTCTGGCTCTGCCTGGCAGTGGTGTTCCGGGCAGGAAGCAGGGCTGGGAAGCGGCAGGAAGGGTGAGCAGGATGGGAACTCTTTGTAAGTCATTTAAATGACTCATCTGTGCCTCCAAAATAGTCTCATCTCGGAAGCTGAGCTGCGGCCCAGATGTTACTTGAGCAAACGTGCTGAGGCTCCTCATCCGTGCCCTGCCCTCGTGGGTCAGCAGTAAATCCAAGCTGCTCCTTTGTGCTGCCAAGGAGCCAGGCTGCGAGGATCAGGCAGGGCACTCAGTGCTGCGGTGCTGGGGCAGGGGCTCTGCTGGGTCAACCCCCCTCACCGTGGTGCTGTTGGTCACCCAGCAGGATTTATGTGACTATATGACCCTGACAACCCAAAGGAGCCCCCAGTGCAGCTGAATAAGGTGTTGGTCAGACCTGAAGGATGGGAGGGTTGTTTAATCTCATTGATATGCTGTCAGAACTGATGGCGTTCGCCTGAGTGCTGGTAAGTGCCTGCTCTGCTTCACCTCCCCTTCACCACACAGATGGAGCAGGAGCTGCAGCATGGAAGGGCTCTGCTGGGGGATGCAGGGACACCAGGGCACTTTGGGCATCTCCTCCCAGCTCATCAGGAATGTTGAGATAGGGCTCATTGTGGGGTACAAATGTGCGGCCCCACTGGAGGGCACTGGGGGTGCAGCAGCATCCGGGCACCAAACTGTCTCTGGGGACCAACGGCAGTGTTTGTGGTGGCACATCCAGGAGCTCCTGCCAGCACAGAGGGGTTGAGGGTTTCCTCCTTGTGTCTCTACAGGGACCTTCCGAGGCGTGTGCAAGAAAATCGACCACTTCCCCGAGGATGCTGATTACGAGCAAGACACGGCCGAGTACCTGCTCCGTGAGTCTGCTTCCCTGGGGTGCAGTGGGGCTGCATATGCTCCATAGGGACCCCCACACTCACGGGCATCCCCGTCCCCACCACCCGGAGCTTAATCCAGCAGGTCCCCCAGCTGCTGCAGGATGCTGATGGGCTGCAGACCCCGGGCTCCCAGCACAGCAGAGATGACCCTCTGGGTTACCCAAGCGTGGCCACATCATGCCACAGTGGCAGCGCTAATGGCACATTTGTCTGGTGCTGGCTGGCCCCGGGGCTGGTCCCAGCAGCAGTGGCACAGCCTGAGCCTGTTGGGGCATGAGGGGTGTCGGGAGCAAGGCAGGTCCTTGGTGCAGCTCCACAGGGTGCATGTTCCTGGCTGTTCCCTGAGGCTGGATTTGCTGGTGCTCCCTGGAAGAGCACAGAGAGCATCTGTCGTGTGCTCTGCCAGCAGGAGGCAAGCAGGGAGATGGAGTGAGAACAGAGCTGGATGATCCAATGGGAAGAGCAGGGTCCTGCTGTCCTGGGGGCCTGCAGGACCCACAGGGGTTTACATGGGGGAGTTGGTGCTGCGGTGAGGCTGACCCTTCAGGGAAGGGGCATCGTCCCTGAGCACTTTGCTGCACCGAGGTGCAGGTTGTCAGAGGCTGGACACAGAAGACACACACCCTGACAGGCAAAGCAACAGGGATGTGTGCTGCCTGGCACGCTGGCAAATACACACGTGTGAGTGCGGCAAAAGGCTCATTTGAACCCCTAAATTACCAAACAAGAGCACAGAGCAGCAGGAGCACAGGGCAGCCTTGGAGCATGGGCATCGCTGGGCTCTCTGAGCTGCTGGAGCCAGGAGGGATCCTGAGGCACAGGGACCCCCGGTCCCATCACCCTGTGCTGAGCTCAAGGCCCATCAGCAGCTGCTGCCCATCCAGGTGCTGCTCTGAAATCCCATTCCCCAGAGCTGCAGGGATCCGTCAGCTCTGCTCAGCCGTCTGAGGGGGGAACGAACTCAATGGAGTTGGTTTGCAGTTTCAGTAGATCAGCGTTTAAGTTCTCCCACCCCCTCCCACATTTACAGTATAAAGTCTATTTTAAAGCCCCAGAATGGCATTTTAATGGGGCTTCTCTGTATTTCTGTGCTTTTAATAGAGGCCCTAAGAGAGGGATGAGAGCCCAAACCAAGGCACAGTGCATTTTCAGTGCAGCAGGTAGTTTTGCTGCATTAATTACTCTTTACTGTCATTTTGGAAGCTGAACTTCTGTGAGACCATGTAGCAAAGCCCCTTCTTTGTGTGGGGCTCAGTCAGTGACTCCCGAGCATGCAGAGCCAGACACTGATGGAGTTAATCCCATGGGGATGGAGCCTGGCACCGGGGCCATCGCATTGCATGTGGTGGGCTCTGGGTCCTGGGTTTTTGTTCGTTTTGATGATGCTTCTCCCCACACCAGAAAATGACTTTTTGATGAATTTTTAGGTGTGCTAGTTTGTAAGTTCTTGACTTGCAAAGCAGCTGAGATAGTTTGGGGAGATAAGAAACAGGTTCCTGACCCTTGTGGCTGGTGGTACTGGTCCTTGCCAGCCTGGTGAGATCTGGGGGCTCTGCAGTCCCAGACTCGAGTCAATGCCAAAACTCATGGCTGGTGTGTTTGGCAATGGGAAGGTAAACTGCTAGTGCTGAGTGTGTGACAGCACCAGAAGAGAGAACTCCTTCAGTTTCCTACAAGGATAAAGACAGAAACTCAGTGTTTAAGATGGTTTTGTGACGGGAGGCCTGAATCACCGGGTTTGCAGGGCTGGGCTACAGAGCAGCTCGGGGACAAGCAGAGGATTCATAGCGGGGACTGGTGTTGGGTCTGCCCATCCCTTGTGGCAGTAGCCAAGTGGGGCACTGCAGTGATGCCTTCCCTTCCCTCTCCCTGTCCTGCAGGCGCGGTGCGAGCCTCCAGCATCTTCCCCATCCTCAGCGTGGGTCTGCTGTTCTTCGGGGGCCTCTGCGTGGCGGCCAGCGAGTTCTACAAGAGCAAACACAATGTTATCCTCAGCGCCGGCATCTTCTTCGTCTCTGCAGGTAGGAGCTGCCTGGCGGGGTCTGGAGTGGGCAGCACTTCCAGCGTGCTGGAAGCATGGGAGGACCTGCGGGAGCTGGGGATGGGTCCTCCGTGGGCTTTGTGAGCTCTCTTGTCCCATGGGTAAACCCTCGCTGCAGGGACAACCCAGCAGGGGCTTCTGGCGCATGGTCATGAAGCTGCACAGCACTTTAAGCATCCCCTGGGTTCTCCCCAGTGGTCCCTGTGTGGGTGCTGCAGCCCAGGAGGGGCTCGGATAGCGTAACCCAGCCCCAGGGCACTTTTTTAAGGGCTCTACCCTCCATCACCCCAAGCAGCAGTTGTAGGACCAGGCAAGGGCAGGCGCTGTGCTGACAGCAGGCACACAGGATGCTGCAGTCCTGCAAGGAAAACCGCTCCCTTGGGAGGCCGTTCCTTATGGATTACTCATTTCTCAGTGCGCTGTTCCCCAACGCTGCCACTGATTATTGCATGACAATGTCGTTGTCTCAAGGAACTGCTCTATTTTGTGTATTTCCTCTCCCCACAAAGACACAAATTGCTCTCCCTCTTCCGGCTGGCAGGAGCTGCTGATGCAGATGAGAAAACAACAGAAAGAACATAATAGATTCATTAAGTAAATCCAGGAATCCATCAGCTGCTCCCCAGCCCCGGTGCTGCTGGCAGTGCAAAAACTGCCCTGATCCCAAATAAAGCCCTTGGGCTCCACCAGAAATGAGAAGAGATGGAGCCTTTCCTTCTTCCCTGCGTTCCCAGGGCCATGCCGAGCTGGGTTCATGCCATAGGGATCCCCTCCTTGCCCCATCGGTTGGCTCTGCTCAGGCCACAGCCCCAGCTCTTGAAGTGTCCCTTTTCTAACCAAAACAGTGCTTGTTCCTCCTTCAATATGTATGAATATACATGAATATATATGTGGCTGTATCTGTACGTGGGGATGGCAGCAGAGGTCAGTGAGGGGGTTTGGTCGTAGTGTGCTGGCAGAGGGACTGGTGTCCCATGGGGATGCAGCCATCATCCCCAGCACCCTTCTTGCTCCATGGGGTCCTCCATCCCTCTCCTGCCACTCAAGAGAGCTCCTCTCCCTCTCATCCTCCCCTGAAGGTCTCAGCAACATCATCGGGATTATTGTCTACATCTCGGCCAACGCGGGGGACCCGGGGCAGAGCGACTCCAAGAAGAGCTACTCCTACGGCTGGTCCTTCTACTTCGGAGCGCTGTCCTTCATCATCGCCGAGATGGTGGGGGTGATCGCCGTGCACATGTACATCGAGAAGCACCGCCAGATCCGCGCCAAGTCCCACTCAGAGCTGCTGAAGAAGTCGGCCTTCACCCGCCTCCCGCCCTACAGGTACCGCTTCCGCCGGCGGTCCAGCTCCCGCTCCACCGAGCCACGGTCCCGGGACATGTCGCCCGTCAGCAAGGGCTTCAGCACCATCCCCTCCACCGACATCTCCATGTTCACCCTCTCCAGGGATCCCTCCAAGGTCACCATGGGGACGCTGCTCAACTCGGAGCGGGACCATGGGTTTTTACAGGTCCATAACTCCATCCCCAAAGAGTTCAAGGAGTCTTTGCACAACAACCCGGCCAACAGACGAACCACGCCGGTGTGAGGCGGGCAGGGGCGTCCCGCCAGGCTGCATGGCATCCTCCTCGTGGCGGTGTAACCCCTGAAACCCCGTTTTTAAGGACAAATGCAGGTGGCTTCCCATGTCCCCACTGCGGGGCTGGTTTGTCACTGCTCAAATACCACCGGCCAGGCCGGGCCACTGCACCCACAGTGGGACCGGGACCCCCTCCCCGGCGGGGGGGGCCATGGTGCCCCTGCAGACTGAGCGGGGCTCCCAACGCCACCCGGGACCGCGGCTTCCCGAGGTGTCCATCGTTAATGTTGATCATAACCGCAGTGTTACCTTAGCTGTATGTCCCATGGAAATGCTGGCGATAGCCCTGTCTGTGAGATTCCTTAAATCCGGTAGTGACACTTAAGCGAAACCGCCTGGAAGTCCGGAGTTTGAAGCACTGAGTCGGTGCCGTAGCGAGTGCTCGTGTTGCGAACCCCCTTCCCCTGTCATGCTGGATGGAGTGCTCCGGCTGGGTTTCCCTCTGGCGTTTCGTGCATGCATTAAATAGCTTGGAATTCAATTTTGTCATGTCGGGTTGGAAGAAACATCTTTTTGCAATTTTCTGTGGTCTTGAAAGGGCTTCTTTCTTTCTTTCCTTCCTTCCTTCCTTTTTTCTTCCGGTGGTGCATTCTGGCCATGAAAGGACTCAGGAGCAGAATTCCTCCAATGACTGGTAGCAATTAGCCAGCATTTAATTAACCTCTCATGTTGCAAGGAAATCAATTAATTCCCTAAAATTAATACACGGTCACCAATTACTGTCTGGGCACAAGCAAGGAGGCAACACTTGACCTGGTGGTTCTGAAGGAGAAGCTGGGTGGGTGGCTCGGCTCGGGCTGCGTGCGATGGTGTATGATTCTGTAATGCCTGGGAGATCAATGAGCAAAGCAACAATAAAATCGTCCAGTTTGGCAAGCAAGTCACTGACCAGGTCACACTCAACAGGTCACGCTGCCCTGCTGCACGGCATCTCGCGCTGTGTCCCATGGGTGTTTCATAGCATCCCTCATGGCAGCCCTTGGCCTCTGCTCTGCTTGTGTAGGGTACTTGGGGGTCCAGGCATGTGGCCCCCGCCCTGGTTTGGATTGTGGGGTGAGGATGGATGGGGCATCACAGCGTGTGTGTGCCCCTGAGCCAGGGCACCAACAGGGTGAAAGCCATTTCCCCAAGGAGGTGCCATGGTGGGTGACATCCCCTTCTTGGGGTAACAGTGGCCAGACCCCTCTCCCAGGGGAATGCTGAGTTTGGAGCAAAGCACAAGATCCCCCCATGGGAGCCCCTCTTCTTGCTCTGCTAGTGCTGGGTTGTGCTGGGGTGTCAGCACATTCCTGTCCCCTCTGTGCTGCTTGGTGGGGATGTGATGACAGCCAGGGGATGGCAGGGGCTGACAGGACATCAGCCTTGAAATGCCAAGGTGCTTGTGTGCAGTGGAGGTTGGCTTTAAACACCTTCTCTTCAGAACAGAGGTGGTTTCGAAGCTGTTTGTGCAGTGTGAGGTGTCACTTCATTAAGATGCTACTTAACCTGCTGGCAAAAGGGATGATTCCCACGAGTCCTGGGGGCTCACGGTGTGTGTTCCATGGAGCAGCCTTGCCCTGGGCCTTCTGCCCAGAGCCAGAGCAGCCTGTGTGCAGGTTCTCCATCTCCTTACCATTTGTTTGCTCCTGCGATGGGGGTTTGCGTGAGAGCACTGATTCAGATGTTAATTAGACCCCTTAATTGCTGGCGCTGCTGATTGCGTGTGTTAAAAACAGTGCAGCGTAGCTCTGATCTTGGGGAAATGTTTAAAAACAAAGCACTGAAAGGACTGGCAGCTTCAATACAGAACAAGCTGCAGTTTACCTTCCCTGGTGTGCGGCTGCCGGGCTCCTGCCCAGCTCCTCCTGCAGCCTCTTTCCCCAGGGACCTGCCCTGCGAAAACAGCATCAGAGCAAAAGCAGGGTTTGCTTTATGCGGCAGCGGGGGGAGTGTTGATAACGTACCTGGAGGTGGTGTTATCATTATCAGTACTGCTGTCGCTGTACAGTTATTGCCATTGTGGCAGTAAATCCAGTCATAAGGTCCCAAGGTGCTACTGTGCTATTACCTGTGCACACACAGGACACTCGGTGCCTTCATGTGTCATTAAAGCCTCATTCAGGGCAGTTTGTCATGCCAGCGTCTCTCCTGAGGGGCAGTGAGGCAAGAGATCGGTTGGGAAAGGATTTTGCTTCAAAGAAAGGATGGATTTTTAACCAAGTTATCCCTGAAGTGATTGAACAGAAGCAGGAGGTACCCCAGGACACACAGCGCTCAGCACCTTCCCTGCATCCTGCTGGGTGCTGGGAACCCAGGCAGCAAACTGTTCTAGCTTAAGGCAGAATCTGTGACCTGAAGGCAGTGTAACTTCAGCCTCTGCTCTTTCCAGTGTCATTACCTTTTGGTTCCAGCCTCCGTGACTGGTTTCTGTCCCGCAGCTTGAATAGAATGGAATGGGATAGGATGGGGTAGAATAGGATAGAGTAGAAGTGACCTCTGGTGATCATCTGATCCAACTGCCTGACCATAGCTGGGCTGACCAAAAGCCACAACATGACATTAAGGGCATCGTCCAAATGCCTATTCAACACTGACAGGCTTTGGGCATCCATCACCTCTCTAGAAAGTCTGTTCCAGTGTTTGACCACCCTCTTGGCAAAGAAATGTCCAGTCTGAACCTCCCCTGGTGCAGCTTTAAACCATTCCCAGGCGTCCTGCCCCTGCATCCCAGGAAGAAGAGACCAGCACCTCCTTGTCCCCATCCCTTCCTCAGGAAGCTGCAGAGATCCATGGTCCTGCTCACGGAGGGAACCCAGTGACCGGTCAATACATGACCAGGACCATGGTTCTTGCTCCGATCCAGGCAAGGTGTCCAGTGCTGGGTTGGGAAGAAGGGATGGAGCAGGGCACCGTGTGGTTGTGGAGCTGCCTGCACGTCCCCGTGTCGCAGTGCTGGCAGCGGCTGCAGCCACGGGGCCATTTGTTCCTGCCATGAGTGCGGGTGGTGATTGAAGGTGTTTACTGCCTTCAACGTATAATGTCTTCCCATTGTGCCAATGTCTTTCCCCTGGAAGGGAAAATCAATACCCAGGCTAAATCTGGAGGCTTCAATATTTTTCAGCGAAGTGCGAATCAATATGGATTTCTTCAGTTTAATTTCAATACCTGGAAGCGCTCATTCTGCCCATTTCATGGCCTTTCCAAGCCCTCAGGGAGGAAGATGAAAAAGATTTGTTCAAATTCAACGAATTGAATCAGCAAATGCCCCACTACTTTGTTTGCTTCCTGCCAGACCTTGATAAACAGTGTGATAGCCCATCACCATTGTGCGGCTGCTGGCATCGCACCCAGTGTCATTCCCAACACTAGCCGTGTCATCCCGCATCCGTCCCCCCGGTTGGGATGCTGGTCCTTGTGCCAGTGCCCATGGGCACCTCCATCACAGGCAGGACAGCTCAGGGTGGCCATGAAGGGGATGGCTGTTCGTGTACATGCACCTGCTCCTCCTTATTAGAGCCCAAATGGACCCATATCACACAAACCGACCCAATCCTCCTCTGTGCTTCGGAGCAGGCTGGTTGAAGGGTGCTGCAGCGCTCTATATTTATCCTACAAGGCCTTCATGCAGTGTTAGATTGTTGTGTGATCACTGTAAATAGTGCAAACGGAGCACAAGCTTGTAGGCTTGTCTGGCTGGAGCAGAAGACTTTGAGTAACTCAGTCATTGCCCTTGGAGTGGTCCCGCTGGATGGGTAAGAGATATCTGTGGTCTTCCATTTCAGTGTCAGGTATGATGTGGCTGTCACTGTGGGTAAATAGGATTCTGAATCACAGGGTGCATGTGTGGGTGCTGACTGTAGCCCCATGGGTGCAGAGGGACACAGTGATGGCCAAGGGGAACTGTTGTTGGCTTCCAGTAATTGTTGTGGCCTTGATTTGCGGGTTATCTGGGCTTATGTTCCTATGACCTCTCAAGGGAGGTTTTTAGCTGCTGTATCAGTGCTGTAACAGATGGAAACCCAACGGTGACCCTGCTGTCAGCCTGCAGAAGGTGCCCCTTGCACAGAGCCACAGAGGGGAGATGTTACCTGGGTTGCAGCAGAGAGCTTTTCCTCTCCCCTTTATCCCCAAGTCCAAATCTGCATCAGACTTCACCACAGTTTTCTGCAAGGGAAGCTCCCTCGGTCAGGCAGCCACCTCTGCCTGTTCCTGTCTCCTCCTTGTCCTTTGCCTTTTCTCCCTTTGATTTGTTGGGGTTTTTGTACTCTTTGCAATAGCTCATGAAAGCCCAGGTAAGTCCAAGCAATTCCTATCACATGGTTATTGTTTACTTGATGGACAGTAATGGCTTCTGGGGTGCCATTACTGTATGTCATCCTAATCCAAATGCTGAGATGCTTTAAAGGGCAGCCTTTCATTTGGGGGCTGGAACAGCTTCTCCAGCATTGTTATCACCCGCCGTGAGTGCCTGCGCGTCCATAAATCTTCTGCTGACCACGGCCACTAAACCCAGCTCTTAAAAGGCCCCCAGAACATGCTCAATAAGGCTTTCACCGCTTGCACAGCCCGGTCTCTGCACTGATAAGCTCTTGTCATTAACCCCCTTCTCCTCACCAGGGAAGAAAAGCAGCCTGACCCACCTGAGTTTGGGTTAGAGGAGGTCATTGGGAGCTGGGGGTGTTTGGGATGGTGGGGATGGGAGCTTGGTGCCTGTGGTCACATCTCTGGTGCTGCCCCAGAGCCAGGGGAACCACCCCATGGTGCTTCCTGATGGGTGCGCTGGGAGTGCCACGGGACACAGCAACGCAGGTAAGTGCAATTAGGAGTTAATTACTGCTGGTACTCATTGCCTGCTCCTGGCAGTGGCTGCAGCCCTGAGGGGCCCTGTGCTTGGGGAAGGCAGCTGATGCTTCCTGTAGACCCACAAGGTACAGCCCTTGTGCAGCTTCTTTGTGGTCTTGGGGGTTTCCAGGAGATCAGACCTTTTGGCAAACAGCCCCAAATAAAGCACCAGCCCCTGTGCCTGCTGCTGCTGGGCAGCCCATGGGGTCCCATTGGTGTGGGTGTGCACTCCCAGGCAGGTAAACCAGTCCAGCCACGTCTCGGCTGGTCCCCACCACTGGTTACTGGTGTTGGTGATGCTGGTGCTGAGGCCCCTGCAGCATCAGAGAGAGCAGATTGATGGGAGCATTTGTGTGTGCCACTTCCCCGAGGTGCCCCTTGCTCAGAGGCTTGCTGAGAGGGGTTTTAAGTCGAGCTGAGCTCCCTTTCTCTTGCTAAGCTGGTATCTGTCAGTGGGGTAAAAGAGCCAGCCAAGGATATAAATCATTCCAGGCTTGCTCTGCTCTGCCAAGTACAGGATGAGGCTGATAACAAATAGTGCTGGGATTGCACAAACTGGCCTCGCTTCCCATCTTTGGGGTTCGTCATCAGTTTCTGGTTGGTCTCTGTCGGTTCAGGCCCAGCAATGCCCAGGGGCATGAAGCAACCACGGATGGAGCCATAGGTGCAAGGAAGGGCAGGAATCTGTTATGCGTAGTGCAAAGTGGGATTCAGGCATTTCTGGAAGGATGCAGCTCCTGCCTGCTCCAACCATGCAGGCACCAAGTTCATGTCTGTGGTGGTGTTCTCTCTTTACCCAACTAAAGTTCCAGCTTCTTCAGTTACCCGTAGGTGAGTTGGAAAACTGCAGTGAGTAGCATTAAGCAGCAACTTGGTAAGTTGATCTGGATGAAATACAATAATTATCATGCTTAGCAGCTGTTGCTATTTAAAATAAGAAAAAACGGGGCTTGCATGGGAAATGTTTTGTAAACCATGTGCACCAACAATCTGTTCCAATGAAACCAGCCATTATGGAAACGGTATAATAGCAGGAGCTCATTATGGAAAGTTAAATTGCAAATCATATTTTGTTTCAAATGAGCTCGATGAATGCATCATCTGCCTCAAAGAAATAGTTTTGTAGTTGTGATCCTCCTGCCAAGAGCTGAAGCTCTCGGGCTGCAGCTGCCGGAGAGGCCTGATTGTCCATTTCAAACTACAGGAAGTTTTGGTTTCAAAGGAAGATTTGAAGAGAGAAAGGAGGAAAAAAGAGAAAGCAAAGGGAGGGAGAAAAGCAAAGGAATAAAGGCAGAGCTTTGGGAGCGCTGGGATGGTTCCTACGCGCATCCCAGTGCCTGCGGGGCTGTGCAGGTTGGGTTCAGGCAGAACAAGCCAGTGAAGGACCTGTGCAGCCGGAGCAAGGCAGGGGGTGGTCGTGAATATTCCTCTTCCATACCAAGGGCATAGTTTATAAACGTGCAAGTGTTGATTGTGCTGTAATCACCGGCTCTTCCCAGCGACTCCGAGCAATCCTTGCGCACTCAGCAGGCCCACAGAAAATGCTATCGGAGCCCTGTGCTTGGGCTCATCCGTGTTCATCAATTCAAAACTATGGTAAATACTCCAATGAGGCTTCAAAGCCTCATCTGCTCCTGGCCAAGCTCAGGGGGGGCTGGTGAGTGCCAGCAGCCCATTCCCAATGGAGCTGGTGCTGCACTGCTGAGCTATGTAAATGCTGCACGTCCCTCTGCATGTGCCGGCAGCCTGCAGGGATGGAGCATCCCGCCGGCTCCTGCTGCAGCTATGTGTTAACAGCACAGAGGAGCAGATAAAGCAGCAATGCCTCCCCAGGAGCCGGGGATGTCCCCTGAGTATCGATGTAAGCCATGACCACTGTGTTTTATTGCCGGTCTTAAAAAGAGCATATGTAGTAATGAAACTTGGCAGGAGAGCCCGGCACTCACGTACGAATTCTGCAGCTGAATGGGAGCTGAGCAGGGATCTGCAGTGCTGGGATGGAGCAGGGGAACTGCCTGGGCAGTGACTGGGCAGATGCTACTGTCTAAATTTAGGGACATTAGTGACTGTCTAAATGCTCATCCCAGCAGCTCTGGACAGTGGGAAGGGCTGTGCTGATGCACACCAGTCACCGATGGGCAGTTTCCAGCCTGTTCCTGGGACAAGGCAGCAGCTGGGATAAGGAGTCTGGGTGTCCCAAGGGGGTCTGAAGGGGCTGTGGGTGGTCCATCAGCCGGGGACATGGGGATGTGGGAAGCTGCCTGCAGTGCAGGAGCAGGGCTTTGTGCCCTGTGCCATGCTGATGGCTGTCAGTGCAGCCACCACCCACAGCCCTGGGACAGCCTGTGGATGGGATGTCCATGCAGCCAATGCACGGCGGGAGCCTGCCCTGAGTTGTGTCCCCCAGATCCCTGTGCCACCACCCTGACACTGCAAGGGGCTCTCTGAGGAACCCATAGCACAGCAAGGGGGATAACTGGGTGCATTCACTGCAGCTGCACCAAGGGGTGAGACCAAGCAAACACAAGTGAGGCTGTGGGACCCGATATCACCCCATGTGTGAGGTGCACCCCATCAGGGCATCCCTCATCGCTGCTCTGCTGGAGCTCTGCAAGCGCTGTCGGTATCAGGGATGTGGCTGAGCAGAAGGTGCTGGTTTAACTCACCCAGCTCACAGCAAACAGCAAAGCAAGGAGATGGCAGCAGGTAAAGGGTTATTATTTGTACCTGTAACACCAGGGTGAAAGCAGCACAGCGAGCAGTGCTATGGGATGGACGAGGAACACCTCTCCCAGCACTCTGGGAGCACAGATGAGCTTCTGGAGGCTCTTTAAATGCATCATATATCTCCAGAGAGGCTTTTGAGCCAGTTAACCTAGCAGCAAAGCTAACGAGTGCTCACTGACCTCCAGGTAAATTGCATTAACGCTTAACCCTGCAGGCTCATTTTTTACCTCTCTTTTTTAACAGAGAGCTATTTTTGGGTGCAGGCCGGAGCTCAGAGCAGGTGAGTGATCTCCTTGTGCTCCTCAGTCTTAATTAGTCTCTGTTCCCTTCCCCGGTCAGCAATCTGCAGCCAGATTGCTCTTTATTGCTGTGGGGTCTGCTGTGCCTGGGCAGCACGCTGCTCCTGTCCTGGCTGTCTGGAGCCCTGGCCACAGCGACATCGCTGTCCTCACCATGGGAACACCCTCACGCATCCCATTCCCGGCCCTGCCACAGCCCCAGGGATTTCGGGTAGGTTTGGTGTCACCCCAGTGTGTGCAAAGCCTGCGGTTGGTGTGAAGGTGCTGCGGAAGGCAGCAGGGAGTTGTCCAGGACAGGCTAAGCGAGCTACAGGATCAAGAAGGTGGCATTAGGCCCCCATGGCCATAGCCTTCATCCCACAGGTGTTTGGGGTTGGAGGGGCTGGGCACCGGTGGGATGCAGGATAGGGACACAGCCAAAGCATCTTGTAGGTGATGAGCAATGGCAGTGTGGCCAGAAGATGGGATGGGGACAGGCACCCACGGTGCTGGTGCAGATGCCCTGCCCTTGCCATCTCTCCTACGCTGCTGCTCAACCCAGACAGCTTTAGTGCTCAGGAATGGAGTTTGGTGTCTGGCAGCCCCCAGCCCTTGTGGCCTCCCCTCCGGCACCAGCACAGACCCTGTTACTGCCGGAGCTATAACCTGCTGCCAGCGAGGTGTGAGGATTAAGCCTGGATCTGGCAGGAGGAGCCTTGTGCCTCAGAGACCTGACCTGCAAGTGGCAGCGTGTGGAATGCCGCCAGTAACTGCTAATTGCATTTCCTCATCACCGGTGGCTCTGGGGACAGGCAGTGGTGGCACAGGGGATACGGTGCCTCCGCTCATTGCTGCTTGCACTGGGATGCTGCTTGGTGGGAAGGGACCAAGGGGGGGCATGAACTGGGTTGGAATAGGGCTTGCTGCCCCCCCATGGGCAGCGCGGGGCTGCTGCTACATCCCAGCACATCCCAGGGACAATCCCATTAAACACCAAACCCAACAGCTGCTCACAGTGCTGGGGGATGGTTAAAGACAGCAGAAGCAATTTGCAATTAAAATGTGCTTCTCTTTGGAAGGAAGTCCCGGAAACTTGTAAAGAAAATGGTTATAGAGAGGCCAAGATTTCATCTCTCAAAGCTTCCTTTCTGAAGTCAGCAGTATCACGGGTTATGCTGTCACCAGATAGATGCTAGCTGTGGCTCTCTGGGTGGTGCTGAGGACCCAGGATGTTGACGGGGTGGTGGGGAACTGCGTCCCAACACATCTGGAGCAGCCCGTGACCTCAGTAGCATGAATCGCTGTGCTCAGAGGGTGCAAGAGAGCATCCAGTGATGCAGCTCCTCTCAGGAGCAAGTCAGGGCTTGGCACAATGCGGGCAGGCAGCCTGGGCTTCTATGGATACTCCAAGAAGAGACCTGTCGCTGTGCGATGCTGGGATGTGCCTCAGCCCTGTTGTCCCTCTCGGTGTTTATTTCACAGTGGTAACAAGAAGAAGGAATAGAAGCATAAGAAGGGAAGCGAGCTGGCTCTGGGCGCACGCAGAAGCTATAAATCACTCTTGGAGTGCATCCCAGAGGCTCTCACCTCGGGGTTCAAGTGCCTTTTAACCTCTCAGATCATGAAGCCCTGCAGGAACTCTTTGTCTCGCTTGTGAGGTCTTTAAGTGTGTCGCAGTCCAAAACCAAGCTGCAAACCCTCACTGCGGGCTGCTGGGGGGCAGGATCGCCTCTGGCACTGGTTAAATGTCCTAAAAGGGAGGATTGAATGTGCTTTATAAAGTATGATCCTTTTAGACACCCAGGAGGGCAGAAATCCCACTTCTCCTGTGAATAGGAGCAGACTTTGAGCAGCAGCTTCCTGAGACTGGAGCTGCCCCTTGCCCTGGGTTAACTCAGAGCCCCTGGATGCACAGAGAGCCCAGGAGGAGCTTCCCAAGCGGATGAATCCAGCCCAGCCCGACACTAGAGAGAATCAACTGGGTTGAAACAGACCTTTAAGATCATCAAGTCCAAGCGTTACGTGTCATACACGGGGCTTGCTGCAGCTGCTGTTCATGACCTGTGTCCTATCCCTCGGTCTGATCATTGTTTTAATGAGCTGCAGCATCTCATAAAACCCAGCACAGAGAAAATTGTATTAAATGACTGTGAAGAGAAAGAATTCATTCCACAATGCCCGCGGTTTGGATTGAAGGGAGGAAAGCCACAACCCCAGCAGCACGACTTTCCTGCCAAGCCATGAGGAGGCAGGGTGCTCATTAGCTTAGATCGCTGCTGCTCCAGATGCAGCCAGCTTTCAGAATGGTTAAACACATAAACCCCATTGACAAGAAGTGGCAAAGGGCTTTGCACCCCCAGCCACCCACCAGCACCCTCTGGTTTCACCGTGATCCCTGGGTGGTCCAACCTGCAGACGCCCTGGAGCTTCCAGCCCCGGATAACTGAGATGTCACCGAGCCTCAGACCTTGCCCAGTGTCCCCAACCTTTCCAATCTGCCTTCTCCTGCCCTCTCCAGAAAAGCAGCTCCAAGAGGGGCGGGAAAGCAGGAGCCTTTCCTTGTGATGCAGTCAAGAGGCACAGCACTGAATGGGAGGCTGAAGATGCAGACATGGATGATCCTCAGAAGTCAGAAGTTTTGGTAAAGAGCATGGATGTGTCCCATGATTATGGCTTGAGTTGGACCCTGCTGACATCCCATGATGAAGCCTGCACAGAGCCCCACAAGGCAGACTGGGTTTGCAAAGGAAGGGTTTGGCAGTGGGTGCTGAAGAAGAGGTCAGCCCAGGACCCAGCACCACACTGTATCTGCTGCAGCAGCACGGGGCCATGCTCCGCTCCCTCGTTAGTGGAGCCTATTAAATCTTCTGCTACCCAGGGAACACATGAAGCAAGGAGGGAAATGAGCAAGAGATGCGATTGCACGGCTGGCCAGAGCCAGGCCTGGGCAGCTGGAGCCTCTGGACCGCAGCAGGGGCTGCTTGCAGCCAGGCTCTCCTGGGGCATAACTGAGCATCATCAATAGGAAATGACTGCTCATGAGCACAATGGAGAGTATCATTTAGTTCTTAACAACCCGGCACAGCTCCTGTCTGATGCGGTGAGGCTCTGGCGGTGCATCTGCATTAAAGAAAATATCACTACTTTTGATGGAGGAGAGGGATTACAGGAGAAATCTGCATAAATTTATTGGTAAATATCATTTAGCATATGTCCAAATGTAATGTATCAGGGTTTGTGGTGCAGGCTCTGACTCACACAGAGCTCTCTTTTCCAACAGACAGATAAATAACCCTCAGGACAGAATTACCTCACTGGAAGGAGCTGATATTCAATCACTGCTGCTCCAGGTGAGGAGTCGGCTCCAGGCAGCCTGCCCTGGGCAGCCGGAGGGGCAGGCTGGGTGATGTAGGAATGCAAGTCCTGGAGGAAGGGTTTCCTTGCAAGGGTAAGAGCTCTCTGTTCCCACAGGCCCCTTCAGGCCACCGCTTTGGGTTAATTTCACAGCTGCTGGGCTCATTCTGCCCTTGATTATCTCTCAAAGGGATGCGCTTATCCACAGAGGCTGTTCCGGCTGCCTCGGCTTCAATCTCTTTGGTGTTCCCTGTGTGATGTAAGGTTCGTTAACACATGGGCTGTGATGGGGAAGGCACTTTCCGGCAGCCAGAGCCTGTGGCAAGCCCAGGTCCTGCCAAACCACAACATCAGCCCCAGCGCCTGGTTGAATCTGGATATCCATGTCCATCCCCATAGTCACCATGGGGCTTTAATGGTTATACCAGCCTGGCAGAGGTGAAGGAAGCTCGATGTGACAGGCATGCTGGACCAGGACAAAGAGCTCTGTTTCCTGGCCCGTATCTATCCTGCCATCTCCTTGTCACTGGGATTAGGGAGCTGCATCTTGGGAACCAACCGATCACTGGCTTCTCTAACCATAAATGCAGTAACACACAGTCAAACACCCTGTGATGGGAGGAGGGACCATGAAATCTCCAGCACAACCATTCTGTAGCTGCACACAGTGTGGCCTTGCCCAGTGTTCCTGTGTCTTGAGGAAGTTAGGCCTGAGAACTGGGAATTTCAGCCTGCTCTGAACTCCAGCCCTGGGAGAAGGCTGATCCCAAACCCAGCGCATTCAGGCCAGGCAGCAGCTTCCAGCTGCTGGATGTCCATGTCTACAGTGATTGCTGGGCTCACTCCAGGCGCTCTGCTTTCACACGTCTCCCCCAGGCAAGCAAACGCTCCACCATGACTGCCTGATAGGTCTTATCGCCTTGTTAGCAATTAATATTAACATGGTGGAAACTGCTAATATGAGATATACAATAATGAGAAAGCAATTTAATTGCCCAGCAGCTCCTAAACTCTGCATGCAAATGTGGCTTCCACCCCCTGCATTACAGAGAATGGCGCAGGAGGAGAAAACCATCCCTAAGGACTGGGTGAGGGCAATGCAGTGCAGCCAAGCTCCAGGGAGCTGGAGCAGGCAGGGAGGACTCCCTGCCCTCCAGGCTGGTTGGGAAGGCTGGGTTCACAGAGCAGCACCCATGGGATGCTGAGGGAGCATGGATGGGCTGGGATCAGCTCAGACAGAGCTCAATGCTCAGGTGCATCTCACTGCAACAGGATGAAGTCTTTTCTCCTGCATCTGGGTATGGGGTGAGGCTGGAATGGGATGCTGCTCTTGGAACCAGCAGATGCTTCGTGAATAATGGCAGGTACTCAGAGAAGAAAATAGAGGGACCCGCAGAGTGCTTCCCAGGGGCTGCCCCATGCAGAGGGTGCTGCAGAAGGGTGAGTGCAGGCAGCAGAGAGGGGCTGAGCAAAGGGGAGCATGTCCTGGAAAGGGACAACCCTGCAAAAGGCTCAAGGGCACAGGACAGGTACCACTGCCTATGATCCCACAGTGATGATGTGGCTTGTGACCCCTGGGTATCCTCAGGGAAATACCCATGGAGAGGAGGTTATCTCTGTCCGGCACCAGTAACACGCAGCGGCCACGCTCCCAGGAAGGTGTTCAGAAACAGCAGATTCCTGGCAGGAGCTCCAAGAGCTGCTTGGGGTCTGGAAATATGCTGCAGAGGAAAGAAGAAAGAGGTGAGCCTGTGGGTCTTGACAAGAGGGGCTTGAAAGATCCCTCGACTGTGGTCTCCAAGTACCTGTGTGTGGAAGGTTTTGACAGCAGGTGACATAGCAAGTTTCTCCAGTGAGACAGATTGCAGCTGCAATCCAAGCGTGCCTTTTGACAACGGGTGGAATTAATCTGGGAACAATTTACCAAGGGATGCTTAGAAGGTTTGACAATGAAGGCCGCGAATGATGCTCCATCTCAGCTCGCCCTCTGAGCGAGGGTGTGTATCACCTTGCCTCACCTCGCACTGAGGGCGGTGTGTCAATCACAGGGGGGCTCTGGGTCCGCATGGCGTGCTCCTGCTCCTGGTGGTGCCAAAAGAGGACACACAGGGGCAGGCAGGGTGTATCCATAGGGAACCCCACACAGCAGCGGATCCAGGGAGCAGGATGGGCTGAGCAGGGGTGGCCGAGAGCCCTGGTGCTGCTGCACAAGGTGACAGGAGCAATCCTGCAGCGTGTCCTGGTGTGCTCCCACCAGCACCTCCGCTCACAAGTATTTAGTCCCTATTTGGAAGCATTAAGTGCAGAGGCAAAAGTACCTGCGTAGAAAGTGCTGGATGAGGCCGTTATCGCTGGGGGATTAGCGGCTGCTGGTGACTCAGAACTAAGATGACTCAAGGAAAGGCAGCATCCAAGGGATAAAGTCAAACCACGGCAGTCCCATCATCAGCCAATTCCACACACTCAGCAGCATCTCCGGAGCGATTAGTGAGGCCGCACAGGGAGCTGGCACAGGGAAGGGGCTTCCTTCTGTCTCTCCTCCCCCCCGTGGAAGTCAGCATCTGCCGGCTGCAATAGCTGCAGCCGCGGCCAGCCAGGCCTGGCCGGATGGCAAGGAAGGGCTCCAGAGGGTATGGAGACGGGGTCTTTGATCCCTCTAATTAACACTGATGTCAAATGTGCTACACAGCCAAGAATTAGGAGGAAAGCTGGGCTTGCTTTGATGTGTGGTGCGATGAGGATATGGCCAAGGGGCTGTGCAGAGGTGAGGGGAGGCAGGAGAGGTATGAGCCAAAGACCCGGGAGCAGAGGGGCTGATGAGCACCAGTGGGACAGATGTGATGCTCCCAATGCTCCAGGGAACACGGTGGCACTGGGAATGGCGCAGGAGCTGCTGTGGTTTAGGTTGGCTGGGGCCTGGCAGTGTCTGCTCTGCATGCAGAGGGCTTGGGCTGCTCCATGGTGCAGGATCCACATTCTCTGTGCTTGCTTGAATGATGGATGGCACTGGGAACAGCCACGTGCATGGGGCTCTGTTGTGCATAATCCAGTACCAATCTTGCCCCTGGATGTGACTGTTCAGTACCGGGGGGGTGTTTCCTGCCTTTCCTAGAGGACACAACCACCCAGCACAGGCACCAGCACGTTTCTTTGCGGTGACCGCTGGGGCATAGCAGTGATGCAGAGGATGAGCTCACTGGGTCCTGCTCACAGGGACCACGGGTGGCTGTGGACCCACTGCATTTGGGGGGACCCCAGAAGTCCGATGATGGACGGGGGTCTCCAGCAAACTCCGTGGGTCTCCCAGCAGCGAGCTCCTGCCCGGAGGATTCTGCAGCTGGAAACGGCCCTTTGCTGGATCCTTCCAACTCTGAAGCCCCGAACCCCTGAGCCAGGATCCCCCCGGGGCCGCCGCCGCCGCCCGTCCCTATGCCGGTGCTAAAATGACCTCTAGTGGCAGGCGGGGACCGGGGCCGGTTGGGAGCCTGCAGGAGCCCCGGCTCCATGAGCCACGGCTCCTCTTGGTTCTCCCGACGCCGCGGTGACTCTGGAGCCTACTGACGGCGCCGTCACCGGCAGGGCTGGCCCGCGGTGGCTTTGCTGAGCAGCATTTTGGTGCACGTTTATGTGCTCGAGTAACATCAGTTTGTGCTGGGGAACACTGCCCGGCTGCCCCCTGCACAGCAGCAGAAGCAGGAGGAGGTGGGCAGGCACCATCTCCCCCAGCCTGGTACTTCCAGGCTCCACACATCAGGGCCGTGGCAAAGCTTTGAGCAGGGGAACAGGGTCTTGCTGTGGGATGCACTGGAGTGAGCTTGGCAAAACCCTCAAGTGAGAGGCAAACCCCAGGCCGAGCTCATGGAGGGTCCAGAGACAGTTTCACCACGCTGCTGACAGCGTTTGGATGCTCAACATGAAGCCAGTCTCCTCCCGGCCGTAGGCCACCATCCTCCAGGCTCAGTGGGGCTGCAAGTCCTGTTCCATGCTGCTGCTGCCGCTGAAAGGCATCAGCTCCTTCTCTCACGAGGTGGCAATGGCGAGTTAGTTTTGTCTCTTCTTTCGCTGAGCGGGATAATTAGTGACTGGGAATTCATCAAGCAGCAAGGTCACCCCTGGCACTGTTCCCCCTGGGAGCGGGGACGGCATCCAGAGGTGGTGCTGAGCGCGGTCAGTGACAGTGAGATAACGAGACAGCATCTTCCCAGAGCCAGCGGATTCCCCAGAGGAAGGGGAGATGTGATCCCTCTCCACCTTGGGGAGCTGGTGGGGGGCTGAAGTGATGCCAGTGCTTGCTTTGAGCCCGAGCCCTCTGCTCTCCCTAGCAGTCAGGTTGCAGAGGTCTGTGCTCAGATGCCAGACCCAGGGGTGGGCTCACCCCATGGCACTGTTCTGGGAGAGGATCAATGGAAAGCCCTTTGCAGAGAGGATCTCAACTTCAGTTGGGATCATGACCCCAGCAGAGCACCATTCCTGAGGGAGAGGCCCTGTGTGGGGTGTACAGTGCCGGAGCAGCAGTGGTCCAGGGCAGGCTCATTAGGAGGAAGCTTACTAATGAATTTCTTTGTGTGGATTTGTGACTCCTCAGGTGAGTTAAGCTCTGATTAGCACAGGGAAAAGCCATTTTTACTCCAGACCCCTGTTCACGCAGGGAGGAGCAGTTTGTTCTGTTCTACCTCTCCTGATTCATTCTGTGATGATAGCAAACCCCTGCCAAGGAAGGAACGAGCTCTCACCTTTCTGACCAGCTGATAGGGTCTATTTTCTTGTCCCCAGTAGTAAATTCAGACATGCATGTAAAATCATGAGAAAGGATGCGCAGACTGGAGGTTGATGGGAGCTCTCCATGCCCGTGAGGAGACTGGCTCCATAGAGACCATCACAGGGGGATGCAGGGCCATGAAGGTATCTGACTCCAAACCCAACCCCTGGACCTTTTACAAGCAAGGCATGGGGAGCCCACAAACAGCAGCAGCAGCGCAGGGCACTGACCACGGTAAAAGACACTTTCTTAAGGAAATCCAAAGTGGTGCCTTCTGAGCAGGGCACCTGGAAGGGGCCGGGTGTCCCCAAAACCCTGTGGGACCAATGGGCTCTGAGGTCTGGGCACACCGTCACTACAGACATCACCAGCTGCCCTGGCTGTGCTGCACTTCAAGGCTTAATTAATGTTTGGGAAGCAATTTCGAGATGAAAAGCACAAACGTGTCACAACCCCAATGAACAGGTTGGTCAGGATGAGGCCTGACCCACAGTGATGTTTTGCTGGATGTTTTCTGGTGGCACTCACACGTTAAAGTACCGCTTTCTGCGGTGCTGGGGTCTGAAACACAGCCAGGCTGAAATGAGTGTCTGCTTCCATAGGGCTCCTATGTGCCTCTGTGCAGTAACAGGACAAAATCCACACAGAATTCCCTTCCCCATTGCCTTTAACACCAGATTTCACAGAGGTGGTGTATTTTTGTTCAGATGCTGCATAGCAAAGGAGCTGTAGGTATAAGTGATCCCAAAACATCTGAGCATCTCTGGTGATCCATGAGAGCAGCACCAAATCTGTGGGGAGAGCCAAGTCCCTCGTTAATCTTAGGAAATACATGTAGCATTGCCAAAAAGACCAAAGCCTGTGACATCAAACTGCTATTCGGTGTCTAGGTCCTCTCCTTTGCCTGTTAATTATTTCTTCTCCCTTTCACTTCATAAACTGCAGAGCAGCTCCTCACAGATATCCATTACATTTATTAGCATTCAAAATAATAAATAACACCTTTCCGGGCTGCTGGGCCCATTTGTCCCAGCCAGTGCCACCCCAGAGGCCATCCATCAACAGAGCAATGGTGTACGATGATGTACGATGCTGATACATCATCTGAGTACCGGCACCCTGCTGCAGTGCCCTGTGCAGGGCATCACTCCAGTTGTAGATAGATGGCTGGTGGCGCAGCCCTTACCATCACGATCCTTAATCTTTAATGGATTGTCCTGGAACTGTGGTGGATTTTGCCATGAAAGGTAACTGTGTGGTTTATGGGATGACAGGCAGATGTTGGAGCCAAAGCTTCAACAAAACCAGCTTCCACATCTGGATAACTGCTTTGAACTCAGACAAGTAGATAATGGCCATCCTGGGCAACCCACTGGGCAGCTGCAGAGGAAAAGGGGCTTGTGGTCTTCCTTCAGCTCCTAGGCATGGGTGCAAATGTCATAGCCAAGCTTCTCCTTCACTCTCCCAGCAGAAGGGCCAATGATACAGTTTGGGATGTTGGCAGGGCACAAAACAAGAGAATTCTACTTCTTGATCCCATAGACATTCTGTGGTGTTCTGGGAATAACTGGAGCATTCAGAGCTCCCCAGCTGGGCTATCAGCACACTTCCCATGTATTCACCAGGCAGTGCCCGTTTTGAGGCAAACCAAACCAGAAAACCTGTTTTGGTTTGTTTCAGTCCTCAGTCATGGCAATGGCAGAGGGTATTTATCAAACCCGAGAGGATGTGTTCTGCTAAGGCTGGGTCTGGTTCTGACAAAGTTCCTCGAGTTACAGTGGCAGAGATAAGGAAATGTCTGGGTTTCCTTCTCAGCTGATACTACTGTCTGTGGAAAGAAATCTGGAGGGGTGGGTTTTCATAGAGGGCTCTCAAGGCATGTTCCTTCTTCCTTCATCATCCAGCTGTGCTGGCATTTGGCATTCGTGGTGAATCGAGGTATTGCCACCCTAATGTGGTCACTGACTGTGTACAGATGTCACATGCTGGTTCCAAGATCTGCTTTCCTCCATTCTTCAGCAATGCAAAGTGCAGACATTTGCATGATGTTCCTCTTGTCCAATTAGACACCTTCACTTACCCCCCTCTGGGCACCAAGGTTTGATTGTTGTGCTCAAAATGTAATGGTTTATCAATGGTAATAAGTTGGTGTGATGTGGAGGTGAGACAGGGTTTGGTCTGTCTGTGGTGTGTGTTAGAGGCACAGGAGCTAAGGACAAGTGAGCAGGAGCAGGTAGGAATTGGAGTTTGGGATTGGTTTTGCTTTGGGTTTTCTAGTTATTAATGGTATAGTCATTCTTAATTAAAGCTGACTTAAACCAGTGCCTGCCCCCAGCGGCTGTGCTGCCTCAGAAGCTGGACTGATGGCTCTGAGCCTCAGAACTGTGACTTGGAGAGCAATGTGGATATTCCAGTCCAACCACGTGTGCCCTCGGTCTGTGGGCTCCCCATCGCTCAGCCCCTGAGTGCTCATGGCAATGCAGGGTCCTCTTCTCCTGCACAGAACTCACAGCTGAAGGAAAAACCAGCAAACAAAGAGAACACTTCGCTCCTGACAGAGCAAACTGAAGCAGGAGACACAAACACACCTTCCCACTGTGCCAGCCTGCTTACTCGCATGTCCTTGCCCATGTGGCTCAGAAGGCACCAGAAACAGTTCACCCTTCCTGGTCTTGAGGGCTTTCTTTGGTTGCTTTTTCTACTGCTCAGTGGCACAGGAAGTGCTTTGCAGACCCTCAGGAACGATTCTGTCCCAGCCCTTGCTCCAAGCACTTGTGTGTTTCAGAATGAAAGCAGCACAGACACCTTCGCTGGGTGAGAGGGGTTCAGCGCAGCAGAGCTGGCCATGGGTAAGCTGCTTCTAAAGCAACAAAGTGGTAAATGAGATGTTCCCTACACAGCTCCTAAGAATATGCATTGGGAAAACACCAAAACCACATTTCAAAGTGTAGTTTCTCTTTATTGCTCTTTTTCAACTGATTTGTGAGTATGATTTATAAAACTGACAACATAACTTGGGTTAACTCACTTGCAGAACTTGGAGAGCAATGTGCTTCTGAGTGCATTTGGAAGCAAAAGAGTTAAATTACAGTTACAGAACCAACTTAAAGCCACAAAAAGCCAGTCCTGATGCCAGCAGATGTGCAGGTCACACTGAGCCTTAACATTGTTCTCATTTTCAAATGACTTTCAGAACATACCCCTGCTCCCTCTGAAAGCCACAGGGTATTTCTGTGCCTCCCTAGGAGCGTCCCCATTGGTTTTTAAGGTTCTAAATGTGGGTAGCAGAAAATAGCATCTTACGTGCCACAAGAGCCAGCTAATTGTTATGACATGAGCATTTCTGTTGAGCATGGTAAACATCCTTTAATGAGCACTTCAAACCTGCGGTGTAAGATGGGTTTGTCCAAGTAAAGCTGCGACAGCATCTCGGGTAGTTGGGATGCGACCACACGTCCTCCTGTGTGGCTGCTGCCCTGACTTTCGCTGCTCCCACCACCCTCCTGCCAGGGGTCACTGCTTCGATCCCACAGCTCGGCTGCTCCTGGGAGCATCCCTTGTTGAGTTCGAACGAGCAATGTTAGCTTGAGCGGATCACCACCATTCTGGTTGAAACGCTGGAGGGAACAACCAAGCAGGTTCTGCTGGACTCCGCAGCAGGATTAACCCGGGCTGGGCAGCGCTGTGGAGAGCTGGGAGGTGTAAAGCTGCTGGTCACCTCATCTCCTGGCTGTGTGAGCAGAGTGTAAGGCGGGGCTCCATTGAATCCCAGAATCCCAGGCTGGTTTGGCTTGGAAGTGACCTTAAAGCTCATGCAGCTCCAAAGCCCTGGCATGGGGTGTGCTGTGTGAACAGTGCAGTGCAGCATGGTATGGCTCTGCCCACAGCTGACTCAGAGCACACCAATCCAGCATGATCCACAGCACATACACCTGGTACTCAGTGGAAGCTGAATTAAGAAATGGCAATCTGGGAATGCTGATATTCTCTGATTATTGGAACTAAACCAAAGTCAATGTACTCCCCACTGTCTAGTGGAGGCAAATTGTTCTACATAGAACCTACTCAACATGGAGACTCCAGGTACCCTTGTTCATGCAAATCCTTTTACCCTGGAGGGGATGAAATCCCTAAGTGGCAGTTGTAGGGTTCGGATATCAGAAGTCTCATAGACATTTTAGATGAGAAATGTTTTGTTCCAAACCCGCCATGTTTTTGCTTTAGCAATGTACTTGCCTTTGGACTGATTCATTTGCAATAGCACTGTGCTACTACAAAGTTACTGTGCTATTACACTGTGCTATTACAAAGTTACTGTGAGTTACACAGGTTTTCTCTTTAAACACTAGTGGCCAAAGGATCAGAAAACGAACACATTTGAAAGTGATGGATTGTGAGTTTGCATAAACGGGTGGATGTGCAACCAGCACCTGAACTGCAACAGTTGGGGGTTTAATCATGACATTAATGAAAATATGAAGCCCACAAGAAGGTGACTAATTGTATAACTTACTTTTCTGCAGTGTATTAGTGGGCAGATAACTGGTAGAGGAAAAATGAGGGTTCATACAGAAATGTGCACAGTATAAATTACTTGGTCTTGTAAAAAGCTTAGATGCCTGGAAAGGAAGAGAAGTGTGCGTCATAGATTTGTGGAAATAACAAATAGCTCCTTTAAAAAAGCAATAATCTGCATAATAAAGCATTAATAGACATCAAGTCACAGTCATTGCCTGCATAATGAAAACTGTAAGATGATAATGATTATTCTGCCCTCATGCTGTTTATTTTGCTGTTAGCACATGTTTAACTTCCTTGTTACTGCTCAAGTTCTGCTCCCTGTTCTAATCAATTTCTTTTTCTCGTCCAGATTAACCATTCTTCCCTTGGAAACAGCAAGCTGAAAGCTGCTCTTGTTTGTTTTATCAGTCACTGTGTCAGGTCTCTGCTGTCCGGGTGATGCTCGGCTGTGTGTCAGTCATTTGGCAGTGGGGAATTCAGCCGTTTGTGTTTCCATGGGGCATTCTGAGATACAGGCACAAAGACAGAGCACTATTATCTTCCCCTGCTGTTTTTGTCCTCTGTGGCCTGTCCCTCCCGCCCCGGGTGCAGAGCAGTGGCACGGGGATCCCTCCTCTGATGCGGTCTCACCGTTGCTTCCAAGCAGGAATGGAAACCTCATGATCTGCTGTGCACATTGTTCACCAGCGTGGGAAACAAGGGGAATGCTGCCGTTGCTCCCCAGGGACAAAGCAGGAGGGTTCTCCCCCCCCCTTCACCAAGCACCGCACGGCAAAGCCATCGCATCTCAGAATCACAGCATCGTTAGGGGAAGGGAACCCTGGAGATCATCCGGTCCCAGCCCCTGCCGAGGCACACAGAGCAGGGCACACAGGAACGTGTCCGTGGTGGGGTTTGAATGTCTCCAGAGACGGAGACTCCACACCCCCCGGGCAGCCTGTGCCAGGGCTCTGCCGCCCTCCTGCTGAGGGGACACTTGTTGTGTTTTAGTTTATGGCCATCGCTCCTTGTCCTGCCGCTGGGCATCACTGGGAAGAGCCTGGCACCATTCTCCCTGCACCGCCTCCGAGCTGCGGCTCTGATGGGATCCCCCCTGATGGGGTGCTCCAGATCCCGGTCACCCCCGTGGCCCCGCTGGACACCCTCCAGCAGCTCCCTGCCTCTTGCACTGAGAAGCCCGGTACTGAGTACGGGAGGGACACGGGGGGGTGATAGAGGGGACACGGGGGGGTGATAGAGGGGACACGGGGGGGCAGCGGGGGGGGGGGAGGGTGATAGGATCCGGGGGGGGGCGGTCCCGGTAACGGCTGTCCCCTAGGGGGCGCTCACCGCTCAGACTGAGAGGGCGTGGCCTTTTGTCAGAGTGCTCTGAGTCACGTGGGGCACGCACGCCCGCGTCGGGGAGGGGGTAACAGGACGTGCGTGGGCGCGGCGTGCCTGAGCCGTTGCGCCTGCGCCGTGACGCGTTCGCTGCGGCCCGTGCGGTTGGGGCCGGGAAACCCGTCGGCGGGACGCGGCGGTGCCCGAGTCGCCATCGCGAGCAGTGTTCCAGAGCGTCGTGGGGCCGAGTCCCAGCCCGAGCCCAGCCCGAGCCGAGCCGGGGCCGCGAGGAGGAGCCCGGCGGGAGCAACCGCCGCGGCCCAGCTCGATCGCTGCGGGCCGGAGCCGTTGCGGGGGCGGGGGCCGGGGCCTCGCAGCGCCACCGCGATGGAGCCCTGAGGCCTCCCCCGGCTGAGTGTGCCTGAGGCCGCGGGGCCATGGCCCAGTGCCGCGGCCTGTGAGCCCAGCCCGCCTCGGCCCCCGCGCTTGGGCCCTCGCGGGCCCCAGCCCGGCGCGGAGGCCGCGCCGTCAACGGCCGCCATCCGCGCCATCGAGGAGCGGGCACAGCTCGGCTCCGACCATGTCGTGCGTGCACTACAAATTCTCGTCCAAGCTCAACTATGACACGGTCACCTTCGACGGCCTCCACATCTCCCTGTGCGACCTCAAGCGTCAGATCATGGGTCGCGAGAAGCTGAAGGCGGCCGACTGCGACCTGCAGATCACCAACGCCCAGACCAAAGAAGGTGCGTGGGGCGGCGGCGCGGCCTGCGGCAGCCGCGCTTTGTGGCTCGGCCCCTAGCAGCGGGAGCCGGCCTGGAGCGCGGGCCGCCGGCGGGCGGGATAAAGCGGGGTGGGTGCGATAACGCTGTTGGGCCGCGGTCGGCAGCGGTGCCGGGTGTTGAGGCCTCGCTGAGCTGTTCCTTTGTAGTCGTTGTGACGAGCACCTCCGGCTCTGCGCTTCGGACGCGCGGCTAGGCGTGGAGGAGGGAGTTCGTGGTTGATGTGCTACGGACAAGGCTTACGAGAGAGTTTGGGCTTCCTGGAAATCTGATGGGAAAAATAATGCGGAAATGGAGGAGGATAATAACAAACCTGCCAGGTTTCTTTTTAATCTGGAGGAGAAAGCTGGTAGTCATGGAGGTAGAAGAGACGGCGAATTTGAAAAGTGGTTTTGTTGGCTTAATACTGTGTTCAACGTCTTTTACCCCACACTTCGTGGGAAAACTAGTTTTGTGCCTGTTGCAGAAAGTGCTCGCTAGCAGCGTTTTGGATCCAGAGCTTATCGGTGAGTTAGGATTTCTGCAGGCCCTTTAAAGCCATCTTGCACCTGAGTGTCTCAATTACACTCTGGAATTTCTTGTCAATGTAACTTTTCTACACCAAAGACATTGTCATTCAGATGCTCTTGAGCCTCGTTATTCATTTATCTCCAGCTTTTTTTCATGTTTTTTTTATATCCCCTGGTACTATGTGTTAGCTACGTCAGGGCAGCCCTGGAGTTCTATGGCAGAGCATTTATGGTGAATATACGTAAGAAATGTTCTTAGCAGTCATAACTTCTTTTAAATCTAACAAATGGTGCTTGATTCTCAGCCACGATGAGGGTTTCCTCTTACTTAGTGTGATATTTCAGGTTGGTTATTTGCCATGTTGATAAGTTTGAAAGTGGTTAAAGACTTTGGGAAGTGACGTTCTCGGAAATAAAAAGACTTGCAAAGTGGTTTCATTTGTTCATTTTTTCCCTGTGCTTCTGTGACACTCTTACAACAGTCTTTTCTTTAAAACAAGTGCTGGTGGCGTTTTTTTCTCTGCCTGTTTGAAGTATTGAAACAGAATAGTGTGTTTGCTGCAGTAACTGCAACTTCAGCCCCAGCCTTTAAAGTGGTTGGGCCTTAAGCACGTGCTATATCTACAGATGCTTAGGCTGTCTTGAGGAGAATTTCTGTAAAGAGACTCAACAGCGCATCTTTGGGGCTTCAAGGATGCTATTGGCTGTGTGACGTGCGTGGGTAGAGATGCACTTCAGAAGTCTTGAATTGTTCTGGTAGCACTGAATAAAATTGTCAAGAGCTGGTGAAAACTGTTTCATGAAGGGCTTTGCTGCAGAGGGGACTCTGGGTTTTCTCTTCAGTTGCTGCTGTACTTGCAGCTTCCCAGCACTGGCAACCTGAATGGCCACTGCTTGACGTCACTCCTGTGACAGGCTAGGCTGGGTGTAACAGCCTTGAGACCAGAATGTTGGATGGTGGTAAACTGTGCTGGAGCCCAGTTATCATCACCAGAGCTAAAGCATGTTCTGAAATAGGCCACGCAGTGTTACAGCAGGTGAGGAGCAGGACTCAAAGATTATAGATGATAAAATTATGCTCTTAAATATGCTATCCCATAAAATGTCCTTCCAGTATCCACAGTGCAGTTCTGCAGAGGTTGTTGCTTTGATTCTCTACATAATCGCGATCCAGTGGAGAACAAGCAGCTGCTTCACTAGGTTCTGTTATGTGTGGTGTTACCTGAAGGTGAAGCTAAAGAAGGTATATCCAGAGCATTGCTCTTGTGTAACAAGGATGGGATCCTCCTCTAGGTCAGTTGTGTTGCACTTTGACTTTTGAAAAATCGGTATAAAACTCAAATTACAGATTAGTGACACAGGTGCTTATTGAAGCTTTTCTAAGGGGATTTCTCTGTGCAAACACAAAAATCCCCCAGTGGTTTTCAGAGCAAGGCTGCCAAATGCATTTCAGCACAATGTATATACCAGATTTTTGGTTTATATACATAACTATGAATTTCAGTTTTTTGTCAATCAGATTTGATGCCTAAACTCTCCTTCAGAAGATAAAGAAAAAAAAACTAGACCAGGATGTTCTACCTCAGTGGGATGTTTGGAGTTCTTACTTGTGGACATACCACAGCTTTGTGCAGGAGCCTGGACTAAATGTTGGAGTGATCTTGGAAAGAACAAAGTGAACCTTGAATGAAGATGACCAACTTGCTCTGGTTTTTTCCAAGTGCTCTGAGCTTTTATGGATCAGTAACTGTTGCTTTTCATAATGGTTATGTAGTAATAAGAGCTAAAAGTAAACATGATTTTAAGCTCTTTTTGGCTCTTTTTAAGATGCTGGGAAAGCAGAATGGGTGGTGGGGACCTGTCTAAAGGGGTGGGTGTCCTCTGTGCTTACTCTGTAAGCCTGTTCTGCAAAAGCAGAATTCCTTTCAAAAATATTCTCATTTTGAGTATATCGAGTGACAGTTTTAAGCTCCCCTTCTCTTCATTTGATCTGAATTTCTTGACCTGGCTTTTATAGTAGATGCTCTCCCAGTATTGTGGGAGAACTGCAAATCCTGTAACGTTCTGACTCAAAACACTTGGGAAATGTGCTGTTCTCCTTATCGGGCAAAATGAAACAGAAAACCAAACCTGGGACTCTGAACTGATGTTAGAGGAATCATCTGAAGGGCAAAGGGTGCTCTTCTAAGACTGTCTCTTGAGCTCAGAACTAGCTTGAGTTTGGCGTTGGAGTGTGCACTTGACCGTTTTAGTAATGCCACCATGTGATGTCTCCAAGACAAGCTCATGCTGACTGTGAATGAAGTCACTTGGTCTCACAGCTGACGTTTGTCTGTCTGCTGGGATGTCTTCAACACTGCCAACATAGCGTTTTAGAGAAGACTTTTGAGCAAGTTTTAAACCCAGCTCTTTGCTGGGCTGTTCCATGGTGCAGTGCTAGTCTGGGGTTTCAGCTCAGAGTGCAGTGAATTCCTGGGCTGCCGTGCAGCATTATTCTGTGGAGCTTTCAGGAAGGATGTGGAATTCCTGTTTGCCTGGTGGGGTTGGAGGCAAGTCACATGTCTGTTTAAAACCCATCATGTTCCAGTGAAGCTCACCTGGTGGTTTGGCTCTGTCACCATCAGGTTTGGGACCTCGGGGGTGTGCTGTCAGCTCAAATCATCTCCCTTGGCCAGGTCCTTAGGGCAGGCTGTGTTTGGTCCATGACCACCTTGTTTCCAGCGTGGCTTTTGCTTTCCCAGTCACACACTGAAGCAACAAGCAGTGCCAACGAGACCTGAAGGCATCAGACAGTCTGTGTAATCGGATTGATGATTGAAAGTATGTTAGATTCAGTTGACTTGTCCTTTCAAAGCGACATAGGTGCTCTTTTGGAGCACAGCACAGTATAATTGTAATGCAAATACAAGTTCCATGAGCTGCTTGGCCTACTGAACTAGCTCATTCAAGGAATGACGATATCCCAGTTGGAGGTGAGATCATTGATACCTATTCTGGTGGAAGCTGAAATGCCAGAAATAGTAGTCCGGGCAGGATTACTGGGGATGTTTCAAGGCAGTGCCTTCGGTGCCAGCTACAGAGATGATTTCCTTGTCGCAGTGTGCCAGTGGTGCTGAGCAGGGCAGAGTTAAAAAGTACATCGTGAGAAAGCAGATTTTTAAGCACTAGAGAGAAAATTTGTGCTTGGGAGTTACCCTCTTTCCCAGCAGAGACAGTCTGGCATGTGAGTAGTCATTTTTGTCTCTTACTTTGCAAATCCTTCCCCCAGCAGCATAATAGCTGGTTGCAAAGCACCTAAGCCTGGTAAAGGCTTTTCTTTGTCGTTTGACATCCAGGCTTGCCTTCTGATGGCATCTGTTCTGGTGAGCTGCTGGTGCGCTGTATCTGGGTGAAAATACTTCTGTAGACAGTGCTCAGAGAGATGCTGTTGCAGTGCTGTCAGACTCAAAATGGTGGATTAAAGCAGGCCGTGAAAGAAAGCAGGAACTTTTTCAGTACCTTGTATAGCAAATGTGTGAGACAGTGCTAAAACTAGGAGATTTTCAGAATTACAGCTGAATTTGAAAGTGGGATTTTTAAATCGTGCATTAAATGTGAAGCACTGTAACCTTCAGAGCATAACCTGAGCTGTCTGCTGCAGGAAGAAGGTTGTGGACACTAATGCAATTGTTGGCTTAAGATTTCTAAATCAGTGTAGGGCAGCTCTTGTCTGCCTCCATTCCTTCCTTGAAATACTGCTTTCCCTTGACTTTCAAGCATACTGCTTTCTTGTAGAACATACAGCAGGCTTTAGACTGTTCTGTTTCTTCTGCATTTGGCTTTAGCATTCAAATCTTCGTTTGCTTTTTTAAGCTTCCTGAGTTAATTGAATCCTTATGTTTAATCACAGGTCAGAATGACAAAAGCCCGATGCCACTTACTGGCCATCACTAGCAGTAAAATGAGTTTTGTTGTGTCAGGGGAATAGGAATCAGCAACGTTGTTGCCTCCAGCTACTTTGAACCGTTTCTGTTGAAGCTTGGACAAATGTGAGGAGTAGCCTTATTGAACATGATGCCACTGGTGGCTTTGCAGATGTGGAGTCATGTGGTGAGGCAGTGACGCTCTTTTGCAGGTCCTGGAAGTTGCCAAGTCTCTGCTGGGGGTTGCTGCTGCCTGCAGGGAACAGCTTCCTGCTGGGAGCTGCCAGTTTAGTCCGAGAACTGTTAGACTGAGCTGGCATCTGTTAAATTCAAATCAAGCAAACAGAGATTTCAAGGGACCTCAGAAGTAGCACTCCAGCTTTAGTTCTTCCTGTTTGAAAAATAACCAGTTAACTCTTTACCCTACATTTAATAGCATTTCATCACCAAAATTAGTTCAATGAATTGAGTCAAAGGGAAAATAAATGCATTGAAGCCAGCTGATATCAGATCTCTTCACAGGACTAACTCCATTTCAGTGTACACTGACTGAGCAGCTGGGGGGATATGGTTGTTGATGGATTAAGCTGCAAGAGAGATGGGGGCTCCCTTCTGCGCTAGCAGCACGGGTGAATTGCTCTTGGTTAACAGCAGTGAAAGCACTGGCCTGGCGTTTTCACGCTTTAGCCTTGTGCAGGGCAAGCGAGTCACACTTCAGAACCCTCTGTGCAGGTGAGACTGCTGTGGCCTGGTTTTCCCCAGAGATCTGTTGGTTTTGCAGCCTTAACAGCAGCCAAAGCAACTTTAGCTAGATGAGGAAAGACCACCCCCTGCACTGGCAGACTCTCCTTTAGTGACCTCTAAGGAGGTTTTGCTGTTGGCATTCAAACTATTAAAAAACAATAAATAAAAAGAAAAAGATTTTGTTGTTTGTGTTTGATTACCCAATCTGAAGCTTTCTTGAAATGTACTTTCAGTGTGATGAGACAGTAAAAGCACAATGCTGCATCTAAAATTTTGCTTTTAGATCAGTAAAGGGGTTCTCTGAAGCGCTGAATTATAACAATATATATTCTTACAAATTGACTAATGTGTTGTGATTTTATGTTGGTTTCAGAATACACAGATGATAATGCCCTGATTCCGAAGAACTCATCTGTAATTGTGAGAAGAATCCCTATTGGCGGAGTGAAAGCTACCAGCAAAACATACGTTATGTGAGTGTCCATAAAGCATGTACTGAGGGGGGTTCCAGTGGGTGAACTTACAATTTATCTTAGTTTATAGAGGCATTCAGATTGTATCTTTCTTGTTAAAGCTGCCGTTAAGTTTTGTCAGAATGGGGTAGATTTTAATGTATGTTCCGAAGTAGACTTAGCATTTTTAGCCCTGCTGATACACAGGGTTCAAACCCCAACACTGGCAACCTGTAAGATGATTCTGTGGGGTTTGTTCTTGGAGTTGATTTTGCTGAGAGCTAGGTTGTAGATCCTGTTTCCTCTCTTTGGGGAGATTCCTTATTCTATGGGTTTGCATTTATAGTAAAGACAGATAACACATTTTAGTGTGAATTTGTGGTTTATTCTCATCTAGAAGAGTCTGATTCTCAATGTTTGGCTCTATGTTGCATCTGGGAGAGGAGTTGGGGTATGGCAATATTCTTGCACCCCAAATGTGGGCTTTTACATAGTAGCTGTAGAGTAAAGACCAAGGCTTGCCAGCTGGCAAACCAGGCACATAATAAATTCATTCCTAAGTGATTCCTGTTACTTTCTTAAAGGCAATGTCCATTTTGGGCAAGAGAACAACAATATCCTGAAGTGCATTGCCTTTTGTGCGAGTATGATGAAGGAATAGTTAGTCCTTTCCAAACCTGAGACTTGGGAAGCAGTTTAGCATGTTACCAAACGTAACTAGTTGTCTTCCTAAGCCTGTTTTTGCCTTAAGCTGGTATCTGTGCTCCAGGTTTTAATTACAAGTTCTTAAGACAGAGCATCAGATGTATTGATGAAAGTTACAGCTGTTCACATGCAATCCTGTCAACGGCATTACTGCTGTCACTTACGTATTCGTACAGACCAGTTCTGTATTGGCTACATCAGCACTGTTTGAGTGGTCATGTTTTCCAGCCCTCTGAAAGACACACCTCTCCCCCACAACCAGTAGATGATATTTGCTTGTGGTTTTGCCATGTCTTTCTCATGTTGGTTCTCAGTAAATAGACTGATGAGTTGCAGTCTGTCTCAAACAAACAGTACAGCAGCATCCTGGTACCCATGAAGCATATTTGCAAGCAAAAAGCCCTGAATTAATGTGGCTCTGCATGTAAACTTTGGGCATATTACAGCAGCAGTTGTTGCTCTCAGGCACTACCTAGTAATTCTGGAGTCCACAGCATTGTGCTTATAAACGTGGCCTTGTCTGGGGAGTCAGTTTAAATATGTGCGCTTAGTGCTGTCTTGTCAGTGCATCCTCCCTTTTTGGGTTGGATGGCACCCTCCCTCCTCTGGTATTGTAATGCTGCCCTAAAGTGAGAGGATAGGTGCTGCAGGCAGCAAAGATCACAGGCATACATGTTTGTATGGGATAAGGAAAGAATGGCACTGCTGTTGAAAATTGACCAGGCAGATCAGCTTCCTATTCCTGCAGCTGGGAACATTGCAGAACCAACTGTAGAGTGTTAAATGCTTGAGAATGGTGAAGGTCTGCTGTAATACTGGAGAGGCCTTCAAAAATGCTTTGCTCACCTTGTCCTGTTCAAGGTAAACGGATGAAGCAACCACAGTGTGGTAATCCAAAGTATTTCCTTGTACTTCCTCATCTTCAGGGGGTACGTGGCTGTAATTGGGAGCCTGGAGGTGTTCTAGCAGTGGCAGGAAGCACGAGCCTTTCTCTTTGCACATAAATTCCACAGCAGCAGCTTTTAAATTGTCTCTGCTCATGGGGCGCTTTGGATGATGTGTGCATTGTTTGTTAACCATCTCCGTGGTTGCATGTCTGATTCATGATGAGTAGCATGCAGGTACAGATTGAGTATGTGGAATCTCAGCAGGTTTTCAAATGTAATAAATATTTCCTAAAATATTGTAGCATTTTCAAGCAAATTCTGGCAATTAAGACCTTTTTTTCTGTCACAGGACTCCTAAATCGCACAAAATCCTAGAAACTGCTTTCAGGTGACATTTCTACTACTATTTTTAGTCAATATAGCATATGTAACAAGTTTAGTATTTTGGTGCTTTCATGGCTAAATACAGTAGATATCTGAACACAGTGCTTGGGCTTCCACAAAGAAACACTGTTGTAAAGACTAAGCTGCCAACAGTTCTGTTCTTTCTTTGTCAGATGACTGAGGTTTTTCACTGAAGTGAGCTTGCACTTCATGGTGTTGAGACTCTCACTGTTCTGTCTTAGGAGCTGAAGTGCTGTCTCTGGCACCTGGTTGTAACACCAAGGATGTACAGATTGGCTAAAGTGACCTTCATAGCTTGACAGTTGATTATTTAAGAACACAAAACTGTGATACAGGCTTCCTATTTTTGATACTTCCATAGCAGACAAAGTGAGGACTTCCTCTTGCACTGTTGTGTTCTATATCTGTAAGTCTCAGAGTAATTGCTGACAAAGTACAAATGTGATATTGATGGGGTTTTAGTTGCTGTGAACGTACCAAGAGAGAACAGTTTATGAATAAATTTCCACATTCCCTAGCCTATAGGGACTTGCTGGTTTGATGTTTGGGTTTTGTCATCTGTTTTCACTGTTTTATGTTGGGTATCAGTGCTTTATTTTAAATTCTGATCACCTTTATTTCTTCTTCTAGAAGTCGAACTGAGCCAGTGAGTGGAACATCAAAAGCAGTATGTAAAAACCCAATCTCACACTTTTTTCTACACACTGCACTTAATTTTACACAACGTAGCCTTTTATTAATTTTCCAAACATTAACTTAACCTATTTTCCAGTAACATATAGTGTTTGTTGTAAATACAATGTATTTGATTCAGCATAGTAAAAACTGAGTAATGCTATTATTTGCACAGTTCTAATGTGAATACCGGTATTTGTGCTAGTACTGGATTGTATTTCCTATTGCATATGATAGACTATTCCTGTATGACTCTGTGTTGTACAGATTCTGTGCGCTCGGGTTCAGATCCTGGCGGTTGGAGGTTTGCACAATTGAACATGGTGCCATGTTCTACATCTGTCTGTCTATAGCTAGTAATATGTATGTTTGTATAGGTTGTTGTGTGCTTTTTGTTTCTTGCAATAAAAGTTGTTTGGAGTGTACTTTTGCCATTTTCACATTGTATCACTTAGCTTTTTGTTTTAAATACTTTTTCTTTTACTTTTTTTTGCCTAATGGTTTTTGAAGATGTGATCAAAAACCACTGAGAAACCACTGTTGTTAACCTTGGTGCTGTTCCTTCTGACTTGGGGGTTCAAACAAATCCCAGCCCCTACATATCTCATACATTCTGAGGACAGTTCTGTGCAGCTGAATGATTCCTCTTCATGTCCTTAAATACTTGGGCATTTGTCCTGAAACTGTGTAACTAAGGTGATACTGTTTGGGCCCCTCTGAGTACCTGAATGTCTTTAATAGATCGCCATGAGTTTAAATATCGTTGCTACAAAAGTGGTATTCTAAAGTTCTGCATTTGCTCCTTTCCCTTTGCCTGATGAAGCTGTTTCATAGTTTGCAAATGAAAATACCTAAACCAAACTCTGGCACAAGGTCAGAGCCTGGTGCATTGCTGGGTAAACCCCTGTTGTTTTTCTGCACTGCCTGCAGTATGTTTTTGGGTGTGGGTAACTTCAGGGTTGGGTGCTGCTTTCATCTCCCAGAGGTTAAGCCTTTCTTTAGTATACCACCACTTTGAGTTTGCTTTTGGAAAAGGGGCAGCATTTTTCAGGTTTGAAAACACTGTTGTCTGCTGCTAAATTATAAATAACACACAGAAATACTGGACTGGTAATGGTCTAGATCTTGATTTGCCTCTTGGGTCAAATATGATGTGTAAATGGTCATTTTGAAATAGTCCTTACAGTATAAAAGTTACGACTTGGTGCTTTTTATTTTTCATCTTTATTTCAAGTATATCTGCTTTTCCTTCACTAGACTGGTGTGAAGGCATTACACTAACCCTGGATCATTGGATCTGACCATTTGATAAGCTCTTAGGATACCTTGATATAGAAATTGATGAAGTCGGGGTCTGTGTTCTGTGAAGGATACAGCCTCTGGTTCTCATGGAATGCCATCCAACAACTGCAAATTGAAAACTTGTGTGTGTAGGTCTAAAACCACCAAGTCCAAATCTGCATCCGTAATTCTATTGCTGATTGATCTGAATTCGTTTTTGGACATGAACGCCTCTCATTGTGAGTTGGAGATAGTTTGCCCAGTGACCCTAGTAGTTAATGTAATGCATTTATGTAAACCACATTTACAGGATTTGATCTAATTCCGATGGGTTTTTATTTCTTGAAAACAGTTACTTTTCTTTTTGTTTACTAGCATGTGTATAAACACAAATCACATGTTCATAAATAAAGTTAACATTCTTTTAGCCTTGTGTGTTCCCTGGCATGTCTGTATTACATTTCTAAGTAGCATCTTACCATAAGCTAACATAGATACCTCAAAAAAGATAAAATCGTGGAGTGGGAGGGAAGACTTAGTGTTAGTTAGAACTAATTGAAGTGAATGAAAGAGCAAAACATTCCCTTCTGTTTGCTCTGGCTGTACCTGGATTGGGTTGTGGGTAGCATAGGGAGGGTGGAAGCCTCACATCACTCTTAAGTCCTTTCTCTTACTGTAAAAGCACTGCTGCCTCAGGTGCTTCTGGTGGTGGAGACACACTGAGCACTGTTAAAGCTAACTCAGGGCCTGGTCTGAAGCATGGGGGTTTGTTCATTGGGGTTTGGGGTTTGTCTTTCATACATGTATTTCTGTCTGTATTTCAAAGCAGAACGTGGATCTTAGTGTGGCAGGAGTAAATCCCTGGAAAACTTGCCAATTCTTGTTGAAGGGTAAAGCAGCAAAATGGAAATGAGTTAAGATTATTTTTTTTTGTAATGGATGCACAAAGGCAAACTCTGTTTCTTCATTGTCTTGCTCTTGGGTTAGCTGTCATTCTACACCCAAAGTTCTGCTGCTGTCCTGCTCTTAGTACAGCCAGAGCAAGAAGGTGGATCCTTTTTGGTTTAGTATTCCCATTGCAGGGATCTCCAGTTGATGCTTGTCCTTAGAGGCTGCAGCAGTGCAGAGGCCTGCCTGCTGGTTTAGTGCCATCAAGCAGAAGCATGACCCTTCCTGGCTGGATTTTTAGTTCAGCCAAGCTATAGGGGTTAGGAAACCACTGTGATTTAAATGTAGTGCTCCAGCAGTGAGAGTAGCCTTTTCCTCCCATTTTCTGTCCCCTGCCCCACTTGCTTTGCATTAGTTTCTGCTTAGTCTTTTATTTGAAATGGGAATTAATACACTGTTGAGTATGGGGTGGTGGGGGGGTGGGTGCCCATGTCCCCTCCCCAGTTCTTCTGCAGTTTTATCTCTGGGTTGTGTGCAAGTATCATGGAGGTGGTGTTTGTGCTGGACTAAGTGGAGGGACTGGCAGGAATTGAGGAGAAGTTTAAAGGTGGGAATAGACACAGGAATGTAGGGTAATTGGAAGGTGGCTCTTGGGCAAACACACCACGTAGTGCATTGATGATCTATTTGCTGCTTTTGATATCTCCTGAGTAGAAAGGAGTGCTACTGCCTCCTGTAAGGAATTGGGTTGTTGCCTGCAAGCCATCTAATAACTGCTTCCTAAAAAACCCCAGAGCTAGTTCATAGTTTACTAACTGTTCTGTTTCGGTTACTGGTCAATCCTAGATCACTTAACACCAGGCTCCAACAGGGAGCTTCCCTAATCCCTTGTTTCCTTCTGAAAAACCATGGAATGACAGTGGTTATGCTTGCAATGAGAGAACACAGGCCTGTTTTCCCACATGTAAAAAAGAGTGGCATATGGAGTGTGAAGCTACAGACTCCTTGATCAGACTTCCTTTTAACAGAGCTAGGTACAAAATGTTCTCAAAAGGAGGACAGTTCAGTCTTTGGTAAGACTTGCATTGGAAAGAAGGTCTCTCTTTCCAGATCTGGATGTTCCTCTCCAAATGCACATTTTAGGAGCTTATAGTTAGTAATGCAGTAATGTTGTGTGTGCTCTCCTAGACATGTAGAGAAGGAATGATTACTGACTTCAGGTATTTTTTTCCCAGTCTGCTTAAACTGGTCCTTCAATTCTTTATTACCTAGTGTAGGGAAGGACAGGAGCCTTCCCCAGTTCAGGGGCCTTGTGAGGGCAGCTGCTCAGTTTTCATTGTGACATTTTATTCTGTGCTTTTGAGCAACTTAAGACACAGTAAGCAGTGATTCGAGTGTCTTCCTGATAATGTTTTACTTGTTTAAGCTTAACTGCAGCTTGTGGCATGATATAATTCAATATAGGGGGTCAGGAAGAAGAGTTTCCCTTTTTACTTGTGGAAAAACTGCTCCAGTGTTTAGTTCTCAGCAAGCACTACGGCCCATTCCGAGCTAGTGGCATGGGACTTCATTCCTACAAGCTGTAGCTGTAGGTAGCTGGAAGGGAGCAGGGTAGTTCCATTGGAGAGAAGAATGCAGGGCTATGCTCTGAATCCATGCTTTCAATAGCAGGAGTGTGCTTTGCACTTTCCGCCTTTGTTCATTTAGTCCTGAGTTTGGTTGGGTAGCAAGGAAATACTACGTTCTTACTTCCCAAGCTAATTTGGATAGTGTGGTCTAATAAAATACAATCAAAAGGAGTTATCTCAGTTTTTATAGGCTACTCTGTCATGATGAAAGCCTTTACTTAAATGTAGTTCAAGCAGTTGTTTTCTAGGCAAAGTGATGGGTTACTGTTAGGACTGATGCTTTGGATCGGTGGTTTTAGTTGGGTTTGGTGGGGTCTGAGTTTGGCATTTCTAAACTTACCGATAGGAGGGGCGGAGTTCATGGTTCAGGGCTCTTGCTTCATTCTGACAGCAGCTGTTCTGGGTTCATAAAAGCATAACCATGTGCATTTGTAGCTGTTTAACTGACGAACTCCACTGAAGCTTCCTGCAGTGATGCTTTAAAGCCCTTTTTTACTGAAAACTGACAGCCTCCTTCTCCCTTTGACTCTTAAGCCCCTGCGAGCATTTGGGAGGGTCCCTCTGTGAGATACCCTGGAGCAATAAGTCCATCTCAGGCGGGTATGGTATTTTAGTTCCTTACCATTAACCACATAGGAGCCCTTAAGCTGCGGTAGGTTTGGACTTTGTTTTGAGCAAATACAACTGACATTGGGTTGGAAATGCTTCTTCCAGGGACACTCAGTGGGTATAGGGCAGCCTTTCAGACTACAGTAGAGGTTAACTGTTGCCATGTTTTGATTGTAGAACTTGAATATGTGTTTAATTTTTTGTGAACAGATTGATGACTCTTCTGCATCTATTTCTCTGGCCCAGCTTACTAAGGTATATATATATATATTCTTGTCAAATACTTTAAAGAAAAGTGTTTGTTTCTTATTTCTAAATCTCTACTGTGCTCTATATCTGGATAACTGTTGTAATCAGAACAAAGCTTTAGCTTAATCCTTAATAATTTAAAGTATTAATTTTAACTTTATAATGTGTGTATATTTTGATACTATCCTGTAAAGAGTAGTTCCCAGTTTGGGAAGATAGAAGGGGAGTGCCTTATCAGCCTCAGCATAATGTTGCAGTGTTACTCATCCTCAAGACACAAAGAAGAAGCCCTTCAGAAGCTCTTTACCGTTTTTCATACCTTTGGTTTATTTTGCGTTGGAAACTAACACAATTTTTGCAGAAGAATTTAATTGGCTGTAAGTTACGGACATTGCAGGGGGGCTGCAACAGCCACAATAACATGGACAATTGCATGGCTTATTTCTGAATTCCTAGTCATTCCAGTTACAGAGCCATTCTTGGAATGCTGCACAATTCCATAAGCTGTAGTAGACAGTGGACAACCCGATCTAATTTGTTTGAACGCAGACTGTGTAAATTGTGTAAATGTACCTAATTGTTCTTAGGAATATACCAATGTGTATGTGTGGCATAAACTAGCAGCTGTGGCCTTCTGGAACTGTTGTAATGCCATGTTTTGCGATGGAACTGCTTGCTTTTTTTGCTCAACAATGTGTAACTTTGTCTGGGAAAGCACTAGTGACTGCACTCGGTGAAAAGGCGTAGTGCCGGCCGCTTAATTCCTAGTCTTTGAAGTGACAAAGCTTAGAGAAGGCAGGGCCCAGTGCAGAGGAGCTAGTTCTTTCTTCCCAAAACAAAGGCCGGAACTAATTTCCAAGAAAGAGGAATCTTTTCCCCCTGGTGACTTCTTCCCTGTCCCACTGCAGAGATCAAATTGTGTGCATTGGGGGAAAAAAAGAGCCCCAGCAAAATAGCTCTGGAGGTAGCCACCAAAAGCAATTGGTCTCCATGAGTGCTGTCCCTAACCGTGTCCTCGGCTCTGCAAACTCATGCAAAGTTTCACTCTAAAATGTGACAAGCTGTCCAAGTGTGTACACAGATAAACTTTGGAGGAAAACTAAGGATTTCAGGCAAATGCAGGAACATATCAGAAAGCAGCTCAAAACTGTCACTTCCTCTGACCTCTTGAGTCCAGGCTGCCTTAGCGTGGAGGCAATGTGTTAACAGTTTTCTGGTTTATTATTGCTCTGTATTAAATGCCATCTTTGAATTTTGGTCTATTCCTAGTAATGTTTTGGGGGCTTTGGATGTATTTTGTAAACCGTTTGGGTTCAAACAAATTAGTCAAATACCTGTAAAGTTTTCTGTACGTGTTAATGGCAATGATTTCATAGCTGTTGATCTGGATTGTGTTACTGTTGGGAAACTCCTGTGTATATGAAACAACCATTTAATAAAAAGTTGAAACTAGTTGGTTGCTTTTGTGAATGAATGCATATAAGACCAGAACCATGAGTGCTTGATCTGAATGGTAGGTGCTTGAAGGTCCAAATCATTTACAGTCACTCCCTTAGACCCTGCTTGTATCTGGGCTAGCGTGTAATAAAAATACTTCAACAAATGCTCCTTAAATCAGCTGGCTTCAGTAATTTGAAGATCTACTTCTGCATAAGGTTTCTATTACAATTTGTAAATTAAAAGGACACAGTCAACTGGGAAGAACCTGCAGGTTGTTCTTATTGTAGTTAAATCATTTAATCTGGAGAAGTTAGGGGGGGGAACATGCAGTTTGGGCTGCCCACAGCGCATGGTGGTCACGTTCCTGCTGAAGAGAGCCTTGTGTCTTTCTGAGGCACGGGAAAGAGCTGAATTCTTTCAGTGCTTCCATATCTGAATTTCAGCAAGCAAAAACAACTGCCCCGACTCCAAAGTTGTGTGTCCTTTTAATGCTGCAAAATGTAGATAATGCTACTTGCATACATCTCAATCAATTGTACAGTTTGTATCTTCTCCTTCAAATAGTCTGGAGCTTCAAAATCAGTTTAAAAACACTGGATAGTGTATGTATTTTTTTCTACACATTGCTTCAGTCCACGTGGAAGAAAACTGGACTGGTTACACAAGCCTTTATGTCAGGTACAAACAGAGCCTAAGGTTTGAGTGCCCAACAGTGCTCTTTTCAAGTAGGCTGACAGGCACATAAACATCATGTAATGGCGTAAGGACTCCCCAGAACATCTTCAGGACAAATGTATTTTATATAAGCAGCTGTTTTCATGCAAGCTCAGCTAGTGTTGTGCTGCTCTTTACAGGATTGGATGAGTGGTGTTGTCTTTGGCTGTGTGGGCTTAAATGTGTTTCTAATGTGTGTGTCAAATAATTGCCTGTTAAACAGACCGCCAATCTGGCTGAAGCCAATGCTTCCGAAGAAGATAAAATAAAAGCTATGATGACACAGTCTGGCCATGAATATGATCCAGTCAAGTAAGTGTCCAGAATGTCAGATGTGTTCTCTGAAGATTGTGTAAAGATAGTGGAGATGTTGGTTTTAACAAAACACACACACATCCCTTCTTTCTTTTTTTCCCCAAAACCTTCTAGTTACATGAAGAAGCCCGTGGGTCCACCTCCACCATCGTACACTTGCTTTCGCTGTGGGAAACCTGGCCACTATATAAAGAACTGCCCAACAAATGGGGTAAGGTTTGTAGGGGGGGGGCTTGTGCTCTTGCTGAGGATTGCATTTTGTTCCCTTGGCAATCCGGGAATGCTCATGTGAAGAATTGCTTCTTTCTAGGTCATAGGCATTAAATGTGTCTGGATCTTTCTCTGTGAACTTTCAAGTGCATTTTGATATTGCTGGGAATTTTTCTGTTTTTTAACCCTTTCTTTTTGTGACAGTTCACAATTTTTAGTATTCTGTGTAAAAAGATGCTTCTGTTGACCCCTTGTGTTATATATTTTCGTGTTTTACGTACCCAAGCCTCTGGTTGAGTATTCATACATTTAATATTAGTCATTGAACGTATATGCATGAGGTGTGAAGTCAGCCTTCACCTACAGCTGGTGAATAGAAGTTTCTCCAGTTGGCTGATCCAGAGCCTTGACTTAAGCTCTCTCTTGGAATTTGGAGGAGGAGCAGGTTTGTGTCTCTTCTCCCAGGGGATGGTGAGCTAAGGCATGTTTCACCCATAAGGAACCTGAGGTTAAGCCACGAATATCGACTGAGCTCAGAACTCTGCTCGAGCCTTTGGAACATCCCGGCCATGCTCATTTAGGAAAATGAGTGTTTTAGTTGAGCAACTCTTATGCTAAGTAAAAGGAGAGGATTAAAGGCTTTTGCTGCTTAAACTGATAATTCCAATCTCATTTGAAGTGCGTGTTTGAGATGAGGAATGTGCATTTCTTTTCTTACCAGGACAAAAACTTTGAGTCTGTTCCCAGAATTAAAAAGAGCACAGGAATTCCAAGGAGTTTCATGATGGAGGTGAAAGATCCCAACACCAAGGGTGCCATGCTCACAAACACTGGAAAATACGCCATACCAACCATTGATGCGTAAGTATGGAATCCACTGGGAATTCCTGACCACAAAGGGAGTGAGAGAAACCGTATGTAAATGCCTGAGTAGCACTGCAACCAAGTCGTCCAGCATCTGTAGTGAAGGGAGAGGAGTCACTGTATCTCAACCTTAAAATCATAGTGTGAAACAGACTGCAGTTCCACTGTTGCTCTAAGCTGAGAACATACTGTGTGTGCTGACAAGAGTGGCTGCTCTAAAACGCACTTAGTGGCACGTCAGTTTTTCTGTCATGGATCTCCTTTTGTAGAAGCTGTAACATTGACTTCTTTACCAAATGCAATTACTTGGAGACTAGCTTTATCCAGAGCCTGCAATTTACATTTGCCCTCTGGCAATGAAGAGATGGGATTCATTTCATCTGATTCCTAGCTGTCAGATATTTTTCTAGTCTAATTTCTTATTTGATCCAATAAGTGGGAGAGTTCTGCAGAAGGAAGATTGTTCCCCCTCCCTATTGTAGTGGTGTGGCTGTAGAAAAGTAGCTGAAACTAAACGCCTGTGTTTCAAAAGTTGATGTGGAGTGAGGATTCCATCTGTTACCTTCCTTTGGTAAAATGCAAAGCTTGGAAGAGTTTCCCTTTAACTTTTTTCTTCTTCTTTCCCCACCCTTCCTCCAGGGAAGCTTATGCTATAGGAAAGAAGGAAAAGCCTCCTTTTTTACCAGAGGAGCCATCCTCCTCCTCAGAAGAAGACGATCCTATTCCAGATGAGCTGTTGTGTCTCATTTGTAAAGATATCATGACGGACGCAGTTGTTATTCCCTGCTGTGGAAACAGTTATTGTGATGAATGTAAGTGTGTGTTAATTTGAAATGTCAAATCTAATCTGCTGAAAGCAGAAATGGAAATAAGTTATTACTAGTTAATACTTGAGTATACTTTGAACGGGAATATATAAGGGTATAAGGGAGGGAAGAAATGGCAGAAAGCTTTTTTCCCTTCTTACGTATCTACTTATGTCCTCTTTACACACGGAAGAATGAAAAGAGGGGTAACTGTGCAGGCGTTTACAGTATTACACACAGTGAGCTTGTCCACAACCCTTTCTCATATGTGATTATACAGCCAAGTCTGGTGACATACTGGGGTCTGCAACACACAGTTGGGCATTTAATTCCCATTTTCCCCCATGGGAAGTGTGGTTAAAACCTTCAGAACTCAGACCTGGCAGTGGTTTTTTGAGATGTGTTTTATTCATTTACCTGAAGGTTGTCATAGAGGTGGGTTTAGAATTTATTAGAACCCCGAGTATTCCCTTAGTTTGGCTAAAAATGGTTTTGATTATTCTAATTCACAGGTATTAGGACAGCATTACTGGAGTCTGAGGAGCATACGTGCCCAACGTGTCATCAGACAGATGTCTCTCCTGACGCTTTAATTGCCAACAAGTTCCTACGCCAGGTAACAACTGCTTCTGTGCAAACTGTGAGGGACGTCTATTTGTAACAAGCAGAAAGGGAAGAAAATATCAATTTGTATCTCCTTAGCAAGGGTAACCTGAACAAGGCTGCCTTTACTTTTCAGTTACCTTGTGTGTTGTTAACAGAAGCTGACAGCTGATTAGAGACAAGTTGGCAAATGGAGGTCACACTGTTGTTTAACATTGTTGTCTTTCACATTTGGTGTTAACACTGAAGTGCTTGAAATGCCCATGCTCTTGAGTTACCAGTCGTTAACATCAGTGTTCCATGTGCTGCGTTCATACAGCTGTGCGTTGATTTAGTTCAAGATGGATGGCATTTACAGCAATGCACAAGTAATTGTACTCTGTGGAGGGTTTGTTCATGCATCTGCTGAAGTTTCATTGTACCTTGTTGTAAATGTTCTTCTGTCTTCAGGCTGTGAACAACTTCAAAAATGAAACCGGTTACACAAAAAGGCTCCGTAAACAGATTCAGCAGCAACAGCAGCAGCAACAGCAGCAGCAGCTGCCGCCACCACCACCACCACCTCCACCGCCTCTCATGAGACAGACAATAACACGCAACCTGCAGCCTCTGCTCCGGCCAACGAGACCGGAACCACTGATGATTCCATTAGCTTCTCTGGCTTCTCGTTCTGCTCTGTCATCTTTGGCTCCAGGTCCGTCATCTGTGGCAGCTGGGCTGCCTGTAAATCCATCTTCTGTTGTTGTCTCTGACCTCCCTCCAGCAGTGTCCCTGTCTCTCCGTGGTGAAAAGCCAGATGGACCTTTCCGGTGAGTAAACCTGTAGACGAGATGACTATCAAAGACACCGAAATGCTGAAGTCAGATCCCTGAGTTCTCAGCTAGTGATTTGTGTATCATTAGGGACAGTTCCAGGTAATTGTGGAAGTTCTGGGTTTTGTTTTTCCTTTCAAGTGTGCTTCCTGCAAGAATTTCCTCAGAAGTACTTCTGTTTGGTTCCCTTACAGTCATTTGGTACAGGTTTACCCTGGAGGAGAAACCTTTTGGTCCCCAGGAGCCTTGGATTTTAAGTGGCTAGCAATTCCTAAAGTAACCATTTAGTTATGCCAAACCTTGAGTGCATCAGTTGCTCTTTAATACTGGGCAAATACTTTCATGAAGTATAAAAGCAAGATTATAGGTAAAATTGACCAGGTGTTTTCACATTGCTTTTTTCTGCTGTATTTTTCATCACTCTTACGATAAATTAGAGTCATCCTTAGTAATACAGAGTGTAGTCGGTGATGCATAATGAAACTGAAACACTATAGATTTGAAGTATTTATAAACATGATGGTCTAATTTTGCAGCCCAGTGAAGTCATGAAAATACATTAAAGATCTGGGCTGTTGTTCAGGGCTTACACCCTTCCAGCTTTATGCCCTGCATGCAAATAGCTGCTCTGTCCACAGGACTGCCAGGCTTGGCTGTACTGCTCAGCAGAGGATCACAGTTCAGCAGAACCTGTAAGGCAGCCTCTGAACTAGCACACGCATGTTTCCTTAATAGCATTTCAGTTCCTGCATCTTCCAAAACTCCAATCCATTCACATGCAGCCTGCTTAATGAAGCATTGTTTGAGTGAGCTCTTTGAATACCAGGAGCCCAAACTGATCTCTCGTCAGTGCTTCCTTTGGAATCTGCCAACCTCACCTTTGTCAGTCTGGGGAAGATTATATTCTGCTTTTTTCTCGATTTACAGCAGCCAGCCTTTCCTCACCTGGGACTTTGGATTTCCAGTAGCACTTCAAAACACCGTTTGAATAACCTAATCTGTTGTTTTGTAGTGATGATACTGTTATACCTCCTGCTGCTCTGGTGACTGCTGCTGAGCTTTCTAAATCTTCCCCCCTGTCAATCACCAGTCTGTTGGAAGAGAAGGTAAATTTCATTTCAACATAAGCAGTGGGTCTTGGATTTTAGTAGAGCTTATTTCCTAACTGTTTGCTTTTCTTTCCAAGGGCTATCAGGTTCCTGTACTAAGGCAACCAGCATTACCAAGTCTTCTGGGCCCTCAAGGACAATCAATACCCACAACTGGTAAGTACCAATAACTTCAGAACTTCTTCTAAAATATCATATTTAGATAAACTGAATGGTTGAGAGGTTTTTCTTTTTCCTCTCCCCACTCCCAAAGGTCATCCCATGAGAGCCGGAACCATTCGCTCAGCAGGCGGCAGACCAGGCTGGGAACTGTAAGTATCCTACACAAATTCTATATATTGCTACTACTTGTAAGCTGTTAAATTAGGTTGTGCCACGAAACTTACACATCTGCTAGTTTATAATGAAACAGTACGCACAGAGAGCTGTAGAGAATACAAGTGGTAGTTAATTTTTCAATGGCTTAATTTGAATTACCTTTAACAAAGGGGATCTGTGCATGCAGAAAGATCATGTAACATGAAACTCCAGTCCATAATGGAAGAGAGGACTCTGAAAAACAAACTCTCTTTGAGGAAACCATAATTACATGTAAAAATCAAGTCTAATGCAAAGATCAATGGAAGGCCACCCATTTGATCACTGGCTGAATAGGGCTGAAGGAATTGATAGCCCAATAGGAATCAGCCTCCAACATTCTTCAGCAACTTAGTTGATGCTGATTGAGCAAATGATTGGAAGAGTCAACACTGTTATTTCATGACAGTTTTGAATTTCTCTAATTTATTGACCTCAAATAGCCAGGCTGCGCTCTCCCAGTAGGAGAGAGGGGAATATTTTATATGGTATTGCAGTGTCAAGTGAGTCCTTTTGGTGTGCATACATATATATAATGTTACAGATGGATTATAAGGGTGCATTGTGTTTATAGAGTCTTAAGAGCAATCCAAACAAAACCTAGGATCCATCCCACAGATTGCCTAAACTCTCATACTCACTAAACAAGAAAATAAGAGTTCAGGGACAAGAACAGGCCAAATTCATCATCACGAGACAACACCATAGGAAGCGTAGGTGGGAGAAGTTAGAAGTTTGAGAAGATCAGTTTCTATTTGTGCAGTACTCAGAAGATCAGAAGTGTGAAGTGCCTCAAGGAGTGGCAGAGGAGCAGTGGGCACTGGGTGCATGGGAGATGGGAGTCTGTTAAGCGTGGGCAGCACCATCCCCAGTCTCAAAGCTGAGCGTAAGGAGAGAAGACTGAGGGAACTGCTGGGGGTGAGGATGTGGAAGGCAAGTATGAGGATCAAGAAATAGCTGTGGTCTCAAATGGACAGAAAACAGGGAGACAAATGCTTCAGTTGAGAGCAAGAAGTGCTCGCCGCCGTGCTCCCGCTTCATTCGCTTTCCTCTTTGAAGTCAGGGCAGGGTGTGACAAACAGTGACACGCGTTTTTGGATTTCTTTAGAAGCTCAAATCGAGGACGCCTGCATGGTGACCGTTCCCAAAGGACTCAGGCCCCATCACTACCAGCATCAGCACCAGTCTTTGTGCCTGTGCCTCCACCTCCCTTGTATCCTCCACCACCACATGCACTTCCTCTTCCTCCTGGGGTACCACCACCACAGTTTCCTCCTCAGTTTCCACCTGGGCAGCCTCCATCCGCTGGGTACACTGTCCCCCCTCCAGGATATCCCCCAGCTCCTGCAAACATGTCATCAGCATGGGTACCAACAGCAGTACCAACGGCTCATTCCAATACCATCCCAACGACACAAGCACCTCCCTTATCTAGGGAGGAGTTTTACAGAGAGCAACGGAGACTTAAAGAGGAGTAAGTATTTAGCTCGCTGATGTTGCGTTGCTTTTTATTGTTGTATTTCGGTAGCGTATCGGACCGCAGTTACACTAAAGTGCATCTGAGATAAGCAAAAATGACATAGTGTTTCTTCCAGTATACTTTTTCATTGCAGATGGTAAACATGCAAAGCTAAACCAGACAAATGTAATTCTAAAACTTTCCCTAAAACATGTAGGAATTCTCAACTGTTTTTGCTTAAATAGGATGTTCACCTGTTGCGTTGCATGCAGTATACATTTTCTCTTATTGGCCATGTTTTGTTTCTTGATGTCTTTTTGTAATAAAGGTCAAACTATAATTGTAATAAAGGTCAAACTTATTTTAACAGGGAAAAGAAAAAGTCCAAACTTGATGAGTTTACAAATGATTTTGCTAAGGAATTGATGGAATATAAAAAGATTCAAAAGGAGCGTAGGCGTTCGTTTTCCAGGTAACTGCTTTACATGTCCGTAATGGAGAAGCAGATTGTCTAGAAGAATCAGGAGGAGTTCACTCCACCTCTGTCTTTAGATGGATTGGCTGATTCAGGGGATTAGCTGCGATAGGAGTTCCATGTGCAGGTTACTAGCTCACTTAGCTTACTAGGTTACAGCAGTGGTTAGTGGACTGGTAGTTAAATTGAGCAGTAGCTGTCCAGGAGCAGGGCTCTCTTACACAGTGTCTCTGCAGTGACATCCTTCCCCTCCGGACAGCGTGAGGAAGCCAGAGACTGGACAGGGATAATGACTGGATATTCTGCGTCTCCCTACTTTGATTGTAACCATTACCTCAAAGCACTTTGGAGGAGATAGTGAGAGAAATTGTCTTCATTTCCTCTGTTTATCTCGTGGCAACACGAAGAGACGTTAACCTGAACTGCAGGCTGGTATTTTGTTAACAGTGTTAAATTTTTCCTTGGATTCAATGCTTGTAGGGAAAGCTTGGTGAAGGACTTGGAGATGAGGAATGATGGTAATGAACAAATGTGGAATAATGTGAAATGGCTCTTACGAAATATAAAAGTAAAACCTGTGGTGCAGACAGAGGGCAGCTGATGTGTTCTGTCTCCAGAGTGACTTGGGCAGGAGTCTGAATAGCTCTTCATTAGTAATGCTGTCAGTATCTTTCCTAGGCACTGAGTCATGTTGGTAGAGGCTGAGCTTAGAAGCTTTTAGATAGGATTTTTCTTGCAATGCAGTCGCTAACGTTGGTTAGACTGAGATATGTGCAGAAGTCTCTAGGAGATGTGGCTGGAGGTATGGATTAAGTAGTCCTGTATGTAAGACTGCAGCACTAACTGACAAGTAAACAGTGAGGTTGAACAGGCTGAGCTGGCCTTTAACACTGAGCTTTGCTGTCTGCAGGCTAAACTGTGTTTTCTGGATGTTTGATACTGCACTGTAGCCATTAAGACTTGCTCTTTTTGTATTTTGTTGCAACAAAAATGATTTGCATTGCATGTAGTAGCCGAGTAGTGGAAAATGTGCGTGTTCACGTACCAGTAGAGGCCAGTACATACCACCTTAAATCAATCCCTAGCGCTGGTAGCTCCTGTGATAGAAGTGAGTGGAAACAGACTTACCATGTTTTGCACTAACAAAGCAGCAGCTGTTCTGTCTTGTAAGCAGAAACTTTACATGTTATCAAGTTTTTCAGTTTGCAGTAGCATTATGTCAGCAGCTGAAAGAAGCTTTGACATAAGCATTTGAAGAGAAAAAAACCAGACCAAATTTGGGAAATAAAAACCAGGGGAGAGCGACTGTTTTGAATTAACTTCATTTATTTTCTTGTGTTGTGTTTTCTTTGAAGGTCCAAGTCTCCCTATAGTGCTTCATCTTACTCTAGGAGCTCCTACACCTACTCCAAGTCAAGATCAGGTTCTTCCCGCTCTCGCTCGTACTCTCGCTCCTTCAGTCGCTCTCATTCTCGTTCCTACTCGCGATCTCCACCGTACCAGAGAAGAGGCAAAGGGAAGAGTCGGAACTATCGGTCTCGATCCCGGTCACATGGGTACCACCGCTCCAGGTCAAGGTCACCCCCATACAGAAGGTACCACTCACGATCAAGGTCTCCAGTGTTTCGAGGCCAGTCTCCCACTAAACGAACTGTACCTCAGGGGGAGGGAGAAAGGGAGTATTTTAACAGATACAGAGAAGTTCCACCATACGATATGAAAGCTTATTATGGCAGATCTGTGGACTTCAGAGACCCGTTTGAGAAGGAAAGATACAGAGAATGGGAAAGGAACTACAGAGAATGGTACGAGAAGTTTTACAAGGGCTATGCTGTTGGTGCTCAACCTCGACCTCCTGTCAGCAGGGAAAACTTTTCTCCGGAGAGGTTCGGTGCCCCCGGGACCAGGAGGGAGAACTCTCCCTATGCTCGGGGGCGTAGGGAGGATTATCCTGGTGGGCAGAGCCACCGCAATCGTAGTATAGCTGGAAATTATCCCGAGAAACCCTCCGGAAGAGAGAGCCATGGTGTCAAAGATCCTACAAAATCGAAAGAGAAGGAGGTGGAAAATCCACTGGGAGATGGCAAGGGAAATAAGCATAAAAAACACCGGAAGAGAAGGAAAGGAGATGAGAATGAAGGATTTGCTAATACTGAGATGTTAGAAAGCGCGAGAAAACCAAGAGAGGCAGTTGCAACAGAAGACGTTAAAGCAGACTCCCTGTTCATACTTCCAAGCAGAGATGATGCCACCCCTGTGAGAGATGAGCCCATGGAAGCAGATTCCATTGCTTTCAAACCTGTGTCTGAAAAGGAGAAAAAGGAGAAGGATAAGCCAAAAGCAAAGACTGACAAGACAAAGCGGAAAGCAGATGCAGCCGTTCCTCCTAAGAAGGACAGCGTGGTGAAGCCAGGCAAAACTTCCCAAGAGAAGGTGGACCCCGACCGCGAAAAATCTCCTCGAACAGAGCCTCCTGTCAAAAAGGTGAAGGAGGAATTGCCAAAGACAGACAGTGTCAAAGCATCCTCCTCTCAAAAGGATGAGAAGGCTCTTGGTACCCCGCGGAAAGTTCACCCGAAAGTGGCAAAAGATCACCCAGAAACCAGGCCAGCCAAGGAGGAGAAGGCGAAGAAAGACCATCCGAAAGAGCCCAAGTCAGAGAAGCCCTCCACCAAAGAGGACAAGGCAAAAAAACCTGCGGAAAAAGGCAAACCCTCTGATGCAAAACCCGAAAAAAGAAAAAGAAAAGCAGAGGAAAAGGTCGATAAAGACCATGAAGGCACAAAGGCCTCGAAACCAGAAACTGCAGAATCGAAAACGTCGCCAAAGGGGAAGGCCGAGCCCGATGGTGAGAAAGGAGAGAAAACTCCAGACAAGGACAAATCTGCTTTTCTCAACAACCCTGCCAAAAAGATTAAACTGAACCGAGAAACTGGGAAGAAGATTGTGAGTGGGGAGAATATGCCCCCTGCAAAAGAGCCTGTGGAGAAACCTGAGCCGAGCAGCAGCAAAGTGAAACAAGAGAAAACGAAGGGGAAAGCGAGGAGAAAAGTAACAGCAGCTGATGCGTCTAGTTCTACTCTTGTAGACTACACCAGGTACCTCCGCATTTCTTTTCCTATTCTTTCTTTCCTCCTCCCCTCCCAAAACGTGCACGGTTGTGTATGGCGACAACTGAACTAACAGCTACATCCATGCTGAATGAGTGAAGAATCCTTCCTCTTAAACTGTTCTTGGGTCAAAATCAGGTTTTGTTAAATCAAGCAGGCTGTGCAGAAAGCTAGTGAGGTTAATTCACTGGGGATGTGTTTGACTCTGGCTTCCAGAACTTTCTTTCCCCCTCTTATTCATTACATATTGACTGAGGAGTCCCCTCTGGTTTCCTTCAAGTCCAGCTTATTTCAAAAGGTAAGGAGAACAGATGTGGCTGTGCCAGGCAGTATTGTGCATATTAAACATTTCAAGGTCCTGTAAAGAACACTGGGGCATGAGGACAAAGCTTTGGTTCTCTACAGTCACCTCTCCGTAGTTGCTTGCTTAGATACTGAAACAGGAATGAATATCTGATTTATCTGCCATTGGTAGAAATAGGACATGAAGGAATTACCAGGTCAGACAGTCCCCAATCTGATAATCTTGTGTCTTTGTTAATTACATGTATAGGGGCAGGATACTGAATGAACTGATTGCTCATACTCTTAGCCAGTGGATTCACCAAGATCCTCACTCACTGAGGTGCTTTATAGAACATCTATTGGAAAAGTGCTGAAGATTAAGAACTGAAACAAAAGCTGTTTGTAAAGTGCCACAAAGATGGTGGTGTGTGTATCTCACCCGTTACTAATACATGGCTTTTTTATCTCTTAGCACTAGTTCTACTGGAGGAAGCCCTGTTAGAAAGCCTGAAGAAAAGACAGATACCAAACGAACTGTCATTAAGACCATGGAGGAGTATAATAATGATATAACAGCCCCTGCTGAAGATGTCATTATTATGATCCAGGTCCCTCAGTCCAAGTGGGATAAAGATGACTTTGAGTCTGAAGAGGAAGACATTAAATCTACCCAGGTGCCCACAAGCATAGGAAAACCTGCTAGTGTTATAAAAAATGTGAGTGCTAAGCCAGCAAACCCTCTAAAACACAGTGAAAAAGAGACAGAGCCTTTGGAGAAAGCACAGAAATCTGCAAAAGAGGCGAGTTACGAAAGCTCCCAGCATGACGGCAAGAGCTCAAAAAGTTCTGTGTCAAGTGAGAAAGGCAAAGCCAAAGAGCGGGATCATTCGTTATCAGACAAGGACACTTCTGAGAAGAGAAAGAGCAGTGCTCAGCCAGAAAAAGACCACTCGGAACGTGCAGCTGAGCAAGGAAATGGAAAAGCCATTTCCCAGTCTTCCAAGGAGGGCAGATCTGAGAAGCACGATCCTGGCCGTGGATCCACTGCCAAGGACTTCACTCCCAACCGAGACAAGAAATCTGACCATGATGGCAGCAGAGATCATTCTAGTTCCAAACGCAGAGATGAAAAGAGTGAACTAGCGAGGAGAAAAGACTCCCCCTCTCGAAACAGAGACTCTGCATCCACACAGAAGAGTAAACCGCGAGAGGAGCGAGCAGAGCCGTCCAAAAAGGGCACTGGAGAGGCCAAACGGAGCAGCTACAGTCCCTCGCGTGAGCGGAAGCAGTCTGAGCACAAAGCTGCTCACGAGTCCAAGCGCACATCAGAGGAACACAAACCTCTGGATAAAAATTCAGTAAAAGAGAAGGAGAAAGAGAAAGAAAAGGAAAAAGAAAAAGAAAAGGAGAAAGAAAAGGAAAAGGATAAAGAAAAAGAAAAGGAGAAGGAAAAGGAAAAGGATAAAGAAAAAGAAAAGGAGAAGGAAAAGGAAAAAGAAAAGGAGAAGGAGAAGGAAAAAGAAAAGGAGAAGGAAAAAGAAAAGGAGAAAGAAAAAGAAAAGGAGAAAGAAAAAGAAAAGGAGAAGGAAAAAGAGAAGGAGAAGGAAAAGGAGAAAGAGAAGCACCTCCTAGAAGTAAAGAGCAATAAAGAGCCAAGTGTTACCAAACCACCTGTGAAACAAGAATCACCAGAGGCAAAGAATGAGAAAGAGAACATGGCTGGACAGAATGATAAAGGCATTGTCAAGCCCAAGCCTCAGGTCAGCAGCTCCTCACGGCTCTCCTCTGATCTGACCCGAGAGACTGATGAGGCTGCGTTCGTCCCAGACTACAACGAGAGTGACAGTGAGAGTAATGTATCTGCGAAGGAGGAGGAAGCTGCAGGGAAAAACCCTAAAGAGCTGAAAGAAAAGGCTGTTGAGAAGGCAAAGGAGGATGCAGCGGCTCCTCCTGCAGCTGAGCAGCCTGAAGCCAGCAGGAGTCAGAGTCAGAGCAGCCCCAGTGTGAGCCGCAGCCGCAGCCACAGCCCGTCCGAGAGTCAGACTCGAAGCCACAGCAGCAGTGCCAGCTCCGGGGAGAGCCAGGACAGCAAGAAGAAGAAGAAGAAGAAAGAGAAGAAGAAGCACAAGAAGCATAAGAAACACAAGAAGCATAAGAAACACCTCGGCAATGAAACGGAATTGGAGAAGAGCCAAAAACACAAACACAAGAAGAAGAAATCGAAGAAGAGCAAAGATAAAGAGAAAGATGACCAAAAAGTGAAATCTGTCACGACATAGAATGACAGATGATAAAAAAATGACTTAATTCCTAAGTCATCTGTATTAAATTTTGTTAAAATGTAAACGAATTCAAGCGTTGTAAATAATGACATGGAAGACCCTGTGCTGCACTTAAACTATTGCTGCTTGATTATTTGATTTTTACATCAGAGCTTTATAAAAAGTGAACATTTTGTACAGAATTGTGAGTTGTGACCATGTAACATGAAAGGTTTTGCTGGGGCATCTTCTTCTTCACCACCGGTGGTTGCTTTGGGTGGAGTTTGCTGTCCTGTGAAGACTTTCACATCTGGGGTGGGTTTTATGGCCTGGCAGAAGCAGCCGGGCGCAGGGGCCCGGTACCGGCGGGGTGGTTTGCAGAGAACATCACGGCCCTGTTCTGTCACTTTTTGATTACAATAAAAGGTTTTCAGTAAACGATCCCCTGTGATGAGACTCGCAGTGAGAGAACAGCGGCAGGGAAAGCTCTGAGGAAGGCTTTGCTGGTGGCTGAGGAGTGCAAACCGCGGCGTACCCACGCGTTTGGCTCTGAAGTGAGTGGTAGGATGTTGGAGCCCGTGATCTGAGGTGGTGCGGGGAGGTGCTGCTCTGGGCTGCACTGTTTCGGTGTGCCAGGCAGGCTCCGAGTTCTCTTGTACAAGGTGCGTGTGGTCCACGTGTAGTTGAAATGGTAACTGCTGGGAATTCAGACCCTCACCTCGTGCTGGATGGAATTGTTCATGCTGTGCAAGTCAGTGTGCAGCAAAGGTGACTGCAGTTTGCTGGTGGATATTGGGCAGTAAGACTGTAAATACCTGACAGTCATCAAAAGCATCTTGAAGAGGTGGGGGGGAGGATCAGAGAATGAAATAGCAAAGGTAGAAATCTACCCTAAGGTGATAAATGAAGCCATTAGGCATGGGTGGGTGGTTGCTTGTTCCTAGAGTCTGATGTGGCAGCAGCCTGCAGAGTGGGTGAGCGTCTCCAGTGCAGCCGGGAGCCGGCCGGTCTGCTGGAGGGTGTCCCTGCCCGAGGCAGGTTTGGAAGCAGATGGTCTCCAGGGCCCCTTCCAACCCAAACCAGTCTGGTTTGTCCTTAGCAGGCTGGCTTCTGCTTACTTGCAGCATCTCAACAGCATTCAGCTCCCTCAGGAAGCTGCTGCTGCTGCCAGCAAACCTTTACACACACGCTGTAATCTGCTTTCTCCCGTGATGCTGATCAGGATGTTTGTGGTTCAAGTAGAAGTGTTCCTGGTATTTTCCTTCCCTCGGTGCTGTGCAGAGGGCAGGGGAGCACCAGTAGGTCCAGGGCTCAGCCAGGCTTGGGAAGCTGGGTTGGGCTGAACTCATTGTCACTTGTTCACATCGGTTGGATTGTGTGAAGGACACGGGGTTAGGGGAGATGCTGTAGGACACGGGGGGGTTCCTTCCTTACAGGTGATGGAGGCAAGTGTCATGGGCATCTCATGTGCCCCAGAACAGAGACTGAAACAGGTACTTTGGGTCTGTGACTGAGAGTCACTGAGGAAGAGCTCATAGAATCGCAGTGCCTCTCAGTCCCCTGTGGCGTGTCACCTATGGGTAAGTCACCACAGCCAAGGCACTGCTCTCTGTTCTTCAGCATCTTTTAGGCTTTCTTCAGCAGCAAAAGCTGTTGGGTGCGTTCCCATCCTGTCTGTAGCAGTCCCACACTGCGGGGTCGGTCAGGCAGCGGCAGCATTAGTGACCAAATACCGGGTGTTGTGGAGGGGGGGAGTGGAGATTAATTCCTGTGTGCAGCCTGGCACCTTCCAGGCCTGCAGCAACTGCAGCCTTGGTTGCTGATGAGGAGGGACCTGGCCGGTGACAAGGGGCCTCTGGGACCTGCCCTGTCAGGGGAGGCAGCCGCTGCCCGTGGGGCTCTGTTATGGGTCTGGCAGAGGGAGCAAAGGCAGCCCAAGGTTGAAGGAGGCAGCGCTTCCGGGTGCAGCTGATTCAGAGGAAGAGCTAATGAGGGCCGGGGGCTCTGGGGAGTCCTGAAGGGGGGGCATGGATGCTGGGGGAAGGAGCCTCCCTAACCCAAACAGGAGTGCTCTGTGGTGGGAGCTCTGGGGCTCCGTGTGCCGGGGAGCATCCCTGACCCCCACAGAGCCACTCTGCAGCCATGGGCGGTGCAGCCGGATCCTGCCCAGGTTCGGCAGTGATGAACTCCAAGAGCACACAGTGAAGCTCAGGACCAGTCGGAGGACGGGCTCACCTCCCCAGTCCCACGGTGGTTAATGTGATGATGGGCTGGGCTTTTCTTTCTCCTCTTTTCCTATGTTTCTAATCCCAGTTAAAGGACATCCAACTTCTCCCTGGAGCTGGACGTACCAGCCCTCAAGAGCTGCCTCTTTCCACCTATGGCTGATGCTTTGCTATCTGCAGTTTAGGATGGTGCAAAGCAGGGATGCTCCACAGGGACGTCAGGATCTCTCCACCGTACCCCGGGCATAGCAGTAGGACAGCCCCAGACTGAGCACATGAAACCCTGTGCTCCATTCAGCATCCACGAGGGGCCAGGGTTACGTTTGGGATCCTTCTCTGACAATGGGGCCCTTCTGGATGTCTGTGTCTGGGAGGGCCGGGGCAGCTCAGGAAGGCTGATGGGAAGCAGCAGCTTGGAAGGGTTTGGGCTTGCCCATCACTGAGACCTGCCCCTGTGATCCCTCCATCCCCTGCAGTGTGGTGATCCTGCACTGGGAACGCCACTTCCCTGTCCCTTGGCCCCGTTTGGTGTTTAATAACGAATGGCACATTTTGCACTGATGGTTGCAATTCGGATGCCTCCGGACGCGTTCTGCCGGGTAATTGGATCCCCTGGTACGTGGCTGCGGAGCTGCCATCAGTGAGCGCGGGCCTCAGCCCGGGGGGGTTGCTGTGTTTGGTGTCGTGCTCAGACAAATCCAGCTTTTCCTCATTGATAGAGCTCATGGACACGAAGCATTTGGCTTTGCTCAGCAAAGCCCCGCTGAGAGCCTGTGCTGTTGTCAGTAACTAACTGGATGCACACTGATGACACGCAGTGGTTCTTTGGGCTGCAGCAGATCCATGTGCCTGAGTCATCCATGGGAGATGTGGGCAGGAGGAGCAGGACATGGCTGGGGATACAGTGGAGTGGGGAGGGGGTCTCTGGCGGGACAGACCCCTGTGTGGCCTCGGTGGGGCAGGAGGAGGCGGTCCCACTATTTCAAAGCCAGGTTGGGCAGGGCTTGGATCAACCTGGTGTGGTGGGACGTGTCCCTGGCGGCACAGTGGGGCTGGGGGCACTGGCATTGCTGCTGGCACTGCCGCTTTCCCTGTGCTGGACCCTTCGCTCCTCCTGGGCTTCTGGTGCTTGAATTGCTCTTAACGTGTCTGTGGCAGCAGCGGGGCTGGCCCTGTGCGCAGGACATGGCCACGTGAAGGTGAGGAGGAGCTGGGGGGTGCCTGCCCTGCAGCTGCTGATCCAGCACCAACTGGAACCCGGGCTCGGCTTCCCCTTTCCCCCTGTCTGCAGCTCCCGGAGCCCGGCACAGCCGCAGGCGCCCGCTCCCGGCGGCTGCCGTGTGCCGGGAATGCCAATGAGGCTGCAGCGTTTGCGCTGAACGGGAGCAGCGGGATCGGATCAGGGGGATCCGGTGAATGGTGCTGGGGCTGCTGCCCCATTCCTGAAACTGATTGTGAGGGAAGGAGGTGACCGGGGCCCAAGGGCTGAACCCGCATCCCCGCCGCGGGGCCCAGGCTCTGTCAGTGCTCAGCCAGTGCCTCAGCACCCCCTGTGATGTCTGGCTCAGGGGTGGGGCTGTGCAGAAACTGGGGTTGAACCCCTGAAGCCAGAAGTGCCGGTGCTGGGCAGCCCCAGCCTGGAAGGGGCCGGCGGGACGGCTCGGTGGGTGATGCGGTGCGGTGCGGTGCGGTGCGGTGCCGGCCGTCATTAGGATGCAGGTCCATCACCATCTCCCTGGAGACCATGGGAACGGAGGGCCGGGTGAATCGGCGTCTGGGGCAGCTGCGTGCGGCGCTGCGGGGCGCAGGGGAATCACTGCCCCTCTCAGGAGCAGCCTTTGTCCCGGTGCATTGCTGGCAGGGAAGCGGAGGGGCCGGCGCTCGGGGCAGACAATGCACCAGAATCACCCCTGCAGCACCAGTACCGGTTGCATTTGTCTTCGAGCTGACACCGAGCAGGAATCGCTGTTCTGGTGTGGCACTGTAGCTGCGGCCATCTCATGTTTGACACTTGGGCATTCCCGGGCGTCCTTCGCCCCTTTGTGCCGCCGAAGGGAGCCATATGCTTCAGAGACAGCTTTAGGGATGCTGCAGGAACAACAGGAAAAGGGGGTTCTGTGTTGCTGAAAGCAGCTGCCAATCACCCGTGTCCTGCCGGCTCCCCGGTGCTCACATGGAACGCGAGGCAGCGGCTCCGGCCAACGCGGGCTCCCGTTTGCAGTCGGGATTTGCCATGTGGGGAATGAGCCGTGTGAGGTTCCATTGGCACCAGCGCCCGCCCTGCCCGGCCCTTTTCCATGTTCACTGCTCGCCCCAGCCTGAGCCTGGTTGGGTGCGCTCAGAGGGAAGCGGCTCCTGCGGCGCTGCTGCCTCAGCATCATCTTCCTCTGCTGCTGGCGTGGATGTTTGGACTCGGAGCCCCACGTGCCCATGACCAGAGGGGTGACCCGACCCCCGGCCCACTTCTGCTCCCCCGTAGCTCTTTGCTCATTCTTTGTTCTGATTCAGTTTCAGTTGGCTCCGTAGCAGTTCCATGGGAAGCGGTTCTGTTCCCATCCCTGCCTGCTCGGGTGGATGCTCCCTGTGGTACGGAGGAGATAAGCAATGAGGAGAGCTGACTCCTGTGAGCTACAGGGGCTGTGCGTGGCAGGACTGATGGTGCCTTCAGTGCTGTCTGATGGCACAGGGCTGTGACGGGCTGCAGAGAGCATCCTCGGGGCAATGCAAGGACCATGAGGCTGCTGCCACCATGAGAGAGGATGTGGCGTGGTTGTCCTTCAGCTGATGTGCCTGGATGTGTCCAGCCCTGGGTCTGGCAAGAGCCAATGGAGATCTGCGTGGAGCTGAAATCAGGGAGTTACGGATGGGAGCTGTGGTGGGATGGGTTTGCTGAGGCTGTTAACAAATGGTTGGTGATGAAGGAGGGACACGGGGGGTTTGCTGCACGCAGGCCCTGGGGGGCTGATGGGGATTGGGAGCCCCAGCTGGGGTAAGGAGGAGCTGGAGAGAGGAGCGGGTGCTGGGCAGGAGCAGGGAGCTCCAAAGGTGACTTCTCCCCTTCTGGGACTGTGGCTTTATCCCTGCTCCTGCTCCTCTCAACCAAACAAGCCCGGTGCCCATCACTATTCCTCACACCCGGTTCCGTCCATCCTGGCTGCGCGTCCTTCCCAGGCTGTTCACGGAGCACTGTGCTGTGCAGGAAAGTCTCTGAGGGCTCCTGTTTGCCTCTACTTGCGCGGGTTTATGCCCGGCCTTCTCCTGTGCTCGATTAAAACCCAGGGATCCATTTCCTGCTGGGATATAGCGCCAATGCTGTGGGAATGGACTAAAACCCACGTGGGCAAAGCCCATCCATGGCCCCATTAGAGGAGGGTCCCCCCAGTGCTGAGCTTCACCGCTGCTTTAAACCCCCACATCAATGCCTCCTGCTGCTGTGCCCCAGCCCCGCCAGGCACTTCCTGTCTTGATTTAGGCCCCATAGCCCTGCCCCACAGCCCTGTCAGGCCCCTCAGTGCCCCACCGGAGCTGCAGACCACCCCCACATCCTGTTCCCCAGCTTCCCACTGGGATCAGCCACATGCAGACCCTCATCTCGGGCATCCCCATCTGCTTCACCTGGTTCCGGCATTCCCTGTCGGAGCAGCAGCACAGGACACAGAGCTCTGGGGTTTGCTTTAATAAGTACCTGGAAATGCCACAAAAGACGTGATAACAAAATATCAGATGCAGGGAAATGACTCACCCAAAGGCATTTAAAGAAGGGGAGAGCGTAACCGCAGTAGATTAAGGCACGAACTCCCATCCCTCGTACATTCTCCATCTTTCCCGGGCCTTGACAGGCAGGAATGAATGCCCCCTCTTCCTGGGAAGCACTTTCTCCTCTCCTGGCTGCGCTGCCACCGCAGGGTGCCCACAGCTGCACCAGCCCTTTTAGTCCCCAGGTTTTGTGCTCTGTCACCCGCAGAGGAGCAGCTCTGCTGGGTCACCGGCATCCCCACGGGGCAGACGGAGGTTCTGATGGCAAGAGCTGAATGTGAATCTGCAGATTAAAGACCTGCAGCCGGGGCCTGTGTTTGAACAGTGCCAAAAGGCGACAGGAATGAATCATGGAATAGTCAGGGTTGGAAAGGACCTGAAGATCATCGAGTTCCAACCCCCCTGCCATGGGCAGGGACACCTCACACTAAACCATGGCACCCAAGGCCCTGTCCAACAAAGACAAAAGCCAAGATGAAACCAGGTTCAGTGGGTCTGGAGGAGCCAGAGGGTCCCTCTGTAATTTGGGCCCTGCGAAAGTGGGAGTTTGGGGATGTTTTTCTTCTAAATGTAGCTTTGAACCAAACAAAATGCCAGTCAATTCCCAAGCCCAACGCAGTGCAACAGAGGCAGGAGCCGGATCAGCAGCCAAGCAATGGATGTGTTGATGCTCCAATAGGCCGACCACCTCAGGAGTGATTTGCCCTGCTCTAGAGCGGTTGGCCTGGTCCCTGCGTGATAAAGGGCTGTGCCCCGGGCTCAGAGCTCAGCAAACCCTCCCAGAGGAAGCCTGAAGTGGCTTTTAACAACACGGATTTGACGCTGCTCCAAGAGGGTGCCTTGATCCCGCAGCCGCCGCTGACACAAAGGGTTTCAATTGGCAAAGCCCAGGGATGGTAACGGAGGGGGACTTCTGCCAGTGGGCTCTTTGCTGTCCACTGAGCAGGGACCTGTGTGTGGAGCATCGCATCATGGAGCACGGCTCGGCGAGGAGGGATGGAGCCCGGCACAGCACTGCGGTGATGGGCGGCCAGGCTGGGGTGGCTTCATGGAACCCACCAAGCTGCAGCCAGGTATAGGATGGGTCTGAGGCCACCACTGACTGTCCCGAGCAGATGGAGCCCAGCAGGAGCAGCCCGGGGCCGGGGTTCAAGGCTCTGCTGAGGTATTCTGCTCATAGACTGGCTGTGGTGCCTGTGCACCGGGTATTCCTGTCATAAACCTGGTATTCCTCTTGTGTGCACTGGGTATTCCTGTCATCTAATAGATATTCCTCTTGTGTACCAGATATCCCTGTCACATACTGGTTATTCTTGCATGCCATGTGCCACCTTCCAGTGCTGGCCCTGGGAGCAGCATTACTCATCCCAGGGCAGGGCTGCTGCCCTGTCGTTGGGGTTTCCTAACCTTTGCCATTGTGGGGTTGGGTGGTTCACGGCATCCCCAACTCCACCCTTTACCCCCATGTCCTGTTTTCCCTTTTTCCCACGCCGTTAATCCAAGTTAAACCAAACTCCTCGTGTCCCAGTGGCTGATGGTGTTTGGACCATGTGGTGCTGTGGGATTTGCCGCACCAACCACGTTGTTCTGACTGCGGGATGAGCCAACACGGTTGGGTTTCTGCAGCTGCGAATGAGGAAGACACCAGACACCAGAGCTGTTTGTCAAGCACAATCAGTGGCGAGCATCTCCAGCACCGCACCTGCAAACAGGGATGTAATTAAGCGTGAGAGGATGAGGAAACCCCCTCAGTCACTGTGCCTTGGGAGGGCTCATGCTGCAGCGGGGGGGGGGGGTGGGGTGGTGATGACTCAGCTGAGCTGTAATGGTCCAACACCCCCCTGCTCCACACTGGATCCCATGGCAGGGGCTGCTGCCAGCTCATCTCTTGCAGTTAGCACTGGAGGTGCTGTGTTACGGGCATCGGGGCCATTGGTGCTCCCCAGCAGATCCCTCCGGGGATGTGGGTCCACGTGTAGGGAAGCTGGCTGGGAAGCCTTGATGGGATGAGGTTTCAGTGCAGGGCTGGGTGACCACAGTATCCCCTCACCAGCAGCATCTTTCCTTCTGAGCATCCCTTGTCCTCCCCACCTGCCCCCCTTCACGTGCAACCACAGAGGCAAATGTGGCTGTAATGAAAAGTAAATCCAATATCCCTGCCCCTATTTTTGTAAATTAGTGTAACCGTCAGGCACAGAATAAATGATACCTAATTACTGCCGAGGGAAGTTCAGGCAGAAGTGCTTGGCTGCGAGGTGATCCTAGGGAAGCACCATCAGTGATGGAAAATGAGCAGGATGCCGGCTGTAGGAACTGTAATTACAGAGGACTGACATACTGTGAGCTGTTTATGATAATGAAGTGGTGCATCAAATCAAATTAACCTTAGTTATTTAGCACAGAATGCACCGAGGACTTGTCTCGGCAGATGCTAAATCCAAACCCGGAGTCAGGAAAGCCGCTTGAACGCAGGCTCCTCTACCAGGACCACGGATGGGCTTTGCCCACATGGGTTTTAATCCGCTCCTATTTAAGGAATGTCCGGCGAGCGGCGTGCCGGGACAGCCGGGATGAGCGGCGCCAGAGCCGCTGCCGGCAGCGTGGGGAGCCGCGGTGCTGCCGTGGACCCCCATCACCATCACCATCACCATCACCATCACCTCCGCCACCGGGAAGCAGCGGCACCCCCGAGCCATGCGCCCCTCGCTCCGCGCCGCGCCGCCGGCCCCCAGCTCGCCGGCCGCTGGAGCAGAGCCCAGGCAAGGTCAGTATCGAGCCCGGGAGGACGCGGGATGCTGCCCGGCCGCGGTGCCGGGGCAGAGGATGCGGGCGCAGCTGCGCTGGTGTGAGCGGGTTTCATTCGCCCACCTCTCTTCCCACAAAGCCCTCGGTGCTCGCTGGAGCAGCGTTCCCGCCGGGAGCCCTTGGCGCTGACGGGTGAGTAACGTCCCAGATCAGCCCAGCGCTGCGGTAACGATGAATGGGGTTCTGAAAGCCGGGTCTCCTCCGAGCCGGGCTGCTCGCAGCGCCGCAGGCTCCTCTCTGCCGGAGGAAGGGAAGGGGGCACCGGCGGCAGCAGCGGCTCTGCAGTGCTGGAGGTGCCGGCGGGAGCTCAGCCGGGGCTGGGGGGTCCCGAGAGCACCGTGGCGAGGGGCAGAGGGGCAGGCACACGTTATGGCAGCGGCTCTGTCAATAGCGTGCTTGTGTCACAGCGGGGTCTTTGGCTGTAGGGATGAGGCAGGGAGATGCCGTGGGTCGGGTTGCAGGGTGCAGGCAGGGCCGGGCTGGCTTTGCAGGGCAGGAATGGCTGATGTGGAGACGAGAGCAGGGCACAGGACCACAGCAGGCAGCTGCCTGCACAGAACTAAAGGGCAAGAAAATGAACTATTCTGGATGGTTCAGTGCCTCTTGCCCTGGCTCCCAGTGTCTGTCTCCTGATGGCCTGCAAGCTTCGGGAGCACCTGGTTTGCTTCTGAACATTCTGAGTTGTGTTGGATTAGTTTGTATTAGATTAGATTAAATAAACACAGTGCCCACATGCTTCATCCCCTCCTCGGGGGAAGGATTCTTCTGCCAAGCTTCCCACTTGTTGGAAGCACACAATTTGCACCTCCAGATAAAGGCTTTCCTCTGTAATTCAATGCATTGGATGGGTTTTGCAGCAGCTGCATCAGGTTCATCCGGAATTGCAGTGTTTCAGATCCGTCAATTGGCTTTTTTTAATCATGTTTTCTGTCTTGTCTGTGTTTCAATGAGCACCCCAGGTGCCATCCCATAATTCCTTCTCTAGTGCTGGCTTTGAGGCCTGGTTCATGGTGAGGGCACTGGTTTTGTGGTCATGAGTTCATGTTGCTTCTTTCCATCAATATGGAAATGTCCAAGGGTGAATCACTATTGTAGAGGAATAAAGAGAGGAGATTTGCTCTAATCCCCTTTAAATGGCCTCCAAATGAGGGCTCCAACAAGATGACTCATGACAGATGTGATTGAACTATTCTACAGGTGAAGCTTTGATGGGAGCCCTCCCAGCCCAGGTACAGCCTTGGGGGCCCTGCGCTACCTTTCCATGGTGCAGGCACAGACCTGTGTGTCTCTGTGCCGGTGTGCTCCATCACCTCCCTGTGACACATCAGCCTCCAGACCTCGCCCAGGCACCTTCCCCAGCATCCCTGCATCCCTGCTCCCAGATCACCACCCGGCAGTACTCACCGAACCATAACCTGTTCTCACCTATAACAAACAGATCCCCTTCTAGGCCTCTTAAACCCCCAAACCCTGCCCAAAGTGTGAGAGCACGCAGGGCAAACCCAGGGTGCCCCATCCCATCCCCACAGTGTGGGAATGATTCATGTGCCACTGTTGCTGTCCATCTCGCGTTTGTTTAATTATAACTTCTGTATTGTTGGTGTCTCTGGAGCCCCGATCCGGCGGGAATGGTTGATGGATTATGTATGAAATGCAGGTCAACACGTCCAAGTATTACTGCCTCGTAATTTGCTGTGCCACAGAGGCCAATATAGATGCCTTGTGTTATTAATTATACCAATATGTTTTCATGAGTAATGTGATTAATTAGGCTGGATGTGTTTGTGTTGCGGGCCTGTTTTTCGGCTGGGTTTGCCCTTGGCTGGGTCACAGAGGGGCAGCAAAGTCTGCAGCTTGGGCTCAGTCTCGTTCCTTCTCTTCTGGAGCATTCAGGGGGAAAACACAATTCCATGCGCTGCACTTGGTGCACCAGGGAGCCACAAGGCAGTGGGATAGGGAAGCGGGATGCTGCTGGCCGTGGCCATGGCTGGTCCTGGGAGGAATGCCCAGAGCTGTGTGCCTGGCAGCAGCACCAGGCAAACCCTGAGCAGCAGCAGGATGAGCAGGGAGATGCTGAAGGGTCCCTGGTGGGATTCCTGCCCTGGGGCTGCCCGCACTGCCCTGGTTTGCTCCCAGTGGCATCTCCAAGCCCAGCACTGCGCTGACCTCACTTTTAGCACTGCAAGGATGAATTACACTTAAAATAGCTCAGAGCCTCGTCTGCTCTCCCTGCGCTACTCAAAAAGTGTGTCACCACGGCTCCTCTAACTCGTTTTGATTCTCCTTTCACGAGTTCAAAGTGTGGAATCAAACAGGGCCAAGCGTGGCCCTGCGCCACCCGCTTCTGACACCTGCAGGTCCTGGGTTCACAGCGTGGTTTTAACCTGCCACAGGCGATACCCTGATGAGCCGGTGCCAGTCTGCACGGTGTGAACATGGGACAAAGTGTTTGCTGCGGGGTGAAAGCATTCACAGAGAAGCAGAAGCAGGAGCTGGGTGCATTCACTCAGCATCAGGGTCTCATCGCCCCTGGCAGCCCATGGCCTGCGTTCCTCTCCTTGTCACAGCGGCTCTGGGACCAGGGAAGCCGGTGGTCCCCAGCTCAGCATCACCAGACCCCTGCTGCATCCCACGGGTCCCTGTGCTCTCGGAGCTGGCCCCCAGCATCACAGCAGAGCTGAAACCTCTCCTGTCTTTTGTTTCCACAAAGGTCAAAGAAGAGTCATCGTCCTTTAAGTGCCAAGAAGAGAACTTCCACCCTGTGGTGCAAGAAGACTTTGAACAGTAAGGCAGCTGCTCTTTCTTCCCTTATGGTTGCTGCTTGGTTGCATGTACATTCGTTTTGCTTTGGCCATTCCTTTTCCTTCTTGTCACGAGTCCACTGCAGGGGTTTGTTTCTTTGCTTTTTCATGTAGCTTAGTCCCACAGATGGTTGTGTTGGTGATGGGGATGGGGTCTTGTCCTGTCCTCTCAGCGATACTCTGAGGGGACTGAGCGAGCGGCTGCATGGTCCTGAGTTACCAGCTGGGCTTTAACCACAGCAGAGCAGCACAGACACACGGGGCTCAGCAGTGTCTGTCTGGCTGTGCGGGACCTTGGTTCAGTTATGGCAACGGCTGGAGCTGGCACCCAGCCTGGAGCGTGGGATCCCAGCCAGGCTGCTCTTAGGGATCTTGGGAAGCGCTGCTGTCTGAGCTCCGCTGTTCAGGCTGTGCCATCAGGCTGGGGCTCCCCAGCCAGCAAAGCCCTCAGCGCCGGGGCTGCTGTACAGGCAGATCCATGCATTAGCTGGGATCCTGCATGGGAGATGGGAAGAGACCCTGCCAGCAGCTCCAGGGATGGGGCATGCGCTATTTGCATGCTAGGAAAGGTTTCTATCATGTGCTGGTGCGCAGAGAGGTACCTGAGCGTGGCTGTACCGCACTGGCAGCAAAGGTGCAGCTGTGTGGGATGCAGGGGTCACCTGGTGCTGCCAGAAGCCACCAGCACCGGTCCCATGCTGTGACCAGCACACCCATGCCCCGTTCCGGGGCCGGGGGGGCAGGAAGCCTGTGAGCCCCGCAGTGGCACCAATCACAGCCACCGGCATGGTGGGGAAATGGAGCAGAGTCAGCGCTGGACAAGCCCATTGCTGGGAATGCCTTTTGGAAGCTCCAGTCACATCAAAATTAGACCAGAAAATGAACTCCTCCTGCGGGTGGCTCGGAGCTGCTCGGGATTGACAGGCTCTGGGCAGCTGGAGCCCCGTTTGCCGGGTACCGGGGGAGCCTCGGCCACCACCGCACCGTGACCGTTTGCAATTTCACACCACTTCAAACTCGCCCTCATTGAGCTTGGGGAGATGAAAGATGTCTTTATTAAGGGAAGTCACAGGTCCCTGCGTGGCTGCTAAATGTGCTGTAATGTTAGCGGGGGGGGGGAGCATCGCCGGTCACTGAGCTCCCGCGGGAGCAGCTCCAGACAAAGGGTTCCTCTTTGGTTTTCCTGCTGCTTTGCCCATCTGGAGATGGTTGGTGGGACTTGGGGACAGCGGGGTGGCTTCCGGAGATCTCCGTTGTCCCATGTTCCATGGGTGTGGGGGGAAGTGGCCTCTGATGTGCTGGGTTCAATGTGGAGATGTAAACCATGGGGATGTGGGGAGGAGTGCAGGGCTTGACTATGCCTACAGGCCAAGACTGAGGTGTGCATCCACCACCTATGGGATATTGCAGGTGTTGCTCTTCCCTTCTGTTGGGGCTCTGCTTGTTCCATGTCCATAAATCCATGGCAGTCCCATTACAGTGCTTGCAGGCAGCAAGCAACTCTCTCAGCACCCGCTTCTGCAGAGGCAGCAGGGAATATCCCAGAATATCACTTGTTTGCTCCTCACTGTCTTCATGTGCCAGAGCATCTCCATGGTCCCGCTTTGCCCCACCTCTGCCTGATCCCGGGTCACCCAAACTGAACAGTAGGATACGGTATCAGTAGGAATACGCATCCGCATTGGTGGGATCCAAACCAGGCAGGATGTAAATGCTTACAAGAGCTGCAGCTGAAGAAAGGAAAGCCAGCTTGGGAAGGCCTCTCTGGTGATGCTTCTCCTGGTGGGATCGCGGGGATGCTTCCAGAAGTGCTTGGGCTGCATTATCAGGGAGGGCAAACCCTCATTGCCTATGGATGGTGCTAATGGAGCATCTGCAGTTGTGGGGCTGCCCCCCGGCTCTGCAGGGACGCCCGGTGACAGCCCTTTTGGCACAAACCCTGGCGCAGTGACAGTGGGGTCACCGGGCTCCTTCTGGACCTCCTGATGGTGTGATTCCTGGTGGCATCTCTTAATGCGTGATGGATACAGGCATGCACGCATGTGTGTGATGTGCTTTAATAACTTCCTCAGTTAAACACACCAGTGTTGTGCTCGGTACCCATCTCCCCGCAGGGGCTCACACCTTGAGCATCTCCCACCCATACAGCAGACATGGAGCTGTTTGTGCTCCCGCTGCTCTTGTTTCTCCCACAGACCTTTGTGTCCCTGATGATTTTTCCTCTTGCGTTTGTATCTTTACTCCAGGAACGAGGCACTCACCCTGGAGCGAAGGCAAGCGGGGCCCTCCTCCCGCTCCTCCAGCCACACAGTTTACACAAGGCGCCGCTGTTATCCCCGCATCCACACACTCTAACCCTGTAATTAGATGCTTAGGCTGTGATTGCCCCATTGTCTGCTGGATAGGTTTAATCATTCTTTTCTCCTACAGTGGCAATTTTGTTCCAATTAATTATTTCAGTTTGAACAGCAATAGTTGGTTGAGTTTAGAGAGAAATTAAAAGGGTAGGGAAGGATAATGAAGGATGAGCTAACGAAGGAGGGGCTGCAAACGGCTGTTGTATCCCTGCTTCTCTTCCCGACTCTCTCTTGCTCCCCAGAGAACTTTCTGGGGTTGGGAAATGTTCTCCCTGGAAATGAGGATCCTGAGTGACGCAGAGCACTGCCCGACTTCATCCCTGCCAGGGAGCTCCACCACTGCGTCTGATGGAAACAAGGGACAGGCCGGGCTGTGCTTCTCCAATGGGCTTTAATCAGCACATCTTAACCCCTGCTAGGGGCAGGTTTGGGCTTGTTGTGCTGCACACCTTGTGTTCCCCTCCCCAGTGAACACACATCCCGGTTCAGTCCCAGCTGAACAGGACCTGGAGCCACTTCCATGAGGCAATCCCAGGAACGAGCTGCACAGCGAGTGATGAACCAGGTGGGACCTGTGAGGGAAAAACAAGGTGTGAAAGGAAAGCCCGTGTCTGGTCCAGCATCTGTGCATCAGCCCCTGCTGGGAAGCAGCAAAGCTCTCGAGTCCGGTTCTCTGGGAGGGGGGGGTTCATTTGCTGCCTCCCATGAGTGCCCCCAGCCTGGGGCTGGAGCAGGAGCAGAAGCAGAGGCTGGGACCCGGCTGTTGGCAGGATCCCAGAGCTCTCCCTTCCGCATCCATCCCTGCCCATGGAAGGTAACGCGCTGCCTCTCAGCAGCACCATGGCCCTGTGGTGCCCATGCTGTCAGACATCACTGATCTGCACTGCAACATCTGACGGGCTCCCTCCATCCCACAACATCTGGCCCTTGGCTGCTCACGGATACAAGACACTATCTGAGGGCCAGATGTGTACAGCACATCCCACATGCAGGGTTTAAAGTGCCAGGGAAAATGGGACCCGGAAGGAGGCTCCATTGGAGACCCCTTTCCCTGAGCATGAGGCTACGCTTCCAGAACGGGTTTTGCTTCCATGATCGCTGGCTGGGACAGAACCTCCTTTGGTTTGGGCTCTCTGGCCTCACTGTGCAGGGCAGGGCCTCAGCACCACCCTGGATACCCAGCCCTGGAGCTCAGCCTCTTGCAGGACCAGTGCTCCATGAGCCTTGCGTCCAGGATGATCCCAACAGTGTGAGGCTGATGAGCCGGGGCTCGCTTGGAGGGGGATCCACAGCCCTCATTGGTGCTGGAGCACCCCAGCAGGGCCGAGGCTCACAGGAGCCTGCTCACTGTGCTAGACTGACCCTAAGCACTGCTATAAAACACATTGAGTTACAGCCAGCAGCAAACCGTGATCACCAAATCACTCACTCATTAACTCGGTGGCATTAACAGCCATGGGGCTGCTCTCGGGGTGGTTTGGGTTGGGACTGCTTTGGGTTTTTAAGATTAGAGAAGGTTTTGAAGGGGGGGAAGGCACTGACTGTGTTCCAGAGGTACAGAACTGCTGCCTGTGCAGTTCATGTATAATTCAATGGATCCCAGAGCCGTCTGAATATTTAAATTATGCATGATCAAAGCAATACAGAAATCTGCATTTCCTCGCTCCGAGCCCCCCGACATAATGCTCCCAAGTGTGTCCCCCCTCCGGACGCAGCTCCACGCTCCTGGATCTATTGAGCCTCATTGCTCCGCAGAAGCTGAGTTTGACAGGAAAAATACAGCCATCAAGTGGGACGGTTCTTTAGTACCCCCGTGATGCACCGCATCTCCCACCAGTGCCGTTACCAGGGCGATGGTCACTGCCACGCTGCAGGACAGGCCTGAGGAGGGGTGATGGGCTCAGCAAGGGGTGAAGGAGCCCTACGCTGCCCGCAGTAGTGGCTGGGGAAGCGAAGCTCCGACCACTGGCATGAGAGGATGGAGGGGTCTCGTCCCCCTCTGCTGCCTCCTTCAGCGGCTGCACACCTGTTTCTCCACGGGCTGGGATGTTGCTGGTCCTCCAAGCTCCATGGATGTGTCCAGCTCCTCTCCTGAGCTCCTTCACGGCTGCAGCCAGGTGTGGGAAAAAGGGCAACACACCAGCCAAATGCTGCCTCTGCCCCCCTCAGATGCTGGGAGTTGTCATTCGTATTCCATAGTTTCATGATCTATTCCCAAGGGAAAATTAGCCCTCAGTTTACAAAAAAAAACCCGTTAATGTAAGCATGATACCAGGAGAGGGATGGAGCCCTGGAGCCCGTCCTGCACCTCCCGCACCCCACAGCCCTGCACAGGGCAGTTATGAAGGAGAACTTTAATAACACACTGAAGTCCATCTGAAACCTCCTGATAAAGACTGCAAAGAGGTTCCTGGGGGCAGGAAAAGCGGTTTCCTCCTGAAACAAGAGGTTCTGTTTGAACCAGGCAGACACACCGGCTCAGCTGCAGGTGGATGCTGAAGCACCGGGGGAATGCGGGAATGTGCTGGGTGAGCTGTGGGTGCTCATTGTGAAGGCAGTGACCACCAAACCATCCCAGCTTTTACAGTGCCAGCGGCTCCAGGGCCGAGCAGCCCCTCTGCCATGGGCAGCACACCCCTGTTCCTGCTGCAGTGGGGTCGGGAAGAGGCTGAGCTGGCTCCGTCCGGAGATGCTGCATGTCCCCAGGCTTGTCCCGCCGCTGGATGGGGTGAGGATGTCCCTGCACCGAGGGCAGGGTGTAAATCCTGAGCATCTGACAGGAGCCATCTCCTCTGCTGGTATGGAGATAGATGGCGGTGGCTTTGCTCATTAGAGGCTGTGGCAAAGGGTCGGTGCTGGGAGGCTCCGTTCCGGGGCAGAGCTCAAGGGGAGCTCATTAACTTGAAGCACCGGGTCCAAGAGGGCTCGTTTGGCTGGTATCAGTTCACTCCTTCTTCTTGTAATGTGGAAAATGAGGGAGGGGGATCTGAGCCTCCTCTCAGTGGCCAGCACTTTGATTTACCCCTTTCTCATTCATCTCCTCTCTTTCAAACTGCCTTTAATGCTGTTTATTCTCCACAGGTCTTAAGCCTTTCCATGCGGAACATAACCCTTTGCTCCCACGATACTGCGCTTACAGGACAGATCAGGCACTGCGACATGTCTTTTTATCCTGGCACCACAGGGATGCTTTTTAAGGGGCCTGTGATGCTATCCTGGTGAGGCCCGGATGATCTGAGAGCAAAACCTGGGCAAGGGGAAGGGGCTTGTGCTCTTCATCTATACCAGCAGCCATAGGTATATGTGTTTAAGCTTCTCTGACCCTCTTCAGGACTGACAGGGCAGGTTACAGGCTTCTTTTTCCTAATGCAGTGTGTGTGATGGCTTGGGACATCATCCTGCCCCCTGATGCTGCTGCTGCAAGGGCTGGAGCAGCTCTGCTCTGGAGCCAGGCTGAAAGAGCTGGGCTGGGTCAGCTGGAGAAGAGAAGGCTCCTGAACGGGAGACCTTAGAGCAGCTCCAGTGCCTAAAGGGGCTGCAGGAAACCTGGAGAGGGGCTTTGGACAAAGGCAGGCTCCTGGGTCACAAACCCAACAATTAATACAGCAATAGCATTAATTGCATTGAGCTATTAATGAAGGCAGAGCTGCCAAACCACAGCAAACATTCGAGCAGAAGCCTGGAGCGATGCCCTGGCTCCAGCCCGGGAAGGTAACAACGGGGTTTTCTCTCCATACACATGGAGAGGACGTGGTTTTAACCCAATTCCCACATGGAAGAGACGAAGGTACTGCCTTGGCCATAGGGAGTGCGAGCCCCGGTCAGCTCCTCTGCCTCCCCCCCAGGCGGAGTTCAGCACCTCTGCTCCCTGACACAAGTGCAAGCGGTGTTCTCACAGCCAGCTGCTCCCGAGATGTTAAATTAGAAGGGAAATCTATTTCCTGTTGGGAAAGAGAGAGGAGGCGAGCAAACTCGGAGTTAAATATAGATACATGGTATGTAAATGAATCTGACAACTGAGTGAATAAAAAATGAAGGTTTAAATTATTGAAGGGTAGGAGGAGATGGCGCATGCAAATAGCATTAATGTGGAAGGAGGCAGTGCTCTGAACGGGGAAAGGAGGTTTGCAAACGTAATTACTTCTCTTAAGAAAAGGGCTACATAGATGAAATGTTTATTCCAAAGGCCTTTCTTTCCAGCCTCTCCCTTTATTCTCCCGGCTTTTTTTCATTCCCTGCAAAGCAATGAGGGACACTGAAGGCTGCTGAATTTTTTAGCTTGAATGAAAGCAAGATAAATTAAGTTTTGATTGCTGCACAAGCACAAGTGAGTTCCAGAGGTGGCCGGTCACAGGCTGCTGTTAGAGGGCTGGGAGGAGGCATTTGCTCATTGGTTTGGTGGGGACAGGGATCTTTGGCCTTTGGAGCCATCGCAGTCACAGCCTGGAACCCCTGGTGATGTTCAGCCCCTCTGCAGAGACCGTGGACTTGATTTAAATGGAAGATACCTGTCTCGAGATGTCAGCCTGCTCAAGGTGTTCATTACAACCGTAATGAAAGTGCCCCGGCTGCTTTTGCTGTTGTTTCACCACGTGTTGCGGAGATCACAGGGCAGGAACAGAGGGAGCACAGGGGCGGCTGCAGAGCATCAACAGTTCAATACTGGAAACAGAGCCCCAGCTGGTTGTTTTTATCAGAGGTGAAGCTGACAAGGGATTCTGGCAGAACGGGCACTCGGCGAGCGCTGTAAATGTCTTCATTACCCTGCACGCAGCTGTATTTCTGCCTCTCTGACCCTCCTCGGGACTGACAGGGCAGGTTATGGGTTTCCTTTTCCTAATTCAGTACATGATGGCTTGGGACGGGTTTTTAGAGCTATAGATCAAAATGTCATTTATTAGAAAAGCACCTCCCTGGGGATCCTTATCCTTCGTTTATTCTTTGTCATGTGCTGACAGCGTGCTCTGTTCTGTCTAATCTGTCTCTAGCTATTTATACAGCCTCCATCACACAGTACCTGAGTGCTCCCGTTGCTCAAACAGTGATGGGTTGTTTCGTCCTTACCTGCTCTGCAAAGCTGGGAAGGCTCTCGGGATTTATTAAGAGTGCAGGGATTTATTTTCCCATTCACTCCTGAGTTTCCCATGGGAAAGAGCCCACTCTGTCCCCCACTTGACTATGACTTAGGCTATGACAGAGCCTAAAAACTGCATTTCTAATGACCTGAATGTATCAGTATGAGCCCAAATGTTATGGACTTCCCTTCTGTTTCTCATAGTTATTCCACCCGCAGTCTGACACTGAGATCAGGATTCCCTGCAGGATGGCCCCTTCTGCCTGTCCTGCCCTCAGTGCCCCATCCACTGCAGCTCTCCTATGGGCATGCAGCAGCCTCGCTTCTCTATGTTCTGCATCACACCCAGAGAGCTGCACAGAGTCTGGAGAAAGTGAATGTCCTCCGAGCTGAGACTTTGCTCTGCCCAGGTGAGAGCTGACATTGAGCTTTTATGACCCAGCTATCCACAGAGGAGCCACTCTGTTCTCATGCCTGGCCCCTCGGGGGTCCTCATATGACTGCTGAGCACTGGGCTGGCCCATGAGGTGCCCATCACAGTCCTTATCCGTGACCAAGTTCCCACCTTTCTGTTTAAAGCCCATGTGCTTTCCAAGAACACCCTTCTCCATCCTCACCCACCGGCACAGCCCAGGACATGGGCATTGGCATGACCAAGAGCTGGCATCTGGTCCTGGATGCTACCCCCCTCTCTGGGGGCACTGGGGGACCAGGGGCCCTGTCTCTTGGCTCCAGTGGCTCCCAGTCCATCCCAGTGTGGGCCCTTTCTCCGCTCTGTCCCCATGGCAACGCGCACTCCTGCCGCAGCAGCATCCTGGCTCGCCACTTCCAGCGCTGCATTTGTATTCCCAGGCTTTGTCTCCCGCTCGGCGCTGGCAGGCGGCCAGGCCAGGCATCCATTTCAAAGCAGCCTTTGTGTTCTTGCTGAAATAGCTGCTCAGAAATAGATGTGATTCAATCAGCCGAGAACACCGTGTTTCTCTGCCTTGCGTCTTGCTCACAGCCAAGGTGCGGCTGCTCCGCGGAGCTGGGGCTGGCTCCTACCTGCACCCAGGGAATAGCCCCACAGAGCACAGATCACCCTGTGAGCCTGCAGGGATGGGGCTGCGCCCGCTGCAGAGGGGCAGCAGCAAGCAGGGGGGGACATTCTCTTTCTATCTCCCACTATCCAGGCTCATCCAGTTCCAAACATGGGCAGGGACACCTTCCACTAGAGCAGGTTGCTGCAAGGCAGGGATGGGGTATCCACAGCTTCTCTGGGCAGCCTGGAATACTGGGCCACTGAAATAACCACTTCTTCCCTCCTGCAGTTCCTGCTCCTGCTGATGAATGCAGCGTGAAGACAACCCGCTGGAAGGTGTGATCCATTAACTGCAGTATCTGTGCTTGTTTCTGGTGGAGTTCAAGGCATAGAAAATGTGGTATTACACATCTGCTTCAGTGTGCAGAGACACAGGCAAAAGCACGCATAGGTATGCATAGGTGTATCACTGGGGTTTAGTGGAGATCCACTACTGGAGACCCACACTCCAGGCATGGACTGGCAGCACGGGCATGACTTTGCATGGGGACACTTCCCCGCCTGGAGACAGTCCCTGGAGGTAACAAGTGCTGCAGCTCATGCTGTGGTCTATGGTGCTGCTGATAAAGTGTGTCCTGGCCCCATTTTATCTTGTGTAATTAGGAAATTCAGCAGACAAGTTGTTTTCTGAAGCCTAAACCAGAGAATATTGCTGGCACAAAAAGAAACGGTCTGTGGTAGAGTGGAAATCATTTGTGCTATTGTCAGCGAGAAGTGCGATAGAAGTAGGTGAGATCCGTTAAACTGGTGCTGCGTGAGAAAGGGCTGTTGTTGAGTTAGACAATCAATAAGTATTGATTACAGAGAGGCTTACTCCTGTTAAATGTGATGGAGGACAGACAAGATGTGCATAAACAGCAGCCCATGGCCAGGCAGGGTGTACATCCCTCAGGGAGAGCGCAGGAGCTGCCCCCGGCTGCTCTCATCCCTCACCTGTGGCTCCAGTGGTTGCCCTGGAGAATTGACTCATTCGCTCCCCAATTCACCAGCCTGGACCAGGGGCCTGAGCTATGCCCTGGATGTAGCTGGGGGGCTGAAGGTGAGGGAAGCTGTTTCCTCCTTGAACATCAGTGTTTGCATGAGTCCATGGCAAATATTGGGACTGGAGGGTCCTGCATGCGTCATCCACACCCTCCTGCTGGTGCTGAAGAAGGGCAGTGCTTTGTAGCCTGTGAGCTCTCCAGATAGTGCCCCACAGCTTCCTGAAACCTACAAACAAGCTCGGAAGAGCCGTGCCTGTGAAAGGGACACCTGCACACGGTGACCCAGCAGGCTCCGTGCTGAGCTGGATGCAGTGGCAGGCAATGCCCAGGGGACACAAGGCTGGACCCTGCTGTGGTGGCAGCACCTCAAGGGGAGCCTTCAGAGCCAGGGGAGACTCTGGAACCAACCTCCACCAGCCACTTGGACTGGGCTGTAATGCTAACAGAGAGCAGGGACTGGCAGAAAGGGGAAGCCGCGGTGAGCCCATTGCTGTGATTTCCTTTTGGAGTGCAGTGCAGGCCTGGTAAATAAATGGAGATTGGAAACATCTCTTGTACTGCACCACTTGAGGGGCTGGGGATGTGTGGATGGGGTAACTGGCTGGATGCAGAGCAAAATCCGGGCTCAGCGATTCCATTTTGCAGTTGGCAGCCTTCCCAAGCGCAGATCAGGGGAAGCAAGTTGCACTAGCTGCAAAGCACTGGGAAAGTCTTTATCTTTTATACTTTTTTGCTGATTTAAAGGGGAGGATTAAATTCCCATTTAATAATGCCAAGTGCCTGCTGTACCCTGCTAGGATCACTCTGTGTGAGGGTGATAATGCTGGGAAGGCAGCCCGGAGGCAAGGCAGCACTGCTGCTTCTCCTGAGCACAGATCTAATGGCTGTTCGCTGCCGCAGCCTGTGGAGCAGGCACAGACTGTCTAATCACAAGCCTTAGCACACGATGCTGCTGCTGCTTCCTAGCTCGGCTTGGGAGGCGAGCCGAATGCTGCCTCTTAGTGAGTTCCAACTTTGTCATTTGGGGTTTCTTCCTCCTAATGAAGCATCTTACAGAGACCTAGACGTTCCTCACTAACAGAAAGACTCTGGTTGACTTCACTGAGTGGCTCCTAAGCAGGCACTGTTTTCATGAGTAAGCTCTGCTGCTCTGTACCTTTCGATCACCACTTCTTCCCATCGCCTGGGCTATTTTCAAGTGTTGTAAATGAAGCCTCCAGAATGCACAAGGAAACGAGCCTGCGAGCAGAGGAGCACACAGAGCTCTGTGTCAGCGAGAAGACTGTTTTCCCTTGTCTGTCACATCAGCTCATTCAGATTGTTTAAGTCAAGTGCAATATTGAAAACAATCTGTTTTGCTCATGACAGCGTCTTCATTCTGTGCAATGACGCTGACTGGAACAAGCGGTAAAGGGTTATTGACAGCAAATCCTCACGTTGCCAGGCCTGCCCTTCTCAGGTCGCCTGGGAAAAGGCAGCCTCTTGCTTTGTTTTCCCCAGACATTAAGCAGAAAGTATCTTACGACGCGTCGGCTTTGCAGCTCCACGCTGAAGCCTTCATTTTGCATGGAGCCCTGACAGCAAACTGCAGATGGAGGGGAAGGGTGGAGGGGATGGGAAGCGCTGAAATGGCGCCAGCTCGGTTTGAGCTGTTTTCAGGCGGTGCCTTTCCTGCCTCCCGCAGCTCCGTCTCTCGCTCTGATTGTGTGGAAATCCTAATTAAAAAGCTAATGGGGATGTGAAGGCAGGAGGAGCGGGGTGCGTGCCAGGCTGGCGGGGGGCAGATGGAGCCTGCTGTTGCTGGGTAAAGGTATGTGGGGATCACTGCCCAGAAGGGCATGTTTACCAAGTGGTGGAAGTGTAACTGCACAGACCCAGCCTTGGCAGCTGCAGGTTGCTCGCCCTTGAACAGTGGTTTCATTATTCCTAATTTCATGTATGACCATAGTGCTTTGGAGCCACTCAAATGCAAGAAGAGATGGCGGGGTGAGTAGTAGAGGGTTAGTAAATGCAAAGGATCTGCTGACAGTGTATAACCAGTCGTGGTATTTACAAGGCAGAATGGAAGCAATCACTGCAGCAGTCTAGTTGCTAGGGGCATGTGCATAAATAGAATTAGAGAACAATCTAAAACAATAAAGAAAGCTACAGACCTTGACTATGAATTTTATTGACAGTGGCATAATGCAGTTAACGAAATGACATAACATTTATTAGCCTTCTTAACTGAGGACAGCCTCAACAGCAGTCCTCCTACATCAAGCCGTTACAGAGAGATAAAACAGAACTGCTGTGAATGAAATGGTAACAGGACGCTGAATCACGTCAGGAAATACTGACTTTCAGTTACACACTATCACATGGCAATCCCAACTTTTTCACATGAACAAAAATAAACAGGGCCAAATCAACTTATGAGTTATTAATAGAAGTCAGAAACCACTTTCAAACTGTCAGTGCCCTTTAAGTACATCAAAGATAATACAATCACTTTAAGCATGTGCATGTTCGGCTCACAGCAGTGCATGCTGCACGATTAAGCCTCCAAGAGGAGGACAAAAACACCCTTATTGGCTATGCTACATTGTCATAAATGCTTATCTTTAATCATGTAGGATCTTCTTCAGCTGAAAAATGCCCTGCTCCATTCGTGCTGGCAGAAAGACAGTTGATATTGCAGCAGATTTCCAGAGACGATTGCTCATTTGTCCAGGGCATCCATTTATTTTGCAGGTGAATAGAAGAGCATTCATTTCTCAACCAGCATTAATAGGAATGGTAAAGGCTAACTGAAACTGGGCTGGAAAATGCTTGTGATAATGTGCAAGGCAGATGTGAAAAGAGACCAAGAACTTCCCAATGCCAACAAACGCCCTCCCCCCAGTAGCTCCTGCAATCCAGCAGACAGGATGATGCTTATTTCCATGCAAACAGTGGGAGTTGAGGAGCAAATTGAACTCCTGAGCAGCTCTGTAGCACCTCCAATAACAATTAACCCCTTGGGCAGCAGCTGTACAGGCTGCTGGGGTGTTTTGAGCCAGCACTTTAGAGCTTGGTGCAGTAACAGCCACCCCAGCGACAGCTTTGCACCAGAGCAACCCAGCCCTGCGGCCAGACAGCGTACAGCCAGACTGATACAGCTCAATAGCTTGTTTAAGGTTGTCTGGCAGCGATGTAGCTACAAGCACGATCGACCCTCACTGCTGGTGTAGTTGTACTACACTAACTCCTTCTCAGTTCCATTTCTAACCAGAAATCCATTACCCGTAGTCACTCACTATCAGTTTACTGCATCTGCATCTTGCTGTAGGCACTGCAAATCAGAAGCAGAAACAAGCCACAATGTTTTCAAATGCAGGTATGTTAAATGCACTCAAGAGTTTCAAAGTAATATTCTAAGCAAGCTTCTTATTCTACATTTCCTATTGGCGCCAGTAATAACATTTTAAAACGTTAAAAGCCCTTAAAAAACCCTTTCTTGCCGTTCTGTATTGTGGGACTTCCTTGCACTGCGGTTCTTAATTCTCCTCCATTACTCCCTGTCAGTCCCTCGACTCGTTTGCTTTCTCCAAATTAACCTCTGAGATATGGTTGATGAAGTCAAGCCCGGTGGCACGGACCCGGCTCATCTCTCCTCGCCCTTCGTTCCATGTATTTGACGTTAGTCTCTCTGTGTACTCCGGGGATTAAGCTGTGCGTTCACACAGATCCATTTCTACCTCGGTTTGCAAGCGCTGGATACTTCCCCATCCCCTCCCTCCGCCTAACAAAGCCCGTGGAAGGCGCAGAGGCAGGTCTGTCTAACTCTGCGCTGCTTACTTACGCTTTAACCCTTCTTTTCCATCAGTGTAGCTACTGACACCCCAAAGTTGGGCACAGGGAACCAGTGGCAAATCAAACAGCTGCTCATGGAGGGAAAGGCTCAGAAACGCGTGTTGCATCCCGCCTGTGCCCCGTCTCGCCGTGCTCGCTCTGGAGTGCTCGGAGCGTGCGGCAGGAACCCCGGTGTGCGCTGAGCCCCAGCACCGGCCGCTGCCCGTCCCACGGGGGGCACCCTGCCCCGGGGCGCTGCCGCCGCGGCCCTTGCGGGCTCCGGGCAGACCCTCCCAGGGCAGCACTCGGCGGGGCCGGGCCCGGTGGGGGGATCGGGGCTCGGGGCTCGTTCTCCCCGGCCCCGCTTCAGCCCCGGGCCCGGTGGCGGCGATCGGGGCTCGTTCTCCCCGGCCCCGCCTCAGCCCGGGCCCGCCGCCTCGCCCCGTTGCTAGGGCCGGTTGCCGCGGCGCCATGTCGGGCGAGCGCGGTGCCCCGGAAGCGCTGCCCGGGGCGGGGTTTCGGTTCCTGTGCGGCGGGGCCGGGCCGGGCCGGGTGAGGAGGCAGGAAATGGCGGCGGTGCTGCAGCAGCTGCCGGGCCCTCCCGCTCCGCAGTGCCGGGCCCAGCCCGCATAGAGCCGCCGCGGCAGCCCGGGCCCGCGCCGCAGCCCCGCCGGGACGGACTCCGAGCACTTTACATACATGAGGTACCGCGGGGCCGCCAAGGGCGGGAGCCGTCGAGGCGCGGCGCAGCGGGGGCCCGGCGGCCGCGGGCGGGGAGGGGCCGGGCGGCGGGGGGGAGCCCCTCGGGGCGGCCCTGCTGCGGCGGGGGGAGCCCCGCAGCGGCCTGGGTTGGAGCGGGGCTGCGGGCGCGGATCCCGCCCGGGCGGGAGGGGCTGGGGCCGGGAGGCTCGGCCGGGGGCAGCGGTTTCCCCGCGGGGCCGAGCTTTGACCCGCCGTGCTTGGCATTGTTCGCTCCGCGAAGCGGGCAGCCCTTTGTGGCCTCCGATCCGGTGGTGGCGGGGCAGGGCGGGTGCCGGGCAAGTTCTCGGATAAAGTGATGCAGCAGAATTGTTCTTCTCCGAGCGCTCGGGTGTGCAGCGCAGGATGGGTGGCTGGTGGCCCCATCGCCTCCCTGCCCCTGGGTGAACATCCCCGGCTTCCAAGGCAGCCTGTGTTTGCTCCGAAGGAGCCCGCACTGGGAGCCCTGAGGGCACTTTAACCCCGCTCCTGGTTTATTTTTTGCCTTGCGCTGCATTACTGTTGACATGGAAACCAACACCGCTTTCTGTTCCAGAGAATTGGAAGCCAAAGCTACCAAAGAAGTCGAAAGAAAACTAAGCAGGTAAGATGCTCATTTAAATTCACTCCTACAGTTTGGAACAAGAATTGGCCTTGGGCTAGAAATCGTTGTGAGCTTAATCTGGAGCTTTAATCTCGTGTTAATTGTAAGGATAAAAACCACCCAGAATTTGAAGATGGTCTGTGCTGCATAGCGAAATCCCTGCAATTTAGTTAATTCTATAAACACCTTTTTATTGTGGCTTATTTACATAATAGCAGTGTCAGGCTCTAGAATAGCGTTTCTTTAATAGCGCAGGGTTTTGAAGAGAGAAATAACTTACTTTCCTGTCCTAACATGTGGCACCCAACAATAACTGAGAATTCAATTAAAGGCTTGCCTGGTTTGGTTTTTTTTCTATGAAGTTCAGGTAAATCTTATTGGGAGGCCAAAAAGAGTTGCTTTTGGCAAGAAACTTGCTTTACGCTCAAGTAAACTCTATGTTGCTGTATAACTCTTAGCTCTTTGCTGCTTTTTCCATGAGAAGTTAAACACAGCGAGTTTCCCGTGAGCACGTAGCTCTTGTTTGAGAACTTTGCAGAGTGTTCAGCTCCTTTTTTCAGTTCCTCAGCCCGGGAGTAGGAGTTGTGTTGAGAATTCTGTGCCAGAAGCATCCATCCCTTTGGTACCTCAGAAGTTACTTCCTGTGCACCGTTCATTTTTAGTGTGGTGCCCTCCTCGCAGATACCTGCCTCTTTCCGTTGATCCCATTCTTTGGGTTCGAGTTTTGCCCTACTTTCTTTTTGTGTTCTCTTTCAATCAGACCCTGAAGGGACTTTTGCAACTGAACTTCAAAGGGCCTTCTACCGGGGCTGGTTGAAATCTGCTGAAGTCCAAGTGTAACTGATAGAATATTCGGTTCTGGCACCTTTTCTGATTTACCATGTCCAGTCAGTCTCCAGTGCCCAGGTTGATTCATGATTACACTGAAAACCGATTGGCTCTCCCCTGCTGGCAGCGTGTGTCTTCCTGGTTTTTGGCACTGTGCTTAAGCACTAGTTTTTTCCCATTTTGTTGCTGAAATACCCACAATCTTTAAGATACACTGAGCATATTGCTTTTAAATGCAATGTCAAAGTCCCTGTTAAATGGGTTTACTTGAAGAGGGTGATTTTAAATTGCAACTCTTGAAGGAGTCTGTCCAGAAAAGGTACCAAAATGCTGTGTAAATAGAAAATGAAAGGGTTGGTGTGCTGGGAAGCACTCGGTGTGGACGTGATGCCAGGAGCGATTTTGGCATGGACAGAGTGCTAGCAACACAACAGTCGGGTGAAGTCTCAGGAAGTCGGTAGTTCTTCACATTTTTCTGACCTTAAGAGGCCTCTGGGCACGCTGGCAGGCGTGATGGGTAGTGACAGAAAGTGACCCATAGAACTGCTGAAACTCAGCGCTTGCTGCAGCATGGGGCAGAGCAAGGTTCACTGAGCTCTGCTCTGGAACGGTCCGTGTGTTTTCTGACACAGAGGTGTACGTCACGTGTTCAAGAGAACTAGTTTGAAGTTAACATTAATACACCGGTTGCTTTCAGAAGCCTGCTTATGTTCAGGGAGGGAGTTTGCACCACGTGGGCACGCAGTCTGATAAAACTGTCGCCTGCCTGCTCTGGATAGCCTGATTAATAGTGTTCCAGTTGTAGAACTCAGAAGATAGCCCTCATTCTCTCTCTAATGTCATTATTTACGATCTTATTAAATTTGCACTGACCCAGTCAAATTGTGAGAGAGCAAATAGCTTTTCCTGGGAAAGGCAAATAGACCCATGCTACAGTTGTTCTTAATCTAAAACTGTGGAGTGTATATATAGACTGTAAGCTCCAGGGAACGTTGGTGTGGCTTCATGGACATGCTGAAGTCACCTTTGGAGTCTGTGCTTATAAATTGATGGGTAGTAAATATCCTTCTTTTATCTTACTGGGAATATTGGCCTGGACTGTGGGTTTGTGATAGGACAAGTGTTCTAGATTTTACCGGAGCTTGCTTATCCAGTTGCAGTGATTACTGCTTTAAACTCGGGATTAGCAATTTGCCTTGTTTGGCCTTTTGGAAAAGACTCTTCGTTTGGTCTGTGTTCTCTTTTAAATGCCTACATGCCTGGTCCTGTGCAAATAGTCCTGGTCTCAGAAATCAGCAGAGTGCATGATTTGCATCAGTAATTCAAATAAATCTACTGCACGCTGTCATGTGTCCTGTTTAAGAGTTGAATGTCGCCTGTTCAGTCTCCTGCTGGACAAGAGCTGTCCATTACTGACTGGAGAAATGCAAGAGCTGCATTTGGTCAAAATCGGGACCAGTAAAAATCACCATTTAGTTCTTTTGACTTAAGAACTAACTGTTGACTTCTGTTTGGTAAACAGGGCTTTCCTGCCTCATTTATGTGGAACTGAGAGAAGGTAAATATCTGAAATACGTTTCCAGTATTTTTTTCCCCAAACGCAGGGTTTTGACTCTCGCTTCACACGCATGCAAATCATAGGGAAGATTCACCCACTGCTTTCATTCACCTGTGTTTCTGCTTCAGAGGCTCCATCTGCATTGGTTGCAGGCTGCCCATGTTCTGGGAGAGGAAGCTTTTTGCCTAAAACCATGCATACCTCTAGATTCCATCCATGTATCTCCTAAGTTCTTACTGTACAGTTTATTTGTTTTACTCTTCCATGTTAGAATAACCACCATATTTCCATGAGGCTTTCCTTGTACCTGCAGGAGCCCAATGAGATGGCTCAGTGACAGAGGTGTAGAGAAACAGTGAGAAATGGAGTTGTGTCTGTTGATATTTAAGCTCTTGGTTTTCTGTTGGGTTTTTTTTCCTAATAAACTACTTATGGAAGACTTCAGCAAATGGGAAGAGTTTACTGCAAAGAGACAGCATCTGTTCATGCTTCTCAAGACTTTTAGAGATACTTGGGCAAAATTAAGCATTCCTTTCTCCTCTCCACACTTTCAGCTCATGCAGAATCGTCAGGTTGTCCCCGTCAGGTAACTTACATTTACCTTCTTTTTCTAGGCTTACAGCAAGCCCGTTGTGCCATGTACTTGATAGGGTGCTAATAAAACTGAAGCAGTCTGGAGTATGGGTGGCCTTATGGTTAAGATGCTGGACTTGAACAGTCCTTTGGGTTTGTGCATCTGTTACAGATACCCAGTGTGATTATGGAGAAGCAGTTTAATGTCTCCTTCGGTTCCCCATTTGTTTAGTGAAGATAGGGATTGTTTATTGCTGCTACTGATGCCTTGTGTATTTAGATAATAAACTTCTTGGGAGGGAGATTTGTCTTTGGTATGCTTGAGTGGCAGTGAACATCTTTGATGAAACTTCAGGGTGAAACAGTAACACAAATCCTACTCCAGAACTGTGGTGTGTTTCCAGTGCTTGTAGTTTGCAGTTAGTTCTGGTGAGCAGCTCCTGTATTAGCAGTATGGGAAAGGTGAGTGTGTTCAAGCAGTTGGTAGAGGGAGATGTGGTAGTTAGAATTCGATCACTTTTAGGGTGATGATTTAGAGACTGAGGTACTAAAAGCAGAACAGAAAGTAGCTGACAAACACGAATTAATTATTCACTGGAGTAATTGTTTCAATTTTTAGCTTGGCAGCACCTCTTCTGTATGTTAATAGCTGGAAAGAACAACACAGGCGCTTGTGTAAAGTGGTTTTGTTTTGTTATTGGTGCCTGAGGCTTCCTTTGCTCCTGTGTTAAACGCTGAGTGGTTTTGGTTGCCAGAGCCTTTCCATTTAAGGCACTGGTGGGGTTTGTTGGTTTTGTTTCTTTATTAACTTCAAAGCGCTGGTTTCTATTCCATCAACTTGGAGAGAGCTCTGTTTGCTGTTTTGTGGGAAGCATTGGCAGAGGAGTTGGAGGTTCCATTTTTAATCAAAATCCACAATTTACAGTTAATTCTTGTATAATGATGGTTTAGCAGAAAAGGTGTTGGAGGTTTAACAATCAGAAATAAGTCATTTTTATTGGCATGTGGGTAATTGTGTAATTTAAAAAATAAAGATTAGGGAACTTGTAGGTCAGAATACAGAAATATTATCAAAACATAAAGCCTCAGCAATGTTTGACAGTCAGTGTGGAATGTCACTCGCAGGTTGAGTAGGTAATAGCGTGTGTGCATCCATCCATCTTTACTGTCTTTGCAGAATAGTGAGAGATCTTTCAATGCCACACACTTAAATGTAGCTATCTGGCAGTGTTGCACCTGTAGCATGGCAAGTTCATGTGTAACAAAAAGAGCAGCAAATGGGGGAAAGAATTTGTTTGTTTCCTGCAAAATTCCTGGTTTATATTTGTCACTAGAAGCTTTCAGAGTGCTTTCAAAAGCCCCAGTGTGTAATCACTTCTAATTCTTTTGCATTTACTCCATGTAGTATCCGGGCAGAAGGTAAAACCTGGTAGTTATCTTTTCAGGTTCAGTTAGAACAAGGGCTGCTGCGAGGCTGACTCGTCGTTTCGCTGCTCTTTGCCCATGGCAAAGCAATTCCCCTGTGAGACCCATGATCAGTGGTCCCTTGTCTGCTCTGCGTGCAGGGACGTCGCAATGACACCAGACCCCAGCGTGCCTGCAGCCTTCGGGGTGCTTCAGAGGACACCCACTGCAGAAAAACCTCTGGAGAACCCCTTCACAGCCTCAAGGCTTCTAAAAGCACTTGTTGGGAGGGAAGCAGCGTCTTTAAACCGTGCTAGCATCATCTTGTGGAGTGGTGTGGGTGTGGAGGGGGTTGAGGGTGTCTGGCCAGAAAACGCTCTGTGTGTGCATCTGGAATGCTGCCGGCAGCATGAGCAGTGCTTGTGAAGGGCAGAGCTAGCAGTTAGTGCCAGCTTGTGGGATCCAGAAAGCACAGTGCTGCTGTGTGGGTGGCTCTGGTTTGGGGAACACCAGGTAATGTGTTCACAGTGGATGGCAGCCTGGTTTATTTTGGTGCTGGAGTTTGCTATGTGCAGCTCACGCGCTTTCACTCAGGGATGTAATACTGCAGTGCTGTGTCTTAGGGCTTAGTTTGTGTCAGAATCCTGCTCATAACTGTAATTTCCTCAGCGAGGTGACTTGAATTGTAATTTTATTGTGGCATAACATGTTTCCCTTTTGTATATTATAACAGAAGATAACATGCTGCACAGACAGTAATTATCACATCTTCAGCATGTCTTCAAGGAAAATAGGAGTATCCTGGATTCTGCTCCTCCATAATGTAGGAATAGAGGTTAAATGTCTAGTTCAGCCCAGGTATTTTTGCAGTGCCAAGCTGGAGCTTTTGAAATAGAAGATGAGTAGAACTTTTTTTCCAAGAATTAATAAGTGAAATACGATTTGCTGTAAATGTTACCTGAAATGATTACACATTGAGGTTACAGCTTTTTTCCACTTCACAAGCCAAATAACAAAGCAAGCCGTGCATGAAGCTAGCATCATCAAAACTTGAGACAGGGGAGGAGTGAGGAGAGCTGGCTGTGGAAGTCAGAATGCGGCTGCTCTTTTTTAATGGTGATGGTGATGAAGGGGAAGACTTGCTGTCAGAGATCACCAGAATCAGGAGGCATTTCTGTCCTGCCAGAGTGATACTGTTCTTGAAGATGAAAAAGTGCTTACTTTGATGGGTTAGTTGAGGAAGGTGTTTTGATAGCTTATTGTTTTTTTTCCACATACACAAACAAGAATTGTGCTGAGGTGCACACCTGGAGAAAAGGTGTTTCTCAATAAATAACAGTAAATATTTATCTGATGCTCCCTCTGTTTGAAGTTATGCAGATTCTGGCAGGTTCTGCTTGTGTCCTCTCAGAGCCATCGATGTGCAGCGTCTCCTGAGATCAAGATCCATTTTCATTCAGTGTCACTGGAACATAAAGCCCTTTTCAAGTTGAGCTGTTCAAAGCCCAGGCCTCTGCTCCAGCCTCAGATGTGCATTTCTTATGATGGGGTATTTAATTTTCAGTTGATCTAAAATGAAGAATAGGGTTTGCATTTCTGCCAAGACCATTTCACCTTCAGCAAGCCAGTCCAGCTATACAAGAGGAAAAGGAAACTCCCTGTACATGTGTTTTAGTGAAAGTTGGGTGACTGATGGGGGGAATAACAGAGGACTGTTTATATCTTTGTGTTATAAATCCAAATTCAGTTCTCGATTGTTGCTTTTCATTTGGCCAGCTGATGGACCGAGCATGCTGTGACAGGCACCTTTGACACAGGGGGATGGATTAAACCTACCCGTATGTAGGGCAAAGCCCAGCAAAGGAACTTGCTTATTTTGTGTCTTTGTCTTGTTATTGTGAGACCAGATTCCTGCAGTGTTTCTTGTTACGTGCTATAAAATAACACAAAGCTGCTGATAGTTTGTACACAAAGAATAATACAGCGGGAAAAGGTGGCTATTAAAGGCTCAGATGATAAATGGGAAACACTGAGTAGCTCTTGTGTTTCTCAAGGAGTAGCATTAAAAATGTAGCTTGTTTGTCGTGTGTTCTAATGGGTGCTGGAATCTGAGGCATAAATACCATCATTTGCTGCCTGTTGAGGGCCTGTGTTCATGTGTTAGCAAGAATAAAGGGAGTGTGCACCTTCAGCTGTCAGAGATGATGATGCAGGAGCTCTGCTTCAGATGTGATGACTTAATAGGTGAATCTGGATTTGTATCTCAGGTTTATGTTTGTGTAGGAGGGTGGTGGGAATAGGGCTGCCTTCCTGGAGAGGTTCTGCTTCCTGTGAGGAGCAGGGGCAGTGAGGCTGTTACTGTTGTTATTTAACTGTACAGTGGGTTAGTTCTGTTTCCAGTCACTGAGAATTAACATTACAATGATAATCTAATACTCTTAAAAACTTGTCATGGGCTGTAGGTGGGTAATGTTTTTGCAAGTGTTGCTAAGGTCCCGATACTCATCACAGAGGTTTTCAATGCGTTCTGACATGGCTTTGTAATCTGAAAGCTGTTTTTCTTCAATGCATGAAACCAGAATGATCACAGTGTCATCATTTAGGAGTTTTATGGCTCCTGTGTGGGAACAAAAAGCTGATGCTGTGGTAGAATATTCCAGAGACCTTGGTATGTTAGTGTTAGCATCTGCATTCCAAAAATAAAACCTAATCTTGTTGATGTGGCTGCAGCAGGATTGATGAGTTACTTTTTTTTCCTGTGAAATGCTACTTTGCATTCTGCTTGCTCTTGAAAGCGCTACAGCTTGCTTCTAAACCCGGACTGGTTTTTCAGTTCATGTATTCAGTCATGTTCATTTTGGATGTGACACACGGAAAGCTGTCACACAAAGCAAAGCACCAGTGGCTTTCTTATCTCCTCGAAATCTTCTCAGGTATTCTACAGGACCCCTGTAAGTTTTGTTCCCATCCACAATCCTAAGCAACGTACCACCCTGCAGCACTGGTACACCTCATAGACTCATAGAATGGTTTGGATTGAAGGGACCTTAAAGCTCATCCAGTTCCAACCCCTGCCATGGGTAGGGACACCTTCCACTAGAGCAGCTTGCTCCAAGCCCCTGTGTCCAGCCTGGCCTTGGACACTGCCTCCCGTCAGACATGCAGGGCCAGTGCTGGGGAGACCTGGGGATGTGGGACCCCAGGAAGGAGGGTGGCCAGAACAGGCTGATGCTGCACAACGATGACTCTGGATCACGGCATGCTCCCTCCCCTTGGAAATGAGGATGTCATGGGGAGGTGGCAGGAGGAACAAAGCTGGCGTCTGCATCACCTTTACAGAGCACACATGTCACTGCAGGTTAATCATTACCTCAGCTTCTTAAAGCATCCAAGGGATTGCTTTGAATGAAACTGGCTGACTGTGACTGTGTTCTGTGGGTGCGTGAGTAACCTCCTAGTTGCCTGTGAAATAATTTCTGAGCCCTAATTGCAAATGCAGCATTTCCAGTGAGACTGGTTGCAGGCAGACGATAAAACTGTGATCAAATGTAAAACAGCCACAGTGTATGTAATGGTTTGTGACTTTCAGTGCAACTGAAGTAGTGGGGGCTCAGAAATAACATTTTTAGGGGTTTTTTTTTGCAAACATAAGAACATCAGAAGCAGTTCCTTTAAAAAAGAACTAACTAGTGCTTGCTCTCTGGTATCAGAGAATCTTAAAAGACAGCATTTGGTCTGTGGAAGCTCTTGGGAGCCGTGGTCTGCTGGTCTGGGTGTGCAGGGTGAGGGAGTTGGGTGGTGTTTGACGGCTTGTGGTCAGAGTGCGCTGCAGCTCTTCCTCTGGTAAATGTCTGCTGTGCCAGGCTGCATCTGTTGACACACAGCATGGGCTGATGGGCACTTATAAGTCACCCTAAGAGTGGGAGAGGAGTAAAAGGGTGCTGGATGTGCAAGAGGTCAGTGTTATTCCAACAGAAGGGAGCACTGGGAAAAGAAACAAGTAGAGGATGAAATCGGATTTGCAGTGAGAGCAAAGATCTCAACAGGTGGGGGTGAAAACTGATTCTTGTTTGTGTGAGTTGCTCTACAGACACACATAACCATGTTCCAAAGACTCTGTTTACAGGGGGAAGTCAGAAAAGAGATTTCTAATTAAGAAATACTTGGTTTGGGAATACGAAACTTTCTTCCCCCCAGACAAATTGATTTTTGCCATCCAGATAAGCATAGCTGTTGTCTGGCACTATTAGTAGTAATAAAAATAGATTGGAGAAAACTGCTTCAGTCACTTACCCAAAATGCAGTCCTGGCTTTTTTTCCTGGTGTGCTCACTTTAATGGTCTCAGAAGTTTCTGTGCCCTATAAATAATTTACATGTCGTTGGCTCTTTTCTTCCACAGTGAATGTCATGTGAAAATACTGCCACAGCTCTTCTTGTTTGAAACCACTATTAATAATGGCCAAGTGGCCACAACTTGACATTCAAATACAAGTATCATTATTACAGCATTGACCTTAGTGGGAGGGGAGCCGCTTTTCATGCTGAAGAATCACACAATGGGCAAAAGAACAGGCTCAGAGTTTAAAGGTAGAGCTCAGGTGGCCAGCAGGAGGGTGGTGCATTCTCTTCCCAGAGCATGGCAGTGTTACAGAGCGCAAAGTGTGCTGAGCTGCTGTAAGGAGGAGACCTGCTGAGCTGCTGTTGAGTATCGCTTACACTGACACCACTACAGTGGGAGGCACGTGCTGAAAGAAGCTTCTGTCTAATTAAAAAGGGAGGCAGTTGCATGGATTTGTCCCAGTGGAACCAGGCACCTGGGAGGCGCATGTGGGTTTGAAAACTAAAAATGAAGAAAGACAAAAACCAAACCAAAGTGATGCCTGCACTTGCACTCATTTGAAAGGGGGCTTGAGCTGTCTTGAAAGTAGAATTCACCACTTACTGATATAGCTAAATAAGTAATGAGAGTCCTAATACTTGCAGAGTGTCTTGGTTTTTACTGTATTCAATTGGCTTTGCTTCTGACGTCTAGATATATCTTGGCAAAGATAAAAGCAGTGCTCTTCATGTGCGAAGCTGAATTCTGGAGATAGGCACCAGACAGGACCACTTGTTGCAAACAGGGGTGTTCATTCCCTTCCTGCAGTTGTTTCTTGGCCTTTTCTTTTGCCACAGTAAATCACCTCTGTGTCTCTGATCAGTTTTGCTGCCCAGAGATCTCCACAGCAGCTTTGAATCGGAGCACCTCCTGTTACTTGTGCTGCAGCTGGTGGGATAGAGAGTGTGTACAGACTGGGAGAACACCAGCTGCATGTGAAATGTTCCTTTAAAAGAGAGGACTTGCGCTGATCTTTGAAGGTTATCCAAAGAGTAAACTTGATGTCTTCTTCCTTTACTTACTCAACACATACGGAGTTTGTTCCCACATCCCACTCATATCACAGAAATCAGGATCAGTCTGAAGACGCGGTTTGCCCAGTGAAAGGGTGGATGTGCAGTGGAGCTCGTGTTGAGATTCAGGACATGGGAAGGATGTGTGCTATATGCTAGATGTACGCTGCAGAAAGAGGGTTGAAAAACATCTTCAACCTGTTCCTTAAATCTCATCAGCTGACTGTATGGTCAGCGCTGGTGGGGCAACAGCTTCCAAGCTTTGAACTCAGAAACACTCCTGACCCTGAAAAGGCAGAGCTGTCTTGCAGGTAGGCTTTCTAGGCTACAGAAGGGCTTTGTTCTCCAAGTCTCAAACGCTTAAGTAACTGTATGTTCTCTCTCCCTGTTACCGTGCTCTAACAAAAGCTAACTGCCACCACTGTTTGATGTTTATATCCAGCTTTATTGTTACCTCCTAAACTTCAGAATCCTCCTTGCTGTGAGCAGTTGGCTTTATTCTCATGTACAACACAACCAACTGATCTTCACTTGCACATTCATGTTGTCACGAGCTCTTTGCACCATTAGCCCAGATGCTTTTGTGCCTGCCCATGACCACGGTCTGTTCTGTCGGTCATGTCCTCATTCTTACCAAGAATCACTGCACCTCTCCAAGCAGGGCCTTAAAGAAGAGTGTGTTTTCATTATCCTGACATTTGTGTCACATCTTAGTCCCTGCAGTCCCTGATGGCTTGAAGTGTACTTGCACGTCTTCAGTTATTCTTGCTTTTTATACTGCCCATGTAATGCCTTTCATCTTGCCTTGGCTGAAGTCTGTTTTTAACCAGTGCGATCCGCAGAGTGCTGTTGCTGCTAAACGTTTCATTCTAGCATGTAAACCCTTGTATTAACTGAGTTCAGATTAATGCCATGGGGTTTGTTTTCACTTTTGTCAAGTTACGGTTTTGTCACTTGTTTAAGGCGCTCCAGAATTGCTGCTGTTGACAGCTCTGGTGTGCCCATGCTCTTCAGTTCATGTGGCATCTAGCTCATGTTGCTTCATGTCAGCAGTGCCGCACATACAGTGCACACAATGGGTGTTTCTTGGCAGAGGTGGTGTTTGGGATCAGGGAGCTGATGGGTGTCCAGGTACTGGGGGCAGCACCAAAGGGTCTGTGTGGCTACAGGGAACCCATTGCCTGGCTGGGTGAGCCGTGACGTGTGTGCTCAGTCATAGCAATGCACAATAGCAGGCAGGGATTAACCTGCATCTGAATTTGTGCTGCCTTTTGAATGGAGCTCATGGCTGAGCCTTCATTGTAACTTTTGGGAAAAGAAACTCTTACACGTAGCCTGACACTGCAGCTGCTCTTCACATTGTGTCACTTGTGGTTTGCACAGTCCCTACAGAAATATTATCCAATTAGAAGTAGAATCCCCCTGTTCTTTTGTGTCACTGTGAAATAATTGTTCTAAAATGAATGTAAGTGTGTACAGATTGCATTTTGGGAAAGTTAATTACAAACTGTGTGGTTCAGGGATTTTGTGCAAGAAGAGGAAGAACAGTTGATGGAAGAAAGGAAAAAAAGAAAAGAAGACAAGAAGAAGAAGGAAGCTGCTCAAAAAAAGGTATGTTGGACATTGAAAGGTAAACCCCTGCTTCCGGGTTACTTTAGTTTCATCACCGGTAAATACTGGGTCAACTGTGGTTATTCAGAAGTGTTTTCTGATTAATATTCTAAGCTTTAAATGTGCTGTCAGGTATTTAGTGGTAACTGATACACTGAGCATCTTTATTGGCTTCGTGATCCATTTCTTCAGAGGTTAAATGTTCTGAGATGAGCACGCTCTTTCCTGATTGCCAGTTGAAGTGGTTTCATGTCTAAAAGCTTCCTCAATGTTAATGCATTTATTAGTAGAATAAAAGTAGCTCTTTTTTAAGATGATGGCTTTCAGCTGCATCCTTTCTTTACTATATATTCTTATCCTTCCATATGGAAACATGCGTCATAAGACAGTTTGTGTGAAGGAAGGTGGATAAAAATGAAAATATTGACAGCAGAGGTGTATTGGGATGGAAACATCACAGAAACGCTTCAGAGTAAATGCTTCAGAGTCCTGTTTACAATCAAGATGCTCATCATGGTCATTGATTCTTAATATTGACCCTGAGCTTGAGAGGAGCTTGTAAATGTGTTTGTAAACATGTCCATTTCAGGTGGGAGCAGGGGGAACCTGCTTAGCAGTTTCCTCTGATTCCATTGGCTAAGGCTGGATGTGTCTCTTAAGAACATCCTGGTTTGTGTTCTCAACCACAGGCTCTCCAGCAAAGCCTTTTAGAGCATTGTACTGTGACCAAGTTCTGGTGTATTTTGGAATGTGACCTTTTCGCTCATCTGTTTGGGTGCTGTGGAGAGCCAGGAACAGCACAAAAGTAATTGAAAAGTTCTAGGTTGTCTCATGTTGCTGTTCATGGGTCAATGAATTGGTTCTTATGTCAGAGCTGGGGAGGGGAGGAGGTTACCAGCTCTCCAGGATAAGCTCTAAACGCACACATGGGCATGGCAAGAGCTGAAGGGACATTGTGTCATTGTGCTGTGGAAGAGAAAGCCAGTGCTTGGGTTTATATATTCTGTAGTTTTATGGTAATCTGAACTAAAAGGCGTACTAGAACAGCAGCAGCAGTCACAGAGGTGTGACAGTTGACTTGGGGAAGGCATGCTCTGTGCTTGCCTCTTGATGCTGAGCAGCTTCTGTGGGGCATCAGCTGCTGTATTCCAGTCTCCTTTTCATGACAGTATACAAATGGGGTTTGAACACTTGATTCAAAGCCAGCAGCTGTGCATACAGCACCCAGGAGCTGGAAGTGCATACACAACTTCCCAAGCCTTCAAAATACAGTTTTGAACCAGATCTGTCGAGCAAAGGGTGTGATGAGCAGTTGTGGTGTGTTATATGAGGCCCCAAGCACAGGAGCTGCCTTCTGGCAGGTGAGGGTGCAGGCAGTGGTGTTTGGAGGCAGCGTAATAGGGTAAAATGGGCAAAACCGAAACTGAAGCGGGGTGGGGGCTTGATACACTGGTGCAAGCGTTAGCCATGGTTTGGTTTCTTAGCTCAGTGGCTGATGCACTGCAGGAAGTGGGGTTCTTCAGAAGAGGCTTTGCAGGGTCTCCATCTGCAGCTCTTGTTAGCAAAGAGCATCAGTAAGAAACCTGACAAGCTTCTGCTCAGAGTTTCTTGGGAGCAAGAGGCCACATTTGGAACTTCTGGACAGTACACCTGCAATTCCTGTGTGTATATTTGCCTTTGTCAGCTAAAGAAGCTGAGATGGGGGTTTAATCCTCTCTTGACTTCCTTAGGAGAAGTGAGGCTGTGGCACTGGAGAGCTGTTAAGAGTGTTTCAGTAGTCAGCCCTACCAGTGCTGGTGTCTGGACCTGGCCAAGACTCAGATCAGATCAGTGGATCAGTAAATCTCTATTGCACTCACATGTGCTCCTTTCTCCTCACGGTTTCAATTATAGACAATCACAGCTTAAGTATTATGGCAAATTTATTGCCTCCTATGAATATATGTGATACCGTAATTAAAATGGGCTGTATACAGCTACCAGAATGACCATATCCAATTAAATCTCGTTGTGCTTTGGCAATAGTGCATTTTAATAGTGATAATTGAGAAAATTCTAGTTGCAGGTAGGGAGAACTAAGAGCTGTGCTTTTGAGAACTCCATTTTGCTGGTTTATAGCGAAACGCTTGCAGTTAAGGTGTGCTTCCGTACCAGCCATGTTTCTCTCCCCATATTTATCCTATGATTTTTAATTGCAGTTTTAGTCAAACAGATCTCTAATGTTGGCAGTGCCATAGGTGTAACCAGTTGAGTCTTGAAAATGACTTGGAAAGTCTTTGCATTTCCTTTCTTCTTAACATGTCTGGTCCCTCCCTCTGCAATAAAAGTGGTGGCAGTTCTTTGCTTCCAGGCACAGTTTTTAACTCACTCAAAACATCTTCATTTGCAAGTTTAATGCAGTCTGTTTCATGTACTTATCTTTCAAATTAATTTTGTCTTCTGTAACATTTAAACAGCTTTCTAGGCATGAAGAATAATAGGCATGGTGTGGTTAGAGACGCTTCTGAAGTAGATAATTAAATAACTAAAACATGTTAAAAGAGGGGAATCAGAAGCTAATGTTGCTTTACGAAGCGACACGTGCATAGAGGGGGTTTATCTGCACACATCACTGACACTTCTCTTTTCTTGTTCTAGGCCATTGAACAAAAAATCAAAGGTAAGTTACTTTACAGTTGTTTCTGTTCTCTGTATTATTCCTTCCTTGTTAAATATGTTGAACCAGATGGGTCACCTGAAAGCTCTTCTCAAAGCTGAATGATGCACTTCTTGAAACTTTGCTTGTACTATTCCAGACAGTGACCACAGAAGAGTAATGACCAAGGGTGTATTGCAGGGATTGGACTCTTCTGTTCTTCCTGGTTTCCATGCTCAGTTACTTGAACAGCACCAGGCATATACATAATACCTTGAGTTCTTTTCTTTATTTGCTTTTTGCCTTCCCCTTTTTTGATAGACAAGTAAGATCTATCTGGCCGTAACCAGCTATTGCATGTGGAGGGTTCATCCCGCCAGAATGATCGCAATGACCATACCTGGAAGCTGTAATTCCTGTTTGGTGACAGGCTGAGAATGCCACAGTTACTCTGAATGCTTGTGGGGTTTGTGCAGATCCCCATTCCAACGGGCCTCCAGAGAGGAGGAAAAGGGATTCTTTTCACTTTCTCTTTAGCTTTTAACCTGTTAGTTGTGAAGTGGACAGTAATTGCTTGGGTGTTCATGTGGAGTGCTTGCTGCATCCCTGTTTTTGGGGAACATTGGCTTTAATTTACTACTCACTGAAGCAGTGGTGGAAGCAGGAGCTCAGAAGCCCTGCTTAGCAGAGATGCAATTACTGCTGGAAAATCAAAAGGTGTTTGAAGTGCTGTTCTGGCATGAAGGCAGTAAAATATTAGAGGACTTACTGTGCTTGAGAAGAGCAGAGAAACAAATGGAGGTAAGTGGCCATTACCGAGGTGTGCCTTTGAAGCAGCATCCTCATTCACATGAGGTTGGAATGGAGGAGGCAGGTTCCTCACATACAAAATGCACTGATGCTCCTGCTGAGGGCTGCAGTGCAATTACAGCTATCAGGAGGTGTGGTTTTGTCTCGTTTATTTAAGTGCACTGTGTACTTTAGTGCCTGTTTAAATGGGAAAAGAAAATAGCTAAGAGTAGGAGCAGCAGGTTTTCAGTGTGTGCCGAGGCTCTGAGGAGGCAGTGAGGGCAGCCTGGGTCTGTGTCTCAGGGAGTCCTGTGAGGAGGAGGATGGTGCTTTCGCTGTGAGTAGTGATCACTTGAGGCAGTGGGAGCTGCACCAGTGCTGGTGATGAGAGCCCACGTTCCAGATGTGCAGCCATCCTCTGGGTTTCACAGGGCTGAGTGCGGGTCCTGACCTTCCAGCCTGGCTTCAGTCACTGAAACCAGCTGGGAATTCCATGTGTGTCTTTGTATGAATGCTCAATACAACTGCTGGAAGAGTATTGTAATTAATAAATATGCTTTGCTTGGTTTTTAAAGCAGCCTTTTTCAAACAGTGCATGGAATTACACTTGAGGTACAGGCTGAGCGTTCGTTTTCTCCTGTGCATTCCTGCCATAAAGCTTCTAAGATAACATACCAGATGTAAATAAAGAGTTGTCAGAGTGTTTGGTTTTCCTCTGAAGCAATAAAATGTATCTGAAAAGATAGCGAAGAAGAAAGTGGTGAAACAGAGTGTAAATAATAAGGTCCATTTTGAATGAACATTTGACCTATGGACTTGTGCTGCGCTGGCATCCCGGCATCACAGCACGGCTCAAAATAGCAGGAGGGCACAAATCCTGCCCTGAGGTACCCGGTTGGGTAAAAATCGCCTTCTCCTGAAGGACAGCTGGTCTCTTTATGATATTCTTGTGTTCATTTTCTCCTTGGAGCCTGCTGGTTACTGAGGAAGTGTGATGTTCCAACTTTAGTGTTACATTATTGTTAACAGGGTGTTTGAGGAAGGTCAGCAGGAATGTGGAGCTGTGGAAGATGCACACACACACTGGCTGTCCTGAAGCAGAGCAGACATGAGGAGGTTCAGGCAGAGGACTTTGTGCAACAGTTTCTCTAGGAACAAAATGCGTGGTTACATTGCACCAAGCGCTTTCATGGCATCATTGGTTGTGCCTGCTTGTGTTCAGGATGCAAATGAATGTTTCATTAGTTTCCAAGTTTCCATCACGTTAATGTCTTAAATAATTCATTCTGTGCATGAGCTGAAGATAAAATAGCAGAGTATGGGATCTCTAAATAATTCACACTTCTGTTCCTTCTTCCAGAAAGGAGCTGGTTAAGTGGTGCGGGTGGTTGGCTATTTCTTGGGTTTAAGCGTAGTTTGGGGGGCTCCAAAATGTTGCTTTAGCTAAGGTAGAAGTTGCTGTTTAACAGCTGGCGCAGCTACCTGTGGTCGTGTAGAACTCTAAGGCTGCCTTCCAAGGAAGTTAGTAGTGCTGATATTTTCCTGGTCAGGATTAGGGATGGAAGTAATGAAGATGATGCCGATCCAGATGTTTCTGGTACAAGGAATGTTTTAATACTGTAGTATTGTCATTAAAAATGCATGTGTGTCATTCCTGTGGATTTCAGATGATCCAACCCGTCTAGTTTTACATGTCTGGCTGTGTTAAAGGAAAAGAGGCAGTTCATAGGAGTTGGTGTATAGCTTAGTTGCCAAGTGAAGGTTTGTTTGTGCAGCAGCTGGCACAACACATTCAACAAGTGCCCTGCGAGTGCTCCAGTGCCAGGCATTTGGGGGAAAAATAAGTATCATCTGAAGGGCCTTATTTGAGGAGAATACTGCAGAACCGACAAGTGTCGTGGTATTCCTTCTACCACAGCAGAGTATTTTTGCTGTGCTTAATGTCAGTGCTATTAAGGATGGACAAATCAATCCATTTATCCTGAACTCCTCCTAAAACAGGACTCTACAAACTGCACCATGGCCACAAGTAGCTGCTGAGAAGCCAAGCACTTGAGTAGATGCTGTTTAAGAGCATAAGAGTTTTGTTGTGCTCACTTCAGCAATCACAGTATGCTTCTCCAGCAGGAGATGTCCTCAGGAGCTGAAATGTCTCCCTGCACATACATGATACCCTCGCAAAGTAGTTTGTGAGAGCCAAAGGGCAGTGTAGGTGCTGCTGTTGTGGTGAGCTGTTCCCAATGCTGCTGCGTGTGGGGAAACAGTGCGAGCAGGAGCTGAAAACTGCTGTCAGTCTTCAGCCGCGGATTGCTCTGCTTTGTCAAGGCAGAGGCGTAAAGCACTGCTGCTATTGCAGAGCAGAATCAACTTTGAGTCAAGCACTGAAACGGAAAGTGCTTTTAAAAATAGCTGGGTGTGGAGCTGAAATCTTTGACTCATATTTCCCACCTTGGAAACTTGGTACTCATTTGCTTCGCTGGGAAGCACAATTGCCCCAACACAGGCTCCTCTGGGGTTTGGGGGGGGGGGGGTTCTGTCTCTTCCCTCCCTGTGCTTTTCCAGGTCAGAAACCTGTTAGCTTTTCGGTGCTGGAGGTGAACAGCATGGATGCCCAGTGAGGAGCACTGCGCTGGGAGAGCCCAGGCTCCCCTCGGCGCGGTGGCGCAGGGGTTAACGGCTTGGCAGCGGTGGGATATTTTCCAGCTCCACTCGCTCAGCTTACAGCTGCGGCCATTTTTCCACCAGGAAAATTCTAGCACTACATCTTACGTGTGTCAGCTCCAGCGCCAGGCTTCCTCCGCTTGCCCTTCAGCATTCCAGCACTGACAACTCTCAGGGGCATGGCACACGGGCAGGGAGCCTCGCAACGCATTTCTCAGAGGTCAGCTCCGGCAGCAGAACCACTTAAATGACAGCTCGGTGCTGCTCTTTGTGTGCTTCGGGAGTGATTTGATCTCTGCCCGCCGAGCCAGTGCGAGCGAGGAGCTGGTTTCCAGCTGCACTAAAGTTAGTGGCAGGGCTGCCATTTTTGGGGCTGGAGGGAGCCGTGGCCCCGCTCAGGAGCTGGCAGCGGCTCTCCGGGAGCAGTAAAATGACACCATGCTTCTCCTCCATTTTCTGGTGAAGTCTGCCGAGTGGGAAAGCAACACAAGTTGGAAGCGTCTCTCTTTGGAATCCCTCTGTTCACTGTAACCTCTCCATCCCCTGCTCTGGGCTTGCAGCAGGTTTGTGCTTTATGGAAATCTCCTTTTTACTGCTTGCTTCTGTAAGCTCGCTGTTGGTAAATGAGCTGGGCTGGTGGTAGTGGGAGCTGTCTGCCCTGATGCGATCCTACATCACATACTGGTGGGCAGAGCAAACTTTTACCGAGCCAGCAACTCGTTTATGACAGATTGAAATGTGAAGGTGGGGATAAAGGGCTGCTGGAATTTATCGTGGCCATGTTGGAATATGAATGTATTATTTGGTCTGCTGAAGTTGTGGACCAGAAAACGTTGGACAGGGTAAATTGCATTGCTTGAAACTGAAGTGTGGGGTACTTGGGGAAGCGCTGGGAAACTGAAATTAATCCGTGTTGCACTTTGGGTTAATTCCAGTCTCAAATTAACATATGAATGTAAACTGTTGATTCTTTAGTACAGCTGTTACAGGGTAGATTTCCATTCAGTTTGCTGCCTTTATGGCCATGTTTGCTAAGGAAATGAATGCACAGAATACATGAGAAATACAGATTTCTTGAGCTGTTTGTGTCGTAGCCCAGGGGCTGGCTGGGCAGGACGTGGGGTGTTTATGGTCGAGGGGATTCAGTTACCTGCAAGTTGGATTCTCTTATAATGCATGCTTTGTCTTACAGCAGCTTTAATTATGAGAGTATTAATGTTGCTAAGTGCTGCTGGCAGCTGGGTTGGGATGTCTCATGGAATGTCACATAGAAATGATTTTGCTTCATCCAAAGGAGCAGTTGTGTGGAATGAAGGGGGAGAGCAGGAAAACCGGGTCTCCTCCATGGCCCATTAAGGGGTGTTGTGGGTTGTATCAGAAACTCCCTTCAAGCCGGGGGTACTCTCCGCCTAAGCTGACATTTACAAGAAAGCTCAGATACAGCGTGCAGAGGGGGGGTGTGTCCCTCAGTGGTGCCGTTGCTTGATTAGGGTGTCCTGGCTGCCGGCAGTGGTTGTCCTTGTCGGCACCCCTCACTGTAGAGAGCGGTTGGTGTGGGTGGGTGACAGCAGGAGGCACTTTGATGGATCAGAACGCAAGATTTGGGATGCAGTGGCACAGATTGGGGAATGTGAAGAATTTTGGTGGTTTTCTGTTGGTTTTTTCAATTTCAAAGCTTGTTGCAGTACCCAGACCACAGAAATGTGCTATAAGAGCTCATGCCTTGAAGTGGTGACAAATTCTTAGCTAGTTGCTAAAGTATTGCTCCCCCCACCGAGGTTTAGTCACTTTCACTCAGTTTAATGATTTGTAACCCAGGGTATTTTAAAAGGAATAAATGGAAGAGCTTTGTTCAGGACTACTTTGTGAAATCTGGTTTTGATCATTATCTGTTGCTGCATTACATGCATCAAAACACTGTGCAAGGAGTCAGTTCCCTACTCTCAATACAGATAGCAGCTTAAACTGGTGGCATCTGATACGGTGCTGGTGATTTCTGTCAGCTTGCCCATGTACCTGATGGCGTTTGAACACCTCCTGTTCCCCGTGGATGCTAAACCAACCTGTGCCCGGGCCATTCCTCTCCTTAGTTCTGTCCCGCTCCGGTCAGCTGTGAGATAGAGGAGCAGGGTCACTGCTGCGGAGCCAGTGTGGTGGGGAGCACCTGAAGGTGCTGCCTCCGAGGTGGCATTTTATTCCGAAGGCCTTTGTGCTTGTGTTTAACTGTGTGTTACAGGAGAAATGAAAAGAAACGATAGTCGTAAGCGACACTGTCAGTGTTCAAGTGGATTCTTTACACAAAAGCCTAAAGAGCTTGCTTTCATTTATTTTTTATGTTGTATTCACACGAGTCTGTTCCTGAAAGTGAATGAGAAAATGGTCTTTAAATGAATTAAACACGGTCATGTGGTAACAGCGTTCCTGCTGCTGACATGCCAGGGAGTTGCTGAAGGAAGACAGCGGGAAAATGGTTGGAGGATGCTGCTCTTCGGCCTCAAGTTGTGTGTGTTTAGGTGCTGCCAATGTGCAGAGCTATTCTTGAAGTAAATCCAGCCGTGTGTTTGTCACTGGAGAAGCTGTCCTCACCGAGCTGGCCCTCGCTGTTCGCAGCAGGAATGCCACATGGATTAAACTGTTTGCCTTCAGCAGCTCAGACCTTGGGAAGCTCTGAGCAGAGATGGTGGCAACCACACAGGTCAGTGCTGAGGGAGGTCGTGATCGAGCCTTGAGCCGTCTCAGGGAGTTCCACAGTGAATGTGTACACATTATGTGGATATCTCATGGAGAAAGCTGGAAAGTACATTGGCATGTCAGTAGTGTGAGGGGTTGGAAGTGCACTTGCCTGTGACAGTAAGTACAGGTAAGCATAAGACAGGAAATACACTTACCTGTGACGTTGCCTACACCCGGACACCCTGTGCTCACCACCACTGTTGTACTGGCTGGGCGGAGGTGTTGGGTAGGGGACCTTGTGGTTTTCCCTTCATCCAGCATCAGGGTTTGGTGTGTTCACTCGCAGCTGCCCTCTGCAAGCTGTTTGACCTTCATCTGGCCTTGAAGAGGCCATGCTGCCCAGACTGAAGAGTACTTTGGAGCTGCAGTTGCCCGCTGGCACAGTCCTGCCAGGCTATGTGGGGTACCGGTGCTGGTAGCTGCTCCTGCTGGAGCAGCTTGAGCTGAGGGCACCAACACATTTCCCTTTGGATGCTAGGGCTGCTGAAGCAGGCAAGTGCTAATGGTGTTGTGTGTGTCCTGTTCACCTCTTGTCCTTCTGGGGCAAAACCAGAGCATTTTTCTAAGTATAACACTGAAGTTTCCCACTGGAGTAAGATTTGGGGGATTTTAGTATTTAAGTGTTTTAAAAATAGTTTAAATGCTTAAATAAGCAGATCTGTCAGAAAACCCTGTAGAAAGAGTTTGTTAGTGGCAGCATACTTTAGCCAAGATAACTTTGTTAGGAGTGATAGTAAGATGTATTTCTACTCCCCAACCTGTGCTATTAAAGCTGTGTGATTATGGGATAATTGAGCTATTTGTGGGGAATGAGTTACCACTGGAACGAGAAGAAATGCTGCCATTGCATGCTACCTACAGATGTGTAAGAATATTGGCTTAGTCTTCAATTGCAGTTGCTGTTCCTATGAATAACTTTGTCCAACTTTCTTTCTTTCTGGGGGTGGGGGCAGTGCCAGAACAAACCAAGACCAGTGTAAGCCAGCCTCAGCCTGTCACCTCCAGCGGCACTTCCCCAGCAACCAGCACTAATAATAATGCCAAGCGGGCCCCAGCCAGCAGCCAGCAGCAGCAGACCTTGCCTCGATACCCTCCTCGTGAAGTACCACCGCGATTTCGACACCAGGAACAGAAACAGCTTCTGAAACGAGGTCAGCAGTTACCAGTGATAGCTGCAAACCTGGGATCTACTCCTAAAGTATTGAACGGCCAGTCAGGAGGCAGCACTGTCCCAAACAAACAGCCGGTGACCAACGGGGAGGTGCCGAACAGCAGCAAAAAGCAGCCAGGTGAGGGGAGGTGCCGTGTGTTCCTTTGAACTCAAACAGTTTCAATTCAATTGTCAGCGAAACACTTGAGCTGATCTTTAAACGTTCCATGTAAGCTGTGGCATGACGAGAGATTTTCCTGCGTCATAGTTTAATATTAAACACTGCAGGATGGTTTGGGCCATCCCTGTGCAAGTTGCATATAGCAACGTGAGACATCGTAGTTGCTCCTTGTTGCCCGTGGTGCACAGTAGACGTGTCTGGTTCTGAACAGGAGCCAATGTGACCACTGCTCTGCTCTGAGTTTCCAGTCTTTACCCTAATGATTGAGGCAAGCATGGTGGTGGTACGAAGCATCACTTTCTGCATCCAGTTTTGATACACAGATCTCCCAAGGAAGTGTCATTCCCATGGTTCTGAACAGCATCTCTAGACTTCGGGTTTTTTTCTTCTTCATATCTAGCAAGACAGACAGGGTGCAGCTTGGTCGGAATATGAGAGTTGCTTTTTGCTACTAGGTCAGAGTTGTTCTTTGTTCGTCTACCTAAAGCTTGGTTGTCTTAGCAAATGGATCGACCTTTACCTTTTACTATTTAAGTAGAGTTATCCTTTGTTATGTTGGCTTGTTACACATTCTGTTCAAATACCCTTCTAAGAGTAGTAAATGTACCTGTTACATGTGTGATTTGCTGTTCAGTGAATGTACTGGCCTGCAGCTCAGACAATTGGGGAGGCAATAAGGGCAGTCTAATTTAGGCTGGATAAAAAAGTAACTTTGTCCATAGGGATTTAGGTTTTCAAAGGGATTTGGTATTAATGCCAACACTTTCTATGTTGGGCAAATACCTTCTAATTCTTGTATGTTGATGGAACTTCTTCCCACAAATGGTTCCTTCCAAACTCAAGATTTGTTCCTCAGAATCGGTGTTCTGTACACCCCGAGGGACATGACTCCTCGTCCCTTCAGCTGAAAGAGAAGGTTTGTGGAAAATTGCCGTGGTATTTCAAATTGAAGTTCAATTTTGAGCCGTTCTGATTACTTAATCTTGAAGAAGCACACTTAAACTGAAAGTAAACAGAGCGTTGGAAGCTGCTTATCCCTGTGCCCCCTGAGGAATGCTTGATATTACTTTCCAGTATTATTTTTGTCACATCCTGGGAGGACTCTTTACCTCTCCAAGAAGTCATTTTTAAGTAGTTAATGTTTGGGGGTTTAGTTCACCTGGATAATCCTTTCAGTAGTCAGGTTTAAAGTAACCTTTCATATACTTGCTTGCTTCTAAGGTGTAACTTTTTCTCCAGCATGTATCCCCTACTGGTCAAGTTATATGGTAGCCAGTAGCAATTTAGATGAATCCTCACAGGTAAACTGATTTAAGAGCTGTTACTCTTTATACAACCTGTTAAACCACCTCATTGTATCCAGAGGATCGCTTTGAACATAGTGTCCTTTGTTTCTTTTCTGTTGTGAACACCAGCCCAATAATTAATCAGTTGGGTTCCCATTTGTGTGTCACATTCCTCCCAGTTTTGCTTGATTTTGTGCTGCTGTGGCTGGGGGGCCTTTTAGGCTGGGAGATGCCAACGTGTCCCTGTGCCACAGTGCTACAGCGAGTGTGTGGGGACCTCCTTTCCTGGCGTAGTTCTGTGGTTTGAAGAGTAGGCTAGTTGCTTGAATAAATGTCCACACGTCGAGCTCGTAACAGAAAGGTTCTGGGAGCCTTTAGGGAGAGAAAGTTTGGCCAAAGCCCTTTCCCATCTTACAAGGTTTGCATTGTCTGCAGCATCCTATTGGGTCTTTGTTAGCTTGGTGCTGTGCTCTGGGGGACCAGGATCAGACAAGTGCGGTTGTGCAGCCAGGGTCTCCTGCCTTGATGCCATGTGTCCATATGCTTGGAAGAGCTCTTTCCTATAACCAGGAGTTCCACGTTTGTCGTGTGCTTTTAGAAATGTAGGGAAGGTGATAATGTAAAGGCAAGTGCTTTTCAGTGCTGGATTTTTGTGATAGTTTCAGACTCGTGTAACACGGACGTGGCCATAGTCCAGCAGCATGTGAGTGGCTTAATGCCTTCTGGCCCCTCAGTTTCTGAAAGGAAATACCACTGACATTTGCCTGCCCCAGTCTTGCTCTCCAGTTCCTCTTTTAGCCTCCAATGACAGCTTCTGTGTGCTTTCCTTGTTGTTATCTCTGAAACTCAAAATCTCATGAAATTTGGCATTTCTGGAAGATCCCTTCCTATTGAAAGAATATCCACGTACAGGCCACTTGGGTTGACAAATTTTATACCTCAGCACAGTATCTTTGAAGATGAAGTTCTTTATTTTTAAAGCATTATTTAATGGATATTGGAACTGATTTGTATTTTAGGGCTATAAGGAAAACTGCAGCTTCAGGTGTTGTAGTCAGAGTTGCAGGACTTTGTAATGGCTGCAGGAGTTTGATCTGCCATTCCCCGGCATACCCTGGGGGTAGACTCAGTCCCCAGTTCCAGGCAGGGTGGTAACTGTTTGGTAGGTGCTTTGTGGAAGCCAGGAGCACCAGTGCTGCTAAACTTAAGAGTTCTTTTAACTGCCCTGGCCACACTAAGTGTTTCAGGTCTTTGGTATTGGGGAATTTTATAACTGTATCAATGGTCCACATGTGTTTTGTGTGGACAATCATCTCCTCTTCTGAAAATGACCCCCCTTTGTTTAGAAGTAAAGCTGAAGAAGGGGTGGTCCTGTGAGTTGTTCTTTTCTGCTATTCTTAGGACATTTGGCCTGTCTCTTTAATCAAGACATGTAAGTGAAGCCCATGGCGTGCAGTACTTGTGAGAAAGATAGTCTGTACCAAGGTGGTTATTTTAAGAAGTCTACATAAGTGGCTCTTTATCAGAACGTTTTTGTACCCAGTTCGGTTGTTTGCTTTGCTGATGTTTCCCCCCTGTATGTAAACTTCGCATGAAAGGAAGGTCTTGAATGCTGCCTCCTCTGCTTTGTAACACATGGAGCTGGCCAGGTGGTTGTTCCACAATGAAATGATTTATATGCTGAACTGAAATACTTGCCAGCAGTAATTGCTTACAACTGTGGGACAGAGCAGAACAGGAGAGCAGCGCCGGGCTCCTGGCGTTAGTCCAGTCGCTCCAAGTCCTGCTCTGGTGCGAGTGGGTCTCACTTTGTCCATGTGCATCTCACAGCAGAGCTGCAAAACAATGTTACAGACAAAGCCTTTGGGAACAAAAGGTTCTTCCTGCAGGTTGAGGGGTTTTCCTTGGGCAGGGATCTGCAGTTTGAAGTGATGGGGGCTGACTGCATTTAGGAAACATTGCCTTATATATAGCAGTTATGGTCTCCAACTGTAGAACTTGTGAATTGGAAACGTTCACTTTGATTTCATACAGTGCCTATGGGATGCTTTGGAGGAAGAAGCTATGAGAGAGGGCTAGAGGAAAGTTTGCTGTGCACACACTGGTGTTAAACCAGAGTTGGACTGTACGTGGTTATTTCTGTTTGCTACATCAGGAAGCAAAATAATGACTTTCAGGTGGAGAAAGTGCTCTTCAGAAGAGCAGTAGGGACTTGCTGAAGTTTCAGGGCTGACCTGAACTTTGGAGTCTGCCGTCAGAAATGAGCTGGGTTTGGTTTCAGTGCCTCAGTTCTTCCTCTTCTGTATAGGCATCAAGCTTCTGAAATTAAAGACATGTTAAATTGGTGAATTAAAGACCAAATGTATGAAAACCAACTAGTAGTAGAAGCAGAATTGCTGATAGCTCAGCAGGAAAGCTGGTTTGCTGTAGGTGTTCCCCCTCCCTGTGTTCAGTGCTGCAGCTGAGGCACAGTCACTGGGGCTGAGCTGGCTCCTCAGCTGAACCTCTCCTGAAGAAGGGGTGCTAACAGATGGGGTTGGAGCAATGAGTGCTCAGGGGGCTGTTGGTACTTCACCAGAGTAACACTTCTGTGACTGTCTTCCTTTTCTTTCCATAGGCATGCCTCCCATTCGGGACTTGGTGAGCCACTCCCCTAACCAGTCAGGTTAGCTCTTTACATCCCCCCCTTTGCTTTGCACTGCGTGTCCTTGTAGTAGTTACGTGTGTCACCCAATCTTGTCCCAGGTTTTTATTCATGTTTTTATACTTTGGCTTCTGTTTTCCAATAGCATGTGCTGTGTGAACGTCTGACACATACCTTCCCTGTGCCATTGCATTCTGCATTTGCTTAAACCTTTTGATTGTCTAAAATAACATCTGAATTCATACCAGAACGGGTGTTTTGGCTGTGTGGCAGCTCAGCTTTAAAATACTAAGTGTCTTCTGTTTTTCACCTTTCTGCTTACGTGTTGAATTGCCTCTTTGTGGTATTAAACTGAATAATCTGTGCAAGCCTGTGCTTTAGATTAGAGACATTTCACAGCACTGTGGAGGAAATCATGTCTGGGCCTTTGTGGTTTGAATGCTGAGTTTACACTGGGGTAGCACCTGCAGCTCTGCATGTTCTCTGCTGCTGTTTGTCATTGTGAAGAACACTGCTCTTCATTTTCTAAGTGTATTTTGGAGTGAATGTGCTATGTGAGGACGTGGGGACATGCACAGGAAATCACAGAATCCCAGGGTTCTGAAGGGTCCTCAGGAATCATCTGCTCCAGCCTTTCTAAGCACAGCATGACCTAGACTAGATGTCCCAGCACCCTGTCCAGCTGATTCTTAACAGCGTCCACACGTCCCTGGGGAGCTTATTCCAACAACTGGTTGTTCTCGTTATAAACTCTTGCTCTTGGTCCTGTCAGAATCTCCCCAGGAGTAACTTATACCCATCACTCCATATCTTTCCATGTGACCCCTTGTAAAAAGGGAGTCTCCATCTTCTTTGTAGCCACCCTTTAAACACAGACATGAGGCTGACGTTTCCCCTGAGCCTTCTGTTCTCCAGGCGGAACAGTCCCAGCTCTCTCAGCTTTTACTCGCTTGTCTTCCTAGTCCTTGGATCATCTCTATGGCCCTTCTCTGGACCCTCTCCAGCCTGTCCACAACTCTTCTGTATAGCAAGGTCCAAAATTGAACACAGCATTCCCAGGCGGGTCTGACAAGCCCTGAGTAGCACAGGTAGGGCTGTGGGGCTGTAGTGGCTCTAGTTCATGTGTGTACCCGTAAGGCTGCAGCAGGCGCAGGGCTCGGGGGAACATTTCACGTTGCATCTTTTCTGTTCTTTCCTTGGAGTTTTCATCCTTCATGTTTTCCTTGGAGCCTGCTCTCAAGGGGAGCTGTTAAACCTCCTCTCCTCGTCCTCCCTCATCACCTGTGTCAGGGAGAGGAGAGGGGAAGCTTGCAGGATGGTCCCTCTCTGGGAGCAGGGTTGGGTCTAGCAGGACGCTGTGCCCTTACCCTGGCAGCTCTCCTGTCCTTTGCTTCAGTTAGGAAACCACTGCAGAGGCCAACCGCTACATCTGCTCATTCCGAGTTTAGAGTGCTTTAGCAAGACACAAACTGCATTTTAAGGAACTCAGGTTTGTGTAATTTATTTATGTCCAGGATTTAAGCAGCAAAAGTTCACCTGCAACTTCTGAACAGTTCTGGGAGAAGCCCAGGCCTGGGCTGCTGTTTGCTGGGCACCAAGGGCAGCATGTTGTCAGCTGGGATTTCTCAATGTTTAGGGTGCTTTTGTGGTATCTGCCACAGAACACCAGAGATAATCTCCTGCTGACTCAGTATTTGTATTCTTAATCTCCGATGTTCATGGGGTGTGGAAATTCCAGCGGCGAGATTCTGGAGCAGTGGTTCCTACTGGAAAGCACTAACACACGTTTGTGTCGAGGAAGAACTGTCAGTCAGGGTCGTTCTGCTTGCAGTGTGGGATCACATTCTGGATGGCTGGAAGTCAGTCATTACCTGCTCTCTGTATTGGCTCCTTACAAACTGTGCATCCCATCTAAATTAGGATAATAGATCTTAATTAAATACAGGGTTTCTTTTGTGCCTTCTGTTGTTGTGCAGTAGAGGTTTGTTTGCTGTCCTGTACTCATAACCTGTGTCTCTTTCCCCGTGTTGAATTTGGGCTGTTTGCAGCTGTACACTTCAGTGTTGCTTTTCAAATTGATCTGTTGCTGAGATGATGGTTTTCAGTCCAGGTTTTTCATTAACACAGCTTTTGGTGCTGTTGATTCTCTCCTTCATGGGAGTGCAGACCACTCTTATCTTTGGTTAGTCTTTTGATACAGGTTAAATGACTTCTTTTCTTTAAACACCAGTGTGAGATTCGAGATCTTGGGGTTTGTTGGATTTTGCTCAGACACCACAGTGGTTTTCCTAGTGCCACATTAACAGGCAGGTCTGGGGTTACGTTCAACTGAAGGAACGTCCCCCAGCTCTCCCAGGGGTACGTACATTTTGAATAGCCCAAGTAAAGGCAGAAAAGGGGAATATTACAAAGAAGTGTCATTTGCTTAAAAAACCCCAACTGAATGTTTTCATGTGCAGAGAAGCTGCTGCATACGCAGTCATTGAGTGTGCGCCAGTGTGGTTGTTCTCTCAGTGCAGGCAAATACAAAGAAACAGCTCCAGTGGCCTTTTGTACTTGTGTTCCTTTGCCAGCTTCATCACTGTGTTCCACACACGTCACGCTTCCATAGTTCCGTCTTCTGCTGATGCTTTGATTGAGCAGTCATGGGGGAGGTCTCTGCATAAAGCATTGGACTCCTGAGATGAGAATTGACGGTGCTTGTTTTGTGCCCAATACTCTGTGGTGCCTATATTTACCGTGCAAAGTGTGTAAGTGAATTAGGGTCTGTGTCTTCCTGATCCCCACATCAGCTTATCTAGAGAAATAGAAGCAGTGGTTCTTAGATAAGTGAGAAGTATCAGTTCAGCCACTTAATCTGAGCTTCTGCAGGGCAGAACTTTAGCCTGGTCTTGTGGGGTCTGTATGGGTTGTTGGATGAAAGAAAATACCTTCAATAGCTTAAGAATCATTCTATGATGTCTTTATGGGGTGGGAAGGTGAGTGTTTCTCTGGCTCACACAGTAATTGGTGCTGCTAGGTCAGTGTAATATCCTGTTCAGATTTCTGCCTTTCCAAATGTCTTTGATTTTTATGTAGTATTTAGGGTTTAATATGGACATGTTTCTGGAAAGTACTTTAAATACAAAGTGTTTAAATACCCCAGCTGTTTCTCCTTGAAAGAAGACCTGTACCTTCAGGAGTGCTGCTTCATGCTCTTGTGAGTGCCACTTTGCTGGTGAGAAGTGTTCTAGGTTGTGTGTGGGGTAGTGTTCTGAGCAGCTCTACTTACCCAGGGGCTTTCTCTGTCATCTTCAGGACTAGAATATGGATTCTTGGCTTAGCATCTTCATGTGTTTATTTTCCTCTTCTGCTTTAATGAAGTAATAATACTAAATTTATAATAATGCTCTTGGACTTTCCCTCTTCCCTTTAGATCTGAACCACAGTGGTCTAGGATCCCATTATGAAAATTCTCACTGGGGACCAGTCTCTTCAAATAGTGACTCCAGCACAAACTGGGATAAAGTTATTGTAGACGGCTCTGACAAAGAAGCATGGCCATCAATCACTGGCAGTGACCCAGAGCTGACATCAGAATGTATGGACACTGACTCTGCCTCTAGCTCTGGGTCAGAGAGGAACCTCGTGATAATGGCTTCAGGGAGCACAGGTGGAGAAAGCGATGGCATTCGGAATGGCATTGGACATGGTTCTCAGAATAAGTTTGTGGTTGGTAGCAACAGCAATAATGTGGGCAATGGAAGTATTAATGGGCCGTGGGGCTTATCCCACGGAACCCTAATAAGCACATGTCAAGTTTCTGTGGATGCTCCTGACAGCAAATCTGAAAGTAGCAACAATAGAATGAATGCTTGGGGCACCATAAACTCTTCATCAAATGGAGGGTTAAATCCAAGCACTTTGAATTCAAATGGCAACCATGGTGCCTGGTCTGTATTGGAGAACAATGGACATGCCCTGAAAGGGTCTGTAGGGAGTGGTAATCCTGGCACAAGTATTCAGTGCAGTACCATAGGTCAGATATCTAATAGTCAGAGTATTAACTCAAAGGTGGGTGGTTCAGCCCATGGTTCCTGGGGAAGCCTTCAGGAAAGTTGTGATTCTGAAGTAAATGGTACAAGGAATGTTTCATTCAGTGGGCAGCCTCAAAACCTTAACACTGAAATGAATGGACCAAATAACACTACTAACTTTATGACCTCTAGTTTACCAAACTCTGCTGGTTCAGTGCAGATTAACGAACTGCCTAATAATACAGGGCATGGGGCCTGGCGCGTGAGCACAATGAATCATTCTCAGATTCAGGCCTCTCCAGTTTCAAATGGCACTTCCATTTCTCATCTTAGCAATGGTGAGGCGAAAAATGGTGGATCTTATGGTACTACATGGGGTGCCTATGGTTCTAATTACTCTGGAGACAAATGTTCAGGCCCAAACAGCCAAGCTAATGGTGACACTGTGAATGCAACTCTAATGCAGCCAGGCATTAGCGGGCCTGGCAGCACTAACTTTCAAATCAATGGGAATAAAGGAGGAGGGGTGTGGGAGGCAGGGACAGTCAACTCCCAGAACATGCCATGGGGAAGTGGGAATGGTGCGAGTGCCGGCGGGAATAGAAGAGGATGGGGGAACCCTGCACAAAACACTGGCACTAACATTTCAAATGGGGAATGGAGTAAACTGCCCAGTAATCAGCATTCCAATGAAAGCGTGAATGGCAATGGCAGGAAGTTTACAAACGGATGGAAGTCTGCTGAGGAGGAGGACCTCAGCAGCCAGAGTCCTGCTGCTCCTCAGCTCACGGAGCAGAACAGCGCGTGGACCAAAGCAGCTACAGCAGACAGCGAGGGCAGCGCCGAGAGCTCTGGGTGCCATGAAGATCGAGCCACTGCGGAAGGACAGAACCGGGAGAGAAGGAAAGTTGACCAGCACGCGCTACTCCAAAGCATAGTGAACAGAACTGACTTAGATCCACGTGTCCTTTCCAACTCTGGTTGGGGACAGACTCCAATCAAACAGAACACTGCCTGGGATACCGAAACATCCCCGAGGGGTGAAAGAAAAACTGACAATGGGACAGAGGCCTGGGGGGGCTCTGTGACACAGACTTCCAGCTCAGGGGGGTGTGTGGATAGACCTAACCCTAATAATAATGATACCTCATCTGTATCAGGGTGGGGAGATCCAAAGTCTGCTACAAGGTGGGGAGACTCCAAAGGGTCAAACAGCCAAGGGGGGTGGGAAGAAGATTCTGCTGCTACAGTAATGGTCAAGAGCAATCAATCATGGGGAAGTGGCAAAGAGGAAAAGTCATCTTGGAATGACGCACAGAAGATCAAACAGGGATGGGCGGATGGACAGAAGGCCAGCCAGGGTTGGGCAGTTTCTGCTGGTGATAGCTGGGGTGAAAACTCACGAAGTAACCATTGGGGTGAGGCTAAGAAATCCAGTTCAGGAGGTAGCAACAGTGACAGATCAGTATCTGGTTGGAACGAGCCAGGTAAATCAAATTCTGTTTCTTGGGGAGGTAATAATACAAACCCAAATACTTCTTCAGGATGGGATGAGCCTGCAAAGCCCAATCAGAACCAGGGCTGGGGAGACCCTCCTAAATCCAATCAGCCTCAAGTTTGGGGGGATTCATCCAAGCCAATCAACTCTCCAGAGTGGAACAAGCAAGATGTTGGCTCTTGGGGAGCACCGTCTGCCCCGAACAAGCCCCCCGACTCGGGCTGGCTGGGGGGACCGATGCCAGCGCCGGCAAAGGAGGAAGAGCCCACGGGCTGGGAGGAGCCTTCCCCGGAATCAATACGCCGCAAAATGGAGATTGATGATGGAACTTCTGCTTGGGGGGATCCGAGCAAGTACAACTACAAAAATGTGAATATGTGGAATAAAAATGTCCCAAACAGTAGCAGCAGTTCAGACCAGCAAGCACAGGTACATCAGCAGCTACTGTCTTCAAGTGCCATGTCTAGCAAGGAGAGCAGTTCGGGTTCTGGTAAGGCTTGGTTTTATGCCCTGTTTTCTGCTAGCTGCAAAGCGCTTCTTTTGTTCTTGCTTCATATAACAATAGTTTAGCTTAAAGTGGAAGGGGGGTGCCAGTGAAGTACCATTCTTATTTAGGAAAAACACCCAACAGCAGTGCTCGTAGACACTGGTATTTTTATACAGATTGGAAGATGCAGTTTTAAATAGCTTGAGGAGTTGAAGTAACTCAGCTCTACTTGAATTCTGGGGTTGGAAACAGAGGAAATACCTCCTGGTATCTGAGGAATGAAAGTATTTTTGTTCATTTGATTCTAAACCAGTTAAAACCTAATGTTACCAAAGAGCCCCCTCCAAAAGCATTGGGACAGAATGAAGGAGGATGGTTTATATGGACTCAAGATCAGACTTTCTGATCTTGTAGTTTGGGGAGCAGTGAATAATGCTTGTAGATGAGCTTGTGTGGTGCTTATGAAGTATTTTGTGCTCTCTCTTTCAAGCGTGGAGAGGAATAGCTTAAATACAGTGAGCAGTTATTAGGAACTTAACATCTTGGACATTTCTATTACCCAAATGTAATGTTTTACATATGAAATTTGTATTTTTATGATTATTTTTTAACAGCTCACAGTTGTGATATGTATATGTGCACTGATGTGCTTTTTATTGTGTGTTATGGCTCTAGAAAAGCAAACCGCTTGAGTTTCTTTAGGTAGCTTTTAAAACCCTGTTTAAAAACATGCCAGTAACTCGTACTGCTTTAAAAAGGTTGGGGAGAGCCTTCTACTCCAGCCACTACTGTAGATAATGGAACTTCCGCGTGGGGTAAGCCCATGGATACTGGTACTAGCTGGGGAGAGCCCATCAGCGATGCAGCAAGCACCTCTGGCTGGGGAAACACTTCTCTTGGTCAACAGGCTTCAAATAAACCCGGTGAGTGCTTCCTGTGTCATCTCTGAGGAAAGGGTCTGGGGATGGGGCAGCAGCTCTGCAGAAGCTTTATGTTTCTGAGGGCTTATGATCTTGAAGTAAAGACCAGGCTAAGGTCTGTGTTGAGGGCAGTCAGTTGCTACTGAAATGCTGAAGTGCTGGGTTTTTTGTCACAACCAGGGCCTAAATCTATGCAAGATAGTTGGTGTGGAGATGATATGCCATTGACAGGCAGTCGTCAGACCAGCTGGGAGGAAGAGGAGGATGTAGAGATTGGAATGTGGAACAGCAGTTCTTCACAAGAAGCTAACTCATCTTTAAATTGGCCACCGTACATGAAGAAGATGCCCACAAAGGTAATGAGGCGCCTGGGTTGAGGTTTCTGCACTGTTGGCGTGTCTGAAAGCTGAGTCAGACAGAGCTGCCCTGCGAGGGGCCATTAAGCTTTAATCTTCATTCACAATGTTCTATGATGTCATTTTAGCAGTAGGTGGTAAACGTTTTCTGAGCATCACGGGAATTCCTTTCTGTTTTTAAGGGAATAATGAAAGGTGGAAATAAGCAAGATGAAGCATGGATCAATCCATTCATTAAGCAATTCACAAATCTCACTTTTTCAGTAAGTATTTGCCTTTACCTGGCTCTCCTGCCTTCTTACTGTGCTGACTGTAATGCGCAGGGAGTAACACACTCAATTGACTGGGGTTTGTTTCATAGTGCTTTTCTCTTCTCTCTGTCTCCCACCCCTCTGCTTTGAATCTTCATTACAAAAACGCCAGTTGATTGATGAAAAGTGGTTTTGTGAACACCACCCTGGTGCTCACGCGGTACTCTGGGGTTTTACTTAGTGTTACACACGTATTTTGGTGCAATACCTGTTTTCAGTTAGCTACCAACTAAAGGGTTTAAAAAAGCATCTGATTTGTCTCTTTTCTTCCCCTTGCAGGTTTGAATATAAATAGTATTATAGGAGTCTCTTTGGGTTAGCTTTTAAAAATACTACTAAATAATTATGATTCATTTTATTACTTCAGAGAGAATCACCAGAAGAAACCATACAGAGCAATAAGATGGACATGTCTGGAGGTAAGGCAAGGAGAGCCAGCCTAGCTTTTATTGCTTTCCTTCCCAGTCTTTTAGTTTATATCCTTCTGTAAACTACTTTTCCAAAACTATGTATATCATATATATAGCTACAGCTATATATAGTTAAATATGCTCCCCTGAAGAAGAGGAATACCCTTGTAGAGAAAAAACCTGTGTGTATGTGAGTAATGCTACACGCATGAATCACCTGGTTGCTCTAGTGATATTCCCCATAAATCAAGCTGAGCTGACATGAAAGAGTGTTTTCAGGGCGTGGTGGTTTTGCTTCTTGCAGTGTAAGTATCTGGCTTGCCCTCGGGATACATCCTTCACTCCACACAGACACGTTCCGAATCCCACAGTCCCTCATTGTGGTTCATTCTTGGAAACACATTCTCAGTTCTAAGAACTAAATTAATACCGAGCAGTTATTTCAGAAGCGTTTAAACCTGAGTGTGAAATGATTTGGGAACAGTTCTGGTTTTATTTGGATCCAGTGACTGTTATGATTCCTCCAGCAAATAAAAAACAGCAGAATTCTGTAATACACTGATATTATAATGATAGAGTTCTTATTTGAAAGTATCTGTAGCACTGTACTGTTTAATGGAGTTGCACCCTTCTTACTGCAGTATCAGACTGGATATTTTCACTTCTAGGCTCACAGTCTAATTGTGTAAAGAACTTATTCTCTGAATTCTGGATTTGAACATTAGGGGGAAGCCTCATATTTAAATTCTTTCTTTTTTCAATGTTGAGTTTAGAACAGCAGTTTGGGAAGCAATTCGCTTGCACTGAATGCAGTGAAGGATTAAATGGACCCTTTTTTACTGCTTACATTTTGATCTTATAGCTTGCCTAGAATTCATGAGAAGATAACTTCGTATTTGCTTTTAATAAACACAAACTCTGCATTTGTGAAGGTTTTTGTTTGGTTGGGGTTTAGCTTATAGGCTTTTTTCTTAATTGAATCATATTAAAGGGCTTCTGAAATACTACACGATTGCAGGGATGTGATAAAGATACTACTTCAAAGCCAAGACAGCGCTTTTTGCTTCCAAACCAGACACGTGGCATTCACAACTGGAAACTCCGGTTTGAACAATTAAACTTTCTTGGTTTTAAGAACTGAGAACAGCATTTTTGTGGAGTCGAGTAAAACCTGCTGACGCCATGCTGATGCCAAATTCTCAATTGTCTATACCCATTGATCCATAGTGTTTCCTTTCCCTTTTCAGTAAAGCCCAGAGAGTTCAAAGCTAAGCTGTGTTTTCTTTCATTAGTCTCTGGCTTGAGAGCAGCATCAGTGCAGCTCTTCAGAAGCACAGGCTGGTTGCTGGTGTCTGGAATGCTGCAGGATCCTGCAGTGCTGCAGTCACATCTCTCACCTTTTCCCAGGGTTATTGCCAGATAAGCGGATGGAGATGGATAAGCACGGCCTCAGTGTGGGAGATTACAACCGTGTGGTTGGAAAAGGCCCTGGTTCTCGTCCTCAGATTTCCAAAGAGTCTTCCATGGATCGCGGTCCTTTCTTTGATAAGGTCAGGAGGTGTCCCGCTGGTGGACACTTTAAACTTCTTTGGCTCTGCATTCAGAGTAGTTACCTGTGTGCTCCTTAGCTTTCTGCGGTTAGTGGAGGGGAAGACTGGGGCTTTCTTGTTAATCCATAAGAGATGTTTGTTCTTTTTAACTTACTGATATATAATACTAAGCACTTTCTATAGCCCCTTTGTGGTGCAAATGACTAACCTGATCTCTTTTGTTTTCTGGCTGTTTCCTGCTGGTGCTGGACTGTCTGTGACTCTTCCCTTCTGTTCCTGCCAATGGTTTCTCCCTTCTGCTTGCTTGCTGGCTGGGTGTTGCGCATCGGTTTGTCTGTCCCATCAGGATGGCATTGTAGCAGACGAGTCCCAAAACATGCAGTTTATGTCCAATCAAAACATGAAGCTTCCCCCTTCAAATAATGCACTACCTAACCAAGCCCTTGGCTCCCTAGCAGGGCTGGGTATGCAAAACTTGAATTCTGTTAGACAGGTAAGGCTGTGTGCATATCCTTGGCATGTTACTTGACAGCATTTAATGCCTTTTGCTCTAACATCCTGCCTATGTGATTGATATGTACTTAATTTCTAATTCAAATGCATAGGGGTGGGAGGAGCAGCCAAGAGGTTTGCTGTCACTCACTGTCCTTCCTTTCCGCAGAATGGCAATCCCAGTATGTTTGGTGTTGGTAATTTAGCAGCACAGCCCAGGAGCATGCAGCAGCCTCCAGCACAACCTCTTAATTCATCTCAGCCTAATCCACGTGCTCAAGTGCCTCCTCCATTACTATCCCCTCAGGTAATGAAGTGTATAAAACATATGATTCTGGGTGTAAACTACCAAAATGCTGCTTCAGAAAATTGGGGTTTGTTCATGAGTGTTGCTGATGTTTATTCTGTAAATACTGAAAGGGCTTTTGGCTTGGGGAGTGTTTCAGAAACTAGGCAGCTGTTGACAGAGGTTGTAATATCCTACATCCAGTGTAACTGATGGCACATTACTGTCAGTCACTCTTCATTCTGCTCTGTTTTGCAGGTTCCAGTATCATTACTGAAGTATGCACCAAACAACGGTGGCCTGAGCCCACTTTTTGGCCCACAACAGGTAGCCATGTTGAATCAACTGTCCCAGTTAAACCAGCTTTCTCAGATCTCCCAGTTACAGGTAAGCCGCCAGAGCTGGTCACTCGGTTCTGTTTGGAAGTCTAAGTAGAGACTTCACGTCAGCTCTAAACTATTCTCACCAACACCACCACCAAACACTGTCTCCTAGCGGTTGTTGGCTCAGCAACAAAAAGCGCAGAATCAAAGAAGCATGCCTTCTGGTGGTCGTCAACAGCAGGAGCAGCAGGTAATAAACCCCTTTATTATTCACTTCTCAAGCTAGCTTTAAAAGCTGTTCATCGTCCTAAGCTGCCTTTCTTGTTAGAAATGCCATTAAGGTGTGCAAGAGTGAATGGAGTTTTGACAGGCTCTAAAAGAAAGGCTTAGCTTAAGGCTGGGCTCTGCTGTGCGTAGGTACTCAGAGCACAAAGATGCATTTCCTGATCTTTCTTTAAATGTGGAAAAGCTTTTTGCCCATTTATAGTGTAACTGCTCTGTTTTTTTTAAGGGTCGATCTCTTAGTATGCAGCAACAGATGATGCAACAGTCCCGTCAGCTTGATCCAAACCTGTTAATGAAGCAGCAAACTCCACCCTCTCAGCAGCAGTCACTCCATCAACCCTCCATGAAATCCTTCCTTGAGAATGTCATACCCCACGCTACTCCTGAGCTGCAGAAAGGGCCATCGCCAATAAATGCATTCAGCAGCTTCCCCATAGGTGGGTTTCTCTGCACTAACTTCATACAGTAAATGCTTACAGGACACCCAGCCTTTCTTTTCGTGTTGCCTGCCTCCTCTGGAACAACAGGGACTGTAATCCTGTTAGCACTTACTGTTCTCATGGAAGTGGTAATTCTTTTGGGGCTTCTCCAGTTATCTTCGCTCACCAAAGAACTTATGTCACAAGTACACTTATTCCCTGAAGTGACTGTATTCCAGTGCAGATGCTGTACATTCTTAAAGAATGTCTGTCTCCTTTTCTTTCTTTTTTTACCCTCTGGGTCCCAAGGATGATACAAAGTCCTTTTGCAGTTAGAATTCCTGAAGCTAAAGGACTCCATTGAAGTGCTGTCATTTCTTTGGATTTTAAAAACATTTCAGTGCATCTGGAATTGCATAGGTAGAAATGTTCATTTCCCCCGTGGTGCTTTTGTCCTGAGAAGAAAGCTTTAAGCTTTGTTTTTAAAGAATGGTTGTCTCATTTCAGGCAGAATGTCTGAGCATTTATATATGCAAACATCTCCTGTTTCTTTCTCCCCACATTTCCAGGCTTCTGTCCAATTTCTACTTCAGAAATTCCAGGCTTGTATATTTTCTCCTTACTTTAGGTCCCTTCGTAGTGCTGTCCTATGCTTATTACAGCTGTTTACCATTCACCTCTGTTCCTTATCCCAGTTTATTTCCTCCAATTTGCTTTTCTTCTATTTTATCCTAATCTGGTCTTTTCTGTTGGGCTGAGTTCTTTGCATTCTCATTGCCCTTCGTAGAGCAGTTTGTTTGGTAGAGACTGCTGCCGAAACCCTTGTGCTTGCAGGTGGAGCGTGATGGAGGCAGTGGGTTGGTGCAGGCCGTGCTCTTGCCCTGCATGTGGAGTTTTGCTTATGGCCAGTCTTAAGTTCAGGCTGCTGCTTAGTAGCTGCTGCTGATGATTGGCATCACTGCCTAACTACTGCTTTCATTCAGAGGCCAAGGCTTGTTCAGCTGTTAGAGACACTGCTAGTTCTAAGGAAACCGATATTGAACTTTCTCACCCAACTTCTTGCATCCTGCCTACATGAGGTTCCTTTCTGTTTCATTTCTCAAGTTGAATTGGTGTGTACTCTTAAGTAGCTGCTCTGTCACCTTAATCATTGCCACGCTGCAGGAACCTGCAGTATATGAGACAGTTTCTCTGAGGCGTTTGGAGGTGCTGCTTTTCTGGCATCCACATCTGCTCATGCCTAAACTAAAAATCCCAACCGAACAACTGAAAAACCAAATGAAGCTTCTCTATGGCAATGAGCATCCCCTCAGGAGGAGCAAAATTAAGCCCTGGTTTTCAATGTTGAATTGATGTGTTTCTGGCAGAGATGTGAGATGTGCCCTGAGTGTCTCTGGCCCTGAGTTAAAGTGTTGTAGTGGTTTATTTTCAGAGCTGGAGTAAACAGATCTGAAGGGCTGGAAAGGTAACCAGGTATGGTTGGGAATTAAGGATTCTTCCCGACCTGGAAAGGGAGCAGGCATGCCAAAGTCCAGAGCATGGGCATAGTTGTCCAAGCCCAGAACAGCTGGTGCTCACAGGTGTTTGCTTTCATTTGGGTTGGCATTATGTTGATTTCCTGGCAGGTACATGTTTTGAAATAGAGACAACAGCTTAGAACAGGCAAAGACAGGTTGTGTTTGGTTTCTCTTACTGAGGTTTCACTGTTCAGTGTGAGGAGGGTAAATGGAGAGGGAGATGGTGTTACTTGTGTGGTTCCACACAAAGTCTGTGCTAGTGTGTGTCTGAGGCTGGAGAGGTGTCCTGGAACAGCCCAGGTAAGAATAGGAGTGAGGTTGTAACTACAGACACTGGGACTTCTGCTGAACAGGGATGAATGCAGACACCCCGGTGAGAAAAGTGTCCTTTCTAACTGACTGTAGCTCTCCAAAGGGCAGTACCTCTGCTCCATCCAGATGAGATCAGCTGTGCTGCTGCTGGGCTGGTATTTGAGCTTCTCTGACTTCCCAATGGCTTCTTCCACTGCCCTTTTTGCATGAAGACAGCTGAGAACTTTGGGTGCTTTGCATTGCTTAGCTTAGCTTCTGTCTGGAGTAAGTTCACTGTGTTAAATGCTAGAATGTTCCTCAAAAGCAGAGACTTGGAAGCGTGAAAGAACCATAGTAACATGCTCTTAAATGTTCATTAGGACAACAGGGGTAATTAGCAGAAGAAAAACATTCAGCCTGTATTTCATAAGTTATATATGTTTCTAGGAATGAACTCAAACTTGAATGTAAACATGGATATGAGCAGTATTAAAGAGCCACAGTCTCGCTTGAGGAAATGGACTACAGTCGACAGCATTTCTGTGAACACATCCTTGGATCAAAACTCCAGCAAACATGGTACGTGTTTCACATCTCACAGCCTGTTTTCACCTTCTGGCTCTCACACGCAGGTTTGCTGTGGTTGGGTCTGGAGGTGTAACTGCTGTGCTGCTCCTAGCTGTCAGAATTTGTTTTGTGTTGTCTGTGCCAAACATGCTGCTTGTCTCCTCCAGCAGCCCAGAGCTGCCTGAGGGGTTTTACCTACAGAGATGATCTTGTGATGGGATTTAGTAGAAACGTACAGAGTGCCCTTTCCAACCAGGCTTGTCTTTAACTGTGACTGCTGCTCCTAGCTTTACCTTGATCTGGACTGGAACGCTGCATGTCTTCTGGAGCCAAAAGCTGCAGATTTCCCCCAACCCTGCTGGCCTTAAGGGGCTTTTAACTCTGGTCATGTCTGATGGTTTTGATTACAGGTTCTGGTTGTGAGTGTGCATGTTTGCATTCTAAAACCAAGGAGAGCTTAGAAGGATAGACAAGTACCAATGCTGTACTCAGTGTTGGAGGAGGCAGAGGACTTGGTTGCGTCTTATCCCAGTAATCAGGATTCATATGACATTTAAGCTGTTTCAGTTGCTTGAAATCTCATCCAGTTAAAATGGGAGTCTATAGCACAAAGGTTCTATGTCTAAAGATAGTTATGTCTCCAGTCTCCTCTTGCTTTCCAGTCTTGAGATTGTTGGGATATTTATAGACTTGTCAGCTGCTTTACTACTGTGAAATGACTTGCTGCCTTATGTGTCTAGTGGAGGTGTCCTGCCGCTGCACCTCTGAGCCTGGTCTGATTGTTACCCACAGCAGTCAGTGCTGTGTTACTTTAGCTGTGGGTGATGTTTTCTGAATGGCATCAGGAATTGGACTATTTGAACTCCACATCCCATCAAATCCTTAATCAAAGTCCTCTGTTCCCTCGGAACCATAGAATGTCTTTGGCTTTGCTGCCTAATAACTTGTCAGCTTGTCCTTACAGGACTTGTACAGACTCTGTTTGATGCTGTGCTCTGCTTCCATTCATTCCTGTGCCTCTAGTGATTTCTACATTCGCTGTTTTGCCCTACCGGGAATATGAGTAGGTGTTGCAGAACTTTGCAGTAGCTCAAGATCCTTCCGATTTAGTTCGCTGCATCTTCCAGGAGCCCTCCCATCACAGAATAGTCTATGGTTCTGTTCACGACCCCTGTTAACCAGTTAGGTCTCACGGAAAGCTCTTGCCCTCTTGAATTAATGTTTTACGTATTAAATTTAAGTATCCTATTTGAATGAAATGAGTTCATGATTCTTACATTTTCCTCCTGAATTATTCAGAGGCATTTCATTTTAGATCATATACTCCTGCATGACTTCCTACGTAACTTGACATCACCAGAGGACAGTCTGCGGCTGTATATTTCATGGATGCTTTACAAGGGTGTGTTCTTACATAGAGAGAAAATGTAAGGATTGGCTTTGAAAAATACTTGCTTTTTTATTACCAGGTGCTATTTCAAGTGGTTTCAGGCTGGAAGAGTCTCCGTTTGTTCCATACGACTTTATGAACAGCAGTAATTCACCAGCCAGTCCCCCTGGATCCATTGGGGATGGCTGGCCCCGTGCCAAATCGCCTAACGGCTCTAGCAGTGTTAACTGGCCTCCAGGTACGTGTCCTCACATGGGGCTCTGGGAAGCAGATCTCCCTGCTTTGGGATTGTACCCTGGTGAGGTGGGACCAGAAAAACTAGAAACAAAGTGGCTGAAGTGAAAAGAAGAGCAGATAAAGTAAATTAAACACTTCAACGTTTGGGCTTTTCAGTCGTTAGGAGATGTGTTGTTTAGACAGATGTTTCCTGTTGTAAAACAGCACATCAAAATAAGCTTCTCTTCTGCTTCTCCATTCCTAGAGTTTCGGCCTGGTGAGCCATGGAAAGGTTATCCAAACATCGACCCTGAAACTGACCCTTACGTCACTCCTGGCAGTGTCATAAACAATCTGTCAATTAATACTGTGCGGGAAGTTGACCACCTCAGGGACAGGAACAGTGGTAGGTTCAGTGCTGCGTCCTCCATCCTGTACTCATCTTCCTTTGGGCACAGAGAAGGACTGTTTACTTGGAGATGGGTTTGCTGCTTGCTTGTCTCCTTGTTTATCTCCTGTATTGTGGATTTCAGGGCTGAAAAGCTCATCTTTGGCTCAAGCACTGCTACTTGATGCAACGCAGCAGATACTCCAAGAATGTGGGCAGTGAGTGGACGCTGCTGATGTGTAATCTGCAATTTGTTATTAATTAATGTGCAATTCTGATGTAATCTTGCACAGAGAGGCTGTGGGGTTGGAAGTAGGCGAGCAAAACTTGGCAGTCCAGTCACTGCAGTAACGACAGGCTCTGCTTGCAGAGTGCTGCTGAGCGTGCCTGTCACCACAGCCTTTGGGTGCAGGATGGGGACTGAGCAGTGGAGGAGGTTCCTTGTCTGCCTGCAGACGTGCTCAGTCTGGAGTACAAGTCATGCCTTGTAAATATTGCATTGGTGATGGACTGTGCTGTGACTGTCTTCTCTCTTTTCTGTAGGGTCATCCTCATCTTTGAACACCACGCTGCCTTCAACTAGTGCCTGGTCATCCATTCGTGCCTCCAACTACAATGTTTCCCTCAGCAGTACAGCACAAAGCACTTCAGGTAACGTCTGCTTATATTGCTCTGAG